>CM060985.1:101629968-106494968 GCA_030765065.1 Deroplatys truncata
AATCGAAATCCTCCCCAAAGAAACACAATACTGGGACTGGTAAATAAATTGGAAACAACTGAATCTCTGGGAGTGAAAAAGGCAAAACTCGTTCATCTGGGCTTCCCACGGTTGTTGACGTAAGAGTACGACTGAATCAGTCACCCAGAAAATCATTAAGACGTTTGTCGCAGGAGACTCAATGTGTCAGAGAGCTGTGAAAAGTGCAGACCTAAAGCCGTATACGGTTGTCCATCAGTTACAGGAACCAGATAAGGATAGACTACTGAATTATTGTCATTGGTTTCAGGCGTTCATTGTGCAAAACCCTGCCACATTATCTATACATGTTTCACAGATGAAGCATGGTTCCCTTTATCGACTTTGTGAACTCAAATAACTCACGCTATTGGGCCAGCGAAAATCCACATGTTATTCATGAAGCATCTATGCACCCGGTTAAAATCGGAGTTTGGTGCGCAATGTCCACACAGAGAATAGTAGGACCAATTTTTTTTAAAACAATGTGAACGCTGGAGAGTACCGACGGATTTTTATGGAGTTTGCTGAGCGACTAGACGATGTAGAGCTGAGTCAGGGATATTTTCAGCAGGACGGCGCTACATGCGATGCATCAAATGAATCCATGGCACTAATTGCACGTTTCTTTGACGACCTGATAATTTCCAAGAACACCTGTGGCCACAATGATCTCAGGATTTGACTTCTTTCTATGGGGTTACTTAAAAGACAGGGTTTATGCCACACGTCCCCAGACATTGGACGATCTGAAGCATAACATTACATAGGAGATTCAAGCTATTGACAATAGAGTCCTCCAACGAGTGCCTAGTAACATAGAACGACGTGTTGAGTTGTGCCTTATACAATATGGAGGACATTTTCAGCAATGCTAAAGAGGTAAATAACCTCCCAAAATTCTTCTGCATTTCAGGTATAATAAGTTGTCGCTAGCATAACTAGTTTTTAAACAATTAAAGAAATAAATGTGTCAGTTCTTCATAAATCACCCTGTACTTTTGGTGACTACATGCTAATATAATGAAGGAAGAAAGAAAGAAGAAGAAAAAAGGAAAGAAAACAAAGAAAAAAATAAGAGGGAAAATAATAAACATGAATTACAGTTATATTACAAAAATATACAGTGCTCCGATCCTTAAGAACTCGATCTTACGTACCGTTCCTCCCTTTTCGTTCTCGATGGCAATTAATTTCCGTTGCCGAATCTTAGATAAAAAAGGACCCTATTTTATGACACCCCGCGTCCAACATAACATCCAACCATTCTCCTATTGGACTAGAGAAATAACAGAGACAGTATTTCACCGGAAATATACGTTTTGAGGTTCCATGAATCAAAAAAGGTCCTGCTCTCGTGTCTGAACAGGTTTACTTAAACACGAAAAGTTGGATAAATACCAAATTTGGAATATAAGTTCAGTATCTTCCAAGGATGCAACACGGAAGCTTACAAGAAAATCTACCAACCCAAACTATGTTTACAAAGAAAATGTTTCTTTAGTTTTGTTTTCTCAAAAATATAACGATTCTGATTAAATACTATATGTTTCAGACTACTATATATCAACAGACATACTATATGTCAAAGAAAATGTACCTATGGCCTGCAAAATCCTCCTCATTCTGAATTACTTTTGTATAATTGGTAAACCGTAAGCGATACTGACATTGATATGAAATTTACGTAATTAAATTCACTTAGTAACAATTGTTACCGCTATGTTGCGCCATGGGCAAATTTTAGTTCTGTTTGTCCCCGTGTGAGGTCCCAGGAGAGCTGATTGAAGGTTGCCCGAGCCGCTTTGACGAGTGGGTCGGGTATGTCTTTCGGCTCGAGGTACACACGTCTGTGACGATACGATGAGTTCTCCCATGGCATAGCACGGCTCTTTGTAAAACATTTACTGGGTTTCTATTCTGATCACGATCTCTTCTGGTGTCACCGTTGCATTTATTCGAAAGCAGAGTAGAATGTTTTTGTCTTTTCGGCAGTCAAACGCGTCTCAAGTCGTACTATTTCTCCTATGTTTGTGAAATTTGGAAGGGAAATGCTATTATACTGCCGTGTCTCAACTTTGTTTATCAGTTATTATTGTTAAATTCTTTATTCATAATTCTTTTATATATCGTTGGTGTTTTATAGTTTATTATTATTGTTCTTGCGCGGTTAATGTTTTTGGATGGTTAATATATTAGAGTTTATACAGTTGTTAATCCTCTCAAAGTGTATTGTAGGTTACGTGTATTCAAGAGCACTGGTAGTTTCCCTCGCCGCCAGATTATTACGCTGGCACGTGTGTTACGCCTAGGGACTTTTATTTACAAGAGTTTCTGAGCAATAAGACATATTTTGAGCACAGTTTTCATTTTGTTCTGCTTTCCTGTATTCATCACAATTGTAATTCAGTAATGCAGTTATGTTAATGCAAGTCGATCACTATGCAAAACCAAATACTAATTCTGTACTAGATTCCGAACGTTTCCTGGTATTGCTAGCTTCATTTTGATAGCTCAAAATGTGAGTAAAACAGCTATAATAGTGCATCTGAAACATACGGTATTTTAATCAAAATCGTTAAGAGTCATTTTTGAGAATATCAGAAATATCGAAAAATGTTCCAGCTAAATGTGATTTGGAGTAGAGGATTTAGTTGGAAGGCACAGAGTATTAAGTTTGTTATTAATCGAACTTTCATTTTAGAGATATGCTGTTCGCAGATACACATACGTGGACCTTTTTCTAAAAATGTTTTTCTGGGATATAGCGACCACAAAACATGTGTTTACGGTCAATTTTGGTATCGAATATTTGGGTGGAATAGAATCTTGCTTTACCTACTTGATAGGTGGTAAAAATAAAGTACAGACAGTGATGTGAGTTACATATCATAGTTTGTTCTGTTTAAATGAGAAGTAGACTTGAAAGAATTTACCACAGCATATAGTTTTATTTAATATTCCAAGTGGTTTTTAAGTTCATGCTGTTTGTTACAACCAGGAAAATGTGACTCTGGCATCCCAAGCGTTGACCGTCATAGCTTCATCGCCCACATTCCTACTGACCAGCTGATCCAAGTAAGTAAAGGGCACAGATAACGAACTCGCATGATGAGAGGTAGTCTGTTTCCCGGAGGGATTATGTGTCCCTCTGTAATGCTGACTAACCTGCCGCGGACAGCATGCATTAACATAATGGTCTGTGTATTTAGGTCAAGTGGAATCTCACGGTCCAGCTAACTAATGCAAATCGCTACTTGTATTTTAAAGAGAGTCTGCCAGCAATGGAAACGTTGATGTTAACAGGAACTCTCAAATTGCTACTGTATGTGGACAAATAAAAAATGTCTTATGCGTTGTATTCACATGAATTTCTCTGCACATCCTCAACAAGCAGTTTCTTATAAAAGCTTATTCGTCTATTTACTTCATGTTAATCGAGATAAACATTTTTAGGAATTGCTATATTATATATTTCCTGTAGGTGCAATGGGAATAAGGAATACAATGTGCTTAAGGGATAGTCAAATCTTTTAAGAGCTGGTCGCTCTGTGATGGCTTTGAAATTCCGTTCTCTTTGCACGACAGGAGAAAAATAAAGAAAGAAAAAACGAATAACGACTTCCCATTTGAGAAAAATATCGGTATTGGAAAATTCAGACCGATAACAAGGAATCTCTCGAAAATGGTTAACACCATAAAAAATTATGAGCATTTCACATACATTTTCTGCTTTAACGAGATATACATTTTTTGTGTGTAGTAGGATTTTGACTATATCTTATCAGTTATGCAAAAGTTATTCAGAATGAAGAGCACTTCAAAGGCTATTTCCAGAAAACTCAAAATTTGCATTTCATTTGTCGTGGAAACATCTTAAGCATGTGGTATCTTAATAAAAATCGTTATAGCCATTTTTTAAAAAATCCAAATTTTCGAAACATTTTTCATGTAAAAGGTTAGTTTGGGGTAGGGAAATTTTCGGAGGGGGGATTTTCTTGAAAATATTTGTGTCGTATCTTTCGGAGGAAGATTTCAGCGCTTAAATGAAAAAATACCACGAAGACCTATTGTGCTTCTGGATGAAGATATTTGAGTATTTGCCTTTGGAGGGGTACGAAGGTGGTGCGGAATGGTGAAAAAGAGTCTTTATGACCCCTCGGCACTCATATCTCGCCCACAATTGTAATGACTACATTGCCACAACTAATGTATTTTTTACTTTCTTAAAACTAAACTGCAGATATTTGCTCAGTATCATATATGTAGGACGGTAAAGGATTACAAAGCGAATTTAGCCTTCTTCATAATACCGCTTTACTACATATTACATTTCCATGTGAAAATAATTGATGTTTACTGAATATGACAGCGTTAACAGAATCCTTTGAACGCAACACAAAGTAAGAGACCTGCATCAATTTGTAGGAAATTTCTACAGGATCATCAGTCACATCAATGGTATTCACATAGTTGGAATAACAATTTTGCGTAAGCACGAGTGTTTGGGAATTTCAGAATATAAATGTCTTACAAGAGTTAAACCTTCTTCAAGCTCTGTACAGGCTTATTAATCGATGTTGAAGGAAGTTTAACAGTGAATTTAATGTATGTTCTGAATTTTTGTAGTTGAATCAAAGTGAATCGAAAGAAAGGAAAAATAACTCGTTTCCCTTAGTTCTTACTTGGCGACTAATGCTTTAAAAATCTATTGTAGCACCCAAATTCGTAATTTCACGGACCGGACCCACAACTGTGTTAGATGCCATAACAAGACCACAAAATCTGCCCTGCGCTTTTACCCCACCAAACGCCCGACATTTACGCGGTGTTATACATGGAAAGCGAATATCTCTAAAGGATTTGCATATTTTTTTTGTTTTGTTTAACCTGTATACTTAAGCCTTCTTAAAAAATTCAATATAGAACCATTAAAAACTACTCGTCCAGGGCTTCCTTCCCTTTCTTTTATTTTTATTTATACTTTACTTTCTCTGCCACCTACGCAGTGGCTAGAGAAGGTATTGCATTTTATCCAAAAATTCGATACCGATATTTCACCGGAAATAATGTTTTGAGGCACCGAATAAAAAACCAGTTTTATAAAAACTGTCCGTGTGTGTGAACATCATAACTAAAAAACTAACAGTTTTACGAATACCAAAATTGGAATTTAGGTTCAGTGTCTTCTAAAGATATGATTTTCGAGAATATCCCCCAACCCAGCTGCTCCTTACATGAAACGCTTTTCATAAATTTTAATTTTTCAAAAACAGCTGTAATGATTTTGCTTAAAGTACCACATAATAACTGCTCAGTATACAAGACGAAAACATACTGCATAAAATCTAGATATCCTTTAAACGCACTATTTCAAATAAATTGTTTTATGACATAGTCATTTCCGAGATATCCGTTGTTAATGGTTCGAATTTTTCAACATTTCGCATTCTTTTAAAGTCCTGTTGATTTCCAGTAGTTTCTCGCGATTGCATGGAAAGACTATGGGAGTTTAAAGACCAACGTATAGCGTTCAGTTCTTTAACATTTGACTATCGCTGTTGTTTGTATCTATAACGAAATGTGTAATGTAGGTACTTCTGATAGGGCTTATCTCGATTAAAATGAAGTAGATAGGAAAATAAGATCTCATAAGAACAGTTTGTATACCCATAAATAAACGATAGAGGTTAGAGAAAACCATGTGAATATAACATCAGATTTGCTTTTATAGCCCCTCTTTAACTTCTGTGACCATATGATGGGCTTTGATTTGAGAAGTAACTCTTTTTTAAGCTTAACGCCCTTTAATCCGCTGGGTCATATCGCACGATGGTGTATGAAATGATGTTAAAATAATTCCGCGATCCATGTAACTCAAAAGTTACCCGGCATCCATATTTTCAGATAAGGAAAATCCCAGAAAAAGTCGTATCCGCGTAACTCGCCCTAACCAAAGTTCGAACTCGGGAGCTTTTGAATGCTATCCCACACTACAGAGGCGGGCCCTGAAACAACTTGTTAACCTCCAACTGCATACTTGGCTATAAACGTTGGACAATCCAGCTAATTGTATGCTGCCACATCTACGACAATTTTTACGTGCTGAGAGATCGAAGATGATTCAGCAACACAGAACAGTGCCATTCAAGTCTTGGATATTCGGAATATAAGATCAAACCAGCATAGTAATACCATTTTACCTTTTTGCCAGTGCCCTGTCCTTCCCTGTACGAGTTTACGTTATAATAGATAATAAATAAATTATAAAAAGTGCTACATTGCAGTGCCCACTTTCCCATTACTGCTGCCTGCCAATCTTGAAAAAAATAGTAAAAAACAAATAAATAAATAAATAATGATGTATACATTATATTAGATTATTTTGTTGCCTACAACACAAAAACATCTCTCTTTAATACACACAATTTATTTAGAATAACCTTTTTTGTGTCATATTCGTTATTAATGGTTCAAATTAAAAAAACTGCAGGTTAAATATTTAAAACGGTTTCTTTTTTTTCTTGTTTTAAATTTTTGTCATGTAACATATACGTAGACACTTCTTAATACATACTCTACGGGGAGAGAGAATTATTCTATTCAAAGAAAAATTCCCCCACCACAGCCGAGAATCCATCCCGAGACCTCTGGATTGAAAGGCCAGAACGCTGATCGCTCGGCCACAGAAGCAATTTGCTTCCTTTGATAGCATATACGGATACCAGTATCATCGCTATTGAATAATCTCCAGTATATTTACTCTTTTTATTCTCAAATTGCTCCAGCACCTCCTGGGGGAAACATCTGGGAAACGCAAGTTCCCTACTGAGAGAACACCAGAACACAAACAAGAAAGTAGTGTATAGGTCAGGAAATCTTTTGCTCCCGATATAGTATATTTCCCCTTTCCTAATTTCTTGGCATCTCGAGTAAAAAATTAACATCTGGGCTAGGTGCCACTTGGAACGGTCCTTATCTCTCGGCTGTATTGATTTTCTTCAGTCTGGCAACGTTTTTTAGGTGTTTGGCCCACAACACTTCTCCCTGTCTCTAAGAGCTGTCAAATCTGTGTCTTAAGAATCTAACACAAGTTGTATTTCTCTCATACGTAATGATACATTATAAATTCATACAATTCTGAAGTGCCACATTTGTTTAGGCCCACGACTGGCTCAGCGGTCTAGAATCCAAGGACCTTTAGTGGACAATGGGATTTTCTTTTATTAGAATGATTCCTCAACCTTTCTAGAGCCTTAGAAGTATGAACTGAAATGTAAATATGTATGCAATTTAAGGTTTTAAAATCAGAAATAATAATATACAACTATATACATGCTTAGGCTTTCACGGCCGGCATTAATCCAGTAGAATGTAGTTTTCAGGCTTATAGGCCGTGGTCTAGTCGATGAAATGTCACCCGACGTTTCGTCCGTAACTCCGTCGGACATCTTCAGAGGTTTATAACTTATAAAGCAGCTAGCAGTCACTAATCTTTGAAACGTCAGGTAATATTTTAACTATTGAACTACGGCCTACAAGCACGGAAACTACATTCTACTGGAATATCCATCTATATTAATGAAATATAAACTAATTAACAGTAACTATTTCCAAAAAGCATCTGTTAGCGCAGCTTAGTTGTTAAGGGTACGGTAGTAAAATTACCTGCTGCCACAAATTTCAACTAATTTATCTGCAAGTTTATCACAGGTTCGTTCAATATAATCATACCATAATAGCTATTTCTGTATCAAGTTCGCAAAACAAGACTTTAGGGAGAATTCAGTGCCGATTTAAAGTTATATTTATGTTATTCTAAATTCAGTTTTAGAATATGTATGCATATGACTGCCTATGTGGTTGAGTGGCTGTTGTTCTGGCTTCTTAATGCAAAGGTCCTGGTTTTGAGTCACAGCTGGGGTGGGGAATTTTTCTTTAACCATAATCATTCCCCATCATGAACAGAACCTGGAAGTGGGAATGAATATGAACGTGTTTCATGATAAAAAGTAATAAAACCCAACGTTAATAAATAAACGCCAACATCAATTATTTCTATATTCAAAGCCCCCGAAATGACTACAGAATTTAAAGGAGGCTATATAACTGAAACAAAAGGAAAAGCATATGCAATAAACAAATAACTATCAGTTTCTATCCATGGTATGTTCATTACATTTGTTACTCTGCGTTGTATATTAACAAGTTATTAACAAAAGAAAACACAAATAAAGAGTTAATTAGAACTTAAAACGGTGATTTTTGCATTCAATGATAATTATTTTGTTTTATACGCTGCGGACGAACACCGATTTCGTTTTAAGCAAGGACACACACAAAGCATTGTATTTATCAAAGGCTTTGTCTATTTTTGTGAAGTATGAGCGATAATTTTGTTTAAAACGCCAATAAAGGTTTCGATGACAACAGCTACCTAGGCCACTAAAGTACTATCTTTCGGCTCATTAACAGTCCGACAAGCAACTGTTTGGAACAGCATTTACTAAAAGTTCAATTTTCATGCTCCATGCAACAAAATTATTTTGCACAATATGAAAATGTCCCACTTAATGAAAATTTGGAAAGTTTAAATTTTGAATATTTGTCTCTGTATAGTTCTTTAGAACTGAATATTAATTCTTCTGCACATTAAAACTTTTCCCGGAAAAAATAAGTTATATAATATATCCAACTGTTTAAAATGCATTAAATGATTAAAACCTTAACTCCAAAACTATACTTTGTATCAACAAAATACTTTTAGATCCCATCAACCTTCAAAGAACGAATTCTGAAAATCTGGAAAGAAAATTAGCAAACATTGCCCTAAGAATTCATTTTAAAACGGCAAGAACCTTAAGAAAACAAGATTCCGAGGAAATCAAGTTCCACACAACTGCAGTGCACGTGTTTGGGCATTTATGACCAGAAAAAACAAACTGAAATTGCATACCGATTCTGCAGTGTTTGAGGATATTAGCCATAAGAATCTTTTAAGATGATTTTTCGCTTTCTCTAGATGTTTACAGTAAATAGATGAAGTATTGTATTGAACTAGAAGATTTGATACCGAGGTATCAAGATAAATACACATTTCGAGGCCTCCTGAACCCTCCAAAATGAAATTTTAAAAAAGGTCCTACATGTGTCTGTGTGTCTTTGAACAGCAGAACTCGAGTTAAAAAAGCTGACCGAGCAGACGGTAGCGTATTCGAGAGGTCGTGGATTAGATTCCCGCAACTGACCTTCCTGGCCCATTGGTTTCTTCGGGGGTTTCTCCGGGTCGCTAGGCGAATGCTGGGAAGGTTAATTACATCCCTTGAAATCTCCTTTGTTATTTTACTTCACTTTTCATCCTCTGGCTGTTTCAGAGTTGCAAGTGTCGGCGGGAGTCTCGGAGTTGCATGGCAGGGAAAAAGGATGCTCTAGTAAAACTTCGTCCCACTGACTAGGGCAGTCTTCGAGTCCAGGTGGGATGTGCAAGCCTGCAGGGTCGGAGGGAAACCCGTTGTATCAGCTGCCACCTGGGAAGCCAGGGTTCCAGGCGCAAAAGATTCCCATAGATCGAGGTTTGAAGCCCGACTCCGCATCTGATCATACGAAAGGTTGATTGAATACCAAACTTCTATTTAAGTTTAGTACAGTCCAAGGATGCGACACGAAGATTTTCAAGAAAATCCCCCAAACCTAACTACTCTTTACATAGGAAACGTTTCGTTATTTTTCATCACAAAAACAGCTAACGATTTTTATTAAAATATCACATTTTTAAGATGTTTGCAAGATAAAGATATATCCTGAATTTTCTGGGAGTAGCCTGTGAAGGCCTCATCATTCTGAATGAGTGTTACATAATTTGTAAACCGTAAGGGAGAGAAAATCTTACTGGACAAAAACAGGTGGATCTCGTTAAAGCATACAATTTATACCAAATAACATTTTTGTGGTGTTAACTCTTCCCCAATTATTCCTTATTATTGGTTTGAATTTTCAAATGCTTATACTTTTCTCAAGAGGAAAGTTTTTTCTTGTGGTATGCAAAGAAAACATAATTTCAGCACCTGTGTGGTAAGGGGATAGCTGTCTGCCTCCCATTCAAAAGGTTTCCAGTTCCAATCTCGGTTAGGGTGAGCTACCCGAATAAGGTTTTCCGAAAAAGAATATTTTGTTAACGACGCGGTCAATTACCAGAATCATATCAGCGCCGCCGGTGCGCCGGAATTTCGTCCCGCAAGAGTTCTTTTACATGCTAGTAAATCTACTGGCATGAGGCTTTCACTTTTAAGCACACATAAAAACTATAGGTCTGGGCGGGTTTGAACCCGCGACCTTGGGGTGAGAAGGCCAGCTCCTAATCAACTGAAAGGTTTTCCGGAGTTTTCCCTTATCCTGAAAAGATTAATGTTGAGTAACTCTAAGCTCTAAGATATATGTAACAAGACCATTTACTTTTGTATTGTTAATCTCATTTTTTTATCTCGGTTAACAGAAGCAGATAGAAGAATAAGCTTTTGTAGTAGTAGTTTGTTCAAGAATGATTAGAGAAGGTTATGTGAATATAAGACATCAAACATTTTACGAGATTTTTGTCGAAAATTCAGGACGAGGTATGCTTAAAAGCGACATTCAGCAGAACAGAGAGCGGATGAGGAGAGAGAGAGAGAGAGGGAGGGAGAGAGAGAGTATGATGTGTGTGTGTGTGTGTGTGTGTGTGTGTGTGTGTGTGTGTGTGTGTGTGTGTGGTGTCGTCTGGAAAGTTTCCATGATGCAAATGCGCACACTTTTATCTGTTCCCAATTGCAGATCCCAAGTTAAAGTTCTGCCTTAAAGTGCGCAAACTGCTGGAAACTTCCATCCTGGGTGATGCATTTGAATGAAACTTCGTTTGTGCTGAAGGTTGTGAGTTCGATTCGGTCTAAGATAATAAATCAGCGGATTTATTATCATGTAAATAGTTCCTGTGGGAGAAAATACGGGCATATTGGCGTGCTGGTGAAATCCTGACTGTTTCTAGCTGATTAAATACTTCAAACTTTAATTAAAACCGATGGAAAGAAAACAAAAAAACATCTGATGTGTTACACTCACATGACTTTCTCTACTCTTGTACAAACTATTTTTACAAACGTTTATTCCCATATGCTTCATGTTAATCGAGATATCGACATGTTAATCTTATTGCTAATTTTCTTGTAGACGCAAGGGGAATTGGTAGGCTTTAAGCGATAGTCAAATGTTTTAAGAGCTGGTTGCTATGTGGAGTATTCCATTCTCTTTGCATTACCAGGACAAAAAAAGAATAACGAATTCCCATTTGAGAAAAAGTATAAGTATTGGAAAATTTAAGGGAATAACAAGCAATGTCTCCAAATTGGTTCACTCAACAAAAAAAATGTATATTACATAAATTGTGTATTTTAACGCGATCTACATTTTTGGTGTAGTAAAATTCTGTCTATCTCTTATGGATTACCAGTTATGCAAAAGTCATTCACAATGAAGAATACTTTTGGAGGCATTCCCGGAAAATCCGAGATATACATTTTATTTGTCATGAAAATATCTTAAACATATGATATTTTAATAAAAATCGTTAGAGCCATTTTTGAGAAAATTAAAAATTTCGAAAAATGTTCCATGTAAAGATCTGGGGTGGGGGATTATCTTGAAAACCTTCATGTCGCATCTCTGGAAGATACTGAACCTAAATACCAAGTTTGGTGTTTATCCGACTGTTCGTTTCTGAGTTATGCTGTTCACAGACACCGACACGAACATTTTTCCAAAGATGATTTTTCTGGATTCAGAGGGGCCTCAAAACATATACTTTCGGTGCAATCTCGGTATAGAATTTTTGGGTGGAATACAATACTTCCCCTACTTACTATACGTAGTAGGGAAACTAACTTGGTGAATTTGTAAAATGTAAATTTAAATTTCCTTCTATTTCCCTAATTTGTGAAATATTTTCGGTGTAATATTTTAGCCATGCCGAAGCGGGTGGTTACAGGGATGAAACCTAGAAGGCTAACTATCTGCCATACCTCGGTCTGTCGTTCTCCGTGGTGTAGTGGTTACCATACTAGCCTCTAGTTCTGAGGTCGCGGGTTCAAACCCAGCGGAGGGCGATGGATTTTTTCGGGCGTAACAATCCTTAGCATGGCTTTCTTCGGAAAGGAAGTAAAGCCGGTGGTACCGTGTCGTAGATTTACAGCACGTAAATGAACCTCAAGCCCGATAATAGAGGCCTCCGAGCAAAATTTACGTCTATGACGCCCAATATAGAATGGGACGCTAAGGACCATAGTAGTTAAAAGAGCGTCCATAAATAAAACTCAATTTAATTTAATTTAACACCCATATCTAAGAGTTAGGCACTAAAAGCTCCGTCGCGATATGACCCTGTATTTAAAGCGACCTGAATAATAATATTTTAGCCTCCTGTTTTGAAAGCTACATTTCTGCCAACAACCCATTGTTTGAAAATAACATTGTTCCTTAGATTAGTTCAATTAGTTTCAGATCTGATACGGTGGAAGCACAAACCTTACCTTGTTGTACGATTGTGATCCGAAAATATTTGGCCAATAAACGTACTTCGAGTCTGTAAGTTAACAAGAATTAAGTTACACAATTTTGTTTTGGTGCTGTGTTCATCGAAGGAGATATTGTGATCTTGTATGCAAGGAATCTTAACTCATCTAAAATAATTGGGGTTTGCTATTTGGATATTGTGATAAGAAATATGGTCTATTAGTATGTCGGCGTTAAGGAGTAAATTTGGGTCTAGCATTGTACGGAGCGAAGACAGTTTTCATTGCTAATTTCTTCATGAAAACATCCGGTTTTCTGCTCGGCCGTAATAAGGAGAGAATACGGCAAGAATCCACGCCTCCTCTCTATGTAAATATTGTAAGCCGCTTCCCTTTTGATAAAGGTGCCTAAAATCTGAGTTGCTACCCCCTGGAGCAAGCGTTAGGAACCCTGTGCCCATTAGGATTATAAAACTCCTCTTCGTAAACCAATAAACGTCCCTTACTTCTGTATTTTCAAAGCACAGTAAGATATATCTCACTAGAAATCAAATGTATCTTTCAATTATAATGCGCTTATTACTTCTTTCTTTTTTCTATTTAAAGTCTAATGGTTTTATTATGGCGCGAAAGCTTGTAGATACACAATGAAAATTGATTGTATTGCGTATTGTTGGTGGACTCTTTTCTTAAGTGTAGAACTCATACATAGTGCGTCGAATTACCCTTATCATTCCTTTCGAAACATGTGCTTTTTTCACAGGAATCCCAAAATATTGTGGCGTATATGTGTGTGTATTGTCACCCCCAGACACATTATTGCGTCGTTGGCGAAGTATTGTTGGAGTAATTCTTTCGGCTTGGGTTTTGAAGTTCGTCTGGCGTGGCGAGAGAGTGGGGGAAGTAAGCTTGATTCCTTTTTTGTGTTGTGTATTAGCGTCACTTCAGGTCTGAATGTGGGTCTGAAAGATTGTATGTGAAATCGTATGAATGTAGTTTCTTCATTTTTATCTTTTGTGTGAGATGTAGGGGCACCGTGCTTATATTGAATAAACCACAGGTAATGTGAAATTCTGTGTATTTTGTGATAATAATCCCACGCCTGTTCTGGAATGTGTAGTTAAGGTTTCTGGTCCTCTCGCTACTTCTGATGCTATACCTCCCAATGTTTATGCTGAGGTAACTAAATTTTATATCTAGCTGCTAACCTTTTGGTCTCACCCCGGTATATAACAATACGCTCCTTCTTCTTCACGTTTCTGCTTTTCTTGCAAAATTCTGCTAACAGAACTGCACGACACGCCAGTGACTGCAACAACGTTTCCTTGAAATTTCTGGATTTCTTTGAAATATTCAAGAGAAAATCGTTATATTTGACACCTCTCTTTATACATTCATAAGCGTTGTCAATTACCTCATGACTTTGACTAAGTAGTGTTTCTTTTCCTTTAAGTTTAAAATTACATAAGGTATGACCGCTAAGGTAGTTCAACATACCTAAAAGCACAGTAATATACGCGTAGCAATGTCTCACCTTTAACTATACTCAGGTTCAGAAGATTTACAACGGAGATCGTTTCTAGTTACACGGGTGATTAATTTCCTATACATACAAAGGCTAGATATCGTGGCTCGTTAACTTCTCTCTAGAACAAGACCTCTGTCTGGATATCTTTGTGGTAGGCTCTTTTTTCCCTTTTTTTCCGGCACGAAGTCATAGGAGAGGATAGGACTAGAAGCGGATGGGGAATTAGCACCTCAGTCTACGCAGATATTTTGTACCTAGGCACCTGATAGGGCGCCCCCGGGAAGAACAGGAAACAGAGGGCGGCCGGACCGGGAGGCGCGTCAAACAGGGAGCAGGACTCCTACCATTTACAGATTTGAAATCCCCGGGTGGTGTCTGCTGCAGCCGGTTCCCTTTCCCTCTGTGGGCTTGCACATCTCCTGGGAGGCGCGGGACCCGGATACCACTCGCAGTCCGGAGGACGAAGGTTTACTCAGAGCATCCATTTCCCCTGCCATGCACAAGCCGAGACCTCCCGCCGACACTTGCAACTCTGCAGATGAAAGGTGAAATGAAATGAGAATGGAGATGAAATGGAGGGACAGGAAATTAGGGGAATGAAATGATCCTTCCCAACATTTGCCTGGCTGCCTGGGGAAACCCCGAAGAAAGTTATGGTTCAGGAAGGTCGGCCAGGGAAATGAACCCACGACCTCCCGAATGCAGGCCACAGACGTTACCGCCTGAGCTATCCCGCTCAGTTTCTGTCATAAGTCAAGCATCAGTGACGATGTGCGATTGTCTGGCTGAGGCTGAAATGTCACCAAACGTAGGTAAAGAGGACTTAAAAAGTCAGCGTATGTTTCATTATCGGCGGATGCCTGGTACATCTTTGTGGTCATCGGTCTTTGAGATTCGGATATGTTTTCGGATTCCAAGGTTACCTTTCAGTAAGGCTGTTATTCCAAATTTTCCTAGGTTTGAAAAGGTAGAATCATGCTACTGAAAAATGCAATGCCTTAGCCGGAATTGAATTATGGATCTTCCTGTCTCCGTCCGGTTGCTCTATCCACCCATGGCAACATGCCGGCACGACATTAAATTATCCAACTGATTCGCATTTTTCCCGATAAACCACAAGAGATCTCAAATTTAATTCCATTGATTGACCTAATATTAGTTGAAACTATGAAGCCCAGAACGGGGTATGTCATCTCAGTACAATGAGATCTCCTTGTGGTTTACCGGGGAAAATGTAGAGCAATCGGACGGAGACCGGAAGATCCGTGGTTCAATTCTCGGCTATAGCATAGAATTTTTCAGTAGTCCAATTCTACGTTTCCAATCTTGTCTAACTAATGGCTTGTATGGAAGAACAATTAAATGCATTCTGGGTTTACTTCTGTTTTTAGAACCTTTTCAGTCTAAGTTTTAACCAGCTCTTTTTTTATTTTGTTTTAATGCCTTTTATTTTTTTTGTTTTCCTTTTATAATGTATGTTACAATTAATGGGTACGTAAAAAAACCTGTCTTCTAAGTTTTGGACAACTGATTTGGAAAGGGGTTTGGGGGGGAATAGGAATGGATTCAGTATTGCAAAGATCTGAAACAAATGACAAACATATGGAAAGGTGTCAAAAGAGGACTAAGAGACATCAACCAACAGGAAATAGAATCGGATTGTAAAATTAAACCTTCTAAGTCTGGCAAATGAAATAAAATTGAAATGGGGTAAAGAGACATATATACTTAACTTAGGAAGATAGGAATATCAGGAATGGCATGGTTTAGACTGGGAGGCTGGAGGGTACAGAAAATGACTGACGATTCTGGCAGGAGAATCTGCCCATTCTGTGATTCGGATGAGCACTGGGTACATATTTTGGCGGAATGTGCACAGTGGGAGAACCAATGAACAATTAAACTCAAAGAAAAATTCATAAGTCCGTCAAGAAAGAGATTGGCATGTTGGGAGCTACTGGCTGACCAGAGAAACTGGAAAAACATGGGCAATTTCTTGACTAAAGTGCGCGAAGCTAGGTCAAATTTGTTCAGTTACTTAAAGGTAATTTATCTCTATTTTCGTTTTTCTTGTTTGTTTTGTTTTCTTTTTATGTTGTTTATTTTTGTCACCATACTTTGTATCTTAAATATGCATGTACGGTCAATGACCCATGCACTAAATACTTGTGTAATAATTTCAATAATTTTAAATCAATGAATATACCTTATCTATCCATCTATCCATTTATCTATCTATCTACAATAACGGGAGAACTTCCCTTAGATTGAAGATAATTCACATAGAAAGACACTATGGGGTGCTTGATGCTCCAGCCTGTTAGTGAAAATCCATTGCCAGCTGCGTCCTTGATGCGTAATCTTTAAGACAGATTTTCATAGCTCGGATTTGAACTGCTCTCCTGCTGTATGACTTCTTCTTTCCTCGGCTAGCGTGGTGCAGTGTTGACTCTGTAATGCCTACAGCGGTGGTGAGATTATGTATCTATTGCGATAATAAAACATCGGCCGTTGGCTTTATTATTCTGATATTGTTACACATTTAGGAACGCGAGCCACCACTCCGTAATTATTCGATGTAAACCACTCGACCGTCGCAATTCATAATATCCGCGGCTGACATAGAGACGATTTGTTAGTCGGCAGTATTAATAAGTACTGTAATACTTTCCCTGCGTTCATAGCCGCGGCCTGACTTACACGGCGCAGAATTCAGCTAAGAGTGAAGTTACTTGTAGTTTGTAAATTTCGCCATGTCCGATATCATCACTACTCCCCATATGTCACGTGATTATTTTGTTCGGTTTTTAATCATGCAACTATCTCCTGTTTTCTATTTGCCAGTTCGTATTCTTTACTTTCAATTTACTGGCTAAAATTTCAGCTCTAGACAGCATGCTTTCTCTTTCCCACGGTACTAGTCACAATTAGTTGAATTTTATACTATAGCACGTACGTATTTTTATGGCTATAATCCTTTGCTCGGCATAAATATCATGCTTCTTCAGCTTCAGGTCCTTTTTAATGGCTCTGCGTATTTGTATACGTGCGGACAGACCTTTCCAGTCCCAAGAAAGCGATGTGCCGGCGACCCGAACCTTACTTCCTTCAAACAAGTTGCAATCTTATATATGAAGGTTTTTCCTATCGAGTTACAGTATTAAGTACATTTTACATATTTATTAACGTCATCGCGTAATTGCAATCACTTCATTATATTCCGTCATTTATGTCATTACAGTATTACTTTATCTTTGTTTAATCTATATCACTAGTCTGCATGATATCGGGTGACTGAAAACTAATAAGTGATTCTGACTCACTTTTTTATGCTGATTTCAGAATTGCTTTTAGTTTTTTTTCTATCACGTACAGTTTTTTTCACAATTTCACTTCAAAAATATAGATATAAAGATATTGCTTCCGCCACTACACATAAAATTGGGTTGATGAAGCAATTTTTAAGGGCTCTACCACAGGATGGACCCTGCTTCCAGTACCTTTCCAAGAAATTTCCCTTCATTACACAAGACAAATTAAAGGCTGGAATTTTTGTTGGGCCTGAAATAAAGAAATTGATAAAGGATAAAGATTTTGAGAAGACAATGAATGAGAGAGAAATAGAAGCATGGACCGCCTTACGATCAGTAACTGAAAACTTCTTAGGCAATAACAAAAATCCTAATTACAAAGCCAGTGTGGAAAATTTCAAGAAATGGGTTGTAACATGAGTGTAAAGGTGCATTTTCTGCATTCACATATCGACTACTTTCCAGAAAATCTGGGACACTATACTGAAGAGCAGGGTGAACTTTTTCACCAAGATATTAAGGAAATGGAGAGAAGGTACCAGGGGAGATGGAATGAAACTATGATGGCCGACTACTGTTGGATGTTGAGGAGGGACAGTCATCTTTAAGGATCTGCAAGAAACTCAAAGAAGAGAAAGTTTGAAAAAATTAAATGAAACACTTTAGTTTCTTGTTTTGTTAAAATGTAGTCATGAAATAAATTAGGAGAGTTCTTGAGAGTATTCTTAAAATGTTTCTTGAATAAAAACTTATCTTGTGTGAAATGGTATTTGAATACTTTTCTACGCTCATTACTAAAATTGTCAAAACATTACTTCTTATTTTGTGTAAAAACCTGACGTGATAGAAACAAACGGACGTTATTTCTGGAATCAGCATAAATGCTTGATTCAAGAACATCTACTTTTAAGAAATCGTCTGACAAAAAGTTTGAAAATGCAGACTAGTATATTCAATAAATGAAATACCGGGTCGTGTTGAACCGTATCACAGCCTATACCACAAACCTAAACTTGTAGAATGCATAACATCACGACCCTACTGTGCAACACTTTTCCGTCTTCCTTTGTAAATATATATCGGACTAATGGGCAGAAGAGGAAGAGGAAAATAAATAGTAGTGGTGGACAGAAGAGACGCAGTTTCCATACCCACAAAAGGACGGTATCACAGGAATCCCATTTTCCTGCTGGCTTGTGAATAGGACAAAGCGGTTGCTCTCTCTGCTCTTAATGTATAGAACGAGCGTTGGGAAAGCAAAACACAGTCCTGTCAGAACTACCTGTTTCTCTCTGCACCTCTCCAGTAAATCCCAGATGAAGCAGAAAATAGATTAGGATATATTTATTCGCTTCCTACAGAATTTCTACACGTAAAGTAAATTTTATAACTGCAAAGGACCACAGAATATGGCAAGCGCTTATATAGTAGGTATATTATGCAACAAGACTATAATGGTAATAATTAAGACGCGATTATGTTTATGAAACGAACGGTAGCGAGTTTCATAACTTTCATACGAGCGTCTTAGTTAGCATTATAATCAAGTTGTATACGACTGTTTTTGGTCGATCACACTATAATTTCAAAACTTTGAGTTTTTACAAAACGAACTTGCCATGTTAATTGTGTGCAATAAAACGCTAATCGTATGGCAGCAATGATAGCAGGATCTTGAACGCGTTTACGAGTAATACAACAGATGGCAATACTATTGAATCCATGCCGTATTTATTAATTTTGGCAGGTAACATGAAAGCAGCACATATTGAAGTAAAGGAAATCAACTCAATTTATTGTAATATTAAAATTACAATGAACAGAATTTATTTTATTTTAAATACACTTGCTTCATTGTTTATATGAGGAATAGATCCCAGTGGACTGCTGCTTTGAAGATGTTAAAAGGTATGGGCTGTGCGCACCCCGAGTATTCATAGTGAGTCGTAAAGTATAGTGGATGCCATAACAATTCAATTATGTCACATGTAATCAGCATATAATCGTGTGGTCGACTAAAAAGTATATAATGAACAGTTAAAAATTTCTCCAACCATTACCATAACTCAGAACAGAACGGTCATTGTACTTAAGTTCAAAATTGAGGAGGAAGATTTTTGAAAAATTATTCTATCTCAAAAAACGCATACAAGGAAAAGCTTTGGTTATTTTTCTTCAAAATTAATATTACATATGAAATATTTGCATGACGAGTAAAATATAAATCTATGAATTATTTTGTATAATGGAGTATAAGTATATTCGTATAACTGTTACACTTTCTCTGTTTATATTAATTGCAACTCATGACAACATCTTAATAGAAGCAGTCGTCGCTGAAGATGATTTTTCGACAAAAATCCGTGTCAGCTTCCAATTGCTCCATAGCCCAGTCAGCGAATAAACGGCGCAACCTATGGTCGTTGGGCTGTAGATCTGGAATTAACACCATTTTGTAAGCGCGAAACGTCAAGTTCAGATGCAGAATTCACCAAGTTGTGGTCGGCGAAAGCCCCAATTCTTGCGCTCGACGAGCAATTAATTTGTTTCCGTTCTCGCGTACACTCTCATAAACGGCTCCTATGTTTTCGTTGGAGCGCTTACGTCGATTACGTACAGACGTTCTTTGATCGCTGACAGAATCACTTCTTTCAAATGTATCGATCAAACACCGAATCGTTCTCTCGCAGGGATGATTATGCACACCGTAAACTTCACACAATACGCGGAATGTTTGGCGAACAGATGATCCATTTTGATAATAAATTTTCACAATTTCTACGCATTGCTGAATAATGTAACGTTCCATGGCTATTTGCCAATAACAACTGTAACCACTTGAAAAAATTTACTGCTATAACTCAATAACAACGGCAGCTATCACATGTTAAGGATAGGACACTCTTGTTGAAAGGACCTTTATATTCATTTAATGTGCCTAGTCTATATCCACCAGGTTGATTTCAATACGGTATTTCATCGATTCGATTTGTTCCATGTCAAACCAGGTAAATGTTTAAAACTTCAGGAACGTTAGCTTAGTTCCAATTCAAACATTTCCATATGAAGCAATTTCGTAAAGAGGGAATGAAGGAAAAATATGTGCTACATTCACAGGTTTTCTCTGACCTCTATCGTTTATTAGTGTGTGTACGAATTATTCCTACGGAAGTTTATTCTTCTACCTAAATCATTTTAATTGAGATAAACCTTTGTAAAAATATTAAGTTACACATTTCGTTATAGATACAAAGAGAGCAACAAATCTCATACTGTTTCCATGCAATCGCAAGAAACAAATGTGGACAGGAATTTAAAAGAATTGCAACGGTATTCAACATTCCGAACCATTAATAAGGATACCTCGGAAATGACTGAAGCCACAAAAAAGTTATTTGAAATAAACTGAGTAGTTTTAAAGCTATCTGCATTTTTTGTGTGGTACAAACGTACTTAACGTTTACCAGCTGTACAAGATTATATAAAATTCCTTCGGATTGAACAGCACTTCACAGTCTATTCTTAGAAATCAAGATAAATGTATTATTTGCCATATATGTGTCTTTAGTATATGGTACTTTAATCAATAAATCAAAATTTCATCAAGCAATTTTTTAAAAAATAAAAAATTTTGAAATTCTTTCATGTAGAGGGTAGTTTGGGGTGGACGGATTTTCTTGAAAATCTTGGTGTCGCATCTTTGGAGGATGCTGAATTTAAATACCAAATATGCTTTCATCCAAATTTTCGTTTTCGAGTTATGCTTTTTACAGATACGTACGGTCCTGAAGTTTTATCTAAAAATGCTTTTTTTGGATTCAGAGTACCAGAACATGTATTTTCAGTGAAATATCGATATGGAAATTTTAGGTGCAATACCTTCTCTATCTATGTACGTGGTAGAGAAAGCAAGAAGCAGTGCTTCCGCTTTTACTGACTCTACTGCTTACTTATGATACAGAAAATATTTGTTTCACCCGAAACTACGATATCGAGATTTCCCAGAAATATGCACTTTGAGATTCCGAAACCGATAAAGCATTATTAGGAAATGCTCCGTCCGCATGTTTTTGAGCATAATTGAAAAGCGAGAAGTTGGATAAACACAAAACTTAATGTTTAGGGTAGGATAGAACTAGTAGCGTAGGGGGACGTAGCACCTCGATCTACTCACATCCTAGGCCCCTGACGGGGCACCTCTTGGAGGGAGAGATGAGTTGAGAGGAGACATAGGGCGGCCGGACCAGGAGGCACTACAGGCAGAGGGCAGGGTCTCTATCATTTACAGATTTGAACTCCGGGTGCTGACTAGTGCAGCCATCCCCCCCTGTGGGCTTACATATCCCCTGGTGGGCCTGGAACCCGGAGACCCTCGTAGAAGGTTCGCTCAGAGTATGCTTTTCCCCTGCCATGCACACGCCAGATCTTTCACCAACACCTGCAACCCTGAAAGAAATCGAGCAGATGAAAGGCGAAGTGAAATGAAAATGGTGATGAAATGAAGGGACAGGAAATTCGGGGTGTAATGATCCTTCCCAGCATTTGCCTGGCGACCCAGGAAAATCCGAAAAAAAATATGGATCAGCAAGGTCAGCCACAGGGTCTCTCAATGCGGGGCACAGACGTTACCGCTTGAGCCATCCCGCTGGAGAACTTAAACATTAAGTTCAGCATTTCCCAAGAATGCAACCAGATTTTAAAGAAAATCTCTCCATCCCAAACTTGTCTCTATATGGAAATTTTTCATCTTAAAAAAACACTAAGAATTATGGTTAAAATATCGTATGCTTGACATATTGACATGAGGAGTAAAACGTTTATCTTGAATTGTTTATGAACAACCTTTGAAAAACCCTACAATAGGATTGAATTTTGCGTAACGATATACCATAAGAGAAAGACTAAAACTTAGAGAAAAATTTAAAATGCTATAAAACATGTCACTCATGTTAAACCACTATCTTTAACGCTGTAAGAGATAATGCTTTAAGAGGTTAGAATTTCTAATATTTCGTGCTACGCTTCTGAAACGTTATATTAATTTACAGATAATCCAAAATAACAAGTCCATTAAGCATATTGGAAGCTTCATTTTAAAACATTTGACTGTCATACTAGAGCTCTGTATACTTCTATGTAGCCATAACAAAATGGATGTTGCAAACACTTAGGGAAACTTCACGATTGACAGGAAATATGAAACTAAGTTTTAATTTGCGGAATAAATATAAACGTAAATGATAATAGGTAGAGATAGTAGATTTCTCCTTAAATATAAAACAGCTTTTCTTTCCAATTTCTTGTTTGACGTTCATAATCCCATATGGCCATTATCTCCAAATTCCAACTCAAATAGCGTATGCAATGGTCACAAAGTTTTTCTAGCTGGTGTCTTACTAGATATCACTACGAAATCATTGTAGAACGTTATCGAACGAGGTGGTGTCTGGGTAACGTGTATGACTCGCATTCGGGAGGTCCTGAGTTCGATCCTCGGCGACCGTCCAATCTGACCCATAGGTTTTTAGTGGTTTCCCCGGGTTGACAGGCGAAGACTGGGGTAGTTTATATTCTACCACGACTTTCCTACCTCTTATTTCCTTTACCCATCTTCCTTGTCATCTGTTTAAGGGTTATAGGACCAGGTGACGATGTTCGTGCTGGTTGCGGTTGGACGGTGGTTATGCGCTCTGTAGAAGTTTCTTCCCTGGCATCATTGTGAAACTGCTCAGTTAGGACCCGCCTCTGGGTGCTCTCAGTGAGCACCCTTTCGGGGAATTCATGGGGTTAGTGGGCGGCCCCGGGCGGCGTAGGATGCGTTGATTTGGAAACGTTAGGGACCCCGACCATGTTTGCGCTCGTCTTCATCCGGAACTAGTCGCCCTCCGGGTTTCTCATCCTTCCCTCCCAGGAGTCAGGGTAGAAGCAAAAAGGACCCTTGTGCCCTAATTGCGGTGCTGTGCCCCGGTTTCTGGGGCCCCTCCGTTCGTCCGTACCTTTATCTTTACTTTTGCTGCTTTTCTGAGGAGAATTGAAATCCAAAGAATTGAAATCCAATCCTTTTGAATAGTGCATATAAAACGATCTTAGATCGAAGCGAACCTTAGATTCGATCCTCTTAGAAGATAGGGTTGGATCCAGTTTCTTACGTGGAAACACCTACCGTATTGAAGTCTTGTTGAATACGCCTTCTGTAAGACTCGCTGTATTACGCGGGTCGCGTTTCATTTCTTTCTATTCTTTCTACAGACATTGAACTCGCACAAACATTCTGCTGTGTTTTAAAGATGGTTCAGGACATTGAAATAGGAATGTATTAATCATTACCCTCCTGCGCCGTGGAGCTCTGTTTCCAGCTACGGAATGCGCCTGGTTTCTCTCCCACCGTGTGGGTGCAGTTATGCCACGGGTATAGAACCAGTGCACACTCAACACCGTGAGGAAAGCGAGGATCTGTGATAGGCAGCGGTCCTGACCTCGTGAATCAACTTTCCGTTTGGGGGAAGCGTAATGCTGGCATCACCTCTCAGTATCGGTTGGATGATTGTCCACCTCTGTCGTGTGTGCGTGGGCGTGAGGCCGGCAGTCGGTTCGCTGGCATAGCCCCTGTGTGGGCTGTAGCGCCATAGGATTTATTTTTTATCTCATTTCGAAATTTTCTAATGAATATTCTTCCTTAAAATATAAACAAACTATACATTCTCACCAATATTAGCTCGTTCTACAACACTAGAAGCGTTGTATAATTTGTTTATCTAAAAGTGCCGTTTGGGTCAGTTGAACCAAGGCGAGTATTGCAGCCCATTTCGTGAAATTTAATTAAGACAAAACATTAACTAGCATTATAGCTGCTATTGTGTTATCTTTAGTTTAATAACTGAAAATAACACCAATAATGCTAAAAAAAATACACAGCGTATTAATATACGTTCGAATACGGAGAGAGTCATAATGTAACATTTTAATATAAAAAATCTAACACCTTTTTACTTTCTCTACTACGTATAATAGGTAGGGGAAGTATTGCATTCCACCCAAAAATTCAATACCGAGATTTCACCGGAAATAGATGTTTCGAGGCCGCCTGAATCCAAAAAAAAATTTTTTTAGAAAACGTTCCGTGACGTGAACAGCATAACTCAAAAACGAAATTCCCTGCACCCCAGAATACCCATTACATGGAACACTTTTGGAAATTTTTTATTTTCTTCAAATGGCTCTAACGATTTTGATTAAAATATCATATGTTTGAAATATTGTCATGACAAATGCAAATTTCTGGGAATGTCCCCAAAGTCCTCTTCATTGTGAATGGCTTTTGCACAACTGATAAAGCGTATGAGATAGACATAAATTTTTGTGCACAAAAACGTAGATCTCGTTATAACACACAGTTGATGTCATATACATATTTTGTCTAGTGAACTATTTCCCAGATATTTCTTGTTCTTTGAATTTTCAAATAGTTATACTTTTTCTCATATGGAAATTCGTCTTTCTTTTTTTATGTCCTGGGCATACAAAGAGAATGGAATGCTCCACATAGCAACCAGCTCTTAAAATATTTGATTATCGCTTAAAGTCTACCGCATTCCCCTTGCACGTACAAAAAAATCAGCAATAAGATTAACATCTCGATATCTCGATTAACATGAAGTAGATGGAGAACAAGCGTTTGTAAAAATAGCTTGTACAAGAGTAGAGAGAAAGTCATGTGAGTGCAAGGCATCAGATTTCTTCATATTATTGCTTCTATCTGCTACCTATTTAGAGAAATTTGAACATTCCTTACAAAAGTAACGTTTCCTTACTTCACTAATGCGCTACTATAAATTCTGCACACTGATAACATTTCAAATTGGTTTCATTACTGTTGTACTTCATTATTTCACAAGGCTTCCTCTTTGTTGTGAAAGTACCTAAACTCTCGCCAGTAATTCCAGGTCTGTATACATTTTGCTTGAAGCCATCTTGCACAAACTATGTGTACTACATTTCTGCTGTGTACAATGTATTTCAAGCAATTTGCGCAAAGTGCAACAACGTAAGAACAAATAGCACCAGACACGTGTACATTGCAACAATATGTTTCACCAAACACATCAACAGTGCAAGAAGTATCAGCAATGTTCTTGGTGGAAATCTAGAACTGCTAATTAAATGGGACGAAATGACCCAAACGGAGTTTTCAGGAAGAAAGGAAAAACCTTTAAAAACTGGAGGTGATTTCTTTTTCTTGATACTTGAGACAATTAGTATAGTTTCCAGTTCCTAGCTTTTTTAAAAAGCTTTAAATGGGTCAAATGATCCCAACGAGGCTTTTAGTCTAAATATAAAACATACAGGCCTACATTTCGCCCCTTTCTTCTGAAGAAATGGTGTGAAATATAAGTTTTGAGTCTGTATTTTCGCAAGAAAATTATTCTCCTTTCGTTCTGTCCGTCGTTCATTTTCCCACTTTTCATGAAGGTTTGGAAGATTGTCTTTACGTTGTTTGCCCCAAGTATGGACGCCGATTTGAGAAAGGAATTTTATAGAAGGAGATGTATTGTATTTCAACTGTTAGGGAGCCGAACTTAAAATTCGTTGCAACCATACGTATAGTAAACAGTTTCCGGTAGCCTTCGCCCCAAGTGTACTTTCAGGTGGCCTTTGCCCCAAGTTTAAAAAAAATATTTGACTGTTTCTTTAAGTATTATATTTATGTTTACCTTGGCTGCGTCAGTATTATTGTTAGAGACACGTTTCTCTTAATAGGGCTGTGATGCGACAAGAATGTCGACTTACACGGACTATAATTTTACTTCACTTCTTTTATTAATGCTTGATACGATTTTAAATAACAGTTCACTGATATAGAGAGCTGTGAGATTGTTTTATTAATTACTTGTACTTTCTAACACGTAAACTTATTTTTCGTCTCACACGAATACGTATTATATTTCTCGAGGACGCATCACGCATCCAGTGCAAACACTGTCCGCAGGCAACTGAACTCTAAACTTGTAAAATTTTCTCCTTTTCAGTTTCTGATTGGCTAATCTTACTCCAATAGAATACCTTCATTTAACTAAAGCTTTTTCTGGTTGTTCATTGGCTATTTTATAAACTCACTAAAATTACATTATTGCTTCCAAGAATCAGAAAAAGTATTGTTAAACTCTCAAACTCATTATTGGCTCAAGGTTACCTCATTGTTAGCAACGTTTAACCTATTATTCTCACCGCTCCTACATTATTAAATTACGTAATATATTCACATAACATTATCGAACATGTATACAATAATATAAGCATATGCAATGACTGTTATATACATTTTACAAATTATTACATACACATATTGCTTCAAGACGGGCTGTTATTGAATTTATATTATATAATTAGACTGAAATCATTAGGTGTTAAAATATTGCCTCAAGGATCAATAAACCTTCCAGAAACTGCTGCAATAATAAACAGAATAGGGCCGCTTTTTTCCATTTCCAAAGTAACGTCACAGATTTTTTGCAAAATCATAGTGTAACCTCAAAACCTCCACTTAACACATAGAAAATAAGCTAACACATGTTTAAAGGTTTTCGTCCTTAGCATAGTAAATCCAGCCGATTTAATAAAACTTGAATTGTTTATTCTTGAACTTTCTGTATCCGGACCAATCTCAATACATGTTGAATTTATCAGGAAATGTGGATTGTATTCAGTATGTACCCAAAGCGATTTCAATTCCCCATGGAAACCTGGTAAGTATTAGAGAACTGTCCTGCGGCAAGACTCTTGCACGACCTACAGCTGGAATGTATTACTAAAGTTCTCCCAAAAGAAACAAAATATTATACCAGCGAAGACGATTCGAAAGTTAAAAACTATTTACAAAGAAATAAAATCGATTTATATTCCTGCAAGTTACCGATGTAACGTGCAACTTTCTTTCGTGCTTACTACAACTTTATGGATAATATTGATTCAGGTTTACGAGCAGCAAATGGGAAATGCAATTTCCTCTAAAATTCGTGAGGGAGCAGCAGAGAGCATTCAGCAGTTTTCCAGGTGACAAACGAGCAACTAAATCATTACGTAACACATTTGGAGATCTGTCAAACGGTAAAACAAACCGTTATGTTGTGCATCGATTATGACTGCAGCATGATTTAATTAATGAATGGGTTATTTGTTTAAATTCAGATATGCATACATTATCAATCTCACGGGTCCAAGAGCGTCTACTGTTTTATAATACAATGTAATAAAACAAGTCCAAAAACGGTAACAAAATTAAAGAACTCGCTAAAATAAAACATTACTGCATGAAAAACGTAAGATAAGCATATTAAATAAAGAGAACAACTACAAAACAACTGTACTCTTTATTACGTAGCATTGTAATGATATAGGAGTATTATTCAAAGGCAATTAATATAAATAAATACCACTAGTAATCAGTGAAAAATGACATAAAATAGTATAATAATAAAGAACAAATACCCAGGTCAGTAAATTTAGCTTTGCTTACACCACTCTTCGCTACTATAAGCCTTCTCA
This sequence comes from Deroplatys truncata, assembly GCA_030765065.1. Lineage (NCBI taxonomy): Eukaryota > Metazoa > Arthropoda > Insecta > Mantodea > Mantidae > Deroplatys > Deroplatys truncata. The sequence goes on from CM060985.1 coordinate 101,657,904, forward strand.
GCTGTCTCAAGTAGAAATTTACCTATCCCCTCCACGTATTTCCTGCCTGCTAGTAGCAACCAACATGACCTTAAAATGGTAAAATGGTTTTTCACTGCATTTCTACGTACCCCTACAGTTTCCCTAGATATTCGCCCACTACGCCGCCTCCTCGCGAATTGGGCAGTTCTTATATCAGCTTAATCAGTAATTCTTATCATTCGCGATGCACCAAATCACGCGAACATCTGCCTAATAAGTTTGGCTCCTATTTTGATTTATTGTTCCACATACCACCCAGATTTTACCCCAGACTGTATTTCCAACGAAATCTTCTCCGTGCATTGCACAATTATTTGTTGCCTGCCAATATCACAAAGGGAGTTCTTAATCTTTCCACATACACTCCGTGTATTTCCCTAACCCTCCATCCAAATGTAACCCATCCCTGTGGTTGCTAAGCCTTACTTTGATTTTCATACCCATGTAGAATTTCCTTCTCAGCTGAGCACGTTAACAGTCCGCCTTAATTAGATTACCATCCATGAACAATTCTCGTCCAATATTTAACCGCTATGCTTTTGCACTCTAATGTCTCACTATGCGCTCCGAATTCCCTCATTATTCCATTGTTGGCTGTACCCCCTACTCAGGTTTAAAAAAATCGGGTCCTCACTTGGTTCAGGTTTATCACTATTACATGATGTAGATATCTGTTATAATGGACTGTAGAGAAGAATCATGCTAGCAAGATAAGTCATGCATAATTAGTATTTATGCAATTCAAATAATAGTTTAATTTCAGATTAAAAAGTGTATGTTATTAACAAGTTTTCGAAATCATTTATTGGCAGTATTTTACGAAGATATTTTCTTTCCGGAGATCACTCTTTGCGTAATTGAGTTTGGTGAATTATGCGTTTGCTTATTTTAGAGTTCATGACCAGATTAATCGGTTGAATCGAAAGGAGACGGATGAAGAGCTGCAAGGAGTTCTTAATATTTGCATTATGTACTGCAAAGAACTGGCGGGGTTTCAAAGAAAAACAGAGCACTATCGACAACTAGCCTGACACAAACTATGGTTAAACGGTTTTATTATGTTCTAAGTAAATCATGTATGTTGTTTTCATATTTTGAAACGCATTCTCTAAAGGAGAGTTAAATCAAGAAAGCTATAGTTGCTATAATCATAAACGTTTTAGTATAATCACGTAGTGTTCGTTATATGATGCAAAATATCTGGTTGATATTTCTATCTCAAGATAGTACAACAGAAAGGTAGCACCACGCTATATTTAAATAATAGCGTTTAGTTAACGGGTCATGTTCCTTATACAGGTCCACTCGCAACGGCCCATGATTTTGGTTTATAAACATCAAACTATTGATTATAATTTCATAAAATCTACTACGGACATCCCTCGGCGTATAAAAAACGTGATGCCCAGGTGAGAGGTGGCGCCATCTGTCTGAATATTGCGTGTGCATGCGCATTTGTTTGGTTAAGTTCTAATTCTACGGACGCATCTTCTGTTAATATAGTCTTCTGTCGACTTTGACATTAATTGAGTTTTTTCCCTTTGTAGGAGGTTACAACTGCCTGCAGTGCAGAATAGTGATGTAATTAGTAAGTTGTTTCTCGATGGCACGGAAAGAGTATGGAATTTCAAGACCAGCATGTAGCAGACATATATCTATTCGGTTTCCTCTGTCTCTCTTGTAGCTACAACGGAACCTGTAATGAAATTGTTTCTGCAAAGGTTAACATGAAGCAGGTAGAAAAATAAGTTTTGGTCAGAACAGTTTGAAGAAGTTAAGTAAAAATAAACAGTGGATGGATAACGTTATGTGAATATATAGCTTATAGGCTATTATACAACGGAGAAGGATGCCAGCCTCCAGGAAGGGATGAAGTAAAGGAACCACAGGAAGCTATAGCCTGCAGGTACATAGGCCCAGAAACACGCGAAAGACCATACGGCCAGGCTGCGAGCGTCGAGCTGCGCGGCACGCCGGGCGGTAGTCGCAAACAATAGAGATTAGGTTCGGTTGGCCACAATGTGAGCGGCGCGTCAAATTGGAGGGGAAGGGACCGCACGGACCTTCACTACCTGTCGCTCAACGCTCAGTATTGTTTGAGATTCTCAACGCGCCGCTTAGATCAAGTGTTTTAACATGACCGACCGAGTGCTCTCCAAAGAAGAAAAAGACGTCTTGATTTCGGAGGTGCAAACCAGAAATTTCTTGTGGAATGACCGTGACAAGAATTTTAAAAATGTTGCGGTGACGAAGAAAGCTTGGGATGATATTGGGGCTCTTTTAAATATTCCTGGTGAGTATGGTTTACATTTTACTTGGTAGGACATTCAATTATAGGCTATTTTAAATGCCAAATAAAGCTCTGTTTATACTATATAGTTATTAACACATGAGTGCTATAAATAAAAGCAAGCATAAGCTCATTTCTCACTATCTTTAGTAAGCTTTTGCTTGCTATTTCTTGACGTACCTCCGTAGGTACCTCAGCTTGCTCAACTGCATTTTAATACCATGTGGAGTTCATGATCGTGGTTCCAGAGAGGAAATAAAAATCACACGACTTGCATTCACGCGACCTTCTCTATCACTCTTTTACAAGCAATTCTTACAAAAGCTTATTCTTGGTATCCACTTCTTGTTAATCGAAATAAACTGTCATTGTAAGGATACGAAGAATGCAGTAAACTAAAGGGATAGTCAAATATTGTAAATATGAGTCGCTATTCGTTGGATTTGAAATTCGGTTCTTTTTAGATGATCGCGGAAAAAAGACAAAAAAATCCTGATGTTCTATATTCACATGGCTTTCTCTAATCATTCTTCTACAAACTATACTTACAAGAGCTTATTATTCCAGCTTCTTCTAATAAACGTTCAATTTACATTTACAGTTTCGTTATACGATACAGTAGGTAAAGTGAGTCAGATTTTTAAACAGCGCGTGGCTATATGAGGGCTTTGAAATTCGATGCTCTTTGCATGACCACGAGAAAGTATCGATACGGACTTCCCATTTGAGAGAATTAAAAGTAGGTATTTGAGAGTTTAAACCAATAACAAGGAATATCTCAGGAATGGTTAACTTAAAAAAGAAATGCTTTGACATAAATTGTAATTTTCGTTTTGCAGTAAGAGTTTTTGTAGATAGATTTGCCTATTTTATGGTTTACTAATTGTGCAAAAGTTACTCAAAATGAAGAGGACTTCAGAGGATATTCCCAGGAAATGCAATATATGCATTTAACATGAAAATATTTTAAACATGTTATGTTTAATCAAAATCGTTAAGAGTCATTTTCGAGAAAATAAAGCTTTGGAAAAGGTTTCCATGTAAAGGGTAGTTTGGGGCGGGGGATTTTATTGAAAATCTTCCTGACGCATGTTTAAAAGGTATGAACTTAAATGACAAACTTGTTGTTTAACGACTTTTCCTTTCAGAGTTCGCTGTTCAGACACAGATGCGTAGTTTAGCAGTTACATAAAAGTCATTCAGAATGAAGAGCACTTCAAAGGCTATTCCCAGAAAATTCGAGATATACCTAAATATATTTGCCATGCAAATATCTTAAACAATAGCGTATTTTAATCAAAATTGTTGGAGCCATTTTTGAGAAAAGGGATAGGTTTGGGATAGAGGAATTTTCTAGAAAATCTTATCACATCTTGGAGGATACTACGTTTGAAAACTATTTTTTTTAATTATGCTGTTCATACACACATTTGCTAAAGATTTTTCTTTTTAATTCAGGCACTCTCAAAACGTGCATCTCTGATGGAATCTCGGTATCGAATTTTTGCGTAGAATGCAATACTTCCTCTACTTGCTATACGTAAGTGATAGAGAAATTAAAAATTGTTTCAAGACGCAAGGACTCGGATGTGTACAGATATAAACAGTTATTTAAAAGAGAAAATTCTACAAAGTTGCGCATTATTTTCTTCCACAGGCAAATGAAACACGATGTGGACCTTCGACAATGCTAAAAAGAGCCCGACGTGTTTTCATCTGGGTACTATAAACAGAATGTGAGTGAGGTCATAGCGATCCGCTCTCATTACCGGAAGACTGGTAATATAATCAAAGCGATATACAAATGAACACGTAGAGCAGATTATAACTAAAGAATTTCATATAAAACCAAACTTAAATTTAACTTTCAACGAAATGAAGCTCTTTCACCCAATTTAACTTTAATTCATGATAACATATTATAAATTCCTGGAATTACGTAGTGATATTTTATACAGATGCAGAAAATATCAATGTACTTTCAATATATCAGTTGGTGACACGTTTGTAATGCTATCAAATAAGGAAATCAGAGATTGGATTTAGAAAGGGGATGAACGTTATCTGTTGAAAGTTGGGTGAATCCCAATGTCTATTTAATTTGCGAAATCTTTAATTACAATTATGTTATTTAAAATCTGTACCTCTATTAGGTTTCATAAATACGAGTACGCTTAACATGAATGAGTATATGTATATTTAACTGCAGCAAAGATTAAATCGCCTCCTGACAGAAGAATAGGCGTGTTTGTTTATTTAGATGATGTGTCGTAGTGAAGATCACTGAGCAAAAGTTTGGTAGGTGATAGCAATAGCTCATCGAAGAGGGGAATTTTTTATTTATACTAAACCACGACCTGATGCTCGAATCTCAACTTGCTTGGAGCTGCAGCTTAGAAGCTATTGCTTGTTTTTATTCATAGCACCCATTGTGTTTTAATTTGAGAATAGTAGTGTATAGAACTTTACATAAGTAGAAGATGGATATATATATTTTTATATATATATATAAATAAATAAATAAAACAAAAGTGTTGGAAAATAGAAATGCATGAGTTGTAGAAGTATAAGCTATATTTATGTACTATAAACCATTTTACAAATACTCAGTTTACACTTTTTATCTTGTCATTGCGTGCAAAGTAATTGTCTGACGCTACATTCTGTAATTCACCGAAGTATTCAGCAAACTTTTCTCTGACTTGTCTGACAAGCTCACTAAAACTATTGTTCCTTCTATTCAATGCAGCTTCAAGATGAGCTTCCTCATTCACGTTCTGTTGCATCACTTCTCGATAATGAAAATCACTATCACCATCTCCTCACGGATGATATTGTGTAGAACACAGGCACACTTAATAAATCGATTGACTTTCATTACATCAGTTTCTATATCTTTGGAGAGGAATCGCCATTTTGCATACAGAATACCAAAAGCACATTCAACACATTTTCGAGCCCGTGATAAATGTTTGTTGAAATTCTCTCGCCTGGGTGTCAGTCCTCTTCCTGGATAGGACCTCATCAAATAAGGATTTAGAGGATATGCCTCATCACCAATTAACACCAGCGGTAGTTGAATATTTGAATTCGGCAGTGTTTGGTTCGAAGGCACATTGAATTGATTTGCTTCTAACAAATTAAATAGAGTAGATGCACTGAAAATACCTCCGTCACTTTAATTTCCTCTTGCTCCCACTTCAACCGTCACAAATTTCTTGTCTGCATCAGCAACTCCTTGTAGTACTATGGAGAAGTAACGCAGATAGTTGTAGTAGCTGGAGCCTGAATTTCGAGGGCATTTTATTTGAGTGTTTATCGTCAATTGCCCCAAAACAATTTGGAAAATTCCAGCGTTGATAATACTCTGTAGCTACTTTCTGGAGTTGCTCCTCTGTAGGTTGAGACAAACTCCTGAACGAACTCGTCCCAAATTGCCTGGCATGTTTCATGAACAATTACACTTACGGTTGATTTTCCGACCCTAAATGAAAATGCCAGTGACCTAAATGACGATCCAGTAGCTAAGTACCTGAAAAGAAGGAAAATAAGTATGTTACGCTTATTATTAGTCACGATACTTCACTGAAGTTATTTCTTGTTGTAACTTTTAATCCTTTAAATTCTATGTCATATCGGGGGCTTTTACTTGAATGATAACTGTAGCTATTAACAACTCTTGAACTGTAGGAAGCAATCAGCAAGTTTCCTTCTTCAATTGGTACACGCTCACATCCACACATTTTCCTGGTGGAGGGGAGGAAATAATCCTGATTAAAGAAAAATTTCTATCCTACATCCGAGAATCGAAGTTCGGGACCGCGGGGTTAGCAATCATGTGCGCTTGCCGCTAGATCATGCTAATAGTATATGATTAGTAGTAATTACATCACAATTATTGAAACTTTCTCTCTCTAATATGCTCTTGTATTTCAGGTCACGTGGCAAAAAGCAAATGGAAAAACCTAAAAGATAAATTTAGGAGGGAGCACCAAAAGCAAGCACAGAAGCAAAAATCGGGGGCTCTTGAAACTTTAGTAACATCATGGGCATTTTATGAGTCCATGATATTCGTAAAGGATGTGATTTCCCCCGGAGAGACTTCTGGAAACTTAAATGCCAGCAACCAGTAGGAAACAGCAGAAACTTTAGAAGGCGAGGATGAATCTGGGACATCAACACCGGAAGTTACACTGCCTCAGTTGCGACCTCGTAAGAGAAAATCAGAAGGTATTCATGAAAAAATGTTAGAGCTGGAAGAAAAGAAACTGCAACTTCTGATGCAGGAACAACACTCAGAAAAGAACGATGATCCGGATTTTCAATTTTTAGTTAGCCTGCATCCGTATTTTCAGAATTTGAATGAAGTCATGAAATTGAGGTTAAAGGGAAAAATAATTAATGACATTTTAGAGATTGTGAATGAAAGAGAATCTGTTGCAAGTTAAGTAAACACAGCCTCTTGTATTATTAATTGTTCCGAAATAAATTATAAAAAAGGTAAATGAGTTTTATAGCCCTATATGTGCTCATTCTTGCCTACTGTAATAATAATAATAATAATAATAATAAAAACAATAACTCAGTAGTTTGCTTTTAATTAAAATATCAAAATAACACTTTGTCTCGAAGAAAAATACAGTAGTATAGAACGAGTATATGCATTTATGACTGCAGAAAACGGTCTTACCTCAGTGTTATGATCAGTCTCTCCTCGGGGCTATGAACGTGATAATGTGTTAGTTCGCATTCGGGAGGCTCGAAGACTCGTCCCACTGCTGGAACTGCCTGTACAGGGCGATGAAACACCCGTCCTCGAGGAGTCCTCTTTCCTTTGGGCAAGCATCCGTGCCGTCTGTCTGACACCACTATACTCCACGAAACCTAGAAGTACACTTGCAAAATAAGAAGGAAACGAAATGAAAGAGAAATGATTTAATTAAAATTTTGGCAAATGAGAAAGCACCTCATCATTCGCCCACCGACCAGAGAGAACCATGAAAAACCTAAGGTCAGTGTGGGCAGTTGACGGGAATCAAACCCAGGACCTCCCGAATGCGAACTAACACATTATCACGTTCATATAGACCGCAGGCAGACAGGCCACAGAGACGTGCGAAACACCCCAGGCTCGAACACCCGCCCCACTGCTGGAGCTGCCTGTACAGGGCGATAAAACACCCGTTCTCGAGGAGTCCTCTTTCCTTTGGGCAAGCATCCGCGCCATCTGTCCGGCACCGCTATATGCCATGAAGCCTAGAAGTACACCTGTTAAATGGGAAGGAAAAGGAGCGTAAGGTAAATGATGTAATGAAAATCTTGGCAAATGAGAAAGCACCGAGGTATTTTCCCACCGACCAGGGAGAACCACAAAAAACCCAGGCCAGTGTGGACAGTTGACAGTAATAAAACCCAGGACCTCCCGAATGCGAACCTAATACATTATCACGGATCCATATAAGCCGCAGGCAGACAGGCCACAGAGACGTACGAAAGACTCCAGGCTCGAAGACCCGTCCCACTGCTGGAAATGCCTGTACAGGGTGATAAAACACCCGTTCTCGAGGAGTCTTCTTTCTTTTGAGCAAGCATCCGGGCCATCTGTCCGGCACCGCTATATACCACGAAGCCTAGAAGTACACTTTTAAGATGAGAAGGAAAAGGAATGAAAGAGAAATGACGAAAGAAAATCTTGATATGAGAAAGCACCCAGGCATTTTCCCAACGACCAGAGAGAACCACGAAAAACCCAATGCAGTGTGGGTGGTTGATGGGAATCAAACCCCGGACTTCCCGAAGCGAACCCCACACGTTACCACAGACCCGTCTCGCTCAGCCACGTGAGTATAAGAAATCAGATGTTTTTTACTTTCTCTACTACGTACAGCGAATTGGGGAAGTATTGCATTCCACCCAAAAATTCGAAACCGAGATTTCACTGGACATACTTGTTTTGAGGTTCCCTGCATCCAAATAAACCATTTTTAAAATATATCCGTGTGTGTCTTCTGTATACAGCATAACTAAAAAACGAAGAGTCGGGTAAATACTAAACTTGGTATTTGAGTTTAGTATCTTCCAAAGATGCGAAACAAAGATTTTCAAGAAAAAGCCCCCCACCCCATACTACACTTTACATGGAAAATTTCCGAAAATGTTGAGTTTCTCAAAAATGGCTCCAAAGATTTTAATTAAAATATCATATGTTTAAGATATTTTTATGGCAAATGAAATACATATCTTGAATTTTCTGGAATGTCCCCAAAAGTCCTCTTCCCTCCGAATGACTTATGCATAACTGGTAAACCGTAAGAGATAGACAATATCGTACTACACAAAAAAATTTATCTCTCTTAAAACACATAATTTATATCATGTACTCTTTTTTTTGCAGAGTGAACTATTTCCGAGATATTCCTTGTTATTTGTTTGAATTTTCCAATACTTATACTTTTTCTCAAATGGGAATTCGTTATTTGTTTTTTATGTCCTGAACATGCAAAGAGAATGAAATGCTTAACATAGCAAGCGGCTGTTAAAAGATTCGACTATCGCTTAAAGCCTACCATATTCCCCATGCATCTACAAGAAATTTAGAAATAAGGTAATTTCTGCAAATGTTTATCTCGATTAGCATGAAGTAGATGGAGAATAAGTGTTTGTAAAAATAGTTTGTACAAGAGTAGAGAAAGTCAGATGTTTACTTTCTCTACTACGTATAAGTAGGGGAAGTATTGCATTCCACCCAAAAATTCGATACCGAGATTTCACCGAAAATATATGCTTTGGGGCCTCCTGAATCCAAAAAAAGTATTGTTGGAAACATGTCCGTGTGTGTGCCTGTGAACAGCATAAATCAGAAACGATCATTCAGATAAACACCAAACTTGGTATTTAGGTTCAGTATCTTCCAGAGATGCGACACGAAGGTTTTCAAGAAAATCCCCCCACCACAGGTTACCCTTTACATGCAACATTTTTCGAAAATTTTTATTTTCTCAAAAATGGTTCTAATGATTTTGATTAAGATATTTAAGAATAATTTCATTACAAATAAAATTTATATCTTGAATTTTCTGGGAATGTCTCCAAAAGCATTCTTCATTGTGAACGACGTTTGCATAACTGGTAAACTATAAGAGATCGACAAAATTTTACTACACAAAAAATGTAGATCGCGTTAAAATACACAATTTATGTCATATACATTTTTGTTGTTGAGTGAACCATTTTCAAGATATTGCTTGTTATTCCCTTAAATTTTCCAATACTTATACTTTTTCTCAAATGGGAATTTGTTATTCATTTTTGTTGTCCTGGTAATGCAAAGAGAATGGAATACTCCACATAGCAACCACCTCTTAAAATATTTCACTATCGCTTATAGCCTACCAATTTCCCTTGCATCTACAGAAAATTAGCAATAAGATTAACATCTCGATATCTCGATTAACATGAAGCATATGGAGAATAAGCGTTTGTAAAAATAGTTTGTACAAGACTAGAGAAAGTCATGTGAGTGTAACACATCAGATTTTTTAGTATTCCTTGGACATCAAAATAGCATTTTGCTTGAAATGGAAATTTTGATTAGAATATAATACTTCCTCTATGTACTATAAATCAGTGCTAGAGAAAGTAAAAAGAGACAATAAGAAAGTGCTGGCATTGCATTCATGAAATAAGAGTTCTTATGCATGAAACTAAAAGCAACCGAGGTCACATTAGAAAATTTAACACACAAAATGTGCTTGCACTATGTTTCCTAAATTAGCCAGAAACAGGATCTTGGATAAAGTCATTTATTTCTACACTCCGAACGTAATCAGGGCATTATGAAGTGTAAGCTTAGGGAGTTGGTATTCTCAGTTCGGTCGTGTCTGCTAATAGACAACGCGCCCTCTATCGTGCACACTGGATATCGGTGACAAGGTGACCGCATGGAGGGGATTCCTCCGAGACCCGGGCTTAGAGCTGTTAATTAACTTGACCCATTTCCGTAGCTCTCATTGCTGCATATTCTGTATATACTTGTATTCCTTGGTATTTTGTTTAATATGCACTTTTTAATTTTTCTGCCGCTTAACCTCGGTAGGAAGAATTATTGATTCCACCAAAAAATTCAATATCCACATTTAACCGGAAATATGCTTGTTAATATTCCCTGCGGTTGGCCCCGTAGCTCATCGGTAAAACACCAGCTTCCTGTGTGAGGCGCCCCGGGTTCAACTCCTGGCTGGTAGATGGGAATTTTTCTCTAGTCAAGATTACTTCCAATGCCGCCCAGTTCTGGAAATATGAATGAGTGTGTGTGTGTGTGGGGGGGGGATCTAATAGTGAACTATTTTCGAGATATTGCTTGTTATTCCCTTAAATTTTCCAATACTTATACTTTTTCTCAAATTCGTTATTCATTTTTTTTGTCCTAGTAATGCAAAGAGAATGGAATACTCCACATAGCAAGCAGTTCCTAAACTATTTGACTATAGCTTATAAAACCAAAACCAAGAAAGAAGAGAGAGAGAGAAAACATAAATCCAATGCCAACTGTATACGAGTTACACCGTAGGCAATATGTTCCAAAGGTAAAGGCCCACCGATATATCAATGCAGTAAATGGAACAATAAAAAAAAGGATACTGTATAAAAAACATAGAAAGAAAGAAAAAAGTATATCATTCTTCTTTTCTGCACCACTTACCTATAGTTAGTGAAGGAGGTATTCCGTTAAACCCCAAAAATTGAATATCGAGATTTCACTGTTAACACAAATTTTGAGATTTCCCGAATCAAATTAAAAAAAAAATTCTAAAACTAGTTCTATGTTTGTGTATATGTATGTATTTCCGAACGTCTCTGAACAACGTAACACACAAAAATACAAGCTGGTTTATATTTATTTATTTATTGAATTTCCAAAATATAAAAGACCCTATTTCACAACATTATATTAAGGCTATAGTTTAAAATATAATATATGGCTATAATTCAAAGGATAACATTAAGTGTAACTAATGTTGGCATAAACATTAACTAAGAATAACTGGAAGTGTAACTTTTAATGCTATATATAGATATATGTTTACAAGAATTTAAATATTCTCAGTTGGTTAATACCAAACTGCAGTATCTATCTTTTAAGGATACGAAGAGTTTCAAGAAACTCTCTCCACCCCACTTTTGGAGGTAATAATTTTCATTATTATTTTCTTTCTCAAAAATAGCTAATGATTTTTATTAGAATACCATGTAAATATTTGCATAGCAAATGTATATCTTGAAGTGTCTTCGAATATCCTATGAAGTCCTCTTCATATTGAATGACTGTCATATAACTTGTTACAGCCCCTAATATTATTGGGTTCCATGAAGTCCTACAAAGCTGTGGTGATGTTTGAAGTTCTACAATTTAATATGTGAATGCTTACAAATAACTAAATTTTTCCTCCCGCTTAGCATAGTGTATGAAGTAAGAAAAACACATATCTGTTGGGAAAGCACATTGTTCGCTTGCATATGAGTCAACAATATAATCACAAAATCCAGCTAATATTTCATCCTGAGGCTTGACAGACTTCAAATCGTAGCTCCATTATAATGAAGATTGAACGGGCTGGCTAAATGACTGTAATAGTAGTACAGCGACTTTAACCTCTAAGCCTGTTAGTTGCTGGTGAAATAGGAAAGGGTTCATGTGCTTCTTTGCTTTCTTGAAGATGTTATTGAAAATTGTAACTTGGCACATCTATTTTAAACTTGTTTGAATAAGCCTTGTGGGACACTGGGATTGAGCTTTTATGCGAAAATGACAAAATTTTCAATTTTTTAATCATATCATATGAACATTATATAGATACCAGTGAATCAATTTGTCCAAACATCTTTCACGGTTCGACATTTTTAAACGGCCAGTGTTATGTTTAAAACACCCGTGCGCTCCCTTTTATCCTCACTGGACCCTTTCAGTATGAGTTTTTTCTCAGTTTTATATTATTGCGCAAAGTTTATTCCCTACATTTAAGTTTTGTTCTGGTTTTTATGAAACTTTTCATACATAATCTAAAATGTGCTATCCAAAGATTCAAGCATACATTGGTTCACAAAAAAAATTAGTTTGCACTAAAAAACAAGGAACATTTTAACACTAACTCTTCATAAAAACAAAATTTTATTTCTCTATAACCAATAATATAAACTTCAATGAAATCATAACATTTACTTTCACTGTACTAAAGTATTAGAAAATGTGACTACCATATACCTCTGACAAATTTGAATGCAAAACACAGTTTTAGAATTTTTTCTCTAATTAAAAAGATTTAATTGAATTATACGAGGAACTACATTAACTAGGAATTCGAGCTTTTGCACAGTGATTACCTTATTTACTAATTAAGTGTACCAAGTTTTAAATGAATAGCTTTAAAATTAAAAAAAGTTAGAATATTCAGCACCAGTGCCTAGCTTTTGACAATGTTATAATTTTAAACCAAAAACAAATATAGTATTTTTAACAATGCCAAGATTTCCCTTGTCCTATGCACGATCTTTAACTACTATGTTTCTTAGAGCCCCATTCTATATTGGGCGCGAAAGACCGGAAATTTTGCCCAGATGCCTCTATCAGGTTTGAGATTCTTTTACGTGCCGTAAATCTACGACACTGGATCACCGGCTTTACTTCCCTTCCGATGAAAGCCATGCTAAGGATTTTTACCCCCGAAAAAAATCCATCGCCCTCCGCCGGGTTTGAACCGCAACCTCGGAACTAGAGTCTAGCATGGTACCCGTAGATCACGGGAAACGACCTGAATGTTTTAGACTTCACCAACTTACAAAACTGTGGGAACTAACATGACCCATTTCTCCGATATTATAGGACTTCACATATCCCCATTCCTCTTAGATTTCTACCTGCTATGACTTTGTAAGAATCACAGTGAACCGTATTATTATAATAGATACTGATAACAAAAATATGAGGAAAAGCTTTCCGTATGCGGAGTTGTGCAATTATTTTTACATCGGGTGACTAAGCAGGACAATGTGTCTCAGAAACAGCTTGTAATGCTGCTATAGATCGAATGCGCAATAATGCATTAGATTATGATAGACATGTTCTTGAGGTATAGTTTTCTGAAGAAAGGAAGTAATACCGGTAAGGTACACCCAATCCGGTGCTCAACTCAGTCCCATATATCCGAAAAATACAAACTAACTCAATGCTGGAAATTTAAACAGTAAATATAAAGTCAGTTCTAGATGATACTTCATCCAAGTCTCGATCAAACACACACTGCACTACATAAAAGTTTCCTTTCCGTTTTCATAAACTCATAACTTACGCACAGTATATTCAGTTATGGTTAGAAATACTTTATAGCACTTTTCTTTTTTATTGAATATGCTCCATTACGCAAATTTATACTACATACTGTTTTATATTACATCACTTACATGTTAAGGGTGCAATTTTCCTTAATTAATACAGCCTGTTCTGTACATCCAATACTTCTATTTACATTTTTACGTCCAGACAAATGTGTTAAGAAGTCTTAGACATTTGTTTACTAGAAGCCCCTCTGACACTGGTCATTTGGTTTTCTGGAGTCCTATAGCGTATTTCAAGTCATCCATTTCCTTTTGTAATTTTGGACATCTGTAGATGAGGTGTTGTATCGTCTGTTCTTCTAGTAGACAGGAGCATGTGGGGTCATCTATTATTCCTATCTTGTACAGGTATGCCATGGTTTTCCCATGCCCGCTAATAATTGGTGTTAATGCTGGGTAGATTGGGATGTCTTGTTTATTTCTTGAATAATGCCTTTGGTTGTGCTGGTTCACTCAGGTTGCCATCGAATAGTCCTTCCTCCTTAACTTTGCTGACGATTGGAGTTTTAGGTTGCTTATCATATGTTAGCACAGAGTTGTTTTTAAGAGCTGCTTCCTTGACTAATTTATCAGTCAATTCTTTCCCAGTGAAGCCTGAATGAGCTTTGATCCACGCAAAATGAATTTTTCAATGCTGCAGCTTTAATTTCCTGATTTGATCATGAATTTTCCCTATCATGTAGTTATTTTTATAATTGTTTTTATCAGTGTTAATATTATTTGTCAGTTTCCCTATATTACGATGTTTCTTTCCTCAGGTATGGTATCCAAACATTTCAGTGTTTCCAGCGCTCTTGGAATTGCAATTTGTTCCGCCTGATTATTTTTGATCATTTATCATGAATTTTGGCGTTTATTTTGCTTACTAAAACTCCTTGCTTTAAAAATATTGCTGCTGCCCAAACCTTGTCTTGTATTCTGTTTCCGCCAGTAAATATTGCTATGAATATTGTCTTCATTTATCTCTTCTAGGCTTACTTTGTCAGCTGGGTGGATTTGTAGTGGTGCATCATAGACTGTGGAATTCCATGTTTCCCTGTATATCTTTGCAGCTTCAATAATTTCTATGTTTATAGGTTTAACGCTAGCAGTTGCACATGAACGTTCAAATAAGACTGTTCCTTCTTCTTTCGCTATTTTAATGTTTCTTTGGACTCTTGAAATTTGTTTAAGTTTTTCTGCTTCTTTATACCTTGTTCCCAAATTAGTGATCCATAGTAAACCGGTGCAAATGCGCCTTTATAAATAATCCTCAATGCTTGGTGGCCTAGGCTGTACTGTAGTTTTGCGGTTTTGATCAGCATATTTATTAATAGAAGTGTTTTTTTGCTATACTATTCACAATTTAATTTTTCATCTAAGAAAATACCCAGATATTTTAGTTCACTCTTTTGTTCAAGTTTCTTATGGTTCAAATAGCTATTTATAAATCCAGCTTTCCTTTTACATATCAGCAATACCTTGGATTTGCTGTCGTTGAACTCCACCTGAATCATATTCAGGCATAGGAATTACGTATTAAAATTAAAAACAAACATTACAACAAAAACTAGTGGCCCTCCAATCCCACAGAAGGGTGAACTGATTTAATTCATCTCCCTGTTTTGTTCTTCGGTTTACCTATCATTCCAAGGAGCTTCTATTGTATTAGCACTGTGTGTCCGTAAAGTCTGATCACCCAACACACGAAGCTGGAGGGAGAAAGGAGGAGAATGACATGGAGTGTCACAAAAGATAAGCCTGCATTAATAGATAGCAAGGAAGTATACTGTGTGTTCAGCGGCGTTTTAACTAGTGGGTGGGGAGCCCTTCCAAGCAGGTGGGGGTCAGACTAGTAGGAGGAGGCAGTGTATACTTGGTCTGAAGCAAGTGACGGGTAAAGACGCGCGAAAGACTGCCGACTGTACGAGCTACGCGTGGCACGAGTTAAGCATTTAGGTCGCGGGTTTAAACTTGGCGAATGAGGGCGATGAATTTTTTTCCGGTCTCTCACGCCCATTATAGTATGGGGCTCTAAGAACCATAATAGTTAAAGAGCTTCCAAATAAAAACTAAAAAAGAAAGAGACATGACATAACTCCAACCTCAATAGCTAAAACACCACTGAACATACGGTATCCACCTGCCACTCATGGAAATGATAAAAAAACTATTGTTATATACAATTCTCCACTTATTATTATTAAATAAAGATACAAAACAATAAATAATGGCGGGACTGAGTTGATTTCTTTATCCAGATATCGTGGGACTGAGGCGATATGAAATTTTGTCGGTACCCTGGAAGTGAGACTGGTTGACTACAGCCTCCGAGTCATGATCGCGGATTCCTGCAAATTAAGCACTATTCCTTCGTCTATAGCTGCCTGCACCCTAAGCATAGAAAAAGGAGAAGAACAGAAATATTTGAGCTCGGAAAGAAAATGTTCTTGCACTCTGAACCTCTGAAACTGGCAGCAGTTTTCGGAGTCGTTCATCTTCAGTTTTTAAATTACAGAGGAACCAACTGAACTCCAACAAGCTGGAGAAAATGAAGAACGCTTTTGTTGAAACTTTCATCCAATTAGCCGAACCTCCGAATATCTGCCTTCTTATGAGAGAGAGGCTGAATCCCGCATTGTCGACGTTGGTTCATTTATTTTTCTTTCGATAACAAAAGAAACAACATTAACCCCCGTCGCTAAGATCAAAAGAAACTTCAGTTGAAAACAAAAGATTCTCAAGCCTTATCTGTGTACTAGCTTTTTGTGCAAGTATCCTTAATGTATATGACGAATATAAAGCAGTCCTGATAAGGGGAACGGCCACCTAGACTTAACCTGCATACTGATACCTTCCTGAAACTCTAGTCTCCTCATTTGCACATAGGATACGTGCCTCTGTTGTTCCAGATAGGAGGCAGTGGCGGCTGGTGCATACGTTATGCACTGAGGGTGGCAAGGGAACGACGCCAGAATGATGAATTCGATTTTTATGTAATCAGTTATACGGGACTATATGACATTTGAAGTTCAACCTTCACACTACTCTCTCTACGTTTTATAATTAACATATATGCCTTATATTATTTTGTATTTTGTGACTTATTTTATTACTATTTTGCACTAAAAGTTTGCTCGAAGTGATTTAAAATTAAGCAATGAAAAATATGGTAGATTTCAAATATTTACAGGAGAAGCATTCGGAATAAATTCAGACGTAATGCATTGTTGTGAAAGAAAAGGAATAGAAAACTCTGTGTTACATTCATATGATTTTACTCTAAGCACTATCGTTAATTTTTATTCATTTTCAACGAACACTTACAAACCTATTTTTCTATCTACTTCATGTTAAACAAGATAAACGATTTACATTCGTTGTAGCGGTTGCTATATGCCGGCTTTGACATTATATAGTATTTAGCTGACATCTCAAAAACAAAAAAATAGTGCGCCAGCTTAGAAAAAAGGAATTTATCAAGGTATTGGAAAATTAAAACCTATAACAACGAGTATCTCTCAAATGGTGAATGCTATACATTCGAATTGCGTACTGTAACCTTCAAAGATATTACTTTATATTTAACATCTCAGCTGAGATACATTCTCGCTCTTCTATGAACACCTTCATTATACCGTTTATGCATAAATGACTGCGTGTAATGTATCTTCTAATTCCGATAGCAGTACGTGATATTTACATAAAACAGCAGTAAAGGAAGTAGTTCTGCAAGTTCCAGGTGGCTGCGACTGCAACATGTATGTGCTCTTTGAATCCCAGCTAACGCTTATTATACATGACATATGCCTCACGGCATAATCTCAGCTTCTGTGTAATGTGCAATCAACACAATCAGGACTTCTACACTGCAGGCTGTATCTTCAACTTACCCCTTCACCGTCCATTGCTTTCTAACGATCTAGGTTAGATAATGATGATAATGGTTGTGTACTTTATAGATAATATAAGTTTATGACGCTAGTGGTCGATAGCGAACCGTGTTCAGGTTTGCTTTTAACTTCTAAGTACAAATAATGTGGTTTAGCGTAAGCAGGAGGAGGTTTTGAGCCCTCCCTCCAATATCCAAAACCGTAATATTGAAGCGGTACGATCTCATTTTTGTTTTCTGTAACTTATACCGGGTGTCCCAGAGCACATGTATCAGCCATTTTTTTCTAAAACCATAAGATACTTGTTGTTCGAAAAAAAACAATTGATATCCAAAACCGACGTAAAGACATTGACCGGCCTGGTGTCCTGAAACTTTGAAATTTTAAATGGGAACATGGATCGTTAAGTTATCATTGGGTAGTACTTTTAAAATGAAACAACCTTTAGCAACACTTTTTTTCTATCTTCTAATGTTTACTTTTGTCTTTAATTTGTGAATAAACAAATTAATGAATCTTCAGAGAAATGTTGTACATACCGATGGTAATGATAGCGAACACTCGCTCTAAATGTTGAAAATATCCACCACCTTATGTTACACAACACTGTAATATATTCCTATCATCTTTGATGGCATGGTGAAGTTCATCACTGCTGAGAGACGCACAGGCTTCTCGAATTCTTTCTTTCATGTTTTGTCTAGTTGTAGGGCGCACCTGGTAGATCGGGCCAGCCAACATACTGGTTCTCCTCGTCCAATCCACCGTCCAGGAAACAACTGGTCAAGAACTTGTCGAGCCCTAAGTGAAAAGTGAACCGTACAGCCATCCTGTTGAAGCCATATCGGTAACTGTATAGCCAGAGGAACACCTCAAGCAACTGGTGCAAAATATTGACGAGGAATTCTATCGTTCATTTATGAATAAGCATTAGAGGATAGAAAAAAGGTTTTGGATGTTTCATTTTAAAAATATTATCCAATGATACCTTAAACAGGTCATGCACCCATTTAAAATTTTAAAGTTGACCACGAATACCCCTACCAGTTTGTTCCGGAAAATGGAAATACCACTAATCGATTCTTTGCATAGGTTTTGGTTATCAAATGGCTTTTGCGAACAAGTATCTTATAGTTTCAAGGAAAAACAGCAATCACGGGTGCTCTGAGACACCCGGTATATTTACAGGTTTAATTTACCACATTGTACAGATAAACAGAAATAATATATACATTAAAACAGCTGTAAGTATTGAGGGATTGAGGGATTTTCCGTTTATTTTACTATCCACATTCGTTTAGTCACAGGTACTTACTATTAGATGGTTACAGGTCACCTCCTTCAGTTGTGTGAAGAAAATGTGGAACTTCTAAGTGGTGTCTACATAGTCTAGTGGTTAACACATCTGTCTGGACTGAGTGAGGTGGCGCCACGATAACGTGCAAGACTTGCTTTCGGGAGGTCCCGAGTTCGATTCTCGGCGACGGCCTTCACTCTGACCCATGGGTTTTTCGTGGTTTTCCCGGGTCAGCAGGCGAATGCTAGGGTGGTTCATCTTCTACCACTACTTTGTTGTCCCTCATTTCCTGTACCCATCATCATCCTTGTCATCTATTTCAGGGTTGTAGGACCAGGTGGCGGTGCTCAATGGGTTCTGGCTGGGAGGTAGAGGTCTCGTTGCGGGACCTCTCAGTTATCACCCGCCTTCGGGTGCTCTCAGGAGGGCGCACCCCCGCAGGTTATGTTGCCCCTGCTGCACTTACGGCCATGACGCTGACCACTGCGCCGCTCCACCTCAATGCCATTACTGCGGCTCGCCAAACCATACATGATCTCTGCCGACGACGTAGGTACTATGTCACCTGTAATGGCTACGACCACTACACAGGTCAGGCGCAGTGCCCACGATATCCTCGCCCTCGCCACAACCTGCATCAGCTATACCACAGGCACAATTACAGCAGCCGCCTCTGAAGGGAATCTGAACAGCTAACGCCGTCAAGATGCACCACTGAGGAGCGTCTCCGAGAGACCGTACAGGACCTCCATTTCGAGGTCCTGACGATAGGAAGTCGACTCGGAATCGTCGCGGAAGACATACAGCACATCAGAATACAAACTATTCTTTCAAACCTTATTGATATATCTACTTCTTGTTAATAGAAATAAATTTTATTGCACATTTCCTATAGTTATAAGAAGGATACAGCAGGTAAAGCGATAATAAGATTTTTAAAAGAAGAATCGCTATGTATGACTTTGAAATCCATGCTCTTTGTACGACCAAGAGGAAAAACGAATAGCAACCTACCACTTGAAAAAGTATAACCAATAACAAAGAATATCTCGGAGATAGCTAACGCCACAAACAGTTTTACTTGAGATAAATGTTGTGCTTTATAGAGATGCTCGAATAGATACTGAGCATTAGTTTGGTTCGCCTAATTGTGCAGGGGCTCTATGTTCTTGAGAGTAGGTGTCATTGCATAGCTGCAACGCACAGTTTCCCGGACACATGCTGAAGATTGGTAATAGTCGGCTACGATATGAATGCGCTTGGTGGAGTGCGCCATGTGTTTTGTTGACAATCAAGGCTAGGGATCAGAGGGGAGTGAGAGGTAAGGCATTAGGGAAATATACAGTCGCATAATGAAAACAGTACTACAGCTGCAGACCTCAGCCTCGTTAGTAAATGAACTCGGAACTGCGGATTTTTTTTTAACATTACTGTCCTTCCGATGCCCCACCCACTTGTTTCGTAACCGTTCAGTTACTCTTCCCATTACAAGCATTCATATTGTAGTCAACTACTGACTCGGCCTTGTTATTGTGATTAGTTCTTTACTCGTGTTATTATGTAGTTGCCACGATACGGAAACAATAAATTAGTTGATATATTGTTAGTGCTTGGAGGGTGTCAACGTAATTGCAGATAACGATGGACACTTTTCAATTAGCTAAAGGTTTCCAATTAGACGACTGCGACTGCCTTCTTGTTCATCAAGTGGAACAACGATTACGGAATCATTATCGGCTGCATGCTTCAAATCGACCACTACGCGTGCGACAAAAAGCCTCTGTGGTTGTAAATGCTGCAGAGAATCTGTTTCCTCAAATCTTTATATTCGCACCAGTTTTGCTATTACGCATGAGCAGGACAGATCTTTTTTGGACATCATCTTTGTTTCCAGTACATCTCAATGGAAGCCCTTGCAGTGACTCGGAAGTGGGTCATCCAATCTTCTGTCCAGTCTTTATTCGAACTACCCAGTACAGTTTGTGTGTGCTAAGATTTTGTGTGTCTCTCTCTCTCTCACTTACGGTTTACCAGTTATGCAGAAGTCATTTAGAATGAAGATAACTTCAGAGGCTATTCCCAAAAAATTCAAGATATACATTTATTTGGCATGAAAATATCTTAAACTTCTGGTATTTTAATCAAAATCATTAAAGTCACTTTTGAGAAATTCAAAATATTCTTAAACCTTTCCATGTAAAGGGTAGTTTGGGTGGGGAGTTTTTCTTTAAATCGTAGTGCCCTTTCTTGGAAGATTCTGAACTTAAGTAACAACTTGATTCAATTGGGGAATTCAATGCCCAACCGGCATGTTGTCACAGTAGCTCAATGGTTAGAGCAACCGCACAACTCAATTTAATTTGGAGAGTGGGAGAACCGTATTCTAATCCCGGGTGTGACATTGAATTTTTCAGTTAATTTTATATTATACAATTTGCTTTTAGCCGACTTTTAGTTTTTGAGTTATGCTGCCACTCCCACTAGAGGTGCAGTAAACTAACAGACAGCCGTCGAGGAGAAACATGCTACCTACTTACCAATCTATCCATCTTAAACTAGAAAAAGACATTCTTAAACAACCATCTCAAAAATGAAAATCCTGCGGTTAAACCCTATTGAGGGTAGCCAGGCAGCAAAATCACTGAAGCTGAACTTCAGCCTGCCAGCAGCAAGTCGAAGTTGAATTATGCAGTACACTCTCCCTCTCCCGCTCTCTCTCTCTCTCTCTCTCTCTCTCTCTCTCTCTCTCACACACACACACACACACACAGTTTCTTAGATTCAGAGCGCCTCAAAACTTCTATTTCCGGTAAAATCTCTTAACGATTTTTTTTTGGATAATATGCAGTACTTCTTCTACTGACTATAGGTAAGTAGTGGAAGAGTAAAATTCTTTAAAAACATCTGAACTTAAACCGAAACATAATTTTCTCTGCCAGCATTTTAAACATAAAAATAGCTGTTAACTTGGTGGCTCGTAGCGGATAACCTTAATATTCACCGGCTTCACTTCATTTTCGTTGCATATGGTAAGGATTTCGGTATTATGAAGACTATGCATCTTTTATGCTTATCAAAGTTGAAATAGAACAATATTAACAGTGAAGAGTCAATTGATAAAATAAATGAGTCGAATGAAATTAAAAGCCTTCACTTACATCATGGTGATAAAAGATGGACGATCGTTTCGAGACTTCAAGGTCTCATCATCGGCCTAGAAGACGACTGGATCTTGCTTCACAACACAAAATGTATCTGACAGTGAACTATTAAATCCCATGCATAATTCATCTATGTTGGATGCTTGGGAAAAATATTCATTATTAAAAATAATTTACAAGTTATAAATTTTGAAATTCCGCCGTTGGATGACGTCACCCGCCTTCTGGTTCACCTTCAGAAGAAAACAGTTCAAGACGGAGCCCATCCTACTTCTAGTTCCACTACACTACAAGAGATGTCGGGACAGCAGCCTTCTGATTCACCTTCAGCAGTTATGAAAACTACCATCTGAGGTCCTTCCAATCGTCCACATGGGTCAGATACATTTTGTGTTGTGAAGCAAGACTCAGTCGTCTTCTGGGCCGATGATGAGACCTTGAAGTCTCGAAATGATCGTCCACCTTTTACCACCATGATGTAAGTGAAGGCTTTTAATATCATTCGACTCATTTATTTTTATCATATTTTATGATGTTACATAACTAAAAGAGGAGTTACAAGGTTTAAAATTTCACCTACTGTGAATCTCTAAAACGATTGCTCGACCATTTGATGTTGCTCCATCCCCATAGGAACTTACAGGCCATGCAGAAATTCCAGAGCTTACAAGACTGTCGGGAGAGGTTAAGGGAGTCAAATGTTCCGCCGATATTCACAAGGGATATGTTTTTCCGCTTTCAGGAATAGCAGGGACTTAACGTAACTTCATTTATAAGGACAAAGGGTAGAATTCACCATAAAAATATTCTGGATGATTGTACAATAATTTCATAAAGAACAGGTGGAGGTTAATGAAATTATTAAATCTAAAATAAAATAGTAGTGTTAACTTATTACATAACTGCAGCACCACAGAGAAGGTGCAAGGTTTTAAAATTTTGCTTATTGTAATTATCTATAAACTGACCGGACCATTCCGACCGATGATTGTTCAAGAACAAAAGGTGCTTATAACATATTTTACCAAACGCGAACACCAGTTGCTGCTAAACACACTTTTTAGGTGCTCAGAGTAGCACACGTTGATACACACTACATTTTTTAAATGCGAACCTACAACCAGGGTCAAATTAAATTGACGCTAAAATGACGTCCTCCAAATAAAACACGCCTAATGGCATTTACTTTCCCCCAGTCCTGTACTTTTATACGCGGATAACATGACAATTTTGTCAGTGACGATAAAAGGCTTACAGCAAGGTATTAACAATGATTGTAAACAATACTGTTTGGTGGTAAACATTAATAAAACAAAAACAATGGCTTTCAAAAATGATTGCGTATATGGCAGGGATTAAAAATGGTATTACAAGGGGCTAGAACTACAAAACGTTAAACATTTCTCCTATTTAGGAGTAATGTTTAATATGAGAGGAAAATGGAACAAACATTTATTAGTAACTAACTACGAAGCACGAGGGCAGTTAAATGAATTATTACGTACCCTCTCGCGGATACCGGATGTACCTGTAGACACATTAGAAAATATGTATAGCTCTATGATAAGGCCGATTTTGTTATGCGGAAGTGAAATCTGGGGATGTAAACAAGCAGAGTATGTCAATAAAACGCAGGTAGCATTTTGGAAAAGATTTCTTGGAGTTTCACAAAGCACATCAAATTCGGGGATATTGAGGGAGGTGGGATGTTATGAAGACACCGTACACCGTAAAATAGGAGCCGTAAAGTACTGGCTGAGGTTGATGCAGGCTGAGGCTGATGATAACTCCACATTACGATCCAAATATTATAAATACCAGCGAGAAAACCTGTCTCCTAAGTTTTGGACAGCTGATTTGGAAAGGGGTTTGAGGACAATAGGAATGGGGTCAGTATGGCAAAGAGCTGAAACAAATGACAAAAATCTATGGAAAGGAGGCAAAAGAAGGCAAAGAGACATAAACCAACAGGAAATAGAATCGGGTTGTAAAATTAAACCTTCTCTAAGTCCAGCAAATGAAATAAAATTGAATTGGGGTAAAGAGGCACATATACTTAGGAAGAAAGGAAAGATCAGGAATGGCATGGTTTAGACTGGGGGCTGGAGGGCACAGAAAATGACTGACGATTCTGGCAGGAGAATCTGCATATTCTGTGATTTGGATGAGGACTGGGTACATATTTTGGCGGAATGTGCACAGTGGGACAACCAGCGAACAATTAAACTGAAAGAAAAATTCTTAAATCCCTCAAGAAAGAGACTGGCATGTTGGGAGCTACTGGCTGACCAGAAGAACTGGCAAAACATGGGCAATTACTTGGCTAACGTGCGCGAACCTAGGTCAAATTTGTTTAGTTAGACAAAGGTAATTTATCTCTAATTTCCTTTTTCTTGTTCTTTTTGGTTTGTTTTCCTTTTCTGTTGTTTATTTCGTCACCATACTTGTATCTTAAATATGCATGTAGGGTCAATGATCCATGCACTAAACACTTGTGTAATAACTTCAATAATTTGAAACCAATAAAGATACCTTATCTATTTATCTATCTACTGCCCCCATAATATAAAGCAACTTTTATTCAAGACATTTCTTTCTACAACGCTTAGTTTTGGAGATATGTACAGTCTCAACTTAAATGATCCACTCTGTATATAGTAGTATAAACTGTATAAACTTTGCAAAAACTGTGGCGTGAAAGATGCGGTTGTTGAAAGTTCTCAACCAAAAGCACACAGAATAATAAAACGAGCTACACAGGCTATAAGAAGAACCACAAAACTGAAATTGAGAAGTAGTATTGCTTTTAAATCCCTTTCTAAGAAGTACAGCAAGGAAAACAAATATGCTGGTAAAACGTCAACCACACGAATACTTAAAGGTTAAATAGGCATAACTGTCTATTCTCCCCAGTGAAAAAGATGAATACAGAAGGCAGAAGTAGGTTTGGGTAGTGCTGTGACTGCAGCACGAGGATGCTCTACTAAAGCTGGCTGTATTCAGCACGTGCCTCTCGGTATAGTCTCGTTTTTCTCTGTAATGTACGACACAAATGATGTTTCTTTGCTGAAGAACGTATCTGCAATTTAGCACTCCCACTTTCCAGTGTAATCTCACAATGTAGGACGCGAATGATGATGGGTTGTGTACTCGATAGATAACTCGAGTTTATGACGCTGGCGGTCGATAGCGAGCCGTGTCGAGCTTTGCTTTTAACTCCTAGACAGCAATCTAATGTTATCCAGATATTCCTTTTTCCATGCTGGTTGAAATGTGTGTTTCCAAACTGAAGACGGTACAGAAAATGGAACGATACAGTTTATTAGCTACACGTTTACCAATATACACAAATAAAAATAAAATACAGAGTTATTCAAAAACAAGGAATAGACTTTAAATATTTATTTCTAATGAACGACATTAGATAGCAACACATACGAAACATCATTGAACAGAGCAAAAGTTCAAAGTTTTAAACCCCACCTATTAGTTCTATTCAGTGCCTACAGCGGCGCTGGGTTTGTTTACGAGAAAATGACGACGCCACTGGATAAGTTGTTTTGTGTGTTGCAGTATGCAAAGAGTGAATCCATTGTTTCATTGCATCGTGCATTTCGCTAAACAAAGAGCCACCTCGTCATAGAAAATTTACAATTGATACAATAAATTCCTATGGTTGCGTATGCAAACGAAAAATCACTGGTCGTCCTCGCATAACACATGGTGCTCATTTTGAGCTCATAAAATAACATTTTGAATTTTCCTCTATTCAGAGATGTATCGCATGTGTCGCCATCTATTGTCGTTGATTAGAAATACATATTTAAAGTCTGTTCCTTCTTTTCGAATAACGCTGTATTCGAATTTTCTAGGTTACAACAGGGCTATGCTTCGCAAAAGTACACGATCTTCTCTACTCACTCATCTACAAATTATTCATTGACAAGCTTATTCTTTTGTCCGCTTCTTTTTAATCCAGATAAACTTTCATTATAAATTCATTTCGTTATAAATATAAGGGGGTACAATATAGTCAGATTTTAAAAACCGGATCGCTTTTAGATTCCATGCTCTTTGCGTGACCTCGAGAAAAAACCAATAACGACTTACCACTTGAAAAAAGCATAATTATTTGAAATTTTAAACCGATAACAAAGAATATCTCGGAAATGATAAATGCCACAAAAAGCTTTCTTTGATAAATGTGCTCTAACAAAATGTTGTAGCAAGGTTTGGTCTATCTTTTACGGTTTACAAGTGATATACATTTATTCAAAAAGAACAGGACCTTACAGACTATTCGTAGAAAATTCAAAACGTACGTTTTACTTTCCCTTCAAATATTGTTTTTTCTTTTCTTACTGCAAATGAAAGAATTGGGTGAAATGGGCCCGGGTCCCTAGAGCTTAGAGTTATCAGACATTTTCTTCTCGCGATAAGGAATTACCACGGGAAAAACCTTATCCAGGTAACCCACCGTAATCGAGATTCGAACTTATGACTTACTGAATGTGAGGTAGACACGCTATCCCTACACCATGGGGGTAAGTATCTTAAACCTATAGTATTTTAATCAAAATCGTTAAGGCAATTTTTGAGAAGCTAAAAGCTACGAAAGTTTTAAGTACAAGGTGGTTCAAATATGAATGGGACTGCTTTCTTACGAGCGTAAAACCCCACCCAGCACATTACTGAGTTTGGAAGGGGAGAGGTGTTTCCCTCCCCTCTCGCTCAGGCAGTTGTGAGAGTGTTCAGTCTTGTCTAAGCTCTACAAAAGATGTGAGTGAACAGAAATTGTCGGTTAGCGTGGAACAACGCATTAACAATTTTTTTACTACAGAAGGGGTTCAATCATAGAAAATTCTTCAGAGGCTCAAAAAACTGTTTGGGGAAGCATGTCTCTCGAGAAATCGTGTGTTCGAATAGTTTAAAGCCTTCAGAGAGAGAAGAGAGAGAGAGAGTGAGGAACACATCGCATAATCGTCGACCGCAAACATCAATACCCCATCCAATTGCACCGTGCTAACGTGCTTATACGGGATAATAGATGCATTAGTGTGAAATAACCTGTTACAATATTGAATATTTCTCCAGTCCAAGAGGAAAACAGGAGGAAATCCGATTTACTTCCTTAAAGATAATGCGAGGCCTCGCGCTGCTAGAAAAACCATGGAAACCATCAGGACGCTAAAGTGGGACGTCCTTCCCCACTCATCTTACAGTCCAGATATAGACCCAAGTGATTTATTTTTATTTGGGAGACTTAAATGTGAGTCCGAGGGAGTGCAGTTTCTTGATAACAACACAATGATCGCATTTATTCAGAAATGGGTAGGCAGCCAACCAAAAAACTTTTGGTAAAAGGGAATAAAACACTTGCCAAAACGCTGCAAAAATGTATACAAGCCAATGCGGAATACTTTGAAGAACAACATGTAAAAGTTCTCAGTTCAACGAGAAAATCAGTCTCGTTCATATATCAACCACCTTGTATAAACGATGGTTTGGGGTGCAGGGTTTTCTTGAAAATGTTCGTGTCGCATACTTGGAAGACGCTAAACTTAAATGCCAATTTTGATATTTAGATTTCCCGTTTTCCAGTTATCAAGTGCAAAGACAATCTCAAACAAACATACGTATATACACACACGGACCTTTTTCTAAAATTGCTATGTCTTTGTATTCAGGAATTTTCAAAACGTGTACTTCCAGTGAAATATCGGTATCAAATTCTTTGGTGGAATGCAATATTTTAAGTAGTAGAAAAAGAAAAAGGTTTTAAACTCTTCTTCAAATCTGAGCATGAACAATCGATGGGTAGCATTCCGGAGTGAGGGAACGCCAGAGGAAAGTTTGGTCAAGTAGAGGGTGATTTATGAAGAACTGACACATTCATTTCTTTAATTATTCTGTTCGAAATTCACTCAATGCTCCAATTTTAGCACTAAATTAAAGAGAATGTTCCGGAGTTTTGATTGCCTGTCACTAGATGCGCAGATGTTCATGTTTTATTCGTAATTCTTACCTTTATTGTCCGCAACTGTTTGATATTTTGTTCTAGTTAACGTGAAAATGGAGTATATATTAAATGAACGACTCTTCCTTGTAAACTAATACGGGATTACGAATTCAATTAGTGCTACTCAAAGGGCATACTAGAGAGAAATTGGTGTTCGGAATCCTCCTCAAAAAACACAATACTGGGACTTGTAAACATATTGGAAACAAATGGATCTCTGGCGAGTGAAAAAGGCAAAACTCGTTCATCTAGGCTTTCCACGGTTGTTGACGTAAGAGCACGACTGAATCAGTCACCAAAAAATCGTTAAGACGTTTGTCGCAGGAGACAGGGTTCAGCTACTCAATGTATCGGAGAGCTGTGAAAAGTGCAGGTCTGAAGACAAACAATCCTGCCATATTGTCCATCACATGGTTCACAGATGAAGCATGGTTCCATTTATCCGGCTATGTGAACTCAAATAACCCACGCTATTGGATCAGCGAAAAACCACATGTTATTCATGAAGTACCTATGCACCCGGTTAAAATCGGAGTTTGGTGCGCAATATCCGCATAGAGAATAGTGGGACCAATTTTTTTTAAACAATGTGAACACTGCAGAGTACTGACGGATTTCCATGGAGTTTGCTGAGAAACTAGACGATGTAGAGCTGTCAAGGATATTTTCAGCCATACGGTGCTACATGTCATACATCAAATGAATCCATGGCGCCAATTGCAAGTTTCTTTGACCACCGGATAATCTCGAAGAACCTGTGGCCACCGAAATCTCCGGATTTGACATCGGGGACTTCTTTTTATGGGGCTACTTTACACGACTCTAGACATTGGGCGATCTGAAGCACAACATTACACAGAAGATTCACGGTATTGACAACAGAGTCCTCCAACGAGTGGCCAGTAACATGGAACGACGTGTTGAGTTGTGTCTTATGCAGGATGGAGGACATTTTCAACATCTGCTATAGAGGTAAATAATCTCCCAAAATTCCTCTGCATTTCAGGTATAATAAGTTGTCGCTAGCGTAACTCGTTTTGAAACAATTAAAGAAATAAGTGTGTCAGCTCTTCATAAATCACGCTGTATCATGGATTGACTGGCTGAAATGGAAGTTTTGTAACGCAAGACTACAATAGTCTTCGGCGCCTCGAGTTTCGTGTTTTTATTTCTCGATCATAGCAGACTCCATGCTTATTGTACATAGCTGTTTCGGTGTAGAAGATAATCAAGGAGAACGTGACCCATAACAGCTTCTAGAGCTTTCCCTAGCAGTAGCTTGAAAAAACAACCCCGGGATGTGTCACGTAACCGCACGTGCTTCCATTCTCAGTTATTTCTACTTTCGAAAGTAGCATTTAGTTTAAAAATAACAAATTATTACGATATCGCATTTTAAATATGTTTACCGCTTTGGTAGTTAGAAAACCGACATTCAGACAAAACATTGCCAATAATTGGGTTTAAACAAATTATATCCGAAAGCGCAAAATCGACTTTGCATGTCGTTGTGGATAAAATATTCGGTATATTCCGTTTCCTTATCAGTTCGTTGTGAATAAATAAACATCAACTCTGAAGTCTTTCGCTTTCTCTTTTCGTTTTGGGTCCCATTCCTGATTTATTGCGAAGAAATATTAGAAACATAAATTCCAATTATCAAAGTTAGGTTAGGATTACTGTTTTCTGTTCGCGAACGTTTGTGTACCTTCGCGTTCAGTGCTCCTTCTGAATCCTATTTTCTTCAGCCTAGAGAAATTTCTGGATAAGTTTCATAGCTTCTCGTAGTATGAATGAATAAATTCTCGTATTTTCTCTCCTACTTTCTGGACATTTTATTACTTTAGTATTGTGTTCCATACAAAATTCGAATATGTGATATCACTGGAAGTATCTCTTTTCAGGCTCTCTCAATTAAATGAAAACATTTTTAGAAAAAGGTCCTGTGTGTGTACGCGTGTCTGTCTCAAAAATGAAAACTCGGTCAGTGTTTTCCAAGGATACACAAGATTGTACATCCCATTGAGGATAATTATACATAATTGGTTCATTAATAGAAGGACAACATACCTCCCTCTCTGCCTCTACATCTATAGACAGCATTCGGTAGTGGCACGGGAGAAAATATGGGAGGAATTATAACAGAAAAATTGATGTGTAACATTCACATAACTTCCTCTACCCTCTATCATTTATTCTTATGAAAGTTTATTTTCCTATTTCATTTTAATCGAGATAAACCTTTCCGAAATACCTGCATTACACATTTCGTTATAGATACGAAGGGAATAGCGATAGGTAAATGCTTAAAATTTCATACTGTTTTTATGATATCGTGAGAAACGATTGAAAATCGACAGGACTTTAAGGAATGGCTAAGTACTGAACAATTCCAACCATTAATAACAGATATCTCGGAAGTGGCACGTGCGGTAAGAAGTTATTTGACATAAATTTCGTGTTATAAAGAGATCTACGTTTTTGTGTAGTACATTTTCGTCTATCGCTTAACGTTATAGAAGATTATACCGAATTCCTTCTGAATGAAGAGGACTTCACAGGCTATTTCCACAAAATTCAAGATATGTATTTTATTGGTCATGTAAATATCTTTAATATATACTATTTTAATCCAAATCATTAGTCATTTTATAAAATAAAAAGATTTGAAAAATCTTCCATGTAAAGGGTAGTTGGTGTGCCGGGTTTTCTTAAAAAAATCTTCATGTCGCATCTTTTGTAGATAATGAAGTTAAATACAAAGTTTGGCGTTTATCCGACTTTTCCCTTTGAGTTATGTTGTTTACACACACAGGGCCTTTTTCAAACATGCTTTCTTTTGGATTCAGAGGGCCTCAAAATAAGCATTTCTGCTGAAATATCTGTATCTAATTTTTGGGTGGAATGCAATACCTTCTCCGTCTACCATGTACGTGGTAGAGAAAGTAAAAAAGACTACCAAAGCTTAGGAGAGTAATTAAACCTCTGTTGTAGAACACAGAAGGCATAGCGAGAGTTAATGGTAAGGCATCAAGGCCGTTTGCCATGTAAAATGGGTCAAACAGGGATAGTTTAAGCCCAGTATTATTTGTAGTACCTGTTGATAATTATAAATATTATAATATTGGTTATTAAGACTTGCAAAGCAAGAACTGATGGGAGGCTGAGTCCTGTTTATTGCTAATTACTGGTCTATGCTGTCCTGCGCTGTGGGTTAGAGCGTGGAGCTGTGGTTCCTGGCCACGGAATGCTCCCGGGTTCGATTCCACTCATGCAGGTGCGGATTTTAACTCCCGGGTATTGGACCAATGCCCACTCAGCATCATGAGGAAAGTGAGCAGATGCGATAGGCTGCGATTCCAACAGGGAAGCCAACTTTCTGGCTGGGGATGTATGATTCTGGCCACATCACCTTCCCGTATCGGTGAATGAACATCCGAATTAAGTAAAATTTATACATTAGGTTAAGTTTGTCATATTGCTATTTTTTTTAGTTTAGCTGGATACCAGCTACTTAATACTGGATACCATATTGTTTTGTTTGTAGATAATTTGAGTACAGCTTTAGTGTACTTTTTTTTATTTGATTTTATTATTACTTTCTCTACTACGTATAGTAAGTAGGGAAAGTATTCCATTCTACCCAAAAATTCAGTACAGAGATTTCACAGGAAATATATGTCTTGAGGCCCCCTGAATCCATAAAAAGCACTTCTAGAAAAGGTCCGTGTGTGTGTCTGAACAGCTTAACCCAAAAACGAAAAGTCGGATAAATACCAAATTTGGTATTTAGGTTCAGTATCATTCAAGAATACGACATGATGATTTTCAAGAAAAGTTTTATTTTCTCAAAAATGACTAACGATTTTGATTCAAACATCATATATTTAAGATAATTTAATGACAAATAAAATGTATATCTTGAATTTCCTGGGAATTTCCTTAAAAGTCCTCTTCTTTCTGAACGAATTTTGCATAACTGGTAAACCGTAAGAGATAGACAAAATTTTTCTACACAAAAAAAGTAGAGCTCGTTAAAACATTTTTTTAGTGAACCATTTCCGAGTTATTCCTTGTTATTTGTTTGAATTTTCAAGCAATTATACTTTTTATCAAATGGGAAGTAATTCTTTTTTTTTTTATGTCCTGGACACACAAAGAAAATGAAATCCTCCAAATGGCAACCGCTCTTAAACACTTGACTATCGCTTAAAGTCTACCATATCCCCCTTGCACCTACAAGAAAACTAGCAATAAGATAGTTTCTGCAAAGGTTTATTTCGATTAACACGAAGTATATGGAGAATAAGCGTTTGTAAAAATAGTTTGTACAAGAGTAGAGAAAGTCATAAGAATGTAACATATCAAATTATTTTTATTTTTGTATGTATTTGTTTTCTTTTCTAGTTTTAAGATAACGGAACAATGTTATTGGTTTTGGATTACTGTATTTGTTTATTAATAAATATAATAATTTGGTAAACACGTCCTGGTGCAAGAAAATAGTTACCGGGACGGAATATTTTAAGATTTGTATTTATTTATTTAATTGTTTGATTTGGCAAGTTTAGACCCTTCATTGGCTGTAGCGCCACGGAATAGTACTAGTACTAACACTAGCAGTATATGCAATGCTATAGTACTCATTGCACATTCAGAGAGGAAGCTACAAGCTATGATGGAATATGAGAAAACATGAACAGAAAAGGGAATGGTAATAAACCATAAAATCAGTCAGGAAAGGACAGAAGATCAGGTAGAAAATATCATTATCGAATATGAAGGACAACAGCTCACACAAGTAGAATAATGTGAATACCTAGGAGAGGAGGTTCCATCAAAGAGGCAAGCTGCATGCAGAGATTCGTGAAAGGACACAAAAACTGCATTATCAGACCGTCAGCAGTAGTATATTCGGGGAAAAAGATGTTAATAAAATGATTTGGTTTTCAAATGCAGTTTTGGAGCCAATAATATTATACGATAAAAAGAGTTGGTCATTGACAAGGAATAATGCAAGTCGGGTAATACAGGGAGAGCCAAAAGACTACGAACCGGCTGCGAGGTGTTTTTCCTGTTCGCGTCCTCGGCGCTCGTTGCCGTCTGCCGATAGCATAGAAAGGGGCGGATGAAACCATACACAATTTTAAAACTACTTTTAAAGGCTTTACTTAACAACTTTATGAAAGTGTGTTTGAGGACCCCTCGGTCCCCTGACCTAACCCCCTGCGATTTCTATCTCTGGGGTAACTTCAAACAAAGTGTAGAGACAAATCCACACACCCTGGAAGAATTAAAACAAAATATCCGCCAGGAAATTACCAGCATTTTCAACGTGAACTACGGCGAGTGATGGATAGTTTCCTAAAGAGGCGCCAAAAATGTATGGACAACGACGGTGGCCAGTCGCAGCATTTCCTTTCATAAAGTTGGTAAGTAAAGCCTTTAAAAGTAGTTTTCAAAATATTGTATGGTTTCATCCGCGCCTTTTTATGATAGCGGCAAACGACAGCGAGCGCCGAGGACGCGAACAGGAAAAACTCCGCGCAGCCGGTTCGTAGTTTTTTGGCTTTCTCTGTAGAATACAAATGGAGTGTTTGAGGAGAATAGCTGGGCAAACAGGAAGAGAAAAGATGAAAATGATAGGATAAAGGAGGAACTACAGCAGAAGCCAATAAGCAGAATAGAGAATCGAAACTTTCCTAGTATGGACACATTATTCGAACAGAAGAATATTGGAAACTGCGGCAATCCAGTAAGCAAAGCCGCAGGGACATAGACCTGTAGGGACTTCCAGGATAACATGGGATTAAATTGTAAAGCATGTGGCAGGATGAAGGGGATAAACAATGCTTCAACTAAGAGCTATGGCTAGGGATGTAGAAGGTTATAAAATATGGATACCAGGCGATTCCCTAGCGTTATACCAAGTGGCATAAATAGGGTAGTTCATCTTCTATGGATACGACACGATGTTCAAGAAAAACCCCCACTGCAAACTACCCTTTACATGTAAAACTTTAGTTATTTTTTATTTTCTCAAAAATAGCTCGAATGATTTGGAGTACAATAGCACCTGTTTAAAATACATGTAGCACTAAGAAAATGTATATCTTGAATTTTCCGCAAGGAGTCTATGAATGAATTTTGTAGAATGTTGTACAACTGATATATCATAAGAGATTTCGTTAAAACATAAAATTTATGTCTAAGCTATTTTACCATTAACATTTAAAAGTATCTTTTGTTACTGGTTTGAATTTACAAATACATCACATTTTCTTTCAAGTGCTAAGTTGCTATACATTTTTTCTCGTGATGATGCAAGGAACATAGAATTTCAAGGCCATCACATAGCGACCTGCTTTCAAAAAATGTGGCTATCGCTTTTGCCTATTTTGCCTCTCTTGTATCACAACGAAGTGTGTCATAATAGTAGATTATGATACAAGGGGTAAAAGTAAGGTTTTATTTTACGAGTAGGAACGTTTGCGAAGGGAAGACCGTAGGCCGATTTTCCACCCCTAAGAGCAAAATAAAACCACTTTTATCACGTGCGGCATATATTATTCTTTAGTATATTTGTAAAATACCAATAATATTATATTTATTCCTGAAACCAAGAGAGATGGTGTGCTTGAAACAAGAGAAATTACGTTAAGAAAGCGAGATGTCAGATGTCTTGATGTTTTGTTAATTCAGTAGCAGTCATTTTCAATGAAATTATTTTCAACATGTTTTACTTACACCAGCCAACGTAGCGGTTAAATGCTATATCATATTGCTTTCTAGACTTTTTGGGCAAGTATTTCTAGTGTTATTCTTTCTGCTGTTTCTGTAATTTCACTTGGCTCTTCCATTTTAGTTTCTTCCGAATACATAATTTCTGCCACTTAATCATTATGTAGGATATACTTGATAAAATAATAATAATAATAATAATAATAAAGAGCAATTTAAAAATAAACATAAAATCCTGGTAGAGTGTACTTCATGTTAAAAGGATTACAATTACAACTACGAATCAAAACATAAATTGGTTGATAGGTTTATATCAAAGAAAGTAGAACCCTGCCAATATAACGTGGAGATTAACCCTACAACAAATTGCGATAAATTGTAGTATACGATTTGTATTGTGAACAGATAATGCAACCGTCATGAGAAATTAACCATGTAAAATACATAATGGAAAGTAAAACCTAATCAAACAAAGTCGAGTAATTAAACATGTGCAAATACGAAGGGTAATTGCCATGTGATCGGGCTTGAAACCAAAGTTGGTCACATTGAAGAAAGCTTTTTGCTCATGTGCTCTGTACTAGAAGTTCTACTTTTAGGTCATGCTGTATAAAAAAGCCGTTCTGCGTACGTTTAGCAAATTTTAAATAGAATAATAAGCTTTTATAAGAACAGTGAAAGTATGGGTAGGGAAAGCCATGTGAATGTAACATAAGATTGATACGCAATAAATGAATTTTTAGCACAGGCACATTGGTGTAGTGATTAATGCACCGAAATAAAGTGGTGTAGGTTACGAGAAAAATATGTTCATATAATTTCCAAAATGAACCTGTTGCTTCTGTTTCCCGGATGAAGAACCTTAAAGTTTTTGAAATATTCACGGTCTAAATAATACCGTCTTCTCGGTGTTGTATGATATTATTTGTAACCTCAAATGACGATTTAATTAACTTAATTTTAGTTACCTATCTTTCTATTCCGTATTAAATTACTGTAATATGATTTAGAGGATTTTTATGGCGATTCTTGTCCTTTACACCAACAATTTATTTTATAAAATCCCGGTGATATTCTCAACAACGGATAACAAAGCCCCCGATATTCACGCAAATAGGTATGATTAGAAAGTAGTTAGTATTTCATATTTTCTTAACCTCCTTAGAAATTCTGAAATAAAATAAGCTCTTTACCCTGCATGCAAATATATTTTAGCAAGTAAGAATTATCGAAATAGTAGAGTACATTTTTACTTTCTCTACTACGTACAGTAAGTAGGGGAAGTATTGTAATGCACCCAAAAATTTGATACCGAGATTTCGCCGGAAATACATGTTTTGAGACCCCCTGAATCCAAAAAAAGCATTTATGGAAACATGTCCGTGTGTGTGCCTGTGTGTCTGTAAACAGCATAACTCAGAAACAAACAGTCGGATAAACACCAAACTTGGTATTTAGGTTCAGTATCTTCCAGAGATGCTACACGAAGGTTTTCAAGAAAATCCCTCCCAGATTATCCTTTACATGCAAAATGTTTAGAAAATGTTAATTTTCTCAAAAATGGCTCTAACGATTTTGATTAAAATATCATATGTTTAAGATATTTTCATAACCAATGAAATGTATATCTCGAATTTTCTGGGAATGTCTCCAAAAGTATTCTTCATTGTGAACGACTTTTGCATAACTGGTAAACCATAAGAGATAGACAAAACTTTAGTACACAAAAATGTAGATCGCGTTAAAATACACAATTTATGTCATATACATTTTTGTTGTTGAGTAGTAGAGATATAATGCCGGTTTGAGCACAGTAGAGAGATGCCGACAAGTGATAAAGTTCTTTGTTCTACGCCGACAAGCCCCGCCCCCTCCCTTTGTGTGCTAACATGCCGCCAGGTCTCGTGTCGTTAGGCCCCGCCTCCTCTCGCTTTGTGTGCTCACCTAATGCCGACAGTGTCTGTGCTAACAGGTCCTAGCCCCCCTCCCCCATGCGTTCTACTGTGGCGTCATGACTTGAGGGAATTGTTTTCTCGAGTCCTGCCGCCCCTCGGCAAATTAATTAGGTAATGTTCGTCAAACATTTTTTTTATGACTACTAAGGCCTGCACATTGCATCCTCGAGCAATTAAGTTTTTTGAATAATGAATTGTTGACTGGAGCGTGAGTATAAATAGTCTGCTCACGGGAACAGTCTGTCATGTAATGAAACACTGCAGCCTTCTTGTATCTGGGGAAAGCGCTTGTCCATTAGCTGAACATGTTAGACGCTTTCAACACATTAATAGGCTTTTAAGTTTACATTCTGGATCTGTTTACATACATTAGCGAACGACATACTTCCGCCTGGCGGTAACGGTGACCTCTATTAGCTGAGACGCTTTCACCCCATTAGCGAACAATGTCAGTAATTGTTTTCCTAAGTGCTCTGCCCAACACTCAACACTTCAGATTTTAGCGATGGAAATGATAGCAGCAGCTTCTCCAACGAGTTCCAAGTTGACCAGGATGGCCGGGTTCGAATTACAAATTCAGCTTCTAATAACTCAGAGACTAATTACGATAAAGACGTCAAATAAAGTTTATTACATTAATGTCATTAGATAGTTTCTTGTGAATGTATATTTGGGTACATGGTGTCCAGGGTTCGAATACCGATAAAATGTAATTTAATTATAAATTTAATAACTCCTAAACTAATTAAGATAAAGACGTCAAATAAACTTTATTGCCTTTATGTTATTAGGTAGTATCTTGTGGAGATGTAATTAGATACCTGACGTTCTGGGTTCGAGCCTGATGATTAAATCGTCATTATCTCAGAAACTAAGAGAGGTAGAGGAATTGACCAAAGCATGATTGATAGCTCCTATGATGGATAAATAATACTGTATATAATTTTTAATCAGTCGTCCTTATTTCGAATCCCGATCTTTCAATCACTTACTTATTTTTTCTCTATACTCTAGAATATGTCACTTAGATTGATGCTGTAACTGCATACACAACCTTTAAACATATCAAACTAATATTGTAAATAATTTTGTTTCTGGTGTCCAGGGTTCGAATACCGATAAAATGTAGTTTAATTATAAATTTAATAACTTCTAAACTAATTAAGATAAAGACGCCAAATAAACTTTATTGCCTTTATGTTATTAGGTATTATCTTGTGGATGTGTAATTAGATACCTGACGTTCTGGGTTCGATCCTAATTTTAAATCGTCATTATCTCAGAAACTAAGAGAGGTAGACGAGTGAACCAAAGCATGATTGATAGCTCCTATGAGGGGTAATTAATACTGTATATAATTTTCAATCAGTTGTCCTTACTTCGAATCCCGATCTTTCAATCACTTACTTATTTTTCTCTATACTCTAGAATATATCACTTAGATTGATGCTGTAACTGCATACAGCACCTTTAAACATATCAAACTAATATTGTAAATAATTTTGTTTCTGGTGTCCAGGGTTCGAATACCGATAAAATGTAGTTTAATTATAAATTTAATAACTTCTAAACTAATTAAGATAAAGACGCCAAATAAACTTTATTGCCTTTATGTTATTAGGTATTATCTTGTGGATGTGTAATTGGATACCTGACGTTCTGGGTTCGAGCCTAATTTTAAATCGTCATTATCTCAGAAACTAAGAGAGGTAGAGGAGTTGACCAAAGCATGATTGATAGCTCCTATGATCGGCAATTAATACTGTATATAATTTTCAATCAGTTGTCCTTACTTCGAATCCCGATCTTTCAATCACTTACTTATTTTTTCTCTATACTCTAGAATATATCACTTAGATTGATGGTGTAAATGCATACAGCACCTTTAAACATATCAAACTAATATTGTAAATAATTTTGTTTCTGGTGTCCAGGGTTCGAATACCGATAAAATGTAATTTAATTATAAATTTAATAACTCCTAAACTAATTAAGATAAAGACGCCAAATAAACTTTATTGCGTTTATGTTATTAGGTAGTATCTTGTGGAGGTGTAATTAGATACCTGACGTTCTGGGTTCGAGCCTAATTTTAAATCGTCATTATCTCAGAAACTAAGAGAGGTAGAGGAATTGACCAAAGCATGATTGACAGCTCCTATGATGGGCAATTAATACTGTATATAATTTTCAATCAGTTGTCCTTACTTCGAATCCCGATCTTTCAATCACTTACTTATTTTTTCTCTATACTCTAGAATATATCACTTAGATTGATGCTGTAAATGCATACAGCACCCTTAAACATATCAAACTAATATTGTAAATAATTTTGTTTCTGGTGTCCAGGGTTCGAATACCGATAAAATGTAATTTAATTATAAATTTAATAACTCCTAAACTAATTAAGCTAAAGACGCCAAATAAACTTTATTGCGTTTATGTTACTAGGTAGTATCTTGTGGATGTGTAATTAGATACTTGACGTTCTGGGTTCGAGCCTAATTTTAAATCGTCATTATCTCAGAAACTAAGAGAGGTAGAGGAATTGACCAAAGCATGATTGACAGCTCCTATGATGGGCAATTAATACTGTATATAATTTTCAATCAGTTGTCCTTACTTCGAATCCCGATCTTTCAATCACTTACTTATTTTTTCTCTATACTCTAGAATATATCACTTAGATTGATGGTGTAAATGCATACAGCACCCTTAAACATATCAAACTAATATTGTAAATAATTTTGTTTCTGGTGTCCAGGGTTCGAATACCGATAAAATGTAATTTAATTATAAATTTAATAACTCCTAAACTAATTAAGCTAAAGACGCCAAATAAACTTTATTGCGTTTATGTTACTAGGTAGTATCTTGTGGATGTGTAATTAGATACCTGACGTTCTGGGTTCGAGCCTAATGTTTAAATCGTCATTATCTCAGAAACTAAGAGAGGTAGAGGAATTGACCAAAGCATGATTGACAGCTCCTATGATGGGCAATTAATACTGTATATAATTTTCAATCAGTTGTCCTTACTTCGAATCCCGATCTTTCAATCACTTACTTATTTTTTCTCTATACTCTAGAATATATCACTTAGATTGATGCTGTAATTGCATACAGCACCCTTAAACATATCAAACTAATATTGTAAATAATTTTGGTTCTGGTGTCCAGGGTTCGAATACCGATAAAATGTAATTTAATTATAAATTTAATAACTCCTAAACTAATTAAGATAAAGACACCAAATAAACTTTTATAGGGGGAAAGGATGCTCTACTGAAACATTAGGTCTCTAGATAGAAGTATTTATAGGGGAGAGATAGGGAATAACAGGGCTGATGCTAGGCTAGTCAGATGCTAAAGGAGGGAGGGATATGCTTTATACGAGAGAGATAGGGAACACAAGGAAAGATGCTATACTAAACAGGACTTGAAGGATAGAATATGGGCGATATAGCGAACCGAGGAGAGGTATTAGGATAGGAGTTTTGAATGATGGAGTAGGTGTTTATATGCGAGAGATAGGGAATACGAGGGTCGATGCTAGACTAGATGGTGTTGAATGAGGGAATGCATCTTATATGAGAGAGGTAGGGGAATATGAGGAGAAGTGCTAGGCTAGTCGGGAAGGTCTGAATGAGGGAGTATACGTCTATATGGGAAAATATAGGGAAAACGAAGGTAGGTGCTAGGTTGAGAGAGTCTTCAAGGAGGAAAATGCATTTATATGAGAGCGTTAGGGCATACGAGGAGAGGTGCTAGTCTAGACATGGTTTGAGGATTAGAGTATACGTTTATATGGGAGAAATATGGAAAACGGTAGAGATACAAGGATAGACAGAGCTTGAAGGAGGAGGAATGTAGGTTTATACTGTAATATAGAGAGTAATTCGATTATAAAACTTTTCTCATCCAGCCTTACAACACTTTTATATACTTATTTTCTAAACCTTACAAACTTTATATTTGTTAAACAGTAGTACGCGAGAGGGACAAACAGTATATCGGTTTACAGTGAAGTATACGTCCTAACCTATTGCCACCTTGTTTGTTCTGGATCTTCTCATTGTCTATCATCTAACGTAAACACGTAACAAGACGTAACACAGGAAATCATACATATGGCACATTAAAAAAAATAAAGGTATATATAATGAAACACAAACAAGTAGACAGAGGGTCATCGATACATAGAAAACCAGGAGTTGTATGTACTGAGACCATAGATTAGTATAGGCAAACAACAAAGAAATGAATTTATAGTGTAAATAGCCTAATATTTTCAAATATTATTATAGTCTAAAAGTATATAACTTAATTATGTATCGAGTATTGAGAAATAAACGTTATTCATTATTCACTAATCTCAGATCACTGCAATTGTATTGAATCAATTCACAATTGCTAATGCCATTCAACTTTCATTCGTCTCTGATACATAAACAAATTGCAAAATGGAGAAGGACGAAAGTAATAAAAAGACTCAGGCAGCAAATTTTAAGAAAGAAGAGAAAGATATATGACCGACATTGTTTTGGAACACAAATTAGTGTTGAGAATAAAATGACTGATAGCTCTGCTAAGCGTAAGGAAGAGACATGGAAATAAATTGCAAATGAATACAATTCTAGGTTAGAAAAAGAAGATAAACAACATTCATGTAAACCAATTTTTAAAAATCAGTTTAACTGAATACATGTAAAAAAACATATCACTTTACAAAAAGTAATGCAGACAACATTTATTTTTTATAAACATTATCCTATTACATTCCTTTACAAAAAACCATACATATTTCCTAAAGGCAAAGGTGATAGTCTAGACATTCTAAACACTCAGATATATAATCATATACATCACACAGAAAGAGACCTGCATTATCAGTAAAAAAACTAAACATCTCAACAATGTCTGAATGATGTATTTTATAAGTACAAGTTTTTTGATATTTCAAAGTTCCTGTTAACCATGGCAGTAATTGATTAACACAATTTCTCGATCCTGTCATGCTATAACTTTAGATGCTTTCAGCTTACTTATAATTTCCTCAATCTCTTGTGTGTGACTATTATTACCAGCATCCCTCGACGCAATTAGTAACCTCAATATATTTACTAGTCTATTCGGATTTTCAAGCGTTGATATCACTGAATCATCATCATATGAAGATTTCATATTCTCGCAACTTCCGATGTATCCAGATTTTTCATCAACAGTAGTCTCCAGTGAAGGACAGAGGCCTGATCCGGTATAACATTCCCCTCTATTCATCTTCGGATCTTCAAGTGCAGGAGAGAGAGTCGATTCAGCATAACATGTTGCTCTATGAAACTTAAATCTTGACAAAGAACGATTCTTAAAAATCCGCCCGCATATACAGCATCTAATAACGCGTTTTCCTCCATGTGTAATGTATGAAAAATTGAGATTCTCATTCGTTAGTTGCACAGATTTTCTCGGGCAGTAGCTCATGCTAAAACTAAAAGAAATTAAATGAATACGTGAATGCTTACGCTCGAAGGAATTAAAAGCGAATGAATGAATTCATAACGCGCAACTATTTATATATCCAAGATGAGGACGACGGAGGGAATTGAGATCAATGCATAGCAGGGGGAAAGGATACTCTCTTGAAACATTAGTCATCTAGACAACTATTGTTCACGGAGACCGTAGACGTCAGGTTGAATGGGACAGACCTCAGGTTCAAATCTTTAAGGGTACGGACCCCTGGCTTTTGCCTGGCATGTATACTAAACCATCCTAACAGCGTAACATTACATAACAACGACACGTAACCAGAACATGACGAGTGCGAGCATGGAAAAAAGGATGCTCGCAGGGAACATTAGTGGAAAAGGATGCTCTCTGGAAACAGTCGCCATCCGCACAACGGATTGTCCCTAACATTTCCAGATTTCAAAACGTTCAACATCGTGACGCGCTACTGTCATCTACATTTCGACGAAATTTTACCTCCTGAATTAGTTTGATGCTCTGTATAGAACCTCAGAACATGCATTACGCTGCGTGTCCCTAGCGTTTCCAGCTCCTGAATCGTTCCAGCTAGTGGAATGCCTCTACCATCTTCATGTCAACGATCTGTTACTCTGAATTAAAGTTTGGTGATATGTATAGACCTGTACAACATGCATTACGCTATGTAACAACCTGATCACGCTATGTAACAACATGATCACGCTATGTAACAACATGATCACGCTATGTAACAACATGATCACGCTATGTAACAACATGATCACGCTATGTAACAACATGATCACGCTATGTAACAACATGAACACGCTGTGTAACAACCTGATTACGCTATGTAACAACTGATCACGCTATGTAACAACTGATCACGCTATGTAACAACATGATCATGCTATGTAACAACATGATCACGCTATGTAACAACCTGAGCACGCTATGTAACAACCTGAGCACGCTATGTAACAACATGATCATGCTATGTAACAACATGATCACGCTATGTAACAACCTGATTACGCTATGTAACAACATGATCACGCTATGTAACAACATGAACACGCTATGTAACAACCTGAGCACGCTATGTAACAAACTGAGCACGCTATGTAACAACATGTTCACGCTATGTAACAACATGATCACGCTATGTAACAACCTGAGCACGCTATGTAACAACCTGAGCACGCTATGTAACAATACGATCACGCTATGTAACAACATGAACACGCTATGTAACAACCTGAGCACGCTATGTAACAAACTGAGCACGCTATGTAACAACATGTTCACGCTATGTAACAACATGATCACGCTATGTAACAACCTGAGCACGCTATGTAACAACCTGAGCACGCTATGTAACAATACGATCACGCTATGTAACAACATGAACACGCTATGTAACAACCTGAGCACGCTATGTAACAACCTGAGCACGCTATGCAACAACATGTTCACGCTATGTAACAACATGAACACGCTATGTAACAATACGATCACGCTATGTAA
The DNA here is from genome assembly GCA_030765065.1 of Deroplatys truncata. Classification (NCBI taxonomy): domain Eukaryota; kingdom Metazoa; phylum Arthropoda; class Insecta; order Mantodea; family Mantidae; genus Deroplatys; species Deroplatys truncata. The sequence goes on from CM060985.1 coordinate 101,701,665, forward strand.
CAATCTGATTACGCTATGTAACAACTGATCACACTATGTAACAACATGATCACGCTATGTAACAACCTGAGCACGCTATGTAACAACATGATCACGCTATGTAACAACCTGAGCACGCCATGTAACAACATGATCACGCTATGTAACAACATGATCACGCTATGTAACAACATGTTCACGCTATGTAACAACACGATCACCCTATGTAACAACCTGAGCACGCTATGTAACAACATGATCATGCTATGTAACAACATGATCACGCTATGTAACAACCTGAGCACGCTATGTAACAACATGATCACGCTATGTAACAACATGAACACGCTATGTAACAACCTGAGCACGCTATGTAACAAACTGAGCACTCTATGTAACAACATGTTCACGCTATGTAACAACATGATCACGCTATGTAACAACATGATCACGCTATGTAACAACCTGAGCACGCTATGTAACAACCTGAGCACGCTATGTAACAATACGATCACGCTATGTAACAACCTGATCACGCTATGTAACAACATGATTACGCTATGTAACAACGGATCACGCTATGTAACAACATGATTACGCTATGTAACAACCTGAGCACGCTATGTAACAACATGTTCACGCTATGTAACAACATGAACACGCTATGTAACAATACGATAACGCTATGTAACAAACTGAGCACGCTATGTAACAACCTGAGCACGCTATGTAACAACATGAACACGCTATGTAACAACCTGAGCACGCTATGTAACAACATGTTCATGCTATGTAACAGCATGAACACGCTATGTAACAATACGATCACGCTATGTAACAACGTGATTACGCTATGTAACAACTGTTCACACTATGTAACAACATGATCACGCTATGTAACAACCTGAGCACGCTATGTAACAACATGATCACGCTATGTAACAACCTGAGCATTACATGTAACAACATGATCACGCTATGTAACAACATGTTCACGCTATGTAACAACACGATCACCCTATGTAACAACCTGAGCACGCTATGTAACAACATGATCACGCTATGTAACAACATATTCACGCTATGTAACAATACGATCAAGCTATGTAACAACACGATCACGCTATGTAACAACAAGATCACGCTATGTAACAACATGAACACGCTATGTAACAACCTGAGCACGCTATGTAACAACATGATCACGCTATGTAACAACATGAACACGCTATGTAACAACATGATCACGCTATGTAACAACCTGAGTACGCTATGTAACAACATGATCACGCTATGTAACAACCTGATCACGCTATGTAACAACACGATCACGCTATGTAACAACACGATCACGCTATGTAACAACCTGATCACGCTATGTAACAACATGTTCACGCTATGTAACAACATGATCACGCTATGTAACAACCTGATCACGCTATGTAACAACCTGATCACGCTATGTAACAACGCGATCACGCTATGTAACAACATGATCACGCTATGTAACAACATGATCACGCTATGTAAATAGGGTGGACCATTTAAGTGGAGGCTATACAATATATCCAAAACTAAGCGTTGTAGAAAGAAATGTCTTTAATAAAACTTGATTGATATTATGACGAAAGTAAATGCCACTAGTCGTGTTTCGTTTGGAGGCTGTTGTGAGGGTCATTTCAGGGTCTTTTTAAATGGGAACCTAATTCTAGGTTCCCATTTAAAAAAATAAATTGACCCAAAATGACCCTCATAACAGCCTCCAAACGAAACACGACTAGTGGCATTTACTTTCGTCATAATATCAATCAAGTTTTATTAAAGACATTTCTTTCTACAACGCTTAGTTTTGGATATATTGTATAGCCTCCACTTAAATGGTCCACCCTATTTACATAGCGTGATCATGTTGTTACATAGCGTGATCATGTTGTTACATAGCGTGATCGCGTTGTTACATAGCGTGATCAGGTTGTTACATAGCGTGATCAGGTTGTTACATAGCGTGATCATGTTGTTACATAGCGTGAACATGTTGTTACATAGCGTGATCAGGTTGTTACATAGCGTGATCGTGTTGTTACATAGCGTGATCGTGTTGTTACATAGCGTGATCAGGTTGTTACATAGCGTGATCATGTTGTTACATAGCGTACTCAGGTTGTTACATAGCGTGATCATGTTGTTACATAGCGTGTTCATGTTGTTACATAGCGTGATCATGTTGTTACATAGCGTGCTCAGGTTGTTACATAGCGTGTTCATGTTGTTACATAGCGTGATCTTGTTGTTACATAGCGTGATCGTGTTGTTACATAGCTTGATCGTATTGTTACATAGCGTGAATATGTTGTTACATAGCGTGATCATGTTGTTACATAGCGTGCTCAGGTTGTTACATAGGGTGATCGTGTTGTTACATAGCGTGAACATGTTGTTACATAGCGTGATCATGTTGTTACATAGCGTGATCATGTTGTTACATGTAATGCTCAGGTTGTTACATAGCGTGATCATGTTGTTACATAGCGTGCTCAGGTTGTTACATAGCGTGATCATGTTGTTACATAGTGTGAACAGTTGTTACATAGCGTAATCACGTTGTTACATAGCGTGATCGTATTGTTACATAGCGTGTTCATGCTGTTACATAGCATGAACATGTTACATAGCGTGCTCAGGTTGTTACATAGCGTGTTCATGTTGTTACATAGCGTGCTCAGGTTGTTACATAGCGTGCTCAGTTTGTTACATAGCGTTATCGTATTGTTACATAGCGTGTTCATGTTGTTACATAGCGTGAACATGTTGTTACATAGCGTGCTCAGGTTGTTACATAGCGTAATCATGTTGTTACATAGCGTGATCCGTTGTTACATAGCGTAATCATGTTGTTACATAGCGTGATCAGGTTGTTACATAGCGTGATCGTATTGTTACATAGCGTGCTCAGGTTGTTACATAGCGTGCTCAGGTTGTTACATAGCGTGATCATGTTGTTACATAGCGTGAACATGTTGTTACATAGCGTGCTCAGTTTGTTACATAGCGTGCTCAGGTTGTTACATAGCGTGTTCATGTTGTTACATAGCGTGATCATGTTGTTACATAGCGTGCTCAGGTTGTTACATAGCGTGATCATGTTGTTACATAGCATGATCATGTTGTTACATAGCGTGCTCAGGTTCTTACATAGGGTGATCGTGTTGTTACATAGCGTGAACATGTTGTTACATAGCGTGATCATGTTGTTACATAGCGTGATCATGTTGTTACATGGCGTGCTCAGGTTGTTACATAGCGTGATCATGTTGTTACATAGCGTGCTCAGGTTGTTACATAGCGTGATCATGTTGTTACATAGTGTGATCAGTTGTTACATAGCGTAATCAGGTTGTTACATAGCGTGATCGTATTGTTACATAGCGTGTTCATGTTGTTACATAGCGTGTTCATGTTGTTACATAGCGTGAACATGTTGTTGCATAGCGTGCTCAGGTTGTTACATAGCGTGCTCAGGTTGTTACATAGCGTGTTCATGTTGTTACATAGCGTGATCGTATTGTTACATAGCGTGCTCAGGTTGTTACATAGCGTGCTCAGGTTGTTACATAGCGTGATCATGTTGTTACATAGCGTGAACATGTTGTTACATAGCGTGCTCAGTTTGTTACATAGCGTGCTCAGGTTGTTACATAGCGTGTTCATGTTGTTACATAGCGTGATCGTATTGTTACATAGCGTGCTCAGGTTGTTACATAGCGTGATCATATTGTTACATAGCGTGAACATGTTGTTACATAGCGTGCTCAGTTTGTTACATAGCGTGCTCAGGTTGTTACATAGCGTGTTCATGTTGTTACATAGCGTGATCATGTTGTTACATAGCGTAATCAGGTTGTTACATAGCGTGATCATGTTGTTACATAGCATGATCATGTTGTTACATAGCGTGCTCAGGTTGTTACATAGCGTGCTCAGGTTGTTACATAGCGTGATCATGTTGTTACATAGCATGATCATGTTGTTACATAGCGTGATCAGTTGTTACATAGCGTGATCAGTTGTTACATAGCGTAATCAGGTTGTTACACAGCGTGTTCATGTTGTTACATAGCGTGATCATGTTGTTACATAGCGTGATCATGTTGTTACATAGCGTGATCATGTTGTTACATAGCGTGATCATGTTGTTACATAGCGTGATCATGTTGTTACATAGCGTGATCATGTTGTTACATAGCGTGATCATGTTGTTACATAGCGTGATCAGGTTGTTACATAGCGTAATGCATGTTGTACAGGTGTATACATATCACCAAACTTTAATTCAGAGTAACAGATCGTTGACATGAAGATGGTAGAGGCATTCCACTAGCTGGAACGATTCAGGAGCTGGAAACGCTAGGGACACGCAGCGTAATGCATGTTCTGAGGTTCTATACAGAGCATCAAACTAATTCAGGAGGTAAAATTTCGTCGAAATGTAGATGACAGTAGCGCGTCACCATGTTGAACGTTTTGAAATCTGGAAATGTTAGGGACAATCCGTTGTGCGGATGGCGACTGTTTCCAGAGAGCATCCTTTTCCACTAATGTTCCCTGCGAGCATCCTTTTTTCCATGCTCGCACTCGTCATGTTCTGGTTACGTGTCGTTGTTATGTAATGTTACGCTGTTAGGATGGTTTAGTATACATGCCAGGCAAAAGCCAGGGGTCCGTACCCTTAAAGATTTGAACCTGAGGTCTGTCCCATTCAACCTGACGTCTACGGTCTCCGTGAACAATAGTTGTCTAGATGACTAATGTTTCAAGAGAGTATCCTTTCCCCCTGCTATGCATTGATCTCAATTCCCTCCGTCGTCCTCATCTTGGATATATAAATAGTTGCGCGTTATGAATTCATTCATTCGCTTTTAATTCCTTCGAGCGTAAGCATTCACGTATTCATTTAATTTCTTTTAGTTTTAGCATGAGCTACTGCCCGAGAAAATCTGTGCAACTAACGAATGAGAATCTCAATTTTTCATACATTACACATGGAGGAAAACGCGTTATTAGATGCTGTATATGCGGGCGGATTTTTAAGAATCGTTCTTTGTCAAGATTTAAGTTTCATAGAGCAACATGTTATGCTGAATCGACTCTCTCTCCTGCACTTGAAGATCCGAAGATGAATAGAGGGGAATGTTATACCGGATCAGGCCTCTGTCCTTCACTGGAGACTACTGTTGATGAAAAATCTGGATACATCGGAAGTTGCGAGAATATGAAATCTTCATATGATGATGATTCAGTGATATCAACGCTTGAAAATCCGAATAGACTAGTAAATATATTGAGGTTACTAATTGCGTCGAGGGATGCTGGTAATAATAGTCACACACAAGAGATTGAGGAAATTATAAGTAAGCTGAAAGCATCTAAAGTTATAGCATGACAGGATCGAGAAATTGTGTTAATCAATTACTGCCATGGTTAACAGGAACTTTGAAATATCAAAAAACTTGTACTTATAAAATACATCATTCAGACATTGTTGAGATGTTTAGTTTTTTTACTGATAATGCAGGTCTCTTTCTGTGTGATGTATATGATTATATATCTGAGTGTTTAGAATGTCTAGACTATCACCTTTGCCTTTAGGAAATATGTATGGTTTTTTGTAAAGGAATGTAATAGGATAATGTTTATAAAAAATAAATGTTGTCTGCATTACTTTTTGTAAAGTGATATGTTTTTTTACATGTATTCAGTTAAACTGATTTTTAAAAATTGGTTTACATGAATGTTGTTTATCTTCTTTTTCTAACCTAGAATTGTATTCATTTGCAATTTATTTCCATGTCTCTTCCTTACGCTTAGCAGAGCTATCAGTCATTTTATTTTCAACACTAATTTGTGTTCCAAAACAATGTCGGTCATATATCTTTCTCTTCTTTCTTAAAATTTGCTGCCTGAGTCTTTTTATTACTTTCGTCCTTCTCCATTTTGCAATTTGTTTATGTATCAGAGACGAATGAAAGTTGAATGGCATTAGCAATTGTGAATTGATTCAATACAATTGCAGTGATCTGAGATTAGTGAATAATGAATAACGTTTATTTCTCAATACTCGATACATAATTAAGTTATATACTTTTAGACTATAATAATATTTGAAAATATTAGGCTATTTACACTATAAATTCACTTCTTTGTTGTTTGCCTATACTAATCTATGGTCTCAGTACATACAACTCCTGGTTTTCTATGTATCGATGACCCTCTGTCTACTTGTTTATGTTTCATTATATATACCTTTATTTTTTTTAATGTGCCATATGTATGATTTCCTGTGTTACGTCTTGTTACGTGTTTACGTTAGATGATAGACAATGAGAAGATCCAGAACAAACAAGGTGGCAATAGGTTAGGACGTATACTTCACTGTAAACCGATATACTGTTTGTCCCTCTCGCGTACTACTGTTTAACAAATATAAAGTTTGTAAGGTTTAGAAAATAAGTATATAAAAGTGTTGTAAGGCTGGATGAGAAAAGTTTTATAATCGAATTACTCTCTATATTACAGTATAAACCTACATTCCTCCTCCTTCAAGCTCTGTCTATCCTTGTATCTCTACCGTTTTCCATATTTCTCCCATATAAACGTATACTCTAATCCTCAAACCATGTCTAGACTAGCACCTCTCCTCGTATGCCCTAACGCTCTCATATAAATGCATTTTCCTCCTTGAAGACTCTCTCAACCTAGCACCTACCTTCGTTTTCCCTATATTTTCCCATATAGACGTATACTCCCTCATTCAGACCTTCCCGACTAGCCTAGCACTTCTCCTCATATTCCCCTACCTCTCTCATATAAGATGCATTCCCTCATTCAACACCATCTAGTCTAGCATCGACCCTCGTATTCCCTATCTCTCGCATATAAACACCTACTCCATCATTCAAAACTCCTATCCTAATACCTCTCCTCGGTTCGCTATATCGCCCATATTCTATCCTTCAAGTCCTGTTTAGTATAGCATCTTTCCTTGTGTTCCCTATCTCTCTCGTATAAAGCATATCCCTCCCTCCTTTAGCATCTGACTAGCCTAGCATCAGCCCTGTTATTCCCTATCTCTCCCCTATAAATACTTCTATCTAGAGACCTAATGTTTCAGTAGAGCATCCTTTCCCCCTATAAAAGTTTATTTGGTGTCTTTATCTTAATTAGTTTAGGAGTTATTAAATTTATAATTAAATTACATTTTATCGGTATTCGAACCCTGGACACCAGAACCAAAATTATTTACAATATTAGTTTGATATGTTTAAGGGTGCTGTATGCAATTACAGCATCAATCTAAGTGATATATTCTAGAGTATAGAGAAAAAATAAGTAAGTGATTGAAAGATCGGGATTCGAAGTAAGGACAACTGATTGAAAATTATATACAGTATTAATTGCCCATCATAGGAGCTGTCAATCATGCTTTGGTCAATTCCTCTACCTCTCTTAGTTTCTGAGATAATGACGATTTAAACATTAGGCTCGAACCCAGAACGTCAGGTATCTAATTACACATCCACAAGATACTACCTAGTAACATAAACGCAATAAAGTTTATTTGGCGTCTTTAGCTTAATTAGTTTAGGAGTTATTAAATTTATAATTAAATTACATTTTATCGGTATTCGAACCCTGGACACCAGAAACAAAATTATTTACAATATTAGTTTGATATGTTTAAGGGTGCTGTATGCATTTACAGCATCAATCTAAGTGATATATTCTAGAGTATAGAGAAAAAATAAGTAAGTGATTGAAAGATCGGGATTCGAAGTAAGGACAACTGATTGAAAATTATATACAGTATTAATTGCCCATCATAGGAGCTGTCAATCATGCTTTGGTCAATTCCTCTACCTCTCTTAGTTTCTGAGATAATGACGATTTAAAATTAGGCTCGAACCCAGAACGTCAAGTATCTAATTACACATCCACAAGATACTACCTAGTAACATAAACGCAATAAAGTTTATTTGGCGTCTTTAGCTTAATTAGTTTAGGAGTTATTAAATTTATAATTAAATTACATTTTATCGGTATTCGAACCCTGGACACCAGAAACAAAATTATTTACAATATTAGTTTGATATGTTTAAGGGTGCTGTATGCATTTACAGCATCAATCTAAGTGATATATTCTAGAGTATAGAGAAAAAATAAGTAAGTGATTGAAAGATCGGGATTCGAAGTAAGGACAACTGATTGAAAATTATATACAGTATTAATTGCCCATCATAGGAGCTGTCAATCATGCTTTGGTCAATTCCTCTACCTCTCTTAGTTTCTGAGATAATGACGATTTAAAATTAGGCTCGAACCCAGAACGTCAGGTATCTAATTACACCTCCACAAGATACTACCTAATAACATAAACGCAATAAAGTTTATTTGGCGTCTTTATCTTAATTAGTTTAGGAGTTATTAAATTTATAATTAAATTACATTTTATCGGTATTCGAACCCTGGACACCAGAAACAAAATTATTTACAATATTAGTTTGATATGTTTAAAGGTGCTGTATGCATTTACACCATCAATCTAAGTGATATATTCTAGAGTATAGAGAAAAAATAAGTAAGTGATTGAAAGATCGGGATTCGAAGTAAGGACAACTGATTGAAAATTATATACAGTATTAATTGCCGATCATAGGAGCTATCAATCATGCTCTGGTCAACTCCTCTACCTCTCTTAGTTTCTGAGATAATGACGATTTAAAATTAGGCTCGAACCCAGAACGTCAGGTATCCAATTACACATCCACAAGATAATACCTAATAACATAAAGGCAATAAAGTTTATTTGGCGTCTTTATCTTAATTAGTTTAGAAGTTATTAAATTTATAATTAAACTACATTTTATCGGTATTCGAACCCTGGACACCAGAAACAAAATTATTTACAATATTAGTTTGATATGTTTAAAGGTGCTGTATGCAGTTACAGCATCAATCTAAGTGATATATTCTAGAGTATAGAGAAAAATAAGTAAGTGATTGAAAGATCGGGATTCGAAGTAAGGACAACTGATTGAAAATTATATACAGTATTAATTACCCCTCATAGGAGCTATCAATCATGCTTTGGTTCACTCGTCTACCTCTCTTAGTTTCTGAGATAATGACGATTTAAAATTAGGATCGAACCCAGAACGTCAGGTATCTAATTACACATCCACAAGATAATACCTAATAACATAAAGGCAATAAAGTTTATTTGGCGTCTTTATCTTAATTAGTTTAGAAGTTATTAAATTTATAATTAAACTACATTTTATCGGTATTCGAACCCTGGACACCAGAAACAAAATTATTTACAATATTAGTTTGATATGTTTAAAGGTTGTGTATGCAGTTACAGCATCAATCTAAGTGACATATTCTAGAGTATAGAGAAAAAATAAGTAAGTGATTGAAAGATCGGGATTCGAAATAAGGACGACTGATTAAAAATTATATACAGTATTATTTATCCATCATAGGAGCTATCAATCATGCTTTGGTCAATTCCTCTACCTCTCTTAGTTTCTGAGATAATGACGATTTAATCATCAGGCTCGAACCCAGAACGTCAGGTATCTAATTACATCTCCACAAGATACTACCTAATAACATAAAGGCAATAAAGTTTATTTGACGTCTTTATCTTAATTAGTTTAGGAGTTATTAAATTTATAATTAAATTACATTTTATCGGTATTCGAACCCTGGACACCATGTACCCAAATATACATTCACAAGAAACTATCTAATGACATTAATGTAATAAACTTTATTTGACGTCTTTATCGTAATTAGTCTCTGAGTTATTAGAAGCTGAATTTGTAATTCGAACCCGGCCATCCTGGTCAACTTGGAACTCGTTGGAGAAGCTGCTGCTATCATTTCCATCGCTAAAATCTGAAGTGTTGAGTGTTGGGCAGAGCACTTAGGAAAACAATTACTGACATTGTTCGCTAATGGGGTGAAAGCGTCTCAGCTAATAGAGGTCACCGTTACCGCCAGGCGGAAGTATGTCGTTCGCTAATGTATGTAAACAGATCCAGAATGTAAACTTAAAAGCCTATTAATGTGTTGAAAGCGTCTAACATGTTCAGCTAATGGACAAGCGCTTTCCCCAGATACAAGAAGGCTGCAGTGTTTCATTACATGACAGACTGTTCCCGTGAGCAGACTATTTATACTCACGCTCCAGTCAACAATTCATTATTCAAAAAACTTAATTGCTCGAGGATGCAATGTGCAGGCCTTAGTAGTCATAAAAAAAATGTTTGACGAACATTACCTAATTAATTTGCCGAGGGGCGGCAGGACTCGAGAAAACAATTCCCTCAAGTCATGACGCCACAGTAGAACGCATGGGGGAGGGGGGCTAGGACCTGTTAGCACAGACACTGTCGGCATTAGGTGAGCACACAAAGCGAGAGGAGGCGGGGCCTAACGACACGAGACCTGGCGGCATGTTAGCACACAAAGGGAGGGGGCGGGGCTTGTCGGCGTAGAACAAAGAACTTTATCACTTGTCGGCATCTCTCTACTGTGCTCAAACCGGCATTATATCTCTACTTTGAGTGAACCATTTTCGAGATATTGCTTGGTTTTCCCTTAAATTTTCCAATACTTCTTCTCAAATGGGAATTCGTTATTCATTTTTTTTGTCCTGGTAATGCAAAGAGAATGGAATACTCCACATAGCAACCAGCTTTTAAAATGTTTGACTATAGCTTAAAGCCCTTGCATCTACAAGAAAATTAGCAATAAGATTAACATCTCGATATCTCGATTAACATGAAGCATATGGAGAATAAGCGTTTGTAAAAATAGTTTGTACAAGAGTAGACAAAGTCATGCGAGTGTAACACATCTGATTCTCGTAGTTCGAAAATTGATATACAGCAAATGATACAGAGTAATAGGACCTGCATTTTTTAACAAACAATAATGCATAGGAATGTTTTGGAAGACCGATATTGAATTTCAGTATGGATTTCTTCAATAACACTTTGTTATAGCGCATACAAGATGAGTCATTAAATTTAGTGTAGGAAAATTTAAGAACAGAGTAATAATTAATAAAGCATTATTGACCTCACGATCTCATGATTTAACTGTATGTGATGTTTATCTATGGCTAAACCTGGAAAAATAAGGTGTGTGCAACAAACCCCATACATTGGAAGAACTAAAAGAAAACATCAGGTGAAAAATTGACTTAATTTCGGATATCGAAAACTTAGTAGTGTGAATGGAAACTTCCCGAGAGGATGCCAGAAATATGCACAGAGAGAACGACAACTTCTCTTATGATAAGTACGTGCTTACCATTATTGTAACTGTAACTGTAAACATAAGAACATGAATCGGTTGCAAATATGTTATAACTGTTCCTGCGAGAGTCCGAGCTACCGGGCGGTGACCACAGTGTGAAATAAAAGCACTGTATTAGTATATATGTGTAAATGTTGAGGTGTTATTTGATTGGTCAATTTTAAATAAATTGAAAAAAAACAGTAACACTTTCTTCGACTCTTGCCCATTGATCGCATTCCTCATTAAAAACATACCATCTATTTCAGAGATAGCTCCCATTATGTTTTGTACAGGATGATTTATGAAGAATTGGCACACTTATTTCTTTATTGTTTCAAAACGAGTTATGCTAGCGACAACTTATTATACCTGAAGTGCAAAGGAATTTTGGGAGATTATTTACCTCTGTTGAAAATGTCCTCCATCCTGCATAAGGCACAACTCAACACGTCGTTCCATGTTACTGGCCATCGTTGGAGGACTCTGTTTTCAATAGCTTGAATCTCCGTTGTAATGTTGTGCTTCAAATTGTCCAATGTCTGGGGACGTGTGGCATAAGAAGCCCCACAGAAAGAAGTCCGGCGATGTCAAATCCGAGATCTCGGTGGCCACAGGTTCTTGGAAATTATGCGGTCGTCAAAGAAACTTGCAATTACTGCCATGGATTCATTTGATGTATGGCATGTAGCACCGTCCTGCTGAAAATATTGACTCAGCTCTACATCGTCTAGTTGCTCAGCTAACTCCATGAAAATCCATGTTTTAAAAAAAATTGGTCCCACTATTCTCTGTATGGATATTGCGCACCGGGTGCATAGGTGCCTCATGAATAACATGTGGATTTTCGCTGGCCCAGTAGCGTGAGTTATTTGAGTTCACATAGCCGGATAAATGGAATCATGCTTCATCTGTGAACCATATGATGGACAATATGGCAGGATTTTGTACAATGAACGCCTGAAACCAAAGACAATAATTAGTCGTCTATCCTTCTGTGGTTCCTGTAATTGATGGACAACCGTAATACTATACGGCTTTAGGCCTGCACTTTTCACAGCTCTCTTACACATTGAGTAGCTGTAACCTGTCTCCTACGTCAAACGTCTTAATAATTTTATGGGCGACTAATCCAGTCGTACTCTTACGTCAACAACAGCCGTGGGAAGCCTATATGAACGAGTTTTACCTTTTTCACTCACCAGAGACCCAGTTGTTTCCAATATGTTTACCAGTCCCGGTATTGTGTTTCTTTGGGGAGGATTCCGAACACCAAATTCGCTCTGGTATGCCCTTTGAGTAGCTGTAATTGAATTCTTAATCCAGTATTGCTTTACAAGGAAGAGTCGTTCATTTAATGTGTACTTAATTTTCAGTTGACTAGAACAAATTCTCAAAAACAGTTGCCGACAATAACACTAACAATTACAAATAAAACATGAATATACGCGCGTGTAGTGACAGACAATCGAAACTCCAGAACATTCTGCTTAATTTGGTGCTAAAATTGAGGCATTGGGTGAATTTCGAACAGAATAATTAAGAAGTCTGTCAGTTCTCCATAAATCAGCTTGTACTAGTTTATAACACTCGTATAATAAAACCCGGACGAGTATTTCCGATACAACCGTATGGATTGTATAGCACAGAACACCAAAGTTGTATATTTTAAGCAGGGTACAGCGTATTTAAGTTTTATAAAAATGTATCTATATTCATGTTGCACTTCTTACGCAATGAGCCTTCTAGCTCATTTAGCAACACGCTATATATAAATTTGCAAGGGGCTCCCTAGCGAAAATATATAGAGTCGAGATAATGTGATTTCACTGGTCAGGAATATCAAGTGTGCAGGAGCAAAACCTCATTCTTGAAACTGCTGATTTACTGCCCCAGGAGTCACTACTGCAGTGTACGTGCAGTGAAGCATTGAATGTCCCTATTACTATGCCTTGCGCATTACTAAATTGGGTCTCAAAGCATGCTCACGAATCTAGAGGAAATAGACACGTTGTACAGATTGGGCTTTGATCTTGAGGTAAAGTAACATTTGCAACAGAAATAACTTCACTTACTGTAGTTTATTGGTTTAGTGTAGGTCAAGGTTTAGAAATGTGAATTAGATACAGAACAATTTCATATGAATGCGGTATTTGAACCACGAATGTTAGCATGATACATTAAGTCACCTGGAAAATTTTTCTACAATGGTATACTGAAAATAAAAAACTGGTGTGTTACATTTACACGACTTTCTCTGCTCACTCTTCTACAAACTATTCTTATAATAGATTTTTGTTCTATACACTCTTGTTAATACAGATAGATCTTTATTACTCATTTACACGTTTCTTGTAGGTATAAGAAGAATACAATAGGCTACAGCGATTTGCAGTTGGGAAAAGTATAAAATGTTTAAAAATTCAAACTAATAATAAAAAATATCTTGGAAGTGGTCAATGACTGAATAGTTTTATTTGACATCAACTGTGTGCTTTAACGGGATCATTTTGTGCAGCAAGATTATTTCTCTCGCTTTTGATTAACTAATTATACGAAAGTCAATCAGAAAAAAGAGGACTTCACAGCTCATTCACATAAAATTCAAAATATAAATTTTATTTCTCATAAAAATAGCTTAAACCTATGCAGTTTAATCCAATTCGTTAAGAGCCATTTCTGAGAAAATAAAAAATTTCTAAAACTGTTATATATAAAGGGTAGTTTTGGTTGGAGGGGTTTCTTAAAAATCCTCGCATTGCATCCTTCCTTAGAAAGTCTTGAACTGAAATACCAAGTTTCGTATTTAACCAACTATTCGTTTTTTAGTTATGCTATTTAAAGACATGGATAGAGGCAGAGGATGCAGCTGCCGTGTAACAAGCCTTCTTTAGTACTCGGAACCATGGTTTAATAGGGCGTCTCTCTGCTGAGGTTCCGGGGTTCGATTCTCATCTCTGGCGTGGCGATTTTAAGTCTACCCTATCCACGCCTACACCTCTGACTTGCTTATGTGAAGTATCCCCAAGGCCCAATGTGGTTCGGAGTCCATGGTAAAAGCTGTAGGTCCTCTCATTCCACCGTCATTCTCGTCATCACCCACCATCCAAGGCCTTAGAAATGAGTCCAGTCATCGCTTGGTGGAATGAGGTATCCCCCGAAGGTCATACGCATATGGGAAACGTTAGAAACGACCATGGTTCAATATATCTAAATATGGGAGTCCCTTAGCGTGCACGAAAATTCTGCCGTATGACTGAGTACGGCGCAAACGAGGACCTGCAGCATTACTAGCTTACTCTATCCGTGCAGAACCGAAGTAATAGCCCGACGTTTCTCTCCTGATTAATGTGTAAAGGAGGAAGGAATGGGAGTGAGATTATTAAACTCAGATTTATTTATGAGAGTTAAAGATACCCTCCTGCCTGTACATAAATTCTAGAACATTCGGTTATTGAACACGAGTTTCTGCACTTTAGACACAGAGTATTATTTCCTAATTCCTCTAGCGAATGGGGGTTGCTTGCACAAACCTAACACTCAACGTTATCTCGGATAATATATGCAAAAACTTTTCTCCCTCTTTTCCAAGTTCTTACTCAGTGAAACGTGACCTTGCAACGCTGTATACTGTTGAACTTGCATTTATGTAGGACTAGAGTGCAAACAATGCCAGGCTTTCACGTTCTTTCATTTTTCCGATGAACTAAAGCTTGTCTCTTTATTTTTGTTGTGTGTTTTGAGAGAAAAACAATGAGGTACAACTACTTCGTGATTGTGGGACACATTTTGGTATTCACGCGATATTCATATTTTCCCTCCTCTTCTGCACCCCCCCCCCACACACATAATGTAACAGGGAGATGGGTAACTAAAATAAGCAAAACTGTATTTCCTTTTAGTAAAACATCAATTCCTCTTAAGCTGTTGTAGATAGTCGGATAATTTCATATGCGTGCATACTAGTCTCTTACATACGCAGTATAAATTTGGTATATACGAGACCCGACCTGATGTATATAGCGGTTGTTTCAAAAAAATGACTATGTTAGAAAGCACCACCCTTATAAAGCTTAAATTTGAAATTTGACGATGCTGCGTTGTTTAGTAATTGTTTGGCAGGCATTAATAGTGAACTCTCTCAGCGAATTTTAGACATGAGGAAGCTGTGCGCAAGATAGGTGCTGCGTTTACTCGCAAGAAATAAAAGCAGCGTCATGAGGATGTTTCAATCGCGTGTTTGGCGATGTTTCGCTGCAATGCAGCCGAAGTTTTGCTCAATTCATAACCATGGATAAAACGGGTGAGTCACTTCACACCTGAGACGAAGAAGCAGTCAAAACAGTGGATTGAATGGGGATAATCGGCTCCAAAAAAGTCGAAGACAGTTCCATCTGCAGGCAAGGTCATGGTGTCAGTTTCTTTGGGATGCGCGTAGGATAATTTTCATTGATTGTCTTCAAAAAGCAAAAGCAATCAATGGCGAGTATTGTGCAAACTTATTGTAGCATTTTAATGATGAACTCAAGCAAAAACGGGCGCATTTAGCGAAAAAGAAGATTCTGTTTCATCAAGACAATGCACCAGTTCACACATCCATTATCGCCGTGCCCAAAATCAATGAGTTAAAGTTCTAATTGCTTTCTCATGCACCCTATTCCCAGACTTAGCCCCCTCTGATTATTTTCTGTTTTCAAAGTTGAAGAAATGGCTTGGTGGTAAAATATTTGCCAACAATGAAGTGATGGAGATTGCAGTTGATGGCTATTTTGCAGAACTCGATGATATCAAAGCTATTGAACACCGCTGGGAAAAGTGTATCGAGCTGAAAAGAGACTATGTAGAGAAATAAAGATGTTTTTTCCCAAAATGTTGGTGTTTTCTTTGTTAGGTCGGGTACTTCTGGGACAGCCCTTGTATCCTTCATGAATCAACTGCTTTACTCTGAGGCTATATATTTTTAATACAAGAGTATATTCCCTTTTTGTAGAAACTATGAATAATACAACTTGGAACTTTCTCAGAGATTCTCAACATATTTTCCTTAATTTGAACTAGAATAAATCCAATAATTCCATTACAGGTTTCACAAAAAATTATAATTCATGAGAAGATTATGCATATTTGAAAGAATGCATTTTAACAATAATATTCAATAATATTCATGTCATTAAGATTGTGGTTCAAAATAAGCAGGGCTGCTTTTACATATTCCTGCAAGGTTTCACTGCGATTGCCCCACTATTTTCAGAGAAAAAGTTACATAAAGCAAAGAAAATGTAGTTTTGAGAAAAAATAATTTAAGTGGAGGCATGGCAAATATTTAAAGGGCGCACTACTATTTTAAATAGCCATTTAGGGGTGTAAATAATATCGCAACCATGAACATCCATATATGATTCTGTTCAACAAGAATTGCACGATTTTTTCTAAAATAAAAAATTGCTTTTCTTGAGACTTCAGTCGCCTACTCCCCTTAATACAATAGCATTTGGAGTTTTCGTGGTCTTAACAAGATGTAAGCAGGAAGAACGATTGTGAGATACATTATTAGAATTTTTCTAGAACTTATTCCAATTATAGTTCCCATGTTTGGGAAAAAATCCTGTCTTAAACACGAAAATCCTAAGCTTCTCCTCAGGTCGAGCTTCATTTGTACGTAGGAAAATATTTTGGAATCATGAATAAACGTTTTAAGAATGTTTAGTTAAAATGTGCATTTAAGAGAATTATTATAATTATGACTTAGGTTTTTTAAACAAAATGCGATAAAAGAATGTGACAGTGGTAAATGAAAGCAATACGCATATTATTAGAGGTGTTAACATGCACGTTTGCAACTTTGAGTAAGTCTGTGTGTATGTCTTTTGTCAAATGGTTTTTTTCATAGCATTATCTATATGTGAAGCATTCTTTGTATGCTGTAGGTTTTCCAGGTTAAAATATACTAGGATCGTTCTACATTGTCATCAAAATATAGCTATTCCTCTCTCTCTCTCCCTCTCTTTCCCAGATGTTCATATCAAGAAAAAGCTGAAGTTTTATTAAATTGTTAAATGTTTATGCCCTTTTCTATACCAAGTACGTGTTGAGCAATTTGAAATAATTTCCAGCCAAACATTTTAGTGCGAATAGAGAATCAACTTTTGCTTTATCTACCACTTATCTATAGTAGGTAAAGCAAGTATTCTATTATATAAGAATTGTGATATCGACATTTCAACGGTTGCATATTTTTGAGATCCCTGAATGCCCCACCCAATAAAGTATTTTCTGTGAACAGCATAGCTCAAAAGCGAAAGTCATATAACTACGTTAACTTGATATTTAAGTTCAGCATCTTCCAAGGACCCGATTCAAGAGTTTCAAGTAAATATCTCCACCCCAAACTTCGTTTTGTATGGACAATTTTTCTTTAGTTTCTATGTTTTCAGAAATGGTTCTAACGATTTGGATTGAATTAACATGTTAAGATGCTTTTTTTTATTCAGGAGTCATCTACCATACAGTAGTTTTCCTACAACCCTTTCATAATTTTATTTCTCCATAGAAATCTATCTTCTGCATCCTCATCTGTTAGTTCTCTAGACGCCATACTTCTTCGGACACCATCCATCCATTGTTCTCCTGCTCTTCCCCGTCCTCTGTTTCCTTCAGTTTTCCATTCTAACCCATTCTTACTATTCTGTCGTTTTCCATTCTTTTTACATCCATTATTCCCAAACTTTTTGTATTTATAATGTTATCCCTTCCTAACATTCGAGAAGCCTTCCGCCAAAACTCCATCTCCGTTGTTAATCATTTTCTTTCGTGTTGCTATTCATTGCCCACGCTTCTGCTCCAAAGATATTTACATGACTAATAAAATGTATATCTTGAATGTTTTGAATATGGCATATGAAATCCTCTTTATTCTGGGTGAATTTTGCATGCTTTGCGCAACTGGTGAGTCATTAACGTAGATCAAAACCTTATTATACGAATAGAGTAAAGCGCACTGAAATATACCATTTATATGAACAACTTTTCTGTGGCATTAGGAGTTTACGAAGCAATCGCCGTTACATCTAAGTTTTACGAGTTTGATCTCCCATGCGACACCTATAAAGCACGATTCTTATTCTTTTTTTTAGCAATACTAAACATTAGTAACAAACAAAAACTAACTTATATGTTTTCCAGTTCTGTGCATGCAACCAAATCCATGTTGCTTACTTGAGATTTTTGCATAGATTACGTGTTTTATTGAATTATTCGTGAGGGCGAAGGTCCAGCGAATTTATCTGATGAAACGCGTAACCTCGAATGGGGTTTATTGAAACTATTCCATTAATAAAATGTAAGAGGTTATATAAATAATAAATATATTCTTACTTCAGATATTTAAAATCAAATTACCATTGTGTAGTTGTGACATCACGGCATAGTAAATAAACAATCGAAGCAGATGTTACGGCATAGTATGGGATGGATGGGATGGGAAAATACTGTGACGCAGCAGCTATGCCCCAAGATTACCTGGAGGTAGACGCCAGGAAGTGTAGAGGTAAACAGGGATACGTCGCGCTATCGCCCAGTGAAAAAATCAGAAGCACTATCAGCAGATAGCCAGAATCTTCTCTAAGTGTCCTTCCCTCCGCCTCCAGAACATGCGTGCAGAACGTTCTAGAATATTCTGTGGAAGATTCCATTGGCTGTATATGCGAGCGTTCTCCGAGGAGAATCATTAGTGAACGAGTTAGCGAATGCATTTCGGCGCGCCATCAAGGGACAACCGTGACGTTTAGTGAGAACTACTGCTGCTACAGGTGAGTGAAGAAGTCTTGTGTTCAGCTCCCCAGCGAGTGAACAGTCCGAAAGAAGTGGCTATGTCGTGCGCATTTCATTACGCGCTACGTCAAGAAGGGGAGTAAAGTGACGGGGAAGCTGAACTAGTTCACATTAGTGAAGTGAACTAAGTGAAGTCCCAGTGAAAGTCAAACTAGATCAAAACGTGACAGTAGGAACTGAGTTAGGTGACAGTGAAAACCAGAAGTTGCAATATGTAACCTCAACATTAAGATAAGCTATACAGGCACAATGAAAAACAAACCTTTTCAAGAATATAATTTACTTGAAAACTATGAATTGGTTAAAAACACAGCTTTAAAACTTTAAAGCTGAAGAACTCTGCTGGTTTTCAGGTATGGAAACCGAAGTGTATTGGACTCGAATGGATGTAGAGGTAGTAGGATTTCGTAATTTCTCTAGAACTGATGAATGACGAGATGGATGGAGTAGCTTATTAATCATTGCATTTTATACCATTACCGGTCAGTACCGAGCTGGCGTTTTTTTCCGATCAAATCGCATCCTTGCAAGTATATAATATGATAATCATAAGTGGATGATATCCAAGGAATTTCTACATGCTATTGGTCAGTATCAAATTGAATGGAATAAGCAAGTCAAAACCTTATCGTGAGTAACGTAAGGTGAATCGCAGAATCACTTTTTGCTTTCACTGCCGCATGCCTAGTAGGCAGAGAAGATATTGCATTCCAATAAAAAATTCGATATGAGATTTCCCCGGAAATATTTGTTTCGAGGCATTGTAAATATACAAAAAAATTTTAGGAAAAAGGTCCGTGTGTTTCTGTTTCTGAACAGCATAACTCAAAAACGAAATGTTGGATAAATACCAAAATTGATATTTTAGTTCAATACCTCCCAAAGATGGGACACGAAGACTTTCAGGAGAAACCCCCACCACAAAGTATCCTTCAGATGAAACATTTTCGAACTTTATTTTCTGAAAAATGGGTCAAACAATTTCGATTATAATAGCTTATATTAAAGTTATTTACATGACAAATAAGATTTATACCTAGAATTTTCTAAGAATGGCTTGTGAACTCCTCTTCATTCCCAAGTAAATTCACATAATCTTGCATAACTGTAAACGTTAAACGATAGATGAAAACGTACTATATAGGTACAAAAATGTAGATCTTCTTAAAACACACAATTTATTTCAAATAACTTTGTTTGCGGCATCAGCCATTTCCGAAATATTCGTTATTAATTGTTGAATTCCTTAAGTTCTGTCAATTTCCATTTGCTTTTCGCGATGTCATGGAGAGAGTATGGCATTTGAAGGCCAGCGGTAGCGTCCACTTTTAAAATACTTGACTCTCGCTATTCCCTTTGTAATGAAATGTGTCATTCAGCTATTTCTGGAAGGGTAAAATGAAGTAAATAAGGAAATAAGCTTTGTTAAGAATAGGTTGTGGGTCCACTAATAAATGATAGAGGGTAAAGAAAGGCATGTGAATGTAACACACAGATTTTATATGAATAGTTTAAAGTATTAAAGAAGTATCTTTGAAATAAAAAGAGAATATCGTGTGAATGTTGTACAATATTTATTTTGAGATATAAAAACTTATAATTCTAGCGAAATCAATCTTTTAGTCGAATGCAGAAGAGAAAGGTAGAGAAAAGTAAGTTTGTTAAGCTCCTCAATCAAGTGTTCATATAAATACCAGATGCAGGTGTATTTCAGAAAAACATAAAACTTGGAAGTAATTCATTTGGCACCAGGAAACTCGAGAAATTTCCGCATCAATAATTTGCATAAGACCCAAACGTGCCTGGGGAAGCGAAGTGTTCATTACCAGGGCGTCTTTGTGTAATGCAATCACAAGTGTGTGTTGAACTACACTATTTTGTCACCGCAGAGCATTGTGCCTGAGAAGGCATGTTCCAAGTCGAGAAACGTGTTAATATAACAGACTCGAATACGATGTCCGACATTAAACCCATGTAAATTTCACGTGAACACTTGAAGGCAACTGGAGTATACATCTAGAGTATATCATACGTTTATTATTTTCTGTTCCATTTATACCTCGCTTTAACTGCAATAGTCATATCGACTGCCTTTTTCCTTTGTAACATATTGTTTGTTGGCAATAGTGTTAAATCGTATACCATTGTGATTAGATTTTTTATTCTTCTTTGAGGTTTATACATTAGATCAAACACACACACGCACATTCATACCTCAGACTCTGGGGAGAATAGGGAATAATCTGACTAAAGAAAATTCCCACCTCCCAGCCGGGAATCGAACCCGGGACCCCTCGCACAGCAGGCCGGTGCTCTAACAGCTGATCTACGGGACCAGACCCATACTATTATTGTTTTTTATTTAAATCAAGGGAAAACTTCATCACAATTTGTTAGTTACTAGCAGCACCTTCGTTATCGCCTTATCCACCTCTGTTTCTCTCTCTCCCTCTCTCTACAGTACATCTGTTAATGCAGCTATTTCAAAACCATCCTTTCCTGAACAATACGTGACTATCCACAGCATTTCTGAAAGGGGCGTTGCGAATTACCAATTCAGGGTATTAATAAAAGACGCATTAAAACAAGCGAGATAGATCGAGCGGCAGCATCCCTGTTTGCATACAGAAGATCGCGGATTAAAATCTCATACCGCGAATCTGCCATTTTTGGGGGCGAGTTTACTTTAGTAACCACGTAAATACTGGATAGGCTAATTCAATATCGCGAAGATAAATTCCATGCGTAGAACAAGAAACATGTACAGAAATAAAGTACTCGTAAATAGTAAACTTAGTAACTTGTTGATAGATGACCTAAGGACATACCTAAATAAATTTAACGTTTAACATTTACTATCCCTGGTAACACTGCAGCCTATAGAAGCCAAGATGAATTATTGCATTCTAAAACCTTGAGTATAACAATGAGAGATGGCCTACAGAACCAAGAAATAAGGAAGAAGACACGATTAAACGCCGTCGCGACCACAGGAAGCCACCTAAAATGTAGACGGACAGGACACGTTATGGGACAATACCCTATTAGATGTACACACAGAATGACTTTTTGGGACCCCAGGATTGGTCAGAGGAACGTTGGCAGACAGGAAACCCATTGGAATGAGGAAATGAGGAGGATCTTCTGCAGCAGGTAGACCACGATAACCAAAGATAAAAACTAGTGGACATAGCCAGTAGGACTATAAACTAGGTTGACCTTTTCTGGAATAGCTAACCAGGTCTGCAAATTCGGCTACCTTTTACTTTAAAGAGGCCATTGCTCAAAAGGGATGCGTATGTGCTAATTGTGAAATGTGAATTCAATCACATTTTGATGGTTCAAATGGAAAACTATATTCGTAAAGACATTTACATTAACGAAATTATATAATATCAATCTTGTATTTAAGTGGAGTTATTTCATGGTAATACAGTAACGGCTAATTTATCGATATGAAGCCGTTCTCATTGTGACACTTTTGAAGCCGCCTCAAATATCTGCTGTTGATTCTACTGCCGGCTGTTGCAGGGGTTGGCTACGAGATCTTTTTCTCAGCGATGAGTGGATGTATTTTGAAAGGATAACACCAGTTTAAATTGACTGAGAAATTTAATGCGATCTAATACTCAAGCTGTTGAAGAGAGTTGCTGAACGTTTAAAGATAAATACAAACTGATTATGAATGGTGGCACTCACAGCTATAACAATTGAATTATTATACCTGCTAACTTCTGCAGTATCAATTTTACGGTTTAAAATAACTCTTTCCGCAATATAACAAATTAGAGGTACAAATTGCTATGAGTCGCTAAAGTACTTACTGGCTTCACCGCTGGCGGTGCCACTACTAACTAATAATTCAGCACGGTCTTAGGCGCTACGAACTGCCGTAAAAAAATCTGTTAGCTCCTAAGGTTGTACGTGCAAGAAAACAAAGAATGGCGCTAATTTTAGCAATAGACGTTCTTTTGTTAACTTAAGTCCCGCCCACACAACAAGGTTCCTCTTCGTTCGGGCCTCCCATGAATGCGTCTGTCACTTTGTTACTACGCAGAATCTCTTCAAATCTAAGAATTTCATTTACCTTTCTCTTTTACAGAATTTCTGTCAACGTGACTGTTCAAACGTACCGAACTTAACTCTAACTGCATTCCAGGAATTTTAACACTTAACAATGAGTTAATACACGGAACGTATTTATTGCAGTTATCTCCCTATCTTACTATTTAATTCTTTATATCTTCCTGTTAATAATTGCGGTATAAAACGCTTTCCCGAAGTCAGTATGAACTCGAGAGATAGCCAAGGAATTAGAAAATATTTTATTTATTAGTACTTGTAAATGTCATAGTTTCGTAAATTAATACAATTTAGGATTATTCGTAAAGATTCGCTAATCACCTCTTTTTTCTTTGGCTTGAATACAACTGATGTCCAACATTGCTCTTGACTGCAGTTTTTCTGCGTTTGTCTCATTTAATTCTCAGTTTGCCCGGCATACATGGTATGTCGCTATTTTTGGTATTCAAGAACATGTTGATTTGTGTATGATACACACATCGTTAAGCTCATACTTCGAAATTGAAACACTGGATGACTAAACAGTATGAAAATTCTTCTAAACATGCTTCTATTATATTGTGACGCGATACGGAGTTATGCCCGAGGGTTTTCGGGAAGTCAACGCCAGGCAGTCGGAGATAGATGAAGATAAATCGCGTCCTCGCCCGGCATAAACACCAGATGCAGTATTGGCAGATAACCAGAATCTTCTGGAAGTTTCTTTCCCTCCGCCTACAGAATGTGTGTTCAGATAGGTCTAGAATGTTCTGTGGCTATATAGGCGAGCATTCTCGCGAGAGGAGTAAGCCAATCGAGTTGGTCAGCGATTGAGTAAACGAGTTGTTGAGCGCGTTACTGCTGTCATAGGTGCGGTTCTCCGAGCGAGTTTGCGACGATTGCTGTGACGTGAAGCGAATGCTACTTGTGTTTGACTTCATATGTTTAAAGAGTTGGAAGCCTAGGGGCTTATTGGCTGAACTTTAACTCAAACTCGTATAATCCCAAAACTTTCATGTCATTCCAGAAGTGCAAACATAATCAATAACCCTCTATTTGATATGGGCAGTGATTATATGTTACCAAAACTTTGGCAAGTTATTCAACATAACGTTAGAATGGGGTCAAAGCAAAATGCATTATCCTGCTGAGAATTTAATCTGGTATGCAGATGGCTCGAAAATGGATGATGGATCGGGACAGAATCCATGGGGAGATACCAAAATGCGACATTTATGTTTCTCTTGGTCGCAACACCATAGTGTTCCAAGCCGAAGTTATGCAATTTAATCCTGCGTCAGAGAGAATCTAGAAAGGGGCTATAAAGGTAGCAATACTTGGATTTTCTTTGATCAGGCAACACTTAAAGCAATTGCAATCTACCAGATAACATCCAAGTCTGCGACTGCCTAACAAGCCTTAAACGGCTGGAAAAACACAACAAGGTCACTCTTTGGCGGCTGCCTGGACATAAGGAAATCAAGGCAATGAAAAAGTAGATACCCTTTCAAGAAAGTATTTGAAAACCAAACCAATAACAACGAACATCTCCGAAGAAATTTAATAACACAAAATAAATTTACAAATTGTGTGGTTTAATGCTGTCTAGGTTTTTATGGGGCAAGTTTTTGTGCATCTCTCATAGTTTACCAATAATAAAGAATTATACAAAATTCATTCAGAGTGCAGAGAACTTTCCAGGCTATTCACAAAAAGTTCAAGATATATATATATATATATATATATATATATAATTATTATTAGTAATGAAACTATCTTAAACATATGTCATTTACTAATATCATCAAGAGCCATTTGTGAAGGTAAAACATTACGAAACATTTTTCATGCATAAGGTACTTTGGAGTGAAAGATTTCTCTCATATACACACCCTAACAATGCTATTTTGTGATCCAAGGGACATCAAAGGGTTGCACTTTTTTCCCAACCTACTATTATAGCTTAAATCACTATACATATGTAGTGGAAGAAATAAATCGGACTTCATGCAGGTATAGGCAGCATTCTTGGTTAGTAATATTTAACACTGATAATGTATTTTCCAGCAATTTGTTATATCATCACAATTATATATGTATTTGTTTGCATCATTTGAACTTGTGATTTCCGAGAACAAAGCTCATTAACATTCATATATATTAATAGTACTGCCTACGTGATTTTCAGAGTATCAAACGCAAAATGCAACACCATATTCTCGTAGTAATGGCTCTTCGACTTGAATTTATAATTACACGATTAGAAAAATGCAACATAGGCTATGTCATTTGGCTTTAATAATAATCCTTAAAATCTTAACAGATTTTGAAACCATTTTTCGCAGCATTGTAAACTGGCCTATTTAACAACTAACATGTATACTTAAAACTCTCTCCGTTTGCTTAGCTATCTTTACTCATCAGAACATGTACAATTGGTAATTTGGAAAAGGCCAAAAAAATGCGCATCTTAGCCTTGGGTCACTCGCTCGCTGACAAACGCAACTCAACTCATCCTCGACTAACTCAACCCGCACTCGACTCGCGACTCCTGCTAGAGCGCTCGCTTATCTAAATAATCAGTGGAATATTTCCACAAGATTCTCGAAGTTCTAGAAGTATTTCGACACACTTTCTGGAGGAGGGGGTGAGAAGCATCTTCCAGAAGCTTCTAGTTATCTGCCAATATCGCGTCCGGTATTTTCGTGGCGGGCCGTTATCATTGTTTACTCCGAACGCTCGGTGCCGACCTTCCGATAACCTTGGGTCATAGCCACTGCGTCACAGTATTCACCAGCTTCACTTCCACCGACCATGTGGTACCACTATACCTGTGTCTCAGCTTTTGTCTTTTTTCCTCAAAGATCCAGTCCATGGAACCCTAGAAGAGGAGCGTAGCTGCATTTGTAGATACTCCAGTGCTGCTGCCGCCACGACTGGTAAAATATCAACCAATGTTGTGATCCAGTGACCACCTTTTTGCTGTCTTGATCACGAATACTGAACTGGAAGACGAAGGATCCTGCACACTAAGATTTTGCTAGATTATGTGAATTAAGTCTCAGAGATACAGTTCCACCCAAGAGAGATACAACTCCCTGTTTAATATAATACCTATTTACCATAAGTAAGTGGTAAAGAAAGTAAACTTTTGCCTACAAAATTCATGTAAAATAATTTTGTAAACAAGCACACATGAAAAATTTGAAATAAAATTAGACCGTATTCAAAAAATATATACCTGGTAGAATAAAAATTCTAAAAAATAGCTGGTACAAGCAAACATTAATACCGTTTGTTATTTCTGCACATTACAACTACATTAACGTGGTTACTATAATCTTTGAAATGGAAACGAACATCTTCTAGAATCACTGTACGTAATATATCTCTGTAAGTAAGGCAGTAATGTATATTAACTTTGTGAGAGCGCGCGCAAGCGGGCCTTCGGAACAAGAGCCAGTGCGGAACAAGCCTTTCGGCATCTTTTAGTAGCCTCCTTTCTAGAACATTCCGTTTGCATGTCAGGCCTATATATAAGGGGCTTATCTTGCCTGGGAGTGAGGAGGAATGTTATGAAGTTAAGTGTAGTCAAAAAGTCATAAAATTTGGACTGTTAAAGGTGGACATTGCCGAGCGCAGCTCAGCTGTGAATTGCGACGCTGCTGTTCAGTTGTTTGTTGTGACTCGAGAGTTTAGTTGTGTTTCGATTCGACGGATCGGTTATGTTCTGTTCTGAGTGTGTCTCAAAAGTCACTAAAGTGCAAAGTTTGTGCTACGATGAGCGACATATAAGGTATGTTTGGCAGCAGCTGGTGCTCTCATTTGTTGCAATATTATAAAGTAAGTAAGTTTACATGTATGTGATGAAGGATAACCTTGAAGAACACGCAATCGATTTTCATAATCCTTTCATTTAAAAAAACGTATTCATTCAGGTGGACATGGGGCTATAAAAGACTTTCTAATGTCATTTCATAATTTACTAACAGATAAAAAAATATTTGCAAAGTCCTTGTACTTAAATACGAACTCATTGGAATTATAAAGGAACCTGCTTGCGGAGAAGGTCGACTTTTAGTTGAGAATGCCATGGAGAACAAAATAGTTCTGACTGCTTGGCATATGGATGTAAAATAAAATGCTGTAGATATTTATTCCAAGTAATATATATTTACAATGGTCACAATTTAGCAACTAAGGCACATCAACACAAGAAAGAATCTAATCCGCTTATAATGGTATGGTATCTATTTTAATAACCCTCAATTATAAAATTTTGTTTTATTTCTTTCGTATTTTATAATCAAGATCGTTAGCAGGGCGTGTTAACTGTATAAATAGACCAAAATTGCGTGAAGATAACGTTAGAAATCAGTCAACGGATGTTTTGTAAGTTACAACTCTGAATATTCTTCTTTATCGATGGTCGCAGACTTTCATATATTCCAAAGAATTAACTTGTTAGCCTGGAAGTGGGAAATATTAATATTGTGACTTTGTCCAGTTTTTCAATAGTCACCTCTCTGTTCTCACTGATACTGTTCTAAGTTCTCCTCTAGTTCAACTTCACTGGAAGTTCACTTCATTCACACTTCACTTGACTAAGGTGAACTAGTTCACTTTTCCGTCACTTCACTTCCTTCGTAAAGTAGCCTTTTCACGCCGAACGGTTCAGTTCACTCGGGAGTCAAACACAACACAACCCAATACTCCGCAGCACACTCACTGCACGTCACAACAGTCGTCACCAGCTAGCTCGGAGAACGCACTTGATATTGTACAGGAAAATCATCCACCAACTCACTCGCTCACCGATGCAACTTAACTCACACTAGACTAACGCGACTCGCACTGACTCAACAACTCTACTTGCACTCTACTCGCGCCTCCTGCGAGAGCGCTCGTTTATATAATCAATGGAATATTTCCAAGGTGTTCAAAAAGTTCTAGAACTATTTCAACACAATTTTTGAAGGAGGTGGGGAAAAGAATCTTCCAGAAACTTCTAGTTATCTGCCGATATCGCGCCCAGTATTTACGTGGCGGGCCGTTATTGTTTACTCCGACCGCTCACCGCCTAACTCCCGATAACCTTGGGTCATAGCCGCTGTGTCACAGTATTCACCAGCTTCACTTCTATTTCGTTATATATGTTAAGAATTTAATATGTATTATGTGAACACTATTTCGCTTTAACTGCGGGACCTAAGAGAAGGCACAAAGGTTTAAAATTTCACTTACTGCGATTATCTAAAAAGATTACTCTACCATTCCGACTAATGATTCCTGCACTGTCAAAGGGTACTTGCAGGCTATGCAGCATGTTACAGTTCTTGGAAGAGTGCCAGGGGAGGCTACGGAAGTCTCCGTTGTTCCGACGAAGTTTCACATTCTTTTTCGTGAATACGAGGATGGTCGTATCAGGAAAATATTTCACTCGTTATTAGGAATAGCCAGGGATGTGCGAAATTACAGTTATAAGGAGTAAAGGGGTGGTTTCGTCATAAAGTCTTCTAGATGACTACAACAGTTTCGTAAAGAACGGGGGAGGTAAATGAAATTAATTAATCACTCGAGCTTAAGAAGCTACGTCGGGTAAGACAGCTAGTGATGCAATAACTTGAAAAATACTGGTGCGCAATATTACTCCCCTAAAAGCGAAGCTTGGCTCCGTATGTGAACCACAGTCGTACTTCCTACAACTTTATGTAACAACGAGAACGTGTCAAAGGACCTGAAAACGTGCTGCTTTTCTGTTCACTTTGAACCAAGCCTTGCCAGTTTCACAATTTTGAGTATTAATAACTGGGGCATCACACTTGCTTTGATGCAAACCAGGAAGTGAAGTCGATCTTCGATATATGTGAGGGCATTAGCCCTCGTACACATTCGGCGTTCATCGCGCGTTAGCAAAAGCACTCTACCGTACGCATGCGAGAGCTTGACCTTTTAATATAACAATGGAAGCTGATGAGGTAATCTGTCTATGGTTTCTGTATGGTTGGTATAACCGCCGTAACAAAGAAACAATGCTGTGTACATCCTATCTTGAGCGGAGCTGGGCCCTGCCTATCTTAGCAAATTTGACAAACTTTATGTACCTTTCTAATCAACTATTCCTTCTAGGACTGTGAAACACTTAAACGCGGAGCTTTTGTAAATATTTATATGTTTACTAAATATTACGTTACTAAAATATTAAGAATAAAATACACGTTAAAATATTTGGGCTATAGTAACAATAATTGCTAAAGAACTGGCTTCGTAGTCTGGTGGTTAGCGTACTAGCTTCCAAATCCGGAGGCCCCGCATTCGATTCCCGGCTGGAGGACTGGGATTTTTCTTTAGCCAGAATTATTCACCATCCTCCTTTGTGTAGAAGTATGAGTGAGTGTGCAAATGTTTGTGTGAGTATGTCTATAATTTAATGCTTATAACGTCAATAAACCTAAATGTGAACAGGATAGTAAACGAGCGAACATCATTGCCGATGAGCAATTGTTTCAAGGGCAAATCCGCTGATATGACCTTAGATATTGAATGCGGCATATACACAGAACAAATAAAAAAATAACAACAAATAATTGTAAAATGTTTCATCTACCTTAAGTAGTTGCAGAGAAAAGGTACAATGAAGTAGTAAAAATAATGTAATACTGAGGCTTTCACGGCCGGCGTCATGACTAATACTTGAATTACTACTATCCGGGCTTGTAGGCCGTGGTCTAGAAGGCTCCGTTTCGCCAGGTACAGCGCTTGGCATCTTCAGGGTGAAGTGATTCGTTGTCTGCGTTGTCAGGCTCTGACCACTGCAATTTCTAGTATCGGCTCTACTTTTAATATCAGCTGTTTAAAAAATATTCTTTATTCTTGAAACTATTGGAATATTGCAACAAGACGGAATTTTATATTGCATTTATCACCGGTTTAACAAATGAATGTTTATCTAACTTAAGAAATGTATGACTCAGTTTTAGATGTTAACTGATGATATTGGGTACATCATAGTATTTAGTTCTACCTGTAATGCTCATATACAGACAAATGACTACGTTGCAGCGAGTTTTATGCAAAATGTGAAAGGAATCGCTAATAGCATAAGGAATGCTGGGACGGAATTGAGTTGCGACTGAATCCTTGGCCGCAAATTATATAACTTTTTTAGACAGAAGTGAGTAAAAGAGACTACGGGATGGAATCAATAGTACTATACCTTCGGAGCTCCTTAACTGCCAAGCCGGACTATTGCCAACAACGGTGGAATAATCGACCTGACTCTTTGTCAGAGAATTTAATATTCAGAAAACGAGTGGAACAGTGAGGAGGGTTGAAATTGGTTTGAGAATGGTATGCTATGTAGAAAGGTACATTGGTTGCAGTTTTATGATGCAATAGCAGAATCCCCAACTATACAAGCGTTATTGCATTAACTGCTGAGAATCTCTCCCTTCTCCCTCCCTCTCATCACACTCTCCCCTTTCTCTCTCTCTCTCTCTCTCTCTGTGCATGCAATGTACGAGTAATATAAAAGTTTAAGCCCGCTAAAATTTGTTATTTTTTATGTTTATAAAATATTAAAACCTAATTGAAAATTTTAATAGGCCACTAGGTGTAACTACCTAAATATTCACCCAGTTTAAATTGTATGACTAAAAAGCTTTGTAGAAACATTCCTCTTACTAGCTTCTTATTCAACATTAAAAGCAACTTCTCGGTAATAATTGATATATTTATTTTTGTCTAGGTCTCAATATCTCTGTTGTATTTCTAGTTCAGCCACTCGAGTGAAAATCCCCCTTCCTCTCCATCTCTCTCTCTTTTATATATATATATATATATATATATACACACACACACACACAATTTTTAAAACGCGATTTTTTTTATTTTAGGACAGGCTATTATACCGTTACCAACCATTTATTTATTCAACATCGAAATTGCTAAAACATTTGTTTTATAACTGTTATTGTACGTAAACGAATGTTCAAAATAATAGTTTTGAATTCCTCTACTACCTAACTAATAGGTAGAGGAATTATTGCAAACAAAAAAATTCAACATAGGTATTTCATCGAAATACACGTTTTGACGACCACAGAGTCCCAAAAAGCGTTTACGAGTGTTGTGTGAGAACACTATAGGTCGAAAATGAAAAATCTGAAAAAAAAACATCAAATTCAATATTTGAGTCAAATTAAATTTAAGTGTGCTGGTGAAGGTTTTCAAGAAACTCCCCACCAGATTATCTTTTAGATGGAAAATAATTCGTAATTTTTAATTTTTGCAAAATTTTCTCTAGCTAATTAAAGTACTGTATGTTTAGGATATTTTCAAGACTGATAATATACACCCCACCGAAGCGATTCGAACAGCTGTGATTGTTAAAGCGAGACCAAATTAACTGGCTATCAATTCAAAGTCAAACGACCCGAGTTGAGTTCCAGTGATTGCAGTCAAATGTGCCTATGGTAAAGGAGGTGGAGGGCCCAAGCAAAATAACCGGTGTGATGGCATCCTTGGATGCAGATGGGGTTACATTTAACTGCAGTTGCATGGATTATTTTTATTATAATTATACGAGAGCAGTCCCAGAAGTACCTACCCGACCTGACGTATTTAGAGCGGTTATTGTTTCAAAAATGACTATGATAGAAAGTACCGTCCTTATAAAGCTTAAGTTTGAAGTTTGACGATGCTACGTAGTTTAGTACATGCTTGGCAACCATCAATAGTGAACTCTCTCAGCAAATTTGTAAACATGGATAAAACTGGCCATCGGAATGTGTTATACTATACTTTCATTTGAAAAATCTTAGTCCAACTAATATTAAATCTGAGCTGCATTCTACCCTGGGGGAGTCTGCTCCTTCGTTTACAACAGTAAAATATTGGGTGGCAGGGTTTAAGCGAGGCCGTTCGAGCTGACAAATCGAACATCGCAGTGGTCGACCAAATGAGGTGACCACGCCAGAAATTGTAAAGAAATCAAAAAATAGTATTGGATGATCGTCGACTGAAGGTGCGCGAGCTAGCAGACATGGTAGACATTTCACAAAAATGCTGTACATCGCATACTAGCTGAAAATATAGACATGAGAAAGCTATATGCTAGATGGAACAAAAACAGCATCGTGAGGATGTTTCAGTCGAGTGTTTGGCGATGTTTTGCTGCAATAAAGCCGATTTTTGCGTCTATTCACAATCATGGATGAAACATGAGTCCATCACTTCACACCTGAGACGAAGGAACAGTCAAAACAGTGGATTGATAGGGGAGAATCAACTCCAAAGAAGGCGAAGACAGTTCCATCTGCAGGCAAGGTCATGACGTCAGTTTTTTGTGATGCGCGTGGGATAATTTTCATTATCTTAAAAAAGAAAAAGCAATCAATGGCGAGTATTATGCAAACTTATTACAGCGTTTGAATGATAAAATCAAGCAAAAAGGCCGCATTTAGCAAAAAATAAAGTTCTGTTTCATCAAGACAATGCACCTGTTCATACATCCATTATCGCCATGGCTAAAATCAATGAGTTAAAGATCGAATTGCTTCCTCATGCACCCTATTTGCCAGACTTAGCCCCCTCTGATTATTTTCTGTTTCCAAAGTTGAAGAAATGGCTTGGTGGCAAAATATTTGCCAACAATGAAGATGTGGAGTTTGCAGTTGATGGCTATTTTGCATAACTCGACGGTTCTCACTATAAACAGGATATCGAAGCTATTGAACATCGCTGGAAAAGTATATCGAGCT
Source organism: Deroplatys truncata (assembly GCA_030765065.1). NCBI lineage: Eukaryota > Metazoa > Arthropoda > Insecta > Mantodea > Mantidae > Deroplatys > Deroplatys truncata. The sequence goes on from CM060985.1 coordinate 101,734,661, forward strand.
GAAAGGAGACTATGTAGAAAAATAAAGATGTTTCTTTCCAAAATTTGTGTTTCTTGTTAGGTTGGGTACTTCTGGAACAGCCCTCACATTAAAACACTACAGTTCTATTGAAAACAATATTTCTATAGTATAAAACAGCTATAATACCTGCATGTTATTGCTAAAGACTAATATAATATGAAATTAGAGAAAAAATAGGCCACCAACAAAACCTAGAACCTTAAAGGAATATATTTGTATCAATTATGATACACTAGGCCATACGGGGTTAAGATATTTGCACGAATAGTAATATGCATATCCTAAATTTGAAGCTTCATGCATAATGAAATCCCTCTTCATTCTGCATGAATAAGAAATAGAAAACCTTTACTTCGGAAAACATTTAGAGCTCTTTAAAACATACAATATATGCATTACTTTCCGAAGGAAGAAATGCATGTTAGCACTTTTCCCATTAGCTCATCAGTTGATGAATGCCTGATTAGCCATTCTTCCTTTTTCTTTCCATCGAAATATGCCGTCCTATTTAAATGCTTAGCAGAGCCAAAATTTGAATGCTGTTCGCGCATGTTTCATTTAACAAACCCTTGCTGCCTAATTTGAAATAATCTTAATAAAACCTTTTGAATAATATAACGTGGATAGATAAATAATTTTATATAAATACTATCAGATATAACCGTTATATATTACGTTGGCATGGATAGACAAAGCCTAAACAAAAGCAACGAAAGCTTTTCATTTCCTTTAATGATGCTTATTTCAATTGTTAGTCTGAACAAAAAGTTATTTGTATTATCTCTATATTCTTGATTCTCTCTTTTACAGGCTTCCAAGCACAAAAGCACATTGTTTGTACCTTAAAATAAAGTTAGGAAGTACTCATTATCGAAACAATTCTGCCCCGATGTGCTTCATGATTTGCTTCTCATTATACATGCTGTGTTTGGTGGCTGAATGCTGCTGGAAAAAAGAGGAAATTACATTCCCTTCTGGTTAGCTGCCTGAACATGAGTAAATTTAGTTTCATATCCTACAGGCATGTATAATGTCCTAATATTTCATCATTGTATGGCTGCTTTTTATAACAGAAGGGCACCTTTTGTTATAAATACATCACTATCTTCCACTGCAAAATAAACCTTTGTAGAAATGGCTACATTACACATTTCATTATAGATACAAAGAGAACAGCGATAGTCAAACGTTTAAGAACTGAACTCTATATACTGGCCTTAAAATTCCATACTGTTTCCATCCAAATGGGAAAAACAACTGAATGTCCACAGGACTTTATAAGAATGACAAAAGTATTGAACAATCTGAATTATTAACAACAGATGTCTCAGAAATAGCTGATGGCACAAAAAAGTTATTTGAAATAAATTGTGTGTTTTGTACACTACATTTTCGTCTATGGTTTAACGTTTACCAGTTATACAAGATTATAAAACATTCCTTCCAAACGAAGAGGAATTCATAACCTTTCCTGGAAAATTATAGACAAACGTTTTATTTGTTATGTAAATATCTTTTCGTATATAGTATTTTAATCAAAATCGTTAGAGCTATTTTTCAGAAAATAAAAAAATTCGAAATATCTTCCAGAGTAGTTCGAGTGGTGGATTTTCTTGAAAACCTTCGTGTTCCATATTTTGTAGATACTAAACTTAAATGCCAAGTTTGGTATTTAACCGAATTTCATTTTTTAGTTATGCTGTTTACAGACACATACACAGACAGGAAGATACATATACATATACGCGCGTCCGGAGCTTTTTATAAAAATGCTTTTTTTCTATTCAGGTGACTTCAAAACAGGTGTTTCCGGTGAAATTTAGATATTAACAGGTAGATAAAATAAAAAAAATTGGCTGTTCTTCTCGAGCTCCAGTGCACTTCGGAATATTGCTCTATAATTCTATAACATTAGTATGCTTTTCTCAGCAGTGATTCTGCAGGATTTTAATTTCACACTAAGAGAGAGGACACGTCCAGTACTTGCAAAATATTTAAAGTCTCTGAATCCACTTTTATGCCTAGCTTTTTGTATGTGTATAATGGGTCAAACATTGTCTAGAATTGATAGGGGAAATTGAAATAAAATAAATTCACTTGCACCGATATGGCTTTTGCTCGAAAACTGCACTTAGACATTTCAGCAAATTACAAGAGTAAACTAGAAAGTAAGTTTTCCTAATTTCGTTATATACAGAGTGGAAATCAAATTACTGGCATAGGGATTTAATATGGGAAATCAATTTTCCCTGATATTGTCTGCTCTGTTGGTTTTAATATTATATTATATATATATATATGTATATCCAAAATGGAATAGAATCCCAAAGCAGGAAGATTACTTATTTATTGTGGAGAAAACAATAATATGGCAACTTTTAATAATTATTTAAATCATTAATTTTGTTGCATTATCCTAGGCCACTATAAGTTTGTAACAAATGAGAATCACGATATGACGAACAGATTATGGGAGTTAAGATTACTCATATATTTGTCATAGAAAGTAACTAAAGCTGTTAACATTATAATGAATCATTGTTTATAAAAATTATCAAATAAAAACCAAAGTATTATTGCATTCTGTTTCACTTTTTAACTCTTACTATAGTAGACTTATAAAGCTTTTCTTTAAAATTAACAGGGAGAGAGTATTAGAGAAAAACTGATTTCCTTTGAAAATCCCTATGTCCAGTGCTTTGATTTGCAGCCTGTATACGTCAAGGAAAAGAATGCTGCTATTGGTATTTTCCAGCATGTCACGATATACTTGAAATCATGTTTCATAGTGCAGACGCAAGCGTGGGCTAACTTGAGTCGTAACGTAAAGAGGCTGCAAGATACAAACAATCAGGCCATATTCACATTGATGACGTAACGCTAACGCAACGCAGCCATAACGGCAGGCGTGAGGTAAGACCACTTAAGGTACATTCACAATGAAAATTAAACGCTAACATAACGCAGCATTAGCGCAGGCGTTAGGGAAGACCATTCACAATGCAGCCGTAGGCGTAACGCAAGAAGTTTGCACGGGCTTTTAGATCCTTAAACTATTTGCGGAAATCTTCCGATTGCACCGTAAGCTTCAAATTGAATAATATAACCAACAATACCAAATAATAGAGTTCACTCAATATTTTATAAATAAATGGGCCACAAAAATTACATAGGCTTAAGTGCCGCCCGTAGCATTGGTAACATCACGAATGTTTGACCAAAATATTGAAAATAGTTGTGCAAGTACTATGGAAACTGCATCAAGTTATATGTGATGATACAACTGCACAAGTTATATTAATGCAATGTTCATTATCTCTTTGTGCCTTACGATTTGTGAGCCAAGAAATCTAGGCGCAGATGCTGGGTTCATCCATTAAATGAACTGTCCATAATTTCCATTGCATTGTTCATTACGAAGTGCTTTTTGTTTAATCACTGAACTTTAAGAACGTAACGTAATGAAATTCGTCGTTAAAATTATAAACAAGATGAGCAGCATTTCATTAAAATATAGAACATTTTAGCAATTTTTATGAAACTCTAGGAAAATTATGAAGACTTGGCATTCCATTCTGAAAATGTGTTGTCTTACTGTATATTCAGTGACATTTAGCTAGTGGAGTGGGGTGAATTACCTTTAGGTAAACTTTAGCCGGTGGAAAAGGTACACAGTATGCTGAACACCCGCCGCGTGTGACGCGTAAATAATACAAAGAAAAAGATTTCTGAAACAATAAATAAAATTATTCTCCATCGTAATCCTGTTATTAATTTTTTGTATGACATCCTTGATAAGTACTTTCCCGTACTACGTCATCATGGAATTGTAATTAAAGTTAATATTAATATTCCTGTAAATATTAATTGTTCATTAAATTCGTAGAAACACCAACAATCTTTCACTATCGCGTTTCTTTACCCTTCACTTGCCTCATACCAAGTAAGAACTACCCTCTTCCAGTACCTAAACCCCTACCTGCTTACAAGTGCCCCCCCGACTAACTAAAATATCGCTGAACATACAGTAGCTGTGATACCATGTTAAGTCGTTTTTCCAATGCTGTCGCCACCTTATGCGAGGACAGGATATGCCAGAGTTAGAGGTTGAAGACTGGTCAATGCTTTGGGGTTCCTTTGAGACATATGTAACATCTGAATTATCTCAATAGTTCGTCCTCAAGGTCGTGATCAACACATTATAGATACCTATGGTGCTATATAATTATTCATAAGCAAACTTTTATTTATGAGTCGTATATATGACAGAAGGAAATTTTTCTATTTTCACTGTTTAAATTAAGCTCACACCTACAATTGTCCAAGTTAAATTGTTATTTTATCAATATTTTAGGAGATCTGAAAAATTGACTTTACCACAAAGATATTCAAGATTTCTGGGAGTGGAGAATGATATCTCTGAATTTGTAGAAGAGTTTTTTTTGTCGAATTTACACTTCAAAATGTCGAATTATAATCTGAATTCGTCGATTTTAAAAGACTTGATTCTCAAAAAGAAGTATAAAGGTTTGGTTGGGTGTAATATATTCAAGCAATTGTGCAATATTAAATATGCATACTTTCAAACGTTTTGGTTACTAATGCCAATAAGTAGCTAAATATATGTATATGAACATTAATAGTTTTTGTCAAATGAACGTTGCGAAATTAAGAGCAAGATCTCGTTTCCCAGATGATCGTTACAGAAATCATCTCAAATTTTGAAATTATTGTGAACGGATTTGAAGGAGGAGGAAGAAGAATAAGTAGTAGAAGGATAAAATTGTTTTCCCTCATACGCTGTTGTATGTCAGAGATAGGCACACAATTTAATAGTGAACTAAAGTGCTCTCAATCCGACACTGCAGGAGCTCTACAACCGCAAACTCCCCCTTCCGTGGTAGCTATCCCTCACTTCTGTATTTGTTTTGTAGGTTGCGTTGTAAAACTGACCTCTGCCCACGTTTGCGGTATAGTGAATATCCCCATTCTCTGTCGACAGTCGTGCTCGGTGAACCATTTCACCACTTCATTGCCGCTGGCAAATCGACTGTCTTGCAGCTATGCTTTTAAATTCCGCAAACATGAAAATTCGAAGGTACAGCGCGGGCTGTATAATGGATGTGGTAATGCTTCCAAGTATGCCGACAAAATGCAGTATCTGTAACAATCCAAGGAGAGCTGGATGCCTTCATCGAATAACTTCCTTAGTTCGTCTTAATTTCATTTTATAAGCACCTGCATTCACATTCTCATATCAAGCCATAAAGACAATGAAAATCACTTCTTGAATGTTCCTGAATATACCACGGTAGAAGAGAAAAATGGTATGACACCTATAATCTATCGACATACTCACGGATACAAAGCTGCCGTGCAATACTCACCCAAGTTTCCGAGTAATAAAGTTGAAAATCTTATTTTTTGGCTTATCCTCACGTTTTATAAACTGTCACAAGCTTTACTCTGCCATATTTTACTTACTGCAAAGGAAATCCTTTATATGCAAATGCGGAAACCGTTCTCACCTTCTAGAGCTCACAACCTCCACTGAAAATCACTTGCTTGCATCACGTCTAACAAATGAAGCACCCACCCGTTTCATATGGAAGTCCACACTGAAATTTTGTTAAGCGTTAAGAATAATCTGCAATTATTGCACACAATATACAACAGTAAAGCTCTGAGAACAACCCGGCTATAACTGCGTAAAATAGTGTAGATAATATTAATGTTTCTTGCATCGTAACAACAGACCCTGCACACGCAGTTTCCGTTATAGGTTATACAACACAGAAGGACACCTCGCACACTACGACCTATATAGATTTATTGTGGTACAACAACCCCCCAGGAGGAAGGGATATAATGAAGGAACCACAGGAGACTACAGGCCGCAAGCAGACAGGACACGGAGACGCGCGGAAGTCCCTAACAGTTCGATGTTCGAAGACCCGTCCCACCTCTGAAGCTGCCTAGAGAGATCGATGAACGACCCGTCGACAAGCAGCCCTATTGTGTCCGCAGGGAGTAGTCTTTCCCTTGAGCAAACATCCGCACCATCCGCCCAGTACCACCATACGGCACGAACCCTAAAAGTACACTTAAAAGGCAAGAAGAAAGCATAATGAAAGGGAAATGATGGAAAGGAAACCGTGATAGATGAGAAACGACCCCAGAATTGGCTTACCGATCAGAGAAAACCACGAAAAACTCAAGGTAAGATGGATGGTCAACGAAAATCGAACACAGGACCTTCCGAATGCGAGTTTCACATGTTACCGCGGAACCATCTCGTCTTTAGTACCTTTGAGGCAAACACTGCTCTAAGTACCCTGTAAAGTTGACCATAACACCAGGTACATAGACTTTTTTACACTATTGTTATATACCGGACTGAGGCCAAAAGGTTTGCAGTTAGATATTAAATTTTAGTTACCCCAGCATAAACATTGGGAGACGTGGCTACAGAGGTAACGAGAGGGCCATGATATTAACAACACATATTAGAGCACTAGTGAGATAGTTATCACAAAATACACAGAATTTCACATTAATCACATTACCTGTGGTTTATTCAATATTAACACGGTGCCCCTACATCATACACAAAAGATTAAAAGAAAGACATTGAAGGGAAATGTTGCACACACGAGGTCACATTCACACGATTCACAAATTCTTCCATGGCAGGCACTCGACTTGACGGGGTCACGCTCTCCACAGAACATCACACAAAGAAAGTAACGCTTACTTCCCCCTCCTTCCTGACCGGAGGTGGGGAGAGACGCCACACCAGACGAAATTCAACACCCAAGCCGAAAGAATTACACCCACAATACTGTCGCTAACAAAGTAATAATGTGTCCGTCGTGACAATACATACACACACACGCCACACTATGATGTTGCACATTTGGTTTGTACTGTACGGTCACCGTCGTTTTAGCTAGGGGGGAAGTCTTTTTTTCGAGCGAGGGTTACTCAAGCGTACGTGGCAGTCCCTTTACAGCAATTGTGTTTTGTCGACAATGACCTCTTTCTCACTTCAGTTGATACACCCCTCCCGTGGCTAAATCAGTGAATGGAAAATATTTACGTAATGCTCATAGTAAAAATACTATTCCATAAGAGCACCGGATGCCGAAACAATATTTCCCTAAGCATCTATGCCAAGAAAATACCTTAGGTTGTTTAGGTTTAGTGATTCGAGTTGATCTTTTCAATGTGAACCACAAGCTCTACTGTCCAGGAAATATTGATCGTAATTACTGATGGACTACTCTCTGCTCACAAGATTTTGTGATTTTTTTTGGCCTGAACTTCCTTAATAAATTGTAGCTACTTTTTTGTTCCATTTATATGGCGCCTTTAACATTTAGGTTATAACGCCGGCTTTGCCTTTGGCACCTAATTTTACTGTTAGTGTTAATCTTTGATTTGTCTGTTTAATTCGCACTCTCTTTCATGCTGTCAGACTCTAGAGAGGATAAGGAATAGTTCTGGCCGAAGCTCCCCAGCCGGGAATCGAACTCGGAGCTCTGGATTTGGAGGGGACATGCTGATACCTATTAACCTCTGATTCCAAATTTCCTTATGTTACAATCTTGGTCCATCTTTCCTCCTTGTGCCTACAGATGCCCATATAAAACCCACTTGCTTAACCTTGGTTGTTATGTTCATCAAATATGTCATAGCCGTTTCAGTTTGCCTTTTTGTTACCAATATTATTTGCTTGTTCTTATAGATTCTAAATACGGTTATTGCTCCCACAATCAGTGCCAATCAGTTAAGTACCGGATAGTAGAACTTAACTAGACCTCGCAATAGTGACTTGCCTAAAGCAAAGTTGCAATATTGTAGCGGACACATTATTGCTTTGTAGCATGACATTGTTGAACTAATTATTTTGATTTGGCTTTGAATTTACGTCCGACGCGACATCTCTTCCTCTCTTCCCACCTCCTGGCCAAGGGGTGGAGAGAGGAAGTTGGAAAGCGAGCGTTACTGTTTTCTTTGTGTTTTTTTTTGGTGGCGTCAGTCTAGTAGTAGCGTGGGTCAGTCGTGTGTGTGTCTTCAGGGCGAGTGGTTGTATGCGTGTTTTCGTGTGAGTGTGGAACATCTCCCCCAACGTTTTTCCTGTAATCTTTTGTGAATGATGTAGAGGCACCATGTCAATTATTTAAAATGAAGTAGATAGAAACAAACTTTCGTAAGAATAATTCGTATACCTACTAATAAGCGATAGAGGGTAGAGAAGGTCATATGAATGTAATACACATCACTTTCTTTTCACTTTCTTTCACCATTCCCTCAATAATGCAACTAAGTGCAGTATTTTAATCCCCTTAAAATTACCTCTTGCCACCATAACGAAGCTTATGTTACATTCATAAGCAACAATTCACAATTCGCCGTCTTAGAACAATATGTTTGTAAAGAAACTTCCGAAAATGTAAGTTTAACAATGCAGCTAATAAAATACAAAATATGAGAACTGAAAAACATACGTGGACTAGAGAAACAGAAAATAAAACAATGTACTGCGTATTATCGTTGTAGGATTTAAACACTGGACAGGATGTGATAATTTTAAATTCATTGTTGGAGCAAAATCACATTGTAGTCTCCGTAATAATTCATTCCGTAATAATACATATAATGATGATGCCGTGACGCTACAGCTCATAAAGGGCCTTGACCTGCCAACCCGACTGCCGACCTCACGCTCACATACGCACGGCTGAGGTGGGCGATCATCCAAACGATACGGGGAGATGATGTGGCCAGCATCACACATTCCTCAACCAGAATGTTGGCCTCTGTGGCTGGGATGGCAGTTCCTCAGTTTCATCACAAAGCTGAGTGGTCACCGGTCCTATACCCGGGACACAAAATCGACACACCCATGGGTGGGATCAAACCCGGGCGCATTCCGTGACCGGGAACCACAGCTCCAAGCTCTAGACCACAGCGCCAAGGCGTAGGACCACAGCCATTTTGTACGAGATGAAAAGTTTGAAACGAATAATCTGTACAAGTATTTTTATTTCAATTCTAAGCAAAAGCATTAAGATAGGCCTTAATTACCTTTTGTCGCGGTAATCTGTTCGTGTTATCTTTTTTACTCGGCGGCTGTTATTGTTTTATTATTTTGAATTTTGGGTTCTTTGTCCTCCGGCTAGCTATTGTTACTCAGTCGAGCAAATATCTCTGAGCAGGGCGTGTAAACGGAAAGGAGTCGTTACTAAAAGATAACACCGATAAAAGAATTTATTTTCACACTTTTATTGCCGTCACACTTGATTAATAGTTCACATCTTTAATCCTTATACACGCCTGACTGAAACTGTTATATTTCCGAATGTAATTACTGTCGTAATAGTTGTCGCATACTTCACATTTTGTAAATAACTTTACGACACGAGAGATTCCTCCAAACTGTATTATGTGCACTTCATGATAGATTCTTCAAGACAGCGCGACGTGTAGCTCGAGAATGATTTTTCAAGACTGCGTGACGTATACCTCGCGAGAGATTTCTTAGAACTGCGTGATGTGTACCTCGCGAGAGATTGGTGAGAACTGCGTGGTGTGTACCTCGCGAATGATTCTGTAGAACTGCGTGAAACATGCTTATGGATCGAGAATATATACTCCTCCCCGAAATGCCTAAACATTATAATAGAGCTGCTATTGGTTACCAAATCGCGCCAACATTAGCGTCTATTTTGTCAGCCAATCATAATACTAACACATATGCTCTAGGGAAGATATTCCCTCCATTTCTAAAGAAAGGCACGCTACCCTGACGTCATTTGTTTGTCTCTTCTTAGTGATAAACAACTCGCCCCCTCGCTTCATTGTTACCCACTCTATTGTCAGTTTCAGTGAGGCCGTGTAAACTTATTTCCTAACAATGCTTATGGCTAACAAACATCTAAAATCATTGTCCTACAATAATGTTAGTTAACACTACAATCACTCTGGCATTCACAGTGTTGTATATAAAATACTGCCTCACATTTTAGGACATTTTAGGGACTATAGTTACCCCACTTACATAGTTCTAAGAAAAGCAGTATTAAAGTAAGCCTCAACCATCCTCTTAGGATATTTTACAGGGAAGCATCAGACCACTCATGCCAAAACCACACATAGTGTATGACAGTGACCAGATAACAGACGGACACCTCGCACTTTGACGGATCTTTTGTGCTTACACCCCCAGGGGGAACGCAGGCCTGCCGACAGAGACTTCCTAACGACTCCAAGCTTGATGACAAGGTCACACTGATGGGCCACTCAAAGAAGGCTTCCCACTGTCGGAGCCTCTATACAGCAGCCTCTGGACTTGATGAAACCTGTGTGACCTCTCAAAAAGGCCTGCATGCAGACTCTTAGAGCCATTTGTACATTTTATCCTAGGCATTACTCAAGTCCAATGGTATGCCACGTCTCTGATACCTGCCCTTCTCTCCTCAGGTTCCAAAAGGTAGAACCCTAGGGATTCATACTTCTGCATAGCGAAATCTTCGCATACACACAGGTATATGCTGCGAGGTCTCAAGATCTCACACATTTCCGACATGAAGGGTCTTGTGTAAGCCCCATTATGCATAAATGTCTGTGCAAAGTGCTGTGACCTGTATGACAGCCCACAAGTCCTTTGAGATTATAAACCTCTGGACTTAATGTACTCCTAAGACTTCGTTTACCATGAACATCATCTTGTACCCGCATGCGCCACAATTTAACATTCTAGGCCTCGATATTCGCGCCGATTTACCAGTACACCGGAAGTCATACTCAACCAACAATGTACAAGGGGCGTCCAATTCGCAGGTTTCTTTTATTTTATAAAAACACATTACACGCAATTGATCATGTTGAATTAATTTTATTTATATTCTACAACTTTTCTGTTACTTTTCTACATAGTTAACATGTTTTTCCAAGCACTTTTGGGGACATGACACAAGTTTTTCCAAGCCAGTGTTGCACCAGGTCGGATCCTGTACTTGTAACCAGCTGTTCACTGATTTGACTTCATCATCGGTGTTAAAAGTGATTACCTCTGAGTTGGAGGAACATGTGAAAATCACTTGGGGCAAGCTCCGGTGAATACGGAGGATACGAGAAAACTTCCAAGTTGAATCTTGACCCAGGCGGAGCTCAGAAGATTCAACTGGGAAGTTTTCTCGCATCCTCCATATTCACCAGATCTTTTCCCAAGTGATTTTCACATGTCCCCCTGACTCAAAGGTCATCATGGAGGTAAGCAGTCTAACACCGTGACGAAGGTCATTCAGAAGTGAATAGCTGGTTACGAGCACAGGACCCGACTTCTGGTTCACTTTTGATTCATCTTCGTCACGGTGTTAAAGTGCTTACCTCCAAGATGACCTTTGAGTCAGGGGAGCATGTGAAAATCACTTGGGAAAAGATCTGGTGAATATGGAAGATACGAGAAAACTTCCCAATTGAATCTTCTGAGCTCCGCCTGGGTCAAGATTCAACTTGAAAGTCTTTTCGTATCCTCCGTATTCACCGGAGCTTGCCCCAAATGATCTTCACATGTTCCTCCAGCTCAAGTTAAGCACTTTTAACACCGATGAAGTCAAATCAGTGAACAGGTGGTTGCGAGCACAGGACCCGACCTGGTACAACAGTAGGTTGGAAAAACTTGTGTCACGTCCGCAAAAATGCTTGGAAGAACATGTTGACTATGTAGAAAAGTAACATAAGGATCGTGCAACATAAATAAAATTAATTCAACATGATCAATTGTGTGTAATGTTTTTTTATAAAATACGGAATCTTATTTATTGGACGACCCTCGTATAATATAACAAAACTAACGTTTAACAAGAGCGTCACCTAACACGTGCATACACCGGAAATCATATTCAACCAACAATTGTAACACAACAATAAATGCCACACTATGAACATATATATCGCTTCCACCCTGTGTAACATTCAATAATTTATCCTTTGAACGTTACGTTAAACTGTGAAGTTTGTATTCGCTCGTACGTGATAGAGTAGCCTTTATAATATTCTTGGGCCTTCGCTGGAAGCCTCGTTAGTCCATACAATCGACCGATTTTTAGATGAAATCCACCCTCAATTCCCAGTCTGCTACAGTTAGTACATCGTGCGTCTGTGCCGACTTGTTCAAATATTTGTTGAGTTGGGGCTTAATACAGTCGCTCTTTTGTAATTTCAGATTTATACAGTTCTAAAACAAAAGAAGCACATACATTTTAATTCAGGTCACAACGGCGAAAGCGCGTTACTGCCTCTTGTTACCAGGAAAGCTGAATTCAGCGAACACGACGTAACAAAATATTTTCAGTTAGTTATTGGAGTTTACAATTTAATTTGCACGGTGCTAGTTAGACTTTGCAACTTTCAGACGGGGGAACGTTGGAAGCAGGGAGAGGCACCCTTATCAGCGGGGCGTAACGTTTATTCTTCTTGCTAAGTAATTCCCAGCAGCAGCTCTCTTTACATTAAGGGGAAAATTCCTTGAATTCCCAGAGTTACTAGCATTGCATCACTCATTACAGCGACGTGAAAGTTCTAATTCTTTGACAGAATTCCGCATGCTTGCTTACTGGAACACGTAATAAACAGAATATTTCACAATCTGAACACTGTTTCTTTGTTAATTAAGGAAACCGCCATCAAAGTTTAAGAAGATTCTTTGAAAACTAATGAAAAAGTCTCATTCACAGAACTTTCTCTACCCACTATTCTTTATTATAACGGGTCTTCAGATTTTTTCGGTCTTTAACGCGTCGGTTTAAATGAATGGCGTCATTATTATTAGACGGCGTGCGAGCCTCTTGTCTCAAAAGGGAGGTGCAGAATTAAACCTCAGACTGCATGCGTTTCCGACTTCGTAAAGAGGTTGATATACTGCGGCGGTGCAGAATTGCTTTTCACTAGGACATTTTATGCGTTCTTTGCACGCGAGATGGAAGTGATGCACCGATTACGGAATTTGCATGTTTGAGCGTTACTTCCGAACTGGAAGGATACGAGGGCGAGTCTATCGCTACGATATTGGTCACTGTGTGAATGATTTTCTCCGTTCTTGCAGAATTTCTTCAAGTCCAGAGACAACATGAAAAGTAACAAAAAAAGTTGCGTTTTGATAACAAAAAGGAGAAACAACTAAAATATTTAAAAATATTTGAAATATTTCAGGTTACTTCAGTTAGTTTTTATTAAAAATTAAAGTTGTGCATTAAAGCCGAGACATTCTACACTACAAAAACCACCCAATTATTTGAATTACCTCTCAGCATACATGTTGAGGTTGCGAATTTACGAGACGCAAGCGAAAGAAGTTCCAACTGTAAATGCTGAAAAGTACGGTACAAGTCCCATTTCACTAAGGTGACCTCGAAACTGCTGATATCCATCCCTTCCACTCATCTTTCATTAGTCCTCTACCAGTGACACTGGTGATAAACGCACTTCAAAGTATTGATGTCAGGTGCAGACAACTGACTGGCGGTAACGCCAAATAAATCAAAAGACCCCGTATATAGCTTCTATAAATATTCTTATAAAAGCATATTTTTCTACCTACTTCATTATAATCTAGGTAAAACTTTGCAGAAATAACCCATTACACATTACGTTATGTAAAAGAGGGACATACATTAAAGTATAGATAGATGTTTAACAACCATATCGCTATTCACTAGCCTATAAATTCCATACTCATTCCATGTTATCGCAAGGAACAATTGAATAGCGACACCACTTAGAATGACAAAATTATTCAAAAATTCAATCAAAAAGAATATCTCTTAAACGGCTGATGCCATAAAAATTATTTGAAATAAATTCTGTACCTTAGAATATTTTGTGTGTAGTAGGTTTTTGTCTATTTCTTATGGTTATCCAGTTATCTACATAAAATTAAACAAAATTCCTTTCGAATGAAGGGAGCTTCACAGGATATTCTCAGAAAACTTAAGATAAAAATTTTATTGGTTTTGTGAATATCTTAAGTATACCACATTTAAAACAAAATCCTTAGCCATTTTAGATAATCCAAAATTTCAACAATCTTCCATGAAAATGTTCGTTTGGGGGTGAGGAGTTTCTTGAAAATCTTAGTATCGAATCTTTGGAAGATTCTGAATCTAAATCCGAAGTTTGATGTTTATTGGACATTTCTCTTTGAGTTATGTTGTTTACATGCACGCACACACCATAATACGCCCTCAGGAAGCCTCAAAGTAAACTTTAATATGCAAATCAAACAATTTCATTCATTCCTATGCTACCGATTTCGGTGTAAAAATTCCTTTAGACTGGTTTAATCACTGAAGTATTGGGAGTATAATTCACCTACTTAAATTTTCTGTGCCTAGACTACTTTGTGACATAGGTTCCCTAGAGTAGGATAGGGGTTGACAATACCCAATTTTCACTGATAGATAAAGCTTTCATTGTGATAAGTTAGGGGGCAATTTGAAGCATTATTTTTACACGCTGAATTACAATATAGCTGTATATTAATTCCAACATTGGCATTGTTTTGAGAAAATAAGTCAGAATTATCAACTAGCATCCTATCATTTCAGCCAGGCTATTTCTATTCTCACCTTCTATCGAGTACCCATTGTTTTACTCCAACCAAAAATTCGATAATCAGATTTTACAACACACACACATTTGAAATTCCTTGATGTCAAAAAAAGGTTAAAGAAATCGTGTGTGTATGTTTTTGTGCGTGTATGAACGACATAATTACAAAATTAAATGCTGTGATATAAATTTAGTGATACGAAGCTTGTACGCATGCAACCCTTAACATGGAAAAAAATCCGTTATTTTTTTTATTTTCCCAAAAACGCATCTAACGATTTTGACTGAAATGTCGCATGTTTAATATATTGATATGAGAAATAAACGCTTATGTCTTGAATTATCTGAATCCTATAAACTTGCACTGATTTGTTTAAATTTTGTATAATTAATCACAAAAAGGAATTTTTAAAATATAGAAAAAAAATCACTACAAAAAATGGAGAGCCAATTACAATGCACAATTTATGTCAATATTTATCGTAGTGTAGCACTTTTCGAAATATTCCAAGTTGTAATTTTAGACGTTTCCTAAGAGTCACTTAACGGGTGTGCTTATAGGCCTGCTCATCGCCTCCCCTGTGTGTGTCTTTCCACTTATTATGACGTCTATAACATTTGAGGTCATATCGACGGTATGCATGCGAATTTCGTTTTTTATGCATGATGTTGTCACACACACACACACACACACACAAACACACACACACATACATATTATTTTTCTAATGGAAAATCTTTTTTTTTAATTCAGGACAACTCGAAATATATATCGACAGTGAAATCTCTACATCGAAATATAGTATAGAATACCATACCCCAATCTGAACTGTGACACAAATTTCAGCTATCTGTGGTACTTCTGACCCCAGGTGGCATCTGGCATCCGCATATCAGATACTGGCACCAGAGAGAGAATTTAACAAATTCAGCTTCCCTCAATTAGAGACTGTCATAAACAAAGCCATACTGAACACAAAACAGGCTCACTCAATACTTTTTCTGACATCTCCAGCGACCCACCTACGATCCTGAATTTTTGTTATGTAGAGTTATCTAGATTTGTATTTACAAGCAATATTTGTTAATAGTAATCAGAACAGAGAACTAAGATTAAGGGAATTAAAAGAGCATCTGCTCCACTGCAAAAGCAAAGAAAATTATATCGCCTAAGTAATCATCAGACAAATGCCTGAATATGTTTACTGCAGATTTACACTCATATGGGTAGCCAAACATTTTTCCTCCCAGTGGCGCACCTCCAACTGTCCACTCACTTCCTGCCAATTTTCTCTCCATCTTACTTATATGTACGTTGTGCAAACTAATTGGGGAAAACCAATAGATGACTAAGCTAGTTTTTGAAATGCAGTAAGTTTTACGCCAACATTCAGTATGGTTTTCGAGAGCTTGGTTCTATCACTGATAATTTAATCTTCCTAGAAACCAACATTTGTGAAGCATTTATGAATAGACAGCATACCCTTCTAGTCAGTCTAGATACTGAAAAGGCTTATGACACAGTCTGGCGCGATCACACCATGGAAAGTTTATTGAATAAAATATTGCTGGAAACACGCTCGCACTTTTATATAATGTTCTACAACACAGGAATGAGAATAAGAGTAAACGACATTCATTCCCAGAACGTAATTCTCAACTACAGCATACCACAGGGATCGACTCTGTGTCGTATTCCGCCCATACAGAGCTATTATCCGCACCAAATAGGACCACGGATGTGACGTATACAGTACAGCTAATCCCACCAGTTTCAATATGTTCGATATTGTCCTATCTTCTGCACTGCCTACGTGCTTTCCGTACCACTACAGTATCCAGATTACAATTTGAGACAAATGAACTACACTTGAGAAGGAAATCCTTAAAGTTGACCTACGCTTGCTGAACTGCTTGGAGGTTCCAATCATTGTTTTCTAGCATATATCATCAGACTACACCTAGGCAACCTTATCTCGTTCCATTCTCTTAGAGGATTCTGAATTACTGCAATAAATTTCATCTTGCTCTTCCTCCACTGCTTTCCTGCTCACTAACCCTCGATACAATTCCATGAAAGCTCATAGCTCCTTTCATTAGTACCTCTAGTATGCATAGCAAAGAAGGAAACCGATATAATTCTATTTATCTTTGCTTATTCAATGTATGTTTTACCACTTGTGCTAATTAGCAGTATATTTGCACCGATGGCTCTGTGACAGTGACTGCAGCTGTGCTGTAGTATTATTGGACAAGACCTTACTATATAGTCTACATAATTTATTCTCCATATATTCTTGTGAACTACTAGCCATCCGCTTCAACAAGGAGTATTTTCTCCCAAATGGTTTTTCTCTCCTGCATCATCTTTACGAAAGCTCTGCTAAGTCTCCAACAGAGATCTCCGGAAAACATCTTGATCTTGACATCCAGTTACTATACATTACAATTTCAAATGCAGACAAGAATATTATGCTAGTGTGGATGTCTTACCACGTTGGTATACCTGGGAACGACAGAACAGACAACGTAATCAAGGAAACCGCTCTACACGTTCCAAATATACTGACCTCAAGACTCATCATGACTTTTATGCACGACACCATTATTCAGCAGTGGAAACAAGAATGGTTTTCGCCCTCCAGAAGCAAACTTCACGATATTCGTCCGTTTTCCAATACACTCTCAGTTCCTACGCGATCAAGTAATTTATCCTGCCTCCGTTTCGGACATACTGCTCTTACACATTCCTAAATTTGGTGCTGTGATCTCCCACCCATATACAACCATTGTGATTCAGCGCTCACCATTAACCACGTCATCAACTACCACCTCTGCGAAGGTACAAGAATCCTAAGTAATGTTCTAATACCCATTTCAGCAGGCTTAGACGATCCTGCGCTTAGCATAAATGTTATATATTGTAACAATATGAACACCAACTACTGCGAAATACACTTTACTTATCACTTAGGCACTCAGCGTAACACAAAAGTTACACGTGAATCACTTTTGGCACACACTCGGAATGCAACTGTTCCGCCGAATCAAATCACAACTGATCTGCTGAGTTACAAATCACAAATAAATTGTACCGCCACTCTCCACTTTTCACAACGTAACGTTTTAACCCTCAATTCAACTCAGCTCCCGGACAAATCATTCCCCGGCTCCAAACTACCCTTTAATTGGAACTGGTAAACGTTAACAGCGATAAACGAAAGCGTAGTACACAAAAATGTAGATCTCGTAAAGCATGCAATTGCTTTCAAATGCTGTTTTTGTGGCATTAGCCGTTTCCGACATATCTATTATTAATGGTTCGCAGTGTTCAATGATTAGCTATTCTTTTAAAGTCCTGTCGATTTTCAGTTGTTTCTTGCGATATCATGAACAGAGGATGACATTTTAAGGGCAGCCTATAGTGTCTACTTATAAAACATTTGACTATCCCTATTATCTTTGAAATTGTAACATGTCTATAACTAAATGTGTAATGCAGGTATTTCTGGAAAGGGTATCGATTAAAATGAAGTAGACAGAAATATAAACTTTCGTAACAATAATTTTTATACCTACTTAAACTAGAGGATGGAGATAGTAATGTGAATGTAACACATGAGGATTTTCCTGTATCTGTCCAACCCAGCGTTCTTAAAGCGCTCTCTTGCCATATTTGGCAATGTTCTGTTACTCTCCGAGCCTGCTTGACCATTCCTCGAATTTTAAAAGCTATTTCTACTTTAACCCTTACCACCACTATCGATTGCAGCTGCTCCAGCAGATATGAACTGCGGATATTGTGTGCTTCTTAGTTTATGAGTCTGTGCACTGTCCTGTTGGAATGCACAGTATTGCTTTCTGAAGTGCCGAGAATTAATGGCAAAATCACAAAACGTGATAGAACTAGTAGCAATATCCGTATATATTTTCCGTTTTATTCAGTTCTTGATGAATGCATCCAGGGCTTCGCAGAAATACCTTCCGACTAAACTTTTGGATATTCACGACTACATAAAGTCCTGGAGGTTTCCTTTGATTTATTACATAGCAGGGGTTTTTCATCGTTATAAAATGTACTTTCCCATCCCTTTCTTTGCACCAAAGAGGAGCGAAAACCATCTTTCAAAAAAGCCTCTCAGCTTATTGGATTCGATTTTAATTCATCTTTTCATCTCTCCTCAGATTTATTTCCACCCTCTCTTGATTTTGCAATTTTACGGCTTTAGACTTTGGTTCTGTTAAAAGATTATTTTCTTCCTCGTTTGTGATTTTGTTTAATATATACATAAACATTAAGATTTAATATACCGCTGGGTATCTTTCCCACCGATGTACGCCTTTACAGCTTTCTTTTCACTTTGTTGTTTAATAATTGTGTGCGCACACTGGATGTAAGCGCACAAACATGTAAACGATGGTGACTCGATGTAAATAAACAAGAATGTAGTTTGCTGCAGGATGCGGCATTGCTAGTCGTCCCCGATATGAATGCGTGCGGTAGGAAGAGGAACGACACAAGTGGGCGGGACATCGGAAGGACAGTCAAGTAAACAACACACCCGCAGTTCCGCGTTGCATTTATTAGCGAGGCTGAGGCCTGCAAATGTAGTACTGTTTACATTGTGCAACTGTACATTCCCCTATCGCCTTTCCCCTTACTCCCCTCTGACTCCTAGGCTTATTGACATTCGCACTGCCAACTTTCTCCTTTAATTGTTCTGAAAATGAAGAAGCATTCCATTCCACTCAAAAGTTCGATACCGAGATTTCATCAAATACATATAGTGATACTCCCTGAATCCAGAAAAGACAGATTTTTCCTCTACTACGTTGGTTACTTACAGAGTAAGTAACAACAATTTGATGTCGTTATTTCACCAGAAATACATGTATTGAGGCTTCTTGAGCAAAAAAAGAAAGGTATTTTTAGTTAAAAGATACGATACGAAGATTTTCAAGAATATTCCCCACCCAAACTACCCTTCAAAAGAAACATTCTTATTTTTGCAAAAATTGCTCTAAAGATTTTAATTAAAATACAAGTCATTTTCATAACAAATACAATGCATACCCTGAATTTTCTAGGAATAACCCTTTAAGTACTCATTCTGAATGGCCTACGGCAGAGGTGGCGAAAACGTGACTCGCGAGTTATTTTGACTCGCAGGCGCACGTTCCCTCTCTGCAACCGTCCGTTTGATTTTTCACATGCTACTGAGTGAGGCAGTGCGTGTTGCATATTTGGTGACTCGCGGAAGGAAGGCGTTTTCGCCACCCTTGGCCTACGGTATACAGTAAGAGAAGATAAAAATCGTACAACACAAAAAACGTAGATCTCGTTAAAGCACATAATTTAGAAAATTAAGTGTGGCGTTAACCATTTTCGGAATATTCTTTGTTATCAGTTTAATCTTGGAACACTTATACTTTTTACTTTCTCTGCCAGTACGTAGAGGAAGTATTGTATTTCGACTTTCAGATTTCAACCGAAATGCATATTCTGAGGCCCTCTGAACCCAAAAAGGTACAGTTAGAAAGAAGATCGTGTGTGTGTGGGTTAAATACAAAACTTGGTATTTAAGTTCAGGACCTTCCAAGGATGCGACACGAGGATTTTGAATAAAACATCCCTACCCCAAAAATACCCTTTACATGCAACTTTTTTGGTTATTTTTGATTTTCTCAAAAACGGCTCTAAATGTTTTTATTAACACGTCATATGTTTAGGATATTTTCATGAAAATAAAATATATAATTTGAATAACCTCTGAAGTCCTCTTTATTCTGAACGGATTTTCATATTCGGTAAACCGTAAGATATATATACAAAATCTTGCTACAGAATCAAAATTCTTTGAGCTATTTCCTATATAATTCAAAATTAAATGAATACTTCTACGTAAAGAGTCTTTTGGGGAGGAGGAATTTACCGAGTAGCTTATCCTTGCATTATTTAAAATTCTCCTGACTTGAGTATTATTTACACAGTTTTCGTTTTCGAATTATGCCACAGACAGGAAGACGCGCGCACGTACGATCATTTTCAAAAATCTTGCCCAAAACCATAAAACCTCAAATTATATTTCCATTTTCCATATATAGCTTCTTTTTATGTTGAATGTCGTATTTTTTGTATTTTATAAACTAAAGAGTACAGCAAATAAAAACTTTGTGATGATTTTTGTATGACATGTTCGGTTTTAGCACAGAAAAATACTTACCGATAATTACATATTTTCTTCGTAACACGTCTGTGTTTTCCAAATAAACCGATATCAAGAAGCGCTTTGAAACGAGTCCTGCAGATAACTTGGAAGGGAAAAATAATATTTCTAGAACTAACATTCAAACAAAGCGAACCAACTAAAGTAGAAATAGATCTCCCCAGAGCTTCGGGAACGTCATCAAATCCGAGTAACAGAGGCATTTAACTTAATTGGTATCTTGCTGGCTTGGACATACTCATCAGCTGAGAGGCGGAAACTGAAGGAATTTATCAAGGACTCTTGTAAACCTCTCCCAAGACCAGGGAACTTCTCCTGGAAATCAAACAATATTGAGGTTGTCCCTCTCAGGCTGCGTAGTCAAACTGTGGTCCACAAAACATCAAAAGCACGCAGTAACTGCAAGTAATTATAAGACCAGAAAGTAAAATACTGAGAGTATTTTCGTAGGGTTTAATGACTGATTTATTTCAAGTTTAGGATACTGTGAGGCAGCAGTTATGGCTGAAGGTTACCGGGAGATCGTGGCCGTACAGTCGGAATAAACAACGATAAGTAGCGCTCGCCAGCGTAAATATTGATAGCGCCATCGACAGATGACAAGAATCTTCTGGAAGTTTCTTCCCCCGCCTGCAGAACGTTGGTCGAGATATTTCTAGAATATTCTGTGGAAGCTTCCACTGGTTATATAAGGGAACATTCTCGCAGTCAGTCAGTGAGCGAGGGAGTTGACGGATGAGTTTGCCGTGTGACGAGAAGTACCGTTCTCCGAGCGAGGTTGTGGTGACTGTTGTGGCATGAAGCGGGTGCTGCAGCGGAGGAAGATATTGTGGAGATCCTGTGTGCAACTCCTCAGCGACCAAATAGTCCGAAAAAAGAGGCTACATCACGAAAAGCGGTGAAGTGCCAGGGAATTGAACCTTTCACCCAAAAGTGTTCTAGCCGATTGTTATGAAACTTGGTATGTAACATACTTGGGTCGCACAGAGAAGATTATAGACTATATGGCATCTTTAGGGGAGATTAAGGGTCCTATCCCGCGAATGTTAAATTTGCAAATTGTATGACCTTTTTATCTCAGATGTTTATCATACAATTTCCCACTAGAAACTATTCAAAATATGAGACTGAACTTTTTACAGGATGTAGATGCAGCCTTCATAGTTCACTGACCTCTTTTATACAACAATGTAGTTTGTTAAGGAAAATGTTGTTTTTTTCTTAATTACACAATGTCTATTAAAATGTATTAGCAATTAATTTTTAAAACCTAACTAACCAAATTATAACAACAAAATATAGCTATATTTCATTCAGGTTTGTTTTTATCATATCAAAGTTTTGTTTATCTATCTTCAATGGTTTCAGAAAACATGTGATTTTATGTCACAAAATTCCATTCACAGAAAACACTGTTGAAAGTAAAAATGAAGAAAGAAACATCACATCACTTAGATATGCGTGAGTTACTATATTTAGAAGTAATGCCAATTTGTAGAGCAAAGCTTCCTCTAAAAGTTGTACTAAAATATACTGGGTCCTCGGATAGATACTGAGCAGTAGGTTGAGTGGCCAAGTTCCCGGTCGCTGCAGGGGCTTCTGTTGTAATCTACTGGAAACAAAAAGATGTTCAAAATAAGATTCAACCTATTCATGTGAAACAGCTCTACAGTTGGTATGAAGATTTGCTGCAACAGCAGCATCTCTTACGGCGTTTAATTACTACAGAGTGTCGCACGTATGATGGCCGATTTGACGCATGCACCATCCATGATTCCTAAGTCGTCATTTCAGTTGATGGTGAAAAACTGTTCCAGTCGTAATTGGCCACATTTAGATATAAAGTGCTCGTGCTTGTCTGCCATTACATTGACACTCGCCAAATACCAATGACAAACTATCGTGAGTGAAGAACTTATCATAATAACAGATCGCGAGTCGCATAATTACCAAACTTCAGTATGTGTCCGCCAGGAAGCTATCTATTGCAGCTGCGCAATAATACCATTACTGAGAACAAAGCCCCTGCACAAGTAGTCCACCCAACCTACAGCTCAGTATCTATCCGAGAGATACAGTACCCAACTCTCTACACTAAAGAGGATAGGAGATATGATTTTTTCTACGCACCAAAATGGCAGATGTAAAACCATTTTGAAGCTGATAATTGAAATAGTGTACCTGTAATAACAAATACGTATCAAATTAAAGAGGAAATTGGCAACTTTTCCCACGAATCTCTCTTTAACTATAGGCTTCAAAGGAGGGCTCCCAATGACCAAAGGATAAAATCTCTAAATATCTCGCTTCTTCTTCTCCTCCTCCTCCTGCTTTTTCTTCAATGTCGCATGAGTAAAAGTTATAAACGTGATGTTCGACAAGTTTTATTTTAAAAAATTCGATACCGTGAATATTTCAGAAGTTATACCAATTTTTCCTGTAGGTAAAACTAATACCGTAAGAAAGTAATATTCCAACGGCAATGCAAGCATATAAAGAGGCCCAAGTTTGTCTACTGTAAAATACTTGTTTTAATTTTTAACACTTCAGAGAAAGAAGTTTTATTCAAAACTGCTTTCGAAACATCACCTTGCATTTAAGTTGCTAAGAGAAGAAATAAAGGGAAGAAGGCAATGGAGAGGGATACGTGATGGTGTGTAAAGTGAAATGGAGAAAAGGGGACGATAGGAGAAGACATATGAAGGAGGAGGAGGAGGAGGAGGAGGAGGAGAGCGGACAGAGAGAGAAAGGCGGAGGTGGAAGAAGGGAGTTTGATAAACGAAGAGGGAAACATGAGCAGAGACAATTGATAAAATGAGCGAGAGAGAAGAGACAATTCTCGGCATTTCGCGTTTAACGAAGTACCTTGAACCACATAGAGATTTTTTGTCAGAGGGGAGTAGTTTAACTTTCACTCCTACTACACACAGTACAACAGGCGGATACGTTGATGATACTTGAAATGAAACGATAATTGGGAAAAGATAATTGGAAATGCAAGGCATTTGCCAGATACTAGGACTGATAAAAACCTGGAGAAAACCTCAGTCAAGGGCTGCTGTCCCAGTGGAATTTAAACCGCGGAACTCCCCTAATGAGTCCTGCTTCAACGAGCTCAATCACCCGTGTTGGCATAGAGAAATACTAAAAGTGTTTATGATCCACGAGGTAGCAGGCCCTCAACATGTTTTGCGCGACAAACATCAAACAAACATACATTTCTCATGCTATCAACTGGTCCCTAGTTATGGCATTCACGTCTACAACAATTCGATGTCCCAGATCTCAAAGAGTAACAGTTATAGTGGGACAAACACTCGACTTTTACGTACCCCCATAGATAAAAGCCAAAGGGAGTTTAGGTCGGGGGACCATACAGTAAATAAATTGTATGGCTTCTAAAGCAGACGGCATTTGAGAATATGCCGTGGTTCCAGGCTAAGGATCCGGGACAACTAAAGAGTGAAGTGAAGTATATTGTATATCGAGTAGAGTGGAGGGAGGTGGCGCATTGAGATGTTTGCCTGTGAGGCCGTGTACAATCTGCTTCGTGACCAGAGATACACAGAGTGCGAAAGAAAATCTTCGGCGGATTTTGTATCGTTTTCTGGGGTCCTTTGAGGCGTGTCCTTCACCTTGCCTATTGCAGAGCGTGGCGGCTTGATAACACAGCAATAAGGGGAGAAAGAGGGGAGATGGAGGTCTTTGCTTCTTCTGGTGTTATTGAAACCAAAACATGTTTATTGTCTCAGAACCAGTTATGCCGTATATTAGCGAAATTACTCCTAGACGTATCGTGGTACCTGGGAGGTTGGTCGCACTGTTACAGCAATAGCAACGGCAGTGCATAAGTGTTTTTATGGTAAATTACTGGATAAATATATTCCAGAAAAGTGGGGAAGACGGTCTACATGCTCGTCAGAAAGTGAGCACTCCCAGTAAAACATCGCAGATGATGATATTCGTTTACTAAATTCAAATTACTCTTTTGTTATAATTGACTGATCAGGTTTAGAAACTAGAGATAAATATGTATATGGTTTGCCGAATATGAAATACATATTATGGCAATAAAATTGGGTTATATTTTTGCTATAATCCTGTTGTACTCCTATGATCAGCAATATGCTAGTAAAATCATGTTAACCAAATATAGTTTGAATTAAAGAGAAAACATACTGCTTTGTTTATTTATTATTTAGTTATTCTTACTTCTATGCAGTAACAAGCATTGATACCACTGTGAGAATACAGTTCCGTTTATTTTTTGTTATAAAGTGCTGCCTTGCTGTGTATTTAATGAATACCATTCAAGCTTTAATTTGCACCCCCTGAAACTCTTCTCACGCTACACATTCTACATTTCGCTAACCTGGGCACTCATCAAGCTTTCCCCTTAGCTTTTAACCCCTTCAAAGGTGTGTCCTGCACTAGCCGATAAGGTATGGTCTACCAATCAGAATAAGAGGTTTGTATGACAAACTGAACGCACTCACTCTACCTTTTTCTCTTTTAGCCAATACGATCGAGACTGTAAACATATATTTCGTTTCTACGCCATTTTGTAAACTTTGTTGTAGTTACTGGTTTAACTATTTATCAGGAGGAGTAGCGCATCCTGCACTGTGGCCTAAAGCAAGCAATGGATTCGCAAGGCCACGTACAACGATAAATAATGTAACATAAACGCGAGGTGTAGTGAGATTTTCTTTGGCGCTCTTTGTACAATATACTTCTGTCTCTCATTCCGCTATATGTGCCCTACATCATTTTAACTTGTACAGTAGCAACTAAGGCAGCGTATTGGCTCTTTATTTACATCAATAGTGCTTCCATAGTATGGTTGTACATACGAGTACATTGGTTTCTAACTTGACCCAGATCCTTAGCCTTTTATGCCTACCAAAAAGCGGAGGAGAATTTCGGCAGTTAAACGCACAGTCGCCTATGGTGCTTCTGGAATTCTCCAGGAGGAAGAGTTGAAGTGTAGGACACAGAACGACTGGATCAGGGGCGGCAGGCTTGGACACGGGAGGGGTCCCCAAATTCTCCGGAAATTAAGCTCTGATACAGGCGGAACCCTCCCCACACGCCTCAGAGTTAGTTCTCTCTGAGGGTGCGTACCCCTCCGAACGCCAGGGCAGACAGTCCCACAAAGCAAATTCCACCACTATAAGCCTCTACTGTGCACTTGCCTGGTCCTTCGACCCTGAAACGTAAGGAAATGAAAGGACAGGAAAGGGGAGGTAGGCATTATACAATCCACTCGAGCATTCGCCTACCAACCAGAGAAAACCACGAAAACCCTCGAGGTCAGAGTGACCGGCCCAACGGAAATCGAACCCGGGGCCTTGTGAATGCAAGCCTCATAGGAGAACACCAAAGATGAGCAATTGCAACTGCCGTGTGGTGGATTTCCTAGGGCTGCGTTGGAAGGCATCTCGCATTCGCTCGATATTCTCATCGGATGCGTGTGCCCGACAAGAGCTATTTGTTTGCATATGCAACCAGTTTCTAAAAATTATTTTGCCACTAGTAAATTTACTTATGAGGAGGCATCTATTTATTAAATCGTCGGCGGATTTCGTGTTGCACGCGAACAATGGGTTCTCACTTGGCAAACTGAACACACAAAACCATTTTTCCTGTGGCGTCATAACGTTGTTGACACAGTGAAGTACTTGCGAATGTGACAACGACTTGTGATTAACTGGCCGCTTGCTGGTTCCATGGCCCCAGCTGAGTCTATCGTAGCATCACGTACTCCCGGGGTGAGCATCGCGTGCAACTAAACGTTTAGAAATAACTTTGAAACTTCCTCCCTCCAATGATAAGTGGGAAGTGTGTCCAGTGTTTATAGTTTGCCTGAAATAAATACTTGAAACCTGTTCTTTCTTTTTGAATAACCCCAAAGAGGAAAAATTGTGCTCCGTGTAACACCAGTACCTACTCAAGAATATTTATAATTAACAACAGAAGAAGACTATTTTTTCGATGCTTACTAGTCTGGATGGGAGAATCTTCATCTTAGTTTCGCCCCTATTTCGTTGAATATTATGCCCACAATTTCTGCATTATGGGAAACCGTGAAACTTTATGTTATTTAATAAATGCGGAACCAAAGAGAAGGTATAAAAATGTCAAGTTTCGTCTACACTGGTTTATCCAAAACCACTCGACCTTTTCAACAATTATTTAAACCGCTAAAAGTGTTTACTCACAGTCTATATTAGCCGGAGAAAGCAACGAGCGCTACCATCGTGTATAGGCAAAATATCGCGCGTTGGTATCCGGTTAATTGGATCGTTCTGTGTAAGTTTGGATATGATTTATTTGCTTGCATTAAATGTAAATGCACACCGTTACACCGATTCACACCGCATACCCCAATAAACTCCACACATTGGATGAACACGAGGACAACATCAGGTGAGAAATTCACTCAATATCGGATATTTAACTCTCGACTGTAATGAAAATTTCCCGACAAGATGCAAGAAATGTGCGGGTAGAGAAGGATAAGCTTTCAACATCTCTTATGATAAGGTTTGTGCTTACCATAACTGCAATTATGAGAATGTGAGACGGTTGCGCGGCTATTATAACTGTTTCGGCGGTAGTCCCAGCTGCGGTGGTCGGCGTGCGAACCGCCGTGCAATGGCCACAGGTGAAAGAAAAGCATTGTATAACGGGTGAACCATAAGAAATAGAAAATAGCGTACTGCATGGAAAATATAGATCTCTTTAGAACACACAATTCATTTTAAATAAAAGTTTTCTTGCATGAGCAATATCCGTTGTTATTATTGTATGAATGTTTCATTCCTGTCATTGTTTTAAATAGCTGGGATATTCAGTTTTTCTTGCGAGTCGTGGAAAGATACAAGCGACACGCTATTAAACATTTACTATCACTACCCGCTATGTATCCACAACAAAATGTATAATTGAACTATTTACTTACACGTTTGTTACAATTAACTTGAAGATACAAGAATAACCTTTTGCATGAATAGTTTATAAGCCTATATAAAAATATATTGGGTAAGAAATTTATGTACTGCACAACGGGTGTTTATGTATGATTCAAGCTAATCAGTTCGTTATTCAAATATGATTTGCAGAAAGATTCCCGATGTAAACGTTCAATAATCTTTATAATAAATTTCAGGCTATAGCTACTGTTCAATCTAAGAACCCTAACGTAATATTTACCGAAGATGAATTGGGCAACATCGCTCATCATCTGAAGAATTCCCTCAAAAGAGCTTGCTAAGGCGTCTTTCGCAATAAACAGGCATTTCTCTTGCTCTGTGCAAAGAGTACTAAATTGTTTATGTACAAAATAACTGCGGCATATTCTCTTCAACCAGGTGATCCTACTCATAGGTGTACACTAAAAAGGGGCCCATTTCCCTAGATCACAATAGTGTTTTCCCTTCATAAGGTTTCTCACCTTTAAGTAACCAACCTTTGACTCCACCCAGCTGGTATCAGTTCTCTGTGTCACTGCCTGGAAGACAATCTAGAGACACGAAAACGAACCAACGATGTTATAAGTGATGTGAAATGAAGGGGTGGTTGGGATGCCGCCTCTATGAAAGAGTTTTACCAGTATTTGTACGAAAGGAAACGCTAGACCAATACAACATAATTCAATCTGTTAAAGGAAGGCGTGAAGAATATGCCCGTATCGTTAAACTTGACGACAGCCACGACATTTATATTAGAGGTTTCATCATCGACAAAGCTTTTTGTGTTTATTTCTAAGGTTTTATTATATTACATTTTATTTCTGCACCTAACGCAAGGTGAGAACATATAGCCTGTAAATTTACCATTTGACAGTTCGGACATATTTTGGGGGAGTGAAACTACCCTACAAGTCCAGTGGCTCGAGTAACAGAGTAGCTCATGATAGCACAGAATAGGGCTATATTAAATATCATTGCCAACTTAATCAGCTTGGTTCCAATATGGGCCACTTTTTGTACACCTTAGTATACATTTTGTGGGTAGAGTTTGAAGAGCACATACAGCGTAGAAAGTCCGCAATACTTAATACTTTTCTTAGAAGAAGCCCGGTTCCACCTCCATGGTTATGCTTGTGCTCAAAATAATCCTTATTTGAACCCAAAGGAGCCTGATATCGTTCATGAAGTAGCCCTCCATGACGAAAAACTTCTGCTTGGTGCACAATGAGCTAAGAAAGAATAATAGGGCTAATCATTTTTTGGTGTTCCCCACACATATATGAATACAATTTTGCCTTCCATTCCACTTTTTAGAGAATTAACAGATAGGGAGTGTAATTTTGTCTTCTTTTTAACAAGAAGCTGCCAATAGCTCGACGAGAATAATTTGAGTCTCCACGGAGAACAGAATTATAGCAGAGATTTGTGATGCTCTCCATCCCTCACCTAACCCCTCGGATTTTATCTATATCTGGGAGAAATTAAATAATAATATGCCTATACACCTATACTGCACAAATCAGCAAACGCTGCAAAATTTGAAATAAAATATTCGCCAGGAAATAGCCAACATCACTCACCGGAATGCCAGAGTGCGGATGGTTCCCTAAAGAAGTATGGTTAACAACAGTCGCACGTTTTACCAACCTCTTTCTAAAGTCAGTAAGTAAAGTCTTTTAAAACCGAGCGAGATGGATCCACGGAATCGTGTGAGGCTTGCATTCACGAGGTCACGAGTTCGATTTCCAGTGACTGCCCACTCTGGACATGGGAATTTTCGCTGTTTTCCTCTGATCGCCAAAGCATATGCCGGGGTGGTACATTCTACCACGATTTCTCCTTTCTCATTTCTCTCATTCCATCACCATTTTACGTTTCAGGTGAGCTTTCAGGTCCTGCGGTGCTGACGGTGCCGGGTAGATGGCGTGAATGCATGCGTTGGAAAGATTTCTTCCCGTGAACGCCAGCGCTGTATCACCTGTTAGGGCCGTTGCGTTCCCCTCGCCACTGATGCACGGTTGTTCAAACTGGAAATATTGGGATCTTCAACGCATCTCTGTAGGTCTGCCTAGCTGAGGTCTCCTACGACTCCTTCATCTCATCCCGGGGAGCGTAATAATAGACCAAAATGGTCGCAGGGCGCGAGGTTTTTCACCTCCGATTACACCTTCTACTAAGTGTTAAAATAAAAGAAATTGTTCGGTAGTTCCTTCAGCACCACTCTATAACAGCAGTAGACGGCAACAAGCGCTGCTACTGCACATAGCCAAAACATCGTCTTTTGGTTCACAGTTAATTGGGTCGCTCTGTGTAAACATTTAGGTTTGAAAAGTGATTTATTGGTTTGCATTCAATACAAAACCACGCCGTTACACTAATTCTGGCCAAATGTCGCACAGGTAATATTTAATACAAGGCGAAAAAAATTAACGTGGAATTTGATATTACGCCCCATAAGATCTCTCTCTCTCTCTCTCTCTCTCTCATAAATATGCATATATTAATGCACTGTACTAGCATACATATATGCATGTGCATAATTTTCATAAAGACCGAGCTAGTAGCACTAATTAAAGATAACTAAAGATTACTTCTTCACCTTAATCATATTTAATGCTCATTAAAACTTCAAAAGGCAGTTTTTTACCGATTGTCAAAGCATTCTGGATGTCACGAGTTGAACAGAGAAAAGGTAAAGCAGGGGTGAGGGAAAATTTGGGAAGAGAGAGTGGAAAACGAGAGAGAAGAAGAAAGAGAGAAAGATGAAGAAAATAATAAAGAGTGCAATAATACTTAGGATGTAAGCAGAGAGGGGGAAGGGAAGTCGAAAAGCTAGAGAGAGAGAGAGAGAGAGAGAGGGAGAGGGAGGGAGAATAATATCTGCATTGAAGAATAACGCGAGCATCGCTTTGGTTTTGCTACTACAAAATACAGTGAGAATTTGAGCCTGTAGCTAATAGTATTTCACTTTATTTTAGGAGACAAATGGTGTTTATGAAATGCGTATTTCAGCTATTGAAAACCAGTATTATTTTTAAAACACTTAAATATAGTGAAAACCAAAAGTTACTTGTATTATTTTCATTGATTTATCCGTATATTTATGTTTATCCACGCTTTATTTTAAGCTTTATCAACATAGTATATGAATGTTTAGGTATTATATTATATTATATTATATTATATTATATTATTACGTATTATAACAGTAAATGTGTTATTTCAATTTCGATTATCTGTTAATAAATGCATCTTAATGATACACCATTGTATTGTTTAAAGTATAAGTGATAATGTTTTGTTTGTTGTCATTCACTGTAATGTAATACTAAAAATTACTTCTTTTTCAAAGAATGTTTGATCCATATTTTTCGGATTATTATAAAGCGCATTTTAATAACACAGGATTCTTTTGCCAAAGAATCGTCGCCTTATTTACCTTTTATTGCGAAACTTAGATTAAAGTGACCACAGCTGAAGTATTAGACGCAATTCTTTTTGTTGTAGGTTCTGCGCTCAAAGGTATTTTCCGTTTCTAATAGTGCAGAAAACATCACTGCCTGCGTCTTACATTTTATTCAGGCTTAGCTCAACGGAGTTCAGGTAACTCCACCAATGATATCTTAAACAAAAAGGAGAGGATGAAAATTAATTCCAGAATTAAAAAAGCAATTACAAATATAAATTTGAAAGTCTAAGATTGTGGAGAAAGGTAGATAAATATAAGCATGAACTAGAAGACATTTTAAGTTAATGAAAACCACGACGCAAAAGCTAATACGCCCACAGTTCACGATAAAGCTCAAAGGCAGATTAAACGTAAAAGCGAATACGGCAGCCTCATTAGTATAATCGCCGGGATGGAAGTATGAAAAACTTGGCTACAGAAATTATTTCTTATGTCTTTCGTATTCTGGTCAAACACTATTCTGCATTTTCGATTAAGGTGAAGGAAGAGGTGGAGCGTAATAAAAAATTACTGATATTCTAGGAACCTTCTCCTAGCTGCGAATGGATTATCTCCCATAAACCCACATTCCTCTCATTCCACGAACTGAGTTCAGTATTCAACTCTTAAACCCTTGTACTACTTAATACTTCTTAATGTATTAGATATAGCTTTCCTTTGAAACTGCTATAAAGTTGACAATAAAATTCAGTGCTGTGTAATGGATTATACCTTGGTATTTGAGGCAGTCCTTTCCGTCCATAAAGCTTGTATTAACGTGTATAATATAATAATCAACTAGATATAAAATAGGAATATATATAATGTAATAAATAACTATATATGAAACGAATATACAACTGAAATTGTTATGTCAAGTAATAGGTTATAAGAAATATTTTCTCGTGAGAACCAGAGAATAGAACGTTTGTCCGGACCGATATACAATACACCTTACTTAAATACAAAGGCAGTTTACCTAGACAAGGTTTGACCGTGCCTGAATATACTTCCTCCAAGGCGCGTATCCTCCTCGAAAAATGGAAACGAAATCTTTTGTAAGGAATACGTACCTGACGTCGAAAATAGGCGAGCAGCTTATTTTTGAAGAAAATCGCAAGTGCATTCACATAAATTAGTTACAGACCGCGAGAAGCTTTCTCCTGAAGACGCGCAGAAAACGACACTCTGACAGAAGGTGTGGAAATAAATAACCAAACAGGAAACCGGGCAGAATGGCTCAAGCGGTTACGTCTATAGCCCACATTCAGGAGGTCCCGGGATCAATCCCCGGCGACCGCCCACTCTGGCCTATAGGATTTTCGTGGTTTCCCCGGGTGGTCAGGGGAATGCTGGGGTGGTTCATCTTCTACCACTTTCCTGTACCCATCATCTTCCTTGTCAGTTTCAGGGTTGTAGGACCAGGCGACGGTATTCTGCCGGTTGCGGCTGGACGGTGGCTTGCGCTCTGCAAAGGTTTCTTCCCTGGCGTCGCTGTGATACCGCTCAGTTAGGTCTTTCCTCAGCGTGGAGCTTCGCTTCCAGCGTTCCTGGAGGTTGATGGCTTTGGGCAGGGACCGTGCGGCGTCGGATGCGTTCTATCTGGAAACATTACAGACCCGTATATGCTTGCGTCCGGATTTGGTTGTCCTTCGGGTCTTTCCCTTCATTCTTCCCTCACAGGGGTCACGTTGGAAGCACAATGGGCCGACTGGCCTGCGTACGGTGTCTGCTCAGCATCGGGGGCCCCTGCGTGATACGTACCGTTTATAATGAACAGAAATACTTTTTATGTTGATATTATCTTATGATAATTTAAACTGAGTCGTTACTTGTTAAACGTCATCACATTAGCGCTAGATGTTAACTACGCAGCGCTTTCGGGATATGTTTCTCCCATCATCAGCTTCGACCGACTAGCGACACGTTCTCTCCCCTAACCCCAAGAAGTATTTCATTAGACGATTCTTCTGCCCTCTGTTATAAGGAATTGGAAACTAGAGGTGTTGGAATTGTTGTCATCTGTGGTGAAGGTTGGGAACTCATCTGTCTTCTTTCTTCTCTCTTGTAATCTGATTGGATCAGCTGCATTAAGCAGTCTGTAGGCGGTATTTCAAAATTCAAAGCTTTCTTAATGTTGAGATGAATAAAAATTTTTCCCCAAATTTCCAAGTGTGAAGGAATCTGTATAGATTTTAGTAGTTTTATCTCTTGTCCTATTTCATGGTAACTGTTCCAAAAATGGTTGGCTACTGCTGATTTATCTGTTTGTTTCAGTTTTATATTTCTTTGGTGTTCACTTAGTCTTATTTTTAAATGCCTTTTTGTTCTACCTATATATGAACCTTGGCAATCATGACATGAGATCTGGTAAATTATTATGTCTCCCGCGAGCCGAACTTCGGCAAAGAGTGAAGCGACAGCAGTTAACACGCAAGAGTATACGTAACGTTACGGGATGTTTCAACACCTTTAGTTAATCGAACCAAAAACAATTATAACTTAGGCACACGCTCAAGATAAACACAGGAGCACAACTGACACCAGCAGTGGCAAGCACGAATAAGCTTACGGAACAAAGTACACATTAAACTGTCGGCGAGTGTATTTACTGCAGTAGTTTGAAATTAACCCAGGACACATCGACATCCTGACAACCTTCAGGGAAGAGAGCCCCCGGCTAGCAACAGCTGTAAAACCCATGACATAAGTCCTAAAGCTTCACACTCCACCTTCAAAGACTCCTATATCATCGACACAGCATCCATCTTCGTAACCCGAAATATGAGATGTTGAATATAAAGTAATTCAACGAGCACGGGCAGCCTCATATTCTGTGAAATAGTCCAATTTGATTAAGCTGAGAAAGTGCTTTATTTAATCACTAGCAGAACCCGCAGTTTGCTCGTGTTTTTGAATTAAATGTGCATTATTGTCGCTCTCTCTGATTTCCCCCTCATTCGCCCATCCTCTCTCTTTTTCCACTCTCTCACTCTACCTCCTCCCCCTCTCTAGCTTTCCACGCCCACCACTCTCTGTAAAACCTACATATTCCGTCAGAAGATCCTCCCTGTCAGAGTTTTTTTCCAGGTTTTGCTCAGCCTTAATAACTGGAAAATCCAGGGAGAAACCCTAAACTTAACCCTAGAAGGTTTGCTTCCCAAATTTCTTTCACCACCAATTATCATGTATCAACGCCTGTGCTGCATGTGTAGTAAGAACGGACTTTAAAGACTACCAAAAAAACAATCCTGTGATGGTTTGAAAATCGGCAAAAGGCTGTTTTTCTGAGGTCTTAACATTAAACCATAAGTAAAAAAGTTTATCAGTAGAAATTTCTGCCAGTTTCTTATAATTATTATGCATTTAAAACTGCCTGAAGAGAACTCTACAGACCATTCCCAAAAATTCAGGTTATATATTTTATTTCCCTATGTAAATATTTTAAACATAGGTGCTTTAAACACAATCCCTGCAGTCATTTTTTGGAAAACACAATAATGAAGATTTTGAGGGAGGATTTTCTTGAAAATCCTAGATTCTCATCCTTTTAAGATATTAAATAATGACCAAGTTTGACATTTATGCGAAATTTAGTTTTGAATTATGTTGTTAAAATAAAACTAACAAATACTTTTTTTCTAAATATGCTGTTTCTCCGATTCAGGATGTCTTAAAACACGTATTTCCGCTGAAATGGCCAATTTGGTGGAATTGGTAATACTAATCTATTGATATATATGAAATAAAACTACAATGGAAATGTTTCTGGAAATTTATATTTTGATAAATGTTTAGGATTAGGAGTAGGCGACGGAGGGGACACCTAACACCTCAACTTGCAAGGAATCTTTTGTGCATACACCCCTGGGAGGAACGGACGGATGAAGGAACCGCAAGAGACGTATGGCCTGCAGAACTGGCCGGCGCACACGCGCAGTACTGCCTTGACCACTCGCCGAAGAGCGCTCGGAGGCGACCCTCCCAAGCCACTGGAGGGGAGCTCACAGGCTCCCTTCCAGCGGAAACCGGGGAAAGCTCGACGCAGCAGTGGAGGTCCAAACGGCTGCCATCTGAGGAGTTCCAAAGCGCAAGCCCCTGCGCCATTTATCCCCCGCCGACCGACACACAACCCCGAAGTCACCTGTAACGTGAAAGAGGGAGTTGGAATGAGAGGAAAGCCGTGGTAGAAACACCACTCCAGCATTCACCTTGGCAAGCAGGAAAAACCACGGAAAACCCCTTGGTTCGAGTGGGCGTTCATCAGGATTTGAACCCGGGACCTCCAGAATGTGAGCCACAGACGTTGCCTCCTTAGCCATACACTCAGTTGGATTAATATTCGATATTAATGTTAGCCTGAAGGCAGAAACCCCATTATTTACTCTATTCCTTACCTATAGTAAGTAAAAGAAGTATTGTATTGCATCCAAAAATTCGATACCAAGATGTCACCACAAACTTTGTTTTGGGACAAGCTTTCGTTCCTTTTTATTTTATCAAAAATGGCTAACTATTTTGATTGAAGTATAATATGCTTATGTACACGACAAATAAAATTAAACCCTGAATTTTCCAGGAATAACGTGTGAAGTACTCTATATTTGAAGTAATTTGGAATAATTTTGTATGACTTAAGAAATACACAAAAATTGACTATACAAAAAATTTAGATCGCGTTATAAACACACAATTTACGTCAAATGACTTTTTTACGCATTTACGTTGTTCAGATATCCTCTGTTATTCTTTTAAAACCCTTATATTTTTCATTTCTCTACTACGTATAGTAAGTAGGGGAAGTATTGTATTCCACTCAAAAATTCGATACTGAGATTTCACCGGAAATACATGTTTTGAGGCCCCTTGAATAAAAAAACATTTTTGAAAACCTGTCCGTGTGTGTGTGTGAACAGCATAACTCAGAAACGAACAGTCGGATAAACACCAAACTTGGTATTTAGGTTCATTATCTTCCAGAGATGCGACACGAAGGTTTTCAAGAAAATCCCCCCCACCCCAGATTACCCTTTACATTGAAAAGTTTTCGAAAATTTTAATTTTCTCAAAAACGATATGTTTAAGATATTTTCATGACAAATGAAATGTATATCTCGAATTTTCTGGGAATGTCTCCAAAAGTATTCTTCATTGTGAACGACTTTTGCATAACTGGTAAACCATAAGAGATAGAGAAACTTTTACTGCACAAAAAATGTAGATCGCGTTAAAATACATAATTTATGTCATATACATTTTTTTTGTTGAGTAAACCATTTTCGAGATATTGCTTGTTATTCCCTTAAATTTTCCAATACCTATACTTTTTCTCAAATTTGTTATTCATTTTTTTTGTCCTGGTAATGCAAAGAGAATGGAATACTCCACATAGCAAGCAGCTCTTAAAATATTTGACTATCGTTTAAAGCCTACCAATTCCCCTTGCATCTACAAGAAAATTAGCAATAAGATTAACATCTCGATATCTCGGTTAACATGATGCACATGGAGAATAAACGTTTGTAAAAATAGTTTGTACAAGAGTAGAGACAGTCATGTGAGTGTAACACATCAGATTTTTTCTTTCTCTATCATTTACTTAGTAGATATGTAAAGTAATGTATTCCACCCAAAATTCTGATATATAGATTTCATTGGCACTACTTTTTTCGACGTTCGTGCGTGTACAGCGTAACTCTAAAACGAAAAGTCGTACGAATATTGAAGTTGGTGTTCATCTTCTAAAAATGTGACGGAAACGTTTAAGAAATTTCCCCACCCACACTGCCCTTTATATGGAACGTTTTTTGTTATTTGTGGTTCTTAATAACTTTCATTGCTACAACACATGTTAAGGATATTTCCATGATTAATTAATTGTATATTTTCTTTCTCTGTGAATAGGTGGTGAAGCATACTTAGAAGTTCCCCTACAGAATTCATTTGCATAATGTATTACCAGTAAAATATGAGAGAGAGAGAGAGAGAGAGAGAGACAAAATATTTCCACATCAAAAAACCTGGAGGCCATTAAAACACACAATAATTTGTCATTTTTTCGTGGAATTAAACACTTGGACATATTCTTTTGGTTTGTATTTTCCAAAACTTTATATTTTTGAAGCGCTAATATTCCATTCCTTTGCTTATTATGATGTAATGCAAAAAGTGTGGAATATGAAGATAGCATAACTTTAAAGATTTGCCTATCGCTTCAGCCTTCTGTATACCCCTTGTACCAACAACGAAATTTGTGTACGTTTATCGCGGTTAATATGGAATATAGAAACAAGCTTTTGAATGAATAATATGTAGAAGAACTAAAATAGTGTCACGACCTGGGGGGAGGTTGTGACTGGGGAGCAGAGCTTACTAGGAAAACAGAGAGGGTAGATACAATTATGGTGTCAGTTGGATGGCCATTTATTAAAATTATAAGTTGTCAGTATTGTTACATGCTGGGGTGAAGACCAAAAAGGTTTCCAGAAAACATGATTAAATTTAGGTCACCCCAACACGCACATGGGGAATTGCGCAACTCGCTACAGCAAGAAGACCGGGACCTCGGTGTGTAGTTCTAGAGGAAGACATAGGGTTTTACATTACGCAAAAACGTTACGTAACACACATTACCTGGAATTTATTAACAAACGTTTGGCGACTCTACATTATAAACTAGGGAGAGAGGATTGAGGGAGATGCCTCGAAGCCGTGGACTGAACACACGCACGTCTTGCTATAACGACCGCTTTCACTCTTGTGACGCTATCTATATCGCCCCTCCAACCGTCTAGCCACGCCAGCCAGGGGTGACGTCATACCAGATGAATTTTAAACAGAGCCCTCCCTTCAGCGTGGTCCGCGCCAAAAGGAGGGATCATTAAGCCGAAAAATCAAAGAAACCCAATAATGCTATATCTAGTAGCGACAATGCAACACAACAGTGTGACTGGTAATGACAATGAACTTACTGATACGCCACAGTATTGTGGGCTTACAGAACCCGCAGTGATCGGGCTTGCTACTAGTTTATTTTATATTAGTCTTGAAGAGACTTTAGATCACAGGTAATTACAAAACAAAATACATAATATGAGTTCCCGTCCTTCGGGGCTTACATTCGAGCAGACGTAATGTAGCTGTCGAGCGTCGTGTCAAGCGCCGGACCAGAAAACGAGAACGCTGCAACTCGGTTATGACGGCCTTTATACAGATCTCTGCCCAGAGAGTTTGTGAACAGCATAACAGTTAAAGATACGATAACTACCGAACTTGATATATAACTTCAGAGTTTTTCAAAGATGCGACAGGAGGATTCTCAGGAAAATTTCTACTACAACTACCGTTTACATGAAAACATACTCGATATCTTTTATTTGCCAAAAATAGCTAACGATTTTTATTAAAATGTCATGTATTTAAGCTATCTATATAACAAAAAAAAATTATATCTCAGTTTTCTGGGAGTATCCTTTGGTGTTCTCTTCATTTGGAAGCAATTTTGTATAATGGATAAACGATAAGAGATAGGCAAAGCTTACTACATATAACGTGTATAACACTTTAAAATAGACAATTTATTTCAAATAATTTACTTCTGTGGCATCAACCATTACGAGATATGCGTTATTATTGGTGAATTTATCAACAATTTGCCCTTTTTTAAAGTGCTGTTGCTGTTCGTTTGTTTCTCGGGATGTCATGGAAAGAGTACCGAATTTTAAGACCATTTCATAGCTGCATGCTTTCAAATGTCTGAATATCGATTCCACTTTCCCTATCCCTCTTGCATCTACAAGGAAATGTCAGTGAAATTATTTCTGTAAACATTTATCTCAATTAACATGAAGTAAATAGAAACATAAGCTTTTGTAAGAATAACTTTCAGAAACTACATAAAAATAAGCGATAGTGGGTAGAGAAATGCATGTGAGTGTAACTTCAAACTTTTAGCTGTCTGTTCACACACAGATAAAAATTATATATTTGTTTATGGGACTTCAAAACCTGCAATTCTGGTAAAATACAGATATGAAATTTTTGGGTAGGTGCACTACATCCTCTACGTAGTATAAAAACTTTAATATCTCAAAAACTAACCCATTTATATAAAATGTTCTACCTATGTCATTTCCCCTTTATTCTTCTTGTACAGCATATAAATCATTTGAAACGTTATTAACGTTGTAGAAGTTAGGAAACTAAGCGATTTTCTCTTAATTCATAAATCCATTATTGCTTCATTTGTTGTGGTTAGGTAGCTCTCGGCTGTCCTGCTTTGTTAGCTCATCAAAGTTAAAGCAGGAAAAGCAACTCGTGTGTGAAGCCAGGGTGGGAACTCGACGTATGTTCACACGTAGACAGCCTATGGCTGCTGCTGATGATTGCCTCGTTACCAGCATAGTGAAGTTTCTCTTAAAAGCCTGTGTTTTATTTTTCTCTTCAGTAATGTTATTAAAAACATTTACTAAAACCACAGCAAACTAACGTCTCAAAGCTCTGTGTGCAGCATCAGACATGCGCCAATCATGTCACTTTCCCTAGCTATAACCATTTTGTAGCAGTTCTTAAAAATTATTTATCCACTGGATTTAAACACAATAGCCGAGCGAGATGCTCCGCGTTAACGTGTGAGGTTCCGGGTTCCGTTGAACCTTGGGTTTTTCGTGGTTTTCCCTGATCCGTAATTGAATGCTGGGGTGGTATTTAACCTACCACGATTCCCTTTTCATCATTTCCCTTTCATTCCGTACCCTTCCCATATTTTAGGTGTGCTCTAGGTTTCGTGGTGTATGGCGGTGCCGGACAGATGGCGCTCAAAGGAAAGAGTACTCTCCACGGACACTAGAGGGCTGCTTGGTCGACGGGTGTTCATCGCCCTCTCTAGGCACTCCAGCAATGCAAATGGGTCTTCGAGTCTGGAACTGTTAAGGACTTCCGCGCGTCTCTGTGACCTCTCTGCCTGCGACTTGTAGTCTCTTATGGTTAATTCACTTCATCCCTTCCTCCTGGGGTGTGTCAGCCACAATAGATCTATGTAGGTGTCCCCGTTTTTTGTATTACCTATAACCATAATGATTCTCTCCATAGATATCGTTTCAAGTAAATAAAGCACACTTTGTTATACTTAGGAGGTTCAGGCAGTACTTAGCTTAAAAGAAAAATACTGTAAATAACGCGAAGATCACCGTGTAAAACAAAATCCAGTGCTTAAACGGAAAAATGTTCTCAGAAATTCTATAGATCAAGAAACGCACGTTTTCGCTAAGGCTCCGAAAACTCTTGTTATTGGGATGAAAGAATAACCATATGCAGCTTTGAATAAAAACGCCACTGTCGAGAGATGATGCGGCAAAAGCAAAACCAAGTCCAATAATTAGGGCTCAGTAAAGAAATGCTAAATTATCAGCGCCGCGAGTTCGGGAAAACGGTATTGGCAGCAACGTGAGGACCTACCGCTAACGGCTGAGCGAGTGCTTCGGACCATTTACAATGTAAGCGCTGTGTTTGCACCAAGATAGCTAGAGCAATTACCAATTTTATACGCAATATTTCTTTTGATCTGATTTTGTGGTAAAGTATGGTTAGAGGAGGTACGAGGGCTGTTCCAGAAGTACCCGGCCTAACAATGAAAAAACAAAAGTTTTGGGAGAAGACATATTTATTTCTCTACATAGTCTCCTTTCAGCTCGATACACTTTTCCCAGCGATGTCCAATTGCTTCGATACCCTGTTAATAGTGAGAACCGTCAAGTTCTGTAAAATATCCATTAACTGCAAACTCCACCTCTTAATTCTTAGCAAATCTTACCACCAAGCCATTTCTTCAACTTTGGAAACAGAAAAGAATCAGAGGGGCCTAAATCTCGTGAATAGGGTGCATGAGGAAGCAATTCGAATTTAACTCATTGATTTTGGCCATGGCGATAATGGATGTGTGAATTGGTGCATTGTCTTGATGAAACAGAACTTTATTTTTCGCTAAATGCGGCCCTTTTTGCTTGATTTCATCATTCAAACGCTGCAATAAGTTTGCATAATACTCGTCTTTGATTTCTTTTCCTTTTTGAAGATAATCAACGAAAACGCATTCTAAAAAACTGATGCCATGACCTTGCCTGCAGATGGAACTGTCTTTGCCTTCTTTGAAGCCGATTCTCCCATTTCAATCCACTGTTTTGACTGTTCCTTTGTCTCACGTGTAAAGTGAGGGACCGATTTTTCATCCATAGTTATGGATCGATGCAAAATTTCGGCTTTATTGTAGCGAAACATCGCCAAACACTCGATTGAAACATCCTCGCGACGCTGATTTTGTTCCATTGTGAGTAAACGCGGCACCTATCTTGCGCACAGCTTTCTCATGTCTAAATTTTCAGATAGTGTGCGACGTACAGAACTTCTTCAAATGCCTACGACGTCTGCTAGCTCGTGCACTTTCAATCGATAATCATCCAATACCATTTTATGGATTTTCTTCACAATTTCTGGCGTGGTCATCTCATTTGGTCGACCACTGCGATGTTCATCTTGGCAGCTCGTACGGCCTCGCTTAAACTCCGCCATCCAATATTTTACTGTTGTAAACGAAGGAGCAGACTCTCCTGGAGTAGAATGTAGCTCAGCTTTAATATTAGTTGGGCTAAGACCTTTCAAATGAAAGTATTGCATCACATAACGATGACCAGTTTTATCCAGGTTTACAAATTTGCTGGGTGTGTTCACTATTAATGGCTGCCAAACATTTACTAAACTACGTAGCATCGTCAAACTTCAAACTTAAGCTTTATAGCGGTGGTACTTTCTATCATAGTCATTTGTTTTAAACAACAACCGTATCTATACGTCAGGTTGGATACTTCTGGGACTGCCCTCGTAGATTAGTGTTAGAACCATATCCATTCTTGATTGATAGAAAACCTTCCATTAAGGGCTAGGTAGAATCGGGTTTCTCTGTATCCAATATCTGTTATTTTGCAACGAAATAAACCATATAAATGGAACATACTTCGTGAGAAAAGAATAGTAAGTGTGGATCATTTCGCATAATCTGTCGCAGTAATCTGTTCGTGTTATCTTTTTGTTCTGAGCGCCTGTTATTGTTTTACTATTTTGAATTTTGGGTTCTTTGTCCTCCGGCTAGCTATTATTACTCAGTAGAGCAAATATCTCTTGATCAGGGCGTGTAAACGGAAAGGAGTTGTTACTAAATGATAACACTGATAAAAGAATTTGTTTTTACACTTTTATTGCCGTCACAATTAATTTCACATATTTAATCTTGATACACGCCTGACTGAAACTGTTATATTTTCGAATGTAACTACAATCACTTATTTGCCGTGCACTATTAATTCGCGTATTTCACATTTTGTAACTAACTTCACGACGCGAGAGATTCTGTAGAATTGCGTAATGTGCACCTCATGAATGCTTCCTTAGAACTGCCTGACGTGTAACTCGCGAGAGAGATTTCTTAGAACTGTGCGACGTTTACCTCATGAATGATTCTGTAGAACTGCGCGATACTTGCCTATGGCTGAATAATTTATACTCCCTCACCCCGATATGCCTAAACATTATAATAGAGCTGCTATTGGTTACTAAATCGCGCCAACATTAGCGTCTGTTTTATAAGCCAATCAAAATTACAAACTCATATGCTCTAGGGAAGATATTCCCTCCATTTCTAAAGAAAGGTGCGCTACCCTGACGTCATTTGTTTGTCTCTTCTAATTGATAAACAACTCACCCCATCGCTTCATTGTTACCCACTCCTATTGTCAGTTTCAGTGAGGCCGTATAAACGTATTTCCTAACAATGCTTATAGCTAACAAACATCTAAAATCATTGTCATACAATAATGTTAATTTACACTACAATCACTCTGGCATTCACAGTGTTGTGATATAAAATACTGCCTCAAATCCAATTACAGTGATTTACTCGACACTAATAAACACATTAAAAATAAGGTGTATAAACAAACCCCCATGCATTTTGGGAACTAAAAGAAAACATAAGGCCAGAAATTCACTCAATTTCAAACACTGAACTCTAGAGTGTGAATGAAAATTCCTTGAGAAGATGTCAGAAATGTATGAATAGGGAAGGACAACATTGCCAATGTATCTTACAATAATGTATGTGCTTATTATAATTGTAATTTTAACTATAAGAATGTGAGGCGGTTGCGGGGAGATATCATAACAGTTTCGGTGGGTATTCAAGCTGCGGCGAACGGCGCGCGAGCAGCCGTGCGGAGAAAATGCGCTGTATTTGCAGAGACTTTGATTCCTCTCGTATTCAAAGTGATCGCCACGTGCGTAGTAATTCATGGCCACAATAAAGTTTTTATCCCCTTTTCTTTTTTAAGAGTGAACGCATTCCTCTGTCAGCTTTAACGCCGGTGAAGCCAGAAAGCGAGTGACAGTGAACACGGCATCCTCTCTGATCCTGCTCATATTGAAAATGTCTCGCGGCGGAAAATACGCTCGATTCTTTATATGCTGCCTCTCAACGAGGCTAAAAGGGCGCTGTTTATTAGATGTAATGAAAGAGAACAGATTCACGTGACAAGAGGGGGAGAAATACTCCTGGAAAGCTGAGATTTATGATAAAGTACATCTCGCATCATGCAAGCGTGCCAGAAATAGACACAGCTGCACACGAATACGTGAAGAAGATTACATTACTTCCATAATTCCTGTTCTTTATGTTAGCCACCCTAACGAGAAATAAAAATTAAGGTTAAACTTATTAGCTGGTAGCCAAGCGGGACGATATTTGTTCGATCCCCGGCGACGGCCCACTTTGACCCATGGATTTTTTCGGGTGTTTTTCTGGGCCATAAGGCGAATGTTGGAGTGGTTTCTTTCAGTCCCCAAATTTCCTGTCCCTCAATTTCGTTCCATTCACATTTCATTCTTCATCCCGTTGGTCTCTTTCAGGGTCGATGGTGTTTCGGTGTAGCGTGGCAGGGGAAAAGCAAGCTATATTTAAGCTCTCTCCCTCCCTCTACTTTCAGCTGGCTACAAGGGTGTCCAAAACCCCTTGAAGAATGTTGGACCCCTTAGTGTGGGGTGGGATCCCGATCTGGTGGCCGTCTGCGGGGGTACCTACTTCTGGAAAATTAGAAACTCTGTCATTGCTGTACCGTCGCGCCTGGACCCGGCCGCTCGACGTCTCCTCTCACCTCAACCCTCCATGTGGGGCATAGGTACAATATCCTCTCTGGTTCAGGGTCGGTTTCCCTCGTGACGGAAGATATTAGTTGGTACCGAGCGAGTTGACTCCAGGGTAACGTATGAGGCTTGTATTTTGAAAGTTCCAGTCAATTTTCGTCGACTGCCCACTCTGGGCTTGGGTTATTCGTGATTTTTTCTGGTTGGTAGGCAAATGTTGAGTGGTTTCCCTTCTACCACGATTTCTGACCCACATTTCCCTTTCATTCCGTTTCCTTCTAAGTTTCGCGGCGTTGGATGGTGTGGGACAGATGGCGCGGCAAGAGCATTCCTTGTAGACACAAGAGGACTACCTAGTTGTATGGGTCGTTCATCGTCCTCTATGGGCAGTTCCAGTAGTGGGTCTGGTCTTCGAGCTAGAAAATTTTAGGGGCTTCTGCGCGCTTCTGTGGCCTGTTGCCTCCTATGATTCCTTCACTTCATCCCTTTCTCCTTGGAGGG
Organism: Deroplatys truncata; assembly: GCA_030765065.1. Classification (NCBI taxonomy): domain Eukaryota; kingdom Metazoa; phylum Arthropoda; class Insecta; order Mantodea; family Mantidae; genus Deroplatys; species Deroplatys truncata. The sequence goes on from CM060985.1 coordinate 101,779,633, forward strand.
GGAGGGAGTGGTAGCCACAATTGAGTTATGAAGGTGCAGTGCGCAAGGTGTCCCTCTTCGATATATTATAACCTGTGCCTATGGGCCAGTATTAAACCTGGCCGGCAAAGCAACGCAGTGTAACATAGCATTTCGATTCGTATTTGTACAGTAACCTAACGTGCGGTCCAAATCTCTTGACGATTCGTGAAAACCAATGCGGAGTGACCGGTTGCCAAACTTCTTTTCGTCTCGTCAGAACGTTAAGCGTTTGCTGTAAATGTCATTGTAATATTCACTTAAAACTACAAGAAAACAAGAAGAGACACTAATGGAAATGTAATACACAAATACTGAATAAAAACCATACCTTTCTATGCATCCTTTGTTATTCAAATGGCAGAGTTAACGGCATGTCCTCGTCGTCCTCGATATCACGTTTATCAAATATTAAAAAACATTGCGCCGTACCACATCTTTTTCGAAATCGTCCTGGTGTGTCACTCTTAGTAAGCGTATATACTTTCTCGGTGATGTAAACAATTTCGCGGTTTCCTCTGCGTGCGCCATTTTCGCCCCCCCACACACATGTGAAACAGTTGATGCACTTAATGAGCACGCCTTAGCCGCATGCTCTTGACATTTCGTGAAGTTTTAAAATCTTTTCCGAATTTCTTCGTTGGCATACTTTTTAAAGAAATTATACACACTGAAGGCAACAACCCTAACCTTACTGTATTATCCACTGGTGGTACTGGGCTTACTAAGCGACATTTTCATGAAAGAGTTAACTTTATAAATGCTAGACAAAGCCTATCACTATAAGAAAGAGTACACCGCAGTTGAATTCACAACTGAGTAGCTTAATCTTCCAGCAAGCACGCTGTAAAAAGTACATCAGCAGTATTTTTGCTTTGCCAATGTTTAACAATGTTTTAACCTTGAGCTATCGCGTCAATGGTGCAATGAATTCCATTGTTGATGCTTCGAGTATATGGTAATTCCTGATTCTTTGCTTAAAGTTCTCAGATGGTTCGTCTTTACATGGCTTTCTTTAGTGCATTCCAAGTAACGAGGTGTTGGATGTTGTAAATCGTACAACACGCTCTTCTCATGTAACGGGAACATGCTTGGTTCTAGGACTCTACATTATGCAGAAGTAAGAATAATAACCATTAAAATGCACTTAATCATTGGTTTTCCAAAGGTATTATTCTGTGAAACAAAACCATACATGACATTAATTAAAATACAACATCGTTTTGTAGAGCTATGTCAGAGGACTTTGAAAGGATTTTCATGACGAGTTTGTAGTTGTATTAGATAATCATGTATATGACATAACCATACGCAAAATAACTGCGACAGCAACGAATTTATTAATATTTACAAGCATAACCATAACTTAAAGTCTGCGTTTAAACATCACAAAAGATAACTACAAACTAATGGCGAACCATTCGGTGTAAAAATACGATTATTTCTTGTACTTGTTCAGGAAAACGTCGCCTTTTATCCTAGCTCCTGGTTGCTAATATGAAATACACATGCGCGCATATGATATTGGTATTAGAGTTTTACTAACGCGAGGTGTACTGTCCGTATGAGGCAATGCCGCACTGCTGCCGTATTAGTGGACACGCCTCAAACGTCAAGAGATTTGGACCGCATAATAGTCTAGTACACATTTGCCGGAACGGATCGTGCAGTGGGATTGTGGCTGGATAGTTACCTGGTTGCTGTGGAATGGTATGGTACCTCTCGGTGTGATGCTCTGGTCCCATTTTTAATCTCCTCGGCATGCTATAGCAACGTTTGTGTAACAATGTGGCAAAGATTTATATATATTCCCAGTAGAGTTGGTCTTTTTCCCAGGGTTAACTGCCCTCGGTTTTGATAGGTCCATAAGTCTATGTGTGATGAATCGATGCAATTAGTGTCCTGTAGTGCTTTTAAGTTGGCAATATATTTAGTTGACATTAAAATAATTAAGTTTTGTTTTTACTTCCAATGTCTTCTAGTAGGTAATATTATTACAGATATAAACTCATCTTAACATCTTAGATAAACAATTATTTTAACGTTTTTAACAATAATATCTAAAATTCATTATTATAACAAACAATTTGTCTTAGTATGTGTCGTCGTATTGAAAGTATTATAGCTTCTCCCTTTATTACTCTTAATCCAATTATTAAGTATTAATAATACCGATACCTTAATAATTTTATTACTTTATTTGTACCTTTTTGGCGACGTTAGTTATGTAGTTGAATGATAATCCATTATTTAAACTGTGGTGTCTCTCCACAACTTAGGCATCTTTTTAAAAGGAATTTTCTATATCAGTTGATTTTCCTTGGCAACTAGTAGGACTTCATTTTTGTTATTTATATTTTACTTATTAAACAATGTTCTGTTACAATAAATACCTTCAATACTGAATCTGATGAAATAATGAATTACATGTGAAACTGATTTAACATGATTTTCTAAAGTTATTTACATTATTGGAAGTAATATAAAATTGGTTTGGGCGTTTTAGTAACACTTGTGGAAATGACATTGTTTTGTCCATTTCCATTTGCTATTTTCTTCTTCTTCTTTGTCTTAGCATAATAAAACAAGACTACTAGACATTTTAACACAACAATTTATAATATTATTCCTGTTGGAAACGGAAAGATGAATATGCCATACACACTCAAACGAGAAAGAGAACGGGAATCAGTAATTTTAACTTCAATTTTATCTGGGAATCAATTGGTTTATAAGGTTATTCCACAGTAAATCTGGAATGGGAATCAGGACTAAAAGAAAAGCGAAATGTTTATCGTTGAGGGGTTAATTCACAATTACTTTATTAATATAATCAATGATTTTGAACATTCTGTTATTTGTTTTTGCCAGCCTGCTACTATTTTTAACAGTCTGTCTCATATTTGAGATTGCCAAAAGGACACAGACTAATGAATAAGAAATTAGTGAATTTAACAATGAATACAAATTCAGTAAAATATAAAAAGGACCGAGCGACCGTAACATCTGTCACCCGCATTCGGGAGATCCCGGATTCAAAACCCCGGGGCCGACCAATCTAATAGATGATTTTCTCGTGTTTTTTTTTCCTCTGTCGCTAGGCGAATGCTGGGTTGGATAATTTGATCCGTGAATTTTCATAGCATCCCTTTCATCACTACATTTCCTTCTTCACCGCCATACTATGCATTGGGCTGATCACCCATCCTGGATATGCTATGATCTAGAGTTTGCTTGCTCTTCGACAGGCTACTGACCGAAAGCATTGGCTCTAACTCATTGGGTGTGTAAGTCCTAAAAGAGGAGAGTAATGAGTTAAAGAAGAAAAAAGGACATACTTATAGGTGCAGTAATAAGAAAGTCAATTAATGTCTACACCATACATGTGATTCTTGAAGATGCCCATAGAGGATTTAATACTTTTAAATATTACGTCATCTTGAACTTTTTTGTTACTTTTATATTTTGATCTCGACGCAAGTAAAAATTTGGGAATTGTTGCACGGAAAAAAACAGACAAATAAAACACCAGTAACATTTACGGATTTCAGCATGTAGAATCCTATAAATATGTTAAAGTGGGTTCGTAAATGTTTCTCATCTCGGCGGCTGTTACTGATCACGGCCTCATGAACTATGTTTTTAAAATGAAGACAGTTGCCTAGAATAGACGTACACTATACTATCATCGGAAACAGTAAACATGAAACTCAGCAACTTTCTAGTTGGCGTTCCCTGGCTAATATTTGAAAAAAAAGATTGATATTTCTCCCGTTCGAGTTTATATTCCCAGCAATTGTCCCGGGCATAACCAGGTCCGAGGTCAATGCTGTGTATGGTGTAGGAAGCTTTGCGACTCCCACTCTCCCAGTGCTGACCTTTCCATCTCTAATCCATTCAGTATAGCGTTAATAGTAATTATCTATGAAGTGGATGTTTTATATATTAACGACAGTTAAATTTATAATAGATAACCACTTTTAGGCTAGAGCGTAGGTATAACAAATTTAAAAACTAGATATGTATTGTAAGGAACCATTCACAATGAGTCATGTAAATATAAAAATAAACATTAAATTAAACGTAAATTTAGAAGCTTGAAAGGTCCAAGTTTTCAAGTTTATGTCTACGACAAACATAAGAAATTATTCAATCAGAAACCAATTCTCATCCCGTGATTATTCTGATGTCTCAAATCAGATTTTCCGATGTCATTTTTCCTGTCTTTCTGTGCAAGATGACGGATCGGAAGTTAATTTTATATCTATAAAAATAGCATTAAAACAAATTTTGATGTTAGATGGTGTTTTTGGCGAGTCCTTTAACCGGGTAACCAACGCTTATTTATTTTGATACATATACATAACCTCTTTTGCCGTGTGTCGGACTGTGGTCGCTTCGCAAATTGCCATATTAGCTCAGCTGTGCCACACTCTCTTGCGGTTGGCTACTGTTTACGTTTCCATTTGTCGCTGTGAGTGACATGTCGCGTTAAATCTACCTCAAGTTTTACACGTCATCTTAATACTTAATTTTCATTGTAAATGGTTCCATAGCGATTAACTCTGCACCTGGTGTAATTATTTAGTTCAGTATCTGGCGACCGATTTGTTTCAAACCTCTTATTATGTGCTGAATAATACCCTAAAGACGCTTTGTGGGCAAAAGGTTAGTTTAGCCACAATGAATGTTTGGAAACAGTAATATTAAAATGCGCATACGTCACAGCGATCCCGCTATAAGCATACACGGGAAGACAAAATAAAAAGATCGTAAAACAATGCATTTCAACTCGTCTGAGGTTTATTTCTTTGAAAACCAATATATATTACAAGTTAACATAGATTTCACACTGTGTTATCAAAGCCAGTTCTGTTTCTTTCCTGAGCATTACAATGTGTCACTTTTTATAAAATTTGCTCCAACCACACTTCACCACCTTTCTTGGTTAAGGCTTGTCTGTACCAATAGATAATTACTACTGAAACGAGTACTTTAAAATGTTATGATTTATAAAAGATTGTAAAATCTTACCTTCGTTACATAGAAGGTCAATGAAATGTATTTCACACGAATCACAACTCAGTTTTGAGGCAGTATTATTAACACTTTTAGTCAAATTATATAATATGTAAATTCAATAACAGCCCGCCTTGAAGCAATATGTGCATGTAATAATCTGTAAAATGTATGTAACAGTCATTGCATATGCTATATTATTGTAAACATGTTCAATAATGTTATGTGAATATATTACGTAATTTAATAATGTAGAGGCTGTGAGAATAATAAGTTAAAAGTTGTCAACAATGAGGTAACAATGAAGTAACCTTAAGGCAATAATGATTTTGAGAGTTTAAATGTTATTTGTGATCCTTGGAAGCATTAATATAATTTTAGTGACAATTTATAAAAATGGCCAATCAACAACCAGAAAAAGCTTTAGTTAAATGCAGGTGTTCTATTGGAGTAAAAATAGCCAATCAGAGACTTGAAATACAGAAATTTACAAGTTTAGACGGTTGAAATCTAGTCAGTTGCCTGGGTACACTGTTTGTAACTGGATTAATTACGTACTCGTGTGAGACGAAAATAGTATATGTGTTAAAAAGTGAAAGTATTAAATAAAAGAATCTCAGAGCTCTCGATATCAGTGAAGTGCTATTTAATTTGTGTCAAGGACTAATAAAAAGGAGTGAATTAAAACTTAAAATCTGTGCAAGCCTACATTCTTGTCGCATCACGCCCTGCCAAGACATCCATGTCTCTAAAACAATAATACTGACGCAGACGAGGCAAACATAAATATAGTATTTAAAGAAACAGTTTAATTGAAAGTTAATATTTTTTTAACTTGGGATAAAGGCCACCTGAAAGTACACTTGGGGGAAGTCTACCGGAAACCGGGTACCATACGTGCGGTTGCAACTACTACTAGTTCGGATCCCCCAACAGTTTAAATGCGATACAACTCCTTCTAAAATACTCATTCTTCAAATGGACGTCCATACGTGGAGCGTAAAGAAACTATCTTCTTCAGTTTCACTTGAAATAATCAGCATGAAATCAACACTATTACTATCGATATTTTTTCGTTTTTCAATTTCATCTGTACATTCAATTTGTTTAGAAATGATAATTTGTGTTCTGTGCAAATTTGGTGCGATGCTTATACCAGGTGTAGACTGTGTGATGGATATGGGTGCTGCCTGGTCTTCTTTTGTTTGGTTTGCCGGTGGTGTCTCTGTTTCACACCGAAGTTAGCTAGTGGGTGTAAGTACCTGCTCTTTTGGTCATTCTGATCGTATCTCTTTCCATTGTTGTTCTTTCTAAATTGGTGTAATATTTCATGGGACGCAAGTGGAGAATTAGATTTCGTATTGATTTGATATTATTTGGGGCACATTTTAAGATAAATGTTCTGGACTTTAAATTCTTTAATGTGTTTTGACGTTCTGATTTATGCCATTGTACTTTTGGATCGTGTAAGGCCGTTGTGAAGTGCGTTAGGTAATGTATGAGTTTTTAAGCTGTTTCTGAATTTTGGTTATAGGCAATTGAAGTGGCTGTGTATGCTGCTACTGACGATGGGCATTTTAAGAGTACCTTTCGTGTGGTAATATATACAGGGAACAGTTATGTATATGTTGAGAAACATTTTGTACCAGCTTATTCCATTACTCTGGTTGTCTGTAAATTGAGTGTGTAATATTTATAGATGGAAAATTATTTTTTTTAACACAGCTATTTAAAAGATTTTTGTTGCTACCTAAACTATATCAATGGTTACGTTGTTAAATGGCGACAGTTACTTGTCAGGAAGTTAAACTTTGTTGACCCTTTCCTTGTGGCATTTCTGGGAAATTCCTTCCACACTGAAGTCACCCAGCATAATAATAAAAATAGAAATAAATAAAATCTGATGCGATACACTCACATGACTTTCTCTACTCTTGTACAAACTATTTTTACAAACGCTTATTCTCCATATGCTTCATGTTAATCGATATATCGAGATGTTAATCTTATTGCTAATTTTCTTGTAGATGCAAGGGGAATTGGTAGACTTTAAGCGATAGTTAGATATTTTAAGAGCTGGTTGCTATGTGGAATATTCCATTCTCTTTGAATTACCAGGACAAAAATTCTGATGGATTACAATCACATGACTTTCTCTACTCTTGTACAAACTATTTTTACAAACTCTTATTCTCCACCTATTTCATATTAATCGAGCTAAACATTTGCAGAAACGATCTTATTGCTAATTTCTTGCAGATGCAAGGGATGTTGGTAGGCTTTAAGCAATAGTCAAACATTTTAACAGCTAGTTGCTATGTGGAGCATTCCATTTTCTTTGCATACCCAGACATAAAAAAGAAAAGAAATAAAAACCAAACCAATTACGAATTCCCATTTGGGAAAATGTATTTAGTATTGGAAAATTCAAACAAATAACAAGGAATATGTCGGAAATGGTTCACTGTACACAAAAAATTCATATGACATAAATTGTGTGTTCTGTGGTAAAATTTTGTCTATCTCTTACGGTTTACCAGTTATGCAAAATTCATTCAGAATGAAGTCGACTTTGGGGACATTCCCAGAAAGTACTAGATATGCCTTTCATTTGCCATGAAAGTGTCTTAAAATATGATAATTTGATCAAAATCGTTAGTGCCATTTCTGAGAGAGAGAGAGAGAGAGAGAGAAAAATACCTTCGAAAAATGTTCCATGTAAAGGGTAATCTGGGGTGGAGGATTTTCTTGTAAACCTTCGTGTCGCATCTCTGGAGGATACTGAACCTAAATACCAAGTTTGGTGTTTATCCGACTGTTCGCTTCTGACTAATGCTGTTCAGACACACACATACACACGGGGGCCTTTTTTTATTTATTTATTTTTTTTTTTTTTTGCAATATGAGGCTTCAAAAAATGTATTTCTGGTGAAATATCAATATTGAATTTTTAGGTGAAATGCATTAATTAGACTTACTATACGTATTAGGGAAAGTAATAAGCTTAAGTAAAAATACTTTGTATACCCACTAATAAACGATAGAGGGTAGGGAAAGTAATGTGAATGTATCACATCAGAATTTTTTTTCTTTGGTTTACTGCTTTGCTGGTAACACGTGCTGCCTCACTTGTACCTCAATTTTAGCCTTATCCGAGTGCACTTCCGCTCGTTTATAATCACATCTGGCTTTATCCACACACATCAGTACTTCCTTTTGTATATAATCATACCTTGCTCTGTGTTTTGGTTTTCGGTATCCTTGCTTGTAATACAAATATCATTTTGACTGTTATTACGTTCTCATTTCTCTTACGCCCACAAAATATTTTATCTTCTTGACATGCAAAGAGAATTACATTTTACACATAGCGACCAGTTCTAAAAACATTTGACTATCGCTTATGGCCTACTTTGTTCCCCTGGTTTTGTATTTGCAAGGGCAACATAGAAATACAGTAGCCTTTAAGCATAGACATCTCTCTTAATAGCTAGTTACTATGTGCAGCACCATTCTCTTTGCCACAGATTAATACTCTTTACATACCGAAGACAAAAAATGAATAACGAATTCCCATTTGAGAAAAAGTATAAGTATTGGAAAATTTAAAGAAATAACAAGCAATATCTCGAAAACGGTTCACTCAAAAAAAATGTATACGGCATAAATTGTGTATTTTAACGCGATCCACATTTCTTGTGTAGTAAATTTTTGTCTATCTCATGGTTTACCAGTTATGCAAAAGTCGTTCACAATGAAGAATAATTTTTGGAGACATTCCCAGAAAATTTGAGATATACATTTCATTTGTCACGAAAATATCTTAAACATGTGATATTTTAATCAAAATCGTTAGAGCCATTTTTGAGAAAATTAAAATTTTCGAAAATTTTTCCATGTAAAGGGTAATCTGGGGTGGGGAGGATTTTCTTGAAAACCTTTGTGTTGCATCTCTGGAAGATACTGAACCTAAATACCAAGTTTGGTATTTATCTGACTCTTCGTTTCTGAGTAATGCTGTTCACAGACACACACATACACACGGACATGTTTCAAAAAATACTTTTTTTGGATTCATGAGGCCTCAAAACACGTATTTCCGGTGAAATTCTGTATCGAATTTTTGAATGGAATGCAATACTTCCCCTACTTAGTATACGTAGTACAGAAAGTAAAAATACAAAGTACGCAACAGTGCACTTAAAATGAATATTTTCTCACACAATAAGTATAGGATCGTAACGTTACGATACGACCAGGATGGCTAGATGACCGATCAACGACGAGCTTCATATCCCTCCTTCATCCCTCAAGATCCTCAAAATGGCTGTAAGAGGACAAAGGTAAGCTATAAATATGAAGATGTATTGTAACGGGAGGAAATGTGAATGAAGGTATAATGATGTTCCAGGAGCAAGAGAGTTGAAATAAAATGTTTAGCTAACATTTTTAGGTTTATTTCTGAAAGTAACCTTTTACCCCAAAAATGATTTAAGATGTTAAGGGAAGCGTGAATGGGAGGAAATGTGAATGAAGGTGTAATTATGTGCAAGGAGCAAGTGGTTGGTACTAAATCTTTAAAATAATCTTTAGGTTTATTTCCGAAACTAAGCTTTTACTCGAAAACTGATACCCCAAACATCATTAGGGTATTAATTAGCACGTATCAAGTATGGTTTAAAACAAATCGGTCATCGTACGCTAAAGTATATAATTACTAGCTGTAGCAACATTAACGGCCAGTGTTATAATTTTACAGTAATGAACGAACACGTGCAGATATTTCATTATACAAATAATGATATGTAGGTCGATAATTATTTTTATAATGGCGTAGCAAGGTTGTGATTATACCGGATTTATTACGTGGCTCTATCTCGTTAGCCACGATTTATTATTGTAATGCATTGTTCGCTAGGAACATCCTTGGCACTTCCAGTTCAATTTACCTCTACAACAAAGAATTAGTGGAATTTTGCCCCCTGATTAATGCTAAAAATAATAAGCTGTATGAATATACAGAGTATGGACGCGTAGCTGGCCTAACGGCAATTTTCTTGGCACAAGGAAGCATGCTGTTTGCCGGCGGAGTCGGATATTCATAGCTCTTAAATTCAAGTGCATAGATTTCACGTGAAAATGATAACTTCAATAATCACATACTTTCGTCATAGATGATATTGAAAGTGGTGAACTTATGCCGCCATACATCTCTCACACTTATTAAATCCTTATGGCATGTAAATAAATACATGTTTCGTCCTTAAAGTATCTAATTAAACGTCGATGAATAGAGCAATTATTAACATTATCCAACACAAAATTAACTCCTACTCATATAATCGCGTGTTTACAACTCTTGAGCTACAGTTATCCTATAGAATTTTAATTTTAAAATTTAGTGGCATTCCAAGCGGATCAAAATCCCTGATTCCTATGCAATGTTTCTTTGGACTTCGTTTTAACGTTTCTCCGATATTATGAATCTTTTACTGTGTAAGGACACGGGGATTTAATTTTGGTTTCTTATCTACGATTCCGTTTCCAGAACTCTGATCGCAAGATTACGGACCTTTTCTCAGTGACGTACACCAACAGCAGGGGATCTGCCTGTCTCCACCGTCTCAGTTTGTTCTTACATAAGATAATGTATGTTTAAGTATACTTTTTGGCATTACAAAGCACTAACACATAACTCTGATATATGTGGTCTCGCAACGTGTCAACCTCTGTGGAGATACCGTACCGATGACGGTATCACAAAGAGTAGATTTCTGATCTAAAATTGCATGCCTTTATTTGCTTTAACTCCGCCTACTTTATTACTCCCACTATCGTTATTTTTCCCGCGCAGCTAATGCTTAAAATCTCAAGTATGCCTCTTAACTTTGTTACCATGTGGCTTGGCTAAAAACTCAGAATCTAAGTGTCTTTCTCTTTTCCAGAATTCTGCTTACGTGACCCCGCAAACGTACTGAGCTTATAACCCTAACTGAATTCCCAGAATATTTAAGGTAATGCGTTCGCTAGTTTGGGTGTCGCTAATGACTTTCACAAACTCTGATTTCTAATTATCTTCGTGTCTTCCGATAAGCATTTCAACTCAAACTTATTACATTATACATTGATTTAATATACGGAAATTATTTATTGCGATTATTTATTTCTCTTACTATCATTTCTTTACTTAATTATTTACATATTCCCATCGATAATTACGGTATCAGATCATAACATTATTCATTTGTTCGTTTTTGTGTCCCAGAATTGTCTTTCAGCCCAGTGAAATAGAGAATTGATACTAGCTGAGAGGAAACAAAGGTTGGTTACCTAAAGATAGAAACCTTACGGAGGGAAACAAATTATTGGGATCTGCTGGGTAGGCCACTTTTTGTGCACGTTGGTGTACATTGCTCAGAATTCATAGCTTTTGTCCTAGTTTTACACGCGTTTTTTTATTGTGGAGCATCTTTTATACTCCATGTCAATCTCCACAAAAAGGCAAAATCTTCTTCAAGGGTATATTCCTTTATGATTCCAAAATCTTCCAATTCTAATATCCAGGGTTTGTAAATTTTTGTTTTGTTTTTAGTTATTTGGACAGTCAGCATTCAGGCAGCAACTGTGCATGCTTTGTATTAAGATGGTTATTCACATACGATTATAGGTGAACGAGCTTTTATACTTTGCGAGTAGATGGGTATAAATAAGCTGTTTAGTATTAAAATATGCGCGGACCGCTAAGCTCAAACAACGGCATTGTTCATATTGAAGCGTAGTTACATCTAATCGTTACTGGTAACCGTTAATGTAATGTAACTGCGAACGTCATAACTAGGCTTCGGACATGACTTTAGGTTAAGTTAACTTCTATTATACTGCTACTTTGTTTACAAGCGAGCGGAGAGGAAAGAGGCAGTAGTCTCGTGGGCTACTCAGTTAGTGCTGTGCTGAGTACTGTGTGCGTTATAGGTATGGGCACAGAAGTATACAGTTCTGTAGTAAACTTAAAGCTTTTATTACAAAATATAAATAAGATGAACAAAATAACAAATCTGAACTGTGGCAGATAAAATAATCAGTTTCATTGAAGATTTACATGCCTGGACAACTATTACAATGGGTTACAATATATTTTCTATGTATCAAAAGCAAAAGCTCTTCTCAAACTCAAAAAAGTTTATATCTTGAAAAGCTCCATTCCACATTACATGATGTTACTAGTGCAAAACGAAACTGACGAACATCACACACCTCTGGAAAACGCATGCATTTTCATTATTTAGAATATCATTATAATAGGATATTATTATTAATACCTAATAAGGCACATAATTGCATATCCAGGGGTTTTATTTAAAACACTCTTCAGTTTATGCTGTGCTATTTCAGCAGCAGAACATTTGTCTACTTCTGTAAAGTGTTGTGTCAAATTATCGACAACTTTCAAGAGCTCTGGTATTGCCACCTATGACAAAGACAAATAAAATCTGCGTAAAGTAGAGTCACAAGGAAATTTCATAGCTATACACTTCTCCGGAAACGTTTTAAAAGCAGAATTTTGCAGTTTATTAAATGGGGTATTTGTGTTTACCATCATGTCAGAAGAATCCCTGTAAGCTTCGTTTGGCTACACGAGTTCGTGGTTTCTGATGTGGATAATATATCCTCACCAATTCATTTCTAGGAAGCAACGTAATATTTTGTGATTTTTTAAATTTTTTTTTAGATTTACAGTGTTTTGCAATAAAAATCCTTCTCTCCCCTTGATTTCAATGTGGCATACTTTACAAAATATATTTTCCCCTCTTACATCAAAATACTCCATATTCATTTAAAAGTGAGACACTCTTCTTACTGGTGGTTTTTTGCATGCTTTGTCAGCTATCAACTTCGTAACTTCAGAAACAGGTTGTATATATACTGATCGCTTGCTTAGAGTGAGTGACTGGCAGTGCTTGGAGAGAGGGAGGTCTCAGTGAAACCCTGTGCGCACGTAACTGTTTTCCAGTCAAAGTGCAACGAAACAGCAACCATGTCCGAAGCCTAGTTATAACCATGAAAATAAATAACTTAATCGTTACTGGTAACCGTAAACGCACTGTAACTGCGACTGTTATAACCGTTACTCGAAAATAACCGTTTGTTAAATCCCTAATGTATAGCAGTTACATCCATGTATAAATGCATTTATAACTTTCTCTACACTGATTTTAATAAATTCTTTAGCTCATTTTTTATTATTATATCACTTGTAAACATTTTATGAGCCATTTTTCAAGCATATTAGGTCATAAAAATCCGGTTCCGCATTATGAGGCCTCAATCTGTCTCTCAACAGATTCTGCGTATTTTTAATGAGCTTCATGATAATTTAGTTTGTTCTTTTTGTGCCTTTTTTACAAACGGGATGGAAATTGGTTTAACCGAGGCAAGGGATGATTACAAATTCGTTTGTTAGTCGGGCTACACGCAAATGAAACGAGTGCGCGGCTTTGAGTGTACTAATTAAAAATGTACACGCGTTCACGTACTGTGGGCTTCTTGTAGCCCGTGTTAAACCAATGGTGGTATATTCATTGCCCACAGCTCTTTAATGTTAACGTTATAGGAAAGAAAATTATAATATTGTTCTTCGTACAGAGGATTACTGACTTACACAGGAGCTTTAATCTGCACAAAAAAAATCTACTTAACAAGAAAAATGTTTTAAAAATTTATGTAAATATTTGGTTGAAACTGGAAAAATAGGGTAACGTAACTGGAGATATACCTATATATTTAGATTTTAATCGTAATATAGGTAACACATATCGAACTTATAAATATTTTCTGGAAAATAAAACAATTGATGAAGTAAGTATGATACCTCTGAGGAGAACTGGGACCACTTTTTTTGTCAAGAAATAAATTTTTATGGTTCCATAGCGTCACTACTTGTCATTTAGTACTAGAATTGGATTCTATTCTATTCAAATAAAAAGTTCATTTTCCGTTTGCTTTCATAGTTTTTATTATTTACTACATAACTATGACTATAACAAGCTAACAGATAGACACCTCGCTCACCTCGATACAAGGCAGATTTTTTTGTGTTTAACACCCCCAAGAGGAACGGATTAATTGAAGGCACGGCAGAATGCTAGAGGCCGCTGACAGACGGGTCACAAAGACGCGCAGAGGTCCTTAACGATTTTAAGCTTATGACCCAAACACACAGCGAGCTGCTCAGAGAAGGTTCCCTCTAGCGGAATCCGGGAGAAGTCGACTCACCTTAGGCGGCTAAAAGAAGGCTACCGTCTGCTAGAGTCGAAAAGAACTTTCCAAGGAGCAATCTGCACCATCTGTTTCACACCGACTGATACTGCACACACTTGAGGTCCATCTAAACATGAAAGGGAAACGAAATGAGAGGAAAGGAAAGTGGTAGAAGAGGAATCAACCTAACCTTCGCCAACCAACCTGGGGAAATCATGAAAAGGTAGTAGCCGACCCGATAGGAATTGAACACCGGACCTCACGAGTGCGAACTTTACATGTTACCACAGAGCCATCTCGTTGGTTATTCTCTACATAAGCAATATTTCAGCTTATAACAAAGGTAAACTTAAAGAATTTTCTTACATAGATGCTTTACGCACACTAAATTCACAGATTCGAATTTTTCCAAGTATTAACTATTACAAATTAAAGAGATGATTATTACAAAATACAGAAAGGATCATACTGTATAAAACTCTGATATGATACATTCGAATGACTACCTCTACTAATGGTAGCATATGTTCGTGTAAAAGTGGTTCCTCTATCCACGCTAAGTTAACTAATTATTTCAAATTAAGCAATAATTTCAGTGATTAATTGTGACAACAAAATAAAGGAGGGATACATCAAGAATCGTACATAAACTTTCAAGCTTTCCTTTGATGACGATTATAGGAACGTTTTCTATACCTGCAACATGGAATGTTCCCAAAACGCCTAACACTACGAAAATAAAATGATTTGGCAAGATTGTATATTTTAACGAGTTCCAAGTTTTTCCTGCAAAAGGTGCTTTTAAGATACCCTGATTTTACAAAATTAAAAAAATTCAAGTAACCAACTTAACTAAACTCCCAAAAGAACAGATTTAGCATCATTAAAGAACTCAATAAGAGGGAGACGAACACTCAAGAGTTGCTATCCAAGTTACTCTTTTCTCTCCTGTTTGAATGGTGTCTATATTTTGCATATGAGCCGGCGTTAATGGGACACCTGGCATATTCGTGACGAAAAACATCGCTCGCGCGTGTTTATGTATCAGCCTGTGAAGAACATAAGTTGAAAATGAAAAGCGAGGAAATTCCAAATCTAATACTAAGAAACTCTTTGAGGATGCTAATGGAAGGCTTATAACAACAGTTTAACACTTTAGACAATTTCAAACAATTCTCTCTTGGAAAACCATCTTTTTTTTATTTTTCCAAAACAGATCATTTTCATTCCAATGTGTGCGTTTGAGATATTGGCATGACGAATAAGGTGTATATCTTAAAAATTCTACTAATTACCCATGTTGTGCCTTTCATTATCAGCTATTTTATTCAAATTGGAAATTGTAAAAGACAGAAAGCAACTATGTAAAGAATGCTTTAGGAAATCACTTACCATGACTAAAATAAACCAGGTAAAATGATCACTTTTTACTTTCTGTACTACGTTCTTACGGTAAGTAGAAAAAATATTGCATTCCACCCAAAAGTCGGATGTCGAGATTTCACCGGAAATACATGCTTTGATGCCCCTTGAACACAAAGACAGTATTTTTAGAAAACGTTCCTATGCGTGTATGAACAGCATAACGCAAAAACAAAATGTCGATAAATACTAAACTTGCGACGAGGATTGTTGAGAAAATTCCCCCAGCATAAATTATCCTTTACATGGAGTTCCTTCTCAATTTTCTCAAAAATGGCTTTAACAGCTTTCATTAATACCCATATCTTTAAGATATATTGACGACTAAAATATATATCGTGAAACTTTCTTAGCCTGTGAAGTCCTCAATTGGAATGAAATTTGTATAAATTTGTATATCTGTTAATCTTTAAGAGATATAAAAACGTACTGCACGTAAATATTGGAAAATTCAAACAAATAACAAGAATACCTTTAAATGGTTCACTTCACAAAAAAATGTATAGGAGATAAATTGTGTGTTTTACATTTTTGTGTACTAAACCTTTGTCTATCTCTTACGGTTTACCAGTTAAGCAAAAGTAATTTAAAATGAAGAGGATTGCTGGGGACAGTCATAGAAAATTCAAGATGTGCATATAATTTGCCAAGAAAATATCTTAAACGTATCATATTTTAATTAAAATTGTTAGAGCCATTGTTGAGAAAATCAAAGTTTTTGAAAAACTGTTTCATGTAAAGGGTAATCTGGAGTGGTGGGATTTTCTTGAAAATCTTCGTGTCGCATCTTTGAAATATACTGAACCTAAACACCAAGTTTGGTATTTATCCGACTTTTCGTTTTTCAGTTATGCTGTTCTCAGAAACACACATACACGGACATAAATGGTTTATTCGGATTCAGGGGCCTAAAAACGTGTATTTCCAGTGAAATCTCGGTATCAAATTTTTGGGTGGAACGCAATACTTCCCCTACTTACTATACGTAGTGGAGAAAGTAAAAAGGTCGTGTGTTTGTCTGTGCTCATCTGGGAACAGCATAGCTCAAAAAGAAAACGTCAGATCAATACCAAACTTGAATACCAAGTTCAGTATCTTCCAAAGATGCAACACGAATATTTTCAAGAAAATCCCTCAACTCCAAATTACACTTTACATGGAACAGTTTTCGAAACTTTATTTTCTCATAAATGGCTCTGACGATTTTTATTAAAATACCATATCTTAAAGAGATGTACATGACAAATAAAACGTATATCTTGAATTTTCTGGGAATAACCTTTGAAGTCTTCATTCAGAAGGAATTTTTTGTAATCTTGTACAACTGGTAAACATTAAGCGATAGACGAAATAGTACTATACAAAAAATGTATAGGCACATCTCTTAATAACGCAATTTATTTCCAATAACGTTTTATGGCATCAGCCATTTCCAAGATATCCGTAATTAATAGTTTGAATTTTGTATACTGTACTATTCTTTTAAAATCCTGTCAACATTCAGTTGTTTTTCGCGATCCCATTGAAACAGAATGAAATTTTAATGCCAGCGTATAGCGTCCAGTTCTAAAAGATTTGATTATCGCTTTTCACTTTGTATCTATAACAAAATGTACAATGTAGCTATTTCTGCAAAAGCTATTTGGATTAAAATGAAGTAGATATAAAAATAAGCTTAAGTAAAACTACTTTGCATACTAGCTAATAAACGATAGAGGGCAGAGAATATCATGTGAATGTATCACAGAGTTTTTTACTTTCTCTACTACGAGTACATATAGCAAGTAGGGGAAGTATTGCATTCCACCCAAAAATTCGATACCGAGATATCACAGAAATACATGTTTTGAGTGCCTGAGAGCATATAAAGCATTTTTAAAAACATGTCCGTGTGTATGTCTGTGTATCTGTCTGTGTGTGTGCGTTTGTCTGTGAACAGCATAACTCAGAAACGAACATTCGGATAAACACCAAACTTGGTATTTAGGTTCAATATCTTCCAGAGATGCGACACGAAGGTTTTCAAGAAAATCTCCCACCCCATATTATCCTTTACATGGAACATTATTTTAAATTTTAATTTTCTCAAAAATTGCTCTCACGATTTTAAATAAAATGCCATAAGTTTAAGACATTTTTATGGCAAATGAATTGTATATCTCGAATTTTCTGGGAATGTCTCCAAAAGTATTCATGGTGAACGACTTCTGCACAACTGGTAAACCATAAGAGATAGACAAATTTTTACTACACAAAAAATGTAGATCGCCTTAAAATACACAATTTATGTCATACACATTTTTTTTTGTTCAGTGAACCATTTTCGAGATATTGCTTGTTATTCCCTTAAATTTTCCAATACTTATACTTTTTCTCAAATGAAAATTCGTTATTCATTTTTTTGTCTTGGAGTACTCCACATAGCATCCAGCTCTTAAAATATTTTACTGTCGCTTAAAGCCTACCAATTGCCCTTGCATCTAAAACAAAATTAGCAATAAGATTAATATCTCGATTAATATGAAGCATATGCAGAATAAGCGTTTGTAAAAATAGTTTGTACAAGAGTAGAGAAAGTCATGTGAGTGTAACAAATGAGATTTTTTAAATAGTACAACGTACAATGGGACCCGTGAGTTTGTAATCACCTATGGCATATCGGATTGTTGTTCTTTGTTTATCAATGATTGCCTTTCCACCCGAAAGTTATCATCAAAGTGAATTTAGAACCATGCGCGCATTACATATTTTATTAAAGATAGAAGCCACTAAAGGCAGCAGGTAATAAAGTATTTATTCGAAATTCCGCGTTATCTGAATTTCTTTTGTACCGCCATGAGCTTTTCCTAACCGCCTCTGTTTTATGTCATTACAGACTGTATTTCACGATAGATCCGGCGACAAATGATTTTAACGGCTTAGCAGAATTCTGTTGACAGATTATACGTGCCGCTAATGGGTTTTTGAATATGGCTATAAATCCGGCTTTATTCGGAAACCCCTGCTAAATCATTCCATTTCACAGAACCTACCGGTACACGGTTATTCCTTGGCAAGTCGACAACTTCGTAATAAAAAGTCTACACAAGGGAAATTTGCAGCAGATTGCTTCTTTTGAGTTCCCCAGATACAATGGATTTAGTTAGCGGAGGCGAGGGAGTGGGTTGAAAGAGAAAGAGAGAGAGAGAGAGAGAGAGTAGAGTAGAGAACAGTGCATAATTTACCTCGCATGGATAATGATTTTCAAAACGGATCAAAGCGGATCAGCGAGAAGTTTGAGTTTTAATTTATTACCTGAAATCCCATAACTAAAAGACGACATACACGCTCAGAAATTTGGCAGGTATTAGCTAATCTCTTGGCCTGGAAATCAATTTACTCAACATACTTCATAACTTCTGCCCGCCTCTGAATCCACTCATAGAATAGAATATCGTGACTGTAATAGTTTTAGTTTACAAGAATGTGATAAATACAATTTTATAAAGTTTAACATATTCATGACAAAATCGGTTTAAGTACATCCATGAAATTGGTCTTAGAATTTTTCCAGTCATTTCCCGGATTATTATGTAAGCAGGGGTTGGAGGTATCATTTTAGGGGAAATGATCACCTTAGTTCGACACGCGGGTATTGATATTTTGAGGTTTTTTATTTGTGGACGCCCTCTAACTGATTTGGTTCTTAGCGTCCCATTTTACATTGGGCGTGAAAGATCGAAATTTTGCTCAGAAGCTTCTATCAGGCTTGAGGTTCTTTTACGTGCCGTAGATCTGCCACATCGACACAGCGGGTGGATTATACAAATCATGGTGACACCCGCTTACGTCTTTGCTATCTAAGGCACATGTTCAGCATACTCCCGGGGAATTTAAACCGGAGAGCCTTGTCTTCATTACAATATTACTCGTATATACAAAGAAAACATACAGTATCATTTTTACCGGAAATTTTTCAGAAACTACATTGAACCATTTTATCTACAGTGTATAACTTTGATCCTTTTCACCGATATAAACTATAGATTTTTAAGGATACTTTATTATTTTAAAAAATCTGATTGATGCATTCACATGACTTTCTCTACCATCTAAAATATATAAGTAGGGATACAAATTGTTCTTACTAAAGCTTATTTTCCACCTACTTCATTTTAATCGAGTTAAGTATTTGCAGGAAACATTACACATTTCGTTATGGATACAAAGGGATTAGCGATAGTCAAATGTTGAAGAATTGGACGCTATATTCTGGTCTTAAAATTTCCGTCTTTCCAAGCTGTCGTGAAAAACAACCGAATAACTGAAACAGTTTAAATTGGTGATGTGGTCCTTCCATGTGCATCTGTTATCTAAAATTAAGCTAATATTTAACAGTTTGTTGCGTGGGTATTACTGTATCCATTTGGTTAAGCAGGGTAATCAATGATTCGTCTAGAAATTATGGTTTACATTATACACGCCTGATATTGTAGCGACGTTAAAATTTGGAAAAACACCTGGAATTGGAGGCATCCCAGCTGAGCTGCTAAAGCATGGAACTACACGAACAACTGAAAGATTTATTTGAAAAATGCCTGAATGGTACGATGTGCAGGAAGATTGGCAACTAGAATATATTTCCAAAATGCATAAAAGCGGGAGAAAAAATGAATGTAAAAGCTATACATGTATTACAATAAATAGCATATTAAGTATACTATATGGTGAAATAGAGCATTTCCTTGAATTACAATACAAGGATTTGAAAGCAGAAGAATAGTCACGCTTTAGAGCAGGCAGCTCAACTATTCACCATATACGAGGGCGGATTGATGAGTCAGTGACTTTTAAAGAAAATAACATTTTTTTCCAAAAAATCAATTTTATTTCTCAACATAATCTCCTTTCAATTCAATACACGTTGTCCAACGTTTCTCCAGTTTTTTAAACCTTCCAAAACTATGAATTTTAGAAGTCCACAAAATATGAGATTGTTTCTGCCATGATGTGTTCACAGACGTGAATTTCTTCCCAGGGAGCCAATTTTTCAGGTTTGTGAAGAAAACGAAGTCGCTCGGAGCCAAATCTGGAGAATATGGTGGGTGCAGTAGCAGTTCGTAGCCCAATTCCACAAATTTTGCGATGGCAATGGCTGACGTGTGTGGATGCTTTATCCTGGTGAAAGAGAACTTCTTCTTCACAAAACGGGGTCGTTTCTTTAACAGTTCCTTGTAAAAGTGATCCAGCATTGCAGCATAATATGATCGTTTTACCTTTTTCCAGGTAGTGGATGTCTATCACCCTTTGTGAATCCCAAAAGATAGCTGCCATGATTTTTCTTGCCGACTGAATGGTTTTTGCTTTCTTTGGAAGGTTCGCCGAAAGAAATCCACTGCTTTGATTATTGTTTGGTTTCAGGTTGATAGTAATGAATGCAAGTTTTATAAACCGTGATATAACGCCGCAAAAATTCATTCGGATTGCGCTGGAACATGTTCAAACATCCCTGTGAAATGGTCACACGATTCCGCTTGTTCTCACCTGTGAGCAGTCGTGGCACCCATCCTGCCGACAGCTTTCTCATACACTAAAATTCCTGCAGAATGTTATACACCCGTCCACTCAAGATATTTACGATCTTGGCTATCTCACGGATTTTCACTCGGCGGTCTTCCAACACAATATCGTGAATTTTGTTCACTATTTCTTGTATTCTGACCTCAACCGGCCGTCCTGTGTGCACGGCAACTCTTGTGCTCGAACGGCCGCATCGAAATTCTGTGAACCACTTGTGAACCATGCCATGTGATTGAGAAGAGTTCCCATAATTTGTTCAGCTTTTTTCAGTTTCCTTCACCGTCTTACCACGCAAAAAGTAGTGTTTTGTCAGAATACGAAATTCACTTTTCTCCATTTTTTACGAAGTAATACACATCTGCTTATTTTAGACGCTCTCAACGTGTTTTAAGAAACAAATGACGAATTTCTGCAATTATACCCAGAATGGATGTAAGACTTGGGTGAAAACAAGAAACATGTGATTATAACGCTATTTCTTGTCAAAATCATGGACTTATCAATACGTCCTCGTATTTTTTTCAACAGATAATAGAGAAGAAAACAGGTAGAACGCAACCCCTCCATTTGGTGTTCATTGATATGCAGAAAAACCCTATGATAATCTTTAATTTAGACAATTATGTTTAGCTTTAAAATTGATGGAAACTAGAACCTGTTTTGATAAGAACAATTCAAAATTTATACAAAAATGCATATATAAAAGTAAAAACTGGGAAAGTATTTGTCAATCGGGTTTCATGGAGTGGACGCCACCGGGAAGGAGGAAAAAATGTAGACCGCATAGCACGTGAGGACGTTAATTCAAGGAATTAGAGGGGCAATGATGGATTGGGAAATTGAGGAAGATTTATGTTCCAAGAAAAGTAATAAGAATATGTTAAAAATTGTAACCTTGGGTGCCGGAAAAATGTTACTTATATTGTGAAACCAGAAATATATATGTATATAGCAGTAAACCTATAGGAGGGTACCGCGGCTGCTTCAAAACAGTAACGAGCCCTGGGGTACAAAAACGCCTGTACACATGCCTTACAGCCAAAACTAGCACTTCATGTTCAAACCTGTGAATATATGTTACTTATTAAAACTAGGGGGTGGGGGAACTCCGACGGTAGAGCTGAGAGGTACTCAGGAGAAGAACCTAATGGTTTGAGAAAGACAAATAAGTCTCCATCTCAACACATCTATTATCAAATCACATTCCTGTTCAAACTGTGAAGTATGCACACATCCCATTTAGCAATTACCGCTTGGTTGTCTGCCAGATTCGTTACCTTGCTGGTCCAGTTCATGACCAGCCCATCGTAAGAACGTGTGTACCGTTACGGCTCTGGACTTCAACTACGCATGTGCATTCTGCTATTGAAGATTCTGGGCTTTGGCTTTTGTGCCCAGTAACCACAACCACAACACCCACACAATATAAAACAACAAAAACCATAATAATATTATCTTGTTTCCTTTCTTCTTTTGAATAACTCCAAATTCCCTTTTACACAGTTGTTAAAAATTGACCCCTTTAGTTTATATTTTTCAACAGCTAGAACTTGCTTATTTAAAATATGGGTGTGAGCAAGGCACCTATTTGCAGACTAGTTAAGGGTTCCGTGAAATAAGATGGAGATTGTCTACTCCATGTGATTCTGACGGAAGACTACCCTGTACAAATCAGGTACAACGCCTATAGACTTTTAATTAATTAATAATTTAAAGTGTTCATCTGACGTGACATCTAAATCGTCAACATATATCACAGGCTCGCCATCCCCCTGTGGTAAGACGTTTCATAGAACGGAGAAGTTGGAAAAGAGGAGACGAAATCGAGAGTTTTTACACATCTTCCGGAAAAGCAATTCCCGAGGTGGAAATATGACATGGAACGATGGAATATATGCACTGATCTTGAGAGAATGTTATGCGAGGTATCTGAAAATTCAATTTTATTTGATTTTATTTTATACCCAGAAGGTATATCCTCTGGAGGCTTTTCTGCTGTTTTCCACGGTCGCTAGGCTAATTATGGGTTGGGTAATTTTATCCCGAATTTTCCTATCATCTCTTTCATCACTATATTTAATTTCCTTCTTCCCTGCCAACCAGGCATTATGCTAATCACCCATCCTGGATATACTATGAGCTAGAGATTGCTTGCTCCTCGACAGGCTACTGACCCACGGCATTGGCTTCTAAGTCCTTGGGGGTTTATATTTTTAGATATGTATTTATTATAGCACGTTCCATTATATTTTGGTAATACTAAATTCTAGGGTTAGCTTCTTTGCATGTATATTTAAAAAAAAAATAGTACGCTTTTCTTCAAGTGATACTGTAAATAACTACTAATATAATTTTACATAACTTTTTTCTAATTTTTAAAATTAATTTTGTAAGTAAATATGACAAACTCTTTATATATTTTTTTCCATTCATTCACTATTTAATAAAGTAAATTCATACGTTAGGACATTGGAAGAAATAGGAATGGGGAAATACATGGGCAAAAAGGAGCAACAAAAGTAAGGGGTTTTTGGAAAGACATTAGAACAAGAGTGGAGGATATTGAAAAGCAAGAAATTATGAGTAGTTTCAAGGAAAGCAGCTCATTAATAGATTATACATATTTAAAAACGGAATGGGGAAAAGAAAGATATATCGAAGTATGCCACAAAGAGGCCAGAATGGGGCACATATGGGCGAGGACGGGTACTGAATTTAAGTCTTCTAACAGGGAGATGAAGAGGGAGAGATGTACTAAATGTAATGGCTTAGATGACAATTGCCATTATATTCTGCAATGCGAGGACACAGATAAAGGAAGAGAGAATTTAATACTAGAGAAATGGAAACAATTACCAATAGAGCTAAAAGTTAGGAAGATTTTTAATATAAGATCAAATACATATATGGAGAAAGCAGGAAAATATTTAGGAAAAATAGATTAAAGTGGTTAAAAAGACGTGAAACAAATTGGAGAATATACGGAAAAAGGGTAACAAGGCAAAAAAGTAAATAGTGGAAAATTATACTTCATTATATATACAATAGAATATTAAATATAAGGGGAAGAGAAATAACAAACAACTCCATTGTATTTTAAACATTGTATAAATTGTATGCAAGTTCAAAGTAGACAGTAGTAAACTTGAGGTTTGATCTAGACAGTCAGGTAATCAAGGATGTTCCAGAAGACTTAAATATAATATTGCATTAGGTGTTCAATAATCTGCTTGTTCTGTTTCCACTTACATATAGGGTCATCAGTGATTTTAAATCTATGAAATTATATATTTATTTTTCCATGACCAGTTAAATGTTATGTTGGACGTTAAAGTACTTTTTTTCTATTCTGCTGCGTACGGTGAGGAAATACAGACTTCATTAGTTTACCATTTGATGTTGATTGCCATTGTTTGCTAGTTCTCCTAACTTAGTTTCTGCATTTAGTTGTATATTTCAAACTTTAGCATTTTATTGTAGCATACTTCTAAGCCTTTGTCATTTACTGCCGCCTCCGCTAGTTGATCCGCCAGTTCATTAACAAAATGCCGCACATGTGACTTTATCCATTTTAAATATATTTTCCAGTTATTTTTACTTAATGTTTGTATAGGTATTCTTACACGCCGTGTATTAGAATTTGTGTTTCTTTGGGTATTTAATAGAGTTCAAATATTTTTAGTATTCCTATATCTAGTTGTCTAGCGGATCCCATTAATAGCGTCTTCCAATTTATTGCATTTTATAAAGCTTTTATAATTGCTAATTGTTCCGCCTGATTGTTTGAACATTTTTTATTCAGCTTATACTTAAGTTGTCGACAGTCTCGTTTCCAGTTAAAGTGGGTATGCCTAATCCCACTCCGTTTTCAGTTTTTCTACCGTCTGTATATATTATCAACCCTGATTCTTCTTTCTCTTCTTTACCATAATCAATTTTTAATATTCCAGTAGAATTCGGCCAGTTCTTCGATTCTTCTATTTCCAAATCGTATTCCACTTCTACTTTTCTTCCTTGGGGGCGCTAGTCCAACAAAGCGGAGGGTAACCCTTTAAAGATGATGATTTAATTTCCAGGATCACCTCTTCATTAACTACAGTGCAGGTGCAGATAAAAATCTACTTCAAATTTATTTCACAAAAACTCGATCTTGGGCCTAAATACAAGCCTATGAATAACCTAAACGCCTCGAGGAAATTTTGATTTTTTTTTAATATTTAAATTTTAGTAGCGATGCAATAACTGTACACAAACTTTAAAAATCATACAAAAGAACTCCGCTTAATGAATTAAAGGGGGCAGAACCGTTTCGGATAATGTATTTTTTCGGATAGTTGATGGTAACGGTTTTAAGCAGTGAAAGAAAGAAAATAATGTATGCCAAATATAGGTTATAATGTTCAATAAAAACCTGATACTTTATTTAGTATTAAGATATCCAGTACTTACAGCTTTTACAAATACTGTTTCATAAAATCGGTTTTTTTTGGGTTTTTTTTTAAGTGAACTTCCTTCTCGCAATGTTGCAAGCAATCATATACGCCACCGTTTAATAAGCATTATATCTGTTGGTGTCGATTCTCTGCTTTGTTATACAAAACGCGAAAACTTAAATACCAAAATTGTTGTTATTAATAGTGTCATAGTTTAATATTTCTTGTTAATATATGGATACGAACTTGCAGTCTATTTCCCCCTGATGCTTTGAATCCCTCGTTCGCTGTCACTAATGACTTCGATTTCCCCACTTTCTTTTCGTTGTAACCTTAAACACAAATAAACCACACTGAGTAACACCAACAGTAAAATAACACTGATTGCGTATGCAAGCAGTCAACACTTTTTAAAATGGTACATTGCATCTTGGAATGAAGGGTAGGGAGCGAAGATTAGCTGCATACAATATGGACTATCGTACCGAAACTTAGGGTTGTGGCAGAAGAGCATTGTCAATAGTTGACACGTTGCCAGCGAGAAATTCAGCGTATTTCTTTTTTTCTTTTTTTTCCCTCCCCTCCGCCGTTTCGGGTAAAGTGCATTTCGTATTTTGTATACTTTTGTAAACATAAGAAGTCCTTGTTTAGTAGTTGTTTAGAAATGTATGACAAAGAACCGAGGGAGGTAGCGCCGCGGTAACACGCGGGACTTGCATTCGGGAGGTCCCGGATTTGATTCCATTTAACACCCACTTTAACCCATAGGTTTTTCGTGGTTTCCCCCGGTCGACAAGCTGCGGCAGTCACCTCCTTCGTCCGTTGCTTTAGGCTTACCTTGATGCTTCTCCCGTTGGTTCCAGAAGTTCACAGTGTGCTGGTTCTCTTCAATTTTATTCTCGGCTAGCTGCAGTAGTTTTCTTTAAACTATATAGGAGCATGGACTTAATCCTCGGTAAAGGAAAACGTAGATCTCGGGTGGTGATATAGGAAGACATAGACGTGCTTTGTTTATGAAAAGATGACACTGCCGTTTCTCTTTATTTAATTAACACTCGTATTATACAACACTAGTATTGTCGCCGTAAAATACTGTCCACCGCTGTTAAAATGCGGCGCGGATATGACACGAAGTTTAAATATGCTTATTATTTCTTTACGAGTAGCGGATCTTAGGTGTGTTTCTAAAACTATCTTGATTCCCTTTTTTGGCGCGATATCTCACACATCCTGCAGCATCTCTCCCTGACCACACATGACAAAAACTGTCGAACAAACTGCAATGCTAAACTGACATGACAAAACTGTCTCGAATTTGCTCCAAACAGATCCATTTATAGTCTCAGGCTTCTGGGGCTGCTTCCTTTCCAATTGGTCCATTTTTAGCGCCACTCGACGCGTCTAACTATTTCGTATAAACTTCCAGGGATCTCATTGGTCCAAGTTTAATATAAATCGCGGCTTTTCCCGAGTTTACCGTTAAGCTATCTGTCTCTCTCTCTCTTGGTCACGGCGATTATCAAATAAAGGGACAAAGGCGCTACACCCTCGCTGTAGGAATAATGGCCCAGCGACCAAAGAGATGTCATAAAACTAGATTTTCTGCCTTCGACAGCACTATTCCTGTAGCTAAAACATTTCGTCGTGGACAGTATTTTAACATAGCGCTTAAATTATTTACATTAAACCATTTATAACTCTACTAATATTAGTAACCTAGATAGATACATAACGTTAAATCACCCTTCTTAAAATATACAAGCAGTATGAGAAAAAGATATTTACATAGTACGATTTAACATCAATAAAAGTTAATTAATAAATTATCTATAATTACAGTTCTCGGGCCCGGCCTAGAGTTGCCGTTTCAAAGCGAATGCTGGACTAGTTTCTTCTCTACCAATTTCCATAATTTCCTCTTATTCCGTTTCCTTCTTATCTTTCAGATGTACTTCTAAGTTTCGTGGCGTATGTCGGTGCCGGATAAATGGCGCGGATGCAAGCTCAAACGGAAAAGAATACTCCACGTGGACACCAGAAGTCTGCTTGGTTGGTCGGTCGTTCATCTCCCTCTCTCGGAAGCTCCAGCTGTGAGATGGGTCTTTGAACTTGGAAATGTTAGGGACTTCCGCGGATCTCTGGCCTACCCATTATTCCTTTAATTCATCCCTTCCTCCTAGGGGTGGTAACCGCAATAGATGCATGCACGTCCCACCATGCGACGTGTCCTCCTCCGTTGAATCGCCTATACCTATGCGTCGTCCTCCGTGGTGTAGTGGTTACCACGCTAGCCTCTAGTCCTCGGGGTCGCGGGTTCAAACCCGGCGGAGGGCGGTGGATTTTTTCGGGCGTAAAAATCCTTAGCATGACTTTCCTTCGAAGTAAAGCCGGTGGTCCCGTGTCGTAGATTTATGGCACGCAAAAGAACCTCAAGCCTGATAAAGAGGCCTCTGAGCAAAATTACTGGTCTTTCACGCCCAATATAGAATGGGACGCAAAGGCCCACAGCAATTAAAGAGCGTCCATAAATAAAGCTCAATTTTCTATACGATAAGGATGTCCCATAAATTTCATGCAGTATATCCAATATTATTCGAACTGTTTAGCAATGAAAACTTAAATACGAAAAGAAGTTTAATTTTACTGGAACACTAATAGTATATACACAATAAAATATGTATATTAGCTGTTTCGTAAATAAACGATTTTTAACAATTAAATCCACATTGATTAAACTATATTTTGGGATTAAAAACCTAATTTCATTTCTTATCATCATCTTCTTCACTTCACTTCACTTCATGGCATGGCAATCAAGTGCATGCTCCGCCTTCAAGGTCCTCTGGCCATCGTTTCCTGGATCTGCCCACAAATCTCCTTCCTTTAGAATTATATTTCAATATTTGTTTTGTAAGTCCTGTGTCAGGCCTTCTTTCGGCGTGTTCTTTTCGCTCTGGTTTAAGGTCCTTTATTCCATTATCCACATTAAAAATTCCTAGTTCTCTTAAGACTATTACATGAATCTTGTTTTGTGCATCCCTTTATATTTCAAAAACATTTCATTTCGGAAGTCTGCATTTTACTTTTTTGTTTCTTAGTTAATGTCCAGGCTTAATTTCCGTAAGATAGCACAGGTGCAGCCATAATTTCATAAAACATCAATCCTGTTTCTTTGTATATTTACATATATTTTTGTCCATATCATATTCTCCACCATATTCTAATTTCACTACTTATATAATTGAAGTGTCTCACCTGATCTAAACAACGATTATTAATTATTGCTTGTGTTCTAATTGGTTCTTTCCCTTTGAATGCTATTACTTTGTTTTTGTAATGGAAATATTTGTATTATGTTCTTGACAGACTTCATTAAGTTTATAAATAGATTGTATGGTAGACTGGTTATTTTGAATAATAATAATAAAATCATCTGCAAATAATAGTATATTTAATGCCTGTCCTTTGATATTTTAAAACCCGGATTCACTAGTCGTTTCCATTTTCTCACTAGAACGTCAATATAAATATTAAAACGCGTAGGTGATATAGTATACCCTTGTCTGATATCTTGGTTAATTATTACTTTTGTGGTAGTTTTACAATAATGATTCCTTACATTTATTTTTGTTTGTAAGTAAAAGCGTTGTATTATTTTTCCAATAATTGTATATTTTTTTTCTTTTTGGTCTTATTCTTAATATTTTCACAGGTCACCTAATTAAGTATCACGATGATACCTGGATCCCTTCGGTGATGCACTCAGCATTGGCAGGGTTGTCAACTCCCTTCGGGTTTTATATGTATGACCTCTGCGTTTTGCTTCGGTATGGATTCATACCTCGTTTCCCTTAGCCGTCATGAAAGCAATGCATAAATTACACTGCAGAAGATTCATGTTACACACGCAAAGATGTAGGTGAAGTTTATAACTCCTCGTGAGTGTCATACGCAGCCAGAGACAGCCTTGAAATATGTCTCAGAATACGTGGAAAGTTTTGTTCAACATTCTGCAGAGAATTTCTGAAAATAAAATGGTGTAGGATTAGCTGGAGCGAGAGATAAAAGGGATGGAACAAGTTTGTAAACTCGAAAGCGAAAATCCCTCTTCCTTCTTTACCGCACGCGGTTTCTAGATGAGTGTTTTGTAAACGCAAGCTCTGCAAATAAAGTCTCTCCGCAGCCTGTATTCAAATGCTACTTACATAATAAGAGCCTTCGTCATCTCGTAGGGCTGTTGCAAATTATTTCCTGTGAGGAATATACTCGAGCAGGATTATAAGTACCCTTTTCTTTGAGAGAGGCTGTAAAGAGCTTTACAGCAACACAAACAGCTGTTGTCTTTCATTTTATGCTGCTACTTCTAAAGTCAGAATACTAAACAGATCTCATTTTTAATTAAGTTTAACGAGAATATTCTGGAACAGAGAATGAACTAGAAAATTGTTTTATACCCTTCTTTACCACACAAAGAGATATTCAAAATAAGACAGTTTCATCTAAAAATTCCACTATAAATACCTGTTTTGAGGTGCCTTGAATTTAAAAAAAACGTTTTTATAAAAACAAAAAATAAATGTAACCGTTCTATAATTTTACAAATTTTCTGCTATCATTTTATAACCATTTCTTGATACTACAAATTCGTAACGGCTAATTCCGTTGGTATTTGTAGCAATCCTATACGCGGTACAACAACTTGTGAAACAATTTCTACTATACTTTCCTGATTTTCGGTTACCAATTGAACATTAACAATAATTGCGTACTGAGCCCATTTAATTTTAGGTACATCAACTAGTAAACACGCCCCCAGAGTGGTAAAACTGTCGTGGCTTAGTCGTATTAAAGGAAAGGAATAATATATAAAAGGTCTGAAAACATCACCGTTAAATAATAAGGTATTACATTAATCAGCTGTATAAACATAAAAATAATCTTTGAAGCAGTTTCGAATAAGCTTTACAAACTGCACTACACTCTTTTATATATACGGCTATATATTAAAAGTATTTGTTCTTCTTGCACAAACGAACACGCAAATGGTTCCTTTACATTACTCTTTACTATCTTTGCACTCGCTCTAATCTAATAATCGTGCGTTACGCCACACGTTCTAAAGGTGTTTACTCACAAAAGATTCAGATAATGAAATTTTAACAAGTTCGAAAGACGGGTAGGCGTGGTCGCTTCCCTAAGCCGTCGTCCTCCGAAGTGTAGTACTTACCATGCTAGACTCTAGTTCCCGAGGTCGATGACGATGGATTTTTTCGGGCGTAAAAATCCTTAGTATGGCTTTCTTCGTAAGGGAAGTAGGAAGTAAAGCTGGTGGTTACATGTTGTAGATTTACGGCACGTAAGAGAACCTCAAGCTTGATAGAGAGTCCTCTGAGCAAAATTTCTGGTCTTTCACGTCCAATATAGTATGAGACGCTAATAATCACAGCAGTTAAAGAGCGTCCATAAATAAAACTCCGTTTAATTTAATTTTTCCCTAAGCCCGGAGCTAAAGGTCCCTCCCCGACGCTCGTTGAAACTCGACTGTGCATTGTAACATCGACTATTCGATTATCGTTTTCGTATTATGTATTACCTTCCTTTTTTGCTTCATAGAACCGAGGTAAGTACAACGCAAAGGGACCTTCCGCCAACCGTGTATATTATAGCATTGATATAAAAGTTATTCTATTCACGTTAAGTTACAATAATGTTTTACTATCTCAAATTCAGTAACACAAACACACACTCCGGAAGGAGTGAACGAGGTGAAGGGAGACAGCGGGCGACCGGATTGACGACATAGTAATGTCAGGATCCCTACAGTTTCCAAATTGAAACGCCCCGGTAGTCGGACAGGCAGGTCGAGAATCCCGCCCCCACAAGATTCCAAGGGAGTGAGAAAGTTCACAGAGAGCATCCTTTCCCCCTGCCACACTGCAACGAAACACCATTGCCGACAGTTTCAACCCTGAAACAGATCAAACGGGATGAAGGATGAATGAAATTATTAATGGAACGAAATGGAGGGACAGAAAACTCGGTAATGAAAGAAACTACTCCAGCATTCGCCTGACGAACCGGGAAAACCCCTTAAAAACCAATGGGTCAGATTGTGCTGTCGCCGAGAATCCCACCCGGGACCTCTCGAATGCGGGCCACAGACGTTATCGCCTGAGCCATCCCCTCGGTACACACATAATTCACAATAGACTAAAGAACACACAACAGTTCACATATCGGAGGTTGGCGTATCATGTGGCAAAAATAAGAACGGCGTATTTCCAAAGATGCTTTATACACGCAATATTACAGTTAAACCTTGGAAAAATTAAATATTTAACAACCAATATCTTGCAAACATCTAAAACTACAGAAAAAGACAAATTTGACATTTCAGTGATCTCGACACCTTTTTACCTTCTCTACTTCTTACCTATTGGGTGAAACAATAATTCGCATTTCAATTCCTCAATTCCTCTATTCCTAGTACACGTTTGTTAGCAACCGCACTACACTGCATACTTTTTCCCCTATTTTTCATCTAGGAACCGGCTGCGCGATGTTTTTCCTGTCAAAATCCAGGGCGCTCGCTGCCGCCTGCCGCTATCATAGAAAGGCGCGGATGAAACCTTACAACATTTTTAAAATTACTTTTAAAGGCTTTACTTACCAACTTTATGGAAGGAGATACTGAAACTGACCACCGTAATTATTCATACAATTTTGGCACCTCTTTGGGAAACTATCCATCAGTCGCCGTGGTTCACGTTGAGAAATGCTGGCAATTTCCTGGCGGATATTTTGTTTTAATTCTTCTAGGGTGTGTGGGTTTGTCTTGTATACTTTGCTTTAAGTTACCCTAGAGATAGAAATCGCAGGGGGTTAGGCAGGGTGACCGAGGAGGCCTCAAATCTGTACTAATAATTCTGTCCTCACACATATTTTCAATTTTTCTCATCGAAATATTGGCTGCATAAGCTGTTTCAGAGTCTTGTTGAAGAAAGGCAAAATCACACTATCTGGCTGTTAATTCTCTAAAAAAAGGGGGGGCCAAATTGTATTCACTTATGTACCGGCTTTAACTGTTGACTCGAAAAAATTGAGAGTGCTGGATAGTTTCCTAAAGAGGTGCCAAAACTGTATGGACAAATGATAACGGCAGACGCAACGAGCGCCGAGGACGCGAACAGGAAAAAAACACCGCGCAGGCGGTTCGTAGTTTTTTGGCGCTCCCTGTAGTTTAAAATACTCAAGTAGCACTACCCTAGTGTTTACAAACCTAAGAAATATTACTTAATAATGCCAGCAATTCACATTTTAATAATGCAATTTGAACTTGCGCTTCAACTACTGCAGA
Source organism: Deroplatys truncata (assembly GCA_030765065.1). NCBI lineage: Eukaryota > Metazoa > Arthropoda > Insecta > Mantodea > Mantidae > Deroplatys > Deroplatys truncata. The sequence continues at coordinate 101,812,699 of CM060985.1, forward strand.
AGAACATTTGTGTTATTTTTTGCTGTAAATACAAGAATAGCAATGAAATGCGCACTTAATTGTATCCTTTCGAAGTCGTGTTTGAAGCATAAGATGTTTTCTCAGGAAATGAAATGTTTCGCTCACATCCTCGGGTATAATGAGGCGTGCAAGTGACGTCAGCTTGGTATCGACCACTTTCTCTCGATGGCCACCCACGCGGTACACGTCGCCCCCGTCCACCCCCATACTGCCTGGGCCCTTCTTGTTCTATGACGTATGGGATAATTTTCATAACAGAAAACAAATCATTAGAATTTCTTCGAGGGTACCAAAATATTAGAGTTGAAACGAGGAGCTTACATAGAAATATGAAGTTATTAGAAAATTTAGTGTTTTAGTTATAAAGAATGGCAATGTTATTGTATTTATGCATAATCTAGTAGAACCTGTAGGCTGATTCGCGTTATCCTTTTGATTATGACGCCTCTTCTCTCTTGGCTTTTCATATATGTATATGAAGTTTACAAAATCACTAGGAAATAAACTTAAAACATACTTCATAGCTGTCTCTATGTTGGATATACTTACTTTTAAAAAATATCAAAGATAGCATCTGCGTTTACTGTTTTTGCGGTCGAGTGGGCAGCGCTTTGGCTTCATCAAGTCCCGGGTTCGATTCCCAGCTAGGATGGGGAAGTTTTCTTTTGCCAGAATCATTCCTTATCTCCAGAGAGTCCAGAAGCGAGAATGTGAGTGTGTTTAATGTTAAAACTACTGAAAGTTAGGAAAATCTATAGTTCAGCGAGCAAACACACCATAGTTGTTTCTCATAGTTGTTTCCAAAGAAGTTAAAGGGGACTATATGAATGAAAAAATCTGATGTGTTACACTCCCATGACTTTCTCTACTCTTGTAAAAAACTATTTTTACAAACGCTTATTCTCCATATGCTTCATGTTAATCGAGATGTTAATTTTATTGCTAATTTTCTTGTAGATGCAAGGGGAATATGGTAGGACTTAAGCGATGGTCAAATATTTTAAGAGCTGGTTGCTATGTGGAGTATTCCATTCTCTTTGCATTACCAGGACAAAAAAATTAATAACGAATTCCCATTTGAGAAAAAGTACAAGTATTGGAAAATTTAAGGGAATAACAAGCAATATCTCGAAAATGGTTCACTCAACAACAAAAAATGTATATGACAAATTGTGTTGTTTAACGCGATCTACATTGAGAATTGCCATGAAATTAATGAAGAAAATATAATCTACGGAGAACATGAGAAATTTTGTATTAATAACGGTGAAGAAAAACCCCAAGAAAGTCCCAGATAAAGCTTGAACGATAAGAATGCAACTAAGTACGATAAAGTGGATGACTGTGTCGAAATAGAAGATTTGTTGAAAAATAAGGTGAACCAGGTTAGTAGACTGAACGAGAAACAAAAGAAGGAATTATGGGAAATTTTAAGGGAGAATAAGGAAGTAGGGAAGGTGCATAAATTACACTCATTCATTTGAAATGACTGATATTAAACCATATGCTCGTAAAGCTAGACCAATCCCATGTGCTATTAGGGAAGAAGTAGACAAAGTTATACAATCAATGTTAGAAGACGACGTGATTGAAATATATAAATCCACTGTGTATAGTTCACAAAAATAATGGAAACGTTAGAGTAACGTTAGATGCGAGAAAATTAAATGCCACTACATATCGTAGTAAGATCTTCAGGGAAACGTTAAAAAATCAGAATATAAAACTCTATCATTGTTCCTCTTATTTCCCCATCTGGGAATCCAGCAGAACGCATATTAAAGGACATTGGTATCTATTTTTGTGTAGTGACTCATAATAATCACAGAAATTGCGTAAGGTATTGTAATGTGATAGAAAAGATAATAAATAACACCATCAATACGACGATAGGATTTGCACCAATACAACTAATGCAAGGAATTGAACCTGAACCTATTTTTAAAGGAATACCCAAAACGATTGAAGGAAACCAATCACCATTATCTGAAGAACAAAGGGCTGAAATTGTTGTTAACAGGTTAAAAGAAAAATCAGAGAAAAGGAAATCTACAGTAAAGAAGCGAAAGCATAAATGAGAACCGAAAATAGGAGACCTTGTGCTTGCCAGAGATCACAAATTATCCACCGCATTAAAAGGAAGAAATCATAGGTTAGAGCTTTTATATATAGGTCCGGTAATTATTACTCGTAAATTTGGGGAACATACTTTTGAGTTAGTAGATATAAAAAACTAATAAATCTATTGGTAAATGGCACAAACAACTTATGAGACCTTATAGAAAATCATTGAATGTTCCTGATAAAATACAAACGGTGTGGATTTTCTGAGAAACGTTAACATGAATATAGAAATGTCATTAGGTTATCAAAATTGTAAAATAAATATAAGAGAAACAGTGAAGTGAAAGTGATCAGTGAACAATGTGAAAGTGAAGTGAGAAAGAGAATAATATTCTCAAAGAAACAAAAACTAATCAAAAACAGATACTCCAAACAGAATAACAAAAAACAAAATATAATAATTGTTTAAATTCGAATACTGTAAATCATTGAGTGTAAATTTTGTATAATAATGGTTAAGGTGAATCATGTGAAGGTTAAGTCATATGTATGACCAACATAATTTTAGAAGGAACATAATTGTAAACAGTGTAAAGAAATGTATATGTTGACGAATTGTAAAAGAATCATGTAACCAATTCAAGGATTGATCACGAAATTACTGAGAGAAAATTGTTTCGGTCAAGACATACACATTGTAATATTATTGTATAATATGAAATGTATATGGGGGGCATTTGAAGCCGGAATTATGAAGACAATAATTATCACAATATTCTGAGAAGAACAGTGTTATAAAATAAGTAATAATATATTTAATTTCAATGTATGTATAAAAAGGAGAAGCATTGTGAAAATTGACTGTAAAAGCGACAGAAAGACCAGACAGGCACAGTTTTGTTAATTAGGGACCACTCTCAGGTAGAAAGGGTAAATACCATTGAAGCAAGTTTTTCCTGGTCAACAGCTGAGTTCAGCTGCACTTAGCCTGGTGAAGGCCACTCTAAGCATCATGACGCTAAGTTTGAGGGGAGAGAGGGGAAGTTTAGGCGTTGGTTTTCCTTGTATTAGCGTGGGTAGATCAGTCTGCCTGAGTGCCTGGTGAGTGCAGGACGACTTTCTCGTCGTGTGGAGAAGAATGGTGGCGAACATGCTAGAGGGTAGAACGCTAAGCTGTAGTTAATATTCTTCGGTCATAATAAAGACAACGTATCATCGTATGCATTTAAAAGCGATCGGCAAACCTAAAGTATTATTTTAAATAGTGAATAAAAGTGTTTCTCTGTACACACCCACGCATACCCCGAGGTTAAGGTTTCATGCTGGAGCAGCCGTGGCAAAAGAAGAACCAACTGGGAGGAGACAAGCAGCAACCGTGAGGCAAAGGTATTGCTTCATTGTTGGAGGACGGAGCGTGGCTGCGTCATATTACGCCTAAACGTGGGGCACAAAGAATTACCTGCGTCAATATGCATTCAGTACACTTACGTAGTAGAGAAAGTAAAAATCTGATGCGATACATTCACATGACTTTCTCTACCCTCTATCGTTTATTAGTGGGTATACAAACTATTCTTAGTAAGCTTATTTTTCTAATCTACTACGTTTTAATCCAAATAATCCTTTGCAGAAATAGCTACATTACACATTTACGTAAAGGGAACAGCGACAGCCAAATGTTTAAGAACTGGACGCTATATGCCGTCCTTAAAATTCCAGACTGTTTCCACGCAATCGCGAGAAACCTAAAATGAAAATTCAAGATGATCTCCAAGAAATAAATCTGGATATCACAAAATGGCTTGTGCCACAAAAAGCTTAGTTGAAATAAACCACGTGTTTTAGAGAGATCTACATCTTTTGTATAGTATGTTTTCGTCTATCACTTAACGTTTACCAGCATCACAGCTTAACTCACTCTCTCACTCTGCCTTAGTTAAAGGTTAAATTCTTTTGTGTAATAGCAACTGCCCATTAGCAACTCACAGGTATATCGAGTTGGCATAAGAGAGGTGGTGCCGTGGCATTCGGGAGGTCCCGGGGTCGATCCCAGGCGAACGTCGACCCTAATCCACGGGGTTTTGTGGCTTCTCCGTGTCGGCAGTCAAAGCTAGAGTGATTTATCTTCTACTATGATCCTACTGCCCTTCATTTCCTGCACCCATCATCTTTATTTCATGGTTGTAGGACCAGGCTACGGTGTTCGGCGGGTTGCGGCTGAACGGTGGCTATGCGCTCTATGGAGGTTTCTTCTTGATACCCGCCTCTGGGTGCTTTCGGGCAGGCGCTCCTTCGGAGATCACCCGGAGACTCGCTACCCAATGGGTGGGATCAGGTGGCGTTGGAAGCTTTTAATCTGAAAACGTTAGGAACCCCGTGTTTGCACCCATTGTCATCCGGATCTGCCGTCCCTTCGCGTCACTCCCCTCATCTCGACCTTCCAGTGGTCACAGTAGAAGCACAAGGGGGCGGACAGCCTGCGTGCCGTGCTCTGCCTCGGTTTCAGGGGCCCCTTACAGTACCTTTATCTTTAACTCGCATGTATCATTTTATAATTATTACACAGTTCATACACAATCACTATGCTATCCTTTTTGCATTAATAACCTTAAATATTTACCTAGAGACGGTCGCTCTAGGACTACTCTCAATTGCTTATTTTATAAATCGGTTTTTGTTGCTGATGATCTGGTAAAAAAACGAAAAAAATGCATCAAAGTAAACTTTAATCCAGGAAACATAATCCCAAGGTGACGGGTTCAAACCCGGCTGAGGACGATGGATTTTTTTGGGCGTAAAAATCCTTAGCATGGTTTCCTTCGGAAGGGAAGTAAAGCCGCTGGTCCCGTGTCGTAGATTTACGGCACGTAAAATAACCTCAACCCTGATAAAGAGGCCTATAAGCAAAATTTCCGGTCTTTCACGCCCAATATACATCGAGACTCTAAGGATCATAGCAGATAAAGAGCGTCCATAAATAAAATACAATTTTAATTTAGGAAAACATAATACACAATGAATACTTCGAAAACGGCTAATGCTATGAAAAGGTTATTTGATATAAGATTGTGGAAATGTTTATTGTATAAAGATTTTGCCTATCTCTTAAAGTCCACAATTACACAAGATTCAATAAGAAGGGCTGTGCTGAGGTTGTTAAAAAAACATAAGTTGTATTCTATGTGGCATTATCCCAAACCCTTGACATTTCAATCTAAATAAGAACAAATTTTCAGATAATATAATACAATTTTTTCATTTAATCGATGTTTAGGGTATGGGTAGGATTTGCTAGAAAATGAAGCTTTTAGTAGGTACCTGATTAAGTATGAAGTTTGATATTTATTGGAAATGTATATATTGTGCTGCTCACATACATGTATACAGCTGTGCGCGCCCCCTTCTACAAGTGTATTCTTTTCGATATGCCTAGGTTCCATCAGAAAGTTTATTTCTGGTAAAATGTTTCGCATACAGTATTACCTCTTGCTTAGGTAAACGGAAGATAAATCAAAGTAGGTCGCAAAATCCATAGCTGTGTATTCCAAAAGAGGAAACATTCCAGATCTTCACTATGATGTCTGTCAACATCGTTCTTGGTTGCGACCTGCCAGTTTTTATAAACGTACTGTCACGATGCGTTGGCTATTATTTTTAGGTTTTCGTGAATTTATTATAAATTTCCGCGAAATGTGAAATTGAAGGATTCCACATATTAGCGGAGAGTTCAGTAACCCAGCTTAGTGAACGCGGAAGTTTGACTTGTTTTAGGTCATTACCCTGGCTGTGACGTTTTTGCTAACGTCAGCCAGGGATTGACGTTAAGTAGTCCAAGTTTTAGGGTTCATGGTCGACCCTTTGGCAGGTGCTACCCTTGTCGCTCGACATTCTACAAATCTACGCGTAAAAAGCAATACTTTATAGTGAATCGCCTTGCACCGTCCACCTTCATCTGTGGCTCAGGTAAACTCTCCAACAATATAATTACCTGCATCTCTAGCCTGGAACAGGAATATACAGTGCTATATTCATTTTTGTTAACTTAATCTGATTTTTTATGCTAGTGTATGGAACCGCCCTGAACATAATATGCGACATATTATGTCACGCCCCTCCTCTCTCACGCCTTGCAAAGTTTAGAGCACCCACTCTGATTTCCCTAATCGGGCAAACCACCCTATATTAGGGGAGGGCGTGCGCCTAGCGAGTAGCTGAGGTCTAGATTTAAGATCCTGAGTTCACGAGCCATCCTTGGGAGTGTTCGTGGTAGTGCATGTTGGCACTGGCGTCTAGAGCCGCTCCCCACTGCTAGAAGCACTAGAAGAAGCAGTGATGCCGGGAGTCACCGTAAGAGTACAACGCTCCTCGATAAATCCTCAATAGAATTCTCAAAAGTTATATGGGGAAGCATCATTTCACTAATGAATGTTGTGACGCAGTGGCTATGGCCCAAGGTTACGGGAGGCGGCGCCAGGCAGTCGGAGATAAACAAAGATAAGCCGCGCTCTCGTCCGGCGTAAACACCAGAAGCGCTGTCAACAGATAACCAGCATCTTTTGGAAGTTTATTTCCCCCGCCTCCAGAACGTGCGTCAAGATAGTTCTAGAGTTAATTGTTTTTCCACATTGACATGCGTGTAGCACAAGGTTGAAAAGATGAAATCAGAGAACTGAAAAATTTAATGCCATAGCCGGGATTTGAACCACGGATCTCCCGGTTTCCGTCCGGTTGCTCTAACCACTGAGCTACCATAGCAACATGCCAGTAGGACATTACATTCTCCAGCTGACTCGCATTCCGTGCTTCAAATCCCGTCTTTAAAAGACTCTATTGGTTATAAAAGCGAGCGTTCTCGTGATAACAGTCAGTCAGTTGAGTCGGGTAGCGAGTGAGTGAGTTGATGAGCGCGTTGTTGCAGCGACATCACGTGCGGTTCTCCGAGCGAGTTTGTGACGGCTGCTGTGACGTGCAGCGCGTGCTACTGCGAAGCGAGTGATTATACAAGCTTGTGTTTGACTGTCCAGTAAGTGAACCGTCCGGAAGAAGAGGCTACGTCACGAACAAGGTGAAGTGGCGGAGAAATTGAACTAATTCACATTAGCTAAGTGACAGTACGAATTAAGTGAAGTTCCAGTGAAGGTTTAACCAGATCAAAGCAGTGACAATGACAACTGAGAGAAGTGATAGTTTAAAAACTGGACAAAGTCACAGTATATTATGAATATGAAGAGCTAAACAAACTATAAGAAAAGGTTAACCTCAAAAAACAATCCAACATTGAGAATGAATGGATGATTAATAGAATCACCAAACAAGCACTTCAATACAAACCAGAAGGTCGACGTTCGCTAGGATGTGAGATGGGAAGATACCTTTGGGACAGAACAGACTTTATAGCCTAACTTTGCAGTGGAAGAAGAAGACAAAGTTTCTCATTAGGACACCTCCTTCATTAGTGGAATGGCAAGACATCTCTTGGCAGGAACAGGACATACGTCCCTGCTGACAACAAAAAGTAGGAATGGTGCCATAAACCGCCAGCTGACCCTTTTTACTTCATTACCAGCCTGTTTGTCGTGCAGGACACGTAAATAACTCCCTAGTGTTGGATTAATTTGTCCTTCTCACCATCTTTTTGTACATTCAAGTCGGTGTTTGTTTGCTGCCGCATCTAATGGAAGTTGTTCCAAGCGATTACACGTTTCTCGTTCTGAATTTCCAGCCAGTAAGATTCACAACATCTCTCTCTACTCTCGATTAAATTACGTGTTGCTACGCCGAAGCCAAAGGGCATAACTCTATTCTGACGGGGATATATTGCTCTCGTTCGAGGAGAAACTGTGCAACTCTTGCAGTGGGAGTAAACAGGAAGGGTAATGAGGCCGATCTCCGAACTAACAAGTAATTTCAGGGAAGATTAATTTGTCTATACATTTCTGCACAGTGTTACGTTTTATGGGATGACAAGGCATCGAAGAACAAACGCAAAAGAAAATAGATAAAGGTACTCAAGGAAAACAAAAGAATGGTACCTGAAGGAAAATTTCAGAGAGCAATATTTTTTTCCAGACACCTTCTTTAAAGCATTTCTTCAATATATCTCGTAGATTTACACACCAAAGGTGTACCAAAATATTCGTTACCTGCTTAAAACAGCATATACAGGGAAATTCATTTAAACCAAATGTTTACAATTGTGTAATAAACATCAATTACTTAAACACCTCTTGCGCAGTGTTATGTTAAGGTTTCGGGGGCTAAATAGAGACTTAGACTTAAAAAAACAAAATAGGGTGGTATACTTGTAGGAAAATTTCGGAGGGTAGATTATTTTTCTTGGATATTTCCTTTAAGACTTTTCTCTAATACATATCTTAGATTTGTACAGTATAAGGTGTACCATACACCCCAAATTGCCTAATTAAAACCCTATAAGTACAGGGAGATTCAATGAAGCAAACTTTTTTGTAATTGTGTAGTAAGAATTAATTACCTATACACTTCTTGGGCAGTGCTTTTTCGGGATGATAAAGTATCGGAGGCTAAATAGAAATTGTAAGGGAGAAACACAGACTTTAAGGAAGGCCAGAGAGTGGTACTTGTAGGAAGATTTCGAAGGACAGTACATTTTCTATGTACATTTCCTTTAAAACTTTTATCCGATATAAATAACTTAAATTTGCACACTCTATATGATATAACAAAAGCCCCATTATCTGCTTAAGACTGTAGTATACACATAGCAATGCAATAAAACATAATTTCTACAATTTTAGAGTAAATAACTGTATTATGTAAATTAACAATATATGTGATAAATCTCAATCATGTGCCGTTTTATGCAATTCAAGAACACACCTGATTTCCTGAAAATTATGTCCTGCAAATGATCCTCATTTTAGCGATATTAACAATGCATAACGTATTTTCCAAAATTTCAGTATCCCCACAGCCTCCTGCATCACCCTTATACCTGTAAAGAAAAGTGTAATAAAATAATTTCCGCTAACATATATCTCATTAATACAAAGGCGAAAAGCAAATAGTTTGTTGAAGAGCTATAAAAATAAACGATAGTGGGAGGACAAAGTGAATCTAATAAATCAAAATGTTAAATAGTGCTATGCTAGAAGCCTAACAGTCTGCATGATACAGGATACACAAATAGAAACAAATGAACCTCCACTTGAAGCTAGAAGAAAACAACTGACTTTAACATATGCCCTCAAGAGAGCAACGATGTCCGATTCTCGAATGAAAAAGTATATATTTCATAACAGATCTAAAGAAACCGTCAAAATATCATTAATAATACCCTTATATCTAAGAGTCTCCAAATATCTCCAAGAACTCAATATTGGACTTCCTCCTGTGTCACAAATAAACCCCTGTGCTGGACAATCACTTCACCTAAAATAAATTTAGAACTGAACTCATCTCCAAAGAACACACACATTCCTCAGTTTATCGCCAGCTATTTAATGAATTACATGCCAGATATGGAAAACATACAGCAATTTACACAGATGGATCAAAGTGTAATGATAGGAATGCTGTTGTTTATGTTATTCAGACTTCCTGATTTGTGTACTGTTTGCAATTAAACAAGCTGTGATTTATGTTTTGAATACTCGATGTTCAAAGTTATTTGTTACATACTCAGATTCCAAAGTGCACAACTTGCAATAAACAACATATATACATGTCATCAACACATATTCTTACACAAGAAATTCAATCACTACTTCATAGAGCTAATAAGCAACGAAAGCAAGTGTCTCTAGTATGGATTCCATCCCACATTGGAATACAAGGCAACGAATTGGGTGAAAAGGCAGCAAAAGAAGCCACTAAACATCCACTAAGTGACCCAACTATAACTACACCAGCCCATGATGTTATCTCAATCATTAAAAAGAAGCTCTACCAATAGTGGAAGACTTGACTCCTCAAGAAGCAAACTCCGTGATATGATATCAAGTTTTTTGACACATTCTCCCAGTAATTCTCTTCCAGACAAGATCAGGTGTTTTAATATCCCAACTGAGAATGTACCATACCAAGATCACGCAAAGTTATCTTCTTTCAAAGGATCAACCACCCATCTTCCACCAGTGTAACATACTGTTAACGACGAAACACACAATCATGGAATGTCCTCAATACGATCAATAGAGACAACACTACCAGATACCCAATGATTTACAAACAGCACTCAACTATTCCATGTACTCTAAGATAGTTGAATTTTTTTAAAGTATATAATATTCAATCAATTTGATTAACTATAGTGTCACAATTTTATACTAGTTAATTGTAATGGTTCAAAACCGTCAATATGTTAAGTAACCTCATTGTTTTATTGTTAAATATTTATTTTATAAAAACCTGTAAAGTCCGATATGACTAATATGTTAAAGCGACTATAAACTTTCAAAATAACAAAAGTTTCTACAATTTGTAGTTTTAGGCGTTCAAAATTCTCCACTAGTGTAAACACTATCTAAATTGATCTAAATAAGCAAGCTATCAATTTACAGAGAGAAATTTAAGACGAATCAAGGGGTGAGATAAGAATGCAACTCTTAACACTTTTCAATATATATTTAGACCATCTGATTAAGAAATGGAAGCAGGAAATTAACTCAGGGTTAAAAATAGGGAAAAGCCAACTGATAAATATCTTGTCTATGCAGATTATGTTGTGATTATACAGAATACAGATTTTTCAGATAATCTACAAAGATCGGCGTTTAAATTGCATTCAATAAGTAAAGAATATAATTTTAGAATATCACAAGGAAACTAAACTAATGGCACACCAGGGGTCTGCTCAAAGATAAACATAGAAGGACAAACACTGGAACAAGTTTTCCATTTTAAGTACAGGGTTGCTCAAAAAGAAGGAACAGACTTTAAATATTTATTTGTAATGAACAACAATAAATGGCGACACATATGATACATCAATAAATAGAGAAAAGTTCAAAATTTTACTTTATGTGTTCAAAATGAGCACCATTTGTTATGCGAGGACGACCAGTGCTTTTCCGTTTGTATACACAACCATCTTCTATGAATTTATTGTATCAATTGTAAATTTTTTATGACGAGGCGGCTCGTTGTTGAACTTACAACGAAATGTACGCTGCAATGAAACAGTGGATTCAGTCTTTGCATAATGCAACACAAAAAACAATTCCTGTGGCGGCGCCATTTTCTCGTAAACAAACACAGCGCCGCTGTAGGCACTGAATGGAACTAATAGACTTTGAAACTTTGAATTTTCGTCTATCCAATGATGTGTGTATGTGTCACTATCTATTGTCGTTCATTAAAAATGAATATTTAAAATATGTTCTTTCTTTTTGAATAGCCCTGTACTTAAGATGCGACATAAATGTAGAAGAGATAATGGCAGAACATAAAGTTGATGAATAAATAAAGCTAAGACGCAAAAGGAAACAAAGCTGAAATTTTATGAGGCATTGGCAGTACCAGTTTTATTATGGAAGTGAATCATGGATCTTAAAACACAGGGATAGAAGTAGGTAAGATACATGGGATTTATAGGAGGTGTAAAAGGCTGTACAAGATGGTGCAATAAGAAATGTAGATATAGGCGAAGAATTAAATATATATGACTTAAATGAGAACATTGAAGAAAATAAGAATAGCTGAAATGAACAAATGAAGAGAATGAATGAAGATAGGATACCCAGGATCGTACATAGTTATACACCTCAAGGTAAAGATGATGTCGGTCGCCCAAGGGAGATATGGGAATGATGGAATGAGGACGGAATAGGCTATAGGCATTATAACAAAAGTTATATAAAATCCTCAAACATTTAGTGTTATCAAACCTCCAACAATTAAACCTATGCGAGTATGAATGGTTGGATGAAGTAAACACAGTTTTATAATACTTTAATTGAATTTAGATTTTTTATCCCCGAAATGTAAAAGTTTTTTGTGTAGTTTGTATTGGCTAATGAAGTGTGTATAACTATTGTGTAATGAAGTGAAATATTTAGAGGCGTTAAGTATTGTAATAATAAGGAAAAGTGAAGTGATAGAGAGGATAATTAATTTTAAAATAATTGCTCTGAATAAAAGTGAAGTGATAAAATGATTGAAGTTAATTAAAACGGCTAAATTAATGTAGTGAAGTGAATTAAACTTAAATGAGGAGAAATTAATGTGAAGTGTAATGAAAAGTAGTATAATTGCATATATTTTAGGACTAGTTAAATGATTTGTGAATATATATATATATATTATATATATATATATATATATTGCACTTTAAATGTAGAATGGGAATTTAGGTTAAGTGCTGGATACCAGTACTAATAGGTGACCGCCGGATACCGGTGGCTTAGGATAATGTAGATTTAGATTAATTTTAATTAGTTAATAACTGGATACAAGTTTATTTTATTGCTGGATACCAGTAATTGTATTTGAGTGTTTAGTTTATATGGGATTTCTTTTTCTTTTTTTTTTTTTTGGAAGTTTAATTTATTAATTTATTGCATTTTGAAAAACTAAATTAAAATAGATTGAAATGAAAGTAAATTAAAATTAAAATAAATTTGAAATGAAACAATTTGAATTAAAATTTGTAAGAATTTTAATTTTAAATTGTTTTACTATTATCTAAATTGTTTTATTATTATTTTGATATTAAAGTAAATTCGGTATTTTGAAAACTTTAAATAAATTTTTAAACTATTGATTTTATTATAATTTTTATAAATTTTTGTAAAATTATTTAATTACAGAGTTACTTTTACAGGATTTAGATATATAAATTTTAAGAAAATTTAGCATTTAATAAACAATTTTAAAATTATGTTTATTATTATATTATTTTATAATTAATCTGTGCAACTATTGTATTTAAAATTGTAAATTTTTTTAGATTGAATAAATTATAAGGTTGGATAATATAAGCCCTGGTTTAAGAAATTAGATGCCAGGGTTTAGTATTACAGATTTAATTTTTATTTTTTTAGTTGGTATTGACTCGGCAGGAGTGACTGTTGTTGATTATATTTTAACCGTTCCAATACCTTTTTTCAAATTATTCATAAGTATTTAACAGTGCACGAGCCGCCACTGAAGATTTCCATAAAACTACCCGCACATGTATAGATCTGAAATGGAAAGTGATGGTAAAGTAAAGCTCGATTTACAGGAAGATCGGTCGTAATGTGAGAGAGGAAGATGGAGATTCCCGAAGGCAATACACTCCATTTCCTATCCGATATTTATTGACTGGTCTACGATGATAGGTGCCTGAACTTAAGACAACATCCCTTGAGGTAAGAGGCAGGATATTGAATTGTCCTCTCTCGACTGTTGCAAGTGACACGGTAAGAAACAAAAGATTTCTTAAGAAATTGTGTTAAAGGAAATTGAAAAGATAGGCATTGCTTCAGGGGAAGAAAGAGGAAATACCACTATAAGAGAAGTGCCAACAGAACCAAGGCAATTTTAATTTGAAAGGCACTCTGGCCCTTGTCTTTTTAGATTGAAGTTTTATGAAGTAGTAGGATTGGATTTACCTGTGCAGGAGTGACTGCTAGAGTTAAGAGCTGATTATTATAATGACAGATATCCACCATATCATTCCCTTAAGGAAGTGTTTCCGATTCCAACTACCATGGTAAGTACTGTAGCACTCGTGGCATTTTTGGCGTTACTAGAAGTTCGTCGGGCCGAACATTTGAGTTCCTCCTCTTGGGGAGTTGTTCGGATTGGGTTGGGCTTGGCGGTGCAGTGGTTCTCGATACCCGAGGAGATTGGGTATGTCTGGACGGTGATGTCCAGGCGGGGTTTTGAAATGTCTCAATAACCTCCAGTACCAGTCTGCAGAATCGGTGTCCTAGAATGCTCCTACAGAGATTCTTCGATAGTCTTTCCCCTTTAGAGTTGGCGGCGTAAATGGCGTATCGAGCTCCATCCCTGCTTCAGGTAGGGGGCGCGGTGTTGGTCTAATGGAAAATTCAACGGAGGGAGAGCCATCCGTTAGGCACCTTCCTGGTTGAAGGGGACCTTCACCATATACTTTTATAAATTATTATTATTATTATTATTATTATTATTATTATTATTATTATTACTTATGGACGCCCTTTAACTGATATGGTTCTTAGCGCCCATTCTATATTGGGCGTGAAAGACTGAAATTTTTCTGACAGACTCTTTACCAAGCTTGAGGTACTTTTATGTACCGTAAATCTACGACGGGACCACCGGATTTACTTCCCTTCGGAAGGAAGCCATAATAACGATTTTTACGCCCTAAAAAATCCATTGCCCTCTGCTGGGTTTGAGCCGGCAACCTCGGGCACTAGAGGCTAGCATGGTACCCCTAAACCAAGGAGGACGACTTCGCCTTATACTGTATACACTATCAATCAGTCCCCCATAATGTATACAAGCATTTTATTTTAAAGTTCCCTTGTTTTACCCAGTTTATGATACTGTGTTTTTACTTTTTTCGTTTCCGCTTATAACTGCAATTACACAACACACACACAAACACCCATCCCATGGCGGGACTCGAATCCGCGACTTTCAGCTTGTCAGAGCGCAGGAGCTAAACACTCCAGCGACCACGGCTACGAGGACCGGCAAAGCATTGAAAAGTGGTGAAGTTCGTTATGTCGTAATTTTTCTTCTTGCCTTCTAAATGATAGTCATGTAAATCCAGCTTCTGTTTAAATGAAAATCTATTTTATTAGCAATAACTACGGCCATGATAAAGGCATGGCATCTCCTACCGTTTTACTGCAGTATGTGCAAGAGTGGCAAACTGTTAAACGAAGGCTTTAAATCGCGAAGGAAGGTACAAAACGAATGCAGAATTTAAGAAAGCACGCACTCTCGACGTCTACTAAGGATGAATTAAACATCGTCCCTCTGGCTGAATGGATAGGTACACATTCCCGAATCCACAGTATTCGAGCCAAGTGCCTTGGCACCTAAAATAGGCACACATTTTTTATTCTTCTTCAACTCCTCAAAGATTATGGAAGGACTCCTATACCGGCTTCATTTTTCATATCATTTTAGTAGGTCTCCCTGCCATCTCTATAGCTCTTAGGTTTGCACTGTATGTTAGCAGTCGTCCTCCGTGGACTGGTGGTACCGTGCTAGCCTCTAGTTCCCAAGGTCGCGGGTTCAAACCCGGCGGAGGGCGATGGATTTTTTCGGGCGTAAAAATCGTTAGCACGGCTTCCTTCGGAAGGGAAGTAAAGCCGGTGGTCCCGTGTCGTAGACTTACGGCACGTAAAAGAACCTCAAGCCTGATAAAGAGGCCTCTGAGCAAAATTACAGGTGTTTCACGCCCAATATAGAATGGGACGCTAAGAACCATAGTAGTTAAAGAGCGTCCATAAATAAAACTAAATTTTAAATTTTGTATGTTAGCAAAGATTTTCCATTCCTCCCGTTCTATAGTTATTCAACAATTCACCGCACGAATTAGAAGCAGGTCATATAGGTATAGGTACTGCGTAACTTCAGGGGATAAATTTTCATATGTAGTACTTACAAATTTAGTTGTTGAAATCAATACACCGTTACATGCATCAGATTATTTTTTGCTGTAATATATCTACTGTTGATTGCGTTGTGAACATAGGAGGGCTGTGAATTCCTGAGCTAAAATAAAGAAAAGCAAATAATATATTGCAAAAGAAAAAGAAACTAATACAAGTTAAACGAATTCAATAAGTCCAGATTTTACAGCTTCTTTTAAGTGCCTCCTGTTTACTGAGAAAACCGATAAATCGAAGATCTCAAGCTGCATGGATGTCTATAGTTTGAGCCAATGTTACTTGTGCGTAATCGAACTCGACTTCTACCTAGCTTGGGAAATGAAGGGCAGTTTACAGTGTGAACAGTGCTTTTTCCTAGCGTTCATGTAATAGAATAATTATTATTCGCATTGTGGCAGATTTAGAGTTCATTAAAATTAAATTTTTACACATACTAATGATTTTTTGTCTCCCAAAGGGTCAACAGAGAATATCCTTCCGGCATGAGAAATGGGAACGGTATTTGTAGCCCATCTATAAATGCGGGAATCACAATAAAATATAAGGGACTGGTAAACCTGATTTACTACGAGCTCACTCCAAGATAAACTAGTGCGAAAAAGGAGAACTATATTGTTTCAATTCCATAGATAGCGTTAAACTAAACCTAGAAAAATTAAAATGCGCATCGAGAATATTTTGAAAATAAATAATGGTACAAAAAGTAGATTATATATTTTTACGAGGGCAGCAAGTTTTGATCTCTTATGCTTTATGTTCAAGGAAAATGAAGAAATATCCACATGTTGTTTACAAAAATTAAATATATAGTTTTATTCGTTATATCAATAGGTCAAAAGCACATTATCTTATTCATTGTAGACTTAGAAAAAAATTAAAATGTAACTGGCCTTTTCAATTTAAAATGTTTATTTAGTTGGGGAATTTCCTTTTTAATGGAATTTCAGAATATCAATCCATATCAAATTTCTGGATGAAATACACAATTCACAATGAAGGCGTAACGCTAACATAACGCAGCATAAGTACAGACGTGAGGTAATACCATTTACAATGCAACCATAGACGTAACGCAAGGAGTTGGCACGGGTTTATAAATCTGTAAATTACACGTGGAAATCTTCCAAGCGTAACGCAAGATTCAAACTTATAACATAACCAATAATATCAAAATGAAACTTCATCCAATCTTTCTAAATAAATAGGACATAAAAGGTGTTAAATCAAGCAAACATCAGATCAACATCTGGCGTCAGCGTTTACACTGGCAAGGCACGGCTAAATGAACACACCATGATTGTCAAGCAGATGACGTAAAACGAATCGCTATTGCATGTTGAAGCTAGCAATGCATGGAGAAAGAAATATAGAGAATTCTTCCTCTATGCACACAACACAAGCATAAAGTTTGGAGTTCGCAATCTCTTGCGTTACGTTGCGCGTTGCGTGGCGCTATGTGAATTCTTCCATTAAGTAACATGGATGGAAAGTCTCGGGTTTATGTTACGTCTGTACTTCTTATTGTTAATGTGGCCTTGTGGATTTTACTTTGCAAGTGAGTTTTGAGAAGTAGTGACGGAATATAAAATGAATCTAAGAATACAAAATAAATCTAACATTCCAAATGTATGCCTTCACAGTCGTTAGTTATGTTGAAATTAATGTTTTTCTCTAAACAGTTGGGATTTAATGGTCTGGAAATACTGAATGTTTAATACAACAGAACATAGTTAACACTGAAAATTAATTTAAGCTTTAAGTATCAAAAGCTGTAAAGTTCGTGGTGAAATAGCCCCTGGAGCTCCATTGCATATGTGCATTTGTGTGTTGGATTAATTTATTTTTGACAATTGGTCGTAAATGGAATTAGGCCCCATTTAAATGAAAATTAACCGCAAGAATAACGTAAACTGAAAAGCTAGATGATAGGTATTGAAATGGAACCATTCACAATGAATCACAAACATGTAAATAAACATTGAATTAGACGTAAACCTAGAAGCTTGCAAGCTTTAAATTTGTCTTTATGTCAAACATATGAAAGTAGCCAATCACAGAGCTATTCTTATCACGTGATCATTCTGCCATCTCCCATAAGATTTCCCGTCGCCATGTGTTCACTCGCTAACGCACTTTCTGTACAAGATCACGGACCAGGAATCGCTGGAGTATCTATACAAATAGCAATTGTAGGTGATGCTTTTTTGAGAGATCAACATGGTTTAACCGGGCAGCTAGTTCTTAATTTTGATACATGTACATAACTTCTTTTTACGGTGATCGCTTCTGCAGGTCTTCATTTGAGCTCACTTGTTTGACTCTCTCTTGCGAGTGACTACTAGTTAAGTTTGCACTTATCGATGTAAATAACAACACATCGTCTTATGTTAATGCTTAATTTTCATTGTGAATGACCCCTTATACTACTCTCTACAATAAACAGGTTAAGACATTTTGGTGAATATAATGATTTCGGATTTAGTAATGCAGGGACATTTTATCCTCCTAAGCTGCGGTTTATCTAGAAAGATAAATATATAGTGATATTTTTCATATTTTAGCACAAATTCATAAGACAATTGTGTTTTAGCGATTTGGTTTTACCCTTGAGCGTACATTTAGATGCCTGCACTATCGACATTGTGTATATTTTATGCCATTATCATTGTTTTCGCGTCACGCAGTTGCACCGAGTTCGGACAAAAGCCGCACTCTAATAATTTTCAGTACACTTTTTCCAAGTAAAGATGCTTATGAGCGGTGTTAAGACCGAACTGCTCCTGTAAATACGAGATTTAATATTCATCAGATTTATGTTTTTAACAAAAACACAAGATACGAAACTTTTTATGAAATGCAACCTTGTTTGGGACTCAGATGGCATGAATCTGTATCCCGGTGAAATGTCGATATTGAATGTTTTATTCCAACTCGACAGTTCCTATGCCACATAAAGAAAGCGCACTTCCATAGTATATATCAATATTATAAAGAGAGAAAAATTGTATGTATGTGTATGTAGGATAATGTAAAAAAACACGCAAACAATTTTGATAATTCTTCCACCATTGAAAACCCCTATTCTTTCTGACGGATATTAGCTGTATGACACATCTAATTTCAATTCCCAAATTACTAGAAGATTAAAAATGATTTATAACGCTTGTGTGCAGAATACGAACACGGAATTATAAAACAAATAATTGCGAAAAAGACTGAATTTCTGTTGAGATTTGCATAAAGTAGAAAATGGTTGTTGCTACTACACAGAAAATGTAAAATGTAAAATAGGATACGACTAGTCAACGGAGAGGACACATAGCACCTCAACCCCCAATCAATCTTTTATGCGTACACCCATCGGGAGAAACTGATAAGGGGAAGAAACCGCAGAAGACATACGGGTTGCAGAGCGAGAAGCGCAGAGTTCCAAGCTCGACCACCCGACCACAGGAGGGTCACTCGGAGACGTCCCTCTAATGTGGTAATCACGACCCAGCAGGTGGAAGCTCGTCAGACTTCCCTCTAGCAGAGCCGAGAAGTTCTAAATTGCAAGCGTCGGAAACAGACTGAGTCATTAACGGAGTCACTGAAACATGAAAGGGAAATGAAATGAGAGGGAATCCGTGGTAGAATACACCACTGCAGCATTTTCTTATGTCAACCATGAAAAACCACGAAAAACCCACAGTCAAGAGTGGACGACAACGGAAATCGAACCCAGGACCTCCAGAATGCGAGCCTCACACGTTACCGCGGAGCCATCTCACTCGGTTGGGTATAAAATAAGACAAATACCACCGATATTTTATTCCAAACATATATTGGTTTATGATTTAGTAACTAAGATAACAGAAGACACAACAAAACTAAACAGAATTTAATCTCCTTAGTACCCGTGATACGCAGGCGATAAAAATGCCAAAATATTTTAATAATCCTCATGTGAGAAAACGTATTTTATTTCCTTCGTATTTATTCTGTAATAAAGTTCTTCAGCAGGGCATGCTAAATCATGAGAAAATAGCAAACATTAGAAATATGTAAACCGCTATTTTATAAGTAACAATTAAAACGATTATTTTTCTCGATGGACGCAGTCTGTACGTTTATTCCAAAGAGGTCAACTTGGTGGCCTGGGAGTACTGAATCTTCATATTCACCAGCTTCACCTCTATTTCGTTGTATATGTTTAGATTTTGTTATTAAATTACTACAGGACCAAAGAGAAGGTACAAAGGTTTAAAACCTCACCTACTGTAATTATTTAAAAGGTTACTCGACCTTCGGACCATGATTGTTCCACCGCCAAAGGATACGTATAAACTATGCAAAATTTCCAGAACTTGGAAAACTGTCGGGGGTGGAGGTTAAGGAACTCAGATGTTACGTCCATTTGCGTGAATATCGAGATATTTTCCATTGCGGCGGTGTAGTGTGTTAATAAAGTTTATGTGTAATACATTTGTTAAAGTTTAATTACTTATGATTTTTTATTCAATTTATTTATTTATGCCTCGGCTGCGTCAGTAATATCTGGTAGAGCAAATATCTCTAAATAGGGGTGGTACAGCTGCAGAATAATTTTATACACGTTACACCAATTATAATTGTACATTTTTACTTCTTTATTATTCCTTCACGGCAGTTGAATAACAATTTACTGACATATCTAAATATGAAGCTGTGAGATATTATTCTTAACAATATTTTTTTTTAAAAAAGGTCATTATCTATTATCCGCACTGCACTAAATTCTCACATCTGCACACTCTGAGATACAACCACTGAACTGACCTGCTTGGGCAGGCTACCTCTTAGCGTCCACAGTCTAAATTTTTAAATTTGTATCTTTCTGGTTTCTGATTGGCTAGGCCTACTCTAACACAACACCTTTAGTTTACTTTGATTTTCTTTCTGCATCCTCCTGACCATTTACAAACGGTTTTGAACGTTACACCGGTATTGTTCCATGGACTGTTGGTAGCTTTTTTAACTTTCTAAGTTATTGTTGTCTCAAGATTACCTTATTGTTAGCAACCTTCGGCTTCCACTTGTGACTCTGTTTGCTACGAAAAGCAGCTTGCTTCTATCCTCACAGCTCCTGCATTATTAAACCAATAAATACATTCACATAACTTTTTATACATATATATAATAAAATAAACACAATAAAATGGCTATAATGTACACTTTATATACTATAATATACACGGAGTGTTTATAGGCGGGCTATTATTTTTATACTGTATAATTAGACTGATATCAGTTAAGCGATAAAAAATACTGCCTCACCATCCATTATTAAGAGCAACCGGATCTATACAAAATTAAGTAACTGCAAAAGGGAAGAGAGGATCAGCTATTGTAAATCTAGATCACTGTACAGTAATTTCATAAAGAACGGGGGGAGGTAAATTCAATTAACTCGTCATTCGAGTTTAAAGGCCTAACCGGGGAACGTCGCGTATGCCAGCTGGTTTATGTATTTTAATACTTCCGCTTTGGTTCATTTATTAACTTCCTGTATGTTCACAATTGATTTATGCCGATCCCGAGCTTGTTTTATAGTTTATGTGCAATCCAAACGGAACACACACAGACTGCTGTTCCATTAACGATTTATTCTCTCAAAAACAGTTTTAATTTTCCACGAAGGCCTATTGAGCTGCGGTTTATTTGAGCTCTCTTTAGTGCAATACTGGATACATTATTATCTATAAAACAGGCACACGATGCTTTAAAACTTCCCAAACTAGTAGCGAAATGTGATCGGCGCATTATTATGAAAAATTATCGGAAACAGGGAAAGATTTGGTTTTCGCCCAACAAAGAGATATCGGTTAGGAGAGCGTCCGGTTCCGCTGCAGTCCGAAGTTAGCTATCGATTCCTCGATAATAACCGACCACCCACCCTTCCAACATTAATATGTCCGGCTAATAATACGCTACAAGAACCTCCTATATATCATCGTTAGCGGTCTACACGAACACGAGAATGTTTTGACAACTTCATCAACATACGTGTTTTTCTCGATTTAGCGATTTTCAGTAGACATAGTGTTGAATTATGAAGTAAGACAACATACTGTAACAAAACTATCTGACATGCAACCCTCAAATTACTTTCTCACCTATTACTATTTCTTAAAATCACAAAACAGACAAGGGTGTGTCTATATGGATGAAGAAGGTGTTTTTTTTACATAATTTATTTACGTAATTTATTAGCCTCACGCTTGGAAGCTAACTTAAAGTTATGTTCTTCAACTGTTGGAGTTTATTGTTGAAGTTGAAGGAGTTTTGCCCCACGCTTTGGGCGCCAATTTGAAGATGATTGTTTGTTACGTAATATGCTGCTACGTATGAGAAGCCGATTTTTGAAGATGTATTTTTGTTGTTACGCTCCAAGTTTAAAAATATTTATTAACTTTGTTATTAAATTACTTCTATAGATATTATTTATGTTTATGTTTGCCTCGGCTGCGTCAGTCTTACTTTAGAGACATGTTTCTCTTAATCAGGGCGTGGTACGACAAGAATGTATGCTTACACAGATTTTAAGTTTTAAATTCACTTCTTTCATTAATCCTTGGCACAAATTAAATAGCACAACACTGATATTAAGAGCTGCGAGATTCTTCAATTTAAAACTTGCACTTTGTTACCACGCATACTTAATTTTCGTTACACACGAATACGTAATAATTCTCTAGAGAACACATCTTCCATCCGGTCACTACCAAGGTCTGCCAGCAACTGAACATATTTCAACCGTATAAACTTTTAACTTTTTGTATTTCAAGTCTCTGATTGGCTAATCCTAGTCCAATAGAATACCTGCATTTTACTAAAGCTTTTTCTGGCTGTTGATTGGCTAATTTTAAACTGTCACAACATTTACATTATTGCTACCCTAATCATGACTAGTAACATTTGAACTCTCAAACTCATTATTGCCTCAAGGTGACTTCATTATTACCTCATTGTTAGCAACTTTAAACTTTTATTCACACAGCTCTTGCATTATTAAATTACCTAATGCATTCACATATAATTATTGAACATGTTTACAATAATATAATCATTTGCAATGACTGTTACATACATTTTTACAAATTACCACATACATATTGCTTCAAGGCGGGCGGTTATTGAAATTATATTATATAATACAATTGAAATTATTCAAGTGTTAAAAATACTGCCTCGTGGTATAAAGGTCAACGTACTTGCTTCTATGGCTAGATACACAGAATATGCAAATTGGTATACAAATTCTTATCTCCGTCTATGTCGGTGATGCCGTTGAACAGATTGTATACAAAGTGAGACTGAACGTACCCAAGTCAGTGGGCCGTTTACCTATGGAATGAGAAGCAGAGGGGAGGCGGTACTGATACACAGAGTCCGGAAATTGTACCGTACGCTCCCACGAGGAAGGGATAAGATGAAGGGAGGCACCGGGCGGCCGGAACTAGGGGCGACGGCACAGAAATGACAAGGTTCCTACATTTTCGAGATATAAATGCCTCGACAACGCACAGGCAGACCGGGAAACCCCACCGCACATGGGCACTAACGCCCCCACTGAGAGCTTGTTTATCCCAGCAATCAGCCAAGGCTCCGAGGGACGGAGAAGGTTAACAGAGAACATTCTTTTCCCTACGCCGCACCGAAACTCCATCACCGACACTTCCAACTGAAACGGGGTGAAGGATGGATGAAATTATTAATAGAATGAAATGGGGATAGGAAATTCGGGAAGGTAAAGATCCTTCGCATCAATCGCCTGGCGACCGGGGAAACCCCGAAAAAAACCATGGCTCAGGAAGGTCGGCCACGAGAATCGAACCCACGATGCGGGCCACAGATGCTACCGCTCAGTTATTTACCTATAGAAAATAGTGGAAGTATTGCATTCCACCCAGAATTTCTATACCGAGATTTCACTGGAAATACACACTTTATACTCCTCAATAAACAAATAATTTTCAGAAAAAAGGTCAGTGTGTAGAAATAGTATAACTCAAAAACGAAGAGTGTGTTGGTATTCGAGTTCAGCATCTTCCAAGGATGAGACACGACTATTTTCAAGAAAATCCGCCCACCCGGACCTCAAACTACCTATATGGAAGAAGTTTTGCTATTTTTTATTTTCTCTAAAATGAGTTAAACATGTTATTTTAATCAAAATCGTTAAGCTGTTTTTATGAGGAATAAGTTGTATATATAGAAGTTTCTACGGATATCCCTTGAATTCCTCTTCATTTTGAATGTCTTTTGCAGAATTGGTAGACTGTAGGAGATAGACATTATACAACGCAAAAAGAATTCTCTCTTTAAAACACAATTTATTTCAAATAAGTTCTGTGACATTAGCCATTTTCTAGACATTCCCTATTATTTGTTAGAATTTTTCAATATTCTGAAAGTACTATCAGTTACTTCTTAGGGTGTCCTGGAAAGAATATGAAATTTCAAGGCCAGGACATAGAAAATAGCTTTGAAATATCCAACAATTCCGTTACCTCTATCCCTCTTGTACCTATAAGGAAATGTGTAATAGAACTATTTCTGCAAAGATTTATCCCAATTTACGTGAAATGGATAGAGAAACGGGTTTTAGTAAGAGGTTTGTAGAAGCTATGTAAAAATAACACATAATGTTTGTTAGTATGATAGTGTTAGTGATAATTTTTGCCTGTTTCTTCTGTATGAGTTAGATTTAGAAATTATTGTATGTTATTACATTTTTGTAATGAACATTATAATTCGGCTTATGCCTGTTATGTTCAGAACAATAAATAAAATAGTGGGTAGTGAAACTTAAGTGAATGCAACACGTCAGATGTTTTCAAATCGCAAGTCTCTATTCGTTTTTTCTCGTGATAATGCTAGGAAGATGGAATTTCAAAGCCATTACATAGCGGTTCGCTTTTTAAAACCTGACTACCGCTTTGGCTGACGTAACTTTTTTATAACTACAAAGAAATGTGCAATGAAATTTTATATTGATTAACAAGTGGTAGACTGAATAATAAGGTCTTGAATGAGTAGAGAAAGTCATTTGAATGCAACACAAGATCTTTTATTGTTAATTCAATTCTTCTAAGCTAACTGATATACAGATTGTAGACATACAGTGGAAGAGGATATTCATGTGCGAGTCCTCAAAGACAAAAACTAACCATTTGAGTAGAAAAAACAAATAAATAATTCTTCAACACAAGGAACTTGTTACTAAGAGAATACACCCAGCACAAGTGTTGCTTGATTCCAGACACCATCCAAATGGTGTCCCATATGTAAGTATGCAGCCTCCCAAATTTATGAAGGCAAGCAAATAATCTGCGCATCAAAGTCGTCCTTCGTGGTGCAGTGGTTACCATGATAGCTTCTAGTTCCCGAGGTCGCAGGTTCAAAACCGGCGAAGGGCGATGGATTGTTTCGGGCGTGAAAATCCTTAGCATGGCTTCCTTCGGAAGTAAATTAAAGCCGGTTGTCCCGTGTCGTAGATTTACGGCACGTAAAAGAACCTCAAGCCGATAAATATGAGCCTCTGAGCAAAATAACCGGTCTTTCACGCCCAATATAGAGTGGGACGCTAAGAACCACAGCAGTTAAAGAGCGTCAAATAAAACTCAATTTAATTTCAACTTTGGGCATCAAAGTGGCCATGGATCGACTTATCCTGGCTAATTCCATTTCGTGCTGCGTTCACATATGTTCGCAACATCTTGTTTTAAAACAGTGGGCCTTCGGTATAAAACCTGACCGTTCATGGAGTGTTGTACGTCAGGGCGAATGCCGGTTAGCTTACCCACTACCCACACTCTGCACTCAGGACAGGCTTCCTGTCCTTCCGTTACCACGTAATCACAATCTTCAGTATTACTCTTTTATTTTCGAATATGGGAAGGCAGTTATCTTTAAAACAACGTATATTTGCATATAAGTGTTATTTTAAATACGAAACGGCCCATCGCGTTTGTGAAGAATTCATCCTGAAGTTTCCTGCACAGTTGCTCCTTCCAGAACTTCAATTCTCGATCTTATAAATAAATTTGAGACTACTGGT
The DNA here is from genome assembly GCA_030765065.1 of Deroplatys truncata. Lineage (NCBI taxonomy): Eukaryota > Metazoa > Arthropoda > Insecta > Mantodea > Mantidae > Deroplatys > Deroplatys truncata. The sequence goes on from CM060985.1 coordinate 101,838,439, forward strand.
TCAGTGCAAAACAAAAAACACATGTGAAGACGTGCAATGTTAACAGAAAAAACAGATGAAGTTAACGAAAATCTTGAACGTTCTTCACGAAAATTACTACCGAAATTAGCACAATTTGGAGTTTCAGTGACTTTTGCACATACAGAATTTTCTATGAGATAAGAGATGATTTTGTTATCTTTTAGTACAGGTTTACAGGAATACTGATTTAAGAAAGGAAGATAAGACGCTGGCACGGCCGGCTGTGACATGTCGTACTACCCAGGCACGAAACCCCGTGCGAACAGTCAGGTTTTATACCGCAGACCCTGTACGACTGCTACACAGGAGTGACCGTAGGATACCCTTGCAGAGCAGCACAATACGGTCAGCTCATAGAGACAATTTGCGGTTATGAGTGGATGCATTTCATTAGGATGCAAAATGCAGCTTAGTATTATGTGAATATGCCATAATAACCCACGGTTAACATATATGACAGCTTGATCAAAGGTCAAACAAGGCACATCATAGTTGTAGAATCAATATTAGCAGGACCAAGAAGCCTGTGCAAGGTGAAAATTTTAACTGACATATGCTGGGACAGAGGGCAATGAGCCAGGGCCATTGGCAGCCAACCATTGCGCAGTGTGTAAATTACGACTGAACATTAGTCCATGTGTACCAGTAAATATCATTATGCCATGCAACATAATATGAATAAGACGTAATTAACATACATATAGAATACTGTAAGTTATAAAACATGGTAATGGTTAGGTCATCAGGAACCCTAGGAGAATTTCGGCATTTAAGCACACGCTTGCCTCTGTATTTCTGGAAACTATCAGGAGGAAAGGGTGAAGAGAAGGATATAGGACGATGAGATCCAGGCAGCAGACTCGGACATAGTTGCGATCACTAACACCTCCAGATATTACATTCTGACATGGGAGAGATCCCCCACGGAAAGATCTCTCTGAAGGTCTGCCCCATACCCAACGCTAGGGCAGATAGTTTCAGAAAGCAAAGTCCACCGTCCACTCGCCTGATCCTTCGACCCTGAAACATGATAAAGAAATGAAATGACAGTAAATCGAGGACAAGAAAATTCATAACATTATATAATCCACCCCAGCATTCGCCTATCTACCGAGGAAAATCGCGAAAAGATCCAAAGTCAAGAGTAGATGGCCAAACGAACCCGGAACCTTCCAAATGAGTACTGCGCGTTATTGAAGAATCGTCTCACTCGGTAAAACAACGTATCTCATACTCTTAACACGCACACAAAAAGATACATAACATAAAATAATAAGTTTACAGAGCCTCTTATAGGTTTTAATAGGGCCAAATATAAACAGAGAGCTATCCTACAATCTACTCTCTTTTCCTTAGGAAACTTGGGTTAATCACAGCGAGTACAGGAAAGAAATCAAATGGTTATGGGAGTTTTCACTCAAAATTCAATTGCACTTTTAATATCCTCACCCTAATTTGCATGAACCTATTGATGTAATAAAAACGTTTTACAGTAAGTCCATTATCAAGTGGAATACTAATGCAATACCTAAAGTAAGACAACACAAAATAATCAATTAAGCGTACTGGATCCTTTTGCAAAATATTAATTCATACAAAAGTGGACTAACCCAAATGTAACCAGTGGGAGGTCGATCTAAAAATAAAAATAAAAATTTGTAACTCTACGATGACACCAAACTTTTAGTAACACATAAGAAAAGTGATGATAGTATTTTAAAACACACCAGATTTGCTTTTAATTGAACACTCTGGAGTAAATTAGAAAGAAACCTGTCCATTTTTTCTTTTCTCTACCAGTCTCAATTTACATGCTCACCAGGAAAATATTATTAAGACTTAAGCTAATAATATGTGATGTATGATTAGGTCGCAATTTACAAACCTGGAAAGAAGGTATGAATTGTATTTCACAGTTTTAGTAAAGATGATTTAAAGAATATTAACATAAAATTATTGCTACAGAATACAGAGTAGTACACAAGCACAGTAATAGGCACGCACCAGATAGGGCAACTAATTGCAGCACGAAACGATATGTGCAAAAGAAACAACAAATATTGAGAATATAAATGATATATGCAAAAGAAATACCAAATATTGAGAATGTGCCATAGCAAGAAAAGAAAAATTAACAAATACAAACAATAGTTAAAACGGGAAGAACAGCTAGTATTCCAATTATATGAGCGGTTAGGTTACAAATGTAGGCTAACAAATGAATTAACTTCAACCAAGCAACGAGGCGTTAGGCTCGTGCATGGCCAACACTGCTCGCGAATAAACGTGCACTTAAATGCTGGAGTAATTCTTTATAAAAAAAATTCTGATGTATTGCACTCACATGCCTTTCTCTACTCTTGTACAAACTATTTTTACAAACGCTTACTCTTCATATACTTCATGTTAATCGATATGTTAAGCTTGCTGTTAATTTTCTTGTAGATGTAAGGGGAATATGGTAGGCTTTAATCGATAGTCAAACCCTTTAAGAGCTGGTTGCTATGTGAAGCATCCCATTCTCTTTGCATGTCCAGGGTATAAAATTACGAATAGCGAATTCTCATTTGAGAAAAGTATAAAAATATTGGAAAATTCAAACAAATAACGAGGAATATCTCGAAAATGATTCACTCGACAAAAAAAGGTATATGACACAAATTGTATGATTTAACGAGATCTACATTTTTGTATACAAAAACTTTCTCTCTCTCTCTCTCTCTCTCTCTCTCTCTCTCTCTCTCTCTTACGGTTTACCAATTATGCGGTTTACCATTCACAATGAAGAGGACATTCCCAGAAAATGTAATATATGCATTTCATTTGTCATAAAAATATCTTAAACATATGATATTTTAACCCAAAATAATTCGAGCCATTTTTGAGAAAATCAAAACTTTCGAAAAATGTTCCATGTAAAGGGTAGCCTGGGGTGGGTAGATTTTCTTGAAAATCTTGGTGTCGCATCTTTGAAAGATACTGAACCTAAATACCAAGTTTGGTATTTATCCGACTTTTTGTTTTTGAGTTATGCTGTTTACAGATACACACACGGACCTTTTTCTAAAAATGCTTTGTTTTGAATTCAAGCGCCTCAAAGCGTGTATTTCCGGTGAAATCTCAGTATCGAATATTTGGGTGGAATGCAGTACTTTCCCTACTTACTATACATAGTAGGAAAAGTAAAAGGGGTATAACTCTCACAAAGTTATAATCAAACCTTTAATTTTGCCTTAAGTATTTGTAAAGCGTAGGCAAGACGGCATCCAAAAATTCAAGATTTAACAAGTATTACAGTGAACGGTTTTACTGACACAATTGCAATGCAAAGAAGATGCCCAAAAACCACCTTTGTACTAAACAGGCAAAACCAGGCTATGTATTTAATATTGCCAGCGAATATTGTGGCGTATGCCTAAGATGATAGGGTACACGACTCTCTGGGCACCGGGATCCGTGACAGCAGTCTGCCTGGGAGTAGGGGAACTAGGTGTTAGGGGAACTAAGTATTAGGGAGGGGATAGCGTCAGTGACGCCTGAGTTTAGCGTTGTTTTTAACAGTCAGTAAGTAAGCTCCGTGCAGGAAAGAAGTGCGACTGCTAAAGCACGATGTCTTCGTCGGAAGACAATGGGAAAGGAATGTAAGTAATGTAACCAGTTTCTATCTCATTAAACCCTTAGCCAACCACTCTTTTGGAGTCTTAATTATGGTAGTGTAGTGTCCTTCCTCTCCTTTAAAGCCAGGTATTATGTTGGAATAGCCATTATTTTATGTACTTTCTTTAGCTGCGTCCCTCGTCGTAGCCTCGCATGTGAAGTTCTTGTTTAATTTGCCCGTACCTCTTGCAAGCGAGTAGCTCCCATCTGTTTTTTGTGAAGTAATTAAAGAGAGGCATACGACAATATTGTGGCGCCAGACACAGTATTGCTTGATTAGCGACAATATTGTTCGTGTAATTATTTTGGCTTGCGTTTTGAATTTCGTCTGGTGTGGCGAGGGTAGAGTGGGTGAAGTAAGCGTTACTTTTTCTTTGTGTGGTATTCTGTGGAGAGCGTGACTACTTCAAGTCGAGTGTCTGCCATGGAATGTGCCCTCGTGTGTTTAACATCTCCCACCAATTTATTCCTTTTAATTTATATTCAATAAATTGCAGATAGTGTGGTTAATGTAAAATTCTGTGTATTTTTGTGATAACTATCCCACGCTTGCTCTGAAATGTGTTGTTAAGGTTTCTGATCCTCTCGCTGCCTCTGATGCTACATCTTCCAATGTTTATGCTGGGGTAACTAAAATTTAATATCTAGCTGCAAACCTTTTGGCCTCACCCAGGTATATAACAATATCACCTCGAGAAAATAAATAAATAGCAATTGGCACGAGCAAAGCAATATGTCGGTACAATTTTGGGATGGAATTACACATCAAGCTCACAAAATCACTCCTATTTTGTATCAAACCGGACTATAAAAGACCTTTCCCCAGGTATAATACACGTAATCCCCTGAGAAAAGCTGCAGTCGGTCTGACCAGTCAACCCAAAAAGAGCCGAGAGGGACTCCCTCAGGTGATACGCTTACATCATGTCATAGAAAAACAAAAACACCCAGCACAGTGTATCAACCATAACACAAGTTAGATTGTATTTTTGCGAAATTAACTGTTTTCTGTTGACCCTGTGGCATTACCCCGACTATTATCTTAACGTTACCTTGGCAACATCCAGTGTTACTAATCCGATTAGATGTCGCGCTTCGCAAGTTTGGTGTAAAGCTGTTTGATGCTAATGAGGCTTTCAGAAGCAACTCTGCCTCATACCACAATTGGACAAAACACCCTCTCCCGCGATCGCTTGGTCGTACAGAACAAAACAAAGGCTTTTCATCCCCGAGTGGATTTAATGTCGTCCAGTATAATAAAACCAGAAAACAAGGGTTGGTCTCCACTAAACGGGGATGAATGGCGTTCGATCTCTTGCTTGGACGTGAGTACAGAAGTAAAATAATAGTCGACTTACAACACCCCCAGATTTCTTTAGCTGTCATCCGTTTTGTCCGGCCTCTATCTGTGGAGACTTCATCCTTTGAAAATTGCTGATGTCGCTCAGAATTGGTATTACTTCCGCTAAAAAGAAAACTCTGATGTCTTAACACCCAATGACTGTCACCACTATCATAAATAAACATTAAATGTCTGTTGTGTTACACTTGCATGACTTTCGCTATCTTCTGTCGTTTATTAGTGGGTATACAAACTATTCATACGAAAGCCTATTTTTCTATATTCATTTTAATCGAGATAAACCTTTGCAGAAATAGCTACATTACACATTTCGTTATAGCTTCAAAGCAAAATGTTTAGTCAAATATTTAAGAAACAGACGCCATATTCTAGCCCTAAAATTTCATACTTTTCCCAATCGCGAGAAACAACTGAATATAGACAGGACTTAAAATAATTGCAAGGTATTGAGCAATTCAAAGCATTAATAACGGATATTTCGGAAATGGCTTATTGCACAAAAAATTACTTGAAATAAATCGTGCGTTTTAAAGAGTTCTACATGTTTGTTTCGTACGTTTTCTTCTATCGCTTAACGTATACCAGTTATAAAAGATTGTACAACATTCCTTCCGAATGAATAGGATTTCATAGGCTGATCCCTGAAAATGCAAAATATACATTGTATTTTTCAAATAAATATCTTTAACATGTGGTATTTTAATCTAAACTGTTATAACAGTTTTTGGCAGTATACAAATTTTGAAAAATATTCTATGTAAAGGATACTTTGGGGTGGGGATGTTCTTGGAAAACTTTTTTTTTATTTTGGAGACCTCAAAGCATATAGTTCCAGTACCGAAATTTTAGGTGGAATGTAATACTTTCTCTAACTAGTATGCATGTGATAGAGAAAGTAAAAAGTGATCATTCTACCAATCATCATTCTATCTCCTCTATTTATGCTAAATGTTTTACTCGAAATGACTTCAAAATAAGAAGTAACTCGACATATTAGTAGATAATATACGAAAACAAAGCATTCAAATGTGCTATCATAAATCGCAGCTCAGGGGAAAAACAGTAAGAGTAATCAAATTTTCAAACATATTCCGCAAGATGGCTTATCCATGCTTGGAAAATATCCTTACTCATATAAAATGGAATATTTAAGAAACACTTAATGCTGTGAAAAAATTATTTCCATAAAAATTGTGCATTTAATAAACTCTTTTTCTTGCTGTATGGCTTTTCCATTATAGAGTATTGAACAAAATCACATCAAAATTTAAAGTACCTCACAAGGTTTACAGGCTATTAACAGAAAATTCAAGATGTATGTTTTATTCTTCTTAGCATATCAAATCCAGCATACTTTAATCAAAATTGTTAGAGCTGTTTTATAAGATAAAAATAAGGAAATTGTTCCCATGTTATGCCATAGGTCCGGGGAGGTCTACCATAGTAAAATATTAAGTTCTATTCACTTTATAAATACAGTAATTATAAACTCAATCATAAATTGTGGAAAAATAAAGAGATTTTTATGACTAAACCTTTTATCAGAAAACAATCTCATGTAAACACTCACACGGCTTTTCTACTCAACAGATTCACATATATTAGTTTTAATTATATTCCAATGGTCATATAAAACGTGATTCCTTTATTCGCTTTATCTTATTAATGTATTATGTGAGTCCCAGTTGTGGCATTGTATTTTTCAAGTGTGTTTCAACCTTTCTACATTCAAACATATCTGTCAGAGGTAATTGGGAAAGTGTTTACATGCTAAATGTAATATATCGAAAATGGCTAATGCGTGAAGAAATGACGCATATGGATTATTTTAATGAGCTCTACATTTTTCATAGAGTACTTCTTTTGTCAATCTCTTGCAGATATCTCTATTATAAAAATTATTTTTGAGTTCAATTGACCTTTAAACGTGTATTTCTGTGAAATATCGACATGGAATAGCATCTCTCTTCTAAGGATAGACGATCGAAAAAGTAATAATTAAAATTTAAAAAGGTGATTTTAAATGGTTCCCAACTTTTCTACGTTTACCATTTCGCAATGATTCTGCAGTGCCTTCAGGCAGATACTCACCCGTAGGATAACTAAAACTTCTGCCGGCTAGAAGCACACTGTTTGCCAGGAGGAATCGGATTTCATAGCCCCTTTAATTCAAACACAAAATTCCTCAAGAAAATTACAATTTAAGCAACATGTCTTTCTAATAGATGTTGGAAATGATCTCCTTGTGCCATCACTCAACTCTCATACCTTTTAAGAAAGTTTTCATTAGCATGTGTGAACTTTCTCTCGTGAAATTACTTCACGAGTTTGTCCATTATAAGGACAATGCGGTTTAATTTTGATTTCTTAGCGAGAACAGATATTCTAATACTATTCATATTTAGGAATAGAACATCTGAGCACCAGGGAACTTTTCTATAAATCGCCATCTCACTTCTCTGTAAAATGCACTAATTTTTACTATTTCTACCACCTACATAGCAGGCATAGAAGGTATTGCATTCCACCCAAAAATTCGATGCTGAGATTCCATTAGAAATATATTTTTGAGGCCCCTTAAATCCAAGAAGTACATTTTTAGAAAAAGATCCGTGTATCTATGAACAGCATAACTCAAAAACGAAAATTCCGATAAATGTTGAACTTGGTATTTAGTTCCAAAGATACGACACGAAGATTTTTAAGAAAGTTACCCTATCCTAAAGAAACCTTTACATCGAACATGTTTCCAAAGTTTTGATTTTCTAAAAAATGGCCAGCTATTTTTATTAAAATACCATGTATTGCATGAAAATTTTTTATCTTGATTTTCTGGAAATAATCAAGTCCTCTTCACTCGAAAGGAATTTAGTATAATCTTTCATAACAGTTAAACGTTAAACGTTAGACAAAAACGTACAAGAAATTAAATCCCTTTAAAACACAATTTATTTAGAATAACTTTTGAATGGTTCGAGTTGTTTAACGTGGCCATTTTTTTAATTCCTATCGATTTTCAATTGTTTCTTGCGATGTCATGGATAGAATAGAGAACTTTAAGGCCAGCATTTAGCCTCCAGTTCTTAAACATTTGACTATCCTTATTCCCTTTATATGTACAAAAAAATGTATAATGTACCTATTTTTGAAAGGTTTATCTTGATTAGAACGAAGTAGATAGGAAAATAAACTTTAGTAAGAATAATTTATATCCCACTAATAAGCAATAGAGCACAGACAATCACGTGAACGGAACACATAAGAACTTTTGGAATTATAACAGCACTAATATGAAAATAACACTAAAACACTTTATTTTGTGATGTTAACAACATGAGCATAACACTCAGGCAAATTCCCAACTGGTTTAAGAGTGGACATTGAAAGTAGATGAAAAGATTTCAGACAGGAGTCTCTCGGCTACAGTGACCGTGTTGTACAACTACTAAAACGTTTATTATTCCAACCAGTTGTATTTAATTACAATATATAGGTACAATAAAATGATTTCAGTTAAGTAATACACATTGTTAATATCCACAGACTGAAAAAATGGTTAAGAGTATTCGATACTGAATTTTCGACATTTCAAAAAAAATGTTTCATAGAAAAAGTGTTCAAACTTTATAGAATCGTGATGGTAGTGTGGTTAAATGCCCAAATGTAACGTTTGAATGTACGTGACTAAAATCTCACAAAATGTTTTAAGATATGTGTTTTTTTAACTGCAATAAAGGTTTATGTTAACTTTTAATAATCTGAAACAGCTTTAGAGTGCTGGAGCTATACAACCCCTCCCTTAAACTCTCACACTCACCTTTTGTGCTGTTTATTCAAGGAAAGTGAAATTGCGTATTTATTTTAAAATCACTGTATAGAGCCTTTTGGGCTAAATAAACTTTAAATAAGGATCACTTAGACTTATTCTTTTTATCTGGTGGTGTAATGTGTCAAAGCACATAAAATAGACAGTTATGTCTTAGCTTAAGTTACGAATCATAACTTTTTAAGCAATGACGTGAGAAAAATTTCGACACTAGTTTCTATTCAACGGATATTTCTTGGACTTTATCAGAATATTCCTTCACATAGAACATTTTACAGGATATTTATTATTTTATTGATGCATCTTCATATTTGAATATTCCTGACGAATACTCTACCTCGATTTCTCCTCTCGTAAAAGTTGAAAGGTTTTTTTTTCTCTCATCCCAACACCGCCCGTCCTTTGAAACCCAGTGACATACTATAAATATTTATATGGCGCGGGGTGTATGTGCTCGCACCATGTCTCAAACAGGGGTTGTGGACATTCTAGTCTCAACTACGTGATGGAAACATTTGGATGACATAAAATTTGCATTTCGGAAATTTGATGTGGTTGCATTCAAAGGAACGAAAATATATCGCGTATGTGACTGGAACAAACGTGATCTGTGATAGTTTGCCTACCTCGCTTTTATACAGTGTGTTGACAACAAGAACTCCATTGTTTTAGTTTATCTATCGCCACCTAAGGTAATTTAAGTATTGTATTTAACTTAAACAATTCAATAGTTTGGTTTGATTGGAAATATGCGTTTTAAGCATCACTAGACACACACACACGCACACACGGATAATCTAGAAAATTACCTGCATGTAGAAAAGAAATAAAGGAAGAATAATGCACTTTCAAAACATAAAATTACACATAAAACTATATCCTGAAAATTCGTGGTTCATGAAATTAAATGCTTAAAGTCTAGTTTAGCTTTTCAACTATATATTGAAAGTGAGACATTTTAACAAATTCCCCTGCTCCAAGTACATTTCTTGTAGAAAAAGTTTTTCTAACGAGACATTACAGATAAAATATGTATCTTGAATTTTCTGCAAACAGGCAACAAAGTTCTCTTAATTATCACTTCATGGGAAACCACATAAAATAGATACAGACATTAGCTATTCTTACAGTTACATCCTCGCAGTATGAACCCTTTTAAAATACTTTTTGTTGTATGCTTGAATTTTCTCAAGGTAAAGCTACACATGTTGTGACGTGTTTGAAAATAGGTCATTTTTTTTCTTTACTCGCATAAGTCTATTACTGATAGAAATCTGCTTGAAACAAAATGTTTATGGACAGTATAATTTAACATTTTGGTATCCACTAATACTTACACATTAATACAGTGCCCAGAATATTCCCTAAGAGCGAAATGTCGATGATTTGATCAAACGTGACGCGATCTTCACCGGAAGAGGGTCAAGCTATTATGAACAACGGTCGTGGAAGCCTATAATTTAATTTATATAATATCTTAATTAAAAATGTCGTACTCTAAACATTAAAGTATGGGCATTATCAGTAGAAGAGAAGAGTGTCTTGATGGCGTTAGAAATGGATTGTCTAAGACGCTCTGCTAAGATTTCTTGTTTAGATAGAACAAGGAATGAAAGAAGTAGGGAAATCATGAATATTCATGGAACCACATTAAATTATATCCAAAATAAACAATTAAAATGATGTGGACGCTTAAAAGGAATGGAAGAAGGAAGAATTCTAAGACTGAACTACATCAGAAAGAAGCAAAATAGGTCTTCCAGAATTACCTAGAGCATGAAATACAGCAGATAATGGAAACCAGAGGGTTGGAGGAGGAAGAATGGAAACATAAAAATAATGCGTCTGGCAACCGGAAGACGATGAAAACCGTTGTGAAAAAGTGTGCTCTACTATTTATCTTTTGTACCGGGTAGAAGCAGTACAAATGACTTGCCTCCTAAGAGGTAATTCTATGCACGAAGGTTAATGAGATGTTACACCACCATTTTACTCTGTCAGTGCTGGTTTGTTCAGAAAAAAGAAATGTTTTGACAAATGTTTGTGTTTATAATTCATCTACGAAAAGATTAAAGCAAGTTTTAGTGAAGTATACGATTGGACAGCAACTAATAAATAGGTTTTGTTAGTCTAACTTTCTTCTTTATGCGCCCCGTTTACATACAGTTTAGCATTTTGTTTCGTACAAATTATAATTCACGCTGGAGGTAATGACGTCGCAACAGTGCTCTGTATAAGTGAACACATACATGCTTCAGACTGCTGTATTATCTCGCGCAGTATCACGCGTACATATCTTCAGTATAAACAACGTTACTATTACTTACAAATACTTTTGTTTTATTTTAAGTAAATATACATACTAATACTATAGAAAGAGGAACTTGTGCGTTTGGAGGGATGGGATACTCTCTAACTCACTCAACCAACCAATTTTGACAATTCTTTCATCATTGGAAAGCACTGTACTTACGGACGGACATTGGCTATAACTGGAAGTTTAGCGGTTTGTCATATCCATGTCACCCAATTTCAGTATCGTTGAATATGAATATCGGAGGATATTTATTGGCATATTATTATGAACATGACGGATTTTTAATTACTTCCAGCACAAATAGGTAATTAGGGAAGCTTAAAACATTTCAAAATTGGAGAGGTAAATTGCATATTGTGTCCGTATCACAAAATGTACCTCTGATTTAGCTGAACTTGTTCCCAAGTATTTTTTATATACTTTTTGTCAAAACGTGATACACTTGGGTCTTTGAGTGAATCAAAAATCATAAGGTATTCTACAATTTCAATAAATTTCCTAACATTCCAAACAACATTTCTTGGTCTAATCAGACCAAACATTCTACAGCTTTGCTATAGGACTGGATAAAAATTCTAGGTTGCCTTACAACTCTCAAAAATTAAGCTGCATACTATATTTTCAACCCCTTTTACTTTCTCACTACTTATAGTAAGTAGAAAAAGCATTACATTCCACCAAAAAAATCGGTACCGAAATTTCACCGGGAATATACGTTTTGAGACTCCTTGAATAATACAAAAATCTGATGTGTTACATTCACGTGACCTTTCCCACCCTCTATCGCTTATTATTGAGTATACAAATTATTCTTATGAAAGTTTATTTTCCTATATACTTAATTTTAATCGAGATAAGCCTTTCCGGAAACAGCTGCATTCACATTTTGTTATATATACAAAGGGAATAGCGATAGTTAAATGTTTAAGATCTCGACCTATACACCGGTCTTAAAATCTCTTACTGTTTTCATGACATTGCCAGAAACAACTGAAAACCGACAGGACTTTAAAAGAATGGCTAAGTATTGAACAATTAGAACAATTAATAACGGCTATATCATAAATGGCTGATACCACAAAAAGTTACTCAAAATAAATTGTGTGTTTTAAAGAGATCTACGCCTTTTCTATACTACGTTTTTGTCTATCATTTAACGTTTACCAGTTACACAGATTATACAAAATTCCTTTCTAATGAAGAAGCTATTCCAAGAAAGTTGCAGATTTACATTTATTTGTCATCTAAATATCCTTAATATATGGTATTTTAATCAAAATCTTATTTAGAATAATTTTTAGAAATGAAAAATTTAGAAAACTCTCCCATGTAAGGGGTAGTTTTGGGTGTGGCATTTTCTTGAAAATCTCCTTGTTGCATCCGTGTAAGGTGCTAAATCTAAAAGAAAAGTTTCGTATTTATCAGACTTCTTTTTGAGTTGTGCTGTTCTTAGCACACACACGAAACTTTTCTAATTTTTTTTATTCACGGACCTCAAAACATGTTTTTTTCGGTGAAATCTCAATTTCAAATTTTTGGGTGGAATGTAATGCCTTCTCTACCCAATATGTAGGAGATATAAAAAGTAAAAAAAAACATTTTTAGAAAAAATTCCGCGCGTGTATGTGAACAGCATAACACAAAAACGAAAAATTAAGGAAACACCAACTTGTTACTTAAGTTCTTCTTCCAAGGATACAACACAAAGATTGTCAAGAAAATCTCCCACCCCAAACTACCCTTTTATACGGAAAACTTTTCAAAAATTTTGATTTCAAAGATGGCTAACGATTTTGATTAAAATACTGTGTTTATGATATTTTCATTACAAATTAAATATATATCTCTTGAATTTTCCGGGAATAGTCTCTGAAGTCCTCGTCATTCTGAATGACTTTTCATAAATTGGTAAACCGTAGGCGATAGATAAAATCTTAGTATACAAACGCTGCCTGATATAGCACACAAATTAACCTTTTTTGTGGAATTCGCCATTTCCTAGATATTGGTTTGAATTTTCCAATACTACTATTCTCAACTGGGAAGAGATTCAAGGGTCATGGAATCTGAAAACCATCTCATAGCGATGTGCTCTTCAAAAATCTGATTATCACTTTACCGATTGTACCGTACTAGAAATGTGTAAATGTGAATTGGTATTTTAGCTGGATTTACACAAAAATAGCTAGAATAATAAGCTTTTGTAGGAATAGCTTGTGAATGTAACACATGTGTTTGTTCAATAATATAGTAGACACTTCAAAATTTGAAAAATGAATCTTCTCTTAACTTTATTTACAGTCCCTTGTAGACAAATCTACACTGCTCGGAAATCACGGCAAACTATTGCGCACAAGAGCTATAGTACTTGGCAACAACATAGGATATGTTAAAGTTTCAAAAATCTATACCTATCCATATTCTAAATCTGTTGTGTATAAACCTGCATCATTTGACCAATCAGGGAAAACCTTTGAACACCTACACACGATTTTCAAAAATCACCCCTAGCTTTTTTTTTCAAACCCTAACTAAAGAATGTACCCGTGCAAGAAATTCCGAATAGGTCAGCTAGTGCTTGAATAAATTTATTTATTTTATTATTATTATTAAACAACTATTTTAACTCGTTTGTACCAAATTACATGTTAGGATTATAAATACATATACAAAATTAAACAAACAATTAAATGGATGAATAAATGCTAGAAATGAAGGATATAAAAGCACAGGTGTAACCTTAAACAAAAATAAAGTAGTCTAGTTATTAATATCGTTTAACTCTGTAATTATTTCACTTCCTATATTATTAAACAAAATTGTCAATTCTTTATTTCAATGCTTCAATAACGACAAACATTTTCTTTTTGTTTCCTTGTTCCGTTTTACTTTAAATACACATAAATAAATGTTAAAGTCAAAACAGCTTCCTTTTGTTTTGTTCAGATGTATGCAAGTGTTTTTAGATTTTTTGCTATTTTCATTTCACAAGAAATATTCCACTGAAAATATAAGAAATAACCGGTTTGAGAATGAAATAACACGGAAAGTTAAGTTTCAGTAATGCAGTAACAAATTCGCGGCGGCATAGGAAACAGAGTGCACTCCACTCTGCTCTGGTCCTCAATTTATCCGTCAAATGCTATTTTCTCACCACCTATAAGGGAAAGTGCAGTTGCCTAACGTCTACATTTTTTAAAAATAAGCGTTCATAAATTTCTCAATGTACCCATAAAGACCTATCTCCGACTTAAGGGATGTCAGCTATAGCTCTTCCACCCGACATATTGACAGTGCTTGCTTTCTTTATGTATACTGAAGAAGGCTGGTGATATTTATTTATGCGCGTGCGTGCGTTTTAGCGGGAGCAAAATACACGTTTTATGTTTGAGTCAGCTTTAGATAAATGTTTGGGTACTCTTTCAAATTTTATAACAGAATATTAGACACAATAGAATTAAAAATCGGATGTGTTACATTCACATAACTTTCTCTACCCTCTAGCGCTTATTAGTGAATATACAAATTATTCTTACGAAAGTTTATTTTCCTATCTACTTCATTTATTGAGATGAACCTTTCCATAAATAGCTGCATCACACATTTCGTTATAGTTACAAAGGAAATAGCGATAATCAAATGTTTTATAACTGTACGCTATGCGTTAAAATTGCATACTCTTTCCACGACATCGCAAGAAACAACTGAAAATCGACAGGACTTTAAAAGAATGGCTAAGTATTGAACAATTAGAACCACCAATAACGGATATCTCGGAAATGGCTTATGCCACAAAAAAGTGGTATGTTTTAAAGAGTTCTACATTTTTGTACAATACGCGGTGTATTGCTTAACATTTACTAGTTATGCAAGGTTAACCAAAATTCCTTCCGAATAAAGAGAACTTCATAGGCTATTCCCAGTGAATCTTCATGTCGCATCTTTGGAAGATATTAAACTTAAATTTCAAGTTTGGTATTGGGTTTTTTTACTTTTCGTTTTTGAATTATGGTATCTTGATACACACGGACTTATTTCTAAAAACATTTATTCAAAGGTCCTCAAAATATGCATTTGTGGTGAAATCTCGTATCAAAATTTTGTTTGGAATGCAATACCTTCTCTATCTACATCGCACGTGGTAGAGAAAGAAAAAGCATGCTATCATTTTGAATAAAAAATGCACTATGCTGGTGTAAACATAATTTTAAACTAGTGCTTAACAACGAAATTCATTATGAATGAAAATCATAATTGCGTTTCGGTGATGAGTTTTATCTAGAGTGTTTATTCATTTGTTATGTTCTATTCAATCTTCTGTTATCAGAAGTAGGCAAAGTTTCTCTCATAAATAGTGTCAAAAAATATCAGACTCTTTTAATCTAAGCTCTTGACGGAAGAAACAAATTGCATGGGTTACTTTTATTGCCTTAACTTTAAACTCTTCTTTAAAGGTAATGTGTAATACCGTTTCCGTCCAATATGTAGATGATGTTATTTGCGGAAGTATTTCACTCATCTTCGGTGTCCATCCTCACGACGCCTGTTCTTGTTGGATATGAATGACATTGTTCCACGACTACATTCTGTCACTTCCAGGAGACTGTTTAAAGCTAACAAGGCGGCGGCCTTCGTTATCGGCGGCGGTGCTGATGAGACGCTTTGTATTCAGGATCTCGGTATCATTATATGGCGAGGCCAGATGTCAGCCAGTCACAAAGGTAATGCAGTGCTGAAGCAGCGCGGTCGATATGAATTACAAATTTAATAAGTTCTTGCTCGTCACATTAGATATTTAGTATCTGTAACCAAATGAATAGATCAATACGCCGCAGTACCTTCCTTCTATCAACACGCTTAATAGTCCACCTTTCAAAGAAGTATTATATAAAAACTGTATATTAAAGCTCGTCGCGAATAGCCTTGGTTACCAAGAAACGAAATGAGATACGTTCGCGACACTGTTCAAGCTGAGTCAATCACCCATTGCGAGAACGCTTGAGCGTATGCTAGCTCAGAAAGCGACTTATAGAAAGCGGCATGCTCTACGGTGCGTTCATTTCAGTGTGTCATGGCGTCATTGTTTTCAGTAACTTTTTTTGAACCGAAAGTGAACTCTAAAGGGAAGGATATAACGTAGTATACGTGTGGCGGAGAAGTTGCCCAAGCAAGTAGGTCGTTGGATCTTAAACCACACGTACTATAGTACTCTTAAGTTGAAACATGACCATTTTGACGCTACCTCTAGGAGGGGGACGCACTAAACACGGCTCTAGTGTTGAGAAACCTTGTCACAGGCGCTCTTCATTGCCTACTCTCTCAGTATCGGTTGCACTTGTAATAGTATTGTTGCCAGTTTTACTTTTGGCAGTGAAATATGGAAAATATTCCGATACATTCCTTGCTTCGATACCTTTCGTATTTTTAGTGCATTGGTTGTTCTCTTCTAAATTTCATGTTTAAATCTAACCCAGATTTTAAATAGTAAGTTTCAATAGTAAAGGTTTTGAGATTAGGCAGTTGATAATTACCAAATTTTATGTGGAATATAGTGCTCTCTCTTTCTCCTTTCCATGTTTCAACTTAAATCAAATACACTATAATGCGGTAACGGCATTAACCATAAAACGTACACCAAATATCGTGCCCTACAAAATCTGTAAAAGAGTGAACTAAAATAATCAATCAAAGTTGTTAATACTTTTTGCATAATCCTACCAATATCCATTAATTAATTCATTCCATATAGATAATATTTACTCACATTCGCATAAGGGAGCCGCAACATAGACTATTGCAAATTCATGCTACCCTACACTAGCGATGATAACAAGTACCCTACTTACAGCTTTCACGGATCTTCGATATCAACTAAATAAAACAAAGTGCGAAAGAGCTTCTGATAGGACACATAGCTTACATACCGCCGTCTGATGCTACGACGTGGAAGGTTCAAGCCAAACTGAACGCCTTTCTTGCTAGGCAGCTTCTCCGAACGAATCATACTCCTCTGGGAAAATACTAGGTGGATGAATTCTAGACTTAGCGACTAGACAACTGACGCCACATAGCATGTCTTGTCGCACTTTGAAATTAACGTCCAGTATACACACCCAGACGTGTGGGATGCAGCATGAACGTTCCTTTAGATGTGGCGAGAAAAGCTCACCAGTAGTGGATTGGGACGACGTCCCTGTGTGCTATGTCATTGTTTCAGGCGGTAAGGTAGACTGATTACACTACCAAATTCTGCGAAAGCAACAATGGATATAGTTTGTGAAAATGTTTGGCTCGCAAATGTACACCAACCTTAACATGGTTATTTTGTATCTTTGTTTGTATTACAAAAACTGCAATGTTATGAATACACTTTGAATCATAAAAGCCATTTTTCCATGCTAAGATGCGATAGAGAACGTTGTCATGTTATTATAAATAGCAGGCATAGGAATTTCTAAACTTTAAAGACAGGACAAAAGCAAATGAGGTTGAACTGTTACTGGACTTTACACAGTGACGTCACAGGTTACAAACCACCCCATCCCTCGTACACTATTTTGGCGTTTGCAGACAGCACTCATACATGTGGTTACTTGCATATTAACTCATAGACGCGGTTGTTTACATTCTTGTACTGTCATATGGTTTGAATGTGGATAACTTGAAGCCAACTGCTTAAGAATTGCTATGCCTGTTAATTATTTGCTACATGAAAATATGAATAAGTTCCACATTAATAAATCATTCTGGATTCTATGTGCTACAATATTACGAATTTCTAATTACAAATAAATTTAAGCACACTTGCTGCTTAGTTCACTGCATAAATTAAAACAAGATTTGCTATGTATCTTCAATGCCTATTGTAAATTCATAGGATTCTTGTAATAACTTTCATTGAAGGACTATAGAGCACAAAATCAGGATTCAGCTGGACAGGTGGGCCTATGTCAATACGGCACGAGATCTGAGGACAGGAAAAAGGAGTAAATGACGTCAATAACAAAGATGGGATCACAACTTCAGGGAAGTGATGGGTGTCCAGTGCTCCAGAGCAGCAAGTGGCAGGACAAGGTGGAAAGAGACACTAAAAGGAATAAAACAAAATTGTTAAAGTAAAGTGGACAAGTAGATAAAAATGCAAAAACTGAAGCATTGAACAATAACAATACAAGTACGTTTAAGTAGACGAAATTAGGTTAACTGTTGAGGAATACATAAGGAACGAAACTCACATCCTGCTAGTCCCCAAAAGCTAGACCTATCAAAGGTGTTAGGCTGTAATAAAGTGGCCTGTAAAAGTAAACCACAAAATGTAGTCGAGTTACCTCCAGGCCCGTCGTACGAATATGACAGAGGTTGCAGCTCTGCCAGAGGCAAAGTATGCAGCTAATAGCCTTATCAGCAAACGTAAAGCGCCAAATCTACCTTGGAAAATTTCAGGCCAGCGGTATAGATGTAACAGAGAAGTTGTCGCTCTGCCAGGACTAAGATACGCAATTAAAGATACCAAATGCATCCTGATGCTCTCAGACCTGCGGTACAGATGTGACAGAGAGGTTTTTTTAAGTTCTATTTAGGCTGGTTTTAACCTTCCTAGGTTTTATCACGACCGTTCATGTACAGTTGTTTACATTATTGGAATACAGTATAATACTTACACATTATGTATACATACAGGTTATAATTTGGTTAAATGTATTGATGGATTTTAATTAATTTAAGAAAAATAATTGCTTTCTGGATGAAAGTTGCAACATTGAGTACTGCAGAAATATTTCTGGGCATACCAACCTGACTACGTTTATTTGGACATGTTAGTATAATATGTACTACGGTTAATGCTGTTTTACACGTTTCAAGAATTAGTGGAGAGCTTCTATTTAACAAATAAGAGTTCCTCAGTTTAGTATGCCGAATTCGTAGTCGGGATATTAAAATTTGGTTTCTCCGCTGTAGCTGTCTTATTGGATATTCTTGAGTTGAAGTTCCACGTACATCATGAAGTTTACTTGTAGAATTGCTCATGCAGCTGGTCAGCCATTCTTTGTGTATTTTCTTCTTAAAGTGTGTGACTGCGAGAGGTATTTTGATATCAGTATCTTGTGTTGGTAGTTCTGTAGCTTGTTTGGCTGCAGTATCGGCTCTTTCATTACCGGGTATGTTTTTACGAGATGGTATCCACATAAATTTAGTGCTTTTTCTAGGCTATAAAGGTTGGTAACAAGATTATGTATTTCTTTTACAATACTATGGTAGAGAACGTGCCTTGTATTGCGTTTAAGGCTGATAATCACTGATAATTATGTAAGAGTCACTATGTGCAGTTTCCAGAGCTTATTCTAGTACCTTTTTAATAGCATATAATTCACAACCATATATAGAGAACAAGGATGGTAATGTGTATTGGAGGATGATATCTCCACATATCACAGCACATCTATTGTCTTTTTCAGTTTTAGAACCATCCGTATAGATGCAGAGTTTGAATGTGTATTTTTCTAGCTTTTCTTTAAATAACTGCTGGTGGATTAGTTGGTTGGTATTTATCCGATTATGCTTGCTTAAATATATATCAATGGGAGGCATTTTCTTCTTCCAGGGTGGATGATCCGACTGCAGTTGCCTTGAGGAGATATTCGGAATTGTGGTGTTCATTTCTTTGAGATATCGGTTTATTATGATTTGAAATGGCAATGAATGTGATTGTTGTGTGGGAAAAGTATCACAAAAATTTGATAAAATCAGTGGGTACTGCTAGATTTCGGTGTTGCTGCTATTTTGAGAGCGTAGGTAATGTTGCCGCTCTGCTAGGAGTAAGATACGCAATTATGGCACCAAATGCATCCTGAGATGCTTCCAGATCCGCGGTACAGATGTGACAAAGAAGTTGCCGCTCTACTAGGAGTAAGATATGCAAAAATAGTAAAGCACCAAATGCACCCTCAGATATTTCCATACCCGCGGTACACAGGTGACAGAGAAGTTGGCGCTCTACTAGGAGTAAGATATACAATAACGTAAAGCACCAAATGCATCCTGAGATACCGTCAGACCCGCGGTACAGATGTGAAAGAGAAGTTGCCGCTCTGCCAGGAGTAAGCTACATCAAATACCTTTATCCCCAAATGTAAAGCACTAAATGCACCCTGGGATACTTTTAGACCAGGATACAACTATGGCAGAGAATCTGTCGCTCTGCTAGAAACAAGATGTACAACTAATAGCGTGAGCAGCAAACGTAAAGCACCAAATGCACCCTGAAATATCTCCAGAACTGCGGTACAGATGTCGCGGAGAAGTTAACGCTCTACTAGGAGTAAGATATGCAACTAATAGTCTGAGCAGCAAAAGTCAAGCACCAAATACATGCCGAAATGCACCTTGAGATATCTCCAGACTCGCAGTGCAGATGTGACAGAGAAGTTGCCGCTCTGCTAGGAGTAGGCGATGCAACATGGTATACCTCCAGATCCGCGGTACAGATGTGACAGAGAAGTTGCCTTTTTGCTAGGAATAAGATGCATCAACTAACTTCCACTTGCAAAAGTAAAGCACCAGACGCATCCGGTTACCTTTAGACCAGTGGTAGAGATGTGAAGGCACTCGCAGATTGTGGTCACTTGCTCATCACTGAATCGTAGACGTGGTTGTTTAAATTCTTAGTACTGGCACAATTGAGATTACTTGAAGCCAACTGCTTAAGAATTGCTGTGTCCGATTATTAGTGGCATACTTGTTTATGCGCCGAAGACAATTCGAGTAAGAGTTACTTTTATCTACAGTTCACAACAGGCTATATGTAAACAAACGCAAGGGTGCGCGGGCGCTGTTATTGGGAAGTATACAGCTCCTGTTTCAGTATTGTACAAGTTGGATTCGGTTCCAAAGTGTCTTGAATGAAGCGAATAAGACCTGGAATGATTATTGCAGCAGTTAAATTCGAAATTTATTGATGTTCTTAACGATTCTGAAAATGTGTATAGTTTTGCGTAAGGTAATATTATATAATTATGTCGTATTGAGAATAATGCGTACGAGTAGTTTTGTTAACCTCGTCGGCGGCGTATTAACGATAAATTCGTCTCCAGAAATTACGCTTCTAAATGACCTGTCCAACTTTAAGGTCAACGTAGCCGGTCCCCAATGCCCCGATCCCTAAATGTTTCGTGGCGCAAGGGATTGCGAGTTCAAGTCGAGTCTTCCCTCGGGCACAGATGTTTATGTTTGCAAATGAATTCAAGTAGAACGTAAAAACAACCAGGAAAACGGAAAACAAAAGAAACTGGGTAAAAACGAAGAGAAACTAAAAACACAATTCTAACCCAAGCATTCACAAAAATAAGTCGATTTTGTTTACACCATCGCCAACAATGACTAAAAATTCCATTTTTAACTCGCCCAAGCTGTAAGCAGGCTGCTTCACTACTGTCTAAGCCAAAAAACCCAGATTGTGCAAGATGCAGCCTGACTTACTTGTCCAAGTTTCTTTATGTTCCACACACAGTGTAGTATTTCAATTAAGGTTTCTTTTTTGCGCGCGCGCGTGCGTTAAAATGAAGGCAGCAAAGCGAGTTATTTGCTTTAAGAGCTTGCGAGTAAGTATTTAATAAACGAACTTTTAACAGCCTGAAGAGAGAAAGAAAGTCGTCTGAATGAAGAACTTCACAGCTTGAATAATAATTAATATTGTTGTTGTTATAATGAATCCAATAAGCGTAAAGGTGCTTGTGTAATGTACAATGATTATTAATCGAGAGGATTAGGAATAAGGAGATACACACGCTATAGGCGATAGATTTTTTTCAACGAATGTTCAGTTAAAGCAGCAAGCTTTATAAATATATTCAATACTTCGGAAACTCTCATCCGCACTGTCAGAAATGTGCAACAAAGTGTTTTAAAAACACATTTTTTCACATCTCTTTATTAGCAAAGAAAATTCTTATTACCGATAAACTTGAGCTCTCTTTTCTTAAAAAATATTGTTTAAGTTCTTGAACTGCTTTTGTCTGGTTTGTTGCATTTTCTGCAGTTTACACCACCAAGAAAGGGAATCTGCATTAAACGAAATACACAGACATATCATGTGGATTGCGCATTTAAATGCACTCCAAATTTATGATGACAAAAATTCGAGTCAGCTGGAGAATTTAATGGCGTTCCGGCATGTTGCCATGGTAGCTCAGTAGTTAGAGCAACCGGACGGAGACGGGGAGATCCGTGGTTCAAATCCCGGTCAGTCGTCAGTCGTCTGATTCTACCTTTTCAACCTTGTCCAACACGCGACTTGTGTGAAAGAACAATTAATTCCAATAATCCTACTTGACTGTCATCCTAATAATCCACTCATCCTTGTACTGCGCTGCAAGTCTTACCTAGTGGATAAGCAAGGTCACTTGCATTGCTTGTTACGGAGTAGCTAAGGACAAGCAAGCTCGAAAAGCAATCAGTCCCCCTCTAGAAGTAATTTGACTTAAATGTCAAATAAGCCAGAACTCCTATTGTAGTCGTTCGTAGATTTGCGGATCGGGAAAACGGCACCGTGGATAATATTCCATGTAAAACTGCACAGAACTCTCTCCAAGCACCAAGTTCATGCAGCAGGAATATGTGGTTGTCTTTAAGTACGTACGGTAGATGCTTTTAAGTGTCAAAAGTTCAAACCAATGTTAGAATACGTATCCATTTCGAACTGAAAGCATGCGACATTTACACTGCGTACCTGAAGCAGACGCCGGCTTTCAAAACGTACTGCGCACCCAACCGTTATCTGTGGTTGAGCAATAATTTCAGCAAATGGCGTGCGCGGTGTTTGGAGTGGTGAAAGAGCAATTTAGAGGTGGTGGTGTTCGAGATGATGTAGCCTGATAGCTACAGATTTTCTTAAAGATAGGGAGTATGTTTAAAACGTACTTTGTGCAATAAATATAAAAACAGGAAATAAACACCAAAGAATACCAACAAAATATTGCCAACTGTAGCTCCCATATGATAGAAGATACATATAATGCTTTCCATGTATTTACTAAATTTTGCCTACCAGAATTACTAATTAAAAATCTACATGTACAGAACACAAAAGAAAGTTAAATTCTGTTTTAAACTGCACAACATATAGCAATACTTTTAATAATGTTGAACCTAGTATAAATCCGGTCTCCATTACGTTTATTTAAATGCAGGAAATAGATGTCAAAGAGTTTAATAGTTTCAGAGAATATATTTTCTACCCAAAATGATAGTCTTGAGTAAATGTGTCTATAAGTCACAGAAACACCTTTAAAGTAACACCATAGCTTTATATATATAATTCAAGGATGCTTTAAAAACCCCAACTGATTATTTTAAAAGAAACCCCTTTTCAAAAGCAACTATTGGAAATGCTTCTTCATTTCGGGGGGAAAATCAATGATACTTTACACTTTATTTAGTACATATTTTCAAAATAATTTCATGTTTAGCTTAATTTTATTAAAAGGCGAACACCAAGCTTTTTAAAAGATTTTTCTATTACGCATAAAAGCAAACAACTTTTGTGTCAAGTTCTTATTAAACCAAGCATTACTTCAAAAGATATTTAAGAAGTTTGATAGAACTAACGTTAATATATTGTAAGACTAACTTGTTTAAATACAACCGCAGTTTAAATGCACACACTAGGTTTCTTTTCAAACTTTAAGACATTCAAAATTATTTTCGAAATACCGATATATCTTCCTTGTTTATAAATATTAAATACTTTTTAAAAATAAAACTGTCAATTTTTAGACTCCATACTTTAATCACGTTTAATCAGAAACCTGGATATTTAAATTCTCTCTCTTCCTCCAAAACCTCATCCTTTCCTTAACGTAATGGGAGAAATCTCATTCCTGAAAGTTTATATCGACAAGCACTTTCCACTTGGAATCATGAACTCGTGCAGTTTTAACAGCTAATGGACCCAGGGTTCATTTGCCACATCATTAACTCAGTTTCCTCTTTCACAGGGAAAGAAGACGTAGAGATATGGTATCTATGCAACAAAAGTGTTGTAAAAGATCATCAATCCTATCTTTCGTAACAGTTCATCAACTTTCGATTTTCTTGCATCCTAGTCAAAAACTTGTAGTACTCCAAAATTGAATATAATTATAATATAAACATCTATATAAATTAAAAATCGAAAGTGTTAAATTTATAGCGGGAGTGCTGGTCAAATTACCTTAAGCGTGAGTCCTCCTCTGATCATCTGGGTGTCCTGGGTTTGATGTCTGCCGGCTGCTCGTTCTCTCGTACCCAGAAATGCTGAAAGTCAAATCTAGTCCTATCGTTGCAATCTCAGGGGTGTGTGGATGAAGGAAAATCATGAAAACGTGTTCGCCTTTAAAACTGGCCTTAAGTACAGAAACAACAAAAACAAATCAAAGCGGATAGCACTATTCCCTTATTTACGTATCAAAGATATCCTATACACGCCATCTCCATAAGTTTCAAGAAAACGATTTCTCAACAAGCTACTTCCCCCACCCTTCATAACATGTAGTAGATGCAGCATCCCGTCTCACCATCAGTAGCAACCCAAGAGTGTTAAGTTCTGGGCAAACTCCTGCCTTTATACAGAATTGTCCTGACGCGAACATTCGCGCCAGTGTTTGTAACGTGTCTTTCAATTAGCAATTGCTTAACGTGGTATGAGAAATATACTGTCCAATTTTTAGGAGTCAGGATTCACTTGTCTCCAATTGAATTCCCACTCTATCTCCATCTCTTTCACACACCGACTTTCTCTCTCGTACAGTCTCTTCATTTTATTCAACTCTCTGTTCTGTAACAGACGCTTGTAGCAATTTCACTCTATTGCCCTTTCTTTCTACAATAGGTCTTCCCTCGCTCTCGTTGCAGCTGCTATTTTCCAACTCCATGTGTTACAAAGTACACTTACTAATTATCCCCAAGATTCTAGCTAGCCTTTCCCTGGTTAACGGTTTTTACTATATTATATACATATTTTTAATATATACTATCTATAATGACATTTACAATCTCTCTGATATTTATATCTACTCTATTTACGTCTTATTTCCCATTACTTATACCTTTTCTGTTATTTATTAGCGTATCTGTGCTTATTGATTATTAATATCTTTGAATCTTGATTATTTACATATCTATATATTGGTTATGGGTAGGCGTTCCCCTATGTTTTCACACAACTCTACCTGCTATCCTTCATTTTTATAGCTTACGTTATTATTACAAACTCTTTATTTGTTTGTCTACATGTTTTAATGCAGATAAATCTTTGCAGAAACACAGAGCCTTCGTTCAAATGTGTCGCCTCATTACGGGGATTCCCCATCCACTTTCCCTGCCGCTAATCACTTGCTGCGAAGTCTGTGCTGTGCAGAAGTTAAGTTGTGGTTGAATGTTCAGCAGAGGACCTGAGTGGCTAGAACATTTCCTTCACTCTCCGTAGAATATTGAAGTATAACTACGAAAGTGAATCGATGTGTATTGTTTAGAATAACTGTATATTTAATCTAATATAAACTATTTAGGACATCAGAGACTGTTTTTAAATTCACGGCCGTGGATATGACCATTGCAGTTAAAGGCAACCATATATGCAGAATGAAAGAATTTAAAATATGTGTTAAAATCGCAGTACTTTCTCTAACCACACTTTTAAAACTGTTCTAATAAAAGCTTAAGTCTTTTATTTCATGTTCAAAGTCCATAGAGATATTTTTATTGAACACTTCGTTGTAGGAAGAGCATACAGTAGGCTAAAGCGACAGTCAAATCTTTTAAATGTGGATAGCTGTGTAATTGCTTTGAAATTCATGTTCTTTGCATGACCACGAGATA
Organism: Deroplatys truncata; assembly: GCA_030765065.1. NCBI lineage: Eukaryota > Metazoa > Arthropoda > Insecta > Mantodea > Mantidae > Deroplatys > Deroplatys truncata. Next base: position 101,864,476 of record CM060985.1, read on the forward strand.
AAGATGAATAGCGACTTAACACTTTAAAAAAATTGAAAATTCAAACCAATAAAAAATATACATCTTGAAAATGGTTAATAAAGCAAAATATGGGATAAATTTTGTATTTTAATGAGATCTACATTATTTTCGTAACATCTCTGTCTGTTTGCCAGTTATAGACATCAAAGTCATTCAGAAAGAAGGGGTCTTCACATGCATTCACAGTTAAGGTTCACCAGTTATACAAAAGTCAGAAGGAAGAGAACTTAACAAGGTATTCGCAGAAGGTTCAAGACATACGTTCTCTTTCTCGAGAAAACATCTCGTAAACATAAGGTATTCTTAACTAAAGTTGTTAGAGCCATTCTTGAGAAGCTCAGAAATAACGAAAAATATTCCATGTGAAGGACATTTTATTGAAAATCTTCGTGTTATATCTTTGGAAGGTATTGAACTTATTTGCTAACTCGTATGTATACGACGTTTCGTTTATGAATTATGTTGCTCACACACACACACACAATTCTCTTCTAAAAAGGCTTTTCTTCTAATACGAGGGCCTCAAAGCTAGTATTTTCGATGAAATATCGACATACAATTTCTAGATGGAATATCATATTTCCCCTACTTACTAGGTAGGTGGTTGGAAAATAAAAATTATTTGAATATTGAAAAATTGAAACCAATAATAACTGATAATGAAATGACTGATGCCACAAAGAAAGTTGTTTGAATCGAATTGTGGTTTGCGCTAAATTTTTCTCTATCTCTCATGGTTTACCCGCTACACAAAATTCCACAAACTTTCATCCGAACAGGTTATTCCATAAAATTTAAGATGTTTTATTTTTCATGTAAATATATCCATTTTTGCGAAAATTTAACATATCCAAAATTTTTTCCCCATATAAACGGTAGTTTGGGCTATGCGAGCTCTCCCCCCCCCACACACACACACACACACGCACACGCACACGCACACACACCGAAGTCTTTGAAACATGGAGTCGTGAGCGCGAGATCCGCGGTTGAAATCCTGCTAGGACCGCCCTCCCTGACTAAGTTTTCTTTTTCTGATTTTTCTTAGTTCTCATAATTAGGGCGTGACACTACATGGAGTAAAGCGTGCAGCATAGTAAGGTAAGGGCTGACATTGACCCCGTGTGGTGCAGTCTATACAAGTAGAATTACGCATGTCTCGCGAACATTTACGTTATTTCTGCAATATTATTTATAACATACACAGCTGACTTGTATAACTGAAGTGTCTTTATTGAATCATCAATAATTCACAATGTGCACATAAATAAGATTCCATGTCAATTTATTGCAATGAATTACACCCCAAAACTTTGTATCCTGTAGTTTATATAACAAAATATCGGCAGAAATAAATGCAGCCCATAGTTTTCCATTAAACGTTTTAATTGATGTAGATTACTCTTGCTGTAGCTTATCGTCACATTTTGCAATACGTTTGTTTGTTTCTAGGTTGACATGTCTTCGCACATTACTCGGTCTACTAAGCACAGAAACAACTGTGCTATTGTGTGATTTGCAATAAAGATTTTAATTAATAATCGAGAAAATATTTCCCCCATACTCCAATATATAGTTTTGCAACGTTGGGACTTTCGTGCCCTTTCCTTTAGCATTTCGTCTACGTAAACACTGCGCGGCGATACATTTGACTAAACTGTACAGGTAATCCTCGTTGGAAACAGTCGACTACAAGGCATCTATAAACAAACCTAACGACTCCGATGTCGTAGCCCTACTCGTAACTGGCGAATGCCGGATAGGTGTCCTAAACTTAAGCCTGGAACCTTTGCTTCCCAAAATTCCTTTCCCAAACATCATTTAATTTTATGTATCAACAGTGTCCACCGCCTGTAGTAAGAACGGTCGTTAAACACTACCATCTAAAAGCAGCACACACCTGCAAACAAACACACACACACACACACACACACACACACACACACACACACATGGAACGTTTTCTAAAAGCACCTTTCTTGTATTTAGGGGTCTCAAGGTATGTATTTCCGGCGAAATCTCAATATAATATTCGAGAGGAAAATAACATCACCTCTGCCTACTAGGTATACTGACCTGCATAAAATATGACCAATAATGGAACGGAACTGTTTGTTGGTACTGACAAAATTTAGCCACACCTCTCCAGCGTGACCACCTCTGTTTTGGCGAAAAATTCTAGCCATTAGATTCTCAGGATAATCACGGGAGAGAAAACCAAATCCATGGCTATGATAGAGAAAGAACAAAGAAATTCTAAAATAGTTATTCCTGTAGAAATTTAAATATCTGGGATCAAAAATATCAGTTATGAACACTAAGGCAGATGTCGAAAAGAATATAACATATAATAGATTAAGCGGATGTATAAAACGACATTTTAGTAAACAACACACAGAAATAAAGCAAATACTCCACAATATTATATCTAAACCAGCACTGATGTAATCTTGTGAAACGTGGATACTAAGAATTAGGGAAAAGGCAAGATTGGTAGCAGCCCAAATGCGATTTTTACAATCATTGTTGGGAATAGGATAGAATTAGGAATACTGTAATAAGAGAACAGCTAATGGAAGAAAGCATTAATGAAGAAATACCAAAACGCTGGAGAGAACATGTCTTACGAATGCCCCCTCCAAGGTATCCACAACAAACTTTATTTTACAGACCTTCAGGAAGAAGTGTTAGACGACAACGGAGGAGATGGAGTGGTCAGTTTAGTCAGCCTCGAAAAAGTCAAAAGGCCTAAACCTTGAATTGAGGAAGGATTTGCAGAGTACTTTACCTTCCCCAAAGTATAGCCGAACTGCCGAAAGGTAACATCTCAGCTTAAACTTTATGTTTTCATGCTACACTACCATTTTCTTAATGCCGGTTCTCTTATTGCCGTTTAGTAGAGGCAATAACTTAACCTTCGTCTCCTTGTCGCTGATGAAACTCTTATATACGTAAGCGTCGCAGCCGTTGTTCAGCTTAACTACACTCGCAAATAATTCTTCATCCCTTCCTCTAGAAGGCCGAATTATTTGTATTTATTTGCCTTTCCTTGTGTACTAATCGTAGCGAAGCTCTTTGATAAAGATGATATCTGAAGCACCCTTTCATTGCACATAGATTATAAACATCGTTCATTGGTTAATTTGCATGTTCCTGTGCTTCTTCAGGCCAGTCACACAGCAAACTGATACCGGCTGGGTGGAATCCAAAGCTAGTAACCTGAAGCTGGAAACCCTACGGAGGGAAAAACACTATGGCGATTTAGGGGATTGGGCCACTTACTTTTTTTTACGCACAGCAGTGTACTTAGTACAGAAGATAAAAAATCCTTAATTTGCATAATTATTAAAGGATCTACTTATCGTTTTGGAATGTCACAGATACACATAATAATCAGCAATGCGCTAATTTATTGACGTTTTAAGGGCATTTATGAAGTATAATCCGAGGTTTGTTCATTTTGCACAACATACATGTTTCAGCAACATACTTTTAGCAGAACACACACCTCAAATGAGGCAATCATAGTGGTGTTGCTGTTGTGATTCTGCTGCCAACATTGCAGTAAAAAAATAGCGGAAGGTAATATATGCCACCAACACACGGTAGCGCAGCCAACATGTGAAAGGGATTACAAAAAAACGAACCTTGTGGCAAAAAGTAACCGAGGGATGTTTTTCTTTCTGAAGGTGAGGGGATAAGAGTAATTTCGCAATGAAGATGGAAAACACGCACTTACAAACACATCTTTATTACTTTAACGGTACTAATACAGAAAATGAATTTTAATGCACTTATTGCTTAACGGTTTTATGTTCTGAAAATCGGTGGAACATAAAAAGAATAAAGTATTGAACAAATCCAACCATTAATAACGGATATTTCGCAAATGGCTGATGCCACAAAAAGTTATTTAAAATAAGTTGTATGTTTTAAACAAATCTACATTTTTACTTAACGTTTAACAGCTGCACAAGATTATACAAAAGTTGCTTTCAAATAAGGAGGACTTCACAGTTTATTCCAGAAAATCAAGATACACATTTTATTTGTCTTGTAAAAAGCTTTAATATATGGTGATTTAATCAAAATTGTTTGAATCGTTTTTTAGAAACTCAAAAATTTCGAACAATGTTCCAAGTAAAGGTTAGTTTGGGGTGGGGAATTTCGTTGAAAAATCTTCATTAAGAGACACTAACCTAAATACCAGGTTTGGTATTTATCAGACTTTTCGTTTTTCAGTTATGTATGCTGTTCACAGTCACACTCACGGACCTTTTCTAAAAGTGCTTTATTTGGATTCAGGGTGCCTAAAAACATATATTTCAGTTGAAATCGCGGTATCGAATTTTTGGGTGGAATGCAATACCTTCTCTACCTACTATATACGTGATAAAAGAAGTAAAAAGTCGAGAATTCGTTGCACGCCATGTTATTTCTCACTACTTATGTAACCTGCTGATCCGCAAACCTTACACAATATTCCCTTTGTCCTCTCACCTTACTTTAGTTACTTTTTCATCGCTTCGCGACATTCCGTTAGCCACAATTTTTGTTATCACGTTGGCATTAACTCCTTACAAGATGTCCGCCACCGCTAAGCAGTCGCCAAGAAGGGCCCAGTATTATGAAAACATTAACAACACTTGCTTACTTTCAAGAAGTCAGCACATTAGACGATCGAGTCTACATACACAAAAACTCCGATTCCGCAAGTTTCATAAAATTTCACACCTTCTACCGGTTACGGAATAATCTCCGATTTAGAAGCTCTGAATGAAAGATTTTTAATGTAACATAAGGAAAATTATCACAATAGCAAGACAATTTAATTAAAATTGTTAGTTCTAAATTATGTAATGATATAGAATGCTAATAGTACTGTATAGTGAATGATGTTATTTAAATAGTCTTTGAGCAGTGTACATTCTGTAATATTTATTTTATTTATCAAGTACACGGAAATTTAATCTGAACTAACAGAGATGTTAAACAACAGAATATGGTAACAACGTTGAAGGAGTACAAGCTGTGTACATCGCATGTAACAGATGTTTCATTCATAACATGTTCATTCATGCTAAAACAGAACATTAAATACACAAATAAGGAGTCATAACATGTGTATTTTAATGAAACACAGAACATATAATCCGGGTTTTATCTCGTAGATATATCCAACAGGAAATATTATCTTCAGCAATACAAGGAAAACTTTAGAATTTGAGAAAATCTCGAGCTCGAGTTTACCGCAAATATAGCTTTGAGACTCTCTGAAAAAAACAAAATTAAAGAAAAAGGTCCGTGTGCGTGTGTGTGTGTGCGCGCGCGCGCGCGCGAACAGCATAACTCGAAGACGAAAATTCGATCAAATACCAAAATTAGTGTTTGAGATCAGCATCTTCCAAGGATGCAACACGAAATTATCAAGAGAATTCCTCACCTCAAACTACCCTTTTACATGGAAAATGTTTATTTTCTCAAAATTTGCTCTAATTATTCTGATTAAAATACCATGTATTTAAGATATTTGCATCATAAATGAAATGTATATTGTGGTGTGTTATTAATTTTGTATTACCAGACGCACTGTATTGTTACTGCCAGACGTAGTATTATTGTCTCCTTAATTATATTTCGGCTTAATGGTCTTTCCTTTCGGCGAGGATCACGCCAAAGGTAAGGGTATGTTTGAAACATGGTATGATGTCAACCCTGTCTGGATTTGGATAGATACAGTTGGTGGGGGCAAGATAACGCCACTCAAGTTGGTCGTTGGAGCCAGTCCTGTGTGTGGCCGGTCTACTGTCTGTGGCATTTCCCTCCATCCTGTTTCCTTTGTTAATTATGTAGAGTCGCCAAATGTTCGTGAATAAATCTTAGTTATGTAAGTGTAATGTGTGTTATGTAATTTTTCAGTATAATATAAAACCCACGCCTTCCTTTTAAATCTGCACACCAAGGTCTCGGACTTTTTTCTGCCAACAAGTTGCCCAACCCCGCCCCCAATATTCGTGTCGGGGTAACATAAATTAATAATTTTCTGCTAACCTTTTTGGCCTCTACCCCAACATGTAACAATATCTTGAATTTCAGGGAATAGCCTCTGAAATCCTCTTCATTCTGAATGAGTTTTGCATAACTGGTAAACCGTAAGGGATAGAGAAAATCTTACTGCACAAAAAATGTAGCTGTCGTTAAAGCACACAGTTTATTTAGTAAATAAATCCTTCCAATTAGGTCAGTTTCCGGATAGGCTAAAATTAGCGAAAATCAAACCAATTTTAAAAAAGGGGATAAGGAAGAGGCAGAGAATTACAGGCCCATTTCGAAACTTCCCTCATTATCTAAAATGCTTGAAAAAGCCATGTTAAAGAGACTAAATTCATTCTTTGAGAAAAATAAAGTCATCCATTCGCCAAAATGGATTTTCGAAGCGTAAGTCAACCATGACCTCAGTTTACAGTTTTATTGGAAAGATTTTAGACATAATTGATAATGGAAATAACTTAACTAAGGCATTCGACATGGTTCAGCATGATATTTTACTGGAGAGATTACAAATGTATGGAATAAGGGGAAAAGGACAGGAATGGTTCCAGTCTTATTTAAATAATCTTAGACAAATGACTGAAATAACTAAAATAGATTATTCAAATGTCCTAAGAATCTGCAACTCTCCTGCACAGTCTTCATCTTCGAGAGGATCCCTTCCTCTTCTAAATTCTGAAAACTATCGATAAATTGTGGATTGCGGAGGGAAAGGATTCCCAAATGCCCTATGCAGCTTTCAAGCATTCTACCTCCTCTAAATTGAATGTGAAGTAAAAAATTACCGGCTCTCGTAGTCGTGGTCGCTGGAGTGTGTAGCTTCGGCGCTCCGCCAAGCTGAGGGCATGGGCATGGGCATGGGCATGGTTGTTTTGTGTGTGTGTGTGTGTGTGTGTGTGTGTGTGTAATTGCGGTAATCAGCGGTAATGAAAAAACAGTAAAAACACAGTAATGATAAACTGGGTAACCAAGGGAACTCTAAAAAAAAGGATCATCGCACGGAAATGCTCTCGTTTGAGATCCAGTCTAGCGTATGGCGTAGAAACACCTGCATGCATATACACAGAAATGCTGACTTTGCACTTTACTGCAGCGCACCTCGGCTTGCACACGTTACTGTCTGAACTTCACTCTAAAGCTGCTTTGGCTTACCGAGCTCATTGTTGCCCATTTTCACAACTTTCACAGTGACTATGCAAGTACAAAAGTTACAGGCATATGACTGATGGCGAAAGCTCGCGCAAAGCGCTGTTGCCAACGTAGTAAGTGTATCGGCGGTAACTCTGTACATCAGAACACCTTAATTATTCTTAAAACATTAAAATGATGTTAACCATGGCACACGTTGGATGGAAAAGTTTTTTAAAAAGTTGTATTATACATTAAAAGAACGTTTCTGTCCAGTATTATGAATCACTTCACGTTTGTTAATAAAAAAGTACCTGCGGCAGTAACTCCCTAGTCCGTAGTTGTTTTGGTTATTTGTAATGCCCGTAGCTCGCGGCTTACCTTTCTGCAGCCTCCGCGAAGACTCTGGATGTTCGAAGGATGCTGATGCTCTTCATTTTTTTATCCTTGGCTAGCTGAAGTTATTGCTGAAATATTGCTGAAATATATCCTTGGTAAAGGAAACGTAGATATCGGGTGTGGTAAAGGAGAGAAAATAGACGTGCTTTAGTTACAAAAAGACGAACACCACTGTTTCTTTTATTTGGTTACTTCTGGTAGTTCACAACACTGATATTGTCGCCGTTAAAACACTGTCCACTGCTGTTGAAACACGGCGCTGATATGATGCGAAGTTTATATACTTAGTAGATCTCTTTACACGTAGCGATTCTTATGCGTGTTTGCGAAACCTGTCTTAATTCACTTTTGGCGCCACATCTCTCAAATATCCTGCAGAATCTTCACCTTCCTGTAGTTTAGAAAATGAACCCTGATTTTGGTCTTAGCAGATCTATTTATAGTCGCAGGCTTCTTGGGCTGCTTAATTTCCTATTGGTGCATTTTTAGCGGCACTCAACGCGTCTCACTATTTCATATAAATTTACAGGGATCTCATTTTAACATAAATCGCGGGTTTTCCTAATTTTACCGTTAAACTTGTTGTCTCCCTCACTCCGGTCACGGCGAATTATCGTACAAAAGCACAATAGCTAGGCACCCTCGCTGTATGAACAATGCTCTTGCTACCAGAGAGACATCGTAAAACTAAACTTGTTGCCTTCGGAGACACTATTTCTGCAGCTAACATATCTCGTCGTGGACAGTATTTTGACATAGCGCTTAAATTATTTACATTAAACAATTTATAACTCCTCTAATATTAGTAACCTAAATACAGACATATCGTTAAATCACCCTTCTTAAGCTACACCGGCAGTAAAAGAAAAAGATTTGTACATAGCATAATTTAATCTCCCTAAAAATTAATTAATCAAATTATTAATAATTACATAGCTCGGGCTCGGCCTAGAGTTGCCGTTTCAGTATCTAAATACAGGGTAAAAGAGGAATTTAATAATTTAGTTTATACATTAACCATATTTCAGCTCGAATTTAAAGCACGACTTATAATATGTCCGGTCACTTTAATAATAAAATAACACACCATTACGCTGAAAACGAAATTAAAATTAATTTATTTCGTTTCTGTGTGGTTTGTATTTTCATGGTATACTATATGTTTATACTTGAGATAAGAGTTGTGAGGAAGCATTGGTTGTGTGTTTTCAGGATTTTCAATGTTGAATGAATGTTTAGTAATAATAGCCATGTGAAGATAAAAGGTGCATAGCTCGCGTTCTAATTATCGTAGAGACAGAAGTTTTGTACAGCCGTAATTATAAAATAAAATTCAACTCTTTCTGTAACTATAATATTTTCATCTAACTTTTTTAAATATTTATTCGAGCGTAATTAATTAAGTTTGTGTTCTCAGTTCAGGCACATAAGATATGTGCACCAGATTTGACAGCGCTGATAGGAGGAGCAAGCATATGATTCACTGGAGTCTTCAGTACGGCCCACCTTCATATCCTTTAACGTTTGCACCTAATCTAGTTCCATTCTCGATGCATCTGTCTGAGGTAGAAAGCGACGGGTCAAAGAGAACCATAAAAACAAGCCAAAAGTGTGTGTGCTGAATAGAATTTCCAAAAGGAAAAGGAGGGTCTTTTTCGATAAAGAATTGCATGCACGTTCAGGCAATACTTTGGCAGTATTGCTGACGTCATAACACGGAAATCTTGCTTCGGTCAAAGCTTCTGCTGACACGTGACCCGTTCTGTTGCTACGACCATTAATTCCCGATACTTGAAGTCTAAGAGTGTAAACGACCGGGCCTTTATTAGCGCATCCCTAAATTCTGTTATCCGCTCTGCCAATTGTGGTTACTTATTCCTTAGTTTTTAAATAATTTTGATACCGGTCCGGTACACTGTTGACACAAAGAAACAAAACATTGCACATCGATGGATAATTTGAATACAATAAAATCAAAATGGCAAAACTGGTAGGGTAAATAGGTGTGAATGGTACAAATTTAAAATATTACTCTCGGATTAGTCATACGTGGCAAGAATGATATAATCTTAGTAAATACATCGATTATTTTATTACATATTATCCAAATGTATAACGAAGAAGGCGTCCTTCATTTGTGTATTTGTTTATTATCACCTATTTATTAGCGGAACTCCAATTAACCTGATATCTGCCGAGTTTTTTTTTCGTTCATTTTTAATCTATTTTTTATTTTCTCAGTAACTTCCCAGTTTTTCAGCATGCCTTTTAAAATTGTGTTTTAGAACCAAAAAAAGGTTACTTTTAGTGGGATTTCGTAGAAATTTAAATAAAGAATTTATTATGTACTTCAATCTTCAGTAAACTTAAAAAATAACCACGAATTATGGTAAAGAGTTTAATATGAAAGGGTTATGTAAAATTAACATTAGCGATTGCTTTCAAAAACTTGAAATTTTCAGAAGATTTAGTCTTCTGATTTATTAAATAATAAATTCTCTCTCTTTCTCCTTCCCTCTCTAATAGCTCCCTTTCCTTCTTGGAAGTTTAACATCCTTTAACCGAACTTATTATATCAGACGGTAAATTAGAGTTATGAAACCGAACCATTAAATGAGTTTGAGGATCCAAAGCCACATGCTAGACATCTTAAAGACAAAGGAACAGCAGCAAGGCAACTTAACCCAGCGAGGATTAATACTCCAGGACGGCGTGAGAAGCTTATAGGATTTCAAACTGCATTGCTTCCCACGGTAAGCGAAAAACAACTGAAGTATCAAGCAATTGTGTTATGCATCTCATTACAACAGAAACGTTATTCAGGGTGATTTGTGAAGAACTGACACATTTCTTTAATTATTTTGTTTTCGAAATTCACTCAATGTCCCAATTTTAGCACCAAATTAAGCGAATGTTCTGGACGTTTGATTGTCGCTGGATACGCAGATGTTCATGTTTTATTTGTAATTGTTAGTTTTATTGTCGGCAACTGTTTGAGATTTTGTTCTAGTTATCGTGAAAATGGAGTACACATTAAATGAACGACTCTTCCTTGTAAAGGAATACTGGTTTACGAGTTCAATTACTGCTACTCAAAGGGCATACCAGAGAGAGTTTGTGTTCGGAATCCTCCCCAAAGAAGCACAATACTGGGACTAGTAAACAAATTGGAAACAACTGGACCTCTGATGAGTGAAAAAGGCAAAGTTCTTTATCTAGGCTTTCCACGGTTGTTGATGTAAGAGCACGATTGGATCAGTCACCCAAAAATTATTAAGACGTTTGAGTAGCTGTACCCTGTCTCCTGCGACAATGTGTCAGAGAGCTGTGAAAAGTGCAGGCCTAAAGCCGTATACGATTACGGTTGTCCATCAGTTACAGGAACCGATAAGGATAGATGACTGAATTATTGTCGTTGGTTTCAGGCGTTCATTGTACAAACTCCTGCCATATTGTCCATCACATGGTTCACAGATGAAGCATGTTCCATTTATCCAGCTATGTGAACTCAAAATATAACTCACGCTATTGGACCAACGAAAATCCACATGGTATTCATGAAGCACCTATGCACACAATTAAAATCGGAGTTTTATGCGCAATATCCGCACAGAGAATAGTGGGACCATTTTTTTATTAAAACAATGTGAAAACTGCAAGAGCACCGATGAATTTTCATGATGTTTGCTGAGCAACTAGACGATGTAGAGTGAGTCAAGGATATTTTCAGTAGGACGGCGCTACATGCGATACATCAAATGAATCCATGGCACTAATTGCAAGTTTCTTTGACGACCGGATAATTTCCAGGAACCTGTGGCCATCGAGATCTCCGGATTTGACATCGCCGGACTTCTTTCTATGGGGTTAATTAAAAGACAGGGTTTATGCCACACGTCTCCAAACATTGGACGATCTGAAGCGCAACATTACACAGGATATTCAAGCTATTGACAACAGAGTCCTCCAACGAGTGGCCAGTAACATGGAACGACGTGTTGAGTTGTGCCTTATGCAGGATGGAGGACATTTTCAAGATTTGCTACAGAGTTAAATAATATCCCAAAATTCCTCTGCATTTCAGGTATAAAATTTGTCGCTAGCATAACTCGTTTTGAAACAATTAAAGAAATAAATGTCAGTTCCTCATAAATCACCCTGTATAATTGCGTAAACATTTATCATATCCAAATTTTATAAGCAAAAATGCTTCGGAAGAAATGTTTATAAATCATGGATAAAATTTTTCGCAAAACTTAATAAAAAGCTGGATTTTTAGTTTGTGACCTCGCAATACATTATTGTTCCTCCCATGCGAGATAATTAAGATGGCATGAAGCCTATTCTCTAAACAGGTCCTAACGTATGTTATACATACACCAATCTTCTAGTAAGATTCAAACACTCGAGTGAAAAGCTAAATTCCTCAAATACCTACATATTTGTGGAAGTTACTATTGCCCAACTGCGACTTTTTAACTAACCCAGTCTCCGGGCGTTAAATCAGTTTGGGTTGATTTACTACCATCCAAGTCGGGAAATGCCAAACTTGGACAGGCTATGGATAGCCCAAATTGCTTATCTAATTTTTTTCTTCCCGTGCTACACAACGTAACGGTTCTTTGTACCTGTTTTGGTCTGAATGAGACTAGCATTAACGTCAGCAGGAGAGGGAGTTTTCTGCAAGAGTTAAGTTGGTATTCTTTAATACATATGTTTATTTAAGAAACAAATATTGTATTATTTTGCTTATTTCATATATATATTCTTTCGGAATATATATATATATATATATATATATATATATATATATTCTTCCGGAATAAAGAGGTTTTAATTAATTGCTTCACAAATAAAATTTCATCTATGTTTAGAGGAATTTTATAGTAAAACAACCCTAAACAAACAATCTAAATTATAATTTTAACGAATCTATAAACTTAAAGGTAACATACAATCCAATTATTTGAGGAGACAAATGATTTTATAGGAAGGTAAAGTGTAGTAGTTAAGTTTTTAAATAGGTTCAGCACTAAGCAATCCTTGCTCCTGGCAAAGCATATAAAAAAATACTGTGTGAGATTTATTGGCTTATTTTATACTGCTCATAAAGAAACAGTTTCTATACTAGATTCGAGTCCTATTTTATTACAAATATATATTCCTCACTTCTTAATTTCCGAAGGTTGGCTTACTCATTTCCCTGCAATTTGCACCGCTCACAATCTGAATTGCTATGAACGAAATGCACAAACATATAGGAATATAGTCACCCACATGGATAGAACATTGCAACAAACTACGGTTAGACGCAGCAGTCAGAATGAGTCCCATGAGGCTTGAGGGATCCTGGATTGGCCACCATAAAGTCTGCGTTGAGTACATGTGAACTCTTGCTTTGCGAATGAGCAAGCTAACTTCTCTTGCTTGTTGCGGGAGTAGCTTGGCAAGCAGACTTGAAGTGAAATTCGTTTGCTTTTAGCTGATGCTTCATTAAATGCATTTACAAATTTATTCATTTATACGAGCGTGAAAATGATAAAACAAAATATCACAACGTAATACAATTACAAACAGTGCATTCATTTGAATGTATAATAATGAACAAGTAAATTATATACCAAGGAAACGTAATATTAGAATAATATTAATGCATTAATAATGTTAGAATGACTAATATAACAAAATAACGATAAGATTGCACAGTAAGATAAAACGATAAAATATAAATCAACCTTGAAGATTTAAGCTCAATGCTTCCATACGCATCAAATAACTTCTTGCGAAAACCTGTTAAAAGGTACCATAGTTTCGACATTCTATACAACGCGTTCCTTAGACGCACAGGAGATACTGTGAAAAATAAAGAGTAAAAATTATATTTGATATAAAGGATCGATAATCTTGTCAAATAGTGCCTATTTATTCTTTCACACTGTCTGTGTACAAGCTAAGATTGGAAAGTTGGAAAAAATTTGAAAAATCCACTGCGATTTCACAGTAGTTCAATAGTAGGGTATAATATCGAAGTTCTAACATCCAGGATTTTGGTCCTAGCTATGGCATTAAACTTTTCAGATTTTAATTAGCTTTGCAATGCGCACGGAGTTTCAGAGTGCGTGATAAAGGTAACTACAGAGGAATTCTTAAATCTTACTGCTTTTACGCAAATTTTTCATAATATTCCATATCCTGCTCTACCACAAGTATAGGTATGTTTTAAATGTTATGTATATATCTTTAGTAGCTAATGAGAAATAAAAGCATTAATCAAATGTTCTACATGATGCACAAATCATAATTTTGGAAAACCAAACATAGTAATACTTATTTAAATACTGATACACAATGGTATACAAATGCTGTTTTAATTCTTTTGGCTGTTTCGAAAATATTATACTTTTAAAAATTACATTTTTCATAATTTTCCCTCGGTTTTCATATTATTTTATATCATACTTTGATTTAAAGCTGTAGTAAAATTACATGCCAGTTTTTTTTAATTAATTCTATCCGAGTTTCTGCTAAACGTTTGAACAAGATTGGTTACAAATTGCAGGAACATTTTAATGTGCAAAACTATAAAAAAATAAAATATTAAATAATTACAGATCTGTACTTGCAGACATTTAAATTATTATGTGATGGAATTTAAGATGGTTCTCAGGACAAAAAAATATAACAGGTAATTGAACTCAAAGGTTCGAGTTATTCTTAGAAATAAAACAAATGTTTGAATAATATGAAAAATTTGACCAAATAGCAGCTGTGGATTACCTTAAAGTTATCAGAAGAAATACGTTTAGAAAACTAGAATATATTAAAGTTGCATAAGGAAGTATGAATGATTTTGAATAGAAGCGCCGGAAATTCAGCCAAAAACCAAGACAACATACAAAGCAGCGATTTGTAGATGCTGGGAAACTGATGGCGCATGATTTGGTGGGCCGCGGGCACATTGCATTGGTATAGGTGTGATGTCACAGTCCAATGTGCTGTAGTACACTGCGTGACTTTCGGTTGCATTAGTTACCCTATACAAAACGTAACATCAGCTACAATTTCGTTTTAATTTCTCTACTACGTATAGTAAGTAGGGAAAGTATTGTATTCCTTCCAAAAATTCGATACCGAGATTTCACCGGAAATATGTGTTTTGAGACCCCCTGAATCCAAAAAAGGCATTTTTGGAAACATGTCTCTGTGTGTGTGTGTGTGTGTGTGTGTCTGTGTCTGTGTGTGTCTGTGTGTGTGTCTGTGAACAGCATAACTCAGAAACGAACAGTCGGATAAACACCAAACTTGGTATTTAGGTTCAGTACCTTCCAGAGATGCGACACGAAGGTTTTCAACAAAATCCCCCACCCCATATTACCCTTTGCATGAAAAATTTTTCGAACATTTTAATTTTCTCAAAAATGGCTAACGATTTTGATTAAAATATCATATGTTCAAGATATTTTCATGACAAATGAAATGTATATCTCGAATTTTCTGGGAATGTCTCCAAAAGTATTCTTCATTGTGAACGACTTTTGCATAACTGGTAAACCATAAGAGATAGACAAACGTTTACTACACAAAAAAAATGTAGATCGCGTTAAAATACACAATTTATGTCATATACATTTTTTTTTTGTTGAGTGAACCATTTTCGAGATATTGCTTGTTATTCCCTTAAATTTTCCAATACTTATACTTCTCAAATTGAAGTTCGTTATTCATTTTTTTGGTCCTGATAATGCAAAGAGAATGGAATACTCCACATAGCAACTAGCTCTTAAAATATTTGACTATCGCTTAATGCCTACCAATTCCCCTTACAGCTACAAGATAATTAGCAATAAGATTAACATCTCGATATCTCGGTTACCATGAAGCATATGGAGAATAAGCGTTTGTTAAAATAGTGTGTACAAGAGTAGAGAAAGTCATGTGAGTGTAACATATCAGATTTTTACTAAGGTGTTCCTTATGTTTCGATTTTATTATCTGGTTTACAATGTTATTTGTGTATATGTCTGTCCCTTTTTAGGGAAAGTTATAAAAATAAAAAGTATTGCATTTATTTTATTTTATACGATTAACCTGATAGTGTAATTAAAGATAAAATTATTTCTAGTAGTAAAAGGTAAGGGCGAACTGAAGAGCTACCACAACCGGGAAAGAGCACTGCAAGTAAGCCCCTTTTGCTTCTACCGTGACAACTGGTAGAGGCGATTGAGAAGGGAGATCCGGATGACGAAGGGCAAGCATGGACGGGGTCCCTAGCGTTTCCAGATCGAACGCATCCGACGCCGCCTGGGTCCATCCACAAGCTACACCCCCCGGGTTGGGGCCCACTTGAAGGCGAGACTTAACTGAGCAGTCTCACAACGACGCCAGGGAAGAAATCTCTACGGAGCGCATAGCCACCGCCCAACCGCAACAAACTGAATACCGTCGCCCGGTCCTATAAGCCTGAAAAAGATGACAAATAAAATCATGGTACAGGAAATGAGGGGCGGGAGAGTCGTGGTAGAAGATGAACCACCCAGCATTCACTTGCCAACCCGGGAAACCATGAAAAGCCTCATGGTTCAGAGTGAGCGGTAGTTGGTGATCGAACCCGGGAACTCCCGAATTCGAATCGCAAGTGTTATTGCGGCGTCACTTCGCTCGGTAATAATGGTAGGTAAAACAGTAATCTTCCGTGACCGTACGGGTTTGTAATTGCCAGATCATCGCTAGCGTACAGGCAGTGGCTGTTCATAAGCTGCTCTAGCGAGCCAAGCTGCACGTGCCTGATGTAAAGGGATACTGTTATATAATCAGAATGTACAGAAGGGTTCATTAAAATATCCCTGAAAGAACATAACGATTTAAAATGTTATCCCGTTGAGAGGGATTACTCAGAACATCAAAACAAAACACATTCGCGGAAGTTCTTGAAAATGTTTTAGATCTATATAATACAAGATTGCAGAAACTGAACGTGATAATTAACAACGCTATATTAAGACTCATTTATTCGAATTTAACTCTGTTAAAAAACCCCTTGCTCATCACCGTTTCCAGGAATTCTCTAGAAAGAACAACATTTTAAATCCATCAGCTTACGAGGGCTGTCCCAGAAGTACCCGACCTAACAAAGAAAACACAGAAATTTTGGGAAAAAACATCTATTATTTCTCTACATAATCTTCTTTCAGCTCGATACAGTTTTCCCAGGGATGTTCAATAGCATCAATACTCTGTATATCCTGAGAACCGTCGAGTTCTGCAAAACAGCCATCAACTGCAAACACCACCTCTTCATTGTTGGCAAATCTTTTACCACCAAGTCATTTCTTCAACTTTGGAAACAGAAAATAGTCAGAGGGGGCTAAGGCTGGTGAATAGGGTGCATGAGGAAGCAATTCGAACTTTAACCTATTGATTTTGGCCATGGCGATAGTGGATGTGTGAAATGGACTTGATGAAACAGAGCCTTATTTTTCGCTAAACGCGGCCGTTTTTGCTTGATTGCATCATTAAAAGGCTGAAATATTTTGCATAATACTCGTCATTGATTTCCTTTCCTATTTGAAGATAAATGAAAATTATTCCACGCGCATCCCAAAAAACTGACGCCATGACCTTGCCTACAGATGGAACTGTCTTCGCCTTCTTTGGAGCCGATTCTCCCCTTTCAATCCATTGTTTTGACTGTTCCTTCGTCTCGGATGTGAAGTGATGGACCCACAGTTATGAATCGACACAAAAACTCGGCTTTATTGCAGCGAAACATCGCCAAACACTCCACACATCCTTACGACGCTGCTTTTGTTCCATTGTGCGTAAACGCGGCACCCATCTTGCGCACAGCTTTCTCATGTCTAAATTTTCAGTTATCGATGTACAGCACTTTTTGAAATGCCTGTGATGTCTGCTAGCTCGCGCACTTTCAGTTGACGGTCATCCAATACCATTTTGTGGGTTTTCTTCACAATTTATAGCGTAGTCACTTCATTTGGTCGACCACTGCGATGCTCGTCTTGTAAGCTCGTACAGCGTCGCTTAAGCTCTGCCACCCAATATTTTACTGTTGTAAATGAAGGAGCACATTTCCCAGAGCAGAATCTAGCTCAGCTTTAATAGTAGTTGGACTAAGACCTTTCAAATGAAAGTATTATATCACATAACGATAACCAGTTTTATCCATGTTTACAAATTCGCTGAGAGAGTTCACTATTAATGGCTGCCAAACAATTACTAAAGAACGTAGCATCATCAAACTTCAAACTTAAGCTTTATAAGGGTGGTACTTTGTACAGTAGTCATTTGTTTGAAACTGGGTGCTTCTGGGACTGCCCTCGTACTTCAGGAACATTCTTAATGAATGTGTATACACCAATATATCGCAAACGTACCCTATACATAAATTGCATCAGATTAGAATTCGATTTGTTAAAATAAACAATCGCAATAATCCAAGTACGTAAATCGGTATTTCAACAGAAATTTGTTTCAGAATTCTGGATAAAGGTTTGCTTAATGGTTTGAAAACACGAATTGATGGGCTAAAATCTACAGACTCCAGCTACACAGGAACGTAAAATATTGGAAGCGAACCTAATTTCTTTTCATCAGATGAAATTCGGAACCTTTTTAAGGGGAGATTCCTATCTTACAAATCTTAAATCTGCTAAATCCATGAACCATTATTTCAGAAATTGTGGAATATATCAGATTGAAACTTTAACAGGATGTAGATGCATATCTTCTAACTATACAGAGCCGTGTTTTTTTAACGATAAACGCGCAAAATGTTTTGCAACTTCGACTAGAAATATCTATATGCCGCACAATAAATGCAGACGATTTAAACGGTAATTTTTTGCGATTTTAACGAATTTCTCGTTTTCTCGCAAGCCTTTATTTGCGCGTTAAACACGAAAATTGACATATTTTAAAAGATAATTACAAATAATACTCATTAACGATATGAAAGGTAAAGTATTCTATATTGTTAACTACAAAATCTGATAATCTCGATTTGGTAAAAATTATGTTTAAGACTACCTGAATTTCAAAGTAAAAATAATATGTACTTTTGTGTTAGATTGAATTCTATAATTGTGTTCTAAATGTGTATTACAGCGTAATGATGCAACTGATATACTGCATGCTCTGTTGATTTTTAAAACTAAAAGCAACCAGTTTCACAGATTTTATGAGATATCTGTTCAACTCTCATGACTGTCATCAAATGCGAACGGTGCAAGATTCTCTTCATTTAGTAGTTACTGACAGGATCTTCAATGGTCTGAAAATATTGTAACTTATATGTTTCAAACTTGTGTCATAGAATAAACAGTTTATCTAAATAATATTTAATTTAAAATTTCCTTGCAAAAATTAATATCCTTTAAAAACTATATTACATCTCGGTTAATCCTCGCATAAATTACTGATGGTGTTAATAATTCAATTTTACGGATAATACAATATTTGTATTGTACAGGATAAGCTAAACTTTTTTGTGAGAATAACTTTCAAAGTCGGTTATTGTTCGAACCATGCATAAATGTTTTGTTTCCATTTTGTCGCGAACTTTTTAGTATTATCAACACAAAAATGTAAAAATTTAAACGAAACGGGAATTCTTTTAAAAAATGTATTAGCAATAAAACCCGCTGCTGTTGATATACTTTTATATAATAAGTTTGCTTATTAAGGAATATGTGATTATTTTCTTAATTACATCGTATTTGTATTAAAATTCCTCAGCAATTCTTTATTTAAAAATAACCGTGCTATTAACACTAAAATGGATCTTAAACAGCACTTAAAAGCCTTTTATTATTCTAAAATTAAGATACATCATTTAGGTATCTTCAATAGTTTTATAAACCGGGCCATTTTTACGAGAAAATGAAAAAGTGTCCAAAGTAAAAATGGAGAAAACAAACTCGCATATATTCGCAAAAAACTAAATTACATGCCTTCAACGCGCAGAAGCTGACATACATAATAGTAGTACCAATTTGTAGAGCAAAAACATCGCCTAAAAATGGACTTAAGTTTACCTCTTTTCTCCAAAGGAAATTATTTTTTGCTATTAAGTGCTGCAGAAATATAACTAATTTAACTAGAAGTAATGTTATTCAAAAAAAATAATAAATAAAAAAAATAAAGGCGCGAGCGACTTCAAGTTGCAAGTGATTTTGTCTAAGGAATAAAATGACGTCGCATTAGATTTCGTTTGACTATTTCACTGAATTATACAAGACCAGAAGCTAAAAATAAATCTAAAACGTATATTAACGAATATATTAAATAACCTTAGGATTAGGATTACGCTACGGAAGGAAAGCTAGCACTTCGAACCACACAGGAATCTTTTGTGCATATACCCCCGGGAGAAACGGGCGAGATGAAGGAGCCCCAAGTGACGTATGGGCTGCAGGACCGCCCGACGCAGCCGACAGAGACGCTCAAATGTCCCTAACAGTTGCAGACTTGCCCACACAGCCGGAAAGCGCTCAAGACAGCCCTTACAAGCCACCGGATGGTGGCTCTCAGGCTCCTCTCCAGCGGAGACCGGGGAAAGCTTGACCAAGCAGCAGGGACTCGAGCTGCCTTCATCTGACGGGAGAGGTTCCAACCCGCAACCCATCTGCGTTTCTGTCCGCAGTCGTCCGACACACAGCCCCAGATTCAAACCGTAATGTATAAGAGGAATATGAAATGACAGAGAAATTCGAGGGAGACAAGGATCCTTCCCAGCATCCGCTTAGAGACCCGGGGAAACCCCGAAAAAACTCATGTTTCAGGGAGGTCAGCCACGGAAATTGAACCAGCGATGTTACGAATGCGGCATACAGATACAACCACCTGGGCCATCCCACATAACCTTAGCTGTATTTTTGCCCTGCAAGGCCCTCTGAAGTTTACCGAATTATTATAAATAGCATATCTTTACTGTTAAATGTCTTTGGAACTATCCCAAATGATATCCTCTATTTTACAGTTGCATGGCAATAAACGACTACAATTACCTAACATAATCCTTAAGTAGTTAGTTTTTAGATTTATTTTTAGCTTCTACTCTTGTATTAATCGCTAAAATAATGAGAATGTAACTTCGTTGAACAAAATTTAATAAAGAATTTTAATACGTACAATTATTAAAATTAAAATTTGATGGAATTCTTTCTTGTTGCAAACGATATATACTGTTATTAGAGATCGAAGTGGAACATAATGATGTACATTCTCTTGTAGACTCTGGATTCCTCAATTTGTTGATTATTCTCGAATGATGCTGTTCATTAATTTGTTACAGTATCGATAGTTTGTCAAAGAAGTTACACCGTAAATATGTTTTAATATTGAAACCGGCAATAGAATGTGTGTTGGCGACACTAATCAGAAACTTTTAAATTTATACGCAGGAAGCCTTAAATTATCATTAAGTCATTGATTATCAGGACCATGAGCTAATTAGTCAGTATAAACTGACAGGTACAATGCCATTTTTAAAATATAGATATTGCTTCTACAATAATTATGAACTAAGAATATCATTTTGGCATGTTTTTCACTTAATCTCTCCAAATAACTGAAAACAATAAAAGGAAAATTAGTTAAAGTATACTGATTACACGTTCTGATTACTATACCAGTTCATAATCATAGTAACTTCTTTTCATTGTTATTTAATAGACGGGATGGACTTTTGAAGGTAACTAATATTGATGTTTTTATATAAACCTTACTCTTGATTTCACAGAGCTAGAACTGGCTAATTATTTACTTTTCTTTACGATGGGGTGGTCTTTCCCTTTTCTTTCAGCAGCTCGATCCTCTTCTACGAACTTTACATGTATGACGCAACCCTTAGTAATCAGGCTTATTCAGCCATGCCGGTATTGCGTCCTTTGTTCAGAGAATTATCACCCCAAGGGCATGCCCATGTTTTTTTACTGCAGGACAATGCAACTGCTCATACTGCAAATAGGTCTATAACAGCATTATAAACTGGTTTTGTTGAGAGGTTAATTGGCTAGCCTGTTGGCTCCCCAGTTGTAAATTCAGTATCGACTTGTGAGTATACATTTGGGGCTTTAACAAACTTTTAGTCAGACATCTCTAAAAATGTGAAATAGCACCAAACTCATAATAGTTATAATTATGAACAAATTGACACATCTTCAGCCGCTCCTAATAACAATATTAATAATGATAATAATACATCAGTTGTCTGACGAAAGCAAGGACTGTGGTTGTTTGTTATATGCATAATTCAGTGCACCGTTTGGGGAAACAACGAAGTAGCGTAAATTATTTTGTAGTTGAGATTATGGATGGCATGATGAATGGCATGGCGATGGCTGGCATGGATGGAAAAGTATACAGGCCATTCCCAAAAAATTCAAGATAGCAGTTTGTCATATAAATATCTTCAATATATGGTATTTTAATCAAAATCGTTATAGCCATTTACGAGAAAATATATTTCGAAAAATTTTCGGTGTAAAGGGGAGTTGAGTGTGGATAATTTTCTTGAAAATCTTGGTGTTGCAGCTTTGAGGATGCTGAACTTAAATATGTACCAAGCTCACGGACACGCATACACACACATTGTTTTCTAAAAATGCTCTTTTTTAAATTTAGGGGGCTTACCTGTATTTCCAGTAACATCTCGGTATCGAATATTTGGGCGGAATGCTATACCTTCTCTACCTACTATGTACGCGGACCTGAACCCAATGGCCACCCTTAACATTTCCTGGAACTGATCTAGTCCATGTCGCCCCCTTAATTTCAATCACATCACCTCAATGTTTAGTAATGCTTGATTAGGAGGTACTAGCTTTGTCTAGAAGCAGCAGTGCATCACCTTTTACTGCTAAATTTAATAGAATCCATTGCTGACTATTTGACTGGGGCCGATACCTCGGTACTGCATGAAGAGATTAAGTTATGACTGCCTTGGGAGTTGCGACTAGTCAGTTGCTTCCATATAATAAACCCGATGTATAGAACATCAGTTTTACAAATGCACATTAAGCAAAATCCTTAATAATGAAATTCCGCACAATGCCCGAAAAAGGAGATAAATGATTAAAATTGAGAGTAGGTAGTTTGTTACGCTCCACGTATGGACGACAATTTGAAGAAGGTTATTTTATTAGCTTTATTTGCACCATGCTTTGGGCGTCAATTTGAAGTAGTTTATATTGAAGGAGTTGTATTATATTTCAACTGTGGGAGCCGAACTTTTAGTAGTTGCAACCGCACGTATAGTAAACAATTTGCGGTATCCTTCGCCCCAAATATACTTTCAGGTGGCCTTTGCCCCAAGTTTTTTATTTTTTAAAAAAAATATTTGCTTTCTAATTTGACTGTTTCTTTAAGTATTAAGCATTTACATTTGCCGCGGCTGCGTCAGTATTTATTTTAGAGACATGGATATCTTGGCAGGGCGTGGTGCGACAAAGAATGTAGGCTTACACCGATTTTAAGTTTTAATTCACTCCTTTTTATTAATCCTTGGCACAAATTAAATACCACTTCACTGATATCGAGAGCTGCGAGATTCTTTTACTTAATTACTTGTACTTTTTAACACGTAAACTTATTTTTCGTCTCACACGAATACGTATTATATTTCCTAGAGGACGTATCTTGCATTCGGTTACTATCACGGTCTGCAGGCAACTGACTTGATTTCAACCGTCTAAACTTTTAAATTTCTGTATCTCAAGTCTTTGATTGGCTAATTCTACTCCAATAGAATACCCTCATTTAGCTAAAGCTTTTTCTGGCTGTTGATTGGCTATTTTTAAACTGTCTCAAAATTTATATTATTGCTGCTCTAATAATGACTAGTAGCATTTAAACTCTCAAACTTATTATTGCCTCAAGGTTACCTCATTGTTAGCAACGTTTAACTTATTATTCTCACAGCTCCTAAATTATTAAATTACGTAATGCATTCACATAACATTACTGAACATGTTTACAATAATATAAGCATATGCAATGACTGTTACATACATTTTACAAATTATTACATACATATTGCTTCAGGCGGGATGTTATTGAATTTACATATTATATAATTAGACTGAAATGAATTAAGTGTTAAAAATACTGCCTCAAAATCGCAAGAATGAAAAGTGGGATTGGATGAGAATTTGGATCTAAGATGCTGTTCTCGAATGACATCCGTACCTTAGAAAGGTTCAGCTTGGCGAGAGCATCACGGCTGTGTAGGTTACAATCGTTCCAAAAATCATTAGCTTGAGAATTTCGCGTTGATACTATAATGACCCTTAGTGGAATTCGAGCCACAACCGGGAAGTAGCATCAAGTTTCGGAAAATGGCGTAATTGGGACACACCAAATATCGCAGGCAACACTCTGCTATTCTGTCTTTCCGAAGAATATTTATTGGCCACGTAAATGGGTGGGGTGCAATCTCTCAATCGCCTCGCTGCCACGTAGAAGCCACGCGTTTACGTTAAGCTTGGGTCTCGAACCTCGACCTAACACAGTCGACATTTAATAGCGCCTGAAGTCCTGCTAGATCTATTTCAGGTAAGTCCTTGTAATGTGTATTTAACCTCTTGTATTTCGGGACCCGATAGTCTCCCCCTCCCCAAACCTCAACTGACGAGCTGGTTACTGGTTTAATTAAATTGTGTAGCCAATAGATTTCATATAATATTGTGCAGCCTTTTCTGACGGTTCCTAGCTTCCCAATGTACCCTTCAACACCACACCGACTGCTCCTTATCTCCGAGACTACCACTCCTGAATAGCAATCTCCCGGGGTTAATCACCCCAATAGTATTATTTTATTCAGCATTATCTCTGCACGAGCTTTTGCACAGTAATGCATTTTAATATGTTTGAATAGTCACACCTAGCTAACTACTGTTTGGTCACATTTTAATTTCCTGAATATCTGCCACTCAGTCCCTATGGATCTGTGGGAACAACTCTCCATAGAGACATAATAGGACTATAAACTGTTTCAATCCGCTTTCGGCAAAATATTACAGTAAATAATAATAAATAATAACTCATTTCTGCAGAATAATAGGGAAAAATAAAGTGAGAGAATTGCGCGAGAGGGAGAGTAACAGAGATTAAAAATCGCTTAATCGATCCCGATCTATCTTTCAGCATTCAAAATCAGAGTTCTTTCTGGACATATATATGTACTTTAAAAGGCTTGAATTTTGGTTCTTTCTTGTGACTGGCGGATTTTTATTACATTCCAGTCTTAAGAGGTAAAAGGAAGGTTTAAAATCCTCAAAATTGTTTTTTGGGGGAGGGAGGAGAACGCAGATATCACGGAACATTATGGGGTGTTGAGAGCAAATCGATAATTCCCATATTCGTGTCATCAAATTATCATCTGATCGTAGTGATCAAATTGTTAACTATCTTCAAAACAATAAACGCTATTTCAATCTGTTTTCAGGGAAAAAGCTGCTTTTTACACCTTTAGGCATT
Organism: Deroplatys truncata; assembly: GCA_030765065.1. Lineage (NCBI taxonomy): Eukaryota > Metazoa > Arthropoda > Insecta > Mantodea > Mantidae > Deroplatys > Deroplatys truncata. The sequence goes on from CM060985.1 coordinate 101,889,568, forward strand.
CATGTAATCTGAGAGAAAAGAGATAGCTGGATAACTAACTGATCAGGTACCTTTATTTTCCTTGCAAATAAAGGAATGTATCTCTGATGCACCAAGAATTTTCAACAGGACAATAGCTTAAAATGTTAAGCAGATTCCCCCTTGAAACAGGTTCAACTAGATGTAACACATAGGGTAATCAAACCAGCAAAGCAAGCAAGAGCCCTTGCTGGAACTAGCCTCATAACTGTTGGGGCTCGCCCACGAGAGGTACTCTGTCACCCATGACAATAGAGAACCACAACCCCATTGAGATCACTCCACTCTGGACAGTTTCCTAATGACAAGGGCTTAGATTTTCGGTTTGACATATCCCTGTCACGTCAGAGATTAGGGGGGCTAGCGTTCCGCAACGCTAGCAGCAGAGCAAAAGCAGTAACCAATAGACAACCTCTTGGGGATCCACTTGGATGGCTGTTGAAGAGGTTATTAGGGGATCTAGCTGGATAGCGGCTGAAGCTAAAGCTGCAGAGATTATTCGATAAAATTCTTTAGCGGATCGGACAGTAGAAATCAATTGTACATTCAATTAAAAGGAAGGCACTTTGAACAATATCTCTAAACATTTGTTCACATCCCGCATGCATTCAAGTAAAGGGAGTCCGAAAACCAATTCCTAACAATGCTTATGAACCTGAAGCATCTAAATGACGAATGCGAGAACTGCTTTTCCACCTATAGTAACACGATATTTGTTTTTACCTCCTCTTCTGAAACCATGCAAGTTGAACGCATATTCCTTAAGGCCGCACAGAAAGTCTAAGTTGTGTCGATAAAACAGGTCTTTTTTAGCTCCTGTATCATTACTGAAACACTGTAACTGAACTTTTTTGATACTGTGTATGTTAGACAGAAGTGATAGCGGATGCACTTGTCCGACACCTTTGTTTACTCTGCACTACGCCAATTACAATTTTATTTTCTATAAACATACTGCATTTTACAGTGGAGTGCCCTTATTTTGTACAATATGTTATCAAAGGCTTTTACAGAATCTACGAGGGGCGTCCAATAAGTAAGTTTACCTATTTTATAAAAAACATTACACACTCTTGATCATATTAAATTAATTTTATTTATATTCTACAATCCCTCCGGTACTTTTATACATAATCGACATGTTTTTCAAGCCAGTGTTGTACCAGGTGGGATCCTGTGCTCGCATCCAGCTGTTCTTATTTTACTTCATCATCGGTGTTAAAAGTGCTTACCTTTGAGTTGGAGAAACATGTGAAAATCACTTGGGACAAGCTCCAGTGAATACGGAGCATACGAGAAAACTTCCCAGTTGAATCTTGACGCAGGCGGAGCTCAGAAGATTAAACTGGGAAGTTTTCTCCCATCCTCCATATTCACCAAATCTTTTCCCAAGTGATTTCACTATCCCAAGTGTCCCCCTGGCCTGACTCAAAGGTCATCTTGGAGGTAAGCACTTTAACACCGTGACGAAGATAAATCAGAAGCGAACAGCTGGTTACGAGCACAGGACCCGACCTGGTACAACACTAGTTTGGAAAAACTTGTATCACGTTACTAAAATGCTTGGAAAAACATGCCGACAATGTAGAAAAGTAACAGAAGAATTGTACAATATAAATAAAATTACTTCAATATGATAAAATATATATACGATGTTTTCTATAAAATAGGGAAACTTACTTATTGGACGCCCCTAGTATAATCTCTATGCATATAAGAGAATATATTCTTCAACGGATTACTCTCCTCTTTGTAGGACTTGCATCCTAAGGACTTAAGAACCAATGTCTTGGCTCAGGACCAAGCAAACTCTGGATCATAGCATACCCAATACCTAGTACGGCGGTGAAGAAGGAAATGAAAATGTAGTGGTAAAGGGATAATAGGAAATTTTGCGATCAAATTACCCAACCCAGCATTCGCCTAGCAACAGAGAAAAACCTTCGTTTAGATTGGTCGGTCCCGGGGGTTTGAACCTGGAGCCTTCCCAATTCAAATCGCACACCTTATCGCTGCTCCACCTCGCTCAGTGATTACATTCTTCATACTTTTCAATTACTTTGTTATTTGCAAGCATGGAGTCAAAATAAGACCTCCTTTCCTAAAATCATACTGAATATTTTATATATCATTTTCCACAATCGCATTTAAATGACACTTTCAAATTCAGAATATATTGTATAACTCCATTTAAAAGTGTTATTCCTCGAAGCAATATAGACTATCACCTTTCTGTTAAATGGGTTGTTTTTACGATTTTCCATTCATCAGAAATGTAACCAATTTTCTGGCATACGTTTATGAAATCTAATAATGTAGTTTTCAGAGATAATAGAGCATACTTAACAAGCTTACTGCTAATTCCATCACTAGCAAACCTACTTATATTTCGTTAGCGGTTGAAGCAGTTACTCAAAGGTAATGTAACCTGCTTTCATTCATTTTATACTTACTCTCTCTTCTACTACCTTATATGATACTTCCACCGAGAGTTCTTGATAATATTGTGAACAGTTGAAACAGAAGTTAGCTCGTCTTCGCTATTTACATGCTTCGTACTTTGTAAGTTTTTATCTTTTCTGCCGAAATCATGATTTCAATGTCGCCTACGTATTTCTACCAAGCGTTTCTTTTACGTTTCCGCACTTCTGAGAAACTTATACAATTTTTTTTAAATGAAATCAAAGATTCTGATTTTTTTTTTCTGCTTAGACACTTTAAATAAGCCATATTCTTTTCACCAATTAAGTTTCTCCAACTCCTCTTGCCAAATTGTTAATACGTTTTGTATCTTCTCCCTTGTGAATTTTCCCCCGTAGCTTCAATTTATTTCAAAACAATTAAATTATTATAATTATTAAACCTACTTTCATAGTTGAATTCTTTTATACTACAAAAGGTTAAAATTCCTTCATACACTTTATTCTACATGCATTTCGAATTAGAGCAATTTAAAGATGTGAAGCTAAGATAAATAAACTTGCAATAATTTTCTCTAAAACCACTTCCCTTTTCACTAAACACTGATTATTATGTTTCTGTATCTTATCCCAGTAATTATTGCTCCTGTATACATAATTTCATATAATGACTCTCTCTCTCTCTCTCTCTCTCTGTGTGTGCGAGTACAATTTTACACAGCAATAATAAAACTGTTTTAAATAAATTAAGTTATATTTAATTTTATGGACCAATATTTAATCGTTTTCATAGAAAATAAGCATTTCGCACTACGTGGACAAAATTAAAATAGTAATGTTCACCCGTTTTCTGACAAACCACATATGAAAAAAATAAATTAGTATATGTTATTGATTCGGAATATGAAAGCTTCCCAAACAGATTTTAAAATTCTTTTTTTCTCTCTCATGACCTTAATATTCTAGAGCTGAGGTGTTGGTACGTGGGTGGGAAAGTGATTCCTGTAGAACTTCCATCGGGGTTGAATATGTTGAAAGCGATGTGCCCTGGAGAATTATATGTGTGTATGTAATGGACGGGAACACCTTTTTTTGGAATTAATGAGGTGGCTAATTGGGTATGATCAGGTGTTATTCATTTGGTCACCCCTTGTGGTATTTTACATGGATGCTGACTCGCTCTTAATAGCAGGTAATTAAGACACCGATGATTTATTTTAAGAGCATGGAATTTGTTTTCAGACCATTAATAAATCCTCTCACTCCCGGAATAATTTCTTCAACCGTCACAACTTTCCACACTTGCTAACTCTATTAAATTCATTCCACTATGTAAAATGTCTTTCACTGCGTTAGAATGATTTATAATGCCCTCAAATCACGCATACATTTCCTTTTTATACAGAAAGCTTTATGATGTATTCAAGCGCTATGTTTTGCAGGACTTTTTAGAGAAATAAGCAAACTGGTTAGGCCAGATGAAAAGATTGGGAAACGATAGATAGTAAGAATGGTGTCAGAATGGGAAACTAAAGAAAACAGAGGACGGGGAAGATCAAGAGAACAATGGATGGATTCCGAAGAAACATGGGTCTAGAGTGCTAAGAGATGAAGATGCAGAGGATAGGGATTTATGGAGAAATAAAATTATGAATATGTTGTAGGAAAATTACTGAAAGGTAGATAATTCCTAAATATGAAACAATTTTTGCTTACCCTTACTTTGATATAATTATATTACAACTGATCTCACTTCAAAGAACTCTTTTAAAAATGGTTCCACTTACAATATTTTCTATAATTGCCAAATACTTAAAAGGGAAAATCTAAATTCATTACTATCTCTATTGCTTTGCTTCAATGTTTCTTTCCTTGTCTCTCAATTGGTATATGTGTGAGGTTTAACTTGTAATCAGGTTATATGCATTTCTTATTAAGCTCTTAGGTGGACATGTTTTATAATATTAGTTACAGCTTATGCATATAGATGTTTTGTATATGTATTGAATATGACCACCTCAATTCCAATACAACTTTTACAATCCTTAACACAGGGGAATTGCTAGCTCCAGATAAGGGCCAGGTCAAAGAGCGCCAAAGAAAATCTCATTGCACCTCGCGCCTATGTCACATTATTTATCGTTGTAATTGGCCTTGCGAAGCCATGGCCATTTCATTGGTTACTTTAGGCCATGGAGCAAGGGTGCGCCAGTCCTTCTGCTAACTTGTTGCACCAATAACCACAACAAAGCTACAAAATTGCGTAGAAACAAAATATATGTTTACACTCTCGATGGTATTGGCTAAAAGAGAAAAAGGTAGAGTGAGTGCATTCAATTTGTTACACAGACCTCTTATCGTGATTGGTAGCGCATACCTTATCGGCTAGTGCAGGACACGCCTTTGAAAGGGTTAAAAGCTAACGGGGAAACTTGAAGAGCGTGCAGGTTTGCGAAATGTAGAATTTTTAGTGCGAGATATTCAAGGAGTGCAAGCCTGAATGGTATTCATTAAATACATAGCAAGGCAGCACTCTATAACAAGCAGAACTGTATTCTCATAATGGTATCAATACTTGTTGCTGTCTTTCGAAGTTGCATCCTTGCAACTTTGTAAATGTGGCCGGTCTGAAGGTAATATATGATGCCCAGTGCAATCAATTGGACGTTGTCTTTAGACAGTTGTAGTGCTGTGATAAATGCCAGACTCTGAAGAACATGAACACATGTCTAACTGCGCAGTGAAGTACTAGCCGAGACTGATGCAGGGAGATCATTCCAAGCTACGCTCCAAAAGTAACAAATAACAGCGAGAAAACCTATCTCCTAAAATATTTGAGGAGCCAGTAAGGCAAAAATATTAACTAAGCAACAAAAATATATGGAAAAGTGTCAAAAGAAGAGTAATAGACATCAACTGACATGAAGTTGACTCGGATTGTAAAATTATGTCCTCTCCAAGTCTGGCAAATGAAACAAAATTGAATGAACAGTGATATACATGCCTTAGGAAGAAGGAAAAATCAGGAGTGGCATGATTATGAATGGGTGTCTGGAGGGCACAGAAAACTACTGTTAGCTACACATTCCTGTGTGTGCATAGGATAGAGTTGAATTATATTCTTTATAATAATTTCAGTTAGTTAGTTTTTCTCTTTTTACACAAGTCATTTAATGAATTTTTATTTATAATTCTCGCAGCAGAATCTGTCATTTTTGCGTTGGGAATAAAGATTATGTACCTATTTTGGTGGAATGTGCACAGTGGAAGAACCAGCAAAGAATTCATATAAAAACTCTTAACTCCGGGTAGAATGAGACTGGAATGTTAGCTTCTACTGCCTGACCAGAGGAACTGGCAAAACTTGGGAAATTTCCTGGCTAAAGGCGCGAAGCCATAGCAAATTTGTTCAGCTAATAAGAGGCAATCTCTCTCTCTCTCTCTCTGTCTCTCTCTACTTTTTCTTTCTTTCTTCTCTCACTTTTTGTCACATATAACTTATATCTTAAATATGCATACACCAGGGATGATTCATGCACTAACTGTTTGTGTAATAACTAATAATTTGAGAGAAATAGATACCTTATATACGAGATTAATACCGCTCGCAGTGTTGCCAACCGTAGCGACATTTAAGCCTTCAGTACACACTGCGGCGAAAACTTAAAATGAGAAAATGTAGCGACTTTTGTGCATTTTAATATCAACACTTAGTGTACGATTATTACTAAAATACACATTTAATAAGTTTAAATTATGTTCTACAAAATTAATTTAGTCATTTTAAGTACCACCAATTATATAATAATGAATGATAAATGGTACTCCACCCGTAGGAAAAATGAATACCGCAGAGAATTTTGGAAAGAAGAAAATGAGAAAACAGTTGTTTTCTGACATGTAATTGAAAGAATATATTTTTTCAAATGTTTAAAGAAGACAGAGCAAAAGCAAATTATAGAGCATGGAATCTTATTTCGGGGGCAAAAAGAAATCATTTTTTGAAACCCTGTGAAAGCCAGAAAAACTACTGACAGCACAAACATTTCTCAGGTAATTAGTAAAATAATTTATTTACACTTTACTAAGAAATTTACAATAACTAAATTAATTTTAACTAACTCATTTAATCGAAATATGAACTACTGGCAATAAAATAGGCTTAAATTACCAACAGAGAATTAATATTTTAATCTACGACTTCTAGTACTGAACTGATGTAATGTATTTTTGTAGCGGAATTCTGTTCGATCTGTAGCGAAGTTCAATGTTTTTGGTTGGCAACGCTGACTTCTGCTGAGTTTCGGTACAGTCTATACCGAAGCATATTTAAAATAGATTTCCGGTTCATTTGCCGGCATGGGGTATAGTCCTCCTAAGAAATGTTCATAGTGCTCTTTCGGAAGGATGAAGAACATCTGCAGTCTGAAGCGAATAATTCCCCAGCTAACAATGCTTGTTTTAATAACACATTTCGTCTATGCTGAATGGTGAACAACACAACGCAGACGGGTTTTGTAGTGGTTCTCTTGGTAGAACCCCACTACGTTGATGATGAGGGATGCTGTATTACGTACCTGTAGGTCGTCTTGATGCCCGTACTCTTGTGACGTATCTCGTTGACTGGAATCTGATGATTGTGTATCAGTATGTTGTAATTATTGTGTAATAATTGTGCCACGGCTGCAGTATTTGTGTCGGAGAGCACTTGTGTCTTGTCAGGGTTGGGTATGGAGAAGGTTAAAATATTTTGCACACACGTATATTGTTTGTTATTTCACTTGTATTTTAGATCAACCACATATGATATTCACAATTCACCATCACTTTGTTATGTTAAAATACGTATAGCCGGTAGACTTTGAATACGTAGTTTTAGCGTCTATTCAGAGACGAGCTTACACACTACCTTCCTGCTCCAACAGACATGCTTCCGTTGGCGTTCCTTCCAACCGTTCTTCTCAAAGTACGTATTTCAATTATAGGCATGTATCAATGTACCTGATTGGTATTACTATACAATAACATCGAATAACAGTGTATGTTACATATATAGGGTCTTTCAACTAGAGTGTCCTATCTTTAACATGTGATAGCTGCCGAGTTACATCAGTCATTTTTTTCATGTGGTTACAGTTGTTATTGAAAAATGGCCATGGAACTTGCAGCATTCAGCAACGCGTAGAAATTATGAAAATGTATTATCAAAATGGATCATCCATTCGCCAAACCTTCCGTGTATTGCATGAAGTTTACGGTGTGCATAATCGCCCCTGCGAGAGAACGATTCGGCGTTTCATCGATAAATTTAAAGAAAGTGGTTCTGTCAGCGATCAAAGAACGCCTGTACGCAATCGACGTAAGCGCTCCAACAAAAACATAGACGCCGTTCGTGAGAGTGTACGCGAGTACGGAAACAAATCAATTGCTCGTCGAGCGCAAGAATTGGGGCTTTCGCCGACCACAACTTGGCGAATTCTGCATCTGGACTCTAACTTTCACGCTTAAAAATGGTGTTAACTCAAGAACTAAAGCCCAACGACCATAGGTTGCGCCGTGTATTCGCTGAGTGGGCTATGGAGCAATTGGAAGCTGATCCGGATTTTTGTCGAAAAATCATCTTCAGTGACAAAGCCCACTTTTGGATGGATGGTTGTGTTAAACAAAATTGCCGCTTTTGGAGCAATCACAATCCAATGCAGATTTAAGAACGGCCACTTCATACCTAAAAGGTTACTGTGTGGTGTGGATTTTGGTATGGTGGAATCATTGCTCCATACTTTTTCCAAGATGAAGATGGAGAAGCTCTAACTGTCAATGGAGAAAGATACCGGGCTCTTGTAAGGGACTATGTTTGGCCTTAATTGGATGGTATAGATCTCAAACATCTGGTTCCATCAAGATGGTGCCACATGTCATACCGTTTTCGAAACAATCGATCTTTTGAAGAAGTTCAGCGGTTTCATCATTTCCGGTGGTGGTGATGGTGTTAACTGGCCCCCGAGGTCATGTGATTTAACGCCGCTGGATTGCTTCTTGTGGGGTTATGTTAAACCTCGAGTTTATGTCAACAAGCCAGAAACAGTAAATGATCTTACGAATAACATCACGCGCGTTATTCGTGAAGTTGGCCCTAATTTATGTTCTTCTGTCATTGAAAATTGAGTCAACCGTCAAGCAACGAATTCGCTGCGGTCACTTAACTGATGTTTTCCACACGTAATGACATTAATTATGTTCCAAAATAAAAAATAAATAAACCTTTATCATTCATAGAATGTGTTCTATTTAAGTTCAAAGATAGGACACTCTTGATGAAAGACCCTATATATGTTTACAGACTTCCATCGTCTTAATTATGAATCCAAAGTTTGTTACATGCTTATGGAGACAGTACTGCATTTCTCGTAAGTTTATATTACTGGTTATATAGCCAACAATGGTATTTCCCTCTTATATTATATTTTATATGTTATATCGTTATATACTTGTTCTCTACCATGTGTACATTATGAATATATGGGTTTCAGCATCCTCTTAATTATTATACTACAATATTAGCAAAGAAAGTACATAACACGTAAAACTTAGAACAAAAATTGTTAAAGAAAGAAATTATTAATGTGTTAATCTGAAAAGCTGTAAATTATATATCTTATTAAATTAATGAGTTATTGTATTAGTTTTTCCGTGAGTACTGTGTTGCTTCAGTTTTTAAACTTGTGTAGCGAGGTCTCGTGGCTGCTATGGAAAATTTAACAGCTTACGAAACGCTGAAGTATTTTCAAAAGAGAACAACCTTAGGCTCTACAAGTATTGCTCGTAATTCTCGTGTTAGGAATTAAAACCGAAGTAATAAGTTTTACCAATTAATATTTCTAACACATTTAGCTGAAACACACAGATAACGTACCATGTCCGCTAGCCCTTGGCATTTCAAAAGGCAACGGAATTGTAGCCAAGTGGAAGTTTACGATGATTATTCCGATCCGCCAGTTAAACTGTCTGAAGATAATTACCCTCGAGCTAGAAATCCTTTATCTGAAAAGCAGAATTTCACCTTTTACGACCTCAGGGAGAGACAGCCATTACATCCGCCCTTAATGGGCTCTCAGCCCGTCTCCGGGTCCGTGGTTCGCTTCGCTTTTATCTTTTATCTTCCATTCTCCGGTACTGGATTGCACGCGAAATATAAAAATATCTCAGTTATAGAACATAAACTACAATAATTTTAAGTTTTTAATATTATTGTTTCTACAATACTTTACATTAAATCCCCAAAGCTTCAATTTCTGGAAAAAGTTCTAATAACTTTCACCCGCAACCATCATCATCTTTTGTTTAGGCTAAGTCCGGCTGTCCTCACGCCGAGTATTAAGGCGATGAAAAACATCCTTCTAACCATATTTTAGTGGCTTTCCAGTACTTCTACTTCCTGCTAATCGTTGGTTTCCTGCTATTTTAATAAATATTGTTTTCTCTGCTCTGCCAATATGTTCATTCCAATATTTCTTTCTGTTTTACAAATGTAATTATATTCGTTATATCCAGAGCTAGGACAAATATCCTTTGGCTTACAATGTGTGCACGTAGCGAGTTTGTATCAACAGTGAGGCGAGCAGAAAGGAGTGCCACAGGTAACCTAGAACTGTAAACAGTAGCGTCAAGGGTAGAACAGAACATAAACAGAGCGCTCACACAAAACAATTCTACCATACCAATAACGCAAACAAACTACTGGCTGTCGACTGTACAGCCCAGAGTTGAGTATTCAGTACAAGGTCAGGTGTACTAGGTAGGGTGGTAGTTATGTTGATTCCTTGGTCAAAGGTTATTTGTCCTATCTCTAGTTATATCACATTCTTTTCTTATATCTTTTCATTTTTATAATGCCATTCTTGTTTTCCCTACTATTGCCCCGAATGTATTTACTTCTGTTGTTCTGATTAACTGTTTAGTTTTGTTGTTTTCGGCTCTTATTTCTGTTCCATGCACTAAAACAAATCCTATTATAGTTTATAAACTTTTACGTTACTTTTAGTGTACATAAATTTATAATGTTAACGATAACGTTAATCTGTGAAAAAACATATTTTTATATGCAGGAAGCCAAAAATATTAAAGAAAAATTGAGCAAAATCGTACAAGTTACAAGCTTTCCTGTTCCCGAATTTGCCGAGATTTATTTACGGCGAAGAAGCCATCTGGCTGTTGCCAGCCAGCAACAATATAAGTGCGCTCAGAGGAGGGCGCCACTGTTAATGCGAATTCCATCAAAGTATCAGAGGGGCAAGGCGATAGGGAATGTATAGTTGCACAGTGAAAACAGTAGTACATTTGCAGGCCTCAGCCTCGCTAGTAAATGCAAATCGGAACTGTGGATGTTTTCTTTACCAGATTGTCCTTCCGCCTACTTGTTCCATAACTGATTTGTATCTCTTCTTACCGCACGCATTCACATCGTGGCTGACAGTAATTCCATTTACATTCTATGCTGCTGCTGTTTACGACTATCCGCACTATTTCCTTATTCTTATCCATTCATTGCGTATAACTGTATTTCTGTTTTGTCCTTTTCTCTCATAAATCTAATCTTAAAATCAAATATCTAACAAAAAGTGGATCTCTACTACTTACAGTTAGGGACGTGCGTTTTTCGTTTTATTTTTTGATGGAAATCGGGTTATTTCTTCAGAATTTCGCGTTAGTTTTACTGGTCTTTATTATCATATTTTGCGATTTTAAAGTTACTTTTTCATGTAAATAGATTATTGAAGAACAATGGAGTTTTATTTTAAAAAATACACATCTTTATCCTTCAATCATCACTGAAGAAAGCATAACATCAAAGAAAAACACATATTCCTTTTTCTAACTGACAAAGGAGAACATTGTCGCTTTTCTGTTGCACCTCAAGTCGTTAAAAACTCCTAAGTAGCAAGAGAAGAAAATTTCACAGTCAACATAAGACAGTGATACTACAATGACTGACTTAAGTCTCACTAAAGTTCACATAATACCATAAAAGAAAAGCACAGTTTGTTGCGTTTTCTAACTGTTAAAGGAGAACATTGCCATAATGTTTGCATTTTCTTCTTTCATGCTGCAATGCAAGTCGTTCAAAACTCCTGAGTAGCCAGAAAAGAAACTTTCAGTCAAATTAGCACATAGATACCACACTGACTGGAGAGCCCTACCATTAAACTCAGGATGACTGTCAAGCAAACTAGCAGAACTTTCACAATATTTATTTTTCTATGTCGCAACATAATTTTATTGGTTTGCTCTTGAAGTTCACCCTACCCTTTTGTGTTCACTGAATCATTCACATTTTTAAAGAATGGAATACACTTACATCTTTTCACTAGTGCTGAACGTATATTACTTTTAATGGTGAATATTGGTCTAAACAGCATCTTCATACATCAGTAACTGCAATGTTTCAAACGCTAATGCTGCAGTGTTTCTCACAACTGATCTAACATCTCCTTGAACATGTGCACTTCTGATGCAATTTAGCTTCTCTTCTATTCCAATAAAAAAATCCCTTCTTTTGCTACTTCGAAATTATTCAATATTTTCCTGAGTTCTCCATAAAGTGTAGGACTTGTTGGGTATGAAGATCCTTATAGTTCAGTGATGTATTCCGCTAAATCACTGGCATGTTCCTTGATGAATGTTACCTCTGCTGAAATTATACTTACACAATTCGTCAGAGATTTCATGAAATTGATACCAGCATTGCTGACAGAGTCCAGATCTTCTAACTGCACGAACTCAATCATATCACGAAGATGCTTCTCAACGTAGAATACGGCCTCAAACCAAGTATTCCATCTTGTCAACACTGGTACTGGAAACAGTATACGTTTCTCAAACGGATATTTTTCTTTAAGAAATGAACATACAGATGTTTCCTCTTTCTTGTATTGAGAAACACAACTTTAACCTTAGTTACCGCTGCATTAAGTTTCTTCAGTGCTTTCCTGAGTATGCATCCCACCATATTTAACCGGTGTGCCCAATACTGAATGTGAACTGCATCCTCTCCGGGAAAGACAGTCAGGGAACTGAAGCAATTGTCACATATTTTGTACTGTCGCTTACCGTTCCAAGTTATTGTTGTAGTTAATAGAGTACTTCTGTACAGAATTAAGTATTGTCCTGCTGCATAATTTTGCATCAGCTGCTTCTAGAATATGTACATCAGCAACATACAACTCCTGTTCTATTTTTGGTGCAAGAGGACGAAATAACACGACAAATACACAACGACCCAACCGATCTATCGTTTCGTCACAGAGTAACATATCCTTTTGACCACAGACTGCTTCTTTCACTTGTTGAACTCTTTCATCTCTCAGCAGTGGAACATACTTCTCTCTTAACAATATATTTTGCGGCAAATTTCCAGTACGTTTTAAAAAAGATGTTAGGAATTAATTTTATAAAGTTCCGTTCCTGAAGTGACAAATAAATAACAATAATTATAATAGTGATCTTTTCAACATACCTTCGATGAATTCATTCATCCATTCTTTAATAGCAGGATGCTCCAATTTCTCTAGCAGTATATTCCTTTAAGAAAAGACCGTAGTCCTCTTGGAAAAATTATCCCTCTTTTGTTTACAGCAAAATTACACTGTACAATACTCTGTTGTCTCTTATGACAAGGGAATGTACTGGCTGTAGATGACCTCTTCAGTCGTTGATGTTTCTCACTTCGCACGTGCTTGGTACACTATGTTTTCTATCCGAAGATATCGTACAGTTACGGTATTGATACATTATGGTTTTTTAATCTGATGCATATAATCTGTCATTTTTAAATTCAAGAGCCCTTTCCTTTGCAGTAACGCTCACCTTGGGCATAATACTAAACGTAGAATACAAAGGGAAAACAACAATGCTTAGCAAGACCAGCTTCTTCAGCAGAATGACGCACGCGCATGAGTCGAGTTGATGAAGTGGGAGAAGAAGTTGGCCGAGTAAGATTGTGATGCCAGTCGCCAGATAAAGACCGTGTGCTTATAAAATTTATAAAATTGACATATTCGCGTTATTGGCTCATTTCGTTTTAATTCGCGGAATAAATATGTCTAATTTTCGAATTGTTAACAAACTTATGTATAAGTAACTGTTTCCCGAGCATTTTAGGGAATATGTTTAAAAAGTCGGTGTTATCGCAAACGCGAAAAATGCAGGTCACTACTTATAGTAAATGAGCATTTCATCAAAAAATTCGAGATCGAGACTTTACTGCAAATACTTATTTAAAGTATACTGAATCCAAAACTAAAGCAATTTTAGAAAAAGGTCCTGGTGTGTGTATGTGTGTGTGTGTGTGTGTGTGTGTGCGCGCGCGCGTGTGTGCAGCGTAACTCCAAAACAAAATCTTGTCGCAGTTCTCAATGGCTCGTGTTATCTTATTTGCTAGGCGCCTATTGTTTTATTATTTTTTAATTTGGGTTCTTTGTCCTCCGGCTAGCTAATGTCTCAGTCGAGCAAGTGTCTCTAAACAGGACATGTAAACGCAAAGGAGTTGCTACTGAAAGGTAACACTGATAAAAAAACCTGAATCTAGACTTTTATTGCTGTCACACTTAATTAATAATCGACATGTTTAATCTTTATACACGCCTGACTGAAATTGTGATATTTCTGAATGTAACTACAGTCGTTTTAGTTGCCGCGCACCAATTACTTCGCGTACTTTACATTTTTGTAATTATGCGACGTGCACCTCGTGAGAGATTCTTCAGAACTGCGCGACACTTGCTTATGGCTCGAGAATATATACTCCTTCACCTCGAATTGCCTAAACATTATGATATAGCTGCTATTGGTTACCAAATTGCGCTCACTTTAGCGTCTGTTTTGTCAGCCAATCACTACTACATATATGCTCTAGGGAAGATATTCTCTCCATTTCTAAAAAAAGGCACGCTGCCCTGACGTCATTTGTTTATCTCTTCTTAGTGATAAACAACTCATCCCCTCGGTTTATTGTTACCCACTTCTATTGTCAGTTTCAGTTAGGCCGTGCAAACTTATTTCCTAACAATACTTATAGCTAATAAACATCTAAAATCCTGTGCATACAATAATATTAATTTACACTGCAATCACTCTGGCTTCACGGCATGTTATGATATAAAATATTGCCTCAACCTTGGATAAATTCCAAACTTATTATAAATTCGGTATCTTCCAGGTATGCGTTACTAACATTTTCAAGAAAATTTCCTCACCCCAAAGTATCCTTTGCATGGAAAACCTTTCATTACATTTTTCAAAAATGGTATTTTAGTTAAGATCTTTGAAACATATGCTTAGGACATTTGTATCACAAATGAAATTTATATGTTGAATTATATGCGAATAGTTTTTGAAGTCTCCTTCATTCTGAATGACTTTTCATATGAAATAGTTTACAGAAGAGTGAGTAGAGTTTTGTGAATGCAATTTATCCATTTTAATGGACGGAATTATAATTATGATAAAGAGGTAGAGATGGTGGAGCAGTAGAGGAGAAGGAGAAGAATGTTCTGCGCGATGGCAGGTGCAGGGCTACCTTGGGCTGTGCACTGATCGACCTTCACGACTTGCCCAAGAGTTTACCAAACAAAGTGGGAATGAAGTGGTTTGCGACTTCCGTTGCCCATCTCTAAAATACTCTTGCCATCCATGGGGTTGTGGATTTTAAGTCCCAGTACTCACTCAGCATCGCGAGGAAAATGGCTGAAGGGTGCGAGATGCTAGCCACATCTCCTTTCTGTATCGGTTAGATGATCGTCCATCTATGCCGTGCGTACGTGGGCGTGAGGCCGGCAGTCGCGTAGCAGGTCTAGGTCCTTCATGGGCTGTGGCACCACAGGATTATCATCATTATCTTTAAAAAAGTCAAAATTATCCATAGCTCTTGAGAAATTTTAAAATAGGTGTTTAACGCTTCAAAATATACCTACAGCTTAAAATCTGTAAAATTTCTAGCGTGTAACAATGAATTTGTCGAAGACAGTTAACATCAAAGAAAGCATTCGATTTAAATTGTATTCTTTTAACGAGGTTAACATATTACCTACGCTAAACCTTTATACTTTTTTTTCAGTTTCGACGCGAGTGTTTACAAGAGACGCATTCAGGATTACGATTAAATTTATTATATTACTCGTTTCATTCATTCACACATTATTGTTAATAACATTAATATGCTGGGCTATATTGATATATCAGTTGTCTTCTATATTCTTGAGCTATGTGACGAAACGAATGCTGGGTTTTAAATTACAAGTCCTTTCTCTTTTCAAAACTATGTATTTTAACTTCAAATGGAATATTTATTGGAATCAGAAGAAAAAAATCAGTGCCATAGTCGAACATGGTAGCTCACTATGTTAGAGTAACGGCACGGAAAGCCGAAGATCCATGGTTCAAATCCCGACTATGGCATTGAATATTTTAATCTGATCCTACCTTTCAAACTTTAGCCTGTCGGTTAAGAACTATTAATTAAACTATTATTTCTCGTACTTACCGAAGCTCGCCACCTTAACTACTACTTCAGATCTCTTTAATCCTGGTATAACTATCTACCATCACTATTAGGCGAACCTTGCACAACTGTGTTATGTTTCTCCCGTAAGTTATCTATGGACTTTCCTCGGCCGAGATTGTGAGCAGATTCTCCATACTTCCAGTCGCTGGTGTCACGTTGAGCATTCGTAATTGCTCACTAAGTAAATTGCAAAATAAACAAATTCAAATACAACAACAATATGGCTAGTAGCTATTTATTTAGTGATGATAGCAATTAGAGATATTGGATTTACACTTTGTTTAGTCCACTGTTTATTGGCTTTAAAATTATTGTTCTGTTGACAAAGTACTTAAGCGATGTATGTGTGATTTCTGAGCAAGCTTCACAGAATTAATAACAAGGAAATTAATTATGTATATATTTCTCAAAATAACTTGTTCATACCTGAAATATGAAATTGCTAGAAAATTAACGGTGTAACTAATAATGCCAAATAGTTTATCAAATTTAATGTTTTGTGGGAATTATAGTAATTTGTGCAACAAGTGGATAATATTGATGATAATTACATTAGTTTGTATTCAGATTATCCACGAGTTGGATACAACATTTTATGCAATCTTGGAGAGTGTGAGAAATAACTCGTTAAATAATTCGACATCCCTAGCGAGAGCGTCTTTGTATGTTCGTAAATGATACGTTAGCTTCTCTCCCTGCATTTCATCTGTTATTAGCAGACGTCAGATTTGTATGCAAATGCATGTTTACACTTGTGATATGAAATTAAGTTTTTCAATATAAGTCAGGCTCTTCTGTGTTTGTATATTAAGCTTCATAGAGCATACAACTGCATTTCTGATGTTGCTGCACATCTCATAATTTTTCTATGCATTCAGATTTAATACACGCATTTTTAAATTATTGGTCTTAAAATTAACATTCAAACACATTAGTACAAAATAATAAATTCCTTACAATGAAGTCCCTATTTGCAAAGGGACTGTAATCAATGCACATTTCAAAGCTATAGCTGTAACCACAAAAAGCTCGAGAAATCTAGTTTTTCTTTACATGAATATTATAAATTTTCAATGAGGTTCAGAGTAAACTTGAGTTAAGCTTGCAAGAAAATTAAACGGTAAATTGTGCACTGTTTTAGAGAGAAATCCTTACATTTAAGGATTGTTATCTGTGGATAAGTATCTTCAAGGTGAAAACGTAGTGCTTCCTGAAGAAATTTCTCCAGTGCTAGTAAGGACTTTCAAATTTTGCCCAATAACATCTGTAGACGTGGAAAGATCCTTCTCAGCTTACAAACTTGTGTTAACTGATAAATGTCTTAAACTTACACCTGAGCATTCGGAGAAAATGAACATTGTAAACAGAAAATCAAATTACAACAATACGTAAAGTAGAATATACTTCGTAAGTACCAAAACACAAAGTTAAAACTAACAATTTTAGTGCACGCTTACTTCATATTTTCTAAGT
Source organism: Deroplatys truncata (assembly GCA_030765065.1). Classification (NCBI taxonomy): domain Eukaryota; kingdom Metazoa; phylum Arthropoda; class Insecta; order Mantodea; family Mantidae; genus Deroplatys; species Deroplatys truncata. The sequence goes on from CM060985.1 coordinate 101,907,037, forward strand.
TATAGGGCACATTTTAAAGGTTTTGACAGCAAATATGCAAGTATATTTTAGATATTTTCAGTACATACAAATCCGATGTCTATTTATTACCTGGCGTGTTGAACCCATAAGCCACTTGCATGCATTCCGTTCCTGGGAGAAAACTGAGCAGGTGTTACGGACTGTGATGTAGCCTGTTATCAACACAGCATGGTTAGTAATGATAAATGCTGATCTTAATTATTCTATAGTTAATAATTTGCAGAGATTTCTACATATTCGCTGCTAAGAAAAAAGAAAGTCACAAAATGGTTTCAACTTCCCTCTATAAGTCACGACAACTTGAAACACAAGTATTACGTTATTGGTATTACTGGGAGGCGTGCCATAATGAGCCAGTTGGCACGACATTGAATACAGTAGCAACTGTTTATAATGGTAGGGTTGCATAAAATATAGTATTGATATTAAGTTTCAAATGTAAGTAAGGTTATTCGTGTTCTACTCCTTCTGTAATCGTCTTGAACATAATCGAAAACGGTGATCAAGTCTCCTTGCAAAGTTTGTCTTAAGTTGGTCGATATGTGAATTCTCCAAGATCCAAGTATTCCACTGGGATTTTTTTTTAATTTTTTATCACATCTTGTGTCTGTATGAAGAATGTGGTTGCTAGGTTTGGGACATATATGTTAATTAGTTCCTGGATTTTGCGTTTTAAAACAAAAATTTAAGCTATTTTACAAAACATGCTGCTTACGATAAAATTTCATAGCTTTTAAACAACATTTCAGATTTATGTTCATTGAGATATAAAAGAAGTTTGCTAAGAAATATGTTTTTAAATTGATTGGTTTCAAACAATTTTTGTTCAGTTGTGAGTTTCGGCTTTTGCAAAATGTATATGCATATCAAACTTGAGTGAGCTTTATGCCCTCACACATTTGCCTTATATTAATAGCCACACATAAAGTTTTAGTTAATATTTGCATCCTAAGGAGTATTTGAAATTCTGAAAAATGTCTAAAATATTACAACCGAGAAAACGTACCGGAAAATTTACTCATAACTTTCCTGTAATTATTATTACGTATGTTTTATTAAATAGTGTTTATTTTTACTTCAGATAATAATTTAGAAACTGATTAACGCACGCGCAGCAAACTTTGTAAAAACAAATCTTTTTGGTAAAAACATGGGAATTATCCGAAAAATCCTAAAATTCGCAACCACTCTCGCCACTCGTGGTTGTTTAAATCATGAACTCTTATTTTCACTCCAATAACTACCATTTCACGAAAATATTGCTAAAGAATTGGACGTAATAAGAAGTTAAAACGCCTAAATTTTAATTTTATATCACTTTTGCCCAATTTTCATCGACCGGTCCCCTTAATTGTTCAGATGCATTACGGATATTGTCTTGTTGGGTAACTGGAATGGAACTGAGCTCTCATTTCTAACTTTTTCTTGTTTACTTTATTCGTTACACAGACATTCCAATTACAGTCGGTTGTTTACAGTATGTCTTCTCTATGGAGTAACAATTTATCTTTTCGCATTAAAGTTCACTTCTGTGCTCGTTTTGTTCATCGTACGATACCTCGATTCCTCCACGATTAAATAATTTGTGAATGTTTACTCAATTAGTGTTTAATGCCCGTTCTTACTACATACGACAGCATACTGATAATACGAGGCGTGTTTTAAAGTAAGTACCGTTTTAATATTTTGCCGCTGGAGCGCTACAGTCGCGATTTTGAGTATGCGCGATCACTTCATTCAATAGGAAGCCAGACGCAGCTGTTACCGACGCCACTTTGTTTTCCTGTTGTTCAAAACAATCTAATGATCCGCCGACTGTGAAGTCAGATCATTGATTCTTTTTCTGAATGCGAGAAATCTTTACACCAACAAACATTCATCACTAATTGTGTAAGGTTAATGAGTCAACAATAACGAGTGAAAATGCCCGGTCACAAACTCAAGATCTGATCGCATCATTTGGTTGGGAACAATTCGACCATCCTCCCTACAGTCCGGATTTGGCACCAAGCGATTTTATCTGTTTCTTCATCTGAAGAGATTCCTTGCTGAAAAACATTTCAACGTCGAAAATATTGTGAAACAAGAAGTGCAAACCCTACTTTCATCATAGGTGGCAGCCAACATCAGAAATGAGACAAAACATTACAAACAACGAAGCTGATCGTTGCTACTTATTTAAGGCCCTAAGTCGCAAGGCGTAGCCCAACATTGAGGACCTTAAGCTGCAAAGCGCAGCCAAGGGATTGAGGGCCCTAAGCCGCAAAGCATATCCAAAGGATGTTTCTTGGAAGGAAAGTGGAGCAGTTGCCGACGATAGGGCATAGCTATAGGATCTACGCGACTAAACTTGAATGATCCAGGATAGCGTATATTCTCAACTTTTATTCTGGTGGTGGATACAGGGCAGCTACTGCATTCAGAAAATGGTGTAATCTCTTCATCTTATTCCTCACTGCTTATGTATTCGGTATTCCCGTAAACCTTATACATGCTCTTTGTCTCTTCACCTCACTCTAACTACATTTTCATTGCTTCGCGACAATCCGTTAGCCACAGTTTTTTACTGCGTTGCCAGTAACCCCTGAAAAAATGTCCCCGTGGCCACTATAATAGAGTGGTCGTTAAGGAGGACCCAGTATTTTCGATCAAGCAACAACTCCTACATTATTTAAAACTCAGTATTCTACACAATCAACTCTACATATAAAAAATACGATTTCCTAAGTATCTTAAAATTTTATACCCCCTACCCACATCCTGAATAATATCCTTTTTATTTTCCTTAAAGTTTCGACATTTATCTAAACAACGATAAAAAATTTTACCTAGCCCTTATCACGCATCTCTCTGACTGGCTTAAAACAAATCCCAAGAAACAAACATGAACCAGCGAGTATGTTTTACTCGGAATGAAACAAAGAAAGGGTCAAAAATAACCCTTCTAATGAAAACTAATCAGACTCGTGTAAACAAATAGAGATGGCTAGCTTAATTAACATGATTAGCGATTTTACCTTTTAGTAGGAAATTGGGGTGAGAAATGAGTTAGTATCGGCCGGGATACGAGTGCGATTCCATCAAGGCTTGGAATCAGAGGAAAGTAAGGGGAAAGGCGATAGGGAATTATACAGTTGCATAATGAAAACAGTACTACATTTGCAGGTCTCAGCCTCGGTAGTAAATTGCAACTCAAACTGCGGATGTTCTCTTTACTTGACCGTCCCTCTGATGTCCCGCCCATTTGTTCGGTAACTGTTCAGTTTCTCTTCCCACCGAACACGCTCATATCCTGGCCGACTAGTATATACAGCCATATATATATACAACAGACATAATATTTATGCCTCACGTGTCTTCTAAAGTTGACATAGAAATTAAGTCTACAATTATGGCCATAATGGAATAATTGAGTGAAGGGAATATTATTTTAATATATATGCCAATTTCAGTTATTACTTTGGTCAATAATGTTTTCGATATATTATGATTAATTAGTATTAATGTTTATTTAGAATCAAACATGGGTTATACTGGGAGGCCTCTTCCGAATTCAAGATTTTAAAGGTGTCCTACCATCTGGATAAACGTCTTGCTTGCTCTGTCAATCTACCTTGTTCTACCCACAGTAGTTTTGGCTGGAAACAGTAGTAGTTCATAACCTGGAATGTATTCTTTTTCTTATACATACCGAGCGAGTTGGCGCTGCGGTCAGTGCGCGACTCGCATTCGGGAGGTCCCGGGTTCAATGCTCGGCAACCCCCCCCCTCACCCATAAGATTTCGTGTTTCCACAGGAACGGCAGGTGAGACGAATGCTTGGGTGGTTTCTTCTCTATCACGATTTCCTTTCCATCATTTCCCTTTCATTCCGTTTCCTTCTCAGCTTTCAGGTGTGTTTCTAGACTTCGTGGTGTATGTCGATGACGGAAAGAAGGCGCGGATGTATGCTCAATGGAAAGAGTGTTCCCCGTGAACATCAGAGGGCTGATAGATTGGCGAGTGGTTCGTCGCCCTTTCTCGGCGGCTCCAGCAGTGGAACTGGACTGCGAGCTTGGAAACGTTAGGGACTACGGCGCATCTTTGTAGTCTGTCTGCCTACGGCCTATAGCTTCCTATAGTTCCTTCACCTCATCCCTTCTCCTGGGGGTGGTAGCCACAATAGATCTCTGTATGTCGCAGTGTGCGAGGTGCCCCCTTTCGTTGAATAACCTATACCTTTACTTATATCTAGTATTGCATAATGACGCTGATTTAGTCAAAGCAATAAAAAAGCATCGTTAATTAAATGGATTATTACTGCCAGCCTTGTTAATATTATCACGATTATTCAATAAACAAAAGCAAAATAGCTCATTAGCAGTGTTATGCTCCGTTCATCTTTATGGAAGACCTAACCGCTTGCAAATAAAATATCTGGAATTATGCAAGAAAAGAATGCGACCCGTTTTAATTTCTCCTTTCATAAACTTTGCAAGCACAACGTTTTAAAACAGCTGAGTAAAGTGTTGTATGGTTGAGTCAGCGCAATTCTAAGATAGCTGACAACGAATGTCATCCTTGCCGATGTCGTCCCCCGTGGTGTAGTGGTCACCATGCTAGCCTCTAATTAAGATCGCGGGTAAAAATCCTTAGCATGGCTTCCTTCGGAAGGGAAGCAAAGCCGGTGGTCCTGTGTCGTAGATTTACGGCACGTAAAAGAACCTCAAGCCTGATAAAGAGGCCTGTGAGCAAAATTTCCGATCTTTCAAGCCCAATATAGAATGGGACGCTAAGGACTATAGTAGTTAAAGAGCGTCCATAAATAAAAATTCAATTTAATTTAATTTCCTTGGCGATGGGCAAAGGACGTAGTTCGGCTAATAGTTCATTGGGTCTTTGTATAATCTCGAGGAAAAGTATCTGGCAGCGCCGTGGTATACTTCAGTGCATTATACGGTGCATTAATAGTAATTTATGCAACAAGTGGACAATCTTTATGATTATGGTAGAGTGAATATTTGTGGCAACAAATTTTATATGTATCTAATTAAGATTATACACCTGTTGGATACGGCATTTTATGCAATCTTAGCATTATAAGAAATAAGCTGCGAAATAATTCGGCATTCATAGCTCATATAAATGAGAACCTCTTCAGTGTTATGGGACTTAGCTTCTCTCTCTACATTTCATCCATTACCTGGCGTGTTAAACACTTGCATGCATTCCCTTCTTGGAAGAGAGGTGAATCAGCACAGAATGATAAATAATTATAAATTTAGATTGAATTATCTATACTTAATAATACACAGAGGGTTTTGCGCCATCTTTGCTCAGTAAAACGAATATTACAAAATGGTTTCATCTTCTCTCTATAGACCAAGGCAACTTGGAATACCGATATTACATTGCTATTATTGGCACGCTACATAATGAGCCAAATGTGCACGATACTGAACACTAACAACTTGAGGAAGGATGGCATAAAAGAATTTTATAAACTTTTAAGGATATCTGTAATCAAGAAATCACATCTAAGATGAAACGAATATTGCGTTTAAGTACCACTAAAGTAACTAAACGCAGTGGCGGCTCGGGCTAAGGAAACAAGGAATGTGTCCTCCCTTTAATTTTTAACCAAAATATCTTTAAATAATTTCTTCATTAGCTATCAACTCAAAACAACATTATAGAATTTTAGACGCAAGCCGTGAATGTTTCAGCACCTGCATTGTATAGGCCGTGGCACGTTCTCCTTGCGTTCAGGCTTAGCAGGGCAGAATGCTTTGGTTTAAAAGGAGCTGTTGTGAGGGGCAAGGGGATGACAGAGATGTGGAATAGAGGGTACACGAATGGCACGCAGAATCTGTGAACTTTCCTCGGACATGCACACTGAGCCTGTCCTCCCTATTGAGCAATTCTAAGGGGAACTTTCCTCAGCGATTTGTCGTGAGGTCAACGTTATTACTTCCCATCAGCTGTTCGCTCTTTCGCGCCAATGGCTTATGAGGGATCCAAACTATAAGAAGCTCTTCCACTATAAAGGCACTCAACTAACATATCCTTAAATAGCATTAAGTTTAAAAAACTAGCATTATCATAAGAATGAACTTTGATGGTTAGTGGGACGAGGATAGGGAATGGACTTCATCTATTTAAGAGAGGTTAGTGTTTATTGCATCCTTTAACATTACGTTCTACTATTGTTTTAATATACGCGGCGTATTCCAAAACTAAGGTCCGTTTGGTCATAATAACAACATCGCTCATGAGACAAGGCTTTTATTGACAGTGCCAGGTCGGGATTGTACGGAGGGTGGTCAAAGACTTCCCAACGGAACTGTTGAATATTCTCTTTGGTTTTAGCAGCGGGTGTGGGTGTGCGTTGTCGTGCAGGAGGATGATGCCAGACGATAGTTTCCCGCGGCGTCGATTTTGGATCGCGCGTCTCAGTTTGGTAATTGTTTACCCACGGTCCCATAAAATTAATCGTTCCAAAACACGGTAGCCATCATTTTGCGATTCGCGTACAGCAAATTCTTACACTATTTTGGTTTGGGTGAACCGAAACGACGCCACTGAATTGAATGTTATTTCTATACTGCGTTGGTGTACGCTATCCATATCTCGTCACCCGTAACATTGTGGGAAAACAAACCATCTCCATCTTGTCCATAGCGCTCCAAAAACGTCGTGCACTACGCATTCGTTGCTCTTTGTGCTGACCTGTGAGCAGTTTTGGCACCCACCTTGCATAAAGTTTCCGATGTCCAAGCTGTTCACTGACAATCCTCTAAAGTGAGTTCGAGGAACATTTGGGAATTCATCAGCCAGACCACTAATCGTCGAACGCCGATCACTTCGAAGTTTTTGGTTCACTTGATCGATGTCGTCGGTCCAAATACTGGGCCTAGCACTCCACTGTTCATCATGTATGCGGTCATTTCGAAATTCTCGACACACTGACGTACCTGTTTGTCACTCATGTCCAGTCCATACATGAGGCATAACTGAGAATGGATGACCACAGCCGACAATCTTTTTGCCAGCAAAAATCTAATCACACCGCTCACTTCACAATTGGCGGGATCTATGATTGTCGCGTCCATTGCGATCTGCTCTACCGACTGGCAAACACCTACTACGTCACACACACAATGCGGTAGGTTCTTCAGGAGTCGGCAGACAGTGCTGCAGTCCTGAAACGTTATTCAGGCCTACCATCTGTTATATATTGTTCACGAACCTTAGTTTTGGAATACGCCTCCATGTTTAAAGCCCCCATCACCCTACCCAAAATAGTGACGCGTGGACAGTATTGTTTAAATATGCTGCATCACCCTAAACATTTATATTTATTGCATATAATTTCTGAACAAGAATAAATAATGAAGCTACTAACAAAGATCTGAAATGCATGAGAAGCTTTAGTGAAGGAGAATTCTTTACTTCAGTAATGTGCTGTAGATAACGAATATTTTACGTTAAAATCTAAATTAAATACCAGTATATAATATTACATTCAATATTTTATAGAAGTGAAAGCATGTTTATTTATTTGTTTTGACAATGCGTGTGGTAAATTCATGTTGGTGGATGGTGCAGTGTTATTTTTATAAGTTGTGTCGCATAAACTAAAGTGTGTACGAGCGGCCGCTGAATAAGCGATCAACTGCAGCGCATGACACCTACAAAAGTAGTTAGATGTCTCGTAGATGCTTATATCCCATATTATGTGGTGTACATTTTTAGCACGTGTATAGCATTAGACTCCCCCATGTTGGAATGCATCAACATATCACTTGGGCATAATTTATCAACCACAAAAAACTGTGTGTACTTCCCAAACACGATACATTTACTAGCATTGGCAGCACATACAGTTTATTGATGACCAAGAGAGCGCTTTTTTTCAATTATGGCCTTTAGAACTTACACTCTGCAATTGTTTATGATACTAAATCATCGGTGAAGCCATTAACAATCCATCGCTGACTTCCAAATACCTTTCGGAATGATTAATTAGCGCTACCTGTCACTGATTTGTGAATTTAGCATGTGGGCCTGAATCGCCGACTAGCTACACAATGGTTAAATCTGCCGGGTATTCCGTAATAAAAGAATGAAGGCTGTGCTCAAATTATGGGAACAGATAACCTAATCGTATGTATCGAGGTTTGGCTATATTAACGTCACTTTACTGCAGTAAACCTGTTCGGATAGATCCTAAATATATTAATTATCTACACATGCCGTGTAGAAAAGTTGGAAAGGTAGAATCAGAATGAAAAGTTCATTACCAAAGCCAGGATTTGAGCCACGGAACGTCGGCTTGCCGTGCGGCTGCTCTGGACAACTGGGCTAAAGGTAAATGTACAAAGAGCGCCAAAGAAAATCTCACTGCACTCGTGTCTATGTCACATTATTTATCGCTGTACGTGGTCTTGCGAAGCTATGGACATTTCATTGGTTGCTTTAGGCCACGGTGCAAGGGTGCTAAATAGTTACACCAATAACCACAACAAAGCTTACAAAATGGCGTAGAAACTAAATATATGTTTACACTCTCGATCGTATTAGCTAAAAGAGAAAGAGGTAGAGTGAGTGCATTCAATTTGTCATACAGACCTCTTATTGTGATTGGTAGCCATACCTTATCGGCTAATGCAGGACACGCCTTTGAAAGGGTTAAAAGCTAAGGGGAAAACTTGTGAGTGCCCAGGTTAGCGAAATGTAGAATGTGTGAGAAGATTTTAAGGGGATGCAAATCAAAGCTTGAATGGTATTCATTAAACACATAGCAAGGCAGCACTTTATAACAAAAAATAAACCTAACTGTATTCTACAGTGATATCAATGCTTATTGCTGCATATAAGCAAACATAACTAAATAATAAATAAATAAATAAATAAAGCACCACGTTTTCCCTCTACTTTCAACTATAATTGGTTATAATACCTTTACTAACATATTGCTGATCATAGGAATAAAACAGGATTATAGACAAAAATATAACCCAATTTTATTGCCATAATTTGTATGTCATATTCGGTAAACCATATTCATATGCATATTTACCTCTGGTTTCTAAACATGATTAGTCAATTCTAACGAAAGAACAATTTAAATTTAGAAACGATTATCATCCGCGGATGTTTTACGGGGAGTGCCCACTTTCCTGGAACATTTTTAATCCAGTAATTTACTATAAAAACACGTTTATGCACTGCCGTTGCAATTGCTGTAACAGTGCGGCCAGCCTCCCACATACCCACGATATGTCCACGAGTAATTTCGGTAGTATACTGCATGACTGGTTCTGAGACAATAAACACGTTTTGGTTTCAATAGCACCAGAAAAGGCAAAGCATCAACCTCCCCTCTTTTCCCCCTTATTGCTCTGTTATCAAGCCACCAAGCTCTGGGATAGGTGAGGCAAAGGTCACGCCTCAAAAGACCCCAGAAAACGATACAAAATCCACCGAAGATTTTCTTCTGGCGCTCTGTGTACAGTTCATGAAGGGGCCCCTACCGGAGTAGAGCACCGCATGTAGGTCGTAACGGCTCTTTTTGCTTACAACGTGACCATGGGAGGGAGGGATGAGGGGAGAGATCCGAAGGGCGGCCAGATCCGGATGACGACAGGCGTAGGCATGGATGGGTCCCTAACATCTCCAGACAGAACGCATTCGACATCGCCCGGTCCTGCCCACAAGCAACCAACCTCCAGCAAGCCCAATCGGATGAGAGACCTAACGAGCACTAACGACACTAGGGAAGAAACCTCTACAGTGCGCAATCCACCGTCCAGCCGCAACCGGCCGAACATCGTCGCCTGGTCCTACAATCCTGCAATAGATGACAAGGAATATGTTGGACACAGGAAATGAGAGGGAGGGGAGTCATGGTAGAAGATGAACTACCCCAGCATTCGCCTGTAGACCCAGAGAAACTGAAAAGCCCGTGGGCCAGAATGGGCGGTCGCCGGGGATCGAACATGGAATCTCCCGAATGCGGGTCACAGACGTTGCCGCCTGAGCCATTCCGGTTAAATGGGGTAACATAGCACATGCCGTTACGACATTCCACTTTTCCAACTTTAGCTCACACGGCGTCTGCGAAAGAACGATTGTGATTGATTGACCTGACAGTGGTTAAATATGAAGTCTGCGACTTAAAGTACTTACGGCATTGTAAGTCCCCATTATATATTATTTCAAAATAAATTTGAGACCGCTTTATGGTTTATTGCAAAAAAATGTGAACAGTTGGGAAATTTAATGTCGTGCCGTTATGTTGTCACGTAGCTCAGTTAGTCAGAGCAGCCGTGCCGGTAAACCGAAGATCCATTGTTCAAATGCGGTCTATGGCATGAATTTGCAAGTCTAATTCTACTTCTGCACAGTCTACATACTTTGACGATCCACGAAAGAGGCGTAGATTTTATAAAGTAGCCGTTAAAAACTAAAACCTTCTTCTTCTGTTTAGCCTCTCCGTTGTTAGGGCTTGCACCCCCAGAACTTTCAAGCGGGTGCCTGTCGGTGAACACAGACTATGGATAAGAGAGGATGATCAGCCCGAAGCCTGGTATGAGAGAAGGAAGAAGATGATATGAAATGATGGAAAAATGGATGAAAGGAAAGATGGAGCAATTAGTGGAATGAATGGCAGGGGAAACCGGAGAATCCGTAGAAAACCCGCGCAGATGCCGCTTTGTCCATCATAAATCCCACTGTGGGTCCCTGGCCGCCTTGGTGAGAGACATAACTACTCGGTCACGGCGCTGCCCTTAAAAACTATAACCACTCTATAGTAAAATATGCATTGTGACGCAGCTGCTGCGAGCAGTACATATATGGCGGTATCCTTCAGTACCGACCAACTGTCTAATAGGAGAGATAAGTAGACAGAGCAGCACTCTCACCCAAAGTTAAAACACCAGAAGCGCTACTGAGATATAATCAGATGCTTCCGGAAGTTTCTCCCCTTCGCCTCCCGTGACATTCCAGAAACTCTCGCACTTCTATAAGCGAACGTGCTCGCGAGTCAGTTAGATAGTGAATTGTTCTTGATGCGATAAAGTGCTGTTCTAAGAGTCAGGGGACATACAATAAGTACTGTTATTGAGAGTGATTCGAGTAGTCTTGTATTCGACGCCTCAGCGAATGAAGCGAAAGGATCAAGAGGCCACAATGCGCGAATAAAAAGTGAAACACATTGAAAACTGAACTAAATCATAGTAGTAAAGTGGTAATGAATACTGAACAAGCTTATTATATGCATTTACTCATTTATTTTATAGAGTCATGCAAAAGTGATTCTCCTATACATGTTAATGTTATTACCTTATGTTATTACCTAGAAACAATTACATTCAACAATGTAACATATATTCAGATGTTTAATCAGATGGGAAAATCTCGAAGTCATGGAAACGAGCACTTGCAGAAGAACAAAAATATTTAAGAAGAGCAAACTATTAACTACATTCCATCAGATGGTGGAATTACGTTTAGGAAAATAAAATCACACAGCATAAAATGTTTCAAAAAACGACTTGCATTACAATAAGTTTTAACGAAATTGTGAATCATAATGTGCTCTAAACTTTTCCTGCAGTAACCTTTAGTCTGTGTATACGGTTTCACAGATAAACAAAATTAGCGTAAGTGCAATTACATGCTGTCTGCATGAAATGAATTATTATTATTATTATTATTATTATTATTATTATTATTATTATTATTATTATTATTATTATGCAATTTTAAAACATAAAAAGCAATGGGAATATTTCCATATAAAAGTACTTTGGGTAGAGGTAATTTCGTGAAAACCTTTATGCCACAAAACATTCTGTTCTTGAATTCATCCGACTTTTCGCTTTTTTATTTATGCCATTCACAAACATTCATACTTTCCATTTTTGGTTCAAGGAAGCTCAAAACGTTTATCTCATGTATTTCATTTATGTAATATCTTAAATAGTATTTTATTCAAAATCGTTTGGACATTTTTAATAAAATAAAAATAACGAAAACATTTCCATATAAAGAGTGGATGAGGTGGGATATTTTCTTTAAAATCTTTGTGTAGCATCTTTGGAAGACACATTTTGCTTTGGTATTTATCGAACTTTTCGTTTTTAAGTTATGCTGTTCACAGACACACAAACGGACATGTTTCTAAAAAAATATGCTTGTTGGATTCGTGGGGCTTCAAAACATACATTTCCGGTGACCTTTGCTCACTGAAGGTAGGTAGTAGAAAAATAACGCACACAATATAGAAATAAGAGTTTTAAATAATGCAACTTCTCACTCCAGGGATAAAATTAAATCGAGCTTTATTTATGGACGCTCTTTAACTACTATGGTTCTTAGCGCTCCATTCTATACTTGGGCGTGAAAGACCAGAAATTTGCTCAGAGGCCTCTCTATCCGCATGAGGTTCTTTTACGTGCCGTAAATCTACAACACTTAACCACTGGCTCTACTTCCCTTCCGAAAGAAACCATGCTAAGCATTTTCATGCCCCCAAAAAAATCCATCGCCCTCCGCTGGGTTTGAACCCGCGACCCCGGGAACTAGAGTCTAGCATGGTACTCCTAGACCATGGAGGATGACACTCCAGGAATTCTGTTATAGATTTCATATCAGTTATTAAATAGAAAAAAATGATCTTGACATTTGATTATGAGTGTATGTGTGTATGTTAATCCGCAACAAGCTTTGCATACATTGATTTTGGTCCACAGCTTGTCAACATGCTATGTCATTTCCAGCTCTAATTAAAAGGCTGATAGGTACATGAAATATCTCTCTTTGATATTGATGAAGATTACTGCGTTTACAAAATTCCTTTGGGAGTGCGCTGCTATCGTATTAATTAATATTTTTAATTTTGCAATTGACATGGTTTCTGATGCTATAAAAGAGTAATATGCATGGAAATACTCTTTCCGTGGCCCCAAACGATGTGAATACAAAATGTTTTATATTTAAAAATTGGTTTTGTAACCTTCTCTGTCCATCACCGTTTGTTGTATTACGAATACGAAAAGTCCATTTTGTTCAGCTAAAATCATCTAGATAATAGTGAAAACGCAAAAACAATATTTCCTTGTTTGAAACAACCCTCTAGGATTTAGAATTGGCACTTAGTGATAATGTATAATGTTGTACTTAATAATGGGTTTTACAACTGGTAGAAGAAATGTCATCTGCTTAGGTTATTCTATGCACTTCAACAGAGAATCAATAAGCTACAGAAAAAGTCAATTCATTTATTATTGAAGTCATGTAATCAAACAGCAAGTTAACAATTATTTTTATGATCTTCACCTTTTTACTTTCTTTACATCGTACTTAAAGTAATTAAAAGATGCAATTTATTTCCTCTATTTATTTTACTCGCTTTAACTACTGGTCATATCGCGACGGATCTGTTAGAAATAGCTCGTGGCTCGGTGTGTGGCGGACATTTAGCCTTCTAGGTCTCATCCCTGTATCATACCCAGGCGTAAAAATCCTTAGGATGGCTTCCTTCGAAGGAAAGTAAAGCCGGTGGTCCCGTGTCGTAGATTTACGGCACGTAAAAGAATCTCAAGTCTGATAAAGAGGCCTCTGAGCAAAATTACCGGTGTTTCACGCCCAATATGGAATGGGGCGCTAAGAACCACAGCAGTTAGAGAGCGTCCATAAATAAAACTCAATTTAATTTCTGTAGCGTACCATCTTACTTGCCACATATTCACAGCAGCCTTAGTGCTAGGCAACTGTACCTCCGCTTATGAAATGAGCAAGGGCCTTAGTCTAGACAACTGTGCCTCTGCTTCTTCACGTGCCGGGTAGATGGCATTAGGGTACTGTCTAGTGTACCTGCTTTGGTTATCTGTGTATATTGGTCGAGCATTCGTTATTACCATCTATTTTTACTGATATTGTTGTTTTAGATCTATGGTGGAACTTTGGGTAGTGGTATTGAATACCCAACCCGGTATTTACCTTGGCGACCGAGGGAAGCCACAAAAATACCTCAGGTATATTCGCCGACCCACAGGATTTGAACCCGGAACCTCCCGAGTGCGGGCCATAGACACTACCGTCTGAGCCATCCCGCTCGGTAGAGGAAGTATTGTATTCCACCCAAAAATTCTATGTCGAGATTTCATGGGAAATAGGACATGTTTTGAGACCCCTGAACCCCTGTAAAAGAAAAGCATTTTTAGAAAAATGTCCGCGCGAGTGTGAACAGCACTCAAAAACGCCAATTTGGTTAAATCTGAAACTTTGTATTTAAATTTAGGATCTTCCAAGGATACGTCACGAAGATTTTGAAGGCAATCCACCCACCCCAAAATATTATTTATATAGAAAAGTTTTCGATATTTTTTTATTTTCTCAAAAATTACTGTAAATATTTTTATTAAAGTACCATATGTTTAAGCTATTTTCATGACAAAAAAAGTATATCTTGAATTTTTTGGGAATAGCCTGCGAGGTCCTCTTTTTCTGAATGATTTTTGTATAATTGGTAAACCATAACAAGACTGGCAAAATCTTGCTACAAAAGTGTCAAATAAAATGTTTTGTTCCGTTAAACTAATTGCAATATTGTGTGTTATTGTTTGAATTTTTAAATACTTCATACTTTTCTCAACTGCAAATCGTTACTTCTTTTTTGTTTCTTTTTTTTTTCTTCTTTTTCGTGTTCATGGAAAGAGAATATAATTTAAAAGCCATCACATAGGGATCGATTTTCAAAAGACTTGACTATCGCTTTAGCTTAACGTATTCTTCTTATACCTACAACGAAGTGTTGAGTACATAAGGTTTGCCTGTATTAACAAGAATAGGATTTTGCATAAATAGGTGGTAGAAGAGCGAGTAGTGAAAGTCATGCGAGTGCAAAACATCCGATTTTTCATTATGTTTTTCGTTTCAAAGCAATTGAGCTTATGATGTAGCTTCCTCGGGGCTGACTGCATCCTGTACAGCTCACGTTTCGTCTGTTACACTCTTTCAGAGGGAAGAGATGTGCCGCCTCTTGCATTGTTATGTTGGTCGGTAAGTATCGCAACTGTACCGAGTTTGTTTATTTACACAGCTTTTCATTCTTTAATTCTGCTGTATTTGGACGTCCAGTGAAACACTAAGTATGCAAGCGCACTTTTCTTCTATAAAGCTTTTCCTGAAGGATTTTATGAGGCTTCAAAATGTGTATTTTAGGTTAAACTGCGATATAAAATGGAATTTGCGGTATACTCGTGGAGGGGGAGCATAACTCGCAGTATGTCCGATATATTAATATATGATTTAATATATGAACTCTGGTGATACTGATAATTATCTTGTGTTTTAGTTGTTACTCTTAAAGTTTATCTTTATTTCTTGCCACGGCTGCTGTTATTTAGGCTTTTGGTAAAGCATGTATAACTTTGCAGGGTGTGATACGGGAAGGAAGGTAATAAGTAACAACTCTAACAATAGATTAAGTTATTAAAAATACTATGCTTTAATGGCACACGCATTGACTGTCTTATTAATAATCTACACAGTTCTTAAGTTAATTGGAGCTGTAGAACGGTCGAGCCCTACTACGTTCGTAAGCCAAACTTGCGGTCGCTGAGCAATGAAGTATTTTATACCTGCTCTAGAAATAATTGTAATATTTATCACACGTTCCTATAGACCTTTAAATCGATAACCTTTCACCGTTCCTACTACATTATAAGAAGTAAATAATATCGCCTGCTTCTGAGGGCTTACATGTATCTTATTCACATCGCAGCACTTTATACTCAACCGCCCTGGCTGATGGAGACGCTAGAACTAACCTTTCTTCCCTTGAAGATTTTAAACATACTCTTCCTTAAAATTTCATTGTCTGTCTTCGTTCAGCTTGGAACCTTCCAGAAGACTTACCCGGCTATTGTTCTACGTTTGCAAGCATGTGGCCTCTCTACAAACATATGTTATTTTCGCTTGTCGCCTTTTTCTGTTTCACAAAGGCTCAAGGTCTGGCTTTTATGACCTTCCCGTAAAGTCCTTTTTGCCTGGGCCCTAATTTTAACACAAAGATATGTTTGTCGGCTTTTAACAAGAATTCCACAGCTCCAGCTACACTTGCACATACATAAAACTTATGCCTTAACTCCTATTTATACAACAAGTATTTTTCTTATTAATACAATTTCACATTATAATTCACATTATTATATATATGGCATATATAACCATAGTTACTGTCTCAAATTTTTGAATTGAACATAACAATCGCACTTCACTGTTAGAGAAGATGAATAACATGCAGAATATTATCTGTATTTAGGTACCTCCCAAAGCTTTATTGCAGTTACAAGTATACATAATAGTTATTTACTCAATAAGTGGATTATCTTGATTATGGGACGACTGAACGACTGTGTACTTACTGTTGTTCATGTGACAATTTTCACAAGTGTTACATTAAGAGTATCCACCATTTAGATACAACACTTTATGCAACCTTAGCATAATAAATTATAGGAAATAAACCGTGAAATAATTTGGTATCCGTAGCTGATATAAGTGAAGGCGTCTTCATATGTTCGTAAATGAGGTATAGCGTCTCTCCCTACATTCAATTAGTTATTACCTGGTGTGTTGAACCGATGAAAATAAGAGTCACTTCCATACACTCCTTTCCTGGGGGAGCAGTGAGCAGGTGTTACAGACTGTGATGTAGCCTATTATCAGCACAGCATGATAAGTTATCAAAATTCCGATCCTAATTATTCTAAGGGCACCAAGTAGAGATCTCAGGGCGTTTTTACGCTTTCTTGCAACTGAAAGAAAGTCAGTTTTCTCTAGAATTACACATCTAGGACACTTAACCGTTTACTGTTTATTAAAGAAAGCTTTTCGAGTATACTGTCAAGATATTTTTAGCTAGCTTTAAATTTTTTAATTATAAAAATATTTAAATATCGTAAAATAATTAATAAAATTTTACTTTCATTTATAGGTACACTTTTCTCTGAAAACAAAGATCAGTACTCTGCAAATTTTTGTTTTGAGTTTTGGTATATGGTCTAAGATAACCGATTAACTATTTCTCCATTTGAGGTACTAATTTAATTTTTAAAATATCACAAGAAAAGAATTTTGGTGTAATATTTTTATATTTAAAATCTTTTCATTAAAACCACGTAATTTAGGATCAAAATCTTTAACCTTCTAAATGAAGCTAAACATTCTGCACAACCACAAAAAATTTGGAACTTCTAAGTTAAATAGATTGAGAAAAGTGCACCTGAAGTTTAAAAATAAAACTTACGGAAAATGGCAAAAAACAACAAGATGAGCACATTGTTACATACCAATGCACTATAAGATCTCTGGAGCCCTTTAAAAATCCAAATAATAAAAAATTACATGAATGTGTAATGGTAGGGTTGCATGAAATCAAATTAGTCATTGTATCAATTCGAGCTAATTTAGATGGTTTAAAACTACTGAAGTTTCCAGTCTAGCTAATTTCCCTAATGGAACATGATAAAGAAATATTAATAATACATTTCGTAAACTTCTTTACAGGAGTGTCGCCTCACCAGAAATAATCAAACTTTACAACTTTAATCATTAGTGAGGAGAAACAATAAGATGAAAGACTGAAAGTAGAGGGGCCTGCTGTAATAAACTAAAGCGAATTATACCCCCAGCTAATAGAGTTTAAGTCTTCCTAACACACTTTATCTGCCCTAAGTAGTAAGCAGCACCCAGAAGGCGGGGTTATCGATTTCGCCTGTGAAATGTTTGTTTCTAAAAGGATGCGCGTTAGTTACATAAACCAGATGGTAGTTTACAACCAGCTGTAGAAGAGTTTCAGCATTTTTCTTGCAATGTGCTGCCTTTAAGATACATATGGGAGGTCATATTAACAGTGTTGTTCACAAGTTTACGTTTGACTATAATTCGCGGATTTATACAGAGCGGTCATTTTAAGACCCGGCCCGGATCGTGTGTATGCGTTCTTCGCGCTGTCTACTACACCGGGGATTTTCCATTCTGACACACCCACGTTATCTACTCCTGAGTAATAGTAAAATGCACTACAATGAGTACTAACCTTTTTATATAACCAAGCGAGATGGCTCGCAGTAACGTATCAGTCTCGCATTCGGGAAGTCCTGCGACCGCCTAGTCTGACCATGGGTTTTTGGTGGTGTATCTGGGTAAGTAGGCGAATACTGGGGTGGTTCCTTTTCCACCACAACTTTCCTGCCCATCATTTCCTTTACCCATCACTTGCTTCATCTTGAAGGACCGGGCGACGACATTCACCTTGTTGCGGCTCGGCGGTAGTGGTGTGCTTTGTAAAGGTTTCTCACTGGCTTCGGTCAGACTACTCACGGAATAGGTTTTCCTTAAGGGAACCCCGGGGATTTGGGGTTTGTGAGCGGATTTGGGCGGCTTCGGATGCGTTCAATCTGGAGAAGTTAGAGACCCCGTCCTTGCTTGTGCACGTTGTCTCCCGGATCTGGTCGCCCGTCCGATCATTCCCTCCTAGGAGTCGTGCTCGAAGCACAAAGGGTCACATTGGCCTACGTGCGGTGCATTGGCACGGTTTCAGGGGCCCCCTCCTTGATACACACCTTTACCAACCTTGTTATAGGTGTTGAAAGTGATGTCCATCTACATTGAGACATTCCTGGCATCCCTCGTCGTAACGAAATTGTAATTCATGAACAACAATCAGATTTTCTATTTTAAAAGTTTAGTAACTGTATAAACAGAGACTTCTGAAACAACCAACTTAGAGACTCCCTTGGAGAGCTTTCGAATGACGCAACAATTTCATCACTTTTCCCCCGTTAGAAGATGTCGTTTTCGCTTCTTAGGTTTAGGGATATCCTTGTCTTGAACTTATTAACCAGACATCATCTGACAGTATCTCCATTTGAAACTAGAATACCAGTAATCTCTCCTGAAATTGTCTACACACCTCTCTAAACGATTGAGTTTTTACTAAGTATCGTACATAAACATTCTTTGTTGAAACATAAATTCTTCGACAGGTATATCAGTGGACTAATGGCAAGACAAAGACAGCAACAATAATAAGAATGCTCTAAAGTAATTCACACACAACACACATGTCTGAATAAGCTTTCACTTTTGAGATGCACAATGAACAAACTCTAGTCTTTACATGTCGAACAGAAGGCAGCAACTGATTTTTGACATTCACATCCCATAAAGCGTAGCCCTGAGCGGGTGATTAACCACTAGGGAGGTAACGGAACATACCAAGATCACTGCAGTGCAAGTGAATTATGCTACCTTCACTGCAAGATGAAGTGTTAGAAACAAACACATGATACCGGTATCAGAGCGCAACCTTCGATATTCGTTAAATGTAGCATGTGCATTGTTTAGGTTTACTGCTTCAAGATAATTGTGGCTGACATAACCAGGCCATGGTGTGTTAGAAAGTACCATATATCCAGCAAGATATAAGTCTTTTCATTTTATTTTCTGTTTTTTTTTATTTATATATATCGAGCACTATTTTCTCCATTTTTTTAAGTTGATATAACCTAAATTGTTGTTATACTAGCAATCGATTCAAGCTAAGATCCATTTTCCCCGAGTATTTTTGGCTCTCGTTAGTCCTAGTTCATATCAAAGTTGGCTACACCGAATTATGCTATTAATAACCATTTGTCAGTCAACGTAACTTTGACTGCTTTAGAGTACAACATGAAATATTTTCCAGAATAAAAGTTCCTACCCGTTTGGTCTTTATGCCGTGCAGAAACAAGAAAAAGAAATCGTCTGCACCGTAGAATTCAATTATAAAGTTCTAAGTGAGAAGTTAAATTCTATAAATAGACGTATGCAGGAATCGATGAATACTACAGCGTTTCTAGAGTCAGACAGCCGCATTAAGGGACACTGGGGGTACATTTTTAAATTTCCATATTTCTATGTGTAATTCCCTGAAAAGTTTACTGTTAACTCAATTGCTGTTAACTTAATATGAATACCAAATGTCATTTAAATTGGACAAATACTTTGCGAGCTATTAATTATTTCATAAATTTTATTATATAAATCTATGGCATAATCAAAATGATGCTGGCAACTCAAAAGTTGAGAAATTTAGTTGGAACTTTTGGAATTAGAGCTTTGAATTACATACAAAAATAATATATTTTGAAAGTTCCGTACATTTTGTCGAGTGAATTATAATTTAACATGTATTTTAATGTATCTCTAAAATGAAATTTTTTGATAAGAAATATTTTGGGGGGAAAATATTATTGGTGTTAGCATATTTTGGTAACAGAATATTACAATGGATACTTCTGCATATTCTAGAAATTTTAGCCTTTTTCTAAGAAAAACTGAGGGGCGTGTAAAATTTTGAATGTATGAAAATGAATTTTTCAGAAAAACACTGATTTATAAAATATTATGCTGGAAAACAGTGTTGATATACTACTTGAAAGAAAGCCATTCTTGTTTAAATCTTATCTTAAGGAAACATTAAGAGTCATATCTCGCCAATGATAAATCTGCTAAATTCATAGCCCATTATCACAGAAACTACTGAACATATTGACTACAGCACTTAGAAATTTCTTTATCATCCAAAAATTTAATTATCGTTAATCATCTAAAACGGATCATTTATATCAGAAAAATAATTTACAGAAAAAGCTGTTCAAAGTAAAAGTGGAGAAAACAAACTCTCATATTTTCAAAGGAGAAGCCTAAATGGTTTGAGCACGCGGAAGCTTCCATACATAATACTGGTGCCAGTTTGTAGAGCAAAACTTACCTTAAAAAGTGGGTTAACGTTTACCACTCTACACCAGCGCGTAGAGTTACGAATTTTATTTTCTTTGAAGTGATGCAGAATACACAAAATGGCAGATAGAGCAACATTTTTAAAAATATATTTAAAATATAAGTATTATGCCTACAATGATGAAATATATATATATATGTAGATATTAAACTAAACAAGAATTCAATCAAAAGACTGCACAAACTTGTAGATTGTAATTTTTGGACAATGTTTACCATTATTCCCCCTTAAACCAATTTAAACTACATCTATTAAATATACTTGAAAAATGGCCTAGAAACTATTATCCTAGACATTCAAAAATAAAATGAGAATATTCATGGCATTTCGCAGATAGAGTGTAGGAAAAGAGGGGGGGATAACATGATAAGTTGAGCCCCATTAAAACGAATTGATGCAGAAACTCTGCAGGATAGTAGAACTATAACTCTAATATGTATCGGCATATGCAATTGGCAGTACCCATGTACACTCGCTTCCATTTAGGCCGTCACCGCAGCTTCGGGAGGCATTCTATTGGGCTTCACAGGTGACGCATGTATAACAAGGTTTTCCTTTCTGCCCATGCAGTGGCGTCCTGTTTTACGTGCATAATTTTGGATTATTCACATGTGAACGTACAGCTTTAAATAAAAGCTTTACTTATTACTTATAACCATGTTTAAACATATAACTAAATAAAACCCTGTTCTGTATAATATCTCTACCGAGAATATTTATAATAGCAGCAATTTAAAACTGAATACATTATTCTTTTTAGTCTCAAAGAGAACACATTTACTAGACATTATTTTAATAATCTGTCCAATACCTGATTTATCCGCCTAGGCACTGAATCACTTAGGTGCTGGAGGGAACTCTGGCTACAAACACATATTTAATGAGTGTTCCCAGAGGGTGACGAGTGATTCAGTGCCTAGGTGGCTAAATCAGGTTTTGGACAAGAATGGAGATTGGAACAGATTATTAAAATAATTTCCAGTAAACGTATCTTCTTTTAAAGTAAAAAGTATAATTTACTTCGGTTTTACATTATGTTGGCATTAAAAATGACTTTTCATTGAGAAATTGTGCAAAACAGTGTTTTATTTAGTTGCACATTTAGATTAGACAGACGATTCCAATAATGTCTATTAAATGTATCCTCTTTGAAAGTAAAAAGTTTAATTTATTTCAGTATTACATTATGTTGCCATTAAAATATTTTTTCTGGACAGTTTGTACAGAACGTTTTCTTTAGTTATGTATTTAAACATGGTTATTATAAGTGATAACGAGCTAATCTATTGCTTAAAGTAATATATTTATATTTGAATAATCTAGAACTGTGCACGTAAAACAGGTCGCAAATAAAGTAAACACATACACACACCTTCCCTTTGCTACAGATACAAGGAAGTATCCGCTAAATACTCTGAAGACCAGCAGTCTCTGCCTCCCAAAGCTGCGGTGACGGCGTAATGGAAGCGAGTGTACAATCAGGTCCTGTGCAGTTACTTTGTCCCAAAGTATCCAACTTAAATATCGACCTATTTGTAAAGATACCATATGATGTCAGCTCAAAAAACTTGGAGCGCTAACATAACTGTGTGGTACAGGCGAGGAATTTACAAAAGAAATTTGGGACAAAGTCCCCCTATGTTACTCTACCGCAAACATATCCGGACATTTGTGGATGTAATCTTGCATTTAAAATTAAATCTCTTATTCATAAATGTTCACTTTAACTGTTATATTTAGCACAATTAATTACATGAATTTGAAACGAGAGTGTGCAAGATTTCATTTTCCAGACTGTTTTTGATCCGTAAACCATTAACTTTCAATACTGCGTGGAAAAAAGGTTTATTGCAGCCCGCAATGAAATGTACAGGCTCATGTACAAAGAGCGCCAAAGAAAATCTCACTGCACATTATTGCACTGCACCATGTCACATTATTTGTTGTTGTACATGGCCTTGCGAAGCCATGGCCATTTCATTGGTTGTTTTAGGGCCACGGGCAAGGGTGTGCTGCTCCTTCTGCTAAATAGTTACACCAATAGCCACCACAAAGGTTACAAACTGGCGTAGAAACGAAATATACGTTTACCCTCTTGATCGTATTGGCTAAAAGAGAAGGAGGTAGAGTGAGTGCATTCAGTTTACCATACAGACTTCTTATCGTGATTGGTAGCCCATACCTTATCGGCTAGTGCAGGACAGTCTTTGAAGGGGTTAAAGATATGGGGAAAACTTGATGAGCGACAGGTTAGTGAAATGTAGAATGTGTAGTGTGAGAAGGTTTTCAGGTGGTGCAAATTAAAGTTTGAATGTTATCCACTAAATACATAGCAAGGCAATACTTTATAACAAAAAATAAACAGAACGGTATTCTCAGTGATATCAATGCCTGTTGCTGCATAGAAGCAAACACAACTAAATAATAAATAAATTAAGCAGCATGTTTTCCCTCTAGTTCAAACTATAATTGGTTAATATACCTTTACTAACATATTCCTGATCATAGGAATACAACAGAATTATAGACAAAAATATAACCCAATTTTATTGCCATAATATGTATGTCATATTTGGTAAACCATATACATATATATCTCTAGTTTCTAAATATGATCCCTCAATTATAACAAAAGAGTAATTTGCATTTAGTGAACGAATTTCATCATCTGTGTATGTTTTACGGGGAGTACCCATTTTCTGACGAGTGTATACTTCCCCACATTCCTGGAATATGTTATCCAGTAATTTACTATAAAAACGCTTTTATGCACTGCCGTTGCAATTGATGTAACAGTGCGACCAGCCTCCCACATACCCACGATACGTGCACGAGTAATTTCGCTAGTACACGGCATGACTGGTTCTGAGACAATAAACATGTTTTGGTTTCAATAACACCAGAAAAAGCAAAGGCATCAACCTCCCCTCTTTTTCCCCTATTGCTGTGTTATCTAGCCACCACGCTCTGCGATAGGCAAGGTGAAAGACACGCCAAAAAACAATATAAAATCCGCCGAAGATTTTCTTTGGCGTTCTGTGTACATGTTCATATACATATGCACATACATTGAAATTCTAAGCTGAACTAATTGTAAACAACAAATATACTAAAAGCGGGTATTTTGATAATCAGTTTTGTTAAATAAAACAGACACTGCACCTAAATGAATGCGTGTTTGTACTAAATCAGAAGTGTTAATTAAATAAAAGCCAATTACCCTTATCAATATTTCAACGTCATAAAAATCTCCTGTTCCATTCCTCCTCGTGAATTAAGTTACGTGCGCACACATATATGGTAAGAACTATAGTGGCGGAGGCGTTTGTGTATTTTGTCCCGGTTGTCAAGCCTACTGAGACTATCGATATCGCGGTTCCCAACTATATTTTTTGGGTTTAAACTGTGCCGTTTTCCTCTCCCTCTTGGTCATGGCTTATACAACCAGCATAAAATACGTCACAATGCTTCAGAAATGATGATGTCGTTCATCGACAGAGACAGTTAACATCGCTAGCTTCGAAGAACATGTCATGCATGACGTTATTCATCACTCCACAATGTCAAGCGTCAAGTACAGTTATCATTGGCTGGGTTGCTTCAAGCCACTGACTCGTAGACGACTCCAGCAACTCCTGGGCAGGCACTAGTAGTACTCTTGGGCCAGGGACCGAGCCGTTAACAACTAGACACCGTGACAGCGAGATTTTTTTGGCATAAATCACCAAGAGTGATTCTTTCGGCCTTTTGCAAATTATTTTTCAACCTGTTTGGTAAGCTTTGAAATTCAACCTTTTAACTCTTGGCGTTTTTAAAATTCTTTTACCAGAGAAGCATTTATAATTTCGCACTTTCCATTGTGTTCGTTGCTTTTCATAAAAATTCTAAATTGATATGGCAACTTTACATGTAAAAAGGTGAAAGGGTACATTATATTGTATCCGAACATTTTATTTTGTAAAATGTTAAAGCAAGCTGAACAAGAATTGTTAACGAATACAACAGTTTAAAATAAGGTGTTAACATATGTGCCGGTGAGTGTTGGCAATATCCTAGCTCCTACAGCGTCCCTTTTCACAGTAATTAATACCTCTGGGTATGGTAAAACGCAGTGGTGCAAAACTTCGAATCATATACACGTTTTCACTGTCATTCACGTTTCTACACTTGTGAGGATAGTCCTAGTTAAATTAAAATCCCCCTTCCAACAGGAGATTAACCCAGTGTCTCTTGATTTAGACCCTGGGAAGCTAGCCACTAGATCAAAGAGGCAAGATCATCAGGAATCTTGTATCTGCATCTATGCGTAATAACCATATTTGCAACATTTCTTTAAAATGTCTTTACTTTATTTCCATAAAATATATAATAATGTAATAACATGTATTGTAATTAAATGCATAAGAAAGAAAATAAGGAATAGGCCGTATTTCGACGATATTTCGTCATATACGTTCGAAGCTATCACGCTACTGTCCGCCGTTGGCCTACACAATTCCGCTTTTTTCTGTATGTGTGTAGTAGGGGATATCCGATATTTTGAAGTAGCAAGTGACCTGTTCATTGTATTCTAATATTACACGGATGTTTGTTACCTTGTAACTCAGTAACAACAAAACCAATTACTGTGTAATTGTATGCAACTCTGTATGTAACAGGAATTAGATTACATTTAAATTACAGACTGTGTGCCATCTTCTACTTGCTCCATAGTAGTTCAATAACGCATCATCACAAAACTGAACATATTTTAAATATCGAAATTTAAAAAATGAACATCACTATTATACAAACCTTATAAAAATTATTTTTCCTGTCAAATTTTGTATTTTACAAACATTTTAAGTCGATGAACACATAGGTACCTGCATTTGCAATCATTTTTGCCTATATAAACACCGTTGTATAAGTTTCAAAAGCCGCATTAAATTATAAATAATTTCAAATTGTGTAATGCTCGAGTTACAACAACAGAAGCACTTTATACCAAAAAACAAAGCTTCAGCAAGACGGCTTGATCCGATTGGGATTCGAAACCATTCCACAGCGTAAGCAACTAAAATGTTACCCATGTCCATCATGATGATTATTTAGTTTCAGAGTTTTATTTTTCTGCCTTGGTCTCTATCAATTTCGCGCGTTATATGGACTGTTAAAAGAATTAATAGCTCTATTTTTAATTTATGTCCATAATCCAATCTAAAAAAGGAAAGAAGCAGTGTTTAAAATAAACACACGACAACCATAGAGAGAGAGAATCATTTAAGGGGATGACCTGGGGTCTAGCAGTTTTACTACCTAGTGCAGTACCGAACAAATGTCCTACTTTCAGCCGCCACAGTAACTAGAAAATTAATATTTCTACAATATTCATTTTACTTTTCGTAATTCTCGGAATTCGAAATAAAAGCTACACTGTCTGACTGTCGCTGACCACATGCAACAATATTCGCTCCACCCACCATACTCCTCTGCTGTACGTGAAACCACTCGACTCCAAAACGGCCACCACTAGATATTGTCCTAAGACATGTGATTCTTGACGTGTTCGTTTACAGAGCATTCTAGCCTCACAGACATTCGTGCTTCTAGAAGCTTCCAATTTAGAGGTCTAATTGGCATAGGGCCGCAACACACTCTTCTAATCCTTGGTTAAGAACCTATACACTAGTACGGATACTACAATGAGATTCACCACACTGATAGTGCTTAACGTTTAAACAAGAAGCTTTTTACTTTCTCTACTACGTATAGTAAGTAGGAGAAGTATTGTATTCCACCCAAAAATTCGATACCGATATTTCACCATAAATACATGTTTTGAGACCCCTGAATCCAAAAAAGCATTTTTGGAAACATATCCATGTGTGTCAGTTGATATAAACTGCATATTTTAACGATACTTACATATTTTATGTAGTAAGTTTCTGGTATCTCTTAGGGTTTAACAGTTTAATAAAATTACACAAAGTTTGTTCCAAATGAAGAGTACCTCACAGGATATTCGTGGAGTAATGTTTAATATCAGAGGTAAACGGAACAAACATCCTAACCAGCCCTCGTAGCCGTGGTCGCTGGAGTGTATAGTGTCCGGCGCTCCGCCAAGCTGAGGGTCACGGGTTCGAGTCCCGCCATGTGCATGGGTGTGACTTCCTCTTTATTACTAATATATTCACTTAGGAATTGGAATCAGAAGCTTATGCCGTCGGGAAGAATATTGTTTTTAAACGGTGAACGGATTATTATCCATATCGGTTGAATGGGTGTGTGTGTGTGTGTGTCTGTGAACAGCATAACTGAGAAACGAACAGTAGGATAAACACCAAACTTGGTATTTACGTTCAGTATCTTCCAGAGATGCGACACGAAGGTTTTCAAGAAAATCCTCCCACCCCAGATTACCCTTTACATGGAACATTTTAGAACATTTTAGAACATTTTAGAACATTTTAATTTTCTCAAAAACGGCTACAACGATTTTGATTAAAATATCATATGTTTAAGATATTTTCATGACAAATAAAATGTATATCTCGAATTTACTGGGAATGTCTCCAAAAGTATTCTTCATTGTGAGCGACTTTTGCATAACTGGTAAACCATAAGAGATAGACAAAAGTTTACTACAAAAAATGTAGATCGCGTTAAAACACACAATTTATGTCATATACATTTTTTTTGTTGGGTGAACCATTTTCGAGATATTGCTTGTTATTCCCTTAAATTTACCAATACTTATACTTTTACTCAAATTTGTTATTCATTTTTTGTCCTAGTAATGCAAAGAGAATGTAATACTCCACATAGCTACCACCTCTTAAAATATTTGACTATCGCTTAAAGCCTACCAATTTCCCTTGCATCTACAAGAAAATTAGCATTAAGATTAACATCTCGAAATCTCGATTAACATGAAGCATATGGAGAATAAGCGTTTCTAGAAATAGTTTGTACAAAGGTAGAGAAAGTCATGCGAGCGTAACACATCAGATTTTTTGTCTTGGATATGCAAAGAGTATTAATCGGTGGCAAAGAGAATGGTGCTGCACATAGGAAGCAGCTATTAAGGGATATGTCTATGCTTAAAGGCTACGTATTTATATATTGCAAATACAAAACAAGGGGAACATATTAGGCCTTAAGCGATAGTCAATTATTTTTAGAACTGGTCGCTATGTGTAAAATGTAATTCTCTTTGCATGTCAAAAGATCGTTTCTGCAAATGTTTATCTCGATTAATATGAAATAGATAGAGAATAAGAGTTTGTAAAAATAGTTTGTACAAGGGTAGAGAAAGTCATGTGAGTGTAACATATCAGGTTTTTTCTTAAATCTTTATATCATCCATGTCCTTACGCGTCACCACACACATTCTTCTCTCCTTTTCCGAGAGGTGATGCGAATGTAAACAATTATTGCCAAAGATTGCATTTTATTAGTATTGACTTCTACATATTTTGTCTGGCTCCTGGGTACATCAGAAACCTGTACTGCCCTAACATAGTAATAATAAACATACTGTACTGATAGCTAAAGATTAAGGTATTATCGCAGAATTTATATTCACCTGGTTTTAGAAGTAAACAAGTATGGGAAGGAGGATCAGGGAAATATATAAAGGGACTAAGGTCGGATGTACAAACTTTGAATAAACTCCTGTTTGACTTTATTCCGTGGTTAGACATTAAACTGTGTTGTACAATGCCAGAATAAAGCCTTACGAAATAAGTGGAGATAACTCATTATTCAGAGTATAAAAATAAAATCGTTGTTTGGTTACTGGACGCAAATTTGTCTGATATAAACTACAATTTCTCTATACGCCCGCCTCTGGTATGGAGGTAGCGTGTGTACCTCACATTCAAGAGGTTCCGAGTTGAAATCTCGGTTAGGGAGAGGTTTTCCTTTATCCTGAGAAGACAAATTTTTGGTAACTTTAAGCTCCAAGGACACGAGCTCATTTGAGCATCATTTCATCTATTTCATTCATTCATCGCTGGAAAAGGTTCAAGGACGTTATACTTTAAGCAAACAAAATGTTTTATAATTTGTTTTAACAATCAGAAAGCAAACGAAAACGCCACATCGTAAAGGTGATCTGATTGGTATGACGACAAATTTTTCGTAAAATTATATTTGAGGAAGGCTATCGCACTAAGAGTGCTGATTTAGAACATATGATAGACAGAAAAATGAAACTAAGATGATAGTGGATTATGGTATAGGGAATAAAATTTTGCGAGTAGGAATGTTTGAAGACCTTGTTTCGCAATCCTACGAGCAAAATAAAATCACTTACCACGTGTGGCATTTACTGTTTTTTAGACAACGCCGGAATTTGCAAAACATCAATAATATTATACTGATTGCTGAAACTAACATATGACGTTTAGAACGCGTTCTTGAAAGAATAGAAGTAGCGTTAAAAAAGCGAGATGTCAGATATTTTGTTGATTCGCTAGCTATCATTTTCAGTGAAAATATTTTCACCATGGTTTGCCTTCCACTAAGACTGAAGTGATTAAACGCTATGTCGTGTTGCTTTCTGGCCTTTTTAGAAAAGTACATCTGATGTTATTCCTTCTGCTGCTTCTGTAATTTCACTCCCATTTCAGTTTCTTCTCAATTCCTAATTTTCGCCACTTAATCTTTATGTAGTTTAGATAAAAGAATAGCGTTTTAAATAAAAGAAAACTGCCAATATAGCGTTAAGGTTAACTCTACAACGAATTGCGATAAATTTAAGTATGACGGATTTGCATTGAGAACAGATAAAAGGAGCGCCATGAGAAATTAATCATGTAAAAAGACACAATTGAAAATAAAACCTAATCAAACCAAGTCGAGTTATTAAACGTGTGCAAATACTAAGGGCAATAGCCTTGTGATTGGACATGAAACCCAAGTTCGTCATACTGAAGATTGTCGCATTAGTGCGATAATCAAAAGCTTTTAACTCGTGTGCTCTGTGTTAGAAGTGCTACTTTTAGGCCATGCTGTTTAAAAATATAGTATTTTATACTATATAAGGGAGATAAACATATTATTTTCCACGATGTACATAATTGGAGCCCGAAGAATTTACCCCGAGGGCTGCAAATGTACCGAGGGGAAAAATCTGTTTCAGGCCGATGGTGTATATTCTATTATCTCCACGATCGGAGCTAAATTATCGAATTTTATTTATTACTTTCTCTACTACGTTAATTAAATAGAAGCAGTATTATATTCCAACCAAAAATTCGATAGATTTCACCGAAGTATGTGTTTTGAGACCTCTGAATCCGAATAAAGCATTTTTGGAAACATGTCCGCCTCTCTCTCTCTCTGCCCCTCACCCCTCCCCTCGCTCTTTCTCTCTCCCTCTGTCTGTCTGTCTGTCTGTCTATCTGTGAACTTCATAACTCAAACGAAAAGTCGGATAAATACTAAACCTGGTATTTAGGTTCAATATCCTTCAAAAGATGCGACACAAATATTTTCAACAGAATCCCCATAGCTCAAACTACCCTTTACATGGAAAGTTGTCGAAAATTCTGATTTTCTAAAAAAAATGACTGACGATTTTTATTAAAATGCCAAATTAAAGGATATTTACATGACAAAATGTATATCTTGAATTTTCGGGGAATATCCTGTGAAGTCTCCTTCATACGAAAGGAATTTTGTATGATCTTGTATAATTGGTAAACGTTAAATGATAAATGCAAGCGTACTACACAAACAATGCAGATCTCTTTAAAACACACAATTTATTTAAAATAAGCCCTTTCTGAGACATCTGTTATTAAAGGTTTGATTTGTTAATTCCTTCGTCAATCTCTTCGTCCTTTCAACGTGCAGCTGTTTCTCGTGATTGCATGGAAACGGTATGGAATTTTAAGGGCAGCATATAGAGCCAGTTCTTAAACATTTTAATCAACATATTACTGTTCGTTTTTTTCAACACCTTGTCATTCTTTTTAAGTCCAATCGATTTTCATTTGTTTCTGGTGATTGCATGGAAACGGTATGGAATTTTAAGGCCGGCGTACAGCGTCCAGTTCTTAAACATTTGACTATCGCCGTTTTCTTTGTATTCTAACGAAAATTGTGATGTAGCTACTTCTGCAAATGTTTATCTGGAATAAAATGAAGTAGATAGATAAATAAACTTTCGTTAGAATAATTTGTATGTCCACCAATAAACTGTAGAAGGTAGAGAAGTAATATGGATGTAATACATTTTTCTTTCCTAGTGTTTCTGGATTTTCCATTTATGATGCTCTCCAATTACTTCAATGCCGTATGTTAGCATTAGTATTATTTTGGCTTTTAAATAATGCCATGATGTTTTATTCACAGATTTGATATGTTAAAGGAATTATATCTATACATAGCCGAAGCTGTTCAACGGTTTTGTTGACATTCATGTGCACGTTTGCAAACAGTTAGAGCGCCCGTCTTTTTATTTTCAACCACGTGCTTATGGTAATCTGTGTAATCTATTTGCAGAATTAATTTGCTTTCCTGCGCGCTTGATTGCATTCATAATTATTTTACAGTACAGCAAACAGTTGAAATAAGAATTTTACCAGCTGATTGCGAAAATAAACACAAACTCGCACAAAAGTTTCAGCAAAACAAAACCTTCAAACCAGTTGTGATTACGCATCAAGCAGGCCGAATGATTGGCACTTACTTTCCGCTAACAGTAGAATAAAACAGCGTCGTACAAATTATCGCCTCATTTATGCTCGGGTTAGCGTATTCCAAGCTTTAACTATTCCAAGATTTATTCCAAGTTCGTACAACCTGCCCCAAGTCGAGCGAAGGTGATAGATTCGCCTTCAAGCAGCATGTACAAAATAAGACCCTCTTTGCACAGCACTAGCTTTTACCTTGCTGAAATTTGTTTCGTTACCGGCTTCCTAAAAATACCTGCCGATAACTAAATTAGAAGTCGAAAATTGCAGCTACCTCGCCATGCCTCACTTCCCCCGCACATAAATTTGATTAACAAACCCCGTACTCCTTCGCTACTCTAGAAGGATCCCTTATCTGTTAGATTTACTACCTGTGGCTGCACAGCATTTGGAATAATTAACACTCATGCACGTTGATCTTGTTAGTTGTGTAGCCAGCTTTGGCTTTCGCGTTATAGGATTGCAATTACGTAGCAAAAGTTATCAACTTTGTTCCTCCATACAAGGCAGTATTTCACTTTATTATATATGGAATAACCATGTTACAACTACCTCTAACAAGTGTATAAAAGGTAAGACAGTAACTATGGTCTTACATATACTTGTTAATAATAATAAATAATAATAATAATAATAATATCTAATGTAAAATAATAGTAATAAGCAAAATACTTTTTATGTAATTGGATGTTAATTATAAGTTTTATATAATTGTAGGAGTGTAGTTGGAGCTGTGGGACACTTGTATAAAGCAGACAAACAACATTTTTGTTAGAGTTAGGCTACAGGCGAACCGACCTGTAGGGGGATGACACAATAGAAGAACCTTGGGTGGTTGTGTAGGAGAAATTGATAAGCTAGCTCAACGTATATTTTTGAAGAGAGGTCACATGTTTGGAAACAGCGAGTGATAGCCTGTCAAGTTTTCTAGAATATTCCTAGCTGAAGTATTGCAGCCGATAAGATTTTAAGAAGAATATTTTTAAATGTTTAAGTTCAAGAAAGTTAGTGACAGCGTCCCCAAGCCTAAGCCAGTTGGGTGTAAAGTGCGATGATGTACAGACCATATGTAAGCTCTCTGAATCTGGAGTTATTAATTACCGCGCATCATGTAGTGGGAACGTTAAAAATATCTAAATTTAAAATTGCAAGTTATTACAAGGGGAACGAGGTATAATTTAGGCACGTGTAATATATAGTTCCATTATTAATCCATCACTTATAAAAATAATACTTGATTGTTAAGCGACCTTTCTACGGCTCCAACAAACTCGGTTATTACTAAAGTAACATTGCAACGTCTTACTACAACATATAATGCGTGTATAATTAAAGTATTGTGTTCCTCCACTGATTTAATCATGTGTTAGTGTTATTACTACATAATTTCCTTTCTGTACCAGACCCTGATAACTTATACATGCTCTACCATAAACCCAAACAGCAGCCGTGGCAATAAGTAAGCATAAAATCATTGACAATTTAATTTGTAACAACCTAAACACTAAGATCATCAGAGGTAATATATTAATTCAAATATTAATATATCAGGCTGCGAACCTGTTGCAAGTTAGGCTACCAGCAACGAGAAGTCTATCCCAAAGGCAGAGAAGGTATTTCATTCCACCCAAAAATTCGATATCGAGATTTCACCGGAAATTCAGGTTTAGAAATCCCTGAATAAAAAGAATGCTTTTTACAAAAATTCCTCGCGTGCGCGCGCATTATAGTATTAGAACAAACCATTTTCATTAATAGTTGATCGTTATTTCATTCCTCTGACAAGGCTAGACATGACTGAACATACATTGTTGGAAAGTCACGTGCAATTTGAGAAATATAGATAAGGTATCTTTGTTAGTTTCAAAGTATTGAAGTTATTACAAAGTATTTAGTACATGCATATTTAAGATACAAGGTATGGTAACAAAATAAGCAACATAAAAACGTGAAGCGATAGACGAAAACTTTCTACGCAAAAAACATTTAGATCACTTTAAAACACACCATTTATTTCAAGTAAGTTCTTTGTGGCATAAGCTATTTCTAAGATACCATTATTAAAGGTTGGAATTGTCCATTTGTTAGCCATTCTCTTGAAGTCCTATCAACATTCAGTTGTTTCTCGCGATTGCGTGGAAACAGCGCCGAATTTTAAGGCCAGCATATAGCGTCCAGTTCTTGAACATTTGACTATCGCTGTTCTCTTTGTATTCATAACAAAATGTGTAACGTAGCTATTTCTGCAATGGTGTATTTGGATTAAATGTAGTGGATAGAAAAATAAGCGTTAATAAGAATAGTTTGTGCACCCACTAATAAACGTCAGATGGTAGAGAAATCATGTGAATGTATCGCATCAGATTTTTTTAAACGGTCCGTGTATGTATCTGAACAGTCGGATAAGTACCTAACTTGGTATTTAAGTTCAGTGTATCTTTCAAAAATACGATAAGAAAATTTTTTAAGAAAATTCCTCAACCTCAAACTACCCTTTACATGGAATACTTTTTCGACATTTTTTATATTCCCAAAAAATGACACATACGATTTTGATTAAATTACCATTATTAAAAATATTTGTGTCAAAAATAAAATGTATATCTTGAATTTTCTGTGAATATCTTATGAAGACCTTCTGATTCGGAAGGAATTTTGTATAACCTTGCATAAGTTAGCCAATAGATGAAAACATACTACACAGAAAATATAGTTCCCTTTAAAACACTCAGTTTATTTCATGTAAGTTCTATGTGGCAAAGCCATTTCTAAGTTATCCTTATTAATGGTTCGAGCTGTTCATTACTCGGTCATTCTGTTGAGGGCCTGTCAACGTTCAATTGTTTTTCGGGATTGCATGGAGAGAGAGAGTGGAATTTTAAGGCCAGCGTATAGCGCTCAGTTCTTCAACATTTGACTGTCACTGTTCTCTTTGTATCTATAACGAAATGTGCAGTGTAGCTATTTCTGCAAAGGTTTATTTTGTATTAAAATGTAGCAGATAAAAAATGAGTTTTAGTAGGAATAGTTTGTATACACACTAATAAACAATAGAGGGGACAGATGGAACTTTTTTATTCAGGGACCTCAAAATCTGTATTTTAGTGAAAGTTTTTGATGGAATGCAATACTTCGTCTTCCTAATATAGGTAAGTAGTGACGAAAGTAAAATTAAATATGCACACACACGCACACTTACACTCACACACCGCAGCTGGATGATAAGAAAGAAAGAAAGACGCAAGGTTATTAAGTACTGGAATAGGTTAAAATATCAATAGAACATGCAGGATATGCAATTAATAAACAACTATAAATGTAATAATAATGTAATATACACAATTACACACACAGCTATAGGAAATACCGGGACGTAAAGAGAGCAGATTTAAAAGGCGCACCTCGCAGCAACCGCGTTTTCTTTTTCTTTCTCGTATGTGTTTGATAAAGCCCTCAACTTCCATCATCATTTTGCGAAATGTTGTACAACACCTTTCCCGTCGTTCTCTCAGAAGCTGCCGACCAAGTTCTTTTTTCATTTGTAAAGTGCAGAGGTTGGTTGCTCGCTTACAGCACTTTTTTATGTTGCAGCACCTCTCGGATGTTGAGATAAATTGAACCGAAACTCATCTGCAAAATTTCCGTTGGCTCTTTCTCACTGTCATTCATTACTTCCCTTCCGTTTGCCAGCTTTAACCTTTTCATTCTGTCCTCCTTTTGGGGAAGATCTGAGGAACTCTCCCCTTAAGTATATGACCTGATTTATTCAAACTAAAAAAGTCCACAGATGTAGGCGTCTACCAGCTTCTCTCGCGCCAGTGATGAGTGATACAGCAGTATATTAAATATTAGCTTTGGAATATACAGATCGTTTCATCGGAAATAGATACAGGCCGTAGCCGAGTTTCGCAATCCTACGAGCAAAATAAAACCACTTTTAACACATGTGGCATATACTGTTTTTAGACAAGACTCAAAGCGGGATGGCTCAGGCGGTAAAGTCTGTGGCCTCACATCCCGGAGGTCCCGGGTTCAAATCCCGTGGGCCGACCAATCTGTCTGAGGTTTTTTTGTGGTTTTCCTCAGTCGCCAAGGTAAATACCGGATTTGATATTTAATACCACGACCCAAAGTTCCACCTTAAAACAACAGTATAACGAAAAATAAGTGGTAATAGCGAATGCTATGCCATCTAACTACAGACAATGTAAGCAGTTAGCCTAGACGGCACCCTAACGCCATCTGCACGGCACGAAGCAGAAGATCCGGCTGCCATGCGCTGGGTCTCTGTGGGCACGTGACGAAGCAGGATGGCATTTCCAGGGATGAGACCTAGAAGGCTAACTGTCCGCCCTTCTGTATGAGGGCGGCGGTTGGACTGGACGGCGCCCTAATGCCATCTGCACGGCATGAAGCAGGTGGTTACAGCGATGAGACCTAGAAGGCTAAGTGTCCGCCTTTCTGTGCGAGGTCGGCGGTTGGACTGGACGGCACCCTAATGCTATCTGCACGGCATGAAACAGGTGGTTACAGGGATGAGACCTAGAAGGCTAACTGTCCGCCTTTCTGTGTGAGGGCGGCGGTTGGACTGGACGGCACCCTAATGCCATCTGCACGGCATGAAACAGGTGGTTACAGGGATGAGGCCTAGAAGGCTAACTGTCCGCCTTTATATGGGAGCGGCGGTTGAACTGGACGGCACCCTAATGTTGTCTGCACGGCACGAAGTAGAAGATTCGGTAGCTAGGGTCTCTGTGACACGTGACGGAGCGGGTAGTTACAGGGATGAGACCTAGAAGGCTAATTGTCCATCACATATCATTCTAAGAGTTATCCACCAACAGATCCTTCGCGATATGACCAAGGAGTTAAAGCGACGTAAAATAAAAGAGTTAAAATAAATTTGTAAAATGTCAATAATATTATATTGATTCCCGAAACTAACAAATCACGTTTAGAACGCGTTCTTGAAACAAGAGAAACGAGGTTAAAAAGGCGAGATGTCAGATGTTTTGTTGATTCGCTAGCAATCATTTTCAGTGAAATTATTTTCACCAGGTTTTGCCTTACACCAGGCAATGTAGCGATTAAAGGCTATATCATATTGCTTTCTAGATTTTTTGGGCAAGTACCTCTAGTTTTATTCTTTATGCTGCTTATATAATTTCACTTTCATTTCAGTTTCTTCCGAATTCATAATTTCCACCATTTAATCTTTATGTAGGTTAGATAAATGCGTAACATTTTAGATCAAAGAATGCTCCCAATATAATGAATTGGTTAACTCTACAACGAATTGCGATGAATTGAAGTATAACGGATTTGTATTATGAACAGATAATGCGAAGCTATGAGAAATTTATCATGTAAAAAGACATAATTGGCATGTGATTGGACTTGAAAGCAAAGTTGGTCACACTGTTGGTAAAGCTTCTAGCTTGTATGCACTGTGCTAGAAGTTCTACTTTAAAGACCATGCTGTCTAAAACAAAATTATATAGGCAGAATGATCTCCAAATTCTACAAAACGTAAACCAGAGTGGTATTTATACATCAACAGAGAGAGTAGCGGAGTTTTTTATTTATTTATTTATTTAATTATTTAATTATTTAACGCCCATTTTTATCTGAAATGAAAGGATGTTGGGAAAGGAAATTTTGAAGGAAACGTTCCAGGCCTAAGTTTAGGAAAACCTGGAAAAGAAATTCTTAGTCAAGAAGGACGATCCTGGCGAGATTTGCACCGCAGACCTCCCGTTAATGAGGCCGTGCCTTGGCAAGCTCGGCTATCCGTGTCGATTAAAGTGTCTTAACTGACTCTCTTCCTCTCTTATTGTCTACCCCTCTTTGTATCTCTGCAACTCTCTTCTCCGTAGGTATCTCTTTCTCCCTTTGCAGTATATCTCTCCTCTTTCATCACTACTCTCGCTCTATCTCCTCTCTCCGTGTAACTCACATGTGGTTATATTTTGAAAACCGCTAACCGTTGTCCTAACAAAAACTGAAACTAAATACATATGTGGTTTTTTATACTTGCAATGTGATTAGAAGTATGTTTTTTCCGTTGTAGATGGTTAATGTACAAGAATAATAGTAACGATAAACATATTTTTAGTATTTATTCTATTGAAATTTTGTAAACAACCTAGCTTGTTGGAAATATTACTCGTATAAATTTTTTTTAAACAAAGCAGTATTTTTTTAAATAAAAGAAGACAATGGATTCAGCATAATTGTATATTTTAAGGATAAATTGTAATTTCCGAACGTCGGAGTATGATCGCTGAGTTTGTCGATATTCACTTTCACTTATTTACTATTCCTACGATGGTAATGTTAAAGCAAAACAGAAGCTAGTTGTTATATTAAGTAAAGTACATGATTTTATTGAAACCTTTGTATTATTTCATTTCAATACGATAAAAGAGGAGGAGAATGCAGATACGAAGAAAAAAAAGAAGCAGGAGGAGGAAGAGCTGATGTTTCGTTTGTTAGCTGACTTTCTATTTTAGCTATTACTTCATCCAGATAAGGTGCTTTGCTTTTGCTCATTCTTAAATAGAGAAGAATAGGAAGATGTGTATTGAAGTAAAATAAGAAAGTATTTGAATAATACTATATTTTATGGCGTAACTATAATATAGGAGCTTCAGAGCATGATCGCCGAATGCATCGATATTAACTTCGACTTATTTATTACTCTCAAGTTTACAAAGTTCTATAGAGTCATTCCTTACGAGTACTAAAAAAGTATACGATTATTTTGAATTATTTGTATTCTTATTTCAATACACAACAAAAAAAAGGGCTGGTATGTCGTTTTCAGTTTTACCTGTCGTTTCGGCAGGCTGTATGACACAAATAAAAGGGTCTAAATCATCTGAAGGAAGCGGAATATTGAATATAAGTTTAAGACGTGCAGCCTTGCACCATTACTTCACTTGATCTAGTGCATCGGGAACATCCAAAATTGTATGCACGATTAGTTCCGAACTATAATACTTTATCACCGGCGCAGTACATAGGAAATATTTTCGGTTTTTTTTTTTCGAAAGTTACCCTGTAAAACTTGGAAGGAGCCGGTGCAACGATGTGAATTTGATTAAACACAAATTAGTAAATCCTCAAAACTTTGAGCACTAAATACACATTTCGCAGATTTACGGTGTGGAAACGTTTTCAATAAACCATGTGGCTTAATAAACCGAACCCCATTACACACTGGAACCACGCCCTCGGCTTGTTCATCTGCAGCAGATGAGACACATAATGCGGCGAATAGATTTCAGGAAGTCCGCAGTAAAATTACGTAGAGTTATCTCATGTTTATCACTAATAAGTTTATTAAGAAGTAAAAGTTAATCGCTCACTATTGTCACACGAAGATATTATGGATCTGCATACCTCCATTTTTCATACATTTGCTGCACCTGTTTATGAAATTAACCGCTACACTGCTTCATGATGATGATGATGATGATGATGATGATGATGATGATATGGGGCTTAAGGGCACTAAACATCTAGGGTCATCAGCGCCCTTACAATGTATAAAATTTAAAACCCAAAACTAAAATACGGTACACTAACCCGCGCAGTCGAAAACACTAAAAAACAAAACAGCAACTTCTAAAAACCAACACACTAAAAGCATCGTCAATAAAAGAGTAAAATAGCGTGTCAAGACCTGTAGAATGCGAGGGACATGAGCGCCAAATGTCAGCAGAATCCCCATTAAAAAAGACAATACAGAAGCACAAAACTAAAAGACACGCAGCGCATCAAATGCGCCGATTAAAATCGCTGTCACTGATAAAAGGTAAAAGACATTCTACAGCATGCGCGTCGTCTGCCAAAGCGTTGGCTATGCCAACAGGCAGACACACATGAATGCGCAATGGAGCTAAAACTTGACACTCTGTTAAAATGTGACGCACCGTTAAGGGTACATCACACTGCTCACAAAGTGGTGCGGGGTCACTACTGAGCAGGTATCTATTACTAAAAAGGCAATGTCCGATCCGTAAACGAGCTAAAATTACCTCTTCCCGACGAGAAGAGGTACCCCAGACTAACGAGAGGTTTAGCCTCCAGCAACTTGTTCCCCCGGAGGGCCGTCCACTCATCGCGCCAAAGCGAGAGGATGCGGTGACGTAAAATAACACACAAATCTGACGAGGGAACAACGGAGGTAAAACTTCTGGGCTATAAAATTGCCAATTTGGCAGCGGCGTCGGCAGATTGGTTCCCTGAGGTGTCAACATGACCTGGAATCCACATGAAGGAGA
Source organism: Deroplatys truncata (assembly GCA_030765065.1). Lineage (NCBI taxonomy): Eukaryota > Metazoa > Arthropoda > Insecta > Mantodea > Mantidae > Deroplatys > Deroplatys truncata. Next base: position 101,946,872 of record CM060985.1, read on the forward strand.
CGCTGATGCCAGAGGCACCTAGCGAGTGGAGCAGGTCATGTATGCGCTGTACGAGGGGCTGGTAATTGTACAGCGCATTAATACTCTGAAGGGCACTCAGAGAGTCCGTACAACACTGCTTCAGAGACCCCACAATACCTGCACATGCCGCTACTTGGTCCGGACAATCACCCTTCAGATCTTTCATATCATCCCCTTCTCCCGGAGGTTGTATATGGCACAATGCCTGTGGCCGCAGTGCTCAAGTCCTCTGCTGCTCCTTGCGAGGAAAACAATAGTAAAGCAGGGATAACGAAATGCCTTGTTTCCGCGAGTTAACAAATATGCCACACGCGTTACAACAATCGGCAGCATGTGAAAAGCAAATGGACAGCCTGGGTTGGAGCGACACCTGCGAGTCCAAATACCTAGCTAAGTGATGGGATAGGTCTTACACATTTTGTGGATTGGTATACTAGGAGGATATAACCTCAGGTTAAATTAGGGGACTGCGTTCATCCTCCGTTGATTGTTCAAAATAGAACTGTAAAACAAAATTCAGGTACATATCATGTTTATTTAAAAATTTTCTCTTGCCGCCAAAAGACTACCTTACCTCTGTTTTGCCTCGTTGTTATGCTTTTTAGCATGTCTAATTATCATATCTTTTGAGTATTAAAGTACTCGTGTAGGTGTAACCATTCTTCATCCCTAAACAAAACTAGATTAGGCTCAAGTTCTTCACTATACAGGATGAACCCGGAACTCCACCGACGACCTTCACTAGTTGTTCAGGAATCTTTTCCGATATAATGAACTCATGGTCTCCGGTAACTCATTACTGGGTTATTTCATTGCTTTCATTTTGTTTAACTCAACTACCTTTGTATCTGTTTCCTCGGAATACGGTTGTTTCCAAATAAAACGCAACTTTTCACTGCTGCTGCAATAGAGCGTGGGTTCGGTGCGGTGCCCCACCAGCTTGAACTTATGCTCACTTCTGTCTCAGGTTTTGTTTCCTGCATTGCATTACTTTGTGATATGTTGTTAGTGATACTATAGGATAACTGATGCAGAATTAACCGTTATGCACCTCGTACACAGTTTCACCAAATGCAATGGAAGGGCGGCACAGCTACGCTATGCAATGCTGTTACCGCAATGATGGCAACCTCATCACACATTTTCAGCTGCATACAGATGGCTGAGAGAAGCCGGGTCCTTCACTGTTAGTATGCAAGATACTGACCGTGAAAGTAATGTCAAAACACCCGACCTTGAAGGGGATGTCTCAATTGCAGTATTTGACAACTCTGTAAACAGTAGGCGAATGTAAGCCAAGCGGCTGTTTTGAGGAATTTAAATGAGCAGCAATTGCACTCGTAGTCGTCCTCCGTGGTCTAGGGGTACCGTGCTAGCCTCTAGTTCCCAAGGTCGCGGGTTCAAAGCCGGCGGAGGGCGATGGATTTTTTAGGGCGTAAAATCCTTAGCATGGAGGGGAAGTAAAGCCGGTGGTCGTAGATTTACGGCACGTAAAAGAACCTCAATTTGATAAAGAAGTCTCTGAGCAAAATTACCGGTCTTTCACGCCCAATATAGAATGGGACGCTAAGGACCATAGTAGTTAAAGAGCATCCATAAATAAAACTCAATTTAATTTAACCTAAAGGGCTCATGCATTTCAACCGAGTGCAGTTTACTAGTTGGTTCTTAGAACAATGTGCATACAACCAACATTTTCCTGCCACGATACTGTACACCGTAGAGACTATGTTTACTAGAGAAGGCAGGCACGTTCAACAGTTGGAATAGCCATATCTGGGAGTATGAAAATCCACATACTGTGGTGAGTCGAGCCTACCAATAGACATTCTCTGTGGATGTATGGGCTGGTATCGTTAATGATTCTGCGGTTGGGCTTTAGTACTACAGGGCAGACTGAATGGAGTAGTCTACAAAACGTAGTAATCTTCTTGAGCAGTCTTCAACATATCCTCCCACATTTTCTAGAAGATATGCCGCTGATAATTCAGTTATATGTGGTTTCAACATGATGAAGTGCCAACACATTTTGCAGTAAATGTTAGGGACTGCCTTAATGAACAGTTCGGGCAAAGATGGATTGGTCGTGATGGTCCTGTTCCATGACCAGCTCAGTCACTAGATGCGACATCCATAGACGTTTTCTTCTGAGGTCACATGAAGAGCCTAGTTCACGTGACTCCTGTCGAAACTAGTATGGATGTGATTGATAGGATTATAGCAGTCACTGACGATATGTGTCAATCTCGGATGCTAAAACGTGTGCAAAATTCAACGAGGGTCCCTGTGAAGTTTGTCGTGATCATGGCGGTCGATATTTTAAATAATTACTTTAAACAGTTGAACACTGTAATTTGAGTTGTTTCATGTAATTCTCGTAATGTTTCATATCTATCCTTAAAAATAAATAATTCAACTTTCAGGAGGAATTAGTTTATTAATTGGTGACTGGATGTAATGTAAACACGCCCTACGGCAGCCCCAAAAGTTGTGTTTTGTGTTGAAACAATCATATTCCGAGTAAACAGATACAAAGGAGGTCGAGTTATAACAAAATGAAAGCAATGACATCACTCGGTAATCAGCCGCCGGAGACCATACGTCCCTGATATCAAAAAACTCGCAAAACTTCCTTGAACAAATTGTTAAAGTTTGTCGGTATATTTCGAATTCATCCTGTTCAGATTTCAGTATGAATGATTTATTGTCTACTTTGTACTTGCATACAATTTATACAATGTTTACAAAAGAATGGATTTGCTTATTATTTCTTTCCCCTTATATTTAACATTCTGTTGTATATATAATGGGTAGGTATAATTTGCCACTATTTACTTGTTTTGCCTTGTTACCCCTTTTCCTTATCTTCTCCAATTTGCTTCACGTCTCTTTCAACAACTTTAACCTAATTTACTTTCTCTACTACGTATAGTAAGTAGGGGAAGTATTGTATTCCACCCAAAAATTCGATACCGAGATTTCACCGGAAATACATGTTTTGAGACTCCCTGAATCCAAAAAAAGCATTTTTGGAAACATGTCCGTGTGTGTGTCTGTGTGTGTGTCTGTGTGTGTGTCTGTGTGTGTCTGTGAACAGCATAACTCAAAAACGAACAGTCGGATAAACGCCAAACTTGATATTTACGTTCAGTATCTTCCAGAGATGCGACACGAAGGTTTACAAGAAAATCCCCCCACCCCAGACTACCTTTTACATGGAACATTTTCCGAAAATTTTAATTTTCTCAAAAATGGCTCTAACGATTTTAATTAAAATATCATATATTTAAGATACTTTCATGACAAATTAAATGTATATCTTGAATTTTCTGGAAATGTCTCCAAAAGTATTCTTCATTGTGAACGACTTTTGCATAACTGATAAACCATAAGAGATAGACAAAAGTTTACAACACAAAAAATGTAGCTCGCGTTAAAATACACAATTTATGCCATATACATTTTTTTCGCTGGGTGAACCATTTTCGAGATATTGCTTGTTATTTCCTTAAATTTTCCAATATACTTTTTCTCAAATGGGAATTCGTTATTCATTTTTACTTTCTCTACTACGTATAGTAAGTAGGGGAAGTATTGCATTCCACCCAAAAATTCGATACCGAGATTTCACCGGAAATACATGTTTTGAGACCTCCTGAATCCAAAAAAAGCATTTTTGGAAACATGTCCGTGTGTGTGTGTCTGTGTGTGTGTGTGTGTGTCTGTGTGTCTGTGTGTCTGTGAACAGCATAACTCAAAAACGAACAGTCGGATAAACGCCAAACTTGGTATTTACGTTCAGTATCTTCCAGAGATGCGACACGAAGGTTTTCAAGAAAATCCCCCCACCCCAGACTACCCTTTACATGGAACATTTTTCGAAAATTTTAATTTTCTCAAAAATGGCTCTAACGATTTTGATGAAAATATCATATGTTTAAGATAATGTAATGAGAAATGACATTATGTGGGAATATCTCCAAAAGTATTCTACATTGTGAACGACTTTTGCATACCTGGTAAACCATAAGAGATAGACAAAATTTTACTACACAAAAAATGTAGATCGCGTTAAAATACACAACTTATGTCATATACATTTCTTTTGTTGAGTGAACCGTTTTCGATATATTGGTTGTTATTTCCTTAAATTTTCCAATACTTATACTTTTTCTCAAATGCGTTATTACTTTCTCTACTACGTATAGTAAGTAGGGGAAGTATTGCATTCCACCCAAAAATTCGATACCGAGATTTCACCGGAAATACATGTTTTGAGACCTCCTGAATCCAAAAAAAGCATTTTTGGAAACATGTCCGTGTGTGTCTGTGTGTGTGTCTGTGTGTGTGTCTGTGAACAGCATAACTCAAAAACTAACAGTCGGATAAACACCAAACTTGGTATTTACGTTCAGTATCTTCCAGAGATGCGACACGAAGATTTTCAAGAAAATCCCCCCACCCCAGACTACCCTTTACATGGAACATTTTTCGAAAATTTTAATTTTCTCAAAAATGGCTCTAACGATTTTGATGAAAATATCATATGTTTAAGATAATGTCATGAGAAATGAAATGTATATCTCGAAATTTCTGGGAATGTCTCCAAAAGTATTCTTCATTATGAACGGCTTTTGCATAACTGCTAAACCATAAGAGATAGACAAAATTTTACTACACAAAAAATGTAGATCGCGTTAAAATACACAACTTATATCATATACATTTTTTTTGTTGAGTGAACCGTTTTCGAGATATTGCTTGTTATTTCCTTAAATTTTCCAATACTTATACTTTTTCTCAAATTCGTTATTCATTTTTTTATGTCCTGGACATGCAAAGAGAATGGAATGCGCCACATAGCAACCAGCGATAAAATATTTGACTATCGCTTAAAAGCTACCATATTCCCCTTGCATCTACAAGAAAATTACAAATAAGATTGACATCTCGATATCTCGATTAATATGAAGCATATGGAGAATAGGCGTTTGTAAAAATAGATTGTACAAGAGTAGAGAAAGTCATGTGAGTGTAACACATCAGATTTTTCATTTTTTTTATGTCCTGGACATGCAAAGAGAATGGAATGCGCCACATAGCAACCAGGGTTAAAATATTTGACTATCGCTTAAAAGCTACCATATTTCCCTTGCATCTACAAGAAAATTACCAATAAGATTGACATCTCGATATCTCGATTAACATGAAGCATATGGAGAATAGGCGTTTGTAAAATTAGATTGTACAAGAGTAGAGAAAGTCATGCGAGTGTAACACATCAGATTTTTTTTACTTTCTCTACTACGTATAGTAAGTAGGGGAAGTATTGTATTCCACCCAAAAATTCGATACCGAGATTTCACCGGAAATATATGTTTTGAGACCCCCTGAATCAAAAAAGAGCATTTTTAGAAACATGTCCGTGTGTGTGTCTGTCTGTGTGTCTGTGTCTGTGTCTGTGTGTCTGTGTGTCTGTGAACAGCATAACTCAGAAACGAACAGTGGGATAAACACCAAACTTGGTATTTAGGTTCAGTATCTTCCAGGGATGCGACACGAAGGTTTGCAAGAAAATCCCCCCATCCCAGACTACCCTTTACATGAAACATTTCTCGAAAATTTTAATTTTCTCAAAAACGGCTCTAACGATTTTGATTAAACTATCATATGTTTAAGATATTGTCATGACAAATAAAATGTATATCTCGAATTTTCTGGCAATGTCTCCAAAAGTGTTCTTCATTATGAACGACTTTTTCATAACTGCTAAACCATAAGAGATAGACAAAAGTTTACTACACGAAAAATGTAGATCGCGTTAAAATACACAATTTATGTCATATACATTTCTTTTGTTGAGTGAACCGTTTGCGAGATATTGCTTGTTATTACCTTAAATTTTCCAATACTTATACTTTTTCTCAAATTCGTTATTCATTTTTTTATGTCCTGGACATGCAAAGAGAATGGAATGCGCCACATAGCAACCAGCGTTAAAATATTTGACTATCGCTTAAAACTTACCATATTCCCCTTGCATCTACAAGAAAATTATCAATAAGATTGACATCTCGATATCTCGATTAACATGAAGCATATGGAGATTAAGCGTTTGTAAAAATAGTTTGTACAAGAGTAGAGAAAGTCATGTGAGTGTAACACATCAGATTTTTCCTACATAGTTTCCTGCTTTCTCCATATATTCATTTAATCTGGTATTAAAAAAATCTTCCTAACTTTTAGCTCTATTGATAAATATTTTCATTTCTCTAGTATTAAATTCTCTCTTCCTTTATCCTTGTCCTCGAATTCCAGAATATAATGTCAATTGTCATGTAATCCATTACATTTAATACATCTCTCCCACCTTCTCCCTGTTAGACTACTTAAACTCATTACACCTGTCCTCGACAATGCAGACCCGATTCTGGCCTCTTTGTGGCATACTTCGAAACATCTTTCTTTTTCCCATTCCGTTTTAAAATATTTATAATCTATTACTGACCTTTTTATCTTGAAATTACTTATAATTTCTTGCTTTTCAATATCCTCTACTGGTGTTATAATTTCTTTCCAGAAACCCTTACTTTTGTTGTTTTTTCTGCTTATGTTTCCCGTAATCCTATTTCTTCCATGTTGTCTGTATCTTGTGAGTCCAAGTTTCTATCACCACCCATTTTCTCCTGTACAATCAAGCATTGCTTTAGTGTCATTTTCCTCTAGTAGCTTTATTCTGAACCAGTATTTGATTGCCCTTTCTACCATTTTGCCTTTAGCTCCCACCCTCTCTAGTTCTGCTTGTACTCAGATTTCAGTAATACCATGTGCTCCTGGCTGCAGAAATACCTGGTTTAACCATATTAATTTTAACGCTTTAACTCAAATAAAATTAAAACTATCCCAACAGATCTGTATGAAATTCCCATAAAATGGTTTATACGCTAATTTTTCAGAATGTCCATTCTTATCTACAGTTTCTTCTTTGAATGTCTTACATTGTGTTCAAGGCTTCTTATCTTGAACATTGTGTAAAAAATGTATTTACGACTCTTATTTCCAATTGAATTTTAATACGTGTCAATCTCTATCAAAATATTTTAATTACAGCCTTAGCACATTGCATATATGACCACTAGTAGAGAAATAACACACTTGAATTCAGACCAGCAGCGTAAAGAGCATGTACAAAATTATACCAGAGGCTAGTTTAAGATAACAGTTTCCCAATCAGCCGAATGATCACGTAGTCATCCATCTACAGTGCCGAGACTGTGGATCCAACGTATATTGCTCATTTAAACACAAAATGGGAATTAGCCATGGGTATTTGAATTCTGCAAGAACCCTAGGGGTAAAAGTACTCAAATTTATCATAGCCCACGAGAGGTTAGAATTGTATCTAATGAAGCTCGTAATCTCGAGTGAGTTTATTAAGTCTGTTCCACGAATAAAACGTAACATATTATATAAATATGTATTAATTTCTTACTTGCGTTGATTAAAATCAAATTACCACTGTGCCAGCTGACATATTCACTGCATATGTACTAAATGAATGAGCAATCAAATACGTTACGAAACACTAACCATTGCTACCAACAGCTACAATAGCTAAAATCAGAATAAAATGCAGACACTTTCTTCGGGTACATGATTTATTTGGAAATTGACACTCTTTGAATGTGCATTGATTAAAAACAGTTAGATGACGTAGCCTATTAATCATTGCATACTATTACAGTTCAGAAATCTGCTGATATTTTATCCGATAAAATAGCACCCTTACAAGGATATTATAAATATCCTTATAAATAAAGCACTGGTTAATATGCGAGGCATTGTTAAATGTCATTTTGCAATATCAAATACGCGGCGTATGAATGGAATAGTCAGTCTAATGCATGTGTATAGTGTTGTTAGTGCGATTGGTTTAAATCTAGCATCAAGGTATCAGATTAGCTTAGTTTATTAGATTACATTAGAATAATGTAATCACAGTGATTTAGTGGGTTTACCTTACCACCGTAATATCAATAGATGTTTGCTATCCTGCAGTTTACACTGATTTAGTTATTTCTGACTAGTTATGTACAGATTGATGAACCGAGCTTTTGTTGCAGATCATGGTGACGTCGGCGGTGTTAGGAGCCGCGGCGGGCACAGGGCTGGCACTGGTGGTGGCGATGACCATCGTGGTTTACCGGTACTACGCCCTACGCCGCCGTGGGAAGGACTGGAGTCAGTTGGAACGATTCGGCGACTCAGGTTTCTTGGGAGGCGAGTGGCCCTCCTACAAGAAAAGCAAATTCCATCAACCCATGTACGCGGTCACTCAGAAGGTAAGCTCATACACGTATACTTACGTGCATAAAAAGTGGCCCATAATGAAACGCGGCTAAACAGGGTTTGTCATGTTGGTGCTGAGAAATCTAGCTCCAGCCTCTAATAGTGACCTTCTGTTCATCGAGCATAATCCTAGCTATTGGTTTGGCAGGGTACTTTACTTCCCCCAAAATATGACCGAACTGCCGAAAGCTAGTTGTCTATGCTCTCAGTAGCGGAGTATTGTTAAAGCAATGCTTCGTTTACTTTTGGAGCAAAAAAGAAATAATATAATGAAAACTAGAAATAAAGGCTAAATTTAAGAACATTTTTGTTTTTTGTTCTTTTAACAATCTTCCACCTAGTATTTTCATGCTACACTATCGTTTTCTTAATGTCGGCTTTCTTAATGCCGTTCAATAGCAGAAATAACTAACCTTCGTCTCCATGATGCCGATGAAAGCTTTCATATAAGTGACATATATAGCTGCCATCCATTTAACGAAATTTGAAAATAATTATTCACCCCTTCTTCTAAAAGGCCGAATTATATTGTATTGGATTAGTCTTTCCTCGAGTGCCAATTGTAGTCCTTTTCACAACGGCTGTATCGTACCACCCTTACGTTTCACTTAAATTATAAAATTCCTCATTGGTTCGTCTTTATGTCCCTGAATTGTTTTAGACCAGTCACATAGAGAACTGATACCAACAAACTTTGGTTACCTGAAGGTGGAAAGCTTACGGAGGGAAACATACTATTGCAATCTAAGAAATGGGCCACTTTTTATGTTCGCAGCAATGTCCTTTCCTCTGCAAAGCTAACACAGTTACCAAATGTTTAACCCGCCCAACATCTACGCTTCTATATCTGATTCTCCGAGGTAAATTACAGAAAACAAAAGTTTAAAATGTCGCGATTCAAGCAAAAGGAACGTAAGAAGTTTGTTTTGATGGTAAGAAAACAATGCAAGTACGACGGCCGAATTTGAAGCAGCAGTTGCATGACTTTGTAGGGTTGACGGTAGAGGAAGGGGTACTTGTCTATCTGAAAAAAACACATCATCTGTGCTTCAATAGTTTTTAAAGCAGCAGGGGAAGTTATCTGGCACTTTTTGACATGTCAATAATATATAAAAATGTCGCACTCTCATACCGGCAATATTTTCTGCTCGTAACTGTGCGTGCTAACTAAACGTGGCTTTGGTACAACGTACATTTATGTCAGTACAGGAATGAATGAAAAATGGATATATTAATTTAGACAAACATATATATATCAAACAGCTGTAAGTTGAATATTTTAATTGATTAATCCTTTAGCAGAGTTAATTTCATTCAAGGATGCGCTAATAGCAGCAAATCGTTTATCCTCCGTCTAGAACAGAAGTAATGCTTACTGCCACAGAACGGATCACGTGTCAGCAGTGCCTTTGGATGAAGCGAGTGTGTTACGGCGTCCATATTATGACATCAGTGGCATACGTTATTAGGGAATGTTGAAAATACATCATCAGTTATAAAACTGTATCGAAATATCGAGCTGTCGTTTAGATCGCGTGTATGCATGATTCACTTGCACTACAGTTACCCCAGTATTGTTCCGCTAACTCACTAGCGCTGAATGACCCGCTCAAAGCTACGCATTATCAGCTGTGAATGTTACTGTAAGTTGTTACCTTCTGTTCGTGCTGTAAAGACTTAAGTTTGTCCATTGTGCATCTCAAAAATGAAAGTTTATTCATACATCTGTAGTGTGTGAATTACTTCAGAGTATTATTATTTTAGCTGTTCTTGACTTGTTATTACACTGAAATGCCTACCGAAAAATACATGCTTGAAAAAAATTATATGTGCAATATATACGTAAAAATAGAATCATGTGGACAGGTGTGTACACAATTTCAGGACACTTCCTGGTATTACAGTTCCAAATAGAGATACTGTCTGGTTAATAAGTTTAGAACAACGGGATCGCTAAATCTGAGAGGTGAGAAAGACTTGTTCTAACGGAAGAAAAAATTGACCAAATTGGTGCATCATTCGAACGCTCTCCAAAGAAATCTCTAAGAAGTGTTGCACAGCAAATAGGCGTTTCACAAACAGCGTTCATACAGCTGCTTAACTTTTAAAATTGAAGCTTTAAATATTGTTCTTAATTACAATCTCGTGAAAGACGAGGGATGTCAGAAATGTCCCAATGCAGATGGACACCACTTTCGCCATCACATATAACAAAGTTTAGTACTCATTGAGGCTGCTTTAAAACAACCGAGAACGGTAACCAGAACAAGAACGACAAATTTGAAATACACGTATTCTAATGGGAGCATTCACAATCGACAGAAAGCTTTCCCGGGCCCCGGGAACGGGAAAGAAGACTTGGCCAAGTTTTAATTTCTCTTTCTCGTTCTCGTTCTCGTTCCCGGGAACGACATACTGTTACTACTCGTAGATTCATATTGTGCCATTAGATTCTTCTCTGTAGAGGCTATTTTAGGCGGCCGTGACATGAAACAGCCGGTAGTGCTCTCTCTATCGCAAGCTGGAAACATGAAGGTGGAAGAAATTCTAGTATATGTGCGTCCTAACCTCAGATCCTGACACCCACAGATGCATTGAAGGTTAGTTCTTCTAGTGAAACGGTCATCTGTGGTTTATTTATATGCAACTAAAACTGGCAAATGCCTCAAAAACAATAGCAGAAACTACAAAGAACAGCAAAACCCGATATAAATTAACAAATAACAACAAACAACTTTAATGTGCACCATTAAATAAAGGAATGAAAGCTTGGTACGACTAAAGGAATCGGAAATGTAATGTATTTGCATTTAGATTATGTTTATTCTATCGAATTTTGGTGTTAGCTAACCCGCATTATGTTGGCTGAATTGGAAGCAAATATCATCGGTCAGTTAAAAATAAACGAAGTCCTAATGCCAAAATCGACTTTCCATTTTGTGATACACATGGTCATGGACATGCATCCCGTTCTTGTTACCGGGCTATTGTGAACCAAAATCTTGGATGCTGTTTGGATTAGGATTCCGCTACGAACGGCACCCTAGTACCTCGATCCATACAAGGATCTTTTGTGCATGCACTCCCGGGAGGAACGGATGAGATGAAGGAACCACAGGTGACGTATGGGATCCAGGACCGGCCGGCGCAGGCAATAGAGATGCGCAGAGGTTCTTAACAGTTACAAGCCTGACATCCCCAGCCGGAGAGCGCCCAAGGCAGCCAGAGAATGGCTCATAGGCTCTCCTCCAGCGGAGATCGGGGAAAGCTCGACCAGCAGCGGACACATTAACGGTCGCCATCTGACGGGGCCGAGAAGAAATTCCAACACGCAAGAAACCTGTTCGCAGTCGTCCGAGCCAACATGTAATGTGAAAGAGGAAGATGAAATCAGAGTGGATAAGGGAAGAGAAATTCGTGGGAGTCAGTAATCCTTCCAGGCATTCGCCTACTGACCCGGGGAAAATCCGAAAAAACCCATGGGTCAGGATGGTCGGACCCACGATCTCCCAAATGCGGGCAACAGACGCATCAACCTAAGCCATCCCGTTCGGTTATAGTACATGTTACTATTACTTCTGAGTCCCCGTTAGGGGGGTTTCAACCCTTTCAACTGCCGTGGTGCAGACCCTGAGCACTTTACTATAAGTACGCCGGGACGAACATTCGAGCCCCTCCCGATAGGGAGTTCGGATTGGTTTGGACTCGGCGGCGTAGGTCATTTAGTCTTCCGATACCCATGGAAGATTGGATACGCCTGGCTGGTTTTCCGCCCAGGTGGGGTTGTGAGACGGCCCAATGTACTCCAGCACCAACCATGAGTGAGATCTGGTAGACAGTACCTAGGTATACTGTCGGCCCCACGAGGTTCTTCGTTAGTCTCCCTGACAGGGTCTCCCTATTGGGCTGACGCGCGAAAGTGGCCTATCCATTTCCGTCCCTGTGTGGCAGGAGGCGAAAGGAGGGCCGGTGTCCTGCTCCGATTTCGGCCACGCAAGGGGGGCAGAGTATAAAATTGATGCTGCCCTAATGGAAAATCCCTATGAGCTTGTCTCCTGGGGTTCGAGGGTGCGGACTGAGTAGTCAGTCCAGATCCCGTTGGTATTTTATTACTTCTGAGTATGTAACGCGGGAGTGGAAATCCCCTCCCCCGCAGTGTAACCCCGAAAAGGACGATCTGTAGATTCTTAGTCCTCCTTTAGGAAACTCTTTAATCGGCTCTCTTGTTTTTTTGTGGTTCTCATTGTCATCTCTCACTTTATTAAGACAGACAATTACAGGGGGATTGGAACCATGTGCCCGGAGCCAACGCAATCCTCAAGGTATGTTTAACTTTCTAATAGCTTCATTAATAATAATTATAATCAAATTATAAAACCAGTAGCTTTTCTTTAATGCTCCAAGTTAGAAATTCCCAACATACCATAGATTAAATATATCTTCAGATTAACGGAGGTTCGTTGTCTTTGTAATTCTGATGACTGGCCATAAAACCGTTGATCAATACAGCAATGCCAAGTAAGAGTTGTCACAAAAATATTATTGTTGGAACAAATGCAACAATTTTGAAAATACTTTAACTTTTGCAAATGAGGAATAGTTCGGGCTATATTTGATAGTGTATTTGAATCTGTGTAGTGTTCTACAATAATTAATTTCTCGCTTGAGTAGTGAAAAATTCTGTGATTTACAGGAATACTGTTATTACAGTATATAGTGATTTACAGGAATACTCAAGCGAGTAGCTCTTCTTTAATGCTACAAGTTAAAAATCCCCAAATTAAAATTAAATTGAGTTTTATTTATGGACGCTCTTTAACTGTTGCGGTCCTTAGCGTCCCATTTTAGTATTGGGCGTGAAAGACAGCTAATTTTCCTCAGTGGTCTTTTTATCAGGATTGAGGTTCTTTTACCTGCCGTAAATCTACGACACTGGACCACTAGCTTTACTTCCCTTCCGAAGGAAGCCATGCTAAGGATTTTTACGCCCGAGAAAATCCATCGCCCTCCCCCGGGTTTGAAACCGCGACCTCGGGAACCACTACACCACGGAGGACCACTAGAAATTCTCAACATACCATAGATTAACTATACCCTTACATTAATGGAGGTTCGTTGTCTTTATAACTCTGATGACTTATGGCCATAAAACTGATGGATTAATACAGCAATACCAAATAAGAGTTATCACAAAATATTATTGTAGAAACAAATGCAACAATTTTGAAAACAGGACAACTTTTGCAAATGAGGAATAGTTCGGGCTATATTTGGTAGTGCATTTGAATCTGTATAGTGTTCTGCAAATAATTAATTTCTCGCTTGAGTTGTGAAAAATTAAGTGATTTACAGGAATACTGTCATTCAGTGTTATTCAGAGCGGCAGTACGAAACAGAGCAATCACACGCCACTTATCGAAACTCATTAATCAAACACTCCACTGGGGTAGAACCACAATACAATTAGTTCAGAGCTCAGGGAAATATTTGTGTGACCTGTGATAAATTGGCATCAATTGCTAATTATTATAAATGTCAAACCATGTCCTTTTGTTTTGCTCTTCTTTTCTCATTTTCTACAATGTCACTCATGACCAACGGCTTGTATGGGCGTGTGTATTACGCGTTCCTCCTTTTACTTGCATTTCTTTTATTTGAACTGGCAGTTCTGTTTTGTTTTTAATTCTTTTAGTATTTTCATTTCATTGCAATTTTAATTTTGCATTGTTGTTTATTTCTGTATGTACATTTCAGTGTTTTCTTTTATTTCTTCTCCACTCATTGTATGTTGAAGCCTTTATAATACAAAATAGAGTGCGCGAATAGCTCCAGTACATACATTATTCATACCATTATACTGTATTCGGCGACTCTGGGTTTACACGTCTTCAGGACTAAAGGAGAACCTTCAGTTTTTATCAAGAAATTCAACAGTATCTTCCGCATATGATGATATGAGCGCATATGACTGCACCCAAATAACTGGGACTTGAAGGAATATATTACTGGGACAAATACAATATGCGGTAAAACAAAGGATACTGAAATTATCAATAGTTTTCTGTCTCAAGCTTTCGTAGCAATAAAGAGTTTTTCCATATAAATATTAAGAGAGAAAATTTATCTGTGGGGAAACTGAGTTCTGTTTATGAACGCTCTTTAACTGCCATGGTTATTAGAGTCCTATATATTGAGTGTGCTGGACCGGCTCAGGCGCCTCTTTATCAGGCTTGAGGTTCTTTTACGTGCCGTAAATTTACGACACGGGACCACCGGCTTTGCTTCCCTTCCGAAGAAGCCATGCTAAGGATTTTTACGCCCGAAAAAATCCATAGCTCTCCGCGGGTTTGAACCCGCAACCTCAGGAAGTTTATATGGGGGTGTGTGTGTATGTAGGGTAATCTGAAAAACCACCTAAAGATTTTTATAATTCCTTCACCATTGAAAAATAATTATTTCTCGCGGGGTGGCTATAAAACACATTCATTTCATAAATTACTCCTCCTTCTGCATCTTCAAGTAGGATTATCCTCTTTGTATGACTTAAACTCCCAAAGATTTGCAAGCCAATGTCTCAGGTAGTAGCTATCGAGGAGCAAGCAAACTTTTGGAACATAGATATTCAGGATGGGTATAATCAGCCCAGTGCCTGGTATGGCGATGGAGGAATGAAAGGGATAATAGGAAAACTCGTGGATCAAATTATCCAACCTAGCATTCACCTAATAACCGAGGAAAATCGCGAAAAAAAATACCTTGGATTGATCGGCTGTGGGAATTTGATCCCGGGACCTTCCGAATGGACCTGTTAGCACGGTACTACCTTGCACGGTTTATAAATTACTAAAAGATTAAAAATTACTTATAAATCCCTTGTACTTGAATACGAACACACTGGAGTTATAAAAGAACATGCTTGCAAAGAAACCTTTGACTTTTAGTTGTGGATACCATGCAATAGAAGAGAGTTGTTGCTCCATAGTAAATGCATGTAAAACAGAACAAATGCCACTGATATTTCTATTGCAAACAATATACAGAGTGAGCCAAAAGACTCAGAACCGGCTGCGCGGTGTTTTTCCTTTCCGCATCCTCGGTGCTCGTTGCCGTCTGCCGCTATCATAGAAAGGCGCGGGTGAAACCGTACAACATTTTTAAAAGTACTTTTAAAGGCTTTACTTACCAACTTTACGAAAGGATGCTGAAACTGGCCACCATTCGTTGTCCACACATTTTTGGCACCTCTTTAGGAAGCTATCTATCACTCGCCGTAGTGGTGGATATTTTGTTTTAATTCTTCCAGGATGTGCGAGTTTGTCTTGTACACATTATGTTTTAAGTTACCCCGGAGGGGTATTTTATGAACAATATTACCGGCTGCGCGGTATTTTTCCATTGGGCGTGTGAAAATCTGATAAAAAACATAATAAACAAAGTCACGCTGTTGTGGTTTTGCTGTGTAGTGTGAAGTGCAGTTTTGAGTTGACGGTGATGTGATGTAGTTCAGTTATTACGAGTTATTTATCATTTTGTCCTGTACTTAGTCACAAAGTGTATTAGCGCTCAGTATATGTTTTCTACTGCACATCGTGTATTTATTTATGATTCGTATGAGTTAACTCGGTCAGCTCGCCAATTTGCAGAATGGTTTCCAGGTGTAAAAGTTCCAGGCCGTACTACAATCCATGAACTTTACAGTAAATTTTAGGCCACAGGAAGTGTTCAGGCTATGAAATCTAAAAGACGGCGTTCGGTTCTTACCGAAGAAACATATGACGACATCGGTCATCGTTTGGAAAATTACCCCCAAAAAATCCATCATGGATAGGTGCCAAAAATGGATGGACAACGACGGTGGCCAGTTTCCGTATCTCCTTTCATAAAGTTGGTAAGTTAAGCTTTTAAAAGTAATTTTAAAAATGTTGTAGTGTTTCATCCGCGCCTTTCTATGATAGCTGCAGACAGCAACGAGCGCCGAGGACGTGGACAGAAAAAACACCGCGCAGTATTTTGGCTCATCTGTATATTATAGATGGTCACTATTTAGCAACTAAGACACAGAAAAACAAGAGAGAATCGGATCTGCTTATAACAATACGATATACATGTGTTACTGATTACGACATATTTTACTAAACCTTAAGTAAGTTGGTTTGCTCTATTTCCTTCGTATGTTACAGTCAAGATCATTAACAGGTTTGTTAAATAATTGTGTAAAGAGAAAATTCTACCCAGCTAACATTAGAAATCAGTCAATCTATATTTTATAATTAAAAACTCATAATATTGTTTCTCTCGATGGTAGGAAACTATACCTCTCTTCCAAACTGGTCAGCTTGGTGTCCTGGGAGTGGAAAATGTTCATATTCACCAGCTTCACCTCTTATTCGTCGTATACGTTAAGGGTCTATGAATTACTTGAAAACTATGTAGCGTTTCCTATTGAATAAATATAGGACCAAGAATAAGGTACAAATGTTTAAAATGTCGCCTATTGTGATTAATTAAAAAGTTAATCGACCATTCCAACCAATAACTGTTGCACAGTCAAAAGATGTTTAGAAGTTATGCAGCATTTCCAGAATTTGGTAGACAGAGAAGGGAGGATAAGAAATTCAGACTTCCATCGATGTTTCATATCCTTTTGCATGAATATTAGGGGATCTTTCATCCCTTATTAGTAGTGATGGGACAATATCACTATTTCTCGATACTCGATACCGATATTCACTTTATAAAGAACTGTAAAGGCGATAGCTTGTTCACCGAATTAGATTCTTGTTATACATGCTTTGATGCCCCTGAATAAAAAAAACGAATTTTTGAAATATGTGTGTGTGTCTAAGAAGAGCATAACTCAAAAATGAAATGTCGGATAAATACCAAACTTACTATTTAAGTTCAATACCTTCCAAAGATGCGACATGAAGATTTTTCAAGAAAATTGTCCTTAACATGAAATATCTTCGAATTTTTCTATGTATAAACGCAAGTAACTAATTTTTATTGTATGCTAATTCCGAAATTGTTCCTATTTGACATTCTCCAATTGACAGCAACTTTTTATCTAAATAATGCCGCAGATTATATATCCCTTATTGCTGTGCTGTTAGTACTGCCTACTTCAAAATAGTTTCATACTTCTCCATGTTTTCTATGCGCCATATTTTTGTTAAATTTCATAGTGGAAGACTAAGTAATATCTGTTATAAATGGTGAAGGCCAATACCAGAAATAAGTATCAAAATTCAGGGGGGTCTCAAAACATGTATTTTCGGTGAAATCTCGGTATAGAATTTTTGGGTGGATTACAATACTTCCCCTACTTACTATACGTAGTAGAGAAAGTAATATATAATGGGTGCAATGAACACTGTCGTGCATAGAAAGTGGACCATTCCCCTACATGGCCATAGTGTTTTTCTCTTTGCAAGGTTTCTAGCTTCAGTAACCAATTTTTTACTCCGCCCGGGCGGTATAAGACCTCTATTGACTGGCTGAAAAACTATTCACGAGCATAAAACTAGCCAACAATGCTTATAATCTATGTGAAATGGAGGGGTGGTTCGGATACCCCTCTATGAAAGGTTGGTATACCTGGAAAGGACGAACCAATTACAAATAATACACCGTCTAGAGGAAGGAGTGAAGAATCATTTGCATGCGAGGTTAAACTGAATTACAACTACGACATTTACATAAATGAGAGCTTTTGTCGACGAAATGGAGACAAACGTTAAGTTATTGCTGTTACTAAATGGCAATAAAAAAGTCGGTATTAAGAAAATGATAGTTTAGCATGAAAATATAAGGTTTAAGTTGTAATGTTACTCTTCCGCAGTTCGGCCATGCCTGCTTTTGGAGATGTAAAGTACACTGTCAATCTAGTGGCCAGAATTATCCTTGAGTAACAGGGTGGGATGTACCAACATAAACAGCTCGGTTCCATTATTAGCCACATTTTATGCACGCCAGTATGCATAGGTGTACTGGAGCTTCTTGCCCACACGGTACACGGGATTCATTCAAGCAACACACTGGGTGCTCTTGACAGCTGCTCAATTGTCGGTGATAAATTAGGGGCAGTTGCAAATGAACTGTACACATACATAAATTATTAACCGTTTTATTCTCTAGAGTGATCGTCTATTCAGACTTCGCCGCAAGACACTCGAATCGATGTCACTCTTAGAACAATTTTCCTTCGATGTAATCGCGAGCCTTTAATTCGGAGGATGTATACAAAATGAATGTGCATTCCCCCATAAAGGGGAAAGGTTAGGGTCACTGTCACTTGTCTTGGTCGAATTTATTTCCATTTTACGGGACGGCGACTCTACTTTTTCAAGCTCCTACGGGTATTACCTCGTGGGAGAATAACCTTGTTGCATTTTTAGTTTTTCTCTTTCCTTTTGCTCAGTTCTTTGATTCAGTACTTCTACCGAAACAACCGCATATTATTTTCAGCAGTATTCTGTTATAACAAATTGTTGCATACAACATTAACGCGGCTTAATCTAAACCTTATCATTAATCTTCACAAATATTCTACAAACATTTTGCGCAATCTAATCCTGATAAATAGTTTATTAAAATGATTTTGAAGCAACATACAGTACTAGCCTCAGTCAAACTAGTACAATAACTCATTAATGCATTAGGATGTCTAATTCATAGCTTCTTAGTATCAACACATTAATAATTTCTTTCTTTAATATTTTGTTCTAAGTTTTACGTGTTATGTATTTTCTTGCTAATATTGTACGTATAATAATTAAGAGGATGCTAAAACTGCATATGTTCATAATGTACATATGGCAGAGAACAAGTATAATTATAACGTTATAACATATAAAATATAATATGAGAGAGAAAGGCCATTGTTACCTATATAACCAGTAATATAAAATTACGAGAAATGCAGTAGTATGTACGTAAGGATTCAAAGAACTTTGGATTCATAATTAAGACGATGGAAGTCTGTAAACATATATACATGTATATATGTGTGTGCGTGTTTGTGTGTGTGTAAGTTAAACCGTTATTGGATGTTATTGGACAGTAGCACCAATCAGGTACATTGATACATGCCAATAATTAAAATACGTACGTTAAGAAGAACGATTGGAAGGAACGCTAACAGAAGCTTGTCGGTGTTCGAGCAGGAAGGTAGTGTCTCTAGATAGACGCTAAAACTACGCATTTAAAGTATACCAGTTATACACATTTTAACATAACAAAGGTGATAGTGAATTGTGAATATTTACTTGTGGTTTATCCAAAATACAAGTGAAATAATTAACAGAATACGTGTGTGCAAAATATTTTAGCTTTCTCCATACCAAACCCTGACAAGACGCAAGTGCTCTCCGACACAAATTCAGCAGCCGTGGCACACTTATAAAATAATAATTACAACATACTAACGCACACAAGAATACAGAGATACGATCATCAGATTCCAGTCTACGACAACGTCGAGATACATCAAGAGAGTATGGCATCAAGACGACCTACAGGTACGTAATACAGCATCCATCATCATCATCATCATCATCAACGTGGTGGGGGCCTACCAAGGAGGAACCGCTACAATTTAGACCACTTAGTACTTTGGTATTACCAAACAGATAGGGATGGGAGAGCCCTGGATTAATACGGGAGAGAGAAGTAAGTCTAACACTAAATTATATCGAGAGACAAGAATAGTGATATCAGACAACAGGATTCTTTGATGTTCTATAGAGAAATAAAAACAGCATGAGGCAGTGAAAGACAGATATTTGCGATAAAAGAAAGGCAGAGAAGGGTTTTCATGTGCAAGAACTGGAGGCATGAATTTAAAAGGTCTAAGAAAGTTTCATCGAAATGTCCAATGTATGGAGACGTAAACGTAGATTTTTATTGTGTATTATACCGCAGTCAAACAAAGGCATGGACAGAAAATGGCTACAAAAATGGAATAATTTACATGAGTATATTTTAGTTAGGAAAATGTTCACTGTAAAAGAAGAAAAAATGAAGTCTCATGGGATACATCACATGACGTTCTCTACCCTCTATCGTTTATTAGCGAGTATACAAATTATACTCACTTAAGCTTATTTTCTATCTACTACATTTTAGTATGAATAAACCTTTGCAGAAATAGCCACATTACATATTTAGTTATAAATACAAAGGGAACAGTAATAGTCAAAATTTTAAGAACTGGACGCCATATGCTGACCTTAAAATTAAATACTTTTTCCATGCAATCGAGAGAAACAACTGATTGTTGACAGGACATTAAGAAAATGACCAACAAATGAGAAATTCAAATTTTTAATAAAGGATAGCTCAAACGGCTTAAGTCACAAAAAACTACCTGTAAATAAATTGTGTTTTAAAGAGATCTATATTTTTTGTGCATTACGTTTTAGTCTATCGCTTAACGTTTGCCAGTTATTTCCAAATTGAAGCACTCAAAACCATATCCAGCAGCACAGAAACTACAGTCGGTGAAGATGATATGTCATATTAATAAAAAAATACCGATGAATTAACCATAGACAAAATGGTTACAAAATCAAATCATGTCACCAAAAAAGTAAAGAATTCCGACACCCCATCAAAGTTCAACAATAACTTACCATGGCTAAACTGATAAGAAAAAAATTTCAGATGCCTTGTCCTTAACTTCTCGCAATTTAAAGGCTTACTCAAAAATGCCCAGGATTCGAGAAACATTGCAGAGCTTGCTTTAAGCTACACTAAAGACCTTGAAAAGCTAGTAGATATGCTACATAAGTTCATTCAGAAAGCAGAACCGCCGAGCGGGATGGCTCAGGCGGTAAAGTCTGTGGCCCGCATTCGGAAGGTTTCCCAGGTTCAAATCCCGTGGGCCAACCAATCTGACTGAGGCTTTTTCGTGGTTTCCCTCAGCCGCTAAGGTAAATACCGGATTGGATGTTTAGTACCACGACCCAAAGTTCCACCTTAAGTCTAAAACAATAGTAAAAATGAAAAATAGCTGGTGTTAGTGAATGCTGTGCCATTTATCCACAAACAGTGAAAGCAGGTAGACTGGACGGCACCCTACTGCCATCTGCAGGGCACGAAGCAGAAGATAGCGCTGCTATACGCTAGGGTCTTTATGGATACGTGACGAAGCAAGATGGCATGATTACAGGGATGAGACCTAGAAGGTTGTCTGCTACACCTCGATTTAAGACTTATACACTAACAGATTTGTCGCGATATAACCCTGTAGTTAAAGCGACGTAAAATAGAGTAATAAAACACAACCTCTCGAATGGAAAAAAGCTGTCACAAGCTATTGTTACAGCTAGAAACACTGGAGTAGTTGCTACAAGCGTCTAGACGTAGCTATTAAACCTAAATTTATGCCATGATACTACAATGGAACATTAGAAGTTTCCAAGTCCAACATGAAAACTTTCAATTGCTAGTAGACAAATACAACTCATATGATATGTATTCAGGAAACAAATTTATCGGCAGATATGTAGCATATATGAAACGATTCACAATATACAATAAAAACCACATAAATTCAAACCATGCCAGTGGCGGTGTAGCTACTTACGTTAAAAATAACATCCCGCAAAAATAAATGCCTTTGAATGCCCCACCAAAAGCCAATGCAGTATCAATTTTCTTAACCAGAATTATTGGTATTTGCAATCTATGTTTTATATAGGTTGCAAATATTAACAGCACCAATGTAGAGTAAAACGTACTCTCATCACTTATTAATCAATTACCAAAACTATTTATATTGTTTGGCAACCACAATGCCACAACAATACAGGGTAGACCATTTAAGTTGAGACTGTACAATATCTCCAAAACTAAGCATTGTAGAAAGAAATGCCTTCAATAGAGCTTGCTTGATATTATGGGGGATAGTAAATGCTATTAGTCGTGTTTTGATTGGGGGACGTTATGATGGTCATTTTAGGATCAATTGACCTTTTTAAAATGGGAACCTACATTCTGTATGTTTTCTTGTTAGAAAATTGTTAATAATAAGCTGTTTTATTTTTGATGAGAAATAAGAAAACAAAATCAAACAATGTTGGTTCCCAATTACGAAACGTGGCTTGACCCGCAAATCACATTCATGGATGGTCCAACCATTCATTGCGCTCTTCGTACACAGTCATTCAGAATTTTCGTTGTTATTTACATTGGTGCAAGAACAATTGTAGATTGTTTATACATATATTGTTTAGTTTTTTATGAGGAGTGAGAAAACAAAAAAAAAGTTGGTTCCCAATTAAAAAAAAAAGTTAGCCTCGATATCGAGAAGGCCTACGACACACTTGTAGAAGACACATAATAGAAACTTCGGAAGAACAATATCACTTCAATATGCTAATGTTTATTTATAATTTTCTTCGGAAGAGAAATTAGAGAAGAGAAAAAGTTGGTATACCCAACTGAACATTATCTCATCATTTAACTATTTAAAATGGAGTCACACAAGGATCAGTGTTGAGTGTT
Source organism: Deroplatys truncata (assembly GCA_030765065.1). Classification (NCBI taxonomy): domain Eukaryota; kingdom Metazoa; phylum Arthropoda; class Insecta; order Mantodea; family Mantidae; genus Deroplatys; species Deroplatys truncata. The sequence goes on from CM060985.1 coordinate 101,969,750, forward strand.
ACTTTATTTCTAGTTCCTATCAATAACACAGCATCCTATATCGATGCTCCCGTCAAGGTTTGCCTTTTTGCAGAGGACTTAACGATTTTTGGAAAAGGCAAAAACATTACTATGACATAAGAAATCCTTCAAATGACTATCCACTCCCTTCTACACTGGACTAAATGTGTATGATTTAATTTTTTAAAACAAAAACCAACTGTATCCCTTTACATGTAAAAGAAAGGTTATTAAATTCCCGGTACTCTATATGGATAACCATAAAATTGGTAATGTAAGCACCATTAAAGTGCTCGGAGTTGTATATGATAAAAACTGTCTTGGTTACCCCTCTTAGAAACCTAAAAGTAGGTTGTGCCAGAAGAATTACTACTCTGAAAACTAAAACTGGAGGACAGACCTTAAAAACTTAAATCTAGTTCTATTTATTGACACTCTTTAACTTCTATGGTCCTTAGCGTCTCATTCTATACTGGGCGTGAAAGACCGGAAATTTTGATCAGACGCCTCTTTATCAGGATTGAGCTTCTTTAACTTGCCGTAAATCCACGACACGGGACTATCGGCTTTACTTCCTTTCCGAAGGAAGCCATGTTAAGGATCTTCATGCCCGAAAAATCCATCGTCCTCCGCCGGGTTTGAACCCGCGACCTTGGGAACTAGAGATGGTAACCACCACACCAAGGAAGACGACGAACAGATCTTAAAAGCCTTGCTTATGACATATGTAGGTTTATTCATTCATTATCTGTTTACCCTCCTCTTATATAGGACTTACACCCCCCAGGACTTACAAGCGGGTGCCTGGGGATCAGAGGCCCGTCGCGGAGCAGACACTCATGGATCAGACAGAGCATCCAGGATGGCTGATCAGCCCGATGCCTGGTATGGGATGAAGGAAGTAGATGAAACGAAATGTTGGTGAAATGGATGAAAGGAAAGTTGATGATGGAGCAGTTGGTGGAATGAATGGCGGGGGAAACCGGAGAACCCGGAGAAAACCCGCCCAGACGCCGCTTCGTCCACCACAAATCCCACATGCAGGTCCCTGGGATTGAACCCGGGCCACCTCGGTGGGAGGCAAGCGGTCTAACCACTCGGCCACGGCGCCGCCTATGTAGGTTTAATGTGATCCAAACTGGATTATGCCTCGATAGTTCACAGTTCTGCCTCAACTAATACATGATACTGATACAATACAGGCAGCGTCGCTGAGAATAATCCTTGGAGCCTTCAGGGCCAGACACATGAGCAGCATGCAAATTCAAATTCAAAACCCACCTATAGGTATCTAAAGAATACAACTGAGCCTATCATATGCAATTAAAGTAATAGCCAATCCAGACTTCCAAATGCATAAATACGCGTTTCCTAAGACAATACAAACCACAAAAGATCATCGTTTCTTTTCATGTTAGAATTGCTCAATATCTAAGGGAAGGAGGATTAGATATTCCAGTAACTACTCATATAAACTACAACTCATCTGTTACTCCATGGAGAGTCTCCCTGCCTTTAATATGAAAATTAAAACAATTAAAAACGCAATCCATTACAAACTTCACCAAATGTGTTTCAACGAACTAAAAGCAAACTATACTAATCACATATAGACTCACACAGGCGGTTCTTTTATTGAACAACAAAAAGGAGCTGCAATTATACATGACTTTACAATGTTCTAAAACTACAATACTTCTATACGGTATGCTCATGGAAATTATTTGGCATAAAATAAAGTCTTACACAAATCCAGCAAGAACATAAATGCAACTACTTTATAATTTTTACAGATTGTATGAGCGCAATACATGCCTTAAAAGACAGATATTCGCGCAACGCTATAGTCCAAGAAATACAATAGCTATTGCACATATTAAAAGCAGAGAAAAACAAATCACAATTGCATAGAAAACAATACCATGTAGGTATTAAAGACAACGAAGAAGCAGACTTCGCAGCGCGAGAAGCCACCAAACATCCCCAAAATGACCCTAACATAGCTACCACCTACCGGGATATCATATCTCATATGAAAAATAAAATAAAATTTAACTGAGCCAATAGTTAGCTTAGTAATGGCCAAACCAAATTACATGGCACCGTATCTACTAAGCTTGCATCTCCCGCTATATTAATAAATTTAAGACGCCGTGATCAAATAAAAATAACAAGACTTCGTATTGGCCACACAAGACTCGTTCATGCTGCCATTTTACGCAAGGAACCACCACCTGAATGTCAACATTGTCATCAAACCTTAACCATCAAGCACATCTTCACAGAATGCCTAGCATACAGTAAAACATAACAGTACAATATAACACATCTTCCAACAGTATTCAATTACCCGAAAACTATCTAAGCCATCCTTACATTTCTTCACTCAACTTCATGGTATAACCTGAACCATTAATAACCCTTAATAACAGATATATCAGAAATGGTTTATGTGACAAAAAATTATTTAAACAAATTTTGAGTTTTAAAGAGATCTACATTTTTTGTGAAGTTCATTTTCGTCCTCGCGTAACGTTTACCAGTTATATACGATTTTATACAAAACCCCTTCCGAATGAAGAAGATTTCAAAGGCTATTCTCAGAAAATTCAAGATACAGATTTTGACATGTAAACATATTTAATATGTGGTATTTTAATCAAAATCGTTATAGCCATTTTTAGAAAACCAAAATTTTCGAAAAATGTTCCATGTAAAGGGTAGTTGGGGTGGGGATTTTTGTGTCGTATCCATGGAAGATATTGTACTTAGATACCAAGTTTGTTATTTATCCTACTTCTCGTTTTTGAGTTATGCTGTTCATACACACATACACAAACTGCTTTTTTTGGATCCAAGGCGCCACAAAACATATATTTCCGGTGAAATTTCGGTATCGAATTTTTGGGTGGAATACAATACTTCCCCTACTTACTATACGTAGTAGAGAAAGTAAAAATAAACAGATATCAGCTATCAATCTATCACCAAATCTCTGCATAAGTTCATCAGAAATTAGAGAACGACCACTTAAATCTTCAAAGTGTGCTTCTTAAAAGTGCGGAAAATTTACAACTACAATGAACATTTATCTAGTCACTTTTGCAACAACAACAGCTTCATTTAATGTAAATTATATAATTTATCAACACCTGTAGTAGTTTCTCTCTCTCTCTCATTTCCCATTTATAAACAGTCAGTAAGAATAAATATGAATTCATAAAATGTTTAAAAACGGTTTCTAGATACACACTTTCTTCGTCAAGGTATTATTTTAGTTTCATGCTATTCTATCAAAAATGTTAATGGATTCTTTTCAGAGAAAAGTTGTAGTTTAGCCAGGGAAGGTCACTTTCAAATATTCGCATTCTATCTTAAAAGGTACTTTGTTCAAGTAAAACTCGTATTTATCCGATTCTTCCTTTCTGAGTAATGCTGATTTTGAATAGTATTTAACATCTATTCTTATAGTGTTGCATCACAGGCAGTGATCACTAATGTAAAATAATTGGGGAAAAATGTGGGAAAGAAACTGTTAGGTCTAAGTTTACGAGTTTAGGATGCCTTTATAAGGACTGAGAAAAACCTGAAAAAGCCTCAGTCAGAGAGGCTGGTATTTGTGGGATTCGAGCTGCTGACCTCACGTTCATGATTCGTGCCTTAACATCCGTATAGTGTAGCGAGTTCTCTCTCCACCTCCCACTCCCCCTCCCCCTCTATCCCCCTCCCCCTCTCTCAATCTCTCTCTCTTAGAGAAAAAATTTCTTCTAACACTGTAACACTCCTCATAACAATTTGTATTCTCAGTGAATTCTCTGACCCGAATACAAACTAAATACAATACTGGTTCATTAGGTTAACCGTAGAGAAAGTAAATAAAAATTAACCAATGTGCAAGTTATTTTCAAAAAATAACTTTCTTACTTTCTCTACTACGTATAGTTGGTAGGGGAAGCATTGCATTCCCCCCAAAAATTCGATATCAAGATTTCACCAGAAATACATGCTTTGAGGCCCCTGAATCCAAAAAAAAAAGCATTTTTAGAAAAAGGTTCGTGTATGTGTCTATGAACAGCATAACCCAAAAACGAAAAGTTGCATAAATACCAAATTTGGTATTTGGGTTTAGTAACTGTCAAAGATGCGACACGAAGCTTTCAAGAGAATACCCCCATCATTGACTACCCTATACATGGAACGTTTTACGAAAATTGATTTTCTATAAAATGGCTAACAATTTGATTAAAATATCATATCTTTTAAGATACTTACATGGCAAATTAAATATACCTCTTGAATTTTCTGGTAATGTCTCCAAAAGACGTCTTCATCCTGAATGAATTTTGTATAACTTGTAAACTGTAGGAGATAGACAAACTGTTATTACATAAAAACTGTAGATGTTAAAGCACACAATTTATGTCATATACATTTTTTTTTTGAGTGAACCGTTTCCGTTATTTGTTTCAATTTTTCAGTAGTTATACTTTTCCTCAAATGGAAATTGATATTCTTTTTTTATAGATCCTGGACATGTAAAGAGAATGGAATGTTCCACATAGCAACCAGCTCTTAAAAGATTTGACTATCGCTTAAAGCCTACCATATTCGTTGCACCTACAAGAAAATTACCAATAAGATAGTTTCTACAAATTTTTATATCGGTTAAAATGAAGTAGAGAATAAGCGTTTCTAAAAATGGTTTGTACAAGAGTAGGGAAAGCCATGTGAGTGTACCATAAGATTTTTTGTACTTTAATTCTATGCTTAAAATACTTCCAATAATTGCAGTTATAATTGATGTTTCACACAAGCCGTGTGCAGGAAAATTAAAATAAGATTAAAAAATGCAATGCCGTAGTCGAGAGTTTAACCACGGATAGTCAGTTTATCCTTAGTTGATCTAATATGGCTAACTATGAATCCCGGGACATAAAAGTATTGGGGTATATCATCTCAAAATGAATTTGAGGACGCCTTGTGGTTTACCGGTACGCTGAAGATACGGAGTTCAAATCCCAATTCTATGAAGTCTAATTACTGTTACCTCTAAAAATAATTTTACAAGTCTAGTTCATGACTCTGCGCACGTAAAATGCCCGAGGAATAATTCATTTACATAGCAACAAATACAGTGAGGAATCATTTCTTGATTCACCCTTAAAGATCAGAAATGTTTTTCGTGAATACGCGTTGCCCACTGGTGATTTCCAAGTCACTAACAATTGAATTAACTGTACAATGGTGAGCTAACGTTTACGTCGAGTGAAAATGTCATTCCAGCTTGCGCGTGCTAATATCACATTTTCGTGTCGTTTAACCAATGATTACCAGGAAATGAACTCATTAGGGAGAGGCATGTGCTTCTGATTTAACGCTGCCATCAAGACCCAAAATGCGAGCTTTAACAGTCTTTCTAACAGTGGAATTTTGATAGAGGCAGCGATGGCGTAACATACCTACCTAAAATGTGTTACATTCACATGACTTTTTAGTTTAGCGTCTTTTAACCGATTAAGTTATATCGGACAAAGAATGACATGATTGAAATGATGCTCGAATGAGCCCGGAGTCCATAGAGCTTGAAGTTACCCGACATTCATCTTTTCAGGATAAGGAAACCCCCATTAAATAAAAAAAACATCCGGGTAACACACCCTCACCCAGATCGGAACTCGGGACTTTTTAAATGTAAGGTGTACAGGCTACCCCCATACCATAGAGGCGGGCCACATGACTTTCTTCCTGCTATCTTATATTTTTATATAGGTTCTACAAAGTATTCTTATGAAAGCTTATTTTTCTGTCTAGTTAATTGAGATAACCGTTGCATGAAATAGTATGATTTAACATTTCGTTGCAAGGGGAACAGGAAACCGAATCGATAGTTAGAGATATAACAGAGTGGCTATATGTTGGCCCTAAAACTCCGTAGTGCTTCCATGAAAAGTTCAAACGAGCAATAACATATCTCCGAAATAACTGATGTCAGTAAAAAGTTATAGATATTCTAATGAGATTTATATTATTTGTGCAGTGTATTTTTGTCTCGCTCTTACGGTTTACCCGTTATATAAAATTACTTCCGATTAAACAGGGCTTTACAAACTATTCTCAGAAAATTCAAGACATTCGCTTTATGTATCATGTAAATATCGTAAATACTTGTTTGAATCATTTTAGCGAAAATAAAAAATATCGAAAAATGTTCCATCCAAACGGTAGTTTGAGTGGGGGATTATCATAAAAATCTCTGTATCGTATCTTTGAAAAATACTCAACATAAATACCAATTTTATTATTTATCTAACATTTTATTTTAAAGTTATGCTGTTTACACACGCGCATGCTCGTTTTTATAAAAATGCATTTTTTGGATTTAGGGGATATGAATATAACCATTAACAAATATCTCAGAAATGATTAATATAAAAAACTTCATTGACATAAATTGTGTTCTTTAACATCCACATTTTTATATAGTAAGATTTTGTTCATCTCTTACGGTTTACAAGTTATACGTCAAAAGCTATTCAGAATGAAGGGGACTTCAGAGGCTATTCCCAGAAAATTGGAGATATATTTCTTCTGAGATATAAATATATTAAATATATTGTATTTTAATCAGCCTCGTTAGCTTTTTCTTTGGAGAAATAAAAAATAACCAAAAAGGTTCCGCTTTCTTTTTTTTTTTTTTTTTTTATGCTGAGTTAAGATTTTCTTAAAAATCTTCGTGTTGCTTACTCGAAAGATTTAAATACCAAGTTTGGTTTTGTCAAACTATCATTTTCTCCGTTTTTTAAAGTCGGATATTAAGATTCTTTGTCGTCATTTGAAAGCAATTGCTTGGAACCAATAATACCTTCAGGTGATATAGCATTAATAATAAAGCATTGAAAATTATTATTTTTACTACAGCAGTAGCATTTTGTGCTACATCAAGAGCCCGATGCTCTTAAAATTATTTGAAGCTTGGACAAATTGAAAATAACTATGAGAAATATTTGGCTAACTATTGTTTCTCTTAGGAAATTAAAGAAAAATTTTCCTAAGATTGATAAACATACCATGGTATTGCTTTGTTTTCTTGGATCCATCTGAACATTTCATACTAAAAACACTTAATTCCAAGGAATGCTCTGTTATGCCCTTCCTCTCATAAAAATAGAATATGTAATGAGTGCAACAAGTTCCTGTCCATTTAGGTGACGAAATACGATTTTTATTTCCAAACGCAAAACTAAAAGGTCTTCTAATAATATATTTCTTTTTGGGAATGCTACTTAGCAAACCCAGGGAAGATCTGGTCTTCCTAATGCATTTACAACTTAATATGCTACCGTTTCCAACTCTACATTGTGACTATATACCTACGTACCTATATTTTTACTTGTCAGTTTTGTGCCTGCTTTCTTAGCTTTCACGTCTACCTTCTTTAGCACCTACTTATAACAGTGCAAGTATTCGCATTCCAACTAAAAGTTTGAAATCGATATTTCACCAAAAATATATTTTTTGAGATCCCCTGAATCCAGTTCCACTCGTACGTGTCTGATGGTTAAAACAACATAACTCAAACGCAAAGTAGGATAAATACCAAACTTTACATTTACGTTCAGCATCTTTCAAATGAATTTTGTATAATTGGTAAACCATAATAGACAAACGTCAAGTAAACAACATGTATGGCTAAAATACACAATGTATGTAAAAATGTTAGTAGCATTAACCATTGCAAAGATTTTCATTGTTATTGTTTTGAGTTTTCAAAAGCTTTCAGCCTTTTGAAGTGCCAAATTGGCATTAGTTTGTTACACCTGGTCATGTAAAGAGCGTAAAGCGGTCAGTTCATAGCTATCCACTGTTTAAACATTTGACTACGCTTCAGCCTCCATGTATATACTGAAGTGTATAATGAAATAATTTCTCAATCTTTACCTATATTTACATGAAGTAGATAGAAAAATAAAATTGTCTAAGATTAGTTTGTAGAATAAGTAAATAGATACATAAAAGGATAGCGGGTAGAGAAAGTCATGTGAACGGAACATATCATTTTCTTCTTTTCTTTTCCTTTTTTTTCTTTTGTTTCTCTTTCTGTCTGCAGATTTCAGTGTCATTTTGTTACCAATAGTTAAGGCAGAATCACTGTATTATTAAGATACTTAACTCTATTGCAATACCTGTGGTTTTAGATAGATTCAGTGGCAATTACCAAAAAATGTTAACTTACGCGACACAGAAATAACACTAACCATCGAACATACAGGATGTAAAAAAAACCATGCTTTACGGCAGATGAATGTATACTATTTGACAAATTTCTCTTATAAACCCATGTCCAGAAATTAATTGCGCTAGAGTCTCTGAAACAGGGACGGGGCATGACTGTAGGTAAATAAACGGTAAATTCCGCGACAAAAGCGGGCGTCGCATTCATTAGCTAACCAAATTACTTCATCAGCTGTTACGTGATGCACAGCAGTCCTTCATAATACCTACAGTCAGCGGTAACGTCTACGGTATTATTCTGTTTAGTAGTTTCATGCTTTACATTATTCATTTGTGTAGCTATCGTCAAGTGAGAATGAACAATTGCGACCTTGTACAGTGCAGAGTACATCTAGATGCTTCTCACTACGGGGAAGCCCGAAGGAATGTAAGAGAGCCTCGGCGGTTCTATCAACAACGTTACCCCAACTGGCCTCACCCTGTCCACACCATGTTTCCAAACTTGGAGAGGCGTTTAAGTCACGTCCTAACACACCCCTGTGGAGGTCTATGGACACATTGTACAGTACAGTTGAACTCTTTCTAGGAGTTCGACTTCACATAACCAGGCAATGCACAAAATGTATCGAAGTTGGTGGCTTCTGTTAAAATCCCATCAGTTTGCTTACAGTGTTTGTTTTCTTTTTTACTTTCAGGCCATATTATAGACGTAAGACGTAATATTGACGAGATTATGAGTGTAAATATATATTACAATAAGGAAAGAAAGTAGATTTTAATTATAAAATGACCGATTTAGAAGAAATTAATACGGATCAGTTAGGAATGAATAAGTGGTACGTATATATTACAAATTAAAATTTCGTCGCGAAAAAGATTTTCAGACAGGATTGGCAAGAATCGGTTTAAGTAGAGCGTTGAATTGACCGCAAGCTTGTTTTGATAAAATCTAAGAAGGAAGAATATGCCAATCGTTAGTGCTGTCAGAGGAACGTGACATTTTATGACGTTTTTCGAGGAGAGAAGCCGAGAAACCACCGTGAAGGTTGTAGGTATGAGGAAATTATAGCCAATAGTAATTGAACATAGCTAAGTGACGCGACAGATTTTAATACAGATTAGAAGTCTTAGCCAATGACAGATTAATCATATGGAAATAGCGTAACCTGTTAAGCTGAAAATAGATTGAGTTCGGAGCATTTTGCCCAGTATTCCTGATGATACGTCTATGTCAGTGTGAATTAAAAAAAATTGTTCGCGTGTACAACAGAAGTGAGAGAAATGCGGGTAACAAATAACAGTGTACCGCGACGCGAAGTTACTAATGAGTGTTCGCATAATTCAAAATAGCTAGAGTAAAAAATGCAAGTAATTAGGCAAATGCGCGAGCCAACAGCTATCACAGTATCTGTAGCAAAATCGGTTACTTATAAACATGTCGTTCTACAGACAAATGGAAATTTCCATCGGTTATGATTCATGCCATGGTTTTTTAACACCATTCACTTCCTCAATCACTCCAATACCTATGCCGTGATCTCCAACAATCCTTTACCATTAACATGTTATGAAGGCCATGCCTACCAATGCTCCTCAACTACAACTGCAGAAGAGCTGAGCATCCGTGAACTTAATTGAGTGCGGAGCCCCTTGAGATGACAGTATCACCTCAACTTCTTTCCTGTCTATGTGATCCGTACTTTCTTCGTCCACCTCGGTAGTTCAGCGACCCTAGCATGTAAACAAAGAGTTTTTGAACTTGAGTTTATTAACAAATGATTATATGGTAGCCATCTACGTACCTCCGAGCTTTGAAATATGCTTTACACCCTATATAGTAGGTAATTAGCAGCATTCAGCCTCAGTTATGCCCAACAAGCAGATGTTAAACTAAATCCATCATGAAAATGACAGTATTCATTGCTCCCCAGACTTTTTTCTTTTCTTTCTGTCTGTTTGCTTGTAAGGCGGCGCCGTGGCCGAGTGGTTAGACCGCTCGTCTCCCACCGAGGCGGCCCGGGTTCAATCCCAGGGACCTGCATGTGGGATTTGTGGTGGACGAAGCGGCGTCTGGGCGGGTTTTCTCCGGGTTCTCCGGTTTCCCCCGCCATTCATTCCACCAATTGCTCCATCATCACCTTTCCTTAAATCCGTTTCATCTACTTCCTTCATCTCATACCAGACATCGGGCTGATCACCCATCCTGGATGCTCTGTCTGATCCCCGAGTGTCTGCTCCTCGACGGGCCTCTGACCCCAGGCACCCGCTTGTAAGTCCTGGGGGGTGCAAGTCCTACATAAGAGGAGGGTAAACAGATAATGAATGTTTGCTTGTTGGTACTTGATTATAACTAAATAATTGTTTTTCCAAACAATATCTATTAGCAAAGCAATAGTTCCTGTCGTAATTGTTTTTAATTTAATTTAATTAACTTATAAGTGAGTGAGATAGTTCAGGCGTTAACGTCTGTGGCCCGCGCTTGGAAGGTCCTGCGTTCAAATCCACGGGACCGACTAATCTGACCGAAGGTTTTACGTGGTTTTTCTCGGACGCTAGGCGAATGTTGGATAATTTGATCCGCGAATTTCGCTCCCACGTATGAGAGCCAACTTGAAGAAGTTGTTGTGTTTACGTAATTTATTTACGTGAGTTATTAGCCTCACGCTTTGGAAGCCAACTTGAAGTATTGTTCAACTGTTGTAGTTTATTGTTGTTGAAAGTTTTACTGTTGTTTTTGTTGCAGGAATTTGTACCATGCTTTGGTATTCCAATTTGAAGAAGATTATTTGTTACGTAATATGCCACTACGTACGAAAAGCTGATTTGAAGATGTAGTTTTGTTGTTACACTCCAAATTTAAAAATATTATTTATTTAACTTTGTTATTAAACTGTTTCTATAGATAGTATTTATGTTTATGTTTTCCTCGGCTGCGTCAGTAATGTTTGTAGAGACACGTTTCTCTTAGGCAGGGTGAGGTGCGACAAGAATGTAGGCTTACACAGATTTTAAGTTTAAATTCACTTATTTTTTATTTATCTTTGACACAAATTAAATAGGACTACACTGATATTAAGAGCTGTGAGATTCTTTAATTTAAAAATTTGCACTTTGTTAACGCGTATACTTATTTTACGATTCACACGAACACATCTTCCATCGGTCACTACCAAGGTCTGCAGGCAACTGAGCATATTTCAACCGTCAAAACCCGTAAGCTTCTGTATTTCAAGTCTCTGATTGGCTAATCCTAGTCCAATAGAATACCTGCGTTTAATTAAAGCTTTTTCTGACTGTTGATTGGCTAATTTTAAACTGTCACATAATTTACATTATCGCTGCTCTAATCATGACTAATAACATTTAAACTCTCAAACTCATTATTGCCTCAAGGTTAGCTTATTGTTACCTCATTGTTAGCAACGTTAAACTTATTATTCTCACAGATCTTACATTATTAAAGTATGTAATGTATTCACATAACATTATTTTGTTTACAATAATATAAGCATATGCAATGACTATTACATACATTATTACAAATTATTACTTACATATTGCTTCAAGGCGGGCTGTTATTGAAATTACATATTATATAATTTAATATAAATAATTCAAGCGCTAAAAATACTGCCTCACCCTATAATGCCTCTCGTCACTACATTTCATTTCCTTCTTCTTCACCACCATACTAGGCATTGGGCTGATCAGCTATATGCGATGACAGTTTGCTTGCTCCTCAACAGGCTACTTACCCCAGGCATTGTCTTGTAAGTCCTTGGGGGTTTAAGTCCTATAAAGAAAAAGTTAATTAAAGAATAAATTAATTTGTAACCTAATTTTGTTTTACGGTATCCAATTGTAAAATTCGTTTTCTGCTTCAAAAATTAATATTTAGTTAAACATAGTTATCAGTTTAGAAAGAATCAGATAAAATAGAATTTGCCACATACTTCCACAAGACCAATTGCGCTAAAGCAAATTTTAAGATTTGGTAAAAGTTCCCTTTCAGTATGAAATGGTGCATCTTTGAATTAGAAACAGCTTAATTAAAGCTCAATGGATTTCGGCAATATTTATTCCCATATCTTGAACACAGTGGGTTGTATCTTAACTGTATAGATCAACATCTCCATAACACTACCCTCGCTCTTGTATCTCAATGCTTGTTTTGTGGATGGTCCTGGGTCCACATTCTATGGTCTGGTGAAGGCAGGTACTCACAAAACGTATTCAATGGAAACGTTCCCATTTTTGTAAACTTTACAGCTTGCACATGCATTTCAAGAATTGCATTAAGCATTCCGTATTGAGCACTGATACACAGTGGATAAAGTAGAGCGCGTTTATAGGAATTAAACCAGTTCCTTATATGTGGTTTTAGCATTTTAAACTCGAACGACGATTTCATTAGTTTCATTCACCTCCTCCCGTTTTTATTAAATTATTGTACAATGACCTAGAAGATTTTTTATGGCCAATCCTCTCCTTTGCCCCTTTAAATATTGAGCGAGATGGCTCCGTGCTAACCTGCGAGGCTCGCATCCCAGAGGTCCCGGTTTCGATTCCCAGCACCGCCTACTCTTGTGTTTTTCGTGGTTTTCCCTGCTCGGTAGACGAATGCTGGGCCGATTTCTCATTTCCGTTTCCTTCTTATTTTCAGTGTGCTTCTAGGCTTCGTGGCACACAGCGATGTTGGACAGATGGCGCGGACACTACAGGCCTGCTTGGTCGACGGGTCGTTCATCGCCCTCTCTAGGCAGCGGGTCTTCGAGCCTGAAATTGTTAGGAAGTCGCTTCTCTGTGGTCTTTAGCCTCCTGTGGTTCCTTCACTTCATCCCTTCCTCCTCGGAGGTGGCAGTAACAATAGAGATATGTAGGTCGCAGTGCGCCAAGCGTCTCCCACCGTTGTATAACCTATAATTACATCCCCTGTAATTGTAATTTAACCTACAGTCCTGGCTATTCCTAATAGGGGTTGACAAATCTCATGATAACCACACAAAACGATGTCAAACATCTTGGGAACGTTTGGATTTCTTAACTTTCCTCGACAGTCTTCCCAAGCATTGGTATCGTTTAGCAGTAGAAGAATACTTGGTTGAAATGTCCGAGTAATTTTTTTTAGGTAATTAAAGTACAATTTTAAGCCTTTGTGCCTTCTCTTTGGTAAAATAATTATTTAATAGCTATATAATGTTCACATAATGTAAAAGTCCTTATCATATGTATATAACTAAAAAGAGGTGAAGCTCCGCACTCCCAGGAAATAAGCATGGTCTGCGACCATCAAGAAAAAAAATATTTTCAGTTTTTAATATAAAATATCGGCCCACTGATTTCTAAGGTTGGCAATTTTCTCTCTTTATACAATTATTTACCATGTCTACTAATGACATTTATTACAATATAAGCAGAAAGGAAGTAAAGCAAACCTTTTTTACGTAAGGACTACATATTAGAAGCCTTTGGCATGCATTAACTTCAGTACATGCACCTATAGAATTACAATAAAGCTTTCGGCACTGTTTCATTACATATGAATCTGCAGTATTTGATGAATGGTTAGTAAATAAATAAATATACCATACTGTTTGTACCGTTATAAAAATTATAGGTTGTCGCTTTTTAAACTTTATCTTCTGTTTGCTTATGTGTTACACATGGCCATTTATGTATGTATAATGCTTGGAATAAAATGTAGTAACCGACTTTGTTTTTATAGACATTCTCTGCGGAGTACAGCAATTATTTTCTAATCCATGACGTTCTCAACGAAGGCTCTGAAATTCTTGTTAGTCTTTTAACAATTTGTGAATTGAAAGTAGGTGTTCTACAATCCATTGTCATCAGAAAGAATATGGGTTTTCAGTGATGAAAGAATTTACAAAATTCTTGGGCCATTGGTGCGGTTACTTTACATACACGCACAAACATACTGAAATTTTCTCTTGTGATATTATATCATATCCTACTAACGAACTCGATTACAACGTAAGAAAGGAAGCAAAGCAAAGCTTCCTTACATTAAGGTTATTTAAATATTTTTGTGCTGGTATCGTACCATTATAAACAGATTCGATTCTCTTTTGAGTTTACTGAGGCTTAGTTGCTAAATCGAGACATTCTATGTACATATTGCTTGCTTACTTAGTCGGTTTATCTTCCTCGTATGTAGGGCTTACACCCCTAGGACTTACAGCCGTGCATATTGTCGTATGCCTCTCTTTAATTATTTTATAGATACAGAGGGGAGCTACTCGCTTGCGAGAGGGATCGTTAAATCAAACAAAACTTCAAATTACGAGGCAACGACGAGGACGCAGCTAAAGTTAAATTCCAAAATAATTGCTATACCAACACAATGCCTGGCTTAAGGGAGAGGAAAGATTCTATTCTACCATAATTAAGACTTCCAAACGTGGATGGAACACAGTTTATTAAATGAAATTAAATACTCACATACCTTTGCCCATTGCCTGCCGACGAGGACATCGTGCTTTAGCAGTTTCCCGTCTGTCTCACTCGAAGCTTACTTACTGACTGTTACAAAAAGCCACGCCAAACTCGGGCGTCAGTAACGCTATCCCCTCCTTGACACTGTTTCCCCTGACTCACCCCTACTCACAGACAAACTGCCGTTCTAACCTTGGTGCCCAGAGAGCAGTGTAACTTATTATCTGTGCATACGCCACAATATGGTCAAGCGTCTCTAAAGGAGAAGACAAACATTTAATCAGATAATGAATAACGGAAATTGGCCCGTAGGCAGGTATGAGAGTGAGGAAGAAGATGATACGAAATGAAGGCGAAATGGAGCAAATTATTGGTGAAATGAACGCCGGGGGAAACCGAAGAACCCGAAGAAAATCCGCCCCGAAACCCTTCGTCCACTACAAATCTCACATGTGGGTCCCTAGGATCGAACCCGAGACGAGTCCTCTAACCACTCGGCCAAGGAGCCGTCACAGTACATATTGTTTGCACTGAAATATCCCGGGCATGCATTTTCTGTGGAATAACGACAAATATTTCTACTCCATGGCATTCTCAAAGAAAATGCCAAAGCCTTCTTTGCAAGTAATTCGTTTATGACTCTTATGTATTTTTATTTTAGTACATACGTTTTGTAATAATTGTTTAGCCTTTTAGTATTTTATGAATTGGGTGCTTTATACCCCATTTCCGTCATAAATAGGGTTTTTCAATGATGAAAGAATTGTCAAAATTAAATGAGTGCTTTTTGGAGATCATCATACCCACATATGCCTATAAATTTTCTCTCTTTATAATATTAGTGTAGAATTATTATACATACATAGGTATAGGCATAGGCTATTCAACGGAGTGGAACACTTAGCGCACTGAAACCTGCAGAGATCTATTGCAGCTACAATTCCCCAGGAGGAAAGGACGAGTTTAAGAAATCACAGGAGCCTACAGGCTGCAGGCTGACAGGCCACAGAGACGCGCGGAAGTTTCTAACATTTCAAACCTCGCAGACCCGTCCCACTGCTGGAGTCTCCGAGAGAGGGCGAGGAACGACCTACTAATCAAACAACCTCTGGTGTCCATGAGGAATGCTTTTTCCATTGAGCATGCATCCGCGCCATCTGTCCGGCACCATCCCAGCATTCGCCTGCCAACCCCGGAGAAACCACGAAAAACTAATGGGTCGGGATGTCCCAGGGATCGAACACGAGACATCCCGAATGCGCACGTTACCGCGCAGTCACCTCGCTCGGTCATACTTAGATACATTCTACAAGGTAAATATTTTCTACCAATGTTCTTTATTATTTATTTATAGTCATATTAATTCTTAGGTTGTATGATGACTTCTAGTGATGAATATACAAAACTCACAAATATAGGGTAGGTCATTTAAGTTGAGACTGTACAATATCTCCAAAACAAGTGTTGTAGAAAGAAATCTCTTTAACAAACAGTGCTTGATATTATAGGGTAAAGTAAATGCCATTAGTCGTGTTTTGTTTGGAGGACGTTATGAGAGTCATTTTAGGGTAAATTTATTTTTTTAAAATGAGAATCTACAACTAGGCCAAATAGAATTGAGCCTAAAACATCAAGCAACTTTTGTTAAATACATTTATTTCTACAACGCTTAGTTTTGGAAATATTGTAGAGCCTCAACTTAAATGGTCTACCCTGTATAGTGAAATTAAAGTGTTACATGGGTGTTATGGCATAGGACATTAACTAAATAGCAACAAGGAGTCCAATTACTTTTACGGATTGCAAATTATTGCGTTTATATGTAGGGTATACCAGGGTTGTCAAGTGTATAATGCTATCTCCGATGATATGACGAATTGTCAGGATACACCTAGAGGGCTACATCGAAGTGATGGATCATGTGGTAGAAGATAGGAGTGATGTATGCGGAGGCAAGTCGAAACAACCTCGCCCTTTCAAGGAACAGTTAGTGGCAGTTAACTGTAACCGGAGTTATGACAAACTGCACAGAGATAGCTGGCCGAGGTTGATAAAGTGTTCTGGGAGTTTGCTCGTGAGCAGTTATAGAACATGTCAGGTGTATCTAAAGTTTATTTACATTCTACATTAACAAAAAACATTGAATAAATAAAACTGAATGCAATGTGATATGTACACCCATAGGTACCCTCCTCCCCCCTAATTTTTCTGAGAGTTCAATTTCAACTATTTAGTTCATTTTTATGCCGCTGGAAAGTTCGCAAAGGAGTTGTTTTATAGGTACTATAGCAACTATCGTGATACCGGTGCACAATAAAAGCTGAAATAAGTTAAAAACAATTAAAAAATCGTAATATTTACAGTATAAAATTAGAAACAAAAATATTTGTCAGGTGGTGTATTATATTACTTGCTATTTCAATGTATTCTATTGCATCTATCTACTCGTAAATATACCAATATAACAGGAGAGCCAAGAAACTACGAACATGCTGCGCGGTGTTTTTCCACTAGGCGTGTGGAAACATGATAACGCACTGCTGCTATAAACAAGGTCACACTGTTGACGTGGTTTTGCTCTGCAGTGCGAAAGTATTGAGTTGACAGTGATGTGATTTAATTCAGTCATTACGAGTATTTATTATTTTGTTCTATACTTAGTCACAAAGTATATTGGTGGCTCAGTATCTGTTTTCTACTGCACAGCGTGCATTTATTTATGATTCGTATGTGTTAACTCGGTCACCTCGCAAAGTGAAAGTACGATTTGCAGAAAGATTTCCAGATGTAAATGTTCCAGGTTGTACAACAATCCATGAACTTAACAATAAATTCCAGGCACAGGAAAAGTTCAGGCTAAGAAATCTAAAAGATGGCGTACGATTCTTGCCGAAGAAACATTAGACGACATCGGTCATCGTTTGGAGAATCTCCCCCCCCCCCAAATCACTTAGGCGTCTTTCACAACAGGCAGGCATTTCTTATGGTTCTGTGCCAAGAGCTACCAAAGTTAAAACCATATAAAATAACTGTGGCACATGCTCTTCAACCAGGTGATCCTGTAATTAGGCACATTTTGTGAGTGGAGTCTCAATAGTGTACATAATGGCGAAATACTCATATTTAATATTTTTCAGCAACGAGGCTTGGTTCCACCTTCATGGAATGTGTGTACACAAAATGATCGTTTATTGGAGCTCTGATAAACCTAATATTGTTCATGAAGGACCCCTTCATGACGAAAAAATGTGTGTATGGTGCACCATGAGCGGAGAAAGAGTTATAGGGCCAATTTTCTTCCAATCAGCAGTTGACGCCCGCACATACGTAAATACAATTTTGCCATTTTTTTTTAGAGAATTAACAGACAGGGAGCGTGATTTTGCCTTTTTTTTAACAAAACTCCGCAACAGCTCATACGGCAAATATTTCGATGAGAACAATTGAAAGTGTGTTTGAGGACAGAATTATTAGAAGAGATTTGTGGCCCCTCGGTCCCCCAACCTAACCCCCTGCGATTTCTATCTCTGGGATAGCTTAAAACATAGTGTGCAAGACAAACCTATACACCCTGGAAAAATTAAAATAAAATATCCGCTAGGAAATTGCCAGCATTTCTCAAAGTGAACTACGGCGACTGATGGATAGTTTCCTAAAGAAGTGCCAACGGTGGCCAGTTTCAGTATCTTCTTTCGTAAAGTTGGTAAGTAAAACCTTTAAAAGTAGTTTTACTAATGTATGCGTTCATCCGCGCCTTTCTATGATACTGACAGACGTCAATGAGTGACGAGGACAAGGAAAACAACGTGCAGCCGGTTCGTAGTGTTTTGGCTCGCTCTGTGGTAAGTGTAATAACGCTTCTGAACTGCATAACTACCTATAATGTTATAGTTGCTTTTATACATTTTCAAAAATTATCATTTGTTGCGTCAGATACCACAGAATATGAATGGTACTTAGCATTACTTTGGGGGTATACAGCACATTTGTATTAACAACCTAAACATACAAACTGAGTTAACAACAATAGTTCTGAATACAAATTGTAATAAATGTTTTTATCTACATTAATTTACTTCAATTTTGTGTATACCCCAAAATTTTGTATTCCCCCAAAAAACGTTCCTGGTGGCGCAATTGACGCTATGATGCCATCCTTGGGCGCCCTTGTGTACACTAACGTGAATAGCAATTGGCCCATTCTCGTAGATAGAAATAGTGTTTCAACTTCGTAAGATTTCTATCTTCAGGTAACCAACCTTTGATATTACCCTACCGGTATCAGTTCTCTATGTGAATGGCCTGAAAATAATTATTCAATGGCATAAAAACGAATAAATGAACAAGGTTATAATCTATGTGAAATTAAGGGCTTGGTTAGGATACCCCTCTATGAATGGTTTTCGCTACGATTGGTACACAGGAAAGGCTTAAGCAATGCAACATACTCGGCCTTCAAGCAGAAAGGTTGAAGATTTGCATGCGTCGGGACATGCTGACAGAGGTGGATCTAGATTTTTAAGTACCAACATAAACAGCTACGTTCCATTATGCGTCAATTTTTATGTACGTCAGTATACAACAAAAAGAAAACATCAAAGTGTAAAAACATTTCTCTGCAGTTATAGGAGTTACAAATGCACATATAAATTCCATTTTGCTACATACTTTTGCTTTGCTTTACATTTTAGGGGCCTTATATAGCCTGTGTGTCTCATCGTTATTTTTATGTTGGATTTTCAATGCATAAGCATTCTTTCTCAGTCCACAAGATTTATATTTAATACCTGCAATACATACACTATGCATATTCATTTAGTAGCTTTCATTAATTCTAAAGCAGGCATTGTAACAATGATTTGTAATTTAAAAATAGTAAACCAATTTTTACAGAATCGTGCAAGTGTTGTGATAATTTGTCATTCAAATAATCCTATACTGAAAAAAATGACTTGTTACATAAGTAACGTTTAACAGCAGTTTTGAAAAAATTGGTGTTGTAAATGTTTTCCGTAAAATTAGTAGGAAGAGAATTAATATTTTAATGATTTCATAACATACAACTTTCAGGGATTGGGATAATGGATATTGCCCTTTATTATAGTGTTAATGTCATTAATTTGTTAGGAATGCGGTTCGAACACATTTACATGTATATACATACATGTGTGTATATACACACACATAAAAATATATATACATACACACAAGGTAGATATCTTCATTCTCCTTAATAGATGTCTGCCATTGTGTAAGAAATTATTCTTTTAACTTCTTTTGCATAAGGAATACGTGGTTACTTTGTACTTAATTGCCCCAGAACAATATCCCATATTGCATAATAGGATTAAAATACGCATAATATACTAATTTATGTGTATATATTGAGTAAGTTTACAGTGTTTTAATAGAGCAAGCAAAACTAATTTGAGTACAACATTGTGACACAACTGCTATGGACCGAGTTTGTCGCGTGAATGGCGATGTTCTTCAGCACCGACCACCTGATTGGTTGGAGAGATAAACAGGGCGGTGTGCTCCCCGGTGCTCAGGAATGCCCTCGAGACGCAACGAGATAGTTCTGAATGTTTTTGCCCCGCCACCCGCGAACCTTCTGCGACTATATATCGACGAGCGTGCTCGCGAAAATAAGTTAGTGATTTCTTGTTTTTGATGCAACAAAGTATTGATTGTGGCGACAGTTGCGAGGTACAGTTAATGCTGCTACTGCGAGCAACTAGTTCCTGTATTTCACATATTTACTCAAGCAGAAGGGAGAAGAGGCTGTACATTACACCTCTACGCACAAATAAAAATTAGGTGACAGTAAAAAATGAACTAGTCACACTAGAAGGGCGAAGTGACAATGAAAATTGAACCAAAACACAATTTACTCAATGTGAGCCTTCCAGCTTTCCGTCCACTGTTGAGGGATGTGTCACTGAAGTCGTTATATGGCACAGCAAATTTCATCGTGCTGTGTGGTTGCCCCATAGCTCCTTTGGCGGCATCATCCATCCTCTCTCTGCCTGGGATACCAAAATTTGAGGGTATCTACAAGGCGTATTTTTAAAGTAAGTGCCGGTAATTTTTTAAAATATAACAGGACATTATTTTTCAAATATTTTATTACCATTCAATACCTTACACTGCTTGTATGCTTTCGTCAAAGACTGATGCCACCTGTGATGGAGGCAAAGTCTGCACTTTTTGTTTCATAACAGTCCGGTTTTGGCACCAAGCGATTTTCATCTGTGTCTTCATCTGAAGAAATTCCTTGGTGGAAAATACTCCAATGTCGGTAATGTGACACAAGAAGTGCAGACTTGGCTTTCATCACAGGCGGCATGATCCTTTGACGAATGCATGCAAAAACTGGTTACATCAAGTACCTGAATAACGGCGATGTCTATGTAGTAGAGAGTTAGTGTAAGGTAATGAATAATAACAAAGAATTTTTAATAATGTTCTGTTATTTTTTTAAAAAACATCAGTACTTTAAAAACACTTTGTATTTGAAGAGAATCTTATTCTCAGCTATCAGTTGTAGAAGATAAGGAAGATGAGGCAAAGAGTTGCAGAAGGGTCTTTGCTGTAAGGTCAACAATGCGTGTTTGAAGCAGATGCAGTAGATACAGTGATATTAGTTGTGAGATGCAAGTATGTGCTACAGCGAAGCGGATTGGAGTGTAGTTCACGGGAAAGTATGGAGAGGCATGAGTAAGCCAAATAGTATGGTGCACAACTACAAGACAAATATTACAACGGCGGAGTTGGAGTTATCAGTGTGTATGATTAAAACGGGAATTCCAGGATTCCGCAAATACCATGACACAATTGAAGATAAAGCAGTTTAGACCTACTGGGTTTTGTAAGATGGTACCAATTATGAGAATATAAGGAGTATCATACCTCAAGGTAACTAAAAGACCATAGGGGCCCAGATAGTTAAGAAGACAGAGAAATACCGCGTGATGAATTAATAGGCTCCTATAGGAATAAATTGTCGATCCCGGTCAAAGGTAGGCTTCGTAATATATGTTAAGTTTAGAATTTTACATGTGAAATTGGGTTCATTGTACTTTGAATACCGAGTCATGTAGGTGCTCAAGGCAATTCTTAGCAACACTGTTTTAACACTGGAAATGATTGCATAGTTACACACAGGAGAGAACGAGAATATCAGCACGTTACAATCAACGCTCCAGCTAATGACTTCAGTCGCTATTCCAAATTACATTTGTGAAGCTTCAGACAGTGTTTCCAGGTCAAAAGCTTATCAAATTTCCGTTCTTTACACTTTTAAAAGTGCCTAAACTGACAAGGGTACCTGCAGATAATACGTTCGAGAATTTTCTTCACACATACAGCACGTAAACACGATTCCTAGAATATGACGTTCCAAAACCATTAAGGTAAATATCCAAACGTTCTCTAGAAAATTCTCAATTCCAAGTGCTTTCCATTAAGTAAACATAATAAACCCAATGATTCAGAGAGCACGCTGGAGTAGTTATCCATGTTATCCCCGATGTCGCGGATTCAATCCCGGCGGAAGGCGATGGATATTTTCGGGTGTAAAAATCGTTGGTCTGATTTCTTTCAGAAGGGAAGTGAAGCCGGTGGTCCCGTGTCGTAGATTTGCGGCGCCGAAAAGAAGCTCAAGGCTGATAAAGAGGCCTCTGAGCAAAACCTCCGATCTTTCACGTCCAATGTTTATAAAATGGGACGCTAAGAAACATAGTAGTTAAAGAGCTTCCATAAATAAAACTCAATTTAATTTCTACTTTCTCTACTACGTATACTAAGTAGGGGAAGCATCACATTCCACCCAAAAATTCGATACCGAGATTTCATCCGAAAATGCATGTCTTAAGGTGCTCTGGTCCAAATAAACATGTCCGTGTGCGTGTGTGTGTGTGTGTGTGTGTCTGTCAACAGCACAACTCAAAAACGAAAAGTCGGATAAATACCAAACTTGGTATTTGAGTTTAGTATCTTCCAAGGATACGACACGGAGATTTCCAAGAAACTCCCCCACCCTAGACTATCCTTTACATGGAACATATTTCGATTAAAATATCATATTTCATATATTTTCATGGAAAATGAAATGTATATCTTGAATTTTCTAGGATGTCCCAAAACTTCTCTTCATTTTGAAAGATTTTCGCATTACTGTATACGTAAGAGATACACACACTTTTACTACACCAAAAATATGGATCTCTTTAAAATACACAATTTATGTCATTAAATTTTTCTGTCGAGTGAACCATTTTCGAGATATCCCCCTTTTTTATTTTTACTCTTCTAACACTTATACTTCTTATAGCTATTCGTTTTTTATGTCCTGTACATGCAAAGACAATGATATGTTCCACATAGCATTCAGCTCTTTAGAGATTTGACTATCGCTTAAAGCCTACCACATTCCCTTACACCTACAAGAAAATTAGCAATAAGGTAGTCTATGCAAATGTTTATCTCCGTTAACATGAAGTAGGTGGAGAATATGCGTTTGTAAAAATAGTTTGTACAAGAGTAGAGAAAGTCATGCAAATGCAACACATCAGATCTTTTGAGTCTAGTTACAGGGAGATTCTGGTTCAAATCTGGTTGCACACACTGGTTTTGTTTCTTTTCTACGCACATCCTATGTGATAATATTTGAATGGCTCAAAATGTTGATTCACACATAAACACGCGGATAGAAAATTATTTATTATGAACTACACTTTATTATTCTTGAGCTGGAGTTAAACAAGAACCAGGTGGTATTTGTCTTAAAAGATTGGACTCGAGTGCTACCCACTGAACCACCTGCTCATTGTATACTAATTCAAATAAGAAGTGATTCTTCTATCCACATTACGTTATTCACAATACATTTCTGACCGAAAGGATTTCAAACTAAGCAGTAAGTGCATAATTAATTAAACATGTGAAAGCAGCATTCAAATGTTTAGACATGGTAATGGAACGGATTCTTGCGATGTAGAAAACAAAAAATTATAAATTCTCAAAATACCTCTGAAAGGGCGAAGATGCAATATTGAATATTTTCAAAATGTCTAACGCCACAAAAAATATATTTGAACCACTTTATGTATTTTAATGAGCTCTAAAGTTTTCCTGCTAATTTTTGTTTGTCTCTTATTTTCCAGTTACATAAAATTAGACAAAATTCCCTAGCATAAAGAAGACTTTACCGACTGTTCACAAACTTCAAGATTTGCATACCATTAGTCCTGCAAACATACGGTATATTAATCAAAATATTTAAAGCCATTTTTAGGAAATGAGAAGTAACGAAACGTTTTCAGTAAAGGATAGTTTAGGCAAGGGGGATTTTCCCAGTCTTTGAAGATGTTGAACTTATTCCAAGTTCGTATGTATCCAACTTTTCGTTTTTTAATTTATTATGCTGTTCATACATGAGGTTACTGGAGTTCAGGGATTTAGCACTTTTATTTCCTGTGGGATAAAAAAATATATATATATTGTTACATGCTGGGGTGAAGGCCAAAAGGGTTACCAGAAAATGATCAATTTAGATCACACCAACACGCACATGGGGTGGGGCGCAATTCGCTAGCAGCTAGAAGTCCGGGACATTGATGTGTAATTAAGGGGAAGGCGTGGGTTTTATATTACACAAAAACATTACATAACATGCATTACCTGGGATTTATTCACAAAAACGTTTGGCTTCTCTACATAATCAACAAAGGAAACACGGTGAAGGGAGATGCTGCAGATCGTAGACCGGCCACACACGCGTCTGGCTACAACAGCCACTTACTCTCGAGTGACGCTAACTTTTTTCCCACCAACCGTGTCTAGCCAAGCCAGACTGGGTTGACGTCATACCACACAATTTCAAACAGATCCCTCCCTTTTGCGTTGTCCGCCCAAAAGGACAGACCGACAAGCCGAAATATAACTAGAGAGACCCAATAATGCTAAGCCTGGTATCAACAATACAACACAACAGTGCGTCTGTTAATGACAATGAACTTACTGATACGCCACATCATATATAATCTTTGGGTGTAATGAACTATTTCATACTGCAGATGCGGGATAGAGAACGTATAATGGAGTTAGACTTTCTGATTGAGAGAGGCTGCTCTATTTGGTTTGCTTTAAGTAAACCTCCAACTTCCTTATACTGCTAACAGAGTGCACTACAATCAAGATACGTCTATTGTTTCTAATGCCTTGTATTTTAAAATCATCAAAACTGAAGTGTACCAGTATTGACTTTCAATTAGATGCTAATAGAGAATGCTCTTTGACGGAATGACGTAACACTCGTTTCATATGTTTGCTAACAGATATGAAAAATTCATAAAGGGTAACCGAGCTATATGGCTTAGCGGTAGCGCGAGAGGCCCGAATTCAACTCCCGTCAACCCCCCACTCTGACCCGTGGGTTTTTCGTGGTTTCCCCGGTTCGGCAGGTGAATGCTGTGGTGTTTTCTCTTCTACCACCACTATTCTGTCCATTTCCTTCATTTTGATCTGTTTCAGGGATGTAGGACCAGGCGACGGTATTCCGTATGTAGCGGCTGGCCGCAGGAGGTTCGCTTTCTGGGCCTCTTCGGGGAACCACCGGGGATTAGAGGCTTGCGAGTAGGGTTGGGCGGCATCGGAACTGTTCGAACTGAAACCGTTAGACACCCTGTCCATGCTTGCGCACGTCGTCATCCGAATTTGATCGCTCTTCGGATTTCTATCCTCATAACCCCTCCCTCCCATGTCAAGAGTAGAAGCACAAAGGGTTGGGAGTCTCCGTGCAGGCTCTGCCCGGGTTGCGGAAGCCCCTCCTTTCGTCCGTATCTTTACCTTTTACAAAGGGTACGTCAATATTTATTATGCACCAGCCAACAGCTTATAAAGCTGAGCGCAAGTAGACCCCTAACATAGGGGTTGTCAATTTTTTAACGCAGTAAGACAACGAAACTAGGCAGAGGAAGCTGCCGCTGAAAAGGCAAAGTTGAGAAGCCTACATCAAAAGCGCTACCTCCTTACTACCCCACACACAAAAACCTAAACAGCTATCGTGTAATAGTTCCTTTCTGATCAGTGGTCAGGTTAATCCCAACCAAGAGCAGCCTCGCAGCTAAGCGCACAGGACAGGGTTCGCGCACGTATAATGGCATATAAGTAAAGTTTTCTACTTTCTCTACCACGTATAGTAAGTAGGGGAAGTATTGTATTCCACCCAAAAATTCGATACCGAGATTTCACCGGAAATATATGTTTTGTGGCCCCCTAAATCCAAAAAAGGCAATTTTTGGAAACTTGTTCGTGTGTGTGTCTGTCTGTCTGTCTGCG
Organism: Deroplatys truncata; assembly: GCA_030765065.1. Lineage (NCBI taxonomy): Eukaryota > Metazoa > Arthropoda > Insecta > Mantodea > Mantidae > Deroplatys > Deroplatys truncata. Next base: position 101,995,781 of record CM060985.1, read on the forward strand.
AAGAGTATAACTCAGAAACGAACAGTCAAATAAACACTAAGCTTGGTATTTAGCTTCAGTATCCCTCAGGGATGCGACACGAAGGTTTTCAAGAAATTCCCCCCACCCCAGATTACCCTTTACATGGAACATTTTTCGAAAATTTTAATTTTCTCAAAAATGGCTCTAACCATTTTGATTAAAGTATCGTATGTTTAAGATATTTTTATGACAAATGAAATGTATATCTCGAATTTTCTGGGAATGTCTCCAATAATATTCATTGTGAACGACTTTTGCATAATTGGTAAACTATAAGAGATAGACAAAATTTTACTACACAAAAAATGTAGATCAATTTGTCACATACATTTTTTTGTTGAGTGAACCATTTTCGAGATATTGCTTGTTGTTCCCTTAAATTTTCCAATACTTATACGTTTTCTCAAATGGGAATTCGTTATTTTTTTGTCCTGGTAATGCAAAGAGAATGGAATACTCCACATAGCAACCAGCTCTATTTGACTATCGCTTAAAGCCTAACAATTCCCCTTGCATTTACAAGAAAATTAGCAATAAGATTAACATGAAGCATATGGAGAATAAGCTTTGTAAAAATAGTTCATACAAGAGTAGAGAAAGTCATCTGAGTTAACACATCAGATTTTTATCGATAAAACATAGTAAAAGTCATTCCGCTAGCTTTTTCGCCTGTCGCGAGATAGGTATTGTGTTTCAAAGCTTACACCTATTCCAGTACTGCGCTAACACGTAAAACGTACAGAATAGGCACGGGTCGTCCGATGTTACAAACGAACATTGTTCCTTTTGGATTCTTGGAGTGGACAGACTGATAATGCCATCTTTAATAATGAGGAAATACACAAGGATGTTACATAAAAACAGAACTACTCAAGGGGGATGATGAGCGAAATTTCTATTTTGCAGAATTTTAAAGCTACATGCTTAATTTTTGTACACATATTTGCGGAACTGCTTGGCGAAGTTTAATTTTTGTATGCCAATCAGTTTTTGAATAATTGAAAATTTTCTTTCAAAATATTTGCAAATTTAAAATTAAATACACTTCACACATTTTTTACAAAAGTTTGAATTCTTTTTACAAAACCAGAAACTCATTTAGATAAACTTGACACATGGGTTTTGTAATATCCTAACTGTAAGGAAATTTAAAAAAATATGACTGCATAGCAAGAACTTCAAAATTTTTGCAATCACTACACATTTTATTTTTTATCTCAAAAAAGCACTAAGTTAATGCTAAATTCCTGCATCGGTTTTTTTTTTTGTTATGCTTTATAGAATATACAACAAACCTTTCAGCTCTCTAACACGTAATTTGTGGATGTTATTTTGTTTTGAATGAGTAAAAGTGTAGTAAAAATGAGCTTAAAAGTTTGTGTGCAGTTAACCAGAAATAATGACTTGCAGACCTTCCTAGAAGTGTCCAGCTTAGATGTGTAATTTGTACTCTTTTCTTCATTTCAAGCATGCAAATCGGTTCTAATTTATGGCATAAGCCAAGCCTTTCAGTGCAAAGTCCTACACACAAACGCTTTTGATTGTGGTTATTTCACTTCAGGTCCTTCACCAATGATGACAGTAAAACTGGTGTCCACCAATATATATTTACAGTCTTCATTATTAGTACAGGTAATGTTCACAGTTATCTTCCAGCTGTTTCTGCCTTAATTATTTTCTTTTGTACATAACATTCTCGCCCATCTAACCTTTCATCACGGTATTATTTCCATCATTTACAGTTGTTTCTGGCTTATGTATATGAAACAACGTATAATTTGGTGTTACACGACATCTATCGGCAAAGCTGCTGTTACTATGTTATACCAATCACGGTGGCTCAGTGACAGATCAGATATTTACTTTCACGGAAAAAATCCCACAAAAACCGGTAAAAAAACAGGGGATTTTTTGCTTCATGCACCGATTCCATCACCTCCCATGCCTTCTAAGGACATTTAAGGAGCGCAAACTTTTAAATATGATTAATTAGAACAACTTTCAGGCACTGTAGTGCTTTAAAACTTTGCATATATGCACTTCAAACCACCTAGTATTATTTGATACAAAAAACAAAATGTGAAATTTTGTAATTTTTGTTCACATTTTCCCCGTTTCTCCCCTCAAATCATTCCTTCAGAAACAACAAGATTCGTGCAAACTCTAGGCGTATATTTTTAGACAGTATAAAATGATTATACAAAGACTGGAAGAACTGTTCAGGAATAAAATGTTAACCATGGAAGCTACGTCAAAACCACACGGCAGGGGTTTTATAATGAAATATCATTCCATTGTTTACCACAAGCTCGGTTCACCAATCTGAAATATATGCATGGCAAAAGTGTGAATAAATCACTCAAAAACAAGAGTGGACTTTCATAAATGTCCCCGAACCAATACTACGTGCTACGCCTATTGTGTGTGTGTGTGTGTGTGTGTGTGTGTGTGTGTGTGTGTGTGTGTGTGCTGTTCCAGGATGCTGTGTCCAAAAGTAAGCCGAGTTTTATTTATGAACGCTCTTTAACTACTATGGTTCTTAACACCCATTCTATATTGGGTGTGAAAGACGGCATATTTTGCTCTGAGGCCTCTTTATCAGGCTTGAGGTTCTTTTACGTGCCGTAAAAGAACCATCGGCTTTACTTCCCTTCCGAAGGAAGCCATCCTAAGGATTTTTACGTCCGAAAAAAATCTATCGCCGCGACCTCTGGAACTAGAGCCTAGAATGGTACACCCGTAGACCACGGAGGACGATATGCTGTATCCAGACCGTTCGTTTCAAATCCATATTATCACCGATAAGATCAGTGATAAGGATGACTCTTACTACATAATGTCCATGCGTAAAGGTTACAAAAACATGATATTGTGAACGTGGGACATTGTCTATAACAATTAGTCTAGGTGCGTGCCAGTGCGGCGTATGTGAATTCAAGCTTCAAATCAGGACATCTCGCTACAGACGGAAAACCTGGCGGAATGACTTTTACCATGTTTTATCGACCAAAAATCCACCTACCCATATAGGGATTTATAAAGAAATCGGGCCTGTCCAGTGGGGGTTATGAGTTAGGGGTAGACAGTCGATGAACTGAAGCAAAGCGCTAAAAGTAGACCTCAGTAACTTTGTTTCCGAAGTTAACCTGGGAGGAAACGGAGACCCGAAGGGCGACCAAATCCGGACGATATGCGCCAGCAAGGATGAGGTCCCTAACGATTCCAACATGGAGCCAATCCTCTAGCTCTGCCTAAGCCCCGTGCAACCCTGGAGTCCCGTGGCAATCGAGACAACTCTGATACAGAACTATCTACCGCCTCAAAAGTAATATCTACTTATACAGTGTATTATTGTGATTTATTGATGCACGTACGTAAATTCTTCTATTATCTTGTTAGTTATTAATGTGTTTATATTCATGTATTTTGCTTCCATGTATAAGATGTTCCTGGCTAGGCTCGTTTTACCATGTTAGAAAGTGCGTTTTCGGTAGAATTTTGTTCATTTTATAGCCCAAGATGCCTGCAATGTTTTGATCGATCTTGCGAGGTGATATTTCTATTCTTTTGCTATCCAAGGACATACGCCGCAGTAGGGGGCGGAGTAGAGACAAGCAGTTGAAAAACACTGCTTAACGCGAGAAAGTTTATCATGTGACTCGCATAAGAACCTATAAGATGACAGCATTCAATACCACGCGTTCAAGACCGTGAAATATTAGCCAATAAGAGGTAGATTTAGTTGTTAGGGACAGTTCGTATAAAAGCAGTGTGAATTTGGATACAGGCTCCCACATGCAAAATGTCACCGAAGTGAAATCCATGCTCCACGACGTCAGAATTGCCCCCATAACAATGTTGGTGTTAAGTGTTATAGTTCCGCGGAAGTTAGTGTTTAATCGCATTAATAGTAGTCGAACTCGGTTACCGGCGAACGTCGTCGCATTATAGATAAAGACCGCCGAGGTTTATCACAAGCGAGATAACCACGAGAAGATTCCCGCAAAGTTACGAAGATAATTTTAGAGAACAAGCGTCGTGTGAGTGAGAAATGTAGCGAAGTTACATGCCGGCAAATTCGAACAAGGAATAGTATCTGATGGTTCTGTATACAAGAGTTGCGCGTAAAGATCCAATATTTAAATTTGCGCCAGGAACGTCCGATACTCGTAGTAATTTTGTTAGACGATAAACTCAGTGATGGTGACTTTCCTAGTTTACAACATCCACCATCTCCAGAGCCGGAACGCCTGAGATCTAATTCCCGCTTGAAGTTTTGTTGCTGCTACGAATGGAAAGTCAGTTTGAAGAAGATGTATTATATTTCGACTGTTGGGGAGCCGAACCTGAAGTAGTTGCAACTACACGTATGGTAAAATGTTTCCGGTAGCCTTCGCCCCAAAATTTACTTTCTGGTGGCCTTTGTCCAAGTTTAAAGATATTTACTTTGTAATATGACTGTTTATTTAAATATTATATATTTATGTTTGCCTCGGCTGCGTCAGTATTTATTTTTAGAGACATGAATGTTTAGCAGGGAGTGGTGCGACTGAAGAATGTAGGCTTACACGGATTATAATTTTACTTCACTCATTTTATTAATGCTTGACACGATTTAAATAACACTTTACTGATATAGAGAGCTGTGAAATTTGTTTTTTTTATTAAATACTTGCACTTTTTAACACGTAAACTATTTTTTTCTCACACAAAATACGTATTAAATTTCTCGAGAGAGCATCTCGCGTCCGCTTAGAAATACTGTCTACAACCAAATGGCAACTGAATTTGTAAACTTTGCTCCATTCTAGTTTCCGATTGGCTAATCCTAGTCCAATAGAATACCTTCATTTAACTAAAGCTTTTTCTCGTTGATGATTGACTATTTTATAAACTGTCTTATAAATTACATTATTGTTGCTCCAAGAATTACCAGTAGTATTTAAACTTTCTAATTCATTATTACCTCAAGGTTAGCTCATTGTTAGCAACTTTTAACCTTTTATTCTCTTTCAGCTCCTACATTATTAAATTACGTAATACATTCACATAACATCATTACACATGTATACAATAATATAAACACACAATGACTGTAATATACACTTTTTGTATCTTGTTACATACACATATTGCTTTAAAGCGGCTGTTATTGAATTTATATATTATATAATTAGACTGAAATCTTTAAGTGTTAAAAATACTGTTTCAATCTATCGCAAGCAGAATCCATCCTTCACCTCTGAGCACTCCAATAACAACTAGTAAACCACGACAGAATTTAAAATTAGTAAGTAGATTCGTGCCGGCATATCGTCGAAGAAGCAGAAGCCACCATCGGGAATGGGGCCCAGCAGTTTTCTTCCCTCCCCCCGTTAGTGTGAGAGGGGATGGCCTCAGCTCCCAGGAATGGAACCTCAGCAGTCCCACCAAACGCAAGGCAGAAATTTTTCCAGAGCGCAAACTCCACCGTCCTGCCACAACACATCAACCACCTTCGATAGACACTACAATCAGAAACAGATGAAAATAAATGATATGATAGCAAATTCGTGATAGAATTCGTTGTCTACCGACCCGTGGAATCCACGAAAAGAAAAATAATAGAGTAGTCAACCCGACGGGAATCGAACACGGGGCCTTCCTAATGCATACCTTACACTTTACCACGGAACCATCTCGTTCGGTTTCCAGTTGGGGTACTTCCTTTGCCAGTCTCTGGATATTCCTTTCACTCCACGGAATGGTTATGTGTATCTGTTACTTACACCCTAGAAGTGTGTTTTATAAATTCATTACGTGTTTAGGTAAATGATTCCCTCAATTTTTCATCATTACTTGAAGTACTGTATAGTACTCATATAGTATAATTAGATACAGAAGGTATTGCAGTTCACCCAAAAAAAATTATATGCTATTTCACGGGAAATACACCTTCCGAGATCCCATGACTAAAAAACAAATCAGTTTTAAAAACAAGTGTGTGTGTGTGTGTGTGTGTGTGTGTGTGTGTGTGTGTGTGTGTGTGTGTGTGGCATAACTCAAAAACGAAAAGTCAGATAAATACTAAACTTGGTATTTGAGTTCAGTATCTTTCAAGGATGCAACACAAAGATCTTCCAGTATGTCCCCTAACTCCCAACTACCCCTTACATGGAACATTTTTCGAAACTTATTTTCTCAAAAATGGCTCTAACAATTTTTATTAAAATACGACACATTTAAGATATTTCATGATAAATAGAATGTATACCTTGAATTTTCTGGGAATAACCTATGAAGTCCTCTTCATTCGCAAGCAATTTTGTATAACCTTGTATAACTGGTAAACATTAAGCGATAGACGAAAATGTGCTATACAAATAATATAGATTTCTTTAAAACGCACAATTTATTTAAAATAAGTTATTTGTGGCATAAGCCATTTCTGAGATGTCCGTTATTAATGGCTCTAATTCTTCACTGCTTCGTCATTCTCTTAAAGGCCTATTAACACTCAATTGTTTCTCGCGATTTCATGGAAACAGCGTGGAATTTTAAGGCCAGCGTATAGCGTTCAATTCTTAAACATTGTCTCTGTTCTCTTTGTATTTACAACGAGATGTGTAATGTAGATATCTTCTGCAAAGATTTATTTGGATTAGTTAGAAAAATAAGCTTTAGTAAGAATGGTTTGTATAGCCGCTAATAAAGTTGGTAGAGAAAGTCATGTGAATGTATAAGATTGTTTTAGAAACAGTCCACGTGTGTGTGTGTGTGTGTGTGAACCGCGTAACTCAAAAATAAAGATAGGATAAATACCAAAATAGATTCAGCACCTTCCAAAGATGCAACACGAAGATTTTCAAGAGAATCCCCCACACCAAACTACCCTTTAAATGAACATTTTTCGAATTTTTTTTATTTTTTATAAAATGCCCCTAACTATTGTGCTTAAAATAGTACATATTCGAGATATTTACATAACAAATAAAACGTGTGTCTTGTTTATTCTGGGAATAGCCTGTAAAGTCCTGTTCAATCGGAAGGAATTTTATAAAACTGGTAAATGTTAAGCGATAGACGAAAACGTACTATACAAAAGTATAGATCTCTTTAAAACACAATTTATTTCAAATAACCTTTTTGTGGCACAAGCCATTTCCGTTAATAATGGTTCGAATTTTCTATGTTCTGTCATTCTTTATGTCCTGTCCACATTCACTTCTTTCTTACCATTGCATGGTAACTATGCGATTTTAAGGCCAGCATACAGCGTCGAGTTAAATATTTGGCTATCGCTAACGAGATGTGTATTGTAGCTATTTTCGCAAAAGTTCATCTCGATTAAAAGAAGTAGATAGGCAAAAAAGCTTTTTAAGAATATTGTATACCCACCAATAAACGATAATGGGTAGAGCAAGTAATGTCAATGTAAAACACCTTCTTTTTCGGAAAAGCAAACTACTTATTGTTCCTGACAGAGACGGAAATTTTGGTAAATTCTACTGCTGCAGAAGTGCTGCATTAACCTACAATTATTCCGCATATTGAACTTTGTCAGTCATTATTATATTCTGATCACGACAATGCCCCATTGTAAAGCGTGGTGGCGGAATGGAGAACACAGCGCCATCTCTCGGCAGATTATCGACCCACATGGCTTGTACAACCAGTGTGCTTCGTGGTGCTATCTCGTGGGGAAGCTTGCAACTCAGTCAAAAGTGCACCCCTCCCAGAGGGTAAAGACACCCCCGATTTTCAACCCTAAGCCCCTTGTAGTGCCTTGAACTGTTCCTATCTCTCTACAGTTGTTTTTTATGACTCTCTTGAAGCTATGGTCCCTTAACAACGACCCACACTTGAAGCATCCTAGATCTCGACCGAGATGTGCTGTAAACACAACTTTGGGTTGGAGACTGCCACCCTAATTGCCCTAATGGCAACTTCTCATTATAAAGGAAGTTTTAACAACTGTACCACACAACGGGTCACAAAGAAATATAGTTTTAGCGCACCAATGCGACATATCTGTGTTTACATTCTCCTGACGGAGGCACTTGAACGAAATAAATACTAATTTCTCATTAATCATGTCTTAGGACTTTATCCTAGCGAGCCCTCAGAATTTATTTTTCCATCTTTTTCGGCCTGTCCAAATTTCTTTCCTCTTAGTTCAGAATCTAAAAGTAAACGTGGAATTACTTCAGTAATGCGGCCAGTGTTACCTATTGATCTATATTTTTTATCATTTAGACATTTTGTATTCAATTCCTTTCTTATTAACTCAATTCCTATTTTATACTTTGTGATTATACTGATCTTATGAATTTCAACTTTTGAATGTTTTTCTAAAGGCATTGGCTAGCAAGTCCTTATGGCTTTAAGTCCTACAAAGAGGGTAATCCGTTGAAGAACAAGAAGAAGGTTTTGCCTATCATTTTCAGAGTTAGTCATAGTCATTACTTTGTAAGATGTAATTTGAACTTCCATCAATTGTTATTGTTCCACACCTTGGATTAAATTTCTGCACTTATATTCCATATCCACTTCCTTAATATATGACAGTGACAGTCTAGTTTCATAGAAATGCCACATTACAGGAGTTAAACTTTCATTTCAGGAAATTATAGAATTAAAGGCGTGTATATAGTGAGATTTTTTTCTCCCAGTGGTCTCCTGCTTAATTTGCAGAAAAAGGTTGCTGTGTTAAGCTAATGGAGAATGACCTACCTTTTATTTTAGATTGTAATGAGATTAAAGTATGGAGAGATCAATGGCTACCACTTAGGTGGTTGAAATTACCGATACCAATAATTAAAATGAGAATTGGAAAGCTTAAGAATACAGAAAAGATTATAAAGTTGGGCAGACTATTAGGAAAGACCAAAGAAAAATATAAGAGAGGAATTTCAAATTATAAATCTGTGTATTTTGTAAGGATGCCTATCAAGTAAATTGGTGTATTTAATTAATAAGTATGTATTATAAGTAGGTAGGTAGTAAACGTGGTGTATAATCTACTGTAACCACAGTGTTTACTACATATACACCAGGTGCAACTCAATTATATATATTTTGTATATTAGAAAGAAAGAGTTGGTATATATATATATATATATATATATATATATGTGTGTGTGTGTGTGTAATAAAAAATTAAGCATTGAGACAAAAACACACAAAACCAAAACTTATTGAGGCTTTTCTATGTTTTACAAGAACTTGGGGAAAAGTTCACATTGTGCCGTAAAATCCACTTTGGTTTCTATTTTGCACAACCTTAAATTTTAGTCATACAATTCACTATTAACACAAAAAATGATGGGCCACTTAACATTTCATTCCTAGCTAAGGCCTGGTCCACAACCACATGCAATTGTCCAAAAATCAGTGCTGCCAACTTAGCCCCATTAAAGCTAAAGCTAGTCTTCTCAAAGAGAGAGTTAGTTACTAGTTTGCGAAAAGAGCCACTAAAGGTATTTCCAGCCATTTTACTTAGTATATTCAATAAAGACCGAGACTGATGCTATAAAGCTTTATTATTAAGAGTTAAATCAAAATCAATTTTTCTCCTGCATTGTGTCTCCATTAAGTTCAGCACCTTTGTGCCACCTCCTCTACCACTTTCGAAAGCTCTTCAAATACATGTTTTGATGAGCGTTTCAAAATCGCCTCTAAAGCCTTCACTGCCACACTCTGGGAGTCAAACCGTTGTTCTTTGACATTTTTTTTTGTCAGGTGGAAACAAAAAAGGTAACACGGTGCCAGATCTGGACTATAGGGAGGGTGGGGAACTGTGGAGATGCCTTTCTTGGCCAGAAAAGTTGTAAAATCTGTTGCCACATGATAACGTGCATTGTCGTGGTAAAGCTTCCACTTGCCAACCAGATCCCTCCATTTCTTTTTTTTTGGGGGGAGGGGGGATTATGATCTTTAATCAGTTGGTGAAGAGCACTACAATAATAGTCCGCAGTCACTGTCTGTCCACTGGGTACCTGGTATGTGTACACCATGCTATGATTATCAAAAAACGTGATCGCTAATGACTTCTGTAAGGGCAGTGGTGGGGGCTCCCTCTCCTCCTTCCAGCTCACAACTCTCCCTTCAATTTCTAAATGTTTATGTCAACGGTACGACAGCATGAGATAATTGACTCATCATAGGATCTACGAAGATCCTAAGAGTTTCTGTAGCAGTCTCGTTTAAAATACACTAAACTTTATTACATAGCGCCTTCACTCCTTACCAACTTTAAACTACTACTGTTGGAGAATAGTGGGACTCAGAAAAATGCAATTAATGGTAACAATTAAGGGCATTTACTAGTATAAATATTATCCTATAAATGGCCGCCTGATCATGTTCCCGCAGATTTATAAACGTCAGTCTCGGTCTTTATTGAACTTTATTATTTACTTACCGAGTCAATTTTAGCCATTTCTCCAAATGTTCAACATTTCTACCCATTTTCAGCTTTCTTTCTCTAACACTTACCTTCAGTATATAGAGGAAGTATTAAATTCCACTCAGAAATTAGAGATGAAGATTGCACTGACAACACACATTTTGAGTCTCCCTTAATCCTCCAAAAAATCATTTTTAGAAAAACGAAAGAGAGAGAGAGAGAGAGAGTGCGCGCGCGTGTGCGTGCGTGTAACAGAATACTTAAAAAATGGAAAGTCGGTTAAATACCAAATCGATATATATGTTCAATGTCTTCCAAGGTTGCGATACAAGATTTTATAGAAAATTCTCCAATTCTGAACTACCCCTTACTTGTACCAAGTTTTCGAAATTTTATTTTTTCAAAAATGGCTTTAACACTTTTATTAAAATACCATATGTTTAAGATATTTTGATGACAAATGAAATTTATATGTTTTTACTTTCTCTACTACGTATAGTAAGTAGGGGAAGTATCGTATTCCACCCAAAAATTCCATGCCGAGATTTCACCGGAAATATATGTTTTGAGACCCCTGAATCCAAAAAAAAGCATTTTTGTGTGTATGTGTGAGAGAGAGAGACAGAGAGAGAGAGAGAGAACAGCATAACTCAGAAACGAACAGTCGGATAACCACCATACTTGGTATTTAGGTTCAGTATCTTCCAGAGATGCGACACGAAGGTTTTCAAGAAAATCCCCCCACTCCAGATTACCCTTTACATGGGACATTTTTCGAAAATTTTAACTTTCTCAACGATTTTGATTAAAATATCATATGTTTAAGATATTTTCATGACAAATGAAATGTATATCTCGAATTTTCTGGGAATATCTCTCAAAGTATTCTTCATTGTGAACGACTTTTGCATAACTGTTAAACCGTAAGAGATAGACAAAATTTTACTACACAAAAAATGTAGATCGTGTTAAAATACACAATTTATGTCATATACATTTTTTTGTTGAGTGAACCATTTTCGAGATACTGCTTGTTATTCCCTTAAATTTTCCAATACTTTCTCAAATGGGAATTCGTTATTCATTTTTTTATGTCCTGGAATGCGCCACATAGCAAGCAGCTCTTAAAAGATTTGACTATCGTTTAAATACTACCATATTCCCCTTGCATCAACAAGAAAATTAGGAATAAGATTAACATCTCGATTAACATGAAGCATATGGAGAATAATCTTTTGTAAAAAATAGTTTGTACAAGAGTAGAGAAAGTCATGTGAGTGTAACACATCAGATTTTCTTTATTATTTTGAAAGTTTACAGTCGCATTAATATAGTCATATCGCGACTTTACAACTTTTTATAAAATAAATATTTAACAATAGAACAACGAGATTATTTAACATACTGGCAGTTTTGAACAATTACAATAAACTAGTATAAAGTATTGACACTATAAGTAACAAATTGATTTAACATTATATACTTTTATATAAATTTATGCTTTTGAAAAGTTCAACTATCTCAGGGTACATCGAATAGTTGAGTGCTGTTTGTAAATCATTGAGTATCTGGTAGTGTTGCTCCATTTATTTGTACTGTGGACATTCCATGATTCTGTGTTTCGTCGTTAACAGTATGTTACACTGGTAGCAGGAATTTTCTGGGAATAACCTCGGAAGTCATCTTTATTCTGAATGATTTTCGCATAACTGGTAAACTATAGGAGACGGGCAAAATGTTAACTACACAAAAAGGTGAATTTTTTGTTAAAGCATACGATTTGTTTATTTGTGGAGTTCACGATTTCTGAGATATTCCTTTTACTGATTTGAATTTTCAAAAAATTATACTTTTCTCAAATGGGAAGTCATTTGTTTTTTTGTTTTTATTTCTTTTTCTTTGTCATTTTTTTCGTGGTCACGCAAAAACCATGGAATTTTAAATCCATCACGCTCTTTAAAAATCAAAATATGGTTTTGCCTGCTGTATCGTACAACGAAGTGTGTAAAATGTAAATTCAAAGTTTAGCTAGCTTAACAAGAAGTAGCTAGAATAATAAGCTTTTGTAAGAATAGTTTGTAGAAGAGCGAGCAGAGAAAGTTATGTGAATGTAAAACAAACCTTTTAAAATTAAATTCGCTAAAATAAAAAGATAAATTGATTATACTCTGCTTTTCCTTCACATTGTGGCCACAGCACGGCGGCTCGCGCGTCGGCCGCCTCTTCTCAGACTCCCGCCGAAACAATTGTAACACTCCCACAACTACCTCACGTTTTCATATTTACAGTTACAATATTTACAGTCTTATTACAAGAGATGTTGAAAATGTTATCCTTCTCTGTCCGCATATTTCTGGCATCTTCTCGGGAAATTTTCATTCACACTGGAAATTTCAATATCCGAAATTGGGAGAATTTCTGACCTGAGGTTTTCTTTTATTTCTTCTAATGGATGGAATAATTAAACTGAAGAGCTAACACATCTTGTTTTTCAAGTTCTCCTAAATAAAAATTACACACAGTTAAATCAGGGGGTCTTTCTTCTAACATTCAACGTCGATCAGCTGTTCAAAACATGATGTGAGTAAGTCATTCTTATACCTCTCTGCATTTATTGTTTGTTCAAAAATTAAGTCTTATCATTGTGTATGCATTTACTATACACCAATATTCGCGTTATTCAAAGGAATCTTGTATGTAAAATCGAGTTTCTCTGTACTCCATATATGTTATTTTGCGACGAAAAATATCCATATAAATGTAATCATGCTTTATCAGAGGAATATTAAGCGTGGGTCAATTACTCTATCATTTCGTAAAATCCATTACAGAAAATTACCCTATTCTGATGATCACATGAAAAATATGGTGTATGCAACGACCCCATAAATTGGAAGAACTAAAAGAAAACATCAGGCGAGAAATTCACTCAAAATCGACATTGAACTCTCGAATGTGAATTAAAATTTCCTGAGAGGAAGATACCAGAAATGAATAGATAGACAAGAACATTTCTAACATCTCTTATGGTAAGGTATATGCTCATTGCCATTGCAACTGCAACAATGGGAACATCAGGCGGTTCGGGGATATAAGTGTTTCGGTGGCAGTCCGAGCTGAGCCGGCCGGCGCGCGAGCAGCCGTGCGGCGGCCACAGTGTGAAAGAAAAGCATTCTGCATATAGTTTAATGATAATGGATCGATAGGTAAGAAATGTGAGTCACAATCTCTTTTTCCAAATTTCCACTCTTTGGTGTCTACACAGAAGAGTGAGTACAGGTAGGTTCCTAAGTAAAGAATTTCGGCTAAATTGCAGCTGACATTTGGAAGCTATTGGTTAGGATTTATGTGGATGAATGTTCATATGTGGCATGTCGTGATATCTGAATCGCTGGTGAGCGCAGAATCCCTATGTTTCTTTTCTATTTAAGTATTTTTCCAGCACACTCATTACTAATGAATATTTTGTGATGAAAGAGTAGAATTTTTTTCTTGAATGAAAGAAATTCCTTTAACAAGTCAGGAAAATTCTTTTACAAGGTTGGGAAATCCCTACGATCTCACTCATAACTGTGAAATTTAATTTGTACCGATATGCTGACTAGACCGCGGATCCTTAGGTTAAAACCTATTATCTTCTAGAGGTCTAATTACAGATAAAAATTGTACAGCGCGGACATTTAAAAACTGCCGGCATTCTAGCAGGCCATACGCCCGTGTTTACTGGATATGTGCAAGCGCGTGTTCTTAAGATATGAAAACACACTGCGGTAAATGGCAGAGATTAGGCCTACCATACCACACAAATAATGCGTTAGGAGGCAGTAAGAACCAATAACTTTGGTATTATCTTTCATCAAAACATATATTGAAAATTATGTCTATCTTTCTGGATGCAAATATTACAACGGCCTAGAAGAATTTTAAACAGTTTTGGCAACATTACCTATGCGTGGTCGTCTGATTTCCTTCTGAAGTTCTTAAAAGAGTGTGTCGATTGTTTACATAAACTTTCAGTTTTAAATCCCCACCACAGATAAAAATCACATTCGTTGTTTGATACTGTATCACACCATTGTAAACAAGAGATTTACTATAACGTGTGTGTTTTCAACAACATATTAGAATGAAACTGAGCAGCCGGTATAGCGTGCGTGACATTTGATTTTCTTCCCGTGAGGGAGCGGTCGGTTCTCTCCAGTAAACGCATGTCGTACTGCTCGCTAGAACGCCGCTGGGTTTGAAATGGTCCGCACTGTACTTATCGGTTTCATAGCCATTTAAACTAGAACGTATTTAGAACAGTCGAAGGTAAAATAAGCGCTTCTAATGGTAGATGATATTAATTAAAAGGAGAAAGCTATGTCACTGTATAATATAAAATAGTAACCCTCCAGGGTTACCTTTTTTGATTTCCTGGCAATTGTGAATATTATAATCCAAGAGACTTGTATTGTTGATGGGAATGCGAGTATAATCTAAATGCAGTAATTATGGAATATGAAGAACCAGCCGAAATTTTACAATAAGAGGAGAGGGCAACATAAGAATTGTTACCAAAAGTCAAGGAAACAGTACGAAATAACATAACAGGTTTTTTCAATGATGTAAGATAAAAAAACGTAGTGAAAATGTGCCGTCAGTATATTTTTAAGATAGAGCCTAAACATGGATATCATCGAAATTATGGGCAAATTACTCTATGATCAAACTATGCCTGAATGCCAACACAAAGACAAGAGTAAGTAATAAAAATAATACCAATCTTGAAACTGAATTATTGTCATAGCCTTCTTTACGTACATTTTTTTATCTAAATCTCATGTTGTCAGTACTACCTAAACCAAAAAGAAACAAGTCATCAGTACGCGGCTCCGAGCATCACAGGTACAAAATAGCTAAAAAGAATCGAATTCATAATGTATAATTTGTCTACATATATTGACGACCGTCTAAAAAATACTGTAACACACATGCTCAAAACAATTTTATTTTGCTAGCAGAATAAAATCTCGCTTTTAACTTTGCATCATAAATATTATAGTACCTAAAACACCTACTTTGGTGTATTCCTATTTATTTTAATATAACATTCAGGCAGTATTTTTAACACAAATAATTCCAATCTAATTATATAATATGTAAATTCAATAACAGCCCGCCTTGAAGCAATATGTATATGTAATAATTTCTAAAATGTATGTAAGTGTCATTGCATATGCTTGTATTATTGTATCCATGTGTAATAATGTTATGTGAATATATTACGTAATTTAATAATGTAGGAGCTGTCAGAATAATAGGTTAAAAGTTGCTAACAATGGTGTAACCTTGAGGCAATAACGAATTTGAAAGTTTAACAATACTACTTGTGATTCTTGGAAGCAATAACGTAATTTTAGTGACAGTTTATAAAAATAGCCAATCAACAACCAGAAAAAGCTTTAGTTAAATGAAGGTATTCTATTGGATTATGAATAGGCAATCAGAGACTTGAAATACAGAAATTTACAAGTTTAGGCGGTTGAAATCAGTTCAGTTGCCTGCAGACAGTGTTTGTAACCGGATGCGAGATGCTTCCTCGAGAGATATAATATGTATTCGTGTGAGACGAAAATAGTTTTAGTGTTAAAAGTACAAGTAATTAATAAAGAATCTCACAGCTCTATATCAGTGAAGTGTTATATAAATCGTGTCAAGCATTAATAAAAGGAGTGAAGTAAAATTATAATCTGTGTAAGCCTACATTCTTAGTCACACCATAACCCTGCTAAGAGAAACGTGTCTCTAACAATCATACTGATGTAGCCGAGGCAAAGATAAATATATAATATTTAAAGAAAAAGTCAATTTTTTAAACTTTGGTCAAAGGCCACCATACCATACATTTGGGGCGAAGGCTACCGGAAACCTTTTACCATACGTGCGGTTGCAACTACTTCAAGTTCGGCTCCCCAATAGTCGAAATATAATAGATTATCTTCAAACTGACTTTCCATACGTAGCAGCAACAAATCAACATAAAAGTCAGTTTTATTTAAAAAAAAAAATACTAAAGATTAGAATTGCTTTCAAGAACCTTTTTTTTACTGCAGGAGGTTAAAAGGAAAATTAATGGGGGTATTAGATGAGGCGGGAAGAACATTTAGCACAAAAATGCAAAAGGTTTTGCAGAAGAACAACGGCTTGAAGGACTTTTGGCGCGAAAGACATCCTTATGGACACCTCCAGCTCACTAGATTGCAACATATTGTAAATATGCCGAAAATGAAGTATGCCCCGTTACATCGTTGATGTAGAATATTCCTTATCAGCATATAAACTTCTATTGTCCGACAAGCGCCGTAGCTTTTTCTGTGGAAGGTTCCGGTGATTTATTGTAAACCCAAGTATTAACTGAATGTTTGAAACCCTTATTCCAACACTGTACATTTAATATTATGTATTTCAGCATAGGCCTATGTGTCTTCTGTATTGTATTTTTAACTTAGAAAAAGTTCAATGTTTTCTGAAACAGTTTGAACCGTAAGGAAAGAATGTTTGCTGTGTAAATGTACATATTGTAATTTTCTTTGCCTTTAATGAAAAATAATATGTTCGTTTTTAAAATGTCTGTACTTTTTTATATTTCTTACATACATTTTATAGTCTATTTTAGGCACTTAAAAAACACTTTTTATTTCTCTGCCAAGTAATAGTAGGTAGAGAAGGTATTTCATTCCACCCAAAATTTCGATACAGAGATTTCAAAGAAAATGCATGTTTTGAGGCCCTCTGAATCCTAAAAAAGCGTTTTAGAAGAAGGTCCGTGTGTGTATGTGTGTCTGTGTGGTACCTGTCTGTAAAAAAAGAAAAGTCGAATAAACACCAAACTGGTATTTAGGTTTAGTACCTTCAAAGATGAGATACGAAGATTTTCAAGAAAATCCATCCACCCCCATACCCTTTACATGGAATATTTTTCGAAAATTTTAATTTTCTCAAATTACTTTTGAATAAAATACCATAAGTTTAAGACATTTTTATGGCAAATGAATTGTTTATCTCGAAATATCTGAGAATGTCTCCAAAAGTATTCTTCATTGTGAACGACTTTTGCATAACTGGTAAACCATAAGAGATAGACAAAATTTTACTACATCAAGAAAACAGGGGTGGAGTGTTTTCTTGAAAACCTTTCGTGTCACATCTCTGGAAGATACTGCACCTAAATACCAAGTTTGGTGTTTATCCGACTGTTCGTTTCTGAGTTATGCTGTACACACACACACACACACACACACACACACACACACACACACACACACACACACACACGGACTTGTTTCCAAAAAAACTTTTTTTTATTCAGAGGGTCTCAAAACATGTATTTCCTGTGAAATCTCGGTATCGAGTTTTTGGGTGAAATACAATACTTTCCATACTTACTATACGTAATAGAGAAAGTAATAAGAAGCTTTCGTATATCTATCCACTAATAAATGTTAGAGGGTAGAGAAAGTCATGCGAGTGTGTCACATCAGACTTTTTACTATGTATAAGTCCGCGTTCTAACGATGACTATAACTGCTCCTATACAGGCATTTCTGGCCTTTTAACAGTTACTTTAGCCATTTTTCATCACCAAGAGTTGACCATACTGCCATAAGCAAACATGCGTATGCAAACTGTTTCAAATCTATATAAATCTGTTTGTGAGCATTTGCTTGTGCATAGTGTACGCTGATATTTGCAGGCGAATGTTTGTGTGTTTTTCTACTCCATCCGAAGTGGAAAACAAGTGCAGTAACAATCGTAAACACGCAGGTCTGGACTTGTTTGCGGGCAGATGCATTCGGAGCTAACAGTACTGCGTTCATTTTAGTAGTGACCACACTTCATTTACTTGCTGCGGATAAAACCAGGAAACAATTCGTATTGTTCAAAAATGTGGACTGTAACAACAACATTGACATTGATCCAAGACATACATTCTACTGCATGCTTGTGGGATGTGCAGAATGAAGCTTATAAGAGTAGAGCAAAGAAAATTGATGCAATCGAAAACCTGTCTAGAAAATATAAAGTTAGCGCAATGGACATGGAGAAGAAAATTCAAGCATTAAAAAATCAATTTCGGCGAGAACATAGGAAATTAATGGATTCTCATCGCAGTGGCTCTTCTCCAAGAAAAGCACACTGGTTTGGATATGAAAAGCTGTTGTTTTTACTCCAAGGCTATGAGTCTAGAGGGAGCAGATCGACTGATCAAGACATTGATGAAAATGAGGTAAATTTTGTGTTTATTTTAACAATATATGGTTAATACGTCGCTCATCGATAAGAATAGTGGTGTAACAACATTGCAGTTTGTTTTAAACAAGAAGCAACTTGTGAGAGTTGCTGGAGGGGCTGTTTCCGGGTGGTTTCCATGGCAACCTCCCTTCCGCTATTGCTCTAATTAATAAGAGCCCATTAATCTCATTTACCTTCACCTTAAAGCTAACTCCGTCCTTAATGTCTCTCATGAAATTTTATATAGCTTGTTTTTCACATTACTCAAGAACATGAAGATGACTACAAAAACAATGACGCTTCTTAGTTGTAAATTCTTTTGTTAAAACTAAAACATGTGCTACCATATGCCTATATTAAAACCTAAAAATATGACGAATATCTTTAATTTGGTATTTGTTTCTATGTCCTTAACTTTTAAATGCTGTTCCGAAAAATCTCAATATTTGAAGTAACATTATTTGTATATGTTTTGAGCCCCACGTTTGGGCGCCAATTTGAAGTAACCTTATTGCTTACGTAATATGTTTTTACGTAAATTATTAGAACTTGAAGATCTTATATTGTGCTGCTTTTGTTTTGTTTGGTTACATAATTTTAACTGCCCCACGTATGGGTAGCCAATTTGCGACGGTATTTACTTATAATGTTGATGCTTGTGATGTTTATGTATGTGTGTTTACTTCACGCGTTGCCATCTTGTGAAGTCATTCATTTGTTCGGTTTGTAGCTCCATCTGGTGTTAGCAATTTGCGGCAGTATTAGTTTTGTTTGAAAGAATTTTAAATGTCCTCCGGCTAGCTATTATCCTGTTGGCTTGGGCACGTATCTCTATACAGGTTGTGAAACGGAAAGGAATCTTTTATCCAAAAATTACACTGATGAAGAAATTTGTTTTATAATTTTTATTGTCGAACACGTTCACTATCACTTTTACATATTGATCTAGATACTCGCCAAACTGAAACTGTTATAATAACTTCTTACTGATCACTTTTAATCCACGTACTTCAATCTTTTGTATAATTAACTTTACCATACTTTAGATCTTTCATAATTCTGCTGCGCGTAACTTGTGAATCTATATCCGATGTATGCCGTACTAATACTTTCGACGAACTGACTGACTGAATACGACGTGTAGTGTACACAGATTTTTTATGAACTGCACAAAATACGACGTGTAATGTATGAATGTTTTCGGCGAACTGAAGGACTGACTGACTTTACCTCCAACCTACCCTATTTATACGCCCTCGTCCAGATACGCCTAAAGATTATAACTGAACTGCAATTGGCTAATAAAACGCGCCAACATTAGCGTCTATTTTAATATCCAATGAAAACCACGAATACATATGCTTTTAGGGAGAAAATATTCCAGAAGTTTCTACCGAAAACGCGCCAACATTACGTAACTTCCTCGTTTCCAATAATGATAAACAGCTCACCCCCTCGCTGCATTATTGCGCGCTATTATTGACAGTTTCAGTAAGGCCGTATAAACTTACTTCCCAACAATATTTACAATCAATAAACATCTGAAATCAATGTCACATAAAAATGCATATTCATATTACAATCATTATTTACATTTAAGTAATTTGTGATACAAATTACTGCATCATATTTGAGGTATGCCACTGTTCTTGCCGTCGAGTGAGATATAGCTACAACTTTATAACAGTTAAGTAATTGTTATAATTCATTAATTCTGTTTATTCAAAACATTTGGAGCCAGTAATTACAATTATCCAATTTTATACACACATAGATTGTCTGGAAACTGATCCTCCTGGGGATAAGAAATAGTCTCTGAATTTATCCTTTACTTGCTTGTCATATACTGGTGATCTTCTTGAGATATGTTAGAGTTTAATCAATCTATCATTGTTGAGATAATTTCTCCATAAACTCGCAAGAATTATATTACTGTCTGTGTCTTCAATTTTAAACGTTCTAGGTAGATAGTTTGCATTTATTGACTTCACATCTCCTCTTACAAAATCACTTCGACCTGTTTTGGATGCAGAGCCATGGGTTTAAGGACTACTCTAAAGTTAGCTTCTCCCAAATACATTTTCAACAATTCTGCGAGCCCTTGAGTGTCTATAAATTATTATAAATCCGATTAGGATTAGTACACCCTGGAAGATGTCCCGGATATGCTTTCAAAACATTTGGCGACAGCGCGAGTGCATCATCAGCAGTAAATACATATAATATATCTTGAGTTATTCCCGACAGGGGCTGTCTATGTGGCAGATTCATATTTCTCATGCCAGTTTTTACTTCCTCTACTATTTACCTATTGTAGGGTAGGTTAGGTTAGGTTAAACAAAGGAGGGGAACACCTCGCGCACTGCGATCTATATAGATCTTTTGCGACTACCACTTTCCAGCAGGAAGGTATGAAGTGAAGGAATCACAGGAGGGTACAGACCGCAGGCACACCATAGAGACGCGTGAAAGTCCCTAATATTCCAATCTCAAAGAGACTTATTACTGCTGAAACAGCCTAGAAAGGCGATGAGCGACCCGTCATTCAAGCATCTCTCTAGTGTCCAGAGGGAGAATACGCTTTCCTTTGATCAAGCATCCATGTAATCTATCCGGCATTCCATACCTCACGAAACCCAGAAGCGCACGCAAAAGATAAGGAAACGGAATAAAAGGGAAATTATGGAAAGAAAATCGTGGTAGATGAGAAACCACCACAGGATTCCCCTACCGTGCAGAGAACACTACGAAAAACGTAATCGAACCCGGAACCTCATGAATGCGAGATTCACACGTTACTGCGTAGCCACTTGCTCTGGTTGGAGTAGCAATAACAAACACCACAATACTAAATGTTTACTTACAACTGTGTTCAGATGAAATAGTTTGAATATGCTGTCCGACAAAAGCACCAATACAGTGCGGAAATTGCTATCTGTCCTTAAACCCTTTGGCTTTTATGGTCCATTTTTTAGGATTTGTAAGCATCTGAAATAGATAAGTAAATAGTGAAAGAAAACACGTTTGAGCGAGTTAATATCTGAATGAATGAGAGGCCAACATTAACCTAGGTGATAAGTAGAACATGAATGTTTAGGTTCTGTTAGCATTCGGTTTAGGTTTTCTTTGTGGATCATTATTATAGCATAGTTTTCTGTTTTTTCGTATTTTAAGCTACATGCCTATGATTTAGATTTTTTGTGCTGGAAATAGGTTTTCATAAATAAATTCTAGCACGGTAATTCTTCTCTTTTTCGTATTTTAGTAAAATGTACTTATAAGTTTATTTCACAAAAGTAGAGCTTATCAGTAACCATCATAAAACACAGAGTATATATCTATTGTGCTTAATTTTTTGTTAGTTAAGAACACAATAGATAATTAAAAGAATTCGAAGTAAGTGCTTGTCATGAACGATTTTCTATTGGCACTTTGTTCTTTTATATTTTAGCGCATTTATTTAAAACTATAGGAGTGTACCCTATCAAAAATACTCACAAAATAAACACACTTATTGTAATACATTTCACCTCTCTCTCTCTCTCTCTCTCTCTCTCTCTCTGGCTTGCAATAGATAGCTACATAATATATGCCCAGATTTTCTGACGAATCATTTCCTATTATCACCTTCTGTTTTTCCTTTATTTAATTTTATTTTAGTAATTTATTTAAAGATATATGTTTTGCAAGAGGCTACTCACAAAACAAAAACTTATTTCACTGTTTCTCTACTCTCTCTTTCTTTTTTTCCATCTTTCTCTCCGTCTTTTGAGGGTAACAATAGATAACTACACCTCTGCACATTCTTCTCTCCACAGAACATAACGACATAGGTCATAGATGCTGATGCTGCAGGTTCTAGGGTTAAGTTTCCTGTATATTTTTCTCCCTGTGGTATTGAAGAAATCAGCTTCATGTGTTCAAAGCTAGGGTTGCATTTACCAATAATTCTCTGCAGCTTCGAAGTACATGCAACTCCCATTGGTCCGGGTACTTATTTTCTGAAAACATTGCCAGTGATATCCAAAACCTATTGAGTGGCAGGGAATAGCTTCTGGTACATATATGTAATGTGAAGTAGTGATGTATGCAAAGGAAACAACAGTAGTGAGAAGCCTCAGGTAAATACGCATTTATCATGTGAAGAACTGAAAACAGCGATTTAGAACATTTTAGGTGGCAACCCTTCATTTAGGCATTTTAGGTGTATGCAATTCATACGAGGGCTGTCCCAGAAGCACCCGACCTAACAAAGAAAACACAATTTTGAGAAAAAACATCTTTATTTCTCTACATAGTCTCCTTTCAGCTCGATGCACTTTTCCCAGCGATGTTCAATAGATTTCGATACACCGTTTATACTGAGAACTGTCGAGTTCTGCAAAATAGCCATCAACTGCAAACTCCACCTCTTCATTGTTGGCAAATATTATATCACCAAGCCATTTCCTCAAGTTTGGAAACAGAAAATAGTCAGAGGGGGCTAAGTCTGGCGAATAGGGTGCATGAGGAAGCAGTTACAACTTTAATATTGATTTTGGCCATGGCGATAATGGATGTGTGAACTGGTGCATTGTCTTGATGAAACAGAACTTACTTTTACGTTAAATTCGGCCGTTTTTGCTTGATTTCATCATTCAAACGCTGCAATAAGTTTGCATAATACTCGTCATTTATTGCATTTCCTTTTTGAAGATAACCAATGAAAATTTATCCCACGCGCATCCCAAAAAACTGACGCCACGACCTTGCCCGCAGATGGAACTGTCTTCGCCTTCTTTGGAGACGATTCTCCTCTTTCAATTCAATGTTTTGACTGTTCCTGCGTATCAGGTGTGAAGTGATGGACCCATGTTTCATCCACGCTAGGAATCGACGCAAAAATTCGGCTTTATTGCAGCGAAACATCGCCAAACACTCGACTGAAACATCCTTACGACGCTGCTTTTGTTCCATTGTGAGCAAATGCAGCACCCATCTTGCGCACAGCTTTCTCATGTCTAAATTTTCAGTTAGTGTGCGATGTACAGCACTTTTTGAAATGCCTACGATGTCTGCTAGCTCGCGCTCTCTGTCTACGGTCATCCATTACCATTTTGTGGGCTTTCTTCACAATTTCTGGCGTGGTCACCTCTTTGGTCGACCACTGCGATGTTCGTCTTGGCAGCTCGTACGGTCTCACTTAAACTCAGCCACCCAATATCTTACTGTTGTAAACGAAGGAGCAGACTCCCCCAGAGTAGAATCTAGCTCAGCTTTAATATTAGTTGGACTAAGACCTTTCAAATGAAAGTATTGTATCACATAACGATGAGCAGTTTTATCCATGTTTACAAATTCGCTGAGAGAGTTCACTATTAATAGCTGCCAAATAATTACTTAACAACGTAGCATCGTCAAACTAAAATTTAAGCTTTACAAAGGAGGTACTTTCTGCCATAGTCATTTTTTGAAACAACCGCTATATATACGTCAGGTCGGGTACTTCTGGGTTGCCCTCGTATATTTAGCTTCAGGAATTGATATCCTGAAAATAGTCAATTAAACGTTAAGGAAAAATAGCTTAAAACCTAAGAATCCAGACCTTAGTGATAACTAAACAAAAGTATTTTTAAATTTATAGGAAAATGTAGCCGAGGAAGAAAACGAGGGTGAAGCCTCCGAAAATGAGCCTATCAATGATTCCAGTAGAATAAGAAAAACATCCTTTCGTTCCCCGCCAAGAAAGAAGACCAAGATAACAGATGAACCCCACACAAAGGAAGCATCCAACTGCATGAAAACAGCTGACAAAGTTTGTACTCGTGATGACCTCTCTGTTTACGGTGAACACGTTGCTAACAAACTTAGGAACAGCGGGAGATCTAATTTAGAAATAGCTATTGCACAGCATGAAATTGATAATATTTGTTTCAAACTAATAATGGGTGGATTTTCCCAACAGAATGCTTTTGCATCACAATCAATGAGGATACATTCAACGCCTCCTTCCAGTTCGCTATCTCCTCCTCAATACATACCACGTCCTGCTACTTCCACACTTTACGTCCAACCTCCAGCACCCACCGAATCTCTACCCCAATGTTCACAAGCAAGAAGCACCAATTCCATAGATTTTAAGTATGAATAACTCATTAATAATTACCCATCCATGGAGTTAATATTTATATTACCTTTTAATTATATATGTAACTGTTTAACTGTAGTTATGAAAATAAAAATCACTTCTAGTCATTCAGGATATACTTCTGCTACACATAGGTATCCTTGATTCAGTGAAGATGTGCATTTTATTACTATTATTATTATTATTATTCCCTTCCTTAACATTGTAGGTTTAGCTACAGTTTCATAGGTATAGCTTACTCAGCGGAGAGACACACCTCGAGCACTGCGACCTGCATAGATATTTTGCGGCTACCACCCCACCAGGAGGAAGGATGAAATGAAGGAGACACAGGAGACTACAGGCCGCAGGAAGATAGGTCACAGAGACGCGCGGAGGTCCCTAACATTTCCAAGCTTGAAGACCTGTTCCACTGCTTGAGCTGCCTAGAGAGGGCGATGAAGGACCCGACGAGCAAGCAGCCATCTGGTGTCCGCGGGGAGTACTATTTCCTTTGAGCATGCATCCGCGCCATCTGTCCGGCACTATCAACGCCATGAAACCTGAAGTAAAAGTTTGTTTGCTCGAAGGTTTACCCGGAACCGAAGCTCCCCTTCTAGTACCAGGAGAAAGCGTAAGCCGAGTGACTTTCCCTCCCGTGAGGTTTACCATGAGGCCAATATCTTGAGTCTTGAAAAGATCCCCCGCTTGCGCATGGATGGAAGTGGCTACGCCACTTACGCGGTCAACCCCGAAGGGGAGATTACCGATAGCCTCGGTAGGACCGACAGCTATTTAGGACGCCGTCTACCAGCTCTCCAGGTTGGTGCCGGGGATCATTGAGGCATCTCAAACCTGTCCGGACGTATTCAATCTCCCATGGATATCGGGAACTGCTGCCCCGTCGAGTCCAACCCAATCCGAACTCCCTTTCTAGATGGGCCTTATTTGTTAGTTCCAACGTACTTCTAGTAGCGTCTGAGGTACGAGTGCTAGGGGTCCGCAGCGCCCGCACCACGGCAACTGAAGGGGTCGAACACATCCTCTACGGGGACCTAGAAGCACACCTGAAAGATGAGATGGAAACGGAATGAAGGGTAAATGATGCAAAGGAAATCATTGTGGAGAAGAAACTACCCTAGCCGACCCGGGAAAACCACGAAAAACGCAGAGTCAGAGTGGGCGGTCGCCGAGTATCGAATCGGGACCTCCGAATGCGAATCGCATACGTTACCGCGGGGCCACCTGGCTCGGTTAGTTACGCTTTCATAAAATATGCATTATAATAACTTACCTTTACAAAAGCTTATAAAGCTTCTATGAAAACTTCACAAACTTTTGGCACAATCACGGAACTAGACTGTTTGAAATTCGAAATGCGTGCATACGACTAGCTAAGGAATCACCACTTAGCAAGAATCAGAAAGATATTGTTAATCAGAGCGTAACGTGTGTGGTATTTTAAAAAAAAATACTGTAGTTTTTGAGTTATGCTGTTCAGAGACATACACACAGAGCTTTTTCTAATTCTTTTTATTATTCCGGGAACCTCAAAAGATGTATTTCAGGTGAAATCTCGGTATCGAACTTTTGAGTGGAATTCAATACTTCCTCTACTCACTATAGGCAAGTAGTAGAGAAAGTAGAAAAGGACAATATATGCGAATTTTTCAAATTCAAGAGAGATACGTTATCTCAGAATCAGTAGAGATGTTAAATGTTTTTCTATCAACACAAAATTAAAATACTTTATTTTGTATCCATATATTTTTCTTGTACGACACTTAATATACTGAAGTAGCACAATTTTCAGAGGAATTCGTAAGCATGTCTCAATCGCTTAGCTAAGAGTAGATGAGGTTTAGCGTTCGACTAAATAATTCCACATAAACGTTTTACCAGAATGCAGGTTTTGAGGTACCCTGATATAAAAATGCACATTTTTACTTTCTCTACCACGTACATAGTAAGTAGACAAGGTGTTGCATTCCACCCTAAAATTCTATATCGATTTTTCGCTGGAAATACATGTTTTGAGGACCCCTGAATCCAAAAACAAGCATTTTTAGAAAAAGACTGAACAGCATAACTAAAAATCTAAAATTTGGATAAACACCAAACTTGGTATTTAGGTTTAGTACCTTCTGAAGATACGACACACAGATTTTCAAGACAATCCCCCAGCCCAAACTACCCTTTACACGGATCGTTTTTCAAAATGTTTGATTTTCTAAAACATGGCTCTAATGATTTTGATTAAAATGTCATATTAATGATATTCCCATGACAAACACTATGTCTTGAATTTTCTGGGAATAACCTCTGAAGTCCTCTTCATTCGGAAGGAATTGCGTCATTTTGTATAACTGGTAAACGTTAAACCATAGACGAACCATAGACACACTGTCACTAATGTGTGTAAATATTAGTTTTCTTCGTCTTCCTTAACAGCTTACCCTCCTCATTGTAGGGCTTACACCCCAAGGACTTGCAAGCCAATGTCTTGGGTTAGTAGCCTGTCGAGCAAGAAAACTTTAGATCATAGCATATCCAGAATGGGTGAACAGCCCAATGCCTGGTAAGGCGGTGAAGAAGGAAATTAATATAGTGATCAAAACGATAGGAAAATTCGCGGATCAAATTATCCAACCCAGCATTCCCCTAGTGAGCGAGAAAAACCTCTCAAAATATCCTTCGGACGGATTGATCGATCTGGGGGATTTGAATGCGGACCTCCCGAAGGCAGGCCATAGACGTTACCGCTTCAGCCATCCCACTCTATATATATTCCTTATAAATTGAAAATACGTGTAGTATATGCTCGATGCATGGAAAATTGATGAATTATGCAGCAACATTGGAGATATGCAAGTATATGCATAATAAAATTTCACATACAAGCAGATACTGTAATAGACAGGAATACAAATAAATAAATAACAGCAAGATAGAGAAACAATTACAATTAATTTTCGTATATATTAAATCAATGTATAAAGTAATAAGCTTGAGTTGAAAATATTTGTACTGAGGAAAAGGTCATTAGCGAGTTATGCTAGCCGAGTAGCGAATGTATTAGCATAAAGGTTCCTAAAATGCAGTGAGGGTTAAGTTCAGTGTGTTGGCCAAGTCACGCAGACATAAATTCTGTAAAATAGAAAGGTAAATTAATTCTTAGATTCGTGGAGACATGGCATAGCAACAGTTTCAGAGAATCACAGTTAAGAATTTTAAGATTGGCCCGCGTTAGGAGGAACCTTGAGAGGGATAGTGATAGGTGGAGCTTAAGTTAATAAAAGTTTGTGCATTCTAAATCAGACATACTCTCTCGAGACTTATTCACTTAATCGTGTGAAGACGATTCTTGTAACTATGCGAGTGATAGTTTCATTTTAAGTTGTGAGGCGCTTATTGATGCGCTTCATAAGAAAGATTTAGCGGCGATTATAAGGGATCTTTCCGAATAACATTTCTGCGACTTACGGCAATTGACTTTTCGCTTAATTATTGTTATAGAAGTAATTAATTTGTAAATTCAACAGTCGGCGACTCTTCTCAAACTGAATATTCTAGTCAACATTAAAATTTATCGATCAATTTAAACTGGCGTTATCTTTTCAAAATATACTCACGTATACCCCGAGAAAAATATCTTATAGCTATACCGCTGGCGCAAGACAACGCCGAGCGAGTTACGAGATGACATCCTAAAACTAAGCAACAAGGCGGGTAACATTAATCCTTATCTAAGTTAAAGCAAAGGGTACGGCTTCAAAGCACAGAAGAATATGAAACATCTTGCAAAACTTAATCCCATATCACAAATAAATACAAACTAAATATGAATTAGCATATAAATCCAATGTATAGAAATAACAAAGAATTTCCACTTGGAAAAAGGAAAATAAGTAAAGGTTTAGCGTCCACTCACCTTAAAATTTCTAGAGATGTAATTATTTTACTGCAAATGCATTCTAGATTTTATTTTCCAATATTATAAACTGATTCATATAATATTGAGTTTTCATTTAAAAAATCACAATTTTATATTAAAAATCATATTTGCTTACATTTTAATGGCCTATATCATCTTTATTAATGAGTTCCTTCCCTGCCTTTATGCCTGTGAACACTGTCTTTCAATTTCTATTTTGATTTCAGAGATATTTGCGGTGCAAAATTTTTAGGCGATTCAACCTGTACATATATTTTCCCAGGTAAAAGTTTATTTCGATACAATATCGATGGAACATTTTGAAACAAGAGTTTCTTCTTCGTTTTTGAGTGATCTTCTCAACTAACTCCAACTTGGGTGCTGTAAACTAAGCGCACATGCCAAATTTTAAACCACTTTTATATAAACAGACATTTAAAAAAAAATTATCGGCACTGCCCCAGTAAGGATATTGCAGTAGTCCCCCACAAGAGGACTCCCCAGGAGGGAGGAAAAAGTGAGAGGAGACATCCGGGACCGGAGCTAGAAGTGGCGACACAGCAATGACAGTATCCCTATATCCAGATTGAGATGCCCCGAAAGTCGGGGATCCTAGGGATCTCCGCTCCAAAGGGTCGATCCGAGTACCCCCGCAATCAGTCGAAAGCCGAGGGACGGAGAAAGTTCCACAGAGAGCATCCCTTTTCCGTGCCACGCCGCACCGAAACACCATCGCAGACATTTCCAACCTTCAAACAGACCTAACGGAGTCAGTGATGAAGGAAATGATGAATGAAACAAAATGGAGGGGCAGGAAATTTGGGAACTGAAAGAAACCACTTCAACATTTGCCTGAGGACCCGGCAAAACCCTCGAAAAAATGTGTCAGAGTGGGCGGTCGCCGAGAATCGAACCCAGGACCACCCGAATGCGAGTCCACGGGTTGCCACGGCGCCACCTTGCTAGTAAGCAGAGATTTGTGATAGAAGAATCACAGTTTGTGTGAGTAGTACAATCTACAAGAGCTCACTGCGAATTGTTAATTTACATTGAAAGTCGTGCTGTTTTTTTTTTTGGGGGGGGGGGTCGCACTCCAGATATTTTTCCGGGACGCGCAGGATTTTCTCTTCCCCTGTTTCTTTATCTAAGATACTTTAAGATACATACATTTAGTGTTTAATCCTCTCATCTCTTAAGTTTCTAAACCGATATTTTATAGTGATTTCCAGTGCAGTTCTGAGAAAGCAATTTCTGCTAATCGCAATCGCACTCGTTCCCCCTCAGTAAACCTAATACTGCTTTCAAATAGCTGAGTTGAGATGGCCATTAGATTATAAAACTTTAATTTCGTCTAATTGGTCCACACACTGCAAAACCCTGTCTGTATTAGACGATAGAGCGAGGCAAAATATAAAATATACACTAATACGGCCGTTAGCGCTACGCGGACCAGTATACTTACGATATGAAGTATCTAGAACGCAATTTGAATGTTAAGAAATTACATTTTTTATAAAAATTTTACAAAATGTTCATCTTTAATGAAAATCATAAGATTAATTCATATTAGGTAACATTCACAATGTTTTACCTTTATAATTGTATTCCGTTTCCATATTATACATTCTCTCTCTCTCAGTTAATATTTCCGTTAGAGATTAACAAGGCTTTCCAGATATTGTATTAAGACATTTTTCTTGGAGGATTACATGCACCCTCTCTATATGTAGATGATCTAAAAGAAGAACTGCTGGAGTTCTAAGGTCATATAGAAAATTCAAATTTGACTTACTATTGGATAGGAATCCATTGTATTCCACTCTCTACGATACTTGAGAAAATAAGAATTCAGCAAATATTGAAGTACCAAACTGTAATATGATACAAATATGCTCTCGTTATAACCCTTAAAAGCAATGATTTTTAACACACAAAACATTCATAACTGATGGAAAAAGCTATTTGTTGTGTATTTTAATCTAGTAAAAAAGTGATTTGGAGAGTTTAGTCAGACTTTAAAAATGCAATGCAATGGCAGGGATTTGAACCGCAGATTTTCGGCTTTCCATGCCTATGTTCTGCTGCTGAGTCATCATGACAAGATGTTCGTATGCGCACTGAACGTTCCCACCTGATTCACCTCTCTCCAAAACTTCGAATCATTAGATTCCATTTAGTGCATGGTAATTTGAGAAAATCTTATAAATATGTCTTATCAAAATGTTGTAAATAAGTGAAATTTGTATGTGTATATATATGAATTATACTTATGCTGTACATACTATTTTACAAAGCTCAATAAGAAGCTTGACATTCTCTTTATGTTTTTGATTTCGTGTCCTGGAGGCAGCGTCGTGGCCATGTGGTTAGGACGCTTGCCTCTCACCAACGTTCGATCCCAAAGAACCGTATGTGGGATTTGTGATGGATAAAGCTGCGGCTCGGCGGGTTTTCTCGGTGTTCTCCTGCCATTCCTTCCACCAAACTGCTCTATCACTACCTTCTCTTTCATCCATTTCACCGTCATTTCATATCTCCTTCCTCGCTCTCATACCAGGCTTCGGGCAGATCACCCATCTTAGTTGTTCTGTCTGACCCAAGTTGTCTGTCTGCTCCCTGACAGCGTCTGACCACAGGCAACCGCTTGTAAGTCATGGTGGTGTAAACCTTCCTATCGGGTATGGTAACAGAAAAAGATTATTTCATGTTCCATTAAAGCGCTCCTCTAGGGAAATTTAAGATACCATAGATCTATGCTCTGTTTGGAACCTAAGATATCTTTTACTTCCAGTTTCATAATGAGTTCAGTCACTCTTGTGCGAAAAACTAAAACACACACAAACATCTACACATAACATGCTTCACCTTCTCTTATACCTATGGTAAGTAGAGCAAGTTTTTTCCACGCAAAAACTAAATAGAGTTTTGACCAGAGATGCATGTTTTGAATCCCCCCAAAAAATTTTAGAAAGAGGTCCAAGCGTGCGCAATTTTGTGTTTGTGCGCGCTCATTCGCACTTGAAAGGCCTGATAAATCTGAATTAGTATAGGTACATTTACGCTCAGCTTCTTCCGAAGTTACGACGCGAATATTTTAAATAAAACATCTCCCATCCCAAAACTAACGTAAACACGGGAGTGCTTTAGTTATTTTTCATTTATTGAATACTTTCTAACGAGCTTTATTAAAATGCCATATGTTTAAGGTATTTGCGTGATAAATAAAATGCTTAATTTGAATTTTCTGCAAATAGTCTGAGGTTCACTTCATTTTGAATTATTATTGTATAATTCTGTATAAATTGTAAACCGTAAGAGATAAGACAAAAGGTTATGACATGCAAAACATACATTTGTTAGAACACACATTTTATTCTTATAAAATAAGCTTATTTTGTTACATTAACCTTTCGGAGATAATTCGTTGCTATTATTTGAATTTCCCGAAATTCATATTTCTGAAGTGCCTTGCTCAGCATTCTCTTGTTTCTCGTATTGTCATTCAAAGAGTATGGAATCTGGAAGGCAGCATGTAGTCACCCACATTTTAAAGACTTAACTATGACTTTAGACTCTGGTATTCTCTTTGTAACTACCTCGTTCAACATTATTAAAACCATTTCTGTAAACCCTTAGATAAACATGAAATAGATAGAAAAATTAAATTTTTACTTTCTCTACACATACAAAGTAGATAGAGAAGGCGTTGAATTTCATCCAGAAACTCTATACAGAGATTTCAGCGGAAATACACGTTTTGAGGCACCTGCATCCAAAAAAAGTTTTAGAAAAAGTTCGCGCGCGGGTGTGCGGTGCATGTGCGTGTGAACAGTATAGCTCGGAAACGAAAATTCGGATAAATAACAAACTTGGTATTCAAGTTCAGTACCTTCCAAAGATGACACATGAAGACTTTTCAGGAAAATTTCCCCCACACCAAACTACCCTTTACATTGAACATTTTTCAAAAAATTTTATTTTCTAAAAAATTGTTTAACGATTTTGATTAAAATACGATATATTAAAGATATTTACATAACAAATAAAATGTATATCTTGAATTTTCTGGGAATAGCCTATGAAGTTCACTTCATTTGGAGGAATTTGGTATAGCTGGTAAACGTTAAGCGACAGACGAAAACGTACTACACAAGAAACTTATATCTCTTAAAACACACAATTCATTTCAAATAACTTTTCTGTTGCATCAGAGTCATTTCCGAGATATCCATTACAAATGGATCGAAATGCTTCGGTTGTTTCTCACAATTCAATTGAAAAAATATGGAATTTTAAGGCAGCCATAGCGTCTAGTTCTTACACTTTTGACTATCGCTATTCTCTTTATATCCATAACGATATATGTGAAGTAGTTGTTTAAATTAGCTCCGCGTATGGACGCCAATTTGAAGTTGGTTTGTTATTTTTACGAATTTTTAGCACCACGCTTTGGGAAAGCCGATTTGAATTAAGTTTGTATTGAAGGAGTTGTATTATATTTCAAGTGTTGGGGAGCCGAACTTGTAGTAGTTGCAACCGCACGTATGGTACCCGGTTTCCGGTAGCCTTCGCCCCAAATGTACTTTCAGGTGGCCTATGCCCCAAATTTAAAAATATTAACTTTGTAATTTGACTGTTTCTTTAAAAATTATATATTTATGTTTGCCTCGGCTGCGTCAGTATTATTTTAGAGACATGGATATCTTGGCAGGGCGTGATGCGACAAGAATGTAGGCTTACACAGACTATTATTTTACTTCACTCCTTTTATTAATACTTGATACGATTTAAATAGCACTTCATGGATATAAAGAGAGCTGTGAGATTATTTTATGAATTACTTGCACTTTTTAACACGTATACTATTTTCGTCTCACACGAATACGTAATTAATTTCTCGAGGATACATCTCGCGTCTGGTTATGAGCACTGTCTAGAAGCAACACGTCTGGTTATGAGCACTGTTTGGAGGCAACTGAATTGATTTCAACCGTCTAAACTTGTAAATTTCTGTATTTCATGTCTCTGATTGGCTAATCCTAGTCCAATAGAATACCTTCATTTAAATAAAGCCTTTTCTGGTTGTTGATTGGCTATTTTTAAACTTTCTCAAAATTTAATTTATTGCTGCTCTAATAGTGACTAGTAGCAGTAGCTACCTCATTGTTACCTCATTGTTAGCAACTTTAAACCTATTTTTCTCACAGCTCCTACATTATTAAATTAAGTAATGCATTCACATAACATTATTGAACATGTTTACAATAATAAAAGCATATGCAATGACTGTTGCATACATTTTACAAATTATTACATATACATATTGCTTCAAGGTGGGCTTTTATTGAATTTACATATTATATAATTTGACTGAAATCATTTAAGTGTTAAAAATACTGACTCATGTGCAATATAGTTATTTCAGCAAAGATTTATTTGGATTAAAATTAAGTAGCTATAAAAATAAGGTTTAATAAGACTAGTTGGTATACCCACCAATAAACGATAGAGGATTGGGAAAGTCATATGAGTGTATCACATTAAATGTCTTAAAAATAGTTTGTGGGAGGGATATCAAAATAAACGACAGTGACTAGAGAGAATCATACAAATTTATCACTTTAGGTGTTTGCCTTCAGAATGGTCCAGGTTGTAACACCAATTATTTGAGCTGTTGAAAGGTGTGGTTTAAGTCACAAAACAAATGTTTTGCTTTTACTATATTTCAGTTTTCTCATTTCACCTAACCGGTATAATGTCCTTTAAATTGCATAGCCAATGCGGAGTTTGCATTTTGTAAACCTACCTACATGTGTGGGGTTTTAATGTTATTTTGTATGATAGTATACTTAGTATATCTATAAAATCTCCAAGGTTATATTCACTTTTATGGTAGCCGTAGAACTGTTTGTCAGAACTTCTTAAGGGGTGCTCAGGAAAACATGGTACTTGTCCGTAGACCTGATATACAGGGTTATTCAAAAAGAAGGAACAAACTAAATATTTATTTATAATGAACGACAATGCATAGCGACACATACGACCCATCATTGAATAGAGGAAAGTTTAAAGTTTTAAGCCCCACCTATTAGTTCCATTTAGTGCCTACAGGGGCGCTGTGTTTTGTTTACAAGAAAATGGCCACGCCACAGGAAAAGTCGTTTTGTGTGCTGCATTATACAAAGAGTGAATCTATTGTTCCGTTGCAGCGTGCATTTCGTTTATGTTCAACAATGAGCCGCCTCGTCATAAAACATTTACAAGTGACACAATAAATTCGTAGAAGATGGTTGCGTATGCAAACGGAAAAGCACTGGTCGTCCTCGCATAACAAATGCTGCTCATTTTGAACACACAAAATAAAATTATGAACTTTTCTTTCTATTCATGATGTATCGCATGTGTCGTCATCTATTGTCATTCATTAGAAATAAAGATTTGAAGTCTGTTCCTTCTTTTTGAATAACCCTATATGTTTACAAATTTGGATTCGTGGCTTTATACAACTAAATACTTGTGTAATCTGTACTTTGTGTTACTTCTGATTCTATGCCTTTTACGCCATGTAAAACTGAACGAAAATGAATGAATAAATAAATAAATTCTTCTAGATCAAATGCCATCACAATCTAAATGGTATGTATTATGCTGCCTATTCAGTGACGTTTTAGCTAGTTGGGTGGGGTGGCTTATCTCTCAGGTAGTAGCAGTGGTGGTGGTATTTGCTAAGTACTTAGTATTACATTAATTGCGTAACACAACCGCATGAACCATAAGACCGTACATGCTCTCTATAAAAATACCTGGTCTGTAAACTTGACTTGCAGAATCAACCAGAAAACAACTACTTTATAATCACAATACTATATACATACATATAAAATGTAAAATACCGTAAATCACACAAACCTACTCGCACACAAATACTCAAGTACCACATATATTTAAAGAAAATTTACATAAACAACTTATCTTTTAGTACACGTACTTCCATTAAGTATGTGCCCAAGCTTGGCCAGTTTTGGCTGTTTGGAATCAAGTCCCAGCATGCTGTCCTGCGTCTGTTGGAAGCCAAAAACACTTCCGGTAATAATTTTTTCCTAACACCCTCCTCTGCACACATGCTGTCAAAACATGCGTCCAGTCTTCCCGTTCCCCGCATAATGGACAAATCCCCCTGCCATTATCATCAACAATCTTGCGAGCTTTCCACCCTACCAAAATCATCCTCTCTTTTATACCCAATTCAAAATATGTTTCCTTACCCCAGTTTTTACTTCATTTTGTAACTCCAATGTTGATCTTTGTCTACATTCAGATTCTATTTCCTGCCTGTTTATATCACATAGTCGTCTTTTGACTCTTTTCACGGCACCGTGTGTATTTTCATTACCCCTTTGCCAGATATTGTTTAAGCCAATTTTTTATAATTCCCGTTGTAACGCGCCGCCCACCATTTTGGATGCTCTATGTTGTTCATTTGATGACGATAACATATTGCTCTCAGACTTCTTTGATCACCTTTAATTATTCGCAGCCAGTACCTAACTACATTTAGTTTAGAAAATACAACATTTTCCCAGCATCCTGCCTCACGAAGAACTCCGTAATTTGAGGTACCCCTCCCAAACCCTAAAATACGCTTCCAGAAATTACATTGTTCTTTATTTACATTGTCCACCCCCTACCATCCCCACATTCACTGCCGTATAGTAATGAGGACCTAACCATTGCTTCATACATGGTCTGTAATGTTTTTACTGGCATATATGGTGCCCGGGTCAATATCCTTAATACTTCAGAAAGTTGTCCAATCCCTTTGTGTTTTATAAACTCCATGTTCTTATTCCATTTTCCACCCATATCAAATCTTACTCCTAGGTAATCGAAATGTTTAACATTTTTAATTTCTTCCTCCCCGTATGTTCACTTTTCATGTTGGTCATACACATATCCATTTTTAAAGGTGAGTGTTTTAGTTTTAAGAATATCTACCTCCATAACCCATTGCCTACAATATCGTTGAAGAGCATTTAAACCAGACTGCAAACCTTTTTATCGTTTTAGAAAATCTCTCAGGCAAAACTAGCTGGTGGGAGGGGCACACAGTATGCTGAACGCCTGCCGTGCGTGACGCGTACAGCGAAAAACAGCCACAGTCTTTCACTATCGCGCGTCTTTACCCCTCACTTGTCTCATAGCAAGTAAACACTTCCTCCTGAACCCCTACCTGCTTGGATAGCCCCCCCCCCGCACACACAGTAGTACTTGAACAGACAGTACTACTATGTTCATAATATGGAAACAGCACTTATCAAAGAGCAAAATCGGATCACTAAGCAGCGCCCGAGATACAACGGTATATGAACGAACTGATGACCAGGCAACGGAGGGAACACCTTGCACCTCGAACCAACGTCTATAACCCCCATTGTGCTTACCACTCCCAGGAGGAACGGATGAGGTGAAGGAACCCGGGAGACTAAAGTCATCAGACAAGCTAGTCTATAGAGGTTCCTAACGGTTCTAAGCTTGATGAGCCGGTCACACGGAGGACTCCTCAGGGAAGCCTGCCCCCTGCGGAATCGGGGAGAAATCTATTCACCTGAGGCGACTCAGAGAAGGCTGCCATCTGGCAGGGCCGAGAAGAACTTTTCAACGAACAAGCATCTGCGCCACATATCCAACACCAATCGACACTGTACAGCCCATAAGCAACCTGAAACATGACCAGAGTGGCCCAGGAATCGAACCTAGAGTCTCCCGCATGCGAGCCTCGCACGTTACCGAGAAGACCTTTTGCTCGGTTACAGTGATACAAATAATACAGACTATAGTGCATTAACTTTCGTTAGCATGATTTTCTTTGAATAAAAAGAATATTTATCTCAAGTTCACACTATAAGAGTTGTCATACGTAAATCAATTTCTTCTGTAAACTATCAAATGATTTTCGTCATTTCGCCTCATTATGCAAAATCTAAAGTTAATAAAAGTTTTGGTTATAGTTTTACTACATATATACACATTAATTACGTCCCTTTAAGTTAATAGTTTTAAAGGACTTTGAATTAAGGAACAATTTTTGGTGTTTTTTTTGTAACTGTTCAACTTTTTAGTCTCTAGAAAGAGCATGGAATTGTTCTAATAAAAATTCCCTCTCCAACCAGGAATCGAACCAAGACCTTCTAGACTACTGTATACTATGTGTACGTATATATAAGTTACGTAGCTCCATTTAAGTTCACCTGGCCTACATATCGGTTACATATTAGATCCAACAAAATGATTTGAAACTATCTCACCCAAGCCAAGGAGATCAATGGCGAAAAAAGAATATCTACCAACCAACAGTTCCACATTATAAACAAAAATATTCTATTTAACACATTGTGGTAACTTGGCTGTTAATAGGTGCCCGCGGAACAATTCAAGACATCTACAAGATGTTGGGCTTACCCATCATATACATTAAATCATTCGGAACGTCTGCTTTGAAGATTCAGTAGCCCTTTCAAGAAATCATCTTACAGCCCTTGTAATCCACACTGACGTCTCCTATGTTGTTCTACTGACTTTCCCCGAATCATATCGTGAATTTTCAACCCACAGACACATACTTTTGAGACAGTCTAAATGGGAGATAAGGAGGTTGCGAGGCCAGTGCGGTAGTTATCACAAAGAACCGCTACACGCAGCCGACCTGGGCACGGGGCAACCGGTTTTATGCATTCCCTATCTACTATATTCAAAGACTCTGATCAAAGCATATTTCAATCTTCTTACCAGGGACATTTGCAAAACCTCTAAAATTTCATTTAATTTGAATGTTTCCTAACGGTAACATCATTGCTTAATTTAGCATTGTTTCATTGTATGACTTTGTTCTGTTCTTATTGTCGTATTCAACCATTTATGTGTGCTCTTATTGGTAATTTTGTGACTGTTATGCTTTGTCCAAGAGGCAGCCTTTCAGCAGAGGAAGCTTAAAGAAAATGGGGGGGGGAGCTTTGAGTTAAATAATAATTACTGCTGGTGGTTTCTTGTAACTCCTCTTAAATTTTCAGTCTCAAGAGGGCACAAGAATTTTTTGAATTAAAAATTCTTTCCTGCAACCAGGAATCGAACTAGGAGTTCTGAGATAGCCAATAGATAACCGATGATTTTTGTCTTTCCTGCAAAACTGAATACTTTTGATTCTCTACGATTCATTTAATTTAACAAGTCCAAAATTACACAGAACACCAAATAAGGTGTGCAGATAAACTGCTTACAGATTCCAAAAGCCTACAAATACATGTCATTGATAAAGAGACTGAAAAGATGTGAAGTGTAAAACTATTCGAGTATTCGTGAAGTGAGAGGTTACTCTCGTATCCTCGCAATATCTCCTGCAGTGCGGAAAATTTTCGAAATGTGCTCAATAACGTGTGTGTAAGCCAGTGCATATTGTGATTGCTAAAGCAATTTATGCCACAATTGTGGTAATTACCATTATGGAGCCATTGAGATTAATATTATCGTGTGCAGGAGCACATCCCCTCTCTTTCACCCCTTGTAATGATCGATCGAGCTCCAACAACCAGAAACAAGCCGTCCAGGCTGGAGGCTCTTCTCCACTCGTTTTTACCACCACCACCATGGTGACGTGGATGAGTGAGTGGCCACACAAAATGGATGTGACGTAATTACAAATTACTGGAAACATAATATTAAGATTTGTATAGTCACTGATCTGAACAAAGGAATTATTCGTCCTTATTCCCTGGACATTCCCAAGAGAATGCATTTGAAGCGTTGCACAGTTTATTGATAGAATAAGCAATAGAATTTTCTTCTTCCTTCATGCATTAGACATTTCCGTCTGTGCAATCTGCATATCCTGTTCGTGCCACCTTTTATTTGGTCTTCCAATATTTATTTTTCCTATTGGTTCTTAATTCTTAAAATGGAGTGACAGTTCCTCTATACTCATACTTTGAAGATGACTTATCCACTTAGTTTTATATTCTTTAATGTTTACTCTCTACAACGTACGTAATAGGTAGAGAAGGTACTGCATTCCACTTAAAAATTTGATATCGAGATTTCACAGGAAACAATGCTTTAAGGCCACTGAATCCAAAAGAAAAAACATTTTAGAAAAAGATCTATGTGTGTTTGTGAAAAGAAAAAATGAAAAAACATATAAATACCAAACTGGTTTTAGGTTTAATAATTAGGTTATTTTTAATTAGGTTTAATAATAAAAATCCCCAATTCCGAACTACCCTTTATATGAAACACCTTTTGAAATCTTATTTTCTAAAAATGGCTAACGATTTTGATTAAAATGCCATACACTAAAGGTATTTATATACAAATAAAATGTATATCTTGAATTTTCTGGAAATAGCCTGTGAAGTCCTCTTCATCCGGAAGGAGCTTTGTTTAATCTTTTATAACTGGTAGACGTTAAGTGATAGACGAAGGCGTACTCCAAAACAATTTAGATTTCTTTAAAGCACAGAATTTATTTCAAAATAACTTTTTGTGGCATCAGATATTTTCGAGATATCCGTTATTTATGGTTCGAATTATTCAATATTTAGCCATTCTTTCAGTCCTGTCAATTTTCAGTTAGAATTTTAAGACCAGTGTGTAGGTTCCAGACCTAAAACATTTGGCTATAGCTATTCCCTTTGTATCTGTAACGAAATATGTAATGCAGTTGTTTTTACAATGGTTATCTCGGTTAAAATGAAGTAGATAAGAAAATAAACCTTCGTAAGAATAAGAAATAAGGGATAGAGAGTAAAGAAAGTCATGTGAATGTAACATCAGATTTCTTCATTCAGATAGCATATTTCTAATTATTTTATTATGTGATCTGTTCTCTTTTATCCTGTCACTGCCCTTAAAAGCTTCATTTGATTCTTCGAATCTCTTTTCGTTTTTCTGTATAATCTATGCTTCATTCCCATGCAGTAATTTTGGCACTGACATCACTGTATAAAATTTTAATATTGCCCTTTTCTTGATTTGTTTTTCAGACATCTTTTTATAGTGCTATTAAAAATAATAAAAAAATTCCATTTTTTAATAGATCAGACTCTTCCCGATGATAAATTTCATCCTAAACATTTAAATTCTATCACCTGTTCAACAATCTATCTTCTATAACAATGTTTTATCTTATCCTTTCTTTTCCTTTGAACCCCACCACTTTCTTTTTACTTAGGGAGATATACATTTTATATTCTTTTGCTAATTTATTCAATGCAAAAGTTGACTTTTGAAGATTTTCTTCTGAATTAAATACAATAATCTGGTCGTCCGTGAACATGCATAGTACAATGTAATCTAAGTACGCTAAGAAACTAGGTAAATGTAATGATCTTTGAGAACTAAAAAACAAATTTGATGTATTACATTCACATTATTTTCTTTCCTCACTCTTCTAAAATGCATTCTTACGAAGCATTGTTGTTTTATCTACTTCTTGTTAATTGAGAAAAGCTTTTATTGTACGTTTACACATTTCTTTCTACGTATAAGAAGAATATAACAGGCTAAAGCGATAGTCGGATTTTTTAAAAGCGAGTCGCCATGTGATGGTTTTTAAATCTAATACTCTCTACATGAACAAATAAAGAAATAGCGACTTACCGCTTGAAAAGAAGGGTATAGAACATTTAAAACAATAACAAAGAATATTTCAGAAACTGTGAACGCTACAACAAATGTTATTCAACATGAACTGTATGTTTTAAAGGATCTACACTTTTTGTGTAGTAAGACTGTCTGTCTCTTACGGTTTACTAGTTATACAATAGTTATTAAAAATAAAGAGGGCTTCATAGGCTATTTTCGGAAACGTCAAGATAAATCATTTTATTTTGTTATATATATATATATATATATGTTTAATATGTGGTATCTTAATTAAAATACTTGAAGCAATTTTTAAAAAATAAAAAATATGAAAGATTTTTTCCATGTACAGGATAGCTAGAAGGGATTTGCTCGAAAACCTTTGTGTTGCATCCTTGGAAAATGTTGAACTTATATACTAAGTTTGTTATTTATCGAACATTTCGTCTTGTTCTATGCTGTTTACATACATACACGCAATCCCGCATGCTCACGGACTTATTCAAAACAGTGGATTACAATCGCAGGATTTTCTGCACCCACTATAACTTAGGGTGTAGGGTACACAACGGAGAAGGAAACCTCGCACTCTGCGACCTATGGGAGATCTATTGTAGCTAGCATTCCCAGGAGGAGGGATGAAGTGAAGAAAGAGGAGAGCACAGGCCACAGAGATTCGCCTAAGTCTCTAACACTCAGAGACCCATTCCACTACTGGAGCTGACCAGAAACGGCGATGAATGTCGTGTCCAACCAGGGAGCACTCTAATCTTCATGGGGATAACTCTTTCCTTGGAGCAAACTCTGTAACATCCGTCGGCACTACCTAACGCCACGAAACCTAGAAGCGTGAGCGGGAAACTGAATGAAAGAGAAATAATGGAAAAGAAGTCGTAGTAGATGAGAAAAAACTCTGCATTCGCCTACCAACCAGTAAAAGCATGAAAAATTCAAGGTCAAAGTGGTACGGTTCACGGGAATCGAACCCGGGACCTTCCGAATGCGAGCCCCTCACGTCACTGCGGTGCATCTCGTTCAGTCCCACTATAACTTACTATTCAGCAAAGTATACACAAAAAGAGGTTTGTTTTTCTACTTTCTGTCAATCATGATAACTGTTTTATCAAATGCTTCAACCCATATTTGTGTAGCTACATAGCAGCATATGGTACACGGGTATGATAACAACATTTTTAAAATGGTTCTCCCTGTGTATATATTGTACTTTTGTATGGCCTGATGGGAACAAAATAATGGACGTAACATTTCATAAACGTATACATTAAAATACAGGAAATGTCGACCAACAATAGGAAGTATCTCGTAAACAGCTAAAACTAACAAAACTGATTTAACACGAATTACATATTTTAAAAATCATACATTTTTCCCATTTATTGTATCCATCTGTTATGGCTTCATAATACAAAATTCACTCAAAATGAAGCGATCTTCAGTTTATTCAGAGAAAATTCAACTATCGATACTGGTAGTCAGGGTCATTGAGGTACAAACTCGTGAACGGGAGGTCTGCTGTTCAGATCTTGTCAGGACGATCCTCCCTGATTGAGGTGCCTTCCAGGTTTTCCTGAGTGCTCACATTGGCAAATGCCGGAGAAGTATTTTAAGTTTAGGCGTGGAACGTTACCTTCCCAAATGCTTCCCCAATTATCATATCATTTTATTTATCATTAGTATTCACCGCCCTGTGGCGACGTATATATTAAGAACGAGTGTTGAACACTACTGAAAAACAAACAACGCAATATACACATTCTATTGCTATTGTGAATATACAGGGAGAGCCAAAAGACTACGAACCGGCTGCGCGGTGTTTTTCCTGTCCGCGTCCTCGGCGCTCGTTGCCGTCTGCCACTATCATAGAAAGGCGCGGATGAAACCATACAACATTTTTAAAACTACTTTTAAAGGCTTTACTTAACAACTTCATGAAAGTTTGAGGACAGACTTATTAGTAGAGATTTGTGGCCCTCTCGGTCCCACGACCTAACCTCTGCGATTTCTATCTCTGATGTAACTTAAAGTGTACAAGACAAACCCACACACCCTGGAAGAATTAAAACAAAATATCCGCCAGGAAATTGCCGTTATTTCTCAACGTGAACTACGGCAAGTGATGAACAGTTTCCTAAAGAGGTGCCAAAAATGTATGGACAACGACGGTGGTCAGTTTCAGCATCTTTTATAAAGTTGGTAAGTAAATCGTTAAAAGTAATTTTAAAAATGTTGTATGGTTTCATCCGCGCCTTTCTATGACAGCGGCAGACGGCAACGAGCGCCGAGAACGTGGACAGGAAAACACCGCGTAGCCGGTTCGTAGTCTTTTGGCTCTCTCTGTATATCAAATAATCAAAACCGTTAAAGCTACTTTTAAGAAAATTGGAAAATAACGGAAATTGTAAAAGGTAGTTTGTGGTGGGGAAATTTTGGTTAAAATCTTCCTTCGCAACCTCTTTGGAAGATGCCTAATTAAATAACAAGTGGGGGTTTATCCTATCTTTGGATTTTAGTGATGCTGTTCACACACACACA
Organism: Deroplatys truncata; assembly: GCA_030765065.1. NCBI lineage: Eukaryota > Metazoa > Arthropoda > Insecta > Mantodea > Mantidae > Deroplatys > Deroplatys truncata. The sequence continues at coordinate 102,039,689 of CM060985.1, forward strand.
CACACACACACACACACACACACACACACACACACAAAAGCACGCGCGGAACATTTTCTAAAAGAAAGTGCTATGTTTTGGTTCCATGGACCTCAAAGCGTGCATTTCTGACGGACTATTCCTTTTATAAAATTCAGTGCTTCCTCTAATAGGTAAACGGTAGAGGAAGTAAATATGGGGTCTATTCCGAGAGTCCAATAAACTGGGTTATAACGGCATCATTCAAAGCGTGAATTGATATACTCTTTTTAGGGATTGAATTGAGGACCTACATAGATCTAAGAATCTATAAAATTAAATTACATAACTTTCTGTGCAGAGAAAACATAACTCGATTTTTTCCCAGTGGGACTGACAGAAAATGTTTTTGAGACGGAGTATATTGGCGTACTGCTGAATACTACAGTCTAAGTGACCTTGGTGTGGATAACATTATCCTGTCTGAAATGAAGTTAGGTGAAGGCCAGCCAAAAGTTGCCTCAGATAAGAACTAATCCGTTCGTTATCGCACAGGAAGAGGGTGTGGTTTTGGGCGTTCGAGCCGCCCACCACTATATCTCCCCTCTATACCCCTCCCAAGACGAAGCGAGAAAACTGCACATCATCCTCGAGTTAACTTCTCGCTTTTAAAGTGGGATTTACCTTTTGGTAAGTTAACAGCTCGCCGCATCTCCTAACTATGGTTTTCGTTTACACTTAGGACTAGCCTGTCTCTAAATCCTCATTCAATAGAATCGGGAGCAAGTAATTAAATGTCAGATTAGTGTAACATTTCTAATTTAATACTGCTAGATGAATTTACATTTTGGAACGACGAAAGCTAGCCTTTTGCAGTGTTTAAGCGCAACAATTCCCATTATTAATATAATGAGTAAAGGCATAAGAGTAAAAAATCGGCTGTGTTACACTCACATGGCTTTCTCTACTCTTGTACAAACTGTTTTTACAAACGCTTATTCTCCATACGCTTCATGTTAATCGAGATATCGAGATGTTAATCTTATTGCTAATTTTCTTGTAGATGCAAGGGGAATTGGTAGGCTTTAAGCGATAGTCAAATATTTTAAGAGCTGGTTGCTATGTGGAGTATTCCATTCTCTTTGCATTACCAGGACAAAAAAATGAATAACAAATTTCCATTTGAGAAAAAGCCTAAGTATTGGAAAATTTAAGGGTATAACAAGCAATATCTCGAAAATGGTTCGCTCAACAACAAAAATGTATATGACATAAATTGTTTATTTTAACGCGATCTACATTTTTGTGCAGTAAAATTTTGTCTATCGCTTATGGTTTACCAATTATGCAAAAGTCGTGCACAATGAAGAATACTTTTGGAGACATTCTCAGAAAATTCGAGATATACATTTCAATTGTCATGAAAATATCTTAAACATATGATATTTTAATCAAAATCGTTAGACATTTTTGAGAAAATTAAAATTTTCGAAAAATGTTCCTTGTAAAGGGTAATCTGGGGTGGGGGGATTTTCTTGAAAACCTTCGTGTCGCATCTCTGGAAGATACTGAACCTAAATACCAAGTTTGGTGTTTATCCGACTGTTCGTGAGTTATGCTGTTCACAGACAGACAGACAGACACACACACACACATACACACGGACACGTTTCCAAAAATACTATACGTAGTAGAGAAAGTAAAAATGTATGAAAAAATTCTCATCTCATTGTCTCATTATTAATAGCTTATCTCATCTTTACTTTTTGTACTACATATTTATGTAAGTGGAAGAAGTTTGTACCATCCAAGAATTCGATACCGAGATTTTACCGGAAATTCACGCTTTGAGACTCCCTGAACCCAAAAAAGCACTTTTAAAAAAAGGTCCGTATGTGTGAGAGAAACTGAACAGTATAGCACAAAAACGAAAAGTCTTATTTAAGTTGCTGAACTTAAATACGAACTTGGTATTTAAGTTCAGCAACTTCCAAGGGTACGACACGAAGATTTTGAATAAAATACTCTCATTCCAAACTAACCTTTACATGGAAGATGTTTAGTTATTCTTTGTTTTCTCAAAAATGGCTCACGGCTTTTATTAAAATACCATATGTTTAATATATTTGCATGACAAATGAAATGTGTATCTTGAATTTTTGGGAATAGCTTGTGAAGATCTATTCATTCTGAATAGCTTTTGCATACACCATAAGAGGTGGACATTCTAGTAAGATACAAAATATAGATTCTTTTCCTGTGGTCAAGCAAAGAGCATGAAATTTCAAAACCCATCACATAACAATATGCTCCTTAAAAATCTATAGTTTTACCTACTGTATCTTACAACGAAATGTGTAAATGTTAACTGAAAGTTTATCTGGAACTAGCTAGAATAATAATCTTTTGTATGAACAGTTTATAGAAGAGCGAGTGGAGAAAGTCGAGTGAATGCAACATGCTTTTTATCTCTTGCACTCTTGTTTTGTTTTTTAATTTGCTCTTTCATTTTCCTTATCCTTTTCTTCCATAATTTAAAACAGTAAATGGACCGTGATATAACTAAGGAAGAAGTTATTCACGCCTCTAGACCCTTTAAACCAATAGTACTGTAGTAAACTTGGTTAATCTTAAGCTGTGCATCTATGGCGCATGCTCTGCTGATCAACAGATATAAATCTTATCGATTTCTTTTCTGGGGACATCTAAACGAGAGAGGCGAGTTTTCTTCTCCTATTCGGCATTTCTTCACTGTCCGCAAGATGACAAAACTTTCGAAAGTATGGTTTATATTAATAATTACCTCTTGAACACTGGATGGATAAGAAGATGCCTGCTTGATATCTTTAGGTCTTCCTACATGTCTATATTTTAAACCCTCCCAATGTCTAATGCGTGAATTAAGCGATAGAATAGTTTCTCGCAATGACACAATAAATACACTCTTAAATCCCAGGTATAGCAATTACTCAGGACTTAACATGATGAACTCCCTGGAGTTATCTTCTGGCGCTCTCGCATGCATTGCATTGCCAATTCACTTGTTATTCGCTTACAAACAAGGGTTCTTAAGCGAGCCTGATAAGCACCCACGGAATATTACCATCATAAACCCTTTTTTATATATCTGTAAAGTTTAGGACTAACAGAAAATATGAATATAAGCGTAGGAGGCGCTAATTGCTGGTGATTATCCCATCGGGGACTGCGTGTGTGATCGCCCATCTAAAAAGAGATAATTATCCCTTATCAGTTAATAGTTTTCTCAGTGTTGACACATTTACCGGAAAGGAAAATAAAAATTTTAGAAAATAAGGTCATAAGCAGCGTTTTTGAGCTGATTTGATTTTCCAGCCTTTGAGCTACACAGGGCTGGTGTGTAAGCATATTTTATTAACAAAATTAACTCCTAAATAGTTAATTAAACTAAATCCCCAGTGTGTAATTATTCGTTTCCTTTTTAGGCTTAGATTTCTAATTCGAATGCCTAGCATGCTGATTCAAAGAATCAGATGTAACACATTCGGGCTTGTGTTTGAAAAGGTGGTTTTAGGTTCTGAGAACTTTAACTTTCGCATATGCATATTATTCCACCTACTGTTTCTCAAGTTCAGTTTAATAATTGGGGTGAATTTTATAAGCAATAATTTAAAATTAAGAAACAGGAAATTACAATTCGCAGCAAGAACTACGAAATTCTAAGGAAAGCATAATAACTGCTCAGTCGTTTAATCTCTAAATTTAAGATCATTGCCACAGAACGGATCATGTCAGCATGTCTGACTGAAAGAAGACGCGTTATGTCGTCAGCGGCACAATTCAGAAGTATTGTTTATTAGGAAATGCTGAAAAAATATTAATAGGTATAAAGCGTATAAATGTTTAATTGTCTAGAGGCTCGTTTTCGGAACGTGTTTTGTGGTTGTTTGTTTGGTTTTTTTTTTTTTTGCACCTTTCGCCTTTTGACAACGGATGACAAGTAGGTTGGAGCTGTGCATCAAGTGCATTTTTCTCCAAGATAGACTGCAGGAATATTTTGTCCTTAATTTCCTAATAGATTTATTAATGATAATCACAATTTAAATATAAACCTAGTAGCATTTTTTAATCCTCGAGTTACAAACCCCCGATATATAATAATATGCTTTAGTTCAATGATGATCCGTGATACCACCACCAATAATAATTCCATTGTAAATATGCCGGAGAAGGTTGCCATATATGACTTTCATTAACTTATTAACAGGCCCATAGTAACGTATACTGAAACAAATAAGGACTGCACTTAGATTTATACTTGTTCTTTCTCAAAGAAGAAATCCAGCTGATAAACCATAATATGCCCATCCCCAATTTGCTCACCTTTCTGATGTTATCATTACTATTGCTCTAAGGCCCAATTCTATTTAAAAACGGACATAATGTTATTTAACTGTTCTTTCACACTAGCCACTTGTAGGCTAAAGCTGTAAAGGCAGAATCAGACTGGAAAACTCGATGCTATAGCCGGAATTTGAATCGAGGATCTTCTGCCTATTGTACCGCTGTACTAATTGAGCTGCCACAGCAACATGTCGGTACAACATTAAATCCCCCACTGACTGGTATTTTTTCCGGTAAACCACTAGGCGTTCTCAAGCACATTTTGAGATAACCCACCCCAATGGCGATTTTCAATGTCTTAAGTACTTAAGTCCCGGGTTTCATAGTTAACCATTATTTGGTCGATCAATGGCATCTAAGAGAGACGGCATTGACATGGAAAGCCGAAATTCTGTGGTTTGAGACCTGGCCAAGGGAATTCTTTTCAAATTTGTTTCAAGCCTGCACACATTCTGTGTGAATGAGCGATTTTCAAAACCACTAGTGATTTATTTTGTTCTCTCTGTGTAAAGGTTTCATGTTGCTTAAATAGTATGAAAGAACTGTGATTTAATGTATTTATTTTGACATCATATTAGTAATATGGAAAAATTTTAGTCCATTAAGGCTTATTTTTCCAAAGGAGCGATGCAAACCTAATCTGAACGGTTTACATTTCATATTTTGTGAAACTATCCATATATATATATATATATATATATATATATATATATTGTTCGAGTACTTACATATCTATAGCTATCATCTACATTCTCAAATAACCGAAATGTATAGCCGATGTCGTTAAGGCACGGACCCATGAAAGGAAGTGTGATTCAATTAGCGGCAAAACCGTACTCCCCGACTGAGCTTTTTCCAGTTTTCCTCAGTCGTAAGATTTCCTTCCCTATCCCAATTATCATTTCATTTAATCTATCACCAGTATCAGTGCCTGTGGTGGTACCATATTAAACGTAAGCGCGAAATTTAAGCACTATTTAAAAAAATAGTGAATTAATTAAAATCCTGCAGTAAACTGACTAAATCCAGTCTACCCCTACCGGTCAATTATAGGTAACTACTTTTAAAGAACTGTTCTGCAGTGCAGTAGTGAATGGCGCTTCAAGTGATTTATGATCTGCGGAAATTGAGGTGAACTTTCGGATTTCCTCTTGCAGCTTGGGAAACTTAGCTTTTGTTACAAGGGTATTATATGCAAATAAAGTCTAAAACACACTTATCAATACCGTATTTAAACACCAAGCAATCACATCATTACATGCAAAAGTACGCGTTAGTTTTTTTAAGTGGAGATGTAGGCAAATTTTGTCAAACAACTGATTTTTTTCTAACACTTTTATTTAAAAATTAGACATTTGAGCGCATAATCCAAGAGTATTTTGCTTGTTTTTTCTACCTCTAAATTAATTTAAAAATTTAAAACCTTAGCAGTGCAGTTGTGCCCCTTTTCAAACAGCATTAGCTCTATGTTTGTTAGTTTAAATTGTTATTTATTCCATTAAAATTATAAATTCTTTTAAATGACATAAGTAGTTAATTACAGGGAACTTCAAAATTCAATATTACTTAAAAAACTGAATATAGTAATATTTTTAGAAACTTTAAAAGTCAGGTATCACATTGGGTGCTTCTCACTGCCCCGTCATCATCCAGGCATGCCGCATCACCGATTATTTAACTTGGGCCCACCCCGTCATAGTCCACAGGCGAGATAGAGCACCAAGGGAGTCTAGCCACACTCCACCAACAGCAAATAATCTGCTGCTGCTTCCTGACAGTAAACAAACATGTATGTTAGCACATAATGATGTGATTAATATTTGTATATGAGAATATCATGTGTTAAAATTACAGAACAAAAGTACAACTGAAGTCGTAACTCTTACCATTTAATAAATCCTTTGGGACTTTATAAACACAATAATTGAACCTGCTGTCTTAAATGTCTCAGCATGAACTGTGTGATATTTCTTGGTTCAAATATTTCCAGGCTAAGGCTATATGCACTATTCTGTGTTGGCTTATTTGATTTCTATTAGTTAATGCTACTTGACAAACATACAGAAAACTGACTAAATCTACTTCTACACAACTGTTATGCAGTGCAGTATAGAGCGCAACGCCATTCAAGTGATTTACGGTCTGCAGAAATTGAGGTGAACTTTCGGATGTCGTCTTGCATCTTCGGAAACTTAGATGTCCATTACATACAAATATAAAAGCATAAAACACTTATCAATACCACATTTAAATTCAAAGCTCATTTCATGCAAAAGTACGCGCTAGTTGCCGTAAGGATGTTTCGCCGTACCGCTCCTGATAGGCAACTACTTCACCAGAGCTGTTATGCGGCTCAGCATCCTAGTAAAGACAAGGTGTTTCAAGTGATATACTGCCCGATGAAAATTTGGATAATCTTTTATATTTCATTTTCGTATGATTATTAGGAGAGTATATTTTCTCGGAAATCTATATTTATATTAAAACTATAACTGAAATAGTTCTGGTAATATTTGATTTTGGATGACTAATTGGTACTAAGGCATACACTGAGATATGAATTTAAAGTTAGCACTTTTACATTTTTTTTGTTACTTTTACATACAAGGATAGCCAAACCGATTGCCATAGCACTTGCTATCTAACATACCGTAAATCTCACTTAGAAATAAACCTATTTCACAACTTAATTGCCTTCCTCAAACAGAGTTCTAATGAGACATAAAATGATAACGTCGAAATATCTGGTACCTTATTAATTTTTTGAAAATGCTACAAAACCAAAGTTTATAACCACAATACTTCTTAAAAGCTGGTATTTACTATATATAAATAGCATCAATATTTAAGAAGTTGTACCTTTTTCTTTTACCTTACATGCATAGATCGTTTGCCATGAGAAACAGTTGAGTGCATTGCAAGCATAAGAAAGAAACAGGAGTTTGTGCTTATTTACATTTTGATTTTTAACATTCCAGAAAATTCGGCTTTATTTTACCGGTTTCTAAACTTATATAATTTACACGGAGAAAGGGAATGAGGAAGAGGGCGGGAAGAGAATGGATCAAGGCTGGAAAAAGAACGATGAGAGAGGGAAAGATAAGATAAATATCCGCATTTAACGTACAAAAAGGAGAGGGCGATAGAGGGGTGAGAGTTATAGAGGAGAAAAATAGGGATATGGAAGGATGAAGAGAGAGGCATTGAGAAACATAGGTGGAGAAGGAGGACTATCTTCTGATTTAATGAATACTTCGAGCAGAGCTGTGTGTTCTGCTAATGAAAATTAAATTTGTTGACGTCTGAAAGATTATGCTTAAGCCAGAGTGTTTTGAATTCTTTGCTTTAGTAGATTTCCTGAGCTGCCAAATTCTGCATGCATGCAGGCGCACACGTGCGCGCGCATAGACATTTCTCCCTTCTATGCGTTTATTTACTTCTAACACAATAATAATAATAATAATAATACTATAATGCTTAATTTAAGTATATTTTATTTATGTTTATCATTTACTCTTTCTTCACTCAATAGTGATACCACATATTTATATAATTTGGTTCATATTTTAAACCAAAAGGCATATTTCATTCTAGTCAGGTTTTCTGGATTTTTATTTCAACTCGAATACCGTAATAGTGGAGAATACAATCTCACACTAATAATACTTTACAAAAACAGAGAATGTCAAAAGTTTTTTATTTTTTGTGTTTACTCTTTACGAAATATAAAATTCAGGGGCGTTGAAGGCTGAAGTACAGCGTTTTAGAAGAAATATTGCTTAAGTTACTCCTCTTCTGACGTAAAATTCATTGTTGTGGAGGGTTTTGTCTGATCAAGTCATACTATGGATCCCGTAGTTATGACAAGCGATCCACAGTATTAATTATTTCATTTTATCATTTATAAATAGCATTAGCACAGTACTGAATTTCAGTCTCTGTCTTCCAAAGCCGTAACTTCCTTTTTTGAATCCTTACCTCTTGTCTGAAAGATACAAATAAAAGTATATTACTCCATGGTGTGGGGATTCTTTCAGAATGTTTAGTATCACTACTTCATAAAGCCAGACCATTATCTGGCTAAAGCACTGTTAATTTACTGTTCCCATACAAGCCTACCTTCCTTCTACAACACGAGCGAAATTCCTATTTCAGTTAAAAAAACAGTGACTGCATTACTGAGGGATATGAACATGGGTTTTTATGACACACAGAAAATAAGTGATTCAGTTCCCGGAGGAACACACAACTTGAGAATGGTTTTAATACAATCATATTAAAGTAATTTTACCGATACATTTTTAATAAACCGAGAAATACCCCTCAAAATTTCTTGTTGCCTCCTAAGGTAGGCACGCCGCACTTTTTCGAACAAATCTGTTATAAGCAATCTGAAAGTACTTTGGAGTAAATTACACCATCATTCATTATTTAACATGCTACTGATTTCGTTTTTCACTTTCTCTACCGCCTACATATAATATGAGGAAGAAGAATTTTACTCCATGCAAAATCTCAATATCGAGATTTCACTGAAAATACCGTTTTAGAATCCACTGAAACCCTCCGCAGAAAATTGGTTTAAAGAAAGAAGTACACGAGCACGTATCCATCCATCTATGAAAATTATAACTCAAACGAGAAATCAGATAAATTAAAAATATTATATTTTATTCAGATATCATTTAAGCATCCCAAATGAACATTTTCAAGAAAATTCTTCCACCCTAAACTATCTTTTACATGGAAAAGGTTTCTTAATTTTTCCAAAATGGTTTTATCGGTATTCTTACAATATGTTATCTTATATATCATCTAACGATTAAACACATATCTTCAATTTTCTGTTAATATCCTATAAACCACCCTTCATACTGGTTGAATTTTGTATAACTGGGAATTCCTATGAGGTAGAGAAAAGTCACAAGAAAACTAAACCACTAATTAAAATAAACAGTTTGTACCAAATGTATTTTATCGTGACGTTAACCGTTTTAACCGTTTTCGGGATACTCCATGCTTCATGTTTAAACTTACCCAAGTGTGTATCATCTGATGGATATGCTTGAAAGTTTACTATTCTATTTTTCTTTCATCAAAAGAGCTCCTTACCACTACTAAACATTTTAATCTGTTCCCGCATATTTTATTTCAGTAAGATTTGTCGATTTGGAGTTATTTCTAGGAAAATAACATAGAAGAATACATTTTACATCAATTCTATAATGCATAATGGATATATGTGTGAAGTTTTACTGGGTAGAGAAAACGTTTAGAGTACACCACATCGGATTTTTACACTTAGGGACTTTCGCCACTACGATGCACCTAATAGCATCCCTTTGTCCATACGTCAGTCTGTCCTGTGCGCACTAAACGCGCGTATTGGGTTGATATTTTACATACTTTTTGGATACTTTCAAATTTGGTTTAAATCGGAAAAAATTAAACCTTTCTTATGTAAAGGCTTATAGCGGTGCCAGGTGATGACTATAGCGGTTTGCTACTGACGTCTGGGATGCTGGCTTGAAGTTCGCTACCTCTCTTCTTCTCGCTGTTGTTTTTGTTGCCTTAAATTGCTTATATTTACCTAGCCATCTTTTGTCAGGTCAGGATATGAGGGTTGATTAAAGCCACGTGTTACTGCTTGTCTGGATTTCTTCTAGTGTAACAAGCAATGAAATTGCTAGCTAGTTACGATTATACTTTTCGGACCACTCTCCAGTATCTTGAATTGCGTATTATTCCTACAAGGTGAGTAGGAAAGTCATGAAAAATGGTTGTGAAATCATTCAAGTTTTAGCTTTAAATTGAATTGTAATTCATTTTGGGAAAAATACTAGAGTTCAAACTTTAGCACAATCTTCAACTCTTGTAACAGCAGGTGTTTATTTATTAAGTGGATTGGAAAACTTTCTTATTTGGAGAAATTAGGTGAAAATATTTTCTCCGAAATCTTGTCAAGATCTAAGCTGAACCGTATACGAGTTCATATGCTTTCCACCCAGTTCCTGGTCATCATAATAGTGGTTTGGCCACTTATGAAAATAAAATCATTCCTGTATTCTTTTTGCAGCAAAACTTAACTACTATGGGAATTCCGAGATATCTCTGTCTCTTTCTAATATTACCTACTCACTCGCTCCAGTCACTATTTCTGTGATGGGTTTTCTCCAGTTTCTCTGTGTTTTCCGATTGCCTTTCTCTGTTAGGCAGCTTTTTGTATAAGTGTTACCCTTTTAAATGTTCAGCTGTGCACACACACATATTATTAAATTACACTAATTATTTGCATAATTATATTTCTACCTGATTTACATTCTCTATACTTTCTTAATTAGTCTGACACGTTTCTCATATAGTCGTATTTCAGCCAACGTTTTTCTTTTATATAATTTATTCATATTTAATGTGAGGTAGGTGATCCCCTTATAGCCTGTTTATAAATATTATAACAAATTGCTTATCATTATAAGCAATTTTGGATCCCCTTCTTCCCTAAACTCAGAAACATCGCTTTTAGAAAAATAAAATTGATTTATCAATGTGATTTTATTTCAAGGTTTCCAAGGATGTAAGGCAAAGTTCTACCAACCAATCCTTTTCTTCGAAAAGCTTCGTTTTTAGTTTCTCTACTAGTATAGTAACTAGGGAAACTCTTTCATTACACTCAAAAATTCTATGTAGAGATTCCACCGAAATGTATTTTGAGGTCTCCCTGAAACCCCCCCAAAAAGAAACAATTATTAGAAAAATATCCTCTGTGTGTCTGAACAGCATAACTTAAAAACAAATGTCGGAAAAATACCAAACTTTTATTTAAGTTCAGTATATTTCAAAGATGAGGCACAAAGATCCTCATAAAAATCCTCTCACTCCAACTAGCCATTACTGGAAAATATTTCAAATGTTTTTATTTTCTAAAAAGTAGCTCTAACGATTTTGATTAAAATACCTATATCAAACACATTCACATGAGATATAAAATGTATATCTTGAATTTCCTGGGAATAACCTGTGAAGTCCTCTTTCTTCATTCGAAAAGAATTTTGTATAATCTTGTGTAAGTGGTAAACGTTAAGCGATAGATGAAAACGTACCATAAAAAGTGTAGATCTCTTCAAAACACACAATTTACTTAAAGTAATTTTTGTGGCATCAGCCATTTCCTAAATATCCGTTATTAATGGTTCAAATTGTTTAATACTTAGCCATTCTTTGCAAGCCCTGTCGATTTTCGGCTGTTTCTCCGATGTCATGGAAAGAGTGAAATTTTAAGGCCAGTATATAGCGCACAGTTCTAAAACATTCCATTAATGCTATTCCCTTTGTATCTATAACGATATGTCCAATGTAGCCACTTCTACAAAGATTTATCTCCATTATAATGAAGTAGATAGAAAAGTAAGCTTTCGTAAGAACAGTTTGCATACTACTAATAAACTATCGAGGGTAGAGCAAGCCATGTGAATGTATCACATCGGATATTTTTTTTTCATTTTCCTCATTTTGAAAAGGGTGTTAGCGATTTAAATTAGGCGACATTACACAATGTATTTTTGTAAAATTTTTGAAAATTGATTTTATTCTTGTAAAATTCCTTATGGCTTGGATGCCATAAAAGACTAATTTCAGTACAGGAAGATGTATATACACAGTTTGTCATAAGTTTACTTCTGGTTGCTATGTGCACGTTCCAATTAGTGGAATTAGACTATTATTAACTTTGACTTTAATCTGAAATAAAGTTTCCATAGAAAACCGCGCTTGTTTGCAGAATTATGAAGCTGGTTTCAGAGTTTATCCTTTGCGTCAGGCAAGTCCTGAAACAAAAGCCTTTGTGGGCGAATCCAAAACCATTCTAGCTGTGCCAGAAGCACGCGAAGAATGCACGTGTAGAGACGCGTGCGTTAATCCTCTTGTCGTTGGTCACAGTTGGACAAAAGACGTCAGCTGGCTTTGTATCATATCTCCCACATCCCTCACCCTGGGAGATGTTCCTTAATTGCTTTCGCATGCGTCACTCAGCATCCCTTGGTCTTGTTTCCTCGCACCGTGATATTGCTTTGTTCCCATTATCACTCGTTCTTCTATTTGATCCAGAATAATCTGCAGTAATCCTACAACACTTTCGATTTTATGGATGTATAGAAGCTTGAGCAGGATTTAATTACGAGTATTTCACGAACGAAAATTAAGAAATTACATAAACACTATTATTATTATTATTATTATTATTATTATTATTATTATTATTAGTGGTGGTGGTGGTGGTAGTAGTAGTAGTAGTAGTAGTAGTAGTAGTAGTAGGTGGTAGTGATAGTTGTAGTAGTAGTAGTAGTAGTAGTAGTAGTAGTAGTAGTAGTAGTAGTAGTAGTAGTAGTAGTAGTAGTAGTATTGTTATTACAGTGAAACCCGCCAAACTCTGACACTGAATAGCCGGAATCCTGTCCATTTCGGAAAAAAATTCAATCCCAGTGGAAATCATGTGCACTTTTTCCTGAATAATACGGAAACTGCTCGGTATGGAGAAGGAAATCAACCGTTTGAAACAGAAATTTGCAGTATTAAAACGCATTTATTTTGGGATATGCTGTGCTTTCAAGGAAACTGCAAACGTTTTGTGTGTTTTACTTTAGGACATGTTGTACTTCCGAGGAAACTGCAAATGTAGTTCCTTCAGGTAAAGGAGATTTCTTTGTAAACGCACATACCTGAATGGAGGCTGCATCAAGAACGAAAGAAAGGGGTTACAGTTTCAAATGTATGTTTTCCCTCCGTGTTGTCAGCTGTTTGGAACGGTGTATTGTGAGGAAAGCTTTGAATTTTGTGATAAAAATATAGTGTTTTCGTTAAGGGTTAAAAAGGAAAATGTTCGAATTAAAGGAAAACTAGAAACGCAATGTGAAGTAACTGTGCTATAGTTCAGATGTGGCAAAACACAGAAAAGTAAGGAACTCGTAAAAAGTTAATGAGGACAGAGAGACTGAAATAATATAATATGCATATATACCGGATTAAGCAATGGATATAAAACTACATATATTAGGCGAGTACTTTTTAATAAAATGTACGATATTGAAACCACTGGCATGGTGCTTGCGATTAATCTTAAAATTATGCATAGCAAAAAATTCCTGAATTTCCGAATAATATGGAAGCTTCGCCGAAACAGAAAAATAATTATTAACGCGTCGCTTACTTCTATAACAGTTTTCACTGCATTACTGTTATAATTATTAAATAAATTAATGAAAATGTTACATTTAGTTTCAGGTAGAAGTTTTACTGTTTAAAAACAAATCATACCTAAACTCAAACATAAGAGAAAGTAACAAATTTTTAAATTCTAAAAAAATTAAGAGTGTTTAAACGAAAGTTGCATAAATCGGTTTTATTTAATTATGTTGTAGTAAATATTAATCATTTTAAAAGTAGTTAATGAAGATCTGAGTAGAGCTGCGATTACCCCATTAGAAATTTAATTACCTTCTGAACTTTATTATAAAATGAAAGCTAGATGAAAGATAAAGTCGAAACAATAAATTCGTAGGAATAAATTTATAGTGATAGCAATATTTGATTGCAACTTAACCTTTCCTTAGGTTTTACTTGATCGAAAAATGGATTGCTGAAGCATTTTCCTATGCAACAGGCAGCTTCCATCACGTTCAGATTTATGAGAGCACTCCCTTCTTAGGCTTTTTCCATACAATGAGGATGCTCTAACACAAATCATAAAAAGATACTTGTATTTAGCTCAATTAGAAGGCTTATGGTCGAATACAGCTGTTTAATTATTAGCATGAAAAACAAAACTGACAGTTTTACTAAGGGTATTTTCGGCACCGTCTTTGAACTAACTGTCGGAGAGTACAGTTTGGGTAATGCATATAGTGATGTATAAGCAAGATATACAATTAACTTGCGCACACAAGGTTTCCAATATCATTTTATTTTGAATAATCATTGATGTTAGAATTTATAATGAACTATCTTGAAACAGAAATATATTTTGGGTTAAAACTTCATACAGGTATGTTAAGTGTGCGGTGAATTACAAAAAACTGGTACAAGAAAATTGCTTTATCTTTATGGTATTCTCTTTAATACTTCTTACGAAAAGAATTACACAGAAGTTGGTATAAAGAGTCTTCAAATAACAAACATTTCTAATTGTTTCGTCTATCGCTTAACGCAATGATTTATTACAACTTCAAAATTAAGAGAAGCTATAATCTTAGGAAATAATCAACACGGATGGCCTATGTCTTTAAGACATGGAATCGTGAACGGGAGGTCCGCGTTTAAATCCTACCAGGATCTTCCTCTTCGACTGAGGTTTTTTCCAGGTTTCCCTCAGTCTTCATAACTGGTAAATGCCCAGTACGCATTTAGGCCTGGAACTTTCCTTTCCAAATTCTATATTTCAGTTATTTCATTTCATTCCATGCATCATCAGAGTCCACCGCCGGTGGTGTATATGTAGTACGAACGGGCGTTAAATACTACTAAAAGAATAAGGAACTAGTACAAAATTTCGCTACACACGATCTGAAAGTTATTGTAAAAGGATACTCTAACCTGACTTATCAAAGAAAAGAGCAAGGAATTTGGTCGCATTTACAGGAACTTATAACAAATTAAGATAACTTATCAGTTAATCACGGCTCCAAATGGTTGGTTCCTAATACGTCTTACTCATGATTGGTCAACACATGATGAAATATCTGTGTGTGAAACAGTATACAGAAATTAATACTGAGTATCACCAAGTCGTCATCCGTGGTGTAGTGGTTACCAGTTCCCGAGGTCTCTGGTTCAAACCCAGCGGAGGGCAATGAATTTTTTCGAGGGTAAAAATCCTTAGCATGGCTTCCTTCGGAAAGGAGGAAGTAGAATTACGGCAGGTAAAAGAACCTCAAGCCTGATAGAGGTTTTGGGAAAAATTACCATTTCACGCCCAACATAGAATGGGACTCTAAGGACTACAGCAGTTAAAGAGCGTCCATAAATAAAACTCAATTTAGTTACGAGTATCACCAATAACAAAAGCTCTTTTCACAGAAACTACATAGTAAAATATTTTGGTATTAGCATCCCATTATATTGTTCCAGACCTGAATGCAAGTACAACCCCGAAATAATTTAATGAGAATTTCATCGTGACAGTCGCTGCATTGGACATGCGCGAAGACGGAAGGAGTAAACGGAAACGGATATTAAGCAAGTGAAACGCGTGACCCGGTTACACGAACAGATTAAACAGGAATACAGCTTCTCCAACTTCTGCAGATGATTAGCGGAGTTTCCATTGATCAGCTCTGGTGCCTTTTGGCCCTGAGGTCTTCTGGTCTTTATCTATCATAGTGTTAAGAGGTTTTAGCATAGTACAATCTAGCTGCTCTTTTAAACAAGCGGTGCCTGATAGTCAACATTTCTTAAAATGACGATTTCAAACTGAGACAAAGAAATTTCAGCAGGAAAAAAATGATTTAAAACAGCTGCATAATCGAGAATGCAGTATTCAGTATGTTTCTATAAAAACGAATAATTTGTCTACCTCTGCCCATCTAGGGCTGTACAGATAAATGTATTTGAAACAGTTTTGAGGCGGTATGTTTTACTCTAATTTATTCTTTCGGATGGATTTTTTCAGATGTAAAAATTCTTAGCATGGTTTCCTTCGAAGGGAAGTAAATCTGGTGGTCCCGTGTCGTAGATTTACGGCACGTAAAAGAACCTCAACCCTGATAAAGAGGAATTACCGGTCTTTCACGCCCAATATATAATGGGACGCTTAGAACCATATCAGTTAAAGAGCGTCCGTAAATAAAACTCAATTTTAATTTTTCCGCTTCTTTCTGCCTCTCATTTTCCACTCTCTTACTTGCCCTGATATTTGACAACTAGTAATAAAACCTTTTTCCTGGGGTGTCAATAAACATTAAAATATAAAGTGGAAGAAAATCAAGGACTGGAATTTATTTTATAAGCTATCTTTGTTTGTTTAGCTGTTACCTCGTGGATATGTATATGATTTCACTCTCGTTCATTCTTAATTAAAGGATGTGTGTATGTACAGAGAGAAAGAAAGTGTGTGTGTGAGAGAGAGAGAGAGAGAGAGAGAGAGAGAATGTATTGCATTGAAATAAAGTATAATTCAATATAATCGTATACTTTATAGAGAAATTTCAATATCCGAATAGAACTATGATCGCCGTATATGTATATTAACTTCGATATATTTACTGTTCTTATGTTGGCAATGTTTGGGACTCGTTTTTACTAAATTAAATGTACGGTTATGTTGAATCCTTTTGATATTTTATTTTATTTTATTTTATTTTAACAGACAACGAAGAAGAGCGGGCGCTTGTCAGATATCTGTTTAGTTTAGGAAATTTAAATATCTTTGGTTATGCTCATTCTTAAGGGGGAGAATAGTAAAAGATAAACAACATTCCTTGTAGAGTGGAATATCATATTCCAAGTTAGTCTTAATTTTTCTTTCTCTACTACGTACTTGGTAGGTAGAGAGGTATTTTACTTCATTCAAAAATTCGATACTGAGATTTCACAGGAAATACATGTTTTGAGGTCCCTGAACAAAAATAAAGAATACACTCTGTGTGTGTGTGTGTGTGTCTAAAAAGCACTCAAAAAATAAAAGTCGGATAAATGTCCCCACTTAACTACCATTTACTTGGATTTTTAGAACCTTTTGATTTTCTAAAAAATGGCTTTAACGATTTTGATTAAAATACCATATAATGAAGATATTTACATTACGAATAAAATTTATATTCTGAACTTTCTGGGAATAGCCTGTGAAGTCAACTTCATTCGGAAGAATTTTGTATAATTTGATATAACTGGTAAGCGTCAAGCGAAGACGAAAAGTACTACACAGAAAAGTAGATCTCTTTAAACACACAATTTATTCCAAATAATTTTTTTGTTATTTCCAAGATATCCGTTATTAATGGTTCACATTCTTCATTACTTTGTCATTCTTTTCAAGCCCTTTCGATATTCGGTTGCTTCTCGAATTGCGCGCAAAGAGCATGGAATTTTATGGCCAGTATGGCCCAATTCTTAACATCTATCACTATTCCCTTTATATCTATAACGAAATGTGTAACGCAGCTGTTTCCGGAAAGATATATCTCGAAATTGAAGAAGATAGGAAAATGGCTTTCGTAAGAATAATTTATATATCCACTCATAAGCGCTAGAGGGTAGAGAAGGTCATTTGGATGTAATACATCAGATTTTTTGCTTTGTGCTATAGGACTAGGACTAACTGCGAAGGGGGACTTAGCATCTTTTGTGCCTGAAATCCCTGACGGAGTGCCCGGGGAGGGAAGGGTGAGGTGAGAGGAGACAAAGGGCGGCCGGACCAGGAGGTACGACATGGCAGAGGGCAGAGTCCCTACCTTTTACAGATTGAATCTCGCGGACGGCAGCTGGTGCAACCGCCGCCCCTCGCCCCCCTACGGGCTTGCACATCCCCTGAAGGGCCCGAAAATCGGAGACCGTCACATCCGGGGGACAGAGGGTTACGTAGAGCATCCCTTTCCCCTGCCACAAAACCCCGAAACTCCCGCCGACACTTTTAACCCTGAAACAGACCAAGTAGATGTAAGGTAAGGTGAAATGAGAATGGAGGTGGAATGGAGGGACAGGAAATTCGGGGATGTAATAAACCTTCCTATCATTCGCCTAGCGACCCGCAGTAACCCCCGAAAAAACGCATAGGTCAGGAAGATCGACATATGACCTCCCGAATGCGGGCCACAGACGTTACCTGAAAATTCAAATTGAGTTTTATTTATGGACGCTCTACTACTATGGTCCTTTGCGTCCCATTCTATATTGGGCGTGAAAGACAGGAAATTTTGCTCAGAGGCTTGAGGGTCTTTTACGTGCCGTAAATCTACGACACGGGACCACCGGTTTTACTTCCCTTCAGAAGAAAGCCATGCTAAGGATTTTTACGCCCGAAAAAAATCCATCACCCTCCGCTGGGTTTGAACCTGCGACCTCGGGAACTAGGGTCTAGCACGATACCACTAGTGCACGGAGGACGACCTGAGCCATCCTGCTCGGTTGCCTAGTGTTGTAAGTTACCTGTGCAACATTTGGTCGGAGGTGGGGCAATGTTGTGAATCTGTATTCGGTACAAACGAAGTAAGAGTTTTATGTATGTAGATTTTACGTAATTACAAATCAAAGAAATTAACATCCGGATATCGCTAATTATGAACCAACATAATACCAGAAGCTTCAATTCACTCTCTCCACTCCTTATATAACTATTAATGACTTTGAAGGAGGTAATTTATCTTTACGTTATTAGCACCACGTTTAAGTGCCAATTTGAAGGTCGTATGGTAGTTCTACTGTTGGAGAGCCAAAACTTATGAAGTAACTGCCCCACGTACGATACAAAGTTTCCGGTGGCCTTCGCCCCAACGTTTTAGAATCAACTTTGTAATTTGAATGTTTCTTTAAATGTTATATATATTTATGTTTGCTCCGCTGCGTCAGTATTAATTTGTACAAACATGTATCTCTTAGCAGGGGGTGACGCGGCTAAAGAATGTAGGCTTACACAAATTATAATTTTACTTCACTCCTTTTATTAATCCTTCACGCGATTAAATAACACTTCACTGATATAGAGAGCTGTGAGATTATTTATTAATTACTTGCACTTTTTAACACATAAACTTTATAATATTCTCGCCGTAATGAATTTTCGTCTCATACCGGATGCGTACCGAGCAAATGAACTGGTCAGGTGCGTTGCCTTCTAGCGACTGGCTTTTACCGCTTAAAGTTGTACATTTTTTATTTCAAGTCTCTGATTGGCTAATCCTACTCCAATAGAATACTTTTATTTATCTTTCAGCGTTTCTGGTTGTTGATTGTCTATTTATAAACTGTTTTAAAAATTACATTATTGTTCCAAGAATTACTAGTAGTATTATTAAACTTTCCAATTCATTATTGCCTCAAGGTTACCTCATTGTTAGCAACTTTTGGCCTCTACTCTCACAGCTCCTACATTATTAAATTACGTAATACATTCACATAACAAGAAATTTGGAGGAGGGAAAATAATGTTGAGGGTTTTTGGAAAGAAGCTAGGTGGAGGTTTGAGGATATAGAGGTACAAAATTTATTCAGTAACATTGGGAAGAAAAGTTCCTTGGGATCATATATATTAATAAAAAATGTATGGGCTAGAGAACAGTATGTGCATAACTCAAATAAGGAACAAAGAGAAAGTATAGCCTGGGTACGAGCAGGTGTATGGAGACTAATAGGAATAAGAAATGGGTTCCCACAGAACCAGTGTCCAATATGTGGGGAAAAACAAGATTTAGAACATATCGTGTTTGATTGTAAAGGTACACAGCATTGGAGAAAGCAAGCTATAAATGGGAAATGGTTAAAACTGGACAGGAAAGTAGCCTTAAGCAAGATTTTTAACAAGGACAGTAAAAAGGTAGGAGAGTACCTGTCCAAAGTAAAAAAGAAATGGTTATGGACAATAAAAAGAGATGTGAATTAGTTTCATCATGTGATGTTAAGTTATGTAATTATATTATCATTATTATCATTTTAGTATTATTATATTATTATTTTGGTATTACTATTATTTTTATTATTGTCATCATCATTTGGATGTTATAATTAAATAATGTAATATGGGTAGAATATGGCAAGATAACGGCTTGGCCTGATGTATAGCCATATTCTAAGGAAGATTGCTAGAAAAATAAATAAATAAAAAAGTAAATTATACATGTACACAATAATATAAACATAATAGAATGACTGTTACATACATTTTATATATTATATTCTACACATATTGCTTTAAGGCGGGCTGTTATTTTTTTTATTATATAATTAGACTCATATTATTTGTGTTAAAAATACTGCCTCAACCTTCAGCAACATCACTATGATCTCCCTCCCCGTTAAATGGATCAGAGTGGTTTTACAAAGACTACAGCATCCAGAGTACGCAATATCTTATGTCGCAGTGAAATGATAAGTATACAAGTATACATTTGCTTCATTTACTTCATGCTGCATGCCTGAAAAAAAGCTCACTTTGGTAAGCATTGGTGCTTGGGTTATTTTAAACATCGCCCTCACAATAGTAACAGGTGTTTCGTGGTAACTCCGCTTTAATTGCAACCCTCCAGAATACTGGAGTAATTCTTGTATACCACCGTCTGTGTGAGCGAGTGCTTTTTTCATGGAAGAGCACTACTCCTGCAACACAACTTTCTTGTTCTGAGTCGCCCTTAAGTTTGCTTGGGGTTCTGCAGTGTGTCTCTGAAGCGACTGTTGTCCCAGGTTCAGTGAAGTCTTTCAACAGCACTCCCCTATAGTCCCAGAACCCAGAGAATAGTAGTCCTTGAGGCAATATTTTATATCATAACATGCTGTGAATGCCATAGTGATTGTAGTGTAAATTAATATTATTGTATGTACACGATTTTAGATGTTTATTAGCTGTAAGTATTGTTAGGAAATAAGTTTACACGACCTAACTGAAACTGAAATAGAAGTGGGTAACAATAAACCGAGGGGATGAGTTGTTTATCACTAAGAAGAGATAAACAAATGACGTCAGGGTAACGTGTTTTTTTTTTAGAAATGGAGGGAAAATCTTCCCTAGAGCATATATGTTAGTAGTAGTGATTGGCTGATCAAAACAGACGCCAAAGTGGACGCAATTTCGTAACCAATAGCAGCTATATTATAATGTTTAGGCCATTCGAGGTGAATGAGTACATATTCTCGAGCCATAAGCAAGTGTCGCACAGTTCTGAAGAATCTCTCACGAGGTGCACGTCACAGAGTTAGTTAAAAAAATGTAAAGTACGCGAAGTAATTGTTGCGCGGCAACTAAAACGACTGTAGTTACATTCGAACATATCACAGTTTCAGTCAGGCGTGTATAAAGATTAAATATATCAATTTTTAATTAAACGTGACGGCAATAAAAGTCTAGATTCATATTTTTTATCAGTGTTATCTTTTAGCAACAACTCCTTTCCGTTTACACACCCTGCTTAGGGACACTTGCTCGACTGCACTTATAATAGCTAGCCAGAGGACAAAGAACCCAAATTTAAAATAATAAAACAAGAAGCGCCCAACAAATAAGAAAACACAAGCCATTGAGAACGGCGACACCTGCCACACGAACGAATATTTTAACTAAACTTTCAACTCTGAAAATCTAATATGTAACACTCGTACTGTTCATACAAAAGGTTTTTCTTCCGTTCACTAAATGTTGATTACCATTAATGTTTGCCTAGAAACGATTTCAAATTAGGCAATCTGAACATAAACTCACATCAGTTTTCTGTAATTCTACATGCTGAACAGCCTGGAAATTATGTAGGGATTTTCTACTAATACTGCAATTTTATAAATAACAATATACTCTAAACGCAGACTGAAACTTATGGGTAATGGGTACACATGATTTGCCGTACGTTCCTACAACCTGTAATGCCTACAAAAGAATTGCAGGAATTATTGTGTGTGTGTTTGTTTCTTTTAATCTCTGAAACCACTAAAGCAATTTTGATCATTCTTTCAGCATTGAAAAGCACCGTTCTTTCCGATGGATATGTGCTCTCAGACAGTTTATTATCTTAATTCCTGAATAACAACATTAAAATGAATTTACAAATCTTGTTTACTAGAATACGAAAGTACAGGAGTAGCAAAGAAACCTACTTGCATAGAAGGCTGTGATGTTTCTTCGAGGATACCATGGAGCAGAAAATATGCGTAAACATGAAATAAAAAACATGGATATTTCATTCCAAGAAATATACTAGTCAGCCATAATATGAGCGCACTTGGAGGAGGGTGCCAGTGTTTTTGTTGACAATGCCAAAAGAGAGTGAGGGGCTAGGCGATAGGGGAAATGCACAGCTTTGAAAACGCTACTACATTTTGCAGGTCTCAGTAAATGCAACGCAGAACTGCGAATGTTTTATTTACCCGACTGTCCTTCCGATGCCCCGATCACTTGTTCTGTAACTGTTTAGTTCTTACCACCGCACGCACTCATATCGTGGCCGGCTAGTACCTAGATGGTCACGATTTGGCAATTAAGAGAACCGAAATCAGAAAACCATAATAGTGTTTGTATGGCATATGTATTTCTATAATTGCCTTTTCATTCAAATACTTCAGATATCAGCATTAAAGCACACATAAATGCTATTCTAATTTAACAAATAAGGTAGTGAATTTTCTAGTTGTCGAAACCTCTTAATACAACTTATGTAAGAAAGTTGTTTTTTCTCTTCATATTATAATTTGGTTCAGTGCCAGTATATACCAAGTATAAAGAAATAAAATTGTGTCCAGTGTAAGTTCAGAAACTACTCAACCGACATTTATTATTACCACGCAATAGAATTATTTTTCTGGGTTTTTGTAGGCAGTAGGCAATTTTCAAAATGATTAAACTCCTGAGCTGTTCGTGAGGAATCTTTTTATTTACCAGCTTCACTCCTATTCCGTCGAATACTGGTACTAAGGGTTTCCGTATACACTAAATAAATATTTTGTTTGTTAACGACGCTGCCAATTGCCAGAATCATATCGGATCCGCCGGTGTGCCAGAATTTCATCCCGCAGGAGTTCTTTTACGTGCTAATAAATCTACTGACATGGGACTGTCACTTTTAAGCAAACTTAAAAGCAAGTCTGGGCCTGGTTTGAGCCCGTGACCTGGAGATCATAAAACCAGCTAGCGTTTAACAAACTGAGCCACCCAGACCGATGTAGTATCTATTTATGCCATATAACTATGGAACCACTAAGAAAATACAAATATTTAAAATGCCATCTACTCTGATTTATCTAAAATTACTTCATTCCTATAATTCCTTCACCGCTAAAAGATTATTGCTTATAAGCTATGCAGCATTTTCAGAACTTAGAAGATTGTCGTTTACAAATTAAGGAACTCAGATATACAACATTCGCCAATATTTCATACTCATTTCTGTACACCTATATCACTAGATTTTTCTTCCATTATTGAATTATCATGCAGATTTACAAAATATGGCTATAACGAGTAAATATTAAATACCTTATAAATTGGAAAGGTAGAATCAGACGACTGAAAAATTCAACACCATAGCCGGGATTAGAACCACGGAACTTCCGGTTTCTGTACCGTTGCTCTAATCAACTGAGCTACCTTTCCAACAAGCCAATAAGGACATTAAATTCCCCAAATGATTCACATTTTTCCGGTAAACTACAAGGAAATCTCAAATTCTTTTGAGACGACATACTCCAATGGCGACTTACAATGTTGTAGGTAGTTTAACTCTCGGGCTTCATAGTTTAACAAACTATTAGGTCAATCAATGTTAATTTATTGTTCTTCCACACAAGCCGTGTGTGGGATAAGGTTGTAAATGTCGTACAAGCATGTTTTCATGGTAGCTCAGTTGTTTAGAGCAACCAGGCAGAAACCGGAAGACCTGTGATTCAAATTCCGTTTATGGCACTGAATTTTTCAGTCGTCTGATTCCACCTTTCCAACCTTGTCCTACACACGGCTTGTGTTGAAGAACAATTAATTACCAGATTATATATAATTTCACAATAATTTCTTAAAGATTACGGGTAAAGGAAATGAAATTAATTAAATCGCCATTCGAAGTGTAAAATCTCATCCGGCAACACCGTTTAAGCTGGCACCATTAAGCTTACTTTCTAAAATGCTGTAGATTTGCAATGCCAAAGGTTTTGAAAAACTATGTTACTTAATAAACCTAATGTGATTTGTCATCAGAATCTATAAAATGAGCATCTGCCGTGATTATTTGTATTCAACAAATGACCGGAATTAAAAGTATTGTCGTTTACCAATAAGTGCATGGAGCAATGCATTTTCAATGTGAAAGACAGAGGATTGGTTTAAATTTAAATAAAATAACTTTATTGACTTCAAATAGTTATGTAAGTTATGTAAAGGATTATCTATTCTACTGCAGTGTTTAGAAGTTTGAGGATATTTGATAAAACTGATTCCTTAACATTGTTACGTCTTACAACACTGAAGAGTATGACAGTATAATTTCCGGTGAATGTCTGACAAAGGATTTCGGTAAGAGGAATGAAAGAAGCGGGATTGTGTCAAGACAAAGGAGAAAGTCAATAACGGCATTGTTCGTTAACATAATATCATAAAGGAAAGGAACAGAGTCTTGACTTTAGCTGTTCAACCAAGGAGTAATTCGTTTCTAGCGTTCTTTACAACGTAATGCATGTACAAACTAGTGATGTTCCTCCCTGCAGAATGAAAAAGGACAACTTATATACAGCTATACACTTACTAATGTAAACATAGGAATAATGTTATCTTACCGCCTTCTTCAGACTTTGCCATTTTCTCGTTAAAAAGAAACAGAAAGAATGTATACTTTATAGTTTTACTGTGTAGAGCCTGAAATACCGGAAAATTCTCACCAACGACAGGAGGTATCCCGTAAAGGCCTGAGGCTATAGTAAGGAGATTTAACACAAATTGAATGTTTCAATAACTCTACATTTTTCTGGATTAAGCATTGTCTATGTATTATGGTTATAAAAAATTCAATCTGGCTATTCATAGAAGATTCCAGATATTAACTTTTATTTCCTATATTAATGTCAAACATATAATATTTTGATTAAAATCGTTAGTGGCATTTTCAACCAGATAAAAAAGTATCTGATGTGTTATACTCACATGACTTCCTCTACTCTTGTACAAACTATTTGTACAAACGCTTATTCTCCATATGCTCCATGTTAATCGAGATATCGAGATGTCAATCTTATTGCTAATTTTCTTGTAGATGCAAGGGGAATGTGGTAGGTTTTAAGCGATAGTCAAATATTTTAAGCGCTGGTTGCTATGTGGCGAATTCCATTCTCTTTGCATATCCAGGACATAAAAAAATGAATAACGAATTTAAGGAAAAGTATAAGTATTGGAAAATTTAAGGGAATAACAAGCAATATCTCGAAAACGGTTTACTCAACAAAAAATGTATATGACATAAATTGTGTATTTTAACGCGATCTACATTTTTGTGTAGTAACATTTTGTATATCTCTTATGGTTTACCAGTTATATAAAAGTCGTTCACAATGAAGAATACTTTTGGAGACATTCCCAGAAAATTCGAGATATACATTTCATTTCTCATGACAATATCTTAAACATATGATACTTTAATCAAAATCGTTAGAGCCATTTTTGAGAAAACTAAAATTTTCGAAAAATGTTCCATGTAAAGGGTAGTCTGGGGTAGGGGGGTTTTCTTGAAAACCTTCGTGTTGCATCTCTGGAAGATACTGAACCTAAATACCAAGTTCGGTGTTTATCCGACTGTTCGTTTCTGAGTTATGCTGTTCACAGACATACACACGGACATGTTTCCAAAAATGCTTTTTTTGGATTCAGGGGGTCTCAAAACATGTATTTCCGGTGAAATCTCGGTATCTAATTTTTGGATGGAATACAATACTTCTCCTAAATACTATACGTAGTAGAGAAAGTAATAACTGCAAATCTTCGCTGAAAAGGTAGTGTATGATTGGGATATTACTAAACACCAAGATTGATATTTATCCGACTTTTCATTTTTAGTTACCTGTTCACACACAACTGATGTGCTCCTTGTGGATGGGAATTGTGTAAAGAATTGCGGTTGCATCCTAGTGGATGCCTAGGAAGTTCTTGGAGATATGGTTGCTGTGTACTCTGGAATGTTTGATTTAAATTTACTGCGTCTCTTACAGTTGGTATAACAACTTATGTGAAGTCAATCCTTTTCGACTAATATGCTTAAATTGTTTTTAAAGCATTTTCAACGATATTCTTTGTACACCTCTTTATAGTAACAAATATAATTCTGTTTAAATATTTTAAAATATTTCAATGCTCAAAGTAAAGTTGATTAAACAAATGGTGTTTTAAAATAACAGTGCATTAATAATTTTGATATACATGCAAACATAAATATACGATATATAACATTCCTTTATCCATTCCATTGGATTCTGTTTCAACATTTTAGCAAGGATCACAAATTATTTAGAATACTTTTACTAAATATCTGCTCCACACCTTAAGTCTGAAACGTATCCTTCCGAAATTTCCTTTTCCAATTTCATATCAAAAAAAGGATTTATGCTTTGCTCATACATCATTTGGCATAAATCTTTATCTGGTGAGTTTAAGTATAAGCATCAATTGCCTGTCACTGAATCCAGGATTTATTACTTTCTCTGTATTGTATTCCACTCAAAAACTTGATATTCGATATTTCACCGTAAATATATATATTGAGACCCTTAAACAAAAAATAGAATAAAAAGCATTTTTAGAATAAGGTGTGTGTGTGTGTGTGTGCAAAACGTGGTATTTAAGTTCAGTATCTTCCAAGTATGATACACGAGATTTTACAGAAAATTCTGCCCTTTACATGGAACTTTATTTGAAATTCATTTTTCATTTTTTCAAAAATGGCTAACAAGTTTGAAGGATATTTACATGACAAAATTAATATCTTGAAGTTTCTGGGAACAGCTGTAGTTTTCACTCGTAAGGAATTTTTCATAATTTTAAATAACAAGTAAATCATAAGAGACATAAAAAGCTTACTATGCAAAACACGTAGACCTCTTGTTATTTCAAATTAGTTCCAATTCATTTCCAATAAATTTTTGTAGCATCAGCAATTTCGAAGATATACGCTGTTATTGCTTTGAATGTTTAAACAATATCACTTCATTTTTTGGAGTACTGCTAATCTGTTTCTCGAGAAGTCTTTACAAAAACCATGCAATTTCAGGAAAAGTATACAACGACCGTTTTTAAACATGCGACTATTACTATCCACTTTTTACTTACAACAAAATAAATAATAAAACGATTTGTGCAAATGTTTATTTCACTTGTGCTGAAGTAGATAGAACAATAAGTTTTTCCAAGAACAATTTTTAGAAGCTATATAAAATTAAGTGGTAGTGGTAGAGAAAGTCATGCGGATGCAACACAGATTTGTTTAAGTTAATTTCACACTAATTATATAAGTTGAACATTTTCATTATATAGTGATGGTACAAGGAATAATCGTACCTGGCATTTTATTTTTATACTGTCGAAAGAGTTGAACAGGGGCACGATGTAGGTATCCTAAAGAGAGACCCTGCAGCACGCCCTGGTACGCCACACATTCGCTCCAAATAGACTTAAAACCACAGCACTCTGTCGATGGCAAAGGAGAACCTGAAAAGTGATGGCCACTCACATTTATGCATGTGTGTGAGAGAGAGAGAGAGAGAGAGAGAGAGAGAGAAAGAGAGAGAGAGAGAGACTATCAGGATAGTCCCGCATACCCAATTCGCATACCATCTACGTGAATAATGTATCTAGTTTACATCTCTGCGAGCAAATTTAAGGATACTCGCATCTAAACCAAAAAGATAATAATTTCCGCCTCTTAAATCCCACATAAAAGTAATCCTAAAGAATATAAGCAAATAGCTTAATTTCGCAGCCTCGTAATTAGACATTTATCTGCAATTTACAGGGTTAAATACCATAGTCACTTATAAACATTTCAAAGGCACCAGGAATCGCAAAAGTGATTCTGAATTGTATTTTCTCTTCTACATACCCAGAGTAAGTAGAGGAAATATTGCATTCCACCCAAAATTCAAATACGGAGATTTTAGCGGGAATAAACGTTTTGGACAACTAATGATGCT
Organism: Deroplatys truncata; assembly: GCA_030765065.1. Taxonomy (NCBI): domain Eukaryota; kingdom Metazoa; phylum Arthropoda; class Insecta; order Mantodea; family Mantidae; genus Deroplatys; species Deroplatys truncata. Next base: position 102,067,871 of record CM060985.1, read on the forward strand.
ACAATAAAACAAAATAATGATCTAAAAGAATTTGTAGAAACAGATCCACCGACGAAAGATGAATTAGAGGTGTATTAACAAGTGATAACATAAATATAGAGCTATTTAAATGAGCACCAGACGAGGCTAAAACAACACTTTTAGATATTATGAATATGTGCTGGAAATTTTCGCACGTGCCTAGCTCATGGAAGGAGGCCCAAGCTGCCAAATTTTCAAAAAAGCAATGTAGTAACTATCGAGGCAAAAGCTTTTAAACACTGCACATAAAATCTATGCTAAAATAATAAAAACATTAAATATATTATCAAAAGTACTAATTAACGAAACTCAACATGGATTTTGAAGGGGAAGATTTTGTTCAGACTGTGCAATTTATTTTGAAGCAGATTATACAAAAAAGAAGAGAATGTAATTTGGAAACCCATACGTTATTCATTAACTTCATAAAGGCCTTCGATAGCGTCTCAAGGAAAAACCTATGGAGAATGAGAGAAAAAGGATACCCACAACATTTAGTAAATACGTAAGAATATATTTAATACCAGACTATGTATTAGAGCTAATGGAAGGTAAAAAATAACTAATCTTGGAGTACGGCAAGGACTCTCTCTCTCTCGCATTGTTCAACATATATATCAACGCTGCTGTCAAGGAAAGCCAAAGACAGACAAGATCTTATATTAAAATAGGCGACACTTTTTTAATACATTTTTATTTGAGCACGACCAGGTCATTCTTTGCACCTCTGAAGATGAACTTCAAAGAAAAACGTATAAATTATAAGAGATACTCAGTAATTATAATCTAGAAATATACACCAACAAATTCAAAAGTATGGAAGTTAAGGGAAATTTCCAGTAAGATAAAAAATGTTTATAAACAATAAAGTAATAGAACGAGCTAATAAATTTAATTACCTGGAATGCTGGATTTCCTATGAAAAAGAAAAATATACAGATAAAAACTTAAACACTAAAAATTTAAGTAGAATAGATATGAGATTTAGCAAGATGCTGCCAGTGCCTTTACTTTTATGTCTGTGAAAATTGTATCATCAGTAGGCCATCTAAAAGGAGATTAGAAACATCCGAGATGCAATTTCTCAGAAGAATATTAGGATACCCATTAAGGGTTTATACCGGTTGAAAGGAAGTCATTTCATTCATTTAAACCAGTTACAGAGCTCATTATTTGGGACATATTTTGCATCCTTCAGTTTTTTTTATTGCCACTTTCTGCGGATATATTTTAGGTTTTTCGAGAACATAAAACGCACAGCGGCAGCCGACCGGTAGCTGGGAGCGCCGATCGTAGCTGGCACTCTTAATTTCAAACCCAGAAATAGGTCAACGTGTAAGCAGGTTTCGGTTTCGCTTTCGCTGTATGGTGCGTGGTAATTGTCCACTAAACACACCTCGGGTTCTTTTTATCACTAACCTGTGAGTTTCAATCCGTAGTACGATGTTACTCCAGTAATGACTTAACTTCTAGTGGATCTGACAAACATGGTATGATTTTCAATCAGCGACCACGAAATGCTTATTGGAAGATGAAGGCATTACTTCCATACTATTAGTGAACGACAATCGCTACCAAGTTGTACTTGTCATTTCGCCAAAACATTACACCACCCTTTCGTCGTGTTTGTTTGAATTAAGGTTCATGTGAGAAACAAAACCGTTGGTCCGTACGTCCCAGTTCAGGTATGCTGTTTTGTTTGCGTCCGAGTGCCGATTCTCACACTGACCTACCTTGACCTAGCCACATTGCCTATGTCTCCAATCACATTACGCCCGCAAAACTGTGTTCGGAAAATGATTAATTATTTCAAAACCCTGTATGATTTAACATAGTTATTACCAAACTAGGTCAGAAATAGGTTATTCTACCCACCTCATAAGTAAACTATTATCTTCATACATTCTCGTAGAATAAGCCATTTAATATGGAGAAACTACTTTTTTTCAAAAAAGGGCTGATCACAGAACAAAATGCTATTATAATTTTTGTTTGCAATACCTCTATGAAGCACATATTAGAAGGAATGTAATAGGTTCCCTTCCACCCTGTATACCCAACAAGAAGAATTAGATGTATATAAATACGGGAAAAGTTAAATCGATATAAATTAGAAGAGAAAATACATATCAAATGGCAGTGGTTTCAACACATAAAAAGCATGAAAGGCGACAGAATAACAAAACAAGCATTTAAATACAAACAAAAGGCCGGCGTTTAATAGGGCGACGCAGAGTCAGATGGGAATAGATGTGTCTGCGTCGGAGGACTTCATAGCCTAACCTTGAAGACAAAAAAGAAGAATCACATAGGAAATCTGAATAAGAGGGAAATTTTTTTCTCATTTCCATATGAAATATTGAAAGTCAACAGCGCTGGCACACACACTTAAGCGTGTGTGTCTCAATTAAAACTAAAGAAAAAAGCTGCATAAGTGACAAAAATAAATGAAGTGTATGTAGAATAAAGCCGCTTTTAACACCCAGTAAAACGGAGCATATAAAGCCTACCCTGCACTATATAGGGCAACAAGGATACCAATAATCGGTTCATATGAAAGTTGTCACAAACAGGAAAATATTAATATTCGGCCAATAGTATGTAAGTATAATGCTAGGAACGAAGAGCGTTGTTGTTTTAGCAATCACTCCGTTCTTGGACTTAAAATCACAAACTGTTTAGTTGTTTCTTTGTATTACCTCCTAGTATGTCTGCAAACTCCATGCCTGGATCTATATGTAGATCTATAATCGAATGAAGTTACGAGTATAGCATGGTTGCATGTTCTATATTTTACAGTTAATTCCTTCTTAAGGGATCTGTCCGGGATAAAATTAGTTTAATCCAACAAATTTTTCAGCCTAAGCACAATGTCATCTAATGTATGTCGCTGGTTCTATACGAATGCTTCTGACATCGTTACTACCTTAGTGCGTACCCACAATACGAGCAGGCTTCATTGCTCTGTGAACATGTGAGGCGAGGTTGTTTCCTCATTTGATGAAATGCCCTCGTGCCCTCGAAATTTCTTCTATTGTGGTACAACAGGAATGAAAATAACTTGATAAAGAAAGGCAATCGCAAACATTTAGCTAAAACCAGTCCCAGGTGGAATACTTCTTCAGGACGGGAATCTTTAGTTTTCAAAGAGAAATGTTCTTAAAACAATCTGACACGTGGGAGGCTTCAAAGATAGGACTTCTTTGGTAGTCTATGTTCTTCTGAACATATTAAGCACTTTGCCAGTATCCACTGCTTCTGCGGAAAGAATTTATTCCACACTAGCAAGGAACACCTTGGGTGCGAGGTATATATGGCATTGGAAACCCCACATATTGTCTACCGTGCCACCGCAATATTGGCTCCTAATGGCAAGAGGGGCTATCCAAAAGACCCCCCTACGATTCTATCTTATATCAGTGATCTTGCAATGACAGTAGGGAATATTTACGTCACAGCAAGTAAGAATGAGAAAATGAGATTAGCATAACTACAGGTATGGTATAAGCATATTTCCGATTTCGGGGAGCCCTCCATTCGTCCGTACTTTACCTTATAGTTCATGACCTTCGGTAAGAACAGGGTTTTCAGTGGTAAAGGAATTTTCAAAATAGGTTTATCGGTTTGTGGGATTACACACACACACACACACACACACTAGTATAGTAGAGCAAGATTGAAAACGTGATATAGTAAAGCGTTGAAAGATTGTATCTAAATTCTTTTGTTTACGTTCCGAAGTCATTGAAATTTCGATAGCAGAGAATGCTGGAAAGGGTGAAGTTCTTAGATTAATACAGAAATATAAGACTTCTTCCGAAATTATACCCTCAAGCAGCTATAACAAAAACAAATGCTTGTCTAAAGTACAAGGTTTAAAAAGAATGACAATAGAATGAAGTATACAGCAAGAATAAACGAGAGTGTTTCAAACTAATACTGTTATAACAATGTTTTTGCACGTCGTGTGTCTTCTACGCCTTCCCAAGAAGGAAACTTAGAATTCTTAGAATCCCAGCATACAAATTCGCTTCCATGTCTACCAACATAAATTTGATGGCTGTAATAACATACAATATACACCTAGGCGGAATTTTACATGATCTAGTATCTGCTTCTTCATAGTCCGTCTCCGGCGTCATATTTTTCTGAAATACTGAATCTTTATTATCTTCAATATTATTTTCAAATAACCCGCATGGATTCACAGAATCAACCATCAAACAATTGACTCAAAACCTCCTAATTTATAGCATCTTACTAAACCATCTTATTATTGTTGTTGAACTGGCAGCATGCGTCACGGAAATACGAGGTGACCATCGTGTATTTTATTTTTACACGAAATTTTAAAATACACCATCGCAAAAAACAGTACGAACAATGTATTTTGTGAAATTCATAAAAGAATCGAGGAAATAGAAAAGACTCGACTTCGTCTCGTCTTTTCAAACAATTCCTCAATTCTGTAATGATGCACTTTCCCTCTCATATTGCAATACGCTACAGTTGAATCTCACTTATACGTTGTTCACTTCTACATTTTTACAGATATGTTAAAAGTTTTAGTCACCTAGCTTTGTCCATTAATATTTAACTCAGTTGTACGTTTTCTCGTTAATACGTCACATTTTTCTGGTCCCCGTGTATGAAATATATTAGCTAGTTACTCATTCATACGTTATGTTTATGCCATGTTTAGATATATGACGCATGGTTTTTTTGTATACTGTATCCTTGCCGTCGGAGCATAAAATAGGCATGTTGGGCGAAGCATTAATACTTTCGGAATGCTTTATTGCTGCGCACGTGTTAACAATACAGTTAGGCAAGGTCATCCTTCATTAGGTTGTATCTGACGATCCTTATGACGACGAAGATGAATTATATCTAAATAATGAAAGCGTTCATATGTGCTCTGATTATCACACAACCATTTCCATCATTACAAAGCCTAAATGATGACAACATTTCTGTGATTAGTGCACATGATCGACTAGTGTATGACTTTATGGAAAAATCCAAGCAGCAAAGAAAAATTGACGATTTTTTAGCCAGTATAAAGCATCAGTATTTCAATGTTTTTTTTCAGTCTATACCGTAATTATTGACGGAAAGATATAAATAATTAAATATAGAAATAACAGTAAGATAGAGAAATAATTGCAATAAATAATTTGCGTATATTAAATCAATGTATATTGTAATAAGCCCGAGTTGAAAGATTTGTCCGGAAAGAAGGTAATTAGGAAGCCATGTTAACTAAAGTCATTAGCGACAGCCGAATACAGAAGTGTTAAAAATCCCTGGAAGGCAATTAAGTTGTAGTTCAAGACGTGTGTGAACAGACACGTACGCCAATTCTGAAAAACAGAAGTGAAAGGTATTTTATATTTTAGCCAGGCCCCCTAGTAAAAGGTAAGAGATTCGCACGAAGAGAGTAAGTGTTGGCCTGCGCGTGAAATATTGGTGTGAGTAGTTCTAATGTAGGCGGAGCTTTAGTAATATAGGCGTGCCATTCTAAATCAGAGAGTAACTCTGATACCGGCACGCGTACTGATACACATTCGTTCGTGCACACATTCTTCACACTTGTGACGACTGGTGTTATGTTAAGCGCTCAGTGACGCGCTTATGTGAGGAAGATTTCGCGGCTATCGCGAGGGATCTTTCCGCGCAACATTTTAGCGACTCACGGCAAGTTACGCTTCTAGTTTCTTTTATAAGAAACAGTTATTTTAAACCATAAAATTGATACTGTAAAAGTTAGTGGGTATAATAAATCAATTGTTATATTTTCAAGCGCTACGATTCATAATTAGTTTCATTCTTTATCTTCAAACGGTCAACTCTCTTCAAAAGCTCAAGCATTAGTTCACATTAAATGTATTATTCAATTTAAACTGGTATTGTCTTTTCAAAATACATGCACACATACCCTGAGAAAGTACTCATAGCTCCACCACTGGAGCAGTTAAAAACGAGATAACAGAACGAGCTACGAGATAATATCAGAAGCAGGTAGTTACACTGCTTCAAAAGTGACGACCATCATTTCTGTATCAGTTTTAATTTGAATAACAATGCTGTTATGCATACAATTGCTCTTTAGTACTGTATTATCTTAATTATTAGTGTATTTCATTTATTCGTTTCTTATATTAAATAATACATAAGTAGTTTTAGTAATAACCTAATAACACAATTTTTCTATAAGAAAATTCATTTCTACATTTTCTCATTTATACATTATTTTAGCAGTCTCCCTTTGAAAACGTACAAGTGTGGTTATGCTGCTTTTCAATTTTGGGGTATATTTGTGGGTATAATCAGAATCTTCTAAGAAAAATATAGGCCACTATTAAAATTTTCGAGTTTAATGATCTTGATAACCTACATTAAGTTAAAATAATATCGTTGTATTTATCCCCAACATGCGAAGGAGCTATCAAATTTTTCCCTCCCTCTAAAATCGTTTTCAAAATCAAAGTTGGAAGAATTTTAGACAAACGTGGTGTATAACGAACGGAATAACGTTTTAGCAAGAGTGTATTACTACATTCATCGTGATAAATTAGCTATTATATTGTAGTAAATGCTTGATTTAAAAACCTGTGTCTCTTTAGGGACTTCTAAAGCTATATTTTTGGAAAGAGCACTGGCGCCATGCATAAGGAAAAAGTAAGCTGCCCCGGTAGCAACAGCTGTGAGAGAAAGGAAAGGAGCGAAGGAGAGAGAGGGTCGGAGAGAGCATGCACCGTGAGAGGGGGCCCCAGCCGGGGAACAGCACTACTACCCGCCCAACCTGTTGAATCTTTCCCTTCCCGGAGAATCGGCTCATAACATACTTGATCGTGGATCTGTACACAGGAGTTTCTATGGAAACGAGCATTTGGTGGTGCCGGTGATAAAAATGCATTTGGCCAATATGTGCCGTAATTATTAACGTGTGCTTCAGAGCTTCTAAACGTGACAATCTGATGTTTTCAAATGGCCTAATTACGTCACACGAGCTGAGAGACCGGCCTAATATGGACGTATATACATTCTAAATACCTATTTAGCGGCCTAAAGTATGCTTAGGGAGCACTAGCGTAGTAATGAGTGGAAGTGGTGCAAGTGGTAGTGGGGGAGGAGGTGGCGGAGGGGCTTTGGGACCAGCTGGATGTTGGATAACCCACAAGGGCCTGGAAACTTGGGCCCGCATTGCCAAGGAAAGAACCACACACAAACTACAGGTAAAACTATGCTGTATTCTTTAAATGTCAATTTACCCGCAGTACTGGTAGTTCAACCGCTTTTGTCCGCACTTGAGACAAATACTACTCAAAGTTGTGTCTCGGAAACGTCATAATTAATTACTAAGCATTTATGAAAAACTTCTATATCTATTAAGAAATACTCACAGAAAATCTTAATTAAATGTGTGAACTGGATAACGGGAAATGTTCGATTTTTCTTTGGTCAGATAAAAATTAACTTCCCAAAATAAGATACTTCGTATTACACAGACTTCAGCGCTGTTCGTCGACAAATTATTTTACTTAAATTTGGAAAGATAGAATTTTATTCAAAAATTAAATACCTAGCCGGGATTTGAGTCGTGTACAGAAAGTCGAGGATCCATGTTTCATCTCCCGGCTATATAATGAATTTTTCAGTCTGATTCTACCTTTCCAACTTCAGCTTACACATGACATGAGCGGAAGAACAATTAATTATATTTGACTTAATTTCATCTAAAATCTCCCATACATGAAGACCATAATAATTTTCCTGAAATGGGCTACAGGTGGTACCACACACCTAGCATGCTTTCGAAACTGTGGCTCCAATCAGCTTTTGCTACAGCCAGCATTTCCTTCAACTTCTTACCCTCTATGCGATTTCATAGTTTACATTTTACAAAAACAAGAAAAAACATTACCGTTAGAATACAGACGCGTAATATTGATTTTCACTACGAGAAGTTATGAATATTTTTTTAAGTATTACTAAGATATTATCCACTATTCTTTAATTTGTAAAAATTAAGGTCATTTTAATATAGAAAATATTACAGTGGCAACTACAACAAAACTTTGTAATTGCGCGTTATTTAACTTTAAAATATATCTGAACAACTTGCTCTCAACATCTCTGGAGTAAATATGGAATATATTTTACACTCAGAGAGATAGAAAAAAGCTAACATATGTGCTTCAGTGGCATTTTATTATATACACCAAAATTTAGTCGACTGCATTTAGTACCTTTTTGAAAGTCTCTTCGCACATAACATAAATATTTTTGATAAATTATCTGCCTTGTCCTCAATTAGCATAGCGTGCAGCTTAAAACTATTCCAAAGTCCTTCTTGATCTACAAATATGCTATACACGTGAGGATTTGAAAGCATTCAGCGTTCGAACCTTTGTCCACCGAGCTGACGCATTAACTAATTTAAATAGCAGAAACAACATACTGCGTATAAATTCTTTTCAAAAGTTGTTGGGGCAGTTAGAGAATATAATTTAATATAAGTATTTCTTCCCAGAGCTCAAGAGTATTATAAAATTTCATTGGTTTGAAATATAAGTTGATTATGCAAACTACTTACTCTAAAATTAGTGCCAAGTACATTTAAATAGAAATGTTATATTTATGCTTAAAATTTAAAACGAAAGATAAATTACCACTAAGCATTTTTAAACATTAAGGTAGTGCTCTTGTACTAAAATACATTTAAAGCCTTTAAACATAGGACATAATTGCACATTAAACTTAAATTTCGTCTCCACAGCTATAAAGTTTGTACCTAGGGTATAGATTTTACAAATACAAACATAAAGATCACCGTATGAATAACAAAATACAGTGGAACAAATTCTATTTGTTTTGGGCAATATTTGCACTGATTTCAAATAATATTTTATTTCTGTTAAAAGTTTGTTTTCCTAATAAATCTAAAAATATCCTTGGATACTCTAGTACAATGCCTTCATACCTAAATCCAGGAACTTTAAGTTTCCAGATTGTAATTTGAAGCACATACCACATTTTAAGTGTAAAGTAGTTTATACTTTTTAAAAAGTTCCCAGAACCTTGAAAATTCCACACGTAAACAGTGTTTCAAAGTTTTATTACATTTAGGTAAATGGAAAGAAATATCAAAACTCTGATAGGAATGCCAAACTAAAAAACAAATGTCGCCGTCTTAAAATATTTACCAGTGTTAATACCTGCTGTAAATTTCTAGGCCACCTGTAATAACAGTAGATAGATGACCTTCATAAATTGCGTTTTATGAATTAAGACCCTCGCAAAGCGACGCCTCTCGCACAGCGCTATTCACCATGCTCAAACGTCTTTAATGTCGACAGAAAAGCGTCATTAAGCACCAGCCGTGTTATTCCAGGCAAATAAAAGTTCGCGGCAAGGGCATAGTGTCAAATTGGAATAAGGGAGCATTTCCCATCTGCCCATCGATTTTCTAGTGTGGGCGTGGTAGTAACGGCGTTACCAGACAGCCACTGGCGAGGGAGTTACGGAGGTTAAAGAAAGAATGGGCTTTCTTGGCGACAGGTGCACGCCAATCGATATGGCCTTTACGTTAATCTAATCTTTTACAGAATGTGTCCTGGCATCTTGTACTTCAGTCCCTTTGGCATACGGAAGAGATAATTCAATCCATTGTTACGACTAGAGACAGGCAAAGTATGAAATTATATACTCTAAACCATGGGATCAAGTTGTAAAATGCGAACAAGCATTTTTACATTTAGCATTGTCATATTTTCGTGACATATTTCATAATGTTTTGGTAAAATGTTCATATTTTCTTCAAATTTTGTAAAAATTTACATCACTTTTAAAATAATTTACATTAGCAGTGAACCAGGCTTTCCAAATATTCTATTCGAGCTGTTTTCTGTGAAACACATTTATAAAACCTAAGCCACTCTTTCCAATAAATCAAGTACAATTGCGAAAGTGTAGCATTTCCTCTCTAACGTCAAATACGAAATTAAATTCTATTCCTGAAATGTTTTTATCTTCACGAACCAATGCTTTTGGTGACATATTGCAATCAGTATTAAACAAGGATAAAATAACCAGTAATTTTTTTCTTTTATTCAAAGTTTAAGGGTTTCACAGTGATTAAAATCTATTAACTCCATTTCATTCGATTAAATATGGATAAAAAGAATTACAAAGCCTATTTTGCTTAAACACATGAAGTTGACATGCCCCAAATCCTTATGGTGTACTATGTTTCGGCATTAAAATATATATTTCATAATATTTTGGAATGTTTTCTTCACATCTTCATATGTTAGCAAAAAAAATTTACACATTTTTTTCAAATTATGATTGTCTCAAGTTATGAGTAAAGAACAGCAAACTTGTTCTAAAGAAGATTTCACGAACCAATTACAATGCCTATCAAAATTATGAGAATATCCCTTCCCAGCACAACGCTGCCCTTATAAATGTGTGGGTGTTATTCGTTAATTATGCTTAAAGACACAAAATAATTTGAAAAAGACATATGTACAACAGATCAACGGCTTTCTATACCCATTATAATTTATTTTATGTAATTCTAGGCTCATTAACACGTTAGAATGGTCAAAATCGTGCTTACCTTGTTTTTCTAGCACGGTGACAAAATGGTTGCTTAGCGACCATGACGTAATAAATCCCTTGAAGCGTATACATTTAGAATCGATTCCATTCTAATGCCTTCTGTAATATAGCCAATTTGATTGTGTTGGCAATAAAGAGATTATGTTTTGTCTCAAACACGATTGCTTACTATTTCTAATAGACAATGCATACATAAAGTAGCAATCGAAATCTACATTAATCAATATGCCAAAATGAGTTACTATAAATTTAACATTCATCCTAGCTATTAACATAAGTTACTTATAGTTTTCTCTTAAAACAAACCTTCTGTTCTTGGTTGAATCAATGAAAACTAGTGGTAAAGCTGCAAAGCTGAAATACAAACAAAGAATAGAAATTGATTTTGAAAGTTCTTGACTTTCTGTGCATTTGTGGTAGTCAATAAAAAAATTTGCTATAAATCTATTGATGAACTTACCAAATGATGAACTGATTTTCAACTTCAAATACGTACACCAGAGTGTTGTTGAAGTGCTGGACTGAAAAGAAAAAAAAACAATACTTAAGAGTCCAATTTTTGTATTAGTCGGTCACGATATGAGTGCGTGTGTTGGGGAGAGGAACTAAACGGTTACGAAACAAGTGGACGGGGTATCGGAAGGACAGACAGGTAAATAAAACATTTAAGTTCCAATCAGCATTTACTAGCGAGGTTGAGGCCTGCAAATGTACTGATGTTTTCATTGCGAGACTAGATTTTCCTATCGCTTTGCACCTCACTCTCCCTCTGATCCCTAACATTGATTGTCAACAAGAACAGTGGCGTCCTCCTCCAAACGCATTCATATCATGGCCAACTAGTAGTTATTTGCCGCATTATTAGCAGACAAAAGTTTAAACACTAATTACCATCTCTGATATATACACAAGCATTAACGTTTCATTAATTACATATAGTGGTTTTGCTAATTCTCCACTCATAAAATTTGTAAATCTCTCACATCCGATTGTTTGGATTTCCTTTGCATTAGTGCTTCAGCTTCCTTCAATAATTCTAAAAAAATATGATCTATTTCAGCTAAATTAGCTGAATTTAGCACTTAAGCAACCAAACAAACTTCCCTCTATCCCTATGAAATCATAAATGTAGTTTTTCCACGATTTGAACTAAATGTTTCTAGGTTACCAAAATCGGGATAAAAATATTAATTAGTAATGAAAACAATTAAACATATCAGCTTTCTCATGAGTTAACATTTACTGTGAAGCTAAAATACATACAGTTATTCAGGTTAAGCTGGGGTATTCCATTACTTAATAAAATAGTATTATTAGTTATATATTTTGAGGACCCCTGAATCCGAAAAAGAGCATTTTTAGGAAAAGGTCCGTGTGCGTGTGTGTTCGAACAGCAAAACTCAAAAACGAAATGTCGGATAAATAACAAACTTTGAAGTAACATTATTTGTATATGTTTGTATTTGTGTTTACTTCCCGTGGTGACGCCATCTTGTGACGTGATTCATTTGTTAGGTTTGTTAGCTCCATCTGGTGTTAGCAATTTGCGGCAGTATTAGTTTTTGTTTGAAAAAATGCTACTGTTATTTTATTTAATTTTGGTTCTCTGTCCTCCGGCTAGCTATTATCCTTTTGGTCAAGCACTTCTCTTTATACAGGTTGTGTAAACGGAAAGGAATCTTTTATCCAAAGATAACACTGATGAAGAAATTTGTTTTACACTTTTATTGTCGAACACGTTAACTATCACATTTACACATTGATCTTGACACTCGCCAAACTGAAACTGTTATAATAACTTCATTACTGATAATTCTTAATTCGCGTACTTCAACTTTTTGTATAATTAACTTTATAACACTTGAGATTTTTCATAACTCTGTTACGCGTAACCTGCAAATTCATATCCGACGTGTGCCGTACAAATACTTTCGACGAACTGACGGGAATGCGACGTGTAGTGTACAAAGAATTTTGATGAACTGGCGGGCTCTACCTCTAACCTACTCTTTTTATACTCATACACCCCGACATGCCTAAAGATTATAACTGAGCTGCTATTGGCTAATAAAACGCGCCAACATTAGCGTCTATTTTTATATCCAATCAAAATTATGAATACATATGCTCTAGGGAAATGTTCCAGAAAATTCTAAAAGAAAAACGCGCCAATATTACGTAACTTCCTCATTTCCAATAATGATAAACAGCTCACCCCCTCGCTGCATTATTGCACGCTATTATTGTCAGTTTCAGTAAGGCAGTATAAACTTACTTCCCAACAATAATTACAATCAATATACATCTCAAATCAATCTCACATAAAAATGCATATTCATATTACAATCATTATTTACATTTAAATAATTTATGATACAAATTACTGCATCATATGCCCCACTAGAAACATAATTATAAATATTTACAACTTGTTTGGAAATTTTCTAATTGGGTTTTTAGTCTCCTAAATCTTGGAACACACGCTATCACTTTCACTTAACACTTCACACGTATTTAACACACGACATATGTTTTGTCTTTATCTTGCCACTATTTACTGGCTCTGGTTTAATGTGTTTAGATATTAATCTGACATCACAAATTTTTTATAGCAAATACTGTACCCTGAATTATTTAGTTACTGTTACAAAATTGGTTTACTCTCTTATATTGTTAACAAAAATTTATCAATTCAATTATTTTTGTAATTATTAAACATATTTACCAAAAATATTTACCCTTTACATAAATATATTTACATCTCTTAAATCTAGACCTATTTCACATTTTCTGTTTGCTACATAAGTATTTGCTTTTTTAATTATTTTTAACCCATTTTTGTTGTTTTGTACTTTATAATCACAATACTCTTGGAATTATATCTACGTACCTTTACTTCAATATAACATTAAATTTTAATTATTACATGCTTCTTTTCAAATACTGTTACAGTTACTAAGAAAATGTTATTTTTCCCTTTTAAATATTTTTTTTTTGTTTTGTTCTGAATTTATTTCTGTTTTCTCATGACATATATATATATATATATATATATATATATATATATATATAGTTAACCCTCTTACATTCCAATACATTTCTCTGCAGGTCATCTTTAACTATCCAGCATTTACTTTACATCTCATTGCTATTTATCCTCCTGGATCAAATTGTCTGTGGCTAAACATTACTCGTAGCCGTATCCTAACCTTCAAAAATTTGTTCATGGATAACCTCTTAAAGTATTCATATGATATTTCATCCCAAGATATAATTTGAAAACAATCTGAAATTTTCTGAACAACACATCTTTTAACAACTGCCATTTTCAATTCTTCTACTATCTCTTTAATTTGAGAGTACTCTGACAAATCTGTAATAAACTGTACTGGATTGGAGTTTACATTCTGAACAGCTTGGTACTTGTTAAATTTCAGAAGTTAGCTTTTGATTATTTACAGGCAAAACTTTAACTTCTTCGTACAATTTATTTCTTTGCATTACTGGCTCCTTCTGTATTTCTGATATCTCCCCTCTGAAATTAACTTGCGCCTGATTCACATCTACATTCATAATCTCTTTCATCTCTCTTATCTCACTTGAAATGTTACTCATTCTACTACCTAACTCTGTACATTCTACATCAAAATGTTCACTTTTAGTATTAACCTCACTTTCTTTGTTACCTATTTCCCTGCTCATGTCTAGCATTTTCTTTGAAACTTCTCCTATCTCATTGGCTATTACTTCCTGATTTTCATCTATCATTTTTGGCATACTACTATCTTAACTTTCTTTTCAAATCCTTCTATTATTTTCCTATTTCTATTTTCCATATCTTCACTGATTTGATTGAATGTTTGCTCTATTCTCTCATTTCTCCTTTCCATAGCTTGATTTAATTTCTTTTCTACAAGATCTATAATGCTTTTATTCCTCATTTCAAGAAAATTTCTCATCATTTCCATCATCATTCTAGCATCAAAATTAACATTTCCTGCTATTCTATTCTGACTTTCTGCATTAACATTTCCTCCCTCAAATACTACATTGTTTGAGCTATTTTCTGTACCCTGTATTGAATTACAGCTGTTACACTATCTCCCTCCATAATTATTTCTTCTGTATTATTAGTGGACATTGTTTTCTTTATCCTACCGCTCCTGAGGTACTTTAAATTTTTACACCTTTTTTTAGAATAAAAATAACACGTTTCTAACCTTTCTGATGCTATCTGCTGATGTTGCTTTGATGTCCAGCTTTCTGCCCCTCTCTCCTAGATTATATGTCGCTTCTGCGTTGTATTATGATGAATCGGCGTCGTCTCGATGTTTTTGTGTCCACTCATCCGCGTCGTCTGTCGTTCCTCTAGTTGTTTCTGGAATCTGCGTCTTGTAGTTCAGTTCACTACTCCATTCGCTTAACGTCCTGGTTCCTTCTCCCCTTCCTGGTTATTTCACTCCTTTCCTGGTCACTCTGCCCCACGTTCTGGGTGCCAATTTGCGGCGGTATTTATTTATTGAGCCCCACGTTTGGGAGCCAATTTGAAGTGGTTATTATTAATATTTATATTATACGCGCGGCGTGTGTGCGCGTGTGCATGTGTGAACACATTAATTGTAGCCCCACGTTGTGATAGTCAATTTGAAGGTGGTTTAATGTTATATTTATTTGTTGAGCCCCACGTTTGGGAGCCAATTTGCGGCGGTTTTACTTATAATGTTTGTGTATGTGTTTACTCAACATGGTGAAGCCATCTTGTGACGTGATTCATTTGTTAGGTTTGTTAGCTCCATCTGGTGTTAGCAATTTGCGGCAGTATTAGTTTTTGTTTGAAAAAATGCTACTGTTATTTTATTTAATTTTGGTTCTCTGTCCTCCGGCTAGCTATTATCCTTTTGGTCAAGCACTTCTCTTTATACAGGTTGTGTAAACGGAAAGGAATCTTTTATCCAAAGATTACACTGATGAAGAAATTTGTTTTACACTTTTATTGTCGAACACGTTAACTATCACATTTACACATTGATCTTGACACTCGCCAAACTGAAACTGTTATAATAACTTCATTACTGATAATTCTTAATTCGCGTACTTCAACTTTTTGTATAATTAACTTTATAACACTTGAGATTTTTCATAACTCTGTTACGCGTAACCTGCAAATTCATATCCGACGTGTGCCGTACAAATACTTTCGACGAACTGACGGGAATGCGACGTGTAGTGTACAAAGAATTTTGATGAACTGGCGGGCTCTACCTCTAACCTACTCTTTTTATACTCATACACCCCGACATGCCTAAAGATTATAACTGAGCTGCTATTGGCTAATAAAACGCGCCAACATTAGCGTCTATTTTTATATCCAATCAAAATTATGAATACATATGCTCTAGGGAAATGTTCCAGAAAATTCTAAAAGAAAAACACGCCAATATTACGTAACTTCCTCATTTCCAATAATGATAAACAGCTCACCCCCTCGCTGCATTATTGCACGCTATTATTGTCAGTTTCAGTAAGGCAGTATAAACTTACTTCCCAACAATAATTACAATCAATATACATCTCAAATCAATGTCACATAAAAATGCATATTCATATTACAATCATTATTTACATTTAAATAATTTATGATACAAATTACTGCATCAACTTAGTATTTAATCCCCATACCTTCCAAAGATGTTACACGAAGATTTTCAAGAAAATTCCCCGCCTCAAACTACCCCTTATAAGGAACATTTTTGAAATGTTTTATTTTCTCAAATTGTCTCTAATTATCTTGATTAAAATATTATATATTAAAGATATTTACATGACAAAATGCTTATTTTGAATTTTCTGAGAATAGCCTGTGAAGACCTCTTTATTCGGAAAAAATTTTGTATAATCTTGTATAACTGGTAAACGTTAAGCGGTAGACCAAAATGTACTATACAAAACACGTACATCTCTTTGTAACACACAATTTATTCAAATAACTTTTTTGCGGCATCAGACATTTCCGATATATCCGATATATCCGATATTTATCAATGTTACGATTTGTCAATACTTTGTCATTCTTTTTAAGTCCCATCGATTTTCAGTTGCTTCTGGCGACTGCATGGAAACAGTGTGGAATTTTAAGGCCATGGTATAGGATCCAGTTCTTAAACATTTGACAATCACTGTTCTCTTTTTATCTGTAACGAAATGTGTAATGTAGGTATTTCTCCAATTGTTTATTTGAATTAAAATGAGGTAGATATAAAAATAAGCTTTAATAAAAACATTTGCATACTCGGAAATAAATAATAGAGGATAGAGAAAGTCATGTGAATGTATCACATCAGAAATGTTTGGAAGTGCTTGGGCCTAGCAATGCTAATCTTATTTGCAACAGTGCTCTCTATCAGTTCTCAGCTACAGCAGTAGACTTCCAACCCAGGGATTTTTTAATATACTGTTAAATGGCCACATGATTAGGTATTTCGTGAAATAAACCTACAAGACATTTTGTGAACACATTTGTACATTCTTCAGTAAACACCATTTTTTAAAACGAGTGTACGCTCCTTCGTATAATCTTCTGGTTTTTTTTTCGGTAAACAAACCCCTAACTACCTCACTAGGTTCTTCAAAATTTTCCATTTTGATTTAAATTGATGCAAATCGTTTATATCCCTTTTTCAACCAACTTTTAAAAGTATTTGCTGTAGCTCGTCTAGTAAATATTCACTCTTGCAACAATTTAAAGGACTATACACTTGCTATATAAATAAATAAATACACATGGCTGTTCTATAAGTCATTCTTACAGCATATTTCGTTCTACTTAAGGTAAAGGATATTTTGATTATGAAAAACAGACAATTTTCTTTATTTCCATCTATCTAACATTATAATTACAATTTTTTTAACATCTTAGCTTAAAAAGGTTAGAAAGCTTTTAGAGCAGTAGTTTCCAAACTGGAAAGCACGAGGGATTTGCAAGGGTACGCGACTACTTAGAATTTAAAATGGTAATAACAATAATAATAATAATAATAATAATAATAAACTTGTGAAGTTATGAATAGAAAAATCTCACGTATTGCATTCACATGACTTTCTCTACCATCTTTCGCGTATTATTAATATACAAATTATTCTTACGAAAGTTTATTTTCCTATCTACTTCATTTTAATCGGCATAAACCTTACCGTAAATAGCTGCATTACACATTTTGTTATAGATACTAAGGGAATAGCGATAGTCAAATGTTATAGAACTGGACGCTATACGCTGAGCTTAAAACTCCACACTCTTTCCATCACATTGCAAGAAACAACCGAAAATCGACAGGACTTGGTAAGAATGACAAAATGTTGAACAATTCGAAGCGTTAGTAACGGATACCTCAAATGGCCGATGCCACCAGAAAGTTATTTGAAATAAATACTGTGTTTTAAAGAGATCTACATTTTTTGTGTTTTCGTCTATACCATAACGTTTACTAGTTAAGCAAGATTACATAAATTTCCTTCCGAATGAAGAGGAATTCGCAAGCTATTCAAAGAAAATTCAAGATGTACATTTTGTCGTATAAATCTTTAATGTATGGTGTTTTAATAAAAATCGCTATAACCATTTTTTAGAAAATTAAAATTTTTTAAGAATATTCCATGTAAAGGGTAGTTTGGGATACGGAATTTTCTTTAAAATCTTCACATATCTGGAAGGTACTGAAGTTAAATACTAGTATAATACGCATCAAACATTTCGTTATTTAGTTATAGATACACACATACGGACATATTTCTAAAAGTTATTTTTTGGGATTCAGGGAGCCTCATAACATTTATTTCCCATGAATCTCGATATCGAATTTTCGTGAAATGCAATAACTTCTATACCTTCTGCATCTGTAAAGAAAGTAAAAATAATTATAACAAAACAAATACCTCTAATACATTGTCAACGTATAAACCATGTTGAATTACTTTATAAACGCATAGTGATTCAATTTTACTTTGTTTAACTGCAAAATCATAGGAGATAGAAAACAAACTTACTATAAGAAATATTGTTATACACCGAGGTGAGGCCGAAAGGTTTGCAGCTAAAATATTAAATTTAGTTACCCCGCCATACACATTGGGGGATGTAGACAGAGACAACCAGAAAGGTACCAAGAACTTGCTGCACAAAACTAAAGTGGGCGTGCAATATTTTTAAGTAATTACATTTGAATTCATATTTTGCTCGGGTTTATTATAAATCAAGCCGCTCTACATGGTACACAAAAACGTTACACACAAAACACTGGGAGAGATGCCCCACGCACGTACACACACTCATCACACATACACCCGTTCCCTCCGAAGATTTACATTAGAGTCACGCTACTCTGGCTATAACACACACAGCTATTACCACGATTGCCTTCACCCCCAACTAGGAAATGGAATTGCTGCGCCAGACAATAATTAACATACAAACACAACAATTAGATCAACAATATTGTATACCGCAATAATGTGTCCGATGCGACAATACACACACATACACATACATTACAATATGTTATGTGTTGTATTCGCACGACTGTTTCTACTCACTCTTAAACAAATTATTCCTACAAGGACTTATTATTCTAGCTACTTCTTAGCAATCCAGATAAACTTTCAATTCACATTTACACACTTCGTTTAAGCATGCAGTGCGCAAAGCGATAGTTATATTTTTAAAGAGCCGATCGCTATGTGATAGCTTTGAAATCCCGTACTCTGCAAAACCACGAGAAAAATACGACTAATGATTTTACATTTGAGTAAAGTGTAAGTATTTGAATATTCAAACTAATAACAAGGAATATCTCAAATGGTTAACTCCAGAAAAAATTAATGTATTTGACACAAACGGTGTGCTTTAACAAGGTCTTTTTGGGGGGATAGTAACATTTTGTTTCGCTCTTAAGGATTACAAAAGTAATTAAGAATGCAGAGGATTTTCTAAGCCTTCTTCCACAAAATTCAAGATATACATTTCATTTATCATAAAAATATCTTAACATATGGTAATTTAATCAAAATCTGTAGAGCCATTTTTTAGAATATACAATTAATGAAAATATTTCCTTGTAAAGGGTAGTTTGGGATGGAGGTATTTTCTTGAAAATCTTCGTATCGCATTCTTAGAAGGTGCTTAACTCAAATACCTAATCTGGTACTTAACCGACTTTTCGTTTTTTAATTATGCTGTTCATCCACACACACGGACCTGTTTCTAAAAATGCTGTAATTTTTTTTTCTTATTCAGACTGTTTCAAAACGTGTGTTTCCGGGGAAATCTCGGTATCAGATCTTTCGGTGAGAACGAGTAGGTACTTCCCCTGCTCATTTTAGGTATGTAACAGAGCAAACAAAACTGCAGACCTAATTAAGATACACAACTTGTGTTAAATAAGTTTTTGCATAGTGTAGCCATTTTCGAATATTCCATGTTGCCTGTTTACCCTTTCTTAAATACGTTATCTGACATTGTTGAAGGTTTGCAATTCATTTTTCTTTCCTTTGCAAAATCTCGCTACCACTGCTAAATATTTTAATGTTATTTCACAATTTTGCTTGTTAGGTTTGAAATCACTAATTAAACCCACCTAATTTCTTAAAGACAAAAACTCTTATATTTTGAGCCCTAAAATATTCTCTTGAACCTAAATCACTATATTTTAGAGCAGCATTTAAATATTAATTTTTTTTAGGAAACTCGTACTTTGGCAGCACTCACAATAGAATACGTTCCTAATATTTTAAAATTGTAATGCAAACATAACGCATATTTCTCAATATTGTCTACGAATTTGTGCATTTTCATTGTTAAATAAAATCATTTGTAATTGCTATTTTCATCTTTTCGCTAGTAATTCTATGACAACGTACAGCACCAAATCAGACTCCAAAGCATGAGAAAGAGCTTAAAGAGCAGATTCCATTCCTTCTCCAAGAAACACAAGCAATGCTTTGCATACTAAAACTGTAATACTTATTTGACTTGCATATTCCACATTTTTCCACAAGTTCATTACCTCCAAACATACCAGAGCTATCTCTGTTGTGGCATTCCTTATCTTTATTTGTCTACATTTGTTTTAACCTCTTTAGATGGAGGAAAGTTCATCAGAAAGTTAATTGCGAATTTTGGTATGTAAATTTATGCCAGACAGATATTAAAACAAAACATTGAAAGTAATGAAGTTAAATATGTTGAATGAATAAGCATTGAATTTTGCACAAACGGTAAAAACCATACGAGTAATCTATAGTATTTCTGAATGAGTAAAAAGTAAGCATTTTTCAGATAGCTCAAAGAAATTAATAACCAGATAGGCCGTTAATAATCACATTTAATCTTTCTGAAAATCATCACTAATAGAAAAATCTGATATTTTATATTCATATAACCTTCTCTGTCCATTCTTCAACAAATTGTTCTTACAAAAAATTATTCTATTTACTTCATGCTAATCGAGACAAACATTTGTAGAAATGATTTTATTGCATATTTCCTTGTACGTACAATGGGAATAGCTGAATACAGTAGTTTTAAGCCATAGTCAAAACTTTTAAAAGCTGGTCACTATGTGATGGCTTTGAAATTCCATTCTCTTTGGATACCAAGAGAGAAAAAACGAATAACCATTTCCCATTTGAGAAAAGTACTATTTGGAAGTTCAAACCAATAACAAGAAATATCTCTGATATAGTTAACCTCACAAAAAAAGTATTTGACAAACTGTGTGCTTTAACGAGATTACGTTTTTTGTTTAGTAAGGTTTACTAGTTATGCAAAACTCATTCAGAAGACGATTTCAGAGGCTATTCTCAGAGAATTCAGGATATATATTTAATTTGTCACGAAAATATCTTAAACATGCGGTATTTTAATCAAAATCGTTAGCTATTTTTAAGAAAATCAACATTTTCGAAAAATGTTCTATATAAAGGGTAGTTTGGGGAGGGGAGATCTTTAAAATCTTCGTGTTCCTCGGAATTTCTGGACTTAGATACCAAGTTGGGTATTTAAGACTTTTCATTTTCGAGTTACAGTGTTCACATATGCACACGCGCACACACGCCGCGCGTATAATATAAATATTATAGGTAACTTTGTACAACCAAGAAATCGTAAGAAACGGACTAACTTATTTGAAAATAATGGAGAGTTTACAAAAATATACAAATTGTATCAAATAATTGACTTCAGAGCGTTAACCGTTTTTTATATATTCCATGAATACATTTTCGCAAATATAACCGTCACTGAGGGAAGATTCTTGTAATATCCAGATTCTTTCTTTTGCTTTTTCCTTCCAAAGAGCTTGTTACTATGACCATGTAGAGGTAATTTATTTCGGAATGACTACGACTTCTGAATTTATTTTTCGTTGCTGTCAATAAACATTTAAATGTTTATTCCTCTTGTATATAACTAAATGCTTACTTCATCATTTGAATTCATTACCCTACTGATAGTGTCACGGCAGGTGATTAGAATTACCTCCGTAAATTTCCGATCTATCATCGGAGTCCAATTTAGTAATGAACAATGCGTTTATAAAAAACAGATTACCCATACTGCACAGTCTTTGGAAGAATATATTCACGACGACAACATACTACAGTGTCTTTCTTTCACACGGTGGCCACCGCAGCTCGAACTTCCGCCGAAACAATAATATCTTCGCAACTGCCTCACATTCCCACAGTTACAATTACAATGATAATGAGCGCGTACCTTGTCATAAGATATGGTAGAAATGGTATCCTTCTCTACTCACACATTTCTGCCATCTCAGAAAATTTACATTTACATTCTAAGAGTTCTATATCTGAAAGTGAGTGAATTTCTCGCCTGATCTTTTTCTTTTAGTTCTTCCAATGTATGGAGTTTGTTGCTTACACTTTATTCTTAAAGTTCCCCATAAATGAAAATTGCATATAGTTAAATCACGGGATTTTGATGGTCATAATCCTTTACTAACTACCCTACCTTCAAAAATTTCCGGAATTAAACTTAATGACTCACCAGCTGTATGTGCGGTAGTAGCCTTGTTGCAAAAACTCAAGACTAATATTCAAAGTCTGACAGTTGAAAAAATGGTGTAAGTTCATTCCCTTATTGATCCTATTATTCTGTACGCATTTATTGCACATCATACACCAATATTCGTGTCATGTAAGGGAATCTCGTGTGTAAAATCGGGTTTCCTGTGCTGTAATATCTGTTATTTTACGATGGAGCATAACCATGTAAATAGAACCACGTTTCGTCAGAGAAGAGTTTTAAGCGAACTCAGTTGCCATATCATTGACATTTCGCAAAATCCAATTACAGAAATTTACCCGACTGTAATGATCACGTGAAAAATAGAGTGTACACAACAAACCCCATACATTGGAAGAAAAACTAAAAGAAAACATCGGGCGAGAAACTCGCTCAATTTTGGATATTGAACTCTCGAGTGTAGATGAAAATTTTCTGAAGATTCCAGAAATGTTTGGATAGAGAAGAACAACATTTCCAACATCTCTAATGATAAGGTATACGCTTCTTATCAGTGTAATTGTAACTAACAATGAGAATGAGGCGGTAGCCCAAGCTGTAGCAACCGACGTACGAGCCGCCGTGCAGTGGTTACAATGTGAAAAAAGCACTGTATTAAAGATTTAACTGGCCAGATCCTGATCTACATCTAACAGAATATTAATTGGAGGTTTTGGAACGTCAACTTTCTGCCAGATAAAGATCTACAGTATCAGCCTCATTGTGACTAAACATTTGATCACAAATATACCTGTAAGAGTGAAGCCAGGAGTGGATTGAACCGATATTAAAGAACAACAGAAGACAATGAGCTAACTTAAACTGGAATATCAAATGAGTGTCTGAATAATTTTGATGACAGAGCATAATGCGTATGTTGGAATGGAATTTGAAATTAATCAATAAAATATAAGAGAATTTTCTTATTTAGTGATGACAGATGAGCAAATATACCTAGTTTAACCCCCTGACTGCTGATTATTGCTCAATGAGATTATAATCATTTGACACCACTACAAACTTTCTTACACTCGCATTTTCGGGTTACATTGCCTCGGCTGCAAGGCGATCCGCTAGTTCTTGTTGATACATTGCTATTTAGACTTTGGAAAATGTCGTGTTTTTCAGAAATTATAGGTATCACAATACAGGCATGAAATTCTGTTGATCTATTTTCAGGGATGACACACTTTTTCTGGATCCAACTTTTATGCTGTTCACACCAAAAGTGTTAATAGCCTTGCTTGCGCCGTTTTCTTAGCAGTACATACACTATGTGATCAAAAGTATGCGGACACCCCCACAAACATACGTTTTTCATCTTAGGTGCATTGTGCTGCCACCTACTGCATGGTAATCATTATCCGCGACCTCAGTAGTCATTAGACATCGTGAAACAGCAGAATGGGACGCTCCGTCGAACTCAGGACTTCGAACGTGATCAGGTGATTGGGTGTCACTTGTGTCAGAAGTATGTACGCGAGATTTCCACACTCCTAAACATCCCTAGGTCCACTGTTTCTGATGTGATAGTGAAGTGGAAACGTGAAGGGACATGTACAGCACAAAAGTGTACAGGCCGACCTCATATGTTGACTGACAGTATACGGAGACATTTGAAGAGGGTCGTAAAGAGTAATAGGCAGAGATCTATCCAGACCATCACACAGGAATTCCAAACTGCATCAGGATCCACTCCAAGCACTATGACAGTTAGGCGTGAGGTGGGAAACCTTGGATTCCATGGTCGAGCGACTGCTCATAAGCCACACATCACGCAGGAAAACGCCAAACGACGCCTCGCTTGGTGTAAGAAGCGTCAACATTACACGATTGAACACTGGCAAAACTTGTGTGGAGTGACGAATGTGGCGATCCGATGGCAGGGTGTGGGTATGGCGAATGCCCGGTAACGTCATCTGCCAGCGTGTGTGGAGGTGGTGGTGTTATGGTGTGGTCGTATTGTTCCTGGAGGGGACTTGCACCCCTTGTTGTTTTGCATGGCACGATCACAGCGTAGACCTACATTGATATTTTAAGCACCTTCTTGCTTCCCACTGTTGAAGAGCAATTCGAGGATGGCGATTGCGTCTTTCAACACGATCGAGCACCTGTTCACACTGCACGGGCTGTGGCGGAGTGGTTACACGACAATAACATCCCTGTAATGGAGTGGCTTGCACAGAGTCCTGACTTGAATCCTATAGAACACTTTGGGATGTTTTGGAATGCCGACTTCGTGCCAGGCCTCACCGACCTACATCGATACCTCTCCTCAGTTCCGCACTCCGTGAAGAATGGGCTGACGTTCCCCAAGAAACCTTCCAGCACCTGATTGAAAGTATACCTGCGAGAGTGAACGCTGTCATCAAGACTAAGGGTGGGCCAATACCATATTGGCTTCCAGAATTACCGATGGAGGGTGCCACGAACTTGTACGTCATTTTCAGCCAGGTGTCCGGATACTTTTGATCATATAGTGTAGGAAGAGGATTTTGCAGATTCTCTATAAAACCCAAGTTTCCAAATTACGTAACAATGTTCTAATGTCGCATTATTTTAGATGTGTTTTAAGTGAATCTGCAGCCTTCGGAATGACTCCGCTCATTTGAATCCATGAGTTATGTGTATCAATTATACGCTGGCAACGCCGTTCTTAATCTCACCTAACTGTTCTCATTCAAGGACGCCGGGGGATGTTTTTAATTCAGTTTTTAGCTTCCAATTTTTTTCTTCTTCAAATCGGTGTATTTTGTGGGTGTTGGAGTAGCTTTTAACCCTTTAAATGTGTATTTTAAGCACAGTTAGGTATGTTTTGAGTTTTCATATACTATCTTTAAATGAAATTTCTTAGTCACAGTTCTATAAAAAAATAGTAACGCTCAGCTTAGAAACATCAAAGAGATTCTGATCAATTTTATCATGTATTTTGAACCGCATATCTGTGTGTTAAACTACAGTACTTTTCTTTCATAACGTGGCCACGACACGGTGGCTCTCGCGGCGGCCCCCGCAGTTCTGACTCCCGCTAAAACAGTTATGATATCCCCACCACCGCCCCACGTTCTCATATTAACAGTTACAATTGCAATGATAATAAGCATAATACTATGTGATAAACTCTAGCAAGGAAGTTAGACACAATTTAAAACAATTTTCCGGTTTACCTATCCCACACAGAGAATCCCTGCGAAGACTTATGAACAAATTTAGGGGAGCGATGTCTATTCTTGACAGAAAGCAAAGAGTAAACAAGGGAGTTCTGACTGAGGAGCAGCTGTATGAATTTGGAGAACGTTTAGAACGCCGTTTTCGAAAATCTCTATGGCGTCTTGAACACGAAACAGATGTTTCGACGAACTCAGCATGGCGACCTACCAATTATTGAAATTGATATCTTACAAGGTTACCGTGGTCCAGGAATTTGTATCACGTGATCAACAGAGTCGGATAAATTTTTGTCATTAGATTTTGCGAAATGTCAATGATAAGATTAATGGACCCACGCTTAATATTCTTCTCTGGCATAGCATGGTTCCATTTATATTGTTACGTTTCATCGCAAAACAAAAGATATGAGAGCACAGAGAAAGCCGATTTTGCACACAAGATTCCCTTTCATTGCACGAAAATTGATGCGATATGTAGTAAATCATACAGAATAATATGACCTATATTTTTTTAACAAACAATAAATGCTGAGAGTTATGGGAATTACTTACACCACTTATTGCTATCGCACATACAGCTGATGAGTATTTAAATTTAATTCAGGACATTTTTAGAAGATAGTGTGTCTGGTAAATGAATATGGCCAGCACTATACCTGTTTAATTTTACACTATTATCTGTGGGAAAACTTGAAAAATGAAGTGTATGCAACAAAACCCCATTCACTGGAAGAACTAAATGAAAACATGTGCTGAGAAATCCACTCATTTTCTGATATAAAGCTCTTCAGTATGAATAAAATACATACTGAAAATGACAGCATTATGTAGATAGAGAAGGAAAACATTTCCAACATCTCTTATCATAAGGTAGGTATATGCTTATCATTTTAATTATAATTTTAATATGAGCACGAGAGGCGTTCATGGGATATTATAACCGTTTCGGCGGGAGTCCAGGCTGCGGCGGCCGGCGTGAAAGAAGCCGTGCGGTGGCCACAGTGTGAAAGAAAAGCGCTGTATAAATTGTATTACCGAGCGGGATGGCACAGGCGGTCCACATTTGGGAGGTCCCGGGATCGATCCCCGGCGACCCCCACTCTGACCCTATGGGATTTTCGAGTTTCCCCGGGTCGACAGGCGAATGCTGGGGTGGTTCATCTTCTGCCACAACTCTCCTCCCACTTATTCCCTTCACCCATCATCTTCCTTATCATCTGCTTCAGGGTTATAGGACCAGGCAACAGTGTTGGGCGGCTTGCGGCGGAGCACTCTGTAGAGGTTTCTTCGTTACCGTTGCTGCGGTACCGCCAGTTAGGTTTCTCTTCCGAGTGGGCTCCACCCCGTGGACTCTTGAGGTGGCTTGTGAACAGGGACCGGGTGGCGTCAGATGCGTTCTATCTAAAAAAAACGTTAGGGACCCCGTCCATGCTTGTGCCCGTCGGCATCCGGATCTGGTGGCCATTCGGGTCTCTCCTCTCATTCATCCACGTTTGAAGCAAAAAGGGCCGTTCTGGCCCACTTACGGTGCTCTGTATCCGTTCCGGGGGCTCCTCCGTGATATGCAGCTGTACCTGTACAAATCGTGTTGTTGTGCTGTGATGTTTTAGTTTCAAATACTTATATTGAAGTAAATGTTACATTTTTAACCTGAATGAAACTATTTCTTTCAGAATTAAGCTTTAAATGCTTGAAGTTATTCATTGCGTCAATCATTAAGCAGTACATAGAAAAAACAAGAGAGATTTAAATGAAAATCATAGTGTGTCAACAAATAGGTATTTCAATTTTTTGTTAAATAAAAAATTTGTATTTAGATCACTTTTGTATAACATTTGAAAATATAAGCGCATTTATTCTAAGCGTTGAATAGAGCATACTTCAAGCTAAAATTACGCAAGTTTGGTTTTAGCTTCAATAGTGTTACATGCTGGCTAAAACGTTTCTAGAAAATGAATAAATTTAGTTCACCCCACCATGCACATGGGGGAACGCAACTCACTACAACAAGAAGACCGAGACCTTGGTGTGTAAATTTTAAAAGAAGGCGTGGGGTTTTACATTACACAAAAAGATTACATAACACACATTACCTGGAATTTATTAACAAACGTTTGGCGACTCTACATTATGAACTAGGAAGAGAGGATTGAGGGAGATGCCCCGAAACCGTGGACTGACCACACGCACGTCTTGCTACAACGTCTGCTCTCACTCAAGTGACGCTATCTATACCCCCCTCCAACCGTGTCTAGCCTCGCCAGCCAGGTTGGCATCATACTAGACGATTTCAAACAAAGCCCGCTCTTTGGCGTGGTCCGCTACAAAAGGAGGGATCGTTAAGCCGAAAAATCAAAGAAACCCAATAATGCTATGTCTAGTAGCGACAATGCAACACAACAGTGCGTCTGGTAATGACAATGAACTTACTAACACGCCACAATAGTTTTGAGCAGACAAAACCTTAGGATTCTCGCCAATTCTCAAGATCCCTAAGCCAGCTTTATTCCAAAATGCACAAAACAGTTATTTATGCAATAGTGGTACATTTTCCTGCGAATAAGATGTATAAGACCGAGACTTGGACAAGGTCGTTATTTCGACACGAGTAAGGAACGACACTCGCGTAATGTGTTTTTCTACATATGTTGAAATGTGTAGCGGTACATCCGTGATAGGCCCTCACTACGTTGATGATGATGATGATGATGATGATGATGATGGATGCTGCGTTACATACCTGTAGGTCGTCTTGATGCCCTACTCTTGTGATGTATCACGACGATCTCGTAGACTGGAATCTGATGATCGTGTATTCTTGTGTGTGTGTGTGTGTGTGTGTGTTAGTATGTTGTAGTTATTATTGTATAATTGTACCACGGCTGCTGCATTTTGTGTCGGAGAGCACTTGTGTCTTATCGGGGATAGGTATGGAGAATGTTAAAATATTTTTGTACACACGTATTCTGTTAATTATTTCATTGAATTTTAGATAAACACATACACATATTCACAATTCACTTTCCCTTTATCATGTTAAAATATATATAACTGGTAGAATTTAAATACGTCGTTTTAGCGTCTATTTAGATACGAGCTGATACACTACCTCCTTGCTCGAAGACTGACAAGCTTCTGTTAGCGTCCCCTTCAACCGTTTTCTTAACGTACGTATTTGAATTATCGGCATGTATCAATGTACATGATTGGTGCTGCTATATAATAACATCCAATAACAGTTTATGTTTTATATATGTGTGCGTGTGTGTGTGTTTATAGACTTCCATCGTCTTAATTATGAATCCAAGGTTCGTTACATGCTAACGTAATACTACTGCATTTCTCGTAATTTTATATTACTGGTTATATAGCTAACAATGGCCTTTCCCTCTTAAATTATATTTTATATGTTATACGTTATGTACTTATTCTCTACCATGTATACATTATGAATGTGTTTTAACATCCTCTTAATTGTTATACGTACAATATTATCAAATAAAATGCATAACACGTAAAACTTAGAACAAAATATTAAAGAAAGAAACTAGTAATGCTTTGATGCTGAGAAGCTGTGAATTAGATAACTTATTACATTAATGAGTTATCGTATTAGTTTTTCCGTGGCTATTACTATATGTTGCTTCAAATTAGATTGTTCTGGTTAAATAATGTAATCTATGTTGAAGTGCTATTCGTAAGCATCCGAATGTCGCGATCCTTTGTTTTCAGATAGATTTAGAAGACTTTGAAAGTGAGTTTTCAAAGAGGAGGATTTCAGCATTGCGGCCAAGGCTAGGCCCGTTGTGCCTACTAAACCTCCGGAAGGAAGTCATGAGGCAAAAGAGTACGAGAGGGCTGAATCCTTAACGTTTCCTGGTTGAGCGTCCCCGAACGCCCCCTCGACAGAAGGTTCCGGAAGAAGATTCCTTGCCACGGAAGAAAACCATTCTCTCCTTAAAGCACATACGCCGTATGGACTGCACATCACCGTACCTATCTGGCCCAGTATCCCTTAAAGATGAGAGGAAATGGGACAGGAAAATTCGTGGTAGTACATGTAGTACCAACATTTGCCTGAAGACCTGAGAAAACTACGAAAATCCTAGAAAACTAGGGGGAAAAACCGGGTTCCATTACGAGAATCAAACCTGGAACATTCCCTATCGCCTCAGAAGAACACAATCGCATGAGCCATTCTGCTGGGTAAGATTAAGTTAGGTGCGCTAAACGTAACTTTCTACTATAATTTTATCTTCTGTAATGATTCAAAAAACGTGAAATACTGAGGTACCACGTAGCATGACAAATATAATTTTGTATTTTGGCCAGAGTCTTTTGAGACAGTGGGAAGGGGAGATAAGGTCGTCGTCGTATGGCCTCGACGGCAGCTATAGCAGTGCCACCACACGTAACAGATGTGGGCACGAGCAAGCTAGTTTCTAACTTTCCCTTTCCACTGTCTCAAAGGACTCTGACCAAGGTATATTAATGGTATTTAATGTTACTGAGGAGTATTATCTGATTGTAATCCGAAATATTTTAGTCTTACATTGTCCTAGTGCATATTGGGTAACATGACATAACAAATATTAACACCAGTTACTGCGAAAATACGCTTTATTTATTACAAGGCACTCAACGTAACACAAAAATTACACTTGAGTCACTTTGGAAAGGTAGAATCAGGTGACTGAAAAATTCAATGCCATAGCCGGGATTTGAACCTTGGATCTCCCGGTCTCCGTCCGGTAGCTCAGTGGTTAGAGCAACCGGACGGAGACCGGGAAATCCATGGTTCAAATCCCGGCTACGGCATTGAATTTTTCAGCCACCTGATTCTACCTTTTCAACCTTGTCCAACACACAACTTGTGTGGAAGAACAATTAATTCCATTGAGTCACTTTGGCGCACACTCGAATACAACATAACTGATCCGTCGAATCAAATCACAACTCTCAACTGACTGCTGAGTTACAACTCACAATTAAACTGCACTGTCCATTTGCACTGTGACTTCAAACAGAACTCAACACTCGACTCAAATTCAACACTGACTCGTCCTGCCGACAGTAGTCCCTTATATAGGCTTCGCATACCAAACGGAACTTTAAGAACAAGATTTTACCAGAATACGCCGAAACGTAGGTTCCGGAACAAGTAAGCTGCACATAAAGAGGTTTTTATTCCGCGTTGCCTGTTGTTCTATTGTTTCCGTGCTTGCTATTGTTCCCTCCCAAGTCTACTGAAGCATAAAGCTTTATTACTACTACCTATAGTAGGTAGAGGAAGTCCCTACCGTATTCCACCCAAAACTTCATTGTCGGGACTTTATTGGAAATGCACATGTTGATATCTACATATCCCTCACCCCCAAAAACAGAACTTT
Organism: Deroplatys truncata; assembly: GCA_030765065.1. Taxonomy (NCBI): domain Eukaryota; kingdom Metazoa; phylum Arthropoda; class Insecta; order Mantodea; family Mantidae; genus Deroplatys; species Deroplatys truncata. Next base: position 102,099,157 of record CM060985.1, read on the forward strand.
TGGGAAAAGGCCTACGTATGTCTGTCTATGAATAATGTAATTCAGAACTAGAAGACTGATAACCTAATAAATTCCTAATTTCATACCTGAGTCACTGTTTAAGTATGCCAAACAAAGATTTTCAGGAAGCCTCTCCCACCACAAATTATCCTTTACATGTAAAAACCTTCGTTATTTTAAATTTTCTCAATGATTTTGATTAAAATGTAGTAGAGTAGAAATACTAATACTAACTAAAATATATACTGTAAACGTGTAATACTAATTAAGTGTGTGTATATTTTTAATTTTCTAATATACAACTTTCTGTCAAATTTTTTGGTAGCGTTAGCAGTTTTCAAAATATTCAATGCAGAATTTCTACACTTATCCAAGTACGTTATGCGAGGAAATGCTCGAAAGTTTGCGATTCGTCTTTTCCTTCCATCTCAAGAATTCGTTACTACAGCTAAACCTCTGAATGCGGTTTTCGCGTATTTCGTTAAGCAAGAGAATTATTTGTAATCAAATACATTTCGATCTTCTTTGGAACAAAATAGATACATCGAAATACCCGTTTTGAAATTATTCTCAGAAATAAAAACAGCTCACTTCGCACCTTTTTAAAAAATTTTCCTCGAGTCTGTAGAATTCTATTATAAACCTAATATCATAATTTGCTCTTGTCACACATTGCAACATTACTCTTTATTTATATGGACTTAGCATGACTTTTACTATTCACTTTCACTTGTGTTAATAGAATATGAATCCTTTAGACTATAGCATTATTGTCGACTAGAGTCCAGTTGAAAGAGAATGTAGGTACAAAAGTAAACCTTTATTTGGCGAAGGAACCGTGAATGTATCGAACGAGGCGTGATCAACTAAAATATTTAGAGGCCACCTGAGGATATACTGGCAACCTGTTGCAGAAATCCGTCCTCTTTCCGTTCATTATTCCAGCTAACTAAAGTCAATAGCAGGAGTGTCTCCTCAGAAAACAGGCCGCTTGCTGGGTCCAAAGTCCATCACCAAACAAATTATGACGCGAACACGAAATGCAAAGCAGCCTGCTTTCAACAAAAACATCCTCAGTTTATTATCTATTTGATAATCATGTATTATTATCTATTTAATAATTATCTATTACTATTTATTTAACAATTATTTATCATTAAATACCTAATAAATATTTATTATCTATTTAATGATTATTCATTATTATAAAATTATTTATCATTATTATAACATTTATTTATTATTATCATTATTGTTATAAAATATTTATTCGTTATTATCATTATAAAGTTATTTATTATTATTATAAAGTTATTTATTATTATTATAAAATTATTTATTATAAAATTATTTATTATACAATTATTTATCATTTATTTAATTTGCCATAATGATATGGTTCCATGTACATAGAACTGAGAAGATTAAATTAGCTCCTTAATTCTTAGTTTAATTGTTCTTTTAGCTTTTAATTACTGTTATAATGCTTTAATGTTGCATACAACACACTTTCTAGGCACATTCACTCTTGGTGAAGATCTGTAGGTCCTTTTATCCTTTTGTTTGTGCGCTCAAACAGTTAACGAATTCTTGTACTTAGAGAGCTAGTTTTTTAAACGTAGTTGAATGTGCGCAAAATTAAGGATAATTTATATGCAGAGTTTCCTAAATGCATGGGACAGTATAGGATAGGACTAGGAGCGGAGGAGGACTGAGTGCTGACGCAGATCTTTTGTACCTAGGACCCTGACGTGCGGGTGCGGGTGCGGGTGCGGGTGTGGGTGCGGGACCGAAGCCTCCCGCGGTCAGAAAAATAGCGAAGCCTCCCGGACCCTTAAAGGTCCCTAATTACATAGCCCCCAAGTCTCCCCAAAGCAGGTAGCAGTACCAGTCCTTAATTACATAGGCCCAAAGCCTCCCGGTCGAAACAGGCAACAGTTCCAGTTTGGTGTTTATAATATTTGATGAAGTATTACATACGGGTGGAAGATGTTACATTTTTTTGCGTTTATGATTAATAACAAAGAAACGCGGCTCTAGTACCAAAAGAAAATGAACCTCAACGCTTAAATTTGAATTAGTGGTTGTTGTTCCAGTTCGTTTAGCGTTACCCAGGGTGCACCCCAAAGGATTCTACATTTATCAGCTTCGTCATTATTTCTTTATTTTCTGTAATTTACTCACAATGAATCCGCATTTAGAAGCTTCGTTATTTTGACATTCTAAACCTATATCATACAGTAATATATATTTTTGTCTTTAAAATAATCGGCATTTTTCCTTCTAGATTTTATTTCCATGTATTTCCAGGTTTGGTTCTATAAGAAATCGACTTCACGTGATCCATTCTTGAAACTTTTCCAGCTTTGAAATTTTCTACTTGTTGCATCATGAGTTTCAAGTGTGGATAAGACCTTTCCTTTTTTTCATTTGTTGATGAATTAATTGCAATTTTAGTATCCAGCTGAATTTGCTTCAGTACTTCAAGAAATCTATACAGATCTGGGCTGCAGGAGTAAAACTGATTGTTGTATTTGTTGTGGAAACTTTCGCAAGCGTTGGTAGTTCTTTGTCTATTGCAACTTAGTTCTGCCCACATGGAAGGAGGAAAGAGTGCATTTTCGTCGATGTAAGTTTCCACTAAATAGTCGCAAAACATCTGTAGTTTTTCCGAGACAGGCATCACTGCCATGAAGTCTTCAGCAAAACAGTCACCAACCATATCAGGATCCAGCATTGGCAAACCAAATATGTAGTTTAGAAATTTTCCAATTTCATTTCTGGAATAGTAGTCATGTGCAAGTCCCAAGTTTTGTATCTTTCGCCACCGCTTTGTGTTAGATGAAATTTACATCCTTGGATTTTAACATCAGTCCACACTTCTCTTCCAGCATTCATGATGCTTTCTTCAAGGTCAGAAAACATTGTTGATGGAGAGAATTTCAGACCTAGCTTATTACATTTATCAACAACTGTTGAAAATACCTCCTGATATGAAGTTTTCTTGTCCTTCAACAAAGAAAATACCATTGGAATGTAATGTCTATTAATGAGCCCATGGATTGTAAATAGCTGGCAAAAAAACCTTGTGGAATACTTGAAGGTTCCATCAACATATATTGTGTCACACTGACTGAGTACTCTAAGGTTTCCGGATTCACAAAATATTACAACGTTCTTCGCAGCATCGTTGTGAAGCAACAACTCGGCTCCATCTACAGTTTTCACATTTAATGTGTTCAGAACATCATGTACCTCCTCTATACTTGTGGGTAATTTTGGCAGAATTTTTCGCCTAGCTTTGTATATGGACTTACGTAAACTGTGGACAACTCCAGTGGTTACTTCTTCTGTGTTTTCTGTCTTCAGTTGCTGGTATATTAGTTTTGATGGCCTTTCACATATATCTTCCGTAGCTTTTCTCTTCAGATCACAAAGTACTTTCTGTCTCTGAATTTTGTCACTAGGTAGTGCCGCGTGGTTATGGTCCTCTTGAATATCCAGGACATCTATTTCTTCAATGGAAATGGTTTTAATAAAACTTTTGCAACTTTTAACATTGCACGTCCATCGCGCCAGCCCACTTTTTAAACACTTCTGGAATCCGAAAGTGTAACCGTTCCGAAGTAGACTTTTCCTTCCTGTCCTACTCACCGTAATTTCAGTCTCGTCGGAAAACATGTTAACTGTGAACTAATTTGCCGTACACTGAAAGAAATCAAGAAAAAAATTAGGCATACCCATTCCACACCACCTGCTGGCTAATTACACCGGTTTCGCGGGAGGCTTGGGGGTTGTTACCTGCAAAGCTTACCTGGGTACGGGAGGCTTCTGTCCTGCGCCCGACGGTGCGCCCCCGGGAGGGAGGGAGGGATGAGAGGAGACAGAGGGCGGCCGGACCAGGAGGCACGACAGGCAGAGGACAGAGTCCCTAGCTTTTACAGATTTAAACTCCCCGGAAGGCCGGCTCCCCTTACCCCTGTGGGCTTACTCTCCCCTGGGGGAGGGTCGTTCCTAAACGCATATGTAGCGAGTTAAACTTTTATACAACGATTTGTCGATGCATTTCAAGTTCGATTGTCTCTCATAAAAAGTTCAGAGTTTACGAGGATGAAATTTAACATATGAGGTCTGTACAAAAAATTCCGGAACATTCGTAATTTCACGCTAATGGAGGGAAATGTGGTTGGCATCCCTGCACACGCCTGTGTTTAATGTGTAACTGCCGGAAGCTTCATATCATATGAAGTTTCATCATGTGTCTGTTAGTTATTGTTCAGTGATGTATTGAGTAGATCGTTGTGTCGCACAGATTACGAATTTCGGGATGGCAGAGTTAGAGGAGCGCCTGCATTAAATTTTGTGTGAAACTCAAGATAACCTTTACACAGACACACCAAATGATGCAGGATGCCTACGGTGATGAGTTCTTAAGCCGTACTCGGTGTTACAAATGGTTCACGCGGTTTAAAAATAGCCGGATAGAAGTTAAAGATGACCCTAGTTCAGGACGTCCTTCGACGTCTACCGACGACGCTCATGTCAGGAACGTCGACGAAATTGTGCGTGCCAATCGAAGACCGACTATCGGGACGTGTTGCGACACCTGCGAGAAAATGTGAGAAGGAAACGGCCTGAAATGTGGCTCCTACATCACAATAACGCACCCGCACATTCATCCCTGTTGCTGCGTGACTATTGCACAAAAAACTATATTACTGTCCTGCCTCATTCTCCATACTCTCCAGACGTGGCCTCTACGGACTTTCTTTTATTTCCAAAATTTAAAACCCCGTTGAAAGGACGAAGATTGGCTACGATAGACGATATAAAAGAAAATTCGCAGACAGCGCTTCACGCGATCCAGAAAGAGATCTACCAAGACTGCTTCCGGAAGTGGAAACGGCGTAGGGAGCGGTGTATCACTTGTGGAGGAGAGTATTTCGAAGGAGACCATGCACAATAAGTAAAAGCTAAGTGGATAAAAATGTTGTGGACAAAGTTCCGGAATTTTTTGAACAGACCTCGTATAACAGTCTGAATCACATTCATTGTTTAGAAGCTGCTTTTAAATTAATGAACAGTTAAGGTGTAGCTTAATTGGAACTCCAAATTAACAATTTTAGGGTTTACCCAAAATATAAATAATAATAATAATAATTATTATTATTATTATTTCTAGCAGTGCAGGTACATTGCCATCACAACATGATACGTACCTGAAATGTATCGTTATGAGTACAGTTATTATGATTTTATTCCAAAAAGTTCCAAACCTAAGTACATTTTTTGTAAGTTCTATCACCTTACCTTAATTATTGCGATGAGAAACAAGAAAATGTATTGGACAGTTGGCGAACTAAATATGCCAGTTGTCAGTTTTATTTCTTATATTAAAGCACTGTAATTGATTTAATCTATAAGGGTCACAAGTTTGACAAAGGAATGCCATTCATTTGGAATGTTTATTTTAGTTTTGTAAAAGATAAGCGCAGCTATTGACGGCATGGTGAGGTAAAGATAAACGCTGCTGTTATTGGCAATAGGTATTTCTGCAAGATCTGCATTCCAAAACAGAACCAGGAAAGTTGAACATGGGTCTTTCTTATTATGCCATGGAAATTTACATATTTGACTGTAGATCTAAGTAGCCGCTGGGTGTCAATCGCACCCTTTATCTGGAGAGATTGTTTCGACTTTTTTTCGGTTTTGGGAGCTTTTCTGTTACAGATGCTATGAGAAGACTGCATAGTCCATTTTTTTTTGATTCCACCTATAACGTCTTGCCGAGACCAGATACGGTTCACCATTTCATATAATTAACATTAGCTTACAAATGGTAATAAAGGTTTAGTTATTTATTTTATACTTAGCTTTGGGTTCCGTCCTAATGTCTGCACGCGGGTTGGCTTGACTGCTGGATAGGCCGAGGTTTTGAAAGAGAGAATAAGAAAGAGCAAGTATTGTCAAACATTTGTTGTTACTGTTTTATTGTCCTTTGCTCTCATACATTTAGAAGTGTATCGTCAAGGATTCATAATTATTTTATAAACACTACGCATCACGTTATTCAAGCAAAAAAAAACTGATATGATACTTTCACATCACTTTCTCTACCTTTTAACACTTGTTAATGGGTATACAAATGATTCTTACTAAAGTTTATTTTACTATCTGCTTTATTTTAATCCAGATAAACCATTCTAGAAGTAGTTACATTACACATTTCGCTATAGATACAAGGGAAAGATCGATAGCCAAATGTTTAAAAACTGGACACTATATCCTGGCCTTAAAATAAAATTTCATACTGTTTCTATGCAATCGCGAGAAACAAGTGGATTTTGATAGGATTTTAAGAGAATGACCAATAAATGAACAATTCGAACCTTTAATAACGGATATCTCATAAACGGCTTAGGCCACAAAAAGCTTATTTGAAATAAATTGTGAGTTTTAAAGTGATCTACATTTTTTGTGTAGTCGTTTTCGTCTATCACGACGTTTACCAGTTACACAAGATTATACAAAAGTTATTTTGGAATGAAGAGGACTTCGTAGGCTATTCTCAGAAAATTCAAGATATACGTTTTATTTTCCATGTAAGTGTCTTTAATATATGGTATTTTAATCAAAACCGTTAGAGCCATTTTTAGAAAATCGAAAATTTCGAAAAATTTTCCATTTAACGGATAGTGGAGATTTTCTTGAAAATCTTCGTATCGCATATTTGGAAGATTTGAACTTAAATACCAAATTTGGTATTTATCTATCCAAGGTTTAGTTTGAGTTACGCTGTTTACACAAACCCATACACTCACACTCTCACACACAAGTACGCACGCACGCAGACATGTTTCCAAAAATGCTTTATTTGGATTCGAGGTGCCTCAAAACGTATTTCCGGTGAAAGCTCGGTATCGAAATTTTGGATGCCATGCAATACTTTCTCCACCTACAAGGTGCGTGGTAGAGAGAGTAAAAACATTTCTGATGATACATTCAAATGACTTTCTCTACGCTCTATCGTTATTAATGGGTATAAAAACTATTCTTACTAAGCTTATTTTCCTATCTACTACGTTTTAATCCAAATAACCTTTGCATAAATAGTACACATTTCGTTATAGATACAAAGAGAACAGCGATAGTCAAATGCTTTAGAGCTGGACGCTATATGCTGGCCTTAAAATTCCACACAGTTACCATACAATCGCGAGAAACAGCTAAATGTTGACAGGACTTTAAGGGAATAACCAAGAAATGAATTCGAACCATTACTAACGGATATCTCAGAAATGGCTTATGCCAAAAATAAACTTATTTGAAATAAATTGTGTGTATTAAAGAGATTTAATTTTTTGTGTAGTACGTTTTCGTCTATTGCTTAACGTTTACCAGTTATACAATATTATACAAAATTTCTTCCGAATGATGAGAACTTTATAGACCATTCCCAGAAAATTCAAGAAATACATTTTATTTGTCATGTAAATATCTGTAATATATGGTATTTTAATCAAAATTGTTAGCCATCTTTGATAAAATCAAAATTTTCGAAAAATGCTCTATGTAAAGGGAGTTTCGTTTGTGGGAATTTTCTTGAAAATCTTCGTTTCACTTCTTTGGAAGATACTGAACTTAAATAGCAAGTTTGGTGTTGATTCGACTAATCGTTTTTAGTTATGCTGTTCACACACATACACGGACCTTTTTTAAAAAGAAATTACTCAAAGGGTCATACGTATTTCCGGTGAAGTCTTGGTTTAGAATTCTTGGGTAGTATACAATACCTACTTTCTTTACCTACTGTGTACATAGTAGAGAAAGTAATAAACAAGAGATCTCCAAATGTTTTTTTCCTCCGCCGGGTTACAACCGCGACCTCGGGAACTAGAGGCTAGCATGATAACCACTACATCACGGAGGACGACAGTTAGTTATTAGACTGATAATGTAACTAAGGTTTTGTCTCTTGAGATCTGAGATAAAGTCAATTCCAAGAGTTATTTTTGAGAAAACCGAAAATATTTAAAAAGGGCGATGGATTTTTTTCGGGCGTAAAAATCCTTAGCATGCTTCCTTCCGAAGGAAAGTACAGCCAGTGGTCCCGTGTCGTATATTTACGGCACGTAAAAGAACCTCAAGCCTGATAAGGAGGCCTCTGAGCAAAATTACCGATCTTTCACGCCAAATATAGAATGGGACGCTAAGGACCACAGCAGTTAAAGAGCGTCCATAAATAAACTCAATTTAATTTCAACTTTTAGTCTAATAACCTGCAAAATTATACGAGGTTTATTGTATGTGAAGCAATCCATAATTCAGACCTCCAGCGGCACTTCACAAGGCGTTCAAATAAACCATCCCACGATGTTTTCATATTGGTTTCAACGTATGTCATATGACAACTATCTTTGTATAAATCGACCACAATATTATTCCACTTGACTTGCATTATCTAAATTTGAATACTTGCGGAAGCCAGATCAACGAAGTGAATACTATTGTGGTCGAGTTATGATTGCATTGAAATCTGATGCAAAGATAGCACCAATCTGTTTTTGTACAGTCGCAGAGAAAACGTGCCGTGGAAGGCAGATTTTTGTGTAATTCTGACTCAAGTAAAGCAACCACATGGCTTTCGTACGCACTGTTTTCTCTGTGCCTTTACGAATAATTAGTTTTCAGAAAGCATTGAATAAATTTTAGGGGAGACTGAATAAGGAAAGGAAAAACTGCTATCCTACATTTGAATGGTATATTATGGGACAAACAGACTACAAGAGAAACTAAGAAAATAAATTTTAACAACTCATTGCTAAAACTACTACATATGTAGCTCAGAAATATGGTAATTCAAATATATATACACACAAAAAAATTTGGCACTGCAAATGGATTATTTATTTTGGGTTGAATATCTAGAAGAGATAAAATTATGAATCAGTAAATAAGACAGGAAATGGGTATTAAGAGAGATGTATTATATTTCAACGAAACAATTAGTACGGTATGGACATGCGTTGTGTATGGAGATACGTATAGGTTATCGAAGATTGCTTTCGAGTGGATGTTACCAGGGAGACGAAAAACAGGGCGATCCCACAAATGAAGCTGTGGAAACCATGAAAGAAAGACAATTAAGAGACGGACAATGGATAGATAGAACAGAATATAGAATCAGATGACTGAAAAATTCAATGCCATAGCCGGGATTTGAACCACGGATCTCCCGGTATCCGTCCGGTTGCTCTAACCACTGAGCTACCATGGCAACATGCCGACACGACATTAAATTCTCCAGCTGATTCGCATTTTTCCCGGTAAACCACAAGGAGATCTCAAATTGTATTGAGATGTCATACCCCAATGGCGACTTACAAACATTGTAAGTACTTAAGTCCCGGGCTTTATAGTTACAACCACTAATAGTAGTTCAAATCCCGGCTATGGCATTGAATTTTTCAGTCATCTGATTCTACCTTTCCAACCCTGTCCAACACACGGCTTGTGTGAAAGAACAATTAATTCCAGAACAGAATATATTTTGACAATACGAAAGGAGGCCTAGTTTAATGTGTATTTGGCTGTCAGAAAATGTGAACATGGAAAAAGCTCATCAATAATAAAACAAAAAAAAATTCTATACCACTACCACCTTGCGTTTATTTGTTTTACTTTTACAATATACTTATGTGAAGTAGTTCTAGTACGCCGGTTAGAGTTCCCTATTGAACCATCCATTTTGTTTCCTGTGATGACCAGCTTTAGAGTTTCCTACTTCAAGGCTCACTTTGGTTTTATTTCCACGTTGACTTTGGGCATGCAGAAATTTCATACCAACTTTGAGATTGAGTCTACCCAAATAAATTGCCAAGAAAATAAGTAAATTTTTAAAAATATAAATAAAGACAGCTTCAAACAAGTTATGAAAAACTAATTAATACAACCACCTGCACCGCTGCTTACCCCAACTCCCCGACCCCTACTGCTACTGCGTGTCGGATTGTAGTGCTGCGTGCTTAGGCAGCTTCGCAACCTCATGATGCGGCAGCAAAGTCGAGTAGAGACTGGGATGGCAGAGCGAGTGCAAGTCTCATCAAGAGTGGACTTTCATAGCTTTTCCCACTAAATTTCGAGCTCTCGTTGTAGGAAGACATGCCTACATTTTGTTGTGAATTAAGGACACAAAGGCAGCAGGAGAGACTTAACATGCTTAATGAGATGCTTAGTCTCTGTGTACCTGCTCTCTCCAAGGTCCAGAAATAGGATAATAGGGGTTGGAGACAAGGGTAGGGCAAGCAGTGTAACAAACATTTCATTCCTCAGTTATTGGTGAACCAGCATTATGCGCGTGCAGCCCAGTACAGTGTCAATTTTACGTAAACCTGTGCATTGTTTTCATTGTGCATGTTTTCTTTACGATTTTAGAAATATGGACAATTCAATTGATTTAGTGGATTAGTTATTAAAAACTCAGCAACAAAGGCAATTTTTTAGAGTTATTGGATTAGAGTTACTTGGTGAGAAATAATTTGGATAAGGTGTGAAGAAGTTTTGTTGCTGCTACATATGGAAAGCCAGTTTGAAGATGTATTATATTTCTACGTTGGGAGCCGAACTTGAAGTAGTTGCAACCACACGTATGGTAAAAAGTTTTTCCGGTAGCCTTCGTCCAAATGTACTTTCTGGTGGCCTTTGCCCCAAAATGTTTAAAAATATTAACTTTGTAATTTGACTGTTTCTTTAAATATTATATATTAATGTTTGCCTCGGCTGCGTCAGTATTTATATTTTTTAAAGACATGCCCTAGCAGCGACTGAAGAATGTAGGCTTACACAGATTATAATTTTACTTCACTCCTTTTATTAATGCTTGACAAGATTTAAATAACACTTCACTGATATAGAGAGAGCTGTGAGATTTTTTATTAATCACTTGCACTTTTTAACACGTAAACTATTTTTGTCTCACAAAAAATATGTATTAAATTTCTCGAGGACGCATCTTGCGTCCGGTTAGAAACACTGTCTACAACCAACTGACTTCTGAATTTGTAAATTTTGCTCCATTTTAGTTTTTGATTGGCTAATCCTAGTCCAATAGAATACCTTCATTTAACTAAAGCTTTTTCTGGTTGTTGATTGGCTATTTTATAAGCTGTCACAAAAATTACATTATTGTTGCTCCAAGAATTACCAGTACCATTTAAACTTTCTAATTCATTATTGCCTCAAGGTTATCTCATTGTTACCTCATTGTTAGCAACTTTTAATCTGTTATTCTCACAGCTCCTACATTATTAAATTACGTAATACATTCACATACATTATTACACATGTATACAATAATATAAACATATACAATGACTGTAATCTGTAATATACACTTCTTATATATTGTTACATACACATATTGCTTTAAGGCGGGCTGTTATTGAATTTATTTATTATATAATTAGTCTGAAAACATTTAAGTGTTAAAAATATTGCCTCAGGTGTACACAGAGACCACTAAATTATTGCAATTAGTGTAAACATTGTCACTACAGCCAGCAAGGAACGTAGTATGAGCACGCTTAAAAGAATTAAAATTTATTTGAGGAAAATATCACAAACCAAAAACCCTCATGTTTAGCGACATTAGCAATTGAAAACAGTTAACTGAAATGTGTGGTGACCATACTTTTAAAGAACGTGTGATTGACATCTTCGCGGAGAAGAAAAATCGCCGACTGGGCTTATATATTAGAAAATCTGAGTAGTTACATTCTTTTCATTGTTTGCAATCATACAGTGGTTTGTCAACAGTTTGTAAAGTTAAACCTAACGCTATATTTTATAATCTAATTTAGTTTAAAATGTATGTTCAGTCAATTTCACAATTAGTAATGATGCTAATGACTACTAAAACAACAAGTACCCAATAATAATAATAATAATAATAATAGAATCTATATAGAGAATTCACATTATTTTATGAAACACTAATGTATAGGAATTTCTACACCATTTAAAAAATTCAATTCTTAAAGATAGAATCAGACGACTGAAAAATTCAATGCCATAACCGGAATTTGAACCACGGATCTCCTGGTCTCCGTCCGGTTGCTCTAACCACGAGCTACAATGTCAACATGCCGGCACGCCACTAAATTCTCCAGCTGATTCGCATTTTTCCCGGTAAACCACAAGGAGATCTCAAATTGTATTGAGATGACATACCCCAATGGCGACTTACAATGTTGTAAGTACTTTAAGTCCCGGGCTTCATAGTTTCAACCACTATTAGGTCAATTAATGGAATTAATTGTTCTTTCACACAAGCCGTGTGTTGGACAGGGTTGGAAAGATAGAATCAGACGACTGAAAAATTCAATGCCATAGCCGGGACTTAATAGTGGTTGAAACTTAAAGTACTTACAACATTGTAAGTCGCCATTGGGGTATGTCATCTCAATACAATGAGATATTCTTGTGGTTTACCGGGAAAAATGCGAATCAGCTGAAGAATTTAGTGGCGTGCTGGCAAGTTGACATGGTAGCTCAGTGGTTAGAGCAACCGGACGGAGACCGGGAGATCCGTGGTTCAAATCCCGGTTATGGCTTTGAATTTTTCAGTCGTCTGGTTCTATCTTTCCAACCCTGGAAGAACAATTAATTCCATCAATTTTTTTAAAATTAGTATACCCAGAATATAGTGTCAAGCTACGCCACTGGATACCACATTTACTTGTGCTACTACAGAAACCCTTGTAAATTTGGTCTGAATGAGGTTTTTCAACCTTAATTTCTACCAAATATAAGCCTCAGCGTTGCCATTGAGCCAACTTGTTTGGTTATCATCAAAACTTTTTTCGCATCAGCAGAGAGATATATAGATCGTTCCAGCTCAGAGGTATTAATAAACGGAGTGTTAACTGCATGCACTAATTATCCAGTTGGGAATGGTGAAACAAATGACTGCTGCAGAGTAAGCTATTTTTGTTTACATTGTTTGAGTATGCGCGTCATGTTTTCTGCTCCTTCCTGGTACGGTAGAGGTTGCACGTCACCTCCATAGGTCAAAGGGCATACAACCGAAAGCTCCCCCGTCTCCCGCGTTACCAAATACGGTATCGACCCCGGTGTCCATAGCTCCTAATAACAGTCGATGTTGTCGTTTCCCGCAACGCGGAATTGAACATTGGCAGTATTCAAACTTGCTTCTGTATTTTCAGCACGATTGTTCACGGTTACAATAGCGTTGCGGTTTAAGACTCTGTTTTTCGCCCCGAAATGTCAAATCTAAAACTAGACTTCATTTTGCTTTCTAATTCACGGTAAAGTTTGCTCCAATGTGAAAGAAATCGTTATAGTTCCACACGTTTAATGCAGAAATGATATGCCTTAAAATTAATGCCGAAATATCCAATATAGATGGAATAATTTCGCCACACTAGAGAAGAAAGGTGCTCTTGAAATAAGTGTGGATATTTTTTGTGATGCTAGAGAAAATCTACGTGAATGTTGTTAACTATATCAAAATACTCTTGTGAACGTCCTCTAAATTCATGCTAAAAATCCGCAATGTTTTGCGGACACACTGTATAAGGCTCACAGATTAGTATGCGAAGATGGACAATTATTAAAATGCTAAAACAAGGAAGTATAAGAGAATTAATGTATACCGGAATAAGGACTATGATGTGGCTTTGGTTCATTGTATCAAGATATAGGGTAGTTAAATTATATTCGAACCCACTCGCGGCCTCTCTCTACTGCACGAGACAGCCGTCAGTCGCCGGTGAAATTACGCCGGCAGAGGCGAACTAAAATCCTTACCTTATAATAGATGCTGGAAATGTTGACCTTCTGCTCTCAAACAGGCAGCATATCTCGTGTAAATATTCTCGCTCACTCTCCGAAGCTCAGTAGCAGGAATTCTTATAATGAAACGCCTCATTATGATCAGAAAGCTGGAGTTTTGTGTGTGATAAGTGCTAGAAGAATAATGGGGCCCATATTCTTTGATGAAACAATAAATGCAGAGCAATATCAGAGACTAATTCTGAGGCCATTTTGCAATCGCTTGACAGATGAAGAGAAATCGTATGGTTGGTTCCAGCAAGATTCTGCAACAGCACATACGGCTGCCGAATCATTACATGCAATAAAAGAGGTGTTTGATGACAGAATAATTAGTGTTTATTTGTGGCCCCCTCGTTCTCCTGATCTAACGAGTTGTTATTTTTATTTATGGGGTTCTTTAAAAGACAAAGTGTATCGTTCCAATCCTCGCACACTACAGGGAACTTAGAGAAAACATTGTGCAAGTAATCACAAGAATTCCTCTGCCGAGCTTCGGAGAGTGAGCGAGAATGTTTACACGAGATATGTTGCCTGTTTTAGAGCAGAAGGTCAACATTTCCAGCATCTATTATGAGGCAGTATTTTTAACACTTAAATGATTTCAGTCAAATTATGTAATATAAAATATAATAACAGCCCGCCTTAAAGCAATATGGGTATGTAACAATATATAAAAAGTGTATATTAAAGTCATTGTAAATGTTTATATTATTGTATACATGTTCAATAATGTTATGTGAATGTATTACGTAATTTAATAATGTAGGAGCTGTGAGAATAATAGGTTAAAAGTTGCTAACAATGAGCTACCCTTGAGGCAATGATGAATAAGAAAGTGTAATAATGCTACTAGTCATTCTTGGAGCAACAATAATGTAATTTTTGTGACAGTTTATAAAGTAGCCAATCAACAACCAGAAAAAAGCTTAAGTTAAATAAAAGTATTCTATTGGATTAGGAATAACCAATCAGAGACTTGTAATACAGAAATTTACAAATTTAGGCGGTTGAAATCAAGTTAGTTGCTTGTAGACCGCGCTCATAACTGGACGCGTTGCTTGTAAACAGCTCTCATAACTGGACGCGTTGCTAGCAGGCAGTGTTACTAATCAGATGCGAGACACGTCCTCGAGAAATTTAATACGTATTCGTGAGAGACGAAAATAGTTTACGTGTTAAAAATTGCAAGTAATTAACAAAAGAATCTCACAGCTCCCTATCAGTGAAGTGTTATTTATGTCGTGTCAAGCATTAATAAATGGAGTGAAGAAAAACGTATAATCTGTGTAAGCGTACATTCTTCAGCCGCACTACGCCCTGCTAAGACATCCATGTCTCTAACAAAATACTGACGCAGCCGAGGCAAACATAAATATATAATATTTAAAGAAACAGTCAAATTACAAAGTTAATATTTTTTAAACATTTGGGGCAAAGGCCATCGGAAAGTATATTTGGGGCGAAGGCTACCGGAAACTTTTTACCATACGTGCGGTTGCTACTACTTCAAGTTCGGCTCCCCAACAGTTAAAATATAATACAACTCATCCTTCAATAAAGACAATAAGAGCTACTTCAATTATAAGGTAAGAATTTCAGTCCACCTCTGCCGGCTGTCTCGCGCAGTAGAGAGAGGCGAGTGGGTTCCAATATAATTTAACTACCCTTTACTTTTACACTTGATCACACGAAATATCCGTACTCCTTTAACCTCACCAAGTATAAAAGTTTGCTGTGTAGTTTAAGAATTGACAATAACTACCCAAAAACAATAACAAAAGGAAAATAAATGTGCACTGGAGTTATCGCTACGATATAACTAGTGATGTACACTCGCTTCCATTTATGCCGTCACCGCAACTTTGGGAGGCATTCTAATGGTCTTCACAGGTGGAGTATGCATCTATAGCAAGGAGGAGATGTGTGCATGCTTACCGTTTCCAGCATGCAGCGGCGTCCTATTTTATGTGCATAATTCTAGATTATTCACATATGAATATATAACTTTGAGCAATAGCTTTACTCGACATCACTCATAATGACCACGTTTAAATATATAACTAAATAAAACCCTGTTTGGCACAATATCTCCACGAAAAAGTATTTTTAATGGCAACATAATGTAAAACTGAAGTACATTATACTTTTTACTTGCAAAGAAGACACATTTACTAGGCATTATTTTAATAATCTGTCCAATCTCCATTCCTATCCAAATACCTGATTTAGCCGCCAAAGCACTGAATCACTTAGATGCTGGAAGAACTGGATCTAAATGCAAATATTCCCACATTTCATGACAGTTTTCCCAAAGGGCGACGAAAGGACTTTTTGAGTAAAAGGTAAAATGTATTTCAGTTTTACATTATGTTGCCATTAAACATTTTTTCGTGGCATTATGAGAATCTTAAAGAAAATCCTAGCCAAATGTTTAAAAAGTAAGAAATATCAAGTGACAAAGTAGTTTTTATAAAACGCACAAAAAAAAACAGTTCTATGTATATTTTCAACAACTTAAGTCTCAATATTTGATTACTAGAATGATGCTCCTAAACAAGACGTTTTTACATTGTTTTATAAACAAAGTTACATTAAAGTTTGTCAGATACCGGCCCGCCAGTGACATCAATAAGTGATTAAGTACGTTTCACTGACATCATAAACCGTATTTCTGAAGTCAACCAACAAACACATTAAAATGCATTCAAATAGCAATCATATTATAATGCTTGCTTCACAAATATTAGTATATTGACCAAGCTATGTATGTTATCGAACATTGTGTGTGTGTGTGTGTGTGTGTGTGTGTGTGTGTGTGCGCGCGCGCGCGCACAGACAGCAACATAATGAGCAGTGTAACAAACGGGAATCTATGACAAATGACACACTGTTGATGACATTGGTTACATTAGAAAGGACAATAGGACTTGTCGGATCATGTGCACAACGATCAAGAATACATATACGAGAATGAAAGGCTTGTGTGTTACATTTACATTACTTTCTCTACCCACTATCGTATATTTTATAGTGTGTCTAAAAATTATTCTTGAAAAAGCTTATTCTTCTATATACTTCAAATTAGGATAAACGTGATGCAGAATCTAAACGAATTGAAAGAGACTTGTGAATTTAAAATGATTTAAAAACAGGTGAGAGTTGCAATTCCAAAAAGTAATAATGCTTGACACATTTATCATGCTATTTATTATTGTGTTAAAATTTTTGAATTAATAATTTTATAAAATACTATTTAAAATATTTGCAAAGAAGATTTAATGTTATAAAATAATTTATTTCATATAAAAAAGGGAGAAGAAATGTGACTAAACGCTATTAAGGAAAATACGTTAATCTAAAAGAACGAAAACAATGCATTTGCAAAATAAATACACAACAGGAATGCAAATATGGAATTAAAAGAGAAAACTACACCAAATATATGTGAAATAAGGAATTAATATTGGCAATTTGTTATTTGTATTCAAATGTAAATTGTTTAGTGTAAATAATTTCTATATATGTTAGATTTTATTTCGTTGTGCTTGACAACGGCATAAGAAATAAAAGATTCAACTTTTTAATACCCTCAAGAAAATTTTCAAGACGCCAACATCTTAGCAAGGCTCAAGCAAATTATTTTAAATTGTAAAACATATTACATTGTTATAGTACTAAAATGAATAGTCAACAAAAATTGGTGATATTCAGTGAATTATTGAACTAAGGAAATGAAATGATCATAAAAAAGTAATAATTGCAGTGCGATAAAATTTCACATTGCCTGAAAGGAAATAAAACAGTTTTACGTGAAGTTAATTATTAATAATATTCTGGTTTAATTGCCTTACCTTTTCTCAAACAGGTTAGAAAAGCCCTGTAGATTGAAGAAGTCTCATACTCATTGCTGAGCTAAATGAATTTATAAATCATAAATTAACCGGAAACGCACAAAAATTAAAACTTCCACAAAATCCTTATAATATAACGGTTGCTAGCACGGACCAACTATCACTGAATTAAGTTTGTAAATCGCCAATGTACGTCTGTCACACTAGGTGGGTACAACATTACCAACTTATTTACTGGAGCGTAATTTTAAATAAGGTAACCACGAGTTACAGAGTACGAGGCGACCAGATCTAGAGCCGGAGCAGAGAGCTGAACCCAGGACCAGCTCATACACCACTACAAGCAACATAACCAGCTTTAAAAGTTTGCATAAATATTTTCATTACACATTTCATTGTAAGTACAAAGGGAATAATATAGTCAAATGTTTAAAAACTGATCGGTATATGTGGCCTTTAAATTTCATACTCCTTCCGTGATATCGTGAGAAACAACTGAATAGCGACTGCACTTTAATTTATCACGGCATTACAAAGTTCAACCCGATAATAACGGATCTCTCGGACATGACTGGCGCCACAAAACGGTTATTTTAAATAAATCGCCTGTTTCAAAGAAATCTACAATTTTTGTGTAATAATTTTTGTCTATATCTTATGGTTCATCCGTTATAGAAATTATATAAAATTCCTGCAAAAGATGACTTCTCAGGCTTTCCCAGAAATTTTAGATGTACAATTTATCGTGCAAATATCTTAAACGTATGTCATTTTAATCAAAATGTTAGAGCGATTTTTGTGAATCAAAAATTTCGGAAAACATTCCATCTAAAGGGCAGCTTGAGGTGGGAGGATTTTCCTAAAAAACATTTATGTCGCATCTTTGGAAGATACTGAACTTAAATACCATGTTTGGTATTTATTCGACTTTTCGTTTTTGAGCAATGTTCACACACACTTTTTTTTCTAAAAATGTTTTATCAGGGTCCTCAAAACATGAATCACCGGTGCAATATCGGTATCTAATTTTTGTGTGAAATAACATACCTTCTCTGCCTACTAGGTATATCTATATATGTGACACAGAACGCCAAAATGCAGACACGGCAATAGATTATAAAGAGAAATACTAAACACGTATGGAAAGGGTTGAAATCATGCTATAAGAACTTTGCTTTCAACCTTAGGATATGTAATGATGATTGATTGGAGTTCCTAAAAGCTTACATAGTAGTAGAGATTAGAAGAAAATATTATAAACTTGGAATTCAGGAAGTTGAAGTTTTATAGTTAGCTGGAAATTGTAGATCAAGTTAAAATGAAATGTAATCAATTCTTAGAAATTGATTGTATACCATCAGAATTCTTTAAAATGGTATGTACAGAATTAATGTTAACGATTATGTAAATCAAGTAAAAAAGTATATCTCAGAAATTTGCGATTTATAAATGTAAAAGAAATGTTAAAAACTTAACAGCTGAGGCAGTATTTTTAACACTTAAATAATTTCAATCAAATTATATAATATAAAATTCAATAACAGCCCACCTTAAAGCAATATGTGTATGTAACAATATACAAAAAGTGTATGTTACAGTTATTGCATATGTTTATATTATTGTATACATGTAATAATATTACCTGAATGTATTACGTAATTTAATAATGTAGGAGCCGTGAGAATAATAGGTTAAAAGTTGCTAACAATGAGGTAACCTTGAGACAATCATGAATTTGAAAGTTTAACAACACTACTTGTAATTCTTGGAAGCAATAATGTAATTTTTGTGACAGTTTAAAAAATAGCCAATCAACAACCAGAAAAAGCTTTAGTTAAATGAAGGTATTCTATTGGACTAGTTTTAGCCAATCGTAAACTGAAATATAGCAAAATTTACAAATCTAGAAGTCAGTTGCTTGTAGACAGTGCTCATAACTGGACGCGTTGCCTGTAGACAGACGCGATACACGTTCTAAAAAAATGTAATACATATTCAGTGTGAGACGAAAATAGTTTACGCGTTAAAAAGTGCAAGTAATTAACAAACGAATCTCACAGCTCTCTATATCAGTGAAGTGTTATTTAAATTGTGTCAAGAATTAATAAAAAAAGGAGTGAAGTAAAAATTATAATTTATGTAAGTCTATATTCTTCAACCGCGACACGCCCTGCAAAGAGAAACATGTCTCTAACAATAATACTGACGCAGCCGAGGCAAACATAAATATATAACATTTAAAGAAACAGTCAAATTACGAAGTTAATATTTTTAAATTTGGGGCAAAGGCCACCGGAAAGTACATTTGGGGCGAAGGCTACCGGAAACTTTTTACTATACGTGCGGTTGCTACTACTTCAAGTTCGGTTCCCCAACAGTTGAACTACAATACAACTCCTACTTCAAATCGGCTTTCCATACGTGAAGCAACAAAACTACTTCAAATTGGCTCCCATAGCGTTGTGCTAAAAATAACGTGATAAAATAATAACTTTTTCACTGCTACAGCGGTATATCATCAGCTGTAGAAATATTCATAAGGATCCTGGCCAGCAGCCTACAGAGGGGTTGGAGAAGTACAGTATTCTTTCCGAGTTCCAGGCTTTCATAAAGGAGGATGTTAACAACAAATTTAACCACGGTAAACACATCTCTAAAAGATAAAAGGAAATGTTGCATATGCTGTTTGTTAATCTAGAAAAAGTATTTGATAGGATTGAGATGCAAGAACTAGGGCATAAATTATCAGTAAAGAAAAACGAAAGATAGCCAAAACAAAAGGCTTTGTACAGGTAAAATATATTTTGTTTAAGAACTGTATAACGGGAATTGACTATCGGGATAAATCAAAACGGAGGTTTAAGCCAAGGATGCAAGTTTTGTCCAGTTTTTTTTTTTAATTAAGTTTCAATATCCTTTAACCCGGTACGTCATATAAGACAAAGAATGAAATGGGTAAAATGATGCTTAAATGAGCTCGGAATCCATAAGAACTTAAAATTACCTAATATTCGTTTTCTCGTGATAAAGAAACTCCGGAAAAATGTGTTACATTCACATGACCTTCTGTACCTTCTATCGTATTAGTGGGTATACAAATGATTCTTACGAAAGTTTATTTTTCTATTTCATTTTAATCCAGAAACATCTTTGTAGACAGCTACATTTCGTTAAGATACAAAGAGAACAGTGGCAGTCCAAATGTTTAAGAACTGTGTGCTATACACTGGCCTAAAAATTCCATACTGTTTCCATGCAATCGCTAGAAACAACTGAAAATCCATGGGACCTAAAAAGAATGACAAAGTATTGACCAAATCAGACAATTAATAACGGATATCGCGGAAATGGCTGATGCCACAAAAACTTACTTTAGGTAAATTGTGTGTTTTAAAGAGATCTATGCGTTTTTTATAGTAAGTTTTCGTCTATCGTTTAACGTTTACCAGTTATAAGATTATACAAAATTCCTTACAAATGCAGATGATTTCACAGGCTATTCCCAAAAAATCCAGAATATGCAATTTGTCATGTAAATATCTTAATATATGGTATTTTAATAAAAATCGCTAGAAGCATTTTTTAGAAAATTAAAAATTTCGAAGAATGTTCCATGTAAAGCGTAGTTTGAAGTGAGGGGAGTTTCTTGAAAATCTTCTTCGTACCTTTGGAAAGTACTGAAAACCTAAATACCAGGTTTGGTACTTGTCCAACATTTCGTTTTTGAGCTATGTTGTTCACACACGCGCACACAGTTTTTCATTCATAGAGCCTCAAAACATGTATTTCCGGTGAAATCTCGGTATCCAATTTTTGGGTGGAATGCGATACATTCTCTACCTACTAGGTACGTGGTAAATAAAGTAAAAAAAGAAAAAAAAGCCTTATCCAGGTAAATTGCCCTAATCGAGATTCGAACTCGGGACCTCTTGCACGTGATGCAGACACACTACCCCACATCACACAGACGGGTTTGTCCAGTTTTGTAATATACCAATTCCTAAATAATAAGTAGCAATAACGTAGATGCAACAAGTATTAATAATTGTGAAAATCCAGGATTGCTGATTGCAGATTATTTGGTAGTTGGCTCATTCACAACAAGATGACAAAAACTGCTTTAGAGGAAATTAATAAATGTTTTAAGCAAAAAGAAGCCCAAATCATGGTTTACAAGAAAGATCGTAAACTAAGTACACACGAAAAATGGTCAAAGGAAGAAAAGGAATTTAGAGTAGTACAAGACCTGTGTTTAGTAATCAAAATTGATGGAGGAGGTAAATGAGAGAAGCAAAAAACAAGCTTTGGGAAAGGGAAAAGTAGCTATGTCAGCAATCAGAGGATGTTTGTGCAAGACACCGGAAATTGAAGTTAAATGGCTGGAGAAGTTAAATGGTGGTAGAAGCCAGAATCTGGGAACTCGAAGGATAGAAATCGATCGACTTCATTCATAGAATGTATTGTAGAGAAGTCTCGAGTTGCCGGGAGCAACACCAAAGGAAGTTGTACAAATGGAATTGGGGCGAATGACGAGGAAAGTTTTGATTATAGAAAGAGCCTTAAAATATTGGTATGCGATACTGAAATAAATGAAGATAACATTAAAGGATGTTTGAAATTACAAGAAAGTATATGCTAAGTAAGCGTATGTGGATGCATTAGCAATTTGGAATGTAATGGGTTGGGAGAAACACTTAAAATGAGGGAAAATAATGTAAGAGGTTTCTGCAAAGGCATACGGATATATTGAAATATATAGGCACGTGAACAAACATGGGAGGGAAGGGTTAGCCCGGATGAGAATAGATATATGGAGGCAGAAATGACAACGGAAAAAATGTATGCAATGCGAGTACACTGTGTGGAGAACGAGAGCATCTAGAATTCATGATTTGAATGCGATGGGTAGTTAAATTATATTTGAATCCACCCACAGCCTCTCTCTACTGCGCGAGAAGCTCAGCAGCACGAATTCTTGTGATTTCTTGTACAATGTTTTCTCAATACACTTTGTATTTCAAAGAACCCCATAAATGAAAATCACAACTCGTTAGATCAGGAGAACGAGGGGGCCACAAATCAACACTAATTATTGTCATCAAACACCTCTCTTATTGCATGTAATGATTCGACAGCCGTATGTGCTGTTGCAGAATCTTGCTGGAACCAACAATACGATTTCTCTTCATCTGTCAAGCGATTGCAAAATGGCCTCAGATTTAACCTCTGATATTGCTCTGCATTTATTGTTTAATCAAAGAATATGGGCCCCATTATTCTTCTAGCACTAATTGCGCACAAATTCCAATTTTCTGATCATAATGAGGCGTTTCATCACAAGAATTCCGCTGTTGAGCTTCGGAGAGTGAGCGAGAATATTTACGCGAGATATCTGCCCGTTTGAGAGCAGAAGGTCAATATTTCCAGCATCTGTTATAAGGTAAGGATTTTAGTCCGCCTCTGTCGGTGTAATTTCCCCGGCAACTGCCGGCTGTCTCGCGCAGTAGAGAGAGGCCGCGAGTAGGTTCGAATATAATTTAATTACCCTATACCAATGTATAAAGGAATACATACGTTCGAGATAAATGGTTTAAAATGGACAGAGAAATCGCAATAAAAGGCATGCTCAGTACACACTGTATAGAATTAGGACAGTTCTTTTATAAGGTGAAAAGTAAATGAAAATTGTCAATGAATAGGAATAAAGAGTGAACACATTTCCAGGAGCCGTTGTTACATATACAGCTAGTATACGTATAGGAATTAATGTGTATACCTAATAATAATGTATATATACATATATATTGAGAAATAAATTAATGCTGTGTAGACAGCACACAATGAATCTTTTTTTCAGTCGAAAGGCCTACAACATATCCGCTGGTATAGTTGCATGAAGGTAATTTTAGCCTTCTGAACATTCAATGCGAAACATCATTCGCGCTGTTGATTTCTAATGTTTATTCTAGTCGAGTTATCTTTGATAGAGTTTTATCGAGGCATCTGCGTTACTTGTAGTTCTTATAATACAGTATCCCTAATATGCAAACTATCTCCAATTCCTCAATCAATCTATTGGTTTCACTTTCTTTAATTATTAGGAACGGGAAAATTATAAGGAATATTAATTATAAAGAGCATACAGCATTATGTCTTAAACTTTTTTGTTTTGTTTCCAGCTATATTTGAATTGCATCTAGTGGCAGCGCTTAACAGCATACTATCATAGGCTGGGCTAAGAGCTCAGCTAAATTATACTCTTAACAGATAACGATGGCAATGCATTACAACGTAGGTATCATTGCCGTTGCTTGAAATGGCGTTCGAGCGAACAGACACCTCCGTGTCGTTGGGGGTTATGACAGACTACTTGTATTCTATATTGGAGATCGAGACGGATTGTGGCCTCAACTTATACGTTTGACTTTTCAGGTGGCTTCAAAATAAATCCAAAGGGGTTCAAACCCAGCGATCGATCAAGCTACAGCATCGATCCATTGAACCTGTATAAGAGTGATCGAGATGTTCTACTACCCGTAGCATAGGTGAGCGGGTGGGCCGTCCAACTGAAACCAAAGGTTTGTCGACAATCGACAGGCACATTCCTCCATCCTTTCTTCAACGCATGCGTAATAGTAAAAAAATGGAGCACTTGTTAACATTTGCTACTTATTTAATAATTACATAAGAAACTATCTTAGAAAGGGACGTGTGGGGGTTCCAGGCCTTCCAACTGTTCACGTCTCCTTTTGAACTGTGTAACTAACATACGCATTTTCCCGTCATTAAGTCATTTCAATCGGAAGGTATATATGGAACCGTAACGTATTAGGGAATTTGAAACCAAAAATTACTAAAACACTACTATATCCAACACATGTCATTAAAATTCTTCAAATTGAAAAACAGTTTCGACAAGTTGATAAACTGGAAGTTTGGAACCACAACTTTTACCTCTTATGGACACTACAATATCAAGTTCCAGTCGGTAGAGCAACTGCCTGCTGTGCGAGGGGTCCCGGGTTCGATTCCCGACTGGGGTGGGAATTTTTCTCTAACCAAGATTAATCCCTATCCTCCCCAGGGTCTGGAAGTGTGAATATGTGTATGATCTGATGATTAAGAACCAAAAATGCAGGAAACCCAACGACAAGAGTTACACGAGTTAACACTATTGCTAATAGTCAATGAGTTCCAAAGGAAAGGCCGCTGATAAGACCGATGCAGTTAAAGGCGGGGTATAAATGCAACTAAAAAGAATATCCAGTTCCTTACCTTCGGTAATGGTACAGTTGCCTAATGGGGTAATAGTATTTCTCTCGAGAAATAATTACTAATAAACAGGACTAAAGGAAAAATTACGGAAAGAGTGTTGAAATATTGGATTAGAACTATAAGACCAGATGAGCATAATGTTTTACATCAGTGTTTAGTAGCTCAGGAAATGCTTAATCAAAGTGATACTTGGCTCGGCAAGACAAAGGGAACTATGATGAAAACTGGTTTTGGGGTATGTGGAGAGTGAGGGAATAGTTACCAAATCGTTTGTGAAAAGATATCAGGTTAAGACTGGAAGATATTGATGAACGAATATTGGCAAGTTGCAATTTGAAAAGTTCATTGGGAACATACAGAGAAATGAAAGTGGTTTGGAGCAGGGGAAATTATGTTGATGAATGTGTCAAAGCAGCAAGAGAAGGCTTTGCATGGGCTAGAATAGGGGTGGTGAAATTGAAAGGTGTAAGAATAAGGAGTGATTCAGAGAAAGGCCCTTTGTGTAACCTAAAGAATAATTGGCATTAATTTTGGAATGCCAGGAAACTAAGATGCTCAGGGAAAGGATAGGTAAAAGGAGTAGTCTAATTTACCAAAACAGATTCAAGAGAAAAGATTTATGAGTGTAAAACTTAGAAAACGAAATCTAATGTGTTACACTCACATGACCTTCTCTACTTTTGAACAAACTATTTTTACAAACGCTTAATCTCCATATACTTCATGCTAATCGATATAAAAATCTGCTGAAACTATCGTATTGCTAATATTCTTGTAGGTGCAAGGGGAATATAGGAGGCTTTAAGGGACAGTCAAATCTTTTAAGAGCTGGTTGCTTGCTATGTGGAGCATCCCGTTCTCTTTGCATGTCCAGGACATAAAAAAACGAATAAAGAATTCCCATTTCAGAAAAAGTATTGTAAAATTCAGACAAATAACTAGGAATATCTCGGAAATAGTTCACTCCACAAAAAATGTACATGATAAGTTGTGTGTTTTAACGACATCTGATTTTTTTGTATAGTAAACCTTTGTGTATCTCTTATGGATTACCAGTGTTACAAAAGTCATTCAATGAAGAGGACGTTTGAGGACATTCCCAGAAAATTCAAGATATACATTCCATTTGCCATAAAAATATCTTAAAGCATATAATATTTTAACCAAACCCGTTAGAGCCATTTTTGAGAAAATCAAAATTTTCTAAAAATGTTACTTGTAAAGGGTAGTCAGAGTGGGGGTATTTTCTTGAAAATCTTCATGTCGCATCTTTGAAAGGTGCTGAACCCAAATAGAAAGTTTGGCATTTATCAAACTTTTCGTTTTTGAGTTATGCTGTTCACAGACACACATCCACACACGGTACTGTTTCTAAAAATGCTTTTTTTGGATTCAAGGACCTCAAAATATGTATTTCCAGTGAAATCTGGATATCGAATTTTTGGATGGAATGCAATACTTCTCCTACTTAGTGTACGTAGCAGAGAAAGTAAAAATATAAGGGAAGTGATAGCAAAGATAAGAAATTTATTCCCAAAATTTTTACCTAGATTTAGACTTGCATCATTTCATTTCTATCCTGAATTTTGTTTGTGATAGTACAATGAAAAATTAAATGAATAAAAATAAAATAAATAGAAATTAGTACATAGAAATAAATCTTAAGTACTTCTGTACTTAAGATCACAGCCCAATTTGACCACTTGTGAGTTAAAAGTAACACTCGATGAATCGGCCAGGCAACTACAACAGGAAACTAATAGATATCACCAACAATACCTCATATTTAAAGTTATTTAGCATCATCACAAACCAAACAAACTTGCTCTATGACTAAACGTGACATTATTATATCTGATGCCAACTCTAAATGCAATGTACATTACACACCTTACTGGGTTGCAGTTTGCCTCACTGATTCACGATATGTTATACGTAAAGTTCACCTTACCGGTTCACAATATACTGTGTATACAGTTCACATCACTGATTCAAATATCCTGGCGTTGCTTGGCCAGTTGGTTGCAGTTAATTACAAAGTCATACCTGTTGTAACGCGGCAACACTGACGTTGATTAAGAACCCTGGTTGCTGTAACAGCTTGCTCCATTTTCTGTTTTCGTAATTCATTGCAGACCTCCCACTCATTTCTCGCAAGACCTCACTTTCTTGAACACATGATCTTAAACAAATTCTTCGAACACACAGCTACATACATACCGTCACTAACTTTTCACTCAGCTACCCGACAAAAATGCCCTTTCCACCGCTTCTCCCAGTTCGTTAACGCAAAGAAACAAACTCGACGCTATAGCAGTGACTCAGGTGTGCCATTATAGGCGATTGCTGGTTTACTCTCCATGACGCATATCTTCAACTATTGTCTTTGCTACGAGGAGCAACGCTTTCTCCATTACCAACGAAAATTTACCCCATACAGGGAACATCACAAACAAAACATAACTAAAAAAGAAAAATCTCATGTGTATGATCTTTCATTTAGTTTCTCTATCCACTATCTTTTATTTTTATATAACCTCCACATACTATTCTTACGAAAGCCTAGTTTTCAAGTTAATCGAGATGAACCTTTGCAGAAATATTTTAATTGCACATTTCATTGTAGGTACAAGGGAGATACAACCGAATGATAGCCGTAAGTTTAAAATCTGGTCGCTAAATGATCTTTCCATGACATCGTGAGAAACAACTGAATAGCGATAGCACTTTAAAAATAACAAAGCATTGAAAAATTCAAATCAATAATAACAGATTCTCGGAATTTTTTATTTTCTCAAAAATAGTTCTTGCGATTTTGATTAAAATATACACGCGTTTGTATGATGAATAAAACGTATGCCTTGAATTCTCCGCGGATATTTTATGAGGGCCTTTCCATTTTAAAGATATGGACAAAAACTTGCAAAAAATGTAGATTCTTAAAATAACACAATTTCTATTGATACCGTAATTATTGACGAGCAGAAATAACGGAAATGGCAGTAAGATAGAGAAATAATTGCAATAAATAATTTCCGTGTATTAAATTAGTGTATAATACAACAAGTTTGAGTTGAAATGTTTGTCCGGAAAGATGAACGTAATTAGGAAGTCAAGTTAGCGAAAGTCATTAGTATCAGCCGAAGTAACGAAAGCCTGGGAATTCAGCTAGGTTATAAGTTCAGTACGTTAGTAGTCACATAGGGCAATTCTGTAAATTAGAGAGGCAAAAGAAATTCTGAGAAAAGTGAAAGGCTCAGTTAGCAACAAAGTAAGAGATGTGTATGAAGAGCGGTAAGTATTGGTCCGGGAAAGATGTTAAGTTGGAAGGGGAATAATATGTAAGCGGAGCTAAAATTAATATAAATGTTCGTGCAATCGAAATCAGGGAGTTATTCTGGTACCGTCACCGGTAGGTACTGCTGGTGTGATATTTTAAGTGCCTAGTGACGGGCATGTGTGAGTAAGATTTCGCGGCTATTGCGAGAGATCTAGCCGATAAGTATTTTAGCGACTCACAGAAAGTTACGCTTCCAGTTTCTTTAATTGAGGAAACAGCTATTTCCAATCGTAACTTTGATACTGCAAAAGTTAGCAGGTATAATAATTCAGTTATTATAATTTCGAGAGCTACAATTCAGAGCTAGTCTATTTCTTCAACTCAAACTGTCGGCAACTCATTTCAATATCTCAAATATTAGTTCACAATAAATTTCTTAGTCAATTTAAACCTGTCCTTCACAAAACACTCACACATACCCTGGGAAAGAACACGTAGTTCTACCATTGGAGCAGCTGGCCACGAGAACGAGCTACGATATCACGGCAGTAGAATCAACAACGAAGCAGATAAAGTAAACGGCTTCAAAAGTGTCGATCATCGTTACTGCTTCAAATTGTCGCACTATCGCGGCATCACAATGATCCTGCTTCAAAACTGGCGCCTCATCGTGACGCAATAACCCTGCTTCACTATTGAAGAAGTTTTCTCGCAGCATCAGCTTTCGAAGTACTCGTTACAGTTTTTAGAAGGTTTCCAGTTTGAATTGTCTATATATGAAACAGCTTTGAAAACATGTGTTTTTTATGCCACCTTTAGCATTTAAGGTCATATAGGGGGCTTTTTCCTTTGAAACAATTGTTAATCGGCGATGATCATTCGTTTTTCCGTTACATATTACTTTCTCTACTACGTATAGTAAGTAGGGGAAGTATTGTATTCCAACCAAAAATTCGATACCGAGATACATGTTTTCAGACCCCCTGAATCCAAAAAAAGCATTTTTGGAAACATGTCCGTGTGTCTGTCTGTGAACAGCATAACTCAGAAACGAACAGTCAGATAAACACCAAACTTGGTATTTAGGTTCAGTATCTTCCAAGGATGCGACACGAAGGTTTTCAAGAAAATCACCCCACCCCAGATTACCCTTTACATGGAACATTTTTCGAAAATTTTAATTTTCTCAAAAATGGCTCTAACGATTTTGATTCAAATATTATATGTTTAAGATATTTTCATGACAAATAAAATGTATATCTTGAATTTTCTGGGAATGTCTCCAAAAGTATTCTTCATTGTGAACGACTTTTGCATAATTGGTAAACCATAAGAGATAGACAAAATGTTACTGAAACAAAAAAGTAGATCGCGTTAAAATGCACAATTTATGTCATATACATTTTTTTTGTTGAGTGAACCATTTTCGAGATATTGCTTGTTATTCCCTTAAATGTTTCAATACTTATTTTCTCAAATAGGAATTCGTTATTCATTTTTACTTTCTCTACTACGTATAGTAAGTAGGGGAAGTATTGCATTCCACCCAAAAATTCGATACCGAGATTTCACCGGAAATACATGTTTTGAGACCTCCTGAATCCAAAAAAAAAGCATTTTTGGAAACATGTCCGTGTGTGTGTCTGTGTGTGTGTGTGTGTGTGTGTGTGTGTGTGTGTCTGTGTGTGTGTCTGTGAACAGCATAACTCAAAAACGAACAGTCGGATAAACACCAAGCTTGGTATTTAGGTTCAGTATCTTCCAGAGATGCGACACGAAGGTTTTCAAGAAAATGCCCCCACCCCAGACTACCCTTTACATGGAACATTTTTCGAAAATTTTAATTTTCTCAAAAATGGCTCTAACGATTTTGATTAAAATATCATATGTTTAAGATAATATCATGAGAAATGAAATGTATATCTCGAATTTTCTGGGAATGTCTCCAAAAGTATTCTTCATTGTGAACGACTTTTGCATAACTGGTAAACCATAAGAGATAGACAAAATTTTACTACACAAAAAATGTAGATCTCGTTAAAATACACAACTTATGTCATATACATTTCTTTTGTTGAGTGAACCGTTTTCGAGATATTGCTTGTTATTCCCTTAAATTTTCCAATACTTAACACTTTTTCTCAAATTCGTTATTCATTTTTTTATGTCCTGGACTTGCAAAGAGAATGGAATGCGCCGCATAGCAACCAGCGTTAAATTATTTGACCATCGCTTAAAAGCTACCATATTCCCCTTGCATCTACAAGAAAATTAGCAATAAGTTTGACATCTCGATATCTCGATTAACATAAAGCATATGGAGAATAGGCGTTTGTAAAAATAGATTGTACAAGAGTAGAGAAAGTCATGTGAGTGTAACACATCAGATTTTTTTGTGTAGTGCGTTTTCATCTATCGCTTAACGTTTACCAGTTATGCAAGATTATACAAAATTTCTTCCGAATGAAGAGGACTTTACAGGCTATTCAAGATATACAATTTATTTGTCATGGAAATATCTTTAATATATGGTAGTTAATCAAAATCGTTTGAGCCATTTTTTATAAAATAAAACAGTTCGAAAAATGCTCCATGTAAAGGTTAGTTGGGACGGGGGGGGATTTTCTTGAAAATCTTCTTGTCACATCTTTGGAAGATACTGAACTTAAATATCAAGTTTGATATTTATCCGACTTTTCGTTTTTGAGTTATGGTGTACACAGATACATGTACACAGACAGACACGCACTCATGGACCTTTTTCTAAAACTACATTTTTTTTGGATTTAGGGGACCTTAATACATGTATTTCCGATGAAATCTCAATATACAATTTTTAGTTGGAATGCAATACCTTTTCTACTTATTCTGTATGTGGTAGAGAAAGTAAAAATACTTTATATATTCACGGGAAGTTAAAACATGTTTTTCCAGTGCAATCTCTGTATTGAAGTTTTGGGTGGAATGCAGTACCTTCTCTACCTGTTATGTAGGTGGTAGAGAAAGTAAAAACACTTATTTTGGTGACTCGCCCCAACTCAGATCGATTAGGAACCTTCATATTAGGAGGCAAGATTATCTAAACCCAGACTAGGGTAGACAAACTACAAATGGAAATTTGGCATGAAGAACGCCAACATTAAACAATAATTACTATTTAATTTTTGTTATTATAATGGGGCGTAATTCGGCTCTCTCAGCCTGCAGTCGTAGCGAAGCCGATCGGCTCTCCCCGCCGGCAGACGTAATGAAGCCTCAACGCTTTACCGCCAGTTAGTTTCCGATTATATTACTTTCTCTACTACGTATAGTAAGTAGGGGAAGTATTGCATACCACCCAAAAATTCGATACCGAGATTTCACCGGAAATACATGTTTTGAGACCTCCTGAATCCAAAAAAAGCATTTTTGGAAACATGTCCGTGTGTGTGTGTCTGTGTGTGTGTGTGTCTGTGTGTGTGTCTGTGTGTGTGTCTGTGAACAGCATAACTCAAAAACTAACAGTCGGATAAACACCAAACTTGGTATTTACGTTCAGTATCTTCCAGAGATGCGACACGAAGATTTTCAAGAAAATCCCCCCACCCCAGACTACCCTTTACATGGAACATTTTTCGAAAATTTTAATTTTCTCAAAAATGGCTCTAACGATTTTGATGAAAATATCATATGTTTAAGATAATGTCATGAGAAATGAAATGTATATCTCGAAATTTCTGGGAATGTCTCCAAAAGTATTCTTCATTATGAACGACTTTGGCATAACTGGTAAACCATAAGAGATAGACAAAATTTTACTACACAAAAAATGTAGATCGCGTTAAAATACACAACTTATATCATATACATTTTTTTTGTTGAGTGAACCGTTTTCGAGATATTGCTTGCTATTTCCTTAAATTTTCCAATACTTATACTTTTTCTCAAATTCGTTATTCATTTTTTTATGTCCTGGACATGCAAAGAGAATGGAATGCGCCACATAGCAACCAGCGATAAAATATTTGACTATCGCTTAAAAGCTACCATATTCCCCTTGCATCTACAAGAAAATTACAAATAAGATTGAGATCTCGATATCTCGATTAATATGAAGCATATGAAGAATAGGCGTTTGTAAAAATAGATTGTACAAGAGTAGAGAAAGTCATGTGAGTGTAACACATCAGATTTTTTTTACTTTCTCTACTACGTATAGTAAGTAGGGGAAGTATTGTATTCCACCCAAAATTTCGATACCGAGATTTCACCGGAAATACATGTTTTGAGACACCCTGAATCCAAAAAAAGCATTTTTGGAAACATGTCCGTGTGTGTGTCTGTGTGTCTGTCTGTCTGTGTGTCTGTGTGACTGTGAACAGCATAACTCAGAAACGAACAGTCGGATAAACACCAAACTTGGTATTTGGGTTCAGTATCTTCCAAGGATGCGACACGAAGGTTTTCAAGAAAATCCCCTCACCCCAGAGTACCCTTTACATAGAAGATTTTTCGAAAATTTTAATTTTCTCAAAAATGGCTCTAACGATTTTGATTAAAATATCAAATGTTTAAGATATTTTTATGACAAATAAAATGTATATCTTGAATTTCCTGGGAATGTCTCCAAAAGTATTCTTTATTGTGAACGACTTTTGCATAACTGGTAAACTATAAGAGATAGACAAAATTATACTACACAAAAAATGTGTACCGCGTTAAAATACACAATTTATGTCATATACATTTTTTTAGTTGAGTGAACCATTTTCGAGATATTGCTTGTTATTCCCTTAAATTTTCCAATACTTATACTTTTTCTCAAATTTGTTATTCAATTTTTATGTCCTGGATATGCAAACAGAATAGAATGCGCCACATAGCAACCAGCGCTTAAAATATTTGACTATCGCTTATAACCTAACATGTTCTCCTTGCATCTACAAGAAAATTAGCAATAAGATTGACATCTCGATATCTCGAGTAACATGAAGCATATGGAGAATAAACGTTTGTAAAAATAGTTTGTACAAGAGTAGAGAAAGTCATGTGAGTGTAACACATCAGATTTTTTGTCTTGGATATGCAAAAAGTATTAATCTATGGCAAAGAGAATGGTGCTGCACCTAGCAACCAGCTATTAAGAGATATGTATGTGCTTAAAGGCTAATGTATTTCTATATTGCCCTTGTAAATATATATTCCCCTTACATCTACAAGAAAATTAGCAATAAAATAGAGTCTGCAAATGTTTATCTCGATTAACATGAAGTAGATGGAGAATAAGCGTTTGTAAAAATAGTTTGTACAAGAGCAGAGAAAGTCATGTGAGTGTAATACATCAGATGTTTTTACTTTCTCTACTACGTATAGTAAGTAGGGGAAGTATTGTATTCCACCCAAAAATTCGATACCGAGATTTCACCAAAAATATATGTTTTGAGACCCCCTGAATCCAAAAAAAGCATTTTTGGAAACATGTCCGTGTGTGTGTCTGTGTGTGCCTGTGAACAGCATAACTCAGAAACGAACAGTCGGATAAACACCAAACTTGGTATTTAGGTTCAGTATCTTCCAAGAATGCGACACGAAGGTTTTCAAGAAAATCTTTACATGGAACATTTTTCGAAAATTTTAATTTTCTTAAAAATGGCTCTAACGATTTTGATTAAAATATCATATGTTTAAGATATTTTCATGACAAATAAAATTAATATCTCGAATTTTCTGGGAATGTCTCCAAAAGTATTCTTCATTGTGAACGACTTTTGCATGACTGGTAAACCATAAGAGATAGACAAAATTTTACTACACAAAAAATGTAGATCGCGTTAAAATACACAATTTATGTCATATATATTTTTTCAATACCTATACTTTTTCTCAAATGGAAATTCGTTATTCATTTTTTTTGTCCTGGTAATGCAAAGAGAATAGAATGTGCCACATAGCAACCAGCGCTTAAAATATTTCACTGTCGCTTAAAGCCTACCATATTCCCCTTGCACCTACAAGAAAATTAGCAATATGATTAACTTCTCCATATCTCGATTAACATGAAGCATATGGAGAATAAGCGTTTGTAAAAATAGTTTGTACAAGAGTAGAGAAAGTCATGAGAGTGTAGCACATATTTTTTGGTTTATTTACGTTTGATTTCGTTTATGACATTAAATTCATACACATATACTCTCTCTCTCATACTTCCAGACTCTATGGAGGACAGGGAATAATCTTGGCTAAAGAAAAATTCCCATATTCCAGCTGGGATTCGAACCCGGAACCTCCGAATTTGGAAAGTAGCATGCTAGCCACCAAATCACAGAGGCACTCATGGTCTCAATAACAAATACTAGGCACATTGTAATTCCAGTGCGTAGAGGGCTACATTGCAAAAAGAGAATGAAATTAGGAGCATAAGAGAGTGCACGAGTTTTGTATTGGCTCCACACGCACCTGTGTTGCACTCTATTTTTTCTAAGAAAATATAATTTAAAATTATACAAATTCAAAATATTTTATAAACATCCCAACGCGTTTCCAACTACGTCATCAGATATTTTCCTAGGAGTCCATTATTGATATTGTAGTGGTTATAGTTTTATTCTACAAGAATGTGATAAATTAATTTTATAAAGTTTGAGATATTCATGACGAAATTTGTTTAAGTAACTCCATGAAATTTGCTTTAGAACTCTTGCGAGTCATTTCCCGGAAGCTTATGTAAGCAAGGGTTAGATCGTATGATGTTTAGGGGGAACGATTACCTCAGGTCCATGGAAAGGCACGTGCAGAGATTATGCAAATCATGCTGACACCGCTTACGTCAGGGCTGTCTAAGGCACGCGGCCAGCATACTCCTCGGGTATTTAAAATTAAGAGTTTTTTGACGGCTCAGACTATGCCTATTCCTTGCCTTGTAGGACTCCGTGGCGGTCGGATCTTTAAATTTATTTTGTGCTAGTTTTCAACAAAGGTCTTAGGCATGACTGGGATAGAATGCACGACTTTTTCCATCTACTAGGTAAAATCAAAAGCTGCCTAGCTCTCTCCTTCTTGCAATGTAGCTTAGATTATTCATTAGAAGCATTCAAGTCGCTCTTGGGATGACAATTACACGTCTAATAGTGCCACACTTCAACACCCCTCCAGCTCCCCACAACCGACAACCCTCTCAATGAAGTCCCTGAGCTATTCCTCTCGACCATTGCTTTCCGCTACCCCGGCTAGGGTGTGCAGACGTGCCATTTGATAAAATGTCATTCAGTTTATGCAACATTTTGTGTCCAACGTTTCTATATAGAAGTCGTTCTGAACTATCGATTATGAAGATGACAAGGAAGCCGAAGAGTTCATGGGCACACCAACGGACGTGGTAGCAATACTGAATATATCTTCAAGATAATGTCATTGCCTAAAAATCGCTAGAAGATATGAGAGAACAATTATACTTTCTTTTGCGAGAAGGTTAAAGCTAAACACTACCCAAAATGAATTGCTTTACTTTATATAAAAATCTGATGTGTTACACTCACATGACTTTCTCTACTCTTGTACAAACTATTTTTACAAACTCTTATTCTCCACCTATTTCATATTAATCGAGATAAACATTTGCAGAAACGATCTTTTGACATGCAAAGAGAATACATTTTACACATAGTGACCAGTTCTAAAAATATTTGACTATCGCTTAGGGCCTACTATGTTCCCCTTGTTTTGTATTTGCAAGGGCAATATAGAAATACAGTAGCCTTTAAGCATAGACATATCTCTTAATAGCTGGTTGCTATGTTCAGCACCATTCCCTTTGCCACAGATTAATACTCTTTGTATATCCAAGACAAAAAAATGAATAACGAATTCCCATTTGAGAAAATTAGTATTCAAACATTTAAGGGAATAACAAGCAATATCTCGAAAATGGTTCACTCAAAAAAACTGTATATGACATAAATTGTGTATCTTAACGCGATCTATAATTTTTGTGTAGTAAAGTTGTATCTATCTCTTATGGTTTAACAGTGATGTAAAAGTCGTCCACAACGAAGAATACTTTTGGAGACATTTCCAGAAAATTCGAGATATACATTTTATTTGTCATGAAAATATCTTAAACATATAATATTTTAATCAAAGTCGTTAGAGCCATTTTTGAGAAAATTAAAATTTTCGAAAAATGTTCCATGTAAAGGGTAGCCTGGGGTGGGGATTTTCTTGAAAA
This sequence comes from Deroplatys truncata, assembly GCA_030765065.1. Taxonomy (NCBI): domain Eukaryota; kingdom Metazoa; phylum Arthropoda; class Insecta; order Mantodea; family Mantidae; genus Deroplatys; species Deroplatys truncata. The sequence continues at coordinate 102,135,620 of CM060985.1, forward strand.
CCTTCGTGTCACATCTCTGGAAGACACTGAACCTAAATACCAAGTTTGGTGTTTATCCGACTGTTCGTTTCTGAGTTATGCTGTTCACAGACAGACAGACAGACAGACACACACACACACACAGACACACACACCGACATGTTTCCAAAAATGCTTTTTTTTGGATTCGAGGGTCTCAAAACATATATTTCCGGTGAAATCTCGGTATCGAATTTTTGGGTGGAATACAATACTTCCCCTACTTACTATACGTAGTAGAGAAAGTAAAAAGGTATGAAGGGCTGATATTATTATGTGTTTTCTCATTATATTTAAATTGGTGGATAAGTTGTTCTAATTCTAAGTTCTTCATATAAATGTGAAGGGTTTCGTATTACCTTTAAGAAATGCGTGCGGAAAGTGCGTGTGAAAAATTTCTCCACAATGAATCATATCATTGAAATCTATCATTCCGCAATTTAAGAGAAAACATGTATTTGTGTTTTGTCTTCGCATCTTGCCTTTAACTAGTCCATAATGCATCATTCGAAATCACTTCTGCCTTCTTCGTCGTAGTTAACCTAAACTGGGTTGAAGAATCACCTTTTAAATTAGTTCACAATTTTCAATTAGCCTATATACATCTCTTTTGGGTAAGGCCTCTTCCAAGTGAAAGAGAGCTGTATTTTGCATCCCGGTTAGCCACTCCAAGAAAGTTTATTGTTCCACTAGCTATGTCCACAAGTTTTTTCCAAGTTTCCCTCTTTGGCTATCGTGGCCCGAAGGTCCTCAGTTCGTCTGCCTAGCGGGTTCTCTGCCTACCGACGTTCCTCTGACCAATCCTGGGGTCCCAAGAAGTCATCCTGTGTATCCATTCTATTAGGGTTCTGTCTCATAATGTGTCCTACCCTTCTCCATTTTAGGTAGCTTCCTGTGGCTGCGGCGTCCTTTAATCGTGTCCTTTTCCTTATTTCTTAGTTCTTCATTCTGTCTCTCATTGTTATGCCCAAGATTTTTTTGTTCCATTTTCCTTTGACAGATATCTATCACTTGATTTGTTTTAACTCCGCATTTATGAGCCATATAATACAGCTTGTGAAATATACATGTTCATTATTTGACCTTTCAAATTTTATTGTATGATTTTTTGCAGGAGTATAAATTTTAGGGACCAGAATTTAGACTATGCTGACGCGATGCGTCGTACTATTACTCTGTCCATGGTGTTCTTAAAGGAAATGGTTTGACCTAAGTATGCAGTTTCTTTTACGTACTCAAGAGGTTCGTTGCCTACTAATGTGATGTGTACCTCGTTGCTGTTTGCCATCAACTTAATCTTCGTATGGCTATGTACAATATCTTTTTTCCAAGTTTCTCTCTTTGGCTATCGTGGTCCACCTGCTGTCGAAGGTCCTCCTCAGTTCATCTTACCAGAGAGTTTTCTGCCTACCGACGTTCCTCTGACCAATCCTGGGGTCCCAATAAGTCACTCTGTGTGTCCATCTATTAGAGTTCTGTCTCATAACGTGTCCTGCCCTTCTCCATGTTAGGTAGCTTCCTGTGGTCGCGGCGTCCTTTAATCGTGTCGTCTTCTTTCTTAGTTCTGCATTCTGTCTCTCATTGTTATGCTCAAGTTTCCCCCCCCCCATTTTCCTTTGGCTTGCTTTTTTTCAACTCCATGTTTGTGAGCCATATAATAGAGTCTGATATACATGTTCATTACTTGACCTTTCAAAATTTATTGTAGGATTTTTCCAGGAGTATATATTTTAGGGAGATGGAATTAGGGACCAGAATTTAGACCATGCTGCTGCGATGCGTCGTGCTATTATTACTCTGTCCATCGTGTTCCTAAAGGAATGGTGTGACCTAAGTATGCAGTTTCTTGTACGTACTCAAATTCGTTGTCTACTAATGTGATGTCTACCTCTTTGCTGTTTTCCATCAACTTAATCTTCGTGTGATTCATTTTTAAAATTATTATAAGTATATCTGTAGAATCTCAGAGAAACTCGAGTGAGTGTATCATATCACACCTTTACTGTGATCAAATGTTCAATTTGCCCTTTATATCATAAAATACCTAAAACTGGAGTCTGGTAAACGCAGCCTTCACCAACACCAATACTAAGAACAACGAGAGCTGTTGTGAAGATCAAACAATGTAGCTTCCGAGAATCGTCTGTTCCGGTAATATCGACAATTCAAATTCCCGGTGTTACCAAAGGCATTGTTATACGAACTGTCATTCGCCTTGCGAGCAGCGCTCGCAGCTAAAATAGCTATGTGGTCTAATTACTTTGCTGAGTGCTGAAGGAAACCTCAATGGCGTATAATCACACCAATTTCTCTCCATTATAGTTTACTTTCAAATATATTCTGTAAATCAGTAACAAAGAATTGTTTATCTGCTTCTTGCTTATCATGATATATGTCTCCAATATACATTCTGTTTCACATATATAGAAGCATAAAAGACGCAAGAACGAACATACAATTTCAGAGGTGTGTAGCTTGAAATATTTCAAATTCCGACCAACGACAGGAAATATCTGTTTAACAGCTAAAACTAAAAAAACCTGATCTGTTGCACTCACATGACATTCTCTACTCTTGCACAAATTATTTTTACAAACCTTATTCTCCATATAATTCATGTTAATAGAGATAAACGTTCCAGAAACTATCTTATTGATAATTTTCTTGTAGGTACAAGAGGAATATGGTAGGCTTAAAGGGATCAAATCTTTAAAATATTTAGTTGCTGGTTGCTATCTGAGCATTCTATTCTCTCATGTCCAGGACACAAAAAAAAATGAATAACGAATTTCCATTTGCGAAAAAGATAAGTATTGGAAAATTCAAACAAATAACAAGGAATACCTCGGAAATGGTTCACTCCTTAAAAATGTATATCACATAAATTGTGTGTTTAAATGAGCTCTACATTTTTGTGTAGAAAAATTCTGTCTATCCCTTACGTTTGCCAGTTATACAAAAACCATTAAGAAAGAAGAGGACTTTTGGGGACATTCCCAGAAAATTCAAGATAGACATTTTATATTTTCGAAAAATATTCCCTGTGAAGGATAATCTGGGGTGGGGGATTTTCTTGAAAATCTTCGTGTCGCATCGTTGAAAGATACTGAATCTGAACAGCAAAGTTTGGTATTTATCCGACTTTAGTTTCTGAGTTATGCTGTTCACAGACACACAGACGGACCTTTTTCTAAAAGTCCTTTTTTATTCAGGGGGCCTCGAAACATGTATTTCCGGTGAAATCTCAGTATTGAATTTTTTGGTGGAATGCAACACTTTCCCTACTTACTATGCGTAGTAGAGAAAGTAAAAAAGAATAACAAATTCCTATTTGAGAAAAAAGTTGTTCAAAAAGAAGAGGATCTTTTGGAGACATTCCCAGAAAATTTAAGATATACATTTCATTTGTCATGAAAATATCATGATATTTTAATCAAAACCGTTAGAGCCATTTTTGAGAAAATCAAAATTTTCGAATAATGCTCCATGTAAAGGGTAGCCTGAGACGGGGATTTCTTTAAAATCTTCATGTCGCACTTTGGAAAGATACTGAACCTAAATACCAAGTTCAGTATTTATCCGACTTTTCGTTTTTGAGTTACACTGTTCACACAGACACATAGAGAGACAGACATTCGGACCTTTTTCTAAAAATGCTTTTTTTTGGATTCAGCGGGTCTCAAAACATGTATTTTCCGGTGAAATCTCGATATCGAATTTTTGGGTGAAATGCAATACCTTTTCTACCTACTACGTACGTGACAGAGAAAGTAAAAGGAGATTTTACACAAATCGTATATTTTAAATGTATTTGAAATTTTGCAGGGACCTGTTCAAAGCGTCCGTGTACTTAAATAATTCTTATTCGCATTTTTTTAGTTTAAACTTAGGTCAAAGATCACACCAGTCTTCTGGGACGTAACATATCATTTTGTTAATCTGGGATGGGAAATGTGACCATATTTATATCACATTTTTCTTGAATGACGCGACTGGAGGCCGTTGAGTCAGACTCGAAGCAGGTAATCCGTTGAAGGACTTTGCTCTGCAACAGGCTAACTCACACGCCTACAAGGGTAACAGCATTTGCAATTCAGTCTAGCGTTTTCTAGCATGGTGTATAGTGGAAATAATAGCGGTTTTGATTGTGTTTGCAGCGTGTAGTTATCATAGTGTATTCTACGGAACAACGTGTGTTTTCTTGTTTTAAGTTTTGCTCGAACCTCAGCTTGAATTTATACGCAAATTTCGATTCATAAAAAGTTAAACAGACTGGGTCTATGTTAGACAAAAAGAAACATAGCAAAAAGTTCTAGTAGAATAAAAATCAGATTTAATAAGGACAGTCGTGGAAACAAGTGCAACAAAATTGCTGCCTCGTATTACGTATTTTGATGACAGAATAGTTTGCTGGTCTACTCTCTCTCCAGATCTAAACCTATACGATTATTATCTATGGAGAATGCCCAATGATAAATTTTATGACACATCCAAATACCCACAGCGAATTAGAACATAATATTCGGAGTGTGTATCCCAACATTTGGGCTGCAAAATGTTTCGGGTGTTCAATAATGTGTTCAACGAGGCCAGGTTTGTATAAATGCAGAGGAAAATTGAACTAAGTTTCATTTATGTACGCTCTTTAACTGCTGTGGTTCTTAGCGTCCCTATATTGACCGTGAAAGACCGATAATTTTGCTCAGAGGCCTCTTTCAGGCTTGAGGTTCTTTTATGTGCCGTATTTCTACGACGCTTTACTTCCACTGAAGGAATCTATGCTAAGGATCTTTTACGCCCAAAAAATCCATCGCCCTCCGCCGGGTTTGAACTCGGCAGTATTTATATCCTGTTTTATAACGAAAGGTAAACATAATATTTTCATTCGCATCGTTAAATTATATGGGTAAGAAACGGCGTGCCCTCCGGCTCTATTTCTCGAATACATTTATATAGCAGTGCCATGGGAACTGGGGGCTGCCAATTGCGTCATTCAAGAGAAACTCTGTAGGTCATTTATAAGCTGCAGGTTACACAAAAGGAAATAATTTCGTAAAATACAAGTTAGATAATGCGGCCACTCTGTGGAGGAAAAGCCATGGTTGCGATTTGGGGGCTTCATGATATTCTATGCACGTAAATGTACCTCGCCCAATTTTCTCAGTAGAGTTAATCTCTTGTGAACCCTTGCAAGGTGTCGCACTTGTTTGTATTAAGAAATGGCAGAATTCAAGCTCCGCACGTGCAAAAAGCACTGAGAACAGCTTTACTTAAAAGAAACGAAAGTAGACGTGTCTTTTGTGCTGATAAAGACAAAACATTTTCTTTTCTGTACCTTTGCACCTCATTTGGTGAAATTGCATCAGTGCGTTCACATCTGTGTCCCACATTTATTATGGTTTCTGAAATAAGTCAGTGTAATCCAGGCATTCTGACGAAGACGCCAGAAGTTCTAACTTTCCCCATTTTATACGTTTGTTAAGTGTCTTGATGACAATTACCATCACATATACCAAATCAGCTTTGTGATTAATAAAATAAACTTTTAAATAGAACTATATTTTGCTGCGGGTTCATTTAATGTTTCATTGATAGTCTACGCGATTATCGTCTACTGTTTTCTAGGGAAGGAAACAGAGACGAAAATATCTTGGGCGTGTCTTTTTCTGATGGGATGTAAATGCCACCTTTATTGGGGGGTAAATAACATTGTTTATAGCTAATTCTAACTACATGTTCGGTAGAGAGAATTTGTTTTCTCTCCCCCTTAGGGCGTATTCGTTAAAACTGGGTTAAATGTTAAGATTGAAAATGGTAAAAGGTTTTAAGTATGAATCAAAGTTAAAACAAAACAGTTTTTCCGTAAAAAAACATATTGTTACATGCTGGGTAGAGGCCTAAACACATGAAAATTAAATTAAATTTTAATACCCAGCATGCACATTGAGGAGACGTATACTCACTTGGCTGCGGAGGACCGAAACATGGCATGGTGTTTAAGAGGAAGGCGTGGGTTTTTCACTGTACAAAATCCATAACACAAATCTACTTACATATTCCTAGATTTATTTCCCAACCGTTTGGGGTACCTATACTATTAAATGTCCACTGATCCAAAAGCCGGTTTGCACACGCGATCCGCTTCTCACGGAGTCCTAAGACAGACGCTATATCCCCTACCACTCGTGGCTAGAAAAGCTACCAGCCAGGGGTTACGTAAACAACAATGTGTCTGGTAATAACAATGTAAAACAATATGTCTGGCAATGACAATGACAATGTAACCCCCAAATTATCAATACGTCACAATACGTGTCTTTGTTATTTCTTGCTTACTTGCGTTTTACGTTAATCGTAAAGCTGACTTTTTACTTTCTCTACTACGTATAGCAAGTAGGGTAAAATAGTTTGTAGAACGGAGTAGAAAAAGTCATGTGAGTGTAACACATCAGATCTTTTTAAATGTTTGTTAATTTTAATAGTTGTATAAGAAGCTGAAAATAATGCTACAGGAGAAAAAACTCCACTATATATGTATCATTTTTGCATGCTATATATCAAAGCTCTTATCTATAAGGCTTACAAGAAAATTCAATGAATTCTCTTTTTTAATATTATTTAGTTTTATTTTCTCTAGTATCTAATAATGGTAGGTAGAGAAAGTATCGCATTCCACCCAAAAATTTAATACGAGATTTTATTGGAAATACACCTTTGAGATTCCCCTTGCGCGCACTCATGCATGTGTGTGTGAGAGGGGGGAGGAGAACAGCATAAATCAAAAGCGAAAAGTGGAATAAAAATCACACTTGGTATTTAAGTTCAGTGTCCTCTAAGGATGTGACACAAGATTTTCAAGAAAATTCCCACTCCAAACTACTCTTTGCAGGGAAAGTTCTTCATTATTTTGGATGCTCTCAAGAATGGCAATAAGGATTTGGATTAATATACGGAATGTAACAAAACTGTACGGCACATATTGCAGGACACATTCCTCACATGTAGACGAAGAAATTATGTTATATGAACATGGGTCTGGAAACGCTTTGTTTCCATGTTACAACTCATTTTCTCCAACTCATTAGTCATGGGAAACACACGAACAGAGCGTTAGAATTATGGAAAACATTCACTCTTGGTTACGTCTGGTTACGTTGTCATTATCGTAGGTGCACCGCCAGTGTTTTGCTTTATATGTCCCTGTTGCCATGCGACATACGTCATTGCTTGTTTACAGGTAACATCAACTGTTCCAGTGAGCAGTACGATCTTGGCAAGCACACGGCTTACTACGTACTAGTAGAGTTGATCACAGACTTGGTTCGTGCAATGGCAGTGTACCCAAATGCAGAGATTGCAGATGCCCATTTGATGTATGGATTAGCAGACGGCAATGGCGCTTGTGCCCAACGTTTGTACCGGGAGAGATTTCCAGGACGAAGTTGCCCCGACATGAAAACGTTTCAAGCCATTGACCGTCGTCTTAGGGAACATTGGGCATTTCAGCCTGATACTCGCGACCGGGAGAGCCTAGAAGGACGAGGACACTGCAACGGGAGGCGGCAATTCTTCAGGCAGTTGAGACGACCCTAGTGCCAGTGCAACACAAGTAGCTGCAACAATGAATGTTGACCTCATGACTGTCTCGCGAGTGTTACACGAGGTCCGGCTGTATCCATACCATTTACAGCGCGTGCAGGCACTATGAGCAGTTGATTTTCCTGCACGGGTACGCTTCTGCAAATGGTTTATGGAACAAAGTGCCAACCCTAATTTTAGTGCAACGGTACTGTTCACAGATGAGGCGTCGTTTCAACGAGATCAGATTATAAATTATCACAATCGGCATGTATGGGCTGACGTCAATCCTCACGCAACTGTTGAAGCAAGTCATCAACTAAGATTTTCTGTGAATGTTTGGGCCGGCATTGTTGGTGAGGGCCTCACGTTCTTTCACCCAGGCTCAACGGACAAAGTTACCATAATTTCGTAGAGAATGTTCTACCTGATCTGTTAGCAGATGTGCCTTTAGCTGTGCGACAAAACATGTACTTCATGCACGATGGAGCACCTTCTCTTTTAGTGTTTATGTCCGTCGGCTTCTAAATAACAGATTCGGTGACAGACGGATAGGTAGAAGTGGACCAACTGCTTAACCTCCACGCTCCCCGGACCTAAACTCAGTGGACTTTATTTGTGGGGGCATTTGAAAGCTCCCGTGTATCGAACCCCAGTACCAGATGTTCAGAGTCTCCGTGCGCGTATTATGGAAGGCTGCGAAACCATACGCAATACTCCAGGATACATCAGCGCATTCGGGACGGCAGGTTGATGCATGTATCAATGGAGCATATTGAACATCTCCTGCGAGAAAGAGTTGCATGTAGTATGCTGGTACGTTGTGTGTTTCCCATGATTAATGAGTTGGAGAAAATGAGTTGCAACTTGGTAACAAAGCGTTTCCAGATTCATGTTCATATAACATAATTTCTTCGTCTACGTATGAGGAATGTGTCCTGCAATTTGTGCCGTACATTTCTGTTACATCCTGTATCACTTGTTTGTGATATTTGCATTAAAAATAAAATTCATATTTTAAATTTTCTGCGAACAGCCTGTCCAATGCATTTTATATAACTGAATAACTGACAAACCGTATGCATACACTATATAATCAAAAGTATCCGGACACCCCACAAACATATGTTTTTCATCTTATTGTGCTGTCACCTACTGCCTGGTACTCATTATCCGCGACCTCAGCAGTCATTAGACATCGTGAAACAGCAGAATGGGACGCTCCGTCGAACTCACGAACTTCGAACGTGGTCAGGTGATTGGGTGTCACTTGTGTCAGAAGTCTGTACGCGAGATTTCCACACTCCTAAACATCCCTAGGTCCACTGGTTCTGATGTGATAGTTAAGTGGAAACGTGAAGGGACATGTACAGCACAAAAGCGTACAGGCCGACCTCGTCTGTTGACTGACAGAAACCACCGACATGTGAAGATGGTCGTAAAGAGTAATAAGCAGACATCTATCCAGAACATCACACAGGAATTCCAAACTGCATCAGGATCCACTCCAAGTACTATGACAGTTAGGCGTGAGGTGAGAAACCTTGGATTCCATGGTCGAGCGGCTGTTCATAAGCCACACATAACGCAGGAAAATGCCAAACGACGCCTCGTTTGGTATAAGGAGCGTCAATATTACACGATTGAACACTGGCACAACGTTGTGTGTAGTGATGAACTACGGGACACAATGTGGCGATCCGATGGCAGGGTGTGGGTATGGCGAATGCCCGGTGAACGTCATCTGCCAGCGTGTGTAGTGCCAACAGTGAAATTCGGAGGTGGTGGTATTATGGTGTGGTCTTATTGTTCCTGGAGGGGGCTTGCACCCCTTATTCTTTTGCGTGGCACGATCACAGCGCAGACCTACATTGATATTTTAAGCACCTTCTTGCTTCCCACTGTTGAAGAGCAATTCGGGGATGGCGATTGCATCTTTCAACACGATCGAGCACCTGTTCATACTGCACGGGCTGTGGCGGAGTGGTTACACGACAATAACATCCCTGTAATGGACTGGCCTGTACAGAGTCCTGACTTGAATCCTATAGAACACCTTTGGGATGTTTTGGAACGCCGACTTCGTGCCAAGCCTCACCGACCTACATCGATACCTCTCCTCAGTTCCGCACTCCATGAAGAATGGGCTGCCATTCCCCAAGAAACATTCCAGCACCTGATTGTAAGTATGCCTGCGAGAATGAACGCTGTCATCAAAGCTAAGGGTGGGCCAAAACCATATTGACTTCCAGCATTACCGATGGAGGGCGCCTCGAACGTGTACGTCATTTTCAGCCAGTTGTCCGGATACTTTTGTTCACGTAGTGTATTTGAAGTGCTATCATTATTCACTTATTTCTCGCTATATCATGGAATGAGTACGGAATTTCAAAGCCAGCATATAGCGACCCGCCTTTTAAAGATTTGAATATCGCCTCAATCTCCTGCATCCTCTTTGTACCTGCAACAAAATGTGTGATAGAATCATTTCTGCAAACGTTTATGGATTAACACGAATTACAGAGAAAAATGTTTTGTAAATATGCTTGGGAAATAATAAACATAAATGGCTTAGGAATGTAACATATCATATGTTTATTTCCTCTGGTTCAATAGTAAGCAGTAAAACTTATCTAAACTAAAACTATACTTTTTAGCACAACATTTTAAGTTGTTTATAATAACTTAAAATCTGTTGAATATATATCAGATTTAGAACCTCTTAGTCTGCTTATATCATCATAAACGTCTATATCAGCCATGAGGAATAATAGCCAACTAGGGAGCGATATATGCTCATTCTACTTCCTATTTAGGCTAGCAGATGAGGCATGGTGTAGTTGTTTTACTGGTAGCTAGTGCAATGGTGGGTTTGCCATACCTAGCGCGACATTATTGTTGCATGTTTAAGCCATACAGTCATTAAGAGCTACCTGATTCCATTAGACAATATACTCGTCTATAACTTATGATCAAGAGACTAAATCGTTCCTTTTTAATACAATAATTAAAGTAACTAAGCTTCATTCATGTTTAAGCTTAAGGGAACAAGGTAGTCTGAACACATGGAAAATACACCTTAAGTGTGTTAAATTACCACTGCTCTTAAAGTTCTCAATGGGTTTTCTTGAACATTTTATGAATCATTCTATAAATCACGACAATTATTTCAAGCGGTTGTTTGCATTGATAGCTTATGTAGTTGAGTCCGTAAAAATTATTTCATTCAGAAGAAAAATAATAAAATTTACTCTTAAAACATGTGAATTCACGTACTTTTTTCTGTGATACAGAATCACGTTTTTGCATGGTGTTATTAGTATAATTAGCTATATTTAACCTCAGTTCACTACAAACTGAAAAACAATTATTTGCAAAGTCAAAAAAGTAAACACATGGAAAATTTGCAATGTTGTTGCTTTCTAAATATCACTAATATACATTATAAAAATATGACGTGGTTCAGAAAGTTTAACTATGTGTTGTATACATGTATAGAAAATTTCAGCTCTCTACCTCTGATACTTTCTGAGAAAAGGGTACATAAGTATCTGAGAAAACTGAATTTAAAGTTTGAATATTAAAATTCTGACACACTTCAGTACATTCCGGAGTCATAATCATCTGAACCTTCATTTCTGGATTGCTTTAGCTTTTCTGATTGCCTTCTCCTGGTCCTGGCCTCTTTTGTTAATTGCTGAACTGCTGGCTGGGCATGATATAGTCGTTCGTTGTTGAAAGATACAGAAATGTTCTAAAAAGGGGCGTTACATGACAGCTTTAAAGGAATGCAGACTAGCATTTAAATGGTATTTAAATGTCTTAAAAACCTCTTAAAGTATGTATTTTCAGTAGATATTTTATTAGTGTCTAAACCAAAAAAATGTGATATTAATGAAACGAATAGTATGCTTCTGGTTTAAGTAGCCGATTTTCCTTTCTGACCCCGATACTTTTTGTTATTGAATAAAAACGTTAACGTTACATTCGACTCTAAGTAGTACAGTTCCGTCATGATGCTGAAACTAAATGCATCTCTCTGATCTTAGACCCAGAACCACGTTTAGTTCCGTTATAAGACTATGTTGAGCCAAACAAGTACGTTCCAAATGTCTGCAGATTTGAGAATTTATCCAGGCTTCTAAACGGTATGCTCACTTCTAAATACAGTGCGAGCGTTTTAAAGTAAGGGCACGGATCGCGCGTATACCGAGTACCGAGGTCAGTACAGGTAGATTTTTTCGTCGTGAAAAGGCAGAAACGCAGAGGAGGAGAAGGTAGTCTAGGGTGGAGAGGAGTATTCCCCTTGCGTAGAACAAACACTCACTCGCATGTCACCGTATCTCACGTTGTGTATACGCCTGCTGCGCTGTTACTACACCAACATCCCTCCCAGAAAATAAATCAAATTATCCAAGTACTGCGCATACAGACAAGCCTGTCACGACGAAAAAATTGTACTGTACAGCGTAATACGCATATAGCCGGTCTGTAGCCTTACCTTAAAACGCATGCGCGGTATTTAATAAGCAAATAAAACTCTAAGATACGTTAAGCAAGGCTTATATTTTTAGCCAGTATTAGCAAACTAGTTCTTAAAATTATAAAATATCCTTAAGGGCAACAGAGACACTTTTTCATCATATTGAAGGCATAATACTGAAGTGATTTATATACGATAGCTGTCCCAGAACTACCCGACCTGACGTATATATAGCGGTTGTTGTTTCAAATAAATGACTATGGTATAAAGCACCACCCTTATACAGCTTAAGTTTGAAGTTTGACGATGCTGCGTTGTTTAGTAATTGTTTGGCAGCCACTAATAGTGAACTCTCTCAGCGAATTTGTAAATATGAATAAAACTCGCCATCGTTATGTGATACAATATTTTCATTTGAAAGGCCTTAGTCCAACTAATATTAAAGCTGAGCTAGATTCTAATCTGGGGGAGTCTGCTTCTTCGTTTACAACAGCAAAATATTGAGTGGCAGAGTTTAAGCTAGGTCGTACGAGCTGCCAAGAGGAACATCGCAGTGGTCGACCAATTGAGGCGACCACGCCAGAAATTGTGAAGAAAATCCACAAAATGGTATTGGATGACCGTCGACTGAAAGTGCGCGAGCTAGCAGACATCGTAGGCGTTTCAAAAATGCTGTACATTGCATACTAACTGAAAATTGAAACATGAGAAAACTGCGCAAAATGGGTGCCGCGTTTACTCACAGTGGAACAAAAGTAGCGTCGTGAGAACGTTTCAGTCGAGTGTTTGGCGATATTTCACTGCAATAAAGCGGAAGTTTTGCGTCGATTCATAGCCATGGATGAAACATGGGTCCATCACTTCATACCTGAGACGAAGGAACAGTCAAAACATTGGATTGAAAGGGGAGAATCGGCTCCAAAGAAGGCGAAGACAGTTCCATCTGCTGGCAAGGTCATGACCTCAGTTTTTTGGGATGCGTGTGGGATAACCTTCATTGATTATCTTCATAAAGGAGAAGCAATCAATGGCGAGTATAATGAAAATTTATTGCAGCGTTTGAATGAGGAAATCAAACGGTCGCATTTAGCAAAAAAAAAGTTCTGTTTCATCAAGACAATGCACCAGCTCACACATCCATTATCGTCATGACCAAAATCAATTAGTTAAAGTTCGAATTGCTTCCTCATGCACCCTATTCGCCAGACTTAGCCCCCTCTGATTATTTTCTGTTTCCAAAGTTGAAGAAATGGCTTGGTGGTAAAAGATTTGTTAACAATTAAGAGGTGGAGTTTGCAGTTGATGGCTATTTTGCAGAACTCACGATTCTCACTATAAACAGGGTATCGAAGCTATTGAACATCGCTGGAAAAGTGTATCGAGCTGAAAGGAGACTATGTAGAGAAATAAATATGTTTTTTCCACAAATTTTTGTTTTCTTTGTTAGGTGGGGTACTTCTGAAACAGCCTCGTATGTAAATTCATTCTCGAATATTAAACGGCTGGCTTTGTTCCTATTACAAACAATCCTTCTGTCATTCATTCCGAAACTGAGTGTAGAGGTTGGTGTTGTAATTGCCCCTGGTGAATACAGGGCACTAGAGATGAAGGGAATGTTCAGTGAAGGAAGATAAGTTTGGCTTTGAGTGGGAGTCTCTCAAGAGCCACTCTCTCCTCCATACCCGTTCTAAGCAACATTAAGCTAGTAACGTATTTTAATCTTTAGTATACGATATTGTAACGTGATAGTTTCGCAACTTCTAGGTTTCTAACTAAAACTCAGCAATAAATAAACCATGTGATTAAGCGATTCATCACAGCACATATTACTCTAAAAAGGTCGATACGTTATATTCACATGAGTTTCACTACCCACTATTGTTTATTACTTACTCTACTACTTACCTACAGTAAGCAGATGAAGTATTGCATTCTACCAGAAAATTCTATATCGAGATTTCATTGAAAAGGTCCCGTAATCGAACAAAATTAAAAAATGGTTTGTGCCTATGTGTGTCTGTGAACAGTCGGTCAAACAACAAACTTAGTATTAAACTTAAATATACTTCAAGTATATAACACAGGTTTTCAAGAAAATCCCCCCACTCCAAACTACTCCTTATATGTAATACTTTTCGTTAGTTTTTATTTTCTCAAAAATGAATTTAACGATTTTGATTAAAATATCGTATATTTAAGATTTTTGCATGACAAATGAAATGTACATCTTGATTTTCTGTGAAGTTAGTGAAGTCCTCTTCATTCTGAATTATAATTGGTTAACTTTAGAGATAGACAAAATGTTATTATGCAGTCCATGGACCTCTGGGTTACGGACCCAGCACGCTTCCACTGCGCCACTCTGTGAAAAAATATATAGACATAGTAAATAAAGAAGAGAGAGAATCTATTGCATGGGTAAGAACCGGAGCATGGAGGCTAAGAGGGTTAAGACAGGGTATTCCCCAAAACCAATGTCCGATATGTGGTGGTAATGACATTGAACACATAGTATTTAAGTGCCAAGGAACAGAAAATTGGAGAAGAGAATTTATTAAAAAGTAGTGGTTAAAGGGGGATAGAAAGTTGCTTATAATTGAAATGATGTGCAAGGATGCTAGGGGCATTGGTCAGTTTTTGTGTAAAGTAAAAAATAAATGGCTTTGGACAGTGGATAGAGAAAGGTAAGAGGTAGTGTATCTTACCTTGAATGGAAAACTATGGTGAATGTGTGATGGTAAAGTACTCAATAAGTGACAAGTGAAAAACAAAAGGAAATTGGACATGAAAAACTGAAGCAAGATAATTTATTGACGGGAAATTGTAAAATGTAAACAAAATGTAGTGATTGTCTACAGAAAGAGTGGCCAGGTCAAAGTTCAGTAGACAATCAAATTGTAAATCTCTTAGCACAATAAAACAATATAATACAATTATGCATTCGTATATCTTACTGAAGCTCACGTTTTATATCAAATAGATAAGATTTGTTGTAGTGTTAATCATTTGCGAGACATTCTTTGTTATTAATTTGTATTTTAAAATACTTATACTTTTTTCAAGTGGTTAATAGCTAATCACTTTTCTGTGGCGATGCAAAGAGCATGGAATTTCAAAGCCATCATATAGCGACACGCTTTTTTAAAAATATGATCATCCGTTTAGCCTATTGTATCCTCCTTATACATACAAGGGAATGTTTAAACGTGTAATGAAGGTCTATCTCGATTAACAAGAACAACGGCAGAAAAAGCTAGTGTATGAATAGTTTGTAGAACGATGAGTGGGGAAAGCCATGTGAATGCAGCACATCATAGTTTTTATATTTGTTTTACAAATTTCTCCTATAAAAATGATTTTTCTATGTATGTTAATCGGGATAAATTTTGCAGAAATGATTTCATTACATATTTCATTGTAAGTGTACTTATGAGTAAAAGTAAAGGTACTAACGGACAAAGGGGCCCCCTAAGCCGGGTCTACCGTGACCGCTGTGAGGAAGGAATGAGGGGAGAGACCCGAAGGGTAAGTAGATCCGGTTGCTGTTGGGTTCAAGCATGGACGTGGTCCCTAACGTTTCCAGATTGAACGCTTCCAACGCCACTTGAGCCCACATTGGGTTTCTAGCTCCGAAGAGCGCCTGCCTGAAAGCACCCAAGGCGGGTATTCAAACGAGCAGCCCGTGGACAACCATCAGGAAGAAACCTTCACAGAACGCATAGCCACCGTCCAGCCGCAACCCGCCGAACACCGTCGCCTGGTCCTACAATCCTGAAACAGATAACAAGGAAGATATTGAGTACGTACAGGAAATGAGGGGCAGGAGAGTCGTGGTAGAAGATGAACCACTGGAGCTTTCGCCTGCTGACCGAGGAATCCACGAAAAACCCATAGGTCAGAGTGGGCGGTCGGTGGGATCGAACCCAAGACCTCCCGAATGTGCGTCACACGTTACCGCGGCGCCACTTCTCTCGGTAGGTACATACGGGAGGTTGAGGCATAATCAAAACTTTAAAAACCTTTAAAAATAGAAAGAGAAGGTAGATATCCGACGCAACCAATCAAAGGGTTCAGTATCACAATACGAGAGCGGATTGATAAGTCCATGAGTTTGACGAGAGATAGCGTTCTAATTACAGGTTCCTTGTTTGCACCCAAGTGCTACATTTATTCTGGGTATTGGCAGAAATTCGTTGTCATTTGTTTCTTAGAACATTGTTGAGAGCGTCTAAAATAAGCAGATGTGTGTTGCTTTCGTAGAAAATGGAAAAAAGTGAATTTCGTGTTCTGGTAAAGCACTACTTTTTGCGTGGTAAGACGGCAAAGGAAACGGAAGAAAAGCTGAACAAGTATTATGGGGACTCTGCTCCATCACATGGCATAGTTCATAAGTGGTTCACAGAATTTCGATGTGGCCGTTCGAGCACAAGAGGTGCCGTGTGCACAGCACGGCCGGTTAAGGTCACAACAGAAGAAATGGTGAACAAAGTTCACGATATTGTGTTGGAAGACCGCCGAATGAAAATCCGTGAGATAGCCAAGACCGTAAATATCTCGCGTAAACGGGTGTATAACATTCTGCACGAATTTTTGGGTATGAGAAAGCTGTCAGCAAGACGGGTGCCCCGACTGCTCACAGTTGAGAACAAGCGGAATCGTGTGGCCATTTCACAGGGATGTTTGAACATGTTCCAGCGCAACCTAAATGAGGTTTTACGGTGTTATATCACGGTTGATGAAACTTGGATCCATTACTAACAACCTGAAACCAAACAACAATCAAAGCAGTGGATTTCCTTCGACGAACCTGCTCCAAAGAAAGCGAAAACCATTCCGTCGGCAAGAAAAATCATGGCAGCTGTCTTTTGGGATTCAGAAGGGGTGATAGATATCCTGGAAAAGGGTAAAACGATTACGGGTTCATATTATACCGCAATGCTGGATCAGTTTCACAAGGAACTATTAAATAAACGACCCCAATTGGTGAAGATAAAGTTTCTCTTTCACCAGGATAATGTACCAGCACACAAGTCAGCCATTGTCATTGCAAAATTTGTGGAATTGTTCTACGAACTGCTACCTCACCCACCGTAGTCTCCAGATTTGGCTCCGAGCGACTTCTTCCTCTTCGCAAATCTGAAAAATTGGCTCGCTGGGAAGAAATTCACGTCCAGTGAACACATCATGGCAGAAGCAACCTCATATTTTGCAGACTTCGAAAAATCATATTTTTTGGAAGAGTTAAAAAAATTGGAGAAATATTGGACAAAGTGTATTGAATTGAAAGGCGACTATATTGAGAAATAAAATTGATTTTTTGAGAAAAAAAATTGTTATTTTCTTTAAAAGGTCACTGACTTATCAATCCGCCCTCGTACATACTGTTAAAGAAAATGTAAATATTAGTGTCTTTGCGATTTTAATAAGAGTAACAATTTTTCACTTAGATTTCAACGGCAAATCTTTGTTGATTTCTTTACTTACGATATCGATATGTGCATCCTTTTAATAAGAAGAGTATATATTTTTTTTCATGACGTCCAGAATCGTACTATCTAGCCAGTAGTTGATGTGAGACAGTTTATATGAGTACATTGAAGTATTCTTTTTCTCTCTTTAGACCCTTCGCACCGCACCGCTACCACAAATAAGGAGTATGCTTGACCTGATTCCACACCCCTTATCGCGGACGTATTACGTATTACGAATTGCTAGGAACTCACATGTCGCTGACAAGCTGCTGCTATCGATCTCTGGATAAAAGACACAGTTGGTACCCACATTTATCAATTATATGCGTCCCAGATATCAAAGCTATGTGAGGTACATTACAGAATCTTAACCAATTAACCGTAATATTATAGGATAAGAAGGTGCCCCCGCCCATATAAATTCTGGGCATGACAATTGATAGTGGCGGGTTTTCTTCGTTATCTCCTTCTCACCACAAATCCCACATAATTTGCACAATAATATGAAAAGTAATTGAAAATGGTTAACGGAGAGTGGCATAAAATTACACATGATAAAATAACCTATGCTTTATTTGATATTTTACTTCCTGGGTCCCTCCAAGCCCTCCAAACTTCCAATAATTCCAAAGTTTGTCCCCTGCCCCGTTGTGGGCAGTATCTTAATATCGTTGCGGAAATAATGAAACCTGGAAGTTTAGACAAGATGAAGAATTAATAAGGTTAGTGTTGCAAAGCATAAATTGTAGCTAGGGCTCGAGACAGGTCAGTGAGCTGATCACTGCAATTACCGCATAAATATGCAGAAGAGAGAACATTTAAAGTTGATCCTTAGATCTGCGAAAGTTAATAACCAGGAATAAACCTGAGAACAGATTACTTTTTGTGATACCAAAAAGCTAAAAGTGTATTTAAAAACGTGGTTCATTGCACGATGCTCGTCAGTGCTCTTCGAATTAAAGATCTGGAGAATAATGAAGAGGTTCAGCATATTTCTGAAAATAGCAGCAGTCGTCAAGTTGACATCTTCGGGATTAACCAGTCAAAAACTCAAGCTGAAATTATTGATAAATGAAATTAAATTGAGTTTTATTTATGGACGCTCTGTAACTGATGTGGTCTTTAACGTCCCATTCATACTGGGCGTGAAAGACCGGTAATTTTGCTCAGAGGCCTCTTTATCAGGCTTGAGCTTCTTTTACGTGCCGTAAATCTACGACACGGGACCACCGGCTTTACTTCCCTCCCGAAGGAAGCCATGCTAAGGATTTTTACGCCCGAAAAAAATACATCATCCTCCTCCGGGTATGAACCCGCGACCTCGGGAACTAGAGGCTAGCATGGTAACCACTACCAGGCAGGACGTCGAAATTACTGATCCAACTATAAGATTACAAATATCAAATAACCAGGCTATGGAAGTTGACAAAGAAAAAAAAAACATATATGAGCCTACAAACCCATATTTTTTTAAACAAATAAAACCTAAACCACATTTTATGAATACGTGGTGCAATTCTTTGTTAAAAATGTTGTCAAAGTTGTTTGTTAAATGCATAGATTCCTACAGAAAAGAAAATTTGATGTAATACATTCACATGACTTTCTCTACCCTCTAACTTTTAGTAGGTATACAAACTATTCTTACTACAGCTTATTTTTTATCTACTACATTTTAATCCAAATAAACCTTTGCAAAAATAGCTACATTCCACATTTCGTTTGTACAATTCCAAACTTTAATAACGTATGTCTCAGAAACGGCTTATGCTATAAAAAACTTATTTTAAACAAATAGTGTGTTTTAAAAGATCAAATTTGTTGTGTGGTACGTTTTCTTCTATCGCTTAAGTTTACCAGTTACAAGATTATACAAAATTCCTTCCGAATAAAGTAGACTTTATAGGCTATTCCGAGAAAATTCAAGATATACATTTTTTTCGTGAAAATGTCTTCGTGTATGGTATTTTAATCAAAACCGTTCGAGCCGTTTTTAGAGAATAAAAAGTTTCGAAAAATGTTCCATGTAAAGGGTAGTTTGTGGTGGGAGACTTTATTGCAAGTCTTCGTGTCGCAATCTTAGAAGATATTCAACCCAAATACCAACTTTGGTATTTATCCGATTTTTCGCTTTTGAGTTATGCTGTTCGCACACACACACATGTACATGGACATGTTTCCAAAAAATGCTTTACTTGGATTCAGGGGGCCTCAAGACGTGTATTTCCGGTGAAATTTTGATATCGAATTTTTTGGTGAATGCAATGCCTTCTCTACCTACTATGTACGTGGTACAGAAAATAATAAGCGATTACAAACTAACGCTGTAATCTGCATTATAAAACATTCAGTTGCATTCTTCGAAATCATTTATATTGTATTAGAAGTTCTTAAATCGTATTTACCGTATTTATTTTCATATTTAAACAGTATTGTAACAAATGAGAGCACCAGATGCTGCTAAACGCACTTCATTTATCACTTAGGTACTTAGCCTAGCAAAAACTTTACACTTAACACATACTCAGAACACAACTGATCCGTCTAATCGAATCACAACTGAACTGCTGGCTCGCAAGTATCAACTGAACTACACTCGGCACTGTCCACTTTTAACTGTCCAAACACTTCGACTTCTTGACTGCACTTGATTTCGTAACTTTTTAACTAAGTGAGATGAACTCACTGTGTAGATCAGGCTCTTATATAGGCCCCATACAGAGCGAGCGGTGATGCGAGAGGCATTCGCACCGCCAGTCCGTAGGTAACTTCGCACATGGTCACAATATATAACATAAAACTTATTTCAAGAAGAAACAACCATTGTATACCTTTTATGTTCTGCTTTATGAACCTATTTTAATTTACCTTTTCTGTTAGGGATTTTTGTATGTTATTCTGTGTCTTTATGGCAAACCCAGAATCTTAATGAATCAATTTCGTAAATAACTTAACTAAAATATTTATGAAAAACATATCTGCTAACCTATACTGAATTTTACTAAGTGTGTGATACAGTATGTATGACCCAACAAGCCTCAACTTTCTAGAGTGCTCTGAAGGTAGCTATGTAGAAATGATCGCCGTTCCTTCGCATTTGTCGCATAGTTTATTTGCAAACAATATGTTTTGTTAAACACGCGGGCTTCAGTAGGTAATGGTACTGACTGATGATTAAAGATATCATTGAACGATGTTTTTCTTGTTTGCAGGAATTCAACGTAGCCAAGGAACAGCATGTGGTACAGCCTTTGACAACTGTGGCGCCACACTCAGTGAATCCCGAACTAATGAGGTCTCCTTTAGATTCGTCGCCCATTCTGACCCACCAGTCCAAATCGTATCCTGGAGGCCAGCCACGGCTCGCCAGGACTCCATCTGTCTCTTCCCAGGGTAGTTTGGATAGCAGTTTATCCCATCAAGTGAGTAGAGTTGAAAATTTGAATTACCCTCTAAATACGTATCAATATTCTGAACTACCAGAAATAATGCACTTCCGTTTCCATAATCGCATGCTGTTCTTATCCTTTACGTTATTAATGCAATTTATTTCGAAAGAAACAATCATTGGGTTAAATTCTTTGTTTACAAGGTCTTGGAATAAACAACGATCATTAGTTAGGAAACGTTAGTGTCTAAAGTCAAACATTTTTAGCTAAACTAAAACTTTTACTAAAACTTTTAATGCATTTCTCCGAGAAGAGCCTCATGACTCAATATTAGACCGTAATACAAATTCCCGATGGTCTAAAGGTTTTCTTGAAGGTGATATTACTAAAGGGGACAATGGAAGTCCCGGAAGACTGATCGTCTATGATAATTTTAGAGTTCTTGTGGATGTTTTGGAAGAAGACAGACTTAAGAAGGGCTTACTCATGACCGCAGTATATCTATAGCATCGTTACATCGCATGAAGCGACTTTCAAAAGATGAAAGTCGCTTCATCTCCACGAATAAGGTAATACCGCATACTACCGCGAGCCGGTGGATTGTGTCAAACAATTACATTTGGGAAGCATTCTCTCACCAGCCTATAATCCGGATATGAGTGCACCTAATTATCAGATTTATCCAAACCAAGAAATCCACTTCTTGGTCAGCCATTTACAACGTTATAATGTTCCAATGCAATTGTGGTCCGTTGCACAGCAAATTCTTCTTTAAGTTTAAAGAAGAATTACAATATACTCAACAGATACCAGAATGTTGGGAAGCAGTCATTAAACTTCAAGTGAAATATTTGGATATAAGTTCATTGAAAACATAAAATGTGCAGCAACTAAGTGAATGTGCATTAATTCTGGTATCACCCTCATAAATAATGATGTGCTCAGTATAATACAACTTAGACTCTGTTTAAATTATATTTGTGTATTTCATGGTAAACACTATATAAAACCTTTAAAAGTATAATTAAAACTATTGCATACAAAACTAGCTGATCATTCATGGTTCTTTAACTTGAGAATTTATTTTGCAACTAACAATCATTGCTGTCTGTGAAAGTTAACGCCGTATTGCATTGTTAACATCCAGCTGCCCAACCTTTGAATTTACAGCACTCACTTTTCTTTCCTCTTGAATGTCTCTGCAATCCTGGCTAGATTTCTGAGGCAAAATCTCTCGGCGGTTTACGTGATCCTCGATTTTAAATTTCGAATTTGCTTGTAAGATATGAAGGGTTCATCACAAAAAAGTACGCACACTTTAACACATGGCATCTGCGTATTGTTTTCTGAGTTGCATTGAATTATCTTTGGAGTATATAGTATGTTTCATCAATCATACAACTTGTACTTGTGGGTACGCACATGATTCTTATGACTAAATGTGACATTTGATAATGAATCAAAATGACCGGGGTACGCTTGACGTTTGAGGAACGGAAGCTCATTTTAAAGTGGTGGTTCAAGTCTGAAAATGTTGCTGAAATACAATGAGAGCAGAGGCATGAGTTTGGAACACAACCACAACTTTTTGAAAAGTTTAATACGCGTGGTACCATTTGAGATGTGCACAAGGAATGATCCGGAAGACCTCGTACATCTCTAAGCCCTGCTTATTCGGCTATGGTCTTACAAAAGTTTGCAACGTCGCCTCAGAAGTGTGTTAAACAATGTGCTCGTGAGACAGGGTTAACAGTGCAAGTGTAAAACGTATTCTGAAAGCCGCCAAATGGAAAGTGTTTTTACCAAGATTACTGAAGGCATTAAATGAGGGCGATCCTAATCGCCCTATTCAATTTTGTGAATGGTTTCAGCGTATGGTAATTCAGGATGAGGAGCTTGTGACGGAAGATTATGTGGTCTGCTGAGGCCCAATTCAAACTTAATGCAACAGTGACTCGTCATAATTGTGTTTACTGGGTACCAGAAAGCCCACATTTTCATGTCGACAAGGCAGTCAATCTACCAAGAGTGAATACTGATGTGGGTTGTCATCTAGGGGTTTAGGACTCTTCTTCCTTGGAGATAGTTTTTTTAAGAAAGAGAGGGCAGTATATGCCCTTTGCGCTGCGACCAGTTATGAACTATTGTACTTCCCTTCATTTAATCTCCTAAGATGGTTGCTTCCTTTGCAAAGTCTGCAAGTACCGTAGAAAACACTTCTTGAAATCCTTACAATTGCATGATTTCCTGATTAAAGTATTTAACCCTAAGAACTGTGCGAGTTCCACAGTCACACGGCAAATGAGATACTGTTTTATTTGTTCTCCTACATTTCTACATATTTGATCGTCTGCTCTGCCAATTTTGTAGAAATACCCATGCAATTGTCAGCGTCCTGCTAATAGACCAACTGCCCGTTGAGTGCAGTTCCACTCATTTAAGCAGTGCTTGTGTTCTGCTTTTTATTATCTCTGATAAGAGCCTTAGAGTGCTTGTGTCCTGATAAAGACTCCCAGTATACATTGTGTGAAGGTAGAGTTACTGGTACCAGATATCTGGAAATGCTAAGCAAATCAATTTTACTAACTATATGTGCACTTTATGGAAACAATTATTTATTCTACCAACAATACACGATACCCCCACAGTACTATAGAGGCATGGGCACTTTCCTGGACAGTGCAGGAACACTGGAGAGAACGAGGAGGTGCATTTGAGTTCCCAGTAAGTTCACAAAATTTAACATGTCTGCGCTTTTACCTATGGGGTCCTTGAAGAATGCCTTGTATCGCAGGAAACCACCTACGTTAGAGACCTTTCATCAATGAATGACAATGGATGTGCCGAAATCTCCGCAGACACATTGGACAACGTTATTAGGAACCATTCGTTGTTGTGGTATGTGTCTGGCGGCTGACGGCAACCATTCTGAGAAGCGAAAGTACAGCTAATGTAAAACATAGTGGCAGTCCCCCACTCCTGAAGCATAGATGTGCAATAGCACTGACCAGCCCACTTGCATAATAAGAAAGGTGGGGGTCAGCGACTGCCTCCGAGTTCTGATATACTTCTGGTCCCTTGCTCCTCCACTACTCTCACCACTTCTCCTCATTTCTCCTCTCTTGCGCATATGGAGTGTCACGACATTTTACACGAGCTGTAACTGAAAACGGCAGGAAACTTGTATTAAACCTGTTATATATAATTAAGTTCAATACTTACATACAGTATAGAATTTTTATTCGTTAAAGTGTATATACACATTTTTTTGGTGGACCTTTATTTCTCAACCCTACGAAATTCACTATTATTAAACACTCTGAAAGAACTATATCAATCATGGAAACCGCTTATGGGATCCAATTATATAATATCTCTAGTTACTCACAGTGTCTTATCTGTTGTAAAAGGTGTTCTATGTGCTCCATCGCCTGTTTGATCCAATATTAAGTATGAAGAAGACGATTAGTTCAACCTGGGCAAACCAAGAACCAAATTTTCAACAATAGTATTAATCGCGCAGTTAAAGATAATGTGACAAATGTCGTCTTTTCTAAGCTAATTTGACGTTTAAAACTGCCACCATGAAAAGTAAAACACTAGAATTTGTTGCTAAAATTAGCAATTGTGGCTATGATATTGTATTCCTTCAGGGCAGTCATAGAGGATCCTCGCCACAAATCCGGACATTCGCTCCGGATGGACGAACCGCGGCACAGCAGCATTCCGCTTCCGAATCTGGTGTTGCGGGCAGTAGCAGCCGTTCTCCTTCCCCGGCCTCCACCTCTTCATGTCATCGAAATGCACCTTTAGACAGATGTTCCTCACCAGGTGGCGCTTCAGGAACCTTCTGCGGCTCTACGGGAGATCTCCGTACACCATCACCTTCCCAGACGTCTCTCACTTCCCTAGGATCTGTTTCTTACTCTCCAGTTCCCCCTCCATCCCCTCGAGGAACTGCGATTTCTAGGTAAGAAACTACAAGCAAATATCCTTGTAAAATATATTTCTATAAGGGAGATCTGCTCACACCGTCAACTTCCCTGATGTCTCTAACCTCCCTGCAATCTGATTCTTAATATACAGTCCCTCCTCTTTTCCCTTCAGGAACCATCACCTACACAGGATAAATTTTAAGTAAATATCCTTGTAAGCTCTATGATTCTACACCATCACTTTCCACTGGTCTCTCACTTCCCTGGAATCTGTTTCTTACTCTTGAGTCCCCTTCCATCCCTTCAAAGACCTTTTCTGCAGATAAAAACTATAAGAAAAACCTTATAAACTCTGTAGCTCTGCCCAAAAGAGCTACAGAATTTATGATGAAGTGTGTAAACTATAAAACAAATGCCAAACATCTTCAACAAAACTGTAAGAGACGAAATGTCTGCTTCATTGTTACAGACAGTCTTGGCTTTATCTTTTATTTTGTGATTTCACATAAGTTTACATAATAGTAGAGCCTGATGAAGAACTGATTGTTATTTTGTATTATTATTTTCGTGTTTAGATGCAAAGCTATTTGTAAGCTATGCATACATCCTGTTAATCAAATAAGGAACCTTACCACATTTCTGGATGAACTACCAAATTTTGCACAAATGGGTGTACAGAGATTTTTAGGACCCAGAACAATGAGTTCATCAGAACCCAACCTCATTCTAGTGAGGTTAGATTAATAGGCATGCAGAAAAGAAATTTGAAACAAACAAAGGCTGAAGCAAACAAAAGCAAGTGAATGCATTGGCATGCACAAAGTGGAATGACTCTAGCTTCCTTAGGACAAGATGAAATTCCAGGAAACTTTATTGTTGTGTCCTATGTCATCTCTGACAGTTTGAGACAAGCAGCCTGACCAGCATTCAGTTTATCTATAAGTCAACTAATTTCATATCCTAGTTGTCAGTGACAAAAATGACACATCTCAAGCAGTCAAAGTATGCCCAAGCAGAAACAAACATTGCATTAAATTCTGGGACTCTATGAGGAAGCTTTACATACCATCACTCTCTCACACTTTCACCTTCATAGCACCTGTTTCTTGTTCTTCTATGATCTACTCCTCTGTTCCTGTGACAAACCACACTCTCCGGGTGAGAACGTCCTTAAAACTGTAAGAAATAGCTTCCTTATTCTATAGTTCTACAGGATATATCCAACACACTTCCCAGGCATCTCTCATTTTCCTGTCATCTGTTTCTTATTTTCAAGTACACCCCTTCTGTCTGCTCTCCTGCTATCTCCAGATGAGAAACTGTTAATTAAAAGTAATCAGCTTTGTAAACTTCTTTGCTCTGCACATTCACCAACTTTTGAGGAAGAGACAGCAACACTGTTCCTTTTCCATCACTAACCAATGCTGTTGCAAAGGAGAAAGATTGCTCTGACAAACTGAACCAATTCTGAGGTAGGATTAAGAACCTTCTACAGCAGAGGTGGCGAAAACGTGACTCGCGAGTTATTTTGACTCGCAGGCGCACGTTCCCTCTCCACAACCGTCCGTTTGATTTTCATATGCTGCTGAGTGACGCCGTGCGTGTTGCATATTTAGTGACTCGCAGAAGGAAGTCGTTTTCGCCATCCTTGTTCTACAGCATACCGAAAATAGTAGATAAAGTAAGTCAATTCTTAGTCCCAAGTTTTAAAATCTGTTAACCAAGGACTTTAATTTATATGTGGCAGCAATCAAAAGCTGTTTCTCTTTTTATTCCTCTTTTTTTGTTCACTTTTTCCTTCCTTTTTTCCCCCGTATATTTGTAATCTAAGTTTACACAGTATGTAAGTCATTCCATGTGAAATTATCAAAGAGATGTAACGGCATAATTTTTAAATTTGATGAAAAATTGTTTGATGGTAAGTGATTATGAGTAGGGAATACACAAAATATTAGGATCCTCAAATTTAACAATCTTCAGATATTCATTGTTGAACAAGGGCATACAGCTCTGACTTTCACTCCTTCTTGGTTGCTTTATGATGAGAAAAAACTAATAGGTATCATGTTCTAACTTAGATATCTATTTGAAAGTTTCTATATGATTGCGTAATAGTGCAATGGAGGTTTTAGTGTATTAGTAATGTTTTCTTTTCTGTCTTTATTTAAATTAGACTGTTGAAATAAAAGTTAAATGTACATTATTCTCAAATTCTAAGAAATAGAAAAAAGGAACGAAGATTTGCGGTAATTTTTTACGATACGAATGTTATTATGCCTCTCAACGCATATTCTAAATCTTAGGCAAAAACACCTCTTTTGGTGACCATATCAGATGAAGTAGAAACAGTCAATTTAGGAAGTCCCCAGATGCATTTTTACCTAGATCTGAGGATACTAAAACATGCCTATTGTATTCTCCTTGGGCTTAAAGGTGAAAACATTTGATAAGAAATTATTATACTTCTCTGTTATCCCTTAGTCCAATCACTTTGGTAGCCTTTATTTTGGAAACATGAATATTCATATATCAAGGATTAGAGATATTTGTGCAATTAACTGAAAATTTTCATTAGAGACCTTCCATTCAGTGATGAAGGGATTCTGTTATATGGTATATGTGAAGTTAAATTATATTGCCCCTCAATGCCAAATAAAGGCAACAACAATTTATAACAAAGAGTAGCTACGTTTTCTAAACCAGGTATGTTCTTCATGTTATTTGCCAGTATACATATACTTTTACACTTTCTTTCCTACTTACCTATAGTAATTAGAGGAAGTATTGTATTCCAACCTAAAATTCAATACTAAGATTTCACCTTTTAAGGTTCTCTGAATCCAAACAAAAAGCATCTTTATAAAAAGACCCCCGAGTGTTGCATGTTCGTGTGAGCGTGAGCGTGGGCGGGCGGGCGGGCGGGCGGGCGGGCGTGCGTGCGTGCGTGCGTGTGCGTGTGCGTGTGCGTGTGTGTGTGTGTGTGTGTGCGTGCGATCAGCGGATAATTGGTATTAACTTCACATCTTCTAAGAATGTGACACAAAGATTTTCAAGAAAATCCCCCAACCCAAACTACTATTTACATGGAAAAACTTTTGTTACTTTTTATTTTCTCAAAAATGGCTCTTTAATAATTTCGATTAAAATACCACATGTATTTGCAGGACAAATAAACTATGCAACTTAAATTTTGGGAATAACCTGTAAAGTCCTCTTCATTTTGAGTGACTTAAGTAAAATTGGTAAACATAAGAGTTGGACAAAATCTGCTGTTGTTGTTGTTGTTCACCAATGGCACTGGGGATTGATTGATCTGCATCATTTTCCCTCTGGCTTCCCAATTTAAAGTCTGTAAGTTATCACTTTTAAGGCCTTTGCATTTGGCAAGATGCTGTTTGTTCAGGATGACATCTTCTTCACAGAGAGTGCTCTTGGGTGTAGGTAGACATCATATCTTGTGGAGGTATCCTGCGAGGCAATTGTGGCCAGTTGCCATCCTAAATAAGGCTACTGACGTTTTCCTTGGCATTTTTTGTATATCAACTCTATCTTTAATATTCTTATAATCTATATCTTTTAATTTAATTTCTTCATCAAGTCCCTGCTGTCTTTTGAAATGTTGTTTAATGTTATTTAATTGTTTATTTATTTCTATTTTCCTGCAGGTT
This sequence comes from Deroplatys truncata, assembly GCA_030765065.1. Classification (NCBI taxonomy): domain Eukaryota; kingdom Metazoa; phylum Arthropoda; class Insecta; order Mantodea; family Mantidae; genus Deroplatys; species Deroplatys truncata. The sequence goes on from CM060985.1 coordinate 102,164,162, forward strand.
TTAGTTGTTGTATTGCACCTTTCTTTGCTAATTGATCTGCATGTTCATTGCCCAAAAGTCCGACATGAGCTGGGATCCATTATAGAGCAACATGATTTCTAGTTTCAACTGCTTTAATTAGGCTTCTTATTTCTTTAATATTTCTTGTTGTTATATTATTGTAATTTACTATCCTGTCTATGGCTGATTTTGAGTCTGATAAGATGGCTATTTTTTGTTTTATGTATGGTCTATATAGAATGTACGGTAATGCTGCTTTTATAGCTATAATTCTCCATCATAGTGGTTTGACGTTTCATCTAATGTTAGATACTGTGCAAAATGTTTACAGTATACTCCTGCACCGGTGGTTTTTTTATTAATGAGGGATCCATCTGTATATATTCTGAGCCATTCTTTTTTCTGGATATCTTTCATTTTCCGTAGCTATTGCTATGGCTCTCATTTCATCTGGTATATTGTTTTGTTTGTATACTGTATATATCAGGTCATTCTGATATTGTATATTAATATATTCTATTGGGCTCATTATCTCTGTTGCTATTATAGATATTTGTTGTAATTATATTCTTGTATTTTAGGTTATTAATATATGTTCTAAGGCTTATTTGAGTTTTTAAACAAAATCTTACTACCCAAAAAATGTAGATCTTGTTAAAGTACACATCTTATGTCAAATAAAAGGTTTTGTGGCATTCACCATTTCCAATGTATTCTTTGTGAATTTGAATTTTCAAATACTTGTACTTTTTTTAAATGGTAAGTGACTACTCAGTTTTTCTCATGGTCTTGCAAAGATTATGGAACAAAGCCATGACATAACAATGGATTTGAGTATTGCTTAAGCCTACTTATACCTGCAACAAAATGTGTAATAAAATTATCTCTGCAAATGTTTATCTCAATTACCATGTAGCAGGTAGAAGAATAAGCTTCTGTAAGAATAGTTTGTGGAAGAGTGAGTGGAGAAAGTAATGTGAATGTAACACATCATGTCTAAAAGCTTTTTTTTTTATTTTTCAATGCTATTTTGTCTTGCAGATGTTTGTCACCATTGCTGATTCCACCTGTAGCATCACGACCTCTATTATCTGATCCTCCTGCACCACCAGCTTCTCCTCTAGGAGCTTTACAGCCAGATTTGTATCAACGTCGTGAGGGGCCTTTATTCCTTGGTAATCGTAGATCTGGGCCCAGCCTTGGCAGACTTCATCTCAAATTAAAGTATGACTTTGACAGATCAGATCTTCATGTGCATCTTATAGAAGGTATGCCTTATTTAAATGCTTTGCACATTTACTTTACTTGAACTTTAGATACCCTTATTCACAGTTCATGTATTGAAAAGCCAAAAACTAAATACTGAAACCACCAAGAGCAAAGTTTGTGTCATAACTGAATCACAACATTGCTGTAATAGGAAGAAGTGATTATAGCTGGAACCCACAAAGATACATTACATATATCAGTGCAGTAAATTGTCATACTTAAATGGACCTTTTTGGAAACAGTTTTAATAATGAATGAGGAAGTAATGTTTTTGCTATGCTAAGAGATTGTAAAGTGCCTAGTTTCCTAAAGAACCATTATTGTCACTTTTAGAGGCAATATACTGGGTTTGTTTTATGTGACACAATCAACAGCCCATAACTCCTGCACCAACCCAAAGCTTAGTCCACCCACATTTCTCCCTCATTAATACACAAAATAAAAAGTAATATGAGTATATATATTAAGCGTAGCGTGCATGCATGGGTGCATGTGCGTGTGTGTGTGTGTGTGTGTGTGTGTGTGTGTGTGTGTGTGTGTGTGTGTGTGTGTGTGTGTGTGTGTGTGTGTGTGTGTGTGTGTGTGTGTGTGTGTGAACAGCATAACTCAAAAACAAAAAGTCAGATTAATACCAAACTTGGTATCTAACTTCAGTACATTCTAAAAATGCAACATGGAGATTTTCAAGAAAATCTCCCATCCCAAAATACCCTTTACATGGAATATATTTTGAATTTTTTGATTTTCTGAAAAATGGCTTTAATGATTTTAATTAAAATACAATATATTAAAGGTAATTACATGACAAATAAACGTATACCTTGAATTTTCTAGGAATAGCTTGTTAGTCATCTTCATTCAAAAGGAAGTTCTTGCATAAGTGGTAAACATTTAGCGATAGACAAAAATGTGCTACACAAAAAATATAGATCTTTTTAAAACACACAATTTATTTCAAATAACCTTTTTTTAGCGTCAGCCATTTCCAAGATATCCGTTATTAATGGTTTGAATTGTTCAATATTTAGTCATTCTTTCAAAGTCCTGTTGATTTTCAGCTGTTTCTTACGATATCATGCAAAGAGTATGGAATTTTAAGGCCAGTGTAAAGCATTTGACTATTGTATTTAGAACAAAATGTGTAATACAGATGTTTCCAGAAAGGTTTATTACACTTAAAATAAAGTAGATAGGAAAGTAAACTTTCATCAAAATACTTTGTATACCCACTAATAAGTAATAGAGGGTAGAGAAAGTCATCTAAATATAACACATCGGCCAGATCTTTTATTTCTAATGTTCTGTAGCTTCATTATCAGGATCCAATCAAAGGTATTGCCTACAAATAATACATTTATTTCTTGATTAAATTAATGCTGTTGTTCATTATGTGTTTTATGATGAAAACAGTCCATGGATCAACTAGCTTTCCTAAAATCATAATGCTTTTCTTGTAGAACATCTAGGATAAATTTGAAGTACCACTAATGTCATGAAAAACAATAATTTCCAGATGAAAACAATATATATGCAGAACTATGAGGTAAAAGAATATTGTTGAACATTATAATTTATGCTGAAAGACCTCTAGAAAATAATGTGATTCAAAAACATCTATTGTAGTGTAAATTGTAGTGCAAACGGAGATAGAAACAACTGTGGAAATTATAAAGGGATCAGTCACCTGTCAGTTACATAAAAAAAAGTGATCTGAAAGTTATTATAAGAAGACTAAATATAATTAGTTTTAAAAATAGTTACATTTATATATAATACAAATTATATATGTATATGTCTGTATTATAATATATTATAACACAAGCAATGAAATTAATATATTGTCATTTTCTTTCAGCACATGATCTTGCAGGCAGTGATCAAGGTGGATTCAATGATCCTTATGTCCGGCTCAGTCTAATTCCTGCTGTGGATAACCGTAAACGGCAGACGACAATCCACCGAAATAACCCTAATCCATTTTTTGACCAGCATTTCAAGTTCCCTGTATCACATCAAGATCTCCAGGATAAAACATTAGTTCTGCAGGTGAAGATTACTTATAATGGTTCAGTTTTATTGTTCTTTAGTTCTTTATAAATAAGCTGAGCTTTCTTCCTTTTGGGGGGAATGAGGATGGTTTAGACAGAGGTAGTAGGATAGCAAGTATTATAAAACATCACACAAATTATATATTTGATCAAAACTTTATTACTGTTTTCCACTCATATCTCTTTTTTTTTTTTTTTTTTGCATGCTAATAGTGATTTGTGGATAGAAGGTCAAAAGCTATCTTGCTTCATGATACTTCTCAGACATAGATGATCTGATACAAACAGCAGTATAACCTCTTTTGTTTTAAAGTTTACATATTTAAAAAACAAATATATATAAATTCCATTCAGATGTTTTTCCCGAAACTTGCATACTGTAATCTTTCAGAATATTTGTGACTTCACTTTTTTAAGGATATCTCATTAATTATGAAGCATTACTATGCTTTCTAGACTTTCAAGAAAGTTTTGTTAAATTAGATATAACAAGGGTAGCTTCTGACTTGTATATGTGCACAGCTAAAATTTAGGAGGGCAAAATTATTTATTAATGAATTGTTTATCAATGAACATATTTTTCATCAGAAGGATATGAACTGTAATTATGCAGTTTGAAAACAACAAGAATCCGATTTCACAGTTGTAATTGTGCTTTAAAGCATTTTTGTTCAAAGGTATGGAATGGTCATAGCCTGTGTTGTTCCTTTGCTTTTTTTGCCTGAAGTGATGTCATTTCTTGAGTTTCAGGGAACCTTAGCATTCCTAACCAAGTAATGCTTGCTTTACCACACATCAATGGCCTATACATGATGTTTATGCAAATGCCACATTTTATTGCCATATTGTCCGAACTCTGCACATGATTCAGTCACTAAGGTGACTGATTCTTAAGTAGGGCACCCAGGTTTATTTGAGGATTGTTTTCTCAAACTTCAATAAATGCTCTAATTTTAAAATTCAGATTTTTGTAGTTATGTATCAACCTTGTTGCCATGCATGAACTGATAAATGGTTTAGTCAAAATCTGATAATTGCCATGGTTATAGGGTATTGAAAATAGTGAGTTTTTGCAAAAGTCAATATTTGCTCTCAGCCATTTAGAGCAAAAGTCAATAAGTGCAAAATACATTTCATTTCTGAGAGAAAATAACATCCTAAGGAAGTCAAATAATGGCAAACCCTTCCCACCAGAAGCAACAATAAAAATTAATGGTTCACACAACATTAACTCCTGATTATCTTAATAAGTTTGTACCAGATTTTACTAGGACAAGATCATAGTAAACAGTAGTCTGTTATACTGTAATTGGAAATTAAATTAATTTGTCTTATTTATGGATATTCTTTAACTGCTATTGTTCTTAGCATCCCATCTTATATTAGACATGAAAGATTAGAAACTTTGCTCATAGGTCTCTTTCTCAGGCTTAAGGTTCTTTTACATGCTGTAAATCTACAACATTGGACCACTAGCTTTACTTCCCTCCCAAAGGAAGTCATGCTAAGGATTTTTATGCCTAAAAAGAATCCATCCCATTGGGATTGAACTAGAGACTAGTAGTACCACTAGACTACAGAGGTAGAATCTGTAATATGGAAGTTCATACGTGTAATTCAGAAAATGACATTCATGTAACTGAATGCCCTAGTGGTAGGAAGTCCACAACAGAGTAAAATCACCTAAAAAGCCCAGTAAACACAAGAAAGTACCAACTATTTCATGTTTAAATGGGCTACCAGACATAAGAGCGAACCCAAAAGCCTTAGGAAGAAGAACGCAGAGCAGCAGAGATTAGTTTGCACTTATAATGAATGATATTATAGCTTTTCATCAGCATGTAAATAATTTAAACAAAATTGACAGGATAAGTTATTGCTTAAGTACTTGGAAATCACATCACCAAAAGCTAACAGTGATGGCTTATGAAAAGTCTAAAAAGGAGGTATTGTTGTCAGTATCGGACACTTATACTAGTCCAGGATCTGCAGTCCTGAAGTAAAGAAAACAGCTACTCTGCAAAAAAAGGTTAAGAAAATGGTTGTCAGCAAGGATAAGAAGAAGGATGTCTTAAAACTCATGAAGCATTTTAAAATACCAGGAGGAAACAGAAGAGTTTTATAAGGATGCTTTTGAAAGTCATCATTAGACTTTTAGTTTTGTATTACTGGAGACTGTATTTTGTTTTGCATGTTGATAATGTTATGTTACCATTTTGCACTAATGTTTATCAAACTGTTGTGATACAATCTGATACTGAATAATTGTAATGCAACATGTATAATAAATGTGCTTTCTTTGTAATACTGTAAAAAGGATAGAGAGAAAGACAAAAAATGACATTTTGAATTTGCATATTAACAAAATGTTTACCTCCCAGGCTTTGTATTTATTGACTTTTAAAAAAAACTTGGATGTTTTATCCCTGTATTCCAATACTATAAATGAAAATTCTAGAGGTTCCAAACACATAATCAAATACATACTTAAAAATGCAGAGCAAATATGAATTTATTTTGTTCATATAATTAGTATTTTGTTTTGATCTTTAAAAAATTTTATTTCCTGAAAAATTTGCATTGTTATGTTTATCCACTTTTGAAAAACAAAAACAACAAAAAAGCAAAAAACAAAAAAATGCTCCTCAATTCATCATAAATATAGTTTATGTGGAGGACAGGTTAGTAAGCTGAGACAAATCTTGTAATAATTTTCTGTAATGCCAGAGCTTTTAAAATGGATGGTAAAATCTGCTTTCAGTGTTAATTTATGTGGGTGCAGCAACAATATTTTCATTCTGCCTAGCTTTCAAATAAAACAAAACTTACCTTTGACAAGAACTAAACTTGAGCCTCCAGTTTACCAGTTGTTATGGGGTTGTTTAGCCTCACGCCTAATTAACATTCTGATTCAATTAAACACAACTACAGCACATTTTAGATATAGGTCTTTATTCAGTTTTCCTATAGCTTGAAAATGAATCATAACTCCTTTATAAAAGAAAAGAGTCAAAAATAAATTGTTCCATTGCTAGCAAGGGAAACTTGCTTTGAATTAAATGCTGTTTTACTACATTTTTTAGCTCTCTTCTTACAACTCCATTCAGACCAAAACAAAATGCTCACAAAGTTGATATTTTCTAGCATGATAAATGTTCTCTTTATCTTCTGATTTCTTTTAAATTCTCTTTTTGGAGATCAAAATGAAATAAAGAAAACTTATGTGTATAATTATTTTGTATTTATGAACTTTGTTCTACGGTTAATCTTTAATTCATCTATTTTGAAACTGGTAATCCTTTTCTTTTTAGGTATTTGATTATGACCGCTTCTCTCGCAATGATGTAGTTGGTGAAGTTAGCATCAGTATGGATGAAATAGATCTTGCCACCAGTGTGGAAGTTTGGTGTGAGATAACTAAGAATAAAAAGGTAATGGTTCTTTATAGGAATATATCTTATAAGCTATAATATGTATATTGACATATCAAACAGGCATCCATGAAAAATGTACAAACTTAGTGCATACCTATGTAATTCATTATATCTCAGCAAGGTGTAACAATGCTGGGACTCAGAGAGCTTGCATTACTTATCTGCTAAATACTGCATTTTTCTTGTTGTAGTTTATATAAAGAAACAAGAGATCTGCATTAGGAAAGTCAAAAACTAATGTGTTTTACTTACATTTTGCAGCCACCAGAAGAACTACAAGAGCTTCTTCTCTCCCTGAGCTATTTGCCTTCAGCTGAAAGACTCACTGTTGTATTGCTCAAGGCTCGAAACCTCTTCCTGCCACAGGATAAAGAAAACATTGGTAAATATCAAATGTTATATTATTCTATTCAATAAAGGACTATGAACTAATTAAATAATAATAAACTGATGTCTATGCCATCTAATTCATTATTCTCATAATTAATTTCAATGACATCCTTGCTGTTGCAATCACCATTACCATGGTATACAAGTGGAAGGAGTATAGAGGTCCATGGTTTAAGGAGCGGCTCTACATGGTATACAGAATTAAACATTGTTAACATTTATTCTTTGAGCAATAGATTTAGGATAACAATTCTTTTTTTTTTCTTTTTTTTCAGAACTTAATTATGCCATTATGCTGTAAGGCTACTGAGTATCAAAATGTCCTTAAAGATATGGACAATTTAAAAGAAACTGAACAGATTTTTCCACTGCATCTTTTTTATAAATCCATATAATATGATACACTTCACAACAGAAGTTCCTTGCACAAATCTTAACTTTTGTGATTTGCTGTCCCCTGCAATGTCAGAGTGTGATCCTTTCCTAACCTCATTTAGCACAATGCTGACTTTCATTAAACAAACCTGCAAAGGTGAAACAGAGTTTATAAAAACAGAGCATTAGGCTGCAATGACACAAAAATAAATGACAAAGCATTGTGTAAAGAAGTAAACTACAGAAATCTTCACAATTTGGGACCACATAAAATTATTTTAATTAACTAGAGTCCAGGTTGTGGCACCACTTATGCAGTTGCAACTAATCTAGCTAAATTTGCTAGCAAAACGTCTCCGAATCTTGGATCATCACACTACTGCTCCATGCAGAAGCATAAATCTAATGTCTTAAGCCAAGAGGGTCACAAAAAACAGGTACCTACATAGAATGATTGGAATTGTTTCCCAAACTGTATTATCTATTATAAACAAATACTCTTATCTTTACCTGCATTTCAGTATCCCTAGGAAAGGGTTTTTGAACTCCAGCAAGGATTTTGTCCTTGGCTTCTACATCACTACATGAGCCAATACTGATGACAGTTTTTGCATGTTTTGAAAAATATGTTATTTTCCATATTCACAACAAATATGAGACATTTGCCAGAAGGGATCAAATGTCAAAAGGCTAGCATATTTTCAAGACAAATTTGGCAGAAACTTAATTTGTTATTTTGGTTTTACTTTATTAACACTGTAAAGAGTTAACATCAAACCTATGTATTTTTTTTTATTACCTCATACATTCTGCATAAAATTTCTCATTAATTTATTCATCAATGTAGGGGTGAAATGAAAAGACTATGTCAAAACATATGTCCCCTTTCTCTTTTCCAACTGAGAAGTGGGAGGTGCACCTGCAAGTGCTTTGTGATCTACACGATGGCTAAATACCTGATCTTGTCAAATATTACATTAAAATTTATTAATTTTTTAATATTAATTTTAGAAAAACACTAAGAGATGGACCAAAGGTTGATAAATGGTTTTTGTTTGCTTTGATGAGTTTTAGCAGTATAAAATGGACATCTATACTGCTTTCACCTTGTATACCTTATATAATATGATCCCATATCTTGTTGAGGTTATAAAAGCTTTTCCATTATTGATGTTATGTAAGACATTAAAAATCCTACATTTATAGATTTTATTTTAATATATACTCTTGTTTTGAAACTCACATATGGAAATCATCTAACAAATTCAAATGCACAGTCTTGAAGAGCAGATGGAGAAATCGATATAAGTGCCAAAAAAGTTAAATGTTCACTCTGTACATGGAAAGTACTATATCCTTATACCTATGTAATGGTGTTAAAAGTACAAAACTTAACTACAGTCACTGCCATTGAAATATTTACATTTTTTACGCAACGGAAATTTTTACACGAATAATGTTCTTGGTTTGACCTTCTCCCACCACCATCCAAAACAGCATTCAGAGTTACAAATCATGTTACTCTGAAGTGCACATCAGCATCTTGCTGTCATTAGCAGGTCAGCTCTCAGCCTGCTTGTTGTATTTATCCAGAAAGTTTCATTTGCATATTGTTGCAGTCATCAGCTTTTTTATTCCGAGTGCTGTTTTTGGAGCTCTACATTTGCTGATATTTTAGCCAATTCATCCATGTCAGTACTTTGTGCATAATAATGTCCCTGCCCATAGAACAAAGACAGTTCAGAAATCACCAAAAGATAATAATATACCTGTGCTTGAATGGTCAGGTTACTCCCCTGACATAAACTGTATAGAAAATACTTGAAATGTGATGAAAGATAAGAATGAAGAGGTAAAACTATTAAATGTTAGGGAGCTGCAAGAGGTGTTGAATTTATGGGTAGAAAAGAACAAAAAATATTTAGAAAATCTGGCAGACTAAATGCCTAGAGGACTACTGAAACTGATACAAGTTAAGGGGAATATGCTAAGCACTAGGTATAAAGAATAATGGAAATAAAACCAGCAAAGTCAATATTTGTTGTTTTTATTGCGTTCTTCCTATAAGTTGAGAGTTTCTACTGTGGTGACTGTATGTAGCTGATATAAAGCTCAATAAATGGCACAAAATACTGCAGCTATATCCATAGAGGAGGATACAGCAATTGTTAATGAATGTTTCAGCTTCACTTATGTGGCAAATACATGTAAACAATTAAATTACAAAATGACTAATTTCAAAGCTAGAAACATTTTCACATTTGGTTTCTGGTCACACAACCAGTGCAGAAAAATCTATGGTCATTTTAATAATTCATGGATATGCAGTATAACAATTTTTGCAGTGTAGTATAAGATGGAAAGAAAGTAAGCAATATTGTACCTACTTTATTTTTGTGTTATTTTATTCTGTAAATTTTTTCATCATAGAAAAATCAATTTACACTCTACTAACTTCTTTTATTTCCCTCCTGTCAGAAAGTGCTTTTGTTACTTACACCCTTTTCCTCATCAACTCTTTCCTTTGTTTTCTCAAATTCACTGTGTACTCAATTCAAGTTACTGTTGGTTTAATTTATTCTGCCTATCTTTATATGTAAATTGTGATGCTTTATTTCTTAACTAAATACTGTTCTTAAAACCAAGTAACCTTAGTCATAATCAGCATCATTGAATCTGAATGAATAATTTAGATGATTTTTTACTTTGATTCCCGTAGTTTTTCAAATTTCTCCTGAGCAAAAGTCATGTTACCTTATCCTTTTCTCTCTTATGTAAGCATTTGAATTTCAAACCTTGTGACATTTATCTCAATTTAATAATTCTTAAATCACTTACGTTGAATGTACTGAATATATTATAGTTATTTATTTTTAAATGTAGCAAATTTTGTTTTCAGCGCTGTAAAAACATTAAAGGTTCTATTTTACTTCTTACCACTTAAAAAATTGTGCAGTTGACTTATTTTTATTAGCACTGACTACATGCACTGGCTTGTTCTCTCTGACTTTCAAAAAAACCAGTTACTTTAAACATGCTATAGTACATGAATGATCACTTATAGACTTGTATACTGCCCACTGGATTATATCCTATGGTTCCTTACATTTCTTACCCATTTAATCCATTTGCATATTCCCAGATGGCACCACTCTAACCAAAAATGTTATGAATAGATTAGCAGCTTGAATTCTGCTAATGTATCTTTGATACAAACCTGACTGCTCTTAGTTTAAGCAAACACAATTTACGTAAGATACAGAAATTAAACACAATGAAGCTTAATAACACATTAATAGAAGATAGATGGGACAATTTAATATACTCTTACTGCTTCACTTACTCAAAATTTTGAGAATATACAGTGTTTACTATACTGCGGAGCCATGGATCGTGTGTATGCAGCTCTGTACACTATCTATTACACTGGGGGGTTTTATGTTCTAAATCTCCCACATTACTTACTCTCGAGTGATAGTAACATGCACTATAATAAGTACCTACTAACCTTGTTATAAGTGGTGTTGGAAGTGATGTCCATCTGCATTGAGGTATTTCTGACATGTTTGGATGAAATTTTCATAGTAAAATGTTTAGTGATATCATTAACTGGTTCAATACTAATAACTTAATCGTAAATCTAGATAAGACACATGTAATATACTTTCATTTTTCCCAGAATAAAAGTTCTATACAAACACAATTAATGTATAATAATAAACTAATTAAATACATAGATATGACTAAATTCCTTTGGCCTATGGATACAAAGGAACCTAAAATGGGATACACATATTGATCAACTGAATAAAACAATGAGTACACAGCATTAAGATATGGCATTATACTATGGGGCAACTCACCTCACTATTCATAACACAAAAACGGTTTTTAAGAATAATGAATGGAGCAAAATCAAGATCTACATGTAGACCATTGTTTAAGAAACTCAAGATATTACCTCTCTCATGTATATTCATCTTCGAGATTTTAAAATTTACAAAACTAAATTTAATGACTACAAATGGTTATTAGACCTTTAATGATACAGTTCACAACTATAATACTAGACAGGGAATGGATATTCATGTTCAAAGAATTAAAAAAGCACTTGTCAAAATAGTGTGATAAATTTAGGAATATCATTTTTTAATAAGCTGCCAATACCTAATAAAACCACCTGTAGTTTCATAGTACTTAAAATGTCAGTAATGCCATACTTGCTTCACCACTGTTTTTATACTGTCAATGAATTTATGGAAAGTTTTCAATAATTTGTATAATTTAAACATTACAAGAAACAAATTATTATATTATAGCATTTTTATAACATAGACATCAAGTATTCAAGAATCAAGTATTATATCATAGTAGTGTTTATGTAAACATTTGTAAATAATTATATCTGACCTGTCCATACTGGATGTTTTTACATTGTGAGTCTTTGTAATTAATAATTGTAAAATAGCGTTTTGACTTATCTTATAGCATTGTACCATGTACAAATTATGATCTACAAGATGAATAAATCTATCTATCTAATCTGCCTGCCCGTCCAACCACCCACCTGCCCATCCATCCATCACACCATAAGTTCTTCTTGTGTAATTCTCATACTTTATGTTTTATATTGTCCCTAAGTTTGCCTATGGTGCGGAGATTGTTCTTATAAACTTTATTTTTTGGAGTTTGAATGATGCACCAATGTCATCAATTTTTTCTTCCATTAGAACATTTTTCATTGTCCTAAATTTATTAACTAGATATCTAACAGTTTCTCTACCTGAAACTGGAATACTAGGAAATTTCTCCTGAAATTTTCTACATACCTGTCTACATGATTCAGTTTTTACATATGTATCATACATAAAAATTTGTTTTGCAAGCGTGAATTTGTCAGTAGGTATTTCAGTGGACTAACAACAAGACAAGAAAAGCATCAATAACAAGCAGATCACACACAACAAAGATGTCATGAATAAACTTCCACCTTTGAAATTCAAAAACTGTAATGATTACAGCATGAACAGAAGGTAGCAACTGATGCAGTATGGGTATAACACTGCTGATAAATGTAGCCTTGAGTGAGTCATTTTTAATGCACAGCAGAAAAATACCGAGATCTCTGCAGTGTAAGTGGAGTATGCATACACATGATTTATGGTCCCACCATACAGCAACTGCTGTGTATTTCATAGACCATTCATTGTCTGCACCTGATAGTGAACAGATAATACCATCTCATCTATCTTCTATTAACAATTAATTTATTTTGGGCTAAGCACTTCCCCTTGCACAAAGTTACTTTTGGATTAATTTGCATTAAGAGTAAAACCTTTTTAAGGGGTGTACTGATGTGACAGTAGTGAGATGTGTACTTGCTGCAGCCTGTTTTTAGCCTATATGGTAATGAAAAAGTAGAGTACCAAAAATTATGTTGAAAAGCGAGACCTGTGAGAAAGAATATATTTTCTTAATCTTTGTTTTGCCACTATTCACCTTGTAAAATAGTACACAATTGCATTTATGACATTATTAAACGGTATAGACCTCATCGTATAATGTTATTAGCTTTTAATGAACTAAAATATAAGCCTTTAATTAGGAGCTCTCATAAGAGAGGGCATATGAAGGACCTTTGAATTTCAGTGAACTAAAAGTGCCTATTAAAGTGCCATAATAGACCTAGACAATAAATCATAAATAGATCACATGTCATTAAATAAAAAACCCATGTAGAATCTAGGCTACCTGAAAAAAAATGATATTATATTGACTATGAAGATGTTAATTTTCCCTACCTGTGTGTCACCATCTTCCCACTTTGTGCAATTATGTGGATTTAAATCTTTGTAAGACTGCAGTTGACTAGAATTCAAAGGGTTTCACTGACCATACTTGAGGTGCAGCAACGTGTTTTTGTCCTAAAACATGTCCCATTTACCTACATCACCAGTTGCTGTCAACTGATTTGGACATCCAGATTCCTCTTGGCTGAAACGCCTGCCCCAGGTGACAGAGGTTTGAACAATATCATATAAGAGTTGGCATCATTGGGAATTTCAAAATTCATCTCTTATTCTTCATGCTTCTTCATAGAGATCTACTCTCACACCTTTAATTCTTTTACATTTCTCTGATTTTTAACAGTTTGATTTCTTCATTTATTCTGTAGTTTGCTTTTCAGAACTCACCAGCTATGCTGCATTGTAAACACACTACGTTTTCTAAACAAATGTTTTACTGTTGTCTGAGGTTTCATTTAATTGGTAAACATAAATTTTAAGTTTCCCTCTTAGGGAGAGGGAAATGGTGGTAATAACATTAATATAAATTATGGAAATAAATAATAGAAATGTCCTTGTATCATAGCAACTTCCAAATTGGCTTCAGTTTGTCATGGTCAAATAAGACATATAGTTTGAATTCTTCTCTTTTGGAAAAACAGTAAAGTTTTTGGACATTTACGGATACAAATTGAATCTTTAACTACTCTAGCTTCACTTTTTAAATCAAAACTTACTAATCAATCATTTAGTGCTTCATTATACACCGGTTCACATGCTATTTTGTATGTTATACATGATTTCACAGTTTCTCCTCTATCCAGAAGTGCCATTGTTTCTGCATTTTCATTTGAACTGGATTCTATATACTCTTGTTTTAATTTCACAGGTACAAGTAAACATATAGAATAGTCATTTCAATTTAACATTAAAATAAGCATTTGTAAAGTATAATCAGTATAATATGAGTTTCCTCTCTAGAATTGATGTTTCAGCATGGCGGAGTGTAAGTTGCCAGATTTTTAAAATTATAACAGGATCTCTAGAAGTATAAATTAACAAATACAAATACAAACATAAGCAACAGGTTGCAAAAAACCATGCTACTGAATTGCAGGCTACTAGACATACAAAGCAGTACTAGAAGTTGTGAGTATGGGGAGTGGTGCAGGAAGAGAGGAATACCTCTCACTCACTGCTCTTACTCACAACTTCTACTTCTGCTTTGTACCACTCATAGGTGGCTTACCATATAAATTACATTTAATTTTGTATCAATTTTAACCATATTTTGAAAGGTTTTGAAGAATGTTTTTCAAACTTACATAAAGTGCCAACTCTCATGAGCGGTTTATGAATTATTTCATGCTTACAAATAAAATAGAGTTATTCTAATAAATGCTCTGAGTAGCAAGTTAAATTCCTCCCATAACCAAATCCTGACTGTACCACATAATTGAGTGAAGCAACTTGGATTAATACAACAATGCCACCACACTTTCTTTTCTCCATATTAAGTGCTGTGATTGTCATTTATCGTAATACTAGCATTAATCTTAAGGACTTCAGACCATAACGTGCCACCTATCAATAATCATAATAATCAATAGCCACAAGCCAGAAAGTAAATTTCAGGAAATTGTCAGGTAATCAGTAGACCATGTTCTGACATCAGTTATTTTCAAAAGAAGGATGTATTTTGTCTTTTCCCTCTTTGAGCTCATAAACTTTAACATATGGGCCCAACTTAACACCAAGTTTAGAAAACAATTTGTAACAAAGAATAGGCATACTGTGTAAATACTGAAGGATATGAGTCAGTGGCAATAGACTTGTCTCAAATGTATTATTTGCTGACTGTTAATAGGGATGGGAAGCACAAAGGATGAAAAACCTAAAAATAAAAAGAGCTTATGATAAATTAGTTGACTTTAGTTCTTGACTACAAAACTTTAACTGAAATTGCATGAACTGTAGAGCACTGGTAATTTTTGCAATTAATTTTGTGTGTTTTTATTTCTTGCATTTGCCTTGGAAGGAAGATTCCATTCATTGCATGGCTTCTAGCAAAAAGAAGTGGATACTGAGGATTTATTGGTACATTAATATGTAGTGAACAAAGAAGAATTATCTGGATTCTTAAAATACTCTCATTTATGTCTTTTTATTCATTTATTCAACTACCTAACTTTAAAACTTAGAAACAGATTAGTCTTTTTTGGATGAATACAATATGCAAATATGAGTATATAGCACATAAAGCTAATCATAGAGATGACAGGCTATAGTTGGTCACTTTCCTTAACTATAATGTTAGCTGTTCAAGCAAGCTTTCAAATGCTGCTGAAAATTAAAATTCTGGCATAATCTGGGTATTTTCTTTTCTTTTTTGTTCTACTATCATTAATCATTTTCTTAAAATATTGCAGATCCCTTTGTGAAAGTCTATTTGCTTAGCAATGGCAAGAGAGTAAAGAAAAAGAAAACAGCTGCAAGAAAAGGAACAAGCAATCCTGTATGGAATGAAGCATTAACATTCAATGTTGCATCAGCAAATCTTTCTCATGCTGCCATTGAGGTAAGAATATGCAAGCAGCTTTAGTTATTAGTGAAGTAAAAAATAATTATAAAACAATACTTTCCAATATATGAGGGCAAAACAAAATTGTTGCTTTAACTTCTCAGGTCATACTGTGTGAGGTTTTTTTAGATACTTTTGCTCAGCCCCAATGAAAGCAATTCTCTAACGTCAGGAAGGTGGTATTGGAATTGCCTTTGTACCACCAGTTTCATTCATTTGATCACAGCTAGGAGAGTTACTTTTTTTTATTACTCACCAGCATTTTGTTGCTGTTTTACTGCCATGTGGAAGTTGGGGGTTGTGAAACTACCTAAAGTGGCATTCCTTTATGCACCCAGATAAATTCACAAGAAAAAAATCTTTGGGTTGGCTTAAAATAGATTTTTAAACATAATCATCAAATGCGAACCTTACATTAATGCTGCTCAGTAAGTGCAAAATTTGTATCTTTGATAATTCCAGGTTTAGAGAACACTGCAAGAAAATGTCTAGAAATAGAAGGCCTACAGCCTGCATGTAAGCCTTTTGCAAGTTATTTCGGCATAATATTATGTATAATTTATTCAATTAATTTATTAGAATTGTTTTAATATCTAATACAAAATTAAATATATCATAAAAGTTTATTATTTTGTGAATGAGAAAACTTAGAATAATAGTTATGTGGTGTAGTATTCTGGTTCCCTGCAAGAGAATGCACCTGGGTTCAAACCCATCAATAGGGATTTTGATTTATCAGTCCATGCATAGGATAGGCTACTTGGAATATGAGGAGCTATGATAAGCAGCTATCTGTTGGTCCAATAAACCAACATTCCAGCAGAGGGAAGCATAATGCTGACATCATATCCCTGTATCAGTTGCATGATCACCCTCCTCTAATGTGCACATTTGGATATGAGACTGGCAATCTGGGTGGTCAGTTGTCTGTCGAGGTTGTCATGCCACAGATAAACAAAAATACAGAAACAAATCTCTCCATTTTCTGTTTATCTCTAACTAAAACAATTTTGGTTTATTTGAAGAAGATTACCAGAATTTAAATGGACAAAATGTCTTAAATTTAAAAGCAGAGAAAAAGATGCTTTTAAATATTTTGATTTATAGTATTAATATTAAATATACACTAAACTGTTAAGCACGTTTTAGCTGTGCACAGCAAAGCAACTGATCTCAAGTCTTAGGACGTTATAGAGGAACCATTGAAATTATCTATTGTATTAAAGCCTGGGATTTTGTTCCAGTTCTTGGTCTTCAGCTTGCTCTGATAGCACACAGAATGGAAACAGGATATAAACCTTTCCTTCTCATTCTGCAGCTGTTACCCTTGTCTTTTATTATGAGCATTTTAGAAACTATGTGGATATTAAAGGAGACTAGACAATTGGTTTTTGGTAAGAAGAAAGGAGACCTTTTAATAATATATGAATCCAAAACCAAATGGGCTATTTAGCAAGATATAGTATGGACCAGATCACCTATAATAGTTATTTGTTTCAGAAAATACAGTATTAAAATTTTCAAGGCAAAACTATTTATAACTAAAACACACATGAACTTTCAGTAGAGCTTGATTTCTCAATCAGCCAAAATTGGAAGTGGTATCAGCGGTGTATCATTTCATAATTTCAAACAAAAGTGGGGTTTTCAAATATGGTGTCATTAGATAGAGCTCTTCAAAACAAACAACTTTTGTAGGAAGTGTTTTTATTAATTCATACTTTTTCAAGGAGAAAAGTATGAAAAGAGATAGTATACCAGAACTCAATATACTTATGCAGATGTCATTCATAGTGAGAAAAATTACAAAAAGAAAATTATAACTAATGTTGACAAGGAAGCTCAGATGGCATTGTACAATTCAATGACAACAAGTATTTTGTTTTCTGTATTTTTGTGTCTAATGAAATAAACAAAAGTTAACAGTGACTACAAATACCTTACTTCTATCACAATTAGTGATGGTTTTCACAAACGAGGAAGATTTTGATATGTTGATGGTATTGGGTGAATGTCATATAAATTTCCAAGCTGGTGAGGGATATCCTCAAGGTGCTCATCAATCTCACAATGTGTTCAGACTCTTGCTACCCGTGTACAGAAAACTGAATAATTGCAGCCTAGCCACAACAAAAATATGCTTTTCTCCTTGAAAGTGTATGAATTAATAAACATGTTTCCTAAGAAAGTTGCTTGTTTTGAAGAGCTCTATCTAATGGTATCCCATTTGGTAATGTGCTGTAGAGGTCAACGTGTCATGTCAGGTACCGCACGTCAGGCAGGCTACCTTGTAGGAACAAACGTCATTAAAGTTCTGTGAATGTATGGCATTTTGCCTTTTAAATACACAAAAATTGTTACACCACTTCCAATTATGTATTTTGGCATGATTTATTTAATTCTGGTTATGTTATGTGGCGTTACTTCTTCACTGTTAGTCCTGTCCTCCAGAACTCCATCTTTTATCTACATACATTTTCCAAAACTCTTATCCTCCTTTCTTTTTTATATACATGATGCAAAATAGCCTTTATCAAGGTTAAAAATTGCATCACAAAAGAGCAAGTAAATCCTTGGACATAATCATGGTAGCATTTATTTTTATTCACTTGTATTACATTTGTTTACTACTTTGCAGTAATTATTTTGTTGTATTACCTTTGTTAACTAGGTATTTCATGGATTACTTTACATTATACTTACATAAAATTTATCCACATAAAACTTATACTTAACCAATGAATTTAAACTTTCTTTAAATGAAACATTATTTAGTTGTATTACATTTGTTTACACTCCATGGTAATCATTTATTGTATTACTTTTTGCAATTTTCTATTACCACAGTGTATAAATTTTGGAACCCAACCAACTATTTCCATGTTTCGTATAGCTGCATAATTCTTTTTACTTTACAGTTGGTACCTGATATAGTGCTATCGACCTCTGCAATAACATAACATCCCATTTGATCCCTACTTCCATTTGAAATTTTAAAGTGATATGTCACTGACTCCACTTATGGTTATGGTTTATTGATGAAATCAAGCTTAATTGAAAGTTCACATGTGCCTTAGTTATGAATATATTTGTCTCAAAACTTTTAATGCTGTATTTTCCAAAATAAATGTCTGTTATGGGTGGTTTGGTTTACCCTATATGAATGAAGCAAAAAGAGGAGAGGAAAAGATACATAGGTGCAGTGAATATGGAAGAAAGATAAATATTGGTAAAGATAAGGGCAGGTATATGGAAATTCAAGGGTTAAAGCATGGTTTCATACAGAGAGAAAGAAGATGAGAGTATGCCATATTTGTATACAATAGAACAAAGGACTGGGACAAAGGACTTGCAGACAAAAGAGTTGAATTTAAGGAGCTTTTTCAAAAAAGATGGCAATAAACCAGGGCAATTTCTAAGCACACTTAAAAGTAAATGGTTATGGACAATCAATGGGAAAAGCAAAGAGTCCATAAGACCTGGACCATTGCTCATAGTAGTATTTCAACTGATTGGTAACATAAATGAAGTGTTATTTCAATTGTGTATAAGTATAGATTCATGAAGCTTTAAAAAACAATATGATGTGTTGTATTCTCATGACTTTTTCTACCTATTCTTCAACAAATTATTATTATAGAAGCTTATGCTTCTCTGTTAATGTACTTCATGTTAATCAAAATAAAGATTTACAGAAATTGTCCTTTTGAAAATTCTCTTGCAGGTACAAAGGAATTAGGGAAATAGAGTAAGCTTTAAGCTAAAGTCAAATCTTCTAAGAGCGGGTCAATGATGGCTTTGAAATTCCACTCTCTTTACATGGCCAAGAGAAAAAAAACGAATGATTTACCTCTTGAGAAAAGTATAAGTATTTGAAAATTCAAACCAATAACAACAAATATCTCAGAAGCACAATGCAGCAAAAACTTGTATTTCACATAAATTGTGTGCTTTAATAAGATCTACATTTTTATGTAGTAAGATTTTGTCTATCTTACAGTTTACCAGTTATGCAGCAGTCATTCAGAATGAAAAGATCTTTACAGGTTATTCCAAGAGAATTGAAGATATACATTGAATTTGTCATGAAAATATCTTAAACATTTAGTATTTTAATCAAAATCATTGGCGCTGTTTTTTTGTTTTAGAAAACTAAGATTTTAAAACAATTTTCCATGTAAAGGGTGGTTTGGAATGGTGTATTTTTTTTTAAAATCCTCATGGCAAATCCTTGGCAGGTACAGTTGAACTTAAATACCAAGTTTGCTATTTAACTGGCTTTTTGTTTTTGAGTTATGCTGTTTCCAGACTCACAGACACACACACACACACACACACACACACACACACACACACACACAAACACACACACACACACACATACACACACACACAGAGGCCTTTTTCTAAAAAGGTTTTTT
Source organism: Deroplatys truncata (assembly GCA_030765065.1). Classification (NCBI taxonomy): domain Eukaryota; kingdom Metazoa; phylum Arthropoda; class Insecta; order Mantodea; family Mantidae; genus Deroplatys; species Deroplatys truncata. The sequence continues at coordinate 102,184,466 of CM060985.1, forward strand.
GGGGGGAATACAGGAGTCCCCAAAACATGTATTTCTGGTGAAATCTCAGTATCAAATTTTTGGGTAGAATTCAATATTTCTTCTACTTGCTATAAGTATGTAGCAAAGAAAGTAAAAATCTGATCTACTGTATTCACAAACTTTCTCTGATCACTCCTCTAAAAGCTATTCTTTTAAAAGCTTATTATTCTTTCTATTTCTTTTACTTCAGATAAAATTTTGTTGTAGGATACAGTAGGTACAGAAATAGTCAGTTTTTTAAAGAATGTGTCACTATCTGACAGCTTTGAAATCCATTGCTGTTTGCATGACCATGAGAAAAAAAAAACAATTAGCGACTTACCAATTGAGGAAAGTATAAGAATTTGAAAATTCAAACCAATAACAAGGAATATCTTGGAAATGGTTAACTCCACAAAAAAATTTATTTTACTAAATTGTATGCTTTAACAAATCTACAGCTTTTGCATAGCAAGACCTTGTGTTCTTCTTAAGGTTTACCAGTTATACAAAAGCAAGACTTCAGAGGACATTCCAAGAAAATTCAAGATATATATTTCATTTGTCTTGCAAATATCATAAACATATGGTATTTTAATCAAAATTATTAGAGCCATTTTTAGAAAATAAAAAATAATGTAAATTTTTTAGCGTAAAAGTTAGTATGGGGTGAGAGGAGTTTCTTGAAAATCTTTGTGTTGCATCCTTAGAGGATGCTGAACTTAAATACCAAGTTGGTATTTAACCAATTTTTGGTTTTTGAGACATGACAGACAGACACGCACATGGACCTTTTTCTAAAAATACTTCTTTATTTTTTAATTCAGGGAGTCTCAAAAGGTGTGTTTTTGATGAAATCTTGGCATCAAACTGTTGGGTGGAAAGCAATGCTTTCCCTACTTACTAAAGGTAAGTAGTAAAGAAAGTAATAAACTCAACAAATGTGTGTTTTGCTTCAAAGGTTTGTGTGATGGACCAAGGAAATGACCTGATTGGCAACAACCCCTTACTTGGCTGCTGTGTGATTGGACCAGAAGAAGAAGGTCCAGAGAAAGATCACTGGAGTGACATGACTCAGAGTCCTCGCAAAGCCGTGGCAATGTGGCACACTTTACGGTAAAGGAAGTTTACAAAAGGAGCTTGAAGACAACTTTTTTTGTACTTCATTGGTACCAGAATTCAAGAGAGTTAGAATTCTGTGCTACCAGAATACAAATCTGCATTTAGAGAACATATAAAAAAACCACTGTAGAATAAACTGAGATGAGAAAAATGTAAGTTATGTAAGAAATTAAGGAATTTGCTTAGCAATCCCTAAATTACAGCAAAGGTCATATTTTTAGGAATTTTTATCTTTGGTACATAATCATTAGCAGATAAAACTTATTTGCTTCCTAATGAGTCTAGCTATATGGCAAATTAGTTAGGTATAAACAACACAGAATGCCATAAATGGCAGTTGTATGTGTTACATAACAGAGGAATGCTTATAATTTGTTTAATTTAAAAACACGCAGTTTACATTTCGTAAAGATTGAGACTCCTTAGTTAACTCACCTTTTGGCATGATGCTTGTGCTCATCTACAACAGGAGCCTTGTGTAAAGGTTCTGACTAAAATTTGAAATATTAATTGTATTTTAACACATTAGTTCCTTACATTGATATTCTTTATGTAAGCAAAATAATAAACACAGAAGGAAAGCATATGAGTGAAAGTGTTAAAATTAAATATGAAATCTGAAATGTTTTGTAGCATTCTGCATAATAACTTTAAGAGTATCAGGCAGAGGAACATAACTACCAAGAGCAAAATATCATGAACTTCTGTTGATACATTTGTATAAAGTCCTTCCTTCTTTCATTTATTTTCTCATCACAGATGCATACAAATTGTAAAATTATTTCCTATTATTTACTTATACCCTGCCATATGTTGCTAGAATCTTGTAATCCCATGAAAGCATATGAGATAATTTTTTCTGTTATTATTTTCTCTTCAAAAACATGACACATACATTATGTTTAAATGAATAGAATGAAATAAATATTTTAAATATTTAAATATTTTGGTACTTATTTTAGTTGTACAAATCGCATTGTAATAAGATATGAATAGATCTCATTCCTCCCTCTCCAGGCAGCTTGCCACTTGTAAGATAATGCAGTTTTCATGTTATCTTACATTAAAATTGCTGAAACTTTTTTCCTCCATGTCTTCAAATTCTCATACCAAAAGCTTAAAGTATCTAAACTGTTATTACATTTATTATATTTAATTCCATTTTAAACAAGTATAAGGATGTATTCCCTTAGTTGCTTTGATCTTTACTATACTTCTTTGCATTTGCCGAGGGGATGAACCCCTGGTTTCTTCTGCTCAATTTATTATGACTTCCATATATTATTATCTGACACATAATTGAAACACAAGCCAATTAGATAATTTTCATAAACTTTAGCTACAGAAGCTTTTTCTGCCTTAATAAATGCATCAGTGAAGTTCTGTTTAAAAAAAAAAAGAAAATAAAAATTTTGTATGCTTATTATGCTTATATCATACACTTTCATGTGGCATTTTTACTTTTTTTTCATTATTGTCTATATTTAAAGCTCCAATGCAGCAATTCATATTGAAATTTCAAATCTAAAGCTTTTATCCTAGCATTTTTAAGTGTATAAAGTGTTTCACCTATCACAATTTTTGATCAGTGAGGAAAACTTCAGGCATCATGCACTAAAAAAAATTTATGTATAATTTTAAAGGCTAGTTAATTTTTATAATTTGAAATTTAAAAATTCTGTTAATTTTTAAAGAAATACTATTTTATTTTTGAAACTTTTTATTACACACAAATGAAAAGAAACTTTAAATTATTTTTATTTTTCAACATAATTGTTGTTATTCTGTGATGCTTTCCTTGAGCTCCTCGTCCTTCACAAACTGGTGCGACCCAAGACATTTCTTATGTTTCAGTATAAGTGATAGTCACTCAGAGCCAAGTCAGCGCTATACACTGGATGATATAAAACCTACTTGAACTGTTGTATGAGATTTTGAGTGCATGCAGCAGTATGTGGCCAAGCATTATCATAGAAGAAAACAATCCCAGAACTCAACATGCCATGCTGTTTGTTCTGAATTGCTCTCCTAAGTTTTGTTAGTGTCAGATAGTAGTAAACATCAGAATTTATTGTTGTGTCTCATTCTATGAATTCCACCAACAATATACCTTGCTTGACCCAAAAAACAGTTGCTATGAGCTTTGTTAAAAATCTTTGGAGGCATTTTTGTGGTTTAATAGGGGAGTTTGCATGACTCTCATGCCACTGACTGTCATTTTGTTTCAACATTCACATAACCAATCCACGTGTCATCTCTCATGACAGTGGTTATGAAAGTTTTCACCTTCATTCTTGTCGCATTGAAGAAATGTCAGTGCTGCTCCCATACTTGTGTTTCTTTGTGCTTCAGATAGAATTTTCAGCACTCACTAAGCCCAAAACTTGTGATAGACTAACCCCTGTGTCACCACAATCCTACTGATTTGTGGAAAATGCTCATGGAGTTTTCAAATTGTGAAACAACAATTTTGCCTAACCACATCATTCACATTTGCAACAAGTTCATCATTAAGAACAGACGGTCATTCATTCTGTTCATCATGGATGATAGTGCATCCATCTTGGAATTAATGACACCAATGTTGAATAATACTCTCTGATAATGTTCCCATGCACTACAATAATCTCATGACAAATTTCAGTTGATGTTTGTTCAATTTTCCCGCAGAAATGTGTGCTTCTATTAATGCACACATTTTACAAAACTATCTTGGTGAAAGAAACAGCTGAATACAACCTCGCATGGTACCACCAGGAGCATAATGAACCAAGCCACACAGTAAATCAAGAATTGTGCTGCTACCACTTGTGAATGTTCATGAATAATAAGATCATAACTTACTTTCCTAACTCCCTCATATTTTCATATTTTTGCATTATAAAATACAAAATCTGCAATATATAAATAGAAACTACTATAGTTTTCATAAATAAGGATTATATATGTATGCACTAAAATTTCTAAAACTTCAGGTAGAAAATAAGAAGTTAAAACCAATCGCACTACTATCTAAATGAATTTTTAAACTCTGCACATATAATTGCATTTCAGACATGCCATTACACTTAAAACACAGTAAATGGTTAATAGGAAGCTCTAAAAAGAAAGTCAATGTGCATTTTAAATCTAGGTATTAAAAAATAATATTAAAAAAATGTGCATTTTCATGTACAGTTGATCATTTATATGTTATTCACTTCATATTTCTTTGCAGGTATATGTTACTTTTTTAGGCATGGAACTTCGTTCATTAATATTTAGCTCAATTATATGTTTTTTAGTTGTGTTTTCTTGCTAATACATCAGATTTTTTTGATCCGTATGTATAAACATATTAATTTACTTACTCATTTATACGTTATATTTATGTTATGTTAAGATATTTATTGCATAGTTTCCATACACTATATCCTTGCTGTCACTGTACAAAACAGTAGGCATGTTGGGCTAGGCATCAGTATTTTTGGAATGCTATTGCTGCACATATGTTAACAATACAGCCAGGCAAGGTCATTTTTCCCCAGGCTGTATATGATGATACTGATGAAGGTGATGAAAAAGTAGGCCTAAATAATGAAAGCATTCTCAGTGTGCATGAGGAATTAAAACTTAGGAATTTCAAAATGATTTCTATTGTTCCAAAACATAAATGATGACAGCACTTCTGTGATTTATACATATAATCAACTAGTGTATGACTGTGTGAAAAAGTCAAAGAAGCAAAGAGAAATTGATGATTTTTATACACCAGTGTAAAGCACCAGTACTCTAAAGCTTTTTATTTTGTATTATGAATAACATGGCAAGCACATAACTAATCTAAATAATGCATTGTGTTTCTTCTTTACGTTTTTGTTTCATTTATTGCTTTCTTAGGTTAAATAATACATAAGTAGTTTAAGTAATAGTCTAATAAAAGAAAATTTACTTTTACGTTTTCTCATTTACACATCATTTTAGCTATCTCCCTTTGAAAACCTTTAACTGGGGTTATACTGCATCATGAAATAATGCTGAAAATGTAGCAAATGCTAAGAATCACAAAGAAATACACAAGAATCTCATTTACCCAGCCCTCATTAATCCAGATTTCCAGTTTGTCTAGATTGATTTTTGCTTCCTTTTTTACCATGAAAATATGTATGTTCATTGATAAAAACATATGAATATATATGGTTGTAATGTTGGCACCATAGATAGCATAGATATCATTGTTGGTCCCATGCTTCAAGCTAACGATAAGTACAATTACCATGGTCAGTGTCACAGAACAACACGACTAAAGTGTATGAGATTATGTTTCATTAATTTTCCTGACAGTCCTACCACTGACAGCTTATAATTCTTTCTTCTTCTGCTTTTGCAGTGATCCAAATTTCACATATAGTCACATTAGAGTTTCTATTCCTTTAACTTTGTTTCCAGATTATCTGGATTTTCTTTAATCTGGATTACCTCCAGTTCCACTCAGTATGGATAAACCTGATTAGTATATGATTCGATTGCAGGGAAAAAAAAACAATAAAAAACATGCATTTGCATCCTAATAACGTCCTTTTTTATGACACAGTCAGAATTATTAAAAAATGTGCATTATTTTACAAGTTTAAAATTGAATTGAATAATAAGTAAACATATTAAGAGACAATTGAAATATTTTATATTGCCTTTATATTACATTCTCATATGCTGCTAAAAATGTCTAGCATATCAATTAAATCCTGAATTTTAATATTTTCACAATATTTTCACAAGACCAGCTTGCCAGTCTCTTGGATTCGCCTGCTTCAGGCAGACCTTGCTATAAAATATTTATAGATCATCAGATCTTTGTTAGAAGGGTACCTATGTTACTATTTTGCCACCCCTTTTCTTGACTAAAATCTTAATAGATATCTAATAGAAATTATTTTATAAAACAAAGCTTTACATGAACATTTTTTATTGGATAACAAACCATTTATTAAAGTATGGCAGTGCATAAGATATTGATTCAAGTAAGTTCAAATGCTGCTGAACTTTTACATAAGGATTAATTAGAAAAGTTTAGTAAATTCAAATAAACATTAGATACTGCTCAAGAAATTTGCTAGGGAAAATCACTTGCAATCATAGGTGACATACCATTTTTGTTACTTTAAAAATACGTGTTAATTGCAAAAAGGTTTTAATGGTATTCAAAATATTTGGTTTCAGCAAGATGTGTGTCATGTAATGCCTGAGTTCTGCAAGATGCAGAATTTCATGCTTACAGTTCTGAGCTGTGTGAAAACTTTGGTGTCTCCATTGTGTTTTACTGAATGGATATTTTCTGGTGACTACATACTATGAACAAAAGGGATGCTTATTCATTGATTATATGTATCTATGCCTACTAACATATGCTTTGTTACAGTGTATGATATATTTTAACAACAGCAAGTTCTGGAGCACTTAAGTTAGTGTAATTGGCACACTTGTATAAAGGAAATAAATAATCCATACTTATGTAAAGCTGAAGATAACTGTTATCACCACAAATAGTCAATTATAAAAATAGTGTATAAGTTATGTGTACAAAGATATGTATGAGGATGTATGACTATGCATTCTCATTTGCTTACAGGAAAGTTCATTAGCTTACGTAATGTATAATGTGGAAAGGAGTGAAATTATCTGTTTGTGCACATTATTTTGTGTACTTCACTAATGGATATTGTATAGTTACTTAAAGATAACCCATTTGGTGAATGCAAAAGCTTTTTCATAAAGGTAACAAAATGTGCTTAATACTTACCTATACTTTTTATATTGGAAATATATTGAAACATATATTGCAAATGTTTATGTTAGATGATTATCATTTAAATTTATTTCCTATTCATAACAATTCATATAAGAAAAGAGTTAACAAATGAGAACTACATTGTGTATACAAAATCTCAATAATATATCTGAAAGTTTTTTGAAATAACACTATGTATCTCATTCATTTGGAAGTGATAGTTCATGATAAGGCCAAAGGGTAGTGTCAAACTTACTTTATCAAATAGGCACAACTATACTACCCAGTGAGCCTAAGTTCAAGTCTCATTTGGGATAAATTACTTGAATAAAATTTTTTCTAAGGTTTTCCCTAATTGTCATGGTACAAATGTCAGATATCCCCCAGCTCTTTGGAACCCAGGCTCATTTGAGCATTGTCTCTGTAAATCCGAAGTATTATAGGAGGCCTCTCTGTCTCCCAGAAAAAAAAATAATTTCTTCTTCTTCTGTTTTTTATTGTCTTCTTCTTCAAAATACTTCTTTTTTTCCAAAAACAACAGAAACATTCTTACAGTCACAAAAACTAAAGTTGGGTCTATCTAAAGTTCAATCTAAATTTATAATCTAATAAATCTAATATCAATTTATACAAGGCTTCCTTACACACAACCCCAGGATTATCTGCATAATGAAGCCCCACCCTCTTTACATTCCACTATTTGACTATTTTATCAATTTATATCTCAATTTTCTTATCTTTCTTAACCCTGTAATCCATTTCTCCCTTACTTTTCCTAAATATTCTCCCAACATTTTCCTGGACAGATAATATTACTAATTGTTTCAATACATACTATGAATGGTATTAAAGATCTATTTCTGTTTTTTCCCAATCAGTCAGCATTTTAAATTCTGTAATTTGTCCCATTTTATTTTCCACGTGTCCTCCCTCCATCCCTTCACTCCATCTCATTCTAATAAACAATGGAATATTCCTTCAAGCACAATGCACCCTACCTCATTTTCTCCTCTCAACCCTTTAAAAACAGTGCCCCTGATTGAATCTATCCATATCTTTCCCTCCCAAATTTATCACAAAAATCCATATATTCCTCCCTCCATAAAACCGTCTTCTTTTTTCATAAACAAAGGTTGTACATGGCAAAGAAAAACACAGGATTTTTCAAAAGCAATACTTAATTACATTAAATAGTGATAAACCATTCGTAACAAAATAAAAAACAAAAGGTAGGTGTTTTTTCAAGAAAGAAATTTTCTGATATTACTTTCGTTCAGTAATCACATCAACAGTTACAAGTAAAAATAAGGATGAAATTTTAAGAAATATAGCCAGCAGTAAGAGCAGATATCCAAAAGAAATCTGTATTAAACCTTTAGCCATTGCAGATAATAGATGAAGAACACTATGAATGTTTAATTAAATGAATCCAATTTAAACTTTAATGTTAGCAACATTACTTTCACTAGTAATGAAATATTGCAAATACGTGTACAGCCAGCAAAGTTTTATTGCAAAATTTTTCTCTCATTTTGCTGGTTGAAGAAATGTCAAATTAAACTAAGTGAGTGAGTTTTTTCAGAATGTACTATCTTAAGTCATGTACCAGAAACTGTGAGAAAAAATATAGGTCATGCTATAAAAATTCCTTAGGCAATGTTTGCTGGATACAACAATGATTATGAAAAAATTTTATATTTACAAAGTAATCCTTTTGAGAATTAAGCATTGTTGTGTCTGAGCATTTTCTAAATAAACCTAACTACATTTAGCATTGTGTGTTACTTTCGAAAAATTCTTTACATTGTTTTCATAAAGCCAAAGGTAAAAAAACTTCATAAACCTTAATAACTCTAACTTACCTCCTGAAATACATTACACCATTACAGTATTTTGCCTGCTCCATGCTTCAACCTCTAAAGTACCACCATCACTTCTGTTGGAATCTCTTTCATTATTCAGAGAAATAATGTAGCAATCTATTTGACCCTCATATTTTCCACAAGATTCACCTGTAAAAATATATTGCAAGTTAGGTCACTGCAGTTCATGATCTTCACTACCTATCTATTTGACAATATTTTCAGACATGTAAAGCTCCTTATTGTATTCATGAAAGGGAGCAAAATTAAAATGTTCTTTTATTGAGAAATTGAGATAGTAAAGAGACAGAAGGAGTTACAGAAGACCCATAAACAAACTGTTATAGTTTAGAATGAATCATAATATGTATTAAAAATATGTTTGTTTATGTTGGTAAGTGCTCATTAAACGTTGGATATGTCATTGGATAAGTCATATTTTCTACAGCAATTGGTAATTCTTGCTTATGCCAAAGTGTATTTCTTTACTAAATCTCTATCCTAATCAGGTAATGAGGTTAATGCTTGAATCAAAATAAAACTAGCGGCTTGTTGCATAATAAACTAAAGCTAATATTATTAATTTATAACTAGTTTATAAATATTTCTGTTGCATAATGATTTCAAAAGAAATTAATTGCTAATATAATGCACCAACTAGATTACGTTGATATAAAATCTGAATTATCATGCACACAAAAACTCAATAAATCAAATGACCTCCCACTTAGAATGCTATAGTTTTCCCTGGAAACAATAAATGCCTGATATCCACCAAAAAACTGGATAAGAATGTATACTGATCGCTCTCTTAGTAATATAAAAGGAGCAGAAGCTGGAATATGCAGTGAAATATTCTCTCAATACATACCACTAGGACCAGGAAAACTAATTTTGAAGCCAAATTAATAATAAAAATAATAATAATAATAATAATAATAATAAAAACAACAATTACAACACTTACAGTCTCCAAGGCAGCAATACAAACAATAACTAGATACAACCCAACCATGCCAAAAATCATCCATGAAATCAGAAATAATTGTAAAATTTTATAAATGCAAGGAAAACAAAATACTGCAATGGGTTCCTTCATATATAGAACTATTTGGAAATAAACAAGCACATTTTTTAGCCAAACGAGGCTTTAATGTCCAAAAGAAACCAGGAAAAGCAATCTCACTGCAAAGAAAGTAACAATAAATAAACAAATAATATATCACAACAGGAAGAATAAGATTAAAAAAAAATTCCATATAAACCACTGATGAATGTACTGTCAAAATTAAACATCTTCTAGGAAAACAGCAGTAGCACTTTTAAGATTGAAAACAGGCCACAACTGCTTAGAGGAATACCTTCAAACAATGGGATTTTTCTCAGGAACTGTGTGCTCCTTGTGTAGAGAATATGTGCCTTTAAACACTTGCTACACTGCAAACAACTAGACCTAGAGAAAAAAAGTCCAAGAGGATCTAGTGGAATTCTCTGGGAAACAAGAGGACTAATGGTGTGAAAACAAGCTTCAGAAAAATTTTAAGGGGAGGGGGATGGATTATGTTTAGGAATCCATCTTTTAAGCAATTTGTATAAACTCAAATGATAAATATGGATTAATCCTGAGTTGAAATATTTAAATAAATCAATTTTATGCTCACAGATTAAGGTACAGCAATTGGAATTAAAATTACTATAAGATGTTTTCCATATTTTAAGTGGCAAATGTGCTGTGACATGACCACTGTGAATTATTTTATATTGCTGCTGCAGGCCATTTTATTTTACTACAAAATAGGATGTCTGTTATGTTCTAAATTGGGAGATATTGCACTAATTTGGAAACCACTCAAATTTAGACTGGAACAAAAACATACCCCCAACATCTTAGCATGGTTGTAACAATGCCATTTAAAGTATTTCTGTTTGGCTATGTTGTCTAAGACATGCAGCATAAATATAGTGCTACCACTGATATGATTAGGAAGTATCTCACTCCCACCTATCTAGAAAGATGCTATTATTTTAACAAAGCTATGTTTGCTATTTATTTTTCATTTCTTTTTTTAGTAAGGGAGGTTCCAACCCCGAAACCCCTCCCCCTAGCCTCTGTTAGTGAGTGCAATTACTTTTTTATGTACCTTTTTCACAAGTGCAAAATCACACGTTAGAAACAGCTCAAAGGTGTATTCTTGATGGTTGCTTGAAATAAATGCAAAAAAACTAGACTTTTCTGCAAAACAAAACTTGGAAGAAAATAGTTAACAGAAGAAAAAAATAGTTATGATTAATGTCTGATTCATGTCTTTTCATTTTTGGGATGAATATTCATAAATTATCTTTTTTTATATTAATGGCATAATGTAACATGAAAGTAATAAATAATATGTTACTAAGCACTTTTGTCAAACATTTTGTTTCACATACTTACACTGACAACTGCTAATTGGTAGAATTTGCTTGTAAAATGTTCACATTCAGTATTAGTAAGGTTTAGTAAGGTTGAACTTCATGCAACAGAAATGTTTAATACTAGCAACCAGTAATTTGTATCATATGAAAAGATTATGTAGGTTGGATTGTCACACTGCAGTTCACTTACTTTTAATTTTTTTAGAATTTGTTTCAGCACATAGCTTTCTGCTATCAAGATTATCTTTCAATCATAACACCATATAGGCCTGAATTGAAATGAATGGAACTGAAAAGGATAGAGAACAAGTTGAATCACAAAATCCACTCTTAGCATAGCATGCAGAAATTATTATAATAATTTAGTTACCTATGCGAAAAATTTAATGTTTTGTTTACTAATCATCAGGCAGTAAATACTATGCATACTTTCAGTTTATAATAATGAAATTAATTTCAAGACATGTATGCCTAAAGATACAAGCGATCATACACACCAGATTCTCCCTAAGAATGGCTTTAAGCTTGGAATGCTTAGTTTATGGCCTTCTTATAATCCTCTGATGGTCATTTTCTTGCATTTTCTTGTAACAATATTTTAAACAATTTTATGCAATGAAATGATGCTATATGACTGGAGTTGAAAACATATGTTAACCAGCAAAGTGTGTATTTTAGTAATAATATGATTTTGTTTTTTATAATTTGTATATTTTTAAGCAGAGAGACTAGACAATCTTGTTTTTAAGGGTATGTTGACATTTTTATTTATATCTGTACATGAAAATAATTGAAGATTACTGTTTGATACATCATGTATTTTAAAAGTTGCATTATTCTTGTATGAGAATAGGTTTTAGCGGTTTTACTTATGCTCATTAATACTGATGTTTGTACCATTTTTATTTATCATTAAAAATCAGCTGGTTCAGGAATTATTATTCAAGAACTGACAATACATATCAGGACAGTTGGTAGTGAACTCTCAATATATAAAATTTTCAGCCACATTGTTACATTACATTATGCAAAGTGTTTGTAAACAATGTAAAACTATGAAATAGGAATGAAACTGAATGTAAAACTATTTTTGTTAATGGTGATATTAATTGGTGCACTTACTTTACTTCAGTCAACAATAAACTTGTGTGTGATGTATCAGTGTTAATGTGTGTTGTGGTGTTTCTCTTCAGCTGTAATATTTGTACATTATACAGAACATATAGGGTATGGTAGAATACAAGAGTGATTAACTGTCCAGGCTAGGCATACTGAAGAATATACTGCGTGTATAACTTTTTAAAAACGTTATATTTTGAAGGAAAACAATTATTTAAATTACATATTCTATATAAACAATTTATTTTTGTGTTAGTGCATGTTCTATAAGAAGTCTGTGAGAGGAGGCTTTTTTCAAAAAATATATTTTACAAAGCTCTTGTAATAGTATTAACTAGTAGCACCACTAACAATAGTGTGCTGTGAGGGAGTAAACGCAGCTTGTGCAGATTTATAAGAACAAACACTTAACATGGCATAGACTTCCAAATACCAATGCAATCCTGTGTCTCTTATTGTATGTTTAACTCTTCATGATGCAAAACTAGAGTTTTTTCACATAAATTGCTCAATAATGCAATTTTAAAGTTTTGAGAGTGTTTTTCTATAAGAATATACATTTTTCTTGTTCTACTATCACATGTTTTTGTCAAAGAGTAATTCTGTACTCTATGGTTTTTGCCCTCCATGTGACAGTTTCTTTCACTCCATGTCCGAACTTCTGTATAGCTAGCTGATGGTGGAAGTATTTTATATTTTCACAAAATATGCAGTGAAATTCATATATTTGCTTTGTTTCAATCAGTGCATTTTTATTTTTCATACACTATCAGAGTTAACATGTTGTTGGAGTATATGACAACCCTATTCTTTCTTAGCTAAGTATGTTTTGTACCAAACCCTTTTATTTGGTACCTAAACTCTTATTTAAGTGCTACATTTGCTAAGACTGTCAAAAGTTTTCATTTTTCTATATCCTCTTTCATATAGGCAACTGAAAATTCTTTATGAAAAGTTTCAGGGTATATTCATTACTTGTCAACATAATTCTTGTACTTATACTTGCTTAGCAATCTATCTACCAATAAAAATCATTGGTACTGAAGGATTTGTTTTATATGAAGCTGATTCCAGAAATAACATACAGAGTATTTTTTTCTGCCTACTTCCATCTATATTATTCAGAATTGCCCTCTGGGAATTAAATGATTGGTTCTCAACATTTTGGTTATTTGGATATTTTATTCTCCTTAGAAATTTAGCTATCAGATGTATCAGGGCACAGTGGTAATGAGGTCATTTAATATTGTAAAGCATTCACTTCAGAGTGTATTTTTCAATTTGAGGAAAAGATTGTAATTAGGTGACTCATATCCGGACTGTAAGTTGGTTGAGGGAGTCTTTTCCATGGATGTACTTATACTGAATTCAACAGGTATACCAAAGTCTATAATAATATGACCACCATGAAAATATTTAAACTATTGGGAAGTACAGCCTCTTGTAGAGTTGCCACACTCTTCATAAATAACTCATACATTTTTGTAAGTGTACAACCATGTAAAATTTCAGTTTTAATTAAATTGTTTTATTTCAGACCTCTAATATCATATGATTAATTTTTATTGTCCTGCCTTTAAATGGCCTGTAGACAGACATAAGCAACTGAGTTGAATCTGCACACACTATTAAGAATGACTTATGAAATAGATAACACTCACACATTCATGGGAAAGGGAGCATGGTGCAGTGCTTATTATTTCTGAGATCACTCTCACATGTATAATTTTATTTCCATTTCTATAGCAATTATATAATTTTTATGCAGTTTTTTTATATTATACTTTTATTTACTTCAATCTTAAAGTATGACATGCTTAACTTAAACTTACTGGTATGAAAGTAATTTCATATAAGCTGACTATTAAATTAAACTTTAACTACTTACTCCATATTTTAATTACAAAAACATTTATGAAGAACATACTAAAATAAAAATACAAATTATAATAGGACTATGAATATCTATTAGTGAATAACTTATAATTTCCTTAGTTGTACCTTTAAATTTGTAAACAGGCTCTTACCTTCTGTTAAAAAATGGGTTCTATTTTTTTTTTGTAAATGTTTGCAACTTATAATAATGTGCGGAAATGCTGGTTTTATGTGTCGATTAAGTGTAAGCATTGAAATGAGTAGTATTGTTTTAATCATTTGGACAATGTGTTAATAGGAATTGTATCAGATGGAAGGGGTTTTGTATGTCATTCTTAACACACAGAGAGATCTCTACTAAGCAATAGAGTTTATTGCAATTTTCTTCTATCCGTAATAAATTTGTAGAAAAATACTTTGGGAAAAGGAGTGTTTGAGAAATGTACATTTTCCTTTAGGTTGGTGAGAGAATTTTCACTTGAGGAATAAGGAGAAGGCTGTTTCCCAGTACAATGCATGCCAAGTTTCTGAAGTCAGCCAAAGGAATGGTATTATCTTTTGCTTGTAATGTTTAATTCCTAAGACTTCTTTCATTATTTATAGAAAGACTTTTTTATGACAAATGAAAGCAACTAGCATTGAAACACCCTTATTTTAGCTTTTAATGAAAGAAAATAACTTAAAATATGTATTTTATACTTACAATAAAAAACAAACAGGTAGCGTTTAGCTACTGTAAAAAAAAATAAACACTTGTACATTAACTATTTCATTTTAAAAAACAATCTTATATGTTACACTTATATAAGTCTCTCTGCCCACCCTTCTATAAATTATTCTTGCAAAAGCTTATTTTAAAAGCTTATTCTTCTTTCTACTTCATGTTCATTGAGATAAACATTTACAAAAATAGTTTCATCACACATTTTGTTATAGGACAAGAGGGTTACAGAAGGCTGAAGGGGTAGTCAAATCTTTAAAAAGGAGAACTATGTGCTGGCTTTGAAGTTCCACACTTTGCATTACCACCAGAAACATGTGAATGGTGACTTAGCACTCTTAAAAATGACTTTCAAGTATTGCAAAATTCAAACCAATAACAATGAACACCTTGAAAAGGTTATGCTCCAAAAGCTTTATTTCACGTAAATTGTGTCTTTTAACAAGATGTACGTTTTTTTTTATCTTTTATGGTTTACCATTTACACAAAAGTACACAAAATTCATTCAAAATAAGAGAACTTCACAGGCTATTCTTGGAAAATTCAAGACATAAATTTTATTTGTCATTCAAATATCTTAAGCATATTATGTTTCAAACAAAATCATTAGAGCTATTTTTGATAAATATTGAGTTGTTAAAAGTAGCTTTGGTGGGAGAATTTTCTCAAAAACGTTAATTTCACATCCTTGAAAAATGCTGAATTAAATACCCAGTTTGGTTACTTTTTTAGAAGCTTTGTAACAGTGAAGGCAAAATTCAGTATTTAAACATTAGGAGTCAAATTTGGGACAGGTTTGCTTCACTTACTCTGTAATTTATACAAACTACAAATATTTCAGTAATTTACAGACTAAGTGAAGCAGACATGTCCCATATTTGACTCCCAATGCTTAAATACCAAGTTTGCTATTTACCCAAGATTTCATTTTTGAGCTACGTTGTTCACAAACATGCATGCCCTCAAAACATGTATGGTTGATGAAATCTCAATATCAAATTTTGGGTAGTAAGTGGTAGAGAAAGTAGAAAAATCTGATGTGACACATTCATAAACTTTCTTGCCAATGGAAAATCACATATACAGTATTATATGTATTCTTTATATACTATATTATCCAGTTAAAAAGTAATTTTTCTATCCATTTTACATTATTGACAATGTATATTTCATCTAGGAATGATATGAAATTAAGCAACAAGGTTTCAACTTGCAGAAACAATATCCAAAGTTTTATTTGTGGTAACAAGCAGTTGCAATTGAAGAAAAAAGAGGATAAAAAAAATAATATCAAACTTTCAAGCAATGTCCATTAGGTGATGCTTGGGAAAGGTCTAAACTTATAGTATGGAATATTTTGAAAACAGCCAACTAACACTACAAGAAATATTTGACACAAGTTGTGTATTTTAATGAGCTCTAAAATTTTCTTCCAATAAGTTTCTGTTTATCTTTTAAGAATTTGTGTGTTGCACAAAACTATACAAGCCAAATAAAGGAAACTTTATAGGACATTTACAGAAAATTCAAGACATCTATTTAATTTCTCATGTCAATATATTAAACATATAACATTTAAAATCACAACTGTTTGAGCCAATGTTTAATTATAAATAAACAATAATGATAATTATATTATTAAAAAGGGTACATTGGGGCAGGGAATTCTCTTGAAAAACACAAATGTGTGCACATGAACATTTTTCTAAAAATGCATCCTTTTTTTTCTTTCTTTTCTTTTTGTTTGTTCAGGGTGGTAGAGAAATTAGAAATGGATGCATTTATATTTTAACAGTTTAGAGAAATATTATACAACAAAATAAATTATTTTAAATAAAAGAGAGAACTAACCTATCTTGATATTTAAACATTCAATTAAAAAAAAAAAAATTAGCATACTCCTTCATTAACACCATCCATAAAGCGCCACTGTCTGGGATGTGCAAGGTTAGATGCATGCATCTGAAGCTTAGCTGTAATATACTAACATAAATTTGTCTATTTGAATTATAGCAACATGAAAAGTGCATAAAACTCATTCATCTGTGTAATGTGCATAGAATCATCTCTGAGCAGATGGCAATCATACTCCTTCCACATGGTAGCTATAAATGTTTTTTTATAATTGCTGTTTTCTAAAGAGATAAATCACTTTTGCTGTTATAGATGCTTATGTTGAATTTAATTTGGAATCGTAGATTTTCTAACCTTCCTTTTACATCATGTGATACAGTATGCTTTACAAGTATTAATATTTAATGTAGATGAGTAAAAATGAGTGCATCAAGATGTTAAAATTAGTACCAATTAGACCTGAGGAGCATTTTTTCAAAACTCGACAAATGTAAAAATTAAAATTTTCAGAAACTGAGTTTTTTATTTTATAGCAATATCTTATTCATTTCAAGAACTTATTTTTGTTTGTTTGTTTGTTTGTTAAACTATGGGGAAATATTATATGGATAATATTACATAATGAAAGCTAAACACAATATGATTTATATACTAATATTTTATTATTCTAATTTACAAGCTTTTTCAAAACTCTGCTTATCTTCAGAACTGGTTCTACAAAACACTACATATGATCTGCTGTTCATGGAAACCTTTTTCAACTTAGGAAACAGTTATATAAACTAAAGGTTTAACGATATAAAAACATATTATTGTTATATATGCACTTTACACAAGTAACTACCAGCATTAAGTTACAAAGCAAGGGCAAAAATGTTTCTCTTAACCCTTATAATCATGCTTTACTTTATATGTTAAATACTTAATTTAAGTGAATTTAAAAATTAGATTTCAGTATTTCTTCTTCATCATAACAAATCACAGAGTCCTGAGGATCAGTATTACCTGTTGAAAGATTCATTCTACGCAAATTTCTCGTCGCATCATTGTAAAATTTAGTGGCCGTTATTGACACAGTAAAGTAGTTAAGAAGCTTGAACACATCATTTGCTTTTTCAAAGCTTACAATGTTCCTCCTAGCTTGTACTGCCATGGTGTCCATGATACTTTTGAAATTTATTTTTTCTTTTGGTTTAATCACATCTACCACTGTACCACATCCTGTGTATAGATTTTTTTTTTATTCTCACTTTGGGAAGTATCATTTGCTGTTGATTGTAGCTCTTCTCTCATCTTGAAAGGAAGTTTGGTCTTCGCTGCACAGAAGTCTTGTAATCATAGATGTCCCATTCCATTCCCATTGCTTTACTTTTCCATGTGATCTTAGAATGTCATAGTATTCACCACAGAATAGTTTCCTTCTTTCTAAGACTTTTTCGATTCTGTCGAAAATTCTGGTCTGCTGGCATATAATTGTTCACGGATGGGATAAAAATGTGTTATACTGTTAAATAGTTTACTTTCCATAAGAAATGTCATCAAAGTAGTCATCAAAATGGCATTCTTGATTTTTCCTGTGTATGAATCGGAAAACAGATGAATGTATTTAGGCTTCCTTCTTGATGAATTCAACTGCACTTCAAGCTCTTTTAAGAAGTGAACCGATGCACTTACTACTTATTGGCCCCATGAGATGATCCTATCAAAACAAATCTTTATGGTATCAGGTTCTTGCTGTTTCATGTAACCTGTACATTGTTTGATGTTCATGTTTTGTTTCCAAATTAACCTCATTTTTACCTTTACTAAATATTCTTTGCAGGTTGAACACACTTCAATCTTTGGGCTTCTGAAGCCCAGATTAAACTTTGTATAAAATACAGTCTTAAATTTGGACAGGAACATGCATGTAACTCATCTGAATTTCTTTGCCTGCAAACTCTCTCCCACATTATTTTAATATTTAGGTCTGATGGTAGGTAGCTTCTACTTACTTTTTCCTATGAGTAATGACTTTCTTGGCTTTTATATTGTATGGTGTGATCTATAATAGCTTCTGTAATTAGCTTGTCTTCCTTTTTGCTTTGGTCACCACCTGTCTTTTCTGTTGGATCTTCTCCTTTTACATAAAAGTTGTTGGCTAATCTATTGAGCCAATTAAAAGAGACACCTGAAATGATGGCAAATACAGTATAAACAAACACATTTTTTACTTTTAGTTCAACAATACATAAGTGGAGAAATAAACATATTGTAGTCACCTGTAATGCTCCAAGCTGGCAGCAAAAACTGGAACAAATGTCCCATCATTTTTTCTTAGCTGATATTTTATAGATATGGCCTTTGGGTTTTTATTATCATCCAGATCAGTAACTCTGTGCTGAAGACTTTAAATATGCATATATTTAAGAAGAAGCTTATCTTGATTGGTCTTGGATTTATCTTGTAGCAAAGAATGGAAACCTGTTCAAAATTATTTGTGTTTTAGTATTACAGACTAATGGTATTCAAAAATACCCCTTTATAAGCATTAACAATAATTATATCTAAGAGTGTAAATATATGATTTGCTTACTTGTCATATCATCAAGGCAAATATCAGAGATGCGACATTTTGTTCCTGATTTGGGGTACTCATTATGACTGCAGGCAATGTCTGGTTTAAATATGCCATAAAGGATTTCTCTTCCTTTTCTTGTCTCTCTTGTCATTACTCCTCCTGTGTTGCCTTCTACAAGGAACTATATTGACAGAATCAGTATAATCTGGATTCTCATTTGACATTATATAGCTATACTTTCACTCATGTATCACAACAATCCACAAGGTAAACCATTCACTCTATTTCCCACGCTTTTGAATGCATCAAATTGCATTGTATCATTATGGGCAACTTTGGAGCATTAAATCTCGTTGTTTAAAAATAACAGTGCCAAGAAACATTTTTAAGACACCAAGTTTCCTTCCTTATAACACTGCAAATTAAATGGTGTCCATACAAAATGCATTATCGGTCAAGTAAAACTTTACAAATGCATCCAATCCACTTGTCTGGTTTTGCAGAATTTCAAGTATTTTACAGTTCTATAGCAACTCCATTTGCAGATTTTTGATAAAATAAACAACAGGAGCTGGCTATCAAATTGTGCAGTGGACATATGTAACTCATTTTCACCCAAAAGTATAAATGTCGACTTTTGAAAAAAATGCTTAGATATACATATGTGTATTGTAACATATTATTTGTTGTTATCTGGTACATAACCCTAAGTTCTAACTGTGAGTTTGTAATTTTGTTTACAAGCTTCATTTAGTTATAGATCTGCATAAGTCGGTATTGAGCAATGTACTTCTAAATATTTTGTTTCCATAAAGAAATACCGCAGAAGTAGAAATACGGAAGGAATTGCCAAGTGTGTGGTGCCTATTATTTCAAAAGAACTGAATGTGTGCATGGATTATAGTGACTAATGGATATAAAAGCTCTGTATCTGAAGCTTAATTCCTATTTTCTTACTAATATACATTCCAAGCAATTGAGGTTGATGGTTTTTATCCTGGATATCTTGTGTGACTCCTTCAGAATTTCTGAAGAAGAAAATGAAGAAGACTTTCTTTATTGTATCCTCAGCCAAGATTTTCTTTTTATAAAACTTTGCAGCACCTGCTAATGCCATGTGCTGAATTATAGATTAATTTGTCATAGTTGTATGATTTAACATGAATGTTCAGGTTTCTGCCCAGTGGCAATCCTGAAATATTGTTAATGAGCGAATTTATTATTAAATAACTGATAACACACACTCAAGCATACTCTCATTCACACATCAGATCTGGAGATACCAAGAAAAATTTCCTGAGCCCAGCCGAAATCCAACCATGGACCAGTCCACAGCAAGCAGACTCTGTACCAATTGAGCTATGGAACCATCAATGATTAGATATATGTTATTTTAAAATGTAGACATATTGGCAGCTCAAGTTATGGGTGAATCAACTGCCTCTAATTAATTTTTAATTTACTTGGCCTATTATGTGTCAAATACATCAGAGGTGCTGGAGAAAAGAAAATATGGAGGGGCTCAATAACAGAGAATTCAATTTACAAATTTATTGTTGTAGTTATCCATCAATATGCATTATACTTAATATATTGCATAGGATAATTCAAAATATTTGGTCCTTGCAACAAAAAAATTAAGCATTAGTTAACGTCCAAAGATTGAAATTAGAATTAAAGTTATTATTTGGATATTAAATGCTAACATTTAACACTAATGTGTTACATGTAGGTTTCTATATTACACTACTCTGCATTTTCAAACTTTTTGTCAGATAATTTCTTAAAAGTAGGTGTTCTTGAATCAAGTTTTTATGCTGATTCCAGAAATAACTTCCGTTTTTTTCTATCACATCAGGTTTTTACACAAAATAAGAAGTAATGT
Source organism: Deroplatys truncata (assembly GCA_030765065.1). Classification (NCBI taxonomy): domain Eukaryota; kingdom Metazoa; phylum Arthropoda; class Insecta; order Mantodea; family Mantidae; genus Deroplatys; species Deroplatys truncata. The sequence goes on from CM060985.1 coordinate 102,205,644, forward strand.
TTTGATAATTTTACTAATGAGCGTAAAAAAGTATTCAAATACCATTTCACACAAGGTAAGTTTTTACTCAGGAAACATTTTGAGAATACTCTCAAGAACTCCCCTAATTTATTTCATGACTACATTTTAACAAAACAAGAAGCCAAAGTGTTTCATTTAATTTTTTTCAAACTTTCTCTTCTTTGACTTCGTTGCAGATCCTTGAAGATGACTTTCCCTCCTCAACATCCAACAGTAGTCGGCCATCATAGTTTCATTCCATCTCCCCTGGTACCTCCTCTCCATTTCCTTAATATCTTGGTGAAAACGTTTACCCTGCTCTTCACTGTAATGTCCCAGATTTTTCTGGAAAGTATTCGATATGTGAATGTAGAAAATGCACCTTTACACTCATGTTATAACCCATCTTCTTGAAATTTTCTAACATTGTTTTGACAATGGCCTTGTAATTAGAATCTTTGTTATTGCCTAAGAAGTTTTCAGTAACTGATCGGAAGGGCGGTCCATGCTTCTATTTCTCTCTCATTCATTGTCTTCTCAAAATCTTCATCCTTCATCAATTTCTTTATTTGAAGACCAACAAAATTCCAGCCTTTAATTTCCCTTATGTAATGAAGGGAAATTTCTTGGAAAGGTACTTGAAGCAGGGCCCATCCTGTGGTAGAGCCCTTACAAATTGCTTCATCAAACCCAATTTTATGTGTAGTGGCGGAAGCAATATCTTGTCTCTCTACAAGCAGTTCGTGCAGGATGTTTTTAGTTCCAGGCAACAAGTTTCTCCGCTGTGGCCATACTTTCACACTCCAATGTCTTTGCTTTGGCTGACTGTCCTACATAAGGTAATTATGTACCTTAAGTGCATCTGTGCTATGTTAGTTGTTGGATCATGACCGAAATGGGATAATCAAATTCCTAAAATATAATTATACTGTTTGCATCAGGAAGTATATATGTATTTACTTTTTGGTTTCTACCAGCACATGTTGGCTTTTTCTCCATTGGTAAATCCCATCTTTCGTGCATGACTACTGCTTGAACTATCACAAACTAACTATAAAGTTGCAATGCAATCAGAGAACAGAAAACACAATGTAAACAAACATAACAACATCATACCTAGCAACTAATCAACTGAATAGAAGAAACAACTGTCAGTGTAGAAACTTTTAAAGTATGATTTCTCATAAACTACTTGCACTAGAGTCCTGCAACAAGCACCACGACATTATAATTTACTCCATTTTTATTTTGTTAATGTCAATATGCATTGTTTCATTTAAAAATTGTATGTTTGTTCAAAAATATACTTTCTAAGCATTATTAAAATCGATGTACAGCCTACAAATACCAGCTCCTGACTACCATTCAATTCTATGAAAACCACACATCAATAGCCCATTCCATTTCCAAAATATTTGCAATGCAAGTTTTAGGTGATTTACCTGTATAAGGCCAGACACTTGGTGAAAAACTGGTTTAAAGAACAAAAGATACTATGGTGCTCTCCTTATAGTTCAGCACTAGTTTTCTAGCCAGTTTTACAAACTCGTACCATACACATTTATTGCTAATAACCCTCAAAACTCTCACTAAGCAGTTACATGCATCCATTGTCAAAATAGGTAAGTTCAATAGAAATGAGAAAATCTATAAAACTATAAAAGTGATATTTCATGAAAATTAGAGACATATCCAAAAAGAATGTTGTACTGTAATCCCTTATAGATGTTACATTAATTTTTCACTTCTGGTGTGAACTACGAACACATCTTTGCTAAAGCATACAAATTAGTTTGTGTCACCTGATTAATAGCATTGAAATGTCTAATTGAGGCTCAAAACTATGCAAAAGGGCTTTGATATACAGTAAAGTTTGTGATGATAGCCTAGTTTTGAATTCAAAATACAATGATCATCAAATTTCAAAGTAATTGAACTCTATCATAGCCGATTATTCAGTATTATGAAGTGACAGTATAAGTTCACAGTAAAGCCAATTTTTTGGCTTTATTATTATTTAGTGGTTGGGGATTTGATGTTTCTGCTTATGATATCAATACATGAAAACATTATACCAGCTAAAACTTTAAGGTCAGTGAAAGAGAATTAAATTGGTAATGTGGTGTTCCCTTCAGCATAGCTATTGAATAGTTAAACATTAAATAAATAAAAAGTTCCCTAGAGTGCTGCATATAGTACAATAAATTATTAGTTACTGATCAGAATCACTGAATAGGTTAACTTTCTCAGGTGACAACAAAACTTGAATAAATAAAAAATGTATCTCATGGCAAGAAGTTTAATCATTAATCTTTGAGTCTCTATCATTGTTTGCAGTCTGCTTACCACATGGTTTAAAGCTATCTGTAGCTTCTTTGCAGAATATTTAAGAACTAATTATCTAGCTGGTTAGGAATAAGAAACTTAGCTGCAGAAGAAAGTGTCTTTGTCAACAGGGACATTGTTCTCATGTATGGCTATAATCTGTGGGTTATGAATATCTAGGAGAGGTTGATTCACATAATATATCATAAAAATCAATATCACATTCTATCTGTTATGTTTTAGAAGGTTAAACTGGATGTTAAGGTTACAAAGGGCATTAAAATATAACTAATATCTGTTTATTCTGTGTTTCTTAATTTACCCCATGTATTATGAATTCTGAGTAACCTTTTCGCAGAATCATAAAACTCACTGTCTTTATAACTCATCGCCCTCTAGGTCATAAGTCAAGTTTTCAGGATTCTATCATGCTTAAAAGTAATATACCTTTTATTAAAACTGTAGAGATAATTTTCACTACAGAAATAAAAATCAAATACATTCACTGTAACTCTCACCTACAAACAGAGTTCTGAGATAGCTGTTCCTATCATTAAAAGAAGGATCACAAACAGAGGAGATGGGAAGCATTAAAATGTAATCTTGGGTAGGAAACAAGGACACTATTAGCTAATAAATTGATCAGAAAATTAAGGAAGCCAAGTTTATCAGTTGTTCAAGAATAGTGCATTGTTGTTGGTAATACCTTATTACTCTTTTTTAAGCCCAATGCCTTTTTACTTTTACTTTAACTGCAATTTATAATATTTATAATATTCACATCTTTTATTATTGTATGCCAGTAGAAATTACTGTCAACCTCAATTGCAAATTTAGTATGCATACTACATAAATAAGAACTGCATACAGAATACATATGTACATTTTCTCTGCTAGAATGTAACTGCTACTGAAATATGCCCAAAATTGAGCATTCACCGGGTCTTGAATATAAATATGTCAACCTATCTTTAAGAGTAAGACCCACTAAAATATGCTATTTAATATAAAAGGATAATATTTAATATAAGAGTTATTAGCACTGACTTGAAGTACCCTTCCATGCCATCATATAAATAAAATAAAGAAAACAAATATACAGGAAACCTCCTTTCTCTCACCTTAATTATTATATTTCCATCCATACTAGGGTCCAGCTATAAATTCTCCATCTAATGACTACTACATAAAGATAAATTGTGCATGAAGATATGTTCTTTCAACCATATAATAAAACCACTATGATCAGTGATAGCAAATGACAAAAATGATACGCTTATGAATGGAAAAAGACAAGATGATTAATATTTTCAGAAGGAAATATTATGTACAAAGAATGCAGTATTTATCAATGCCTAATAATTATTATAGATTGTAAGTTATTTAATGACAAAAAAGTTGTGTTGTTTTTATGATGTTGACTACATAAGCGAAAGGGTATACTCCTCCCTGAGCCTTGATGTTGTAGTTTATATTTAAATGCTAGATTTTGCAGCCTATAAGTTTATAGATTTTGTAAAATGCCTGTAGTAGACAATCAAAGCTTCTTTATCAAGTTTCTTAAGCTACTCATAAGCTTCTCTTGTATTGAAACATAAATATTTGCATATGAAGTACCTTTTTTTTTTCTTCTTTCTTCAAAATTTGTGAACTGCACATGATATTTTACATGTAATGATGCTTGCTTTATGTCCATATATCAGAATGGTCCCTCAGGTTAGCAAATGCTATGTGTAGGGAAAAATATTTGAAGTTTTCTCAGTTTTGAAGTGAAATAGTGGTGAAATGAAGGAAGTTTGCAGAAAGGAGTAGCAGTTCAGTAGAACCCACTCCTGCCTTCTCTCTCTATTTACTTTTAGGTGTGACAAATTGCTCCCAAGATAATAGATGCCAGGGATAGTTTTACTAACAGCTTTGGTGTACAATACTTATAGTCTCAATTTATGAGTAGTTGTTTCTTAAGCGCATAATAATTAAATTAAAAGTCAAGAACTTAATTATGTGTTACCAACTTTCACTAGAGAAACAGATTTTTTTTAAAAAAGTACAGAAACCGATCATGTTTAATTCTCAGGAAAATGCCCCCCCCTCAAAAAAAAAACTATTTCAAGCTAAAATATTTTGAATAGCTCATTTTATGGCTATATCTTATTGGACATAGGTACATAAAATAATATCATAGCAAAATATTGATAAATATTAACACGAAAAAAAATATAAAAGATTTATTCTGGTTTAAAGAAGATTAGCACAATATTACTAATAATATACAAGAGATACACAATTAATGAACTGATCCATAAACTTAGAACTTTATATCAAGTCTATTTTTTGCAGATGTAGTTAGAGAGATATTAATGAAGTCAAAATGAAGAAATGCCATTGTTCTTCACTGTTGATCCTTTTTTACAAAAATTTATTGTTCAGAAAAAAACAAAGATTTAGATATTGTCAAATAGCTTTTGACTTTCTTAAACTGGGTTATTTTCTATATTTACAACACATCCATTTAAACATCACTGCTGAGCCTGTATAAGCTGTGTCTAAAAATAGGTAAAACAGAAATAACCTAATGGTAAGCAAAACTTGTTTTAAACACTCTAATTCAGTTTCTTATTATATGCATTAAAACCCATTAGTCAATAGCTCAGGATAGGAGCAATGCCCCTGAAAAATGTCCTAATTAAATAAAAGTAAGCAATGTGTAAAGCGTTACAGCCACTGACTACTTACCTAATGTATGCTATTTGCCTTTTTCTTTTCTCATTATTTCATTTGTTATTAAAGCCAATTAATTTTTATTATTGTCAACATACAAGTAAAGTAATCTACATGCTGAACTTTTACAATAGTTAGGATCAAAGAAGCAATAGTTCTAACTACAATAAGTGACATTTTGATATTAGTTAAGATAATTCATTACAGCAGATGACTCCTTATATTAACATTCATTATAGGACATCTGCCTACAGTTTCTCTTATTAACTGCTAAATGCAACTTAATGGTTTGTTTATAAACACTCTTTTCTCTTATGAACAAACTACAACAGCTACACCAAGCTCCCAATTGTTTCTTCCATATCAAGAAACTAGAGCATCTGATGTACTTTCCAACATACTACCTGTCTGATGAAAGAGTGCAGTTTTCAGGTGAGATTGCTAGTGTGCCATGTTTAGGCTGAGACAGGAGAGATAATGCCCAAACAAGTACAGTCTGACCATCAAAACATCAACAAAACATACATAATGGAATAGTCAGACCTTTACGTTTCTCTTCTTTACAAAATTGTAACACATTCTACTTTGCAAGTGTATGACTTCACATGGCGGTGTTTGCATTTTGACTTGTTAATGAACCCATCCAATGTAAATAACAGACTCAACTGCTGCATTTCTTTACTGCAGACCTCTACATGCAATGCATCGGAATGGTGATGTAGTATTGCCTGTCTGTTATGTTTCTGTGCAAGTTTCCTCTGCCTCCTGTCTGCACTTATTCCTCAGACAGGTAGTAGTTCATTTTCAGTTCAACAGTACTTGTCTTTCACTTCAAAACAGAGAAACCTAAAGAGAAATTTTGGAGCATTTTACTAAATTTTGAGCTCATTCATTCTCTAAATAAGTGTTGGACATCCATATTTCTTACCAAAATAAATGTACACACACAAATAGTAAACGCTTTATTTACTGCAGGGATTTTTCATGTATAAATAAGAGGTAGAATTGAAAAGTATTTCTTCAACATGCAAATTGTGTTTATAAAAAATGTGTCACAGTTTGCTGCTATTTAAAACTTCACAGGTTACTTCAACTGCCATTTCATTGTGCTCTTTGTATACACAAACGAAGAATAAAGAAGTCTAAGATAAGTTAATACACTGCAGATCCCTACTTCAGGAACACAACAGCAGTAATACATGCTATTAGCAAGAAATAACATTTAATTTACTACTCATAAACAATTGCCTAAGAAAAGCTTCATAGGTAAATTCAGAGCTTGTGACACACTTTAAGGTATATAATTGTTCTTAAAAAGACAACAAAGAATTAAAGGAAAATTCAAAAAGTAGAGGATCCTTCCAAAATAATTAGTTCTCTTTAACAACAGCTAACTTAGCCAATTCAAACTGGGCTTCTGAACTTCTAAATGATGCAATTTTTAAAAAAGTTGCTGTATTAAACAGATGAATATATTTTTTAAACTCTAAACAAAATAAAACTGTTAAAATCTTATTTAGGCTGAAGTTATATTGAGACTTAGTAAATAAATCTTTAAGACTCTATCAGATGAAATCAGTTTGTTCAAGGCATACCTTACATTTCAGGTTTATTAAACTGTAGCTACCTATGTATGCAGTTTGTTTTCACAGTGACAAATGGAGATGTTTCAAAGTGAGCATTTTATTTTTTTGGCTTTCTTCCTTCTTAATATTTTGATGTTGCCAAAGAACTCTTCTACAGAGTATCACATAGTGAAAGTCTGCTTTCATTCTCTCTTCACTTCAAAGTTTGAAGTAGCATTGTTCCTATTGGAAGTGTCTTTTGTTACTTGACTCTAACTGATATTTGTTTTAAGAGATCATGAAGAAGGATTCCAGAGAATGAACCATGGTAATGCCTAGAGCTTTTCAAGAGATTGAAAACATAAAAACAAAGTGAAGAGACAGCACAGTAGCCATGAAGGAGAAAGGCAAACAAACTTTTGATAGCAATTGTAAAAGGTTGTTTTGTAAATAAAAGTAAACATGTGATGTGTTACACTCAATGACTTTCTCTACCCTCTATCACTTATTAGTGGGTATATAAATTATTCTCACAAAAATTTATTTTCCTACCTACTTCATTTTACTCAAGATAAACCTTTCTGTAAATAGCTGCATTACATATTTTGTTATAGATACAAAGGGAATGATGATATTAAAATGTTTTAGGACTGACACTATATGCTGGCCTTAAAATTCCATACTCTTTCCATGGCATCATGAGACACATTTGAAAATTGACAGGACTTTACAAGAATGGCTAAGTAGTGAACAATTTGAACCATTAATAATGGATATTTTGGAAATGGTTGATACCACAAAAAATTGTTTGAAATATGTAGTGTGTTTTAAATAGAGATCTACATCTTTTATGTTTAGTTATGTAGTTGCTTAACATTTACCAGTTGTAGAACATTACACAACATTCCTACTGGCTGAACAGGATTTCAAAGACTATTCCCAGAAAATTCAAGACATGCATTTTATTTGTCATGTAAATATCTTTAAATATATGGCACTTTAATAAAAATTGTTAGAACCATTTCTTAGAAAGTCTAAAATGTTGAATAATATATCATGTAAAGGGTAGTTTGGGGTGGGGGAGTTTTCTTGAAAGTCTTAGCACATTTTTGGAAGGTACTGAACCTAAATACCAAGTTTGGTACTTATCCGACTTTATGTTTTTTGAGTTATGCTGTTCACAAACAAACACACACATACAAAGACCTTTTTCTAAAAATGATTTTTGGATTCAAAGTGCATCAGAACATGTACTTCTGGTAAAATCTTGGTATCAAATTTTTGGGTGCAAACTTTCTCTACCTACTATGAATGTGGAAGAGAAAGTAAAAATCTCAAAAATGTAAATAAGATTTAGTTATTTACCACACTCCTGATAACAGCATCTCATAACAATAGTCGGTTTCTCTTTTGTTCATTTTTCCAACCTGTTCATTCATCTTGATCATCACTCTTCATTTCCTGGCATGCATTTTCTACTTCTGAGTCTTTCATTCAATTTATTGCCATCTCATCTGTTTATTCCTCTTCATTTCTATTATTTAGAAGCTTCAATGGTATCCAATTCCTGATTCCCAGAATGGCAAATAACCAAACCAAATTAAAATTTTTGCAATATTTATTTACATAAATAAAAACATAACCAACAACGTTCTCTCATCTTGTTGCATACACTACTAGCTTTACTCTGATCTTTCTCTGCTTTTTGCTTTCATAGCTTCCAATTGCTAAGACAGTTCTATGCATTAATATGACACATTCTTGAACTTTACCAATACACTTTCCAATTTCTCAAAAGAAACACCAGAAGGAGCCCACATAGCCTAGCTTCCTTTATTTGGAATAATGCTTCCTATAATTTTAATGTGAAAGAGGAATGAAAGCAAATTGTAACTGTTATGCTAAGCAAAAGTGAAAATTAATGTTTTGAGGAATACTTCTATTTGAGAGCCATGATCATACTTCATGGAGGTATTACACAGAAATAATTAGAAACAACTGAAAGCAGCCTTGATCAGCATAAGAGAAAATAAATTCTCTTATTGCTATGTACTGTGACACTGATTTTTTGACAGCAATGTGATGTTAATACAGCTGATGAAATATTTGGCTAGCACATACTGTTTCATTAATTACACGCACTTCCATTGCAATGTATTATATTAATATTATATATACTATATGTTATGATGTAGAAATGTGTTCAGGTGTGATATGCATATTGTAAATGTTGTTATTGCTACCAAAGTTTGAAATATTATACAGATACATATATTATTATTGGAAACTATGGATTGTCTGAAATAGATAATAACCGAATTAAACTTACTTGTTGTGTTATTTTGTAAGACCAAAACTATTGCAAGGTATTACTACTTCAACAGTACACCTACTAAATCCCTTTCCAAGCTTACATTTCCATTCATTTCTGCACCTTTCAATTCTCTCAGATGTAAGGTTTGTTTATTTATTGCTTTGAAGAAACATATGCTATGAATAATAATTATAGTATGAAAATAATAAAGAGAAACTGCAGTCAGCTCGTATTATTGTATTAAATGAGGAAATTCTTCTCATTCTCTCCCACTTTCTCACTGTTTCCCCTTCTTCGCCTCTCCCTCATGCCATTTCTTCCTCTTTCTCCCCCCTCTCCCCTATTTACACTTCTCCCTGCACAACTTACATATCATGTGATACTTTGATAAACTGTGATAAAACTGTTTTTTCTGGAATTAATTAAAACATAAGTAAAAGACTGTTTCATGCTATCCAGAATTTTACGTTTTCCATCTCCAAAACAGTACAAGTTGACTTTTTCTGTTCAGTTATTTTCTGTACTCTAACATCAACATATGAATACATTATGATAAATCTATTATGAGAATAACTTTTCATAAGCATTTTCCTTCCATTTGCATTATTTTTGTTTCTATATTAATTTTAAAATTTAAATATTACTTAATAACTCACCTTAATCGATTTACTTCCAAAGATGTTTCCTTTCATAATGCTACTGAATTTCTGCACTCCCATACTCAACAATACGGTGAAATAATTGATACTTACTCCGACAACAGCACCACTACACAACAAGCTCCAAGCTTACCAATATGCTTTACATCAACTCACATGAGCATATGAAACATATGACTGTGTCCATGTCCGACATAATATGCAGTACAATATTTAACCAGTATATAAAGTATTTTGACATAGTATGAAATAAAATATTGAACATAAATACAGGAAAGGTTTTTTTTTCAGGACTCGTAAACATCTTATTCATCCTGAAAAAATTCACTTTCCTATACCGTTACATAAATAACTATTACAGTACACAAACTTGTGTCTCTTCCTTATGCTTGCAATGGAACTACATTTTTCTAACGGTAACTAGCATTTAAATGGATAATGGGGAGGCAGTTAAATGCACAACTATATTATGCACTCGAAGACTGCAGTTTTTGAGTAATCACACTACTTAGATGAGCAGTCAATATGATGTGTTTTCTATTGTTATGCTAAGCATGAGCATGTGGTTTTATTTTACCTGAATTATAATTTTTCTTAATTTTGATAATGCAAAATTAGTTGTTAAGAATACAGAACTAAGTTCAATGAAAAAATGACCTCCAAATGAGTTGAGAGAATGTCCAAGATTAGAATGGTACTAAAATGTACTAAAACAGCCAGGATTCATAATCACATTATGGAAATAATTTTTGCAATAAATATACAAATATAATACCTCAAACAGCTATTCAAAATGAAATGCTAAACATAGGCCCCTTAAATGAACTTTATAGAAATGCCCAGCAAGACATTTTTGAATGAAATGTTGAATGATTATTTCACAATTGCAGAGAAACACTGTGCTCTTATGTCAACAAGAAAGAAAGAAGGGGAAAATGATAAAGAATCTGACAAAAAACACATACCCATTTAAAAGTGGTGTCCAACTACTGAAGATGATGTTATACATCTGGTGGATCAGGAAAGATTCCTTTTCTGAGTTGCTTTCCATATCTGCTGACATTTATTACTAGACATTGGATTTGTATGCATTAAAAATACCTAAAATATGCATGCATTTATGGTCAAAATCTTTTAAATATGCTCTAATTTAAAAAATATGCACTAATGATGCAATAAAATTATAAACTATAAGCTTATGCTTTTAGGTACCTATTAAGTACATTCTTGAAGAAACACTTCATTCCATTCCAATCATTGTAATTTGATTTGCAGTATGCAATAATCTTTTTCTCCAAATGCTCAGATATAAGTTCATGATGTTTATGGGTTAACACCTTTGTCTGTTGAGAAGAACCTTTCCATGTCTACAGATGTTATTGAGCAATATTTACAAGCACTTACTAATTTTGAAGAAATTTCTTCAAGAAGCACTATGTTTTTACCTTGAACATATTTTTTCACAGAACACAGTATTTTAATGTCAGGATTTATCTTTAAAACCTGCACAGTTTACCACTTAATTTTTTTGCATAATTTAAAGGAGCACTCTTAAGTTTGCTCTGAACCTCACTGAGAATCGTTAAAGATTCATTTAAAGAATTGAGTGATTTTTCGAGTTTTTTCTGGCTTCAGGTGAAACTTTGAAATGTATCATGATTACAAACAAGTCCCTTTGTGGATATGTCTCCATAGTAAGGATTTTATTATTTTCTACTAATGTATTTAAAATATTAATTTTGAAATTAAAAAAATATGTGTATTATATGCTTAATGCATGGAAAAGTGATGAAATATACAGCAGCATTGGAAATATGCAATTACATGCATTACGTATAAAATTTTACACACTAGCACAGAAGAATATGAAGCATATTGCAAAATTAAATTGCATATTTGCAAGAAAAAAATTAATTAAATATGCATTTGTATACAAATCCAATATCTATTTATTACCAATAATCAATTTGCCTTGCAGTCACAATTTGAGAGAAATGATAATATATAGCTTGAAAAAAGCTGAAGATGAAAGCAGGTGGTGCTTTTGAAATGTTCAATTAATTTCAAGTAAGTGAAGCTTTAGTGTATCCACCAACTCAAGATTCAATTCAATTATTGTTTCACTTCACTGTCTGTAACTTCTGAATAACACTTCAATGATAGTACATATTTTTTATCTACTGTTGCATTAAAAGCAATTACAAAGAGTTTGATTGGAAGGAAGTTCGCATTCCTCTTATTTTAGATGTTCTATTTATTCAAAGAAACTCTTTGATAATGATGATCTGCAAATTGACTTGACTTATGTAATTCCAAATTAGATTTCTTCAAGCAAGAAATTGAAAAACATACTAACAATGATGGACAGTCAAATATAATGCACACTGTTTGGCTGCAGAGGGAAGCAAGAAAAATGAAACTCTTGCTGCTTTATTCTTATTTAACTACCAGTGCAATGAACTTTGAACTTATACACATTGTACCCCCTTGAGAATGTGCCAGTCCTAAGATCCATTACAAGCCAACAATGTCCAACAATGTATCTGTTTAATGCATGTACAGGAATGGTAGCTCAGCAGTAAGAACATTGGCACAGAGAGCCAAAGATCCATGATTTGAGTCCTGGCCACAGCATTGGATTTTTCTGGTCAAATCAACTTTCCAAATAATATTTCTCATATTCATTTACATTTAAAATAAACATACTTGGCAACCAGTTTGTTCATCAAGAACATTTTTTTGTTTTCTTGAAATGAGTGATATTGCCAAGGCAAGGAAGATTGGATCAGCGTTGCTGTGAACAAAATCTTGGCAGGAATTTGAAAAGGTAGAGACTGCAGTCAAAAAATACTGAACAAGGAATGGTGTTCTGTTCATAAATTATGCATGAACAGGCAATTCTAAAATACAAATGTGTTGGTAAATGATGCATTTTGGTAATTATTTACTTGGTGACCAATTTGTTTCAAATTCTTTTAGTGTATCCTTTTTGGCGGGCAAAGTTTGGCCACAATAAATGTTTTAAAATAATATTATAGTAATATTTACATGTATTATAGCAATTTCATCATAAGAAATCAAAACACCATTGCAAGGCAATGGTTTTGAATTTGCCTGAGGCTTATTTCTCTGAAATCCAATATACGCGCATTTGCAATTAAGATAACAAGAATTCCCTAGGGCTATATCAAGGTCAGTTCTGCTTCTTCATTGTGCATTCAGATGTGTCATGTTCTGGAAATTTGTTTAATCACACTTCCTTGCCTTCTTGGTTGTTAAAGTTTTTCTGCACTGATAGATAATTACTACTGAAATGAATGTCCTCTTGCTCACAATTCTAACAAGTAATCAGTTCTTTCAGAATGTAATGTTTAACAAAAAACTGTAAAATCTTACCTTCGTTACATGCAATGTTGCCAAAGAAATGTATTTCACACATATCAAAACTCAGTTTCACTTGAGATGATTAGCATGAAATCAACATAATTACTGTCAACATTCATTCATTTTTCAATTAATTGCACATCTACAGTTTATTTTATAAATTATTACATGCATTAAAATTAAATTTTTTTGCAGAATAAGTATACAAAATTATCGAAAACTACTTTTTTATGATTTCCTTAAAAGCTGTGCACCTTGCACCAAAAACAAAAAGTGGTTTCATGGATGGATTTAAACTGCAAAGATGAATATACAAACCCAATTGGAAGCTTAGGAACACACATGATGAACAGCCAAAATCAATAGAGGACCAATCAACAATGAATCTTTGTATCCCTCTAGATGATACCAAAATGCCTTTAAGAAGACAAAGGTAAGCTATAAATATCAGGATTAGAATGCGGGGTTAGGGGTAGGTGAAGATGAACAGGGTACATAGGAAATAGGGTGCATGGAGCAAATGAATTAGTATAATAATATATTGTAATACAAATGCATCTTTGCGGAACAAAGAAGAAATTTGAAAATATGAAGTATGTTCAAAAAATATCAAACCTTTGATCGGCAAAAATAGATTTATTGATTTGGAGGTCCAAAACACTAATCACCTTCATTGGTGATGTACACATATCTCCCAGTGCTCCTGCCATTGTTGGAAACACTTCTGGAATGCAGTTTTTGGAATAGTGAGCAACCGGGCAGTTGCATTCCGCATGATGTTTTCTCTTCACTCAAATCGGCTCCCTTTCAGTGTCATTTTCAACTTGGGAAATAGCCAAAAGTCACACAGAGCCATGTCGGGTGAGCAGAAAGCCTGACGAACCACAGGAATGTTGTGTTTGGCAAAGAATACCTGAATCAAATGTACAGAATGGGCAGGTGCATTATGGTGGAACTGCCATGTTTTTGCTGTCTACAGATCCAGTCGTTTGTGCTGCATAGCATCACAAAGGAGATGAAGGACCTCTTGGTAATAATCCTTTGTGGTGCATACTCATGAGAGTCAAAAAAAAATGGTCAACACGACCTTGACTTTGCTGTGGACCTGCCGTGCTATTTTTGGCCTTGGGGATGACCGATATTGTCATTGTGATGATTGCATCTTGGTTTCTGGGTTGTAGCCATAAACACATGTCTCATCGCCTGTGATTACAGTGTTCAGAAAGTTGTGGTCATTGTTTGTATTGGTCAGCGATCTCCAGATACCACTGCTTCTGCTCCATTGTTAGCAACTTTGGTACGAATTTTGCGGACACTCTCCTCATGCATAAATTCTCAATCAAAATTGAATGTACTGATCCAGTGTTTACCCCTATCTCATTCAAAAGTTCTCGTACTGTGATATGACGGTCTTGCAAGACCAGAGTCCGCACTTGCTCAATGACATTGTCATTTTGGCTTGTTGAGAGCCTTCCTGAATGTGGTTCGCTGCCCACTGATGTGTGGCCATCTTTGAAGCAGTTTGTACCACTTATTTATCTGTGAGGTGCTCATGGCATCATACCTGAAAGCATCTTGGTTTTCATGCCAATGGTTTCACTTGGGTATTGCCAAGCTTTTGACAAAATTTGATGCATTATCACTGCTGAAGTCGTTCTGTCATTTTCGAAAACTGAAATCCGACAACCGCTCACTACATGTTTTCACTCGTAGCCGACTGCCAATGATTGATGCTCTCTGCGGGCAGAAAACATTCACACCTGCACATGAATGTCCTCTCCACAGAAGAAAGTCTCCCGCGTTTCATTGGTTTATGCAGGAAAAAATAAGGTTCGATACTTTTTTAATGCACCTCATAGGAGATGAAGTACAGTATTTTCACTTTCAAGTTTCTGAAAAGCACTTAATGCATGTGTATTGCACATTATTTTTTTCGATAATAATGATTAAGAGAAATGTTTACATAAAAATAAAATTAATCACTGTCAGCTTTTCAAAAGCACTATCAAGGTCAAGCATGCTAGCCTCTGCAAACTGGTGATCAATTAGTCATGCCTGGTTATGTTGACAGAGTTAACAACTGAAGGTGAAATGACTGCTTGTACTGAAAGAGTTATAGTTAAATGCTGCATGAATTAAATTGTTAAGTAGATGTTAACAAACAAAGGGAAGTAAGACGGTAAGATTTAAATGGTAAAATTCAACTATCAAACATCATTATATTGCATGTCTGCAATAATATATACATGTATCAATAGCTGGAGGATTAAATACATTTTATTAATGTCTTCGGTAATAATGCAAAATGCATGGAGTGCAGGAATTTCAACTTACCATGCATGAGCAGGAAGTGGATAAAAAACACTATCTTCAAAAATATGTATAAACCTTTTTATTTCCAAAGGTAAGCTTTTGCCCAAAAAATGGCACCCTGAAACACCATTAGGGTATTATTTAGTACATATTAAGTATAGTTTAACAGAAATTGGCCACTGAAAGCTAAAGTAAATAATTACCTGCATTTTATTTAAAGATTTACTTGTATGCTTCTATGATGACTTCAGTGGCCTAAACTACTAAATTTTTCAGCCTTTGAAATAATGACAAGTCCTTTTTCTTTCAAAATACATTTTATTATCAAGCAAAGCATGTATAACAGCCTAAAAAAGTGTCATATATAGCCACTAACTATAAAAATATAAATAAAAACATTACATTTAAACAAGTTTTCTAAAAACATATGAGGTTTCATTAAACATTTGTTGTTACTTTTTACAGCTATTTATACATCTGCATTGCCATTTTGAAAACCAAAATTTATTGAGAAGTATTACATTTTTAATTATTATATGCATACTGTTTGAAAACCAATAATATTAATCTGAAAAGCATTCTATTCCCAGATAATAAATATATTACTATGCATTTTAAAATCCTGAATATTTTAAGGAAAAGGCTGAAGGAAAATTTTTACTTACTGGTTGAAAGAAAAAAAAGGAACTAATACACAATACCTGGCAAAACTGTTGCAAACTTGTTTTTCGTATTAAGTTCGCTAGGGGAACCTTCATGTACTAATTGAGAGAATGTCTATTGGAAACAATCTACTTATTTGTACCAAGCAGTAAATTAACTTAGAATAAAACAACAGTTACTAAAATATGACAAAATAGGCTGACATTTAAGCAGACAATTTCATAAACATTCTGCTTGTCCTTCATAAAATGACATTCATGTGGACAATGTATAAGGACATGTTTTATTGTATACAAATGGTTTTCAAGTGAGATTATTATACTGATTACTAGAATCACAGGAAAGAGAGACAGGTTTATGAAAAACATATCATCAGGCTAATGGAGATGTGCAGAACCGGAGAACATCTGAGTGCCTATGTTGGAAGCCAAAGTCATTTTTCATGTGTCTGCACATGGATTCTGGAAGGAGAACCTATGCCTTTCCATCTCTTCTTTCTCAGCTTTTTTATCCTTGAACTATAATGTATTATTCAAAACAACTAAATTTTTAGTGAGATTTATATGCCTATAAATACAAACTTACAAAAATGTGTTATGTTTGATCTTGAAAGAACGTCATTAACTGTTATTTTCACTGGAATATCATTGCTGGTTTTAGGTTTCAATAATATTACATAGTATATAGAATAACTTTCTTCTTTTGAAAGCTAGGAATTCAGCATATAATTTTTCTGAAAAAAATTGGAGAATTATAAAAAAAAGATTAACATTCGAAAAAAAAGAAAGCAGAATAGTATTAAGTTATTTGATTGGATAGAATTTCTTTTCACTTAGTTAATTTTATATTGTTGCTATTCCTATGGCTTCAGGTTAACATTTCATGCAACATTATAAGTTATCACCTTTCTTTTTATCACAATGTATTGCTTAAAAGAATGTAGCATTAACATTTGAAAGAAATGCATCTTCATCTACCTCCACATAGTCTTTGCCCCCCCGTTTCTTCACACGTAGCTTAATGATAGCAGAACTAATATCAGATGTTGGCCAATGAGCAACAAGGTGAACTACACTACCACTTCCTATAATGCCACTTTCTTGTGCAGCTGCCAACTGATTCACCACCCTTCGTTCAACTACATACTTGATAGAGCGAGCTCCATAATGAACATCATAGCCATCAGCAAGAACAGATTCTACTGAGTGGTCCCAAGTTAGTTCAATTCTGTGTTTATCTTTTGCCTGTAAAAGGAGAAATAAAACAAGTATTACTATATAGAAATATTTGCCTAACCCTAATATTTATAGTGGCACCTATACTATGTTGCTGCTAGTTCATTTGTAAATGCACAGAATTTGGAAGCTTTGGGGAGAATAGCAAATATTGCAAAATAATAATTCTCATACAATGGTGAAAAACATTCAAAGAGTAATTAAACGCATTAGCACTGTGTCAGTGAGAGTTTTGTTAAAAGAAGTGGACTGTATGTAAAGAAAAATCTGATGCGTTACATTTACAAGACCTCTAGTCACTATCATTTATTTTTTCAGAGCTTCTACAAACTCATCTTGCAAAACCTTATTTTTCTATCTATCAAGCAGTCATTTATGGCACCACCATGATTGTGTGTATGCTTGATTTGCTTGCACTACAGTGACCTTAGTATGTTCTGCTAGCTCACTAGCGTGAATGACCTGCTCAAGGCTATGCTTTATCAGCTGTGAATGTAAACTGTCAGTTAATATCTTCTATTCGTGCTATAAAGGCTAGAGTTTGTTCATTGTGCATCTCAAATGTGAAAGCTTATTTAAACATCTGTTGTGTATGAATTACTTTAGATTATTCTTATCATTGTTGCTGTTCTTATCTTATTATTAGTCCACTGAATTGCCTACCAAACATTCACGACTGAACAAAGAACTTTTATGTATGATACATAAGTAAAAGCCGAATTCCCAATGAGTAGATAGGTGTATAGACCATTTCAGGAGTCATTTCCTGGTATTCCAGTTCCAAATGGAGATACTGTTAGATGTCTGGTTTAATAAACTTAGGACAAGAGGATTGTAAACACTAAACCTAAGAAGCAAAAAATACATATTCTAATGGAGGAAAAAATTTACAAAATTGGTGCATCATTCGAATTTTCTCCAAAGAAGTCTCTAAGAAGTGTTGCATAGCAAGTGGGTGTTTCAGAATCCTCTGTTTTCATACAGCTGCTAAACTTTTATATTTGAAACCTACAGAGGGACTATTGTTCATGGATTACAACCTCATGATGATGAGAAATGCCAGGAATGTTTAAATGGAGATGGACACCACTTATAGCAAGATTAATAATCATTATAGTGCATGTTACTATTACTCATGAGTATGTAACGTGAGAGTTTTAGAATACGTACCTGGTGAGTAGACAGCATGCGGAACATGAATGCACGTGATCTGGGTCAGATCATAAAATGACCGCTCTGTACTTCATGTTAATCAAGATAAACATTTGCAGAACTGGTTTCATTACATATTTTCTTGTAGGTACAATGGGAATAGGGAAATACAGTAGGCTTAAGGAATAGTCATATCTTTTAAGGGACAATGGGAGTGAATTTTCAAATTTCCATATTATTGTATGGACATTTCTGAAAATTTTACCATGATTCTATTGCTGTTAGATTAATGTGAATACCAAATTTCATTCAAGTTGGATAAATACTTTGTGAGTTATTAATTATTTTATAAATTTTATTATGTAAAAATATTGCATATTCAAAATTATCCAAGCGCATCAAAAGTTCAGAAAATTGGTTGACATTTTTGGAATTGGAGCTTTGAATCAGTTACAAAAAAGTATGTGAAGAAAGTTCAATAAATTTTGATGAGTGAATTATGATAATTGTTTAAATACTTTAGAAATTTGAATCTGTAAAATTCACCATTTTTTCATAAAAAATATATTTTCAAAAAAAATATTATTAGTGTTAGGCCTATTCTTGTCGCATAGAATGTTACAATGGATACTTCTGCAGATTCTGAGAAATTTTAGTTGTATTTAAACAAAAATTCATGCGCACTGATAATTTTGAATGTGTAAAAATAAAGTTTTGAGAAAAACACAGATTTATAAAATATTATGCTGGAAAACAGCGAATTGTATGCTTTGCATATCAGAACTCTCCTGATTTATAATCCTGTGTGTTTGTAGTTCCCCTTGTGTCCCTTTTCTGTACATTTGTGCCCTTTTTGCCACCTGCAGATCCTTTCCTGTCTGTAGCAGCAAACCACCTCCTTTCATAGATTCAAGTTGTATCAAGGTGTGACAACTTTAAGGACACTGGAACTGAATTTTATAACTTTTTTGAAAATTATTTACTGGAAAATTGGTACATTTAATTAATGGGTAAATAGAGAGATCACTGTGCAAAAGCTCAAAGCTCTAGCTCAAATAGTTTCTCAGATAATACCATTGAATATTTTTCATCAGCAAACAAAAACTTTTCAAACTACCATGCACATTCACATTTGTCAGAGAAGTATGATAGTGATGATTTTCCTATACTTTAGTACAATGAAAAGAAATCTAGCATTTGATTGAAGTTGATGTTATTATTGTATAGAAATAAAATTTTCTTTTTATGAAGTTGATGTAAACTGTTCCTCGATTTTTAGTATAAATTAATTTTTTGTGAGCCAATGAGTAAAGCAATCATAAAAATGCATCCTTGAATCTTTATATATTACATTTCAGAAGATGTGTGAAAATGTACATACAAATCAGAGCAAAACTGAAATGCAAGGAATCAATTTCATGTGCAAAATTGAAAAACTGAGGAAAAAAATACATATTTCTAAAGCATGCACATTCTTTTTAAATTTACAGCTTATCAGGTACTTATAACTGTCCTAAAGCATATGTTTTCTCATCCTTTTTCTATTTGGCTTCCTCTTTTTTCATTTTTGGTAATTTACTTTTCCTGCAAGCTGTTTTCTTCTTCTTAGTTGAAGATCGAGCACACTCATATTTTCTTCTGTTGTCACATCTCTTCATAATCACATCTGATACACTGCAAATTGTAGAATTCTTTATAGTAGATTTCATTTTTTCTGTAGCTGAGCACCCCATATTAAATCCTGACCAGCATTTGTTACAGCAATTGTGATGCTCTTCTTTGATACAAATATTTCTTTTGGATATTCCTCCATAACATGGCATGCAGCGATTCATGTTGATTTTGTGTAATATCTATTAAAAATTTATGCAGCAGCTCATCACAGGCTGGTCTTTGGTAGACAGGCATTATCTTGGAAACAGTTGATTCAGAAAGCTGTATGGACATTTTATCATGGTATCAGGTTGTGTACCATTAGCTATACTTTTGTTGTAAAAACACCAGGAGTCAGTGCCAGTGGGACATTTGCCATGCTGGGGTTTGTTGTCTGTTGACATGCAGTGACTGACAATGACATAAATAGCCTTTATCATACCACATTTATCAGGAATATTTTCTACTATAGCACTTCTATTGGTAAAAAAGTTAATTTGCTAAAAATGGCATTACACATTTTTGGTTTATTTCAAATGGAAATCTCTAGGTTTCTTGTCTATAATGACATGAGGACTGGAATATTTCTGGGTAGGGCTAAAACCACAATTGTTACCTTTCACACATAATTTTTGACCAAGCCATGTCTTTCTCTAATTTGTAGTCACATTTGAGCACTCACATTCACTACAGTAGGCATTTTCAAACAAATCACCCAAAGTTTGCTTTCAATACTGAATATGGTACATAAACAACAAAGTGTAACAAAAGATCTGTAAGATAGATATATAAACAAAACCTTAAACAACCAATAATGTATTAAAATAACTGCAAAATGCGTAAAATAAGATGATATGGGTAAATGGAGAGAATTTTAATGAAATAGACTCTTACAGTACAAAAATATAATTTTTTCTTTTCAAAGTTGTAAACTTGCCTTCATTACGTAGTAAATAGTTATGCATTTAGGCGCTATATGGGAGCAAAAAGCAGGCAATTACATGTGATCCCAAAATGCGGCCAAATAAATCGAAAAATATGCAGAAATTAACAAATTATGATGCTTTACATATATAAATAGAAAGTGGGTGGGTCCAGTGGAGTTTTAAGCGAGCGCATGGGTGATTTAAACATGTCGCTGGGCATTTAAAAATGGCAGATAGTGAAACATGTTTGGCCAAAATGATTCAGAAGTGTCTATAGAATATTTATGAGAGATAATTCCAAAATCGAAAATTTTGTCCTTTTCACCTAAAAATTCACTCCCAGTGTCCCTTAGGAGCCTGTCACTACATGATGGCTCTGAAATTCTGTTCTCTTTGCATGGCCAGGAGAAAGAAACAAATGACTTCCCATTTGGGAAAAATATGTCTTTAAAATTCTAACCAATAACAAGGAATATCTCAGAAATGGTTAACTCCACACAAAAAATGCATTTGACATAAATTGTGTGCATTAATGATATCTATATTTTTGTGTAGTAAGATTTTGTCTATCTCTTAGAGTTTACCAATTATGCAAAAGTCACTTAGAATAGAGGATTTAAGAGGCTATTCCCGAAAATTCAAGATATCATTTAATTTGTCATACAAACATCTTAAACATATGGTATTTCAATCAAAATTGTTAGAGCCATTTTTGAGAAAATAAAACTTTTAGAAAAATGTTCCATGTAAAGGGTAGTTTGGAGTGAGGGGGATTTTCTTGAAAAGATTTTCTTATATGACAAAGTATGATATTTAAAAATGACAAACATGTCTTATGATCCGTTACAAATCCAAGGAATTCAGATTCAGTATAAGGTTCTTCTAGAATCAAATTACCTTTTTGGCCCAAAACTCCAATTCTTTTGACACCAGTTTTGTTAATTCAGAACGTGAAAATGGCAGGAAGTATACCATTTCATTGATTCTTCCTAGAAATTCATCTCGGAGGAAATGTCTCTTCAAAATAGGATGCACTTGCTGCTCCTTGAATTGACGAGAAATGGTTATCTTTTCAGCTATTTCCTCTTCATCTAAAACAAAATCACATTTCTATACATTAATATTTCCTTTAAAGTCTCTCTATGCATGAAAATTAAATGCTAAAATGAACTACCCATTTAGCTTGTTAATGCTCAGATGAAAGGTAGTTTATCTATCATCCTATCAAATGGAACAATTAATGTATGAGTTGTGACAATAAAGATACCACATCTAATTTTCTACTCATTTCCTGCCATGTTGAGAACAAAGAGGGGATAGGACATTGACCTGTGGAATCTCTCTACCACCACACAAACTTTCACTCACATGCAGCAGTTAATCTGGCTATAATCAATGTTAGAAAGGGATCATGTGTCAATGCTGGGTGCCAAAGTAGAATGTGTTAACATCAAATTTCTCTCACAAAACTCAGAAAATCTGCCACAAAACCTTACAAATTTTGACAGAAGTTTTGGTGATCAGTGTCTATGTCATATTCAAGCTTTTGAGTGGCTTAAGAAATTTAAGGGTATGTGGGGAAGACATTGGGAATGATCCAAAATCAGTCGTCCTTTCACTATTAAAACTGAAGAGAATGTAGAGAAAGTTGCTAAAATTATTTAAGACCACAATTGAGCATTTGAGCAGTTGCTGAACTTACTAACATCAATAACAAAAGTGTTAAACGGATTTTGCATGATGTGGGCATGAAAAAGGTGTGTGATAAAATTGTTCCAAAAACTTTCACACCCTCGCAAAAGGAAGATAAAGTGAATTGCTGAAAGCATTTAAAAATAATCCTGATTTCTTATAAACTCGTGTGACAAAATATGGATTTTTTAATATGATCCGAAGACAATACAACAATCTATGCATTGGAAGAGACCACAATCCCTTATGTGACAGGAAGAAGAAAGTGGGCAAGAGCAAATCAAAATTCAAAGCTATAATGATTGATCTTTTCGATATCCTGGGGGTTATTTACATTGATTGGGTGCCTGCAGGTCAAACTATCAATCAGGTATATTATAAAAATGCTTTGGGGACTGTTTGTGAATATGTGTGAAGAGGGTGTCCTCCATTAGGACAGCACCCCAGGCCACAAGAGTAATTTGGCAAAAAACAATGTTCCAGTGATGAAGCATCCATCATATTTTCCAGATCTAGCACCATGTGACCTTTTTTTCCCAAAAATCAAGTCCGTGCTCAAAGGAACTAGGTTCGAGTCCATGAAAGTAGTGAAAGCAAAAGTGGCACAACTATTGAACAGCATTACACAATATGACGTCCAGTACTGCTTCCGACAGTGGAAAATTTGTATGGAGCAGTGAAGGGGCCAGGGAGGGGATAGCATTGACATTGATTGATGTTTTTTTCAAGGAAGTGTTAGAGCATGAATCTGGTTTCTTTATTGCCACATCATTTATAACCTGCATAGGTAATGGACATACCTTTTTTAACCCTCCGTCAGTCGCTAGGGGCCTGAGAGACCCCTTGCATTATATAAATGTTATAATTTTCAAACAATCGCACCTATGCAATTGCCTGACTAGGACATCTAACATTACACCTTGCGCGATTATTTACTGCAGCGATAACCTTATCTGTTTATTTGTTTGGCTGGAGGAATGAATAATCAGCAGTTACGTGTCCCACAGGTCAACCAGGCCCCGCGCACCTGCTCTCATTACATATTGTTGACAGATTTGTTTCTCATTAGCTTTCGTGCAATATTGCTTTACTATTGCAAGGAGCTGCTACTGCTTCGTCATGAATACGAGTAAAAGGTGCGATCTACAAAATCCGAATGATTTGGAAGAAGTACATCGCCTACTTTGCGATGATGATGCCTTGCCCGTGGATGACAACTTATATGAATAAGATGACTCTGATTCAGAAGATAAACTCGGAACAATATCTTTAGATTCAGAAACTGACCATGAAGATGAAGAGGAAGACGATGAAAGCAGCTTGTGTGATAACATGTATTTTATAGGTAACATCATATGCGTATCATAGTAATTCTTATTTTTCTTCTTCTTATTATTATTGACATTCTGTTGTTATTCACAGGAAGAGATGGAACAAAATGAAAAAAAATAAATAAAAAACACCTTTGAATATAACACAGACAAGGGCTCACAATATATTGATCAAACTTCCTGGTGTGGTAGTAGCTGCCAAAAATGCGAAAACGGAAATTGATTGTTGGAACCTTTTTGTTACCGAAGATATAGTTAGTTGATTTGATTGTTGAAAGCTCAAATACTTACATTAGCAGTGTGCAGCACAAATTTGATTGTGAAAGAGACAGCAGACCTACAGATGTAATAGAAATAAAAGCTTTCCTAGGCTTATTGTACCTGGCAGGAATTTTTCGTGGTGGACGCCAGAATATTCACAAGTTTTGGAGAACCGATCTTGGAATTCCTCTATTCCAAATGGCTATGTCCAAAAAACAATTCAGTTTTCTAATACGCTGTATTCGCTTTGATGACAAAAGCTCAAGACTGGAGCGACGAAGATTGGATAAATTGGCTGTTGTTAGAGAAATGTTTACATTGTTTCTGAACAACTGTCAGAACCATTATTCTCTTGGACAAAATGTCACTGTCACGAACAGTTGCCGGCGTTTCGTGGTCGATGTGCTTTTAGACAATATATACCATCCAAGCCAAACAAGTATGGCATAAAGATATTCTGTTTGAGTGATACAAAACTGTTTTATACAACTAACATGGAGATTTATTGTGGACAGCAGCCGGACGGACCATATTTGCAAACTAACTCGGCAGAGGCTGTAGTGCTGAGACTAACTGAACCAATCTCTGGCACTGGACGAAACGTTACTGCAGATAATTGGTTTACCAGTGTATCGTTGGTGAATGAATTGCGCAAAAGACAACTTTCTTTCGTCGGTACAGTGCGAAAGAACAAAAAAGAGTTACTCACTAATTTCACTTCTCCAAAAGATCGCAGACAGTACAAAAGCATATTTGGCTTCACAAAAAATGAAACACTTGTTTCATATGTTCCAAAAAAGGGTAAAACAGTAGTTTTGCTCTCAAGTCTACAGGTTTCATCCACAGAGTTATCAGAAGGTGCTGAGAAAAAGCCTGAAATAATCCTGCATTACAACGACACTAAATGTGGAATTGATGCAGTAGATAAATTGTGTGCTACATACAATGTAGCCAGAACAACGAGAAGGTGGCCCATGGTAATTTTTGACCATATCTTGAACATTGCAGGTATTAATTCTAGGGTTATCTTCCTTGGGAACCAAAATAAATATTCCACAAGGCAGGAGTATTTGAAATCACTATCTTTAGCTTTACTGTTGCAACAGCTACAAAGGAGAGCAACACCATCAAATCTATCCGATGATTTGAAAGGACCTTTGACAAAATATAAACCTGAAGAATCCGGCGTAGATGAATTGTCAAATACACCACTATGCACATTGAAAAGGAAACGATGTGAACCCAGCAACAAAGACAAAATGAACTGCAAAACTAAATATGCATGTGGGAAATGCAACACCCCCCTGTGTTTGAGCAAACATGCTAAAATTATTTCCGATAGTTGCTTAGTCAGGGAAAACACAGGTGAAATAGTAGATGATTCTGAGTAACTGAACATTTGAAATTACAAGTTGTATGTATACCTGGAAATGGCAATGTATTTCTTTATACTTACTGTAATACGTATATGTACTCATATTTTAGCTTGTATTTTTATTTATTTAAAGGTGAGTCGGAATTGTTACACTAACATCACTTAAGTTTACTCACTTAACATGTTTCAGGAAACCGTTGTTCCCATCCTCAGAAGGTTAATTCGACTGAATTTTTACTGTATTTTTGTTGTAAGATGATACCTATTAATGAAAGCCTTGTACGCTGAATCTAAATAAAGGTAAAAACAGGAAAAAAAAAGAAGAAAATAAACGAAAGAAAACAAAAATACAAACAATAACAACAAAAATATAGCGCGGGTCTACTAGGCCCCACGCGACTAACGGCGTTCTACCAAAGCGCGCGCCTAACGGAGGGTTAAGAATACGACAACTAATGTAAAATTAGTTTTAAATGTTTCATAACTGTCAGATTACATGACAGGCTGTCAGAAATATATTCTATTTAATTTTAAAAGAAGTATTAAAAACATATACACATTTTTTGTAAATGAGAAGACTCTTTATGATACTACGCACCTATTTTCCCTTCTAGCCTTTGACTTGCTATCTCTTCAGCCTCTTTTCTCAACTGTAGAGCATGTTGTGCTATCTCATCACTTGCAAGATTGGAAGTCATTACAAATATTGCATCTTTACATTCTATAGTTTTTCCTTTGCCGTCTGTCAAACGACCCTGAAACAAACCAAAATTAAGATTTATTTTTTAAAAGGAG
This sequence comes from Deroplatys truncata, assembly GCA_030765065.1. Lineage (NCBI taxonomy): Eukaryota > Metazoa > Arthropoda > Insecta > Mantodea > Mantidae > Deroplatys > Deroplatys truncata. The sequence continues at coordinate 102,232,005 of CM060985.1, forward strand.
TTCTTTGCAGCAGTTTGGTTAGTTATTGGGATGTTACCACAAAACACTATAATGCATTTTAATTTCATGCTTTTGATTTTCAAGGAAAAACTATATATTCTCCCAGAATGCTATATATATAAAACTTAATACTTTGTCCCTTCTACTGTGTGTTTGCTGCTGTAGAGCACCTATTATTAGGTTTTTTCCAGGTTTTCTCAGCCCTCATAACTGACCAGGGAGGTACCCTAAACTTAGGCCTGGAACCCTTCCTTCCAAAATTTCTTTCCCAAATATCATTTCATTTCATGTATCATTGTCCACCTGTGGAGCCATATGTAGTAAGAATGGGTATTAAATACTACTAAACAGAAGAGGTAAATAATAAGTTCTGATGTACTTGTAGCTCAGATGATAAAAGCACCTATCAGTGAATACAGTGGTATCTCATTAGTACATTTTTGCATTGAGCCAAGGATTTGGATGTCATTGATGGGAAAATATGACAACAAAAACATGAAACTTGTATATGAACTTTATAATAATATGAATCTAATAATACACATTACTACACACTTAGAATATTTATGCTGGTTTGATATAGTTATCTATGAACTATTGCTTTGTTGATTTTATTGCAAAATTGCACTGTCCATCTTGTTTAGTAATATTATGTCATCATCAAGACCCAAATTTTGATGGTATGTCATCTTATTTTCCTTATGCAGTATGCATTGCTCTTAAGTTTTAAAATCCTGAACACGAATCTTTGGTTATAAAAGTATTAATTTTATTGGGTATTTTTAAGTATTATTTTCTGTTTTTGAAGTTTTAAATCAGTTTTTTCAATTTTTACATCATTTTTGAACCTTTTTGCAACTTAATTACTTTTTTTCCTTTTTGCAAGAAATTAGATTAACTAAAATTATTAAATTATTTAAAATTTATTTTTAATCTAATAAAATAAATGGACATTTGATCAGTGGGTTGACAATGTACATGTTGGGAGCTGGCTTCTTTACTTATATTGTACATATTGTTGTCACAGCAACCAATTCTCCTATTTCCAATGTACCTGTGGTAGTAAAAAAAATCTGATGTGTTATACTCACATGACTTTCTCTACTCTTGTACAATCTATTTTTACAAACGCCTATTCTCCATATGCTTCATGTTAATCGAGATATCGAGATGTCAATCTTATTGGTAATTTTCTTGTAGATGCAAGGGGAATATGGTAGGTTTTAAGCGATAGTTAAATATTTTAACGCTGGTTGCTATGTGGCGCATTCCATTCTCTTTGCATGTCCAGGACATAAAACAAATGAGTAACGAATTTGAGAAAAAGTATAAGTATTGGAAAATTTAAGGGAATAATAAGCAATATCTCGAAAACGGTTCACTCAACAAAAGAAATGTATATGACATAAATTGTGTATTTTAACGCGATCTACATTTTTTGTGTAGTAAAATTTTGTCTATGTCTTATGGTTTACCAGTTATGCAAAAGTCATTCACAATGAAGAATACTTTTGGAGACATTCCCAGAAAATTCAAGATATACATTTCATTTCTCATGACATTATCTTAAACATATGATATTTTAATCAAAATCGTTAGAGCTATTTTAGAGAAAATTAAAATTTTCGAAAAATCTTCCATGTAAAGGGTAGTCTGGGGTGGGGGGATTTTCTTGAAAACCTTCGTGTCGCATCTCTGGAAGATACTGAATCTAAATACTAAGTTTGGTGTTTATCCGACTGTTCGTTTTTGAGTTATACTGTTCACAGACACACAGACACACACACACACACACGGACATGTTTCCAAAAATGCTTTTTTTGGATTCAGGGGGTCTCAAAACATGTATTTCCGGTGAAATCTCGGTATCGAATTTTTGGTTGGAATGCAATACTTCCCCTACTTACTATACGTAGTAGAGAAAGTAAAAAATGGCTGCTTGACAAGTACAGGTTGAAAGGCAAGAATTTCATCCATTATATTCATTGTCACAGGTTTAGCTATTTACAGATTTTCTGAGAGAAAAGTTTGGTGTTCAGTTCAGTTTTCATAGTTTCATTCAACCATGCCTAAAAATTCAAAATATAAAGTCATTTAAAACAGATTGTATCTGAATTTGGAAATGATGTTTTCTCTATGGACAGTGAACTGTTATTCCACTCCCAACAGAACCTGTCATCACCTGATGGGGCACTGGATAGATTCAGCAATTTATTACTGTGATCATTTCCAGATGGTGAAATGTGCTATTGAAACACTGAATCCTGATGATGTTATTGCAATTGATATGGCTAAAACACTATTTTCAAACAGTGAAATTGAAAGACAAAGATCAGTTGCTTAACACAAGGAATCACACATATGCAGGAGAAAGGTGTAAGTCTGGAAAGTTCTGTAACTCTAGTTAACAAAATTGCATCTTATTTGAAAAGTGTAAGGGGAGAATTTCAATTTTTTTTTTACTAGTCTATGCGCTGTTGATACATTAGATGCATTTTGCCAACCAAAAATTACATGAAGTCTTTGAATGGTCTCTGCATAGCATTCACCATACTTGTAATGCACTTTCAAAATCTGGATGCGTTGATCCTTTTAGCTCCATTTTAGCTGATAAGCATACGCACAAATGACAATTAACAATGACAATCGTTAATCGCAATATAAACATATGACAATTGCTTAAATTTCAGGTCCTGCAAACTAACAAACTGAAAGAGACGCGCAATTTAAAAATTGCATTCTTTATGGGACACCCTTTAGTAAGAGCATATAGGTTGACACCACTTTCATCAAGTGTATTTTATGAGAAATATGTTACAAAAGCTATGAACTCTGGTGTAATATGAGTTTAAAACTTCACTTCTTGTAATCTCATCTAGATTGTTTTCTTGATAATTTAGGATCACTCAGTGATGAACAAAGGTGAAAGATTTCAAGAAATCAAAGAGACGGAGAGGAGATATCAGAATTAGTGGAACATTGCAATCTTAATGGACTAATGTTAATGCTTGAAAAAGGAAGTTACTCAACTGGGACATAAATGTAAATCAATGCAGCCATCCTTCCGGTCAAGGAAAAAGTAATTCACACTTTCTTTTACAGGTATTTAGGTATTTATTTTTATTTATTACTGAAAAATTTTCCATTCTGCATTTATTTTATAATGCATGTTTCTTGCATCAAAAACACTATTTTCATTATATTATTTTGTGATTTCTAAAAAAGCCTTACATGATAGAGAAAAATGGAAAATCAACATTCAATTTAGCAAATCAAAATTAGTTAATATCACCTTTCAGATCTCAAACCGACAAACAAAAATTATATTTTGCAGGGTGGTGTTATCCATGTTTTCATGTTGGAAGCATACTTGCATAGCAAACATCATCTTGAACTGTCATGGACTGCATGCTTTTACAGTAAGTATTAGTATTAATTTTTCAGTTTCACTTCCATTACAGCACAACAGAACCATCCTTTCCTTGCTATGTTTAGTACCATGACACTGAATTAAAGAAAAATTTACACTCTGGCTTAGGGAGAAAAAAACAATGCACACACAGATATTCATACATTATGCCCCCTTCTCTCCCCAGACAATGGGAAGATGTATTATCCTAATTACAGAAAAACTTCCACCCTTGCTGAGAACTGGACATCAGCATGCTGAAGACTAAATGTCCTTACTTTCTCCTTATTTTCTTAGCATTTTAGAAATGGATCTGCTTTCTATTGCTAATCGTTTCAGGATCTGCCAGAATATGTGTCTTCATGAAGCTGTTAATTTCTTAAATTCCCCTAATATAATTAATTTACCTGCTCCTTGCTTATGTGTAACTGAAATTTACAAACCTCATCAAACAACTGCAAAAGAACTGTCAAAACATCTGGATGAGCTTTATCCACTTCATCAAACAGAACAACTGCTGTAGGACATTTCTTGAGCCTTTTTGTCAACTGACCTCCATCATCATGGCCAACATATCCTGGAGGTGCTCCAATAAGTTTTGCTACCTGGAAAAGTATACCACAAAAATATAAAAATATAATTCATTCAAGCACTGAACTTCATGATAGGAATGCTAAATCTGTTGTAATATCCAGGTGTGGGATTAGTCCATTAACTGCTGAACATTATAATCAAGCTGTTGTTACAGAGAGTTATAACTAAGCATTAAAGCCAGGACAAAGAAATAAGGCTGAACTGTTACGAACTTTAAACAGGGATGTCATAGGCAACAAACCATTCTATCCCTCGTACAGTCTGTTAGCAATTGTAGAGAGCACTCGCCAGACCAGTTTTACTACGTGTCAGTGACCCTTGGCCACTGTTGTTTACATTCTTTGTATTGATATATGGTCTGAATGTAGATAATTTGAAAACAACCTTAACAATTTCATGTGTGGTCATAACATATGAAGAATTAAGATAGTCCATTTAGAGATGTGGCAGGACTGGAAAAGATGCTAGGAGTCTTGACTTCATTAATTCACTGTCAGTAACACAAGGTACACTTTTCATAGCATGACATGAATGAATATTTATTTCTCAATACTTACAATTGCATAATTAAATTACATGCATTTTAAACTATAACAACATTTGAAAATATTAGGCTATTTGAGCTATAAATTCACTTTTTGGTTAGTTGCCTATGCTAATTTGTGGTCTCAATACACACAACTCCTGGTTTTCTGTGCATCAATGGTCCTCATCTACTTACTTGCATTATTCATCTATTTCATCTGTCTTTAGCCCCATCTTCTTTGTAGTCATCCTTAACCATTTCTCTCTGATCTTACCCATAATTTCCCATAGCTTTAATACTTTTATCCCCTATTACAGTTAGAATCTTTCTTATTAATACTTCTCCATCCAAGTTTTTCCATTTCTGTTGCCAAACCTTTTCTCTCTATGTCTTTGTTAGATTACAATATAATATACAGTGGAAATCTATATTCACTTCACCACACATTGGCCATTTTTCTATATCCTCGTCATGCCTTATGTCTTTTAAGTTTCTAGTTCCTGTTCTCACCCATGCAAATAATTCTCGCCCTAGTTTATTGCTTATCTCTATCTACTTTTCCCTCTCCCATACTGCTTTTATTTCCCTATATATTCTCAAGAAGCTTTGCTCTCTTGTACTGCCAAAAACATGTCTGTCAATATCTTCTAGCCTTAATTCTACTTCTTTCCAAAAGCCTCTAATGTGATATTCTAATTTATCCCTGCATCTCCCACAACTATCTATTCCATAACTTCCTGAATTTTTAATAACCCTGACCCTTTCCACTTACATTTCACTTGCATATGAAAACAACACTTTCCATAAAACAGTTCACAATTAACTCATTTTTAAATGAAGAATGGTATGGCATGATACAATAGACTGATCATCAAGATTGTTGAATCTCATGCCATGTAATATCCATTTAAATGTGGGAGATGAGATTTCAATTATAAGACCAAAAGAATAAACAAATGCTTTAAAAAAGCCTGAAGTGCTGCATCTACATGACTTTCTCAACTCACTCTTTCACAAACTATTCTTACAAAAGAGCTTATTCTTCTATCTACTTCTTGTTAACCAAAATAAACTTTCATTACACATTTACACATTTTGTTGTAGATACAAAAATACTAAAGCAATAGTCAGATTTTTAAAAAAGCAGGTCGCTATGTGATGGCTTTGAAATCCCATGCTCTTTCCATGATCACAAGAAAAAATGAACAGCAACTTATCGCTTTAAAAAAGTATAAGTATTTGAAAATTCAAACAATAACAAGGAATATCTTGCCAATGCTTAACACCATAAAAAATGTTATTTGACATAATTTGTGTGCTTTAATGAGATCTACAATTTTTTTGTAGTAAGATGTTGTCTGTTTTACAGTTTATCAATCATACAAAAGTCATTCAGAATGAAGAGTACTTTACATGCTATTTGCAGAAAATTTGATATATGTATTTCATTTGTCATGCAAATATCTTAAAAATATGGTATTTAAATCAAATTAATTAAATCCATTTTTGAGAAAATCAAATAAACAAAAACATTTCTATGTAAAAGGTAATTTGGGGTGAGGTTTTTTTTTTGAAAATCTTTGTTTTGCATCCTTGGAAAATGCTGAACTTAAAAGTTTGGTATTTAACCAACCTTTTGTTTTTAATTATGCTGTTTACAGGCAAGATATGCATGTAAGCACATGTGTGCATGTACGCATACATGCATACACACAGATCTTTTGCTAAGAGTATCTTCTTTTTTTGTGATGGAGGGAGCCTCAAAATGTGTATTTCTGTGAAATCTCAGTATCAAATTTTTGGGTGGAATGCAATACTTCCTCTACTTACTGAGTGACATACTGCTTCCCCTTTCTTATGATAGACCGACATTAGCTTTAATGGTGCTCTCATATATTTATGATAAAATACCATTTTCTTGGATAAAGAAAATAAGAGTTAGAGGAAACAGTGTCTAGACCTTTTATGTTCCTCAGTTTGCTTCCATATTGCATACCTTAACTTGTGTTGTTAAATTAGTACCTCATGCTTTTCCTGATATTCAGACATATCCAGCCGAATGAATCCTGACAGTTTACCCTTGTGTATGTAGTTAGCAAGCTGTTTAGCTAGCTCTGTTTTACCAATTCCAGAAGATCCCAAAAAGAGGAAGACAAGTGGATGTTCTTCATCATACCAACCATTTTCTTTTCGTCTTATTGCTGAAACAATGGGAGAAACCAACTAATTTATAATCATAATGACTTAAACAAAAATTTATTCAGTCAAAATAAAGTTTTTATCTAAAAGTTATCAAATCACGACTTTGCACATAAGGTTCATTAAAATGCATATACATTACTTTCTCTGCCTAATCTTCTACAGACTACTCTTAAAAAGCGTATTGCTTTACTCCTTGTTAATCAAGATAAACTTTCATTATACATTTACATATTTTGTTGTAGGTATAAGGATACAGTAGGCTAAAGCGATAGTCAGATTTAAAAAAAAAACAGGTTGCTACATGATAGCTTTGAAATTCCATGCTGTTTGCATGAACAAGGGGAAAAACAAATTTTTACTTATCACTTGAAAAAAATATAAGTATTTGAAAATTCAAACCAATAACACCAAATATCTTGGAAATGCTTAACACCATAAACAATTTTATTAAGATATAAATTGTGTGCTTTAACGAAATCTACATTTTTTGCATAGTAAGATTTTATCCATCTCTTACAGTTTATCAATTTTACAAAAGTCATTTAGAATGAAGAGGACTTCATAGGCTATTCACAGAAAATACAAAATATACAGTTTCTCATGCATCTTTGGTATTTTAATTGGAATCATTATAGACATTTTTCATAAATAAAAAATAAAAAACATTTTTCCATGTAAAGGGTAGTTTGGGGTGGGGGGATTTTCTTGATAATCATCATGTCTCACCTTTGGAAGATGTTGAACTTAAATAACAAATTTGATATTTAACTGATTTTTGTCTTTGAATTATGCTGTTCACACGCCCATACACAAATGGTCCTTTTTCTAAACATCTTTTCTGGGATTCATAGAGCCTCAAGATGTGTATTTCCAGAGAAATCTTGATATCAAATTTTTGGGTGGAATGTAATACTTCCTCTACTTACTATTGAGAAGTAGTAGAGAAAGTAAAAAATTCTAATTTGTTTTAGTTACTGTAATCTTAAAAGTATAGTAACAGTCATCCTTCATAAGTTTATGTATCAGTTTATTGCATTGTTATGGTTCTAAACAATTTTGGTTTCAGTTCATCACAGCAAATCACTGAGTTGTTACCTGTTATGACATTTTATTAACTTACACTTGATCCTTAATGAATTTATCCAGTATAAACTGGACACTCAATATGCACCCAGCCTAATAAAGGAAGTTCCAAGGTTTTTATGCTGAAACTTATTTTAAAATTTCAGTTTTACGGAAGTAATGTATCATAAAATGTCTGTGTGCAGAAAATTAGTTGCAAGTTTTAAATGCATACAAGTAATTTAAAAACTAAAATAATGTTCAAAACATAGGTTAATAACTTAAAATATAAGAATATAATTACAACAAACATAATAGCAACAGAGGTAATGAGCCCAATAGAATATATTGATATACAATATCAGAATGACCTGATATATACAATACACAAACAAAACAATATACCAGATGAAATGAGAGCCATAGCAATAGCTACAGAAAATGAAAGATATCCAGTAAAAGAATGGCTCCGAATATATATGGTTGGATCCCTCATCAATAAAAAAAACGTTGGTGCAGAAGTATACTGTAAACATTTTGCACAGTATCTAACATTAGATGAAACGTCAAACCACTATGATGGAGAATTAACAGCTATAAAAGCAGCATTACAGAACATTTTATATAGACCATACATACCATAGATAGGATAGTAAATTACAGTAATAAAACAACAATAAATATTAAAGAAATAAGAAGCCTAATTAAAGCAGTTGAAACTAGAAATCATATCACTCTACAATGGATCCCAGCTCATGTCGAACTTTTGGGCAATGAACATGCAGATCAATTAGCAAAGAAAGGTGCAATACAACAAATAAAACCTGTAGGACAAATAGAAATAAATAAACAATTAAATAACATTAAACAACATTTCAAAATACAGCAGAGACTTGATGAAGAAGATAAATTAAAAGATAGAGATTATAAGAATATTAAAGATAAAGTTGATATACAAAAAATGCCAAGGAAAACTGCAGTGGCCTTATTTAGGATGGCAACTGGCCACGACTGCCTCGCAGGACACCTCTACAAGATACGATGCCTACCTACACCCAAGTGCACTCTCTGTGAAGAAGATGTCATCCTGAACAAACAGCATCTTGCCAAATGCAAAGGCCTTAAAAGTGATAGCTTACAGACTTTATATTGGGAAGCCAGAGGGAAAATGATTCAGATAAATTAATCCCCAGTGTCAAGTTTTAAATGTAAGACTTCAAAACAAATCATACATTTGAACTATTGGGAACCAATATTTGTACTCATTGAGTTGGACAGCCATGGTTGCCTCCTTGAAGATAATGTTGAGAATGAAAGGAAGAAATGAATTATGTAATAGCAAAACTGCACTCCATTTCAAGCAGGAAAATTCATCTGCATTGTTGCTACAATGACAGCTGTAGCTGAAACTTGCAGCTAATTTTCTTGATATGGCCATTTTATTCTACTTAGTTTCCCTCGCCAGAATTTTAAGATAAGGTTCATTATAAATGGTTTGATGCTTTTCTTGTAAGGCAGTTACTCTATTTGTTTCTATTCAGATTGCTTTTGTTTTGAGTGCATTTGAAATAATTAAAATAAAAAGCTTTATCTAAAGTGATGCAGTGAGCAACTAACAATGAAATAGTAACAATAAATATACCATATTCATCCAATTACAAGACAATGTTTCTCCCCAAAATTTTAGTTTTGAAAACCACAAGTTGTCTTGCATTTGTGAAGCAGATTTTCTTATTAGTGTGCAGAAAAGGTAATTTTATATTTGGGGGTATGGAATGGGTGTCAGCAGTAGAGAAGCATGTGGGAATTATGAAAGTTTGCTGGGAAGGTCATGTCATATCAGTCAGATTTTAAGTGTTTCACTTTGTGTTGTAAAGTTAGAGATTACCAACATGCCTAGAGGGATTATAACATTTCCCATTGGAAAAAGCTTTCTTTTAAGGCTAAAGTAGAAACTGGAGGAGACATGCATGGCTATACATGGCATACATGGTTGCATAGTGAAATGCAGTTTTACATATGCTGCCAACAGCAATAAAGGCACTAAATGGTAAAAAAACAAATTAATATACTTTTTAATATAAAAATGTTTGTATAAAGTTGATTATTTCTATACCTCTTTTTACACTTTATTTATATACTCTATTTTTAACAGTGTCAGAAACTTGTACAAGTACATTGGTAGGTAATAAAATATATATACATTTCTGTGCTCTCATTCCTGCCAGCCTTCTGCACCCATTATGTCCATTTCTACATGAATTTCAATAATGCATCATCATTATTATTGCCGTATAGTCGTTGCCATTATTGTAGTGTATAATTCAGATAACCAGAAAACATTTAGTACAATGATGAAACAATCACAACTACTAAATTCCAAAATTAGGTTCTGTATAATGGGGGTCTTTGTATTTGGATAAATATGGTACTCTCTTTTAGAGCACAATTTTTATGCAGAAGCACTGGAAGATAACTAAAAGCTTTCATATTAGTATTTGTATACCCATGCAGGTTCGCCCGTTTCAGCTATTATTTTTTTTTAGTTCTGTATAGAAGAACAGATTACAAGAATAGCTTTTATTCACATGTAGAGAAACATGCTGTAAACATGTTGTCATACACCTCTACCTGAAGCAACAGTTGCAATTGGGCCCTCTTGACCAACAATATACTGCTTCAATCTCTGTTCCAATGGAAATCGTCTTCTTTCTTCCGCTTCCTTTTGACGCTGGAGCTCTTCAAACTGAAATAAAATATTTTAGAGTATTAAAAATAGAGGAGTGTAAACTATTTATTTGTTCTTAAAACCAAAGTTATTCCCATCCCAACCCTTCAAAAAAAAAACAGCAATCCATATAATGCCTCTTATAACAACTGACAGGTTAAAAGAATGAAGCAATCATTAGAAATGTTTCATTCACAAAACTTTGGCAAGACCTTATATGCATAAAACACAACCAGACTCGTAAACAAGCTCTGATAGTTTTTTTTAGAAAACAACAGAAGAGTAATCCTATATAATGTACATTAATATTAAGTAAGTTTATTTATACTGTACTTTAAACATAAAAATCTGTGGAATTACAATATATGCCTTCCTTTCCTCAAAGTAAAAGCCACATTATTACTAGCCTTCAAATGCTCACACTTTTGGAGAACTTAAAAAAGGAAAAGATAAGTTATGCAATTGTTACTTTCATGCTATGGTTCACTAAGAGACAATGCAGCAGATGCTTTGGAAAAAGAAGTGGATGGTCCTAAGTGAACCTATTGAAAAACTTTGTTAATTAAAATTAGTTATAACAGTGATCCCAAACTCACCCATAAATATGCTGAAGCAGCATTTAAACTAACATAGCATAATATATCAAAGCATTTGCAGAGAATTGGTATTATGCACTGACTGAGTTTCTCTTTGTGTCATCTAAATGAGGAAATTAATGTAAATTACTGAAATCATGCCCTACTGTCATTGATCCAGATAAGATACTGAAAAATATAGTACCAGCTGCCTTATCAGTAGATCTTGGATTTTAAACTAAATATTTTTTTTTTGGTGTGTGAATGAATAAACTATAACTAGTTAAATATCTTCATGTTTTATATAAAATATAAATGTATGGAAGCGGTTTTATGGTTTCAAAATACTTATTTTTGACTACTGAGAACTATTTTAAGATTTTAGGGTCTAAAAGTCAAAAGCTTCTGATTTATTATTAATTTATAAGTTGTATAATTATGTCTAAGAGAAATTCCTTTTAAATGGTTTGAATCATACCTTAGGAACAGAAAATCAAGATCTTAAAGACAGTGTTGAACATGTAGGTAACAGATTATTATTATTATTATTATTATTATTATTATTATTATTATTATTATTATTATTATTATTATTATTATTATTATTATTATTATGGTTATTATTATTATTATTATTATTATTATTATTATTATTATTATATTTACTTCTCAATACTCAAAATTGCACAATTAAATTACATCATTTTAGACTATAATAATATTTGAAACTATTAGACTTTTATGCTATAAATTCATTTCTTGGTTGCTTGCCTATGCTAATCTACAGTCTCAATACTCACAACTCCTGGTTTTCCTTATTTTGATAACCCGTCTACTTGCTTACAGTGTTATCTATTTTGTCTACCTTTAGTCCCATCTTCTTTGTAGTCATTCTTAACCATTTCACTTTGACCTTACTCAAATAGTTACCCATAGCTTTTATATTTTTATCCCCTTTTACAGTCAGAATCTTCCTTATTAATACTTCCCCATCCAAGTTTTTCCATTTCTGTTGCAAAAATTGCTCTCTCATGTTTTTGTTTGATTACAGTATAATAAACAGTTGAAATCTGTGTTCACTTTCCCACACATTGGACATTTTACTATATCCTTGTCATGCCTTATGCCATTCAAGTTTCTGACTCCTGTTCTCGTTCATGAAAATCCTTCTCATCCTAATTTATTACATATCCATATGTACTTTTCCATACTGTTTTTATTTCTCTATATATCCTCAAGGAGCTTTTCTCTCTTGTACTGCCAAAAAGTTTTTGTTTGTCAATATCTTCTAGCCTTAATTCTACTTCTTTCCAAAAGCTCTAATGTGTGTTGTTGTTGTTCACCAATGGCACTGGGATTAATTGATCTGCATGATTTTCCCTCTGGCTTCCCAATATAAAGTCTGTAAGCTATCACTTTTAAGGCCTTTGCATTTGGTGAGATGCTGTTTGTTCAGGATGACATCTTCTTCACAGAGAGTGCACTTGGGTGTAGGTAGGCATCGCATCTTGTTGAGGTGTTCTGCGAGGCAATCAAGGCCGATTGCCATCCTAAATAAGGTCACTGCAGTTTTCATTGGCATTTTTTGTATATCAAGTCTATCTTTAATATTCTTATAATCTTTATCTTTTAATTTATCTTCTTCATCAAGTCTCTGCTGTCTTTTGAAATGTTGTTTAAAAAGCCTCTAATGTGATATTCTGCATTTGTCCACACATCTCCCATACCTATCAGTTCCATAACTTCCTGAATCTTTAATGACCATGACTCTTTCCACTTACTTTTCTTTTGTATACAAAAACATTCTTTGATAATATCACTATCTTCTTCCAGATTGGAGATTCTATACAAATATTTCATAACTCTTGCGAAAATTTTGATCTGTGTGGAGTACCCATCAAGCTCTGTGTTGTCCCATTTGGTGATGCTATTGGTAAGCATAAAACATATTTGCAAAAAGATCTATTGACTTTGTTGACCTCTCTCCAAGCATCTCTACTCCCCATACCTCTGATAACATCTTACTTTCTACTGTAAGTTCTTTCAAGTCATTTGACATTTATGTCTGGCAATTTTTTTAAAAATGATCTTATAACACTCATGGCCATTTTACCTTTTGCTATAGACATCTTTTTTTGCTCACTCCAACTTCTGTTCAAACTTAGTCTTACCCCCAGGTAATCAAATCTCCTTAGCACTTCTATTTCTTTTCCATTTATCTGCCATTTCTCATCCTTACATAGTAGATAACCTTTTTCAAAAACCATGATCTTCATTTTCTTTTCATTTACTTTCAGTTTCCATTTTCTGCAGAAATTCCTTACTGCCTCGACTGCCCTCCTCAGCCCTCTGCAAGATATGGACCCAAATGCTAAGCCATCTGCAAACAATAGCCCTGGAATTTCTTAATTATTAATAACTGGTGAATGGACCTTATATCTCAAGAGCTCCTCTAGGATGTCTTCAATATATAGGTTAATTAGCACTGGACTAAGTTTACATCCCTTTCTTATCCCTGCCTTACTCTGAACACATTCAGTTACTTTACTGTCTGGTAGTTTTATATAAAACTCATTCTCCTAATATATCTTACATAGTATTTCTATAAATGTATGACTTACCTCTTTACTTTTTAGTTTTATCCATAATGCTTCTCTGTTTATGGTATCAAATGCCTTCTCAAGATGAATAAATACAATATATACCCTTCCCCTTTTGTTGCTCAAATATTTGTCAACAATTGTCTTGATTATAAATACAATATCTGATATTCTTCTATCTGCTGTAAATCCTGCTTGGAACTCTCATAGCTTCTTCTCCTTCTCTACGCAATTCTGTAACCTATTAGTAGAATGCCTGTAAAGATCTAGAAGAGAAAGTAAACTAATCCCCCTGTAATTAGCTGGGTTGTTTTTATCCCCCTGCCCCTTATACAGGATGGACCATTTAAGTTGAGACTGTACAGTATCTCCAAAACTAAGTGTTGTATAAAGAAATCTCTTTAATAAAAGTTGCTTGATATTATGGGAGAAAGTAAATGCCATTAGTCATGTTTTGTTTGGAGGACATTATGATAATTTTAGGGTCAATTTAATTTTTACTTTCTCTACTACGTATAGTAAGTAGGGGAAGTATTGTATTCCACCCAAAAATTCGATAACGAGATTTCACCGGAAATATATGTTTTGAGTCCCCTGAATCCAAAAAAAGCATTTTTGGAAACATGTCTGTGTGTTTGTCTGTCTGTGAACAGCATAACTCAGAAACGAACAGTCGGATAAACACCAAACTTGGTATTTAGGTTCAGTATCTTCCAGAGATGCGACACAAAGGTTTTCAAGAAAATCCTCCCACCCCAGATTACCCTTTACATGCAACATTTTTCAAAAATTTTAATGTTCTCAAAAATGGCTCTAATGATTTTGTTTAAAATACCATATGTTTAAGATATTTTCATGACAAATGAAATGTATATCTCAAATTTTCTGGGAATGTCTCCAAAAGTATTCTTCATTGTGAATGACTTTTGCATAACTGGTAAACCATAAGGGATAGACAAAATTTTACTACTCCAAAAATGTAGATTGTGTTAAAATACACAACTTATGTCATATACATTTTTTTCTTTGTTGAGTGAACCATTTTCGAGATATTGCTTGTTATTCCCTTAAATTTTCCAATACTTATACTTTTTCTCAAATTTGTTATTCATTTTTTTTTTGTCCTGGTAATACAAAGGGAATGGAATACTCCACATAGCAACCAGCTCTTAAACGCTTAAAGCCTAGCAATTTCCCTTGCATCTACAAGAAAATTAGCAATAAGATTAACATGAAGCATATGAAGAATAAGCGTTTGAAAAATAGGTTGTACAAGAGTAGAGAAAGTCATGTGAGTGTAACACATCAGATTTTTTAAAATGGGAACCTACAATTAGGGTCAATTTAAATTGACCCTAAAATGACCATCACAACATCCTCCAAATAAAACATGACTAGTGGAATTTACTTTCCCCCATAATATCAAGCAACTTTTATTCAAGACATTTCTTTCTACAATGCTTAGTTATGGAGATACTGTACAGTCTCAACTTAAATGTCCACCCTGTATATTGGCCTATCATAGTTGTCTTCCATCTCTTAGGAATCTCCCTTGTCTCCAGTATTTTATTGAGCAATTTTATCACTATTTTTCTTCTAGTTTCATATATTGAACAAGCCTTCCAAAATTCCCCTGAGATACCATCAGTACCACTTAACAGATTACATATGTAGTTAGTTGGTTTAATGACAATAGACTTATTAATAAAAATAAAAGTGTTGCGGTAAGATTTCATCATGTTATTAAGAATAAAATTATATATCCTAAAGGTAGCAAAAATGCAAGTTTTCCTGATGTGTGTTTAAAGAATGAATTAGTAGCTGTATCAGATAGAATTAAATTCCTTAGAGTTTGGGCTGATAGTAACCCTGACTGGGGCTTGCATATTGATGTTGTATCCACAAAATTATGCCAAATTTGTTTTGTTTTATATACACACTAAGACCAGGTAATCTTAATATGCTTAAAATAGCCTACTTTGCATAATTCCAATTACCTTGTGGTATAATATTCTGGGAAAAGCTAAGGCATAGTAATACACTCTTTATAATTCAAAAAAGGGCAATCAGATAATGCTAAACCTTTCTAGCAGCACAAGCTGTAGACCAATTGTTATATATATTGACAGTTCATCACATTTATCTCCATGAAATACTGCTAATAATGTATAAGCAGTTGAATAGCTTTGATATAAATGCTGACATTTATGACCATCATGCTGGAAAGAGGTTAAAGCTGTATATTATAGGACATAAAAAGACCATATGTAAAAAGTGCTCACTATAATTATATTCAATTGTACAATGAACTCCCCTCATGTTTTAAGAAATTAACAACTGCAGCATTTAAAATAGAGAGTTGAGGGTTGTTACACTACATCACTATGATATTCTTACTTGAACACGTTTCGGGAGACGGCTTGTTCCCATCGGTTGAGAGAAAATGCTGACGATGGGAACAAGCCGTCTCCCGAAACGCGTTCAAGTAAGAATATCATAGTGATGTAGTGTAACAACCCTCAACTCTCTATTTTAAATTCTGACACATCACTGTTACAAGCTTCTAAATCTTCAAAAATTGAACTGCAGCATTATTTAAGAAGGAAATAAAGAAATTGCTAATGCAGTGTTGTTTCTATTCAATGGATGACTATCTGAAAATGGTATAACTTTTTGGTCTCTATTAGATTTAGCATTACTATGTAATTATCTAATTCACATTTGTTGTGATTTCCTAGTAAGCATATCAGTTACTTAATTATTGTTCACTCTTATTAAGTTTGTACATTATTTCATTATGTTCGTGTTTAATGTAAATACCTGTTAAAATTGATGAAGCTGATAGTTCTGTACTGAAATCAAATGGTGAATAAATGATGTATGATATGATAATCCAAGATAGCCTCAGTTATGTTCAGCTCAAACTATGGAAACTCTACTGCACTTAGGTTTTCTTACCTAGTGCAAAATAACTTGCACATTATAGAATTATAAATAGTCAGTATAACTAGAAAAAGCTTAAGCAAATATCACCTTTGTGGCATACTGCTGTAATACTTTCTTTAGTTCCCCTTCATGGGTATATTCTATTGGTCGATGACCTGCATCATTCTCAATTGTAGGGTCTGCTCCTCGTTCCAGCAGAACTTTCACTGTATCATAACTGTCTGCCAAAACAGCATAATGCAATGCTGTAAATCCATGAAACGTGGCACGATTATTCAGTCGATTACTGAATTCATCTTCTCGCTTCACCAGCACTATAAGAGAAAGTATGCTAAAGTAGTAAAAATAATAACTGAACTATGAGTTTCTGAATTCTAAACTGGCCTAATTCAATAACATAATATACGATATTTTTGGTCCTTCTGGTAGAATTCCACATGTAGTAGTGCAAGTCTACAGAGAAATTTATGATAAAAGGTTGTAATGCACTTACAACACATGACATAACAGATAAGGATGGAAGAGTATAGTTAGGCCACTTTAGTTCTGAAAGCTTCTTTGACAAAGGCTTTTTTTTCTGCATATTACTGATTATATCATTCCACTTATCACACAAACAAGGAAAGAATACAAGCCAATACAATAACCTCACATTTTAATAACCTGTTAGTTATTGCCTTAGTAAGAATAATAATAATCCAGTGACACTACAGCCCATGAAGGGTATACACCTGCCAACCTGACTGCCTGCCACGCAGAGGTGGGCAATCAACTAACCAATCAAAGAGGTGATGTGGCCAGCTTCATGCATCCCCTAGCCAGAATTTTGGCTTCCGTGGCCTGAATCGCTGCCTATTGCAGCTCCTCACTTTCCTCATGTTGCTGAGTGGGCACCAGTCCTATACTCTGGACTTAAAATCCGCATCGGCATGGGTGGGATCAAACCTGGGCACATCCCATGGCCAGAAACCAGAGCTCCATGCTCTAGCCCACAGCGTCATAATGCAGCATTATTGCCTTATTACCCTTATAAAATAACTGGATTCAGTGAATTAAAAGTTTGTGCCTCCTAATTTTACATCATTTTCAACTACAAAAATTTGCTGCTCAATCCTAATTTCCATTTTACTTGCATTGAAAGTATTGGGCTGATTACATTTGTTTGCTTCAAACAAGAATGCAGTAACAGTTCCAGACTTACCTAAGAGTTAGGTGCTAAAATGCAATGCTAAAAAATAGTGACTTTAGAAATAAACAGGTATATAAAAGTAGCTTTAGGAGGAGATATGAACATTTAGAAGACCTGTAACCCACATGCGCTCCCTTTTTAAGACACTTTCTTTTACACCAAAATCACCACGAAACGTGAACAAAGTACTCCACTTTGTAACTGTAGATCATGTGTGGAAAAAGCTACAAGCCATCAGTATTAGTATATTTTGCAAAAATAGCTGTGTTTGATTTAGTTGAGTGTCTAACATTTGCTCTGGCCTACTTTACTGCATAGTTTCCGATACCACACCAGTTATTTGAATCCAGTTCTCTCTCTCTCTCACGCACGTATACACACACACACACACACACACACACATACACACACATATATAATCTAACCTTGGGTAAATCTCAAAACCACACGAACCTATCAATTTACTGCGGCTCGCTATAGCCTAACAGCCTCCATCCACCTCATACTCCTTTCTTCTTTATATTTTTCTTTGTTTATTTTAATTAATGGCACTCTTAAATATTAATCATATCACTTTGTGTCCTGCTGTATGATTATTAAGAATACATGCCCGCTTTAATAAAATAACCATTTGATCTTGCAGTATTTGTCACCCCATGAGTTAGCAGTTCTTCAGGATTACCTGTATGAATTAAGATAGCCGCAAAATGCCTTCTACTGGCCAGAATGTGAACTAAAACTTTAGGTAAATATGGAACAATACCAGAGAATGCAATAGATGTCAAAAAGTTAACTAAATTAACCTTCAGCAGCAGGCATTCTAATAAAATCAAGGATTCTACACTGAGCCATAGAAGGAAATACTGACATAGCAGAAAGACTAAAAAATATTTCATTATTTCTTACTTGTAAATTTTAAATACTAGAGTTTGGTGAAGTAACAATAAGATTGAACCACAGACCACAGTCACTGATTTTCTATACACATTACCATTTCAAGATACCCCATATACAGAGCTTCCATGAATTCATACAAGTTACCTCTCTTGTATCATATTTAATGGACAAATTGAAGAGCAAAATGTTATGGAACATTTGTTCTAAGTGTATCTCATATTAGAGCCATAAAAAGTTAGCAAGAAGGTGCAATATCTCATCACAATTTAGTGCTGAAGCATTCCCATACACTACTGTTAACATCCAGATGAAGGTCAAATTGCTGCTGCTTCTCCCATTTGTGACCTAAGTCTCATACAGAGCAGATAAGTTCAATGAGGACAATGCAGGAATATAAGGGACTGTAGGAACAGGTCCTTGAATTGGCTAGCCAGACCAGCATGTGTGTTATCAGCAGCAAGCTGACAATAGTCCGCCAAGTTGTGATGCAATATTGGTGAACTTCACTGATTTACTTTTTACAGCTACAATATAAGATCTATCACACTTGAAACATAAGTTGCATATAATGTTTCTTCAATTTGTTCATATAACATGGCCACAGAGAGTTAGTATGCAAATTTATGGACTTTGTTATATACAGATTACAGGGAGAATCCTCAACATAAATTAAATTGAGTTTTATTTATGGACGATCTTTAACTACTATTATTCTTAGCATCCCATTCTATATTGGACGTGACAGACCAGAACTTTTGCTCAGAGGCCTCTTTATCAGGTTCAACTGTTTATATAATTAGTCTTTCTTCTTTTCCATTATTTCATTTCTATAGGCCCCTTTAACTTCTATAGTCAGGGGGGCTTTGGTTTGCCTTTGCCTTAAGAAACAACTTGTTGGCTGTAAGTTCTTTAACTTGGTTTTTAATAATTTCAACATTTAAACACCTCACATTCACTCCCATATGTACACCTCTAGACTCTGTAGAGGGTAGGAAAGATCCTAATTACATACAAATTCCGCTGCCCGAGCTAGGAAAAAAGCCTGAGACCTCTGGGTTGAGATGCCAAAATGTTGCCCACTTGACCACAGACTCAGTATCAATGAATTTTTATTACGCATGAGCAAAGTGTTTAAATTCTATGGTTATGAGAACTGCTCACTTTTAAATGTTATTAGATGACAGTACAAAGAAATATATTTCAATGTGGAAAAACTTAAAAACATGCTGCAGAGCTGAATATTTAAAAACAATGGTTAAAACCACAGGCAATGGTTAATGCATTTTTATAACTGTATATATATTTTAACAAGCTCTATGTTTTTCCCACAGTATTTATATTTATCTCGATCTTTTATGGTTTTCCTGATTAAAAATAAAATGCACACTTTCATTCATCATGTAAGTATCTCAGACTTGCGATATTATAACAAAAATTATCTAAGCCAATTTTGAGAAAACAAAAACAAACATTTTTTTTTAAAATTTAAGCATTCTTTGTAATGTGGGGACTTTAAAGAGGAGTTTTGTCTTGCAATGCCATAGATGTCCAACTTAATCACAAAGTTTTATATTTATGTACTCTTTGCCTTTGAGTTATGCTGCATTCTTTCTCTCTGTCACACACTTGCATATTCAGCAATTTGAATGAATACTTTATGAGGGTTTCCAGGGCACTTTAAGAAAATATTTGTATTCCAAAATATTGAATTTTTTAGTTAAATGCAACAGAAGTAGAGGAAGAAGTTCTCCAAAGAAAAACCAGTATTCAAGATTGCAAGATTTCATTAATAAATATGGAAATTTTTCTTCTACACAAGAAATATGTGTATTAATCTTAAGCTTTCAAATCAAAATCAACAACCATGCATTACGTATATAATCCTACCATCAATAGAATGCAGCCCCTTCTCTATAGCAGTTCTATATACGTTAATAAATTCATCTCCTACATTTGGATCAGCCCCAGCATCAAGCAAAGCTCCAACAGCTTCATATTTTCCATTTACTGCAGCAACTTGAAGGGCAGTCCAGCCTAATGGGTGTCGCACATTCACATCAAAACCTTCAGCACTCAATCTAGAACAATTCAGAAGTTATGAAGCATAATTTTTTTTTTTTTTTTTTTTTTTTTTTGGGTGGAGAATTCAATGATAGTAAACTGACACCATTCATTTAAGACATTTTCAATCACAAACAAAATATTCTTAAATAATACTTGAAACACACTGAAAAAGCATACCTTCGTATTTCTTGGATACTCCCAAATTTTGCTGCTCGGAATAAACGCTTATCTGCAACATATTTTACAAATGTTTGACATTTATAAAGATTAAAACCATCACTCTGTATTTAAACAAATATATATTACAAATATTTCAGAAAACATACCACTGAGTTGTGATGCACAGTATGCTAACAGCAATGCCAATGTACCAGAAAAAATAGACAGTTGTCCAGATGACTTTCCTGAAGAATCTTTTGAGTTTGTTCGTTCATTCCAGTATAATAAAGGATTAATGTGCCTAAAGAATTGAACTGTATTCCTGCTATTAGAGGTTAATTGCCAATTAATTTTCTCAAACCTATTGCAATTTAATCTTAACTTGCAACGAAATGATTGGAGAAACTGCGAACTATGTTCATTTCGAAGGATTAAACGATGCAATGAACTTCGTAATAAATTTATGTAAGCCATTTACGGCAGTGTAAATACTAACTATGATTGCACAAGCATTGCATGTACTGTGCTGTCACTTCCTTAGCGCAGCCATTTCGACGCGGTTGCTATAGCAACGGGCGGTAGTGTGAAAGTAATCGAATAGGGATCGCTGAAGTAGTTTTGTGTGTCCGTTTGTAATTTGTAATTATTGAAGACTGAAATGAAATTCATTAAATAAGCACAATAATTTTGGCGATAAATGTTATAGAGGGCATGAATGCCAAAGGATGTAGATAATTCGCGTCTTTTGAAATACCCTCTTGCATGTGTAAATATATGATAGTCAAGACCTCGAGCGGAAGAAGTAAATAATTTGTAAGTACCCATATTTAGTGTGAAATTTGGATTATGTATTTACTTTAAAGTCTTTCAGATAAGAAGATTAGCGTATTTAGTAATATCAAGGTATTACTGTGTCTGTGGGAAGTCGGCCATCCAATGTCAATTTCTTACCTAACCTATCTGGTGCAAATGCGCTTACCAAATTTTGTTTGTGGAAATTTAACGCAAATGTCATTTGGTCTTTTCAAAACGAAAAGTATATAATTAAAACGGTAATAATGGGTAGAGCATTTAATCACTCATCTAATCCTTATCAATGTAGCTTTTAAAGGTGACATGAGGGAAACGTTTGAATAAACCAGCCCCATTTTCGATATATGCCATGTGTATTTATACAAGGCACTAACAGGATGTCAGCTGATCATGAAATTCGTGAAGTCATTGAAGCTGGGCAAGCAATTATGACTAATGCAAAAGTCCTGAAACTAAATATGTGGTCATGCAACAAATAATATTAACTATATCAAAATGTTGGTGGTTGTAAAAGTCTATCTTATACCAAAATACTGGATTTTGAGTCTGGAATGATTATCATTGCAATATGCCCATTGCCAGTCAGTTATGAGCTTAACTTAAAGAGAAAAAGTCATGAACTTAGTTCACCAAAAATCAATAGACACCCTGGTGTTTTCTCCTAACAGGTGTTGTATGCTATGTATTTTGGATGCTTCCAGTTGTGTAAAAACTCTTTGCAAATGCTTGTCCAAACTTGAGTGTAAAACATTTCCTAATACTAGTAACATATGAATGAATGATCAGTGCAGAGTCTTATGTGCAAAATTGCAAGTACTTTTGAGTTATTACACCAGTGCTGTGACGTCTACACATTTCCACTAATACTATTTCAGCTATTCTATTCCCTACTCAAAGAACCCAAAACTGCACCACTTGCATATAAACCAGTACCTATTCACCAAAAAGTTGCTGTAGCTTCTGTAGGTACTTGCCAGTATGAGGAATCCTGTTTTGCAAAGCATCTCATAGTTACATTATTAGCTGAATTACACACAAAATAACCACAAATTTGCCTTACTTATTAAGTAATGGCAACCAGTTGTTTTGTTGGACAAATGTGTTACAAACATTTTCAAACTGTACATATTGAGGGATACAAATACTCTCTTGATTAATAAACTAAACTAACTCCGTGTTGCATCAGCCCATTGCTGGGCCAAGGCCTGCTGCAAGAAATTATATCTAAGGTGGTTTTCAGGTCAGGAAGAAAAGTAATTGAAGCTTGTGTTACATATTACTTTCTTCCTTAATCTTAAGAACAACGATGTTGAGAAACTTTGCACTTGGTTAACACATTGTGTAATCTTTAAAAAGATATCTTATGCTCTCAATTGTTTGCTGCCAAAGAGGAGGAAATCATAGAAACTATCTGCTTCAATATTGCTTAATGTGGCAATCTTGTGTCTCACTGCAGTACTACTAGGTATTCCCACGCACAGAAGGGCTCTTTGCATTTTTTTTTAAGGCGGAAAGGGGAATATTTCAAGTGAGCCAAAAAACTGCGAACTGCCTGCGCAGTGTTTTTCCTGTCCGCATTCCCGGCGCTCGTTGCCATCTACCACTATCATAGAAAGGCGCAGATGAAACCATACAACATTTTTAAAACTACTTTTAAAGCCTTTACTTACCAATTTTATGAAAGGAAATGCTGAAACTGGCCATACATGGATAGTTTCCTAAAGAGGTGTCAAAAATGTATGGATAACGACGGTGGCCAGTTTCAGCATCTCCTTTCATAAAGTTGATAAGTAAAGCCTTTAAAAGTAGTTTTAAAAATGTTGTATGGTTTCATCCGTTCCTTTCTATGATAGCGGCAGACGGTAACGAGTGCCAAGGATGCAGACAGGAAAAAACACAACGCAGGCGGTTCGTAGTCTTTTGGCTCACTCTGTAGTAGATGAGTTGGATAGGAGAAACAATTGCCTTATTTTGCTGGGTTAGAAAAGGTATGCCTAGGGATAGGAGAGGAAGATGAGTCAATGCATGGAAAATGGATAGGAAAATTAAATCAAAGGAGAGGAAGGAATGGTGGAGTACATGTAGCATCTTAGTCAACGTGTAATTGGGAGCAGGTAAGTGGGCTTTCCTGGCTGCTGACATGGTTGAGGCCCTGATAGCAACCTAAATGGGATTAAAGGTGTCTGTGTGAAGAGTATTCATTAATTTTTTATTCAGTTTAAAGATATTAGTTGCATTCTGGATGTAAAGTGCTGAGCATAAGATGGTGCAGATTTCAGTGATTTCTAACATGTGGCTGCTCCATTTAGCTTCTGATTTGGGTACAGTTACTTTCAAAAACTGAAAGAGAGCAGTCTACTGTGTGTAGTTGCTGTTTTGTGGCTTCGGTGATAATGTGATGTTGCTGGATTGGTGAAACTGTTGCTGTCTGAAGGTCTTGAAGGTAGTCCTCCAGAGCTGTCAGCTTGGTCATTATCCTTTGTTGACTATGAATGTTTAAGCCCTTTACTGGTTTAAGTTATAGAGGTATCCATGCTCCTCAGCATACTTCAAAATTTTGTCCTGAGCTTGGATTTCTGCAGGAAAAAAAGATGTTACAGTGACTTAATAAGTAATCTCATGCATAACATACTTAGTATACACATTCAGTTGACCACAGTGCTCTGATGTGATTCATATCATGTGTTTTCATGTATAATTCAGCAGATTATATCTGTAACCTATAAGAAGAATCTGGGTTAAAAATATGGGACTTTATTTCGCATTCACTTTGCAAAATTAAGTTCATGCTTTGGCTGTTCATATGGAAGAGCCACCAACATTTGAAAAAATAACACAGCGAGCCTTTCACGAATGACTTATTTAGGTCCCTAAATCACAAAGCATAGCCCAGGGTTGAGGGCCCTAAGCTGCAAAATATAGCCGAGGGGTGTTTTTTATAAGTAGAGGATCAATGGCGGTAGCTGTAGGATCTGTGAGGCTCAACCCCAAATGACAATTATGACACTTAGTAACAATTGATGGGATAGATACGGTAGGTAGGTAATGAGTATGTTTGGAAAACTAAAAATATCGCTATTTTTGCAGATTTCGTAGTACTCATGGGTTTGCACTTTCTTCCACGCATGTGCAGTAGTAATGAAATGGAGTACAGCTTGTGTAAAATGTCATGACACTCCATATGCGCAAGAGAGGAGAAATGAGAAGTGGTAAGAGTGGTGGGGAGCAAGTGATATCAGAACTCGGAGGCAGTCACATACACAAATCATTGTAAACAAATATGTAAGGTTACCTTGCATTTGAGCTTGCAGCAGGTGGGACAGTGAGCCCCACCTATCTTATTATGCAACTGGACTGGTCAGTGCTATTGCGCATCTATGCTTCAGGAGTGGGGGACTGTCACGACATTTTACACAACTGTACTTTGTTGACATTTAACAATTTATTCTGTATATAAGAAAGTGTCGTAAAAAGAGTATGTGTTTGGGACACGGCTTTCTATGTGCTCACATCTCCTTTTAAAGTGTGTAATATATGCATTTTCATTTACTAAATAATCTTTTTTTCTGCTTTTTGGTTACAAGGTATTTGAGGAATAGTTACCAAAATATGTAAAGCACTTACATCGCCTCTTAAGATTCAGTAATCTTTGAGATGAATTTAAGAGTAATAGAATCAAATTACAAAAATTCTAGTTGTGTCCAAATAACACTGCACAGCATTTTGAGGATTCTACCAACATTTTTACTTTCTCTACTACGTACAGTAAGTAGGGGAAGTATTGTATTCCACCCAAAAATTCGATACCGAGATTTCACCGGAAATACATGTTTTGAGACACCCTGAATCCAAAAAAAGCATTTTTGGAAACATGTCCCTCTGTGTGTGTGTCTGTCTGTGAACAGCATAACTCAGAAACGAACAGTCGGATAAACACCAAACTTGGTATTTAGGTTCAGTATCTTCCAGAGATGCAACACGAAGGTTTTCAAGAAAATCCCCCCACCCCAGATTACCCTTTACATGGAACATTTTTCGAAAAGTTTAATTTTCTCAAAAATGGCTAACAATTTTGATTAAAATATCATATGTTTAAGATATTTTCATGACAAATTAAATGTATATCTTGAATTCTCTGAGAATGTCTCTAAAAGTATTCTTCATTGTGAACGACTTTTGCATAACTGGTAAACCATAAGAGATAGACAAAATTTTACTACACAAAAAATGTAGATCGCGTTAAAATACACAATTTATGTCATATACATTGTTTTTGTTGAGTGAACCATTTTCGAGATATTGCTTGTTATTCCCTTAAATTTTTCAGTACTTATTTTCTAAAATGGGAATTCGTTATTCATTTTTTTGTCTTGGATATGCAAAGAGTTATAATCTGTGGCAAAGGGAATGGTGCTGCACCTAGCAACCAGCTATTAAGAGATATATATGTGCTTAAAGGCTACTGTTTTTCTATATTGCCCTTGTAAATATATTTTCTCCTTACATCTACAAGAAAATTAGCAATAAGATAGAGTCTGCAAATGTTTATCTCGATTAACATGAAGTAGATGGAGAATAAGTGTTTGTAAAAATAGTTTGTACAAGAGTAGAGAAAGTCATGTGAGTGTAACACATCAGATTTTTTATAATCCAAACCTATCAAGAAACACAATTGAATTTGAGATATATGTATAATCTTAAGGGCAATAAGGCAGTGTTTAGACAGAACAGATCCTTTCAAATATTTTGAACAGTAACTGTGACTGGCACTGTTGGTGCCTCTACAGAATATTCTCAGGGGGTAGAGCTAGCCGCGATCTTTCTATTTACATTTCAACCGAGGCAGACAATGGGGCATAGCAGTATGCATACTGAAATTAATCAATCATCAGACATATCACCTTTCTTTATATCATTTGTATTACAGGAACTAAAAGTGAATAGTTTGTACTGCCAAAATATCAACACATTTCAAACTAAGAAGTCTTAATTTATTGTACAAAAGAATTTAGAAATGTTACATTTTGTTACCTTTTGTTCCGTTGAGGGCCGCGTCTAACTCACATGTTCACTGTCTGACTGTTGCCACTAAAGAGAGAGTGAGAACTCTCTTGCCTGCAGGATAAAAACCTGTTTGACTAGACAGCACCTCCACATCACAACTAGCACCAGCATATGAATATTTAACTATTACGGGTGTGCCAAACTAACCCCAAAACACAATAAATGCCACAATATATAGATCTCTTTCAAATATTTTCCTTGTTGTGACAGCTCTTTTGGGTAAAATGGCCTGTTTATGTTGTTGGCCGGTTCTGGATTGATACATTTGGTCCTTGGTTTGGTTTGTATATGGTGACTGATTCACAATGCCATAGAACGATTATAGAATACTGCAACATAGCATTTTTCTAATATGCCAGGATAAGCATTTAGTTTGGGGTTTTAGGCATAGATGTCAATGGTATAATAAATATTGATATCCTTTATATCTTCCGTTATCTCCTTCGCCTGTTCTATCACCAGACGCTTATGAAGCTATTTTTATTGTTCTTAGAGCTTATAAACAATGCTAATTCTCTGTTAAGGAGTTGTTTGATAAGTTCTGTGATTATGTCTGCCTCAATGTAAGTTCAGAATCTGTTTACTTGCCTACATCTAATGAATTGCTCTTGCAAATTTTATTCTAAGTGATATACACAGAATGCAACCATCATATTTATATTGTATTAGCTATTCATTGACAGACACCTGGCTTGCTTTTTATTGTATACCTCACTCATTATTTTTTAAGTCATTAATCTTGGATAGTAACAATTTACAGATTTTGTACTAAATTCACTGTAAGCTGTGGTGGTGATGACTGTAAACCTGAACTCACATGGTATTACTAAGTTGAATGTTTGGTGATTACATTCTCTAAAATTTTATTGCATAATGAACCCCTTATGATGTAAGCATCTAGTAGTGGAAAATTGGAGGACATGCAAAATATGTGAGTTGCAGTCACATATGACAAGAATGCAACAAAAGGGAGGACCTACATAACCATTTCCTACTCTCTTCATGGAAACATGGTTGTCATGGTTGCCAATCAAATAAGTTAAAGCTCTGCGAGGGGACTGCATAATTTACATGGCAGTAAACAAATTGTTAGTGCAAGCAGATAAACTTTCTTGATTTCATTTGGTGCAGTTGCTGCTATAGTTGGTGACATGGCACACAGTAGTAAACAAACTTTTCAACATCAGCAGATAATCTCTCCTAATCCCTCACTCCAGAGTAGAATTCTTCTCATCTGTGAGCTGCACTTCTCAGTAAGCTGTATAACTGGTGAAGATTGCTTCCTGCATCAGAGTATCCCTGAGTTTTCTACTCACTATGGCTTCTCAAGAATGAAAAAAAAAACCTCCAACAAGCAAGCACACCTTGTTTTACAATTCATAGCACATTTCATGAGTTATTTATTATTTCATTATGAGTTATTTCAGTCTATGAACCTTTGAATTTCAAATCCAATGGTTTACATTTTAGCTATTGCAGATTACAAAGTTAAATTAAATTAGGTTTTATTTAACTAATATGCTCCTTAGTGTCCCATTCTATATTGGGAAAGACCGGAAATTTTGCTCAGAGACTTCTATCAGGCTTTAGGTTCTTTTATGTGCCATAAATCTACAATACAGGACCACTGGCTTTGCTTCCCTTTCGCAGGAAGTCATGCTAAGGATTTTTACATCCAAAAACAAAATCCATTGCCCTCCACCAGGTTTGAACCCATGACCTTAGGAACTAGAGGCTAACATGGTACCCCTAGACCATGGAGAACAACATTACAAAGTTAAAGCTCCAAAGTTACTTAAATATAAATATGATGGAAACCCAAAGGTAACAAACGGTTCATATCTACTTTATACTTAAGGTTCTAAAAATAAGGAACAGTTGTTTTATGGGTTGATGTGAGCAATTAAACAGCCTGTAAAGCACCCATGTTCCCTTTTTAAGACATTTTCTTATACAGTAAATTCATCAGGATATGTCAACAAAGTACTTTGTTAATACTGCACATGTGCAAAAGAAACTGCCAACCCAATTGTATTAATGTAATCCACGAAAATAGTGATGTTTTTACTTCTTCTGAATATGCCCATTAAGAATTTATCTGTATGCATTATCATTAGGCCTAAGATTTAGGCAAGCAACTAAAGTTCGCTATTGCCTCCTTTACGCACAATTTCTTGTATCATATCTGTTATTTGAAACCAATTTGTTTGCATACTAGTCTAAACCTAACCTAGGATAAATCTAGAAACCAATGACTGATTCACTGCAGCTTGCTACAGCCTGTCGGCCTCCACTTGTTTCATATTCGTTTCATTTTTTTTTTCTTTCTTTCCTTTTTGTTGTTGTTTAATGGCACTCTTGAATATTAATCATTAACATAGCTTATCTTGCAGTGTTTTTCAGAATAAGCATAGCCACAAAGCGACTACTATTGGCCAAACCATCAAGTAATTAGTCAGGTTAGACATGAAACATAGCCCAAATGACATTTCCTCTGTATTATGCCTACTGAACAACTGGTTTGCATACCCGCTGGTGTAATAAGTAATTACAGCTTGGCCTAATAACCTGTGCTCACCTTATGAGAATAATACTTACAAGCATATCAAATGGCATTAAAATAAGCTATAGTGATTTGAACTATAGAAAATCATATATAACCTAGCGTAACTTAACCTGTTTTTAGTTATTCTATGTGTGTGGTACTATACATTTAAAGTCTTCAGCACTTTAATAAAAAAGAAAAAGTGACATGTAGTCATGCTAGTGTATTCCAGATCTCGGTGGTTATGCACAACTTTAGTCAATCTTCAACCAATGAAAATGAACTTGACTTTCGAAACATCTTTAAGTGATGTACTCTTTTAACGTGCACTGTCCATGCTATTTATTCAGGAAAGTTAAATGAAGTTGCTTTTCAGTCATTCATATGCTCTGAATACTTTATTTTGAAAACAAAATCAACATGGAAAACTGGACCATGTTTCATGAACAGAAGATGAAATTCCCATATTTATGTCCTTCCACGATTGAAGAAAATAGATGGTATTTTAAATGCCCAATCTTTTCAAGCAAATTGTGCATTTAAATCTGTGAACCATGGACATCAGTGTCAAAATTTTGCATAGAAAATCACTGTATATGGGTTTGAAGGAGTGTAAATACCCATGTCTTAGGGGTTGATTCTACTGAATAAAACATTTTAGTATATTTCCCTCCCTCTTTCTCTCTCTGAGTACTAGATTTGCTGTAAACAATTTTAATCATTCTTTGTGCTATAAAGCCCTTGAGTATCAAAATGTGCATTTTTGTTGTGTAAAATCAATTGGTTTAACAATTGACATTTGAGGTTTCCACATGATCATAAGTTTCATTGTGTGCTGTATTAGGCAGCAGCACACTTCGACTATTTCTTCACTTCATGTCACACAGCCCTTGCCTTTATAGTGTATCATGTCGGTAGGCTGTAAGTGAATCAGTGCAGTTGAAAACTGAGTTACATTAACAAGCTGCAGCGAGTCATAACTGATGAGGGTTTACATAAAAAAGTCAATCATTGAAGTCTTTGCAAATTGGGACTAGTTAAACATAATTTTAATTTGCTAGAAAGTAGGATGCAGCACTAGATGCATTTTAAATTTTATCAAATAGGAAAAGTCCTCTAGATTATTGAATGGCTGTTCTTCAACAAAGTCATAGTTGATGTAATACCTTATGCCAAGAGAGAGATTGCAAAGTGTATTCCAGATTCTCAGAGCAGGAAAATGGACTATGTAGCCTATAGAGAAAGTTCTGTAAAGGAATAAAAACAGAAATAAGTAGGTAGAATTATTGGATATTCCCAATGAATTGTTTTAGAAACATAATACATTTTTAAATCTATTTTGAGTAAATCCTTTTTATGTTAACCTGTAGTTCATTACCTGAGCAAAAGAGATTTTGAATTGAATAGAGGATTTTATCCTTGTGTGCTACATCATCACTTGAGCCAGATTCAGGCAGAGTTTACAGAGTATACTACTCTGTTTTCACAGAAAATGTGTGGCCAAAAATGCAGTGCCAAAAAGCGCAATTTTTAAAACAATTTGCCAAAAACTCATTTTATTTCTTTTTAATGCATAGTATAAAAAACAACCTGAACACTGGCTTAGCGTTACACATTAATTTATTCATCAGTGTAAAGTGAAAAGTACAAGCAGTACTCACAAGCCTTTCTGTATCTTAACTGAAACCATTGGAAAAATATGTATAACAATGTTATACATAATTGAAAAGCTAGTTAAATTTTCAGACTTGAATTGGTCCTAGCCATGTGTAGACACAACATTGGAAAGCTGAATCAGCCTTGGAAAGTTCAATGCTGTGGTCAGGACACAAACCACAGATCCTCAGCTTTGTGCCGATTCTCTTACCTGTTAAGCAACCATGGCAAGATATGCACATTTAATCTGCTCATCTGATTCAAGTATCCCAACTAATGTGGAAGAATAAAGAATGAATGTTATACTTATTTCCCAATATGCTGGTTGATTTTTAGAGTAGTACTGTGAAAGACAAGAATATGACATGAGTAATCAGGATTGGTTGGTTTCTTGGGTAATACTGATGCCTTTTACCAGTTGTTTACTTCCTGGTCTGCTATTAGGTCCCTATTGTGCATTTAGCATATTGCCTCATGTTAAAACATTGTCAAATATTTATTTCAAATTATGTATGTTTAGATAAACACTTGAAGATAGACCAGTGGTTTTAGTTATTTCTTGTTTCTTTAGCAGTTTAAAGTTGATCAATAAAATTCAGAGATTCCTATGTTACATGATGTACTTTTTATTCTTACCCAATGTTGTATGAGAACTGTGCACTTAGTTTATCCATCCATGACAGATCTGGCAATGGCACTGGTGAATGGGTATCAGGAAAGGCTAGTTCACAAAAATCAAGAATGGAAACCAAAACAGAACGACAAAGTTAAAATACATATATTGTAATGTGAATGTTCACAATTAACAGAAAGCTTTCCTGGGTCCCGGGAACAGGAAAGAGTATTTGGTCAAATTTTAACTTTCTCGATCTCGTTCCCATGCATGACGTATTAGATCCATACTGTTCATATTAGACTCTTCACTGTAGAAATTATTCAAATTGGTCGGACATGAAACAGATGCTATAGTTCCCTCTAGTCGCAAGCTAGGAAAACAAAACTGGAAGAATTTCAGCAATTGTGCATTATGATCACAGATCCTGAATCCCTTAGATGTATTGAGCATTGGCTCTTATAGTGAAAGCATCATATGTAATTTGTTTATATGCAACTTAGAACATCAGCCTAGACTCACTGCCACTCTTCCCCCTGAACACATGAAAAACGTAAAATATAAACAGACTGAGAAATCTGCAGTTGCAGAGCATTTTTGGCCCACAAATCATCAGTTGAAAGGAAAACCTAAGCTTTTAAAAGCCTTTAGAAAATCAGATGAACCTTCCATTTGGGAAAAACTATTTATACATAAAAATAAACACAATTTATTAAATTTTGATATCCAATATGAAAATGATCTAATTATACAGTGGTCCAGCCAGAAAATGCCAAGCCACAAGAGGAAGCTCAGCAGTGAGTCTAGGTTGTTAGGTTACCCATCAGGTTTGAATTTCTTTATCTTCTCCTTGCTTTTATTCAAAACTTCTGCATTATTTTCCCTTAATATCCATAGATCTCCTTAACCACTTGTTATCCCCCATATTTGAAATGCTCTTCTAAATACCCATCCCATTTCTACCTGAGCCACTTCTGTCACTATAGTTGATGGCAGCGCCAGTACTGTTCTACAAAAACCACTTTGCACCAAATCAATTAGCTCCCATCCATATTCACGTCCCTACATTTTTATTCCATATAACATCCATGTTTCTATGAATGTATTATAAATTCTTTCTAATCACTTAACCTCTATATTTGGAGTCATATAGAGTGAAACAGAGTACCCATAGCAGTAATTTATTTTGGAAAATATGGCATTAAAATGTTTGAGACAAAGATATTTACAGCTAGCACACATGAACTTTCACTCGAGCTTGATTTCATCAATCAGCCATAACCAGAAATAGAATCAATGGCGTATCACTTTAAAATTCCAAATGGAAGGGGACTAAATAGCATAGGTAGTATTAGATAGAGCTATCCAAAATAAACAGCTTTGTAGGAAACATTTTTATGAATTCATACTCTTTCAACAAAAAGACAGCATACCCCAAACCCAGATATGCAGATAGCAGTTCCATTCAAATTGGGAAATATTACAAAAGAAAATTAAAATTAATGCTGGCAAGGCAGCTCAGTTGTCCTTGCACAATATAATGAAATGGAGTGTTTTGTTTTCTTTATTTTTGGGGGGGGCTAATGAAATAAGTATAAAAGTTAATAATGATTACAAATACACTACGTGATCAAAAGTATCCGGACACCTGGCTGAAAATGACGTACAAGTTCGTGGCGCCCTCCATCAGTAATGCTGGAAGTCAATATGGTGTTGGCCCACCCTTAGCCTTGATGACAGCATTCACTCTCGCAGGCATACTTTCAATCAGGTGCTGGAAGGTTTCTTAGGGAATGGCAGCCCATTCTTCACAGAGTGCAGAACTGAGGAGAGGTATCGATGTAGGTTGATGAGGCCTGGCACAAAGTCAGCATTCCAAAACATCCCAAAGGTGTTCTATAGGATTCAAGTCAGGACTCTCTCTCCCATTACAGGGATGTTATTGTCATGTAACCACTCCGCCACAGCCCGTGCAGTATGAACAGGTGCTTGATCGTGTTGAAAGATGCAATCGCCATCCCCGAATTGCTCTTCAACAGTGGGAAGCAAGAAGGTGCTTAAAATATCAATGTAGGTCTGTGCTGTGATTGTGCCATGCAAAACAACAAGGGGTGCAAGCCCCCTAGGTACAATACGACCACACCATAACACCACCACCTCCGAATTTCACTGTTGGCACTACACACGCTGGCAGATGATGTTCACGGGGCATTCGCCATACCCACACCCTGCCATCGGATCGCCACATTGTGTACCATGATTCGTCACTCCACACAATGTTTTGCCACTGTTCAATTGTGTAATGTTGATGCTCCTTACACCAAGCAAGGCGTCATTTGGCATTTTCCTCAGTGATGTGTGGCATATGAGCAACCGCTGGACCATGGAATCCAAGGTTTCTCACCTCAAGCCTAACTGTCATAGTACTTGGAATGGATCCTGATGTAGTTTGTAATTCCTGGATAGATGTCTGCCTATTACTCTTTACGACCCTCTTCAAATGTTGGTGGCCTCTGTCAGTCAACAGATGAGGTCGGCCTGTATGCTTTTGTGCTGTACATGTCCCTTCACATTTCCACTTCATTATCACATCAGAAACAGGTGACCTAGGGATGTTTAGTTGTGTGGAAATCTCGCGTACAGACTTCTGACACAAGTGACACCCAATCACCTGACCACGTTTGAAGTCTGTGAGTTCCACGGAGTGGAACAGACCCAGTTCCCATTCTGCTGTTTCACGATGTCTAATGACTACTGAGGTCGTAGATAATGAATACCAGGCAGTAGGTGGGAGCACAATGTACCTAAGATGAAAAACGTATGTTTGTGGGGATGTCCGGATACTTTTGATCACATAGTGCATGTGTCTTACTTCTACAAATAGTGATGATTTTCACAAATGAGGAAGATTTTGATATGTTGATGGTATTAGGTGAATGTTATACAAATTTTCAGCCTGCTGTGTGTATGCATGCTGAGAGATATCCTCACACGCTCATCAATCTTGCTATTTGTGTACAAGCAACTGGTCAACTGCAATCCAGCCACAACAAAAATAGTGAAATGGCTTTCTCCTTGAAAGATGAATTAATACAAGTTTTACATACAAAAGTCGTTTTGAAGAGCTCTATTTAATGCTACCCTATTTGACCTCCACTCCATTTGGAATTGGAAGTGATATGCCACTGACCCCACTTCTGGTTATTGCTGATGCTGAAATTAAGTTCACGTGTGCTTTTGTTATAAATATTTTTGTCTTGAAAATTTTAATGCTATATTTTCCAAAATAAATTATTGTTATGGTTGATCCGGTTCACTTTACGTAAACAAGCACTTTCTAATTACAGACAAAAGTACCCTTTCCTTTCCCAAGGGAGTAGGCATTTTTCCTGTTTCTCCCAACTTTCTCTTCCAACTGTTAGAAGTCCGAACAGAGGCATTAACATGCTAGTCTATAAACATTTTCTTCTTTATCCCATTTCTTCTGTTTGCTAAGTTTTTCTCCTTTCTTAAAAATTACAGTTATTTTATCTTGATTTATTCTTAAGCCCCACTCCCTTTAATATTTGTGTATTGCATTTATATCTAGGTTCAGTCCTTTCCACTATAACTGCTTCCACTGAAAAGTCTAATGCAAAAAGTAATCCTAGTATTTCAGGGTTGCTCATAACTGTGCTGTATTGAATTTTCATTATTATATCATCAATGTATAGATTAAACAGTAGTAAACTTAGCTTATCCTAATCCAATTTTTGAATTCATGTCTTCTGTTTATTCCCCTTTCCCAATTTTGTATACAAAAGGAATTATCCTATAGAAGTTAATAAGTTGCAACTTGTACCACACTTTGTCTATCAGAATTTAAACAGGTATTTGATCACTATTAGCTAAACACTCAGTTCACAATGGAAATTTTTTATCCAGTGGTGTAATCGTGTATCTGTGCAAATTTCATGTTTTAGGTTGTAAGCATGGCTCCGGGTGTTAATGGAGGTCGACAAACAGGAACTGTTCCAAAGACAAAGTCACATAATGGGACTTCTCGTGATTATGCAAGCAGGCGAGAACAAGGCTTGAATCACATACCAAATAACCTGGTGAGTGTATAGATTTTACTTTATTGGATAGCAAAGAAGAGAGATAAAATTTTTGCACAATTTGTTGTTTAAGCAAAGTTCATAAAGGATTTTACACTTTTTAATTATTTGAATGACACTTTCTTTAGTTTTAAAATAAATAATGTAATACAGAAACGTCAATTCACAAACTGGAGATAAATTTATTTATTTATTTATTATTTTTTTTTTTATTTTTTTTTTTTTTTAATTTCTAGTCATTTCTAATATTATGCCCAAAAAAATAGGAAAGCAAGTGACAGCAGTAATGTGCTATAAAATGGCAAAGATACATTTAGGTTGATATAATAATTATTGGATAGATATAAGATTAGGTTAAACAAAACATGCCTACTAGAGTAATAATTGGGCCTAAAACTTGGTTGACTGTAATTAATGCTAAAATGAAGAAACATTTCAACATATCAATAGAAGAAAATTGTATAAACAATCTTTAAGGGCAGCTGTTAAAATTAATTTTCAAGAATAAAATTAACATTTGAGTTGATTTGTAACACCTATACATCACTTACTTAATGTTCATTCACATGTTTCAAAAACTCTTTCCATTATCATCAGCTGGTATTGGTCAAAGTGAGAGTAATTCTGCC
The DNA here is from genome assembly GCA_030765065.1 of Deroplatys truncata. Classification (NCBI taxonomy): domain Eukaryota; kingdom Metazoa; phylum Arthropoda; class Insecta; order Mantodea; family Mantidae; genus Deroplatys; species Deroplatys truncata. The sequence continues at coordinate 102,268,373 of CM060985.1, forward strand.
ACATGGTGGATGGAGAATGTTCTGAAGACGTTACCAGACAGAATTTCAATCTTCATAATTCTGTCTTTGTTCCTCCAGATGTGTGTATTTTACCATTTTGCTAGTTCTACTACACCTGTTGTATGTTTTAATAACTTCAAATTTTCTTGAATGTCATGGTGTTTCTGCTGATTTGTCTTTCCTATGTAAATCTTGTTACAGACCCTGTATTTAATGTCGTCATTCCTGATCTTTTTCATGGAATGCTTGTTTTTTGGTGCCAGGGTGATGTTATGTTCTTTGAAATTTCTTTTGAATTTGTTGAATTCTGTGGGGTGTTATCTGAATTTTTCAAAAGTGTTTATTTATTTTATTTTATTTATTTATTTTGTTTGTGGACCACACAATAATATGCTGACTGTTTGTGGCATAACTGAACTGTTGTAGCATCCATAATACTTCAGCAACTCACTATGATCTTAACTCAGTGGCACACACAGCTGCCTTATTGCCCATACCTTTTAATGCCTTCAAAAGCAGCAGTCTGCTGGGTTTCATTCTTCAGACAAACAGTGAAATATGTGTGTTTAAAATAAAATAAATTCTAACATAACAATTAATGGGAAACGCAGTGAAGTAGTTAGAATATTATTTAAATAAAATTCTAGTGGCAACACACTCTAACTTCACCCTTTCAAGATAATTACCTTGAACGCATTTCAAAGGCACCTTGTCTTCATCATCAGCTAAGAGCCACTAACGAGTCTGTCGGTTCCAGTGTAGAGGTCGTCGTTGGGCTTCCTGACGTTGACGTCATTTTCAGCTTGATGTATGTAAAGAGAAGATCCTTTTCCTGAGGGAAATTGAAATTCATTAGATGGCTTTTGTTTTTTTGTATGAGGAATTTTTCCCATATCGTCAATTCTATTGAATTTTGGATCGACTTGATTAGATTTATTCATTATGGATGTTGTGGTTTGAATTCCAGAAATGATATGCGATGGCAAATTTTTCAGTTTCTTTGTGTCTTATATTTCTAAAATATTCTTTCAGTCTCACCCCTTTGTTCCTTTTTGTTTTGTCTATATAATTTTGCAATCACTACAATTTATCTGGTAAATGCCTGGCATTTTAGTACTAGGAATTTTATCTTTTGTATTTGTTCTTAATATGTTATTTAAACTATGTTTATTGATGGGTGCTAGTTTGATGTTCCACTGCTTGAATATGTTTTGGAATTTTTTATGTGCTCAAGGGTGAAATGTGAACTCTTTAAAACTATTGTCTTCTGTTATTTTTTGTAGTGTAGTAATTTCCTTTCTTTCTTTATCTTTTTAAAATTTTTGGATTTTCTTGCATACTACTTCATTTGCAAAGCCATTTTTGTAGGCTACTTCTATGATGCTTTGGAGCTCTTTCTTATATTCCTCACCTTTCAAGGGTATGTTTACCAACCTGAAGACCAAACTGTTGAAAATTGCATGTTTATGTGGTCTTGGGTTATATCCTTTGTTCTTTATGTAATTATCCGTGTGTGTTTTCTAAAAATTTCGAATTCTAATTTATTGTTAGTTCTGATGACTATTACATTCAAGAAAGGGAGTTTGTTGTCTGATTCTATTTCCATTGTGAATTTTACTGAGCTGTCTATCAAATTAAGTAACTTCAAGGTATCTTCAGCAAGTTTCTTGTTAACTACTGCAAAGATGTTGTAAACATATACTATGTGATCAAAAGTATCCGGACACACCCACAAACATACGTTTTTCATCTTAGGTGCATTATGCTGCCACCTACTACCTGGTACTCACTATCCGCGATCTCAGTAGTCATTTGACATGATGAAACAGCAGAATGGGACACTCCGTGGAACTCACGGACTTCGAACGTAGTCAGGTGATTGGGTGTCACTTGTGTCAGAAGTCTGTAGGCGAGATTTCCACACTCTTAAACATCCCTAGGTCCACTGTTTCTGATGTGATAGTGAAGTGGAAACGTGAAGGGACGTGTACAGCACAAAAGCGTACAGGCCGATCTCGTCTGTTGACTGACAGAGACCGCCGACATTTGAAGAGGGTCGTAAAGAGTAATAGGCAGACATCTATCCAGACCATCACACAGGAATTTCAAACTGCATCAGGACCCACTCCAAGTACTGTGACAGTTAGGCGTGAGATGAGAAACCTTGGATTGCATGGTCGAGCAGCTGCTCATAAGCCACACATCATGCAGGAAAATACCAAACGACGCCTCACTTGGTGTAAGGAGCGTCAACATTACACAATTGAACAGTGGTACACAATGTGGCAATCCAATGGCAGGGTGTGGTAATGGCGAATGCCCCGTGAACGTCATCTGCCAGTGTGTATAGTGCCAACAGTGAAATTCAGAGGTGGTGGTGTTATGGTGTGGTCGTGTTTTTCCTGGAGGGGGGCTTGCACCCCTTGTTGTTTTGCGTGGCACAATCACAGCGCAGACCTACATTGATATTTTAAGCACCTTCTTGCTTCCCACTGTTGAAGAGCAATTCGGGGATGGCGATTGCATCTTTCAACACGATCAAGCACCTGTTCATACTGCACGGGCTGTGGCGGAGTGGTTACACGACAATAACATCCCTGTAATGGGAGAGAGAGTCCTGACTTGAATCCTATAGAACACCTTTGGGATGTTTTGGAATGCTGACTTTGTGCCAGGCCTCATCAACCTACATCGATACCTCTCCTCAGTTCCGTACTCCATGAAGAATGGGCTGCCATTCCCCAAGAAACCTTCCAGCACCTGATTGAAAGTATTCCTGCGAGAGTGAAAGCTGTCATCAAGGCTAAAGATGGGCCAACACCATATTGACTTCCAGCATTACCGATAGAGGGCGCCACAAACTTGTACTTCATTTTCAGCCAGGTGTCCGGATACTTTTGATCACGTAGTGTATCTGGACCATCGTTTAAATAAAAATGGGAATGCATTTGTTGTGTGGGTCTCCAGAAAGCTCATGTACAAATTGGCTAGAAATGGGGACAATGGATTTCCCATCGCTAGTCCATTTATTTGGCAATAGTATTCATCTGTAAATGTAAAATAGTTCTCATCAGAGCAAGATATTCCTCTATTTTTTCATACCCATGTCTATTGACTTTAACCACTGCCTGGTATATGTAAGAATACCGTTCAAGGTAATTATCTTGAAAGAGTGAATTAGAGTGTGTTGCCACTAGTTTTATTTAAATAATAAAATAAATTCTGTTCATTGTAGTTTAATATTCTAATAAATTAAGTTCATTTCCTTTGCTTCAATATGTGTTGCTTTCACACTACCTGCAAAAAATAATAAATATGCCATGGATTCAATAGTGCTGCCATCTGTTGCATTGCTCACAAACATGCTCAATTCCTGCCATCAATGCTGCCTTCCGATCAGCATTTAATTGCACGTAATTAACAAGGTAAGATCTTTTTGTAAAGACTCAAGGTTTTGAAATTATAGTGTTATTGACCAAAAACAGTCGTATGCAAGTTAGCTATATTAATTAAGACATTCATATGAAAATTATGAAAATTGCTCCTGCTCATGACAAATGAAATGTATATCTCGAATTTTCTGGAAATGTCTCCAAAAGTGTTCTTCATTCTGAACGACTTTTACATAACTGGTAAACCATAAGAGATAGACAAAATTTTACTACACAGAAAATGTAGATCCGTTAAAATACACAATTTATGTCATATACATTTTTTTTGTTGGGTGAACCATTTTCAAGATATTGCTTGTTATTCCCTTAAATTTTCCAATACTTATACTTTTTCTCAAATTCGTTATTCATTTTTTTTGTCCTGGTAATGCAAAGAGAATGGAATACTCCACATAGCAACCACCTCTTAAAATATTTGACTATCGCTTAAAGGCTAGCAATTCCCTTGCATCTACAAGAAAATTTACAATAAGATTAACATCTCGATATCTCGATTAACATGAAGCATATGGAGAATGAGCGTTTGTAAAAATAGTTTGTACAAGAGTGGAGAAAGTCATGTGAGTGTCACACACCAGATTTTTTTGTTTAATACCACTTTATATTTAAAAATATTTTGCAATTAGTGCCTTTTAAACCAATTATATTGAAAATACTGTCTTGACATTAAGAAAAATCTGATGTGATACTTTCACATGGCTTTTTCTACTCTGTATCTTTATTAGTGGATATACAAACTATTCTTACTAAAGCTTATTTTTTTTATCTACTACATTTTAATCCAAGTACACCTTTGCAGAAATAGTACATTACACATTTCGTTGTAGATACAAAGAGAACAGTGATAGTCAAATGTTTAAGAACTCGACGCTATACACTGGCCTTAAAATTCCATACTGTTTCCATGCAATTGCAAGAAACAACTGAATGTTGACAGGACTTTAAGAGACTGTCCAAGTAATGAACAGTTTGAACCATTAATAACGGATATCTCAGAAATGACTTATACCACAAAAAACTTATTTGAAATAAACTGTGTTTTAAAGAGATCTCCTTTTTTTTTGATACATTTTTCTTTATCGTTTAATGTTTACCAGTTATGAATAACCGAATGAAGAGGACTTCATAGGTTAGTCCCAGAAAATTCAAGATATACATTTTATTTATCTTGTAAATATCTTTAATATATGATATTTTAATCAAAATTGTTAGAGCCATTAGAAAGTAAAAGTTTTCAAAAAATACAGTTGAGGTGGGGGGATTTTCTTGAAAATCTTTGTGTTGCATTTTTGGAAGATACCTTAAATATCAAATTTGGTACTTATCTGACTTTTCGTCTTTGAGTTATGCTGTTCACACACACACACACACACACACACACACGGATCTTTTTCTAAAAGTGTTTTTTTGTGTTCAGGGGCCTCAAAACATGCATTTTTGGTAAAATCTCAGTATCAAATGTTTGGGTGAAATGTAATGCTTACTCTACCTACTATGAAGTGATAAAGTAAAAAAATTTTGATGTGATACATTCACAACTTTCTCTACCCTCTATCGTTCATCAGTGGGTATTGAAATTATTCTTACTCAGGCTTACTTTTTATTTACTACATTTTAATCCAAATAAACCTTTACAGAAATAGCTACTTACATTATAGGTACAAAAGGGAACTGTGACAGTCAAATGTTTAAGAATAGGGTGCTATCTGCTGGCCTTAAAATTCCTACTGCTTCCATGCAATCGTGAGAAACAACTAAATGTTGAAAGGAATGACCAAGAAATGAACAAATCAAACCTTTAGTAATGAATATCTCAGAAACGCCTTATGCCACAAAAGAACTAATTTTAAATAAATTGTGTGTTTTAAAGAGAGATACATTTTTTGTGTAGTATGTTTTCGTCTATTGCTTAACGTTTACCAGTTATACAAGATTATACAAAATTCCTTCCGAATGAAGAGGATTTCATAGGCTATTTCCCAAAAATTCAAGACATTTTATTTGTTATGTAAATATCTTTTATATATGGTATTTTAATCAAAATCATTACAGGCATTTTTTAAAAAATCAAAATTTTCGAAAAATGTTCTATGTAAACGGTAGTTTGGGGTCTTGTTGAAAGTCTTGTGTCACATCTTTGGAAGATTTGAACCTAAATACCAAGTTCGATATTTATCTGACTTTTGGTTTTTGAGTTATGCTTTTCACAGACACACAACAGACATGTTTCTAAAAATGTTTTATTTGGATTCAGGGGCCTCAAAACATGTATTTTTGGTGAAATCTTGGTATGCAGTTTTTGGAGGGAATGCAATACTTCCCCTATTTACTATATGCAGTAAAGATTTTTTTTTTTTTTTTTTTTTTTTTTTTTTTTTTTTTTTTTTTTTTTTTTTTTTTTATTCAGAGGAGGGAGCTTCAGAACATATATTTTCAGTGAAATCTCAAGATCGAAGTTTTGGGTGGAAGGCAATACTTCCTCTATTTGCTATATGTAGTACAGAAAGCAAAAAGATCTGATGTGATACATTCACATGACTTTCTCTACCCTTTATCTTTTACTAATGGGTATACAAATCATTCTTACTCAGGCTTATTTTTCTATCTACTACGTCTTAATCCAAATAAACTTTTGCAGAAACAGCTGCATTACACATTTTGGTATAGATACAAAGAGAACATGGATAGTGAAATGTTAAAGAACTGGACCCTAAATGCTGGCCCTAAAATTACATACTGTTTCCATGCAATCACGAGAAACAACTGAATGCTGAAAGGACTTTAAGAGCATGACCAAGAAATGAACAATCCAAACCTTTAATAATAGATGTCCCAGAAATGGCTTATACTGCAAAAAAACTTATTTTAAATAAATTGTGTGTTTTAAAGATATCTATATTTTTTGTGTAGTACGTTTTCGTCTGTTGCTTAACATTTACCAGTTATACAAGATTATACAAAGTTTTTTCCAAATTAAATGGACTTCACAGGCTATTCCTTTGGAAATTCAAGATATACATTTTATTTGTCATGTAAATATCTTTAATGTGGTATTTTAATCAAAATCAGTGGAGCCTTCCTTAGAAAATCAAAACTTTGAAAAATGTTCCAAAGTAGGGGAAGTATTGCATTCCACGCAAAAAAAAGTTGATACCTAGATTTCACCGGAAATACATGTTATGAGGTGCCCTGAATCAAATATAGCATTTTTGAAAACATGTCCTTCTGTGCGTGGGTGTGAGTGTGTGAGAACAGCATTACTCAAAAACAAAAAGTAGGAAAAATACCACTTTGGTATCTGATATTAGTATCTTCAAAGGATGCGACATGAAGATTTTCAAGAAAATCCCCACACCCCAACTACCCTTTGCATGGAACATTTTTCGAAAATTTTGATTTTGTAAAAGGTGGCTCTAACGATTTTGATTAAAATACCATATATGAAGGATATTTACATGACAAATAAAATTTATATCTTGAATTTTCTGGGAATAGCCTAGGAAGTCCTCTTCATTCAGAAGGAATGTTTTATAATCTAGTATAATTTGTGAATACTAAGCGATAGACGAAAACGTACCACACAAAAAATGTAGATCTCTTTAAGACACCAATTTACTTAAAATAAGTTTTTTTTGTGGCATAAGCCGTTTCTGAAATATCCATTATTAAAGGTTCAAATTGTTCAATATTTGTCATTCTTTTAAAGCCCCATTGATTTGCAGATGTTTCTTGCAATTGCATGGAAACAGTATGGAATTTTAAGGCTAGCTTATAGCATCCAGTTCTTAAACATTTGACTATCTCTGTTCTCTTTGTATTTATAACAAAATGTGTAATGTAGCTATTTTTGCAAAGGTTTATTTGGAATAAAAGTAGTAGATAGAAAAATAAGCTTTAGTAAGAATAGTTTGTGCACTCACTAATAAAGATAGAGGGTAGAGAAAGTCATTCGAATGGATCACATCGGATTTTTGTGTAGGCACTTAAATGAAGTTTCTTTCAACTAACACAACTATATTTCTGTGTTTAAACAATGTTCATTTCTTCCTCCAAATAGTCAAATTCTTTTTCATGTTGGTTTTTGCTGCAGAATACAAACTCTTCATCCACAATCTTCACATAAAACTGCAGTTCAGCCTCACGCCTCCATTCACTTCTGAACCTCTTCTGTAAGTATGCGTCAACATCCTTCTTCTTTGCTTCGTTGACTCTGCTTTGGAATGTTAAACCCTGGACCATTGGTATACATTGAAATGTAATTTCCTGTTTCAGAGGGGATAAGAGTGGTTTAGAGGGATGGTTAAGAAGTTCATTAGGTTTGGATCTTGTTGCTTTATATAAAGGATAACTTAGGTTACAAATGAAAACTTTTTTTCTGTGGTACGATTAAAAATAGGTGACTCATAATTTCAGTGTGCAGAATTCAAAAGTGCATTCCATTTTTCTATAGCACATCTTGTTTGGGCAGTATGACAAAGTTCAATGAAAATATAATTGTAAAATTTATAAAGTTATTACACTCTCATATGCAACTTTGAAAATAAAGAAGTAGTATAAGATGAAAATGTGCCTGAATTTGAGAATATATGTTATCTTGTGTACCCCTTTTTCTTTTCCCATGGAACGAAACCTTTCACCTTGCTCTTCACTGACTGCTCCTAACTTTGACAGAAAGTAGTCAAGATGTGACTTGAGGAAATGAAGCTTCAAACTAATATTACAACCGAGCAGTCTGAAATTTTCCAGCATATTTCTGACAATTCCTTTGCATTGAAGGTCTTTCTTTTGCCCAGAAAGTTCTTAACAACCTCTCTGAATCCAATTTTCAATTTAATTCATAGAGCTAGTAAAATTAACATCTTTCATCAACTTCCTTATCTGTGGTCCATCAAATACTCCCTCTGATTTTAGCCTGTGACAATGATGGAACTTTGTGCATAAGTACTGGAAGCAAGGGCAGCTTTTGTCAAGTGCTTTCACGAATTATTTCATCATGCCAAGTTTTATGTGTAATGGAAGGAATATAATTTTTTAAGATCAACAAGAGGATTATTAGTAATATTTTTTGATCCAGGTTCCCTTTGGTGCTTCTCAGGCCATTGGTCAGTTTCCCAATGTTTATCCCTCGCCCTGTTATCCCATTCACAAAGAAAACAAGGTAATTTTGCATATCCTCCCTGTTGTCCTAGTAACAGACCAGCGACCTCCAAGTCACCACATATTTGCCACTCATGGTCGTGGTACTTAATTTTCTCAAGAATACACTTCAGAGTTTCATAAAACGCTCTTAGGTTCATAGAATGTGCAAGCGGTATTGAAGCTAACTTGTTACCATTATGAAGTAACACTGCCTTAAGACTTCGTTTGGAAAAATCAATAAAAAGACGCCTGTTACTTGGTGCATATGCTGCCCTGCCCAACTTTTGAATAAGATTACACACATCCACACAAGCTGATCTTCTTCTGCATAGTGCTTGTGGAACTGTATTTCGCGATTCCTATACCATGAAAATGTAACACCAGGTGATAGTAAATTCTTCTCCTGCAATCTTGAGTCCAGTAATTCACTTTTTTGTTTTGTGAAGCCTAAATCCCTTGCTAAATTATTTAACCCAAATTGATTAAACTATTGTGATGAATTGTGAAATCCTTTTGGATCGGAAACCAACTCATTGTCGGAAGTCACAGAGTTGCTTTCATATTCACTAAAACTGAGGTCTGCTGGTGGTGTAGGTATGGGTATTTGGTTCTATGAGGAATAGGCCATGTAGCTGAGTTCAGATTTGGATATTTAATTCCTGTCATTTTTTTTGTTATTTTGTTGTAGCCAGCAACTTTGCACATGCAAAAGTAACAATTGTCATGGTGATTCTACTGTTCTCTCCATATCATTGATTTGGCAAGCTGTATTGCCTACCATTTTCCTTCATACCAATTATATAATCCCTCAACACAATTGTTACATGAAATTTGAGGTGCAAATGATTTATCCTGATCACCTTTCTCTTTGAAATATGAGTACTATAGTTTCTTTGTTTCTTTGAGTCTATTTTACATACCTTCCCATCAAACACGTAACACCCACAAATGTAACAAACCTCTGTCTCCTGCATAATCCTGATATAGAAGTCATACTCGAACTTTTATTTTAGCACTACACATATAGAAGACGAACGTGCATATCAACACAAGTTTTCAGCTCAACTGAAGTTGAGATCTATGATAGCTGTAAATGTAAACATAAATACCTCACAAGAAGACAGATCTGACACATAGAACAAAACTGATAATTGCTGGGAATATAAACATAAACATCTGGTAATAAGGTAGGACGGAAGTGAGCCGATTAGGAAGAAAATCAACAACAGATTTAGAATAACATAATAAAACGTAGCAGTAAGCTGTATAAGGTGAATGAATTTAGCACTATAGACATATACGCACATATCATAAAAACTAGATGTGATAGCTAAAAATAGGCTTCATTTTTTAAATCAGAGCGCTGATTTTCATTAAAGTCACATATGTCCCTTTATACCGCAGAATCAATGTTGCCCAATGTAGTGCAAGAAAAAGAGAACGTAATGCATTTCACTACTTTTTAAAAACTATCATGAGGGACTAAACATAGTATGTCATCTCAGTATCCTCTGCAGATATTCCACTGCATTTATTTGCATTAGAGTAATACAAAAAATACATTTTAATGACATGACACTAACTATTTACCTCAGTTTTATTTCTTTGCTTTTCATAGGTTCCTGCATTTTCATGCTCTTTTTGGTACCTCTACTGTTGCCTACAACAATATTATTTCCTTTTCCATGCTGTAATACTTAGCAAATCTAGTATTAGTGCTTCCTTGACACAACTCCCTATCTCAGACCTTCAAGTAAGGAGATTTGTTTTCATGCATTTATTCATTCTTTAGCATGGTGTAATATTGCTAAGACGACTCAAGTAAGTGATATCTGATAATATTTTGTAGCAATGTGTGCATTTGTAGTTTCACAGAATGCAAATACAGCAGTCAAAGGCAATGTAAGCACACTGTAGTAAGGAAATTTTTGCTTCCGTAAAACAGTGTGTTTTGTTCCACTCATCTCTGTGAACTAGGTGCTTTCTGAACCATACTCTGTATTTCAAAGCCATTTTACAATAGGAAGGATGCTATTTGAAAGAAACAGATTGCACACACCAATTCAGCGCTATCAAATTAGGGAGAATCTGTATCAAAAAGCATTTCATCTGCGAGTGGTGGAGTTAGTGCGTTTTGTTCTGATGCTCCTCAAATATAGTAAATAATTTGTAGCAATGGAATAAAAGGTATAAGCCATAAAAGATGCTAAAATTTATTATACAAATGAATTTTGGAGGACAATAATCCTCTCATTGCAGACATAACAATTTATTTTATTTTGCCCTTTTTCAATCCAAAATGTTTCCATATACAGTCAAGCACATTTATCTACCCAGTACAAATTCAAGGTATACCTTATATATTTAGAATTCATTAAAAAATGATTCCTCTACCCATGTTACATTATACACAACATGCAGAAACAACATTAAAATGTTTATTGAAAACATGGAGGAATAAATTCAGGTGACCTTTTGCAAAGCAAAAGAGAAAAGAAGAATCAGAAACTTTCAAGCATTTTCAATCAGTTAACACCCTTCTATTTGAAGCGTACAATGAAATATTTAAAAACAGCTAAAGCTACAAAAGAATTATTTGGCACAAATTGTATGTTTTAATTTACTTTATAATTTTCCTGAATTAAGTTTTTGCTTTGTCTATTTCTCATGGCTTCATTGTTATATCATTGTTATACAAAATTGAATTAGAATGAAGACTTCATGGCTATTCACAGAAAATACAAGGTATACATTTTATTAAATGTATGTTACTTTAATAAAATTGAACTGTATGTGTTTATATATGAGGTCCTCAGCAATATGTGGATAGTGCTTTTCCAGATTCAAAACGATTTCACAAAACCACATATATGTAATACAAGAAACAAAACAACTCTTTATTAGGCTATTTACAGGTGGGACATTTTTAAATATATCATGCAGTACTAACTTTTGCAAATACACTTTTATCATATACACATATTGTGACGTATGCAGAGATTACAGGACATACGTCTCTCTGGTCACCGGGATTTGAGATGGCAGTTGGAACTTGGGGTAGGGGGAACTAGGCACTTTAGGAGGGGATGAGTTGTTTAGCGTCACTGACGCTTGAGAATGGCACCAACAATTTATGCAATAACAAAATAAACTTACTATGATTATACATCCAAGTATATCACCTAATCTGTTAAGAACATAAAATCCTCTAGATGAGGTATTACCTGATGAATGGCTTAAGATAGTAACGGTTTCAGCGTTGTTTCTGGGAGCAACTGTAACCATAACCTCTGTGTGAAGCAAAGGAAGAAACACCTTTGTAGTGCTTTACTATTCTTGACACCTACATATTTCATTAAGGCAAGAGGTTGGTAGTGACCTGAACTTTGTTTTGTTTAAGAATATGTTATTAATTTTGTGAACGTGATGTAAAATGCTATTAGTTTTGTGAAGAGATTCCTAGGGTGTTGTATTATTTTTAAAACTATAAATATTTACTTTTTCAAACTAATATTCAAAACATGGGTTTAAACATTTACTTATTCATGATTGAAACCTCAAAATTTTATAGATGTTGTTTGAAAAATCTATACTCGGAAAGTGGAATTTTCAGTTTTTCAAAGGAAAGACTGAGTTTTAAAGAAAATGATAATATGGTTGCAAAAGTTTATTTCCATTATTTATTTTCGAAAAAGCAAACAAACAACTTCATCATAAGTAATACAAAGCCTATGTAATTTTAAGGGATGATCATTTAATTTATCATCTTTAGTCTGGTAACTCGACCAGTCTCTATATCACACATTATATTTTTTTAATTCTGAAAATATTTACCTTCTCCAAAGCGAGGTCTGCAGATTTTTGTTTTTTGATCATTCCTTTCACATGCAGGAAACTTTTATTTCTTGTTCTTTTATTGTCTCTTTTGTGATTGTTTGCCTTATGTCGACGAGGGCTCGATCTCGGTGGCCAGGGGGAGATGTGACGTATGCAGAGATTACAGGACATACGTCTCTCTGGTCACCGGGATTTGAGATGGCAGTTGGAACTTGGGGTAGGGGGAACTAGGCACTTTAGGAGGGGATGAGTTGTTTAGCGTCACTGACGCTTGAGGATGGCGTGGCTTGAGAAAGCGAGTCAGGAGGTAACCTTCGAGCTGTAAGGGTGTGCAACTGCTTTCTCCGTTCCAAGGCATGTTGGCCTCGCCGGCAGACATTGGGCTAAGAGTGTAAACACTACGTTATCTATCTTTATATAATAAATTCCTTAGCCATCCATTCTTTGGAAGTTTTAATTATGTTAGTGTAGAGTCCTTTCCTTCCTTTAAGCCATGTAACGTTTTGAATTAGTAATATTTTCTGTATTTTCTTTAGCTGCGTCCCTCGTCGTAGCCTCGCCGCGTAAGAAGCTTGATTAATTTCCCGGTACATTCTCTTGTAAGCGAGTAGCTCCCCATCATTTTTGAGCAAATATAAGAAGAGGCTACGACAATATATAAAATCTAATTAGTATTTATCAGCCATGTATTCATCATCAGAGTATGGAGCTGCATCTACCAGATACATTTTTATTTATTTCAGCTTCCAAGTGGCATCTTTTATGTTTTTAATATTTTCTGGTAAATGATTGTAGTATATTTTCCCATTAATTTTAGCCTATCTTTTGTTTAGTTACCGCCCTCAATGCCGCTTGAAAGTAGTTATATATACACTTTGTGTTGTGCTTGTGCATTTCACTATTTTCACTTATTTTCTTTAGATAGAAGGTACTTTATTCAGCCAAAGTTATACATAGCTGGAAATCTTAACATTTTTAAACTAATAAAACTGAATACATAATACATCCTTATTTACTGAGAGCTTTGAACGTGGTTGTATAACATTATATCTGTAAATATTAAAAATGTCTATTCAAATAAAAATTTTAAATCTGCTCTTAAATAGTTTTTAGATCATTCATTAGGTGAATACCTAAATCAAAACCCATAAAAAATAGCAATTTAGCTTTAAAAATTTGAACCTAACGTTTTCTTTTTTATTTTATTAAAACATTATATTTGTGCATTTGTAAATCTTCTGGCTTATCATTTTAGTTTTATTATTATTGTGATTGTTAACTTATTGTTCTTTTGAATTTACCATTTAGTTCAATATTGAACCTTCTGACAAAGCCATATCATGTTCTGAGATATAAATGGTGAATAAAGTTTGATGAAGTGGTGGTGGCAATGATGATAATGATGATAAATAATTCAGATTTTATTTAGAAAGATGTAAATAGTAATAATAATAATAATAATAATAATAATAATAATAATAATTTATTTGAGCACTAAGTTATTACATATTTAGACTGCCTTCTCTATTTGGCCCTGGCCACCAAGATAGGCAGTCATTGTGAATTACAGTTACATGTTGATACATTTAGTAGTTCTTATATTTATTTTTATTTACATTATTTTTCCTCTTTTAACTGTACATATCCATTTATTTTTTACTTTCATTAAGTATTTACCCATATTTTTACAGTTTTTATCTAGAATTGCATGTATATCTTTATTCCTATTCATTCCATACCATAAACTTTCTTTTCTCCAAATCTCTGTTTCTTTGCATTCAAATATAATATGTTGTATATCTTCACTTTCCCCGCATAATGGACATTCACCTTGTGCATAGCCATTTCGCTTCCCTTTTAGCCTCCATATTCCTGCCCTTAACCATGCTATACCTCCTCTTTCTTCATTATTTGTGATGTTTACATATTTCTCTCTTTCCCAGTGCTTTTTTAAGTTAACATAAAAAATCAAAGATCTCTGCTCAGTTATCTGACTAAATAATTGTTGTATCTCGATGTCCTCAAATCTTCTTCTAATACTCTTCCAAAAACCTTTGTGATTTGCATCTCTTTTCCTCCAAACATCTCCCATGCCATTATTCTCAAGGTTAATGTAAGTAAAAGAAGCATACATTAAAAAGAATTAAATATGCCTGGTTGTCTTGGAAATAATTTCTGTTGTCAGGGAGCTCAAATGTTAAAAGTGGGTCACTGATTAGAGTTCATTTAAAAGTAAACAGAAGTGCTGAGAGAAAAGAAAAAATGAAGCTGAACAATGTTTTTAGTTTGGATAGCAAATCACATCTTCACAGTTGGAGTCAAGCTAAAAATATCACCTTTGAGTTTGATACCAAAATAACTTTTGGGAGTGTTCCTAAGGTGGAAATTGTGTCACATCCAGTGCTACTCTCACAAGAGCATTGGATTGAAGTGTAAGTGCAATGAAAACTCAAATGGGTGTAGGGTATTAATACACACTTTTTGATTTAAGATTTAAAATGTGTACCCATTAACTTCTTAGATATTGTGGTAACTGTAGATAAATTTGAAACCTTTCTTTGAATTGCCATGCCGTGAATTAATAGATTAAAACATTGTAATAACTAAGCATACTAAATATATTAGACAAATTAATTGACTATACATTTTATAATATGAGGGAATAAATGTAGTTCTTATAGTTTTATGTGACAGAAAAGGTGCCATGTGAGATCCACATGATGGAACTTCCCTGTTGGCATGATGTCAAATGCTCAGCAACAAGCATGTCTATGCTGCTTGTAGATTTTTCTGATATTGATTTTTATCACTTATCTATTTATTTCACACAAGGAAAATATTAATTGCTACAAAATTGGAGCATTATGTATAGATAGTTTAGCCTTCGCCATGTGGGAAAACATTAGAAAATATATAAGCTTTATTTGTAGCTCTCCTAGTATTTCTAAATCTTCATTCTGGGAGCTCAAGCAGTGTGTGATTAAAACTAGAGAATCCAAGCTGTAAGCTGTAGCATTTTATCTAACATGAATATATAACCGAGTTTTACATTTAATTTGTCTAAACACAAGGGTATTTTTTTAGTTAAAGCTGTAATTATGTTCAGTGCTGTTGCTACTCTTAAAGTATGTGCAGCTAGTGCTTTTTTTACTTTCTCTACTACTTACATGTAGTAAGTAGGGGAAGTTTGCATTCCATCCATAAATTTGATATAAAAATGTCATTGGAAATACACATTTTGAGGTTCCCTGAACAAAAAAACAAAGCACTTTTAGAACAAGGTCCATGTGTGTGTCTATGAACAGTGTATCTCAAAAATGAACAGTTGGTTAACTACAAAACTTGTTTGTGTGTTTGTTTTTTAAGTTTAAGACTTGGTTACAGCTCTGGCTCACTTGGTATTTAAGTACAGTATCTTCCAAGAACAGGACACAAATTTTTCAAGAAAATCCGTTCCACGATTCCAAACCACCTAAACTACTACATGGAAAAATGTTCATTATTTTTTATTTTTTCAAAAATGGCTCTAGCAGTTGTGATTAATACCATATGTGTAAGATATTGTATATCTTAAATTTTCTGGGAATAACCTGTGAAGTCTGCTTCATTCTGAATGCTTTTACATAAATGGTAAACTGTAAGAGATAGACAAAATTTTACTACACAAAATGTAGATCTTGTTAAATTGCATAATTAACATCAAATAAAAAAATGTTGTGGCATTAACCATTTGCAAGGTATTTTTTGTTATTGGTTTGAATTTTCAAATACTTGTACTTTTTTCCAGTGGTAAGTTGCTATTTGTTTCTTCTTGTAGTTATGCAAGGAGCTTGGAATTTCAAAGCCATCACATGGTGATCCACTTTTTAAAAATCTGACTATCGCTTCAGCTGTTGTATTCTCTTTATACTTGAAACAAAATGTGTAAATGTGTATTGAAAGTTTATCTTGATTAACAAGAAATAATAGAAGATAAACATTTTCAAGAATAGTTTGTAGAAGTTCTATAAAAATAAATGATGAAAGAGAAAGTGATGTGAATATATCACATAAGATTTTTCAGTTTACGCTAATGCATGCAACAGCGCATCTGTGTTACATGCAGCACTACAGGCCATCTTAACTGTAGTGTTAGTCTTTTGGGAGTTTTCTATTTGATCAAGTTGTACCACTCGCTTGAAAATGCATATAGCTGTCTTTTAATAATCATACCTCAAAAGCTCTTTTGTGTTTTTCATGGTTTCCAATGTTATAGAAAGCTCTGCTTCAACACCATAAAAGGTAGCTCTAACTTGCATAGAAATTTCCTGTTGTCAAACACCTGGTGTTATTGGAAGCTGGGTGTTGTCAGAGATGGCATCCCTCAAAGCAGTATCTTTTTTACTTTCTCTGCCATGTACATGTAGGTAGAGAAGTATTTCCATTTCACCCAAATATTTGATACCGAGATTTCATTGAAAATACATGTTTTGAGGCCCCTTGAAAACTCTAAAAAAGCATTTTTAAAAAAAGTTCCCTGTGTGTGCATATGTGCATGCACGTGTGTGAGAACAACTCAAAAACGAAAAGTCACACAAATAACAAATTTGGTATTTAGTTCAGTACCTTCCAAAGATGTGACAAGAATTGCAAGAAAATCACCCACCCCAAACTACCCTTTACATGGAACATTTTTTTGAAATTTTTTATTTTCTCAATAATTGCTCTAACAGTTTGGATTAAATTATCATATGTTAAAGATATTTACATGATAAATAAAATGTAGATCTTGGATTTTCTGGGAATAGCCTGTGAAATCTACTTCATTCAGAAGGGATCTTGTATAATTGGTAAGCATTAAGCAATAGACAAAAATGTACTTGACAAACAATGCAGATCTCTTTAAAATGCACCATTTATTTCTGATAACATTTTTTGTGGCATTAACCATTTCCAAGATATTCATTATAATAGTTTGAATTGTTCAATACTTAGCCATTTTTTTTTAAAGTTCTGTCAATTTTCAGTTGTTTCTCGTGATGTCATGGAAAGAGTATGGAATTTAAGGCCAGTGTATAGCATCCAGTTCTAAAACATTTGACTATCGCTATTCCCTTTGTATCTATAACAAAATGTGTAATGCATCTATTTCTGGAAAGGTTTATCCCGATTAAAATGAAATAGGAGGAAAATAACCTTTTGTAAGAATTAATTTGTATACCCACTAATAAGCGATAGAGGATAGACACAGTCGTGTGAATATAACACATCAGATTTTTCAACATGAGAGTTTGAACTTTAAGAATATGCCGAAGTGCTCGTATGACATCCAAATACAGTTCTTGAACAAAATGTCTTTGTTGCACCACAACTCTTACAAAATAGCGTATTTGGTTTAAATTGTTCTTTCATCCAGACAATCTTCTTTTCCTTATGAGTAGTCATGGTTGTTGAGCTTCTTTTACTTTCTTTTTGGCAGGGGGGTTTGTTCCTTTGTTTATTTCCTAGTGCTTAACTTCTTTTATCTTCTTGGCCATACCACAATTAATACAGTAGCTTCATTGGTTTGCCTCAGTCAGTGTATGCCAGACAAATAGCCTTAGAAGTGTAGTTGCCTTCCTGTACCATATGCTTGAGTTTGCTGCTAGATACTCTTACTTGAGTAGTCACATTCCTGTACCTCTATTTTGATGCTATTGAGTTTTGACAGAATGAAGACTTAGGGTCTTTATACTGCTGGCTGTTCTTTGGGTGTATATAGGCAATGTGATGTTGGACAGATGGCCTTAGTTGTATAGATCCTTCTTGTACACCCATGGACAAAAAGAATTAGTCATGTCTTGAATGCCAAATTTTTCTAAGCCCTACACAGCACAGCCCCTTATTTACACCATACGCATAACAGTTGTGTAACTGCTGCAGCAAGCTGTTTTATGGCACTATTAAACATGCTACTTCCCTGTGTCTTCTCTGTAGCACTGCGGCAAAGTGTAGGGTACTCCTGTTAAGACTGCAGGTTCATTTCTCGCATGTGGCAAACACCTTTTTTTCTTTTTTCTGTTAATGTTTAATCATCTTATTTTCGATATACTGCATTTCATGCACACCATTTAGTAAAGTTCATAATAGAGTAGTTATTACGATGCAAAATAGTGGCTTCATAAATTCATCATGGTTGCATTCTGTATCTTGTTGGATAATCAAGGGAATACACTGAACAATGCACAATACATGGTAATACTTGAGAATATTTTATTCCCTCTGTGAGGATAAGATATCCTGATAGAATTGTTGAGTTCGTACAAGATTCTGAGCACAAATTCAAGAAGCCTGGGATTTGTAGCTGCTCATCCATATTACTACAGAGATTTAATTTCATCTGTAACCCAAAAATGAGGGCAGTTATAGTACTCAGGTTCATACACCCAATATTAGTTTTGTTTATTTTTTTGTGTATTTTAGTTTTAGAAGATAATAGTTTATTTGCATTTATTTCTTTATTTAAAATGAGTGTTTTAACAGAATTGTGTTTTTGTGTGCATAGATATGTCTAAAACTTAAAATATTAAGATTATATTAATGCAAAATTATGTTCTACATATCCAGTTATAAAATTAACAATATAAAAAAATAACAATAACTAATGCAAGAATTGAACTGAAGGGCTTATGAGCACAAGCAGTACCTTCTTAACTTCTCGGCCAACAAAACTTTTTTCCATGCTGTGTTTTCAGTAGCTCAAAGTGCCACCACCGAGAAATACCATTATAAGGTAACCATTGTGCTCAAAGGGCAGAGGCCATTCTACAGTTCCTGCATGTACGTGTACGTTATGAACACAGCTGTTACAAAGGTACTCAAAGCCCTCCGATCATCACAAGGAATCTGGGGATGACTCATTGTTTTTGTCCACGGGTGTACCTTGAAAGTTGGGCCTAGTTATGTATTTACCTTCCTGTACACTTGAACAGAAAGGTAGAAGTGGAAAAATGTAGCCATTAGCACTTATAACTTATGCCAATTTTTGGCAGGTAGTCAGAACTTGGTAAGGTATTTATGCAGCAGTAAGGGAACTTCAATGTGAACAGATAAGCTCATCTCAATTCCATTTGGTGAAATGGAATTTTACTGCAGTTGGCAGCATGACACACAAGAATAATCAAACCATCAGTATCTATTGTAAGTTGACTGATTTAGGATGTTCTATAGCATTTTGAAGGTCTCTTGGCATGGTTCCATGCAACCACAATTGAAGTACCCAACTGAGTTAATAAATAAAGCATCAAAAATTCAGAAAAAGTTGAACATCAGTATTCACTTTTTCCTAAGAGACATCATCTTTCTGTGCCTGTTTCTTTGCCAACTTTATTTCTGTATTATTAAATTCTTCCTTTCTGTAATAATTTTCCTCTAACAGTTCTCTCCTATCTTCCCTACATAGTGGTCAAATTGTTCCAGAAATTCTTCTCTACTAATTTCACAAAATTTTAATGTCAAAGTTTCTGTCTGTAAATGTCATACTTCTCTCCATACTCTATTTTCTGGACATTTTTCTATACAATATAGATATTTATTTACTCCACATAATGGACACACTTCACTTGTCACTTTTAGCCCACTTAACCACATTATTCCGGCTGTGCCTGATGCAAATCCTTCCTTATCCCCTTTTATTGCAAACATCCATATATTTTTCCTGCCCCCAATCTTTCTTAAACATCCTATAATATTTCAAAGTATTCCTATCTCCTAGATTACTCCATATTTTCCTGTTTTTCAATGTCCTTGATCCCTAATTTCACTTTATTCCATTATCCTCATCTATTAATTATCTGCTGATTATTTCTCCTGCCCATTCCAATTTCTTAAATTATTTTCTATAACCAACTTCTTTCCCTTATATGTCTGCTACTAATCATAATGCATACCCAGTGCAAATGGTTTCAATTAAAAAATGCTATACATTCTGTAGGTCAAGACAAAACTCATCTGTTTAAGAAGCAGGCTGATGACTATATGCTAGCAATATGGAGGAGTTCCTAAAGAAAGTAAAAGAGAAATGGAGTAGGAAAGTAAGAGAGATAAGAAAGGTAGAAAGGCAAATGGAGGAAGGAGAAGATGGGCAAATAGGGATAAAAGGTAGTAAGGAATGTTTAGAGGAGCCAGAAGGCCAGGGTGCCAGGCAAAAAGAGCAGCATAAAAAAAAAAAATGATAGCATGGATATTACTTTCTGTTTGCATAGGCTCAGAGAAAAATAAAAGAATGACACATAACATTTCAAATTATACTGCTTAAAGTGAAAAAACTAAAATTTTACTGAAATTTACAGAATCTTCAGGAAATTCAAAACACACATTTTGTTCAGAATTCCAGTATTATCAGAAATGCATTCTAATCAAAATCATTAAAGGTATTTTAGTAAGTAAAAACTAATGAAAATTGCTTCCATGATTGCTTGGGGTGATTTGAAAATAAAAATGCAAACTTTGAAGTTACCTGACTTAACTATACAATATAGAATTTATCGACTTTTCCATATGGAGTTCCAGTGCTCCTCCCCTTTGTCTTTCCTCTTTTCTAAAAGTTCTCCGTCTTTAACTCAGGATCTCAAAAAAAACCCATCTCCAGGGGAAACTCCAGTATCAAATTTTTGGGTTAAATGCAACATTTCCCGCATCTGGGGTACCTAAGTGATAGTACATCAAATACCAATAACCTACAAATCAACACTACATCATACAGAGTGTCTCAAATTGATTTATACATGCTTTGAAGTACTATTTCTCAGCAATGAAATGAGACAAAAATACAATTTTTGTTGTTTATGATTCAGAAGGCAATGGAAAGCATAAAACGTGTTCATCTGTTTATAAACAAACATTATGTTGCATTTATCATTCGATGAACATAAATGGGTACTGAAATTTTATTAGAAAGTGGAAAATGTTGAAGTTCAACAATGTGAAGGGTTGAATTTGGTACACCACTACCAACAAGGTTAACTATAATCACTAGGGTTCTATGTATTAGTAAAAAGAAAATGCGGAAGAAAAGGGTATGTGGATTATTGTAATAGAGCTGAAAAAGAAGCGTTTGTATGGATGAGAACAGGATCAGTGTACCTGAGAGGGCTAAGAGGCAAAAAAAAGCAGAATTTGTGAACTGTGCAGAGGTGGTGAAAGCACAGAGAATTATATGACAAAATGCAAAGAATTAGCAGAATGGAGACAAAAGGTATGGGAGGATGAATGGGAAAAAATGGATGGAAAAATAGTAGCAATTAAAATGTTAACAAGAAAAGAAGAAAAGAAAAATAAGAATATACGCGAGTTCTTAAAGAAAGTAAAGGAGAAATGGATTAGAAAAGTAAGAGAGATAAGAAAGGTAGAAGGGCAAATGGAGGAGGGAGAGGATGGATCATAGGTCATTAAGGGTAACAAGGGCTGCTCAGCTGAGCCATAAGGCCAAGGTGCCAGACAAAATGAGCAGTATAGGTAGAATATAGCTGGCAAAAAAACTTGTACATAAGTTAAGTTAGTTTATAAGTGGAATATTGTAAAAAGAAGTATGTATAAAAAAATGTACAAATAAAGTTTATTCATTCATATTCATACTTAGTAGTAGAGGTTAACAATCACAAGAATCCAAGACAAATTTGAAGTCGATGGAACGGTGCAAGATGTGTTGAAAGTGCAGTGCGGAAGAAAGAGAAGTTCCACCAATAACAAGAATATTGATGTAGTCATTCAGTCTTTTGCTTGAAAGACGTAGGTTTTGGGAGTGTACTTGGTAGAAGGGGATTTTTGAACATCTACATGTTTAAGGAACACAATACAACGAAAATTGTATTTCTGTCTCAGTTTGTTGCTGAGAAATAGTGTTTCAAAGAGTGCACACATCAATTTGAGAAACACTGTATTTCACTAATAATTGGAAGTTTTTTGAACAGTGAGGTGAACTCAGATTAAATGAGTGTCGGTTTGATTACACTATACCTCACTTGTTGATTACTGAGACATGTTTAGGGAATCTTAATTCCCATCTTCAGCCATCAACCCATGAGAATGAAGATTCTCAAAACATGTTTCAATAATAATTAACAAGTAAATGAGATATAGTGAAAACAAACTGATGCTCATTAAACTACATTATATATTTATATTTTAGCAACTGTTGCGCATAATGCCATGTTTTCGATTTAGGTGCCCCTTGAGTGGCAGTCAGTCTCAGACCCAAGGCAGCCTAGAACACGCAAGACGAGTAACACTCAGTGTTCATCTTTTGACTACTATGATGCTGGCACCAGTACTTCATTAGGTAAGCTGATATTAATAAATTGTTTTAAGAATAATATTTTAATTTATTTGTGATTAATATTAATGTTTGAGAGAGAATATATTGTATTCAGATAATATAAGATACGAGGGCTGTCCCAGAAGTACCCGACCTAACAGAGAAAACACAAACATTTTGGGAAAAACGTCTTTATTTCTCTACATAGTCTCCTTTCAGCTCGATATACTTTTCCCAGCGATCTTCAATACCTTTGGTACCTTGTTTATAGTGAGAACCGTCGAGTTCTGCAAAATAGCCATCAACTGCAAACTCCACCTCTTCATTGTTGGCAAATCTTTTACCACCAAGCCATTTCTTCAACTTTGGAAACAGAAAATAATCAGAGGGGGCTAAGTCTGGCAAATAGGGTGCATGAGGAAGCAATTCAAACTTTAACTCATTGATTTTAGACATGGCAATAATGAATGTGGGAACTGGTGCATTGTCTTGATGAAACAGAGCTTTCTTTTTCACTAAATGCGGCCGTTTTTGCTTGATTTCATCATTCAAACGCTGCAATAAGTTTGCATAATACTCGCCATTGATTGCTTTCCCTTTTTGAAGATCATCAATGAAAATTATCCCATGCGCATCCCAAAAAACTGGCGCCATAACTTCCATGACAGATGGAACTGTTTTCGCGATTGGAACCAATTCTTCCCTTTCAATCCACTGTTTTGACTGTTCCTTTGTCTCTGGTGTGAAGTGATGGACCCATGTTTCATCCATGCTTATGAATCGGCGCAAAAACTCGGCTTTATTGCAGCGAAACATCGTCAAACACTCGACTGAGACATCCTCATGATGCTGCTTTTGTTCCAATGCGAGTAAATGCGGCACCCTCTTTGTACAGCTTTCTGATGTCTAAATTTTCAGTTAGTATGCGATGTACAGCTCTGTTTGAAATGCCTACTGCTAGCTCGCACACTTTCAGTCGACGGTCATCCAATATCATTTTGTGGATTTTCTTCACAATTTCTGACATGGTCACCTCATTTGGTTGACCACTGCAATGTTCGTCTTGGCAGCTTGTATGGCCTCGCTTAAACTCGGCCACCCAATATTTTCTGTTATAAACAAAGGAGCCGAGTCCCTCAGAGTAGAATCTAGCTCAGCTTTAATAATAGTTGGACTAAGACTTTTCAAATGAAAGTATTGTATCACATAATGATGGCCAGTTTAGCCCATGTTTACAAATTTGCTGAGAGAGTTCACTATTAACGGCTGTCAAACAATTACTAAACAACGTAGCATCGTCAAATTTCAAACTTAAGCTTTATAAGGATGGTACATAGTCATTTGTTTGAAATAACAACCGTAATATATACATCAGGTCGGATACTTCTGGGACTGCCCTCGTAATTTGGAAATACCTACATAAAATAAAAATGTTGTAACATGAGAGTCTTCTATTATTCTCTTGTAATTTGTAAATATGTTCTAGAAGAATGGGAGTTTATTCAAACTTGACTACAACATGCCCACTTTTATGTACATGGCGCATTTCTTATCTGAGGCTAATTCTTCCGGTATGTGATCCATTATCTCAAGTGTAAATCTTTAAACAACTTCTTTTGTTTGTAGTATCATGGAAGTTGCAGAAAAGTAAACAGCGGTAATTCTCATGTTTATGTTTTTGTATTTTATGTCTTCCCAAATGGATGACCCCATTGAATAACATTTTGTTTTACTTATTTGTACATGACCACACTTTCAGGTCACTGTGCAACTGCATATTTTTAAAGCAAAGGTATTGTGAATCTCAATAACACCACACTCCAGCATAGGCATATGTTACTTATTTTACTTCCCAAATAGAGTTTTCATATTGTTAATATCGCTGTTATAAGAAAAGTATTTCAATCAGGTTTCACAAAGGTCATTAAATATTTAAAAATGTTTTTGTGTGCATCAGCTTTGATTTCCGGCTTATTTTCATTCAGAAACTGGAACAGGAGAGGGAAGTGTTCATGGATGAATGACAGCCTAACGTAATTTTAATTTAAAATCTGTTCTAAAATTGAGATCTTCAGATCTTGTACGTAGTATAGGTAGAGAAAGTAAAAAGTTTCTTTGGATCCTCTTCTTCTACCAGTGTCCTATCCAATGCTTGCTGTATTATGCCATGCTATGCAAAAACGTGGTAAGGAAAATCTGGCAGTAATAATATATATATATATTTTTTTTTTTTCAAAGTTCTAGGATATCAGATGTATTGGACCGTCCATTGAAATTGGCCCTGCCCACAGCTGGGCAACCCAACTTACATTACAGTTTACATTATACATTACATTATACATTATTTATATACCCATAAATTATTGTTAACAGTCCATTTCCATTCATTTTTTACATTTTTTCTAAATTTTGCAGTATTTTCTGACAGTTTTTGTCTAAAACTTGATTTATGTCAATTTTCTTATTCATTCTTAAAATCTTTAAAAATGAAATAAATAAACATCTTGTGTAAATAAGTACTTGAAAAAAAAGGTAGTTACTAACTTTGATGGCTTAGCCTAATTACTTTGTATTTTGCAGCACCTGAGGATGCAACTCTGCATGACAACAGAGTGCTCTTGTCTCATTTTGCACAAACAGATGATCAGGTAACACTTTACTTTGTTACAGCTGTTAGTATTAGATAATACAACAAAAGTAATGTGTCTCTTTATTGTACCTCAACAAACAAAATATGATTTTAATTGCCCTTACTAATAAGGGCAGCCATAAATCTAAAAGATTGTTTGTCATTCAACAGCTTTTGTGGGGCACAGTGAACCGAAATTCTCAAGAAATGAATGGCTGCAATGAGAGTACTGCATCCACTTCAAATAGCTCAAGACGAAGTAGGACTCCACGTAATGTGCTGCCTGAAAAAGAGAACAAAAGCAATAACATAACAAAAATGGTTTGTATAGCATATTAGAGTATAAGGTTATTAACCTCATAAGGAAGCTTACAGAGTTTTAAAATAATGGAAAATGTGTTCAGTTAAATAGGAGTGGTATATATGCATGTAGAAAGTTTTTTTTTTTCCCCCTTGCCAGCTATGCTGCTCTTTTTGCCTGGCACCCTGGCCTTCTGGCTCCTCTAAACATTCCTTACTACCTTTTATCCATATTTGCCCATCTTCTCCTTCCTCCATTTGCCTTTCTACCTTTCTTATCTCTCTTACTTTTCTACTCCATTTCTCTTTTACTTTCTTTAAGAACTCCCCCATATTCTTAATTTGCTTTTCTTCTTTTCTCGTTAGCATTTTAATTGCTACTATTTTCCTATCCATTTTTTCCCATTTTTCTTCCCATACTTCTTGTCTCCATTCTGCTAATTCTTTGCATTCTGACATATAATGCTCTGTGCTTTCGCTATCGTCGCATAATTCACAAATTCCATTTTTTTTTCCTCTTAACCCTCTCAAATACATTGCTCCTGTTCTCATCCATGCAAACGCTTCTTTTCCTGCTCTATTACAATAATCTACATACCTTTCTCTTCCCCATTTCCTTTTTACTAATCTATAGAACCCTAGTGACTTTTTATTTTCTAAGCTTCCCCAAATCTCTTGTGTTTCTATATCCTCCACTCTGTTTCTTGCTGCTATCCAAAAACCATCGCTATTTCTTTCTCCTATTCTCCAAATATCTCCCATTCCTATCTTCTCCATACTTTTTTCTACCCCTGTCCACCAGCTATTTTTATTTTTCATACTCTTTTGTTGTTCCATGCATATCTTTAAAATTTCCGCTTTATCTTTTCTCAAGCACCTAAACCAAAATTTTAATATCCTTTCCAGTATCACTCCCTTTCTTCTTGTTCTTCCTAATTCCACTAATGCTACTTCCCCTGGTGCTGATCTTGTTAGCCCCAATAGCTCTTTACAGAACATTCCATAGCTCTGGTCTATTTTCCTGCTTAATTCAGATCCTCCCCAAATTTCTACTGCATATAACATTCTTGTTTCCACCAATGTTTCATACATTCTTTCTAGCCACTTAGTTGGCATTTCCAATTTATATTTGCACATCCTTACTCCTGTCATTGCTGCCTTTCCTTTAGCCACAACCTTCCTGCTATGCGCCCCCATTCACCATACTGCTCAACCTCACCCCCAAATAATCCATCTCCTTGACAACTTCTAATTTTAAAACCCCCCCCCCCATCTGCCATTTCTCTTCTGTTTTTAGTTTATTTCCTCTTTTAAATACCATAACTTTTGATTTATTTATATTTACTTTTATTCCCCATTCTTCGCAGTATTCTTGTATTCCGTTGACTGCTTTCTGTAACCCAATTACCGTTATAGCCCCGACCATAAGATCATCCGCATATAGTAAACCTGGTATCTCTGTATTTGCTATTATGGGGCAGTGCAGATTTTTTCCTTTCACTCTTTCTAATATGTCATCTATGAATATATTAAATAGTATAGGACTCAATCATGTAGAAAGTTAGTAATGTGAAGTGGTGAGAAATAATCAAGGCCCGGAATTTGATGATCTAAAAATGTTTTAAAAATGACGTATAAAATTGCTAAATTTTATTTTTAAAAATGACAAAATAATTACAAAAAAAAGTCCTAAAAACTGGGATTTATTTAATTTATTAGATCCAGTGCACAGAAAGTTATAAAATAATTTATACATGCTGTAAAAGCAGAAAATGTAGGTATAAGAATAAAATGAGACAATTTAGAAATTCATTCAAAAAATTCTGTGCTACATTCACATGACCTTTTCTACTCCCTAACACGTATTAGTGGGTATATAGACTATTCTTGTGAAAGTTTATTTCCTATCTACTTCATTTTAATCACGATAAACCTTTCCAGAAATATCTGCATTACACACTTTGTTACAGATACAAAGAAAATAACAATAATCAGATGTTTTAGAACTGGACTTTAAACGCTGGCCTTAAAATTCTATATTCTTTTTGTAACATCGCGAGAAATAACTGAAATTCATCAGGACTTTAAAAGAATGGCAAAGTATTGAACAATTTGAATCATTAATGATGGATATCTCAAAAATGGCTGATTCCACAAAAAAGTTATTTGAAATAAATTGTGTGTTTTAAAGCGCTCTACAGTTTTTGCGTAGTACGTTTTTGTCTATCACTTAATGTTTACCAGTTATACAAGATTATACAAAGTTTCTTCCGAATGAAGAGGACTTCACAGGCTATTCCCAGAAAATTCAAGATATAGATTTTATTTGTCATTTAAATATCTTTAATATATGGTATTTTAATCAAAATCGTTAAGAGCCATTTTTTAGAAAATCAAAAATTACTACACCTAAATACCAAGTTTGATATTTATCTGATTTTCATTTTTGAGTTAGCTAGACTCGGACACACACATGCACACACATGGACCTTTTTCTAAAAATGCTTTTTTTTTTGGATTCACGATGCCTCTAAACATATATTTCTGGTGAAATCCCCACATCAATTTTTTGGGTGGATTACAATACTTCCCCTACTTACTATACATAGTAAAAGTAATACATATTTGTTCCATGTTCTTGTTTGAAGAATCTGAAAAGAAAATTAAGAAATTGAAGTAGGCTTATAAAACTGTAGTATTAACTCTTTTGAGATCTCAGATTACACAAAATTAATAGCAAATGAAGAGGATTTCACAGCCTATGAGACAACATAAGGACGACAATAGCAACCTTGCTGTATGCACACCCATAATGGAAAAGAAGAGGGAAACCTGACCTGTCTCATCCATAGTTTGGAACAAAGAATTCATAACTGTAATTATATCTACTGTCCTTGACAATAGCCAAATGCAAGCAAGATACATGATAAAGGTAGAGCCGTGAGAGGAATAGGTATATTTGTTAAAAAGAGCTAACTGCCAACCAGGGAACCGGGCATAAAGTAGCCCGTAAAATAAAAGGAACTCTGGATCAAATTTATACTAGAACATAAGGAGTTTTAAGATTGAAATAAATGTAATTAAAATTCTTTGTATAATCTTCAATACAAATAAATAATCCAAATTAAAATTAAATATTGGTTCCCCACCAAATTACAATTGCAGTATTGCTTTATAATGATGATAGGTTATCAATTTGTCCTTTTAAATCATTGTGTTCTTTGCAGTCATTGACCATTATCATGATAAGGAAGTGGTATTCACTGGTGAAGATGATTTCTCAAACTTACATTTATAATCATCTCATTTTTTTACCCAGTTTGCTTGAATTTATAGAAATGTTAGTAAACTGTCAGATATGTATATAGTAGTTCCTATTTGTAACCTCTGCCAGGATTAAATTTGATCTCAACTATGTAGATGATGAGGGAGATGTTAAAATATATCAATGTTTTCGATCTCCCGTTTTGAAATAGGGGAATATTGTCTGCTATAAAATTATTCAAAATGCAACATTGAATACAAAGACTCAAATTAATTTTATATTGCAATTTAAAATTAGCTATTAATGCCGTTTTTATACACTATTTTATAGCTTTTATTGTTTATGGATTTTAATATTGTGTAAACAAAATTTTCTCATACCTAGTTATGACATACATGAAAACTAGCATACTTTCTATTAACTTGTGTACCATTCACTCATACCATAAGCAGCAGTACTGTTGTCTTATTTTCAGCTTAGATGGCTGTGTACAATTTCAGAAAAGTGTTCATGTGTTCAGAAAATTATTTTTTCTTTCACCTAGCCTGATAGAAATCAAGTTGTAAGCCGCCTGAATGAAATACGTGACTATATCAAGCAGACATCTTCGCTGATGGATACTCTGAAGAACTCTGGAGATCCAGTAAGTAATTGCTAGTACATTAATTGATTTGTAATAAATTTGTAGATATTGTAAATTTAAGTTCTTTTTCTTTATGCAGTGATGAGTTTAAAGATGGGTTTTGTAGGCCTGGAGGCTCAAAATAGTATTGTATAAGCATAATTTACTCTCATTTGTGAATAAGCTTATACAGGTCTGGCAGAAATAATTAGCCAAAGTAATTAACAGTTTTACAGAAACACTACACAGCAAATGTAACAAATAAGATAGGTAATTGATAGAGAACACAATGTTATTTAACACACACAGTAACACAACAAAGTTTACATATTATGTCTTGAAAATTACACCACTTAGATACCCCCGGCTCATGTGCTGCACTCATGGAGTCACTGAACAAATTATCTATTCTGACAAGCTCTGCAGGTGTAATTCCATGTACATCATCTCCCCAATACATCTCTTCATAGTGTTAATGTTGGGGATACGTGTTTAAAGCACTTGGGTCTTGAGGTACCCCCTCAAAAAGAAATTTCAGGCAGCCAAATAAGGAGATCTGGTTGGCCACGGAAAGTCTTCAAAACAAACGATTATGCTGCTGAACACAGTATGTAATATTATTGAATGTTGAGCAGTATTGGCAGTTACTCTTTCCTACTGGTAGTAAACCAAACCAAATTGACTCCATGTCTGTGTAATTCCGGAATCAGGAAAGTTGTCAGTAGGTCTATGTATCGTTGCAAATTGACTATGTGTTCCCATGGTGATCCTCAAAAAGGTAAGGTCTAGCAATCCTAGAAGCAGGAACATCTCATCAAACCATAACATTTGAACTATGAAGTAGTTTTTCATGGAGTTGGTGTGCTTTAACATCACACTAGTATTTCATGTTCTGCTTATTGATATGACTTGACAGTTGAAATGGAGCCCCTTCCATGTCAAAATAAGATGAGGAGGAATTTTCGCGTTTTCATTGATCACCTTGGCAAAGTGCTGACTGAACTATTTCTGGGAGAATAATCAATTGGATAACTTGTGGTTCCCTTCAACTTGTAAGCAATGATAACATAAATCTTTCTGGAGAATGTGGCGAACACTTCTGTCTGTGTGTGAATGCTTGGGACTCCTAGCATTCCTTACCCTTTTGATATTTTCAGATGTCTGTACAGTCCTTGGCCTTCCTGTCAGCTACTTATTCATGCAGTTTTGTTTTTATATTTTTGCACCCTTCAAAGGGGGGCAAAGGATGGGCCCCACACCCATCCTGGCAGTGATCGCCGGACATGCATAGCCATGTAACTTATCACCTCTTTCGTGCAGTAAGGAGCTAACCTGCAGTGAGTGTTATTAGGTGTTAGAGCATAAGTTAGTTGGGTCCCACATATGCACCCTGGCTAGTTACAGTGTGGTTTGCTGGCATGCAATGCATGCTAGCACGTTGAATGATGAGATTCCGGACTGCAGCTGGGATGTTAAGGGTGATAGTGGGATGTGTTTTCATGGTTCAGTTAATGTGTTAATGATGAAGTAGTTAATAATACTATGTTACATGTGACTTATTTAAGTTCTACGTGAATTAGCATGCAGTTGCATGGTGGGGACGGTGCAGGTATGTAACCAGCTGCATAAGTCAGTAGTGATGAAACTCATTTCTGAATCGTGTGCCATTCTGATATTTTTCCATCTCTCCCAAAGTTAAAATGTCAAAAAAAGTATTGCACAGCTACTGCACTGTCATTATTTTTTAAACATGCAAGCACAAAAGCATGATATACAGAACTTCAACACTCCATTGCCACTAAATGGCAACCTTTTTATTCCAACCTGCCTTGCTTGGTTTCATCCTCACTGCACAGTTGTGCATGCTACCAACTGTTGAAAGTGGTAAATTGTTTTTGCCGGACCCTGTATATAGCTGTTAAGTATAAACTCTGTTTCAAAGAATTTACATGGAGATGTAACGGACCTATTCTTTTCAAAGTGGAATGTTTTTCTGTAATAATGTGTAAGTGAGGCCACTTAATAAAAGAATTGGAATACATTCTTTTGGAGGGATTTTTTTTAATGCTGATTAGATTCTTACTACAGTGGAATCTCGTTAGCACGTTCCTCATTAACACGTTTTCCCGTGTATTACGTTTAATTATAAAAGTCCCGGTACCAAATCACCAAATATAATAAATAATGTTTGCTTAGTGCGTTTTCCCGGTCCCGCTTACTACGTTTGAAGTTTGACGTCCTCATTCGCTGTTTTGGCCAATCCTTGATCGGCAATTCGGCACAGTGGGAGTAGGCGTTTAACACGTTCATAGTTTGACGTCCTCATTTGCTACTTTGGTCAATCCTTGGTCACGGGGTGGAAATCAGCAGCCAATCACATACATGCATTTAAATATTTGTGTGACACGATTTCTGTGGGCGGGAATGGCACGTTAGAGAATGCTTTACCTTGGCGTGGTAAACGCGGTAAACGCTAACGATAGTTTCTAATGTTGAGTGATGACCAAACAACCGTAGATTGTATTTTAACTTTTCATTTACAATGAAAAAAAGAAAGTGTAGTAGGTAAATAACCAACAGTGAAAAACTGAAAATCCTTGATGTAATCACAATCCAAATATAAAACATGTCGATATAGTGCGGAAGTTAAACATTCCTCCATCAACCTTAAAAACGATTGTTAGCAAACCTAAATTGATTGAAACTGCTTTTAAAGAAGGGAAAAATACTAAAACAAAACTTTTCTCTTGGAAAATAGGATCAGAAGAGGACCGGAACGAAATTTGTTGCATGGAAACACCTCCGTATTCAAATCGTCTTGTATACACCAAAGATAATATCGTCTATTGTACTCGTAACACGATGCACGCTCATAATTTTTTCTTTTCTAGCAGAAATTGTTATCACGTGTGTAATAAAACACACAGCAAAACCACTATTGCCGCTTCCACAATTCGCAATTTATTTTCTCAAAAACATTCATAACCTAAAAAATCCAAGTTGACCAAAATAAAAGCTTGAATTATTTATTCTCAGGCTTTGTGTATCCAAATCCATTCAAACATTTTGAATTTAACATGGAAACGCGGATCGTATTCAGTATGAAATTGTACTCAAAATCGATTTAAATTGCCCATGGAGACGTAGTAATTATTACATTTTTATTACCTATGTTCTTAAATTGCAGATTTTGCATTTTCGTTAACACGTTTTCCCGCCTATGACGTCCAAATCCTTAGGTCCCTGCAAAAACGTACTAACGAGATTCTACTGTAATTTAATGCAGTGGAAAATCGTGTGGTTTTGCCAACTGTTAAAAAAAAAATAAAGCAATGTCTGCATGCTGAAACAGGAATAACAAAATCTCTCCTGCACATGAATGAACTTTTAAGGTTTGCTACCTATAAGGACTGTTTGTCCTTTTGTTCCTAGGATGGTGAAGGAATGAATACAATAAGCAAAGGTTGGTCACTTGAGATTATGTTCCATAAGCAACATCTTCATTATTACAAAGAAACATAGTAATTAAATTGTTTCCCATCAGTGATGTGCTTAACTCTTATGATGACAATAGCTACAGCATAGGCAAAATCCTTTCTAGTATTGAAAATGCAAAAACTGGCTTTAATTTTTATAAAAACATCATTGCTGTATATGAACTAACTTAAGAATATTTATGTTGATTAATTGTGTATTAATATTCTACGTGCAGTTCTGTAAATACGAGTAGTCTGAAGTATTTCTTCAGAATTTCTTTACATTTAGTAACACAGCATATCACAGTAATTTTTATATAATGTTTTCTGTAGATCATTTGCTTCTTGCATACTGTACATTGGACAATTCCTTAAAAAG
Organism: Deroplatys truncata; assembly: GCA_030765065.1. NCBI lineage: Eukaryota > Metazoa > Arthropoda > Insecta > Mantodea > Mantidae > Deroplatys > Deroplatys truncata. The sequence continues at coordinate 102,301,745 of CM060985.1, forward strand.
GAGTGTAATTCCATAATGTCCATCTAGGACTAAAACAGTTAAATGATGCACAGTTCACTACTTCCATGTATTTACGAGGTCTGTTCAAAAAATTCCGGAACTTTGTCTTGCACTTTTGCTTATTGTGCATGGTCTTCGAAATACTCTCCTTCACAATTAATATACTGCTCCCAACGCCGTTTCCACTTCCGGAAGCAGTCTTGGTACATCTCTTTCTGGATCACACAAAGCGCTGTCTGCGAATTTTCTTTTATCTCATCTATCATTGCAAATCTTTCTCCTTTCAACGGGGTTTTCAACTTTGGAAATAAAAAAAGTCCTCAGGGGCCAGGTCTGGAGAGTATGGGGGATGAGACGGCACAGTGATATCGTTTTTTGTGCAATAGTCATGTACCAACAGGGATGAATGTGTAGGTTCATTTTTGTGATGCAAGAGGGATGAATTGTCTCGCCACATTTCAGCCTGTTTCCTTCTCACATTTTCTCACAGGTGTTGCAATTCATCCCGGTAGTCAGTCTTCGATTGACATGCACAATTTCATTGATGTTGCTGATGACATGAGCGTCGTCGGTAGATGTTGAAGGGTGTCCTGAATGAGTGTCATCTTTAACTTCCATCTGACCATTTTTAAACCGCATGAACCATTTGTAACACCGAGTATGGCTTAAGCATTCATCACCTTAGGCTTCCTGCATCATTTGGCATGTCTCTGAAAAGGTTTTCTTGAGTTTCATGCAAAATTTAATGCAGGTGTGTTGCTCCTCTAACTCTGCCATCTCGAAATTCGCAAACTGTGCAACACAACATTCTAATCAATACAGCACTGAGCAATAATTAACAGACATAGAATAATGAAACTTCCACCAGTAGTTACACATTAAACACAGGCATGTGCAGGGATGCCAGCTGCATTTCGCTCCAACACTCCATTGGCATGAAATTACGAATGTTCCGAAATTTTTTGAACAGACTTCGTACACTCCTGCTTGCTTGTAAACAGTTTAATCATTGTCATTTGCCTTAGGGTAACGTGCACCAACTTAGAGTAAGCTCAATTTCCATAGTAAACTACTATTAAAGTCAAATCGGCGACTCCCATACAAAAGTAAAGTATTTCCAAAGTAGTTTACTCCTTTTAGATACTCCCAGATGTAAATGACTACAGAAGTAAATGGTGAGCTATGTCAAGTATGTTACTTTGGAAGCAAACAGAGTGCAAATATAAGTTAGAATTTACTTTTGTGACTTGATTTAACTATCATTCAATTGAACTACAAAACCGTATTGTATTTGGGGAAGATATTTTAACATGTTCATGGATTACGTAGATTACATTGATGATCTCAGTGAAGAAAACAACGAAAGGCGATAGTATGTATAGTTTGGGAAGGGCAAGATCCATATGATACTTATACAGAGAGAGAGAGAGAGGGATAGAGAGAGAGAGAGAGAGATGGAGAGAGAGCGAGAGATGGAGAGAGAGCGAGAGAGATGGAGAGAGAGCGAGAGAGATGAAGAGAGAGATGGGGGGAGAGAGCGAGAGATGGAGAGAGAGCGAGAGAGAGAGATGGAGAGAGAGCGAAAGAGAGAGAGATGGAGAGAGAGCGAGAGAGAGCAAGAGATGGAGAGAGAGCGAGAGAGATGGAGAGAGAGCGAGAGAGATGGAGAGAGAGCGAGGGAGATGGAGAGAGAGAGAGAGAGAGAGAGAGAGAGAGAGAGAGAGAGAGAGAGGGGGGGGGTTCATATTAAGAAAGAATCTTTTACATTCCTTTTGAACCTACTTGGAGAACATTTACAGTGAAACTCAGTATGGATAGTGTGCAGAAGGCAAGATCCATATGATGCTTATACAGAGAGAGAGATCAAGGAATGTTTCATATTAAGAAAGAATCTTTTACATTTCTTTTGAACCTATTTGGAGAACATTTACAGTGAAACTCAGTATGGATAGTGTGCAGAAGGCAAGATCCATATGATGCTTATACAGAGAGAGAGAGAGAGAGAGAGAGAGAGAGAGAGAGATCAAGGAATGTTTCATATTAAGAAAGAATCTTTTACATTCCTTTTGAACCTACTTGGAGAACATTTACAGTGAAATTCAGTATGTATAGTGTGGGGAAGGCAAGATCAATATGATGCTTATACAGAGAGAGAGATCAAGGAATGTTTCATATTAAGAAAGAATCTTTTACATTCCTTTTGAACCTACTTGGAGAACATTTATACTGAAACTCAGGCAGGAATTCAGTTGTATCTCCCAAACTGCAATTGTTCTGTGCCCTGTGAGTGTTTCCTACTGGAACATTTCAGATAGTTGCAGGCAATTTTATAAATTTTCACCATGACTGGTGAAATGTATGATAGACTGTCCAGAAATTAAAAGGTAATCCTTCACTTTAGCAAGTTTCCCACATATTGTGGGTGCAATTGACTGCATGCATTTCCTATTTTGTATTAATGCGGTGAAAATGGTGAACTTTTCCAAAATCAGAAACGCTATTTCTCCAACATGCAAGTGATTTTCAATGCAAATACGAGGATTTGGAACATTGTTTTCAAATAATTTTAAGCTATTCTTTATACGTTTCCTGTTGCTTGAAGCATTAAACTTGCCCATCACGATTTTTCAGACATTTCTCTTTTTTCCAACATCTTTGCATCATGTTTTTTTGCACTCTGTATTGCTTAAATGGATTTTCATTATTCAACCAACAAATATTTCTCTTTTGCTGAATTTTTTTCTCCCTTATCCTATCACCAGAACTTTATCTATGATCGCTTCAAGTAAGTTGCGCAAACAAAACAATACTCCAGGAATAATGAGCTCTTACTTCTGTAATAGTAGCTATAAAAGAGCTCTCTAATATTATTTCCAGAGTAAATTACTCCAGTAGTAGCCCACTTCTGTAGTAAGGACTTTTTTTTATTAAGTGTTACTTCTGACGTGGTGTACGTTGCCCTTAGTCTGCAAGTATAGTGTCAGCAGAGCTAGAAACAGCACTAGTGACTCTTATGAGAAATGCAGTACAAGAGTCATTATAAAACTGGTTTTGAGATATGAAAAGTGAAATCTAATGGCTTCAATGACATATTACAGAATAACTTCATCCCCTCTTGAGTAAACTGGTTTCATGTAGCAACTCTCCCTCTTCTTTTCCTCACATTCCAGCAGATCTAGGGAAAACAACCCCTGGTACAGCGGTTGCTAGTTGCTGCAATGCAGCTAGAAAGAAAAATTCATGATTGATTCTTCATATTCACTTGTACAGAACTTGACCCACTTTATTTTTGTAGGTTTTTTAAAACATATCCCTAATATAACTGTCTTATGGACATTTTTCCATTTAATATTAGTAAATTTATCCCTTTAGTTCATTTATTCCTTTACAGTAATGCTACTACCAGGGATAAAAAGTAATTAAATAGAAGTAATTAAATTAATATTGTTGTCCTTTTTACTTATAATCATTACTATTTAAAAACTGTAATTTTTACTCTAATTTACTTCTTGAAATAAAATTGTAATCATAACATTGTAGTAAGCGTTACGTTCTAGTAAACAATACATATTGCATTGAGAGCTTGGGATGTTGGACATCTTGCATCACAAGGTGCATTCACTAGTAATAGTAATATTTATTGAAGCCCCAAGTGCTAACACATGTAAGACTGCCCTGTAAATTTCAGCTCAGGCCACTATTTAGAAAGGCAGCCTATTAAGGTATGAAATACATAAATTTACAATGTTTTCACTTCTTATATTTACAGTAACAATGCCATTCCTTTCCTCATTTAACAGTCCAGTCCCATTTATGTTTCACTTTCTCTATATATTGACCTATTTACTTACAAGTCGTATCTATGAATGGTTTCAAATCCATGCTCCTATTCATTCCAGCCCAAACCTTTCTTTCCTCTACATCTCTGTTTCCTTACATTCAAATAAGATATGTTTAGTGTCTTCTATACCCCACATTGAGGGCATTTACCCTGCGGAAAACCATTCCATTGACCTAATTTCCATGTACCAAGCCTAAACCATGGTAACCCCTCCATTTCCTTCTTGCTACATTCATCAATATAACCCTCCCTCAACCATCCCTCTTGTAATTCTTGAAATAGCACCAAGGAACTTTTCTCTCTGGTAGCAGCATCAGATTTTGTTTATCTATGTCTTCAAATCTGGTTGTAATCCTCTTCCAGAAACCAGCCGTCAGATTTTCTTTCCTCAACCACTCCTCCCTCATTCCATTCCAGCTTAGCTTAGCTCCAATTTTTTGTACCCAGCTCAATTCACCCAAAGAGGAATCTTGAAGTTTTAAGCATTCCTTCAATATATGACCTTGCACTCTAAACCTGTACAATAGAATCTCATTAGCATGTTTTTGCAGGAACCCAAGGATTTGGATGTCATAGACAGGAAAATGTTTTAACAAAATACAAAATCTGCAATTTAAGAACATAATTATATAATGAAATCTAATAATACATCTTACCTCTCAAATGGATGTGAAATATGCATACTATTTACACTAGTTTGAAATACATATCTATGGTTGATTGCTTTATTGGTTTTAATGTCAAAATGTTATTGTACATCTTGTTTAGTAAAGTCATTACATCGTCATAAACTTCAAAACTACACACATATCACTTCATTTCATCCATTGCCTCCATTGCTTCTGACACTGAAGGAATTGGCTCAGGATCTGGCTCATCACTTTCATCTCCCACTGACGCTTCTTTCATTTGTTCAAGGATTTCATTTATCCTTCGGAAGGGAGGTAAAGGGAGGGATCCCGTTTTGTAGATTTATGGCACATAAAAGAACCTCAAGCCTGATAAAAGGCTTCTGAGCAAAATTTCCAGTCTTTCACACCCAATATAGAATGGGACACTAAGAACCATAGTAGTTAAAGGTCATCCTTGAATAAAACTCAATTTAATTTTTTACTCTTATACTGAATGTCGCCAACAATATTGAAAACTGCTAGTGCATGCTTCCATCAAGAATAGCGGATTACTCTTGAGAAAGAAATGGCAGAAAATGTCTAATGTCATCAGCTTGTGAAATGCAGTGTAGTTTTTGAATTGAGTAATAACTCATAGCCAAAAAGGAACGCCACTGTAGGAGTACACTCTTTCCCTACAAATTTTTAAAGCTCTAATTTAAAAATTAAATTACTTGGGAACTTTCACACAGTGATACTATTAAGATTCTTAATATTACTATTGAGTAGTTTCATCAACACTTCTCTTGCTTCACTTACATAAGTTTAACTAGGATATGTCTAGCAGAAGACATCCTATGTATCCAAAGTACTACTACCTCATTTGCATTTGGTAATGAATGCTAGTTGACAATGCGGGCAACAGCCCATAAAACATGTCCTAGTTAAAACTGGGTAAACAAAGTAAGTGAAGTGTAGCTGAAACTCAATACGAGGGGCACTATTTATATTTTGAGCCTAATAATTAAAACAAAGTAATCTCTGTTTGAAAACTGCTTTATTGTTTTTCAAAATATTCTCCTTTATGATAAATACACTTTTGCATCCGTTTGAACCATTTGTCAAAGCATCTATTCCAGTCTTTTTGAGACACCTCCAACACATGGTTTTTGAAGGCATCAACGGCATCTTCTGCCAATGAAAATCGTTGTCCACGCAATTTATTCTTGATGTTCAGGAACAAAAAGAAGTCATTGGGTGCCAAATCAGGACTGTATGGCGGATGACCCATCAATTCGATTTTTTGAGCCTTCAAATACTCTGTTGTTAGACAAGATGTGTGTGCGCTCGCATTGTCTTGATGAAGAACGATCCTACAGTTCTTGTTGGTTTTCCTTGCTTCACCGAAGACTTCCAGCAAACAAGTGGTTGTGTACCATTCGGCATTGACCATTTTACATTCCTCTAAAGGCACTGTTGCCACATGAACAGTTTTGCTGAAAAAGCAGGCGACCATTTGCTTCGAAGTGCTTCGAGTGCGAACAACTTTTGTTGGATTTGCTTCATCTTAAAACACCCATACAGTCGACTGCTGTTTACGTTCCGGCTCATACGCATAAATCCATGATTCGTAACCTGTTACAATCGTATATACGTCTTTTGAGGTACTGCTATTGCATTTCTTGAGCATTTTTGCACACCAATCGACACAAGGATCTTTTTTGAGATTGCGTCAAACTATGTGGGATCCAACGAGAGGAAACCTTTTTCACGGCTAAATAATCATGCAATATTTTATATATGTTGGTGGAACTAATGCCTAGGGTTGCCTCAATCTCACAATATGTCGCATGATGATCTTTCATTATTAGGTTTTGCATAGCATCAATGTTTTCTGGTACAACAACTGATTTTGGATGACCTTCACGAACTTCATCGTTGAGCGAACGGCGGCCACAATTAAATTCGTTATACCAGCATTTCACAATGGCAAAGGATGGAGCTTCATCGCCAAATGTGGAAGTTAGTTGATCGATGCACTCTTGTCTTGATAATCCACGTCGAAAGTCGTAATAAATCATTGCACGAACATTTTCACGATTTAATTCCATGTTTTTGTTGACACACAATTTTCAAGCTAGTGTAAACAAAACAAATGACGCTCTATTGACAAAGTGTTTGAAGTAGATTATGGTCAAAATGTCAAACTTTCCATTGGAAAAGTTAGATGGCACCTACAATGTTCAGGGTTGCCAAGGCTCAAAATATAAATAGTGCCCCTCGTAGTAATATCGGGAATTTGAATGCTCTATTGATTAATAAGACAAACTTTAACCATATTTCATAAGCCTTTACAAACTGTTGTGTGATTAAAGATCCATTCATCAGCAAATGAACATATCCAATGCATAAAGAAGTAGACAGTATTTGCCATTGTGTTTTGGAAAGTAAACAAATCAAATTTAGGAGAGACTAATTTTTCTTACCGAAGTGTAATAGCTTACCCATTAAAATAAGAAATGGAAAATTTAAACTTAAAATCAGATAAAAACCCAAGAATTAAAAAATATGTAAGTAAAGTGAAATAAGAATGTTTCAAAAAGGTGGTCATGAAAATAGCAATGTGGATAATGGGGATAGAACGAGTTTATAAATACATTTGCATCGAGAGTCTATTGTATATAGCCATAATATGTACTACTTGAGTATTAAATACAATAGGGTATGGAACAAATGAAACTCCATAAAGTGGGAGGTTAAAACTAAGCAAACTAGAGAATATAACATCAGCTGAGAAAGGTGGGCATAATTAGTGAAAATGACAAATGTAGATAATGTGCAGAGGATAGGGAAATGTGTGTGTGTAAATTCAGGAATTTTGCTATTGAAAATCTGTTACAAATCCCTATTATATGTGCAATCTGAATGTTAAATATAATGGGATAAAAATGCACCTCCATAAAGTGATAGTTAAGAAATAAGCAGAGAAATATTTCTGGTTTTTATGAAGTTGTAATTTTAATGTTGTGTAAGGAGAAGGTATGAAATAAATAAATTAATTCATTCATTCATAGTATTCTATGGTAGAAACAACAGTTAATTAAGTATTCCACTACATATCATGAATGAATCCCAGGTGCACAAGTGACAAATTAGCAAAAATCTTCAAAATAAGGTCTTTTAATTAAATAAAGCTGGTAAACATTTAACCAGCATTTAGTAGTCATTAGGTAATTTTGAAAGAAAGAGGAATGTATGTTATTTCATCTTGTACCTCAAATTTTATAGTTGTAAAAAATTTGTGAGTCATTGATGATATTTGCAACAAATATATTCTTTTGAAGAATGTTGAATATAGATATTTAATAGAATTTTAAGATCTTCAGCAATAAACTCCTGATTGCAATTGGTATTGGCTGTGTAGCGGCATCTGGCTCATTATCAGAAGTTGTCGAAGATGGTGGCAGATCTGAGAGACAGTGAAGCAAGACTAGAAGCTTTGCTCAGTCCTCTCCCAGGACTTGAATCCAAGATGCAGGATGTTAAACTCTCTGCAGAGGTGAAATATTTTTCTGCTTTGTGTGTGAATCCCTCCTACCTTCTTTTAAATTGGAACAAAAGAAAATAAAGCAACCTCAGTATGTTTACATGTATTACACTTAAAATACATTGTAGATTTATTAATGGCAGAGCCTATCATTTGCTTTAAAGCAGCATGTATAGTATGAGTTTTTATGCTGTTCTGTAGAATTCAAAGTTTGGTATTTTAATCAGCATATTAGTGTTACTCTTCAAAATTTAATGTGTTGAGTTTTTTAATTCTGAAATGAGATAGCCACTCTCATTCCTGCACTCTTATTTGATGATTGACATTTCATGGAGTTGGAACAACAGGTTGCCAATTTTTGCAACAGTGTTGACGCAGTTGTTGGCATAACAAAATAGTGACCATAGGTATGGCATTTGTTCATACGTTAAGGCTGGTTCAAAATAACAAGAACGGTAACCAGAATGAAAATGACAAAGTTAAACTACAGTATTATGTGAGCATTCACAATTCACGGGAAGCTGTTCTGGGAATGGGAATGGGAAAGACGAAAGAAGACTTGGCTTAGTTTTAACCCTTTCATTCCTGTTCCCAGGCACAGCATATTAGATCCAAATTAGACTCTTCAGTGTATAAATTATTCAAGGCAGCCATGATATGAAACAGCTGCTAAAACTATCTCTAGTTGTAAGCTGGGAAAATGAAACTCCAGTAAATAGTGCGCCCTGATCATAGACCCTGACTCCCTTGGATCCATTGAGCGTTGGTTCTTATAGTGAGAGCATGATCTGTAGTTTGTTTATTTGCAACTGAAAACTGGCTATTGCCTCAACAAAAGCAAAACCTACAAAGACCAATAGAAATTAACAAAGAACAGTAAACAACTTTTATGTACGCTATTAATAAAGGAATAAAGCTTGGTACGGCCAGAGTAATTGGAAATAATATGGATCTACATTTAGAAAATGTTTACCTTATCAAATTTTGACATTAGCTAACATGCAATGTCAGCTGAATTGGAAGTAGGTGAAAAAATTTAGTCGGTTATAAACAAATGACGTCCCAAGGCACAAGATTGACTTTCCATTTAATATCGATATGGTCATCAATATGCATTCCTGTTTTCGTTACCGTGGTGTTGTGAACCAAAATGTTACATGTATGCTGTTATGTTTCCCATTCTCATTTCAGTTCTGGTTTCCATTCTCAGACTACTGTGAACCAGCCTTTGCTGAGTACACATGCAATCATTTTTATAAAATAAACAGTATAATACAAATAAAAGTGCTATAAGAAAAAATGTTAAATAATTACCAGAATGCCTATTTGCTTTACAGCAATAAAAGATTAAAGCTATGTGGAAATTAAGCTTTCTTATTTTGTTAACTGTTCTTTCACACTGGCTATGTGTAAGCTATAGTGAGAAAGTTAAATAATATTTTATGAATTCATTTTCACAGCTTGGGACTCGAACTATTGATTTTTAGCTTAATATGCTGATGCTATAGCCTGAATACCATGGTAGTTAGAAAGCCCAAAAATTAAAAGTGCTTGCAACATTACAAGCTTACATTAATGTATATCTTAGAATAATTGAGATCGCCTTAAGAGTTTACCAGTGTAAATTAATTAGAGAGAAAGTTTAATGTGCATTTGGTATCTTGCTGTGGTAGCTCAGGGGAAGAGTATTGGCATGAAAAACCAAAGATCCATGCTTCAAATCCTGGCTATTGCACTGAACTTTCAGTTAGCTTTATTTGATTAAAACACAAAAGAAAATAATTACACCTATAAATTCTGATAGTTTAATTTAAAGGGAAAACGTTGCTGCTCTGTGAATTGTGAAGTAAATCACCATGGAGCATATAGTTTTATGCTCTTGTTATGCTACTGAGTGCACCTTCTGAAAATACTTTTATTTATTTATCATTTCTTTTTTGTGCATTATGTTATATGCCATTGGTATGGTTAAATAAAAAGATTGTATGCATGATATCACTCTCTCCCTTCTCTCTTCTTTCCCTCCCTTTATTCCCCCTCTCTCCACTCCCTCTCTCTCTCTCTCTTGAACTGTCAGATTAATACAAACGTTCACAAGTCAACCTGCCAGCAACAGTTAGAGATTACGGCAATAGAATTATGATAACATGTTGAATGAGAGGTCACTGACACATGTAGCTAAGGGACAGATTCATGATCAGGAAGTCCACGTTTCAAATCCTGCCAGGACTATCTTCCCTGACAGGTTTTTTTTTTTTTTTTTTTTTTTTTATTTTTTCCCAGATTTTTGTCTCTTCGTAACTGGCAAATGCCAGGGAGGTACCTTGAACTTAGGCCTGGATCATTTCCTTCCCCAATTATCATTTCACTTTGTGTATAATAGTGTCCACTGCCTGTGGTGCTGTATGTAATAAGAACAGGCATTAAACACTGCCCAAAAAAAAAAGAGAGAGAGAGAGGCCGCATGGTAATCATGAACTACATCTTAGCAATCCTGAGTGCACACCTAGTTGCCAAGGAAATGGATTGTTTTTAGTTTGCTTGGCTGGTGGTTCTGAGACCACAATGGCATAACTATTCCTTTTGTTGATTTCCAGAGCTCATTACCACATGGCTAGCAAAAGTCAATCATAATTAAGGTTTTGCCTACTAACATTGCAATGTGTTGCTTAGAAGCATTGATGCCCTTATCATTACCCCTTTTCATCCAGATTTAGTGTTAGCACCATTACATAGAAGTTTAAACAAAGGTTATTATAACATATTAACAACTGTTTTGGTTACATTAAGAATTTTACAGATATATAATTCATATTAAAATAGTATCTTAGAAAATTTATAATTTATTTGAGTAGCACTTTTACACTCATTATCCAGCTTCACTTACCACTATTTCTCAATATGTACATGTTTTGAAGGCTATTGCCCCACATCATCACCTACATGTTGCCTCACAGTTCATTGGACTTTGATGAAGTTTCTATTCTGTGTCTTTTGTCCACATGGAGGTGTTTGGATAACCTTGAATGTGATAAATTGAATTGAGTTTTATTTATGGATGCTTCTTTAACTACTATGGTTCTTAACGTCCCATTCTATATTGGGCGTGAAAGACCAGAAATTTTGCTCAGAGGCCTCTTTATCAGGCTTGAGGTTCTTTTATGTGCCGTAAATCTACGACACAGGATCACCGGCTTTACTTTCCTTCTGAAGGAAGCCATGCCAAGGACTTTTATGCCCCAAAAAAATATATCGGACTCCACTGGGTTTGAACCTGCAACCTCGAGAACTAGAGACTAGTATGGTACCCCTAGACCACGGAAGATGATTGAATGTGGTGACTCAACCTCCAAGATGTCAAAATTCATAAGGAACTTCTCATATTTTTTCATGTAAATCTTTTCTCAAACATCCAATTCACTACATGTTTTAATAAATTGATTTTTTCTTCGATTTCATAGTTTTGGTTCCAGAGGTAGATGGTGGCTTCCAGCTTTTCTGTTTATATTTGGTGTTCCTCCAATGCTCTGTAAATTTGGTGCTCAAATTTCTTTTTTTGTTACCCACTAAATTTTGTTGCAGTTTGTAAATTCTATTTCATAGCCTGATTCCTTTAATGTCTGTTCTCCTGCCCCTATTGATTGTACTATGAGGTTTCTATTTACTGTGAAATGGTGGCAAGTGAAGCTGGATAGTGAGTATAAAAGTGTGACTCAAACATTTTATAAATCTACTCAATTTACTTGTTGATTCCTTTCAATTAATTGGGATAGTACTGAAAGTTTAATTTACATACTTCTTTAAATTAAATAGAGGAAGTTATTCATATCCTCAGCTGTTTACTTGTTTATTCTCTGTTGATTTACTTCTTTAAACAAATGTATTTACAGAATCAATGAAAATAAAAGATCAAGCTAATAAGTTGTAGTTATTGTGATTATTAATTACCGTGAAAACTAAAAGCAGCTATGACATCAGAGTTAATGATTAAATATATTGAGCATAAATAAATTAATAAGTTGTAGCACATAATTTTTGGTCGTATAATCATTAAATAATTAACCCCAGAAGCTAAATGACCCTGTAAAATTAATGATTCCAGGTACAACTTTTATGTCTCAAATATTGTAAATAATTGTCATCTAGTGATAGCAGCCATAACAATGCAAATCAGCAGAGAGTAAAAAAGCAAAGGGCTTAATGTATGAATAATAATTACTGAAACACATTCTCTGTTTAGTTCTTTTAAAGATTATTTTAACAGAAATAAAATATTTGTAGAGTTTGTTCCATTATCACTAACTGCATTTGTCATTTTATGTTAGAAATCATACACAGCACAAGTACATTCTCTTTCAGATTTTTATGGAGATTACTTCTAACATATACCTCCTTTTATTTCTCTAGAAGAGCAAAATCATAATCCCAAATGAGGAAGTTATAGCCATTGCTCTTTTTGCTGGCCCTAAGAATTCTTTGCAGTTTTCAGTATTCTTTGGTATGTTTATGTGCACTGCTACTTGACACTTTGCACTGTTTTATTTTTAAATATTCATTTATGAATTGATAACCTTTAACTCCCAAAATCCCTCTTAAAATGGCAGCTTAAAAAGACAAAGGTAAGGAACATACCTTTTTGTGAACTTTTAGTTATAAATTGTGTGCAAAAGAACAATACGCTTGTAGAATAGTTTGCACTGGGTAATTTACTACTGCTTTTGCAGTTACACTAATTTTGCTGTGCAGTATCATTCAAAATATGCATTATATTTATTCAAATTGTATTTATTCCTCCAGAATACTTCTGAAAATGGAGCTGCATTGCCTGGTCAACCAATGGCAAACACATACAATTCTCATGGAAATGCCAGGGGAGCTCGAAGGCAAAGAGGGGTATCAGAGGGATCTTCTACCACAAGAAGTCTTTCTGAAGAACCTGTAAGTTCACCAGATACTAAATTTTGGACAGTAGTTGCAGTAGTGTGTGATTGTACGTGTGATTAAAAGTTTTTTATACTTACAAACTTAACTCAGAAGTTGTATTAGGGTGATGAATAGGAATAAAATTACTTCCTATTGCTTGTACAACAAGCATTAAAATAATAAAACAGTACCTCAGAATTAAAGTTTTAGTCATATTGTATAACCCAGTATCTTAAGTTTCACTGATTTGAACAGGTTGAATAATTGCAAATGTTTTAATGAGTCCCAAAAGATTATTTCTGTCATATACCAGAGCCCTGTTTCACAATATTTACAGTTTAAATATTAACAATTTACAAATAACAGCAAAAGATTACAGATGTTTGTAAACTCTGTGTCACATTAAAAGTTTAACTTTTAAGGAACTTTACAAGTTAACTTGTCTCAATTTGTTTCAGATAAACAAATTGAAAAATGTAAACATCATGCGCATTCTGTCATATTCCCATTTTGAAGCGTCGCCAATTATGCATTGCAAAAACCAGTAAAGATATATGTTTAAGCATCCATACTTCTAGGACATTCGATAAGCGTTGTATGTTTCTTTAATCTGAAAGACATGGTATGAAGCTAATTAATTATATTTGAGGATATAAAAGGTGTTAAATATTAAAAACATGCAACAGCAGATTCTCACATTAGTATACTGACTTTGTTGATTAACCTGTGATTTGATAGGTCATTTACTAAAGGTACTTGCTTTATTACATCGTACATTGTATGGAATGGTCTAAGCATAAATACGGGAAAATCACTTTAAGGTTCAACATGATGCCATTTAGTTCCATGAACATAAATAAAATTGCTGTTGTATAGAAAATTAGGGAGAAATGAACTAACAACCACATTAAAGATTAAAGACAGAAGCACTGTTAACATTGAAGTATTCGTTATGTTCATAGTTTTGTTGAATCACACTTATTTACACTCGCCTTCACTTTTAAAAGTTGTAAAGGATTGAAATGTTTTCAAGGACATTCGTCCTCATCAGCTGTTAGGTGACTGAAGCTCTCTTTTTCTTGTCTCCTCTTCCTCCTGCTGTAACCGATCCTTTTGCCATCTGGTGTCAGGGGTACACACAAGTTTTAACACTTTGTTTAAAAGCGGGATTTTGAAATTAATGCCGTTGTTGCAGTTTTAAATGATATATATATTTTCCCAGATATTCAACTCTATTGGGTGGTAAGTGCTTTCAACAATTTTATACTTTGTCCAATATGGTTTTCTGTCCAAAAATGGTGTGACAGCAGATTTATCTATTTGGTTTAGTTTTATGTTTCTCTTCTGTTCCTTCAGTCTGGTTTCTGACTTTCTTTTCATTTTACCTATATGGCATTTCTTACACTCTTCACAACTAATCTGATAGATTCTGGATTTCAATGTATTTGGGATTGTATTTTTAAGATGCTTGTTTAGCAGGTTCTTCAGGCTGAATTTGTTTTGTGGGGCTATTTTTGTATTAAATTTGTTCAAATTTTCTAAAAGCCCAAGGATGATGTGTGAACTTTTTATACATCCATTTTGTGTTTGAGAGTGGTATTAATATGGTTGTTTGTGAAATATCCTTGAGTTTCTCCTTCCTTTTTAGCATTCTTTGAGGTTTAAGTTGGGTCCATTTTGTCACTGCTATTTTTTGTGTATATTGTTACTCTTTTAAAAACTCCTCATTACTCAATGGGAATTGTATAATTGGTGAATCAGATTTCTGAAGGCAGCTAGTTGGTATGAAGTTAGGTTGCATGCATTTTCTTGTATCTACATTATTATATAATTATCTTCTATTTCAATTGTAAATTTAATGTTGTTATCCTGTAAGTTCAAAAGTTTCAGACAATCTTCTATTAGTTTCTGAGGGATGATCATAGAAGAAATAGAAGAAAACAACACCTTGCTCTTAACTAGGGAGCAAGACAGTTTTAAATTTGGGATACATAGAAAATCTACACTAGATAATTACGTAAAGAAAAATGCATGCAATCCAACTTCACACCAACTAGCTGCCTACAAAAGTCTTATTCACCGCTTATACAATATCCCATTGAGTAATGAGGAGTTTTTAAAAGAGCAACAATATATACAAAAAATAGCAGTGACAAATGGATTCAACCTAAACCTCATAAAGAACATGCTAAAGGAAGGAGAAACTCAAGGATATTTCACAGACCACCACATAAACACCACTCTAAAACAAAAAATGGATGTATAAAAAGTTCAGATATCATCCTTGGGCTTTTAGAAAATTTGAATAAATCTCCAACAAATTTGATATAAGACTAGCCCCACAAAACAAATTCAACCTGAAGAACCTGCTAAACAAGCATCTTAAAAATACAATCCCGAATACATTGAAATCCAGAATCTATCAGATTAGTTGTGAAGAGTGTAAGAAATGCCATATAGGTAAAATGAAAAGAAACTCAGAAACCAGACTGAAGGAACACAAGAGAAACACAAAACTAAACCAAATAGATAAATCTGCTGTGTCACACCATTTTTGGACAGAAAATCATGATATTGGACAAAGTATAAAATTGTTGAAAGCACTTACCACACCAATAGAGTTGAATATCTGGAAATATATATATATCATTTAAAACTGCAACAACAGCGTTAATTTTGAAATCCCGCTTTTAAACGAAGTGTTAAAACTTGTGTGTACCCCTGACACCAGATGGCAAAAGGATCGGTTACAGCAGAAGGAAGAGGAGACAAGAAAAAGAGAGCTTTAGTCACCCAACAGCTGATGATGAGGATGCATCTCCTCAAAAACATTTCAGTGTTTTACAACTTTTAAAAGTGAAGGTGAATGTAAATAAGTGTGACTCAACAAAACTATCAACATAGCAACTACGTTGTCATAAGTCTGCTACTGCATGAAACTGACAACCAGTACCCATCAAATGCAATGCAACACACAGTTGTTTTGAGGTTAAGGCTCCATTTGTGCCTGTTGTTTGCTGATTGTGATATCCAATATCTTGCAATAGCAATTCCGTTGCTAAAGGACGGGTTCAAAGCTTCTCATTGCATTCTTAAACAGTTGTGGAGTAATTAATTTGAGGCCTACATTTTTTACTTTCTCTACTACGTATAGTAAGTAGGGAAAGTATTGTATTCCACCCAAAAATTTGATACCGAGATTTCACCGGAAAGACATGTTTTGAGACCCCCTGAATCCAAAAAAAGCATTTTTGAAAACATGTCCGTGTGTGTGTCTGTCTGTGTGTCTGTCTGTCTGTCTGTCTGTGAACAGCATAACTCAGAAACGAACAATCAGATAAACACCAAACTTGATATTTAGGTTCAGTATCTTCCAGAGATGCGACACGAAGGTTTTCAAGAAAATCCCCCCACCCCAGACTACCCTTTACATGGAACATTTTTCGAAAATTTTAATTCTCTCAAAAATGGCTCTAACGATTTTGATTAAAATATCATATGTGTAAGATATTTTCATGACAAATGAAATGTATAGCTCGAATTTTCTGGGAATGTCTCCAAAAGTATTCTTCATTGTGAAAGACTTTTGCATAACTGGTAAACCATAAGAGATAGACAAAATTTTACTACACAAAAAATGTAGATCGCATTAAAATACACAATTTATGTCGTATACATTTTTTTTTGTAGAGTGAACCATTTTTAAAATATTGCTTGTTATTCCCTTAAATTTTCCAATACTTATACTTTTTCTCAAATTCGTTATTCAGTGTTTTTATGTCCTGGACATGCAAAGAGATTGGAATGCGCCACATAGCAACCAACGTTTAAAAGATTTGACTATCGCTTATAACCTACCATATTCCCCTTGCATCTACAAGAAAATTAGCAATAAGATTGACATCTCGATATCTCAATTAACATGAAGCATATGGAGAATAAACATTTGTAAAAATAGTTTGTACAAGAGTAGAGAAAGTCTTGTGAGTATAGCACATCAGATTTTTTTTTTTCTTCCACCTTCCCTTGCATGATCATTATTATTTGAATCACTGAAACTGCTGTAAAGAAACATTTCATATAGTTTTCAGTGATATTTTCATGTGTACTTATTAAAAAATTACATAGCTTGTTATCTTTTTTTTGTTTCCTTTTTTTGGCTAAAAATGTTAAAATATGCTTCCTTTACAAACCTTAAGCCATTTAATTTACAAATACACTTTACAGATGTGTGAAATTACTATTTGATTGTGCAACTAAACACTTGTAAATTCTCTAAAATGCCATTTGTAAACATTTAAGCTTGTTTCTAAAGTTCAGCTTTACAAACTTTATTGTGAAACAGGCCACAGATCTTAGAATCAGGGTTGGGTCAGTAGAAAGTATACTGTATAAAATTTATAATCTGTATCTAAATTAATTGAAAGGGATCAACACAGTGAAGCAACTGAATCGTTTTATAAAATGTTTGAGTTACTTTTTTACTCTCATTATCCAGCTTCACTTACCACCATTTCTCAGGACATGTTTCAAGGCTGTTGTCCCCATCATCAACTGCATGTCAACTTTACTTCTTGATTGGGCTTGAGTGAAGGTCCTATTTGGTGCTTTTTGTGCACTGGAGATTTTTGAATTTGAATGTGGTGATATCAACTTAATACGTTTAATAAATTAAACCTAATTCAAATAATGTTATTTTCAGACTGGTGCTGTTTTAAAGTCCTCTGATTCCTCCAGAAGGAATGAGTTGAAAATGAAAGTTGAAGAGTCTCAAAGGAAGGTAAGCTATGAACCAAATTCTTTAAATTTTGTGTGTGTATGAGATCATATGAGTGTCAATACAAAATGTTCTCAGTAATTCATGGATGATGTGCATTTTTGTACAGATTCCTCATATTTTGATAGTGCTGAGTCAAGTTGTGTAATCAGTTTGTATCAAATAGTTTTTCATCATGTCTTAAAACAGCTTTAAAGTGTGTATGGTTCAGAAAGTGCCAAAGTTTATTGAAATGAATGACACAACAATGCTCTAGATGTTCTCGGGCTTCAAGCCAGGTGAAGTGATGTGGAGACATCAACGTTTCGGGAGCATACATCTCTCCCATCTTCAGGATGCTGAATGATTGGATCGGTATTTTGGGCCCGTTTATATACTTGCATGGCGGCGGGCACGGACTGCGTAGAAAACGCGAGCCGGCCTTCGCTGTGTTTAAAGTGGCGGACCTTGAAGAGAACACGTTTCTTCGAAGGGTAGCTAATGTCTCAGTGTTTTTTCTGTGTCGTTTGAGCCTGTCAATTTCGATATTGGTAGCCGGTTTCCAGGAGGAACTGAGCTGTAGACCAGCATCCCGGTTGAGCGCGCCCTTCTCTGAGGCGATGGCCAGCACCTCCTTGACCCTGCGCTCCCAGTAGCCGTTGCACCTGGCAACGATGGTGGTATCGTGGAAGTTGGCTCTGTGGTCCATATCAAAGTAGCGTTCAGTCAACCCAGATTTTTCTGGCTGCATTAGCCTGATAGACCTCTCATGTTCCTTGACCCTGGTAGTTATGGTCCTGCCTGTTTGTCCTATGTACGGGGCACCACATTCACAAGGAATACTTATGTTATGATATAATGCTCATATGTTCATCATTAAGTATACATTACTTTGTATATTGTAGCAGCTCAATGTAATAGATGAAATTGCTAGAAAACATAATATACAAAAGCACATGAAATAAGAGGATGTATGTGGGCTAAATCCTTAAAAGTGAAGTAGAGAAATTAGATGTCAGTTTTATCACCCACAATTCATTGTACTTGCAATTGTTTTATCATTTAGCATGCTGTAAATACTGCTTACACAGCATTTAACCCCTAAGTGCCTTTCATCGCGAATCCACATCAATTTGGAATCCCAGCTGCAACTGATACTCATTTTGCACAAACAAGAAGGAATTTAGGCCCTGAATCTTAGAAGATTTCTGTAGACAAGAAAAGCATACAACTAGAAAAGTGAAGAGGCAAACTGGAAATAAGAGCACAGTAAGAAATGAAATGATATTGCAGAGGGATCCACTAAAACCTATAGTCTCCAATGCAATAAAATATGCAAAGAGGTCATTCTATAAGCAAAATAAGGTAAAACTTAAAGATATCAGAAAGTAATGAAAACAAGGATTTCAAATTTATTGTTGAAACCATGTTTTGTTCATTTAGAGCATTATTTTCAGTTTCTCAGGAAAGTTCCTTTAACCATCTTTTGTTCTTATATCCATAGCAGATTTTTTTATTAATATTATTTTCTTTATTAATATTTATATTTGGTATTTATTGTATTATAAACAATTTAGTTTATTTTGTTGAGTGAGAAATTATTAGATTAAATTCCTCTTCAGTTGTTATAATACATTCTCTGGTAGACTAATAGACTTAAAGCTAATTTTAGATTCCATGGCAAAGATTGCTTTGTATGGAGACCTTCCAATAACGCAGTGAAAAGAAGAGTTTTTTTGCTGTTGCACAAAATAGCAACCTACTGACCACCTTGTAGTTGTATCATTATGCATCCACCCATGTAACATGTTCCTAATATCTTGGCTCCCTCTTTCTGTACTCATTTGGGACTGTGGATGACAAGGTCTCCCCTACATAAGTTTGCAGTCCACCCATAGTGACTTCAATTCTTTGACAATTGCTGCTGTGAATTCTCTACCATTGTAGAGAAGACTATATTGCACACCAAACACCAAAATTTTGAGCAACTCGCATGATACTTCTGCAGCCTGTTTTATGTCTAAGATGAAGAAATTTGATACCATGATCTTGGTAGTTCATGAGCCATTTGAAGCCACCACCTGGAAGCAGTTGCAAATCTATAAGATCAGCTCGTCCACAACATTAAAATCTGTAGAGGTAATTGTATGTGTTATCCTTTTCTTTAGTTTCGACTTTCTGCTTTGACATACTTCACATAAAGATATAAATATCTCAACTCCAAATATGTGTGTCACCACAAATCTGTTGTTATACTCGTTGCCAAAGAAGAAAAGGATTGATATTTCGTACAGACAGAGAGAAGCGACGTTGCTGCTTATCGCGACCAATGTAAAGTGTGAAAAATTGGAGTCTAGGAATGCTGATGTATATGCCTCTTTTAAAGTTAGTGTAAACGAAGAAAATGTTGAAAATGTATTAAACTCAGAACAGTGGCCTAAAAACGTTTGTATTAGGCATTTTTTTCACTACCGGAAACAAACTGCAGTTACGTAAGTAATGAAAATATAAATGTAACAAGGTCATGTGGATTAAATGTTTTACAGTGGAATTTACAAAGTCTTGTAAACAAAGTTGATTATCTTTTAAATTTAGTGAACGAGTATGATGTTGACATAATATGCATAGTAGAACATTGGTTAACTTCAGTTGAGTTGCACTTATTAAATATTCCAGGGTATCGTTTAGCTGACAGTTTCTGCCGACCAATGAGTAACTTACATGGAGGTTCTGCAATATATGTTAGAAATGATATCACAAATAGTAAAATTGACCTTTCAGAATTAAGTTCATTGTATATATTTGAGGCTTGTGCAACCTATATTAACAATTGCAACACAATTTGCATTTCCATATATCGTCGCGGCAATTCTTGCTTTGATAGCTTCTTAAATAAATTATTCGAACTTCTTCATTTTGTTTTTAAAGATAATTTTAATAGACACGTTGTGCTAACAGCTGATTTTAATGTTGATTTTAAATCAAACAGTAATGAGGTCAACAACCTTTTTAACATATTTGACAGTTACGGTCTTAGACCTCTGATTTTAGAACCTACTAGACCTGGACGCGAGGGCTCAGTTGGTACGTGCATTGACAACATTGTCTCCAATATATCGGATGATAGATGTAATGTTAATGTTATTCCTACTATTGTTTCTGACCACAATGCAGTACTTCTGAAAACTAATATTTTAAGTGATGTTAACTCAAACAAAAATTGTAATTTTAAATTTAAACGTTTTTATAACGCTCATAGCTTGTATTACTTCATGGTTTTGTTAAAACAAATTAGTTGGATAGCACTGTATAGTATAAAAAACTTAAATGAGAAAGTTAATTATTTTTTATCGATTGTATCTGATATTACTGATAAAGCTTTTCCACTTACTGTTTGTAATCCTGGGCCTGAGAGGAAAACTATAAATAAAATGTGGTACACTGGTGAACTCAAAGCCTTAAAAGATAAATGTCTCTTTTATTATAATTTATACACTCACCATAGAATGACAGAATATAAAAGTACTTTTATTAATCTTAGAAAAGATTATAAGCAACTGTTGAAGATTACCAAGGCCGATTATTTTTCTAAACTTCTTACAAATTCTAAAAATAATTCAAAAACATTATGGTGAGTTATTTCAACTGTAATAAATAGTACCTCAAAGAATATCTGTGAAGTTGATCTAAATGTTGAGGAAACAAATTCTTATTTCCTTGATTTTGTGGATGAAAGTCTTAACAATAAAGCTACCAATATCAATCCTGTTGATTTAATGATCAATACAAATAAGCCAACTAGTGTTTTTAAATTTAACCATGTAACGGTAGAGGATGTTTATGCTGTTACAATGGGGCTTAGCAATAGTTCTTGTCTAGATGTATTTGAGTTAAATTCACAAATTTTAAAGTATGCTGCCTGTTTTATAAGTGAGCCTCTGACACACATCTTCAATATGTGTATTGACAATGGTAATTTTCCGGACTCTTTAAAACTTGTTAAAGTCATTTCCATCTATAAGAAAGGTAGCAGAATTGACTATGCTAATTATAGACCTATAAGTATCATCCCAGTTGTGTCAAAGGTTTTTGAGGTCTTATTAAATAAACAGATAATTCAGTACTTTGAAGAGAAATTTCTGTTTTCTCCCAGTCAATTTGGTTTTAGAACAGGACACAGTACTACTGATGCTGCCTTTGAAGGTAGTTTTCCATCCCATGGCCGCTTCTTTGATCTAACAAAGGCCTTTGATACAATTTCACACGAAATACTTTTAAAAAAGTTAGCTTACTATGGTTTTTATGATATTAGTATAAATTTAATACGTTCTTACCTAAGTGACAGATATCAGGCTACTTATGTTAGTGACAGAAAGTCTAGTTTTAAAAGGATAAAGCATGGTGTCCCGCAGGGCTCAGTACTGGGACCTGTTTTGTTTCTGGTGTATATCAATGATCTTCCGGAAGCTATACAAGATGAATGCCTAAAAACGTTTTTATTTGCTGATGATTTAGCATTGAATATATGTTGTAATAACAATGATACGCTACAAGTAAACTTAAAGATATAACTTTAAGAGTAAATCACTGGTGTGACTCTAACAGATTAATACTTAATCAAGATAAGACGGTGGATCTCAGTTCTGCTGATTCTAATCTTTCAACAGTAAAATTCTTAGGCATTTATCTTGAATCTAAATTAGGGTGGAAATCCCACATAGACTACATCTCAGGGAAACTGAGTAAAGGACTTTTCATGCTACGTGTACTGAGCCAAACAATAAATAAGAAGTCATTACTGTCAGTTTATTACAGTAATATATAATCCATTTTAAATTATGGTGTTTTACTTTGGGGCAACTATACTTATGCTAATAAGCTTTTTATATTACAAAAAAGAGCGATAAGAATAGTATGTGGAGTTCCGCCAAAAACACATTGTAAACCACATTTTATTGAACTTGGAATCCTCACTCTTCCTTGTATATATGTTTTGAATTGTTTATTGTACATTAAGAGAAATCTACAACAGTATAATCTGTGTGAAACTGTTCATAATTATCCGACACGAAGTAGCAACAATATTTATTTTGGTAAATGTAAGTATAGTAAAACACAAAATAGCTTTGAAGTATCATCCATTAATCTATACAATAGTTTACCGGATAAAATCAAGTCACTTACATACGACGTTTTTAAAAGACAGATTTTAATGATATTGAAGAAAAATCCTCTCTATAAGGTCCAGGAATTTTATAAGATTAAATTATTGTAACATTTAATATCTGACGTTGCTATACATGTGTAAAATGTTTTAGCAATAAATATCTATCTATCTATCTATCTATGGAGAGCATGTTAGAATTATGTGTACGAAGGCTATTGGTTTGTGCCTGGATTGCATTGTAGGGCGGGTATTGTTTATATTCGTATATGAAGACAATTATAAAATAATGAATCTACATACAAAGAATAGAACATGCAAGAATATATCACTATAAAGATCTGCGTTAGCAAAAGAGACATACCTGTGAAATATCGATACTTATTCTAATGGGAAAATGCCGCTGATTCTCTCACAGAGCATATGATTTCTCGTGTTTGTCCTTTAATTGGGATACCTTTACCAAATACATTTTATTTGGTTACCGAGTAAGCTTAGTTTTTCTTTGGCTCGCTGTCTTTGTCACTATTTTTGGATGTTGTGAAATATCCATTAAAACTGTTAACGCAATTGCAAATGCTCACAAAACACGCAGAGGTATACAGACTGAAACACACATAAACACAAAGCAAATAACCGTACAAGCAGGATGATGCAAAATAATTTGTCAGTACACAGGCAATCTCTAAACTGATGCAAATACACTGCAAGCTGTGGCTAAAGGGAGGCATTGTTTATAACTGCAGTGACAGCGAAAGATAAGACGTGCAGTTCATGTTACTGCAACGGTCGCTCACCAGGTACATCATACTAATCACGTTTTACAATCGGCAACAAGGTTTGTGCATCTATTGTTGCTATGGAAACGTCTTAGTTCTAATTGGTCCTTCTGATTGTTGCTATGACGTATCCATCCCCCTCATTCATTTAAAGCTTTCCGCCACATGGTTAGTAACTGTCAATCACTTTCTTGATTGGTGCCGATGACTATAATATAGTGAATCGCGTCTGCCATGTCCAGTAGTTTTGAGAACATCTAACAATTTACTACAGTAACTGACATCATCATATACAACATGTATTAGGCCTTTAGGACTATTCTGTCTCCACTCTATGTGTTTCTATTGAATTTGGTTCCTGCATCTCTTCCTAGGGCATCCATTATCTTGTCACCTGTAGTTATATTGTGTACTATTTTGGGTATATGATTGGAATCCTTTCTATTGACATCATGCCATTGTAATCTGTATCTATTAATTATTTCTGTTATACCCAAGCATTCCCAAGTTTATCACTAATTTCGGAATTTTGTTTGTGTTCTAACATGCTGCACCAGCTAGTGGTTCTCATTTCTGCTGCCTCTATTCTTGATTTTTGCTTGCTTTTTTGTTAGAGACCAAGTTTCTGATCCATAGAGTAGTGATGGAATTGCAGTTTTGCAGTAACTGGCAAACTCTGAATAATAGGGTCATCATGAGTTTCCCATATGTATAAAATAGCTGTTATACCCGACAATATGGTGATATTGAACTGAAATTTTCTTCTCTTCTGAAGCCATTTCTAATTTTATTGACTTGCCACAACATGTGCTGCAAAAACAATTTATAGCATCTTTATGAGCTTTAGGATTTATCTTTTGTTTTTTCACATCTTAGTTAATGATTTGCTGAATATACTTATTCATTAGAAGCACTACATAATTCTAACTTGTGTTCAAATACTACTTCTGGAGTCTGATTCACATCATTAACATTTGTGTCCATCTCATAATTGTAATTGGTATCATGGATTGAAATGTTGTTTTCGCCCATTTTAACATGTAATCTCTTACAAACCAGATGGGAAACTGATAAAAAGATGTGATAATAATTGTTTTGTCTAGAGCAGAGATAAAAGAAATGTAATCAATAGCATGTTCATTGGTATATGGAACTAACCATTTTCGTTTATAATTTTCCTGACTTGATTTCAGCTGTTTTAAAAGTTGCAGAATGGATATTTCTTTAACAATTTGCGGTCTTTTGTAAAATCACTGAACTTAAAATTTGCCTGACATACCTTTAACTTATTCAATTTAAAAAATGCTATTACTTGTTTGCTTTAATCCTGGTAGGCTTTCTTTTAACTTTGTTGCTCTCTTTCTCAAAATTTTGAGTGATCCTTATGTTTGAGTTATTTTACATTTCACCTGATTCCTTAAAAATTGAGCATAATGCTCTTGCCCCTTACTCCATACTTTCTAGGATCTAGTATTTTTGGTTGGAGCCAAATACAGATTGTTTTCGGTTTCTGAAGATTTCCTCTTAGCTCACAAAAGTAGTCAGTAACTTTTGTGGAGCTTGTCATTTGACAGTTATTTCTATTCTTGTTAGTTGCAGGCACTGCAGGATCATCAGGCTGCTCTTGTTTCTCTACAGCAGAAGGCACAGAATCAGCTCAAAGAAGCCAAAGTAGCCCAGGTTAGTTGATAAAACACATTGACATACCCATATGTTCTTCCTATTTTTGCAGTTTTCTGGAAACTTTCACTTGTTTTATTTCATCATGACTGAATCTTATCTAATCTCAGAGCATTCTGAGCTGCTTCTGTGGGTATAAATCCCTCATTGAGAGAACTTTAGAGACTTCCAAAATAAAAGGTGTTCAGTGTATGAGTGAACAGACTTGATGTTAAGCTGAAACATAAAATATTTTTACTTCTGCTATATGTTGCAATTGAGTGATAGTGAAGCATGTCCTCTTGAGTTTTATTTAAAGAGTAAAGTGAAGCTTTGTCATTAATATATATAGGTAAAGTTTGAATGATTTCTTGTTTAAATGAAAGATTTGGTTTACCTTTTACAGAATTTTGTTACTTTTTATCACTCGCATGTTCAGTTATTATTTAGTAATAATTTTTTCCCCCGATTCTCTCATGAGAAAAGCGAAAAACTGTGGATTTATTAATTTTTTCCCCCCTTTTTTTTCCTCTGTCTCTTTTTCTCACCAACAAAGTTTGGACCTAAGGGCTTAATCAGTTCAGTTATTTCCTCCATACTCTTGCTTTCAAACCATTTTTCTTCTCTGTCTTGGACACATTCTGCTTGTGAAATTAAAGTTGCAATAATGTTCAATTTAGCTGAATAATTTAAAGTTCTGCAATTAGGATTTAGAGCGCACAATAGTTCTTTCAGGGAAGCATTTACATGGCTAGAGACCGATATTCTCTGAACACAAATTAAAATATTCTTTAATTATAAATCAGAGTTTCTCTCAACAACCATTTACACTACAACAGTCAACCTGTAACATTCTATTGTAAACTATTACCATGCTCACATGTTACTATTTGATTCAGGTAAAGTTTTCAACTTTACGTAAAGCATTCATATGACTCATTATTAATGAAATTAGAGTATAATGGATTAAGAAACTGCGACTGCCTTTAACTACTGATTACATTGGTTTTATTGGCAGCCCTTCCTTTGGAACTTATTGCCTATTGGCAATGGTGTTAACTCATGTAACTCTTGTCATTAGGTTTCTTGCACTTTTGGTATTTTAATCATTAGATCATACACACATTCACACTCTCATTCATACTTCCAGATTCTGGGGAAGGTAGGGATTAATCTTGGTTAGAGAAAAATTCCCACCCCCCCAGCTGGAAATCGAATTCGGGACCCCTCGTACAGTAGGCAGTTGCTCTACCGACTGAGCTACAGGGGCCCAAGCTGTTTTTGAGAATGACTTAAGGAATACAAATGTTTGTATAGATTTTAGAGTACCTCAAGGAACTTTTCTTCGGACCATTTTTATTTCTTATTATGATAAGCAACTTGCCATGTAATACGCCTGTTAAGACAATTGTATACTGCTATTTTTACTTTTATTCTAATGCAATGAAATAACTGTTCTTAATGATAGGTGTAACAATATAATTTATTAGACCAGCAAATGGTTTTATAGCTTTTTGGCACACCGCTAGACCTAGAATTGAACTGGAACTCACATATTGAAATGGTGTGTAAAAAGCTGTCTAAAGTTGTATATTTATTCAGAACCATTTACAACAAAGTGCTATGCAGCTATTTAAAGCAAATATACTTGGCATTGTTTGAAGTGTTTCCAGTTATGGACTACTGGTATATGGGGACTGTAGCAAACTAATGCGATACAGTTACAAAAAAAATGTCATAATTTAGTCATATTTTGTACAGTACTTGATGCAAGCCATTTTTAAGCAACAGAGAATCTTGACAGTTTACAATTATTATATATTACAGTTATTGTTATGTATATGTCCACAGGAATGTAAATCAATATACGTGCCTTAAATACCAGAAATATTGACAAATTGCATGTGCCATTCATTAGACTGAAGAAAGTGAAAGAATTATTTGGTAGCTAGCATTATAGCTTACAATAAGCTGCCTGTCCATGTAGGAGAACTGATGTGGCACAGTCCAAGACTAAAGTAAAAAACTGGTTGATTGATAATGTGGAAAAATCCTTTAATACTAGCATCAATATATAACTTATATTAACCTTTATATGTATATATTTTCATTATAACTATTGTACCAGTGTACCTAATGGCTGAATCAGTAAAATAGTGCATAATACTTTGTATGCCAAATCATATGAGAGAAGTTCATGGCTAAATTTAGGGATTTGTCTATGGTATCACTTTAATATTAAAATATGCTTTAAGAAATATCTTTCATCCCTCCGGATATACATAACTTTCTGTTTCAGATTAATTTCAAATTTAATTTCTGATATGATAAAGAAACAATAACTTTCAAACAGGGAATGCTGCTGGCAAGGGCAGGCTTACAGCCTTCCACATCCCCGTCATTACCAGACCAACTTGCTGGAAGCTCCAATGTGCAGAGCAATGGTGTTGATAGCAGCCCTTGCCTTCTGGGTAACATGCAGTCCCTAGAAGATAGACTTCACACTTTACATGAGCTATATGAAAACAGAAATCAGGTGAGTGGGTATATACTAGTCGGCCATGATATAAGTGCGTTCAGTGGGAAGAGGAACTAAACAATTACAGAACAAGTGGTTGGTGCATCATAAGGACATTTAAGTGAAGAAAACATCTGCATTTCCAAGTTGTGTTTATTGGCGAGGCTAAGGCTTGCAAATGCAGTAAGCATTTTTATAGCAGAAAGAACGCAATGTGTGAATGAAATCACAAGATCACGGTTCACAGTTGTGCAATAAAATGGTTTATCCACTTTGATTACGCATATAATATGAGAAATATGATGTTTAAAGTAAAATGATAATTGCAACTAGTGTGTGATTTAATAGTATTGCAATGACCTATTTTACAGCAATAATGCAGCATACTCAGTAAGGTTATTGTGTTTATATTCAAATAATAACTTGAAATCGCTCAAGTAGTACAGTTTCCTTTTCATCAAAGTGGACAGTGTTTTTAGAGTGTGACTCTCTCTCGCAGTTTCTTCTTCCAGTGTAGGACATTATATGTGTGTATCATTATTATTCATCCAAAACCAAAAATAACCACAAAAATTTTGGCCGCTATTATGTGTATAGATAACTATTAAGGCTGGTTCACAACTGCCCGAGAACGGTAACCAGAATGGAAACAAGAACGGGAAGCAATGCACCATGCAAGATATTGGTTCACAACAGCCCGGTAACGAGAATGGGAATGCATATCGTTCACAAAGTGAAAGTCGATTTTGCGCATTGGGATTTCATTTGTTTTTAACTGTCCAATGATATTTTTTCACCTAATTTCAATTTAGCCAAGCCAACGTCAAAATTCGATAGAGTAAACATTATGTAAATGTATATCCATTACATTTCCGATTCCTCTAGTTGTGCCAAGCTTTCATTCCTGTATTTAATGGCATACATTTAAGTTGTTTATTGTTCTGTTTTAATTTCCACCGCTTTTAGCTGTTCTTAGTAGCTTTTGCCATTGTTTTTTAGGTAATAGCCAGTTTTGAGTTGAATATAAGCAAACTACAAATGACCCTTTCACCAGAGGAACTAATGCTCATTGGATTTGCGGAGGTTAGGAAGCACATTTACTACTAATTTCTTCTAGTTTCATGTTTCCAGCTTGCAACTATAGAGAACACTAGCGGCTGTTTCATGTCACGGCTGCCTAGAATAATCTCTAAGAGTGAAGAGTCTAATATGCACAATATGGATCTAATATGCCATGCCCGGGAACAAGAACAAGAACAAGAACGAGAAAGTTAAAAGTTTGGCAACTCTTCTTTCCCGTTCCCGGGGCCTGGGAAGGCTTCCCGTCGATTGTGAACACTTCCATTTGAATACATGTATTTCAACTTTCTCGTTCTCCTTACCATTCTCGGTGGTTGTGAACCAGCCTTTAATTGGTAATATATAACAAATGAAGGTAACAGTGAAAGAAGTTCTACAAACAATCTATGTAATTACTAACTATATGTTTCACTTCTCTTACTAAGACTGTTAAAATTACAAAATGTTTCACTTTTAATTTCAAATTGAAAGAAACTTCTAACACTGAAGCCCGTAATAATTTAGTAATATTTGAGTAAATTTCTGACACAATACTTCACTTCAGCCACAGTATTATGTTACAAGTGAAGTATTGTATCAGAAATCGACTCAATGTTACTTAATGTTTCATATTCATTAATAGCATTTTCAGCTCTCCTCATATTGTTTTTAAAAAAGGAAAAAGCTGCAGATGCTGTTAAAGAATAGCAAAACATGTTCTCATTTTTACACTCATTGATAGGTAAATTAAGCATATAATTACTAATTACCCTGATTGAAATTATAGAAACCAAAAGCTCATGGATAATCCAATATGAAAGGTTTCATTCAACCTATTATATACCAGTGTAACAAAACAGGATATAAGATAGAGGTAGCAAAGAAGAAAGGAAATACTATTATGGGTAAGAAGAGGTGTATGGATGCTGAAAGCATTAAGGAATGGTTTTGAACAAGGGCTTTGTCATTAAATGAGGGGAAGGAAGATGTAGAGGATGTAATATTTTATTGTAATGGAACAAAGGACTGGGGAGGTAAAAGGAAAAACTATAGATGAAAGAGCTGTAATTAAGGTGATACTCAGAAAAAGATTGCAGTAAACTTGAATAAATGCTGTACAAAGAAAGAAAGAAAGAAAGAGAGTAAAAAAAAATAATTGAGTTAAACTTTCATTGCACATTTCATTTTGGTTGTAAGATGAATACAATAGCCTAAAGCAATAGTCAGATTTTTAAAAAAGCAGGTGGCTATGTGATTCATTGGAAATTCCGTGTTCCTTGCATGACTATAAGAAAAAATGAATAATGACTTATCACTTGAAAAAAGTACAAGTATTTGAAAACCCAAATAATGTATAAAGTATCTCAGAAGTGGTTAACACCACAATAAATTTTATTTTACATAAATTGTATTTTTAATAAGATCTACATTGTTGTGTGGTAAGATTTTGTGCATCTCTACCGATTTACCAATTATACAAAAGTAGTTCAGACTATAGAGCACTTCACAGACTATTCCCAGAAAATTCAGATATATACATTTTATTTGTCATGCAATTATCTTAATCATGTGATATTTTAGTCAAAATCGTTAAGAGCCATTTTTGAGAAAATCAAAACTGAAGACAAATTTTCCATGTAATGGGTAGTTCCGGATAGGGGGATTCTCGTGAAAACCTTCAAGTCATATCCTTGGAAGATATTGAACTTAAATGTCAAGTTTGATATTTAACCAAGTTTTATTTTTAAGTTATGCTGTTCATGGACACACAGACCTTTTTCAAAAAAGGTTATATTATTATTATTATTATTATTATTATTATTATTATTATTATTATTATTATTATTATTATTATTATTATTATTATTATTATTATTATTATTATTATTTAGGAGACTGTGTTTCCAATGAAATATCAAATTTTTGGGTAGAATGCAATACTTCCTCCACTTATATAGGTAAGTAGTATAGAAAATAATAGCGGATGTGAGCAGTTAGTAGAAAAATAAAATAAATGAGCTTAAAGCGCTCAAAGTGATGCTTGAATTGACTGGTATTTTAAGTCATGTAGTATGCATGTAAAATTTCAAATGTTAAAGTAACAGAAATAAAAATTATATTACATTAATGATCCATGTTAAAAATTTAATTTAATCTCAATGTACTAAATGCAGTGGGGATTTACCACTATCATGCCTTCAAAACCTTGCATTTTCATGCTGCTGAAAGCTTTGCACAGTTTATGTAAATTTTATTCATTGGCCTTTTAGCTCAATGGTTCAGGGTGAATATCATTTTAAATCCATCAGGAAATAATAGAGCATAATAATGGAACATTGATGGATTCCAGTGGTACTCTGATGAAAGGCTAATTACATTGATGTATCCATCACTGAATTTAAAACTTTGCCCACACTCCCCTATACTCTAAAATGGCTTATCAATGCAGATGTTTTTGATTGAGGTAGTGTATCAATTGGCAATGTTCTGATAAATATGGGATTTTACTGTTAATATTTTTCAAGTTTTTGATTAAAAGCTATTAACAAAGAAAGTGCATCAAAGAACTTCCATTGCAGTTGGTGCAGATACTTGGTGAAAGGGATGAAGAATTAACATCTGATCACATGGTCCTGCAGGATAAGCTTCAAGAACTGCAGCACAAGAAGCAGCATATGGATCATTTAGTTGCAGAGTTTCAGGCACTCAATAATATTCCTTCAGTTTCACCAGGTAATTTTACCTCTTTATTGATGAAAGTTGTTTTATTTTTAAGCTAAATTCCTTTTTGAAATGTCCAGATCTGGATGTTATTGCAAAGTTGATTTTGTTAGTTTAAAGTTACATGAATTCAAAATTGTGACTAAAGAATATTAAGATATTATACACAATGACAGCATTCCTGCATTTTATCTATCAGTAGTTGGTTTTTAGGTTCATGCAAGTGTAGAGGTGTGTGCATTTGAATTGAGGCTGCAGCTAATTATGTCTGATAGGCTAGCTAATGCTAGCTAAAAGAAATACTGCAATGAAATACATAGTGTGTAGTTGACTGCAAACCAGCAGGAGGAAACAATCTTTTTATTACCATTAGAAGCAAACTACAACCATCATGGAATCCCGGACAGCAACCAAAATTTTGTTAATGTGTTTATCAAACAGTTGCTGAGTGGTGTAATGGTTTGCGCCCTCACTGGTCATGCAGGAGACCTATTTCACATCAAATTTTAAAGTCTTAATTTATCTTATTAAGCCTTAAAATAGGTTAAATGTATTTTTAACTATCTACAATGTATTGCTTTTTATTTTAAATTCATTGCCATGAATTGAGACTTTTTAAAACCTCTCAGGTCCATTGGCAGACACCCAGAAATTCCAGTTTGCCATAGTACCGGATTCACTTCCTGGCTGCTACAGAAGTTTTCTTTAATTAGAATCATTCCTTACCCTCCACAGAATCTGAAAGAATGAATGTGGGGGGAATGTAAGTGTGTTTTATGATAAAAATGATTTAAACACAATATTAAAACCTACAGTTCAAAATTTTACTAACATCAGTTGTTTCTCAAGTCAAAGTCCTCAATATGAACCATAGAATTTAAAGAAGGCTATGTAAATGTAAAGAAAAAAGAAAGAAGAAATTAAGACAATCTGTGAGAAATCCCATAGATTTACAAAATACTTATCACACGATGTAATGGTACAACCTTACACATGTTTGTAGTCTTGCAAAATACACACTGATGTCAGGAAACAACATATTGATTTATTATTATTAGATATATAATTAATTGAAATTAATTATACTTTTTACAGATCTTAGCCGGTCTTGGCAAGTTATTAATAGAGTCAACTGAAAAATTCAATGCCACAGCCGGGATTTGAACACAGTTCTCTCGCTCTCCATGCGGTTGCTCTAGCCAAAGCTACTGTGACAACATGCCCGTGGGACTTTGAATTCACCAATTGACTCAAGTTTTGTTCCCAGACAGACCACCAAGGCATCTCACTCGAGATGACAATCTCAGTGGCAACCTGCAAATGCCAGTACATCAGTGCTGGGTATTTACGTGTTTCTTAAGGTTTTACTTTATTGTTATTACATATATAATTAATTGAAATTAATTATACTTTTTACGGACCTTAGCCGGTCTTGGCAAGTTATTAATAGAGTCAACTGAAAAATTCAATGTCTGGAAACAAAACTTGTGTCAATTGGTGAATTCAATGTCCCACCCGCATGTTGTCGCAGTAGCTCAATGGTTAGAGCAACCGCACGGAGAGTGGGAGAACCGTGTTCAAATCCCGGTTGTGACTTATACTTAATTTTTAAAATTTGTATACACTGTTTCAGGCTCCCAAGGAGATGCATCGAGCAGTAAGAATGGTAGCGACGAAGGCGAAGCTTCTGATGATGACACAGACTATAAGATAGTTCAGCGAAAAATAGCTGAGCTGAACATGATGAAAGCACAACTTGCTCAATTAAAAGGCATGGTGTCAACTGTTGAAAATGGAGCTGCTAGAGTGAGTGTTCTATAGGGAAATATTGGGTTCAGTACAATTAATCAACCTGAAGTTTATAGGTTGCAATTATTTGCTCTTTTATACTTTTTTGCTTCTATATGCAGTAGGAAAATTAAAAAGATCGCTCACTCTATGGATGGGTAGTCAGTGTCCTGGCCTCTTGACCTAGAGGTCCCAGGTTTAATTACTGAACGAGGGAAATCAAATATAAAACAAATTAACACAATTACTGATCAGCAATTCGAGTCAAAGCAGGTGATATGAACATAAATGCTAAATGCAACATACAAGGTGTGGTAAAAAAGAAATCAAACCTAATTTTTTACTCAAGGATGAAGAGAGGGTAGGGCATTAACCATTTGACTCCCCACTACTGTCACAAGAAGTTCCACTCATGTGCAGCAGTTAGTCTGGCCATGACCAGTGTCAGAAGTGGATCATATATCTGAGCTCCATTGAAATAACACTAAGTGAAAAGTAGAACAGTGAGTTAACATCAAATTTCTCACAAAACTCAGAAAATCTGCCACAGAAACTTACAAATTGTAGACAGAAGTTTATGGTGATCAGTGTCTATCTCATATGCAAGTTTTTGAGTGGTATAAGAAATTTAAAGTGGGTAGGGAGGATGTCAGGGATGATCCAAAATCAGGCTGTCCTTCCACTAGAAAACTGAAGAGAATATGGAGGAAGTTACTAAAATTATTTCAGGAGATCGTCGATTGAACATTTTAGCAGTTGCTGAAATGGCTTATCTTTTCTCATATGATACAGATTTCCATCATTGCTCTGGAGCACTTCAGCCAGTTGCTGAACTTACCATCAATAAGGAAAGTGTTAGATAGATTTTGCATGATCTGGGCATGAAAATGGTGTGTGCTAAAATGGTGCCAAAAATCCTCACACCCGCACAAATGGAACTTTGAGTGAATTCCTGAGTTCACATTCTTGAAAACATTGAAAATAATCCTGACTCCTTCAAAAATGTAATTACGTGCAATGAAACTTGGATTTTTCAATATGATCCAGAGACTAAGCGACAATCCATGCATTGAAAGAGCCCCCAGTAAGAAGAAAGTGTGTATGAGCAAATCAAAATTCAAAGCAATGATGATTTGTTTTTTCCATATCGGGTTTTATATACTTTCATTGGGTGCCTGCAGGTCAGACTGTTGATCAGGTTTATTATAAAAGTGTTTTGAAGACAGGAACATCTGCAATGAGGGAGACCAGACTTGTGGAGGAATACCTCATGGATCCTCCACCAGAAGAATGCCCTAGCCCATAATGTACTATCTTGGAGAGTTATTTGGCGAAAAACAATGTTCAAGTGATGGAACATCCTCTAGGCAGACCTAGCACCGTGCAACTTTTTTCTCTTCCTGAAAGTCAAGTCTGCACTCAAAGGAACCAGGTTTGAGTCTGTGGATGCGTTGAAAGTAAAAACAATGCAGCTGTTGAACAGCATAACACAAGATGACCTGTGGCATTGCCTCCAACAGTGGAAAATTTGCATGAAGCAGTGTAGGAACAGGAAAGCGACTACATTGAAGGGGATAACATTGCCTGGTTTCTTTATTGCCACACCTCATATAAGTGGGGGGTGGGATAACTACTATTTCTCTAGGAAGGGGTAATGGAGAAATGGCATTAAGATAGGAGTATAAGCCAACCATAATATAGTGAAAAAATCGGAAGAAAAAAAGCTTCATACAGAGCTTTTATCTCACATATTATGTGAGAAAAGTGCCCAGTGTGGAAAACTGTTTTCTTGGATGAAAATAGTTTTCACAAATAAAGAGAATTACCATATTTAAATGATCCAAATATGCACTCCTTATTTGAAACTTAAAATTGTGAAAAAAAGGGTTTGTATCGAGTGTAAAGCGCATCAATGACAGAAAATAGGTAATAGGTATTTTATTTAAATTTATTTAATACAGCAATGGATTTATCATATATATAAATCATCAGATTATAGAATTGAAAGTGCCCTGTTGTTAGGTGACACATTGTTAAAGAATCAAATCAAATCATTTATTTGTGGCATATGTACGTATACAAGTTTCTGGCTTTGTCAATAACAAGAAAATAACTATTTACAAATGTCAATAGAGAACATAGATGTTACAATAAGAATACAGAAGCAAAATAGAAATACATATGATATTTACAAATTGTTGGGTTTGTACAGATATTTTTCTATTAGGAATGATTTCAGTTTACTTCGAAACTGTTTTGTACCGTTTATTGTCTTAATTTCTATTGGTAGCTTGTTATACAGAATTTGTCCCATTATAAAAACATCCTTGTCAGATGATTTGTTGGTCCGTTTCCGAAAGTAGTCATTGTTGTGTGTAGTATAGTAAGTAGGTACATCATTATTCTTTTTATTTAACTTATTTACAGCAAAGATAATTGCCTTAAATACATATAGTGAATATAGTGTCAACATTTTATTTCAAGATTAGTTACCAAGACCGGCTAAGGTCTGTAAAAAGTATAATTAATTGCAATTAATTATATATCTAATAATAATAAAGTAAAACAAAATTAGTGTTACACGCGCTGTTTTTCACACCCTGTTGTTTTGATGATAACTTCCTTTGTCCCCTTCTCAGTAGTAGTGTAGCTTCGCGGCATATCAAACCGAATTGGCATCTCATCAGCGTTGCTATTTGACCCATTGAAAAATTTGTTTTCCTCTGAAGTGAAATGACATACCACTGAAACGTTTGTAGTTTGTTCTTAAAATTTGCAGGAAGCTTCTGGTACATTGTGTATGGTGTCTTAGAGATAAACCCATCTGCTGCATGAAACGATCCACCCATCCACGGCTGGCCTTAAACTCTTGTTTCAGAATACCAAGAACCTCAGCCTCCTCTTTAGCTTTCTTTCATATAGTGTCGCTGTCAGAGGTTGCCCATTCTTCCTCCTTTAATGCACAAATTTTAACACTTTTTCTTCAACTTCAGGATGTCTTCCTTTGCGAGGACCCGTAAATTTCTTCCTACTAGCTTTAGTAGCAAATAATGCCAATTTCTATTTTCACCACAAGCGAACATTGCTCTGTTACATTGAACTTCCTTCCTGTCTTTTTATTACCATTTTTTTTTTCAGCATAAAGGATTACTTTACGCTTTAAAGAAGAATCATAAGACCTTCTCTTTTTGCTCTTGCCCTCCATATCGTAACTAAAAACGCTCAATAATAAGCCAATGATAAATGAGCA
The DNA here is from genome assembly GCA_030765065.1 of Deroplatys truncata. NCBI lineage: Eukaryota > Metazoa > Arthropoda > Insecta > Mantodea > Mantidae > Deroplatys > Deroplatys truncata. The sequence goes on from CM060985.1 coordinate 102,338,361, forward strand.
GCTAGCTTGTCGTGAGTTTCTGAATACATGTTAACTCCAGCAATCCAGTGTGACATAATAAACAAAAAATTTGAATGAAGTTACTGGCATTCTCCGGAATGGATTTGCACTCGAATCTAATGCACACCACGATTTTGAGTACTACATTTGGTCAAAAAAGGTTCGCATTAGATTCGCATAAATACGATATATAAAATCCTTTTATTGCCACTATATATAAAGTCCTGGGATGACCATCTTGTTAGTTGTAGAATGAGGGATAAAGTTCCAAAAGGAGGGGCTCTCAAGATTTTGAAGTATACAGCAGAGTATGAAATGACTTAAATTCAGAAATATAGAAGTTCTTTCTATCTAATTTTACGTTTTTTCAATTAGAAAATGCTAAAGAGAACATTTTATAGCAACATCAAAGAACATGAATGTTTTAGTTATAGACCCACTAACATAAGCAGAACATATGTTTTATTCTAAGTTCCTAAAACAAAAATAACTTATATACATAGAAAGTCACTTCGAAGTACAGTGACATTTGTTGGTATATATTGTTTCAGAATGGTATTGATGGAGTAGCAGGTGCACTGGAGGAAGCAGAGCTAGAACAAGAAGAACAGGCTGTGAACTTGAGAAGGCAAAAGAAAGAGAAAGGAAAGAGTGGTGAAATGAAACCAGTAGTTCGCAGCAACAGCAATACTGGTGCTGGCGACTCAAATAAACCTGATAACATCTCCCAGGCAAGCTCGGAAATTGAAAGGATTAGGGACATCCAAAACAAAACAATGTGAGTGACATTCCTGTGATTGCATTGTTCTTTTAAAAAAATCTGATGTTTTACATTCACCCTAACTTTCTCTACCCACTATCACTTATTAGTGGGTATACAAATTATTCTTACGAAAGTTTACTTTCCTATCTACATCATTTTAATCAAGATAAACCTTTCCGAAAATAGCATCGTTACAGATTTCATTATAGATACAACATTTTTTTGTATAGTCTATCGCTTAATGTTTAACAATTATACAAGTTAATAGAGAATTTCTTCCAAATTAAGACTTCATAAGATATTCCCAAAAAATTCAGGATATACATTTTATTTGTCACATAAACATCGTTAATATATGGTAATTTAATCAAAATCATTTTATAGCCATTTTTTTGGAAAACAAAAGTTTCGAAAAATTATCCATGTAAAGAGTAGTTGCGGTGGGGGATTTTCTTGAAAAGCTTAATGTCGCATCTTTGGAGGGTAATGAACTTAAATATCAAGTTTGATATTTATCTGACTTTTTGTTTTTGAGTTACGCTGTTCAAAGATACACACACGAACGTGTTTCTAAAACTTTTTTTTGGGGGTGGGTTTCAGGGGACCTCAGAATATTTTCCGGTGAAATCTCAACACAAAAGTTTTGTAGTGCAATACTTCCCCTATTTATTATACAGGATGTTTCAGAAATACTTTTACAAACTTCGGGTATGGGTTCCTCACACCAAAAGAAAGAAAAAAGTTCATATGAAGATATATCCCATAATCCTTGGTTTTCGCGTTATTCCTGTCACAATGAAAGTGTGAGTTCAACGGCCTTTGGGGTCCAACCTCAACTATGCATTCATAGAACATGTTGACTCATTGTACTACATACGGTAGATGGTGAAGTGTTGCCATGGAGACTTGTTTACATTTGTCATTTGTCATTAGTCTGCCTTCAATGTTTCAATTGTGTACATGTAGTGAGTTAACTGCATGTGTGTCATTCCACCATGGCTGGATATTCATTTCGTGAACAGGCAGACATGATTTTTATGTATGGTCGCGCGAATGGTAATGGACGTGAGGCTGCGCGGCTCTATCAGATGGAGTTTCCAGACCGAAGACAACCGAGTCATCCAACCTTTGTCGCTGTTTATCGTCGCCTTGCTGAGACAGGAACCATTACACCATGGACTATTGATCGAGGAAGACCGAGAGTTGTTCGTATGCCGGAATGTGAAGAACAGATGTTAAAGTGTGTCAAAGATGATCCAGATATCAGTACAAGACAATTGGCTGTGGCTTCTGGTACATCACACGTGACAGCATGGAGGGTACTTCACGAGCAGCTCCTGTATCCATATCATATTCAATGTGTGCAGGGCCTTTCGCCTGCTGATTATCCACTACAGGATAACTTTTGCCAATGGTTTGTAGCACAAACAGCCAATCCATTGTTTGTCTCGGCAGTTTTGTTTACAGACGAGGCAATGTTTGGGAGAGATGGAGTTACTAATTTCCACAACGTACACATATGGACCGATCGTAATCCTCATGCTGTACTTCAGGCTAGACATCAGCAACAGTTTAGTCTGAATGTGTGGGCTGGCATTGTAGGTGACTGTCTGGTAGGTCCATACGTTTTACCAGCACGTCTTACTCGTGCTGTCTACAGGGACTTTATCCAGCACACTCTTCCCAACTTACTTCACGAAGATGTGCCCATGCAAATAAGAAAAAAAACATGTGGTTTATGCATGATGGGGCTCTGGCAAATTTTAGTCGCATTGTTCGAGATGGATAGGCAGAAGAGGACCAGTTCCATGGCCTGCACATTCCCCCGACCTCAATCCTGTGGATTTTTACCTCTGGGGGCATCTTAAATGATTGGTTTATGGAGCAGCCATCCCAGATGCAGAACGCTTCATTGACATGTCATGGAAGCCTGTGAAACCATTCGACACCATCCCAAAGTTTTTGACAGGGTGCGACATTCCATGATTCGATGAATACAGGCATGCATAGAAGCAAGAGGAGGACATTTCGAGCATTTATTATGAGTTTTGTGTGTTATAAGTGTACCACTGTGTTGAACACCTCCTAACGAGAAAACAAAGGATTATGGGACATATGTTCATATGAACTTTTTTCCTTCTTGTGGTGTAAGGAACCCATACCCGAAGTTTGTAAAAGTATTTCTGAAACACTCTGTATATAGTAGAGAAAGTAAAAATAATGATGAGCAGGTAGAGGTGAAGCACGTAGGTAGGGAATGACATATATTACATTTTCCAATAAACTACTTGGTAAATATATAACAACTATGAAAGATTGCGTAGATAGAATACTTGTGTCAGTGCTGCTTAAAATAAATGAGTTTCAAATATATCCCACTTGTGCCAATGCACTGCTGGAGATGCTGCAGTACAGCATTTGTTGCATGCCACACCATTTCTTGTGGATGAATTGCAATTTGTAGTCTTAAACACCTTAGTTGTATGGAGATGATGGGGCAAGACCTTTTCCTTCAAGTACCTACAGTAGCAGTATATAGGAGTTAAATCCAGAGAATGTAATGACCAGATTAAATAACAAAGCAGAAAATATGGTTCAGATGGAAATCTTAGAGGATAGCCATACTTTTGCATTCAGTGTGTTGTATAGTGTGCCGTTTTTACCCATCTCCTTGTTGAGGAAGTGAAGACTGCAACTTGCCATGAAATCTGTACCAGTCCTCAACATATGGTTTTATACATCATGAGTGCTTTTCTATGCTTTCATATGCATAGATATGGATGTGAAGAACCAAGTGATGAAGCATTTGATCCATAAATCAAATGTATAATAATTAATCTCGTGGCCAAATATATATGTTTTTTGCACGTTCCCCAACTTATTTTACCATGATACTGCTGGAGACAGTATGCTCTGTCCTGTAATTGTAATTCATCCCCAGCCAACAACCAACTAATGTAAAGAGATAATATAGTGCTTCTCTCTGTTAATGATTCCAGGAATTTTCAAGGGAGGTTGTAGCCATGTGATATTTTGAAGTTGAAAACATAGTCTTTGCTCTTTATCAATATAATAAGTTTTTCCTTGTTAGTTTCCTGAACAGTAAGTATGGAATATTGTTTTTAAGTTATAATTTTTTTATTTGAATGGTGCTTAAAATGTTAAATGCTCTATTTGTTGAATGTACAGCACTTAATACAAATGTTTGGAGGATTGGTATTCCTGGGTACACAGAGTGCGTGCGTGGGTGTGTGCGTGCAGAAACACAGCTTTCCCGAGTGGCAACCATGGTTGCTTTTGAATTCCTCAACTTTTGTCAATTCCACATGTAGATGTGTTAATTTAGTAATTTTGTTTATTAAACTGTAATTTTAATTCTATCAACACTTGTATAGAGCAGGTGAATTCATTTAAATATACAGTTTATAAAATGGCTTAAATATATTAGTGGTAATGTTTCACTTATATTTTTAAATAAAATTCAAAAGCATAAAATTTACAGTCACTTAATTGCATCATCGGCTTCTTTGTTTACTGGTTGTTGAATTATGTTAAACTTATTACCAATTGAGAATAACAGGAAGGAGCATTGTGTTTGGCTTTTAATGCAATTATCATACAAAACATTAAACAGTTTTCATGACAGACTTTGGATGCTGTTTCACAGTAAATTCTGCTTGCTTTGCATTTATTATAAACATAAAAGTATCCAGAAAGATATAACATGTTAACTTCTTTGTTTTAAATAATATACTCATCTTCACAGAATTGAGTGTAGCGCTAAGAAATTCAAGAAAAAGTATTGGTTGCCATTCAGAAGATATATGTCTTTTGACATACACTGTATCTTAAGGATAAAAGTATTTCAAGCTGTGGACAAAATATTAAGTCATGCACACCCATCAAATGCAGCATTAAACATTCAGTTATAAAGTTATAACTCTATAATATTTGTTCACCGTATTGACAGCTGTTACACCAGACTATATTTTACTACTCTTAGTATTGTGAAGTGTCATAGTTTCCCCTACTGTCATTAACAAAAGCTGAAGTTGTGTGCTTTACATATGACACATTATTTGAATTGTTTTCTATGAAGGTTTTTGTAATGCGGGTTTGATGTTTGCAGTCAGCTACAAGAGGCAAAAGCTAGACTTCAGCATCTCACAGATTTGTTAGCAACTGTATCGGGTTTTCACAATCAAGGTCAGCCCATACCTAGTCAATACTTAGAGATCTTGAATCAGGAGGCTGTCGATGGAGATGCTGGAAGATCAAGCTCACAACCTCCATCAGGATCTAGATCTCACAGGCAGAGCATGGAAAGAGAGAGTCGCCAGTCACAAGAAAAGTAAGCAGAGCTTTTCATAGTTCTTAAAAAGTATTACTTAATCTAGAAGCTGAAAGTTAGATGGAATTATGATGTACTAAATGAAATGACATAATGTGATAGGTTATGATGTACACTCAGTCAAACTAAAAGTAGCTGTTCTCTTGAGCAGTTAAATTTTTTCAAAGTCCCTTTGAGTGAATGCGAGGTTCGCAACTGTGTGCCACTTTGGCTAACTATAATACAAGCCATAAGGCACTGATTTGGGCTGCCTTGCCGTGGAGCAGTGGTTAAGGTACTTAACTTCTATGCAAGCAGCTCGAGGTTCGATTCTCCATATTGGATTGTTAGCTTTTATTTTTTACAACTCATTTTTCTGTAATATAGTTAACTAATATTTCTTGTGTTCATTGTACTTACAAATATAATTACAATAAAGGTCAAATTTATGGTTATAAAATTAAATTGACTGAGTAAGAAACCTCCTCTTGAACAATATTTAATGTCATGATGCCATCTGTCAGTATGATGGACTACTAAATAAGTATCACGTACATAAAAAATGAAGACAACCTGTTATATTTTTACTCATGTATTTAAAATGAAAGCGAAAAAAAGGTTGCGTAGCTCCGTGGAGATTTGAACTTGTAACCTCAGGAACAGTAAACTAACTCTCTACCTCAGAGCTCAGAGTGCTGCAGTAAGTGTGACATTAAAAACTTAAAATTGAGTTTTATTTATGGATGCTCTTTAACTGCTGTGGTCTGTAGTGTCCCATTCTATATTGAGCGAGAAAGGCCGGTAATTTTGCTCAGAGATCTCTTTATCAGGCTTGAGGTTCTTTTACGTGCCATAAATCTATGACATGGGACCACTGGCTTTACTTCCCTTTCAAAGGAAGCCATGCTAAGGATTTTTACACCTGAAAAAATCCATCGCCATCTGCCGGGTTTGAACTTACGATCTTGGGAACTAGAGGCTAGCATGGTAACCACTACATCAGCATGGCATTGTAATGAACTTTAGCCATGCTCCACCTGAGAACCATAAATCAATGAAATGTGTTTTTATTACAGATATTCAGTGTTGAAACACACTGAAACATCTGTTTGTTTGCAATCTCATATATGAATTATTTTCTCGAAGACTTTTGTGATGATGGTTGTGTTCCCCACAACTATTACAAGAATATACACAGTCTTGTGAACAAAGCCGGCTGTTCCGAGCACTCACGGAAGTACCCCATTCGAGCTCCATCTCTCAGGTGCTGGCCAGTTTTAAATTGACCAAGTGTACATAACAAAAGTATAACTCCCAATATTAAAATGCTTCTGTAAGAATTTAGCGAATAAGAGCTGAACATAAAAGTAGATCCTTAGCCTCTTCCGTCCTCTTACATGAAATATTAATATTACATGATTGATTTATACAAATCAGCACGAAGCAGAAACTGGAGTTATAATTTCTATTGCTCTGTGGAATTAGTCGCATATCTGAAGCTCTTATTATATTTTCATTTCATAAACATCTTTAGGGGAGCAGAACAAGTTTTCAGATCAGATTATAATATGAAGCAATAGAATGATTTAAAATTTCATTATCGCTTTCATTTAAAAGATATATGTCATGAATATGAAAAGAGTACTAGGAATAATATACATGAGCAGTCCAGAGTAAAGGGTAGAATAGGTGGAGTAAGATTACTAATCCATCTCTTTTTTCCCCTTTTCTTTTTCTCTCTCTCTCTCTCTCTCTCTCTCTCTCTCTCTCTCTGTCTCTCTCTCTCCACCTCCTCCTTCCTCCTCCTCCTCCTCCTCCTCCTCCTCCTTCTTCTTCTTCTTCTTCTTCTTCTTCTTCTTCTTCTTCTTCTTTATACCAAGTACATATATACTTCATGGCTCTGCTGTCACTTTAAATTGACAGTAGAGGTTCCAAACGTTTGAGTATGGAAAATTACTGTCACAAATCACCCATTTCATATTTTCATCTGTGCAACATTGGTACTCTTATTGGCCATCAGGCATAAAATGTTTATCAATGATATTATTAAATATAGAACATGAAGAGTTGTGTATGATGAAGCAATAAAATATAAATTTAGGTAGAGAGTCAGCTGTTATAACACATTTTACTTCACTTGCCTGTACTAACTTATAACATGTTTTGAGAGCACAAGTCAGTAATGCTTCAAACATTAAAGATTGATTCACAACATTCTGAAATGGAAACTGGAATGTGAATGACGAAGTTAAGATAGATGTATTAAAATGTGTCTCGTATAATGTGTATGTTCACATTTAACAGGTGCTTTACTGGGTCCTGGGAACGGTAAAGAAGACTTCAACTTTAAACTTTTTCGTTGCCATTCACAAGAACAGCTTATTAAATAAATATTGTGCATATTAGACTCTTCAATGCAGATATTACTGAAGGTGGCTGACTAAAACAGTCACTAGAGCTCTCTGTAGTTTCAAGCTGGAAAACTCAAACCAAAAGGAATTCCAGCAAGTAATGCATCCTGACTCCCTCAGATTCAGTGTAGGAGAACAAAATAACTTTGATATATGCATTTAAAAGAATGACAAGTGGTGAAATGCTTTTATCAGAGGAACTGGAAATATTAATGGCTGTGTGTTTAGAAAATGTGCACTCTATTGAATTTTGACTTTAGTTAATCTGCATAATGTTGGCTGAATTGGAAACAGGTGAAAAGAATCATTGGTCAATTACAAGCAAGTGAGATCCCGTGCAAAATTCACCTTCCATTTTTGCTATCAATATACATTCCTATTCTCATTCCCAGCATATTGTGAACCAAAATGTTGCATGTTGTTTTGCTTTCCATTTCCATTCTTGGGTTATTGTGAACAACCTTTATTTTTAATGCATAATACTAAAATTTTTTGAAGTGTATAACCATTAAGTGAGGGTGATAAAGTGTTTTCAATTACATAATATCTGGGAAATTTGCAGCAGTGTTGAAGGATTGCCAGAAGGTGAAATAACTATGGAGCAAGTCCAAGCAATTACTCAAGATTTGCGTCATCAAACTCGGTGCCTCAATGAAGAACGCGAGAAGCTTTTACAAGCAAGGCTGAAGTTGGGAACTTTAGCTCGTGATATTCCCTTGCGTGAAAAGAAAACAAACACACAGGTAAATATACGATTGGTAATATACGCTCTTAGAAATAGAGAAGATAAAGTGCATATAATGAACACCCTTTTCAAGGTGTGTGTGAGCCAAGTTTGGCTGATAAGCTAGAAGTGATTCATTTGTGTCATTTTTAGTTTTATATTTTGCTAAGGATGTGCATGATTAATGGTGTAATGAATCTGCAAGACTGAAACATTATACATCCCTTTTAAATTTTTTGGACAAGTTTTGAAAGCTAAACATAGTTGAACCTTTTTATAGAATTTAAAATTAAGAGAGTTGGAGGTTGTTACACTACATCACTAAAAGGTAGTTTAACAATCTCCAACTCTCTTGATTTTAAATTATGACACATCACTGTTACTAGCTTCTCAATCTAAACTTCTTATAGAACACTATTTGAGTTCAATTTACAGTTATCTAACTTCACTAACCTTTGTTGCTATAGAACATGTTCACAAACATGATGTCTGCACCCTCAACTATAATTCATATTTCAGATGAACCTCTCTTTTACACTTTTCAGGGTTCCACCAAAAAGTGTGAAATTACCCTTTTAATCATCTAACATTCTCATATGCACATAAATATAACAAAGTTCTGTATATAGAGTGTGATATGAAAATCTAATTGTACTTAACTAAAATTATTGCTGATGAATGCTAAAAGAAATTAATAAATATCATTTAACGATTATCAAAAACCAAGAACCAATCTTCATCTTTGCCTTTATTATTGCCAATGGGGCAAGTACAGCTATCTGACATGGCCAGGATTTTAAACATATTAGAGGGTTTACATGTGCATTTAACACAAACTTTATGACAATATGCAGCATTATAAAAAATAGTGTTTTATAATCCTTCAATATATGTTATGCACAAAAATAAGCGCAAATTTACAATTATATGCGGTTTTAAATACTTTGTCTAGTTTATATGTAATCATTACAAGTGATATTAGCTAAACAAGTACTGATATAAGCGGCACTGTATATAAAGAGAACTCTGGGATAATATTAAGTATTAAAAAGCATATACACTCATCAAAGAGCTCAAAACATAGGAGTTAAACAAAACTATTCAATTTAATATACTTCTTCCAAAACCATCAAAAATCATTAATCCTATTATTCTATGTACATCGGTTAATTTTTTTAATAGCAGCAACAATGTTATGCAACGGAGCCAGGCAATATAATTTATACCAGAGGTTAAGTTATATGCCCATCCTCCCTCAAAGCAAATGAACTCACCCTCTCCACTCCATGCTTGTGTTTTTAGCGATAACAATAATGCAGTTTTGAACAAGTGTTTAGAATAATTGCAATGATTTCAAAGTAAGATCAGAGGAACTCGTTGAAAATTGAATTGGCTAGATGTCGCAATGCAAGACGATGTTATGTAGGAGACTTGTGGTGAATGTCCATTACCTTACCATACAGTAGCAAGGTTGGTCAAAGCCATCAAAGAAGGATAGCAAAATGTGACAGACATGCCTCAGTCTGGCCATCCTACAATAAGGGAAGAAGATGTGCAGACCGTGAACATGTTAGTGCTGGCAGATCGGATCGCCACAATTCATGAATTGGCCAATGATACAGAAATGACACTTTCAACTGTGCTTAACATCCTGAAGAAGGGCTGAGAATGCAAAAAAATCGCCTCAAGATGGGTTCCACATGATTTGACTGAAAATCAGAAATGGCTGCGATGTGATGCAGCCCGTGCACACCTGGAATGCTATGAACACAAAGGTGCTCAGCCATTTTACAACAGTTCATTGCTATTGATGGGACTTGGGCCAAAGCTTATGAACCAGCTGAAATGCCTCTTTAATGAGTAGCATCAACACAGATTACTGCGAAAAGTAACAGTTTGGCAGACTGCAGCCAACGTGTAAGCTATGCTGATCATTTTCTACGATTGGGATGGTGTTGTCATAAGGCATACCATTCCTGAAAGACATACTGTTACTGCGGAGTACTACTGTACATTTTTGCAAAACAATCTGCAGCAGCTCTAAGAAGAAAATGATATTTCATGAATAACCACCCATCATTTTGTTTGGGATGGTCAGGTCAAGGCATGTGTGTCACATTTTGTTGTCCTTCTCTGAAGGCTTTGACTCACCTTGCTACTGTATGGTAAGGTAATAATGCACATTCACTGCGGGCCTCTTGCAATCCATCATAATATTGTCTTGTATTGCAATCTCGAGAGCATTTAATATTCAACCATCTCCTCTGATCTGCCTTTGAAAGCAATGTGATTATTCCACAAGTGCTTGTTCAAAATGCATTACTGTTGTTGTCGCTGCACACAGACATGTAACTAACCTCTGGTATAAATGATATTGCCTGGCTCCATTTCATGGCATTGTTGCCACTATTAAAAAATCAACCTATGCACTATTATTTAATTCTCCTTGCCTAAATTATTAATAATGTAGGAAAAAGCACAATGAAGTAATATAATTGCAAGAATTATTTCATTGTGGCACACGTAGGTACTCAAATAACTTCATTAATTTTTGAGAATGCCTAGGAGTTCCTATACGAAAAATTATCCAACATTGACAGTCGACAATGAGATAATGATGATGCAGACAATGGTCTCAAACATGTTCTCAAAATTTTGATTAAGTGATGCAATAAGATGATGTCATCTCATTCATCTTCTATTAATGTGTATGGTGTCACTGTGTTTAGTTCCTTCATCTTATGTGAACATGTTGTATTCATCATTGGTCTACAGGTTGATGCTCAAACACAGCAGCTGCTTCTGCAGGCAGAATTGCAAGCAAAACGAAGAGAATTGGAAGAACTGATGAGGAAGGATCAAGGACAAACATCCTCCATCAATCAGGATATCTGCAGCGAGGTCTCAATCAAGTCTGAAACGCAAGGTTAGCCTTTCTTTCCTTCTTGTATAGCATTAACTTAAAGCATAATGAAGAACAGTAGGTTAACCACAGCATATAAGACTGAAACAGAGATATTAATTTATTGTTGCTAGAGCAGCTTTTTAAAATTATAGTAGATGGTTACAACTAGGGACCCCAGATTGTCGGCAAATAAAATAATGTAATATCGGTGTAAAAATATTATAGTCAGCGGTGTTTTGGGTGGTAAATAAAACTGCTTAACGGTGTTATCTCGTGCAAAAAAAAGGGAAAAAACAAAAACACAGTTTAAACTATTTTACTGTGGAACATAGGGCACCTTACATGTAACTTAAAAAAGAGGAGCAAGAAAATATTTACATAGTATACATTTCGACTGATTTACTTTGTTAAGAGACAAAGCCACCATAAGTTCGGTGTTCTCTGGCTTAAGATTTGTTCTTAAGTTTGTCATGTTGTTCCCATATGCAGAGAAAAGTCTTTCACTGTCCACATTGGACATGGGTACCCACAATAGTTTCATACACTTCTCACTGAAACACAAGTGGTCACATTGAAGTCCAGAAAGTAAATCCATATGTTCACTTCAGCAGCATCATCTAATTTCTCACACACTATGTTCTTCAGAGCAGCATATCCCTCCTTGAATGTCTTCTCTGGCAAGCCTCGCAGAAAAGGTAACATTCTTCTTGCTTTTTCTATAGTTATATCAGTAGATGCCTCATTTGATACTAATTTTTGTACATCAAACAATTTACCTGCAGAATGAATAATATCAGCAGCTGGATCAGCTGACATTAAGGAATTCAGCTTGGTAACTGACTTTATGCCCAATTGCTTGAACTGACTGATAACATAAGACTTCTTGAGGGTTGGCAGTCTCTGAAGAAGACTTGAAGTTTTCTCTCCAAATGAGCCCTCAGCTGCTATTGTGAAGCCATTTGATATATATTTAAGTTTGATAGTTTATGAACAAATGGATATTTAGATCTCTCAAGCACTTCAATAAGGCAAATGGTGTCTTTGCAATGTTCAAGAAGGAAAGATGCCTGGCAGTTTATTATATTTTGAGACCGCATTGAAATACTACTGTGGAATCGGTTTGAATTCCCGCGTGCCGCAAAACTAAACTGACCTGGCAACGTCTTGCACATGCTGTCTGTACGGCGCGCGAACGGCACGTTGCCAACTCCACCGTCAGCTGAATTGTGCATGCGCTAGCTTAATTTGAAACGAGGCTCCATCTGCATAATTCCTTTTCTTTTTCGGAGCAGAAGGTAAACAGACTCCTTGCGCTGAATTGTAACGTAATTTAAAGAATATAACTTGACTCCAAACGAATCTTTCAGTATAGCGGACACAAAATATACCTAGACATGCGTTCACATTATGGCAATGTCGCGAGACAGCAACAATTTTCGTGCGAGGGGTACAGGAAACGGAGACAGTGATTGGTAGAAGAGGCTGTCTACTGTCAGAATTGACTTGAACCAGACTTAGAAATTCATGCATTATTTAACGATACTTTTGTGACAGTCTTTTCCAGCCGGCATGAAATGGGGCGATGCAAGCACGAATCGTTAAAATACGGCATTAGAGAAGAATTGCAGGTAGTATTGTCATTTAAATCCAAAGAATAATTTGAGTGAAATAAGAAATCCGTCACTGATGCGGTGTTGCCGAGTTCTGATAAACATGGCATTCCTTTTGTTGTGCATTCGATAGGTGAAGAGTGAAGGGGACGGGATAGTCGAAGCAGTACCGATGTTTGCCGAAGCTCTGGTTAAATCACAGTGCAGTTTGGTGTTCTGTGCCATGCAGCACACAACACTGTGCAGCATGGCTGTAGCGAATGACAATACACGTATCCGTAAATGATTGATAAGCCAAATATCTGATTGTTTATGTGAAAAGGAGAGACAAACACCAAAAAAAAAGGAGCGAGAGAGAAAAATTTTGGTTTATTTTGCATATTTTTTTTCATAACGGTGTTATTTCACGATATAGAACTAATGTCGCATTATTTCACGACTCAGAATGGATATATATGTGGAATTTAAAAATAATTTATTAAAGGTTTTCCTTATTGTTAATTTTCGGCCAATTTCGCGAATTAACTACTAGCGAAAAGTCGGGGTCCCTAGTTATAACTAAGGCTCAGAAGTTAGGAAAAATCTTTTTCTTTTCAAATGCTTTTATGTTATTGTAGACCTAGAAAATGGTATGTTTTTTCTTCTTCTGTGTTTTTTGCCTATTGGTCCTATTTTTTAGCCTCTTTTTAAGGTCAACTTAACCTTCTCTCAACTACAGTTTTACTGCTCTTTCTCAATTTGAACAGACAACAATGATTTATACACATTAACATGATACCTAATTTATAAAATATGACTGAAAGAAGCAGCATTTTATTCATAAAGGTTTTTACACTTTGTTTCCTACCACCAAAGTTTTTAATTTCTTTAAGCAAAAATATGTAACTCTGTTTCAAAGAATAAAATTTAGGTGTTACATGATAAATTAAACACATCAATCTATCACTGCAATCTGCATGTATTAATGTATATGAAGAATCCATAAATAACACAATTTGGGAAAACATGACACACATTCCTTTTTAACAATGGATGATCTAATTGCATTAATTTCTAATATGAAACATTATTTTCATTATTGAAATATTTAATAGTTAAAACTTAAATTATTGAAAACATCAATTAATTTACTTCACATTTTTACACTCTTTTTTTTTCTAGTTATTATGTTCTTTTTAGAATACCTTTGGGTCTTTATATAGGTGTTCAATTTCCAAGCCCTAGTTATAACACACTGCAGTGGAATCTTGTTAGCATGTTCCTTATTAACACATTTTCCTGTGTATTACATTGAATTATAAAAGTTTTGGCACTAAATGTAATAAATAAAGTTTGTTTGGTATGTTTTCTCGCTCTCTCTTACTACGTTCGAAATTTGGTTCCTGCTTACTACGTTGAAAATTTGAGTGCTCATTCGCTATTTTGGCCAATCCTTGGTCACGGGGTGGAGATTGGCAGCCAATGACATGCATGTATGTATATATTTGTGTAATGCGATTTGTGTGGGTGGGATAAAGAATGCTTTATCTTGGTGTGGTAAACGCCGATGATAGATTCTACTGTTGAGTGTTGACCAAACATACATAGATTGTATTTTAAGTTTTAGTTTGCAATGGAATTTGTTGCATGGAAACGCCTACTGTATTCAAATTGTGTTGAATATGCCAAAAATACTATCTTCTACTGTACTCATAATAAGCTGCACACTCGTCATTTTGTTTTTTTAGCAGAAATCGTTAATCACATGTGTAATAAAACACACAGCAAAGCCACTTTTATCACTTCCATAATTCCCAATTTATTCTTCTCAAACACATTCACTAACCTCAAAACCTGCATAAAATATATGAAAAATAAATTAACATATGTTTAACAGGTTTGTCAATGTAAATCCAATTGACCAAAATAAAAGCTTGAATTATTTATTCTCGAACTTTGTGTATCCAAATCAAACTTAATATTATTGAATTTTATTGTGGAAACGTGGATTGTATTCAGTATGGAATTGGACTCAAATAGATTTCAATTTCCCATTGAAACATAGTAATTATTAGATCTTATTACATAATTATGTTCTTAAATTGCAGATTTTGTATTTTCATTAACATGTTTTCCCGTCTATGACATCCAAATCCTTGGGTTCCTGCAAAAACGTATAATGAATTTCTTCCATATTTCACTAAGTGTAAATCAGTTTGTTTCAAAGAATATCATTTTATCTCCAGTCACGGCTAATCAAAGGTAATGTTTGAAAATTGAATAAGCAATAGCAGTCTAATGGTAGAATTTCAAAATTGAAGACTTGAAATAAATTAGGATACAAGTGCGGTTTACAACTTGACAGAAAAATGGATAGTTGTTTTTGTACAAATAAACATATGAAAAGGACATACTTCCTTTTATTTTAAAATTCTAGGTAGCCATAATAATTAAACAGGAGGTGTTTGGAGGAGAATAGACAAAAACCTTTTGGGCCAAAAAAAGCCAAATTTTATGTATATACTATTCAGACCATAGGAATATGCAAAAGAAAACATGTATGTTTCAAATGTCACCACTTGCACGGGGTGGAGGGCTATGTCTCCCATGAAAAAAGAAAACAAAAATATAAGTTGACAAGAGCTGTTGTTTGTTACAAATGTGGTTCATTGTGCTATCCTTGCATAGCTTCAAACATCTACATTCTGTGGACTAAATTCTACTTTCAAGCACAAAAAAATTTATCTCATGTTAAGCTGCATTTGATCTTCCATTCTTACCAAACTATTAACATGTGCTTGGTAAATGCTATCCTTGCACAGCTTCCAACATCTACATTCTGTGGACTAAATTCTACTCTCAAGCACAAAAAAATTTATCTCATGTTAAGCTGCATTTAATCTTCCATTCTTACCAAACTATTAACATGTGCTTGGTAAACCTTATGAATATGTTATTACTTACATCTATGTCTCAGCACCTTATTCAAAGAAAACACAATTCATCATCACTGTTGGCAACCATTTTGTTTACCAGCATTGTCACATAATGGTAAACCAGCAGAGGTGATGGATTTTTTTCAGGCATAAAAATCCTTAGCATGGCTTCCTTTGGAAGGGAAGTAAAGCCAGCGGTCCCATGTCATAGATTTACAGTGGATTTACAGCACATAAAAGAACCTCAAGCCTGATAAAGAGGCCTCTGAGCAAAATTTCCAGCCATTCACGCCCAATGTAGAATGGGACGCTAAGGACCACAGCAGTTAAAGAACATCCATAAATAATACTAAATTTCAATTACATAGTAGTAAATGTACTTAGCCATGAAAATTCAGACTCTTAATTTAAAATGGACATGTTTCTTGTATTTCTAGCTAAACTTTTTAATTTTAAGGTTCAGGAATTGCCCATTTTGATACTTGGCACTATATTTCTTGCCATCTTTGAACAGTATGACTTCATCCACTCTGGTCACTGTTTTGTTTTTCCTGCATGTAGATTTTCAATTTGCAGACATGCAACTCACCCTCTTCTCTCTTCCGAACACTCGCTGGGACTCTGCTTCTTTCCTTACAAAGACAACTGCTACTTGCTTGCTCACAGCAAGAGCTACTAAAGGAACAACTGAATTGAACCAAGAGAGTCTTCCTTATATACCTGAGCAGTGTCTTCTAGAAGGTTCACTGCCAGAAAGGAGGGGAATTCTGGAAATTTCTACCCATATCGTGATATAAGTTGAGAATAGCTACCCCTCCTCTCCAACCAACCAGATGTCAGCCAGCACTTAAACCATACCCTGCCAAAAACAGGACAGTAGCCAGAGGTGTCCACCACAATATAAAGCATGATCACAAAGAAACTTATTTGATATTGATGTTATAAATCTTAAATATAAGTCGGTCATGATATGAATGCATTTGGTGGGAAAAGGAACTAAAAAGTCACAGAACAAGTGGGTGGGGCATCAGAAGTGTATTCAGATAAAGAAAACATCCTCAAAGATTTTGCTTCTGAGAAGTAATGTGAAGACATCAGCAGGTTAGTACTGTTTTCATTGTGCAACTATACATTCACACTATAGCCTTGCCCCTCACTCTGCTCAGATATCAAGCCTTGACAACATTAAGTATTATCAGCAAACAGTGACAACATTGTTAAATCCTCCAAACGCACTCATACCATGGCCAAGTTATAGATAAATGAGGATGATGATTATTATTATTGTTGTTGTTATTGATGATATTAATACAAGAACTCAATTTTCATGAAAACCGCACTTAAATCCTTATTTGCTTAAAGTCTTCATTTATTATTCTGTTTCAATAAAGAAAATATTTTCCCATTTTGAAAACTTCAACACATTAATGTATGTATTAAGCATCTATTATAGTGTGATTTATTAAATGAAAGAAGAACAATTAACTCTGTCATTTCAGTTTTTGAAAATGCTATGTACCCCAAAATTGATACAGTATCATCTCTTGTGATTCTGAAAGAAAATCTCTCTAGTTTCAGATTTGTTTCTAAGTTCAATTTTATAGGAGAGTTAAGTTCTGTTGTTATTTAATTCTTAGGTTATAGTTACTTAGCCGAAGGAACAACAACAAATGCTACTTGGGGAGGTTCTACCCAGGGTACTCTGGATGACTTGGGAGAGCAAGATAATGATGTACAGGAACAAAGTGCTGGATACTCAAGGTCAGTTATATTTTGAGAATGCATAATAGTTAATAAATTATAGACAAAAAAATAAAAAAAGAAATCACATACTTAACATAATACACATCCAAACTTTTATTCATTGTTTCCATAACACCAAGGGGGGGGGGGGGTATATATATAGTGTACATCAGAATTAATAGTGTAAATTGAAACAGTTGAAAGTAAATAAAGAAGAAAAAATAATCTTATTAAACTCGATCTTCAAATCAACCATTAGAGAGATGCAAATGTATGGTAATTAGGCACCACTGTCTTAATGGTTTTTCTAAACATTGAATGCTTTTCTCCTTGAGTACTGAAAGTGGTCCTAGGTGTGCTCTTTATTTATTAAACTAACATTGTTAAGAGAAAGAGTTGTATCAAACCACACATTTTATATGGGATGGATACAATACACAGTCTGAAACAGTGTAACAGGCACATCACTGGTCTGAGGAGTGTTATTTGAATAAACAACACAACAGTCAATCCAGTATAGCTTCATCCTTGCCATCAGGCTTCTCCCAGAGCATTCTTAAATTATTGCTGGAATCCATCACTGTTCTGTTAGTTCTTTTATTATTTGTATTATTTATGTTATTATTACCTGAATAATCTCCAATTATTTCTATTGATTGCCATTAGACCCACCAGGCTGAAAAGCTAATGAATGTGATGCCCACTGTCTTTTGTGTGCATAAATTTAGTAGTGTGATAGTACAAGGATTTAGAAGGCATTACACTCTGATTTGGTTCAGCACCCAATAGAAAGAAATGGATCAATTTAACTGCACTTTGGCTTTATTGTTGTTCATTTAAACAGAACAACATAATAGTCAATCCATTATAGCTCCATCCTTGTCATAAGACTTCTACCAGAGTGTTCTTAAACTGCTGCTGGAATCCATCAATGTTCTGTTGGTTATTTTTTTATTCCCTAATAATCTCCAATGATTTCCATTGATTGCCATCAAATCCTTGGACTAAAAAGTTAATGAATGTGGTGCCCACTACCTTCTACATGCATAAACTTAGCAGTGTGAAAGCACAAGGATTTAGAAGGCATGTTACACTCCAATTTGGTTAGACATGCAAAAGAACAAATGGATCAATTGAACTGCACATTGCCTTTATATTCCCTGAATTTAATTTATGCAATTTTCATTATAGCAGATGAATAGTGAGTTCACCAACCATTAGCAAATTTAGCTTGAGGGACGTCAAACTAATGCTTCATCAGTTTTTGCATATTGTCAATGACAATCACATCAATATGACACGTTATGGTGATTTGTTACATAAGTTTGTGAAGGTTGGCAACAGTTATGTTTACTATGTCTCTTTTCATTGGTTGAGATTGTACCTTCGAAAACAAAACAAGCGCAACATGTATGTTTAAACCTCACCATGCCCCTTGGTAACCTCTCTCACCAAGTGCAACATGCCATCTCCCTGCTGTGAACAGCATTCTCATATTTGCTTCTGATACTTTCTCCACGTATCTGCACACTGTTGATTTTGAAACTCAGTTACAGTCACCATTAACATTGCGGAATGAACCTGTGAAGAAATATCTGATTCTTACCAATAACTGTCGAATTGGTAAATGTGACCAACTTAGGGTATGCCAGTCTAGGTTAAGTTTCTTCCAATATTTTTAACACTACCTGTTTTGATAATCTATAATGAATCACAAATTTTATGTCATTAATTTTGTATAAATTGTTATTTCTATCCTGAATAACTTGTTTTAGACCCCTGTTTTTAATAAATTTGTTTTACAATATTTCATTATCGAAAATATCCATTGTTCAGTTATTGTAATGAAAGTAAATGCGATACTATTCTATAGTACATACATAACCTTTAAACCTGAATTGATGGACTGTCAATGATTTGAAGGAAGGAAAATTGTGCCTCAAAAGTTGAAAAGAACTTCATCAAAAGGATGGCACACATTGGTGAAATGGAACTTCCACTTTTGATGAGCCGTCAACCCGGCAAGTCTTGCACCTCTGAAAGAGGTGGAATCCTCCAGTGAAAGCCCTGCATGTTGTGGTCGATGTGTGAGAAGCAGTCTTTTTACTTGGGTGAGCACCATTGAGATGTTTGCCAGTTCCTGTGGGACTACAGTTCAGTTAATAGAATTTTTTTCCTTCTGGTGAATAAGTTTGCCTTTTGCTCTTACAACAAAATGCAGCTGACTGGCACTACTTAGCACATTGCAGAAATTATAAACCATGCCTCCTTAGAAATGAGAGGTATGCTTAAATAGTTGAATGCTGAAATTTTGTAAAAGTTTGAAGTTATTGCCCCACACCAACTTAAAATATGTTGCTTCCAACCTTGTCTTCCTTGTGCTCTAGCTTGAGAATTCCTTTCTCAATATCCTAACAAGTGTCACCACACATAAATAAATCTATAGAAGAATTGAACATTATATAAATAATGACATGTGGTTTGCACTTGATTTATGTATTATTCATTGGGATTAAATGAATTACACAAATTACTTTACAGAAATCCTTATAGTTGCTCTAGCTTGTTGCATAATATAAGTGTTATAAACATGAAACAATATATTGTAAATCTAAGGCTGACGATGGACAGCACTGATGTACATGCCTATATGTATCTTGAAATACTGTATGAGATTGGGTAACAACAGATGCCAAGTTGTGGTAACTAAGGCTTAAAGCCATGTTCCTTTTGGAGGAAGCTTAGTACAACTTCTGATCTATAAATCTTATCTCCAATCAGCTTGTTAAGTTAAATTATATTATTGCACATGTGTATATGCATTCATGAATTACATTCATATGCATATCACTCTAACATTGAAATGATAGCATTGTTAAAATATCACTGTGTGCTTAAACCAAATATTAAAGAAATTCAGTATTATCACAGAATTTGTGGGTTTAAATAACACCTAATTATATACAATTTGTGTTTCCAGGGACATGGATAAATACCAAAAATAATAGGTACATTTGTGGACAAAAAAAAATTTGGCATTCAAGACATGAATGCCAAATTTTTCTAAGTCCTATACGGCACAGCACCTTGTTTACACCATATGCAATGCACTTGTGTAGCTGCTGCAGCAAGTTGTTGTACAGCATTATTAAACATGCTACCTTCCATGTATCCCCTCGGTAGTGCTGTGGCAAAGTGTAGGGTACTTTTATGATTAAGACCGCAGGTTTGCTTCTCACATGTAGCAAACACTTTTTTCTTTCTTCGGTTAATAATGTTTAATCAACACAGAATGACTACTTATTTTCAATATACTGCATATCATATGTGGTATTTGGCAAAATTCATAATAGAATAGTTATTACAATGCAAAGTATGCAGTTTCACAATTTCATCATGGTCACATATCTGTATCTTGTTGGATATCAAGGGACGGCCTGGGTGTGTTGTGGCAGCTTAACAATATTTCGAACAGTTCACAATACATGGTAATACTTAAGAATATTTTGATTCACTTTGTGAGGATGAGATATCCTGATGGAATTCTTGAATTCGTACAGGATAATCATCCTGTCCACATATGTTGAAAGGCTTCAAGTTGGTACTCAAGAGTGTAGACTGAACTCCCTGTTCACGAGATTTGAACCCTATTGAAAATGTGTGGGCTGAGGTGTAAAGGGAGCTGCACTTGAATTTGCTGCAGATGCGCAAAGGACAAAGATGGCTGGCTACTGGGCACAAATTTAAGAAGCCTGGAATGTTGAAGCTTCTCATCCATGTTACTACAGGGATTTTAATTTCATCTATAACCTGAAAATTGAGGGCAGTTATTTGTGCTCAGGGTTCATACACCTGATATTAATTTTGTTTCTTTTGTATGAGTTTTAGTTTTGGAAGATAAAAGTTTATTTGCATTTATTTCTTTAGTTATTTTAAATGAGTGTTTTAGTATAATTATGTTTTTGTTTGCATAGATATGCCTAAAACTTAAAAGTGCAAAAGATACATTAATGCAATATTATGTTCTACACATCCAGTCATAAAATTAACATAAAAATAAAAATAATAATAATAATAATAATAATAATAATAATAATAATAATAATAATAATAATAATGCAAGATTTGAACCAAGGAGCTTATGAGTGTAAGCAATGCCTTCTTAACCTCTCGGCCAACGAAACGTTGTTGCGTGCTTTGTTTTCAGTAGCTTATAAACCACCGAGAAATGCTGTTATAAGCTGACCCTTGCGCTCATGGGCACAGACAATTTTACAGTGCCTGCATGTGCGTTGTGAACACAGCTGTTATGAAGGTACACGAAGCCCTCCAAATGTCACATGCAATGTGGAGATGACTCATGTTTTTTGCTCACAGGTGTACAATTTTGTATCATTTATGCATAGCAAAATACTGCTTGAACCTAGATTTTAGATGCATACCATACAGTATGTAACAGAAATAAAATAAATATGATTATTGTGCCATTCATTTCTCCTTTACTCTCCTTTAACGTTTTTACCAGTTTTCAAAGCAAAATATATTTTAGCATGTGTTAAAATAGAGAACTGCCTCTAACCTCCCCCTGTTACAGCAAACTAATATTTATTCTTCAAAGTTTGAAAAAGATTTGTTTGTTAGTAGTGAATGAACCATGAAGTAGGTTTTATAAGGTTATTGGAAGAATGTGGTAAATTGATATATTTTGTGATGAGTAGAGTATTAATGGAAAAGAGATGGAGAGTAACATTATCTAAACCTTCATAACATCATACAGTGTAAGCATTGTCAGCAATACTATTAACCAGTTTCAATCATATAATGTTGGTCATCCTGCTAAACTATCCACCTAACCATGGGAACCATCCAGTTTGTCATAAAAAACAACTCCATCCAAATGTTAAGGTATCATCAGAGTAGCCATCAATATAATTCATAGATAGGATAAATTAGTTTAGTTTAGTTTAATATAGTATAGATAGAATAAGGATAGGATTAGATTAGATAGATTTATTTCTCCATATATTTAGATACATGCATAATTACATTCAATTATCTTGCTACTACTAATAACCAGCATAAAAGCAACTGGTATCCAGCAGTTATATACTGATATCCAGTACTATATTTCCTTCATTTACCTTTTTATTTTATTAAAATCACCTACCTTTTTATATTCACACACACACACACGTACGCGCATACGCACGCAAAACACGCGCGCACACACACACACACACACACACACACACAATTATTTTATAACATTTATTTTAAAATTCATAGTTTATTGGTCCAGTGACTAAAAACATGCCAAATTTGTTACGTGTAGTACAAGCAATGAAATCAGTGGTGACTAATTTGTAGATGCATATTTACCAAGATTTTTGCTTCTATTATTATATACTTTCAACTGCTTCAGCTTACAAATAAATTATGACACATTCTATGTATTATAAGAAATATACAGGATGTAAGAAAGATGCCATCCAGATATCAGCCATGATGAAGGGTATCAATGTAGGAACCAATACTCTTAACATATTCATTTTATCCAGAGTGAAATGGGGCAAGTAACATAATATATTTTTAGGTGAGGTCTGGAGAATTAATCCTTGAAATGTCTAAAAATGAGCCTCCCTGATGTGTTACATCTCAGTTACATTGTTAACAGTTTATTATGATGTTCTTGAAAGAATAATAATAATAATAATAATAATAATAATAATAATAATAATAATAATAATAATATATAGATGGCCTGCACTCTATATTTCAGAAAAATTGGGAACAAAACACATCAGTTACATCTTAAGCCCGTAAACTCCTGCTTGGACACCTGAATGTAAAAGCTAGATCCTATTTCTTAGAAAAAAAAGTGCAACCATCATTATAGAAATATTGGTACAATAGAAAAACATCTTTCAGGCATTATTGGTGTACCAGCCTACATATTTTAAGAGCCCCATCAGGAGGTGAGCAGACAATACTCAAAGACAAGAGACAAAAGATAGCTCTTGGCCTGGAAGGTCAGAAGCCCATTAAACAGGATTCAAGGGATTACTGCAAATAAGCTGCCTTCAAGAGCTGGTGTAGACAGTGTGCACCATTTGCTGGCCACTGCTTCATTTTCGCAGAAATGTTGCTCATGTAGAAAGATCCAAACTATCTAACGTAACTACCTGAACCTAAAGATCCAAACTAACTATGGTTGTCCTAGTAATAGGTCCAGCTTTCATCACCTGTTTATGTTGTCCATTATGTACCATAAGGTCCCATTTTGAAATCTTTGGATCATATAGTAGTACCATTCCCCCTAACCTTATTGCTGGCCTTTTGACAGCAAATGTGGCACCAATGAACAAATTTTCCTACACAGAGATATCAGTGTAAAGTAGTGTGCATTGATGGTGAAATGATGCCTAGAGTCCACACTATGTGTTGGCCTGTCATTTGTGCATCTATGCAAAGAATGTTCTCAACAGTTGCTGCATTTTCTGTGGTCATGGCGGTGACATACTGAAAAATCTTGAGATGTCCTGCAGTGACAAAAATCTCGAAACCCCAGCAAACCTTCATTATGAAGCAATATCTGGAAGCACTACCTCCTATATCAATTATACCCTTACTTTACTCTACATTAAACAAAGCATATGCATCTAGTCTTCTCTTATTGGTTGTTTGATACATAACTGTTTATTGCAATATAAATTAGTTCTGTGGTTAAAACAGTATAGAATTTTCCATATTATCAAAGACTCAAGAAAATTTGAAATTTGTATATCAACTCCACAATATTGTGTAATGTGTGGGAGGTTAATTCTCGCATTTAAACGTGACTCGTGTAGCAGAAGGCACATGCAACTTGAATAGATTACTGCAGATTGTTACCTGTTTGGTGCTTGACCGCAGGTTAATACTTCAGTTAATTGTAAAGCTGAAGTGCATTAACATTAACCGATTCACTGATGACTGAAAGTGTAGGAGATTTCCATATATCATATGTAAATGCTGCATAGTGGCAGAATCTTCAGGTAATCGACCTTGCACATTTTTAATGTCCATTTGGAAAGAAATCCAACTCAACCAATACAACAAATTGAGGAGCTTGTATCTGAATTTACAAATGTTAGAGTGTAGGAAAATCCCAAAAGGAATTTACAACAAATGGAAAGTTCTTCCATAGCAAAAGACTCTTACTCTGGCATTAAAGGAATTGCACTACTAGCAAGCACTCCGTAACTGTGTTAAATATTATTTAATAATACTTTACAGTTGCATGCTTCAAACACCTCATTTGTATGAGTGCATGTTGTTACAATTCATCACAGCTATGTCATTTGTTGGTCCCATGACCTCCACGTATTAGGAAATGCACACTTTATGGTGCTGTAAACAGCCTTAGCCAATCAGGGCAAACTGAATGCTGAGCAACATGGTTTTGTATGCTTACATGCAGAAAAAGCGAAGAAGAAACAGGTTATAGGTTGTAGTGCTTCAGCAATTATGCTGCTGTTAATTCACTATAATAATTATAAAAGAATGATTAAATGAAACTACTCTCTGTTCAGCTTCCTATTAAAATAGAGATAGTAAGCACAGAACACTTTGTTTTTATTGCAACTGCAAGAATTGGTGCTACATGTTTTTGTTGCTTTTTTTAACCAGTCATGAGACTGTCTTTCCATTAGTTCCAGCATGAAACTTGTATTTCTCATCTGGATATTAAATTAATGATCCTTATACATAATTTTGAAGCTTAGATAGTCAGGCTTTTCTTCAGCTTTTATTCATTTGGTAGTACATAAGAAGATCCATTTCTTTTTGCAGATAAAAATATTTGTATTGTGTAAATGCAAGCCAAAGGTAAACTTTTTAGCTGTTTGAATAATGGTCTCCACGAATCTCTTATTTTACTCCTTGTCATTATTCTGATTCTTTTTTGGATTATAAATACTTGTTTTGCTGGTGGTATATATCCTCCAAAAATGAAGCCATATCTTAGTTATAAATGAGCATGTGCAAAATATGTGGTTTTATATATTTTTGTCTGTGTGGTATGACAGAATTCTTACCACTTATGTGCTTGGATTTAAATTTTTGGCTAGGTAATTCATGTGCGTTTCTCATAATAAGTATTTTGAATCTATAGTCCCAAAAATGTTGTTTCATCTTTTGATTGCAATTCAGTGTGGTTTAACTTTAATTTTAGATCAGGTTCTTTGTTTATTTTGAAATTTTAGGCAGACGGTTTTCTCAGCATTTATTATTTTACACATAGTAATTATAAACAGGAGTTAATGCTATTGATGAGTGATTGCACACTTAAATGCAAGGGTAAAGAATAGCAAACATAGCTCACAATTTAAAATAAAGAGAGTTGAAGGTTGTTACACTACATCACTAAAATGTTCTTACTTGAACGCATTTCGGGAGACGGTTTGCTCCCATCATCAGCATGTTTTCAACTTTTAGTGATGTAGTGTAACAACCTTCAACTCTCTTTATTTTAAATTATGACACATCACTGTTACTAGCTTCTAAATCTTCAAAATTAATTAATAGTTCACACTATTAAAAACAGGCATTATATTAATGCTGCTGCCACAGCAATAAAATTAATAAGTTTGTAAATAAAAATAAAGAAGTGTATTAAAGGTTGTTACTTAAATGTAATTATAGATTTTGCTAGAGCATTAATGTAAATAATTAAATATATATAAATGTTTGGGTATTTTCCTGGCATAATCACCAGGATTGTGTAACGTATCCAGCCTTAGATCAATCCTGCTGTCAACAACACGTGGTTGCTGTCCTCTGTTATTGGCTACAAGCCTAAGAGCACCCTTTAGAGTGGGTTTCCCACTTGAAATATAGTTTCCAGCAATATCAATCTAATTTGATTACAAAATTTGATATTACTCTACTTATAGATTGACATTCTTAAAAATAGCAACTATTAGCCCAAAGTACCACTGAATTTATAAAGTTTGGTTTCTTCTTTTGGCACCACTTGATTGTGTAGTTCAGCATCTGCTACACTTCCACATACTCACAGTTTAATGTACATACCATCATGACGATGCCAATGACTAGCCCTTTAGCAAGAAAGCATCCAACGGATAAAGCTTTAAGAAGTGGAGAGAATAATAAATCGGTTTTGCATGAAGAAAGGGCTTCGTATGTACACTTACGTGGAGTTTAAAAATGTTAACAATATTTGTTTGTGTTTAGTTCCCCATTTTGGATGGCTGGGATTAGATAGAATGCAAAGTAAGTGCCAATAGTGTCAGACTTCTGGTGGATGGGTACAGTATGTTTGTTGACAGGATTAAACTAAGCTGGATCCGGTATGCAGCCCAAAACACTCAACAGAGTAACATATTTTATGTTGCTGGTTAAGCTTCTTTCATTGGTTTTGGCCATATACGCCATTTAACTTGACATTTAGGCTCAAATTTGCTTGCCACGCTGACATTAATTGGTATGTCCTACATTCTTCATTGCTGTTATTGAGAAGCATTTTTCCTGCATCCTGTATATACATATAATTTATTATAGCATAATACATTCTTTTTCTAAACTTTCTACTAATAATGTTCTGTAATTCAGTTCACAGCAGACAAAACACTTGGCATAAAAGTTGTTAGCCCACCCAACCTCTCAATTACTCCCATTCCTCAGGGTTGGTGGGGGGGAGAAAAAAAGGGGGGGAACACATTAGAAAATTATGACTTGAACCAAACATATAATGTGAACTTAAATTTTTTTTTTAATTTTTTTAATTTTTGTGTAGTTGAGAATTTGTTCATGTTGTACAATGTTAAGCCAGAACTACTATATACATAACTTGCAGTGATGACGGACAAGATGACGAGGATGAAGAGGAAAGAACATATACAGCTTCTCCTTCACAACAACTCAGACTGGCACAGCTAAACAATAACAAGGACACACTTTCCCAGTCAGTTGCAACTTCAAGGTGATTAATAACAAATACTTTAACACCAAAAGTAGATTATTGCAAATTAAAACGAAAAGTACAAAAGTGAAATTGCTTTCATTGTAATTGAAATTATAAATAGAAACTATTGACACCGAATTTCACTTAAACTTCTCAAGTATTTACAAGCATGATGCCAGAAATAATGCACTGAATTAGTTAATTGCCACACATTTTATTCATCTCTCTGCTGCTTACCAATGGAAGGTAGAGGAAGTATTGTATTCTGTGCAAAAATGTGATATCAAGATTTTAATGGAATTATGTGTTTAGAGATCCTCTGAATCCAAATAAAACATTTTGTTTTAGAGGAAAGGTGGGGAGAGGTTCTTTATGAAGGGGGGAGAAAGAAAGAGAACAGCATAACTTTAAAATGAAAAGTCAAATACTAATTTTTACTTTCTCTACTACGTATAGTAAGTAGGGGAAGTATTGCATTCCACCCAAAAATTCGATACCGAGATTTCACCGGAAATACATGTTTTGAGACCTCCTGAATCCAAAAAAAGCATTTTTGGAAACATGTCCGTGTGTGTGTCTGTGTGTGTGTGTGTGTCTGTGAACAGCATAACTCAAAAACTAACATTCAGATAAACACCAAACTTGGTATTTACGTTCAGTATCTTCCAGAGATGCGACACGAAGATTTTCAAGAAAATCCCCCCACCCCAGACTACCCTTTACATGGAACATTTTTCGAAAATTTTAATTTTCTCAAAAATGGCTCTAACGATTTTGATGAAAATATCATATGTTTAAGATATTTTTATGACAAATAAAATGTATATCTTGAATTTTCTGGGAATGTCTCCAAAAGTATTCTTTACTGTGAACGACTTTTGCATAACTGGTAAACCATAAGAGAGAGACAAAATTTTACTACACAAAAAATGTAGATCGCGTTAAACTACACAACTTATGTCATATACATTTCTCTTGTTGAGTGAACCGTTTTCGAGATATTGCTTGTTATTTCCTTAAATTTTCTAATACTTATACTTTTTCTCAAATTCGTTATTCATTTTTTTATGTCCTTGACATGCAAAGAGAATAAAATGCGCCACATAGCAACCAGCGTTAAAATATTTGACTATCGCTTAAAAGCTACCATATTCCCCTTGCATCTACAAGAAAATTACCAATAAGATTAACATCTCGATATTTCGATTAACATGAAGCATATGGAGAATAGGCGTTTGTAAAAATAGATGTACAAGAGTAGAGAAAGTCATGTGAGTGTAACACATCAGATTTTTTTTGTTTAGTCAGACATTGTTTAAGAATGTCAGATGAAAGTTTTCAATAAAACCCCCATTCTAAACAACTATTCAATGGAAGGAGTTTTATCATTTGTTATTTTCTCAAAAAATAGTTAATAATTTAAATTAAAGATCAGTATATTTGAAATGTAAATCTTGAATATTCTGTAAATAGCGTATGAAGGCTTCTTCATTCTTACAGGATTTTCCATAACTTGAAAACCATAAGAGACAATAACCTACTACAAGAAAAATATAGAACTTATGCACTTTATGTGAAATAACTTTTTCTCAATATTAGCCATTTCTCAGATTTTGCTTATTTGACTTTTCAAATGTTTTAAGTACTACACTTTTAAAATGTTAATTCTTCAGTCTTTTGTTTCCCATGCAAAGAGCATGCAATATAAAGGCTTGGATATTAGAGTTTCTTATTAACATAGACTGTTGTGCCAACCTACTCTATTGGAAAGGTAGATGCAGATGAAAAATTCAAACCACCTGTGATTTGAACTATGGATCTTTGGCTTACCTTGCCACTACTCTAACTAAGCTACTATGGCAAATTCTCCAACTGACTCATATTTTTCCCGGTAAGCCACAAGGCACTCTCAAATTTAATATAACATACCCCAATGGCGACTGACAATTTCGCAGGTACTATTAAGTCCCAGACTTCATAATTAATCATCATTTGGCCAATCAACTCTCCGTTGCTGTATGCCTATATTTCTGTTGAAACCATTTATGTTTAATATTATAATTAGGTAACAAGAAAAATAGCTTTTGTGTGAATAATTTGTAAAACATGTATGAAAGTAAAATGTTGGCTAGTAGAGAAAGTCATTCAATTCCTACATATCAGTCTCCTACCTCTTTAATCTACTTGAGTCAGCAATTTTCAGTCATCCTTTTGGAGTTTCATGATTGCTTCTCAATGTTGTGGCTGGTTGAAGGAATGTTTCTAATTATATAATTGATCAGTACCTCCCTATGGGCTTGTCAATGTGCACATTCATGCATTATCTTGGAGAAACAGCAACCTTTCCCTCTTAAAGATTTTATATTTAAATATTGTGTACCAATGATGTAGATATACCACATTCAAGGTCAATCTCTTCACAAGTTGTCTTTCCAATGCAATGGGCAAGGTAGCGACTTTAAACTCAGCAGAGGACAATGGATTTTTTTGGGCATAAAAATTCTTAGCATGACTTCCTTTAGAACGGAAGTAAAGCCAGTGGTCCCATGTGATAGATTTACGACACTTAAAAAATCCTCAAGCCTAATAAAAAGGCCTCTGAGCAAAATTTCCGGTCTTTTAAGCCCAATATAGAATGGGACGCTAAGAACCATAGTAGTTAAAGAGCATTATAAATAAAAATCAGTTTCATTTTTCTGCAATGGGGTTCAGGAGCGGTGGTGGTGGTGGTGGTGGCGGTGGCGGCAGCGGCTCCCATGTGCAGAGGTCGGTGGCCTTATTTGTTAGTAATTTAATTTCTCTGCTGATCTCATGGTTTCTGTCTGGAAATGTTCTTTGAAACAAGCTGCTAGATATCTCTTAGGGCAGCATGCATCATTGGAATAAATTACATGGGAAGTAACGTTTACTAAAGAAGTCCATATTATGGGAATAATTTACTCCAAAAGTAATGCCAGAGAGCTCAACTACAATTTGCTGTTTTAGTTACTACTATGGAAGTAAGAGCTCACCACTCCCAGAGTATTGTTTTGTTTTGCGCGATTTGCTTGAAGCAATCACGGATAAGGTTATGT
This sequence comes from Deroplatys truncata, assembly GCA_030765065.1. NCBI lineage: Eukaryota > Metazoa > Arthropoda > Insecta > Mantodea > Mantidae > Deroplatys > Deroplatys truncata. The sequence goes on from CM060985.1 coordinate 102,368,800, forward strand.
GCAATAAGAAAAGAGGGAAAAGCTTCAGCAAAAGAGATATATGTTTGTTGGTAGAGATGATGAAATTCCATTTAAACAATATAGAACGCAAAATACATGATGTAAAGATGCTGGAAGAGAAATGTCTAGAAAGTCGTGACAGACGAGTTTTAATGCTTTGAGCGACAGGAAACGTGCTGAAGAGCAGCTTAAAATTCTTTGGAAACAATGTTCCTAATCTTCATATTTGTATCACAGATCACTTGCGTGTTGATGGAGAAATACTGTGTACGATTTAAAAAAAGTTCACCATTTTCACCAGATAGGCACAAAATAGGAACGTGTGGAGTCAATTGCACCCACAGTGTTTGGGAAATCTGCAAAAGTGAAGAAGAATTGCTTTTTATTTTCTGGAACAGTCATGTGTACTTATTTATATACATTGCTCTTGACCTCAAAAGCGCACTGACAACGTGATGAAAGATACAACCATCAGGCGTACGGTGAATGTGATAATATCTCCTGTATCTGAAATGTTCTGGTATGAAACACAGAACACATAACAATTGCAGTTTGAATGATACAGCTGAATTCCTGTCTTAGTTTTGTTGTAAATGCTCTCCAAGCAGGTTCAAAAGGAATGTAAAAGATTGTTTTCTAATACCGAAATTTGCCTTGAACACTCTCTATATAAGTAATGCATGGATTTCACCTTACCTGTACTATACACACTATTGCATTCCCATTGTTTTTTACTTCCTCTACCACGTATAGTAAGTAGGGGAAGCATTGTATTCCACCCAAAAATTCAATACCGAGATTTCACCGGAAATATATGTTTTGAGACCCCCTGAATCCAAAAAAAGCATTTTTGGAAACATATCCGTGTGTGTGTGTGTGTGTGTCTGTCTGTCTGTCTGTCTGTGAACAGTGTTACTCAGAAACGAAGTCGGATAAACACCAAACTTGGTATTAGGTTCAGTATCTTCCAGAGATGTGACACGAAGATTATTTTCAAGAAAATTCCCCCACTCCAGATTACCTTTTATATGGAAAATTTTTCGAAAATTTTAATTTTCTCAAATATTTTGATTAAAATATCATATGTTTAAGATATTTTCATGACAAATAAAATGTATATCTTGAATTTTCTGGGAATGTCTCCAAAAGTATTCTTCATTATGAACGACTTTTGCATAACTGGTAAACCATAAGAGATATACAAAATTTTACTACACAAGAAATGTAGATCGCATTAAAATACACAATTTATGTCATACATTTATTTTGTTGAATGAACCATTTTCAAGATATTGCTTGTTATTCCCTTAAGTTTTTCAATACTTATTTTCTCAAATGGGAATTCGTTATTCATTTTTTTGTCTTGGATATGCAAAGAGTATTAATCTGTGGCAAAGAGAATGGTGCTGCACATAGCAACCAGCTATTAAGAGATATGTCTGTGCTTATATTGCCCTTGCAAATACAAAACAAGGGGAACATAGTGGGCCTTAAGGCGATAGTCAAATATTTTTATAACTGACTAATTTTGAAGATTTAGAAGCTAGTAACAGTGATGTGTCATAATTTAAAATAAAGAGAGTTGAGGGTTGTTACACTACATCACTATAATATTCTTACTTGAACGCGTTTCGGGAGACAGCTTGTTCACATGTTGGAACATGCTGACGATGTGAACAAGCTGTCTCCCGAAATGCGTTCAAGTAAGAATATTATAGTGATGTAGTGTAACAACCCTCAACTCTCTTTATTTTAAATTTTTATAACTGGTCGCTATGTGTAAAATGTAATTCTCTTTGCATGTCAAAAGATTGTTTCTGCAAATGTTTATCTCGATTAATATGAAATAGATGGATAATAAGAGTTTGTAAAAATAGTTTGTACAAGAGTAGAGAAAATCATGTGAGTGTAACAGATCAGATTTTTTCATCAAGATCATCAGTGTAATCTGAGTAGTCCATGAAAACATCAAAATATCTTCCTCCAAATACGATACAGATTTTAGTTCAATTGACAGGTGAGTTATTCCGTCCAGGTCACGAGAATAAATTCTAACTATATTTGTTCTCTATTTACTTCCATAGTAACATACTACATGATGGTGCTCTCCAACATTTACTTCTGCTGTAATTTACTCTGGGAGTATTTGAAAGGAGTAAAATACTTCAGAAGTGGTTTACTTTCATATGGAAATCATGGATGTTGACTTTAATAGTAATTTACTATGGAAGTAGAGCTTACTTTAGTTGGTGCACGTCACTCTTGGTCTTCTTAATATATACCTTGTTGCAATCCGGGCAATTAATCTTATATATGCCAACGTTTTCCTCTGGAGGAACACTGGCTATTTTGTTTTACATTAAATTCCTGCTGCTGAATCTGTTGTATGGCGCAATTGAAATGTTATAATCTTTGAAGATGGTTCGAAACTTGTTCGTTGTCCAAGGGTGATAAGTACAGTTTTTATAAACTGTCGTAACTCTGTTTAGGGTATGTTAGTTCTAGTTTAGGCCACTATTTGTTTTTTGTTTTTCTAATCTATGAGTTTCCTGCTAAAACCATTGTATTCCACTAAATGTAGCTTTTGACTCACCGTTCTACAAATGTTTAAACATTGAATGTTATGATGAATGTTTGTTGAATACTTTTAAGGTCACTGAACACGAAAATGATGTTTAAATTTATTGATCATCTCTCTTTTTTGAGATAATGATGTCTAATGTAAGTATTGTATAAAAAAATCAAAACATGACAAAAAAAAATCACTTAACTTAAAAACATCTCTTTTTATCTGTCTCTGGTACTGTGTTGCAGGAACATCCCTTTTCACCATCCAACAATAAATCACATGGCATTATGCTTTCCATTTCCCTTTATATCTTTGCTCCATCACTGAAATATCCTGGTGGAAGCTTTCACCATATTCATCACTCACATCACCACAGTTTGGGGGAAAGAATTGTGAAGAATCTAAGTGTGATTACACTTCAGCTGTTCATACAAACACATCAGGTCATCCACAAGTTCTTTGAAAACCATTCAAAACATTCTCAAATGATTGCCATGCTATTTTATCATCATTTAACACTAATTCAAATTGATTGTGTCTAAAAACTTCTCTAATCTGTGGGCCGATAAACTCGCCTGCTTTCACTTTTTCAAAACCGAGCCTGGGGAACTTTTGACGTAAGTAAGTGAATGCAGAGCCTTTTACAAAATTGTTCTTAAGCCCTAGCATTATATATAGTGCGGAGAGCAAAACCTTGCTTGGCTCTATCAATGGTTCATACAGTACATTTTTCATTCCAGGAGCTAATGGCTGTCTCTTGGGTCAACTTTTCAATGTTTGTCTCTATCACGGTTATCCCACTCGCAAAAGAAACAACAGTACTTGGTGTAGCCAGATTGCATCCCTAATAAAATGGCACATTACTCACTGGTATCTCGCATAGTCTACTCCTATCAGGCGTTTCTCATATTTGTATATGCTTTTGTTTGTATTGGTGGCGTACGCTATAGGAATGGAAGGGAACTTGTTTCCATTACATAAAAGTGCTGCTTTAAGACTTGCCTTCGAAGCATCCGTGAATGGTCATCATTGATCAGGACTGTGCTTTGTATTCAATGCCTCCATCAGATCAAGTATGGTTGTCCTCCGTGGTGTAGTGGTTACCATGCTACCGAGGTCGCAGGTTCAAACCCGTGCGGAGGGCAGTGGATTTTTTTGGGCATAAAAATCCTTAGCGTGGCTTCCTTCGGAAAGGAAGTAAAGCCATTGGTCGTGTGTCATAGATTTACAGCACGTAAAAGAACCCCAAGCCTGATAAAGAGGCCTCTAAACAAAATTACCAGTCTTTCACGCCCCATATAGAATAGGACGCTAAGGACCACAGTAGTTAAAGAGCGTCCACAAATAAAACTCAATTTAATTTTAATTCAAGATCAAGTATGTCTTCGCAGAATGTGAAATCACCCTCCGTTTTAAAAAGCTGCTAATTTTTCATTTCTAGTGCGAAATGTTGTCACTTTCGTGAGTCATGTAGATACTTCCACTGTTGTAACCATGAAGTTCTGCCTTATTTTTAGGAAGTCCTAGATCCCTGATGAGGTCATTGAGCTCCCCTTGTGTCATTTTGTGATTCAAGGATGATGTGCTTGGAATGAAGTCTGTATCTGTTTAAGTTGATGACTGTTAATCTTCAGTTGCAGAAGCACTGCTATCTTCATTATAGCTCACAGAAACAGTTCCTGGGAGTTCAGGAACAGGAAGTTCGTTGTCATGAGGTACAGGGCAAGTTGCAGAGGGTATATTAGGGTATACACTGCACCATGTGCAAGGACCAAAGCACCAAAACGAATGGAGAACATTTACTTCACTGCCAAAAACTGGATCCCAATCTACAGAGGAAGAAGAATCTCCCATAATTGTACTGGAATGCGAGAAGACTCGTGGATTGAAGCCTCGTGTCTCGCCATTAGACAACATATTAGGGTCCAGACAACTGTTGATTTTTTTCCTCCATGGAGACTCATTTGTTTATAGAAGGAACAATACAGAAGAGGAACACATAGTGCAGCATACCTGCGCTGCCCATGTTTTATCCTTGTTCCCCTATCTTATAGCCAAAATACAAAAAATATGCCTTTTTTATAAAAGACATAATTAAATACTTTCCAGAAGGATATGTTACTTTGGTGCAAATGTAACAGAAGTTATCTCCATTATTTACATATTTACAAGACATTTTTGTACTTGCCTTTAAATAGTAGATTGCCAGCTGAAAGTATATCACAACACAATTATCATGAAAGCACTTCGAAACACATCAAAACACGACCACTTTCTTATTTATAGTACTTGCCACAATGCTCTTATATGGCTACAAAACTAGTTAACACATGATGTACATGTGCGGGGATGTACCCAATCACGTGATGACTGTGAGAATGATGAAATGCTCAGGCAGTGCAGCCAACTGCTTATATATGGGACTCGATAGTTTGTGAAAAAAGCGTAATTACAGATAATGGCTGCAATTCAAAAACTAGAGCTAACATGCGAATTTTAATTCCAGTTTCAAATTCAGTGGCACCGAATTAACAAAGTTTAGCTCATTTCATTTCCATAGGATTTTGTGTGTAGAATAGCATTACGTTTGAATTCATATTCAGTTTTTTTCCAAGGAAAGTTTCACTAATCTGTAGATCATACTATGGAAAACTGCATCTTTTTGCTTTCTTGGATTGAAACTGTTGGGTTTTATGTAATTATCTCTGTGTGTGTCTATCTTTCCTGTGTATCCTAAATTTGAGCAATCGCCATCCCTGATAATTTTGAAGTCCAGAAAAGATATCACATTGTCTTTTTCTATTTCAGTGGTGAAATTTATGGAAGGTTCCCGTAAATTTAGAAGCTTCAGAGCATCCTCTACATGCACCTTCTTAACAATAGCAAAAATGTGGTCTACAAAGAAGGCAGTGTCCTCTGGAAGAAAAAAGATCTGGTATATACCAAGATTGTTTGGATTGCAACAAGGTGTACATTGGGAAGACTAAGAGAAATCTGGAAACTTGTCTCAAAGAACATTTCCATCACATTTTCAACAAGCACACAGATAAATCGGCAAATTTCTGGGACAGAAATCATGAGATCAGTAGAGAAATTAAATCACTAAAATACCATTGGCCTCAGCACATGCAAGATGTTTATAAAGAAGTTGGACAACCTTATGAGCTTTGACATCCCTGAGAAGACGTGATTTTAAAATTCATCAAGTTTCCATCTGCAGCGTTCAGGAGATCCTATAGGGAAAAATTATGTAAACGTTGGCAGTCAACAACAAGCTGATTATGCATGTGAAATATGCCCTCAAATTTTTGAGTAATTGAAGCAATAAGAGTGTATTAAGTCATCTCATCTATTTCCTACTAACGTATTAGGTTTCACTGTGTTTATTTCCTTCATCTTATATGAAAACGCCATATGTTTAAGGTATTTACATGACAAAATGCATATTATCTTGAATTTTCTGGGAGTAGGCTATGAAGGCTTACTTCACTTGGAAGAAATTTTATATAAATTTGTAGAACTGGGAAACCATAAGAGAGAGAAAAAATCTTACTACTCAAAAATCATGTGTATGTGTGCGCATGCTCAGAAGTTAATGAAATCCTTCTGCTGCTTGCTTCCAATATTTTGATGTTAGATTTTCAAAAGTCACGAGTGCCACAATTTTACTTTTATGACAGTTTTCAGCTGTTTCTTTAGGAACACCGCTGTTTTAAGAGTTGGCAGTTGAATCATCGTTGCTCAACCTCCAGTATGTCTGGAATACCACACCTGTAGTTGGTCGAGAGTCCTTTGAACTTAGCTGGGAGATCATTATATTGATCATCAGCTTTTTCTCTGGCCAGTAGAGGACAACATGCAGGCCAGCACACATGAATAGAAGGAATAGCAGCTAAGAAGAGGAACTGATCCCTTAGGCCTTGAATGATCTAATATTGCAAAGATCAAAGAAAACATGGGGTCAGTGAAGGGAGACTGGATAGGGAAGTGAAAAAAGGGAATCTGCTAAGAAAGAAGAAGAATACCTGATTTGGTCATTCAACTCACTAGAATGACTATAATCCATTTGATGAGCAGCCCCTCCCCCCCTTTTAGTTCAACATGCATAAGCATGCATACTAACAGCTGCACCATGGGAAGGTAAGGGATGGGACCTTAGATAATTGCCCAGATTGGTTCCTTTAAGCCTCTGGTGTACAGAAATTAAAGGCTGTCCCCTCTGTTAGGTAACAATTACCTTTTCACAGCCACTCAAGCACTGTTGAAAAACACAATCTATTTAAAAAGAGTTTTCTGTATGGCATCAGCCATTTCCAAGATATCTGTTGTTATTGGTTGGAATTTTTCAATACTTACATCACTTTTACTTTCTCTACCATGTACATAATAGGTAGAGAAGGTATCACATTTCATCCAAAAATTTGATACCAATATTTCACCACTCCCCTTCTTTTAAGAACCTTAAAATGTGTATTTCCCATGAAAGCTCTTCATCAACTTTTTACGTCAAACACAATCCTGTATCATAAGAAAGCGGTAGAAAAACTGATGTACCTTAAAGTAAACGCATGGTCACGTAAATGCAAGTGTGACACTATTTGACTAACATAATGATAGGGCATTTCTTTATATGTGAAAACAAGACTAATTAATTATCTGAATTAGACAACATATATATTTATGTAATTAAACTGTTGATGTTTATTGCTATTAATTTCCAACTCTATATTGTGAATTCTGAACAAATATTAAAATTAAAGCAATAATATTAATAAAAATCTGTGTTCTGTTAAAGCAACAATGTTTAGATGTTCACTGCTAAATTTCTGAAATTTTAAATAAATATCAAAGACCTAAATGTTATGTGTGCTAATGTATTCATATGTGTTTAATGTTTAAAAATTTAAAATTGCTGTAGAAAATACAGTTTAATATTAATATAATATTCTTATAGGATGAAAAATTTGCATTTATGTATCTTAAAAATCTTTAAAAAAACAATGCTGCCAAACTGACAGTAACATTTAAATTTATCTTTTTAAAATAACTTGAAAGTAAACATTTCATGGGACTCTAATGGTTGCTTGTGAAACATGTCAAAAAGTTACAAATCAAAGAGCTTATCACTTTCATTGTAACGGCTCTAAAACATGATAATTATATACTTGTTAGACTGAATATATTCTTATCCTTTTAAAACGTGCATTTATTTGACATTAAGTTACAAAAGTTGCATGCAAAAGTTAGGCTACAGTTACAGACAGGTTAAAGAATGAAATTTGAAAATTTCATTGCCTCTACCTGGTCTAGAACCATGAATCTTTTACTTTCTCTGCCATCATTCTGCCTCTGAACTTTACCAAAATCCCCAAATTCACAAACAATCTGTTATCACTTCATGTTTCGTTATGTTTCTGGACAAACTTCAACAAAAGCTCAATTATTCCAAGATATTTTACTTTAAAGGTGACTTGCAAGGCTGCAAAGTCTTTCAGTTTGAAGCTTCTAGAGAACCACACTATAAGGTTCAATGAGATCATCCTGTAAGTTCGATGGGATAAATGAATCAAATAATTCTCTTTACATTTGGGGGTCTTATCATGGTAGCTTAGTGGTGGAGCATCAAACCAGAAAGCTAAAAGCCCATGTTAAATTTTGCCCATAACATTGAATTTTTCAAATCTGTTTCAGCACTTTGGCATTAGTCTACACATGCTAGTGTAAACAAACAATTTTTGGATGTAAATTATATGAAAAGTATTTTATAATATGTATAGCATTTGTGTATTAGTAGTGTATCTGTACAGTAAAGTTAAGGAATCACTGATGCATCAACAGAATAGTAATCGTGTGAATGCAAGTTCTGAAATACTGCAGATGGTCTTTTCTTACTGTATAGTTTCTACTAAGAAAATCCTGATGAAAATCTGAAGAATTAATGAAGTTAAAAAATATGATTCCTTAGAAATGATTTCCTATTGGAAAAATCTGATGGGTCATATTCACATAACTTTCTCTACCTGCCATCCTTTATTTTGATATAGCTTCTATAAACTATTCGTACAAAAGCTTAATTTACTATCTAATTCATGTTAGTCGAGATTAACATTTGCAGAAATAGTTTCATTACATATTTTGTTAAAGCTACAAAGGGGATAGAGGAAACAGAATCAATGGGCATATGTTTCAAAGCCGGCTTGCTGTATGTTGGCCTAGAAATTAATTGAAATCAATAACAATGGTTAGCTCAGAAATGCCTGATGCCAAAAAAAGAATTATTTGAAATCAATTGTGTTTTAAAGAGATCTATATTTTATGTGTTGTAAGTTTTTGTCTGTCTCTTATGGCTTACCGGATAAACAAAATTATATAAAATTCCTTCCATATGAGGAGGGCTTCATAGGCTATTTCTAGAAAATTCAAGATATACTTTTTATTTGTCGTGTAAATATCTAAAACATATGATACAAATAATAAAAATTGTTAAAGCCATTTTTTGGGAAAATCCAAAGTTTCGAAAAATCTTCCATGTAAAGGATAGTTTGGAGTGGGGTTTTCTTGAAAATCCTCGGAATATCCTGAACTTATATATAAAGCTTTGTATTTAACTGACTTTGTTTTTGAGTTATGTTGTTCACACACACACACACACACACACACACACACACACACCAAATTTTTCTAAAAATGCTTCTTTTGAATTCAGGGAATCTCAAAACATGTATTGCCAGTGAAATCTCAACATCTAATTTTTGGGTAGAGTATTTACTTCATGTACTTACTGTGAGTATGCAGTAGAGAAAGTAAAAATGGACTTTCTTGTATGCAGGATATGGAATCAAATCAGATGTTTATATCATATCCCAGTTTTCTTAGTAAAGCAGACACATGAAAAAGCAAAGAAGAAATAGATATTTTTCAAAGTTATAACTTTATTGTACCCTTCAGTCTTTTAAAACTAAATATAAGTTATGATATATTTGATTATAATGTCATGCAATACATTATACTGCAAAATATCTCTTGTTGTAAACTGCATATTCAATGATCCTGTATTTTTTTATGCAGTAAATGTTTGTTTATATTATTTATTATATATTTATTTACTATATATTATTTTTATTATTATTGTTTCTATTATTGTCACTCATGTTTACTTTCCATTATTTTTATGTGTTTAATTCATATTTTGAGTATTCTGTGGCATTAGGCAAACCCTAAATAGGGTCAGATGATTAAGTAATAATCTTGTAGATTCTCAACAGAAGGACAATGAAGGACTTCATTGGTTGTTTACAGAAAAGTAAAAATTTATCTGTTATTGTAATACCGTTACTTCAAACATATGATGTTCTTTGGACTGTTGTTTCTTATAACATAAAGGATTGTTTCTTCTGCTATTAAATTAGAAGTGAGGTATTTTCTGACTTTTTTGAGCCTCTTTCTCCTTCTCTTCCTCTCTCTCCCTCTCAAAAATAATTTCTTTCTAGTGGTTAAGATTACATTATTTTTCCAAAACCTTTTAATGGTGGGTTTTCATGTATGGCTTTTTTTCATAAGAATATGAATAAGATTGAGCTGGTGTCTCTTTTTTGGGGTTGCATTGCAGCTAAACATACGAAAAATAAGTAAAAGGTATATCAGCTTAGTATTTGGTATGCTTGAAATTATTTTTCTTGCAAAATTTGCCCGATTGCATGTCAGGATTTAAAAAAAAAAAAAAAAAAAAAAAAAAAAGTATGTTTAATGGTGCTTGAAAAATAGAACTTTAAAGAGCTCATATAGGCATTTATTTTGAAACTGGATTCCATCAGATATGTGCCGTATTTAATATATATATATATATATATATATATCATGTCTAAAACCAGATAACCCAAAATTCCACCAGGGTTTACATTTACATGGAATGTGCAGATGAATACTTTTCATTAATTCACTGATCCTATGACAAATTATTTGCACATTAGGCGAGATGTAACATTTTAAGAAATATTCGCTTGCCTAAATTTATGATTAATCATGGTTTATATATTCTTGCAGGCAGGCACACAATTAAACAAATGAAGGGACATGCATTGTCAAAATATGAGCTATGTTTATCAATAAGGAAATGTTAGAATTCATAAACTTTATATACAAAAATGGCAGGAGCTTATTTGAAACAAACGTTAAAATAGTGACTGATATTACTTGAGGTTTTCACAAAAAGCTACATCGAAAGATGGCAGTTGCTAATGCAAGTAATACAAATATTTGAGATCAAAAAATGTACCCAGGCATGCTGGGTAAGACAGCTAGTACATAATCATTTCTTTTAAACATCATCTACTAAACTACTAATGTGTACAAAGAATAATTTATATATATTATCCACATAAGTTTACGCTCTTATGCCAAATCATAAATTCTTAGTTTTAGTTTCTTTCTATTTATCTTCTGTTACAGCACTAAGCTTTTGTGTTACTTTTGAAATGTGTTTAGCTATATAATTATGTATTTAAATATTCTTCTGTAGAATAGAAGCTATCCTAAACATAAAACTTTTCGCTTCCTTGTTAAACTTAGGTATATTCTGAATGCTTTTAAGTGTTCTGTTTGTTATGCATCTCACAAGCTACTAATGTTTTAGCAAAGTTTTTGTTGTAGTTATGTGACCTATTTCCACCTTTCATTTACAGATTATTGCAAATATATTATAAATATTTTACTTTTATTATTATATATGTATAATTAAGTGAAATTAATTAAACTTTTTAGAGATCTCAGCCTGGTCTTGACAAGTTTTTAATATAGAGTCGACTGAAAAATTCAGTGCTACACCCGGGAGTGTGCGTCATCTCTAGTGAGATGCCTTGGTGGTCTGTCTGGGAAATAACTTGAATCAATTGGGGAATTCAATGTCCCACCAGAATGTTGTCACAGTAGTTCAATGGTTAGAGCAACCGCATGGAGAGCAGGAGAACCGTGTTCAAATCCTGGCTGTGGCATTGAATTTTTTGGTTGACTATATTTTTTAAAAATATAGCTGATAGTAAACCTTCAATTCATGATACTCTTAAAGCTCAAACTCGGCAGCATTATCTGTTTCTTTCTTTTAAAGAACTGTTACATACATAAATGTTCATTTTAATGATTCTCAGACAAGAAGAAAATTGATTCCATAAGCTATTTTCAAATTAGCTGACATTTTCAATTGCATTTTTCAGAGATCTGCTAAGCATGTCATTGGACTCAGGACGTGTTTCCCTCTCAGGTAATATCAATTCAAATCGTAGCAATGCTACCAGCATAGCTGACTCTGCTGGCCCTGCGATGCAGGCAGGATCTTCTCATTCCAGTAGACGAGGACCAGGATCACATAATGTCTGGAGGAAAGGTTCTGCTGGTAAATGCACAATCACTATTTTCTGTGCATGGTTTAAGATTTAGTGACAAAATTCAGGTGCAGTCATAAATTACCTTTTCTAAAACTTTATTTGGGAATAGGTAGAGACAGAAAGTTAAGTCATTGTCCTTTGCTGCACTTGCACATTCCTAAGCACTACCTGTGACAGATGCAACCTTACTAAATCTTTGGGAAAATAAATGACTCTGTGCTTACTTTTTTAAATGAAATGATCTGTTATTCATCAGATAAAATCACATTTCTTATGCGTTAAAATTTATTGATTGTTATTATCTTACAACATAAGGCCCACCAAATTATTTAGTTCAGATATGTTGGGCTCATGCTATTTCCTGGGTTCAGGCCTAAATTTTTGCCTTAGAAGTACCAGTTTCTCATTGGTAGCCAATATTAGCTCATCAAATTCTGGGCATACTATTGGCAAAGCATGAAGTCAGAAATACTTAGCAAAGTCTCTGTATTAAAATATTGTTATTTAGAATATCCAAATGCCTTCCTTAGTTATAATGAAGTTATAATTCTACCAATCCAAAGTTCTTGTGTTTATGACCACCTACACTACTGGATATCAAGAATGCTTTAGGGGTAGACAATATGAAATTAAAGCCTGACCCAGGTGTAATATTATTAATGGGAGATTAACCACCTTAGACTGCCAATGTTAAATTAGTTTATTTACAGACCTTTTAGGCAGCATGCACCATGTTGGAGTAAATTACTTTGGAAGTAATGTTTACTAAAGAAGTCTGTACTATGGAAGTAAGTTAGTATGGGAGCAATTTACTCTAGAAGTAACGGATAACTTAATTACAATTTACTCTTTTAGTTATGACTATGGAAGTAGGAGCTCATTACTCCCAGAGTAATCTTTTATTTATGCAATTTACTTGAAGCGATCATGGATAACATTATGTGCAATAGGAAAAAGGGGGGGGGATATCAGTGAAAGAGAGAAGTGTTTGTTGGTAGAGATAATGAAAATTCATTTAAACAACGTAGATGCAAAAAAACATGATGCAAAGATGCTGGAAGAGAAATGCCTGGAAATACTGACGGATGAGTTTAATGTATCAAGCAACAGGAAATGTACTGAAGAGCAGCTTAAAATTCTTTGGAAACAATGTTCCTAATCAATGTCAATTGCACCCACAATGTGGGGAAACATGCGAAAGTGAAGATGAATTGCCTTTTATTTTCTGAACACTCGTGTATAATTATTTATGCATCTTGCTCTTAACCTCAAAAGCGCTCAAACAGTGCAATGAAATATATGACTAGCATGTATATGGTGAATTTTTGTAAGATCACCTGTAACTAATTTCAGATAGTTCCAGTACAAACACTCGTGGGATGCATAACAATTGTAGTTTGGGTGACATAGAATTCATTCGTGATTTTTGTTGTAAATGTTCTCCAAGTGGTTCAAAAAGAATGTAAAAGATTCTTTGCTAATACCAAAACGTTCCTTAAACTCATTCTTCTCTATAAGTATCATATGTATCTTGCCTTACTCATACTATACACACTATCGCATTCTCATGTACTTTGTTGAGATCAATGTAATCTAAGTAACTGTTTTCTTCATCGAGATCATCATTGTACTTTAAGTAATCCATTAATACATCAAAATATCTTCCTCAAAATACTATACGGTATTCAATCCGACTAGTAAGTTACTCCAACCATGTCAGAATAAATTGTAACATATATTAATTGCGCTCTATTTACTTCCATAGTAATATACTACATGACGGTACTCTCCAACATTTACTTGCATAGCAATTTACTCTGGGAATATCTGAAAGGAGGAAAATATTTTGGAAGTGGTCTACTCTCGTATGGAAGTCGCCAAGTGTTGACTTTAATAGTAGTTTACTACAGAAGTAGAGCTTACTCTAGGTTGGTGCATGCTGCCCTTTATCTAAGGAACTAGGAAGCTATCATTTTGAAATTTTTACAGCGTGAAGATACAATGTTAATGGTTAGTAAATTGGCCCACATATGAAAAAGTATGTATCACATAAAAAGCTGTGATTTTTCAAAATAATTTTTATTTTTAAAATTGTTTTTTCAAGCAGAATAATTTTTTATGATCAAACTAATACATATGGTTCAAAGCGGTTGCATTTTGTGACGGTTTTGTTGTCATCAAGCATTTAAAATGTCAACCTTAGGTCATATATAGTTCCAGAGAAAATGGGACATTTATTGCAAAAATAGTTCTGAGAGAACACTATTTAAGGAGAAAAATGTAAAAATAAACTTATTATTCATATTACATATGAGTTAAAATCCACCTACACAATAATGAGCATCCTCCTCCACATCTTGCTCTAGTCCAGTTCTTCTTCCGTTGGATCTGGCTGCTTTAGACATACTTTGCATGGCAATTTCTACCTTCTCAATTATTCTTAAGTGATCCAAATCACTTATGTAGTCACTATGTTCTTTCCAGTTTTCATTCCTAAATGTTCCAGTACACCCACTCTGCCAGTTTCCTATATTAAATTAACAGCATCTTAAATATACCTATGGATGAAGCTTAAATTAAGCTAAGTACCAGCTTTCTAGTGCCAACAATTCCAAAGTTATGAATTATTTTTGAAATGGTGTATAGAACTCACTCATACTGTTTTTAAATGCCTATTACGCTGATATCTTCCAAAACTTATTAAATATATTTTAAAATGACCAACAAACAATAATAATCATAAAAATAAGCAGAATATTTCAAATATCAATATGACAGCAAAAACAAAAATCAAGATTTTGACCCATCAGTTAATATCTGCTTAAGCTAATAACATTTGTGAAACTTGTGTTTATGTAGACAGTAGTACAGCTCCTCCTCGTGCGGTATGGATGCGTCCATCACAAGGAAGGCAGGAAAACACTAGTGCTGCTGAGGATTTAGTGACATCTAGCACTACTACCACAGAAGCACCACCTTCACTTGGAGCTTCTGCATGTAACTGGTGGCAACAACATGCTATGCAGGTGAATTTATTTCCATAAAAGAGCATTTTGTTTGGATAGCTCATCAAAAGTCAGAGATACTTCTATCATCTTATGCTTTAGGATACTTTAGAGGTGTACAAATACCACTTTTTAACTTGCCCAGCTGATTGGAATGCAGGCAAGTAAGCATGTCGCTTGTTAACTCAGTTTTTAGTAGTATTTAATGCCTATTCTTACTGCATACTGCACAAGCGATGGACACTGATGATATATGAAATAATAATTGGGAAGAAAACATTCCAGACCTAAATTTAGAGACCTCCCCAGCATTCACCAGTATGAGGACTGAGGAAAACCTGGAGAAAGCTTCAGTGAGGGAGAACAATCCTGGCATAATTTGAACCGCAGACCTCCCGTTCACAAGTCCATGACTTAATGAACTCGGTTACCCATGTTGGTCTTAACTCAATTTGGGCAGGCTACTTCTCTCATCCAAGTTGGGCAAAACCTGACCATGGCAGACCATGGGTGGCCCAACTTGTTTACCTGATTTTCTTCTTAATGTGCTATGCATCCTATCAGTTCAGTTGTACCTATTCCATTTGTAAAATGAGACTAGCATTAACATTGATGGAAATGGGGTTTGTCTGCTTGACTTAATTTGAGATTATTCTATACACATGTAATATAAAATTATGGAAAATTAATCAACATTATGCACTCGCATTTCTCCATTTACCAAATTACTGGCTGGGCATGTTTCAAGGACCTATTGTTCCTATTTTCAGCTGCTAGTTGATTAACCAGTGATTCCCTGATCTCCTTCTTTTTGGATAACTGTATGGAAATGGTTAATTTAGAGATTAAGCTATCATCTTTGAAATTTCAAATTCATAATTTGATGTTCGAAACTTTTGATATATGTTATTTCCTGTAAGCTCAGTTCTACAGGTTATGTACTGATTTTAACAGCATGACTTTTTGTTCTATATATATTGTGATTTTCTTTCCGGAAATGATGGGCTGATTTATCTAACTGACTCAGCCAATTTCAACATCAGCAGCAACTTCTAGCTGACTTAACTAAGCATTTGTTGATTGCAACATTCCTTGGGATGCAGTTGAATATTTGTTAAGACAGTTTTTACAAAAATACTCCAAACAAAATATCCTCTCCGAATTGACCCTAAAAGAATTATTTAGACTAAATGTAAAATGAAACTTTAGTATCCATTTGGTAAGATATAGCTCATTATTACATATATATCTCTGTAGATGAAACCTCAGACTCTGCATAGGTATATAACAAATTTGGAAAAATTGACCGTGATCTACCTTTGATTCCGTACCTCATATGTGTTAAGAACTTTCAAAAGTAAATAACCAAACCATTGGTTTTATTTTTAAATAAAGGCTTACATTCATTACACACTGGCATTGTAGAAGATTCTTAAGTTCTGTTGTTTTGTACCAATGCTGCCTCATACATGGTTGCTGCAGCGCCACTTCTTAAAACTTTTTATTCCAATTTCATGCATGTAATCTGTCTAGCACATACTCTTCGCAGGGTTTCTGAAACAATCAGAACAAATTCCCTCTTGTCAGTTAGTTAATTTCCAATATGAAAGACAGTTTTTGTAAAGCCCCATCCAAGATTACTATATTCAGAGAGAAATTCCAAGATATTCCAGTCCCGCCTCAAAGTGTTGTTATATGATGAGGATCAATGATTGAGCCAGTGGTGTATTATTCTAAATTATTTTAAAGAAACTGTCACAATTATAGAAGAATTACCTGAATCAAGTAGTGCAGCATGTGTGAAAGCCATGAAAGAGAGTCTGAATGACCTGTCAGTGGAAAAATAATATTGCCTACATAACATCAACTTTTCATTCATACCTGCAAACATTGAACAATTACAATGTAAAAAACAATCTTGTTGTAGCCAAATAGCAATAGTAAAGGAAGCTCAGGTGAAGATATAGTGCTTTGGGTGAAACTGCGGAAAAAGTGGAACAATGTATTAAATAAGAATGTAGGATTTTCATTGTTGGAAAGAGTATCAAGTGTTATGGGAGGGAAAATGTAAATAGTAGGTATTGATATCTCTACTGTACCCAATTTAAAATTTGCTGCTCTTACATCATTTTGGTAGAAAGAAGTTTTTCAGCTTTCAAAATGATTCTCACAGACAAAAGACAGAGATTAAATGTGGAGAATTTCAAAAAAATTCTGGTAACGTATTGTGCAGATAACTATGAGAAAGAACAAGCATGGAACTGAGTTTGAATAACTTAAAATATGTAATCTCGACATCAATGATTATTATTTAATCATTTTCAATACATTAAATTTATGCAGCTGTGTTTAATTATACAGTTCTCTACCTCCATTTTTAAGCTTGCTTTGTTTAATGCCTTGATTATATGTGCCTAAAATGCCTATTTTTAATAAAATAGAGTGTAATTAGTTATATTTTGAGCTTATTTTTATGCACCTAAAATGGCAATTTTTAGTGCCTAAAAACCTGATGTGCGGTCCTTACACAATATTTGCTTTTGCAATACATACTATGAAGTAATTATTTCACAATTAAGTTTCAGTTCCATCATAAGTAGTCACATAAAAATGTTCTCTGAACAAAGTATTTGACTAAATAAATATAGTTGTGATAGATGTAAAGATGATCATAAACATGAGTACAGAGTAATTATTTAGAAGGTTAAAAATAAGGAGATACATCCTTACAGGTGATAAATATTATAAACCAAGTTTAAGAGTATAGTTTCATTTAAATAGTTTCAGCACTTTTAGATTCTTCTTTCAGAAAAGCACAACATAAATATTGCATGAAATGTATTGGCTTAATTGGTACTATTCATAAACACATGAAACTTTCCTATGGTGGATGGATCTTCTTCCATTGCACATTTATGTTCCTTATTCCATAAATTTTATAAACAAAATGCTTATTTTTATTACCATTTATTACCACCTCAACAAATAATGTTTAATTACAGTTACAACACCAGCTGGAGCTCACAAACAATTTATGTCAGAATATGTTAATGGAACAAGCCCAACAGCATCACATGAGCAACAGCAATCTCTTGGCAGGAGCTGCTCCAGCAAGCTTAGCACCATTCTGGGGGTTTCCTCTACCAACGTATCCCTTGCCTCAGCATCCACATCCTATTTCTGCACCAGGTTGGTTTAATGAATATGAAATTCTTTCACTTGATTGTATGTTTGCACCAAATCAAAGGCATGTAAGAATTGCAGCTCTCCTATTATGTGACAACACGGCATCATTAAACCATTTACCTATTGTTGGCTTAATGAGCAGTAATAATTTTGTAGGACAAACAAAAGCACTTTAAAGATTCGTTTTTATCATAAGATTCTTAGATTGTACTATTGCAGTAGAACCTCCGTATTTCACAATCAGTTTATAATTTGTAAAAAACTGGAATTAATTCAAAAGCTCCATTTGGTCTGCTTGAAATACAGGGTTTTATATACTTTCATTTTGGTTAATTCAAGGTACAGTTAATTTGTGTTTCAAATACAATTTCATGTTGTAAATCTAAAAGGAATCCATTAATTCAAAATTCTTATTGGACTACCTTTGGATATCCCTGGGTATTGTCATCTCTGTAACTGCTTCCTGCTGGTTTTGAATTGCTGGAAGCTGAAGGTATAACATATTACTTTCCCTCACAGTAAAAATGTCAGTTCTCTTTTTCCCCCACTTTGTCATTTGAGTCCACATTTCTATGTGTACTTAGTTGGTATTAAAGTTGAATGGGTGCTCGCAAAAATGGGTTGACCATTAATTTTTAAAAGAATGTGTCACATGCTTCGCTCTACTGCAGAAACTGCAATACATCTCTGAATTTAGCTAACCTCAAGAAAGTCTGTGTGTTAAGGGGAGAAATGGGTGAAAATGTGACCAAAAATGACAAAATTCCGCATTTTGTGTTTTTTGTACCAAAAAAATACTAGGTGGTTTGAAGTGCATGTATGCAATGTTTTAAAGCACTACAGTGCCTGGAAGTTGTTCTAATTACATCATATTTAAAGATCTGCACTCCTTAAATGACCCTGAGAAGGCATGGCAGTTGATGGAATTGCTGCATGAAGCGAAAGATCTGCTTTTTTTTACCAATTTATGTGGGATTTTTTCAATGAAAGTTAATTTCTGATTTGTCACTGAGCCTTTGTAATTGGTATAACATAGTAGCAGCAGCTCTGCCGATAGATGTCATGTAACATCAAATTATATGTTGTTTCATATACATGAGCCAGAAACAAGTGTAAATAATGTAAATAATATTGTGATGAAAGGTTAGATGAGCGAGAATGTTATGTACAAAAGAAAAATTTAAGGCAGAAACATATACCTATAGTAAATAATGAAGACTGTAAATGTATATTGGTGGACACCAGTTTTACTGTCATCATTGGTGAAGGACCTGAAGTGTAATGACCACAATCAAAAACATTTGTATAGAGGACTTGACACTGAAAGGCTTGACTTAGCCATAAATTAAAACTGATTTGCAGTGTTTGTAATGAAAAAAAGGGTACAAATTACACGTCTAAGCTGGACACTTCTAGGAAGATCTGCAAGTCATTATTTCTGGTTAACAGCACACAAACTTTTATACTCATTTTTCCTCACTTTAATTTTTGCTACACTTTTACTCATTTAAAACAAAATACATCCACAAATTATGTATTAGCTGAAATTTTTACTGTACATCCTATAAAGCATAACAAAAAAACTGTCGCATGGAATTCAGGATTAACTGTGTGTAGTGATTGCAAACATTTTGAAATTTTTGCTATGCAGGTTATGTATGTTTTTTTAATTTCCCTTACAGTTAAGATCTTACAAAACCCATGCGTCGAGTTTTTGTAAATGAGTTTCTGATATTATAAAAAAAATTTCAAACTTTTTTTTCAAAAAAGTTTATTTCATTTTGAAATTTGCAAATATTTTGAAAGAAAATTTTCAATACTTCAAAAACTAATTGACATACAAAAATGAAACTCTGCCAAGTAGTTCCACATAACACCCTAAATATGTGTACAAAAATTTAGTATGTAGCTTTAAAATTGTGCAAAATAGAAATTTCACCCACCACCTCCCTTAAGATACAAAGCTTTTAATTTTATGACAGTTTATAGAAATCACGCCATTTTGTTTTATTATAGCAAGATTAGGCTCACTTGGTACCTTAGACAGATCATGCAGATATCGTAACTGTCTTAAATGGCTGTATTGCTATTTTATTCTTATGGTACTACAATCTATGGGTGATTTGTTCTATTGGCATTTGCAAATGTTGCCTTTTCTCTGTTGTGATAAAATTATGGTAGGCCATTTTTGCAAGTACCCGTTCAGTTGTTATTTCCATGCTCCCCATTGCTCCATCAACCGATAACTGGAATCATTTATTAGTTGGAGGCACTCTATGAGTGTTGTCCGTTGTATCTGAATGTAGGATGACAATGAAATAAAGGGACGTACAGCATTTACTGTGTACTCTGAATTACATTGGGCCTTGGAGATACTTCATATGAGCTAGTCAGGAGTGAAGCCTTCACAGAATGTATGCGACTCAATTTATTTATTTCAATTTTAATTGTGTGCTTCATTGTGAAGATTCCAAAGTATTTAAATCAAAGTGGATTATACAGGGTGATTTTAAATGATTGACCCATTTTATAAAATTTGTATTTATTAAAGTACAAATCCAACATGAACCATCTTTATACCAATAAACAGAGGAATTTTCAAAGTTTTGTTTAATACATTATAAATGTTCAATGTGTCCACCGTTTGCTGCACGGCAAACATCTACGCGATAGCCAAACTCGTCCCACACACGAGCAAGCGTATCTTCTGTTACTGAGTGCATGGCAGCAGTGATACGGTTCTGCAGGTCATACAGAGTTGTAGGTAGAGGCGGGACGTAAACAACCTCCTTAACATAACCCCATAAGAAATAGTCACATGGGGTGAGAACAGGAAATCTCGGTGGCCAGAAGTTTAGAGCCAGGTCTTCATTTACCCTGTGACCTATCCAGTGCTGAGGAAGGGATTCATTCAAAAAGCCTCGTACATCGCTGTGCCAATGGGGTGGAGCTCTATCCTGTTGGAAAATGAGGTCCTGTGAATCTTCCATAATTTGAGGGAACAGCCATTGTTCCAACATGTCCAGGTATGTTATTCCAGTTACAGTTTTTTCCGCAGAGAAAAATGGTCCATAAACCTTTGTACGGGATAAGACACAGATCCCATTTACCTCCGATGAGTCTCTCGTGTTGCAACGTTGAATGTGGATTTTGCAAACCCCTATATGCGAACATTGTGTCTGTTGACTTTTCCACTAAGGTGGAAAGTCACTTCATCGCTAAAAATGTTGCGCTGTAGAAACGCGTCATCCTCCATCATTCCTAGCACATAATCACAAAATTCGAGATGCTTCTCTTTGTCTTTAGGTTTAAGAGCCTGCAAAAGTTGTAATCGGTAGGGCTTGTACAGCAAATGCTGTCTCAGAACTTTCCATACAGATGATTGGGGTATTCCAAGTTCTCTACTAGCTGTATGGGTAGACTTACATGGACTGCGAACAAAACTGTCTTCAATCCGTCTGACGTCCTCCTCTGGCACACGCGGTCGGCCTGAGCTTTTTCCTTTACACACACTTCCAGTCTGTTTTAAATTGCGTAAACCAACGGCTAATGCTTTTTCTAGTTGGTGGTTCAATACCGAATTTGCTACGAAATGCCTGCTGCACTACAATTTGTGACTCACTTTTTGTGAACCTTGTGCTCCACAGTAGCCATCTCACTACGTACTGACAGTGAAACTCACTCTACTGGCCACTTCTAAAACCATCCCTGCCCGCCAAAAAAACTTTGAAACTTCCTCTTTTCATTGTTATACAGATTTTGTCCTGAGTGCTTTGAATTAACAAGGTTCACTGGAACTAATTCTGAAGGATTAGTATTTATTTTTATATTAATAAAAGAAAATTGGATTTTAGTTAAAGAATTGTAGATTCTGTAATATCTGATTTAGGAAATTTGGAAAAAAAATATTGGAAGGCTTTTCTACTGCCAGAGTAAAGCTTCAAAGCTATATTCAACTTAATGAATTTTTATCAGAAGATTTCACCTGATAAACTCAATTTTTCTTCAACATATGGTAAAACAGTCACAAAAGTAACAAAAACTGGAGTTATGAGGTTTACTTAATAGGGTGACCCAGAATTGTAAATTTTTAACTGTTAATGCAGATAAATCCATTTTAGGCTTTTGACATAAAAGCTGTAAGTTCAGTTCAGGAGTAACATCATCACATACACTCTTTCCTGCAGGTGGTTCACTAGTACCAGCCAACATGGCAGCTATGTCTGATGTGTATTATCAGCAATTACTTGCAGCCAGCCAAATTCAACAACAGCAGATGATGTTGACAACAATGAATCAGTGCTGTCATTTATTATGGCTGCAGCAGAGGGAGATGGCTGCTCTGAGAACAGCAATTGGTACTGTAAGTAGAACTTCAAATATTTTCTGGAAAATATGCTTAAAACTGTATAATAGGAGCATCACTATGATGCTAAGATGAGACTGTGAACATATGTAGATGAAGGTACATTTAATTAAAGCTCTGATTGGTGCCCTATTACAATTAGCCAGTTACCAAGATCAGAGGAACAGTATTTTAGGCAAACAGAGAAAAAAACTCCATGAATTTAGCATCTTAATGCTAAAAGATTTTTTTCTATTCAACCAAACTGAACAAGTTAAAAGTGTTTTATAGAAACTAAACACATGCTGAAAGATCATGTGTATCAACACAGAAGTTGTTGACACTGAAGAGTGACAGAGCTTATCTGTGGGTCTATCTTATCACGCTTCCCCTCTCTGGGCTGCAACAAAATGTGTAGCATAAGGATTTAAAATTTATTGCACCACTTGTGATCTCTAGTAGTTGATCAGCATTAAATAGGTGTGAACATTCATTAATTGACAGTATGAATTAAAATCAACTCCCTTACTTAAATTGTTTATTATTTGCTTTAAATGGAATATGTTTTCCATTTTTTGTGAGTTTTTGTACAGTCATGTTCTGAAGCATAAAATATGGACTAAAAATCTATAATGCCTAGGAAGTGGTCTTTGCTTTAATACGTGTTGATTATGGTACCAGTAAGAATTTCAGCATGTGTGAAATAAAGAAGTAATATTACTAGATCTTCAAAGATGCTTATAGAATGGAATTTCCATTTATTTTACAAGTAATTTTTGTACATTTACTGTATTCAACATTGATTCTAAATTTCACGTCATCGCAAGATTATTAAGCTTTGCTGGGCAAGGGAAAGTTTTGCATATTTCAGCTTCAGGAACTTGACAAATATGCATGTCTAGTCCACAGGCTGTGTAAAATCCTAAAGAAGTAAGAAGTCCTTATGTAGATAAGTTGGTATGAAACACGAAGAAGGACTAAGTATGTGGCACCAGAGCTCACATTATCTCCACAGCCTGGTCTTAACAGATGCGGAGCTTCTGCAGCCAATATTACAACAACAATTTGGATAAAATACATGAGGTACTTGATGTTCTATCAGAAGACAAAGCTGCTTCAGTTCACAAAGTAAAAGGTGATTTTATCATGAACTCAGCAATGATCTGTTGCTTATAGCAACACATATAATGTACTACCAGAAGCAATCTTGAATTTGGAGGGAAAAGGTGATATGGTGGTGTCATCCTTGGCAATCTTCAAAGATATGGTAAATCAACTGCAAGTACAAAGGAGGGTGTCGTTCTCCGTGGTGTAGTGGTTACCATGCTAGCTTCTAGTTCCTGAGGTTGCAGGTTCAAACCCCAGCGAAGGGCGATGGATTTTTTTTGGACATAAAAATCCTTAGCATGGCTTCCTTCGGAAGGAAAGTAAAGCCGGTGGTCCCATGTCGTAGATTTATGGCATGTAAAAGAATCTCAAGCCTGATAGAGAGGCCTCTGAGCAAAATTACTGGTCTTTCACGCCCAATATAGAATGGGACACTAAAGAGCATCCATAAATAAATAAATTTAAAAAAAATATACAAAGGAGAGAAAGGAAAAAGCATTAGTGAAAAGTGTAAATATGTTATTAGCCCTAATGTGGGCCTAGAAAAACTCAAAAACACTTATGATATCCTGAAAATTCAAAGTTCTGTTGTAATTGATACGAGTTCTCCTGAAATAGCTCGTTTTAAGTATACTCCAATCTATTTGGTGGAAATAGAACATTCTTTTTCCATGATGAAAAATGTTCTCTGACTGGCTATGACAGTTAATACCTTGAAAAAATATCATGTTGTTTGTAACCAAATAATTAAGGATTAGTATTTTAATCATTTGATAAAGAAATTATTAAGTGTCCTAAATGTTTGCTTTCATTAATAATCAATGAGTTTACTCTGTTTTCACTTTTAGTAAATGCCTATTTTAATTATATTGCCCTTATTTTCAGTATTTTAAGTGTCTTTTTGCCTACCTGTTTTAACCAAAATAAATTCCTGAACTTTGGGCTCTAGTTAAGATCCAGCAATATATGGGGTGTAGTCATTAAGTTTTAATTATCACTTTGAAAAAAATCAAGTTGCAACCATGAAACTTTTGATGGTTGTAGTCCTGTGTACATTCACCCTTCAGTATGACACATTTTTCCCAATGATGGATGACTTGGCAGAGACCTTGATTATAGAAGTCTGCATTTTGGCCATTCAGGGAATGCTCCGTCTCAAAAATCACCTCGTCATTCCAGAAATGACTGCTTCCAATGGTTTCTTCAATCAAGGAAAGAGGAAGAAGTCACTGGGTGCTTTGTCAGGAGAATATGGGGCTGAGGCAAAAATTGATAGCCCAAAGAAGCAGCAAGTGTGCCTGAGTCCTATGTAGAATGAGCTGGCATGTTGTCATGGAGCAAAAAGACCTCCTTGGACAACTTCCTGCGACTCTTCGTCTTGACAGCCTCCCATAACCTCATCAGGGGATTTTGGAAGTATGCTTCTGTGATGGTTTACCCCTTATGAGCATAATCTCTTAGCACCACACCACGGCAGTCCCAAAAAGCTCTCAGCATCACCTTGCCTGATGATGTTTGGGTTTTCGCCTTTCTTGGCAGTGGTGAATAAACAAGTTTCTGCTGCTTGCTTGCTCCTTTGTCCCAGGTTCATAGTAAACACCTGCAGTCATCCATGGTGTTCAGGTGGCTAAAGAAGTCATCAGGGTTGGGCTGACACAGCTGGTTTGAATGGATGTGAACAGGCGTGAAGCCCAGTGGGCGCATACCTTTGTCGTGTTCAAAATGTTGTGCAAGTTGTTGAAAATTGATCCATAACTGATTTTCATTTTTTCCATTATTGCCTCGATTATGATACATCAGTCTTCAAGCTCCAGGGCCTTCTTTTTTCTTGCAATTCCCGGTTCTTCACATAGAGATGGTCTGCCACTTCATTCTTCTTCATTCATGCTTGTTTGACTACACTTCTGTACCACATGACCACTCTGTTATATGATGGTGCATTGTTGCTGTATACTTCCACCAACTGAGCATGAATTGTTGCAGCAATGTTCCCCTTCAAATGCAGAAAACAAATCACCACACGATACTCTACTTTTTCAATGGGCTGCTCCATTTTGTTGTGTGTCTAGCAGTGTGCTATGGTACTGTGGTGCAGTGTGTATCAGTGTTATATACATGCGGACAAAAAAAATGAATTCCTTAACTTTATTTTTTCAAGGTGATAATTGAACCTTATTATGACTTCCCCTTATATACAGGATGGAAGGTGACCTATGGTCATCCTTGAACAGGATGACTTTTTGTAATGAAGGGAATAAAAAATCTTAGTACAGTTTTGCTATGTAATTTTTGGAAAAAACTTTGAAAATTGCTTAATATTAACTCTATTTTAAATGATTTTACAAAACTTTACTTTTGCAGGTATATCTTAAAGAAGATTAATAGATAAATATTTTCTGTATGTTTAAATACATTTTGAATTAAAACAATTTGCACTCTTACTATTATTATAAGCTTTCGAAATTTGTCTCAGTTGAATCTACATTGTTAGCCACAAGAATACACAACATGACAACACTGTAAGTCGAAAAAAATGCACTTCAGCTGTTGTTTATGTGCTTATGACTTTTTTCATAATAGTGGATTATCAGTTACAAAATGGCTCATTTTACTAATGCCGAATATCTTGAAATGCTACTCATGCATATACGATGAAACACATTGTAATGTGGCAGTTGCAGCAAAAATTTATCAAGAAGGATTTCCAAATAGACAAGTACCACATCAGAGGACATTTGTTTTCATCCATCAAAGAGTTCTAGATACAAGAAGCGTATCTTCTCATGTTGAAGGAGTTGGTGAAGGAAATATTACACAAGAAGAAGAAATCCTCCACTTGGTGGAAGAAGATCCTGGAAACAGCAGTGGTATAGCTTGCACTCTCAGTGTATCCCATGAACTATTTTGAGAACATTAAAAGAATTGCTATGCCCTTATCATACTCGGTGCGGCCATTAACTCTCTGAAGCAGATTATGCACCAAGGGTAGCATTTTAGAAACCTTCCTTCCTTCCTTCCCTCCTTCCTTCCTTCCTTCCTTCCTTCCTTCCTTCCCTCCTTCCCTCCTTCCTTCCTTCCTTCCTTCTCTCTTTCTCTCTCTCTTTCTTAGTGCAAAATCGTTCCATGGTTCGACGCTAACTGCATTCAAATTAAACATACCTAACTTATGTCACAAAGCATTGTTGTCATTATGACATTCTTACATTTATCATTGCAAGGTGCATTGAAATTAGTAGGTAATAACAAAATGGAGCGCAAACAGAAGAATATCTCATGATGTTATTTGAAGGTAAAGTAATTCTTTATGCCGAAAAAATGGAAACGAAAGGCAAGAAGAGAGTTCAGTGTAACAGAGAGCAACGTTTACTTGTGGCAACAGAAATTGGCATTACTTGCAACTAAAGCTAGCAGAAAGGCAGTAATAACTGTTCATATGTAGCATAGATATTTCAAGTTCAGTTTACTAGGTATTGGTAATTCCTTTAACATTGACTTTGTCATGTAACAATAGGCTACTTATAAATACTAGGTATGCTCTGGAAAGTTAGCACAAATCCACTATTGCATACACAAAATAAATTTATTCTATCATTAATGTGCATTACGTTCGCTGACCAACTCTTTTTTATTATTTTAGGTTTCAAATTTGGAGTGCGCATTACATTCAGTGGCGCACTAGATTTGCGTTAATGCAGTATTTTGTTCTGTTCTTGTGTCATATTGGATTACATGCTTTATTTTGCATGTATGTTCTGTGTTTAATAATGAATCATTGTTTAAAGAGGATGTCCACAGTGGCATAGTATAGCACTAAGAGATTCTTCAACAGCAAGATTCAGAATATGAATGATGGTATAAAATATTCATGAAAGATATGCAAGTCCCATAGGCTGAAGCATTATTCAAAATGAAAACATTATTGCACAGTGAAAATTTACTTGCAATATTGCATTTTAAGTACTGTGCAATTAAATATACGTAAATTCTTCATAAATATTTCTGCTTTCAACAATTACAGTCTTTAATTCGCAGCTAAAGCTGCAATTGACACAAACTATGTCTTTAAGCCACATGTCAGAAATATTTAAAATATGTGCTAAATTTGGGATAGTTTTGGTGAATTGCATTATATACATATATATAAAAGATACAAAAAAGCGAAGTTGTTGAGCGATAGTGTGACTCAAAAACTTAATGCCTATACTTTACTGTGAATATTCCAAAAGTTAAAAAAATTAGAATATAATGTGGGACAATTTCAGAAGAAAGAAAAAAAGAGACCACTCAGTTCAGGATTTTTTTTTTCTTTTGCTGTTATTATTACAGTATTGCAGAATGACATATTGCTTTCAACACATGCATTGCTCTTGCCTTTTTATCGGTTAAGTGAAACAATTTAAAATTTTGTTTAAGCATAATGTGGATAACGTAATATGTGTGCATGCATGCAAGAGAGAGAGAGATTTCCTTTCTTTCTCCCCTTCTCCAGTGAGTGTTGGTAATGCACAGCACTCTCATCATTAAAATATTATAAATAAGCTGCATATTAATCACTATTGCAGTTTTTGACTAACAATCAACTTTAGTTTTGACATTATAATACAACCTATTCGTGGAATACCATCATTTTTTTGACCTTGCAGTTAATCTGCTTCAGCATAGGTGATGCAGGTTTACAATACAACTAACCTTAAAAGGAGATACTTTCATGCATAATCATACTGCAGATTTTTAAACTCCAAATTCAGACAGTTGGCAATGACTGACTTAAATAAATAAATAAATAAAAATGCTCACTTGTATTATCTCCAGTCATACGCTTAGTTGCTTTACTATGCTTACTTTATTAAGCATTTTCTATTCGTGTGTCACATTAGGTTGATTGATAGTTCAAAGCTGCTTCTTTAATCCTTGTATTATTCCTGCTTTTCTGTAGATTAGGCATTTTCCTTTTGTCTCAAAAAGTGTAAAACTTGGGTTTCAATGTACTTACATAAATAGAAACTTTGATGCATTATTTTTAGGCATGTGTAGCACAGAAATTACTGAGGAAAGAGAATTATTTGTGCAAAATATTATAGGCTACAAATATGAAAAAGTGCTCCTAATTTTGAATTGTTAGCCTATGTAATGCCTAAAACCTTTTTTACTAAGCAGTTTTTTTGGAAGCACAAAAGTGCAGGTGTCAGTCAATCACTGAAAATGTTGCACTGAAATGATATAGTATGCATTAATTATGACAATTAAATTTCAAGAAATGGTGGGTGTAGAAACAATAAAGAAAATGTGTAAATGAGAGAAGTTAATTGTATAATTGAATGAGCATGTTAAAATTTAAAGAAAAGAAGGATTTGGAGTAATGCATCAAAGTTTCACCGTACTATATAATATCACTCTTCTTCCAATGAAGGAGGAAGAAAGAGGTATATTGATGTGTTGCATTGCCTTCACAGTTACAAGAGAAGACGTCTCAAGGAAACAATGAAGGAGGTGAAAGTTACTCTCCACCTGTGATGATTGGTCAGCCTGAAGAGACTGTATTCATATCATCCACTCAAAACAGCGCACATCCGACACCCCGTCAGTCTCTCTCCAACTTATCTCGGCTCCAGCAATCTGGACCAAATCTCTCCACTCCAGTAAATCCTCATCAGAATCTGAAAATAAGTTACAGTGGGGGTTTGTTTCAATCTCCTGAAGACATGACAGGGTCCTGTGGTGTCACCAGTGCCCATTCCCTACCAAACTTGTCTCAAGCCACTGTTGCCACAGGTTCAGTGTTTTCCTCACATCAACCAGAAGTTTCCTCAAGCTCAGCTTCCAACCCTTCTCACAATGCAGGGACGCTTCTGAACAACATGGCTACCCATGGCTTTCACCCAGGAATCCTTCCCATGCCGTTCCCAACAAATAACAATATTAATTTCAACAACCGGTCCCAACAGCAGCCTCTTTCTTCTTTTATCCAGCCTGGATCAGGTGCTCCCTGGCTGCAGCAAGGACCTCATGGGGGGCACACTAACCCATCACCTGTACCAGCACTCAACAATCAGGTTCCTCCAGGAAACAGGGCAAATAACTACTGGGACAATTTCAGAAGGTAAACACGTACGAGCAAAATAATTGTAGCTTAATACAAAAGGTTATCATTTTAAATAATGTCATATTGGCTAGATGAATTTTTATTCTTTTTCTTTATTTTTACTTTTATCGCTTTTTAATAAAGCATCAACTACATGTAATAGAAACAATGCAAAAGCATATGCTTTGAAATCACATGTATATAGATCCACATGTTAAGAATATATTTTAATAATTATGTATAAAATATTTAGGTTGTACAGCATATGCAGCATGAACACTATCAATTAGAAAATTTTATAAATCAGTAACCAATAAATTTATTCAAGTGCTGTTTGCCACAAAAGTTGGGGGAACTCATAAAGTTTTGGTGCCCAGCAGAATTTCTACTTCTTGTACTATAAGGCTTTATCAAGCATTACTGAGTTTCCCGTATTGCTTCTGAATTTTTTATCTTCATATCAGATAGGTATTCCTGTTGAGGTGTAACATTTACACTCATCAGAGAATGATGCACCATCTCCTTGATGTAATGGTGTGTGTGCTTGGTAATCCAGAGAGTTTGAGGTCAAGTCTCAATTGGAATGAATTATTTGGATAGATTTGTTTGTTTGTTTCTTTTTCTTTTTTTTCCCCCTCCCTCCAAGCATTCCCCTATCCTGAAAAGACAGATGTCAGTAACACTCAGCCCTTTGGATGTCAACTCATTTGAGCAGTTTATTAACTGTCATCATTAATGTAGTGCTTCATTTGTCATCTCTCTAGACTTAAAATGTTATAGGGACATTAAGCTCTCAAAAAACAAATAAATAAACATTTTAAGAATCAAAAAATGAGACTTTCATAAATTTATCTTTGTTATCAATCTCTTATAATATGCTATATCCAAACACTCAGATCTCGTACTACAGAGAAGCTATTTTCCTAACCCTGGACAAATTAAAAGCTGTATAGGCAAAGCACACAACACTTCTCAAGTCTTTGCCAGGCCTTATCACAACTCACAGGATCCATTCAAGGTTAGCCATGTATGCGTGCACAACTATGGATTTGTTCATTGATGTTTGATGTGTTATGAACTTTTGAAAATACAAATTGGAATATTTAGGTGCAGTGTAGTGAACATTTATTTGTCTTTGGTTTAGTGATGAGGTACACAATTAAAAAAGGATTTTCGCTGAAGTTTATTAAGGTACTGAATTGGAAGAGGTGTCGGCAAATATTTCATAGAAAATTCCCAAGTTTACTCATTCCTTCTAAGAGGACAACATACAGATTGGTAGAGAAACCAAAACCCTTAATGTCAGTTGCAGATAAAAAGTTACAAGTTAATGGAAGAGAAATCAGATGAAATTGGTGTCTGCTTTGAAGCTAGTTAAAGAAAGTCATTAAACTGCTTATCACATTAGGTGCATGTTTCAAAATCTTTTGCTCATAACGCAACAAAAATTTTCAAATTGAAACTGTATAACCATTCCAAAAATCTGAATGCAACATTCTAGTCCCTTTCCATGACTCAAAAATTAAAGTGTGGTGTGCTATCAATGCACATAGAATTATTGGCTCAATAATTTTTGACGAAAGCCAACTCAGCTTGATACATAAGACTAATATTGGCCCATGTTTTTGTGGTGTTGACGGAAAAAGAGCATAATAAATGAATTTTATGCAACATAGTGCCATTGCACATAATGCAGATGATGAGATTCGTCCATTGTTTGGTGATCAAATAGTGAGTAAAAATGTGTGGCCTCCTAGATACCCTGATATGAATCCGTGTGAAAGAAAGAGTATATGAAAATCCCATACAGTAACAAACTAAAAGACATCACAAGAGCATCTCACTTGAAGAGTTGTATCAAGTTTCCAGAAACACTTTCAGAAGATATAAGGCATATGTGTGTAGCAGCAGGTGGTCATTTTGGGAGGAATTTTGTAATTAAAGGTATGTACATTTTAATTTTTCCAGCACGAATCAACAGAAAAAGTAACAGGCAATTGCCACATCAAAATAAAAACAAAGGCCATGCAGGCAGCAGAGTGTTGTACCACACTAACATCACCTCCCGATATGCAATTTGACTTTAAATTCTGTATCAATATTTGGGACTTACTTGCAAGAAGACAAAATCTGCAGTATACGTCATGACTAGTTGACATGAATATACTATACTCCTTATTGGCTCGACAAACATGCTTGGTTTGGATTCAATTAAATGCTTCTTGAACTGAATTGTTCAACCTCATTTTGCAACACCTTCATACCCACATGATACATTTTTTTAAATATGAGCTAGTGTGAACCAGTGCTCTATCCCATGGTGGAATTATGCCTCTCTTGGATCATCATTTTGTTGAAATTTTGTTTGCACTGTATAGAAAATAAAACATTCAAATGACACTGAATATATACTAGCTTCAGAAACATTCCAGAATGTGTTAATTGCACAAGATGTTCATTTACACAACATTTCCATAAGAATGCTTCTTTCTCACAGTGACACACACTTTGCATTAATGAGTGTAAAGTGTTGCTGGTAACTATTTTGGAAAATTGCTCTTGAGGCTGTCATTGCATTTGCAGTGAATTTTTTAGTACTCATGGGTCATCTTTATTAGTGTCATAGCCTTTACAAAAACATTTATTCCAGGTATAAACTGTACTTTTTATTATTTGTGCTTCATCATGAGCTGCTTCAAACACTGTTAATGGCTCAGAAGTAGATTTAAGCAACAGAGCACAACATTTTAAAGTTGCATGTTCTCCTGTAATCAGTTTTCTCAAATACAATGAACAGACAGTTTTAGCCAAGCAGTGATAACAATGATCACAATTATGAAAATTGCACATTATAAATGATGCTAATACTTAAAAGTTAACACCTGCATACAATTGCCCACACACGAACAGACAAATGTAAAAATACTGTTAAATCTGTTTGCAAACAACTGATGTTTTCAAACAAAATTTGTTATTTTGTATTCCATCTGAGATGGAAAACAAGTGCAATACCAGCCATAAACACACAGGTCTGGAGGTGTTTGCGGCGCAGATGCATATGGTGCCAACAGTACTGTGCACATAAGCCTTGTTGATATATTGGAATCTGAGCCACACTAGAGCTCTTCTATTGCTGTAGTTGCTGATTCTACAATTCCTCTCAGCGATGTTCTCTGAGTGGAGCACAATACAGTCATCCTGAGAGGTAGTCCATTGTCAAGTTTCTCACTCTTCAAAAGGAGATAAAGCCCTAATTATACAAGATTTCAGGTTTTAACGCCCGCAGTTATTTAATACAAGGACATACTTTGACAAACATTGAATGCATTTGTTTGTTTGCAAACATTCAGTGCATTTATTTGAAAATATTTGTAGTTTTATTTGCAGCAATTACATTCAGGTGTGGACTAGGCCTAACATTAAAACTTCCAGCTTAGTATTATTCATTTTGGCAAAAGAAGTTTTTGTAGCTAGTGTTAAAACAAACAGTATCACTAATGTAAACAACAATAATTAATTTAACATTAAGGGAAAATTGTAGGGATTTGAATTACACCCATAGATACTTTGTGAAATCCTCTGTCTCTTACAGCAAGCAGCATTTAAATTAATTTATTAGTTAGTTATAGAACCTTATCACTAGTGTTCATCTTGAAAAAAAAGGTCATTTGGGAAGGGAGGAATGAAGTGGAACAGCCACTGTTTGAATATAAATGCATAGGTGGTTTAGAGAAGCAAATGAGTTATATTGAAATTTGAAGAAAGTACTTACAGAGGGAGGGGGAAACAGCTTAAGTAAAAGTATTTAAGAATGCACACAGCTAAGAAAGGAATTTTGTAACGAAAATACATATATAATTTTAAAAAATTATAATAACCAGCAAGCATAACAGCTACACAGCTCAAAATAGCATAATTGCATAGAATTTAGTTTAAAATGTGCTGAAAATTTCAATGAAAATAAATGGAAATCTAAACTTACACTATGATTTTTCAATAAAAATTTATTATTTAACAAATGTACTCTGCTGCAATAATTTTGCTCATGCATAATTTTAATAAATTTACAAATGTTTTTGCTGTTTATCTTTCCAGCTTTTACTTCTTTTTAGTCTATTTTTTATGATTAATACAAATGAACTTTTTACGAGTGCTGTTTGAAACAAAATCATTGATTCACGAAACTTCTACATATTTGCACCATATACATCATTTTAATAAATCAGTACAATTAAGTCCTTTTTGTATTTTAATAAATTTGGACTTATTAAAGTAACTAATTTGGTATTTTGAACCCTTTGAGTAACAGTTCCATTTGATGTACTGGTGCAGCGGAAATGAATAATTACATAAGCATATAAACAAATGAATATCAGCATGCTGAAGCTTTTATCTATATTAAACAGTAACATACAATATGTACTTCTTTGCAAATACTGACATTACACATGCATTACTACCAGAAATTATTTTGGTGTAGAAAAGAAGTCGCATACAAATTATTACACATTCTTCTCATGCTAGTTACTAACAACCCTTTTGAACAAGTTAATCCACTCCTGTTCCTAAAAACACCATGACTCCTTTTAACAATCACTCGTAAGATCTAGCTTCCCTTTTCAAGAGCTGGGGCTCTTATTACTGGTGCACCTCTTCAGAATGCGAAAGGATGGTAAGTGCTTAAAATTGTGTGCAAATTGCATGGTTTGTAAAGCTATAATGTAAATCATCAAACACTTATTACCACCTTAACCCCTTTACCAATATGAGAGAACCCATTCTGCCAACTTAAGCTGCCATCCACATGTTATAGATGGAATAGTTCTTCCAGATTCCACATGCAATTGGAAGTTGCGAAAACTTGTTCTAACATTCAGTAATTAGAATATACAGCTAATTACACATCTAATGGAATAAATGTAGTATATACTCCATTAATTGTACCTCTCTCGGTTTAATATTTTGTACAGTTTTGTACAATATGCAGAAAACTTTTCTCATGTGCTTATACTGCAAAAGTAAATTGCTTTCTTTCCCTCTAAGTAGGATTATCACACAAAATGAACCGTGAAACTTTTATAATACTGTGAAAAAGTAGTGTGAGTTGACTTTTAAGACACATAGTCTCACTTAATTTATTTCAAACGTGTTTTGAAGATTGTCAACTGGTTCTGCTGTAGTGGTGTATTTGCTGCCACCTGATTTTATGGAAGGTAATCCTAAGATGTCATCTGCTGGTATTCCAAAATTCATAACTAAGTAGTCATTTTTCTTGCATATTTTCTCCCAAATTGTGAGTTCTGCTGCTGTTTTCACATATTTGATTAGTTTGGTGTTGTGGTGAGCTATTCATGAGTGGTGGGATACTGTAGATTTGACAGTTTAAGTTTTATGTGCCCGAGGTGTACTTTTAATCTTATTTGTAAGTTTCTCTTAGTTTGGCTGATATAAATTTTTGGGCAATCCTCAGAGTTTATTTGATATACACTGGATATGTATGTGTTTGGTATGGAGCATTTTAACAGGTGGTATGAAAAGAACAGCAGAACTCGTAATTTGGGAGAAAATATAGATAAAGAAAAATGCATGCTTAGTTATAATTTTGACATAATGACAGACATCATCTTAGGATTACCTTTCATAAAACCAGATAGCAGCACAGACACAACCACATCAGGAACTTTCTCTTCAAGAACCAGTTGACAAATCACTGAAGATGATCTTCAAAATGTATCCAAAGTAAATTAACCCTTAGTGCCTGGTGTAGCATATTTTACACAAAGGTGTTTGTTAAGGTTTTAGATTTTTTTAATTACTTTTTTTAAATTTCATATTATAATAACTTTCAACAATATATTTATAACTGCTTTATATTGTAAAATATTAAATTTTTCAATCAAATTTTAGTCTTTTTTCTTAAAGAATAAGAAACAATCCATGCAACTGCAGTCAAATGTAACCGCATCAGCATCAAGCATGTCATCCATCACACCAGTTATTTTACTTAGGCCCTCTCCATCTCATTTGCTGACACATTTGACTGCAGTTTCAAACTTGCGATGTTTGGCTTTGAATGGATGGCTAGTCCATTATGTCACGCCTTAATGATCATGGTTATTCAAATTGCTTTGGTTGTGGTACCTGTGAAAGGGATATGAAAACCAGTTTAGGAATTACAGAAAGAGTTACATATGCAGCAGAATAATTCCAGGATTAACGGGTTAAGTGAAACTATAAGTATCTTAAAAGTCGACTCAAATTACTTTTTCATAGTATTAAATGTGGATGTTATAACCCATGATAGGTTCTATAATGTGACATCAACTGTAAATTAAGGAGAAGTTTGCTTGGACCCAGGGTTGGGGGAGGAAAGACCACTAGAGAGTTCATGGAGGATCATGGCATAAAGAAGAGCTATGTAATTGTTAGTTCAATCCTGTATTTCTAAATTGAAATTGAGTTTTATTCATGGACGCTCTTTAACTGCTATGGTTCTTAGCGTCCCATTCTACTTTGGGTGTGAAAGACCGTAATTTTGCTCAGAGGCCTCTTTATCAGGCTTGAGGTTCTTTTACGTGCCATAAATCTACGACATGGGACCACCGGCTTTACTTCCCTTCCGAAGAAAGCCATGCTAAGGATTTTTATGCCTGAAAAAATCCATCGCCCTCTGCCGGGTTTGAACCTGCGACCTCGGGAACTAGAGGCTAGCATGGTAACTACTGTATTTCTACTAGTATTAAGAACGGCTTAATCATTATTCAAGGAGAAGTATACAGAATGCCTCACTCAGAAACAAGGACAAATGGAATATTCTAACATATAGGATTCGCTCTCTAATCACTGATATCATGAGATGCAAATAATTGAGCTTGTATTCCCATCTAGTTTCACTGTTATACAGTCTATGAGGAAAACGAATGGTTAACCTGCTTCTTTGCATCATGAAAAAGTAAATCAAAATCAACATAGAAATAAAAATACAGCAGTAACCAGTACTGACATAATATATGTTTCCTAACAGATTACAGTTTCAGTTATTATGTAGTTCTTGTTTCACTTAAATATTTTTAAAAATAATATAGAAAGTTTTGTTTTCATTAGCACCTGTAAATTTAAATTGCTGGTAGTGAAGGGGTTAATGAGGTGTGTTTGATTTGTATCAGTTCTTTGAGTGAACTTTGATATATCTGTTTTTCATACCTATGCATTGTTCACCATGTTGAAATTTTATGAAGCTGCATTCATAGTCATGCTGTTTTGGTATCTTGCTGTGAATCTTTGATTTGAAAGCATGTGAATTTGAGTTTGTAGTGAAAGAGAATTTAAAATGTTGAGTGCCCAATTTTCTTTTCACATTATGCAAACAACTGGTTTGGTGCACCAGTGATTTCTATTGAGTATATGCACACACTGCAATGCACAATTAAGTTTCTGGAGAAGTATATATCTAAAGTCAGGATCTAGTACTAACCTCAGGCAGCAATTGTTTTTGCATGCAGAAGATACTATTGAAGTGTGACAATAAAAGGCTGCAAAACCATGAGCATTAGTAGAACTGTTAGAAGATACAGTTTTTCTCAGGGAAAATAATAATCAAACTTAACTCTTAATTTGTTTCATGATTTTCAAAAGTTCACTTTGTCATCTGCCTTGAGCAGATTTTCAGCTTCATAACTCTTGGTGTAATATGTTTGCTATTATAGGATAGCAAAATTGCAGAAAAGAATTCTTTGTTAAATTATTTGTGATGTGGAAATTTTTTTAGTTTGTGCAAAGTAACTATGAAATATTAGTATCAAGAAACCAACTTGCATATGGATAACCTGCTGAAGGTACTCTGAATATGTGTAGAACTTGACTTTAGGAAACACTTTCCGAGTTAGAATTGTATTCCAATACCTTGCAAAGTATCACATAAAAATTGCTTGAAAACATAGTAACAATGGAATTATTTGGGTTTGACTGCTCAGAAATTATATGAAAACATGTATTAGCTAAATTATGGTTGCCAAGACAGCAGAATAATGCTCTTTCATGTAGTGCGCATTACATTACTAAGATACAATAATCATACACAACTTCTTGGCATATAGAACCAATTATCTTTGTAATTTTACATGGGAGAGCAGCTCTCTGCCATTTCCAGTAACCACAATTGAGCTTACGCATGTTATATAGTTCTGAGGGTTCAAACCCAGAATCTTACTAATAGAAACTAATACTTAGGTAAGTTTATAACAACATTTTGTTTCTGAATTACGTACTATACTTCTTTCAGAGTCTTTTGAGACAGTGCAGAGAGGGAGGTAAAAACCGGTTGCATGCACCCAGTTCGGCTTCGTGTGTCAGCTTTTATGCTAGCTCTGTACCAACCTCACGAATCCCTTATCATCCCCTTTCACTGCCTCAAAAGAACTAAACAAACAATAGCATATTAACTTAGTAAGCAAAGGTTTTGTGTAAAAATAGTGTGACTCATTCCTAATTCAAAACAATAGCATGTCATTTTCATCACTACTTCTGAGTGGTATTTCATAAAAAAAAATGCATTTTTTCCCCTTTTGTTTTTAGTAGTTACTTTTTCAGGTGTTTTAGGTGGAATAATGAATATATTATAACCAGACTTTTATTGTCCTTTACAGCTATTCACGTCAGAATTTGTTATCAACAAGCACAAAAAGCAATGAAGGAGTCTCACATAGCCCTAGTCCTCTAGTGGATCGTTCCCACAACACATTGAGGGGTTCTGCAAGTCTTTCAGCACCAGTAACTCAATCTGTTTCTTCAGCACTTCATGGAGTTGCCCCACTTTTTTCTGGGCCAGAACATAATCCCTCTTCATGCAGCATGTAAGTTAGAAATTATTTTTGGAGTTTAGCAAACATGTAATGTTTCCTGAGGCCATAGCTTAAGACATTAAGTATATGTAACATACTCTTTAATGGGTCATTGACATTTATGGAGTGAGGATGACAGTATTGTCACAATCACGTAGAGAACTTTGGGGTAGCAGAGGTAGTGGCTTTATTATTTCTCAGTTATTAAAATTCAAAGGGAATGAAAAGGACTACACCAGTTGTTAACGGAAAATTCAAGATGCACATTTTAATCTTCATGTGAAAGGGTCAAACATATGACATTTTAATCACAATCATTAGAAGGAATTTTTCCAAAAATTAAAAACTTTATTCCATGTAAACAATCATTTGTGATGGGCGTAAATATGAAAATTTGTCTTGCATCCCTGAAAGATCTGGACTTAAATGAAAAGTTTGATATTCATTTAACTTTTTGTTCTATATCTGCCTCTCTTTTTCTTCCTTTCTCCATACCTTCCTCTCTGCATATTTGCAGTAAAATCTAGATACATTTTTTATAGAATAGAATACTTCCTATAGCTACCATAGGAAATCAACAGACAAAGTAGAGACAAACTAGGGATATTTCTGACTTTTAATCACTAAATATGGTTGTGAGTAATATCTGCACTTTACAGGTCATCACGAAAAGAGAAGTTAAACACAGAACAGTATCATAACAGTCAGGATAATTTCTCTATTCCTGGATCTTCTCACAACATCATGACTCCAGATGGAACAGCTTTGCGGTATCACATTGGAGATACAACTGCTTCCTCCAGCTCTCGACCAGGTTCCAGACAACACAACTGTAGTGAATTCCACTTGCAGACAAATGCTTCAAGAGGCCACAGTCAGCATCACAATATATCACCAATAAGGAGCATGAGAGATTCAACTTTGGTGCATCATCATGGTGATAGGCAAGCACCTTCAGAACATCACAACTTGAGTGCCATGTCTGACTATTGTCTGGAGTCAAACATCACTGTAGAGATATCACCTTTGGGAGCAACCAGTCATCACAACTTTACGTCTCCGGATTCCATCATTACCTATGAGCAATTTTCGGATCATCTGCATACGCCCAAGATGCAAGATGATGCAACAGGCTCCTGTAAAAGGAAGGCAACCAAAAGTGTAGCTGTAGGAGAGGGAAAAGGCCAGACACAAGTATCATCTGCTTCTGGATCAAGTGGAAAAAAGCAGCAGTAAGTATATATACACTTTATCAAAGGAATGCACCTGTCCTAATCTTGAGAAATACTGGATGTCTTGTTTTACTTTTTTGGTGGTGCTTAGAGCACTGCTAAGGAAATGTTAAATACGTAATTCTTAGAGTCCAGTTACTCTTTTCCACTTTCCAGTAAAAAAAAAAAATGTTAGGAATGAAAAGAAAATTTACATTGGGAAATAGATATTGCAATACGAGTGAGTATCATTGGTTGAAAATACAAGACAAAGTCGATTTCTGAAATTCTCCAATGCACTTGGTGCATGTGTATTGCATACTATTATTTTTATGATTGTAAATAACAGAAATAGCACTTATGTGAAATTAAAATTAATTACTAACACCTGTTGAACACTGTGGATACAGTGGCAATCACCAAAATTAACATTTGTGATAAATTATTCATAATTGATTCTGGTGGTCAAGGTCATTAAGGAATGAACTCCTGTGTCGGAGGTCTGCAGTTCAAATTCTGCCTGGACTGTCCTCCCATATTGAGGTATTTTTCAGGTTTTCCACTGTCCTCATAACTGGTAAATGTTAGGCAGGTAATCCTTAAACTTAGACCTGGAACATTTCCTTCCCAAATTTGCTTTCTCAAGCATTTCATTTCATATATCATCAGGCCCATCACTTGTGGTGCCGTATGTTGTAAGAACAGACATTGAACCCTACTTTAAAAAAAAGTGATCCATGCCTAGTTGTTGACCTTAAAAAAAAATCATTAATTTGCAGCCTATCCACTGCATGAATTAAATTGCAAGTAAATATTAACAAATAAAAAGTAAGCAAAGACTCAAGTAAGATTTAAATGGTAAAATTCAACAATCAAATATGATTATATTCCATATCTGCAATAATAAACATATCAAAAGATAGAGCACTTAATATAGTTCATGTTTATATGTGCAGTAAAATAGGAAAAACACACTGATAGGAATAGGTTAGGTCACCAGCGCTGAATGCAGGAAATTCAACCTTCCACCATCAAAGCATAAATGGGATGTAGATCAAGAAACACTATCATCAAAAAAAATATTTTTAAACATGTGGTATTCTCATATGCTCATAAACAATAAAAGTCCTTGTGCAGTTTATAATAGAAATGCAGTGGCAAACTATGGAGGCAAGTTCCCCATGCTAAAATAAGAAAAATGTAAACATGAATGATGTTAAAATTAATATTTTATAAGAAAAAATTGTTTAAAAATTATGAAAGAAGTATATACTATACTGTATTCACTTTTTGGTTGATCCGCGCCAAAACAAACCCACATGACGAGTGCACTATGGTACGACACAGTAGCAGTGCACGTAGGAAAGTAGTCCCATGCTAATAATTTCAATTTTAGAATGAATTTATCCTTAAATGGTATAATATTCTATACAAATACCTAAGAGTTTAATTAACACTGATTTATACTGTTAAACAGAGTTACAGTTTCCCACATACAATTCATATGGGTTACCTGATCCGAGCATGTGCAGAATATTACAACCTGAAACCAGCTGTTTCTGTTTAGTATTATTGAGGATGGTGAACTTGCTCTCGCGTGTTGAATGTTTATTATAAATTATGTGAGAGATATATCACACAGAAGTGGTGAAATTAACCTTCTGAGTTCATTGGTGTTTCGAGTCCAAGTATGAACAGTGCTCGCAAAGAAAAATCTGAAACAGGAAAAGTGTTATACCCGGAAAATAAAGAAAGCATGTAAAATGATGCAAGAATGTAACGTTTTGTGAAGAATGCAATTTGCATAACAGTGCATAATTTCATTTTTTAAAAATGAGCTACCAACAGTTGATAAGGTGCGCTTCCAGAGAGCGAATAAATGTAAATTATTGCATACCTGTTACTTTCCTTTTCGCTCTTTCTTTTAGAATTAACTATTATTATATGTGCAAACTTTTATTTTGTTGTAACTGTCAATCTTATCTCCTTTAAC
Source organism: Deroplatys truncata (assembly GCA_030765065.1). Classification (NCBI taxonomy): domain Eukaryota; kingdom Metazoa; phylum Arthropoda; class Insecta; order Mantodea; family Mantidae; genus Deroplatys; species Deroplatys truncata. Next base: position 102,410,518 of record CM060985.1, read on the forward strand.
CCCTAACAAAATATGCTAGTCACCTTTTAAACTGTCGGAATAAGAGCTCTGTTCTTTATGTATTACGTGCCATGTATATCGCCACAAACGGTCATGAAAGTATAATAGTATTTCTAGGCATAAATGGCAGAAGGATACATTATAACAGTGCACTAGTCACCTGGGTTTTGTTTTGACGTGGATCAACCTAAGGGTGAATACAGTTTAGCATTTGCATGTTGGAATTGTTAGCTTTTACTGCGGAGACAAATTGCAGCACATCTTGTTATTAGACTATTTATTGGATTGCAGGTATGAACTAGAAGCAAGCAAATGCATAACATAACAAGGTAACCCTTTTCTAACACTGGTTTCAAAACAATTTGTGTTAGAAATTATTCATTTTTGCAGAGTTGGGTTGTTACTTGTAGCTTATGATTTTTCTACTTGCACATAGAAAATAAAGTAGCATATATAGAAAATTATGCAGAATATCATACAATTTAAGTTTATCAATTGCTAATGAGGATAACATTAATAATCACTAATTTGTTTAATTTAGAATGAGTCACACTATCTTTACACATATCACGCTTTACTTAATAAGTTATTAAAACTGGAATGTTTTCAAGGATATTCATTCTCATCGTCAGCAGTTGGCGTACTGAAGCTTGTTCTTTCTTCTCTCCTCAGTCATCCAACTGCTGACGATGAGTACAAATGCCTTCAAAAATGTTCCAGTTTAAATAACTTATTAAACAAAGTGTAGGTATGCATGAAGATAGTGTGACTCATTCTAAATTCAACATGAATATTGTTCTGTTTTTTATATTTGACCGCTAATTTATTTGAGTTCTATGGCTTATAGCTTATACTCTGCTGGGCTGGGAATATCTCCTTTACCTATTATAGTAGACGCTAGAGAAAGTAAAAATAACCAGTTCAAGTATAGTACAGATACAAACAGTACAGCATAAAAAGAGAACTCAAAAATCACATTAGGAGGCATTTTCTACATACTCTCACTGATACTCATAGCAGTTACATGCACAACAAAGCCTGGTACATAAGAACATGCATTAGCTCATATTTCAGGTGTATGCTGCCACATAAACAAAACTAAGATTACTAGTTTCCACAGATGATTGCTCACTTCCACATCTTTGACTTTGCATGTTTGAGAGCATGCATTAGCTGATGCTTCACAATTCTGGCCTACTATTTAACATGTGCCATCAGTCCAAGTAAGGCAATGCTGCCATGTAAATGAAAAAAAAAGATTGCGGATTTCTACCAATAAAGTGCTTCAATGATACAAAGTACAGAAAATTAAAAAATGCACAAATGTGGTTGTGAAAATGTAGGTGATATAAAAGTATCAATTCTGGGAATGTAAAAGCTGAAAAGGTAGAAGTTGATGAAGTGCAGCTACTATGTAGCTGAATGCTGTGGTCAGATTCAGTTTCTTTTTGCTTTGCTCCTGTGCAGTTGAAATCTTATGAACAAAGATGGTGGTGTAAGAAAATAAACTTATTAAAGACTCATTTTGTTAATATTATTACTTTATTCGGCTCAACTTTAGAACATGTGACGTGAGATTTCTTCTACATCCAACGTCTGTGGCAAATTTTTTTGAAGTACAACTTCAAATTCTTTGGAACTTCAAATTCTTTGGTGTAATATGTATTTTGAATTTGGAAAATGTTTTATTAACATAATTTAAGCCATATAATTATTTATTTATTTACTGCGCATGTAGCCAAATAGAAGAAAGCATGGCAGCCAAATTTTCATCTTGCATCACTCAAAAGTAATGCAGCCAACACTTTTTTGTCACTAAATTACACTATCTATATAATTATACATATTGTTCCTAAATTATGCTGACTAGCTATGTGCGCTAAACACAAACTCGTTAATTTAATTACGCCTAGCCTAAACTTCAACTAAACCTAATCACTACACCAAGGGTTAGACCTGCCTAATGTCTTCCATTAGTTCCTGGAAATGGTCTGCTGAACGGTTCTTGGTGTCAGGATGCCACAAATATTGACAAATGTGAGCATCTAGTGTTCTCTGTATCATCGAGGTAAACTGACAGATTTGTCTTATTAATTGGATGAGCCATTTCTAAAAGTTTTATTATTTGCAAGAATATCTCCAAGAACACACAAAGTTTGTTTTTCATACTGCAATAAATTCTACTTCGCTGCATGACCTTGATTATAAAGCAATAAAACCCAAGAAAAAGCATGGTCAGAACTTTTCCAAAATGACTGTTGCTAATCGCTTCCAGATTGTTGTGCACATGTATGGGAATTTTTTCAGAGGTTGGTAGGGTTGTTACAAATGAAGCACATGTTGGCTGCTATGCGAGAAGCAATAAAACTAATAGTCATTGGTCGTTTCAACCTGCTTGCGCATGTGCATTGGAGGACCTTTGGACTTAGAAAGTTTCTCGTGTCACATGTTCAAAAGCAATATATTAAAAGCAACTTTATTCTTCATGTATTAATGATATATTATTTTATTATTTTAGCATATCTTTACACTTTACTGAATTATAACTTGTTTCTACAACACTGTCTCTTTCACTTCTTTAAAATATATTTCTCAATATCTCTTTAATTAGTAATTACTTCAACTTAATTGTCACTGAACCTGATTACATTTCATCATATTATCATGGTTTTCTAAATGTATTGTAATAATTAATCTAAAATGTCCTCTACTATGTTTTTAAATGTTTGCATAGAGCAAATGTTGTAAAACTTACACATACGCACCTGTTTCACATTTTCTGTAGAACTGCAGATCATTCTCTCGTTGTGATAATGTAACAACAGTATGTCTGATAGCTTCCTATTAGTTGCCAAGAGCAGAATTGAATAAACAAATGACTTGATTTCGTATATTAAAAGAAGACAGGTGAAAAAATAGTAGTTTGATAAAAATTTGATTTGATTTGTTTTATTTTATTTTATTTATATATTTATTCCCCCCCCCCCCCCGACCAGATACTCATATATTTTCATCATTATGGTTACTGCTGATGGATTGTACTCTATAGTATTAACAAGGAAGAAGAAGCTGACAGTGTAATCAAGAGATTACAACAACTGTCCTTCTGAATTTATATTTTAAAAGTATAAGTGAAGTGTTGTTCACAATACATTTCTTGTAATATTATAATATCTGTGTTGCTTCACTATTACTAGCTTCAATTTTTACATATTATTAAATATATTTGTTTATTGCAGGGCTACAAACAGCTTATTTGAAGCCTTGAGTGAGTCTGTTTATGCAGAGGTAGCTACACTAATTTCAGCAAATCAGAATCGCCCTCATTTCTTGATCCAATTGTTCCGTGACCTTCAGATGATAAACTCAGATCCTCTTCGTCAAAGAACTCTGCAGTCAATTCACGAAGTTGTTAGTCGATACCTTGCTAATTGCCACCAAACAGAAAATAATCTTAATTCTGCATATGGTGAGAACCAGCAGCCTAACCAGGTATGCAGCAGTCATTTTCTTCTTTATTTTCTAAAATATAATAACTGCAGTTTTAATACTAATCTTCTAATTTAAAATAAAGAGAGTTGAAGGTTGTTACACTACATTACTAAAATGTTCTTACTTGAACGCATTTTGGGAGATGGTTTGCTCCCATTGACAGCATGTTTACAACTGATTTTGCAGGTTATTGTCTGGGGAATGTGTGTGGCTAGTGGTGTTCTCTGGTGCTGGGCTGATGAACCTCCAAAGAGGAGACCTTCAACTCTCTTTATTTTAAATTATGACACATCACTGTTACTAGCTTCTAAATCTTCAAAATTAATTAATAATCTTCTAATACCTTACAGAATGAAAATCCTGCTGTTACCAGTGACCTCATGCCTAATGGTAGTGCAGCCTCTTCTGATGAGGAACTTGGAAAGGTCAGTAAATAGGTAGCATTCTGGAAAGATACATGGATGTTCCTATTTTGAAAAATATGAACTAAATAAAAGGAGATAATTCTGTGAAAGTTATTATTTTGTGTCATCTATAAATACACATTGCTTGGCATGAACATCAGTAATATAAGGGTGGTATGTACAGATGTTTTAACATTATCTAAATTGCAACTTTAGTATTATCAAAAGTTTACCAGGTTTATGAATTTCTTATATGTTAGTGACAAGTTCTTCACTTTTTCAGTTAAATTCAATCGCAGAAAATGTTTTGAATCCATTAATTCTCAGATGCTTGCACTTTGTATACAAATTGTTGATGTAACATCGGTAAGGTTACTGCAGCTAGGTGATGGCATTATAGCCATCTACTGGAAGCAAAACAAATTTGTTGATGGAATCAATTCCTTACTCAATCTCTCTTCATAATAAATATTTTCTCCCAAATCATTAATTCTGTAGGTCCATGTAATTGCTTTAATAATTTAACTTAAGCAATTATTTGCCATGGCAGATAGTTATAATATAAGCAAGCTCATCCCCATGATTTTGCTTATGTTTAATTCATATTTCTAAAATGCCCCTTCACTCTGGTTTCCAAATTACATTTATCCAATGTAAATTTGATCACATTTTAAACACCTAAATTGATAAATGTCAGACATTTTACTTTCTGAAATTTTACCTTTTCGAAATTCTAACAAATGTTTCATGTTATGTTTATATTAAGGAACTATTAGTATGCATACATATTCTTTAAAAAATTGTTGAGAATTTATTATTTGTTCAAGGATGATGAGTGAATTTTAAAACTTATAATCATCTTTCATTTTTTGAGGTTACAAATATGTTTAACAGCTTTCTAATATTTAAAATTTTCAACCTTTTTATTCATAATATCAATATTAAAACAATTTGTTTAAGTAGTGTTGCTAATATGTGTATATTCTCTATCAGATGCATCTTTGCTTAGAGGTATACTTCTTAGTCTGTAAAATAAAGTATTAAAAACAGCAAATTTATGTGAAAAAGGCATATAGCTCTTACCTTTTATGTAATTATCAGCATGAATTGATTTTCTATAAATACCAAAAATAAATTTCTTGTTGGTTTTTGTTATCTTGAAGTCGAGAGATACATTCTTTTCAATTTCAATTGTGAATTTTACAGGTGTATCTGTAAATTTAAAAGCTTTAAAGCAGCAGCAACTTTAACATTGTTATATCAACAACTTGTAAACAAACTTGAAACAGCTGAAAATTCAAATATGAATTGTAAAGCGTATTCTGTATTTGAATATAAGTAAAAAAAAAATTGAATGAATTACACTCACATGACTTTCTCTATTCTTGTACAAATTATTTTCACAAACGCTTATTTTCCATCTACTTCATGTTAATCGAGATGTTAATCTTATTGCTAATTTTCTTGTAGATGCAAGGGGAATTGGTAGGCTTTAAGCGATAGTGAAATATTTTAAGAGCTGGTTCCTATGTGGAGTATTCCATTCTTTTTGCATTACCAGGCCAAAAAAAAAAATGAATAAGGATTTCCCATTTCAGAAAAAGTATAAGTATTTAAGGGAATAACAAGCAATATCTCGAAAATGGTTCACTGAACAAAAAAAATGCATATGACATAAATTGTGTATTCTAATGAGATCTACATTTTTTATGTAGTAAAATTTTGCCTATCTCTTATGGTTTACCAGTTATGCAAAAGTCTTTCACAATGAAGAATACTTTTGGAGACGTTCCCAGAAAATTCAAGATATACATTTTATTTGTCATGAAAGTATCTTAAATAGATGATATTTTAATCAAAATCGTTAGAGCCATTTTTGAGAAAACTAAAGTTTTCGAAAAATGTTCCATGTAAAGGGTAATCTGGGGTGGGGGATTTTCTTGAAAACCTTCATGTCGCATCTCTGGAAGATACTGAACCTAAATACCAAGTTTGGTGTTTATCCGACTGTTTGTTTCTGAGTTATGCTGTTCACAGACACACACACGGACATGTTTCCAAAAATGCTTTATATGCATTTAGTGCACCTCAAAACATATTTCCAGTGAAATCTCAGTATCGAATTTTTGGGTGGAATGCAATACTTCCCCTCCTTACTGTAGTAAGAAAGAAAAAAGTAGAGAAAGAAAAAATAAGCTAAGTATATGTCATTAATACATAAGAAATTCATATACTTATGTCTGTTTCATTGTTACTTACTTCAGTTTCTACTCATTATTAGCAGAGTAAGGCATTTTGTATTCATAAAATAGTAATCAGTGCTATGTTGAGCTGTCAACACCTTAATTGCGCTAAAATTCAGTCTTGCTCAAGAGTATAGTTCAAAATTGGTTTGTCCCTACAAAGCAGATGACTATTGAGTTTTGAATGTGGCTTTTGAAGTCATACAATATGAAAACAGTGGCATATTTGCCAACTTTTATGGTTTGCCCTTAAAATGTACGAGAGCTGAGACCTTTTTATGACTTTATGGCAAAGGAGACATTTTTACAACTTTATGCGCAGATTTAAAGTGTTACAAATTTTCACCATGGACATAACAAAGCATTAGATTCTATTGCATTATACTGTAACTTAAGATTACAGACTGAATATGCAGTGCTATGATAGACCAGAGCTGATCTGTGTATCTATCCTTCATCACGATCATGACCCCCCTTCACTGGGTTGCAACTAAATGCATAGCATGAAGATTTAAAATTTAATTGCACCACCTCTAGTAACCAGCAGTAAATGGGCGCAAATATTTAGTAATGGATGATGTAAGTTGTAAAGTAAACTCCTTCATTTAAATTATGTTATTCACATTATATGGCTGCAGGTATAAGTTTTCCATGTTTTGTGATAGTTTTGTTTTATAGTTCACATTATGAAGCATAAAGTATCCACTCTAAGTCTGTGTATAGCGTAGGAAGTGGTGTTCTTTACTAAAAATACTGTTTATTGTAGCACCAGAAAGAATTTCAACATGTATTACAGAAAGAAGCCAGGAAGGTCATCAATGATTGCTATAAAACATAATTCCCTTTTATTTTACTTGTAATTTTTACTTTCTCTACTAAGTATAGTAAGTAGGGGAAGTATTGTATTCCCCAAAAATTCAGTACCGAGATTTCACCGAAAATATATGTTTTGAGGCCCCCTGAATCCTGAATTTTCAAGAAAATCTCCCCACCCCAGATTACCCTTTACATGGAACATTTTTCGAAAATTTTAATTTTCTCAAAAATGGCTGTAACAATTTCGAATAAAATACCATAAGTTTAAGACATTTTTATGGCAAATGAATTGTATATCTCGAATTTTCTGGGAATGTCTCCAAAAGTATTCTTCATTGTGAACGACTTTTGCATAACTGGAAAACCATAAGAGGTAGACAAAATTTTACTACACAAAAATTGTAGATCACGTTAAGATACACAATTTATGTCATATACATTTTTTTTTTTTTTTTTGAGTGAACCATTTTTGAGATATTGCTTGTTATTCCCTTAAATATTCCAATACTTATACTTTTTCTCAAATGGGAATTCGTTATTGGTGTTTTTTGTCCTGGTAATCCAAAATGAATGGAATACTCCACATAGGAACCAGCTCTTCAAATATTTCACTATCGCTTAAAGCCTACCAATTCCCCTTGCATCTACAAGAAAATTAGCAATAAGATTAACATCTCGATATCTCAATTAACATGAAGCATATGGAGTATAAGCGTTTGTAAAAATAGTTTGTACAAGAGTAGAGAAAGTCATATGAGGTAACACATCAGATTTTTTTTACATTTACTGCAGTAAATTTCATACTATCTCAAAATTATTATGCTTTGCTGGGTGAGGCAAAGTATTACAGGTTTCAATTTCAGGAAATTGCCAAGTGGTATTCTACTTTCTGCTGCACTGTGAATGAATTTTTGTTTGATTAAATGAGTACCAATATACAAGGGTGATTCTGAAAAGTTTAGAATACCATGTTTTTCTAAAAACAAATGAAATTTATTTTTATTTGACAGCTACTTTCTAATGTTCTGCAAGTTGATTGCCGTGTAGTTTGTTTGATTTGCTGTAATAGTTTGTTAATTATCATTTAAAAATTTTTTCTTCACCCAAAAATGAATTTGACTAGAGAAGATTTCCAGGCTATGATTTTTTACGATTTTAAGTCATCATTAATGTCTAAAGTGTGAAAATTGGCTGTAAATGCATTTGGCAAAAAAGCCCCATCAAAGCAACAATTTATAATTGGCACAGTAACTTCAGAAGAGATCACTTTTTTTGTTAGTGAATTTTGTGAAGGACGCCCTAGTACTACTGTTATTGATGAAAATATTGTCACTGTTCGAGAATGCTTGAAGATCGACAGACATCTTATGAATTTATTCAGGTGACATTTGGCATTCGTATGATTCAAATACAAAATATTTTACATCAATAGCTAGACGTGAAAAAACCTTGCTGTCAATGGATTCCATATAAACTGACTCCTGACCAAAAACAACGGATTGATTGTAGCAGAAAAACTCGAAAAATTCCAAGGCAGCACTTCAAATTCAGTTTGGAATATTGTACTGGTGATGAATCTTGGATTTATTGTTATGATTCTGAAAAGAAACAATCAATTGGCTCAATGGGACTTTTGAACAGAACCCAAGCCTACAAAAGTCCAATGAATTTTCAATGCTGATAAGAAGATGGATGCTAGTTTTTTTCTAAAACGGGCCATGTTGCTACTATAGCATTAAAAGATAGACATACTGTTGCTGCCAATAGGTACACAAATGACTGTTTAATGCAGATTTTTTAAAAAGTTTTTGAAAAACACCCAAAAGGAAAAAATGTGCCATCATGACAATGCATCGTTCGCATATAGCAAAACTAACAACTGAGTATCTGGATGCCCTAAAGGGACCTCCACCATTGACCCTCCAGCATACAGCCCTGAGCTAGCACCTTGTGATTTTTTTTTTTTTTTTTTGTTTCCAAAACTTAAAGATAAAATGCCTGGAATCACGTTTTCGTCATCAGATGAAGCAGTGGAATATTATAAAACCCTGGTTTCTGAAGTGCCTCAGGAAGAGTGGCATCATTGTTATAAGGACTGGTTTTATCAAATGCAAAAATGTATTGATATTAAAGGGTAATATTTTGAAAAACAATAAAATCATATAAATTTTTTAAGACTAATCCTTTTTGATTTTCTAAAAATTTTCAGTGTTGCCCCTGTATAAGCAAAAATAAATGGTGTGTTAGTAATGTGAAACTAACAATGATTAATTGAATATCTGATGGGAATCCATTAATGGCATTTCAGTGCTGTCACCAGAAAAGAAGCTTGATGAGTTCCTTTTTTTCTTGCAGCAAAGAACATTTGCATAAGTCTCTTAGCTACAAACCTTTCTTACCAATAGAGTTTTTGTGGGGTATGCTTGAATATATTCCAGTTTGCTGTTATTGTAGAAGTTCAAGAACAGACCTTTAGTGGTTCATTTTCAGTTTTTCTCCCTCTTATTTAAGTTTGTTTGTTTCAGGATGAAGGCAACAATTATCATGTAAGTGAATCCTTTGGTACATCATTAGTTGGTCAGTGCACAGAATCACATATGCAAAACTTAGCAACAGTTGAAGAGGCTCAGACCATTGCGGAGAATGAGGTAAATTATTCCTTCCATTATTCAATGTCAAAGCTAGGATAAAAGTCCATAAGAAATGTCAGGTTTTAACTACATTCTCATTTAATTTGATAGCTGCAGGCTTATGTAGAGAATGTGGCAATTTTATGACCCACATGGGTCATATGGTATGGGGTAGCATGTTTGCATCACCTTAAGAGGTCCCAAGTTTGAATCTCAGGGTAATTTACCTGGATAAACTTTTTTCCTTATTCTCAGAAAATAAGGGTTGGATAAATAAGCTCTCCAGACCCTAGACTGATTTGAGCATCATTTGATCTTTTCATTCACCATCTGAAATGACTTACCATGATGTTTGCAAGTAAGGGATATTCATTATGTAATTGAGAGGAGGAATTGTAAAATACACTACATTTGTATGTGCATTTGCTATTTTGGAGCATTTCTTAGCATCTCTTTGTCCAGTTGTATGGCAAAGTACTCATGAATCACTGCAAATACAGGGTTATCCAAAAAGAAGGAACAGATTATAAATATTCATTTTTAATGAACGACAGTAGATAGCGACACATATGACAACATCATTCAATAGAGGAAAGTTCAAAGCTTTAAGCCCCACCTATTAGTTCCATTCAGTGCCTACAGCAGCACTGTGTTTGTTTACAAGAAAATGGCGATGCCACAGGAAAAGTCGTTTTGTGTGGTGCATTATGCAAAGAGTGAATCCATTGTTTCATTGCAGCATGCATTTCGTTGTAAGTTCAACAACAGCTGCCTCATCATAAAAAATTTACAATTGATACAATAAATTCGTAGAAGATGGTTGCGTATGCAAACAGAAAAGCAGTGGTTGTCCTTGCATAACAATTGGTGCTCATTTTGAACTCATAAAATAAAATTTTGAACTCATAAAATAAAATTTAGAACTTTTCTCTATTCAATGATGTGTCGCCATCTATTGTCGTTCATTATAAATAAATACAGTAGAATCTCGTTAGTATGTTTTTGCAGGGACCTAAGGATTTGGATGTCATAAGCGGGAAAACATGTTAACGAAAATGCAAAATCTGCAATTTAAGAACATAGGTAATAAAAATCTAATAATTACTACGTCTCCATGGGCAATTTAAATCGATTTTGAGTAGAATTTCATACTAAATACGATTCGTGTTTCCATGTTAAATTCAATATGTTTAAATGGATTTGGATACACAAAGCCTGAGAATAAATAATTCAAGCTTTTATTTTGATCAATTTGGATTTTTTAGGTTATGAATGTTTTTGAGAAAATAAATTGCGAATTGTGGAAGCAGCAATAGTGGTTTTGCTGTGTGTTTTATTATACGCGTGATAACAATTTCTGCTAAAAAAGAAAAAATTATGAGCGTGCATCGTGTTACGAGTATAATAGACGATATTATCTTTGGTGTATACAAGACGATTTGAATGCGGAGGTGTTTCCATGCAACAAATTTCGTTCCGGTCCTCTTCTGATCCTATTTTCCAAGAGAAAAGTTTTGTTTTAGTATTTTTCCCTTCTTTAAAAGCAGTTTCAATCAATTTAGGTTTGCTAACAATCGTGTTTAAGATTGACGGAGGAATGTTTAACTTCCGCCCTATATCGACATGTCTTATATTTGGATTGTGATTACATCATGGATTTTCAGTTTTTCACTGTTGGTTATTTACCTACTACACTTTTTTTTTCATTGTAAATGAAAAGTTAAAATACAATCTACGGTTGTTTGGTCATCACTCAACATTAGAAACTATCGTTAGCATTTACCTTGTTTACCATGCCAAGGTAAAGCATTCTCTATCCTGCCCACAGAAATCATGTCACACAAGTATTTAAATGCATGTTGGCTGCTGATATCCACCCCGTGACCAAGGATTGACCAAAGTAGCAAATGAGGACGTCAAACTATGAACGTGTTAAATGCCTATTCCCACTGTACCGATCAAGGATTGGCCAAAACAGCGAATGAGGACGTCAAACTTCAAACGTAGTAAGCGGGACCGGGAAAACGCACTAAGCAAATATTATTTATTATATTTGGTGATTTGGTACCGGGACTTTTATAATTCAACGTAATACACGGGAAAACGTGTTAATGAGGAACGTGCTAACGAGATTCCACTGTATTTAAAGTCTGTTCCTTCTTTTTGAATAACCCTGTATAGAGTTGAAAGTTTATATATAATGATATATGGTAGGCACATTTCAAACGAGTGAAATGTGTACAATATTAAGGGTGGTTAACATGAGAGTCACAAAGAAACTTAAGGTTTTTAATATCACTTCCTAAAATATTCATAACAGTATGTTTTACAAATGCTATTGCATTATTTTTACCACCGAAAGTACACTGGATACAAAACTCAATGTGTATATTTTATGACCTTCTTATTTATTAATTTCATTAGTTTGTATTTCTGCAAAGCATGGCTCTAGTATTTCAATCTTATTAAACTCTCTCTCCCCCCTCTTTCTCTCTCTCTTTCTCTCCTCCCATCCATATGAAAGGCCAATACATGTTTTTGGGCTTTATTTCCATTTTCAGGAAGGAGCAGCAGCTCTACCATCTTCCAGTTCATCACCACATGCTCTGCCTAGGAATGCTGCTTGGAGTATCAAGGATGGACTCACACTCTCTACTGAATTATCAGTATGCATATCCTTTAAAGTCAAGTAGATGTAAAATACCTTTTAAAATGATGCACAAGTAGCTTTCAGTAAGAATGTCAAGAGTTCTTCAGCAGCTTTTATTGTTCATATTTGCAAATCTATCTCAAAATCACACCAAACAGCTATTAACAGAATGACCTCACTATTTATTACAAATTGTCCTATAACAGATCTGTAGTTCAGACAGTAATTCCTATGGAATAGCTGTATTTATGCAAGCATTAAAAAGATTTTCTCAAACAAGTTTTTAGCTATTGTAGCAGTACAGTCTTTTACAGATGGCCAGGCTACATGGCTTAGCATATTATTTAACATTCTCTATTTTTTCAGGAAACTCATAACATTTGCTTCAAGTTCTAGAATAAATAACTTCTCATTGCAATAAACATCCAAATTTGATTTGGTATATAAACTTTGTCACTCAGCTGATCCAGGGATATGAGTGAATGAGCACTTGAGTTTTTTTTTTTTTCTTTCTTCCTATTAGCATAGGAAGATTTATAGGCAAGATTAACACAAAAGTTAACAAGTAAACATCATTACCGATATGCAATTGTTCCAAAGGCAAAGCCACCATTATGACCTTAGATGTTAAAAGCACTTATATAAAGGAACAAACAAACAAAAAAAACAAAAAAAAGAGTATTAATCCTTTCCAGCTTTACAGCAATCCTTACACTCTGCTGATACCATTCTCTTCCTCCTTACAAATATACAATTCTGCAACTTCATTTTCATAGTAAAGTGTTGCTGACAAATTTAAAGTATTCATAAAATAGTGCAACTTTTCCTAATTCTGTCATTCATCCTAAGTCTTTATCATAAAAGACTTTAAACATTTGTTTTCATGTCTGACACCCTGTTGATCAGCTGACAAAGCACTGGTTTAAAGAGTAAAGGTGTGGAGTTTCCTTTCTTTGGAATGAGAGTAAATGGTTTCAAAGGGTGATCTGTATGTCTTTGTGCTGCCATGAAGGAATAAATTTAGTCAAACCTTGGGCTTTATTACAATGCCTGAAGAAGAATTTATTAATTATTTACTCAGCAATATGGATATGTATGTGAAAGTTTTTCTGTATTTATCGAACACAAGACAGTGCTTTTTCCCAAGTTTTAATTTTGAAAACCACGGGTTGTCTTACATTCACAATATAGATTTTCGAATTAATATGCAGGAAAAAGTAAGTTTCAAATTTCATGGGTAAAGTGGTCGCAGTCAACGTTTCCCCAGTCGGCTACAAAGCGAACGGAAATCTTTGAAGCCTGACCATAAACCCATCAGTAAACGATTAGTAGGGTCTACCCATCCCTCAAATACAATGCGTGGTCCTTTCCTTAGCTCCACCAAAGCAAAGCGTTGTTGCAATGTCATTTCTGTTGTCACTTCGGTTTCAGTACGTTTTAGCAGCTGTGACAGTTAAGCTTATATCTTACTTCTTTAGAGAAGTTATATAGTGTTTTACTTAGTGCAATTTTGTATGTTTAGCAGTGTTTAATAGTTATTAGCATTTAATAGTTTAATTAAACGAACCAAGTTGCTGACCCTCCGGCCGCACCAACAAATGACTCTGCCGAGTACCAGTAGTGCCAAGAACACGAAGAAAGGGGGCTACAAAAGCTTTGAATAAGCAAAGCCAGATTTTTGTGTGTAATGTTCACGAACATGTAGAAAAGAACCCTTTACGTGGAAAATGTTTGCTATTGTTTTGAATTTCTCAAAAACAGCTATAACGGTTTTTAGTAAAATACCGCATGTTTAAGATATTTGCATAAAAAATAAAATTTGTATCTTGAATTTTATGTTCTGGGAATAACTTGTAAATTCTTCCTCGTTCTCAGCTTTTTGTATAACTGGTACACCGTAAGAGATAGGCAAAATCTTACTGTGCGTAAAATGCAGTCTCAGTAAAGGACACATTTTAGGTCAAATTATGTTAATCATTTCCGGGAAAATCTTTGTTATTGGTTTGAATTTTGAAATACAAGTTGGAAGTCATGCTAAGAGCATGGAATTTCAAAGTCATCATCTGGTTTTTAAAAATCTGACTATCGCTTTGGCCTATGAATCCTTATATTTACAATGAAATGTGCAATGAAATTTTATCTCCTTTAAGAAGAAGTAGATAGAAGAATAAGCTTTTGTAAAAGTATTTTGTAGAAGAGTGAATAGAGATAATCATGTGAATATAACACATAAGATTTCTGTTTTATTTTCTTTCTTTTGCCTTCCGTATTTTTACTTATCCTGTATTTTACAATAAAGCTATTCATTTAAGTAAACAGAAGCTGTTATGTTTATTAATCTTACATCTTAAACAATACACAACCTCTTCTTATATTAGCTTTATATTAATAAAAACATTGTTGTGAAGCAAATTTATCATGTTTTCAAAGCTACGTAAAAAAGCACCTATCTTCCAAGAGTAATACAAAGACCTGCGTTCGCTTTACGTTTTTCACCTGCTTCTTCTTTTTTAATTTTACATATTTACTGTTTTTGTTTACATCTTCTGGAACTTGGTTTTTCTAACATTCTGTGGTTACAGGACAAACAAAATAAAAAATAATTTCACCATAGCTCACCATAATTACAGTAAGCAAAACTGCAAACATGCAACCCTTATTTATAAAAATTAACTTTTAGGTTAAATAGCATAATCAAAAATGAGGCGTTGTTTTGGGAGTAAGAGTTCTTTTCAAAATAAATTCATATTTATGTATTTTAATTATTTAATGATAGTCCAACAATGTATAGTTCATTCGGAACATGTTTCTAAGTTTCTCTCGGATATATTAACATGCATTTCCATTCTTGTAGCGTAGTATATTAGTTCAGATCATCCTCAGTTATATTTTAAAGCTTTTGTAACATAAATATAATCATTATGCGATGCATAGTTGTTTACTGCATTTGTGTATAAAGCAAGCAGACAAACTGCATTATTGTATTCTGTACATATGGAAATCAGCTACAAAGTTTTGCTTTTAAATACTATTTTTAACTGTGGCAACAACGCGCATGTGTACATGGAGGTCACTAATATGTTTATGATGTTTGTGGTTAGGGAGGGTAGGGAACAAGTGTTTGGCTACTGCACAAAGGCCGCCGCTTGGGGATCCTTAGACTGCGACGACCTTATAGGATGTGTGTCTGGCAGAGGTGGACATACCACTTCCAGAAAATGCAGAAGGTTGCTGTGAAGGTCACGGTACATCAGACAGATTTTGTGTGTTTCATTTGGCTTTGTTAAATTAGCATTTTACCAACATTCCTAGGGGATTATAAGGTTTCTCCATTGCTAAAAAGATAGCGTTCTAATCACATGTTTCTTGTTTGCACCCAAGTCTTACATCCATTCTGGGTATAATCGCAGAAATTCGTCGTCATTTGTTTCTTAAAACATTGTTAAGAGTGTCTAAAATAAGTTGCTTCATAGAAGATGGAGAAAAGTGAATTTTATGTTCTGATAGAGCACTTCTTTTTGCATGGTAAGATGGTGAAGGAAACGGAAGAAAAGCTGAACAAGTATTATGGGAACTCTGCTCCATCACATGGCATGGTTCACAGAATTTCGATGTGGCCGTTTGAGCACAAAAGATGCCGTGCGCACAGGATGGCCAGTTGAGATCACAACGGAAGAAATGGTCAACAAAGTTCACAATATTGTGTTGGAAGACTGCCGAGTGAAAATCCATGAGATAGCCAAGACCATAAACATCTTGAGTGAATGGATGTATAAATTCTGCACGAAATTTTTTGTATGAGAAAGCTGTCAGCAAAATGGGTGCCATGACTGCTCATAGTTGAGAACAAGTGGAATCATGTGAACATTTCACAGGGATCTTTGAACATGTTCCAGTGCAACCCAAATGAGCTTTTGTGGCGTTATATTACGGTTGATGAAACTTGGATGCGTTACTATCAACCTGAAACCAAACAACAATCAAAGCAGTGGATTTCCTTCAGCGAACCTGTTCCAAAGAAAGTGAAACCAATCCATTGGCAGGAAAAATCATGGCAGCTGTCTTTTGGGATTCACAAGGGGTGATAGACATCCACTACCTGGAAAAGGGTAAAACAATCACAGATTCATATCATGTCACAATGCTGGATCAGTTTCACAAGGAATTGTTAAAGAAACAACCCTGTTTGGTGAAGTAAAAGGTTCTCTTTTACCAGGATAATGCACCTGCACACAAGTCGGCCATTGCCACCACAAAATTTGTGGAATTGGGCTATGAACTGCTACCTCACCCACCATATTCTCCAGATTTGGCTCCAAGTGACTTCTTCTTCACTCGCTGGGAAGAAATTCATGTCCAGTGAATGCATCATGGCAGAAACAACCTCATATTTTGCAGACTTCGAAAAATCATATTTTTTGGAAGGTTTAAAAAAACTGTAGAAGCATTGGACAACATGTATTGAATTAAAAGGAGACTATGTTGAGAAATAAAATTGATTTTTTGGAAGAAATTATTATTTTATTTAAAAAGTCACTGACTTATCAATCCACCCTCGTATAACAGATTATTTGTTAGCTTTTTGTTAAGTAATCAATACATACCCTTTCTCAGATTGTTCTTGCTGATTTTTTCTGCTTCTGTTTTCGTTAGCTTCTTCTGGACCACCTCCTACAACTACATCTTCACCTATTGTAAAACCTTATACTAATGTAACAACAGAAACCTACTTATTCTTAGCACAGATCAAGCCATTTGTTAACCACTATAATATTAAACATGTCCATTATCACAATCATTGTGAACAAATTATACTTGCACCAGTTGGAATGTGCACAAAATATGGTTTGCAACAACCGCCACTTTGTGCATGTGAATTACGATGGACAAAATGTGATTTCATACAAATGCACACAGTAAGAAAGAGCAAATTAAAAATTATGCAAATTCATGTTAAACTTAAAATTATCCAGGAGTTTGAGTGACTCCGGTAGCTGAGGTCTTTAAGGCACAGACTTGTGAATGGGAGGTCTGAAGTTCAAATCCTGCCAGGACCATCATCAGTGACTGAGGTCTTTTTTCCTCAGTCTCTAACTCGCATATGCTGGGGAGGTACCTCAAACTTAGGCCTGGAGACTGTTTCCATCGCATATTTCCTTTCCCAGTTATCATTTCATTTCATGTATCACCAGTGTCTGCCTGTGGTCCATATGGAGTAAGAGCAAGTGTTAAATACTAAAATGTATATAACCATTTGCAGCAATAATCCTCATCTCATGAGTCATCCCAAAGAGGAAGTTAAAATTGCAATTTGCCTTTTAGGACATAAATCTCTTACTGATATAATCCTAATGTTCTGGGATATACACAACTGAATTAGAGAGGTTTGTGGTTACATTTATGGAGGTGGATACAATAGCTTGGTCAATAGGAGTATTGCCAAAGAGTCACTTTTTAAATTCAAATTTTAAACTGACTTTTTAAAGTAATTCAGTGTCTTTAACCTTTGTGCTACACATGGGGGGAAAAAATGTTTCACAATATTTCTGTAATACTTTTTATAGGGTCGAGGAAGCAAGCTGGAGTGGGAAGTGCAGGGAGTGGTAGTGGACTTGTTACCATTCCTAAGAGATCATTTGAATGAAACCTGTACCCCTGCATTATTAGAGACTGTCCGAACATTAACACTGCAACTTGTACCAACAGAGAACCTTTCTATTGTGCCACCTTCTAAAGCAACTTCATCTTCATCTTCTGTACATCATTCTCAACTGGGATGTTGTTATCAGGGACAACTGGATGCTCTGTTAGAAGATGCTTTGTTGAAGTTCCAAGGTTGTAGGTAAGTTTGATTAAATTAAAGGATTTTTTGGAGAAGAAAACAAGATATTTAGCTGTCCTAGCTTAAAGTGAGAGAAATTGCATACTAGTGCATTTTCTGACAAGGGAATTACAAAATGTATTCTGCCTAACCCTAATGAAGCTTTGTCATTAGGGCAACGAGCACCATGTTGGAGTAAATTGCTTTGGAAGTAACATTTACTAAAGAAGTCCATACTACGGAAGTAGGTTACTGCAGGAGCAATTTACTCCAGAAGTAATACTGGAGAGCACAGTTACAATTTACTCTTTTAGTTATGACTACAGAAGTAAGAGCTCATTACTCCCGGAAGTATTGTTTTGTTTGCATGATTTACTTGACATAATCATGGATAAGGTTATGTGAGTAGGGAAAGGGGGAAACGATCAGCAAAAGAGGTAAATGTTTGTTGGTAGAGATAAAGAAAATCCATTTAAACAATATGAGTGTAAAAAGAGTTATAAAGAGCTGGAAGAGAAATCCTGGAAAGTCGTGACGGACGAGTTTAATACTTCAAGTGATGGGAAACGTACTGAAAAGCAGCTTAAAATTCTGCAAACAATTTTTCTAATCTTCATTTTGCATCACAAATCACTTGCGTGTTAGTAGAGGAATACCCTTTCCGATTTCGGATAAGTTCACCATATTCACAGATGGGCACAAAATAGTATCATGCGTTTAGTCAATTCCACCCACAATGTGTAGGAAATCTGCAAAAGTGAAGAAGAATTGCCTTTTATTTTCTGAACACTCATGTATATTTATATGTGTAGGTACCTTGCTTTTAACCTCAAAAGCACCCTAACAATGCAGTGAAATACAAGACCAGCAGACGCATGGTGAATGTTTATTTATAAGATCGCCTGTAATGCCAGGACATGAAGATAAGAAATACTGGTAAATTAAAGGTCTAATTGGCATGCACTTAACATAATGGGAATGACTCTTGATTGATAGTTCTGTTATTACTTTGAGCTATTGCTTCACACCGATTGGCTCTAATTACCATGTGACATCAAACTTGACATAGCAGGAAGGAAAAATTTGATATTGCCAAACTCTTAAGTTTCGTTGATATTTGAAAAGAAGCTAGAAACAGTGATGTGTATTGAATTTATTCTTATTAATTCTTAAGTTTCGTTGTGTTAAGTCTATCCTAAATATCTCCATTTAATGCAATGTTAGATTGTCACATTACTTTAAATTCATCATAATGCCGGCTTAAGTATCTGAAATGTTCCATAGGACACATTCATTGGACACGTAACAATAATTGCAGTTTGGGTTACAGAGCTGAATTCCTGTCTGAATTTTGCTGTAAATGCTCTCCAAGCAAGTTCAAAAGGCATGTAAAAGATTCTTTTCTAATACCGAAACGTTCATAGAACTCTTTCTCTCTGTATAAATATCATATGGTTCTTGCATACCACTGTCGTATTCCTGTTGTTTTCTTTGTCAAGATCATCAATGTAACCCAAGTAATCGCTATTTTTTTCATTGAGATCATCAGTGTAATCTAAGTAATCCATGAACATGTCAAAATATCTTCCTCCAAATATGATACAGTATTCTAGTTCAGTTGGCCGGTTAGTTACTCCATCCAGGTCACAAGAGTAAATTCTAACCTATCTTTGTGCTGTATTTAATTCCGTAGTAACATACAACATGACGGTGCTCTCCGACATTTACTTCTGCAGTAATTTAATCAGGGAATATCTGAAAAGAGTAGCATGCTTCAAAGTAGTCTACTCTTGTATGGAAGTCACCGAGTGTTGACTTGAATAATAGTTTACTAGGAAAGTGGAGCATACTCTAGGTTGGTGCACGCCACCCTTAGAAATCAAACTGATAACGGTAAGCAGTAAATTCAGGATGGACCATGGAAACCAAACTGTTTTTGACATGCAATAGTTGATAATGAATGCGCGTGGGTTTTTGGTTTTTTTTTAATGAATATGATAAGCTGTTGTGATGAATGACTTGTGTTCTATGTTAGTGTTACAAAATGTAATTATTAAGTTCTATTGCCAGTTTTGAAAATTGTCAATTTCCCATGATCCATCTTAAAGTCCAAGTTTCATAAAATATAATTGTGCAAAATAGAGTATATAAATACTGTGTAGTTCTTTCTTGCATGTTTAAAGCACGAATTACTCTCGCTCCAAGCATCACAGATGAAAGTATTTATCACTCATCGTTAACTTCCTCACATTGATTATTCTGTCTTTTTGAAGGAAATTTTATTGGCATTTGAAACCATGGTGGTCACTGTAATGCAAATTTTGCTACAGTAGGCTCTTGATTATCCATAGGCAGATTAACTGCTTTGTGATTATTTTAAAATATTTCTTTTTTTATTTATTCTTCTCCCTCCCTCTCTTTCCCTCTCTCCCCCTCCCTCTCCCCACCTCTCCCTCCCCTCTCTCTTGTATAGTTTGTATTCCAAAGCGATTTCTTAGTAACATGTATCTCAAAGTGTTTCAATGGACACTCATAATATGCTAAGGACTGTAGAGTAACTCTTGCTGGTAAGCTTTCGCTTTTATAGTATACTTAATTGTTCTCTGTCCATTCATTCTTCAAACAGGAATCCCTTGGTTCCTTGGTCAGAATATATAAAGGAACATAAATATGTAGTCTCAGCTTTTGCATTAATAGTTGCACATCATCATCATCTCCTCCTCCTCCGCCGCCGCTCGTCCCTGAAAAACATATCTATCATTCAGCAGTTCTTGAATGGACAGACAATTCACTAAATTATCTTGAACAACTATGATTCCTTGGTGTCTGACAAATTAATGCTTTGTAAACTGTGATACAAAAAGAATGCTCTTCTTTAAAATAACTGTCAATAAAGAAATTTTTCTAGTAGGTGTGATGATTGTAAAGTTATGTATTCATTTTTTTTTTTACTTTTACTTTCGGTCACTTACATCGCAATATTCCGAGTTCCTTGTTTCTTTTCTTTGGCTTTTAAGTTACGTCCCGCTTGCATACTATTTCTTTGGATTGGGACGTGGCTTTAGGCTTCCTGCCTGGCGCTGCCTGCCGGCCAGAGGGCTGACCTCGTTTTTGGGTCGGTAACGTGCCACGTTGGTTAGATAGGAGGTTTGAGTGTGGCAGTGAATGCGTGGCAGTTGTCAGTGTGAGAAGTGTTGGCCTGTTTTTTTAAGACTTATTGAATTTGAGAGCTTCCTACAGGAATTCTATATCCACTACTGTCCAAGGTAGGATTTTGTGATTCAGCTCACTTCTGTTGATTCATAGTGGAAAGTAATTACGCCCATTTCGTAAGCCAACATTTATTTGAAGCGATCGTAAGTGACTGGAAGTAAAAGATTTTTTTGATAATTTTAGTGTATTAAATCTTGTGTATTTTGCTTACTCCTTCAAGTAAATGGAAATGTGGGGGTTCCTTTAAAATCCTGTGTTTTATCTTCCCCACTTTTACGACCTTATATTGCTAGATTGGTTTTCCTGGTTCATGTTTGGCACTTTGCCATTCCGGTTGAAGGTCAATTACAAGGGAAAGTCAAATTTAAAAGTGCCTGTGTCACCTTTTTGGGTTGTTAAATCGTTCAATGTTAGAATTGTGTATATGCTTTTAATATTTTAAATGGTTTATTCCCTGAAAAAAAAAATATTAGCAGTGTGAAGGCGAATGTAGATTTAATCTCATCTGCCGCCTTTGACTGCATTATTATTACAATATACCTACTTTGCTTATTGCATTCTTTTACTGTGTTAATATTGAGTTTTGGTAAGAGTTGTCTTTATATCAGGGAACAAGCTTTTATTTTATATCTTTTCGTATTTGAAAGGCCTTAGCAAGCTTCACCTTAAAATGTAGTAATTTTGTATTGCTTTCTCCTCTGGATACAAGATTTATTTGCTTTGTATGAATTTTCATACCATTATACTAATATTCTAGCATCACCACTAATTTTTAAGATTTCACGTTTTACTAGAGTAATGCACATATGCACTATATAGCACATATCCATTAAAGTTTCCAATATTTATATATGCTGAATTCAGTGGGGTTGGAAAGTTGACTCTTAGCCATTTTTCATTACCTTGTGGGTTTTGGTAAAGACACTTTCTTAGGTGTTTAACCTTGTGCCTTTGTTGGCTTGTATAGCCTGATTTTAGTTTTTATATTTCTTACCTTTAATCACAGTTTGAATCTAACTTGCATTATCTTTACAGTTCTCACGATTTGCTATCATCATTTTAGTGCATATGTGTTGTTGCTTAACTTCTGTGGTTGTTAAGTGTTTTCACTTACTTTTTATTCTGGTGTGAAGGTTAAAATTTTCCCTTTCTGGCAAAGGTAATTAAGTTTTTGATTCAGGCTTTCTTTCACTGGTTTCTATTTTTAAAATTTTGGAAATACTGCTGTATCATTTTGATGCATATAGGGGGTATTTTAATATTAGATTTCATTGGGGTTTAAAGATTTTTAACCTTAAAAGCAAGTATTATTTCTAATCAAACTTCTATTTTTATTTCGGGTTACATTTATTTTGCCGTGCCTTGGTATAGCTTAAAATTTGTAAATTGTCTTAGTATAACTAGGATATTGTTATATTTAGTTCTCTTGTTAGTTTTTTTTTACTTTCAATTTGTTTAAAAGCCACTGGGTTAGTTATCTTCCTCATGGTTAAATTTGCTATTACTTTAAATCTGCTTTAATATTTTTCAAGCTATTACTTGCTGACGAAGTTTCAATTACTGTGCTTGCCTACCCATTTTGGTTTAAAGCTAAAATGAAGAATTTAACTTCTGCTATTAACTTTAATCAAAGATTTAATTAATCAGTGGCAGCTTATTATACTTCTGATTTTTGATTAATGATTTATGGAGTCTGTTATGTTTAGTTTCCTTGTACCTTTTTTATTGTTTTTCAGCTCTTTGATTATTTTATTGTTAATACATTCGTGATTCTTTCTGTCTACAAGAGAGATTATGTATAGAAAATAAAGCATTTTGATACAGATTTTCCGTTTGTGATTACAAAAAGAAGTTTGGTTTGCATCCAGTTTTCCCTGTGCATATACCATAGATGTCACATCCTGATTCTTTGTTTTGTTTAATACCCCCTGTGGCATTCGTTAGGGCCTCCCTTATCGTCTTGCTGGCGTCCCCAGGTGGCAGATGTTTATTGTAAGCGGCTGCTTGGTTTCGGTGGCTCCATCACGTAATTTTACCTGGTGAAGCCACCGATATCATTGCATAGGATTTGAAAGATCTTACTGGTATGTTTATGGTAAATAGAGCAGAATACGTAGTATAGGTTTTTAAAATGTAAATAGCTAATATTTGCTAAGAAAGTACTACAATATTGTTAACCATACTTGACATGCAAAATGTATTAATAATAGATGCTTGCCAAACAAATTGCACTGACAGACATCTTCTACAAAATGGTAGTTAAATAGTAATTTCTGCAGTGTAATATCTTAATATGTATAAAGATTAATTTGGAGTATATGTAGAAGTTTGGAACAGTGAAATGAAACAATCCCTCACGCTATGTATAAACGTACCTCACATTTGTAAATACTATAGGGATTATGACAATTGTTGAATTAACTACTGTTTTGCTTTATCTGCAGTAGTAATCCCATGCATTACTACATAATCAAGAGTCTACTATACATAATTATTAGTGAAGAACGCACACAAGAATTTGCATTTGATAAGCCGTATTGCCAATTGGTTTTTGTTAACATGATGGCCATTTATGTTCATTGCAGGGCATGTTATTAACTAAAACAGCAAAAACAAGG
The DNA here is from genome assembly GCA_030765065.1 of Deroplatys truncata. Lineage (NCBI taxonomy): Eukaryota > Metazoa > Arthropoda > Insecta > Mantodea > Mantidae > Deroplatys > Deroplatys truncata. The sequence continues at coordinate 102,434,405 of CM060985.1, forward strand.
AATATTTGCAGTATGGTACGTATACTATACCGCACATGGAACAAAAAAAGGAAAATACTATACTGTTTCTTAAGAAACAGTCTGGCAACCCTATTTACGCATGTCCCTTTTACTATCTGAGTTTGCCAGATTTCCCTTTCACTCTTTCAAAAATACTGTTAAAGAAGGTAAGTGGTCAAGAATTGGTGTTAATATTGGTGCTAACATCAGCTGTTAAGCATAGGTTTCAGACATTTTTTGCTGCTAAATATGTTTTTGCAAAGTATCCATCATACTTAGATGTTGTTTAATCTAAACTATTGTTTCTAAATCATTTTTGCAACTTTTTATTATCCTGTGTGTTTTATTTTTAGTCTGTGTCTAAGCGTGCCACATTACTCTGAATCAAGATTTAATTTTTTGAGTTTTTTAGCATGGGTGAATTTCCTTTACAGCATTATTAAGGAAGAAGATAGAATACAAAATTGTTGCTCCAATTAGAATTTCTTATGGTACATCTTTATTTCAGATTGCGTGATGTAAGTGAAGAACTGCTGAATGCAATTGCAGATGTTTTGCTCAGTGAGCTTACATTCCTACGGTTGGTAGATACGGTTAGCAGAGGGGACAACAATGTGAGTATTTCTCTTGTGATCTGATAAAGAAACAACCAGCAACTGTTGAAATGCATGTCAGCCAGTTAATAATGTCTTTAAAATAATAATTAAGCATTCAGAATAGATGACAGCAGAAATGGTTTAATGGAGTTCAGGCTGGCTCACAATAACCGAGAACTGTAACCAGGACGAAACAACAAGGTTAAAATAATACACGTATTATTATGTGAACATTCACAATTAATGAGAAACTTTTCCAGATCCCAAGAACAGGAAAGAAGACTTGGTCAAGTTTAAACTTTCCCATTCTAATTCCCAGTCACGACACATTAGATCTATAATTAGATTTGGAAAGCAAGATTGGGTTTTCTTTTAATATTTTTACAAGACCCTGATGAAGTACATTAATTACTTTCCTCCACTCAAATAATATTAGTGAAGTGGTTGAGTCCATACAGAACAAAATCAAGAAAGAAACAAGCACCTTGCCAACATCTTGATACCTTCTGTTTATTGCCTTGGAATATATTATACTGTTGCATATATGGACTTGATACTCAAGTTTCTCAGAAAGCGCTCACTGTTGTGCATATATTTTTTGTGCAACAGTTTGTGAATGAAACATTTATTCCTTTTAAACTCGTGAACTAGGGGAAAGCGCTCCCGTGTTTGCATAATCAGTCAATATGTTTAGAATATCTATATCACGTAGATAACATAAGTACAGAGTGAGCCAAAAGACTCCGAACCACCTGCGCAGTGTTTTTCCTGTCCGCGTCCTCAGCACTCGTTGCCGTCTGTCGCTATCATAGAAAGGCACGGATGAAACCTTACAACATTTTTAAAACTACTTTTAAAGGCTTTACTTGCCAACTTTACGAAAGGATGCTGAAACTGGCCACTGCCGTTATCCATACATTTTTGGCACCTCTTTAGCAAACTATCCATTACTCGCCATAGTTCACGTTGAGAAATTTCCTGGCAGATATTTTGTTTTAATTCTTCCAGGGTGTGTGGGTTTGTGTTGTACACTTTATGTTTTAAGTTATCCCGGAGGGGTATTTTATGAACAATATTACCGGCTGCATGGTGTTTTTCCACTGGGTGTGTGGAAATATGATAAAAACATGATAATGCACTGCTGCTATAAACAAAGTCATGCTGTTGTGGTTTTGCTTTGCAATGTGAAGTGTAGTTTTGAGTTGACGGCATTGTGATACATATTACAAGTTATTTATTATTTTGTCCTGTACTTAGTCACAAGTATATTATGGCTCAGTATATGTTTTCTACTGCACAGCATGTATTTCTTTATTATTCATATGTGTTAACTCGGTCAACTCGCCAAGTGAAAGTACAATTTGCAAAAGATTTCCAGGTGTAAAAGTTCCAGGCCGTACAACAATCCATGAGCTTTACAGTAAATTTTAGGCCACAGGAAGTATTCAGGCTAAGAAATCTAAACGGCAGCATTCAGTTCTTACCGAAGAAACATTAGACGACATCGGTCATCGTTTGGAAAATTCCCCCCAAAAATTCCATGATGGATAGTTTCCTAAAGAGGTGCCAAAAATGTATGGACAATGACGGTGACCAGTTTCAGCATTTCCTTTCATAAAGTTGGTAAGTAAAGCCTTTAAAAGTAGTTTTAAAAATGTTGTATGGTTTCATCTGCGCCTTTCTATGATAGCAGCAGATGGCAACGAGCGCCGAGGACATGGCAGGAAAAACACTGCACGGGCGGTTCAGAGTCTTTTGGCTCACTCTGTATAAGCCTCTTTCAAGTAGGCTTTTGGCATTACAAGATGTATGCTTCCCTTGTGAGGTTTTTCTTGTTGATTGAAGTTGCAAATTACTGATAAACATATTTGATGGTTTCAGGAAAATAATGAAGAAAATCCACCTATAAGAGATTGCAGTGTGGAAGAGCATAATCATGCTGATGACATAGAAGCTTCACGTTTCATGAATCCAGAAAGTAATGAAACAGTAAGTAAGAATAATGCTAAATGAGAACAGAATATCAAAAGTAAATTACATGGAAAAATTCACAAAGTGAAGCTGTTAAGCTTCTCGAATTTAAAATTGAGTTTAACACCACTTAACTTGTTCCACTTATTGAAATTACCTAAACTCTTCCTGAGGTAAACAAAGGCGAGAAGCAGTCCCAAGCACGTGGCCACAGTGAGTGCTCTCATTGGCCCCTGACCACAACACTCAGAGTAGAAAATAGATCTCATCTTTTCTTTATGTCATTACTTTTAAAATGAGCTAATGGATATATCTAATGATTTCATTGAAATATGCTACATTTTCATTGTTATTTGGAAATGGATACGAATAAGTGTATTGAAACTAAGCAGATATCATATATGCTGTGCACGTGTTGCACAGAGTAATACAAAAGTGTGTTTCTTAGAGCAGATCCAGTATAGCACATGTTTTGTATGCTGTTGCCTGAATCATCAGCTAGCATCGATTGCTAGATCCAAAGAGCTATTCAGGTGTAGTCTAGTGTTGGCTTTAGGAACTTGAAGGTTGAAATACCTTCTTGAATATCAAAATTCATGAGATGTTTCTCATGTTTCTTTATGTAAATTTTCTCCCAAATGTTCAGCTCATTAGCAAAAATGATGAGTGACAGCCAATTTATCCATTTGAATTTTAAGTTTCTTATGTATTCCTTCAATCTTGTATCTAAGTTTGTTAGTCTTATTGGTATAGGATTGTTGCAGTTTGCACAGTTCATTTTATAGATTCCAGATTCCTTATTTGGTGGTACCTTTATCAAGTATCTTGGAACTTAAGAGATTTCTTATACTGTATTTATTTACTGGAGCCAAAACAATGTAATAATTTATAAAGGTTTATTAGCATTTGTTGTAGCTTTTGGATGATGTGAATTACTTTAGTCTTTATTTTTTCTTCTTTTCTTTTTTGGAGTGAAGGAAAGGAAACAGATTGTAATTTGGCATATATATTGAAAAGACAATAAAATTACATTAAAGCAAACCATTTAATCCCTAGGACACATATACATGCAATAATTAATAGTTAGGTATATTTTAAATGATATTATTAACAATTAATATAATTTGAATTTGAATTAATACTCCATCCTCCATTTATTATCAGTATTTACCTAGAACACATTTCCTTAGGATCTTCCTAACATCATCAGCTCATTGAACTGTTACTTAGAAGTTAGAGACAGTGAAACGAAACAGTAATTTAATTGAATCTTGAGTCGGTGGATACACTAAAACTTCACTTGCTTGAAATTAATCCAACATGTTTCAAAAGCACCACTTGCTTTCATCTTCAGCTTTTTTCCCACTGAGTATGCCGGGAATTCAGGTCCATAGATGTAGGTGGCATGGAAGTGGTGTCATCTGGTGTGTCCATGATGAAGCTGCTTAGGTTGTTGAGTGGCAGGATTTCAAAGTTCATTGCCATTTTCAATAGTATGATTATATGTGTGTTTTCCCAAACTTTTAGTTTTGTTGGATTGGTGATGCATTCCAGAAGTCTGACTTTGGGGTTGATGTCGTGGTTTGTGGTCCAAAAATGGTTTGCTGTGGCAGATTTGTCCATCTGTTTATTGGATATACATCTGAAGTGTTCTTTCCTTCTGGTTTCAATATTTATTTTTGTTTTGCCAACATACACTAAGTCACAATTTTCACAGTTCATTGGGTAGATTCCAGATTTTTGTTCTTGTGGAATTTTATCTTTGACAGGGGAAGCTAGTAGGTTCTGAATTGTGCATTTATTCTGTGGTGCCAATGATATGTTGTATTTTTTAAAGAATTTACTAAATTTGTGATTAAGCTTAGAATGGTATATGAATTTTATGAATTGTTGTTTTGGTTCCTGTGTATAGAGGGTTGTATTTTCTCTACTGTTTTTTTGTTTCTGGAACTTTTTTATTTTTCTGTGGACTATGTTGGTGTAGCCATTTATTTCTGCTATGTGGAGGATGTAGTTGTATTCATGTTCATATTCTTCTGTGCTGAGGGGAAGGTTGACAAGTCTCTGGACAAGGCTCTTGAAAATGGAGTGTTGATAAGGTATGTAATTGACTGTGTGTCATTCCATGTCAAGTCGCACAAATTGCCACAAAATTTGACCATCATGTCTCCGATTCACTTCAAATTTTGTCCATGGATTATAAAAACAAAGTGAATTTATTTAAAGGTGAGTCGGAATTGTTACACTAACATCACTTAAGTGAGTAAACTTAAGTGATGTTAGTGTAACAATTCCGACTCACCTTTAAATAAATTCAATACACATCACTGTTTCTAGCTTCTTTTCATTACAATATCAACAAAGTGAATTATTTTTAAATTCTTACTTTTTTTAAAATCGCAATATCTTAAAACATATTGTGCAATCCAACTTGTGAAAAGCGGTACACCTCTCTTTAAATTAGAATATCTCACAAGTGATAAGTGATAAAATTGTTATAAAGTGCAATGCAAAGCTTAATTTTAATCTTTTACTTAATATTTATTATATAGTGGAATCTCGTTAGCACGTTCCTCATTAACATGTTTTCCCGTATATTACGTTCAATTATAAAAGTCCCGGTACCAAATCAACAAATGTAATAAATAACGTTTGCTTAGTGCGTTTGAAGTTTGACGTCCTCATTCACTGTTTTGGCCAATCCTTGATCGGTCCAGTGGAAGAAGGCACTTAACACGTTCAAAGTTTGACGTCCTCATTGGCTACTTTGGTCAATCCTCGGTCACGGGATGGGTACCGGCAGCGAATCACATGCATGTATGTAAATATTTGTGTGACACGATTTGTGTAGGCGGGATAGAGAATGCTTTACCTTGGCGTGGTAAATGCCAACGATAGTTTCTACTGTTGAGTGTTGACCAAACATACATAGATTGTATTTTAACTTTTCATTTGCAATGAAAAAAAGAAAGTGTAGTAAATAACCAATAGTGAAAAACTGAAAATCCTTGAAATAGATCAGAATCCAAATATGAAACATGTGGATATAGTGCAAAAGTTAAACATTCCTCCATCAACCTTAAACGCAATTGTTAGCAAACCTAAATTGATTAAAACTGCTTTTAAAGAAGGGAAAACTGCAAAAACAAAACTTTCCTCTTGAAAAATAGGATCAGAAGAGGATCAGAATGAAATTTGTTGCATGGAAACACTTACCGTATTCAAATCGTATTGAATACGCCAAAGATACATTCGCCTATTGTACTCGTAACATGATGCACGCTCATAATTTTTTTTTCTTTTTTAGCGGAAATTGGTATCACATGTGTAATAAAATGCACAGCAAAGCCACTCTTGTCGCTTCCATAATTCGCAATTTATTTTCTCAAAAACATTCATAACCTCAAAAATCTAAGTTGACCAACATAAAAGCTTGAATTATTTATTCTCAGGCTTTGTGTATCCAAATCCATTTGAACACATATTGAATTCAACACAGATTGTACTCAAAATCGATATCAATTACCCATGGAGACGTAGTAATTATTAGATTTTATTACATAACTATATTCTTAAATTGCATATTTTGCATTTTCATTAACACGTTTTCCCGCCTATGACATACAAATCCTTAGGTCCCTGCAAAAACGTGCTAACGAGATTCAACTGTAATTGATATAATTAATTATTTACATAAATTTTTAAAATCCAAACATTTAAAAACTATATATACCTATTAACACATTTGTTTAAATTTCTATAAAAATTATAAATAAATTCCTTGTAGTTTTTTTGTATATATTTGCATAAAACAAAGATGGGATCCTGTATAGTTAATTTTAAATAAATTAACTTAGAAAGCTGTGCATAGCGGGATTCCATCGTGGTGCGGCTGGAGAGTAGCAACAGCAGTCTGCCATTAGATGCCTTGCCAATTGTTCATAGCACTTTAGTTGCACTAGTTTGTTCACATGTAACTTAAATTTGGCATACAGTTGAGAAACTTTCAAGCTTTCAATCTTATCCTATTGGAGGCCACTTAATTACAATTTAAATGTGCACTTTTCCCCCTTCAGGCTCAAATTAATATACCATTTGGTTATTGTTGTATTATTGGTTGATGGAATAAATGAATTTAGTTCTAAGGTACCCGGGATCGCTTTTGCATTGCTGTATCTTGCCTTAAAGTGGTCACTATGTTCTTGTGGATTATTCACGCATTGGTGCTTTGTAGCACACAGTCACTGTTTTCAGTGGTTGGTACTTTGGGAATTCTTTTTTTTTGGACATGTATTACATGTTCTCCATTTTTAATTTTGTAAGGGTATTGCGGGTAAATAAGCTAATGATTTCTGCCTTGTCTTATTCTTGGAAAAATTAAATGGATTGAAGCAATATATTTCTCCAGTTCACTCATTATGCACTTTCAGAAACCACAGAGCTAAAAATGAACTTTTAACACAAAAAGCTGAACACAAAGTAACATTTAAAATGAGATAGTGGAGAGAGGTTTCATAGAATATCAGATTCCAGCTGCTAAGTTACACCGAACACCAGAAGTGATAGCCTATCATGTTCATACTGTGTATTGCATCGACCAGCACGGCGTGCTACTACAGTGTAAAGCTCTCAGTCAGTAGCCTATGCTCTAAAACAGTACGCTCTAACACAAACTGTTTAAAACGCACTTCTAAGGCAGATCCATCCCGATGTTAACAGGTTTAAAACAAAATATATCACAGATTCCTTCTGTATTTTTTTCAGTTTTTTATGTTATGGGGTTAAATATGATATTGTGGTTTAAAATATTCATACTTTAAAAGGTGATTGTTTTTTATTCTGAATAAGGAAAACCACAATATATTTATTTACAAACCAACATATTATTCTTATCCCTGACCATTCTGTATTCCAAGAATAAATTGCTTTTATGTAACGCTGTGCACTTATAAGAAAAATGTTAAGTGCGCTGTAAATCCTAAAATAAATTTATTTTCTCCAGAATGTAAAATACATGTCCATTTATTTTATGTGTGTTCAGTTTGATGTGGAGTGATGTGGGTTTTCTAAAAATGCCAAATGAGAGATGGTTTTGTTTCCTGAAGACATTTAAATGTAAATATGGGAGGAACCTGCCTTTCTCTATTTCAAGTGTGAACTGTCTTGTAGGTTGAGGTGTTTTAGAGCATCATCTGTGAGTTTTGTGGGTAGTATGGCAAAAACATCATCTACATATCTCACCCAGGTCTTGAACAGCAGTGGGAAGGCTTTAGTAACAGTTAATAAACTGTTTCTAGAATATGGCATAAAATTCACTTCATATGTATATGTGTAGTGTATTTATGTATGTGTATGCGTATGGCTTTGTTTCAGAACTACCATGGCTCTCAAGAAGTGAATCTAGGGACAGAAGCTTATAATGGAGACCTTGCAGAAGCTGACCAGTCTCGCCATGAAGAGACTGGTGCAGATGTAGAAGCAGAGAGTGCAGCTGCTCTAGGATTGGATATTCCTACTAGCAGTCATGTTGAAGCTCAGGGTAGTCCAGCAGAAGGAACTGCTTGTGCTCTTCATGAGAATAATGGTGCTGGTAAAATAGCAGAGGTAAGTAAGAATCCAGCATTCCAGCTTATTGCACAAGTTTTAATTTCTCTATCACATATGTACCTATGGTATAAGAAGCATTGCATTTGACTAAAAACCTTGTTATTGATATTTCATAAAAATACTTGTTTTGAGGCAGACATAAAAAGAATCTTGTAGCCAGTTGCCTACATTTCGCTCAGCTTGTTGTGAACTTTGGGCTCTTTTTCCTGCTTATATACCTGTGGTCCCCAATGGCTCTGCCCTTTGTTTCTGATTGATCTGCCAATGGTTACGGGTTCTAACGGTGATATTTCTTCGTAGTAGTGGAGCTATTTTTTGTTGTCTTTTTGATGTTGTCTGCTTCCTTGAGTATTTTGAAGTCTTCTTGGTTACCATTTCTTTCTTGTGGCAGGAACTGCTGAGAGTTGCTATCAGTCCTGAGGTAGACTCGTGGTTCCGTCTCTCATCAGCTGATAGTTATTCAATGGCTGCATTTTCCATGTGTAGGGCTTCCTAGTATTGCAGAGTTATTTTCTGCTGTCTCTATTCATAAAGCTAAGAATACCTATGTATACTTATTGGAAAGTTAAATCAGACTTGAAAAATTCACTGCATAGCCAGGACTCAAACCATTGACCTTAGCTCTCTGTGACATTGTTCTTACCACCTAAGCTGCCATGGTGAATGATTGGACACATGTTAAACCCTCTCATCTGATTCAGGTATCCATTTAGACCATCAACTCACTTTAGAATACTTCATAGGTGAATTGCAATGCTCTTATCACTTGAGCTACCATAGTGTTATGCACATTAAACCCTCTCATCTGATTCAAGTATCCCGGTAAACCTTAAGGCGGTGTTCTTTGACATTATCTGTATGTAGGCAGTAAGTTAGAAAGTTAAATATTATTACATATTTAAAACTCATAATAATGCTACTGATTACAAAAAGGAGAGAATTAATGCAGCAAGAAACTTGCAGATTGCAGCATGTGCAACTGCAATCTGTATGACATGAAGAATCGATAGATTCACTGTAGAAGTCCTGCATACAGCTGTAATGCCTCAGCATAGATCTAATTTTCAAATTCTTTGCATATGCTCAGTAAATTTAAATACGATGTTAATAAAGCTGGATCGTAGACAACTGTAATAAGATGAATTATTATTAATTGAAAACATTCTTCTAATGTAAGATGTCATTCAGAATAAATGCACAAACTAATAACTCGGAAAAGCTTATACATTGTGAGGAACCTAATCATGAAACTAAACATTAAACCTCTTTCAATTGCTTTCACCGCTAATAAAGTAGGAGTGTTTACATTACTTATGGGCTAATCATATTTATTTTACATTTTTTTAGAGTGAATATGTTCAAGCAGATGGAAACTGCAACATTATTCTGGACATTGCTGCTGGAGAATACAAGACTGAGGTACTAATTTTACTCTCCAAATTTCATAAAAAGAATACGATTGCAGCCCTTGGGAATAGTCCACTATCAATATGGTGTTCTATTGTAATAAATGTATTAGGGCAATCAAAATTGCTCTTAGTAGGCTTTTAATGGCAGGCAGATGAATACAGTCTGCACAGCATTACAAAAACATATCAAGCACATTTTTGAAAAAGCTTCCATATTTTTCTTCAGTTGCATTAAGGCTTTAATCCTTAATCACCTGAGCAATAAAGCCTTGAAATGTTGGATGAAAAAATGTTAAGTCTGGACTATGGTTTTCTAGTGACTAGATAAATTGATAAATAAACACTGTGGTTTCTAGTAGAAATGTAGCTCTGGATCTCAGGAATTCTAGAACTTTGGAAGTTCTCATATTGTGTGGTGAAGAGGTATTGCTTAACTTATCAAAATCATAAGAAATTTTTGTCAACTGAAGTCAAAATATACTTTTTAAAAAATTTCTCAATCAGAGGCTTAGCATGAGATATTTAAATATATTTGTAACAACAATTAAATACTTTTTCTGGCTTAACGTGAATTTGGCTCTAAGATTTCTCTTTCCAGTGGCATTTCAAAATTATCTTTTCCTCTACTTTTGCAAGACTTTCACATGCTTACATTATTTTACATCACTTTGTTTCAGGTTACTTTATTTTACTTTTCTGTGAGAAGATAACAAATATCAATCTTTCATTGCATCTTAAGGCCAGTGGGTACTAATCCTCCCTCGTCAGCAGGATAATTCCTATCTATCCACACTTCTCTTGCAGAGGATAAATTACTTGATCTGTTATGGTACAATTCCCTTGTCTTAACTCATTTTGTAATGGCCAGATGTTTCAGCATGTCTCTTCCACTAATAGTCGTGGTGTATCTACTCGTCTGTACTCATTGATTGATACTCATTGAACTTGCTTCCCTCCTCCCTCCCAGCATCTTCTTTTTGCTTCTGGTGCTATTCCTACACTTATATTGATCCTCATTTGTCTCATTGATAGATTACTAGTTTTGACTATGAATCTTCTTTTCTTCCCTATTATCATTTGATTTTGTGTTTCACCTCTTCATTGCAGCATCCATTTCTGTTTTGCCTTTTAAATGTCATATTTTTTCTTCTAAACCACAACTGAGGCTTCCTTGTCTTTTTTGGATTATAAAATACAGTAATATACAATTTTTTAATTTGAGTGTTACATGTTAGTTTTGTCTTGAGGCTTCTGATATGACTCAAACTCTTAACTTCCATTTTCATTACTCTAATGTTTACATTTCTTTTCTGTAGATAATTAATTTTCTCCCAGCTATTTTTTATAATTAAATGACATTAATTCTTTGCCTTGTGGCGTCACATTTTTGCCATGGATTCAGTTCCTACTTCAGTCTTTGTATGCTAATGACTGATACAATTGTGCAGAGTCCAAACACTTGCTGCTCAAGACCAGTGTACCAGTTGCAAGAATTCTGAGCCCTCATTAGTACACTCTGTCTTCTTTCATAGCTTTCAGTTGTTTGATTCAGTTTCTTTCCATGTAACAATATCTGTGCAAACTGAGATGTGCTAATGATCCTCTGAATGATTTTTTTTTTTTTGTTGTGGTTTTGTTTATGTCTTTTTGGCTTTTATTATGAATATAAAATATAAATACAGATTTGGATTTAGTTTTAATGAATGCCCTCTTGGCAGTTGTGCAATGCATGGTCAATTCTTTCCAAACTGCACTCTGAGAAAACCATTAGGACCCAAGTTCAAAATTCAGCAAGCAGCATTTTCAGCAACTATAAAAAAGGCAAGTAATAGAAACTTGCAATCTCAAATTGCATACTCAGCTGAAAAATATTTGCTTTAGGGTGAACAAGCCAGCAACATATTGCTAGTTATGTGAAGTATTATTCAGGACATTATCTCTAACATTGTTTACTTGCAACCAATGCAGCAACTAACCCTGTTGTGTATAACAATTACAGGCTGCTTGAATGTAAAGATGATAACAGTGCTACTGCTATGTCCCAAGTAATATGTATAGCAGCCAAAAGTTTAAAACTATTTTGCACATTAATAATACAGATAAGAACTTATGTAATCACCAATTAGGATGTGAAGACCAGCTCATCATTTTCTTGTTGAGGTAAATTTTTCCCCCTTTGCAAGAAGAAAATTTTTTTATATTTATTTTCAGATACTTTTTGTAAAAACAAGATAAGCTTCAGCAATTGTGTTTTCTTTGTATTTTCTTGAGGGATGTTATCCATATTTTCATCTTCAGTTTTGATTATTCCAGTCATTTAACGAGATTATAAATGAAATATATTGACCAATTTTCTTCTGACACTTATAAATAAAATTTAAATCCTGTACATATAGCAGTTCACTGTAACTGAGTTGTTACAGTGGTGCAGAGAGAAAGACAAAATGATGTTAAAAGGTGCTTTGTAGTAATAAATACACCAAAAATGGAGATAACTTTGGAAATGGTTACTGCAAAAATATTCACATCCATTATTTATAAAGTTATTATGTTTAAAGAAGATTAACAAAATTTAATTATCTAATCTAATCTACAACAGCAAGTTATGAAATAGTTTACAACTTCAGTGTGATCTGAGTATAATACTATGTAAGTTGCATTTGTATATTATAAAATATATAAAGCTGTATTATACATTTATGTGTGTAAAGCATGCTTTATTTGCATTACTACTTATTTAATTTACCATTATTTGTACTTTTAACATATGTTTTAAGTAAAATACATTCTGAATTAAGTTTGTCTCATCCAGATGATCGATAGACTTTAATTTATAGTGTAGATTTAACCCTTTCGCATATCAAACTTTATTTTGTTCTTTTTGTTTGCATGTTGCCTTTCAAAAGAATGCTGCTGCAAGACGTGCACTAGAGACGTTTGTATTAGAATTTGGGAAAGATTATTTCAGTATAAGAAATGGAAATATATTTTGTAAGTTTATTTAAAGGTGAGTCGGAATTGTTACACTAACATCACTTAAGTTTACTCACTTAAACTTAAGTGATGTTAGTGTAACAATTCCGACTCACCTTTAAATAAATTCAATACACATCACTGTTTCTAGCTTCTTTTCATTACAATATCAACGATATTTTGTAAGTTCTGTAAAGTAGAACTGAAAGTTAGAAAATGCACTGGTATAAAAATACATTGTGACAGTAGAAAACATATGGAACTCTTGGAGTTGTTTTGTGCTGCAGGAACTTAAGGTGCAGATGTTAATGACCAGGTACAATTTTTCAATGATTTGTGCAAACATATCTTTTAAGAAACTAGAAAATGAATATTTTTAAAACTTCATTGAAAAGTATACAAACCGGAAAGTACCATAAGAGTCTACAATACATGGGCATTATCTACAATGTTGCTATAACAAAAATCTGGGCAGCATATGTAATGTTGTGGGCAACAACATATGGGTGCCCATAGTCAAGACCTCAGAAAACATGTCGCACATGTTGTGATTGGAACTATGTCACGCAATGGACCCAGACAACAGTTTCTTCTGACACGTGAAATGTTACAGAAAGTCAACTGTGCATCAGTTGTTCAACTTTTTGAGAGTTCTATGTCTTTATTGTGGCCTAATGGCCATAAAACAAGGCAATGTATCACTTCTTATTGCTGATGGTGTATCTTATGTGCTAAAAGCTGGTAAAGAGCTGAAGAACCTCTATCCAAACATTTTTTATTTTACTTGTTTAGCATGTGCTTTTCACAGGGTTACAGCAAGGTTAATCTTGCTAATTCCAGTGACGTCGACAATTTTATATCGAATGTTAAAAAAGTGTACTTGAAAGCTCCATATAGAGTGTCTGTCTAAACTTAAGGAAATTACACCTGAAACTCCAATGCCTCCACATACAGTTGTTACGTGATGGTGTACTTGGTTGGATGTTTGTTTCTATTATGCCAAATATTATGAACATATAGTTAAGGTTGTTAATCTCTTTGACAGTTCAAGTTCCTTTGCCATTAAAGCTGTAAAGTCACTTGTTTAAGAACAAATTTATCAAAACTTTATATTTATTTCAGACAATTTCAATATCTTACCACAAAGAATTACCTATCTGGAAAAGTCTGGCTGTGAAATGTCTGATGCTTTTGATCGGTTCTACAAAGTCTCTGAAAGAACCAACAGAGCTGCCGATGGGACTATTCCTGATCGTGTAAAACAAAAACTTAAAAGTGTCATTCAGGAAAATTCTGGCTTTACTGAAATGTTGTGAAATCAAAGATATTTTAAATTGCAGTAAGAAAGGTAAAATTCAGGTATTAAATAATAAAAAGTATAAGAATATAGAATACTTTAAATTTGCCACATTATGTGACATAGAGAGAACATTTTCTCAGTTTAAACAGATTTTATGTAACAATTGGAAGTTATATGCTTTTCATAACCTCAGAGTGTATATTTTTGTTCACTATAATAGAATTGGTTTTGTGAAATAGAATTTTTTGGTTTTATATATTAATCAGTGAGAGAGTGTGCATGTGTGTGGACCATTTAAGTTGAGACTGTACAATATCTCCAAAACTAAGCATTGTAGAAAGAAATGCCTTGGGTAAAACTTACTTGATTTTATGGGAAAAAGTAAATGCCATTAGTCTTGTTTTATTTGCAGAACATTGTGGTGGTCATTTTAGGGTCAATTTAATTCTTTTAAATGGGTACCTAGCTTTTTTGTGTTGTTTTCTCACTCCTCATAAAAAACTAAACAGCATTTGTATAAAGCACTTTGCAATTGTTCTTACATCAACGTAAACAACAAAAATTCTGAATGGCTGTGTACGAAGAGCACAATGAATGGTTGGACCATGTATGGATGATCATTTGAGGGTCAAGTTATATTTTGTAATTGGGAACCAACATTTTTTACTTTTGTTTTCTATTCCTCATTACAAAATAAACAGCTTTTTATAAGCCATGTTCTAATAAGGAAACGACATACAAAATGCAGGTTCTCATTTAAAAAAATTAAATGGATCCTAAAATGATCAGCATAATGTCCTCCAAACAAAACATGACTAATGGCATTTACTTTCCCCCATAATACCAAGCAATTTTTATTTAAGACATTTATTTTGACTATGCTTAGTTTTGGAGATATTGTACAGTCTCACCTTTAATGGCTCTCTATATGTGTACACACACACAGAGGGTGGCCCACAATAAGTGTTACAGGTGAATATCTCTTAAACGAATTGAAAAAACCAAATGCCAAGAATTCCAGAGCTTAATCTTAAGGCAAGCGGCCTTCCAAATTGTGATATGAAAAATATTTCCATGGGACTCAACCTCAGAATTTTAAATGAAACCATGATAGTTTTTATATATGTTCTGGTTCCCCTCAATAAACTAAGCAGCTTTTATTAAAACATTCTTTTTCTAAAATGAATTGTTGAGTTGTTATAGGATGTTTTCATTGAAGTATACAATAATAGAAAATAGTATTAAATGAATAAGTCAATAAATACTGAGGTGATTACTTTAAATTACTTTATTAAACTCAATGTAGCCTCCATTAACATCTAAACACTCAGCAATTCTTTTGGAAAGGTTTTCTCTAACTGTTAACAACATACAGGGGTGAATAGTATGACAAGCTTTACATATTCTAAATTTCATATTCTCTTTGGTTGCAGGTGCTTTAAACATGACTTTCTGTTTTATGTATCCCCATAAAAAATAGTCCAAGGGTGTATGTTGAGTGAACGAGGAGGCCAGGTGATGGGTTCAGCACGTCCAATTCACCTATCACCAAATTTCTTGTTTAGCAGTTGATGTGTGCATATTGCAAAATGCGGTGCACCATGTTGCTGATACCACATTTCTCTTCTCACATTGAAGGACAAGGGAGGTAATTCATGGTTGAGAAAATGGAATATGATTCATCAGTAATTGTGCCTTCAAAGGAGTAAGGGCCGATGACAAGGTTATCATCAAGAATTCCACACCAAACATTTAGCGACCAATGATGCTGTAAAGGCACAGTTCTCAACCATTTGGGATTTTCAAATGCCCAGTAATGCATATTATGCCTATTAACATGTCCAGTATTTGAGAATGTTGCTTCATTTAAAAAACTTAAATTGACCCTAAAATGATCACCATAACATCTTCCAAACAAAACATAACTAATGGCATTTACTTTCCCCCATAACATCAAGCAACTTTTATTTAAGATATTTATTTCGACAACACTTAGCTTTGGAGATTCTCACCGGAAATCATATGTTTGCCAAGAATGAACCATTCTCTGTAGTGGCATTACGTAACCACTTGTAAAAAACAATTGAAAGCTGAAAAAAAAATTTGTGAGCTCTTGATACAAACACATATGATAAGGATGGTATTTCTGCTGCTTTAGTATCTACTGCACTGAATTGCAACTAATCCCACTGCTTTTGGACAATTTACGTTGACTTATCTATGGATTTACTCTACAACAGCAAGAATATAGATAATATTTTCATTGTTCATTTTTGATTTCACCATCAAGCAATTTGTGTTCTTTACACTTCCATATTTTATGTAGTCATGTTTCCAGTTGTTTGAATTTCATATGTGACAATTGCATCCCGTATCTCTCATTGAACACTGCCGATGCAGTTCGATAATTTCTCCTGCATTCACTTAATGCTAAAATCATATCTACCTCTACATCAAAATCTGCATATTTTTTTTAATTTTAAAGAGCCAGAATAAATAATTAACATGACTAACTACATGCAGTGTTGTATTTTGGGAGTTCAGGTGGCTTTGAAACTACAATACCCATGTTCTTTCATTTGATACTTTATTTCCTCCCCAAGTTCATGAGGTGTAATAACTTCAATAAAAACACCCTATAACAGCTCAGCAATTCATTGTAGAAAAAAAAAATGCTTTAATAAAAGTTGCTTACTTTATTGAGGGGAAACAGAATATAAAAACAATTACCATAGTTTCATTTAAAATTCTGAGGTTAGGCCCTGTGTGCTCCATAAGGGATCCCATGTAAATATTTCCCATATCACGATGTGGAAGGCCCCTTGCTCCTATAAGATTTGGAATTCTTGGCATTTGGTTTTTTTTATTCGTTTAAGAGATATTCACCTGTAACACTTTGTGTGTGTGCGTGCGCGTGCAGCTTCGCGAAACATGCAGTTAGCGTACAAGTTTGACCCCTGCCTTCCAGGCAATCTAACCGATTAGCTTCCAAACCCGTTTGCTAACAAAAATGTTCTTTCTGGTAATTATTAAAGAATTATGGCCCTCACAATCCCCTGGTTTAACTGTGTGATTTTTTTATCTATGGAGGAACATGTAAAATAAGGTGTGTGCAACAAACCCAACATATGGAAGAACTAAAAGAAAAATCAGGTGAATTCTTCACTCAGTTTTGAATACTGAACTCTCCACTGTGAATGAAAATTTCTTGAAAAGATGCCAGAAATGTGCAAATAGAGAAGGACAACATTTCCAACATCTTTTATGAATAAGGTCTGTACTTATTATCATTGTAATTTTAACTGTAAATATGGGAACGTAAGACAGTTGTGGGGATATCATAACTGTTTCAGCGGGAGTCTGAGATGCAGAGCCAATGTGCAAGCTGCCTTGCAGTGGCCACAATGTGAAAGAAAAGCATTGTATATGCTGTAATAATCATTTGTTTGGGCTGTGTGTTAATGAGATATATTCGACTGTTTTAATTAGGATATTATTCTTGAATAGAAAGTGGTTATTATAGGCAAGATTTAGCCCAAATTTCTGCATTTCCCCAAATATCTAATCAGTATTTTCTAATGTACATATGTGAATGAATAACATGTCACAGTATAATTAAAATTGTGAGTGTCAATGTGACACTTAGGTTTCACTCAGAACATGTTTTAAAGTTGTTCGTTTCCATTGTGGACACAGTGAGGAATCATGCATCACCTCTGCATTGGTGAGGTCGCCATTTTGAGCATTTCCTTTGAAACAAGTGACTTTCCTTCATCTGTATGCTTATCTTTATTTTTACTGTATAATATTGTAACTTTAATATATTTTTTATAATTAAGTCACACTTTGATCTTTTTTAATTTTATAGTGTAGGTTTGCATAAGTCATACTTCTTCAGACTTAAACCATTTAATGGAACATTATTCTAAATAGTTTTCAATGTGTTTTGTACCATTTAGGTCATGAGAGTGTAAATGGCAAGAGAGTTAAAAATTTAAAATGTGACCTTTGGTTGCATTGAAAATTAAACACAACGAACCTAAAATGCATTCCCTCTAAATCAAAATAAATTAAAAACAAACAAATTTAAGCAGCCTTTGGGACAGAGCACAAAATTCTTACTTTATAAGCACCTTTCTAGCAACACATCCATTACATAAAACACACACACTGTATTCTTCCATTTATATTCATTTTCTAGTTTCTTAAAAGATATGTTTGCACAAATCATTCCATCTTTACCTCCTAATTAAAGGGATCTGATCAATGGCGTACAAACTACCTAGTAATTTTTTAAGACATGAGTAATCAATGAGAAAGCCTTACGCAGTGGTGCACTATTTTTAAACAGTATCCTGTTTCTGTTGAGCTCATGAGTTGATAACATTTGAAGTAATAGATAAATGATAAATAAAGCAGGTTCCTTGGCAGCTATCCAGTAGAGCAACTAGAGAGATGATATCTCAGGCATTGGTGCAAATCCAATAATTTTTCATAATATAAAATTGAATTATTTTTTTTTTAATTTAAATCAAATAAGTAAACAAATTGATAATTGTTTACAGCTCTTCAATCAATGTTCTGCAAAAGGATTGAAGTTATCACTCCATATTCAACATAATTCAAGTGATTTTGATTCATACTGAGTGCATCTTACTCAAATGAAGATACAATTGAGAGTTACACATTTCTTCAGTACATGATGTTTAGTAGATAAATTTAATGATCTTCCCCTATTAGTTTTAGCAAATACATTATTCTCATGTCTTACCATCATGGTATTTTTAGTGCATAGTTTTTTCATGTCTTTCCTTTTTGGGGTTTAAGTAATTGAAATTATTTGCCTACTGCCTGTAACTAAACAAATCGTTTGTTTACAAATTGTTAAGTTATATCCAAATTCTTTTGCAGGAATAATTGTCTAAAATAACACTGTTCTTTTATAGCATATAATGGAGTGAACAAACATACATCATTAAGCGGATACATTATGAAAAAAAGAATACTTGCATAAGTGAACATTCTAGAAATAGATGAGTAAAAAATATATATTTTTCAGACCTAACTCGATATTGGACTTACATAGACCATTGGTTTCTTGCCTCAAATTGATTGTCTAGAAGTTATTTTATTATCAGTAAAAATTCATGCAGTATTACTCATTTACATTCGAATGTTGTGCAGGTGGAGGAGGAATGGGAAGTTGAGCAGGACAGAGAACAAGGGCTAGATCGTGTACCAACTCGACTTTCAACAGATCAACAGAGGGCTACGGGTTGCAGCGGTAATAGCACTCCAGAGAGAGATATTCATGGCCCTATTCCACATTCAGGTACAGTAAATATTTAATGTAGTCAGTACTGGAGAAAAATGTTGAATAAATCATTCTTAAATATCTTTTACGAGGCTCCTAAAGAAATCCGCTAAGTGTTGCAGTAACATTTTGTCAAGGAATATGTCTAGAGCTGGACAATGTCAGTTTTAATCCATCTGTTGGCAATATCTTGTGATTTACAAAAAGTTTCATTGTGGAAAACCACTTCAGATCCATATAAATTCTGTTTTCTTTTTGCCTGTATAAACTTTCAAAAGTTGTTGCTAGTTATATCTGCCTCTATTGAAATCACATAATCAGCAAATGCTTCTTTGATATCCCTTTTCCTTTATCTTTGAATTCTTTAAATTTTTGTAGCCAATATTCAGATAGACATTTTTGCTTTCTACATTTTTTTTTAATTATTATTATTATTTTATTTTTACTGTTAAACTTAGAACACATTTCATCAAAGACTGAAAATACCTTATTTTAAACATAATCAACTGCAATATTTACATTCTTACTAGTACATAAGTCATTCCAATCATAATATTTTAATAAAGTAATACAGTGTGTCCATAAAAATGCTGTCACACTTTGAACTGGTATTGTGCCACTTTGAATAATCATATTTGGGTGAAGTGGTGACATTCAAAAGAAAAACTCAAATATTTTTTACTATACCTCATAGACATTGAATGTGGCTCCCACGAGTGATGCTGCAGACATCAAGGCGATATTCCCATTCATGCCTTACATGCACCAACATAGCTGATGAAATGGACTGGATGCCGGCAGTGATACAAAGTTGCACTTCTTGCAAGTTTTGACACAATCCTTTATATAACCCCATAAAAAGAAGTCACAGACCATCAAGTCAGGCGGCCACTTGTAGAAGACATTATCATCATTTCTGGGATATATAATCCATTTTCCTGGAAGCCACTCATGCAGATGTTACTGAACATGTAAATGCCAGTGAGGAAGTGCTCCATCTTGTTGGAAAATAAATTTGTCGCCTTCTTCTTCTTCCAGTTGTGAAAGTAACCATTCAGTGAGCATGTCAAAATAAGTTAGACTGTTGACGGTGACCTCTCAAAAGGAAAATGGGCCATAGACTTAACATTTTGATTCGGCACAAAAGACATTCACTTTAGGGGAATCTCTTTCAACTTCCAAAATGGCATGTGGATTCTCACTCTCCCAAATCTTATGCCTGTTCACTTTTCCACTAATGTGGAAGTTGCTTCATCACTAAAAATAATTTTTTCTGGCAGATTTTCATTATCCTCCATTAGTACCAATAAATGTTCAGAGAAGTCTAATTGTTTTGCAGGGTCATTAGGTTTCAACTTATGCAGTTTGTAGGTGTGAAACTCCAGTTGCATATGCAGGACCTTAGATATGGTGGATTTAGGGATGTTTAACTGCTGACTAGCTCTGAGGACAGACTTCTTAGGACTATGTACAAATTCCTCCTGCACTTGTTCCACAATTCCCGCATTGACAGATAGTCTCCCTGAATGGCCTTTCCTTTGATGACATATGCAGCCTCGATCTACTAAATCATGGTACCACTTCAAAATTGACGTGTGTAGGAGCTTGATGTTTAAACCTTCACCTAAAAGCACACTGAACATGCACCAGACTCTGCATGCTATGATATTCCAAAATACACCAACTACATTCTTGTGGGTTCACCATAACTCCTTAAAACTTCTTTAATAACAACACAATTTTAAAAGCAAATATTCACATGTAACCTGCCTACTAAATATCCAACAGTGAACCCATATTGACTAATCACATGAGAGTGAATTTAGTTTGTGTTTGATTCCTGAAATCCCATCCATGGTGTGCATTGCTGACATGTGCAAAAATATTTGAGTTGTTCTTTCAAATGTCACCAATTTCATTTAAATACGATTATCCAAGGCGACGTGGTGCCAGTTTGGAGTATGACAGTATTTTTATGGACACACTGTATAATTCTAGTAGTCCTCCTTATTATAATTTAAATGTGAAGAGGGTGTTTAATTATACTAGAAATATATTTGAATATGTTTTTACATACGCAGTATACTGAAATTATACTGGAATTCGTTGTTACATACTGGAAAATTGGATGGAATTCCAATTGCTTTACTTCACATTAAATTTTCAGGTGATTGGTTCTTAAAGGATCTTGTTAATCAAATAAATTATGTTTGAGTAAGTTATTGTTTTGCATGATATCAGTTTTTTCCATAGTTTATTGCCTATGAAATCATCCATTGAGAACATCTGGTTCAGTGGAGTTTGGAGTTTCTACACATTTCTCCTTCATTTCATGCTGTCCTTCTTTTGGTTTCCTTAATGTCCATATTGCTTGGTGCTGATTCATTTGTATCTACTTCTAAGTAATTTTGAGGGTGTGAACAAAACAGATATCTAATTTTAGCTGTGCAATATTGTCAAATATTTTCATACAAGTAAATTTGTTCTGAAATGTGTGAGGCTTTATGGTATATTGTTAGCATCAAAAATTCTCTCACTGATGGCTTGGCCATTCAATGCTTATTTGACAGTACAAAAGTTTTTAGAAAAAGTTTGTGTGAGCATGTCTCAAAACTGAAAACTCAGCTTATTGAATTTCATAGTCAAGCCAGGCATTCAAGGTTGTGAGGCAGCTTTTTCAGAAAATTTCCTAATTGTCTTTACTTGGAAAAAAAAGTTTTCATTTTCCCAGAAGTGGTTAACAATTTTGATTCAAGTTTCATAAACATGTTGGCAGGATAAAGTGTATATCTTGTGAAGCCATCATCATTCTCCTTGCGTTTTATACAACTGGAAACCTTACAGAAGCTAGACAAACTTTACTAAAGAAAAATATAGATTTCCTTAAAATATGTAATTTATCTCGAAAACATTGTGGCATTAACCAAATTCTGAAATATTTGCTTTTTATTTCAACTTTCCAAAATCATAAACAGTGCATTTTGAACTTTAAAATGGATATTCTGTCATTACTTATGCAATAATGGCTTGAATATATAAATTTGCTTTTCCATATGAGAGGTTTCTTGCAAGTGTTTATTGTGATTAACAGAAATTAGAAAAATAAGTTTCTTTATGATAGTTTGTAGAATAGCTATGAAATGATAATAGATAAAGTCTTGTGACTTTTACTCATTGGAATTCTTCATTTATTTCATTGCAGATGCACCCATTCCATGATGCTTATGAAGATGTTGTTGGCTCTAGTGCGTCCTTGGAAGTGCATACGGTGTTAGGAGCAATATAGCAGATTTGTGAATGTATGAAAACCAATTAGGACAAAGTAAGAATCCTATAATTTGAATATTTTGTTAGGTATCTTACTTTTGGAGTGTGCTATGTACTTCTTACAAATTTTGAGTGAGTAAATACGTACTAGAGACAAACAAAGAATAAATTAAGGCTGTTCAGGTAGTAAGTACATTGATCTCACGTACTGAAATGGAGCTATGCATTTCTTTTTATCCTGATAAATAATCTGTTCCAGATGCTATTAAAGTTTAAGCTGTTGGCATAAAAATATATTTACGAACCCCTTGTTAAAAGAATGGAATGGAAATGTAAAAGCAAATAATATTTAAATAGACATAAGTCTTAATTGCAAAACTATATGCTTTAAATAAATTTAGTTGCTTTCTTTTGACAATTAAAAGTAAATTCATGTTTATTTCACAGTGCAAAACAAGTACCTTTTTCCCAAATTTATTCCTTATGTAAGTTTCCCTGTCTCTTACCATTAACACCATTTACAATGGAAATATAATCAGGCTTGTTTATTCTTATTAGCCATGCACACCAAAGCAAATAAACAAGGATGGATAAAGATGGTAGTGACATCTAATGCCAATTTGGTTTGGTGACCTGACTTTGAATGTTCCATGAAGGAGGCAGAGGGTGTACAGTAGGAACAATGGTTCTGTGCCGGTGAGGGCTCGATGCTCAATGGTTATCTGTACAGTGAGCGAGCCCCCAATTCTCGGGCATGCGCAGTGAGTGCCATCGCTTCAGTCTA
Organism: Deroplatys truncata; assembly: GCA_030765065.1. Lineage (NCBI taxonomy): Eukaryota > Metazoa > Arthropoda > Insecta > Mantodea > Mantidae > Deroplatys > Deroplatys truncata. The sequence continues at coordinate 102,457,626 of CM060985.1, forward strand.
GTGGCAGCAGTAGTTTGAGTAACATCTCTCTTACCAGCCGTCTGTTGATGCTACCTTGAACGTTGTGTTTATAAATTAGTCACTATATGCTTCTGTAGGGGCGTCATTTCAGTTTCTGCATTGGGGGGCCAAGATTGCTTGGAGCAGTTTCACAAATGTTCATGTGGATTGTAACGATATATATAATGCTTTATTTCTTAAATGTGAAATATTGCTATTAATAGTACAATTATAATGTTTCATTTGGTAGAGCAATAATGTTGCTCGTAACCTAGGAGAGGGGGCCAATTGACCCCCTGCCCGCCTAAATGACACCCCTGTGTTTCTGTAATTAAACTTGGATTGCATATAGTTATTGTGTATTTGGTGTGTTTCTTAGAGGTTCTTGCCTTCTGCGATGTTTTATGTAAAAATAACAAAGGTTAATGTAACGCAAATGAGGGGTATAAATACAAAAAATCGCTAATGGAAAAACTAATTCCTACCTTGCCTCTCAGATCTGTCTTGGTGATGCATAACGCACCGTACCATAGTGTGTAGTTGGAAGAGGCCCCATCGCCTCACACCAAAATATGATGCAGAACTTGCCCCATTCTAAGAAAGGATGCTAAGTTTGGAGCTTTACAACCTAAGTAAAGGTCAAAACCTATTCCGAAAATTTACATTGATAGTTTGTAGGCAATGCACACAATGTTCTCCGATTACCACCCTAGTCTTCGGGGCTTACTCGAGTAGAACTCATCTGGGTTGATATAAAGCAATGGGTAGCTTGGTAGAACACCCTTTTAAACTACATGATGTTATTGATTAAGCTTAGCTAACAACATGTTGAGGACATTAGCGTAGAAAAGTGGGAAAATGCCTCTCAACACATTAAGTAGGAACACAAATACATTGAAGAACAACAAGGCCTGTTTGAAAATGTTCTTAAAATGTTCTGTAATCCAGGTTAGGAAATGTAGTGACAGCGAACGAGAAGACTGATGACGATGAAAGGGAAAGTCTTGCAGAAGAAAATGACGGTGGTGATATGTCTGGTGTAGAGTGTTTATCACACTAATAAAGCCCCTGCTAGTTTACGACAATGCATTTATGTGACAAGTTTTGTGTATAATGTGTAAATATAAAAGAATGATAGAGCAATCTGATAATAGTGAGAATAAACGAGTCAATGTAATGGTGTGGTGTTGTATGTTTATGTCGTATCAACAAAGTCCCACATCTTCAAGCAGGCAGGCAGACAGAGAGCTGCCTGGTGTTAGACATAGACTCTCTTCAGTGTGCGAGGAAACAAGGTCACCGGCACAGAACCATCGTTCCTACTGTAGTTTGGTGCATTTCGAGTCTGGTTCACAATAGCCCGAGAATGGAAACAAGAACAGGAAGTAAAACAACTTACAAGGTTTCGGTTCACAGCAGCCTGGTAACGGAAACTGGAATGCATATCAATGACTATATCAACAAAGTGGAAAGTCGATTTGCGCAATGAGATTTCATTTATTTCTAGCATGACCAATGATATTTTTTCTCCTGCTTCCAATTCAGCCAACATAATGCTGGTTAGCCATCATCAAAATTCAACAGAGTAAACATTTTTGTAAATGCACATCCATCACTATTTCCGATTTGTCTAGTCATACCAAGCTTTCATTCCTTTATTAATGATGTACATTAAAGTTGTTTGTTGTTCTTTGTTAATTTCTAGAAGTGTATGCTGTTCTTTGTAGTTTTTTCTGTGTTTATGAGACACAATAGCCAGTTTTGAGTTGCACAAACAGAAACTACAGATGATGTTTTCATTGGAAGAACCAATGCTCAATGGATCTGCAAGTGTCAGGATCTGAGGATAAAATCAACAAGAATTGAGGTACTTAGAATAGCAAAGGGGTATACGCCAAAAGCTAGTTTAAAAATGTGATTAAAGTTTTACTAAGCTTTATATATTAGAATAATTCATAAAAACATAAAGAAGTGTTCAGATGCACTACTTCTTTGGCCTTTATAACATTTTTTGTTTTCAAACTTACATATATATTACATATTTCTCTTTTTCTTGGCCACGTTCATTTTCCATTAGTTTGTCTGCACACAGTGTTTTCTAGGACGACTTAGTGACAAGAAGTAGAGTCACTGTCTGTATCACTCATTGTGCTTAATAAAAGTAAATTACGCTAAATGCACTAAAGATTTGTTCAATGGTCGTTAATAAACAACACTCTTTAAATACACAACACTAAATGTACTAATACAATGCAAGCCTCTAGTTCTCGAGGACGCGGGTTTAAACCTGGCGGAGTACGATGGATTTTTTCAGGCATAAAAATCCATAGTATGGCTTCCTTCAGAAGGGAAGTAAAGGCGTTGGTCCCGTGTCATAGATTTATGGCACGTAAAAGAACCTCAAGCCTGATAAAGAGACCTCTGAACAAAATTTCCGATCTTTCACGCTCAATAGAATGGGATGCTAAGGATCATAGCAGTTAAAGAGCATCCATAAATAAAACTCAATTTGATTTAATTTGTAAATGTACTAAATAAAACTTAATCCGAGAGCTGCAAGCCACCAGAAAGCACATTAGAACTTTATTTAAGAATAACAGACTAAACTGAACAGGTACCTCATATAGGAAGGAATATATCCAGACAAAAACTATTTACAAAACCACAATTTCCTTTAAAATGGTTAAGGAATAACAATTTATGAGGGTTAAAGGACTGAAAATAAACAGCACCTTCTGTTAAGTTATTTATTACTATGTTCTGTTAAAGAGCTGCTGTCGCAGTATAAGCAGCCGGGCCCGGCCGGCTCATACGCCTTTGCTATTGTCGAGATTCGGTTGCAGCACGTATGGTCGAACACCATGCTGTATTCAAATGGAGAATTCGTTCATTTCTAAGGTGTATCAACCATTAACACTAACAGGCATGAAAGAGTACTCTTCATACTATATGTTGCAAGGAAAAATAAAAAAAGCATACTTTGGCGCATACGCCTCTGCTATTCTAAACGCCTCAATTGACAACCCAGCTGCACTCCTCTGCCCAGGGAGTCACCAACTCTGAGTGACTCTTCTCCGTGGGTTTTTCCATGGTTAGGGCAGGACACACTTATGCTAGAATTTCTTCCAGTTTCATTTTTAGAGCTCTAAAGGCTTTTCATGTCACAGCCATCTTCTAGTGAAGAGTCCAAGATGCACAATATAAATCGAGTATGTCATGCCCAAGAATGAAAAATTTAAAACTTGGCCAAGTCTTCTTTCCCATTCTTGGGACCTGGGAAAGCTTCCCTTTAATTGTGAATGCTCACATTACAATACATGTATTTTAACTTTGTCATTCTTGTTCTGGTTGCCATTGTGAACCAACCTTTACTTCAGCCAACACTACACTGAATGATAAGGTTATTGTGGGGATTTGGATGATGAAGCAATGGTGAAGTGATTCACAGGGGTTACTGGAGTACACAGAGGAAAATCTTATACTACTAATCACACCTGCAGTTATGGATTCAGAACTGGGCTATCGTGGTTAAAGTTTTTTTAATTTATGGATGTGCTTTAACTGTTATGGTTCTTAAGCGTCCATTCTATATTGGGCGTGAAATACCGCAAATTTTGGCAGGGGTCTCTTTATCAGGCTTGAGGTTCTTTTACATGCTGTAAATTTACTACACTTCCCTTCCGAAGGAAACCATGCTAAGGATTTTTATGCCCAAAAAAGTCTATCACCCTCTGCTGGGTTTGAACCCATGACCTCGGGAACTAGAGGATTTTGGTTAGAGGCAAGTGGTATAATCACTCACCATGGTGGTGCCAGATGGATAAAGAAACCAACAGCAATTAAGCTTAATTTGGTTTGCTTGCTATTGGCCTTTGAGCAATAGTACTAATAATGACAGAACAGGTTTCAAGAAGGGAATGTTTTATAATGGAGGTGCCTTTCTCAAGATAATCAGTTGTATCTGCTCCTTCAAGCAAAATGGGCAAAAATCTAATTGCTAATGGCTTCATTTATCCATTCTTTGATTCAGTGTACAGCAACTTCTAAAACTTCAAAGGTTCTCATAGATTATAGCAAATTAATCATCTCATGTATTATTTCACTAAGGATTGCAAGTGGTTTGGAGCAAATATTAAGGAAAGTATATAACAGAAAGACATAAATGAGCATTTATTAGAAGCATTAGGACACAAGGCATTTAACAAATTTATCAGTTCAGCATTTTATGACCCCACATATAATAAAACCAAATTGATATAAATTTGCAAATCTTTTAATTCACCATAGAAGCCACTGCACTATCCACTATAAGGTTTACGTTTCTATAGCACACTAAGTTGCATGTCATTTATATAGTGCAGTGGTTATGCTGGCATCTGTTGCGTGAATGACCAGTGTTTGCCGCCACAGCATAGATAGTGATTTTTTTTCCCTTTAGTAATCCCTAAATGAATATTTTTATTCTCATTCATTTGCAATTTTGTTTACCATAATTATTATGCTTTCTATTTTATATATATATTGCTATGACATGCATGCAAGTGTGTCTGAACACCACCTAAGATATCCCTTCGAATTAACACAATGTGTTAAGAGAAATAAAATACTGTGGAATCTCATAGATTTACAAAACATCCTATCACACAATGCAGCTGTAAAACCTTCACATGAATAGATATGCTTGCAAAATGTAAAATACATAGGTTCACTGAGACCTTTTATACTTGGGTTGGACTGCAGAAGACCCAGATTCAAATCTTGGTAGGTCACCTTCTTGGCTACATGCATGCATTCCTGTTGGGATATGCAGTGTCTGAATGGTGCCCATTTTGATTGTATATTACTAACACATTAATTATTCACATTTAATGTAATTAGTTTTAATTAGAAAGTCTGTAGCAATAAATATTCACTGGAAAAAAAGTTACTAATGACTTTGAAACCATTTTACACTAAAGATGCAGCACCCACATCACTAAACCAAGGGCGCCAGGATAGCTGAGTGGTTTCATTTCTGGGTCTCATACTGAGGGTCCAGGGTTCAATTCCCGGCTCTGGGGTGGCGATTTTAAGTTGGCACTACCCACACCTTCACTTCTGACTTGCTCATGTGAAGTAGGCCCTACATGGTTTGGAGTCCATGGTAAAAGATGTTGGTCCTCTCATTCCACCACCATCTTCATCATCATCCTACATTCAGAGGCAACACGTTCCGCCGCTGGGTGCCTCCACCTCAGAAATGGGTCCAATCATCTCTTGGTGGAATGAGGTAATCCCCGAAAATCATAGACCATATGGGGAGTGTTAGAAACAATGACGACATCAATAAACCTTATCTTACCAAACATTCTACATAAAACAGCAAGTGCCAACACAAAGGTATGCCACAAACGTGATTTTTTATTAAAATACAGATTTTAATTTTATACCAAATTACTTCATTATAATATCAAAACATTATACTATACTCTTATGTCACTAATATCAGTAGAAGTGTCCAGTATTTAAGCATGGGTGAATGACAGTTATGGTATATTTAGATATTTGTCAAAGTTATGCAAATTATTCGCAGGTATCATCTAGTAAATTAATACAACAATATGCTTATTTATTATCACTTTAACTTCTTAGAACTTATTGTGACATCTTAAAATGTTTGAATTTGCATGCTGGAAGAATGTTTGCTGTTCCAGGCATTAGAGTTCCCTTTTAAAATTAATGATCTCTTTAATGATGGTCACCACCTTCTGCACAGTTCACATGTACTGCTTTTTCCGCCACTCTGATTATGACTGGAGCTGTGGCCAGTAACACTTCTACTCCCAATAGTTTTCACTTACAATAAATATATTATGAGCACATATGCAGGGTGGAAATCAAAACACTGGATATAAAGATTCAACATGGGAAATCAGTTTTTTTTCTAATACTATCTCCATTTTAATTTAAAAGAAAAGCCTTACAAGTCTATTGTAATCAGAGTTGGATAAACATAGGGAAATATTTTGCAAAGAGCTAGAGAAGGGGGTGGAAATAATAGGGTCAGCATATCTGGAAAGGTTGATACAAAAAGGTTAGATAGTGGGAGCTATGTTGAAAATGGAGCAGGTAATAAAAAATGCAGGGTGAGAAACGAAGGAGAATAATACTTATTCACAAACTGGAGAAGGATGGTACGATCACGAATGTTACGGGACAAAGGAAAAAGTGGAAAGAGAACTAAAAAAATGGGGGTAGACAGGAGAACAAAAAGATAAAGAAAAGTTTTTAATACAAAGATGGAGATATAAATGTCTATGGAGGCAAAAAAGAAAGAATGGGGAGAAATATTAAGCCGTAAAATGAATGAAGCAGCAAAAAAAATTAGGATACAAAGGCGATATGGAAGATGATGAAACAGATATATAAGAACAAAATTGGGGAGAACAACATACAGCGAAAACAAGGTGCAATTACTTTAAAGGTGTATATGAGGTGCAAACATCAGTCGAAGTTCAAAAGAGTTTAAAAGAACAAGTACATTATATTGAGGATTTAGATAAAGAAATTAAGATAAATGAAGTAAAAACATAAACATTAAAGTTAAAAGAGTTAATTGTTCTTTCACACAAGCCATGTGTTGGACAGGGTTGGAAAGGTAGAATCATTCCATTAATTGACCTAATAGTGATTGCAACTATAAAGCCCGGGACTTAAAGTACTTACAATGAATGTAAGTCGCCATTGGGGTATGACATCTCAATACAATTTGAGATCACCTTGTGGTTTACCGGAAAATATGCGAATCAGCTGGAGAATTTAATGGCATGTTGCCATGGTAGCTCAGTGGTTAGAGCAACCGGACGGAGACCGGGAGATCCGTGGTTCAAATCCCGGCTATGACATTGAATTTTTCGGTCATCTGATTAAAGTTAAAAACTAACAATGCCTGTGGACTCAATGGACTACCAGGTGAATTCTGGAAAGCATGGTACAAAAATGATGATAGGCTGAGGTTAATAGTGAAATTGTTTAACTCAGTACATGAAAGGGGTAGAATCCCAGAGAACTGGAAAAAGGGAATTGTAGTACTAATATATAAAGGCAAAGCAAATATAGAGAATCCTACAAATTATAGAGGTAGTGATAGGTAAAGTATATACAGGGATGCTAGCTGGCAGAATGCTGAGATGGGCAGTGAAAGAGGGGAAGCTACCAAAATTCCAAGTAGGATTTAGAAAAGGAGGAGGACAACAGATAACATACTAATTATAAAAACAATGGTGGATAAATACTTAAGCATAAAAAGGGCAGGGTATACATGATTTTTATTGATTTAAAAAAAGCATTCAACACTATGAATAGGGGTGCCTATGGTTAAAACTAATTAAGAAAGGAGTGAGTGAATCATTTATAAAGAATGTAAAGCATTTATATGCAAATAATGAGTGCTGTGTGAAAATAGCCAACTGAAAAGAATGCAAATCATTCAGGACTTAGACAAGGGTGTAAACTTAGTCCAGTGCTATTTAATCCATTTATAGACAATATTATAGAAGAGAAAAAAATTTAATAAGCATTCACCAGTTATTATTAATAATAAGGAAATACCAGGATTATTGTTTGCAAATGATGTAGTGGCAGGTTCAATTTCAGTTGTGGGGCTAAGTAAAGGTATTGAAGCAATTTGCAAATACTGTAAAGATTGGAGGCTGAGAATAAATAAAAAGAAATCGAAAATCATTATCTTTAAACAAAGGATATAAACTAAGAAAGACCGAATATTGGTATTAGGAAGGAACGGAGTTGGAAGTAGTGAGGGGAATTGACTATCTAGGAGTAAGATTCAATAGTGCAGGGGATTGGGGAGAACAGAAGAAAATGTACTACAAGCAATACAGATAAACGGAGCATGTGTGAACAAAATATCAGAAATGCAAATTACGTGGCTAGAAAGGATATATAGCATGGTGGTAGAAGCAAGGATGTTATACACAGCAGAGATATGGGGGCTGGAAAATGGATGGGAAAATGTAGATGCTATACATAGGAATTTTTGCAAAATAACCCTGGAATTACCAAGTAGTTCACCGAATAGAGTAGCACAAGCAGAACTAGGGAGGGTGGGAACAAAAGGCAAAATGGTAGAAAGGGCAATCAAATACTGGTTCAGAATAAAGGTACTAGAGAAAAATGATATACTAAAGCAATTGTTGGTTGTACCGTAGAAAATGGGGGGGGGGAACTTTGATGTACAAGATACAGACAACATTGGAAGAAATAGAAATGAGGGAAACATGGGCAGAACGAAACAATAAAAGTAAGGGTTTCTAGGAAGAAATTAGAACAAGAATGGAGGATATTGAAAAGCAACAAATTATAAGCAGTTTTAAGGGAAAAAGGTCATTAATATATTATAAATATTTTAAAATGGAATGGGGAAAAGAAAAATACATTGTAGTATGCAACAAAGAGGCCAGAATGGGGTATGCATGGGCAAGGACAGGTGTAATGAATTCAAGTGGTCTAACAGGCAGAAGAAGAGGGAAGGGATGTACTAAATGTAATGTATTACATGACAATTGGCATTATATTCTGGAATGTGAGGTTACGGATAAAGGAAGAGAATTTAATACTGGAGAAATGGAAAAATTTACCAATAGAGCTAAAAGTTAAGAACATTTTTAATACAGGATTATAAGTGTATGGAAAAAGCAGAAAAATATTTAGAAACAAAAAAAGGTTAAAATGGTTAAAAGAAATGTGAAGTTGGAGAAAATATGGAAGAAGAGTAACAAGGCAAAAAAGTAAATAATGGATCCATTTACTTCCTCATTATATATACAACAGAATGTTAAATTTAAGGGGAAGAGAATTAATAAGCAACTCCATTGTATACATTGTATTTAAAGTTTAAAGCAGACAATAAATCATTCATTCATTTTAATAAGAGTTAAAAATATTTAAAAATTTTGCTTTTCTTTATTAATCCTTTCTATCAACAATGATTCATTACAATGTTAACAGCTTCAGTTACCTTGTATACATAAGTGAGTAATCTAAGCTCCCATAATCTAAAATGTTCTTACTTGAATGTGTTTCGGGAGACGGTTTGCTCTCATCATCAGCATGTCCTCAACTGATTTTGCTGGTCATTGTCTGGGAATGTGTGTGGCTAGTGGTGTTCTCTGGTGCTGGGCTGATGAACCTCCAAAGTCTGCTGGGTGGCGGCAGTTCGAAATTCATTAGGTGATTCCTGTGTTTGACGATATGTATTTTTTCCCAGATGTCCAATTCATTGCTGCTGTTGATCGGTTTTAAGAGTTAGTAACACATCACTGTTACTAGCTTCTAAATCTTCAAAATTAGTCTCCCATAATCTGCTTTTCATATCATGATTCTCCATTTATTACGATTGTAACAAGTCATGGCCCATATTTATGAAACAAAATTAATGATTACAAGAATTATTTCATAATGGCACACACACACACTTCACTATTTTTTGAGAATTACCTCATACGTGTTTCAGAGACATCTTGTCTCCATTGTCAGTGTGGCTCTTACCTGACAATGAAGAGGAGTGTAAACCAGACTGCCAATGGGCGACATGGCCTCTGCCTAACTCAGTAGCTAATGCAGTGTAAAAGTATCAAATGTTAGCCACTGTGGCAGAAAGAGATGCCATGCTTTTACATAAGTGGGAGTGGGATAGATTGTGATAACATCCTGCCTGCCTGCTGCATATCATGATGGAATCATAGGAAAGGTGTAGGAATGAAGCAGAATTTAGTGTAAGTCAGTGGTCGTAACTTCATTTGATGACAAGGACCTACATGTGAACTGGAATCTGTTTTTGTTTACACTGCTACTGAGACCATGTCCACCTTCTTGATGAGAAACTTGTTTTCTTCACAACCCTTGCCCACATCCTGGAAGTTATCCCTGCTTTTCCTACTTTCATCTCTATATATCTCTAATGCTGCTTCAGGGTGTAAATAATAAACCACTGGATTTTGGTGTTTATGAAAATCATGAACTACTTTAGCATTTAAGGAGAAATATGAATATGATAAATCCTAGACAGGATGATTGATATTTTAATCTTAATTTCTCCCTAATGTAAGCATCAGTATTATCACTACGTCATCTCATTCTGTTTATGGTAATTGGTCATTGTAACAAGATTACTTTTTATTGGTATAAGCTAATCAAGTTTGTTTTGACTTTCTTGTAATTCAATTTGAATCAGAGTACTATTAAAGAGCCAGTTTCTATTGGTGTATTACAGCACCAGTTACTTCTGGATAACTGATGTAGAAGAGGTTAGGGCTATTTTGTAACTTATGGTATGGGCATTTTCAATATATAGATATTGCGCCACCATTTGATTTCATTAAAATCAAGGGTGTATCCCTTACTTTATCATCAGTTTGGCCATATCATCAAAGCCTTACAATGCCAAAATGTAGGTTTTCCTAATACAACAAAACTACCCATTCTTCAAAGAGTTTTTGTCGTCCTCCGTGAACTAGTGGTACCGTGCTAGCCTCTAGTTCCCGAGGTTGCGGGTTCAAACCCGATGGAGGGCGATGGATTTTTTCGGACATAAAAATCCTTAGCACGGCTTCCTTCGGAAGGGAAGTAAAGCCGGTGGTCCCGTGTCATAGATTTACGGCACGTAAAAGAACCTCAAGCCTCATAGGAGGCCTCTGAGCAAAATTTCTGGTCTTTCACGCCCAATATAGAATGGGACGCTAAGAACCATAATAGTTAAAGAGCATCCATAAATAAAACTCAATTTCAATTTTCAAAGAGTTGATTTTTAGTTCCTTTTCTCTCCACACTGTTCTTCAGTTCTTATACCAGGTGAATCAATAGGCTTTTTCTTTTATGCAATCTGTTAAGCAGCAAATGTGCTTTAGGTTCATCTTCATTGATAGCTTTACATCCTACTTACATATCATTTAGGTATCTAAATATGTAAATCTTTTTCACATTCAGTGATAAAGCAATTAAGCAACACTAATTACTCCAGGTTAAGATCCATCTCAAAAACAGTCTCTCTTCTACAAGAAATAGCAATTTTATAAACTTTTACTATACAATATACTTTGCTAAGCACCTCCAAAAACTCATGTCACATGGATTCAGTGTCAAAATCAGCCAAAAACAAAGTGGTTGCTCTATACAACTAGAGAAGGCATAGCTACAACTATTTAAGAAACATGCCTTATACTAAAAAAAGGTGCTGTCCTTTAACCCTTGGTATTGTTCTGCTAGCTCACTACTGTCCATTCCAAACCAGAGTGCCTTTCACTGAAAACAAACTCTTTGTATTATCCGCGCGAAAGTAGTTCGCAATCCCCGCCCATAATGGCTGCTTGTTCCCCTCCCACATGCTTGTTGAATGCTATTTAATCTATAAAAAGGCGCCCTGCGTGAGAATCATAGTTCAAAACGCAACCTGAGGTAACAATCGATTTTATAAGTATGCGGCAATGAACATTTTACTTGCGTTGATCACAATCCTCGGGCAAAAGTGCAATACCCAAAACCGAATCCTCTGAAGATGGCTCAGCTGCCATATCAGAATCAGAACTACTCTCCAAAATAATGACAAGCTTATCCACAATGCCACAGCATTGTCGCACTTAAAACAAGTTCCCACATTTTATCCTCTTCTATGTTGTATTATGTCTGTTTATATTGCCTGCTCACTTTGGTTATACTTCTGACTGAAACGCCTGTAAAATTCGATATTAGTTTTGTAATATGCAATAATGCAAGTGTTGGGTATTTTTGTAATAGTGAGTTGAATATATGAAGTATTGTTTGTTTTAGCCACTTTTTAACTGTTTACCGCTTCTGTGTTTGAACAGTTTATTCGCACTACACGCACCTTCCTCTGCCATGTGAGCTCAAATACCAACTGATTAAATCACAAGATTTGACGTGAGCTGAGCATATGTGTGTTAGTGTATTATGAATGACTTCGCTTATCATATATCCTGTGTTACACAAAGTGTTTATTCGGTACTCAGATAGCACCTCTGGGAACTCATTGCTGCATTTCTTGTATATGTAAGAGAGTGGCAATCATGCGTTATGGTTGGTATTAACAAGCAAGATGCTCTCGGCGTTAGCGCAAAGCAGACGAAAATAGTATTTTGTAATCTCTTAACAGCTAGTATATAATCATTGCCTTTAACGATGAGTTCTTATGATAACCACAATAAAATGTGCAGTTCTATACCTTTCCTGCTCTAATATTTCATATACAATACATGTATTAAGGAACTATTTACGTTGGCGTAAGAGTATATTCTTGGGTTCATGACAAGCCGAAGCACGTGCTTCTGTTTACATCAGAGGGAACTCTGGTTTGGAATGGACTATAATAGTGAATGACCTGCTCATGGCTGCATTCATCAGCTGTAAATAACAACTGTCAGTTGCTGCCTTCTGTTCATGCTGTAAAGACTGCAGTTTGTTCTTGGTGCATCTCAAAAGTGGAAGTTTATTCAGACATCTGTGTTGTATGTCAATTACTTTAGAGTATTCTTATTATTGTTGCTGTTCTTGTCTTGTTATTAGTCCACTTGAAATGCTTACCAAAAACTTCACGCTCGAACAAAGAATTTTTATGTGCTATACATATGTAATATCGTGTAAACAGGTATGTTCAGGAGACATTTCCTGGTATTCCAGTTCCAAATATAGATAATATGGTCATATGTCTGGTTAATAAGTTTAGAACAACAGTATTGCTAAATGTTAAACCTAAGAAATAAAAAAAACATGTTCTAACAGAGGAGAAAAAGTGACAAAATTGGTGCATCATTCAAATGCTCTACAAATAAGCATCTTAAGATATGTTGCAAAGCAAAGGGGTCTTTCAAAAATCTCTGTTCATACAGCTGCTTAACTTTTAAAATTGAAACCCTAGGGTGACTATTGCTCATAAATTACAACCTTGTGACTAATGAGGAATGCCAGGGATGTCTCAATGCCGATGGACACCTTATTTCAAGGTTAGTACTCAGCATAGTGCATGTTACTATTACTCACGAGTATGTAACAAGGAATTTTAGCATGGAAAACCCCTAAGTGTAGTAGACAGTGTGTAGGACAAACATACTTGCAATCTGGGCCAGACCATAACATGAATATTCTGTATTTACAGTATTTATAAGATTTCTCTGCAATTTAAAACAAAACCCAGAGTCAGGTGTTATAATGAGAGTACAAATTGGTTTATACATGCTTGGGATTTACTAGCACTTGATTCCTGCTTTTCTTTTCTATTGTCATAGAATGATATGATCATAATTTTTATCCTTGAGAAGCATCAAGTATTGGACATTTAACAAGTAATATTGTCATTATTTTTCTCAGTAATTCTAGTTAGTTCTGCCATTACATAGACTGTTAAGATCACAAAAATGTCAAATAAGAGCTTCCTTTCATAATTCAATACAGCCTCACTACAAGCCTCTTGTATGTTATGAACCTATGTCAATGCAGAATTGCAAATTGAAAACATATTTACTATAAGTGAAAGCCTGCTTAATGGCTGTAATATATTAAAATGCATGTTCTATGAAATGGTGTCAATTTTGTGAATTGTTTCCTGTTGCCCTATGTTTCACTTGTTTGGTTTAACATGCTTTAAAATGCATATTAACCCTTATTACTCTAAAAATTAGTTTTAAATGTTTGCATTTATTTATCTTTGTAGTTCTGCAGTAAAAATTTTATAACTCTTTTTCAAAAAATTATTTTGTCATTCCATAATAAGTAATGTGTATATTCCTTTTATTTGCATAACTTTAAGTTTAGTACAATATAAAACTTAGGGTTAAACTTACACGGTTTTTCTTGCTTCACTTACCAATTTATTGCCAAAAGCATAGTTCCACTTTAACTGTCAGAGGCTTTGAAGGTAATTCCTGTTAATTTTGATGAAGTCTCTGAAGGTTTTTTGAATCTAAAGACCTTTGAGAATATGGTCTCTTTAGTTAGATTTGATAATCTTTTTAACACTATATTATATTAAAAAGCAAACCTTAATGATTTCTTGCTGTAACAAAAGCTGAGTCATGCGTAGTGGGATAAGATGAGGCCATTAAGGTGTGTCATAAAATATAATTCTGAGGCAAGGGTGATGTAATTCTTAAAGGTCTAAAACTAAAACAGATTCCTGTAATATGTGAATTTCCCTAAGTTCTTACTATCTGCTATAGTGATGTGTTCCAGGTTTTATCTCCTGGTTGGGTAAATCCATTTCAATCTACAGATTTTGTTATGTGTAGTTTTGCTAAGCGGTATGTTTAATATCCCATAAGTCATGGTGTTAAATGCTTGCAGCTTTGTATCCTTTAGGGTTGAAACTGTGGGCTTGCATGTATTTTTGGCATGAATGCCAAATTTAACCTTTCTTTAAGTTATTTTTTTACTTTCAAGACTGAAATTATTCATGGATCTTGCAGGTATAACAGCCTAAGACATTTGTATATTTGCTTTTGTATTACAAACATTATACTTTTATTAGGGATGTGACAAAGTTATTTTCTGGTAATGGTTGTTGCAGCTAGTGTGTTAACGGGCAGTGGTTACCAGTAACTACGTCTCAATATGAACAATGCCTATAGACTTCTTTTGTCATATGATGCAATCTAAAAAGAAGTTTTCTCGATGTCAACACTTTGATTACTATGGTGGTTTATAATAAAAAAATGCATTTGCACTTGCTTCTGAATTCCTGCACATATACACAGTTTGTATAGGTGGAGTGATTTATATGGTAATCTAAATATAAACATCAGTGTTGCACATATAGCTAAGGAAAATACATTATTGCCAACATAAACATGGCTGAAGTTAAGCATATAATAACTTGAATATTCTCTTAGGACGTTAGATAAAATGGAGTAATGACATTTTGAAAGGTGATGCTAGACAAGAGAAACATTAATGCCCACACATTATTGTTAAACATCACAAAATATGCGGATAATCTATTGGTTATGTACATGTAGCAAAGCGGATAATTACTAGGCATTTTTCTTGCCAGATGGTACATTAGATCACCACTCACGAGCTCAAGCCCAGCAGAGGGGCGATAGATTTTTTTTGGGTGTAAAAATCCTTAAGACTCCTTTGGAAGGGAAGTAAAGCTGGGTTCCATGTCATAGATTTATGCACGTAAAAGAACCTCAAGCCTGATAAAGAGGCACCTGAACAAAATTTACAGTCTTACACGCCCAATATAGAATGGGATGCTTAGAACCATAGTAGTTAAACAGCATCCATAAATAATACTCAATTTAATTTAACTCTCGATCTCTTGCAGGAGAGATTAATACTACATAACAAGTTGAGGTAACTAGTTCCTGATAAGTGATACCAATTCACATGCAGTGAATGTCGCCCAGACTGTAACCGTTACTGTCTTTGTTACTTTTGTAACTGTTAGTAGGTAACTAGTCTTCATTACTTCAGTAATCATTACATTTTCTGCTCATCCCTAACATCATTAGCAGACTTGAAACATACATGGAAAGCCCTTCATGATATGTACTTAAGGTGGCTCTTAACAGATTAGTAAGACATCTTGTGTTTCCAAAGTTTTTTATTTTAAAAAATAAAAAGGATAAGTCGGTATATATTTACATGAGCCTCAAATACACTTCTATATTCTCAATTTGGATTCTGATTAACTCGTGCCCATAATAAATTATTATATTGTGTTCCACATTATGTTGAAATTTACTTCTTTTCAAACTGAAAACAGTATGAAAAATGGATTTTTATACTTCTATAACTATTGCTGGACAAATTGACTAAGTGTATCAGTTTATTGCTCTCCCATTTCCAAGAATGGTGTTGCAGTTGAAATATAGCCACTTATGTATCATGCTACATTAAATGGCAATCAGGAGTATTGTAATATTGGCAAGTATCAGATTACAAAGGTCACTACTTCGCCATAATATAATACATATTACAGTTGCTTTGTACTAAATTGCACTCTAGATTTTATAAAACATACAGAAAATAAATTTACAACAGAAATTTTCATTAACTATAATTTAATTCTTAAAGCTGTTTAAAATCAATTCCCAGAGAGAGAAAGGGAAAAGAAAAACAGTCACTTCTGAAGAGTAATAATGAATAATTATTGTGTGATAAAACAGTAAGAACAACCACATCTTTGAAACAGGTTAAAATAGTTAATCAAAATAATATAATTTCTACATAGTGTGGAACAAAATATATTATGCAGCCATAAGAAAGTGTCTTTACCTTCTTAGTGTCTCGAGTTCCACTCACCTATGGCATAGTTGTAAACATGTTACTTGTAAGAAAATGCATCACTTTTCTTAATGGAAAGTTAAATAATTGCTAAGAATTACTGAGTACTCAACTTACCCACTCTTGTTTGCTTTACTTACCAATTTTTATCCAAGAATATGTTTCTCAAGCATCTTCCACTATATGTTGATTGTCGGACTTCCAGAACTACTTCTATTTACATTGTTCTCTGATAGTTTTTTTTATATAAACTTGAAGATGGAATTGATTGCCAAAGTGTCAAAATTAGATGCAGTAACATTCATTTTCCCTAAATGTCCCATTCTTTCTGCTTTTGAAAATCTTTAGATAATTTAATGTCTGCCTTAATAGATTCTCTTTCCAGAAAGGGGCTGCTATTGCAGATTTATCTATCCATTTGTGTTTTACTTTCTTCCAGTGTTTTTGAAACAGATGCATTGGGTTGTCTTTGCTTTTCCTGTGTCTCTTATCACAGTTGAAGCAATGTATTTGTTAGGTACCTGATTTGTTTTCCAAGATATGTGATACATTTAATTTGATCTTTATCAGTTTCAAACATGTCTGTTTTGTAACTCATAAACTTGTAATCTTTTTGCAGTGTCCATTTTATTTCTACAGAAATACTCAGTTTTGTTTACTGATATTTTACAAGTGTTTCTACTGAATGCTGCTGGGTTCAATCTCTCTTTCACTTTCATTATTATAAGATCCAAAAATGGAGGTGTATCATTCATTTATGTTTTTAATTGCTTAGCCAAATCTTGTAAATTTAAGGTTTTAATGTCATTTGTTTACAGTTGACTGTAAATAGTCATTGATACACCAATACCAAACTTTGAAGATTTATGGAAAAGCAGTGATGTGCATTTCGAATGTCCTGATCAAATCTGATTTGGGTTTAAGTATTCGTGAATGTTTTGTTTAGAAATGTTAATGGATTGCAATTATTTCTGTAAGTATTTAAGAAGTTTTTTACTGTGCTGGGAAACAAATTCTTAGTATAAAGAAAAGTATCTATGGAAGCCACTTGAACTTCCTTGATTTTTTCCACAAGATCCAATGAATTCTTAAGACAGAATCAGGAAGGGCTTGTAATTCCTTTCGCTTCCAATTTGCCAAACAGTATGATGGAGTGTTGACATTGCTTGAGCGAGTCAAGAGGATTACAAGGAAAGAATGCATTAATCCTTCGAAAGGGATTAAGACAAAAATTGAAGCCACTATAGACAATGCATTTACTAGTAGCAAAATAATACAAAAATCCAAACACGATACATCAAGTTGGACAATTCAAACCACACCCCTATAGAGAAGAAAATCTACCAATACACTATTCCAACTGTGATAAAGAATACTTAGAAAAAACTACAACAAATCACGATATCCATATAATATATGTGACTTATAGATGTTCAGAAGTTAAAAAAAAAAATAAATAAAAAAATAAAAATACCTTCAAGAACCATGCTATGAATTTAATACTCAGGAAGTTAAAAATCACCAGCGACCTTCAACCATAACATCTAGAGGTTCCTGCTTCAAACCCAGCTGAGGGCAATGGATTTTTTTCGGGCATAAAAATCCTTACCATGGCTTCCTTTGGAAGGAAAGTAAAGCCGATGGTCCCATATCATAGATTTACGGCATGTAAAAGGACCCCAAGCCTGATAGAGACATCTAAGCAAAATTTCCGGTCTTTCACATCCAATATAGAATGAGATGCTAAGAACCATAGCCATTAAAGAGCATTCATAAATAAAACTCAATTTCAATTTTAGAGGTCCCTGACATCAAGACTTAGCTAGATGTTGGTGAATGCCTGCAAAATATGTCATAGGTAAAAACTGATGAACAAAGTAAACAATTATTTAAATAAAATTCTAGTGGCAACATACTCTAACTTCACTCTTTCAAGATATTACCTTGAACGCGTTTCAAAGACACCTTGACTTCATCATCAGCTAAGAGCCACTCAGTGTGAAATTAGTGTGTGTTGCCACTAGAATTTTATTTAAATAATATTTTAACTACTTCACTGTGTTCCCCGTTAATTGTTATGTTAAAAGTAAACAATGTATAAATTGATTCCTCAGTAAGTTTTAGTGAATCACTTTTTATCATTTTCTGTTTATTTCAAACTAAAATAATGCTATATAGTTTGATGGAGCTTTAGCAATTCCAAAAGCAATTTACAAAAGGGATTAGTATTTACCCATCCTAGATATATCCCAGTAGCTTAAATATAATTTTGGATATATTATTTTACTTAACTTAATGTTCCAATATATCAGAAAGACAGAAGGGTACCTAGTTAAAAAGAAAAAGACAAGGTTTTTAAGACACAATGTTTTATTAGAGCTGAGTCAGCTGTTAATATAAATGTACACAAAATCTCAGACAGATGAGTGTTAGTACAAAAATAACTTCATTTACACTTGTACGTTCACCATCTCTGTGCTGGCATCCTGACAGCAAGTCTCTCAAGCAGGCTCACGTGCAATACTGCAGCAGAATGTAGCAATTCCTCACCTTGTGGAGATCTATGCGCCTCCTGAAATCTATAAAAACTTTCTGAGTAGAAAACACTTTACAGGCTTTTGTTTATCACAGGTGAAAATATTGTTTTACT
Organism: Deroplatys truncata; assembly: GCA_030765065.1. Classification (NCBI taxonomy): domain Eukaryota; kingdom Metazoa; phylum Arthropoda; class Insecta; order Mantodea; family Mantidae; genus Deroplatys; species Deroplatys truncata. The sequence continues at coordinate 102,476,572 of CM060985.1, forward strand.
TTGTCTTTTTTTTAGAGAAATATCCTAAATATATTTTTGGAAAAAAGAAGTTATCACACTATTAACTATGTATATCTTAATCTAGGGACTACATATTTCCTTTTCTCTTTAATGTCCTATGCAGCAAATGTTGGGACAAATCTAAATTGGGTCATTTGCACATCTTTGGTCACCAATGATAAGACAAGACTTTCTTGCAAAATTAAAAAAAACTTCAAAATATGCAACATAACTAAAACAATTGCTACATGTTTTGAATATTCTAGTGCTCAGACTTCTCCATCAGATGTTTAGTTTTTTATACCACTGTAGCAAAATACACTATTTTGGTGTTACCTCTTGTATGCCATTTCATTCTTGCTGCTAAAATATTTAATTTGTTATGTGTAGTCAGGTGTTTTTGCCTCAAAACAAAAAGATAAATGCAGCACATTTATAAAATCATTCAATAGGGATATTGTGTTTTATTGTTCAAGTTCTGAATGCAGTGTCACTATTTGATATCCACAGAACATTTGAGAAAAGCTGTTTCAAACTGAATTTATAAGTTCCTCCTTAGACAAAAGTGAGTTTGATGTCATTTTGCACCATTTCTTATCCAGTCTTTCAGGCCATAAACTTATATTGTGTCAAATCCACCTTTTATATTAAGCTTGAAGAGGGGATAGTTGTTTCATATTGTATATCAAAAGAATTTAATATTTTACTTTTTGGGCATAATACACCCTGAAACAATTCTCATTTATTACCTTTGTTTCTTTTCCTCCATCTTTTATTTGAAAAATTAATATCAACTCCTTTGAAAGTATTTGTAACACAGTGGACTCATTTTTATAACACTGAGGCTTTAACTTATATAAAGATTGATACAACATTCTTAGGAGAAAAAAATAATTTTACATCTCTACTCTATATCTTTATTCTTTTATTAGTGCAAAAAATAAGTTATCTTGTTGATTTTGTGCTATAATTTCTTTATCACACTAATTATGTCATTTCAGAATACCATATAAATAATCACAGAAGTTAATGTTGGTTAGGTTATTACTAATAGGCATATTGAGTTCCATTTTCAATTAATATATTAACCAAATCACAAATTCGGGAATAACTGATTATTTATACATAAGCAGTAACTTGTTAAATTCCCTTTAACACGAGTACAGAATTAAGAGAAATAGACAAAAAAGTCAATTAATTTTTATGTGCAAATCATTTGCTAAATAACTACAATTCAACTACATCTAAATTTACGATTGGATGGGGACTAGGTTTTATCTGCAGCTTCACCCATGTGTATATCATTTGCATTTTATCAGTAGCTCACTTAACATATGATTGCTTAAGGGTACAGGCATGCCAAAGATGTTTGCAACAGTTCATCAACACAGGTTAAATGAAGATCTTGAGCAATTCCAAACAAGCTGTGTTTCCATCACTGTTGAAAGCAAGACCTCACTTTAAATTGCTCCTGATTGGATTCTTCAGATCAAGTGCCTTCTCCTACTCTACTAAGATCCTTCAGGAAAACAATACTATCTGTGTATCATGTTGATTATCATCATTATTTGAGGTTTGCGATTCCTACAGCTTAATCTTTGTTTTTAGCAATGAAAGACAATTTTAAATTGCATTTAACATGACACTTATTTCAGATAAATACCATAAACAGCACCAATTTTATCATAAATATACTGGGATGCATCCAAAGACATTCTCATATACACATGGCACCTATCTTGATGAAGTATCAGTTCATGAAATAAGTTGTATTCACCCAAATCCTGTCTCTATTTATAGGATGAGCACTTCATTGTTGGTTTGAAGTATTTTAAATAAGCCACCACTTTGTGATTGTACACATGGAGCCATTGTCTTCACTATCATTAGAATGTAGAATGCATGTTTTGGTAATTGTAATCGTAGTAAATTACATACAGTATGGAAGACGTTCACAAAATCAAGACCAGCAAAGCACCTTAAACTTAAACCATGCTGAATCTTCAGCACATCCTGCCCTGAGAGCTTAATTTTTTTACAGCTTTGTCTACAAAGCATTTCAGTGAAACTTAAAATTATAACTTAATGGTCAAGCAGAATTAAGGTTCCTCAGGTAAATTTGATGCTATTGCATTTTTGGATCCAGTCCAGTTTTTGCGCTAAATAAAAATAATGCATCAAGGCAGTTGAAGATTTTGCTTTCCTTTTAAGCATTTTAGAACAGCTGGATAACAAATCATTAATCCGTATGCATCATCCGACAAACTGCAACATTAAATAACTTTAATAAGATCAAGTAGTTATTCTTGAGCACTCAGAATTAGTATGCAGGTGGCATGTCTGTAATATCCATTTTATTCTCTCTATTGCTTTAAGGTGGATAAGGTATTGTAATCCATCCAGAAAGTTGATATTTCACTGGAAATACATGCTTAAGACACCCTGAATACAATGACAATTTTTGGAAAAAGTTACTTGCATGTGTCTGAATAGCACAGATCAAATAACAAAAAAGTTGTGATGAATATTAACCTTTGTATTAAAGTTCAGCATTCTCCTAAGATGCAACACAACACAAATATTTTCTGTTTGACATACCACATTGGAAATATATTTAACTTGAATTTTCTGCAAATAGTCTGTGAAGCTCCCATTCATTCTGACTGAATTTTGTGTAACTAGAAAACTATTTAAAAAAAAAAAACTTACACCAGAAAAATGTAGAGCCTATTAAAATGTAAGGTAATAATACAAATTTGTAATAGGCAGAGAAGGTAGTGTAATTATCACACCATTGCAGCTAATATTAACTTGCCATCCTATGTTTGGAGTGAGGGAAGCAAAACACATTTTTCATTTTAAGGATTAACCTCATTTATTTATCACAGCAACGAAGCTAAACGAACCACCTCACACAAATGAAATTTAGCAGATCAGGATGGTCAAGATGAGTGTCGAACCTGAATGCTGTTGGTAAATGGATGGTCTTGCCTGTAAAGTATCCCATTTATACTGAATTTTTAAATAACAAAATATTTTTACGAAGCAATAGTCTATATCACTCACAAGGAATTAACTTTCTCCCACTGAAGAAACAGTTCAAATCAGATAAGCAGTTTCAAAGATACCTTCAAACAAAAACTGCTATTACAGTTCCTCTGGATTAGTGCAGATAGGCATTGAATGTATGCAAATCTAATAAATTGGATCACAGCCATTATTTACTTTAATTACACATTCTGAAATATCACGAAAAGCTAAATATTTAAAAGATAAAGGGCCGGTTTCACCAACAGATGCTAAATTTTAACACAATGTTAAACTGATTTAACAATGAAGCTAACACAAATTCTATTTCATCAATGTTAACTTTAATATGTTAAACTCAAGTGTTAACATCATTTACCCGTGTTAAGACATTTAACAAATGCTAAGAGATTGGAAATTGGTTACTGCAAACCAAGCTGTTGATGCGAGTTGGTGACATTTGGCATTTTTGAATGTCACTCCTAACAGGAGAGCAGTTGTGCATCATAATACATTTGAAACCCTGCAACAGGAGGAATTTTTAAAGCAATCTGTTCAAGGGGTCATGAGCATGGTTTTATGGGAAATACAAGAGGTGAGAATACTAACAAAAGCATGCCTCTTTCTCCTATTCTACAAGTGTTAATTACTTTTGAGATTTTATGCTACTAGCAATTTTCATTTAATTAGTATGTGATAATGTTGATATTTCCAAAGCTACCGTTTGGGAGTTTATCTGGAAGGTTTCAAAAGCAATTGCTTCAAGAAGCAAACAGTATTTCTGTTCAGGTCTGCTTGATTCTTAATCAGCAATAACACATTTTCGTCTACTTTAGTTTCAATGCAGTGTCCACCACCAGTTTTAAACCATTCTAAATGCTCTTTGCATCTAACATTTCTGGTGCTGCACTTTATTAGTATAAAATTGCCACAATTGCTTACTGGATCTGGGAGAAATGCATTCATTCCAATTAAATTACTCTAGGATTTTCTCCCAGGCTGCAATCTTATCCTTTAATGTAAGACCATCGGCTTTTTCGCACTTGATAATACATCTATACTTAGTAACCAGTTTTAATTAATGCATTTTAAATGGTGAAACATTTATTTCAGTTGACATCATTACTCTAACCTCAAACAATCGGGAACATCACATGGCATTTACCATGAATGTAAATAGTTGTCTGCTACTGACAGAGCGAACTGCAATAGTAGGCAAAAGTGCATCGGAGCACATTCAGAAGCAGTGTACATCAGTCACCCCTTCTCAAAAGCTAGTGTTTGCAGTTGTCTTTAATGTTAACAAGATGTTAGTTAATTTGCTGTAAAATCTTGATGAAAGTTTTAACATTGTGTTAAACTTTGAACATACTGTTAACAAACAAGATGTTAAAAGTATTTTTAACATCAGTTGATGAAACCAGCTCACAATATAACAAAACCCTGCTTAACTGAAACAGCACAACAGAAAAAAAATACAAAGTAAAAAAAGAACGAACAAACAAAAACAATGCAAGATATACTCTCTATGTTGTCATAATTGGCAATGTTCTTTTGTTGCAATCCTGAATTTCAATACGGGTACTTGCTATTGAATGCAGTTAATCCTTACACCCTCCCCACATTCCAAGAAATATTGTATTGTTATAACAAGTGTTAACTGCTTGCACACACATTCAGTGAACTTTACTGTTGGTATTGGTCAATGTGGTATATTTGTATTTAAGATGTTAACAAAATGAAAGTGTGCTATAAGCCTTGAACAGAAACTCAAAGACATTAGCTTCAGAGTGACAATGGACAAGCGATTCAAATAATTAGAGGTAAGAATGACTACATATCATATTCAAAGCTTAATGGGAAATGTTGAATTACAACGCTATCAATAAAAAAAACTGAATCAACATCAAAAGATATAATGTTCATCAAACAGCGACACAATATAGCTGCTCGTGAGCATTGTGAGAAAAAGTTCAGAAAAATGTTACATATTTTATTCAACCTTATTTGTAAATGCTAAATAATTATAGTGGAAATTTTTTTATTGATTATAACATGCATTCAGAATGCAATTATTTTCTTCCTTTCACTGCTTAAAATTGCTACCATCCAAAATGGTTCTGACCCATCTAGTTCAGTTAAGCGAGGTTCCGCTGTATTTGTTAATATTGACAATATGTAAACAACTTTACTAATAAATTATACAAACTGCACTTACATTGCCCAATTTTGAATCCTTTCTTAGCAAATACATTTCATTGCTCGAAACAAACCTTAATGAGCTCATCTCACTACATGGCTCAGTTTTACTTATAGAGAGCAAGGACATCAAGGGTCGTCTTATAGTATAGTATGTATTACAATAGACAACAGCCTTTATCCTCCCCTACATGATAGTTAAATACATAATGTTCCAGTCTTTATGACACTGCATTTGCATAGCACCAATTACAGCTTTTGTAGTTATGCACCAAGAAAGAAAGAAAAGAAAAGCATGTCAAAGTGGATTAAATTGAACGTTAGCAAACAACTGTTACAGTAATTATTTACATGAGTGGTAATTTTTGCTTTATGTTAGTCACAACAGGAAGCTGGTGAAGAAGTCTGTATGCAACATAATCCCCCGTGTTTGTTACAAAGATTACGCACCTCAATTAAGAAAACAAACATGTGCTCTCAATATGTTTCAAGTTGCAGTTGTCACATCTAGTAACAGTGAATTATCCTCTACCAAATTAATCACTACTTCAGTTATATTATCTAAATTAAGGCATGCCACATAAGCGCAAAGATTTTTCATTCATTGTCTTAACTATTAATACACTGCGTCAGCTAAGAAAAATTAAGTCTGTTCAGAAGGAAAGTGCAGTGTCAATAGAGTAAAAAGGTTTTAGGTTGATCTTCAATAAAGAGACATTCTATAGTTCTGTTTTAAATGTTTAATTACAACAGTTACACATGTATTGCTTCTATATAAATATAGTGTTACTTTTGAACATATAAATACTAGTTACACATAGATCACTGCAGGCGTATTAAAAAGCGATTACCCATCAAATATCACATGTATAGAAGTGATACAAATCACAGCCATGTGTTTGCTTCAGCAAGTTCTCCAGCTCCAAATCATATTCTTCAGTGACGAACCTTTGGCTGCGTTCAGTATCCTTTCCATAAATTGTTTCTTGTTCTAGGAAGGAAACAAAAGTCTTGGAATAAATGCTATGAAGTACGAAACATTTGCTCTTATCATTTCAATCCATTTATTTATAATAGATTTACACGTAGTGACCCATGAGACATCGAGGGTAGTGAAAATCATTGTTGTTGGTTGTCGGAAGCACCCTTTCTTGCGCAGAATCAAGACCAACGGTCTCTGAAATGCAATAGGTAGTTAAGAGCAAACTTTCATTACCATGCCCCTTAACACTGCGGGAAGAGTTACTTGCATGCAATGCTATTTAAGAACTAATTTACCTTCTTTTCTAAGCCTCTTTGAAGTATCAGCTTGGTCTGCTTCCCCACAGTTACGTTTTCTTCGGACAAACTGAACATGCATCGCCCTGTCATTAACTGTCTGTATATTGGAGGGACTATAACCATAAACATTCGAGTTCTGATCTTTAAGATTGGCACTTCCTACTGCATCTGTGGTATCCATTGCGAAGTCACTCCCTGCTGATTGCGTATGCGGTAGATATCCGTAATAACCGCTAAATGAAATATGCATAGTACGCGCTTCTTTATTTTTAATACACTCATACGGATCGTTGCTTAATGCAGCAATATGTGTGTGATATTCATCGCACTTCATACCGGCTAAACCCTGACATTTTCCACCACTTACTTCACTACCGCCAAAATTTAACATTGCCATTCTTGCGCTTTAGAACTGTACTACTGTACCCTTTATTTTCCGAACTTCTGCGATAACCAGCGAAAAAGTACGGATCTAGATAAAATTCCTCTTTCAGCCACCGTTACTCACGCATTACCTCATTCGTTAAAATTGCATTTTCTAAGCGTGTGGCAACTGGAAGCATTTGCAGATAATACCAACAAAACAAAATAAAAAAATAAAAGCATTAAGGAAAGGTTTAGAAGTCGAAACGGATATGCCAAGGAAAGGATCTTATTAAAATATTGTAGGTGAGAGAGCTTGATTACAATCCACTTGTTAGGCAAAAGTTAACTAAAGACTTCTGGTTTTAAAATCTTGAAAACTCGGTATTCAATTAAATATCTCGTCTCCGAAACACCCAACAGCACCTTGTGTATTTTTCCATCATAAATATTTTTGAAATTTAAATTCAGGCCAGTTCTACTAGATGGCACTGCTTTCAAAGTAATCGATACGTGGTTTGAGTAATATCGACCTTTACCAGCGGCTATGAATTTAGTGTTCTCGATTGATTTCTCGATATATTCGTGTAAACGCGCTCAAAATAATTTGGAAGTATACTAAATTGCGTATTTTTTTTTCTTTCTTTCTTTCTTTTCACTGCAGCTTCAAGGGAAATTCTTTTCTTCTAAATTCTAAACCTATACATCCTTCCTTTTTTATAATTTTTATGCAGATCTATTTCTTGTCAAAGCTGGGATATTTATTAAAGTTCGCTGGTAATGAGAAGCTTATTTAAGTAGTCGGCGATGAAATTCCGTCATCCTTAATCGACAAGGCATGCTGTTATTTTAGTCGCGAAGGTGGACTGCAATGCATTACATTTACTACAGGTAAGAAATTAGGAATCGTTAACCTTCTGTAGTTTTTCCATTCTTTGAATAACGGTTGATTGTTATTTTAGAGTGAATGAAAACATTAACAAAATAACCATAGTACCTACGCTCCTCTTTTTCCTATTGATCTAAATTTAATTTAATTTACAAAGAATGATCCAATGGGCATACTGCTGTTGGTAGGGGCTACCCTTTACGATTGCTGGATAAGCAAAATACAAAAGAATAAATACATATAATTACACACACTCATATGTATATAACCTATTTAAAGTGTGTGTGGGTAACATTTATTAAATATTTCAAAAAGCACCATCAAGTTTTTCTGTTGTCTAGTTATTAAGAATTATAGTATTGTTTGAGTTGTTTGAAGAGTTTTCTTTTGAATTGAGAAGAGTTAAGTGATGCCTTGATGTCAAATGGGAGACTTATATGTTTTGGCAGTACTATGTAATATACCTTTTATTCCCTAATTTAAGACGTTAGTAAATGTCGTCGATGTAGCGGTTGTATGTGTAGCGGTTCTACTATCGGCTGAGCTACCGTAACTTCTACTATAACAACGTTAACTTCTGCCGCTAGACTACTCGCTGCCTTTAGTGAGCGCCAAACTTGATTATCTGTTAGCAAAGCGAATTATAATTTTCCGTTCTTTATTCCCCTTCAGACCCTGGTGTGGAGATAAAAGTGCTACCTACCAACCTAGAAGGTCCAAATTCGAATCTTAGTTGTGACGATTGCCTGGATACTATTTTGTTTGTTTTTTTTTTTTTTCTGGCATTTCTCCTTACCTTTATTATACATCGAAGCATCATTCCACTCCATCATTTCTTAGCAATTAAAAGAAGCATTAAAAGAACGAGAATATCCTCAACCACCATTTAATTTTCTGTCGTAATATTAGAGAAGAAAATTAGAGGTTTTTCTGGATTTGCGTATTATTATTATTATTATTATTATTATTATTATTATTATTATTATTATTATTATTATTATTATTATTAGGGAGCAACCTTTTACTTTGTTATGCTGTACCTATAGTAAGTAGGGGAAATATATTCCATCCAAACATTTAATATCGAGATTTCACCGGAAATACACGTTTTGGTATGCCCTAAACCTAAGAAAAGCATGTTTAGAAAATTTGCGTTGTGTGTCTGTGAACAGCATAATTAAACAACTAAGCGTTGCTTGGATACCAAACTCGGTATTTAAGTTCAGCATCTTCCAAGGATGTGACACGAACATTTTCAATCAAATCTCCCCACTCCAAACTACCCTTTACGTAGAAAAATGTTCATTTTTTTTATGTTCTCAAAAATTCCTCTAATGATTTTGATTAACATGGATGTCATATGTTTAAGATATTTGCATAATAAATAAAATGAGAGTAGCCTGTAAAGTCCTGTACATTTAAATTGTATTTGTGCAATTTTATTAATAACTTGCAAAACGCAAGATATAGACAAAAGCTTACTACATCGTTTAAACACACAATTTATGTCAAATACATTTTTATGGCATTTAACATTTCGGTATATTTTTTGTTATTGGTTTGGATTTTCAAATACTGTATTTTTTTTTTTTTTTTTTTTTTTGTTATTGGTTTGGATTTTCAAATACTGTATATTTTTTTACTTTCTGTTTTATATATCTATAATAAGTAGGGGAATTTCGACTCAAAAATTCGATATCGTATTTTACCAGAAGTGCCTACACTTTTCGAGGTTCACCGAATAAGAAAACACATTTGTAAACAAAGCCCGCGCGCGCGCACGTGTGTGTGTGTGTGTGTGTAGCATAGCTCAAAAACGGAAAGTTCAGTATCTTCCTAGGATGCGACACATTTTCAAGAAGCTCCTCTCTCCCCAAGGTGCTACGTGGTAAACTTTTCTGTTTAATTTTCTCAAATATGGCTTTAACGATTGTGATTAAAATACCATAGATATGTTTAAGATACATGGCTATTATTATTAATAATAATAATAATAGTTATGTTTATTGTGCCTTTGTCCAGTTTTCAGTGTCACTTCACTAAGTTCTCATTGTCACTTCATTAATGCGTTCTAGTTGAACTTTCGCTGTGGCTTCACTAAATTCACAGTCACTTCACTAATGTGAACTAGTTGAATGTGAACTGTCGCTTCAGTTTTCCTCGAGACGTAGCGGCGTAATGAAATATGCGCGAAGCAGCCTCTTCTTCGGAAGGTTCACTCGCTGGGAAATCAAACATAAGACGTCTCTAAACTCTCGCAGTAGCAGCACTCCCTGTATGTCACAGCTGTCATCACAAACGCATTCGTAGAACCGCCCATGATGTCGCATCAGAAACGCACTTACCAACTCACTCGCGAACACGATGGCTTATATAGCCGTTGTAATTTTTCACAGAACATTCTAAAATGTTCTAGAGGCAAGAGAGAAGATTCTGGTTATGTGTCAGTGTTTCTGGTTTTTACGCTGGGCGAGAGCGCTACCGTGTCTGTTTATCTCTCCAACTGCCCCGCACTAACCTCCCGATAAGTTTGGACCATAGCCGCTGCGTCACAATGTGAATGCGCGCGCGCGTGTGTGTGTATGTGAGAGAGAGAGAGAGAGAGAGAGAGAGAGAGAGAGAATGAATTGTCATTGGTTGACCTAATAGTTAACCTATGAAGGCCGAGTTTAAAGTACTTACTACATTTAAATCGCCATTGGAGTATGTCATCTCAAAATAAATTTGAGATGCCCTTGTAGTTTACCGGAAAAAATGCGAATCAGTTGGGGAATTTATGTCATGCCGGCATGTAGCCATGGTAGCTCAGTTGGTTAGAGCAACCAGTCGGAAACCGTAAGATCCATGTCATTGAATTTTTCAGTCTGATTCCACCCTTTCAATGTATATGTAGATGGTCTTAATTTAGCAATTGGGACACAGAAAAACAAGAGAGAATCGAAGCTGTTTATAGCCCTATAATACGCATCCGATACCACTGCCAAAATAGTTTAATAACCCTCATGCTAAACAATTGTAAAAAGAGAGACAATTGCTAACATTAAAAATCAGTGAACCGATATTTTTTAATTAACAACCGAGAAGATTGTTTTCCTCGATGGTCGCAGAATCTTTTCCAAAACAGTTAACTTGGTGGACTGACAGTGCGGAATCTACATATTCACCAACTTCACCTCCATTTCGTTATATATCTTAGGGCTTGTGCATTAATTGAAAACTCTATACCGTTTATGTTATTACTAAGTAAGTTATAAAGCTATGGAATTAGAGGGATTGCTGGTAAATGGATAGAGTCATTTTTGATAGAAAGCAAGGAACAGAAATCAAAACACTCAGTAGGAAGGGTAACATAGAATCTCATATGTCTTCTTTATAGACCACCAAGTATGGAGTACCGCAAGGTTCAATTCTTGGACCTATATTATTTTTATTATATATATATCTATATATATATATAGATATATATACGATTTAAATGATCATCTTAAAATACAGGGCATGAAGTCACACTTTATGCTGACGATACCACTATTCTCGTTTCAGCGGAAACTATGCAGCAACTTGATTATAAATGTAAGCAGGTACTACTAAACCTGGAAAATTATTTTCACATCCACAATCTCAGTCCAAATATCATAAGACAAACTATTTACTATTTGAACTAAATAGAAATAATCACAGCAGTGAAGGTCTAAAACTGGTTTATAGTAGTCAAAGTATATCCAGAGTTCAAAATACAAAGTTCTTAGGCATTTATATTGACGATAATCTTTCACGTCAAAATTATATTAATGTAATTCATTCTAAACTTAATAAGACCATATTTTTGTTACATCAGCTTATCAACATGCTACCTCTACAAATGGTTCGTACAGTGTATTTTGCATTATTTCACTCACATTTAGAATACGGGGCAATGTTTTGGGGATCTTTATCAAAAAATACTTCATACAGATCTTTCTACTACAGAAAAGAGTTCTATCCAGAATAAATAGTTATGAATCTTGTAGACCGTACTTTAAACAGTTTAAAATTCTACCTCTATTTTGTATATATATAAATAATGTTATTATGTATGCTAAATCTCTAGTGAAACCCCTCAATTAAACAAAGATTTTACTCGACATTTTAGTCGAAGTAGAAATGACTTTTTTATGAATTCATACAGGGGTACTTTTGGAAATAAAAATATCATGCATGCAGGTTCTAAATTCTTTAACTCACTGCCCACGGATTTAAACAGAATATATGATATAACTAATTTTAAAAAGGCACTCAAAAAGCATTTATTAACGCACAGCACAGATTTGCTTTAATATGCTAACTTCGTTGCATCTATATTCTATAGCTCTTGTTATTCTTGTGTGTTAATAATTATAAATTGTATAAGTAATAAGTGTTCTGTGTATATAATTTATTTTTACCGTTGGCATTGTACTAGTTTTGATCGCTACCATTAGCTTGTATATATTATTTATTATTATGATTATTATTATTATTATTATTATTATTATTATTATTATTATTATTATTATTATTATTATTGTATTATTGTAATTAACACTTTGACGTGATCTACAACTACACCGTTCTACTTTATGTATTGCATGATTAAAAAATAAAAAAAAAAAAAAAAACTATGAGACCAAAGAAAAGGTACAGAGGTTTATCATTTCACCTTCAGTAATTATCTAACAAATTAGTTGACCATTCCTATCGATGATTGTTTCACAGCCAAAGAAGTGCCTGTAGTAATAGGCTATGCAGAATTTCCAGAACTTGGATGACTGTCAGGGGGAGCTTAAAAAAGCTGTTCTGCCAATGTTTCAAATCCTTTTGCGGAATATCAGGATATGTTTCATCCATTATTAGGAATAGTGAGTCTGTACGAAATTACAATTATAAGGGGTAAAGGGAAGGATTTATTATAAAAGCGATCTTATAGATCGTTGTATACTTATGCCATCCCGGCAGATTTAGGAGGCATTCTACTGGCCTTCACAGGTGGAGTATGTACAGCAAGGAGGAGGTGGGTGTATCTGTTTACCTTTTCGCGCATGTAGTGGCGTGTAGTTTTACGTGTTCACCTATGAATATATTGCGTTAAGCAATACCTTTACTCTTCACCACTTATAATAGCCATATTAAAATCATATATAACTAAATAAAACCATATTTTGCACAATATCTCCATGAAAAAAATATTTTTAATGGAAACATAATGTAAAACTGAAATGCATTATACTTTTTACTCTCAAAGGGCACATCATCTGTCCAGTCTAAATATACAGCTAAATAAAACAGTGTTTTGCCCAATTTCTGCATGAAAAGTATTTTTAATGACAGTATAATGTTAAACTGAAGTAAATTATACTTTGTAGTATATACTTTGTAGCGGCTAAATCAGGTATTTGACAAAATGGAGATTGGGCGGATTATTAAAACAGCCAATTAGTTTTGTATCCTTATGTAAAACTGGCAAACCGTAAGGCACAGACAAAAGCTTACTAAAAAAGATATCTAGATCTCGTTAAAATACACAATATTCTGGAATAAATTTTGTTGTGGCATTAACCATTTCGGAGATATTGGTTGTTTTTTATTTGAATTTTCAAATACTCTATACTTCTTAAAAGTGCTCTAATGTTGCTTCAGTTGTGTTTTGCTATGTCATGGAAAAAAAGTATGGAATTTCAAAGCCAGCCTCTACCGACCCGCTTTTTAAAGAGTTGACTATAGCTTCGGCCTCCTGTATCCCTCTTGTGTACAACAAAATGTGCAATAAAAGCATTTTTGAAGACGTTTAACATGAAGTAGATAGAAAAATAAGCATTTCTAAGAATAGTTTATAGAAGTGTGTGTAAATTTTTTTTAATTTAAACATTTGACTATCGCTTAAGTCTAGGCAGAGTTTTGCAGTCCTACGAGCAAAATAAAACCACTTTTAACACGTGTATCATATACTACTTTTAGATAGCGCTCGAATTTGTAAAATATGAATAATGTATTGATTCTTGAAACTAAGAGAGATCACGTTTAGAGCGCGGTTCTTGAAACAAGAGAAATGACGTTAAAAAGCGAGATGTTAGACATTTTGTTGATTCGCTAGCAGCGATTTTCAGTGAAATTATTTCCAACATGTTTTGCCTTACACCAGGCAATGAAGCGATTAAATGCTATATCATATTGCTTTCTGGATGTTTTGGGTAAGTACTTCTAGTGTTATTCTTTCTGCTGCTTCTGTAACTTCACTTCCATTTCAGTTTCTTCTGAATTCATAATTTTCGCCATTTAATATTTATGTAGGTTATACTAGATAAAAGAATAACGTTTTAGATCAAAGACAGCAGAAGGCTGCCAATTTACTTTACAACGAATTGCGGTAAATTGAAGTATGGCGTATTGTATTGTGAATAGATGATGTGAGCGTCATGAGAAATTAATCATGTAAAAAGGCATAATGAAAAGTAAAACCTAATCAAACCAAGTCGAGTTTTTAAATATGTACAAAAACAAAGGGAAATTGCCATGTGATTGGACTTGAAACCAAAATTGATTACAATGAAGATGCGATAATCTAAAGCTTTAATTCATGTGCGCTGTGATAGAAGTTCTACTTTAGGCCATGCTGTCTAAAAGAGCATTTCTGCACACATATGTCTCAGGAGGTCGCCATGACTAGCGCCTTTTATGAGGATCCTGGGTTGTTTAATTTCTCTTCGAGTTTTAGAGTTTAATTCGTGTTCATCATTATTCTGTTCATATTTTGAGTTGCTAATAATTGTATTGGAGTGATAAGTATTTTACTGTAAGTATTGGTTCTATTAAATTCAAAAGCCTGCCCCATCAAGGATGCGGGTGAAAAATCTGCCATAGCTAAAAGGCAAAAGCTAAATGACACCTCTTCGTTTTTCTCACACAAGTTTGCAGCATAAATATGCTTGATGAAGACATGATAGATGCTAGTACAGACTTAGATGTAATGGAATTGGAAAGCAATTGAAATATTATCTGTATCCTACCCGGAGCACAGTGACTGGAAAAAAAGGAATTGGTCAGAAGATCTGTCTGGATCAATGTGCTTCACAGATGCATCGAAGACTACTCTGGCACAGGTGTAGGAATCTTTGGCTATGGCAAAAGACCATCATATCTCTCGGTCAATATGCCACTATTTTCCAGGCAGAAGTATGTGCTATCTTGGCTAGTACGTGGTAAATTATAGCAAGGGTTATGTCACTAGGGAACGCTTGGGATGACCCAGGCGGTAACGTCTGTGGGGTCTGTTTTTCGGGGTTTCCCCGGTCGCTAGGCGAATGCTGGGAAGGATAATTAAGTCCCCGAATTTCCTGTCCCTCTATTTCACCTCCATTCTCATTTCACTTCACCTTTCAACCGCTTGGTCTCTTTTACGCATCGGCGGGAGGTCTCGGCGTGAGTATGGCAGGGGAAAAGGATGCTCTGTAGAAACCTTCGTCCCCGAACGGGGACGGTTTCCAGACCTCCCACGGGATGTGTAAGACCATAGGGAGGGGGAGCGGAGTCAGCTGCACCAGTGTCCATCCGGGAAGTTTAAATCTGCAAATGGTAGGGACCCTGCCCTCTGCCTGTCGTGCCCTCCTGGTCCGGCCGCTCTCTGTCGCCTCTCACCTCATCCCTCCCTCCCGGGGGCGCCGCATCCAGCCATAGGTACAAAAGATGTATGTAGGTCGACTTGTTAAGTCTCCCTCCGTGTTGAATCCTAATCCTATGTCAATAGGCATATCACTAGATGTATTTTCAGGCAGTCAAGCAGTTCTTAAGTCTCTTGAAGCAAATGAAGTCAAGTCAAAACTTGTCTGGGAGTGCCGATTCCCTCATGAGCTAGCTGAATACAACACAATGTCACTTAAATTGAGCTTTTTATTTATGGACGCTCTTTAATTAATATGGTAGTTAGCGTTCCATTCTATATTGGGCGTGAAAGACCGAAATTTTGCTCAGAGGCCTCTTTATCAGGCTTGAGGTTCTTTTACATGCCGTAAATCTACGACACGGGACCACTGGCTTTATTTCCCATCCGAAGGAAGTCATGTTAAGTATTTTTACGCCCGAAAAACTCCATCGCCCTCAGCTGGATTTGAAGCCGCGACCTCGGGAACTAGAGGCTAGCACGATACCACTAGTACACGGAGGACGGCACATAGTGTCACTCTTATGGGTGCGAGGACATATGGGAATTCATGGCAATGAAAGTTCAGACGCTTGGCTAAAAAGCAACAGCTCCTCCACTAACCGGACCGGAAGCCATTTTCGGATTATCCTATGAATATGTTCGAGTGGTTATCGGTGGATGGACTGTCGTACTCCGTGGTCTAGGGGTACCATACTGGCCTCTAGTTCCCTAGGTCGTGGGTTCAAACCCGGCGAATTTTTTCAAGCGTAAAAATACTTATCCTTCGGAAGGGAAGCAAATCGGTGTTCTCGTGTCTAGATTTATGACACGTAAAAGAACCTCAAGCCGGATAAAGAGGCCTCTGAGCAAAATTTCCGGTCTTTCACGCCCAATACAGAATGGGACGCTAAGAACCATAGTAGCTAAAGGACCTCCATAAATAAATAAAAAAAACTCAATTTAATTTGGTGAGTGGACTGTTGCAAAACATTCGGAGTATTGGAAGTCACTTGCAAGGCACAGGTACTCAAAAATAATAATCTCTGACTTAGACAATAACAGGACTCGTGAACCACTTTCTGTAGCAGAGTCCAACTTCGTTGGACAGTTGGAATGACAACAGGACACAGTTATCTCAAAGGACACTTATACAAGATAGGTAAAGAAGTAGATCCAACTTGTATGAGATGCAAAAAGGCAAATGAAACGTTCAAGCCATCTGTCGTGTGATTGGAGCCACTTGCAGGTCAAAGGATTAAACACTCTAATCAAGGGTTTATACAATTGCATGAGCTAGCCTCCTTCATAAAAGATGCAGGCATTCTGAGAGACTAGAAAATAAAGAGATGTACAATGTGTCGTCAACGGTCGAAGGCACCTACAGCCCATTCCTTCTAAACTTAAGTACGAATGTCAAAATACTGACAATAAACAAGACAGGCTGTCACCTATTTACATTTGTAATGTAAGTAACTCATAAATTACTTGCAATCAGAGCTTTCCAAGTTAGAGATTGACACATATGAACATATGACTGTCGCTAATAACAAAGCCAAATTACATTTCGAAACAATTGAAAGTTACAGGAAAACTATTGAATATCTAAAGACTGCAAATGACGAGTTTAATATGTACATATCAAATTAAGGCAGAAAAGCAGTTCAGAGTTGTTATCAGGGGATTGCATCCATCCCATGATACAGGCTTAATGATGCAGGAGATTTTTTTTAAATGGGATTCAAAGCTATTCAAATGATTCCGGTCTATAATCCTGTTATCAAAATCCGTTTGCCTTTATTTTTCCTGGATCCTAAATCTGATCCTGCATAGACAAAATATACGATGTCAACAGGCTCTACAATGCTGATATCAAGATCGAAACTCCTAAACCAAAACGTTCTGTACTTCAGTGTACAGGATTTAAAGATGATGGTCACAGTAAGAATTGCTGCCATCGTTCCCCGCGCTGTATCAAATGTGATGGGACACACATAACCTCTAACTGCACCAAGAGCTAAAGTTCCCCAATTTGCGTGAACTGCAAGGGGCAACACTGCTAATTACAGAAGATGTCTGTCCATAAATATCTACTGAAATACATGCAACCAATAAATAGAAACGCACAAGTAAACTCTGACAAGCCAAATATCCCCAACCAACCTACTGCGATAACCAGCTCATACGAGTATCTCATACCGGCAGCATATATTGAGCCTCTTTCAAAATTTTACTATTGATTCGATTTCCTCTATTCCCCTTATTGGGCCCAAATGACCTAGCTGTCGACGGGCCCTTAAACTCCACACCACCACCACACTATTCCCCTTATACACTCATTTCCATTTATGCCGTCACCGCAGCTATGGGAGGCATTCTACTGCCTTCACAGCGGAGTATTTATAGCAAGGAGGAGGTGTGTGTATCTGTTTACCTCTTCGTGCATGCAGTGGCGTCCGTTTTACATGCATAATTCTAGATTATTTACTTTTGAGCAATACGTTAACTCATCGTCTCTTATAATAACCATGCTTAAACATATAACTAAATAAAACCCTGGTTTGCACAATATCTGCACGAATATATATATACTATGTGATAAAAAGTATCCAAACACCCCACAAATATACGCTTTTCATCTTAGGTGCATTGTGCTGCCACCTACTGCCTGGTACTCATTATCCGCGACCTCAGTAGGCATTAGACATCGTGAAACAACAGAATGGGACGCTCCGTGGAACTCACGGACTTCGAACGTGGTCAGGTGATTGGGTGTCACCTGTGTCAGAAGTCTGTACGCGAGATTTCCATACTCCTAAATATCCCTAGGTCCACTGTTTCTGATGTGATAGTGAAGTGGAAACGTGAAGGGACATGCACAGCACAAAAGCGTACAGCCCGACCTCGTCTGTTGACTGACAGAGACCGCCGACATTTGAAGAGGGTCGTAAAGAGTAATAGGCATACATCTATCCAGGCCATCACACAGGAATTCCAAACTGCATCAGGATCCACTTCAAGTACTATGGCAGTTAGGCGTGAGTGAGATACCTTGGATTTCATAGTCGAGCGGCTGCTCATAAGCCACACATCACGCAGGAAAATGCCAAACGACACCTCGCTTGGTGTAAGGAGCGTCAACATTACACGATTGAACAGTGGCAAAACGTTGTGTGGAGTGACGAATCACGGTATACAATGTGGCGATCCGATGGCAGGGTTTGGGTATGGCGAATGCCCAGCGTGTGTAGTGCCAACAGTGAAATTCGGAGGTGGTCGTGTTTTTCCTGGAGGGGGGTTGCACCCCTTGTTGTTTTGCATGACACGATCACAGCGCAGATCTACATTGATATTTTAAGCACCTTCTTGCTTCCTACTGTTGAAGAGCAATTCCGGTGATTGCGATTGCATCTTTCAACACGATCGAGCACCTGTTCATACTGCACGGGCTGTGGCGGAGTGATTACATGACAATAACATCCCTGTAATGGACTGGCCTGCACAGAGTCCTGACTTGAATTCTATAGAGCACCTTTGGGATGTTTTGGAACGCCGACTTCATGCCAGGCCTCACCGACCTACATCGATACCTCTCCTCAGTTCTGCACTCCGTGAAGAATGGGCTGCCATTCCCCAAGAAACCTTCCAGCACCTGATTGAAAGCATGCCTGCGAGTGTGAACGCTGTCATCAAGGCTAAGGATGGGCCAACACCATATTGACTTCCAGCATTACCGATGGAGGGTGCCATGAACTTGTACGTCATTTTCAGCCAGGTGTCCGGATACTTTTGATCACGTAGTGTATATATAATTATATATATATATATATATATATATATATATATATATATAATGGCAACATAATGTAAAACTGAAATGCATTATAATTTTTACTCTCAAAGAGGACACATTTACTGGACATCATTGGAATAATCTGTCGAATCTAAATATACAGCTAAATAGAACAATATTTTGCGCATTTGCTCCATGACAAAGTAGTTTTAATGACTGAAGTAAATCATAATTTTTACTCTCAAAGATGACAAACTTACTAGACATTATTTTAATAATCTGCGCATTCTCCATTCTTGTCCAATACCTGATACACACACCTCGTTGCTATACATATTTCACCTGTGAAGGCCAATAGAATACCTCCCGAAGCTGCAGTGACGGCATAAATGGAAGCGAGTGTACTCCACCCGAAAATTCGATAGAGATTTCACTGGAAATACCGTTTCGAGGTTCCATAAAAAAGCATTATATTCCACCCAAAAATTCGATACCAAGATTTAACCAGAAATACATGTTTTGAGGTTCCCAGAATCCAAGAAAAGCATTTTCACTTTCTCTACTACGTAGAGTAAGCAGGAGAAGTATTGTACTCCTCCCAAAAATTCGATACGAGATTTCACCGGAAATATATGTTTTAAGGTCCCCCGAATACAAAACGCATTTTTAGAAGAAGGTCCGCGGGCGTGCGTGTGTGTGCGTGTGCTGTGCCTGTGAACAGCATAACTCAAAAATGAAAAGCCAGATAAGCTATCTTCCAAAGATTCGACACGCTGATTTTCAAGAAAATCCCCCATCCCAAACTACCCTACATGGAATACTTTTTCAATTTCTTTTTATTTTCTAAAAACTGGCTCTAACTATTTTGATTAAAAAACATATATTAAAGATATTTCAATGATAAATAAAGTGTATATCTCAAACTTTCGGCCAATGGCCTTGTAGTTTTCTTCATCAGAAAGAATTTTGTAAAATCTGATAGGTACAACTAGTAAACGTTAAGCGATATAGGAAAACGCACTACACAAGAAATGTAGAGCTCTTTAAAACACACAATTTATTTCAAATAACTTTTTTGTAGCATAAGCCATTTCCGAGATATTTCGTAGTGAATGCTTAGAAGTGTTCAATACTTAGCCATCTTTTTAAGGTCCTGTCAACATTCAGCTGTTTTTCGCAATTCCATTGAAACGGTATGCAATTTTAAGGCCAGCGTATAGTGTCCATTCTTAAACCAGTGAAACACAACGTGTTCTCTTAAGAGCTAAGGTTCAAAGTCCACAGTTCACAAAGTCACAGTTTGAAGGGACTGACAAGCTAAAGTGCTAAACCAATCCAATTTCAGTCTTTGGCAGCAAGAGTGGAAATGGGTGAGAAGGGAAACTTCCTTCATCCCCTTTCTCTCTGTAAGGTTGGGTATCCCTGTCTTAAACATTTGACTATCGCTGTTCCCTTTGTATTATAACGAAATGTGCAATGTAGCTATTTCTCCAAAAGTTTATATGAATTAAAATGAAGTAAATATTAAAATAAGCATTAGTAAGACTAGTTTGTACACCCACTAATAGACGATAGAGGGTGGAGAAGGTCATGTAAATGTATCACCTCAGAATTTTTTAGAAAAAGGTCCATGTGTGTGTGTGTGTGTGTGTGTGTGTGTGTGTGTGTGTGTGTGTGTTTGAACAGCGTAGCTCAAAAACAAAAGTGGAATAAATATTAAACTTGACATTTAGGTTCAGTGCCTTCCAAAGAGACACGAAGATTTTCAAGAAAATCCCCCCCAAATGCCCTTTATATGCAACAATTTTCGAAATGTTCGATTCTCTAAAAAGTAGTGCTAATGATTTTGATTAAAATATCATACATTAAATATATTTACACGACAAATAAAATGTATATCTTGAATTTTCTGGCAATAGGCTGTGAAGTCCTCTTTATTCAGAAGGCATCCTGTATAATCTTGTATAACTGGTACACGTTTAACAATAAACGAAAACGTACTAAGCAAAAAATGTAGATCTCTTTAAAACACACAGTTTATTTCAAAGAACTTTTTCTGGGCATATACCATCTCCGAAATATCTATTATAAATGTTCAATTTGTTAATACTTTGTCATTCTTTTTAACTCTTGTCGATTTTCAGTTGTTTCTTGCAATTGCATGGAAAGAGTATGGAATTTTAAGTCCAGCATATAGCGTCCTGTTTTTAAGCTGTTGCCTCTGTACGCTAACGAAATGTATAAGTAACTATTTCTGCAAAGGTTTATCTCGATTAAAATAAAGAGATAGAATTATAAACTTTTGTAAGAATAATTTGTATATCCACTTATATACAATTGGGGGTAGAGAAGGTTATGTAAATGTAACACATCAGTTTTTCAGAAAAAGGTGCCTTGCCTCTCATGTGTCTGTGAACAGCATACTCAAAAACGAAATGTCGGATAAATACCATACTTGGTATTTAATGTTAAGTACCTTTCAAACGTGCAACAAGAATATTTTCAAGAAAATCCCCCAAGCCAAACTACATTTTAAATGGAAGATTTTTCGAAATTTTTTATTTTCTGAAAAATGACTAACGATTTTGATGAAAATATCATATATTAAAGATATTTACATGAAAAATAAAATTTATATCCTGAATTTTTTGGAATAGCTTGCGAAGAACTCTTCATTCGGAAGGAATTTTGTATAATCCTGCGTAACTGGTAAACGTTGACAGAGGAGAACGTACAACAAATGTCTTTAAAACACACGTTTATTTCAAATAATTTTTTTATGGCACCAGTCATTTCCGAGATATCCGTTATTAATGGTTCGAATTGATCAACTTAGCTATTTTTAAAGCCCTGTCAATTTTCAGCTGTTTCTCGCGATGTCATTGAGAGAGTGTGGAATTCTAAGGCCAGCATATAGCTTCCAGTTCTAAAACATTTGACTGTCGCTATTCGCTTTACCTACATATAACGAAATGTGTAATGCAGCTATTTCCGGAAATGTTTATCTGGATTAAAATTAAGTAGATGGAAAAATAAACTTTCGTAAGAATAATTTGTACACCTACTAATAGGCGATAAACGGTAGAGAAAGCAGTGCCAAGTAACACATCATTCATCAGATTTTTTTTCTTTCTTAGAAGCGCGTGTCTCTGAACAGCATAGCTTAAATGCGAAAATTTGGTTAAATACGGAACTTGGTATTTTAACTCAGCGTCTTCAAAGGATGCGACATGATTTTCAAGAAAATCCGCAAAGCCCAAACTACCCTTTACACAGAGCATTTTTCGTTATTTTCTCAAAAATAGTTGTAACGTTTGGATTAGAATACCATATATTTAAGATATTAACATAACAAAACGTATATCTTTAATTTTCTGGGAATAGCCTGTGAAGTGTTCTTCATTCTGATTAATTTTTGTATAACTGGAAACCGTAACAGATGGGCAAAAATTTACTACACAAAAAATGCAGATCCCATTAAAACCCGCAGTTTATGTCAAATAAAATATTTGGTGGCGTTAACCTTTTAGAGATATTCTTTGCCGTTGGTTTGAATTTTCAAATACTTCATATTTTTTCAATTACAAACAGCCCTTCTTCTGTTGCTTTCGTGTCCATGCACAGAGAACTGAATTTAAAAACCATCACAAAATGACTGGCTGTGAAAGAATTTGGCTATCCTTTAACTTATTGTATTCCTTTTATACCTGCAACGAAATCTGTTTATGTGTAATGATGGTTTATCCGTATTAACAAAAAGTAGAACGATTAACAAGCTTTTATAAGAATAGTTTGTATAGGAGTGGATGGAGAAACTCGTATGAATGTAACACATCGGATTATTTTTTAAGTGAACTACCTCTCCATGAACATCTCAGGAAACAAAACTTGTTACGGTTAAGGAATTATACCATACCCATTGTAGAACTTTGAACTTTGTAGGTTATTTTAATGTTTCCATAAGCACATATCGACAATATCTCGTTAGCTTGAAGGAATAAAAAGAGAAGGAGGAAGAATCAGACCAGACCTGACCAACGAACGCTCCGCAAATATCTTAGCCTTGTCGTCAAGCCAATTGTTAGAGGTGGAGTGTGTTCTTCAGAGATGGCGCCAGCAGTGTATTAAATGACAAGGTTATGTTTCATTTTGAATCTTCAATATTTAATGCAATATTGTAGATGTACTTCATTAATAATTTACAAATATTGGTTTATTTACAATTTCTTTAGAGAAACTTAAAAATAATATTAGTTATTAATAAAAAATCACATCACTTATACCACATGTAGCACATTATATCCATGATCAAACTTACTGTATACTTTGTACTGTTCTTGCGTCACCGCATGCCGCACAATCGAACGCTCTTACGGTCTACATCGTTGAGTCCAAATCCGCCTGCTCGAGCACCTGGTGTAAGCATGGGAGGATACGATGACCAGGCTGCGCATTAGGGTTGGGTCGAGCGATTCGTTCACGATTCATGAATCGAATCATTGGTTCATCTTCGAAGCGACGTGGAGAGGTGGTGCCCGCCATGGGACATCCGTGCTATAGATTCTGCGGCGCCGTCACACATTCGTTGTCGGCACCGAGGTGGGCTGGTGCTGGTTCATTACGGTCGCCCTGCTACAGATCATGGAGCCGTTTGGGACGAACAGCTCTGAGGAAGGAGCTGTATGACGCAGCTGTTATGGCCCAAGGTTAGCGGGAGGTCGGCGCCACGCGGTAGAATAAACAACGATAACGGCCGCTCGCCAGCGTAAACACCGGGCGTGCTATTGGGAGATAACTGGAACCTTTTGGAGGCTTCTTCTCCTCCAGGAAGTGTGTCGAGTAAGTTCTAGAACGTTCGAGAACCTAATGGAAAGATTCTACTGAGTGTATAATCGGGCGTTCTCGCTCAGCCCAGTCAGTTGCGAGTCGAGTGCGAGGGAGTTGTTGAGTTAGTGAGCAAGCGAGCTAGCAAGTGCTCCGAGCGAATTGGTGACGTGCAGCGAGTGCTACTGCGGAGCAATGGATTGTGAAGATCTTGTGTTCGACTCCCGAGTGAAGTGAACCGTCCGGTGTGAAGAGGTTATGTGGTCCTCCGTGCTCTGGGGTACCATGCCAGCCTCTAGTTCCCGATTTCGCGGGTTCAAACCCAGCGGATGGCGATGGATTTTTTCGGGTGTAAAAATCCTTAGCATGGCTGAAGGAAGGGAAGTAAAGCCGGTGGACTCGTGTCGTAGATTTACGGCACATAAAAGAACCTCAAGCCTGATACAGGGCTAAAATGTCCGGTCTTTCACGCCCAGTATAGAATGGGACGCTAAGAACCACAGTAGTTAAAGAGCGGTCATAAATATAAAAACAAATAAAAAATCTGATGTGTTACACTCACATGACTTTCTCTACTCTTGTACAATCTAATTTTACAAACGCCTATTCTCCATATGCTTCATATTAATCGAGATATCGAGATGTCAATCTTATTTGTAATTTTCTTGTAGATGCAAGGGGAATATGGTAGGTTTTAAGCGATAGTCAAATATTTTAACGCTGGTTGCTATGTGGCGCATTCCATTCTCTTTGCATGTCCAGGACATAAAAAAAATGAATCACGAATTTGAGAAAAAGTATAAGTATTGGAAAATTTAAGGAAATAACAAGCAATATCTCGAAAACGGTTCACTCAACAAAAGAAATGTATATGACATAAGTTGTGTATTTTAACGCGATCTACATTTTTTGTGTAGTGCAATTTTGTCTATCTCTTATGGTTTACCAGTTATGGAAAAGTCGTTCACAATGAAGAATACTTTTGGAGACATTCCCAGAAAATTCGAGATATACATTTAATTTCTCATGACATTATCTTAAACATATGATATTTTCATCAAAATCGTTAGAGCCATTTTTGAGAAAATTAAAATTTTCGAAAAATCTTCCATGTAAAGGGTAGTCTAGGGTGGGGGGATTTTCTTGAAAACCTTCGTGTCGCATCTCTGGAAGATACTGAACCCAAATACCAAGTTTGGTGCTTATCCAACTGTTCTTTTTGAGTTATGCTGTTCACAGACACACACACAGACACACACACACCCACACACACACACACACACACACACACACACACAGACAGACACACACACGGACATGTTTCCAAAAATGCTTTTTTTGGATTCAGGAGGTCTCAAAACATGTATTTCCGGTGAAATCTCGGTATCGAATTTTTGGGTGGAATGCAATACTTCCCCTACTTACTATACGTAGTAGAGAAAGTAAAAAGAAGTGAAGAGGCTACTTTAGGAAGGAATTAAAGTGACGAAGTACCTTAGTGAAGTGAACTTCCAGTGAAGGTGAACTGCATAAAAATAAAACAGTGAAGTGAGAACTGAGAAAAGTGACAGTTAAAAGAAAAGCTGGACGAAGTACAATATGGTCTTATAATCAAAATGGTTAGTCATTTTTGAGAAAATAAAAAAATATGGCATGTATTCCATGTAAAGTCTGTTTTAGGACTGAGGGGTTTTCTTGACAATCGTCAATCGTATCCTTGGAAGACAGTGAACTTAAATAGGAAGCGTAATATTTAACTGACTTTTCGTTACCTATTTACGTCGTTCGATTGATAGTGTAATTATGTAAATAATTCTAATCTATTCATGGTTTCCTCAATTTCAAAGTAAACTAGAATATCTGGTATAGTTCATTTAGAGAGATGTGCAATGCACTCCTCTCTGTACTAGGAAAACTTTTCAAGATCAGTAGGTCCTGCGGTATACTTTTTACGTATTTAAACAAAGAATACAGCAAGTTTGATTATGGATAAAGTGTATTTCATGTTATCATATAAGTGCTGTGCTTTTTGGTTTCATAGTTATTATTATTTAAAATTTCTCTAAAGAAATTGTAAATAAAACAAAATTCGTTAATTATTCATGCAGTGTATCTATAATATTTTCTTAAATATGGAAGATTCAAAATAAAACTTAATTTTGTCATTAAATACACTGCTAGCGCCATCTCTGAAGAGCACGCTCTAACACTAAGAATTGACTTGCTGATAGGGTCAAGATGGTCCTGTTTGCAGAGCCTAACGCTCTGGGTTAGACTAGAATCCGGGTCTGGTCCGATTCTCCCCCTCCTCTTTTTTTATTCCTTCAAGCTAATGAAAATTCAATATTATTTATATAGTTTATATATTCTTATGGCAATGTTAAAATAACCTACAAAATTCTAAGGTAATATTACAATGGGAATAGTATAATTCCTAATCTGTAACAGGTTTTGTTTCTTCAGATGCTCATGGAGAGGTGTATCATTCAAATTGTAATGTGAATATTTAACAACAAGAAAGAAAGAAAACAGTTTATAAAAATAATCTAATGTGTTACATTCACATGAGTTTCTGTACCACTCTTCTACAAACTATTCTTACAAGGGAGTATTATTTGATCTACTTCTTGTTAATACAGATACACCTTCATTACACATATACACATTTCGGTGTAAGTATAACATGAATACATCAGCTAAAGCGATATGAAATCCCTTCAAAGTCGGTCGCTATGTGAGGGCTTTCAAATTCATGAACATGAAAGAAGAAACAATAGTACATTCTTTTCCAAACGCTTTATTATCATTCATTTCCTTACATCTTACACTGCTCCGCATAGTCACCGCCGTTATTCAGCCACTTGTAACGGGAAACCAGTTTTTTATGCCTTCATCAAAGGATGATACCTGGATGAAAGCCAAGTCTGCACTTCTTGTTTCGCAGCATCATCCATCGTCGTTGAAATGTATTCCACCAAGGAATTTCTTCAGATGAAGAAACACATGAAAATCGCTTGGTGTCAAATCCGGACTATAGGGAAGGTGGTCGAATTGTTCCCAACCAAGTGATGCATTCAGATCTTCAGTCATGAACCAAAAGGATTCCACGCAAAAATATTCCAAGCCTTTTGTTCTGTATTGTATGACGGAGCTTTGGTAGTGTCTCACAATAGACGTCATTGTTGATTTTCACATTCCTGGGCAAGCGCAAAACACCTTGTCTGTCACAGAAAACCGTGCACATGATCTTGCCAGTAGATATCGTCTGTTTGAATTTCTTATTAACGGGGCGTGTTGTGTGCTTCTACTCCATTGATTGTTGCTTTGACTCAGGAGTGATATGAGACACTCATGTCTCATCACCAGTAATTATGTGCGTTAGCAAATCACCGCCTTCCTCAGCATATCGCATGAAAAAAACCAGAGTGGCAAATCGCTTGCTCTTGTGCTCATCAGTAGGATTTTGAGCACCCATCTTGAGCACAATTTCCTAAGCTTCTTTCACAGCGTTGTAGAGGACTAACTAGAAATTTGTGGAAAATGCGAAGACAACACTGATATGGCGAAACGTCTCTCCTCGCGAAAGTTTTCTTCCACAGCTTGCACCAAATCATCCGTGATCACAGACGGTCGGCCTCTCTGCGGCTTATCATGCACATTTTCGCAGCCTTCGTTAAATTGTCTAACCCACTTCCTCACCGTTCCATCACTCATTATAGTTTCCCCATAAACCTCACAATTGGCGATGAATGTTTTTGCTGGGTAACATTTCTCACATTCAAAAAACGAATCGCTGATCTGACTTCACAGTCGGCGAGTCGTTCGATTGTTTTGAACATTTCGAAACGCTCTAACAATAGGAAAACACAAATTGAGATCGCTCACAGCTGTATCTGGCTTATTAATGAATGGAGGAAGTGATCGCGCATGCTCAAAATCGTGACTCCAGCGACAAAATATTAAAACGGTACTTACTTTAAAAACACGCCTCGTGTTTGAGTATTCAAACCAACATCAAAGAATATTCCGGAAATGGTTATCGTCACCAAACATTTGATTTGACATAAATTGTGTGCCTTAATGGGATCTACATTTTCTGTGCAGTAATATTTTGCCTGTCTCTTACGGTTTACCAATTACACAAATGCATTCAGAATGAAGAGCACTTCACAGGCAATTCCTCGAAAATTCAAAGTATACATTTTATTTGTAATGCTAATATCTTAAACATATAGCCTTTTTAATCCAAATCGTTAAAGCCATTTTTTAAAAAATAAAAAATAACGAAAAATGTTCCATGTAAAGAGTAGTTTGGGGTGGGGTTTTTCTTGAAAACCTTCGTGTGGCATCCTTGGAAGACACTAAACTAAAATACCAAGTTTTGTATTTGAGTTATACTGTTCACAGACACGTGCGCGCGCCTATTTTTATTAAGGGGAGTTCAAAACTTGCATTTCCATTGAACTCTCGATATTGATTTCTTGGGTTGAATGCACTGTTTCCAGCACTTACTGTAGTAAGCAGTAGGGAAAATAAAAATGTTTCTTCTGAATTCAAGGCCTCAAAACATGTATTTCCGGTGAAATCTCGGCATCGAACACCTCCTCCTACCCTCCAACGTTCGCTTCTTTTTTCACACTGCGCTGGATGAACGTTATAGAAATAGCTCCATTAATCCAAGGCCTGCAGGTGTTCGTTTCCGGGAGCTTCTTAGGAACGACGATATTGAAATGCCTAGCATATTTCTAAGGGGGAGAGGGTGTTCCCCCTTGGTTGCGTGTGACATCTTACGTAGATCTTGTAATGATGGTATACCGGAAGTCTACGATGCCTACGTTTAATATCCGCACCTGTTTTTAGAATTTCTGCCCGGTTACAGTGACCGAATTTTGATCTACACCGATGAATCTAAGTGGACCAACGCTGTTGGATGTGCTTATGTCCATGGAACCGAACCCCCATACATTCAGTTTTCATGATAGCATATCCATTTATAGTGCAAATCTGTATGCCTTATACCGAGCTATTTTGCATGTTCGTCGTCGAAAATTGGGCGACTGTTTCATTTTGAGTGATTCTCTTAGTGCACTCCAGAACCTTCGTGAGCTGTACAACTACCACCCCATTGTTTAGCGAATCCGGGATGCCCTCCATGTTTTATACGCTTCTGGCGTTAATGTGGAGTGTGCTTGGATACCTGGTCACGTTGGCTTGCCTGGAAATGAACTTGCTGATTTGGTAGCTAAGGCGGCAACCACAGAACCCAGTGTTACAATACCTCGTGTAACGTCGGAAGACTTTAGGCTTGTTGTGCGGAGAGCGGTGCTGTCGTGCTGGTGCGAGGAGTGGTTAGCACTTCGCGGAATAAACTTAGAGTAGTGAAGCACATTCCGCTAAACTGGGTAACTTCCTCTCGCGTATCTCGTCGTGAGGAGGTGATTTTGACTCGGTTGCGTATTGGCCACTGCAATTTTACGCACGGTTATCTTTTTAAGGGTGACCCTGCTCCTATTTGTCCGCTTTGTGGCGAATATCTGTCTGTCCGTCACGTGTTGCTAGACTATATTGCTCTAGCACATCTTCGAGACTCTTTGCAACTGCCGGACAGCCTTGCAGAGGTCTTAGTGGATGATAAGCAGGCGGTTGATAGTATTTTTAATTTTGTGTCAAAAGTAAATTTCAAAATGCGGATTTAGTCTTCTTAATAGCAGGTTTTTTCATACTGATCGGTTTGGTTTTATATATTTATATTTATTTATGACTTATGCTATGTTTTATATTGATATTTATCTCTGGCTTTTGCTTTGACTTTTATATTCAAGTTTATCTCTGGCCTTTCCCATGATATTTTGTACTGATCTCTATCTCTGGCCTTTGCCATGATCCGTTTTACAAGGGCGCTAATGACCTAGCAGTTGACCACCACATTCTCCAGATTTAGCTCCAGCGACTTCTTCCTCTTCGCAGGCCTGAACAATTGGCTCGCTGGGAAGAAATTCACGTCCAGTGTACACATCATGGCAAAAACAACCTCGTATTTTGCAGACTTCGAAAAATCATATTTTTTTCGGAAGGGTTAGAGAAACGTTGGTCAACGTGTGTTGAATTGAAAGGAGAATGTGTTAGAAATAAAATTGATTTTTTGAAACAATTGTTATTTTCTTTAAAAAGTAACTAATTTATCAATCCGCCCTCCTAGATATAAAAACTGTATATTATATTACACTCAATGTCGTGACTGTCAGCCAGGTGAGTCGAGTATTTAAGCATGGGTGAATGACAAATCATGTTGCATTAAGATATTTGTCATGTTGTGCTAATTATTCGCACCTATCATCTAGTTGTATAATTATTTCATAAAGAATCGAGGGAAATAAATGAAATTAATTAAGTTGTCATTCAATGTTTAAACAGCCACTTATGCAACGTCGGGTAAGCCAGCTAGTTTTGTAATACGTATAAATTAATCACAATCTATGCATGCATCATTTCTGAGGCAGTATTTTTAACACTTAAATTATTTCACTCTAATTATATAATATAAAATATAATAACAGCCCGCCTTAAAGCAATATGAGTATAAAATAACATATAAAAATGTATGTAACATTGTATTAATGTTTATATTATTATGCACACGTTCAATAATGTTATGTGAATGTATTACGTAATTTATTAATGTAGGAGCTGTGAGAAAATAGGCCAAAAGTTGCTAACAATGAGGTAACTATGAGGTAACCTTGAGGCAATAATGAATTGGAAAGTTTAATAATGTTACTAATAATTCTTGGAAACAATAATGTAATATTTTTAAAACAGTTTATAAAATAGCCAATCAACAACTAGAGGAAGCTTAAGTTAAATAAAAGTATTCTATTGGAGTAGGATTAGCCAATCAGAAACTAAACAGGGCAAATTGTACAAATTCAGAAGTCAGTTGCTAGTAGACAGTGTTCCTAACTGGACGCGAGACGCGTCCTCGAGGAGTTTAATACATATCCAGTGTGAGACGAAAATTCATTACGGAGAGAAAGTTTACGTGTTAAAAAGTACAAGTTATTAATAAATAATCTCACACTCTCTATATCAGTGAAGTGTTATTTAATCGTGTGAAGGATTAATAAATGGAGTGAAGTAGAAATTATAATCTGTGCAAGCCTACATTCTTTAGCCGCACCACTCCCTGCAAAGAGAAACATGTTACTACAAAGTAATACTGACGCAGCCGAGGTAAACTTAAACATATATAATATTTAAAAAATCATAAAAATACAAAGTTGATTCCTAAAACTTGGGGCGAAGGCTACCGGAAACTTTGTATCGCACGTGGTTGCAACTTCTTCAAGTGTTCGGCTCCCCAACAGTCGAAATACAATACAACTCCTCCAAAAATAAATTTACCTCAATCCATACATGAAACAACAACCGCTCCTTCAAATTGGCTTCCTAAACGTGGGGCTAATAAGGTAAATAAAAAAAAACTTGTTCATTTGAAATAACTGATTGTGACACAACTTTATAAATTAACTTGAAAAAATTTAGAAAATGTTGTTCTTGTATATCCTTATCAAAGCCAAAATAATTTTATACAAATCTTTGGCAAATGAAACGTTTTTAATCAGCGTTTAAAATGTGATCATGTGTTAATAGTAATAATAATAATAATAATAATAATAATAATAATAATAATAATAATAATTCAGGGATGACCGGAGATGTCTCAGAGAAATTTGTATTTTTGTGCATGTGGCTTTTATGTTATATTATAATATGACCAAAAGTTTAAGATTACCAAATGAAAAGTATGCATTTTGACATGTTTTCGCTGACTTAAAACAGAAATTCCGTATTTGCATGACTAGATTCTTTTCAGGGTGTGTTTTTCCAATGAAATACTTTCTTTTTTAACTTTCTTTACTGCGAATAGTAAGTAGGATAAGTACTGTATTTCACTAAAAAATTCGATACCGAGATTCCTCTAGAAATACATGTTTTGAGGCCCCTAGAATTGAAAAAGAGATTTTTAGAAAAAAGGTCCACGTGTGTCTGTGAACACATAACTCAAAAACGAAAAGTCGGATATATACCAAATTTATTATTCAAGTTCAGTACCTTCTAAAGATGCGACACTAAGATTTTCAAAAACTCCCCACCCCATCTACTTTTTTCATGGAACATTTTTTTTTAAATTTTCGATTTTCTCAATAATAACTCTAACCATTTGGATTAAAATACCACATACTAAAGGTATTTACATGACAAATAAAATGTATATCTTGAATTTTCTGGGTATAGTCTTCAAAGTCCTCTTCATTCGGAATGAACTTTTTTTTAATCTCATATAACTGGTAAACGTTAAGCGATAGACGAAAACGCACTACACAAAAATATAGATTTCTTAAAAACAATTAACTTTTTTGTGACGTGATTCCAGAGTTATCCGTCATTAATGGTAAGAACTGTTCAATACGTTTGTCATTCTTTTAAAGTCCTGTCGACATTCAACTGTCTCTCGCGATTGCATGGAAGCAGTGTGAAATTTTAAGGCAATTTAAGATCTCTGAAAATAAAAAAATAAATCTCTGTAAACAATTTAATCAGCATAATTATTATTTTAATAAGTTGGAAATTATAGACTAAACCTAAGCATAATGCATGGAGTAGAAGAAATCAAGGTAAAATCAGGAAAACTTTAATAACATTATGAAGGTAGAGCACACTTCTTTGCACATTCCCAGATACAATTAGCTACATTTTAAAATAACTTCCCGGTTAGTAAAACTAAATGTCTCTGTCGATAACACTGAGTGAATAAAAAAGTATAAAGATGAAGGATTTATCGGTTCCTCCAAGGCTAATGTTAATGACAACAACATTGCTATAATTAGGTCGTATGCTGGTACATAAATCGTCTTTTAACTATGTAGTCTTATGACTGCGCCAGAACTGTATTAAATCTTTAGCTCTGTTTTAGTAGTTGTTTTTATGCTGAAACCAGAAGTTGCTTTGAAATGTCGCAAAACGAACCACTTTTCTTTCCTTTCTTCAGAATACTAAGTTATTCATGTGCTATTAATATTACACTGGTGATTTTGAAACTTCCATTACTTAGTAGTCTAATTTTGTGTGTAACATGTTTGTTTTCTCTAACATCTATCTATAGTAAATAGAGGAAGCATTGTATTTCAAGAACTTTGACATCAAAGTTTCATTGAAAACCTTTTATTTTTATTTATTTATTACAGTATTTTCCATTACATATTGGTAATGCATGCAAGGGTTAGCTTCTTTATATGAGTATTTTAATTCTTTATAAAAATATAATACAATTTATTTTCAGTATTACTGTAAAATAAACTAGTGGTCTACCGCAGCTTTACCTGCGAATTTAAGTTACAAATTGTTGAAGGTAGAATGTTCATTAATTGTACGGTACTTGAAGCACAATATTGTGAGTACATCTCCGCTCATAACCGAGCGAGGGGCGCCATGGTAACGTGTGAGACTTGCATTTAGGAGGTCCCGAGTTCGACCCCGGCGACCGTCCTCTCTGACCCATGGTTTTTTTTTCGGAGCTTTCCCGGGTCCTCAGGCAAATGCTGGAGTGTTCGGTCCCCGAATTTCCTGTACCTGCATTTTGCGCCATTCATCGTTTCAGCCATCCTTCACCCGTTAAATCTGTTTCAGGGTTGGAAGTGTCGGCGATGGTGTTTCGGTGCGGCGTGGCAGAGAAAAAGGATTCTCTCTGTGAAACTCTCTCCGTCCCTCGGCTTTCGGCTGATTGCCGGGGTAACGCGCCGTCCTTTAGGAGAGGGTTGTTGGACCCTCTTGCGTGGGGCGGGGTTCCGCGGTTTGCCTGTCCGACTGTCGGGGCTCTCAATCTGGAAATTGTAGGGACCCTGTCATTTCTGTGCCGTCACTCCTGGTTCCAGACGCCCGGTGTCTCCTCTCACCTCCACCTCCTCCTCCCAGGGACGCTTCCTTGTGGGGCATAGGTACAATATCCTCACTGGAGAAATACCGAGTCCCCTCCGATCATAGAAAAAGAAAGTCACTCATAACTTGATTTCTAACCATATCGAAAATAAATATTATCAAAATAAATATTAGTATGGGTAAAACAGACGTTAATACTTTTGTTCTATTATTTTTTCTTGCAATAGCGGTAGACATAGTTTTATGAAGTACAGTTTAGTTTTAGGATTTCACTATAAACGATTTTCTTTGTGAAATATCATTCAATCGCTGGAAAATGACCGCGATGCGAAATAGGAAAAGTCTTAATTCTCACATATTTTGCAGATGTGAGCAACATAGTCTATGACTATGACACATCAAGGCAAATAAATGCCTAATTTATCGAAAGTCTGGTGCCGTGCTTTGTCATTAAAAATGCAAGACGTAAAGGAACATTTTCATTTAACAGATTTATATTGAACTCTCCAATAGAGTTTTTAGGTTGATAGTGTTGCATAGGGACTT
This sequence comes from Deroplatys truncata, assembly GCA_030765065.1. NCBI lineage: Eukaryota > Metazoa > Arthropoda > Insecta > Mantodea > Mantidae > Deroplatys > Deroplatys truncata. The sequence goes on from CM060985.1 coordinate 102,511,081, forward strand.
GCATCTCTTTCACGAATATTTTGAGCATCATCTGTATTCTGGCGCTTGCTGTTGAAGTATCCGTTAGCACTATATCACGCAAGGACCATAGCAGTTAAAGAGCGTCCATAAATAAAACTCACGCCGCCGTGGAGGTCCTCTTGAAAGATGAATTGTAATAAAACACAGAACAGCATATACACAAAATAAAGCGCATAAACGAATGTAACACAGAACAACCAACAATGTAACCAACAGAACAAAAAAAGTAAAAATAAATAAATAAATAAAAACTGGCTGGGGCGATGTAAACAAAGCGGCAGAAATGTATTACTTCGCCGGCCCTGTAATTGGAGCGGCCACGTGGTGAACATGTGCACGCTGTCAACGTTGTCAATAATGATAACAGTATTTTTTTGAAGTTCCATTAACTGCATTGGACTTATCGGCGGCCTTTCCTTTTTTCTGGAACTTATTGCCTTTTGGCAATGGTGTTAACTTGTGTAACTCTTGTCGTTGGGTTTCTTGCACTTTGATTTTATAATTATTAAATCATACACACATTCATACTCTCATTCATAATTCCAGACTCTGAGGAAGATAGGAATAATCTTGACCTCCCAGCCTGGAATCGAACCCGGGAGCCCTAGCACCACAGATAGGTGCTCTACCGACTGAGTTACGTGGCCAGCCGATAACAGTATTGTATTATTTGCCATTGTATTGTTTGCTTTCATAGTTAGCCAAATGCTAGAGTATAACATTTTCTCACGTCAAAAAGTGATAAAAGTGCTTAAAATGACTGCAACGACATCAAACAAAAATCTCCTCAAATATGTGACTTCCTCATACAACTGCATGTCATGATCACTACCAATGTGGAGCAAAATTAGGCGCTTATCTTTTCCAGATGGATTCTTTAACCCCGTTGTTAATCCTCAAACGAATGCCTGCTTTTAGAATGAATGAATGCTTTGAACTTTACATACAATTTATACAATGTATACAACGGAGTTGCATATTATTTCTCTTCCCCTTGCTTTTAGATTTTATCGTGGAATCCACTCAGACTTTAGAAACAGCGTGACCCTCATTCATCCACGTTTCATCTAGAAAATGAAGTTTGCGTTCTACTTGCCTAAATTTGCGAATTTTCCTTAGATAATTTCTGCGCCGCACAATGTCTTCACGATCAATAATGATCTTTTTTCTGTTTACAAACTCAAAACCTATGTCACGAAGAATAGTATGAAAACTCATTTTCTTAAAGTTTGGCAAGTAGGAAAAACTGTTTACAGCTTGTAGCACTTTTGCAATGGATGGTGACTCTTTTTTTTTCTTCAAATAACCTATGCACCTTACGACGAATGGCACTTCTAACAAATTAATCAAATTCATCTTCCACTATCGGTTTTTTTCGTTTGTGTATTTTCCCAGGTGTGAGCCGGCTTGTTTTTACTATTTTACTGCGTGGAGCATTAATCCTTAGCACTGAAATACCGGTTAATTCTGCTGATAAATTAACCATGTCCTCAGTTTCTAACGTTGGATAATTTTCGCACAACTTGCAAAAGACATTCAATATAATTTGTTTTTCACAACTTTTTAACTGTTTCCCTATGGGGTGTTTCACATATTGCACGGAAGCGGCCATGTTATGCAAACTGAAAGGCTCACTTCCTTGTCCTCTTAACTGCGCAAGCGTGTGCATTCAATTGCTTTCACATTTATGGAACAAAATGCAATTCTATATACTATTTGACTGGTGCCTTTTAATTAGAGCGGTATTTTTATATTTCTATAGTAAATATAAGTAAAATATGAAATATGATTGAGAAATATATTTTCCTTCCGTAAGATTGAACCAGCCAATGGCGTCGCACTCATACACGTGCTTTTGTTTACATCGCCACAGCCTATGGCGGAGCCAGTAGTATAGTTGTATATACAGGGTGAATCACCTAAAACTTGCACCGCAAATATTTCGGAAATGGAAAGTGCTATTGATGTACAGTTTTCACAGCATTGATTGGTAGTCATGGGCTCGTACATTTACCTATAGACAGATTTTAATAATACTGAGAAAGTGTATTTTTTGAGCAAATATACAATTTTTTAAATGGAACAATGCCTACTTACATCAACAGAATAAAGGTAAAGTAAATTAGAATATCAGTGGCGTTTGTTGCAAGATTCTAGTGCAACTGCTTTACGAGAAATCTTATTTTGAAGATTTTACGCGCCGACACTTGTACAACCTGTGGTAGCACAAACTAAAGCAAAACAAAACGTAATTACAATACTTCTGTGGATTCTTACAAGTAAAGAGAACCTCTTTAAAGGTTGTGTTCAAAATTACCACCGGCAGCTTCAATACACACTTCCAGTTTGCTATGGAAGGATTGCTGCACACGTTCTGGCATTTCAGCGGAAATTTCAGAGCAGGCAGCAGTAATGCGTCGTTTCAAATCGTCTGATGTAGTTGGTAAATCCTTGTAGACAGTGTCTTTCAGTCTCACGGAAAAAAGTCTAAAGGGGTCAGATCCAGTGAACGGGCCGGCCAAGGTACAGGTCCTCTTCGTCCAATCCAACGATCTGGAAACGATCCGTTAAGACAAGCTGTAGTACTTCGTGCACTATGGGCTGGACAGCCATCATGTTGGTATCACAGGTTCTTCCTAGTCTGAAAAGGAATGTCTTCTAGCATCTGTGGCAGATGGTCTGTCAGGAGGCTGCGATACTTGTGCGAGTTCGTTGTTCCGTCTATGAACAAAGGGCCTATGAGCTGATGGTTCACTATCCCACACCACACGTTTAAACTTCATGGACGCTGACGTTCCACCTGACGAAGCCAATGGGGATTGTCAACAGACCAATAGTGCATGTTTCTGCGGTTTACCTGGCCATGATTGGTAAATGTTGCCTCATCACTAAACAAGATACATGATGAATCTGAGGTATCATGTCTTAATGCCCATGTACAAAGTTAACACGTTTCTCAAAATCATTTCCATGCAGCTCTTGATGGAGAGAGATGTGATAGGGATGGAACCTATGTCGATGGAGAATGCGCAGTACACTTGCTTGACTTATCTATGCCACTTTCACGTGCGATTGTGCGGGAACTAATTTGCGGATCTACTGCAACGGCAGCCAAAACAATTTCTGCCTCTTCTTCAGCCACTTGTTTGTTTCTGTTACGTTTTCTAGGTGTTACAGTACCACTTTCACGTAATTGGTTGAAGAGGTTGATAAATAATTAACGAGATGGTTGACGACTATTGTGATACGTTTCTGCATACACCGTACAGCAAGGGTGGCGAAAACGACTTCCTTCCGCGAGTCACCAAATATGCAACACGCACTGCATCACTCAGTAGCATATGAAAATCAAACGGACGGCTGCAGAGAGGGAACTGCGCCTACGAGTCAAAATAACTGGCGAGTCACGTTTTCGCCACCTCTGCCGTACAGGAACGAACTGCATTCTTCCTACACTCTCCATACACCATGAGCATGTCGGCTTTTTCTACATTAGTAAACCCCATCTTCCACTCACAACTTACTGCTTGAACTGTCACAAACTAACTGACCAGAAAGTCGCAATGCAATCAATGAACAGAAAACACAATGCCAACAAACATAACAACATCGTACCTAGCAGGTTGAATGGGACAAACAATTGTTTGGGTGGAAACTTTTCAAAATACGGTGTCTCGTAAACCACTTGCCTAGAATCCTGCAACAAAGACCATTGACATTCTGATTTACCCTACCTTGATTCTGTTGATGTAACTAGGCATTGTTCCATTTAAATAATTGTATGTTTGCTCAAAAAGTACACTTTCTCAGTATTATTAAAATCTGTTTATAGGCCAAATGTACGAGCGTCTGACTATCAATCAATACTGTGAAAACTGCTCATCAATAGCACTTTTCATTTTCGAAATATTTGCGGTGCAAGTTTTAGTTGATTCACTCTGTATAGCAGATTATGATACAAGGGGTAAAAGTAGGGTTTTATTTTGCGAGTAGGAATGTTTGCGATCCTACGATCAAGATAAACCGCTTTTAAGCGCTCGAATTTGTAAAATATCAATAATATTATACTGATTCCTAAAACTAATAGATATCACGCTTAGAACGCGTTCTTGAAACAAGAGAAATGACGTTAAAAAAGCGAGATGTCAGATGATTCGCTAGCAGTAATTTTCAGTGAAATTACTTTCGAGGTGTTTTGCCTTGCAAGGAAGCGATTAAATGCTATATCATATTGCTTTCTGGATTTTTTGGGGGGTAAGTTATTCTTTCTGCTGCTTCTGTAATTTCACTTCCATTTCAGTTTCTTCTGAATTCATAATTTCCGTCATTTAATCTTTATGTAGATTAGATAAAAGAGTAACGTTTTAGATCAAAGAAAGCGGCCAACCCAACATATAGGTTAACTCTACAATTAATTGCGATAAACTGAAGTATGACTATTTGTATTATGAACAGATAATGCGAGCGCCATGAGAAATTAATCATGTGAAACGACACAATGAAAAGTTAAACCTAATCAAACCAAGTCGAGTCATTACACATGTGCAAATACAAAGGGTAATTGCCATGTGATTCGACTTGAAACCAAAGTTGGTCAAAATGCAAAAAGCCTTTAGCTAATGTGCACTGTGTTACAAGTTCTACTTTTAGGCCTTGCTGTCTAAAAGTAATATAAATAAGACTTTTATGCTTGTGGCACCGTTTTCTTTTTAACCGATAAACATTTGATGACATGGTTACCAACGCTGTGATCAACGTACCAGTGGTAAATAATTATTTATTGTATATTATAAAAGCTTTCTGCTGCTTTACTGCAACAAATATAGGTGGTTGTGACTTAAAACAGCCAATTGCTGTGAAATCGAGGAATAATTTGCAAATATTTTGGCAACTAACGAAATAATTTTAGAATTTAATATTTTTGCGACATTGTAGAGAATGATTCTTTTCAATTAGTATACTACTCTTAGCTGGGACTTATAAAATGAATGAGTATTATTTATTTACAGTTTAAAATTATTATATATATATATATATATATATATACCAATATAATTTTACATAGATGGCAAATTTTCAAAATTAACTTTGTGAACAAATATAATGAATTGTTTTATTTGAACTATCCAACTTCATACTTGAGTCGGACACAGTTTAAGCTGGCGTAAATTTTCAATAACTTCTCCTACCCAAAATCCCAAGCCACATTTTACACGGAACAATTTTTGTTATTTTTAATTTTCCCAAAAGTGGATGTAACGATGTTGATTAAAGTACCATATATTTAAGATATTTGCGTGACAAACAAAATATATATTCTGAATTATCTGTAAATAGCCTTTGGGGAACACTTCATTCTAAATGAAATTTGTACAGGATGGGCCATTTAAATTGAGACTGTACAATATATCCAAAAGTAAACGTTGTAGAAAGAAATGTCTTTAATAAAAGTTGCTTGATATTATGGGGCAAAGTAAATGCCATTAGTCGTGTTTTGTTTGGAGGAAATTATGATGGTCATTTTACTGAAAATATGCTCAGTGAGTTTAAAACTTAATCTTTTCATGGATTCTCACTTGAGTTTTCCCCCAGAAATTTTGACGCAATAAGCGAATAGCAAGGAGAACGTCTCCATCAATATATTAAAGTAAACGTGATCAAAATGGCCTAATTCTCCGAGTCGCAGAATTATCTACATGAATAACACCACGTAATACATAAAATTCAATCTGAATGTCGAGCGAACGAGAAGCAGAGGGAGTCTAAATGTAATCTCCAATCATGCTTTTGTTATATGTATATTAAGGTTATGAAAATAATATATCAAGGCCGGTAGAAGGTTAATACAATAGGAAACAATTATTAGGTGCTACATCGTGACCTTCCAGAAACTTTATATAATATGCACAGCTTTACAGCAGGAGAAAAAAAGGTAATACAACCGTAAGCTATAAAATAACCCTGGAGCCATGCTCTAATCATTTTATGAGTGTACAAATTATTTCACTAAATGTGAGTATAACATTTTTCTAAAATATGTGTATCTAAATTGCAACAGGGCGTATTTCATTTCATCAATTTTCCCTTTTAATACCTGCATTCATTAAAAAGACTAGAAGCGCCAATAACATTACGGAAAAAAGTCACGTAATAGAAGAAAACTAAGCTTTTGATTCAGTGTCCCAAAAAGTAGAAATTTAGTACGGGCTTTGAGAGGTTTTATAATCGTTAGTTTTGTAGGTATGCGTTATTGAGGAGAGAAGTGTTTCTCATATGGCATGGAATCTTATGTCTGAAATTGTGCATTAGGATAAAGCAGATAACGAAGGAGCGACTGGGGATGCTCAATCTGTCAATCTGGAAGCGTAAAGGAACCTGCTGCGCTGCCCTGTCCCATCAGATCTGGCCACCTTTCGTACTCTTTTGCCTCAACCTTTCCTCCTGAGGGTTTAGTAGGCGCAATAGCCTTATCTTGGCCGGCTGCTGAAATCTTCCCTCGCTTTTAATCTATTATTATTATCATCATCATCACTATTATTATACACTAACTTTTACAGATTTTAATTTGCCGCGTCGTTTTAACATCGCATGAGGAAAATGCAAGAAACAATGTACTTAAAGACCAATGACATTGACCTTCAATTGCGTTTTCAGTTTCCTTGTTTTTGATTTATAATGATTGCTGTGCTATACCGGATCTACAGTGCAAAACTCAGAGGAAAACAAAATTGCACACCATAATAATAATAAAATAAATTAGTTTGTTACACCTGTGACGTCATGTTAGGATGTTGTTCGACGAGTTTTGACCTTCAACATTTTATTTCTGTGCGATGCCTGCAAGAAAGTAGAAAAGTTTTAGCAAAACAAGAAAAAGAGAAACAAGGAAAACGACTCGTGCTAAAGTCACAATAAACCTCTTTGATGGCAGGATAAAAATTCATTACTTACATAACTCATTCACAAGGAGTGCCTTACTACGCAGGGGACAAAAATTTTGCGGTAACCCTACCTTGGACAAGATACGAAAATGTATTAATTCTTATTAATTTATTTGTATACTTTGTTAGATCTAAATTTGCTGTTTTCTAGAGAACAAATACTGTCGTTTACAACTGTCACTGATTACTGATACATTTCATTATAAAAAGAACTGAAGAACCAAATACTTCTGGATAAATTTTAGAGAAGAGCGAAAATATTAACTAAAGACGCAGCAAGTGTAGGGATGGGCTCTAAACAAATACTAAATGTCATTGGTATGAAAATAAAGTTAATGTATGTAAACAGTGGCACTCAAAGAAAATTCCTTAGGATTTGTTCATGCCAAATCATGCAATGAAGAATTTTTCTCAAGCATTCATTGTGTCTCTCAATGCTAATATAAAGAGAGAACGCGCGTGTGTATGTGGCTTTATTTATTTCTTTTAAGTTGGTAATCTCAGAAACCATTAAACCGATTTTGTTAATTCTTTCATCGCTGAAAAGCCCCGATCTTCTCAAAAGACATAACCTATAAAATATTTTTAAAAGTCTTAAAATTGTGGAAGAGTTTAGCGGGATGCGGGGGTGCGTATTCATGTAACCCAATTTCAATCCCGTTTCGTTGAGTACGAATATTAGAGGTTATTTTTGGTACTTGGTTGTAAAAATAGCAGATTTAAGTAAATTCCAACTCAAAGGGGGTATATGGCTTAAAGTCTTTTAAAATTGGTTTATTGTAGGAGGGGAGAGTTGCACATCGTGTTTTCATATAACAAAATTTCCCTCTGATTTCAACGAACGTTCTTATCAAACAGCATTTTTGGCCTATTTTCGATGAAATTTGGTACACTTGGGTTTTAGAATCTGGCAAAAGCTATAAATACCATACAGCAGCCTTTTCATTTTGTAATATTCGGTCATTCTCCACCTTTCTCCCTCCAGCTTCGTGTATTGGAAGTGGTCGGTCTTGACGGCGACACAGTGTTCATAGAATAGAAGCTCCTTGTAACGGTACATAAATCGAAGAACAAAACAGGGGGTGGGTTTAAACCTCGTACTCCTCCAGTGACAACCTAGCCCTGTAACTTTTAAAACTTTTTCTGCTCTTATTTTCAATTCCTATCTTCGATCCCTAAATCAGCATTCTTTAACCTATTTAGACAAAACGTTGTATAATTGTACTATAAAACCTTACAGAAATTATTGACTACCTTACAAATCTTAAAAACTACCCTTATGTATTTTCAGGTGCGTATTTAGAAATCTGCATCTATCTGGCCAAAATATTGTGCGATTATGCAGTGCAATGTTTTAGGTGAGGCCACGTTTCGTGCGTATGTGTGCTCCGCACACTGCTGTTACACGGGGATTTTTCGTAGTAACTTCCGCGTTACTTACTCACGAGTGATAGTAACGACTTTATAATGAGTACTAACCTTGTTAAAAGTGGTGTGGGAAGTGGTATCCATCTGCGTGAAGACATTCCTGGCATCTTCGAATGAAATTTCCGTTCACACACATAAGTTCTTTACGTAAGGTTCACCATTTTTGTTTTTACATTGTCCTTAAGTTCGTCTATGGCGCGGGGATTGTTCCAATAAACTTTTTTTTGGGGGGGGGTTTCCCAGAAATAGATCCACCAATTTCGTTAATTACTTTCTCTACAACGTATAGTAAGTACGGGAAGTATTGTATTCCACCCAAAATTCGATGCCGAGATTTCACCGGAAATGTATGTTTTGAGACCCCACGAATCCAAAAAAAGCATTTTTGGAAACATGTCCGTGTGTGTGTCTGTGAACAGCATAACTCAGAAACGAACAGTCGGATCAACACCAAACTTGGTATTTAGGTTCAGTATCTTTCAGAGATGCGACACGAAGGTTTTCAAGAAAATCCCCCCAACCCAGATTACTCTTTACATGGAACATTTCTCGAAAATTTTAATTTTCTCAAAAATGGCTCTAACGATTTTGATTAAAATATCATATGTTTAAGAAACTTTCATGAGAAATGAAATGTATATCTTGAATTTTCTGGGAATGTCTCCAAAAGTATTCTTCATTGTGAACGACTTTTGCATAACTGGTAAACCATAAGAGATAGACAAAATTTTACTACACAAAAAATGTGGATCGCGTTAAAATACACAATTTATGTCATATACAATTTTTGTTGTTGAGTGAACCATTTTCGGGATGTTGCTTGTTATTCCCTTAAATTTTCAATAATTTTCTCAAATGGGAATTCGTTATTCTTTTTTATCTTGGATATGCAAAGAGTATTAATCTGTGGCAAGGAAAATGGTGCTGCACCTAGCAACCAGCTATTAAGAGATATGTCTATGCTTAAAGGCTACTGTATTTCTATATTGCCCTTGCAAATACAAAACAAGGGGAACATAGTACGCCTTAAGCGATAGTCAAATATTTTTAGAACTGGTCACTATGTGTAAAATGTAATTCTCTTTGCATGTCAAAAGATCGTTTTTGCAAATGTTTATCTCGATTAATATTAAATAGATGGAGAATAAGAGTTTGTAAAAATAGTTTGTACAAGAGTAGAGAAAGTCATGTGAGTGTAACACATTAGAGTTTTTTCCTCCGTTAGAACATTTCGTTTTCGCTTCTTAGGTTTAGCGTTTAGCAACCTCGTCGTCCTGAACTTATCAACCAGACGTCTAATAGTTTTCCTACTGGAAACTGGAATACCAGAAAATTTCTCCTGAAATTGTTTACACACTGTCTACATGATTCGATTTTTACGTATGTATCGTACATAAAAAGTCGTTGTTCAAGCGTGAGTTCGTCGGCAGGCATTGCAATGGACTAATAACAAGACGTTAACACTCTTAAGCAAATCACACACAACACAGATGTCTGGAATAAGCTTTCAACCTTTGAGATGCATAATGTTAACTCTCTTTATAGCACAAACACAGCAGCGCTGAAACATAGCTGATAAAGATAACCTTGAACGTGTCATGCGCCGCCAATTGAACATCGGAAAAGTACCGATGTCATTCTAGTGCAGGTGCTACGCATATAGCGGTCCGTGGCCCACCTTAAAACGCCCGCAGTGTACTATAAGGCCTAGAACAAATCTTAGATTATCTTACAACTTAAAAATCCTTATTTTCAATCATATAATACCTGGACATTTTAAAAAAATTACCCTTTGCTTTTATTTCCAATCTCTTATAGGTAAAGCTATCAGGGCACAAATGTATGCACTTGAGCTATTAGACTTGGCGAAAAGGATACCTTACAACTTCAAAACCACCCCTATTCAGATCTTCAATCCCTTGTGTACAAATTTGCACCATTTGACTAATCTGAACGAAACTCTGAACACTTAACGTTTTGGTACGGGCGAAAATTGTAAGCTATTCATGCATTTCGAAAAAAACAAAAAATCTGATGTGTTACACTCACATGACTTTCTCTACTCTTGTACAAACTATGCTTCATCCATATGCTTCATGTTAATAGAGATAAACATTTGCAGACTCTATCTTAATGCTAAGTTTCTTGTAGATGTAAGGGGAATATATATTTACAAGGGCAATATAGAAATACAGTAACCTTTAAGCACATACATATCTCTTAATAGCTGGTTGCTAGGTACAGCACCATTCCCTTTGCCACAGATTAATACTCTTTGCATATCAAACACAAAAAAATGAATAACGAATTCCCATTTGAGAAAATAAGTATTGAAAAATTTAAGGGAATAACAAGCAATATCTCGAAAATGGTTCACTCAACAAAAAAATGTATATAACATAAATTGTTCATTTTAACGCGATCTACATTTTTTGTGTAGTAACATTTTGTCTATCTCTTATGGTTTACCAGTTATGCAAAAGTCGTTCACAATGAAGAATGCTTTTGGAGACATTCCCAGAAAATTCAAGATATACATTTTATTTGTCATGAAAATATCGTAAACATATGATATTTTAATCAAAATCGTTAGAGCCATTTTTAAGAAAATTAAAATTTTCGAAAAATGTTCCATGTAAAGGGTAATCTGGGGTGGGGGGATTTTCTTGAAAACCTTCGTGTCGCATCTCTGGAAGATACTCAACCTAAATACCAAGTTTGGTGCTTATCCGACAGTTCGTTTCTGAGTTATGCTGTTCACAGACAGACACACAGACAGACAGACAGACAGACACACACGGACATGTTTCCAAAAATGCTTTTTTTGGATTCAGGGGCTCTCAAAACATATATTTCCGGTGAAATCTCGGTATCGAACTTTTGGGTGGAGTACAATACTTCCCCTACTTACTCTACGTAGTAGAGAAAGTAAAAAAGCTTATTTTCAATCCTTTTCTTACGGATTGCATCTGTGCAATGCAGGGTAAGACCACTAGAGTCTCTAATTTCGATAAAATTGTATTTCCAGGTTTTAACAGCAAAATTTAAAAAGCTTCCCATGGTTCAGAGTTTTGACCTGTGATTTTGTTTCTTTAATGCGCTAGGAGATGGTATAATACTAACAATAGTGAAAGTTGCACACTTTTTGTTTTTGGCTTTAAGTTGTTCCTTGGCATGTTAGAAACATGATAAAAATCCTTCAAATTAGTTCTGATACTATAACTTCTCTTCAGGTCATTTTAATGCAGTTTATTAGTATCTTGATAGGTTAGTTCTAAGGGTTCGTTCTCTTGGATGCACTTTGTTTTACTTGGTTCAACTTCAACAAAGTTAGTTGAAAATGGCTTGAAAAATGTAATTACTAGAAACTTAAAGCAATTTAATAAATTATCAGCACTTCAACTTTTGTATTTTTAAGCCTATAATAGTACACAGCTTTAGAAATGATACGAGGGGTGATCAGAAACTAAGGTTCAAGTCCGATATAGAAAAATTAGTAATGTGCGGTAATTCTAATACATGCGTATGGCAACTGTGCAGAGTTTCAGCCAGCCACCCGCCATTTACCGCGCTAGTTGTAGGTAAACACAAATAGCGACTCGTTTTGAAAGGTGGTTTCGCGAACCGCTTCGATATTCCATTTTTATGGGCGAAACATGTAAACGAGGCTGAAATTCACCTCCAGGTGGTAGAGGTTTACGGAGAGGCTGTATTGTCTCGTCAGCTTGTCGCAGAATGATGTCGAAAGCTTGCAGCCGGTAGAGAAAATGTCACCAACGAGAATCGCAGTGGCCGACCCCGCACGGCATCAAAGATTTGAACACAGCTCGCATGGAGGACCTGACTCAGGACAACAGGAGTATCACATTACGGCATATGATGGTAGACTTGGGAATGTCGTTCGGAAGCGTTCGTCACATTGTTCACAATATTCACCTTTCTCCTCACTCAAAGGAGCACCTAGGAGGCCGACGATTCGCTTCAGACGAGGAAGTGAAACACTTCAATAACGTGGCTGAACATGCAAGGACAGGATTTTTATTACCAGGAGGGAATATTCAAACTCATCCCACGAAGCGACAAGTGCCTAAAGCGATATGGAGACTATGTCGAAAAATAATCTAATGTATGTACCATTAGTTGGCTGTATTGGTTGTATGAAATAAAATGTACACGTTTCACTGCAGGCTTTACAACCTTAGTTTCTGATCACCCTTATATATAGAATATGCAGTAAAAATTGAATCGGCACCATTAAAATTAAAGCATGTAAAACATTTAAACGTAAATTAATAAAATAGTGGTAAAAGGGCATGACTGCTAAATCGTGAAAGATACAAACATAGAATTGCAACTTTAGTATACAAACAGTCATACAAAACTTTATACTTCTTTCTTATAGTAGTTCTAAATATGAAATGTTCTGTGTGCCCCTCCCTAAAAGTTGCATAAAAATTGGCCTGATGATCAATTAAAAACTGTGCAGAACACTTGAAAGTTGTTGATTTTTTGAAGATTTTATAAGATTTCAAAATCTAAAATTATATTTTTCATACTCGTTTTAAAAAGTCATATATTTCTAAAGTTTTTATTCAACAGAAACACGAATAATTCTAATTTGAATTATACAACAGTCACTGAAAAGAGTGATTTATTAAGGCTCTGGAATTCCTTTTATCCATCGATACATACTCTTTCTTTAGCTTAAGGGAACCTGATGCAGTAATTTGTATCACAAATTATTTAAATGTAAAGAGTGATTATAGTATGAATATGCATTATTATGTGACATTGATTTGAGATGTTTGTTTATTGTAATTATTGTTGAGAAGTAAGTTTATACTGCCTTACTGAAACTGACAATAATAGCGTGCAATAATGCAGCGAGGGGGTGAGCTGTTTATCATTATTAGAGACGAGGAAGTTACGTAATGTTGGCGCGTTTTTCTTAGAATTTGCTGGAACATTTCCCTAGAGTATATGTATTCATAATTTTCATTGGATATAAAAATAGACGCTAATGTTGGCGCGTTTTATTAGCCAATTGCAGCTCAGTTATAATCTTTAGGCATATCGGGGTGTATGAGTATAAAAGGTAGGTTAGAGGTAGACCCCGTCAGTTCATCTAAAATCTTTGTACACTAAACGTCGCCTTCGGTCCGTCAGTTCGTCGAAAATATTTGTATGATACACGTCGCCGTCAGTCCAGCAGAAATATTACACGTCGGCTATCGATTCACAAGTTACGCGTAGCAGAATTATGAAAAATCTAAAGTGTTGTAAAGTTAATTATACAAAAAGTTGAAGTACGCGAATTAAGAGTGATCAGTAATGAAGTTATTATAACAGTTTCAGTTTGGGCGGGTGTCAAGATCAATGTGTAAATGTGATAGTGACTGTGTTCGACAATAAAAGTGTAAAACAAATTCCTTCATCAGTGTTATCTTTGGATAAAAGATTCCTTTCCGTTTACACAACCTGTATAAAGAGAAGTGCTCGACCGAAAAGATCATAGCTAGCCGGAGGACAGTGAAACAAAATTAAATAAAATAACAGTAGCATTCTTTCAAACAAAAACTAATACTGCCGCAAATTGCTAACACTAGATGGAGCTACAAACCTAACAAAGAATCACGTCACAAAATGGCTTCACCACGTTGAGTAAACACACATACACAAATAACATAAGTTTACCATCGAAAATTGGCTACCACAACGTGGGGCTACAATCAATAAATAAATAAAATACAACATAAATACTGCCGCAAACCAATATATTAATATAATAATAATAAGAATAATAATAATGTTTATGATATGCCGTAAAACTGTTAAGCTTTTAAAGTCACAAATTTAGCCATTTACTTATTATTATTATTATTATTATTATTATTATTCATCCGGCTATTGTTGCCGCCTTTAATTGCAATATGGATAATTATCAATCAATTATACGAGCACATATATTTGTTGTTTCTTACATTAAAATATAAATGAAACGCTATGCAAGAAAATGTGCACATTGACAAAAATGAAATTATAATTATGGTCTCAGCGAATAAATTAGTGGATATTATTGGTATGGAGGGAGGAGTGAAATGCACCCAAAATACCTATGAAAACGAGCGTTTTTTGTAAGCAGTGCTTTTTAGAGAATGTGGAGCTGTTTCAGCAGGAGTTGTTGCCGAAACGAAGTCATTTTGACCACCCTCGCACTCGTTATAGCTGCCCTTCTTATATAGCGGCTACTGGCGATATTTTGTGATGAAGGATTTGTAACCGAAGAATACAAAGTGTCGCTAAAAGATTGTCGCCATAATAGGTAAGAATATACGCTTTCATGGATCATTGGAGTTTAGCCTCACAGATCCACGGCTACGCCCTGTCGTTGCTCCGCAGTTGCGGCCGTAACTGCTTCACTCCCCTGCTTATAACAAATATCCCTCGGCTACGCTTTGCGGCTTAGGCTGCTCAATGCTGAACTACACTTTGCGGCTTAGGGCCCTAAATGCTGAGCTACACTTTGCGGGCTTAGGGCCCTAAACGCTGAGCTACGCTTTGCGGGCTTAGGGCCCTCAATGCTGAGCTACGATTTGCGGGTTTAGGGCCCTAAATGCTGGGCTATGCTTTGCGGCTTAGGGCCTAAATGCTGAGCTACGCTTTGCAGGCTTAGGGCTCTAAATTCTGAGCTACGCTTTGCGGGCTTAGGGCCCTAAATGCTGAGTTACGATTTGTGAGCTTAGGGTCCTAAATGCTGAGCTACGCTTTGCAGGCTTAGGGTCCTAAATGCTGAGCTATGATTTGCGGGCTTAAGGCCCTAAATGCTGAGCTACGATTTGTGGGCTTAGGACCCTAAATGCTGAGCTACGATTTGTGGGCTTAGGGATCTAAATGCTGAGCTACTCTTTGAGGGATTAAGGCCCTAAATGCTGAGCTACTCTTTGCGGGCTTAAGGCCCTAAATGCTGAGCTATGATTTGTGGGCTTAGGGCCCTAAATGCTGAATTACGATTTGTGGGATTAGGGCCCTAAATGTTGGGCTACGATTTGTGAGCTTAGGGCCCTAAATGCTGGGCTACTCTTTGCGGCTTAGGGTCTAAATGCTGAGCTACAGTTTGCGGTCTTAGGGCTCTCAATACTGAGCTACGTTTGTGGCTTAGGGCTCTAAATGCTGGGCTACGCTTTGCGGCTTAGGGCCCTCAATGTTGGCAGCAGCCTGTTCAGACTTTGGTATGTTCAGTACCCAGACATATACGCAGACGTCTGTGCGCGCTGCGCACAGACTAGCAATGTCCGTCCGTTTACTAACCGGGGTGCTTTAGCGGAACTCGAATACTAACGCATGCATTACATTAACACAGCACCCCTTGCCCTTGCATGTTTTGCATGGTTAGCCTAACAGCATGTGCATGGGGGGACGATGTAGCCTCTGAGAATGATCGTCACCGGGGGCGGCGGGTGTGGGGCCGCCCCTATAAAAAATAATAAAAAAAAAAAGGATAACACAATCAATGCTCCCATAATGCCTCGGGTGAAATGTATGTATTGCAGTTGTGTAACTGGTCAACATGGGAAAAAAGCTATAGTATTTTCACAAATGTCACGAAATGTGTTACCGCAACGTCCAGTTTATTCATAAAATATTATGAAAGTATTAAAGATAAGCCCCTGTAGATGCGTGTGTGCCATGTGAATAGCGAAGCAACCTCTAGCTGTATACGGAATATTACGAAGACAGTAAATACAGAACACTCAGTGCCCGCAAAATATTTGTGCGTAGAATGTTTTCATCTAACAAAATATTTCTAAAGAGTAAATAATCTCCTCGTCGTATCTGGAGGTCGGATATTAAAATGCCTCCACTCACATTTCCACAAAAACACGTGCTAGTTTGAAGGTCTTCCTCTCGAACACCCACTCGTGATGTATAAACCACAACAGAATCCATTTGTGCGAGATGTAATTTATTTCCTCCATGATACAAACGGGGTTTTGGAGGGGTCATACCTAATCGAGTACGAAGCACGAGCGAAGTTATCTGATGAAGCTGGTAACGTCGAATGGAATTTATTAAAACTATTCCATAAATAAGTAATCATTACATCCTGTTGGAATGTTGAATTCGATATTATGAACAGAAACATTTTAAATAAAACTAAAAATCTCATTTATAATATAGTGCTACAAAGTATAATACTCTACGGAGCAGGAACGTGAACAATGAATAGGCAACAAGAAAGAAAGTTATTAACAACAGAGATGGAGTTTTGACGGAGGGTTTCTCGAATCTCAACAAGGAATAAAATTAAAAATACAACAATTCTGGAAAGAATGAATGTATGAAAAGAATGCATTGGAAATAATAGAAGAGAAAAGATTAAAACGATTCGGCCATGTGAAAAGAATGGGAAACGAAAGAATAGCAAGGATGGTGCTAGGATGGGAAACTGAAGGAAACAGAGGACAATGGATGGTTGGGGTCCGAAGAAGCATGGCGTCTAGAGCTACTTCCTAAATAAAAAATTGCTTTCTTACTTGCGTTGTTCAAAATAAAATCGCCATGGAATGAGTTGTCAGATCACGCCATACTTACTAAATGAATGAAAAATCAAACAGTTACGGAATACTAATGTTACCATCAGTGGGAATGAGGAAATATTACCTCAAAATAACAAGTGAATGACGTAGTGTCGTAGTCTATTAACTAGTACATACTGATACTATTACGGTGCAGTAACGAGCTGGCATTTTATCCGATGAAATCGCATCCTTGCAAGCATATTATAAGATAAACGACTGTGATTGATCGATATCCGAGGTAATGGTAAACCTTATTGGTCATCATCAAATATGTGGCGGCAAATAAATGGAAAAGTCGGTATAAAGCAGTCAGATACAGTGAGCCATGAGTATAAAGATGGATGTTGATTCTAGATTGTCTTGATCTTTCGTAAAATTTCGGGTTTAGCTGCCTATGGTAATACTTTTATATTGTTTATCAAAATTATACATTTTTAAATAGTTTATAACTGACTGTATAATGGATCGAATTAGATATATCTCAAGGCGAAACTTGTCCTATTTTTACCATTGTACGTAAGAAGCAAATTATACATACGTAGTATACAAGGATTCCAAGTATAAGACTAGATTAGATTAGATTGTTACTGGGTCGTTTAAGCCCTCTTCTCCTCACTGCAACCTTAATACACCTATGGTGAGATTACCCTAATCTATATTTCCCATTTAAATTAATGCTTCTGATGAAACTTAAAATGTTTCTGGGTGGCAGTGAGGCAGTTTCTACCGAGTTAGGAAAAACAGATTCTAAAATCCTCATTCTTGGGCGAGCAATCCTTCGCAGACGCAAAGTATTGCCTCGCCGTTTCTTTTTCTTCTTGACAGAAGCGACATTTATTCACACTCATCTTGCCCGTTTTGCAAAGTTGATCCCTGAGAGAGCAATGCCCAGTGAAGGGGCCATTCACCATCAACTCCTGTTTGCTGAAGTGAGGATCTCTTTTTGTTCATTTAGCTGAGAGTTCTATAAATAACTCTTTGGTATTATTTAGCTTTGGGATATCATCCCAATAGCTTTTACATCTTTTACATTCCAAGACTTTTATCTTTTCATTTGGATAGCAAATTTAAATCATAAAGTAGAAGTAATTAAAGTAATGAAAGCATTATTGGAAATCTGAAATTCCTCATAGCTAATGATCAAATGATGCAATAAAGTAACTATTTTTCAAGTACTGAAGAAGTCCGTTTGATTAATCATGTTCTTCAACACCTCAGGAATACTCTCAAAGAAATAATCGAAGCACTTATGCATACAGAGATTTTAGTTATGCTGTAACAGTTCGTTATTTGATTTATTGTCATTTATCCAGAAAATAATTACTGGAGATGAGGTCTGCAATGAATGCTACAACCCATTGCTACTCACAACTGTTTTATTACATAATAAGTGGTCCCGCTCTATAAAAAATACAACTGTACAGTAAAGGCCACATTCTAAGATTCAAATAATCTTGTTGAACAACGCGATAACTAGCAGCTTCTATCGAATTCGTCAAACCGGTTTGTAGTAAGAATGTTCGTCCTTGTTGGTTTCGCTTTAATAACTGCCGTACAAATTGCTTGCCCAAATTTGTCAGGTGTCTATAATGAACTAACAATTGTTTCTCTGACAACATTAATCTTCCAAAAAATGGATCGAAACGTTTTAAACTCTGGCTATAACAAAGCTTCTCCAACTTTTATCTGTAGTAACCCTATTATACATTTTTTATTTTATCGTTAACTTACGAATTTCAATGCCAAAGTAAACTGAAATACAGAAAATTAAAACTCAAATGAAATTTAATTAATTGTAATTAATTGTTCTTTCACACAAGCCGTGTGTAGAATAAGGTTGGAAAGCTAGAACCAGGCTGAAAAATTCAAAGGCATAGCCGAGATTTGGACCATGGATCTTTCGGTTTCCGACCGTTGAATTACAATGTTCCTTGAATATATTTAAATTGGAAGAAATAAATTATTACAACGCAGTTTAAAACCATCCCATCTTCGTGGTGCTAGTGCGTCTGCCTGGTATTCCAGAGAACTCGAGTTCGAATTCTGTTAGAGTAAATTGTCTGGATAAGTTTGTTGCCGGAATTTTGATTAATACAAGGAAGATTAATGTCGGGTAACTCTAAGTTCTATGGGCATGCGTTCATTTAAGCATTGTTCTAAGCATTTCATTCATTGTCCTCTAATCAGAGCTATGGTTAGCCATTGGAACTCGATCACCTTCAAGATTTTTTAAGGTTGTTAATTCTGCGAGAGTGTTAATTCTATAACATTTGCTCAAATAGCATCCCTGAAAGGTGGTTATATGGGCGAATTGATTATTAAATAACGGGTTATACACAGCCAAGCACACTCAGATTGTACTCAGGGCATATCGAAAAACATTCATAGCTAAACAAAATTGCCTCGAGCCTAACCCAGAGAAGGCAAGAGCTCTATCGACCGTGCTACGGATCCGGTTTCATCTAATTTTATTTTCTCCACAACACATCTAGGTAGAGGAAGTACTGTATTCCGCCCAAAACTACGATAATGAGATTTCACCAAAATACATTTTTGAGGTCCCTGACTCCAAAAAAGCATGTTTTGTGTGTGTGTGTGTGAGAGAGAGAGAGAGAGAGAGAGAGAGAGAACGGTATAACTCAAAAACAAAATGTTTTATATCAAACTTAGTATTTAAGTGCAGTAAATTAAAAGATGTGACACGAAGACTAAAGAAATCCTTCCACTCCAAACTACCTTTCATATAAAAACATGTTTTTTTATTTTTTTACTAAAAACAACTATTTTTAGTGAAATATCATATGTTTGCGTTACTTGCATGAATAATAGAATGTGTGTCTTGAATTTACTCAAGCATAACTCAATAACGAAAAGTCCGATAATTACCACACTGGTTATTTAAGCTCATCATTTCCCAAGGATGTGACATGAAGATTTTCCAGAAAATGCCTCACCCCAAACTTCCTTTTACGTGGATTTTTTTTTGTTTCATTATTTCTTATTTTCTCAGATATGGCTCTAATGATGTTGATCAAAATACCATATGTTTAAGATATTTGTATAACAAATAAAGTGTATATTTTGAATTCTATGTATGCTGGCCTCTAGTTCCCGAGTTCGCGGTTCATACCTGGCGGAGGGCGATGAATTTTTTCGGGCGTAAAAATCCTTCGCATGGCTTCCTTCGAAAGGAAGTAAAGCTGGTGGTCCCGTGTCGAAGATTACGGCACGTAAAGGAACCTCAGCCTAATAAAGAGGTCTCGAGCAAAATTTCCGGTCTTTCACGCCCAATATTGAATAGGACGCTGAGAACCGTAATAGTTACAGAGCGTCCATAAATAAAACTCAATTTAATTTTTTAATTCTATACAAATAACCTGTGAAGTCCTGTTCTTCTAAATTAATTTTGTATAATTGGTAATCTCTAGGAGACAAATTCTTACTACATATACACAAAAGCAAAAATTTAGATCTCGTTAAAGCACACAATCTATGCCAAGAAACATTTTTGTGGCTTTAATCATTTCCAATATATTCTTTGTTATTGGTTCTAATTTTCAAATACTTATACTTTTTTCATGTGGTAAGTTACTAGTCGTTTGTCGTTTATTCTCGTGGTCAGGTAAAGAGAATGGCATTTCAAAGCTATCACAAACCGATCCTCTTTAGAAAAATAACTTAGCCTACTGCATCCTTCTTATTAGAGGTCTCCATGGGATTGGGCCTAGCCCGCGGGCCGGGTGTGGGCTTAATTTGAAAAATTTTATTGGGCTCTGGCCGGGTTCAGGCTTGAAAATTTAAATGAAAAAAAAACAATCATTGTCACATTCAACACACACATTTTATTGTCATTTAAATATCTTAAATATGCAGTATTTTAATCAAACTTATTTGTGCCATTTTTGAGAAAATAAAAAATAACAAAAACTTTTTTATGTAAGCGAGAATAAAGACGAAAAAAAATAATGTAACATTTTTTTGTCCGCGAATTTGAGATGGTGGGAATAGCATAATTATCGCAGTATACACATATCCATAGCAGTAGTAATACTAGTAATAATAAACAAATGGTCGTTTCTGCCAATTGTGAATAACGTTACATGGTACCTGTAAACTTGGCCTCTCTCGTTTACCCACTCCCAGGACATTTTAGGCAGAGTGCAGTAAAAGGGGCGGCATGTGGTCAATAAGGCAGTATGCCGTCATCATGCCACATACTACATGTGGATTTTAGGACTTCACCCGCTCCTCAATTAGACCCAAGGATATGAGAGCATCCTCTACCAAGCCCCTCAGCAGGGTAAAATTCTTCATGCAAATCAAACCGTCTTTTCGCCCCGCAGTCAGTAGCACTTTTGGACTAATATAATAATAATAATAATAATAATAATAGTGAAGCCATAAAATAATTTTATTTAAAACTAAATTAGACATTCGGGCTCGAGCCGGGTGGTACAGTATACCTACTCGGTTCTGATCGGACTGGGTTCGGCCGGGCCTAATAATTTTCGCAATCTGTACATCCTATACCTATAACAAATGCGAACATGTGTAATGAAAATTTGTCTCCATTATCAGGAAGTAGATGGAGGAATAAACTTTTGTAATAATAATAATAATAATAATAATAATAATAATAATAATAATTTTAGAAGAGTGAGTAGAGAAAGGCATGCGAATGCAACACAAGAATTTTTTCAGTCCTAGCCACAGTAAGTGTGCCTAATAATATTAAGTAACTAGGAAACTTACCTAATTATGTAAATATTTAATTTAAGGAGCGTAAGTATTTAATCTTCAAAGATTAGGAGATGCTGTTATACCGACGTTGTGTTTCATTCCATCCTTAATAGGTCTTCCTAACTTTTTGCACATACAACAGGCATTTAAAGTCTCAGTCGCCCTTAATTGATGCTTTCTTTGTTTTGGAGATTCACTTAGGGTATTACATTATTTAAGTATTCGCAAATTATTATGCTTAAGACGTTCCAAACCAGAGTTAAACCTTGGCTGCTTGTAATATCTGCTCTATACATATATTCTATGTTACATATATATTACATTTTGTGCCGAACTCCTTCCCACAGATCACATATTTATATTTGACGATCACAGTTAGTCCTAGCACATGTTTATAGAAGGCGAGACAAACAAGCTGTAAGCTTCTTTATCAATATAGAAACCTGTCTATGAATGCGATGCTGGTGCGCCTTGACCGGGATGTATAAAGTGGGTCCGCTTGTTTGAGCAACTTTAAAATAAAGGTCATGGATTTGAGTTGATGTGCAACTTATGCTGATCTCGTTCAGCAATCAATTACTCTTATGTTGACTGCCGTCACAACTTCACGTGTTGCTTTAAGTTAAAACTTCAAGAAATAAGTTAGAAGGTACAACGGGATGCTTGCAATTTCTAGAAACCTAAGTGGCTGATTTAGTAATAGTATAGTAAAACTATGCATTAATGATGTATTTATTAATATTAAACATAGATAAATAGATACAGAGCATGTGTGTGTGCGCGCGCGTATGCGTGAGCGAATGAACAAAACTTAAAATTCTGGTAAACACCAAATTTGGTATTTATATTCGGCCTCTTCTAAGAATGCGAATGAAGATTTTCAAGAAAATCCTCAACCTTAAACTAAACCTAAAAAACCTTAAACCGGAAAAATCCTCCATTATTTTCTCAAAATTCATTAAAATACCATATGTTTAAAATATTTGTATGAGAAATTAAATGGAATAGCCTCTTAAGTCCACCACGAAGGCGACACTGAAAGTTTTTAGAAAATCAAACAAGGATTAGTTTTAAAACATTTACATGATTTTATTGTTTTTCAATATATTCTCCTTTAACATCAATACATTTTTGCATTCGATGAAACTAGTCATTAAAGCAATGATACCACTCTTCCTGAGGCACTTCAGAAACTAGGTTTTTATAATGTTCCACTGTTACAGCTGAGGATGAAAAAGTATATTCCACGCGTTTTATCATTAAGTTTTTGGAAACAAAAAGAAATCAGAAGGTGCTAGGTCAGGGCTGTATGGTGGAGGGTCATGCTGCTGACCTTTAGGGCATCCAGATGCTCAGTTGTTAGTTTTGCTCTATGCGACGATGCGTTGTCATGATGTAACATTATTTTTCCTTTTGGGCGTTTTTCACGAACGTTTTAAAACATTTGCGGTAAACAAACATTTGCGCAATCGGCAGTAAGGGTACGTGTATCTTCTTATGCTATAGTAGCAACATGGTAGAAAAAAAAACTAGCAACTATCTCCTTACCAGCACTGCGAATTCGTCGGACTTTTGTAGGCTTTCGAAAGGCCCATCGAGCCGATTAACTTTTCTTTTCAGGATCACAACAATAAATCCAAGATTCGTCACCAGTAACGATATTCCAAATCAAATTTGAAGTGCCGACTTGGAATTTTTCTAGAGCTTTTCTGCACCAATCTATGCATTTTTGTTTTTGATCGGGAATCGGTTTATATGGAATCCATCAACAACAAAGTTTTCTCACGTTTAACTGTTGATGTAAAATATCTTGGATTTGACTCATACTAATGTCCAATGTCGCCCGAATAAATTAATAAGATGCCCGTTGACCTTCTTCAAGCATTTCTCGAACAGAGGCTATATTTTCATCAGTAACTCGTCACTAAGAGAGAAAAGAAAGAAAAAGAAAGACTATCTCTTTTGAATTCGCTGTACCAATTATAAATTGTTGCATTAGATAGGGCTTCTTCGCCAAATGCATTTCTAAGCCGGTCATTACATTGTTAGGCGTTAATGACGATTTAAAATCGTAAAAAATCTTAGCCCGGAAATGCTCTCTAGTCAAATTCATTTTGGGGTGAACACAAAATCTTTAAATGATGATAATTAACAAACTATTAGAGCATATCGAACAAACCACACGGCAACCAACTTAAAACATTAGAAATTAGTTGTCAAATATAAAAAATGTCATTTTTTTTAGAAACATAGCATTCTAAAAATGTTCAGTATCACCCTCGTAGATTCTAAATGAGTTTTCTATGCATAACTGGTAAAGTGTATAGGTATAGGTTATACAATGGAGGACACCTTGCGTACTTCGATCTACAGGATATATTGTGAGGAAGGGATAAAGTAAAGGAAACTAGGAGGCTTGAGGCAGTATTTTTAACACTTAAATAATTTCAGTCTAATTATATAATATGTAAATTCAATAACAGCCCGCCTTAAAGCAATATGTGTATGTAACTATATATAAAAAGTGTATATTACACTCATTGTAAATGTTTATATTATTGTATCCATGTTTAATAATGTTATGTGAATGTATTACGTAATTTAATAATGTAGGAGCTGTGAGAATAATAGGTTAAACGTTGCTAACAATGAGGTAACCTTGAGGCAATAAAGAGTTTGAGAGTTTAACAATACTACTTCTGATTCTTGGAAGCAATAATGTAATTTTAGTGACAGTTTATAAAATAGCCAATCAACAACCAGAAAAAGCTTTAGTTAAACTAAGGTATTCCATTGGAATAGGATTAGCCAACCAGAAACTGAAATATAGCAAAATTTACAAATCTAGAAGTCAGTTGCTTGTAGACAGTGCTCATAACTGGACTTGTTGCTAGCAGACAGTGTTACTAATCAGACGCGAGATGCGTCCTCGAGAAATTTAATACGTATTTTGTATGAGAAAATAGTTAACGTGTTTAAAAAGTGCAAGTAATTAACAAAAGAACCTCACAGCTCTCTATATCAGTGAAGTGTTATTTAAATCGTGTCAAGCATTAATAAATGGAATGAAGAAAAACTTAAAATCTGTGTAAACCTACATTCTTCAGTCGTACCACGCCCTGCTAAGACATCCATGTCTCTAACAAAAATACTGACGCAGCCGAGGCAAACATAAATATATAATATTTAAAGAAACAGTCAAATTACAAAGTTAATATTTTTAAATTTGGGACGAAGGCTACCGGGTACCATACGTGCGGTTGTAACCAACTTCAAGTTTGGCTCCCCAACATAAGAACTCTAATACAACTCCTTCAATACAAACTATTTTCTCAAATTGGCGCCATACGTGGGGCAAATAACAACGTAAAAACCATCAACTTCAGGCTATAGACCGCAGGCAGATAGACCACAGAGACGTGCGGAAGTCTCTAACTGTCTCAGGCTCGAAGACCCGTCCCACTGCTGAAGAGGGCGATGGACGACCCGTCGAACAAGCAGCCGTCAGGTATCCACGGGAATTACTCTTACCTTGAAGCAAGCATCCCCACCATTCGTCCGGCACCGTCTTGCGACACGAAACCTAGAAGCACACCTGAAAGATAAGAAGGGAACGGAATGAAAGGGAAATGATGGATAGAAATCGCCATAGATGAGAAACCACTCCAGCATTCGCTATCGGCCAGCGAAAACCACTAAAAACTCAAGGTCACACTGGGCGGTCGATGGGAATCGAACCACGATCTCCCGAATGCGAACCTCACACGTTACCGAGGAGCCAGGATAGACAAAAACTTACTACCCAAAAAACTTAGATCTCGTTAATCATACAATTTATATGTAATAATTTTTTGGCATTAACCATGCCGAGATATTCTTATTATTAGTTTGAATTTTAAGATATGTTATACTTATTTAGTGCTAAAGTAATCATTTGTGTATTTCTCATGTTCATGCAAAGAGTGGTATTAAAAAGGCAGTAGATAGCAACCCGCTTTTTAAAGATTTTACTATTCCATTAGCCTCTATACCCCTCCTATACCTACAACAAAATGTGTATTTATTTATCCGAAAAATTTTCAACAATTTCCCGCATTTGAGGGCTATCACGGTATACAAAGTATAATATACAATAGAAATTAATTTCTAAAATGATGAGAAACTAGGAGCTGTTGTAAATATTAAATCATGTAAGGAAAAACATTTTATATAACGACTATTTTAGTTAATATTGTATGAGCAAACATTTGACATATAAGATAAGCATATTTAAATTGCACAGCTATGACTATACTACGTATAATGCTTGTCGGTAGATCAAAGATTTTCTAATTCCTAACGAAAAATGTAGGCATTGTTCCGCGAGCGCTCACCATTAGTCAACGATTTCTGTCTTTAAGGTGATATTTTTGTTTATCATATGGAATGGTGGGTGCATAGATCTCTACCTTTTTGCTTTCTCTACTACGTATAGTAAGTAGGGGAAGTATTGTATTCCATCCAAAAATTCGATATCGAGATTTCACCAGAAATATATGTTTTGAGGCCCCCTGAATCCAAAAAAAGCATTTTTGGAAACATGTCCGTGTGTGTGTCTGTGTGTCTGTTTGTGTCATCTACGAAATGTCAATATCAAAAAGTTGCTTCAAAGCCAAAATGATGGTTAGATGTAAAATGTTTATAAGTTATTCGTAATAAGCATGTAGTTAAAAATGTGGTTCCAATAATTACGTGAAGTCCATGGAATCC
Organism: Deroplatys truncata; assembly: GCA_030765065.1. Taxonomy (NCBI): domain Eukaryota; kingdom Metazoa; phylum Arthropoda; class Insecta; order Mantodea; family Mantidae; genus Deroplatys; species Deroplatys truncata. Next base: position 102,537,539 of record CM060985.1, read on the forward strand.
TGTCTCTCTGTGAACAGCATATCTCAGAAACGAACAGTCGGATAAACACCAAACTTGGTATTTAAGTTCAGTATCTTCCAGAGATGCAACACGAAGGTTTCCAAGGTTTTTAATTTTCCCAAAAATGGCTCCAACGATTTTGATTAAAATATCATATATTTAAGATGTTTTCATGACAAATGAAATGTATATCTCGAATTTTCTGGGAATATTTCCAAAAGTATTGTTCATTGTGAACGACTTTTGCATAACTGGTAAACCATAAGAGATAGACAAAATTTTGCTGCACAAAAAATGTAGATCGCGTTAAAATACACAATTTATGTCATATACATTTGTTTTGTTGAGTGAACCATTTTCGAGATATTGCTTGTTATTCCCTTAATTTTTTTGCAATACCTATACTTTTTCTCAAATTCGTTATTCATGTTTTTTTGTGCTGGTAATGCAAAGAGAATGGAATACTCCACATAGCAACCAGCTCTTAAAATATTTGACTATCGCTTAAAGCCTACCAATTCCCCTTGCATCTACAAGAAAATTAGCAATAAGATTAACATCTCGATATCTCGATTAACATGAAGAGGTGGAGAAAAAGCGTTTGTAAAAATAGTTTTTACAAAAGTAGAGAACGTCATGTGAGTGTAACACATGAGGGTTTTTTTTTACTTTCTCTGTTTCGTATAGTAAGTAGGGGAAGTATTGTATTCCACCCAAAACTTCGATACCGAGATTTCACCGGAAATACATGTTTTGAGGCCCCTGAATAATAAAAAGCATTTTTGAAAACATATCCGTGTTAGTGTGTGTTAGTGTGTGTGTGTGTGTGTGTGTGTGTGTGTGTGTGTGTGTGTGTCTGTAACAGCATAACTCAGAAACGAATAGTGGGATAAACACCAAACTTGGTATTTAGGTTCAGTATCTTCCAGAGATGCGACACGAAGGTTTGCAAGAAAATCCCCTCACCGCATATTACCTTTATATGGGACATTTTTCGAAAATTTTAATTTTCTCAAAAATGGCTCTAACGATTTTGATTAAAATGTCATATATTTAAGATATTTTAATGACTAATAAAATGTATATCTTGAATTTTCTGCGAATGTCTCCAAAAGTATTCTTCATTGTGAACGACTTTTGTATTACTGGTAAACCATAAGAGATAGACAAAATTTTACTATACAAAAAATGTAGATCGGGTTAAAATACACAATTTATATCATATACATTTTTGTTGTTGAGTGAACCATTTTCCAGATATTGCTTGTTATTCCTTTAAATTTTCCAATACTTATACTTGTTCTCAAATGGGAATTCGTTATTAATTTTTTTGTCCTGGTAATGCAAAGAGAATGGAATACTCCACATAGCAACCAGCTCTTAAAATATTTGACTATCGCTTAGAGCCTTGCATTTACAAGAAAATTAGCAATAAGATTAATTTCTCGATATCTCGATTAACATGAATCATATGGAGAATAAGCGTTTGTAAAAATAGTTTGTACAAGAGCAGAAAAGGTGAGTGTAACACATTAGATTTTTTTTTGTGAACTTGCATAGGTTGGCCAGAATGATATGCAAATAAAACCATAGGATCAATTTTTTGATGATGTTAGAATGCTATTATGTCTATCCTCCTTGTACTACTGTTTGATGCGATGCCGTGTACATTTGATCAAACTAAAATTGGCTGATCTCTTGAGCAGTTACAATTTTGCAAAGTCGCTTCGAATGAGCATGCGGTTCACAACCATCAATTTCTGTGCCCCGCTTTGGCTAACTATAATGTAAGCCACAAAGCACTGATTTTATACCTTTACGTTGAGGCAGAATTTTTAAACACTTAAATGATTTCAGTCAAATTATATAATATATAAATTCAATAACAGCCCGCCTTAAACCAATATGTGTATGTAACAATATATAAAAAGGTATATTACAGTCATTATATATGTTTATATTATTGTATATTATTGTATACATGTGTAATGATGTTATCTGAATGTATTACGTAATTTAATAATGTAGGAACTGTGAGAATAATAGGTTAAAAGTTGCTAACAATGAGGTAACCTTGAGTCAATAATATTAAGAAAGTTTAACAATACTACTTCTGATTCTTGGAGTAACAATAATGTAATTTCTGTGACAGTTTATAAAATAGCCAATCAACAACCAGAAAAAGCTTTAGTTAAATGAAGGTATTCTATTGGGCTAGGATTAGCCAATCAGAAACTGAAGTATAGCAAAATTTTCAAATACAGAGTTCAGTTGCTTGTAGACAGTGCTCATAACTGGACGCGTTGGTTGAAGACAGTGTTCCTGACGCGAGACACGTCCTCGAGAAATTTAATGCGTATTTTGTGTGAGACAAAATATTTTACGTGTTAAAAAGTGCAAGTAATTAATAAAAGATTCTCACAGCTCTTTATATCAGTGAAGTGTAATTAAAATTTGTCAAGGATTAATAAATGTAGTGAAATAAAAAATTATAATCTGTGTAAGTCTACATTCTTCAGTCGCACCACAACCCTGCAAAGAGAAACATGTCTCTAACAATAATACTGACGCAGCCGAGGCAAACATAAATATATAATATTTAAAGAAACTGTCAAATTACAAAGTTAATATTTTTAAACATTTTTGGGGGGCAAAGGCCACCGGAAACTACATTTGGGGCGAAGGCTACCGGAAAGCGGGTACCATACGTGCGGTTGCAACTACTTCAAGTTCGGCTCCCAACAGTTGAAATACAACTCCTACTTCAAATTGGCTTTCCGTACGTGCAGCAACAAACCTTCTTTAACGTCGTGCTGGTGTGTCGCAGTGATTAAGCTACTTAATTCTATGTGAGCAGTTCAAGTTCGATTCTCCTTATTGGATTGTTATCTTTTATTTTTTACAACTCGTTTTACTGTCATATGCTGTAGTTAAACAATATTGCTTGCTCATTTTACTTACAGATATAATTATAATAATGGTGAAAATTATGTTTATAAAATTACATTGACTGAGTATGAAACCACCTCCCGACCGATAAATTAATATGACGATTGCATCTACCGGTATGAAGGACTACTACATAAACGCTACATATGTGCATACGAGGGCTGTCCCAAGTACCTGACCTAACAAAGAAAACAAAAAAATTTGGGAAAAAACATATTTATTTCTCTACATAGTCTCCTTTCAGCTCGATACACTTTTCCCAGCGATGTTCAATCGTTTCGGTACCCTATTTATAGTGAGAACCGCCGAGTTCTGCAAGATAACTCCACCTCTTCATTGTTGGCAAATCTTTTACCACCAAGCCATTTCTTCAACTTTGGAAACAGAAAATAGTCAGAGGGGGCTAAATCTGGCGAATATGGTGCATGAGGAAGCAATTCGAACTTTAACTTTGGCCATGGCGATATTGGATGTGTGAACTGGTGCATTGTCTTGATGAAACAGAACTTTGTTTTTCGCTAAATGCGGCCGTTTCTGCTTGATTTCATCATTCAAACGCTGCAATAAGTTTAAATAATACTCGCCATTGATTGGTTTCCTTTTTGAAGATAATCAATGAAAATTATTCCACGCACATTCTAAAAAACTGACACCATGACCTTGCCTGCAGATGGAACTGTCTTTGCCTTCTTTGGAGCTGATTCTCCCCTTTCAATCCACTGTTTTGACTGTTCCTTCTTCTCAGATGTGAAGTGATAGACCCGTGTTTCATCCATGGTTATGAATCGACGCAAAAACTCGGATTTATTGCAGCGAAACATCGCCAAACACTAGACTGAAACATTCTCACGACGCTGCTTTTGTTCCATTGTGAGCAAACGTGGCACCCATCTGCTGCATAGTTTTCCCATGTCTAAATTTTCAGTCAGTATGCGATGTACCACTTTTTGAAAAGCCTACGATGTCTGCTAGCTCGCGCACTTTCAGTCGACGGTCATCCAATACCATTTTGTGGATTTTCTTCACAGTTTCTTCATCTCATTTGGTCGACTACTGCTATGTTCGTCTTGGCAACTCGTATTGGCCTCGCTTAAACTCTGCCACCCAATATTTTACTGTTGTAAGCGAAGGAGCAGACTCCCCCAGATAGAATCTAGCTCAGTTTTAATATTAGTTGGACTAAGATATTTCAAATGAAAGTGTTGTATCCATAACGATGGCCAGTTTTATATGTTTACAAATTTTCTCAGAGAGTTCACTATTGATGGCTGCCAAAAAGTTACTAAACAATGTAGCATTGCCAAACTTCAAACTTAAGCTTTATAAGATTGGTACTTTTTACCATAGTCATTTGTTTGAAACAACAGTCACTATCTATACTTCAGGTCAGGCACTTCTGAGACTGCCCTCGTACATATAAAATGAAGAAAACCTGTTACTTTTTACTCAGGAATTTAAAATGAAAGAGGGAAAAAAATTGAGTAGTTCACGGAGACATGCACATGCAGCTCTCTCTAACACTGAGCTAAGAGAGCTGCATTAACCGTCGTACTGTAACAAGCTTTAGTCATACTCCATTTGAGAACCATAAATCAAATAAAGTGTGCTTTGGTTACAAATATCCAATATTGAAACCCTTTGAGACATCTGCTTGTAATCTCCTATATGAATTATTTTCTCGGAAGGCTTTTGTAATTATAGTTGTGTTCCCCATTATAACTATTATCACAATATATGTAGTCTTGTGAAAAAAACCTGGATACCCCGAGCGCTCACGGAAGTAGTCGATTCAAGCTCATCCCTCAAACGGCATTTTTAAATTCCCTTCGTAGACACTGAAGTTCTTGTTGCTAGTTCTTCGGCTATTAAAGTTGTTATTGTACGATGACCTGAGTTCGCAGAACATCTCCATGGGGAGATGATCCCAAGACATGGGTGTTTCTTTCTCTCTGCGACAGAAGCTTGAGATCTGCCAGTGTTCATCTCGATTTACCTGAAGTAGAAGAATAAGATTTTGTCAAATAGGCAGAGAAATTCATATGAATGTAATTCATCAGCCTTTTTTTAAAAGTGTTGTCACCATTCTGTTTTTGCTCACGATGGCATCAGATTGTGGAGTATTAACTCCAGCATACAGCGATACGCTTTTTAAACATTTGACTGTCACTTTAGCCTGCTGATATCCTTTGTACATACTGCGAAATTTGTAATGAAAAATTCGGGAAAAAATATGCTTTACGTACAAGTACGTCCATTTAATCACATCGGACACACGCTACAATCCATGGCGTAATCTGAGAGGACAAATTTTCAATGTATGCTACAAGGGCAGTCCCAGAATTACCCGGCCTGACGTATAGATAGCGGTTGTAGTTTCAAACAAATTTCTATGGTAGAAAGTACCATCCTTATAATACTTAGGTTTGATGTTTGACGATGCTACGTTGTTTAGTAATTGTTTGGCAACCATCAATAGTGAACTCTCTCAGCGAATTTGTAAACATGGATAAAACTGGCCATCGTTATGCCTTACAATACTTTCATTTGAAAGGTCTTAGTGCAACTTATATTACAGCTGAGCTAGATTCTACCCTGGGAGAGTCTGCTCCTTCGTTTACAACAGTAAAATATTGGGTGGCAGAGTAGCAAGGCCGTGCGGGCTGCCAAGACGAGCATCGCAGTGGTCGACCAAATGAAGTGACCACGTCAGAAGTTGTGAAGAAAATCCACAAAATGGTATTGGATGACCGTCGACTGAAAGTGCGCGAGTTAGCAGACATCGTAGGTATTTCAAAAAGTGTTTTACATCGCATATTTTGGACATGAAAAAGCTGTGCACAAGATGAGTGCCGCGTTTATTCGCAATGGAACAAAAACAGCGTTGTGATGATGCTTCATTCGAGTGTTTGGCGACGTTTAGTTGCAATGAAGCCGAGTTTTTGCGTCGATTCATAACCATGCTTGAAACATGGGTCCATCACTTCACACTTAAGAGGAAGGAACAGTCAGAACAGTGGACCGAAAGGGGAGAATCAGCCCCAAAGAAGATAAATACAGTTACATCTGCAGGCAAGGTCATGGCGTCGGTTTTTTGGGATGCACGTAGGATAATTTTCATTGATTCTCTTCAAAAATGAAAAGCAATCAATGGTGAGTATCATGCGCAGTTATTGCAGCGTTAAATGATGAAATCAAGCAAAAACGGCCGCATTTAGCGAAAAAGAAAGTTTTGTTTCATCAAGAAAATGCACCAGTTCACACATACATTATCGCCATGGCCAAAATCAATGAGTTAAAGTTCCAATTGCTTCCTCATGCACCCTATTCGCCAGACTTAGCTCCCTCTGATTATTTTCTGTTTCCAAAGTTGAAGAAATGGCTTGGTGGTTAAAGATTTGCCAACAATGAAGATGTGGAGTCTGCAGTTGATGGCTATTTTGCAGAACTCGACGGTTCCCACTATAAACAGGGTATCGAAGCGATTAAACATCACGGAGAAAAGTGTATGGAGCTGAAAGGAGACTATGTAGAGAAATATAGATGTCTTTTTTTCCAAATTTTTTGTGTTATCTTTATTAGGTCAGGTACTTCTGGGACAGACCTCGTAGTAGCTTAGCAGTAGCAGTACGATAGGGACTCCATCCGTATTTGTTTTTCTTTCGTTTTACCGAAGTAGGGAAACTGAGTCAGCGAGACCGGCCGCACAACCCTGGCTTAAATCTAATAAAAAAATTCCGTGTGATTGTGCACAGTGTTCTATCCGTTTGTTGCACAAGGTGCGAATAAGTAGACGCTTATCCTAGTATAAAATCGCCTATCCTCCGAGTTGTGGTGGGATTGTGTCTTTGGGGAAAGTGAGTTATAGAATAATATTTCTTCGATCAACTATTTTAATCCCTTACAATCTTTCCAGTTCTTCTACTTATAACAGTGAAATTAGTTATAAAACAGGGCTGTTTTCGTGACCGACAATTTTGAAACTAAGGAAACACGCAGATGTGCGCGAGAATTTCTCACTCAATTCTGAGAACTAAGTACTTGCGTGGGGTTAATACCTCATAAGGCGTAACGATGTGTGGAATTAAAAGGCTTTGAGAACCACTGGCCTAATGAAGTGTTTGGGATAACACCTTGTCATGCTAAGTCTAGGTTACGTCATTTTGTTTATGTATCCATTGCAAAGGTATCTTGTTTTGATGGTTCTACAATTAAGGACAAATTATAGTCACCACATGGTGATCTTATAGTATCATTATACATTAGGCATACTGTTTTTTTACTCATGAAAACCAACATTTCGGCTGGAGGAAGGCGTGGTGCCGACCATATTACCTTCCTGTACCTTCTGGAAGATCGCGCACTTCTGCTGTGTGTGAGTAGGAGTGAGGTCGGCAGTCGGGTTGGTAAGTGTCGGCCGCATTGGGCTGTTGTGCTAGAGATTATTATTATATTATTGTTATTAATATTAACATCACCATCATTACAGCTAACTACGGAGTAAAGGGTGTTGACGGCATAATAGCAATTTCGCAGTTACTAATGGATAGACTAAATCTTCTTGGATAACCATATTTCTGCATAGCCCTACAGCTTATCAAGACGGTGTTATTGATGTATTTCTAGTAAGATTGTCGCAATTGTTGTGTTATTAAATCCAGTAAAAATAATAATGATGCTACGTTTCTTAGAAAAAGTCTTCTAAAAAGTGAGAAATTTCGTCATTCATACATAAGATAAACCTTAAAGTCAAACAAGTTCAGCAAACTGAATTCATATGCAAAACAAACCAGACTCCAAACACGCTTCGCAATATTTGCTCTACTAAGTGTCAAAATTGCAAGTCTCTGTTAGTTAAAAGTAACACTTCGAGAAGACTAAAATGTTAACAGAAGGATCTAGTGATGAAGGGACTGGTAAAATGTGGTATACGCTGCAAAATTGTGTATTGGGCGAGGAATACCTACTGCTTTGCACAGGTAAAACAATAAACAAGGCAATTCTAAAACAATAATGTGTCGAAAATGTGCAGATATTTCAGCAAATAAGTCTAAAAAAGCATACCTTGGTGAAGTTCAGCAAACCAGCAAATCGCAAATAAGTATTAACAGACTTATATACTGTTTTACTATTGTTAATGTATATAAAACAACTGCTATTACAATATTATTAACTAGAACCACACTTTTTCAGTAAATTTTGAATCTCTTCTACAAAAGTAAGGTGTTGCACATTACAAGCTACAATCAAACATTCTCATAAAGTACAGAGCTGCATTTCGAAAAAATAAAGTCATATTTAGAAGTAGCATGTTAGTGACGTCATAATTCGTCAGTGACGTATTGTCTTCTATTACTTTTATCTTAGACTTTCATATCCTGTGTTAGGTTGTGTCCACTTTCTTTATCCTTAAAAGAACCTCAAGCCTCATAAAGAGGTCTATAAGCAAAATTCCCGGTCTTTGACGCCCAATATAAAACGGAACGCTAAGAACCATAGCGGTTAAAAACGTCCATGAATAAAACAACTTAATTTACTTCCTTTAACCTAAAATGCATTTAGTGAAGACATTGATAGTCACTGTTCTAACTTTAGATTAGATTTACACATTCTGTAATCTGTTTTGTAAGCATAACACAATTAAAAAGACTTGACCCTGATGGCCAATGTTTTGATTCATTAGTGCATTGATTCAAAATTAAATCAGCGCTAGGAGCAATTTTCAAACATAATTTTGGTAGCTTGTTTTTTAAATAAAATGGGATCCAAAGATATATATTTATTATTTCTGATAGTTATAAAGACCAAAACAGAACAAAATTAAACTAAAAGCTGTATAAAGGAGACAAGGCAAATAGGAATAGCGATAGGGTTTAGAAGGGAAGAAGGATTTCAACACTGCGGCAAAGACTAGACCTACTGCAGCTATTAAAATTTCGGGGTGAGGTGAGAGAGCGCGAAGGGTGGCCAGATATACAGGCAACAGGCGAGACGCAGCGGGGTCCATAACGTTTCCAGATTGAGCATCCCCGGCCGTTCTTTCTTCGCCCCTACCCTATCCGCACAGAGAGGTTCAAGCAGAAGGTTCCGTGCTAGGGAAGAAATAGTTCTCTCCGCAAATCACATCCATTGCATACGTAGTTCACGACCATCCATTGCGCCCACCCTACAGGTCTGAAATATGAAACGAAAGGAGGGACAGATAAATGCTAGTAGTTTATAATCCACCCCAACATTGGCATATCGATCTGGAAAACCACCAGAAAAGTTCCAGAGTTAGCGTATCTGGCCCAATAGGTAATCGAACCCGTGACTTCCCCAATGCGAGTCTCAGACGCTACGACTGAGCCATACCGCTCAGTAAGGTGCATATTTGGAGAGAGGTGCTTGAAACGGGGAAGACTTGCGTTGTATTTCAAGCTTATCATCAAACTGATACAGCCTTGCTTCTATATTAATTGGATCTTAGTAACTCCATTGTCCGCTAAATTTCCTTCACATCTGCGAACTTGTTTATTAAGGCCACCTTAAGATACCGCCTTCTTCGTTAACGAAATCTTCCCTGTATCGAGTGAAATGGTAACAAATTCTAAAGGAATTGACTGCACCTCTATAGTAGGAACATAATATTATGTTCCTTTTATTATCAATGGAAGCGGAATACAATTATGATACAAAGGTTGGGCTATTGCAGTATACTGTACTTTGAGTGTGGGGCGCTAGTAGGAGATGGCAGACCGGTGGTCCTCAGTGATATAGTGTACCGATTGTCCTTAGCGTAACCGGGGATCAATACACTTACGTGAAGTTACACTTTTTATCCACTTTAAATGTGTCGAACATACCCCTAATCGTTTGCAACTTAACCAAACATCCTAAATCCTCTTTTATTCTATGCTCCAATGCCATGATTAAAATCCTTTCTTTTAACACCTCCGAGCTTATTCCTGGAGATGCCAAGTGTACCTGGATTCGCTTTCGGTGTTCTCAGATCAAAACAATGTAAAAGCTAAGTAAGAGCTGGAGCTTTCTTGACGGCATGATAACTTTAAATTTTCTCGGGCTTCTAGCCAGGTGAAAGGCTGGTTTGAAGCCGACATTTCGAAGGTGAAGGTGTTCATCATCTTCGACTTCAGGAAGTGGAAGTCCGGATCTCCATATTTATAGTGAAGCTAAAATATCATTGGTTCGCATGATTTTCCTGGCCATGAGGCAACTTGGATTTAATGTGAAAGCTGTCACTTAAAAGTATCAAAGCATTGGGGAGTCTCATTCGTTTGTAAAAATAAATGCTGTGGAGCAGTGCGCTTCCCTGACAAAAATTAATATAAATAAAGAATGAGTATATTGAAATGCAAACTGAATAAAAAGTTGAACAAAATTTATATCAACTTCGCTTTTTCTTAATTAATTTTGTTCGTTGTTTAAGGAAGACAAATTATATATTCTAGTTAAAGCATATATGCTTTAAGGAAAAGCGAAGGCTATTAAAAGCCAACAAGAGTTGAGTAGTAAAAGCTGACCATTCTAATGAACTAAAATTAGTCCTGGTGCTCTGAAACAATTAACTGTAATGAATTAATTGTTCTTCACATTGACATGTGTGTAGGACAAGGTTGAAAAGTTAGAATCAGAGGACTGAAAAAATCCCGGCCATGGCATTGAATTAAATTAAATTAAATTGAGTTTTATTTATGGACGTTCTTTAACTACTATGGTCCTTAGCGTTCCGTTCTATATTGGGCGTGAAACACCGGTAATTTTGCTCAGAGGTCTCTTTATCAGGCTTGAGGTTCTTTTACGTGCCGTAAATCTACGACACGGCTTTACTTCCCTTCCGAAGGAAGCCAGGCTAAGGATTTTTACGCCCGAAAAATCCATCGCCCTACGCCGGATTTGAACCCGCGACCTTGGGAACTAGAGGCTAGTATGGTACCACTAGTCCACGTAGGACGACGCCATGGCATTGAATTTCTCAGTACTTTGATTCTACCTTTCCATTCAACTGCAATATCATTCAAGAGAAAAAAGGAGAACACGCAGACTCGAGTATGTTAACTGAGTGCTTTACGAATTACAGACAAATGCTTCAATCATTCAGTTTTATATACCTTTATTAATTAGTGATAATGCGCATACCTACTGCGACTCGCAGCTCCGAGCAGAAACACAAAGGACAGGAATGCTAATATATGTAGGGTGCTCTGAAAGCACCTCCAAGAGTCGGCCCATTACTTTATTCGCTTAGCATACACTTTCATCCTTACCACTGAGATAGGGATTACTTTTAAGGACAATTAAAGTGCTATAGTTGTACAATGGGAAAATCAAAGATACGTATATGATACCGCCTACGTGCAAGGAGATTTAACTAAACCAAAACTGTAAGGCTCCAATCCTCGCCAATACGTCAAGTAGATTGTGATCGTAATCAAAGATATCTATCTAAAACAGAAGCGATATCCTTAGTGTGGTTCCAATCTTCTTTGAGAATAGTGTCATCAATTGGAATTGAAAATAAAATTGCCATCATTTGCCACTCAAATAGAAAGACAGTTTACAAGGAATGTTTTCCTGCACGAAAAGTATATGCTTCCATTATAACGAAAGAGAAGAACGAAGCAATTTCGTTCATGACTATCTGATCACCAGTAACTCGTGATTATCTTAATGAGTACCTTCAAGAATCTGCTAGGTACAGGGTGACGAAATAAAAGACGGACAAGGATAAATCCAGTTTGTAAATTATTGCTCACCTACCTTTGCTATTCATATTAATTTGTACCCAATATATTTTATTTAATTTTTGTGTTTTGGAAGTTTTATTAAAATAATTTGTCTCCTACGTTCTAAAAATATGCAAAATAAAAACTTTGCTTATGAGGGTAACCATTGATGTTTTCTTTTTCTGGGTGTTGAAAGAGTAAAAACATTTCCATTGAGGAATATTATTACAAGAGGGGCAAAGTACGGTAGCACACAGTGGTGATCTGACGGATAAAGAATCTGGCAAAAGGCCCGATTTATAAGAGCTACTGTACGTAGTGGAACCCCCTGGTAGTCAGGAACGGTGTGTTGAAGTGAATGTGGAAGTCTACAGACGAGAAAACCAAGATGAAGCAGCTAGTACCCTTAAGGAGAAATATAAAGGAAGTTCTCGAGAAGACCCATACTGGTACTACAGGAGGGCACCTTGTTGTGGTTGCATATGAGACTCGATGTGCCGACGTGGTGAGAGCAATGTTACATCTGCGCGGCAAGTCGAGACTGCAGACACCGTGGCTGAATGCGACGCTCAAACGTCGAAGCGCCCTTCAAACGAATTACCATCCCTATGACAGACACAGCGCTACCTGTTACTGGCTATGGACTGTTTTATCAAGTGGCTGGAGGTTACCGATTCTCAATAAAAAAAGCTTCTACTATGGCTGATGCATTAGTGAATAACTTCTTCTGCCTGCTCGGGGTCCCCCCAGAAGCTTCACAATGACCAGAAGACCAATTTCAAATCCAACCTTATCCGAGAACAGCTCCAGTGGGTCGGGATACGCAAGATCCATACCACTCTCCTTCACCCACAGTCGGACGGGATCATTGGGCATCGAGATGGTCGAGGAGCACCTTCGGAAAGTGGTATCCAGCCATCAATGAGAATGGGATGTGCACGTGTCATTGTTTCTCTACTACCTCATTGATGGTATACCGAGCATCAGTACACGAGCCTTCTGACATGACATCGGCCAAAATGGTATTCAAGCGGGAGCTATCGCCTATGGGATTTGTTCGATACGCCTCCCGATACAGATCAGTCAGCAACGGATTATGTCTGGGCGGTAATAGATAGACTTTAAGACATCCAAAATTTCACCAGGGAAACCTGAATCTGGCGGGTGATCGGATGAAGGCATGCTATGGCCTACTGGCGAACAGAAAGGATTCCAGGATGGTAACCATGTTTGGCTTTATCGTCCCACGTGGACTAAAGAGAAGTCGCCGAAGTTGCAACGTTTCTGGGATTACGTTATCACCAGGATTAACGATGTATTATGCCACATTCAGCGCAACCCCGAGGGAAGCTGATGGGTGAACATCTTTCTCGCCTTGTCCCGTATGGAGGTGTTATTCGGGACGACCAGCTCTGAGAAGGGAGCTATATGACGGAGCTTTCGCCGGTCTCCCGCACCATGGTTAGCGGACGTATTCTCTAGTGCCGTCAGTGTATGATTGGTTGGAGAGAGAGGAAGGTATGTATTCTCAGCTAACGAACACAATGGGGTATTCGCATCAAACTGTTGGCCAAAATTGTTTACCTTACATACTTGCGCTTAAAATGTATTATTAATACGGAGGACTAAATTAAATACATGTTGAGGAGCTTTTGGAAGAATTTTTTTATATAATAATATATTGCCGCCTTTATTACTCTAGCTATGGCAGAACATTTTCTCTATTCAAAGACTTACAGCACACTCTCAATAGAAAATAATAGCTTTAATATATATAACATATATTTCTGTTTCATACGTTTTTGAGCTTCAGACAGTACTCACCTAATATGAGGAAACAATTGCCATGCTTTTGTCTGAAGAGCAGCTGTCACTCGTAGAGGACTCCCCCTCAACACAGCTATACGTGCAGGTTTCAATAGGAAGCAGCATGTCCAACGATTGCTTAAGAAACGGTTTGGATTTCTTCCGTGGTGTGGGCCTCATGCTCGTCAGAAGAGGATCGGAACTCAGAAGTCTATTAAGCACACCAGATTGCAGGATTCGCGAGAGAACTTCCTGGAATACTGTTGCCAGTATTTCAGAAGTGCCTGTTGCTTCAGCAGCCTCCTCCGATAGTTGTCCAACAGGTAGCAATGCACTTTCAATCACAATGGGTCCACGAAGCAGGATTTTGTGAACTGTTAGAGACATTGGATGCTATGGATACAATTCGACATACAATTTTTCTGTATCCATGGCAAAAGTTGAGAATTTAGAAATATCTATTTTACGTCCACTCGATATCACTTCTAAAAACACTTTAAACCTGTAAATACGGCTAGAATCCAGTTATCACCAGGTTTCGGAACGTCAACAATTAAACCCATTTCATGTTTGAATTTATCTTGAATACTCCTTTTCTTTATTTATTTATTTCTTTATCCGTATCAAGCCGTAATTGCCATTTTTAATAGTCATTCTATAAGAATGTTGCAACAAAGTCTCGCATATTCTGATTCTAGCATGTAGAACCGAAAGTGCACATTTCAGCGCATCTACATTCACTCTCTCTATTTTGTAAGATCATTAAAGTCTTTAGATGTATCTCCGCATATGTAACACTTCATTGTCGAAGAGGTATGGGTCGCTGCATCAATCATTGTCAGTAGCAGTGTGTGTTTTAGAGAAGCCTTACAACTTCCTAGCGTAATTTGAGTTTCTTGCAATACATCAGCCTTACTTTGAATGTATTGAATTTTTTCTTTTGCGATGTATACAGTTTCTTTCACAAACCTGATTCTAATTGGTCTACAATACCGAGGCGAAGAAGGTATAGGGTTTTGCCACACAATCCTTGTTCTTTCTCCAGCACAAAATACTTGTAGAGGTAGTAATGAACTTTGAATTAGTTTGAATCAGAATCTGCACAATTTTCAAGCTTTTGCTTGAACTCAGCTTATTGTGACCCTTCGCATCCCCATTTACTAATCATTTGCAGGGACTTTATTTCTTCGCTACTAAGAGTTTTGATTGCGTCTTCTAAACAGAACATTAATCGTGTAGCAGTGTGAATTAACAAATGTTGCAAGTCAATTTCCGCGCAAGTTGATGTTATAAGACCCTGGAAAAGGATAACATTCTTTTTTGTCCTCTGCAAATAACTGTAACAAGGATACAATGTTTTGTCGCTTGTTCTTATAATGTTATTAGGGTTATTCAAAAAGAAGGAGCACATTTTAAATATTCATTTTTAATGGACGACAATAGATATCGACACATACGACACATCACTGAATAGAGGAAAGTTCAAAGTTTTAAGCCCCACCTATTAGCTCCATTCAGTAGCTACAGCAGCGCTGTGTTTATTTACGAGAAAATGGCGACACCACAAGAAAAGTCGTTGTGTGTGCTGCATTATGCAAAGAGTGAATCCATTGTTTCATTGCAGCGTGCATTTCGTTGTAAGTTCAACAACGAGCCTCCCCGTCATAAAAAATTTACAATTGACACAATAAATTAGTAGAAGATGGTTGCGTATGCAAACGGAAAAGCACTGGTCGTCCTCACATAACAAATGCTGCTCATTTTGAACACATAAAATAAAATTTTGAACTTTTCTCTATTCAGTGATGTTTCGCGTCGCATATTAGAAATAAATATTTAAAGTCTGTTCCTTCTTTTTGAATAACCCTGTATTATCATCTTGAGATATGGACATCGACATATATCGACAAAGCTTCTATCGGTGACATTTACTTCCTCAGTTTCTGTTTCAATCTGTGGAATAAGCCTTTCTATGTTTAGTGGCTCGCTGAGCGGATTTTGCAAAATCTTATCACTTTGGCAGCATCTAATTTGCCTGCAGCTTGTAATGCCATCTGGGCAGCGTAGGCTAGTGCTTACGAATCCACGTGATCACGAAGTTGTGTTTTTCGCCTTTTACTGCGGTCACTTGACTCAATGAATGACCTCGATGGCCTACCTGCATGATAAGCTGAAATTGTACTAGGTATTTCCAGAATACCTTGGAGCCAGCTACTACTGGTTTTTAAGAATCTGTTTTCCATTTTGTGAGCAGTTAGCCATCTATCTTTAATCTCCGACCTAATATATAAAAACTTTAAGCTTGTCTTCGGAATAATTTCCCTTGATTAGAATAATTTCAACATATTTCCAATTTTTCCCCGATATCAATTTCATTGCAGTCTTTCATTATGTCAAAAATTTGTTTGCGTGTTATTAATTTGTTGCCAGATGGTCCTAAAATAAAAAGAAAAGGTAGTACCTATTTAGGAAGATAAAACAGAAATTTAATATAAAGTAAATTAAAACGTTACGCAATGATGCAAAACAACTTATATGGAGAACGAAAGCGGCGGCTAGTTTCATTGGGTTTTATATAATAAAACTTAGTTCTCTTCAATACTACCAACAAAAAAGTCCGTACGCACCCTTAAGTATAGCTAATCCATTCACGTTTAAGAGCAATATTTAAAAAAAATACATTTTTTCTACGAATATATTTAAAACGTTTACAGTATTTGCTGTAGATAACTTTAAGGGCAAACATAGTATTTAATTAGTCTATACCTGCCTGAGGATAATCCAGCATACACAAGTGCGAATAGCTTCTCAACAATACTCGTATTCACCATATAACAAATGCAACTGAGAGTGTACCAAGTAAATTATCAGACTTCCACCTTCAGGAGTTCTAAATTTAGATACTCCATATGGTCAGATGTTTATGTGGAGAAATAAACCAACAGTGGTACAAGATTCCTTATCTATCTAGCTACCAAATGCAGCCTTTCATTTATCCCAGAATTGACTTTCAGAAATTGGAACTTTGGCCAGCTGTTGGATGCAAATACCCCATTGTGGAACGGTACGGAACTCGTATCGGGACGTTAGTACAAGTTTACACCCCCTCCCTTTACTCCGACCTGTATGGAATCTTGTCGAAATTTCTTACAAGTATAAAAGGTAGCTTGGTATCACGAAGGAAGGTTGTTGTGAGGTTTAGGCTGTCTGCTGTTCACTCAGCAAGTTCTGTCTGCCCGATGAGTCCTGTATTCGACGCGTATGAGCGACCGTGAGAGAAAGAGATAGGTCTAGAAGGTGAATCTTGTATTCGATACTTAGTGAGCGATCGGAAGAGAGAAGAGGCTGATTTGCGTGTCATTAATCAAAGCGCTACGTGGAAAAAAATGTGATTTAGAGAAAAGTGGATGAAGTCACAATAGCTAGATTATTCACACCTTCCGCAATTTAGTCGTATATTTTAGAGTCTGCGGAGCAAAGTGATATAAGTGACATTTAGCTAGTTTTCAGATTTATTTTTAAGTCAGAAAGAGGATTGGAAGTTGGCCACATCTAGCAAACAATGCTCCTCTAATGATTCGGTTGTAAATTTTTAACAGCGTTTATTTACACCAGTTTCCTAGTAATTAACGCTCGGTGAAACAGAAAGACATATAGTATGCTAAAATAATACTTATAAACAAAAGATGAATGTACCAAACGCAAAATGTCAGTATATTACAATCTGCAATATGACCAAGCGTGTTTCATGTAGATGTTATGTCTTTCTTCCATTGTAAGTGCTGCATATTACGATTTCTGCGGGTTCAAGCCCGGCGGAGGGCGATGGTTTTTTTTCGGCGTAAAAGTCCTTAGCATGGCTTCCTTCGGAAGGGAAGTAAAGCCGGTGGTCCCGTGTCGTAGATTTACGGTACGTAAAAGTACCTCAAGGCTGATAAAGAGGCCTCTGAGCAAAATTGCCAATCTTTCATGCCCATTATAGAATGGGACGCTAAGGACCACAGCAGTTAAAGAGCGTCCATAAATAATAATAATAATAATAATAATAATAATAATAATAATAAACATTTCCAAACGTTTTGTATGATTAGTTTATAACAGAACATTATTGTAGTTGTTAACGCAACAATCAAAATAATAGATTTTAGTGTGAAATATCGAATCAAAGGAAATTAAACGGAAATCCTTTTTGTCTGGCTACCCAACCTTTAAAAAGTAAGCGCTTCAGCACGCTAAAATAATCTTAACATGGTTCTTAGCATTCAATACTTAGTTGTGTAAGTTGGCAAGGATTATATTATGTGGAAATGAATATCACTTTTTGTCCCGTGTATTATGTTTGTTACCTCTCCTAAACATTTCAAAAACACACGTAAAGGGGTACAAGAACACGGTGTTTAAAACAGTACACAGTCTGCTTATAACTACAATAAAATAATAAATGTCTCCAGTTTCTCGTTCGTCCCAAATTACAAGTATAACAGCATCGTTCAAGATATACATTCACTTTACACCAATCTATCTACTCTGAACAAAATCTGCATTATTGTTATATGTGTACCTTCTCATCAGAAAATCATAGGAAATGAAAAAGCGAACACTGCTGCAAAGGAATCAATATGTCTACCTACACAGGACTCAACCATAGCTACACCCTACTACGATGCAGTTACTCACTTCAAGAGACAAATAAAAAATCAGTGGTGTAATAGTTGGATACAGAACAACAGTAAACTTCACAATGCACGTCAGACTTCTAGTACAGAGTATCCAGTTAAAAACTTCAAACGTAGAGACCAAATTACAATAACTCGCCTACGAATCAGACACACCAGAATTACACACTCCTACCTGTTAAACAGAAGTCCTCCACCCGCCTGCGATGAGTGTCAAACAGCACTAACAGTAGAATATATACTGAGATGTTCAAAGTTTCAACAGCAGGGAAAGCAATTTGGTATACCAATAAACCTTCATGCAGCACTCAATAATCCTTCTCATTGTCGAAATATTATCAACTTCATTAAAGCAATTAAATTATATAACCATATTTAATCAAAAGAATTAAGAAATTGCTTTTGTTATTCTAAAATTACTGTAATGTTCATTGTGTGTTAATTTTTCTTGAAGCCATTGTTATGTTCAATGTGTAATAATTGTAATTGTAAGACTATTGTTATTTTCAATGTGAATTGTTATGTTCTTGTAAAATCATGATAAGAAATGTTTATAAAATCGTTCTACTGAACCTAAATCGGTCGCGATTAGACCAAAATGGATAAAGCGACCTTAAACAAACAAATAAAATAACTTATCAGTACTCATCACAAGACTTCATGGCCAAAGTGAGCATAATATCTAGAATGAAAATCTAGAAAATTAAATTGTTATGTAATGTGATTTATTCCTTCATTATCATATTCCTGGAGCGTTACAGTTATAAAAGTTGTACGTGTTCAACATACATAAACAAATTTTTGTGTCTAGATTTTATTTACTCATTAGGCTGCTTTCCAAGCGAAAAATATGCATATATTCAGATTATTTGTACTCATGATTTCTGCCAAATCAGCCACCAAATCAGAATGGCATCGGCCTCCTAGTTTTGGAAACTAACAGATGGCACAGTATATTCGATACTAAAGCTAACATTGTATGAACGAAAACACATGGTAAAATGTAAAGGTAAAGGTACGGACGAACGCGGGGGTCCCCGAAATCGAGGCA
This sequence comes from Deroplatys truncata, assembly GCA_030765065.1. Taxonomy (NCBI): domain Eukaryota; kingdom Metazoa; phylum Arthropoda; class Insecta; order Mantodea; family Mantidae; genus Deroplatys; species Deroplatys truncata. The sequence continues at coordinate 102,556,744 of CM060985.1, forward strand.
GAGCACTGCAAGTACGCCACAACGACCCTAAATGTAATGTGAAATTCTGGTACTTCTTGGGAAAACTATACTGCGTGTTCTGCACGGTGAGGGCCTTCGGCTACAGCAATCTCTTTGGGCAGCACAACTTCGTCTTCCAGATAAGCGGCTACCCGAATTTCGGCAGTGGTGGAAAACATTTGCCAACCTACCCACTATTACTACTCAGAGGTTGGCCTTTACTCGGTCAGCCTTCTTTTACAAACATCTGATGTCTACCACCAGTGTTCTACCGCGAGTACAACAAATCTATTCGCTGAGATGATGGAGGACAATTTGGAATAAATTTCAGAATCCGAAGATCCCCACTGACTGGAAAGCTGCGGTTTACTCGGCTGTCAATGAGGTTGTCCCGACAGCTGACAAATTGTGGCGGCATGGCAGCAACATCAAATCTCTGCCTCAGGTGTTCTGAAGTGGAGACCTTGAGTCACAAGTTGGTGGATTGTGCCGTCGTACGCCCAATATGGGACTGGGTATATGGACGCATAGGAGTGATTTGTAGTGGCGTGCAAGTGTTTCCACTGGGGGTCTATCTGAAACTCGAATTCAAGCACGGTGACAAGAAACTGACAGATGTCCTTACTTGGCTCATCTTTGCCACCTATTTTTGGGTACTAAAAGTTGGGGACGCAGTGAATCTACAGGCCTTCCAGATATTTATCCAGAAGGAACGCTGGGAGTTGGACAAAAGGACCACTTTGGCCTTGGATCTCCCGCATTTAAGGAAGCTCTAGGTGTCCACTGCAGGAGGGCATATATAAGAATAGGGAGAAGAAGAAGAAGAAAAAAAAGAAAAAGAGATCTATCCTTCTTGTGTAGTAGTTTTCATATTATCCTAAAACCTATCCCAAAAAAGTAAATAAATAAGTACATTGAACAAAAATAAATAAAAAAAATTAAAAAATACTCGTGAGTAAAAAAAAATTAAAAAAAGAGTTGGTTGCTCAAAAAAAATGTATGCAAACATGTTTATATCTATTGAATTCATTATATCCATCCAAATAGAAAAGGCTCTAGCTTTTAGAGATGAAATATGGATTGTGTGTGCCACTTGAAAATAAAATTTCTGCCTGTAGTTAGCAGATTGGTACACAAAGGTTTTTAAAAAGAAATAACTCTTGGAAGCGCGCGCGTGTGTTAGTATAAGAAAGATAACTCAAAAACGCATCGTCAGAGAAGTGACCAAACTTGGTATTTCCGTTCAGTGTCTTCCAAAGATGCCACCCAAAGGTTTTAGGAAATTTTCCCCACATCAGACTACCATTTGCATGGAAAATGTCAAGACTTTTTATTAAAATTCCATATGTTTAAGAAATTTTGCATCATTAATAAAATGTATATATTGAATTTTCTGTGAATAGGCGATGAGGTCCTCTTCATGCTGGATGGATTTGTATAACTTTCTATTACCAGTAAATTATACGAGATAAAATTGTTCTCTTCGAAAGACTTGCAGTTTGTAGCAACCGATTTTAACATCTATGATTTGTTCTTCTTTTTAGGTAGAGCTGTCAAATTGGCAGCAATCAAAGCTGATTTACCACAGAACACCAAAGTATAAGAAGTGCAACCCTAGTGTTAAATTGGTGGAAACACGAAGGCGATCGCAGCGTGAGTAGTGATCGGGGATGGAACTAAACTATGAAAAATCGCGCTCTCGGATGATGACGTCACTCGTAGCTACTACAGCTGTATTTTTCATACCCGCCTAGCTGTCTGCTCAGCTGATCATATGTTCTAATACTGTATCGCTACTGATGAGAAGTTAATTACGTGACTTCAATAATCGTGATTACACTTTGAGTTATTCAAATTTCTTTTTAAAGAAGTCGATTAAAGCTCACATAAAATAACTTGTCACTGTCATCTGTAGCAATACAATATTAGAACACAATTATGATCAGCTGAACACCTCACAGCTAGATTAATATGAAAAACACAACTGTTTATTCCTGTGTAACTTATTTAAATTATCCAATAGTCAGCAAATACATTGCTTTTTATATAATATTATTGAGGTTAATAGTGGTTGCTGAATGTTTCTATTTCATAATACATACGTATTATGAAATGGTCACATTTAAATTTTTGAGAGTGAATGAGATCAAGCACCTTGCAATAATTCTTCTGCATGCTTCATAGTAAAATCTTTTGCACTTAAACTGCCCCCATGGTTTGTTTGAACTTGCAACCAACCAACAGTAGGATGTGGAATTTGACAGGAAAATTGGAAGAATAACACATGTTTGACACTTGTTATTTTATTCTACTCTTAGATTGCGCAATACAATTTGACATGAATAACTTAACTCCATTTCCTACAAAGAAACTTCTGCACACATTATATGCAATAGTGTAGCTATTGTTTGTCATTCACTAAATCGCTATTAGCAGTGCAATAAATGTCATTAGCAACTTTCACCACACCATTTAACACTATTAATGTCATTGTCACTCTCTGTGCTCTGACGAAGCACCATCACTGGACACAAATAGCCACAACTTAACTCCAACTTTCCATTGTGTATATCCTAGAATTAAATAGAACACACATGTTTAAACTACCTTTAAAAGTAGGTTTCTGAAATGAGAAATTGCTTACATTAAGGAAAAATTTGTGGTTACAAACACCCTGTGATTATATTACACACTATCCACTGTAAACCAGAGTTCTCTCTGATGTAAACAAAGCATATGCTTCCTCTTGTCATGAAACTAAGCACTACGCTTACGCCAATGTAAATAGTTCCTTAAACGTATTGCATCATGAAATATTGGAGTAGGAAAGGTATAGAACTACACATTTTATTCGGTTATCGTAAGAACTCATTCTTAAAGGTAATGGATATATAACAACTGTTAAGAGATTACAAAATATGATTTTCTTAATTCTACCTGCTATTGTATTAACAATCAAAGAGTATCTTTTTGTTAATTACCAACTGTATGGATGACTGCTATTCTCTTGCCTATATGAGAAATGCAGCAATGATTTCGCAGCTGTGCTATCTGAGTATCAAATAAACTCTTTGCATAACACAGGATATATGATAAGCAAACAGTCATTCATAATATGCTAGCACTCATATGCTCAGCTCAGGTCAAATCTTCGATTTTATCAGTTAGTGTTTGAGTTGTCATGACAAAGGATGAAGTGCGTACTGTGAATAAGCTGTTTTAACACAAAACTGGGAAACCGTTAAAAAGTGGCAAAAAGTTTTGTTGATAAAGTGCTAAATGAGAAGGAAATAACACTTTTATTGTAAAACCACCACCACTTTGTGTTACTCGAAAAAAATAAAATTCAGTATACGCAAAGGATCCATGGAACTTTTCATTGAATGTTCAATGAATCAGATCTTTTGAAGGATCCTTCGAACTGTTATTTATAGTGAAATTTTAGACACTTTTCATTAAAAAAAATTACTAACCTTCTTTGAATTCAGAAAACTAAGCTTATATATAAATAAACTAACCTAATGCTAATCTTCCATAAATTCAGAAACCTAAGCTTATATAAAAAAAAACCTAACCTCCCATAGTACCTCGGATGCAATGCGCTATATATGAAAAGCGTTTAAAATACTTAGTGTGTTAAAATGTTCACTATAAATAACAGATCAAGGGATCATTCAAAAGATCCAATTCATTGAAAAGATTCATGAAACCTTCACTGAAAAGAGCATGGGTTGTTTGCATATACAGAATAGTGCACGAGTATATACAATCAGACAAAAAATTCAATGCCATGCCTGGGATTCAAACCAGCAATCTTTAACTTGCCATACCACTGCTCTGCCATCTAAGACTCTCTCTACTCACAGTAAGCTATTTTTATAAGTATTCTACAAATGATTCATCATATATCGTGATTAACTTCATGTTTATCATATGTGCTAACTTAAAAGGTTTCAATAATTTAAAAATATTAAATGCCCATTACTTCAAAACCTTTGATTTTTGCACAAAAACATGATCGTTTAAATGCGCATACATTTCTTATAATATCCTGCAACTTAATTTCTACTGCACTATGTGTCTTTAAGGGAAGGATTTTGTATCATAAAAATTGCTACAAAGTTTAAATGGTAGAAAACAGACACGAAAGATTGAAACCACTTTGGAATTTCAAAGCCTCAGAACACATACTGAAGCTGCTAATTTCACTCAAAACAAACACTTCAGTTATTCTTGGAAACAAATGCTTTTGAGCATCTGTACTAACAGATTACAGGGACATTAATTGTCAAAAAAGCTACCAGAATTTCTATTTTCATACACCATGCCCAGTTCAAAAAAGGACATAGTGGCAGTTAGATAAAAATGCCCAAAAGAATGTAAATTACTGAAATATTTGTGAATGATATCAAATATCTTTCTTCCTTCTGTATTAAAAAATTTCACTTGGGCACTGTCTTAAAAGAAGTGTAGTATCATTGGCATGCTATCCTTGACAGTTAGTGTGTCATTCCACCAATAATCCTACATTTTTTAATTATACACGAGTATCACTCGCATGATCTGCATCTATGTGTTTGAATATTAGCACAGTAACATGCTAATTAATTTGCATTAAGGTTGATTTTACCTTACCTACTTTTGGCTGTGATCTCCACCCATCAATTATGAAGTGCAAACAAGAAAATTAATCGTATATTCCACTGTCTGGATGACTCACAATATCTGAAAAGTAAATCAGACAATATAAAATTCAGCAACACTAAGAAGCTCTGAAAAACTTAACCTTTCATCCAGCACTGTAATGCTGGAAACTTAATAACTTGCTCAAACTTAATAACATACCTTCAGATTCTGTCACCATTCGGGACTCGAACCACAACACTGGATGGGAATGTAAATCGTAGGCGTATCCCCTCTGTCTGGACGGCTCAATGTATCTGAAAATTAATTTTATATAAAAATGTGTAACACACAATAAACTACCAAAGTTTTCTACCTCATTCTACGAATATCACTGAAGTTAATAGAAAATACCAATATTACAACAAATATACATTCAATCAGAAATAGCGTAAATGTATGATTACCGTCTCTGCTTTGCTCCTGTTGAAAAAACTTCGGACAAAAACTTCCAGAATAAAAATCCAAGATGGTCCCTTTCTTCTTTACCTACACCAAAGCCTACTCTGGTGTTCTGTGCCTGCCATTTAGTTCGTTACGAACTTCGAAACTTGAAACAGCCAATCAGAAATTTCGCCTTTCCCGCAAAAGTACAACTAGTGACACACCGTATTCATGTGGGGAGTTAGTGCCCTTGGTTTCCACTTCTCCAATACAACCTTCACCCCTATGTGATTTACGATATGCGAACAGGATGTGTTTTGTTTTCCATATCAGCGAAAATCAAGTCCGTATTCTTAATTTTAAATCAGTTGTTTTAATTGTTTCAATTGCATAGCCTCCTTTTAACTTCTTTGGCCATATCGGAGGCTTTTGACTTGAGAAACAACTGATGTGTTATTTCTCGCGGGACTGTAGGGTTTCTTACCGTTGGCTTTATTATGTTTCTCTACTGTGTACACCCGTGGACAGATAAAATTAGCCATGTCTTGAACGCCAAATATTTCTAAGTCACAGCGCCTTGTTACACCATATGCAATACAGTTGTGTAGCCGCTGCAGCAAATTGTTGTACGGCATTATTAATCATGCTATCTTCTCTGTAATGCTGTAGCAAAGCTTAGGGTACTTCTGTGGTTAAAGCTCGTTGTGCATGATCAAATTTTTGAAAATTCAATACTTTAAAAGACTTTTCAATAGTTGTCACAACTTCACAACTTTTCTTGTCAAATTGCGTCCAGTACTTTTAAAGTATTTGAAAGTCTTGAAAGCAAACAACGAAATGCCCTAAACGGTCAAAAGTTTGATGTTTTTGGCCAATGAAATACGACTATTTACAGTGCGTCACGAAATCTGCAAACATGGCTGAAAGCGAAAAGTAAATAAAAATGGCTACCCGGCCAAGGTATGTCGATTGCAAACTGATTAGTTGTACATAAGTTGACCATGGATTACCTCAACAAGATGAAACATATGAAGGCGGTTATGAAGAAATAATTGCCCGGAAAATTTCCGAACTAATATACATTAATGTAAGGAGTGTGGTTAACCTATCAGTTGGAGTTATTTCCATTGTATTCCATAATCGTAATGTGATTTCATTGGATATAATACATGAAAGTGCTACACAATATTAGTAAAGAACAATATTTCATTGCAAATTGTTAACCGTGGCGCAAATAGTAAATTGCTTTGCGCGTGATAAATTATCAATGTGTTTGGCAAAGAGATAACTTGTAAACACACATTTATCACATTGCCAAGTCTTGCCCAATCTTGTCACATATTGAAAACTAACATTCAAAAATTTACAATTTTTCTTGTAAACTCTTGAATTGAAAAAAAAAACGTTTTATCGTGTACAAAGGGTTTTAGATCACAGATTCGCTTCTTGCATGAAACAAACACTTTTCTTTCTTCTGTTAATCAACACATAGTGACTACTTATTTTCGATATATCTACTGCATTTCATACACGGCATTTGGTCAAGTTCATAATAGAAGAGTTATTCGATGCAAAATACATGGCTTATAATTTCGTTATGGTCACATATCTGTATGTTGGATATCAAGGGACGGTCTAGGTGTGTTGGGCAGCTTGACGATTCACTGAACAGTGCCCAATACAGTGCGTAAATTTGAGAACATTTTAATTCCTTCTGTGAGGATGAGACACCATGATGAAATTGTGAATTGGTACAGGATAATTATCCTGTTCACATATGTCAGAAGGTTTCAAATTGTTTCTCAGAGAGGCAGGATATCTGAGCGATAGATTCTGATATCCTGCCTTTGAATCCTAATGAAAATGTGTGGGCTGAGGTGAAAAGGGAGCTGCACTTGAATTCCTCTGCAGATGCGCGAAGGACAAAAGATGGCTTCTGGGCACAAGTCCAAGAAGCCTGGGATGTTGGAGCTTCTCGTCCACGTTACTATAGGGATTTACTTTCATCTATAACCCGAAAATTGAGGGCAGTTATACGTGCTCAGAGCTCATACACCCAATATTAATTTTGTTTATTTTTTATGTGTTTTAGTTTTAGAAGATAATAATTTATTTGCATTTATTTCTTTGGTTATCTAAAACGAGTGTTTTAATATAATTATGTTTTTGTGTGCATAGATATGCCTAAAATATAAAACCTAATGTTATATTATTGCAATATTACACATCCAGTCACAAAATTAACAACATAAAAATAAAGTAACTAATGTGAAATTTGAATCAAGGAGCTTACGAGAGCTAGCAGTGCCTTCTTAACCTCTCGGCAATGAAACGTTGCTTTAGGCTCTATTTCCAGTAGTTTCCAAGCGACACCACCGACAAATACGATTATAAGGCGATCATTGCTCTCACAGGCACAGAACATTCTACATGTGCATTGTAAACAGATGTTTCGAAGGTACACGAAGCCCTCCCGATCGTCACATGGAATCTGGAGATACTTTTTTTGTCCATGAGTGTACATAGTAAGTAGATAAGGTATTGCATTCCACCCAGAAATTATATACCGCCATTTCACCGGAAATACGCATTTTAAGGTCCTCTGAATTATAAAAGAGCATCTTTATTTTTTCTTCCGCATACCTAGTAGGTAGAGAAGATATTGCATTCCATCCAAAATTCGATATCGACATTTCACCATAAATACATGTTTTAAGGCCCCTTAATCCAAAAAGGCATTTTTAGAAAAAGGTCCGTTTGTGTGTCTTTGAACAGCACACCTCAAAAATAAAAATTCGGATAAATACCAAACTTGGTATTTAAGTTCACTATGTTCCAAAGATGCGACACAGAGATTTTCAAGAAAACCCCTTCCCCCAGCTACCCTTTACATGGAACACTTTTTGAATTTTTTTATTTTCTAAATATGCTCTAACGGCTTTGATTAAAATACCACATATTAAATATATTTACATGACAAATAATACGTATATCTTGAGTTTTCTTGGAATAGCTGTGAAGTCGTCTTTATTCGGAAGGAATTTTGTATAATCTTGTATAACTAGTAAAAGTTAAGCGATAGACGAAAGCGCACTGCACAAAACATGCAGGTATCTTTAAATCACAATTTATTTCAAATAATGTTTTTTGGCATCAGCCTTTTCCGAGATATCTGTTATTAACGATTCGAATTGTTCAATACTTTGTCATTCTTTTCAAGTCCTGTCGACCTTCAGCTGCTTTTCACGATGTCAAAAAAGAGTATGGAATTTTAAGGCCAGTATATAGCGTCCAGTTCTTGAACATTTGTCTAACACTATTCTCTTTATATCTATAACGAAATGTGTAATGCAGCTATTTCCGGAATAGTTTATCTTGATTAAAATGAGATACATAGGAAAATAAACTTTGGTAAGAATAATTGCACTTCTCCAGAACTTACAGTTAAGCATAACACAACGTTAAGAACAAACAATGACTCGAATTTTTCAGAAAAGTAAAAAAGAAGAACGCGTATTCATCGTAACACTTCAAAACAAATAGTAAAGATGAGTAGAAAAAGCAATGGTATCGAATCTAAGAATAAACCGTTAAAATTGCATTTTTGATTCCCCTTAAATTAAACATGTTACTTGAAAGAGGTAGTCTATAATTAGGGTGTTTCAAAACATAAAATATAGAAACTCTTGTTCTCAAATTTTGTGCGAAGACAAAATGTTAGTCTCGTCAGTTTGCTGGTAATTGCTGAGGTTACTTCAGAAATAATAATGGAGGAAATATAATTATTTCTGAAAACACAAGACATGATCCCTGGGAACCTGGTAATTATTTTTATATAAAAATGAAAGTCTAAAGCAATTCCTCCGAAACCGGAAACACATATTATTAATTAAATGTCGATTATCTTATGTAAGAATGTCAGTCACTTTTATAATACCCCGCATTGTTTGGGGGACATCTTGTCATAAATTGGGATTTATTGCTATAATCATAGAAATATGTCGGATTGCTAACCACAGAAAACCAGTTTGGAAAATCCAATTGCGTCATCATTGCTTTGTGCCTTTGTTCCTTCCTGAGATGATCTGAAACCAGTTTTCGAAAACGACCTATCCAGTCCAAGCGCATTGACCTAGCCAGGATTTTCCTCGCATGTTTTTTATCTACACGTGCACATTATATGCAGTTGACCTCCGGCTCCGGCAGGAGTTTGGTCCGCACGAGAATAACATACAGGCGTCACGTGGGACACTGGTATTTGATGACGTATTTTACAAAACTTCTAAAGCCGGTACGTCTGAAAAAGGTTAAAACTACCTGTTCTATCGGAAGATTATATAGCCGGTGTCAAAAGCTTAAATTTACTGTACGCAGTAAGTGAAAAATCTGCCATCTTAATAGTACATTACAGCACAAGGTTGGTAAAGGAGTGTTGCGCATACGAGCGAAAAACTTGAGTAAAGCGAACGAGGAGACAGATTTTCTTCTTTCTCTCGAGTTTATATAAGTCAAAACTCCAATGGCTTGAAACAATAACAAGATGCCGCGATAATGTATGATAATTTGAAGCAGTTATATATAGTTGCCAGCTTTTCTCGTTGTCTCCAGTATTTCCTGCTGATTCTGCTGCCGGCTGCTCCAGTAATTGAACTATGAGTGTTTTCCCTCAGGGTATGCGTGGATGTATTGTGAAGGGAATACGAGTTTAAATTGAATGAAAAATTTATTGTGATTAATTTTTGGGTTATTGAGCTGAGTTGCCGACCGTTCGAGATGAATATATAGACCGATTATTAATCGTAGCATTCGAAATTGTAACAACTGAATTATTATACCAGCTAACTTCTGCACTACCAAAGTTAGGTTTGAAATAACTGTTTCCGCAATAAAAGAAACTAGAGGTGTGAGTCGCTAAAATGTTTACCGGTAAGATCCCTCGGGATAGCCGCTACTCACACAAGCACGTTACTGGGCGCTAAAAACCACACGAGCACGTACCGTTGACGGTTTCTGAGAGAGAATTACATACCCGCGTTCTTATTACTTAAACCATGCCTATATTAGAATTACTCCCACCAAAATTATTCCACGCCCGGGCCAATGTTTACTTCTCTTCATGCGCGTCTCTAACTTTGGTTACTGGGGGCCTGGCTAAAATCTCGGAAATGCATTTCACTTCTCCTTTTCAGAGTTTTGGTCTTCGTACTGTGTAAGCGTACTGAACTTATAGGGTCTTTCAACAAGAGTGTCCTATCTTTGAACTTAAATAAAACACGTTCTATAAATGATAGAGGTTTAATTATTTTTTTATTTTGGAACATAATTAACGTCATTACGTGTGGAAGAGAACATCAGTTAAGTGACCGCCGCGACTTCGTTGGGTTGCGCGTATACGGTTGACCCAATTTTCAATGACAGAAGAACGTAAATTAGGCCCAACTTCACGAATAACACGCGTGATGTTATTCATAAGATCATTTACTGTTTCTGGCTTGTTAACATAACCTCACAAGAAGTAATCCAACGACGTTAAATCACATGACCTCGGGGGCCAGTAACATCACCACCACGGGAAATGATGAAACCTCTGAACTTCTACTTCAAAGGATCGATTGTTTCTAGAGCAGTATGACATGTGGCACCATCTTGCTTGAACCAGATGTTTCTGACATCCATACCATCCAATTGAGGCCAAAATAGTCCCTTATAAGAGCCCGGTATCTTTCTCCATTAACAGTTAGAGCTTCTCCATCTTCTTCTTGGAAAAAAATATGGACCAATGATTCCACAATACCAAAATCCACACCACACAGTAACCTTTTGGGGATGAAGTGATCGTTCTTGAATCTGCATTGGATTGTGATTGCTGCAATAGCGGCAATTTTGTTTGTTAACACAGCCATCCATCCAAAAGTGGGCTTCGTCGCTGAAGATGATTTTTCGACAAAAATTCGGTCAGCTTCCAATTGCTCCATAGCCCAGTCAACGAATACACGGCGCAACCTATGGTCTTTGGGCGTTAGCTCTTGAGTTAACACCATTTTGTAAGCGTGAAACTTCAAGTCCAGATGCAGAATTCGCCAAGTTGTGGTCGGCGAAAGCCCCAATTCTTGCGTTCGACGAGCAATTGATTTGTTTCCGTTCTCGCGTACACTCTCACGAACGGCGCCTATGTTTTCGTTGGAGCGCTTACGTCGATTACGTACAGGCGTTCTTGGATCGCTGACAGAATCACTTCTTTCAAATTTATCGATCAAACGCCGTATCGTTCTCTCGCAGGGACGAGAGAACGATACGCAATACACGGAAGGTTTGGCGAACAGATGATCCATTTTGATAATAAATTTTCACAATTTCTACGCGTTGCTGAATGCTGTAACGTTCAATGGCTATGTGTCAATAACAATTGTAACCACACAAAGAAAATGACTGCTGTAACTCAATAACAACGGCAGCTATCACATGTTAAAGATAGGACACTCTTGTTGAAAGACCCTTTATAACCTAATTGCGTTCCCAGAAATTCTTAAGCTAATGTGTTCTCTATTCGGCTTTTCTTCTCGTGGCAGGCCCTTTCAACTCAAGCTTGTTACATTACACATTGATTTAATATACCAAAATTATTTATTGTAATTATTTCTCTATCTTACTATTATTTTAATTAATTATGTATTCCCGTCAATAACTACCTATCAGCGTACACTGTTTTTTTACGATCGCATATTTTGAAAATATAAAGCCCATATATTTTAAATATATCCGGACTTATTGGAGACGACAGAGTGACGATAAGCATTGCCTTGCCAAACCAAATTAATGCAATCAAGAGATAGCAGTCACGCACCGAGCGAAGTGGCGCCGCGCTAATGTGAGCTACTCGTATTTGGAAGAGCCCAGATTCGATCCCCGGCGACCGCCCACTTTGACCTATGGGTTTTTCATGGGTTCCCGAATCGGTAGGCGAATGCTGGGGTGGTGTCTTCTTTACCACGATTTTCCTTTCCATCATTTCCCTTGTATTCTATTTCCTTCTCACCTTTCAGGTGTGCTTCTAGGTTTCATGGCGTATGGCAGTGCCGTAAAGGGGACTGCTTGGTCGTCGGGTCCTTCATCACCCTCTCTAGTCAGCCCCAGCAGTGGTACGGTTATTCCACACTGGAAATATTAGGGACTTCCACTCGTCTCTGTGTCCCGTCTGCCTGCGACCTGTAGCCTCCTGTGGTTCCTTCGCTTCATCCCTTCATCCTGGGGGTGATAGCCGTAATAGATCTATGTAGGTTCAGTGCGCGATGTGTTCCTCTCCGTTGAGTAGCCTATACCCATAGCTATCCAATCAAGAGATAGGAATCACGGAAGGATGTGAGAGCAAACACAGAAAAAGTACTTATGACAAACAATAGCCGACATCATAGCGTTGTTATCTACGTTGATAACCCTGGCTTTTCTAGAAAATTTGTAAAGTCCACATCTAATGAGTGTATGCGCATTCCACAGGCCAAAAAGATGCGCGATTGTGTAAAAAAGATGGACACATTGGAACTGGATTATGTGAATGATGTAGATAAGCAAGGGTTTTCAGCTTAGATAGCAATGCAGTAGCAACACATTATTTGATTCGTATAACAAGTAACAGTACATTGCGACACAGGTGCGGTAAGTGCATCTTTGCAGAACGAGGAAGAAGTCGAGTATTTTTTGCTTCCGAGTTTCTACAAAGCACTGTATTGCATACTATTTTTTCGACCATATTGAATAATAGAAATATTTACTTATCTTCAACAAACTACCCTCCTCTTTATAGGACTTACAAGCCAATGCTTTGGGTCACTAACCGGTGGAGGAGCAAGCAAACTTTTGAATCATATGGCGGTGAAGAAGAAGGAAATGAAATTAGGCATGAAAGGGGTGATAGGAGAATTCGCGAATAAATTATCCAACCCAGCATTCGCCTGACGACCGAGGAAAACCGCAAAAAAACTTCGGCGTCAGGTTGGTCGTTCCCGGGGGTTTGAAGCCGGAGCTCCCGAATTCCAGTCGCACACATTATCTTGGCGCCACAATGCTCGGTAGAAATATTTGCGCGAAACTAAAATTAATTACTGTCAGGTCTAGCATCGCGAACTAGTGAACGATTAGTCACATTCGTTATTTTGACCAAATCAGTGAAAAAACTGAAAGTAACATGACTGCTTGCGCCGAAACAACCATATTTAAGTGCTGCATGAGCTAAATTGTAAGTAACTGTTAACAAATAAAGGGAATTAAAGATAGTAAGATTTAAATGGTAAGTTTCAGCTATCAAACATGATTATATTATATTTCTGAAATAGTATACATATCAATAGTTGGAGCATTAAATACGTTTTATTAACGTCTGCGGTAAAAATGCAAAACGCATGTAGTGCAAGAAGCTCAACTTCCCGCGCATTAGCGGGAAGTGGATAAAAAAAAACACTATTGTCGGAAAACTAATTTACCGAGAAGTAAGTTTTAAAGAGTCGAGTATTCTATTCCCAAGATTCTGTAATAGCATATTGCAATACAAGTGCCATAAGCGCATCATTGGGGAACGAGGAAGAGTGAAAATACGAGAGGAAGTCTCGTATTTTGATTTCAAGATTCCCCTTGCAATTAAGACATGTGAACTGCATACACTTTTTTACTCGACGATAGTGAATAATAGATATCGTACTTATGCGAAAATAAAATTAATTGCTAACAACTATATAACATGGTGGTTCCAATAGCAAGGTCACCAACATTGACATTGGCGGCAAAGTGACGATCGATTATCTGTAATCTATGAACGGATTCATGAACAATTGTGATATTTTTTGACCTTGAGAAGGCTTATGATACGTGTTGGCGAGCAGGGATACTACGTTGCCTACACGCCTGGAACATACGTGGACCTTACGACTGTTCATTCAGGAGTTTATGAAGGACCGCGTTTTCCGAGTAAGGGTCGGCTCGGTTTTTTCGAAACGTTTTGTTCAGGAGAATGGAGTACCTCAGGGATCGGTACTAAGCGTTGCACTATTTGATATAGCACTTAATTCTATCTCTAAATGTGTTCCTCCAGGAGGAATTCATGCTTATTCGTAGACGACTTTGCGTTTATTGTACTTCTCAACGTACGCCGTTTTTGGACCGTTGTACAGGAATGTTTAGATACTTTTGAAGAATGGCGTTCTAAAAACTGTTTTCGTTTCTCAACAGAGAAGTAAATCTGCGTGAACTTCTGGCCCGTAGAAGACGATTACCACCTTCACTCCGATTCGGTCCAGATTTGCCATTCGCAGATTCGACGAGATTCCTGGGGTTGACCTTTGATAGGACACTTAGCTGGTTATTGCATACAGCACAGTTGAAAGCGCGATGTGACCGTTATCTGAATATCTTCCGGTTTGAAATGGCAAATCTTGGAGAGCGGATCGGACAGTTTTGCTTCGACTGTATCGCGCACTGGTCCGATCAAAAATAGACTATGGGCGTATCACTTATTCCTCAGCACGACTATCTGTGCTGAGGATATCAGCCACAGTCCATAATCGCGGCATTTGAGTGGCTATTGGTGCTTTTCCCGCTGCCCAGTTATGAGTCTTTGCCCGAATCTGCAGAACCTACTCTGCGTTATCGGCATGATGTCCTCTTAGGAAATTATGGTTGTGCGTTTAAATGTATGCCAAAACATCCAACGTTCGCTTCTTTTTTTCACACCAAGTTGGTCGAACGTTATAGGAATAGCTCCATTAATCAAAGGCCTGCAGGTGTTCATTTCCGGGAGCTTCTTAGAAGGGGGAGAGGGTGTTCCCCCTTGGTTACGTGCGACATCTCACGCAGATCTTGGGATAACGGTATACCAGAAGTCTACGATGCCTACGTTTAGTATCCACACCTGCTTTTTAGAATTTCTATCCGGTTACAGTGACCGAATTTTTAACTACACCGTTGGATCTAAGTGCACCAACTGTGTTGTATGGACCCTGATGTTTTTAAATTTTGAAATAATTTTCAACTTTTCTTTAGCACTTACGATATAAAGTTCTATACCAACTACAGGCTGCTACATAAAAAAACTATTATAAGAATAAAGGCTCTTGAGTATGCATGTTGGGTGTTCACAACATTTTAGATTCAGATAGCCCTGAAAATGCGAAATATCATTTGTTGCTTAATAGTTATGATTATGAACAAAGTGATACAATTACAGCCACTCCCAACAATAGAAATAATAATAGTGCATACATTGTCTAACGAAATAAAAAGCTATTTTTGTGGATGTTTATGAAGTTTACATAATTAAGTGCAGCGTTTTAGGTCAACAACGAAGTAAAGTGTAACTTAAATTGTAGTTGTGGGTATGTATGGTTTAGAGAAAGCGGGAGAAGTTTCCGCGCTCGTACACGTTACCTCACGTGGTACTTCTGCCGTAGTGTGCTACCACCTAGTGACATTGAGATGATGTTGTAGTGCGCGGTAGTGCACGTCTTCAAGTGTGTACGACCCGTGTGCATTTGACCCATAAGGTAATTACGTCATACCAGTTGCGCATGCGCAAAAACTCCTGTGCACAAGTCAAGATGTCTTAGTAGCACTTTTGCCAAGTTTCATGGAGTTTAGAGGAGTAGCGCGGTAGTTTTAAACGTCGTATATTTTAAATTACCGCATATACGTAATGATTAACAGCACCCAAAGCAAAAATAAGCTATAAATTCGCACGCTGTCAAACGTTGGGGTTGACGTGCACTTGTGCTCTTATACAATAGCCGCCACTGAGTAAAAACTTTTCTTTCTTATTTAAAAACAGCGAATAATCTGTAGATAATAATAAATTCTCATGGTCATAAAACTTCCTCCTAAGAAAAGAAGATGTAGATTTTTGTTTCATTCATCTCGCATTTCAAGGTAAATGAGACTCGGTCATTAGATTAGCATGTAGCGTTGTGATGATTTCGCGGTCGATTACCACATAGAGTAGTTGTGTGCAGTTTTCCTCTAGGAAATGCATTCTTTAGCCAATTGCTGCTTGTGTTTACAGCAGATAGTTACATATCAGAACCTCTCGGCGGTGGTAGCAATTTTTGCCTGGTGTGTGAGAAGACTGATTCGATCCACGGTACAGGCACAGGAGTTCTGAGCGTTCTATCAGGGGAACCACTCAGCCTGATGCACACGTTAGGAAAATGTAAGGGTACGAACGAACAGAAGGGCCCATGCAAACGGGACAGAGCACTGCATGTAGGCCATAGAGGCCCATTTTGCTTCTAACCCGACTCCTGGGAGGGTGGGATGAGGGGAGGAACCCGAAGGTGAACCAAACGTGGTGACAACGGGGTACCTGAAGTTTCCAGATCGAATGCATCCACCGCCGACCGGAGCCACCCACATGTCTCCAGACAATTGATGGTTCTCCCCGGTGGGAGGTGGGTCCTAACTGAGCAGTCCTGCAACGACGCCAGTGAAGAAACGTCTACAAAACGCACATTCACCGCCCAGCCACAACACGCCGACCAACTTCGCCTGGATCTACAACTCCGAAACAAATGATAATGAAGGAGATGATGGGTACAGGAAATGAGGGAAGGAAAGTCGTGATAGAAGAGAATTGCCCCAGCATTCGCTTACCGACTCGAAAAAACACAAAAAAAAAACAATTTGTCAGAGTGGATGGTTACCGGGAACCGAACCCGCGACCTCCCGGATGCGAGCCGAACTCATTACCGCGGCGACACCTCAGTTGCCGAGGAAGTATTTATTTGCGAAGTAGGAAATTCTACTTTCTCTTCCGTTCACATGTGGTACAGCAAACTTTATGTTCTATATTGAGATATTAAATATCCAGAATCCAGGAAAAGCATTTTTAGAAAACATTCGCAAGCTCGCATATATCTGTATGCCTATCAATAGCACAATTCAAAAGCAAAAAATTTAATAAATGTTATGTTTTATACTTAAGATAGGTTTCATTTAGAGATACAAGGCAAAAATTTTCAGTGTATTCTCCCAGAAACAACCTTTTACATGGTGCATTTTAGTTATTACCTTCTCTACTAGTTATTTATAGTAAGTAGAGGAAGTATTGCATTGCACTAAAAAATGGGAAGACGAGATTTCAGTGAAAATACAGATTCTAAGGCTACCTGAATCCTCCCCGCCCCCCACGAAAAGGAAAACAAAAAACCTGTCTGTGTCTGTGCCTATGCCCAGTATTACATAAAAACGAAAAAATTAAGTTTACAATTAAGTTCAGCATCTTCCAAGGATGTGACACGAACATTTTTAAAAGCTCCCCCTGCACACCAATCTACCCTTTACATGGACACATTTTTGTTATTTTTAGTTTTATCAAAAATGGTACAAACGCTTTTATTAAAAGAACATATTTTAAATATATTTTCATACCAAAAAGAAGTGTACATATATATAAGAATTATTTTTCTGGGAATAGCCTAAGAAGGCCTCTTCATTATAAATGATTTTTGTGTAATTGCTAAAAAGTAAGAGATCGATAAAAGTTTACTACATAAAAAATGTAGATGGGCTTGCACATCCCCTGGGGGCTCGAAGGCCGCCCGCATTCCGGTGCAGAGGGTTACATAGAGTATCCTTTTCCCCTGCCATACAACGCCGAGACTCCCGCCGACCGCCATTACTTACTTCCAACCCTGAAACAGACCAAGCACTTTCACTTCAGCGAAATGAGAATGGAGGTGAAATGGACAGACAGGAAGTTTGGGGGATGTAATGAACCTTCCCAGCATTCGCCTAGCGACCTGGGGAAGCCCCGAAAAAACCCATGGGTCACAAAGGTCAGCCGCGGACCAAGGCGTTACCGTCTGAGCCATTACATTCGGTCAATCTACCCAAAAATTGCATGTCAATATTTCAGCAGAAATACTTATTTTGAGGCTCCCGAATCCAAAAAGGAGCATTTTTAGGAAAAGACTCGGTGTGTATGTGTACTGCGTAACTCAAAAATGAAATATCGGCTAAATCCCAAGTTGGTTATTTAAGTTCCGTATCTTACAAAGATGCGACACGAAGATTTTCAACAAAATCTCCCCAGACCTCTTTACAGGGAACATTTTTCGAAATGTTCGATGTTTTGAAAACTGGCTCCAGCGATTTTAGTTGAAATATCATATATTTAACATATTTACATGACAAATAAAACGTATGATTATCTTGGCAGCTCTGGGAATAACCTGTAAAGTCCTCTTCATTCGGAAGAAAATTTGTATAATTGTGTATAACTGGTAAACTTTAGGAGTTGGACAAAAACTTATTATACAACAAATGCAGGTCTCCTTAATATATACAAAATGTTTTAACTTTTTTGTGACTTCAGCCTTATGAGGTATTAATTATTATTTTAGTGTTTAATACTTTTGTAATTTTTTAAAGCGCGTTGCTATTCAGTTGTTTATCGCGATGTCATGGAAAGATTATGGAACTCAAGGTCAGCATATAGCCTCCAAGTATATGACTATCGATTCGGTTTCCCCTATGCCTTTGTAACTAGAATGAAATGTATAATAAAGGTATTTCTGCAAAGGTTTATCTGGATTAACATGAAGTAGCTAGAAAAATAAGCTTTCATAAGAATAGTTTGTAGAAGTGACATACAAATAAACGTTAGAGACAGAGAAAGTCATGCGAATGTAACACGTGTTATTATTAAAATATATGTCTGATATTCTGGCATAACGAATAAAACAAATATTTACAATCTGTAGCAATCTCATTCTCATCGAATTCTTTATAACTAGAATACACAAAAGAACAAAGTTCTACTTCGGAAAACACGTGGTGCTCATTAGAATATCCAGTTGTGTTTAATTCGTTTTTCTTTTTTCCCTTTATTTTCCAATTACCGCGTTTATTTGTTAGAGCTTTTCATTATTTTAAGCAATAAACTTTGAAATGTCAAGTGGACATTTGGGCGTTTATTTTGCAAAAGCGAATGCAAAGATATGTGTCTCAAGGCTATTAGGTTGAATTTTTATTTTTTTTTCGAGTGGAGGAGAAAATGATTTAATCACTGACCCCAGCCCCGATGGGAGTCGGGACTGGGAGTGTGGGACTCACCGAGTCGTCGCCATACCCACTAAAAACTCCTCCACCGGATTGAAAGGAAAGGTTTGCTGCGGTACCGCCTAAAGCACCCACGCATTCCGAGTTGGTGGTTTAAGACTGGGCCGCAGTGCGGTCGCCAGTGGAGTGAGGTATGTTTGCTAGGAGACAGGCTTGACCAAGGCCCAGCCTGCCCCCTTAGCGAAGTAAAGGAGAGGATGTTTGGGATTCCAGGTGATAATGTAGGTTAATGGCGTTTGGATTTTCGCTGATGATTTGGATGGGAAGAGGATTGGGAGGGGTGTGGCATCACATGGGATTCCAGGAAGTTACGGATTAGGATGTAGCTTTCTTGCAGGTGGTCGTAGTGGACGTTAAGTGTCTTGAAGTTCTCGGTGATTGAGTTGTTGGTGTTGGCCTGTAGCTCTCGAATCCCCGCAACTGAAGCGCCGAGGGCGCCCAGTCGCGTGGACCGGTCGTCGCTGCCGTTGGTGTAGGTTTCGACGAGGTGACACTCAATTCTTTCCAGCTTACGCTGGGCCGACGCGAGAGCCCCATCTTCGTCCTGGAGCTTGTATATTCTGTTGGTGAGTGCAGTGATCACCCTGGCCGAAGTCCGTTGCTTGGCCTCCACAGCCGAGAGACGTGTGAAGGTTACACGACGTAGCTCAGCCAGCTGTGAGGAGAGGTCCTTGATCCCTGCCTGAATTGCTGACAGGGTGTCTTGAAGTCCCTGGTGCCTGTTTTCTGTTGCCATTGGCCGTCTGCTTGGCCCTTTCTAAGGGCTGTGTCGTGTCTCTGATGGATGTAGTAGGTGCAGTCCTCTGTCGTGGTTGTTCCTGTTGCCTGCTCCGGGGATACAGGGGGCATTGCACCTGCCCTGTAAAATGGGTGTTCCCGGAGCAGGTGGCGCAGAAGCGTCGGCGTCGTCGAAGGTCATGTTGGGTACAGGTTGTCGTGAGGGTGCCTGACCCACAGTAGTGGCATCTGGGCGCAGCGGTGCAAGCTTCCGCTGAGTGCCCGAAGGCGCAGCAGCGTCGGCAGGGCATCGGACGTTCACCTCTCGTGACCTCTACTCGCAGGTTCCTCCTAAGCAGAGGAAGTCCCGTGGCTTTGGCCGCTTCCACGTCCGATGCGGCTCCCAGGTGCAGGCGGACCAGCAGCGTTGGGCCTCTAGCAGAAGTGATGCGTGAGGCTCGTGTTGCCGAGCGCCAGTGCTGTCGTGCCACTTCCAGCACGATGTGAGGTGGTTAACATCTGGGCACACCACAGATCACGACGCTATAGCGCCCATCTATCTGTGTGTGCGCCGGCGTCGGTTGTCGTCCCAGGTCAGTTGCCGGGCGGGCAGCTGGTGGCGTCGGTGGGTTCTCCGTTGTTGAAGAGGCAGAGGTAGCAGTGATTGGCCGCTGGTCTGCTTTCATTGGAGAAGCCCGGTCAGTAGCTGGCGGCGTCTGCGTTTGCGTTGCGGAGGTGACCATCTTCGGCCTAGAAGGCCGAGTGGCCGGGTCAGCTACTAGCGGCGTCTGCGTGCTCGACTCACGAGGGGCCGAGGCGGCGGCGGTCTGCGTTGCAGTACAGGCCATCTTCGGCCTAGAAGGCCAAGAGGTCTGAGTCGCAGATGATGTCAGTTTCGGCCTAGAAGGCTGAGGAGATGCTGGTTGGGCCGGCTCGGGAAAGAGGGCGGAGCCTGCTGCGGCCGGCTGCTCCCTCTGCAGTGGCGGCGGAGGTCGGCGGGCTTCGAGACTCCGCCGAGGTAACAACTCTACACTCGCCGAAATGGGGAAGAGAAGGAAACGCCTCGCCGCTGAATCTTCCGCTGCTACTTCTACGGCCACCGCTGAGGAGCCCAGCGCTCTCCAGCCGACTCCGGCCGCCGACTCGCCGGCAGTTCCACCGGCATCCGCCGGGAAAGCTGCTTCGCCGACACCGCTGACCGGGCGCAGCTACGCTTCTGCTGCTGCTTCGCCCGGTCGCAGCATTGCAACGCCGGAACCTGTTGCCTCCGGCTCTGTTTCCCAGGGCTGCACGCCGCCACCGACTACCGCCGGCTTACCACCCTTGGTGAGCCCGAGGACACCGCCGACGCACCCTCCTGCAGATGGCCGCCACAGTGTGGTCATCTGTGGAGTACCGAGGGACCTGCCAGTACACTTCGTGCTGGATGCCGCAAGACACCACTGGCGCTCGGCAATTCGGGCATCCCGAATTTCCTCAAAACGAGGGCCAACACCGCTGGTTCGCCTCCACCTGGGTTCCGCCTCGGACGTTCAGGCGGCCTTGGGGTCAAGCCTGCCTCAGCTGGGGCAGCGCTTGCGCATCTAGGCCAGCAGGAGCCAACGCCCGGTACCCTGCCGACGCTGTTGTGTCTTCGGGCACACAGCGGAGGCATGCGTCGCTGCACCTCGGTGCCATTACTGCGGGGCAGCTTGCCTCACAGCGAACTGCACCGCCCACGACCTTCGCCGACGTCGCCGATTCTGCGCCACCTGCTCCGGGCATATGCACTTCACAGGGCAGGCCCAGTGCCCCCTGTACCCCCGGAGCAGCCAACCGACTGAGACTACTACATTACGGACGACCACCGAACAGCCCTCGCCGACGACGCCCTGTGTAGCAACACATCCAGAACTTCAAGACATGTTGTCTGCCATGCAGGCAACACTACAGGACATCACCACTCGCCTGGCTGAGTTACGCCGTGCAACCTACACGCGCCTTGCCGCCGTGGAGGCCAAGTAGCGGACCTCGACCAGAGCGACCAGCGCCCTCTCAAGGCAGATCACACAACTACATCAAGACGACAGGATGCTCGCATCGGCCCACCGTAAGCTGGAACGTATCGAGGAAAATCTCGTCGAACCGGACGACGACGCCGAGTATGGAAGCGACGACCGACCCACGCGACTTGGAGCCATTCAGGCTTCAATAGCTGTGCTTCGAGAGCTCCAGACAGAAGCCAACCACTACTCCAAACCAGATCCTCAGGACGCCCTGTCAAAACGGGAATTCCATGGACATATGCTCACTCTCACCGTGACTATACGAAACATCGTCAAAGATGAACTCCGCTTCTTTAGGAAGCTTCAGCAAGAAGACGCCGATCCACAGGACTGGCCTGACGCATCTCCCAGAGGTCGCGTTAGGCACCCCAGACGTTACTGAACAGCATCGCACTCAACTACAGCGGCGGCATCCTGGGAACTTGCCAGCCAACACACTGTCTCTCCTTACTTTCCTTTATTTCTCACCCTGAATTCCCAAGGGCGCAAGTAGGGCCTTGGTCATGCTTGCGTCCTGGCGCCTCTCCTTCACCTGGCTAAGCCCTAGTGGCCAGCCAATATATCCTTACCCTGAATACGCCGGTGCAACAGCGGTACGGCCGCATTATCACACAGAATTCCTCTTTCTTCCTTCTTCCTTATTTCCATTCCGGTGGAGGAGTTTTTAGTGGGTATGCCGACTATTGGTGAGTCCCACACTCTCAGTCTCGACTCCCATGGAGGCTGGGGTAAGTGATTAAATCATTTTCTCCTCCACTCGAAAAAAAAAAAAAAAAAAAGGTTCGGCGTTTGCCGGTGGGTCTGCGGTGTTCCCCGTGACCCATCGTCTTGCCCAGTTGTGTCGGCTGTTCATGTCGGCGTTGCGATGCTTCCAGCGTGGTGTCTGGTACAGAGAGCTCTGTACCGGCGGAGCTGACATCTCGATGTCCAAGGTTGAATGTTGTCCCGGTATGGCGCAGGTATACTCCTGCGTACCTACAAGAAAACGGTATTGAAACCATTTCTATTGAATATTAATCGTCGCTAACGCGAAGTACATAGGTCCTGCGCCGTGGCGCAGTGAGCTAGAGAGTGGAGGTCTGATTTTGGCTATGGAATACGCCCGGGTTGGATTGCACCCATGGGGTTGCGGATTTTAAGTCCTGGCTATAGGTCCGGTACCAAATGAGGAAGGTGAGGAGCTGCGATAGGCAGCGATACTGGCCTCGTGAGCCAACATTCCGGGTGGAGGATACGTGTTGCTGGCCACATCACCTCCCCATTTCGGTTGGATAATCGCCCATTTCTGCCGTGCGAAAGTGGGCGTGAGGTCGGCAGTCGGATTGTGGGCACAGGCCCTTCGCGAGCTGTAAGGTCATATGATTTATTTAACACGAAGTACACAGAAAAAAACTGATGTGTTGCACTCACATGATCTTCCCTACTCACCCTTGTCAAACTCTTCTTACAAACACTTATGCTTCTATTTAAAAAGGACGCAGCCTAACTCAGGTTATTAAAAAAAGTCTGATGCCGTATGTCAGGGCGTTCAAGCTTCTAACTTGAGTACTTTAGTGTTTAACGAAAAACCTAATATTCTGAAACAGAAAACGTGTCTGAGCAGTACATATGACTGTATTGTGAAAAGTAAAATACAGGGAAACTCATTTTCAAAATTTTCAAAAGAAAGACAAATCTCTCGAAAGGTATAGCATATGGTTAGAATTCTGCAGAAGAAGAAATGTTGTGCCTGGTGCCAAGCCCCATTTATATTCCTTTCATTTTAAGGACACAGATTATGAACAGTCTCAGATAAAAAAAACAGCTTATGCCGAATGAAAGTTATAGAGGGCCTTCATTAAAATCTGGAACTATTCCTACTATCAGGTAAAGTGAAAAAAGGTTTCCTAACGTCAAGGTTCTAAATAGACAATTCATCCTTCACCATCTCTGTCCCATAGCAAAGACAAAGAAAAGAACGATGTGAGATTAAAATTCATAAACACGTAGTTTCTGATAGTGTTAATTACGATAATGAAGGCTGTGATAGTAATAGTAGTGGAAGAGAATAAAAAGACTAATAATTCAGAAATATCATGTGAGCTAGTAAAGGTACGGACGAACGGAGGGGCCCCTTCCACCGTGGCAGACCACAGCAAATGCTTCCACCGTGACCCGGGGCGGAGGGATGAGGGCGTAGGCATGGACGGGGACCCTAATGTTTCCAGATCGAACGCTTCCTCCGTCGCCCGAGCCCACACATAAGCAACGCCCATTGGAGGCAAGACCTATCTGAGTAGTCCCGCAAGGACGCCGAGGAAGAAACCTCTACAGAGCGCACAGTCACGGTCCAGTCGCAACCCGCCGAACACCGTCGCCTGGCCCTACAACCCTGAAACAGATGACAACGAAGAGGATGGATACAGGAAACGAGGGGCAAAAGAGTCGTGGTAGAAGAAGAACCGCCCCAGCATTCGTTTATCACCCGGAGAAACCACGACAAACTCATGGGTCAGAGTGAGCGTTCACTGGGAAACGATATAGGGACCTCCCGAATGCGAGTCACATACGTCACTGCGGCGGCACCTTGCTTGGTTGTGAGCTAGGTACTGAAATTATAAGATAATAGTAATTGTTTGAAACATGGAAACTATGTGCAAAATAATCAATGATGAGGTAGGGCAGGATAACCTGAATAGAATTTTCTTAGAACTTGATACTTCAGATTCGAGCACCACACATAAAAGATGAAGCTACGATGGAATACTTTATAGTTGCTTGGGCATATCTACTTTTATTTTTTCAAGGAAGGTATGTGTTTTATATAGGTTTGAAGTAAAACTATTCATCATTACATTACATTAAAGAATTTATCAGGAAAGAAATAGGTTAACAGCAAGTCCTTTAATATTATTATTTGTTCCATGCCGCCTTAACAACAACTTTAACGCGCTATAGTTAAAATCACATGGAGACCTTGTTTGTCATTTAAAGTACCTTGTAATGCTGCGTGCAGCTGGGTGGTCTGACGCCATCATGTGTATATCGAGGAGAACGCTGTAACCATTTCAATAATATACCTTGCAGGCGGTCTGAATTTTCCCATGCTTTATATTTGTTTAGCCTGATCTTGGCAAAATTTTAATATTATAAATACCAGCGAGAAAACCTGTCTCCTAACTTTTGGGAAGCTGATTTTGAAAGGGTTTTGAGGAGAATAGGAATGGAGGAATGGGATCAGTATGGCAAAGAGCTGTAACAAATGACAAAAAATATGGAAAAGTGTCAAAAGAAGACTAAAAGACATCAACCAACAGGAAATAGAATCAGATTGTAAAATTAAACCTTCTCTAAGTCTAGCAAATGAAATAAAATTGAATTGGGGTAAAGAGACATATATACTTAACTTAGGAAGAAAAGAAAGATCAGGAATGGGATGGTTTAGACTGGGGGGCTGGAGGGCACAGAAAATGACTGACGATTCTGGCAGGAGAATCTGCCCATTCTGTGGTTTGGATGAGGACTGGGTACATATTTTCGCGGATTGCACTCAGTGAGAAAACCAGCGAACAATTAAACTCAAAGAAAAACTCTTAAGTCCGTCAAGAATGAGACTGGCATGTTGGGATGTGCTGGCTGACCAGAGGAACTGGCAAAACATGGGCAATTTCTTGGCTAAACTGCGCGAAGCTAGGTCAGATTTGTTCAGTTAGTCAAAGGTAATTTATCTCTATTTTCCTTTTTTTTTTGTTCTTTTTGTTTTGTTTTGTTTTTCTGTTGTTTATTTTGTCACCATACCCTGTATCTTAAGTATGCTTGTACGGTCAATGCCCCATGGACTAAATACTTGTGTAACAACTTCAATAAATTGAAACCAATAAAGATACCCTAGTCCATTCATCCTCCATCCGTCCATCCGTCCGTCCGTCCATCCATATTTGTTTAAGTGTTAATTCACCATTCTTTTGTCTCCGGTGGTATCACGCAAAGAGCATGGAATTTCGTTCAGCTTATACCGATCCTCTCTTTAAAGATTAGGTCTTCGCTTCGATCTTCTGCCTCTAGCTTGTAGATGCAACGAAACGTATATTGAAACCATTTTGGCAAATGTTCATTTATATTAACACGAACGTAAGAAAATACGCTTTTGTTAGAAATAACTGTAGAGAATGTATACAAATAAATGCTAGAGGGTAGAGCAAGTAATGTGAATGTAACGCATCAGAAATTTCATAATTTTATTTTACTATTACCAGGTTTAGTTTTAATTGTATTTACCTTAAAGCAGAAAAGAAGAAAGAATGGAAGAGGATGAATTTAGCATTGAGACATCTGTCCTTGGACAAACAGTTATTATTAATGTTGCTATAATGAACTGCGAGGAAAACACAAGAATCTCTCAAAAATAAGATAAGATGCCCCATACATACTGATACTACATGGATCCGAACACAGATATTATGGGACCGCTGCGTGACGAAATGTTATGGTAGATATTGGACTGAAATATCATAATTGCTTCAATTTCGTAACATCAACGCGATGACTGTTGGAAAAACAGATCTGTTATTCTTGCGTACTTTCTTATCCTAGGGGAGCAAACAACCAGGATAGCTTGAAAACAGAATCTGTCGCAACCAAGCATTAGCTGTACGTATTTACGTCAAGAACACTACGCACGAAAAGTACATTCATATATTTGTGTACTGATCCACATCTGCACCACATGTCTTAAAGTATATTTGCTCATGCAACAAGGAAATTATGGTACAACTGCACTGATGCTGGGAGTTTCTCTAATCACTATCTTCTGTAATCTATGACTATAAAGGGAAAAAAAATTGTGTGTGTGCGTGTGTGTAGGGTAACCTCAAAGACAATTCCACCGATTTTGATAACTCTTTGACCATTGAAAAGCACTATTCTTCCAAATGGTCACAGGCTAGAAAATGTTTCCAAAACTGTTAAAACTGGGGAATAGGGGTTTAGTTTTATATTCATGTCACCAAATTTCTGATATCAAAGGTTTCTTTGGAATTTTCTTGCAAATATGGTAGATTTTTAATGACTTTGCACCCAAAGGGGTGAATGGAGAGGCTTAATATATTTTAAAACTGAGTTATTTTAGCGGGAGTTTAGGCGGGATGTATATCGTTCATATCACAGCATTTCCCTCATTTTACACGGAAGTTTTATCTAGTAATATTTTTGTAATGATCATGACAAAATCGGCTACATTTGGGTTTGGAAACTGAAAAATATGATAAGCACCCTTACATTCAATCCGTATTTTCAACCCCTAATATACAAATGATCATTCTTTGGCCTATATACCTGAAACTTTCTACGCTTATCTATAGGACCAAATGAAAATTATAGGCTATAGAACTACCCCTACCATATTTTCAACCCCTTATGTAGAAACCTGCACCGTCTAAAACTTGTGGCCAAAATATTGCAAAGTTATGCAGTAGGAGTTGGCAAAAACCATAAATTACGTTACAGTTTCTAAAAACCATCTAATCCTTATTTTGTGTCATATAGTAGAGGTAGAGTTAGAGGTAGAGGGAGACACCCGTCGCTACGACATATAGTGACTATACCTCTCGGGAGGCAAGGATGCAGTGAAGGAACCGCAGGTGGTTGCAGGTCCGCAGGCAGATAGGTCCTCAGAGACTCACGTAAGTCCATAATATTTACAGTTTGAAATAACCTCCTTCACCAGCAGAGGCGAAGAATTCCGCGGAAGGGCGACGAAGCGACCCTTGCAAGTGAGCTAACGCACTCTGGCGTTCTACGGGGAGAAATCCATTACAAAACGCAGCAACCATGTCATCTACCCGACCCCCCAGGAGCCTACTACGGTAGGTATGGGATTGGCGCTCCCGGGGTCCCGAGCCACACTCTCGATTGGATTCCTCTAAGAGGTAAGAGGGCTTGTGCTAAACGCCCATCAACTTTGGTTCATAAGCGTGTTTGAGCAATCAGCACTTATCTCTTAACACAGTCTGACGGATACCGCTGCGTGGGACGGAGAAGGGGAGTCGCAAAGGGTGACTGGGTAATGTGTAAACTCCAAGCCCCTGAGTATAATGCAGCACTGTGTTCGTATCCACTGATAAAGGTCAGTTCCGAGGAGGGGCCATTACATGAGTTGTTACCCTCCTGAAGGCGATTGGGTCCATCTATCTATAAATAATTGGGAGGTGGCAAGGACTCTCGCCTAAGCTGGGTGGCGCCCAGGATGTGAGCGTACCATCGGAGACATTTGTAATGCTGGAGGATGATCGCCATGGATAATAAATAATTTAAAAAAAACTATGAAAGCTAATGGAAAACAAGTAGTCGAGTGTAGTGGTCTTCGTTGCTTAGTTATTAACATAATAGAGGAAGAAGGAAATTTACATCGGTGAACCCTTTTACAGTACAAAAGTGTCTCAATAAAATTTCTGGCTCTGTTAAGTCGTGTATTAGGGGTCGCAATGACACGCTCCTGGTTAAAGCAAATTCAACATCCTAGGCAGCGATTATCTTGAAAGAAAATATGCTAGTCAGCTATCCGATACGAGCCGAGATGCACAAGACCTTGAACTCCTCGAGCGGAGTTGTAAATACCCGTGCATTGGACGGTATGTCCAATGAGAAGATAGAGAATCTGGAAGAACAAGGTGTAATATCCGTATATGGTGTTCAGCGGAAAGAAAGAGGTGAATTAGTGCCTACTCGTACCCTGTTCCATACCTTTGATCGAGCAGATTTCCCTCAAAGGATAAAGGCGCTGTACGAAGTCTTGAGGTTAAGCCATATATACCGAATCCGCTGAGATGTTATAAGGATAGTTTCCTAAAGAGATGCCAAAAATGTGTGGACAACGACGGTGGCTAGTTTCAACATCTCCTTTCATAAAATTGGTAAATAAAGCGTTTAAAAGTAGTTTTAAAAATGATGTATGGTTTCATACGCGCCTTTCTATGATAGCGGCAGACGGCAACGAGCGCGAGGACGCGGCCAGGAAAAACACCGCGCAGCCGGTTCGGAGTCTTTTGGCTCACTCTGTATAATGCACATCGCCAAAAATATTTCAGTGCTAACTAAGAAACAACGACTTCTTGAAGAAAAGTGTTAAGAACATTAAAGGGTAAAAAAAAGTCCACGAGCATCTTCTCGGAGATCCTCTTCTGAGGAATCTTCAGGGAGCGACTCAGATTGGCGATCCACATCTTTGCTGATCTCCACTTCCAATCGGTTGGAGGTTCTCGAACAGAAGTTTTCAATTGGAAAGGGGTCCTCCGGCGTGGAAGAGATGGAGCAGGTGGATTCTGCCCGCACTTCCAGAACGACAATGAAAAATAGACAGGATCCTTCCTGCATTAAAGGTGATAGCCCGACAGGAATGAAAAAGGGCAAATTGATTCGACCCCTGCCGTCTTCAGTGTAGTGGACTCTTACGATGAGAACATATCTTATTATGAATATTATGGTTATCCACAATGGAACAACGTGCAATTAGAACACATCGAACAGAGCTTGAACTTTTACTCAACAAAAATAATCCTTTGGTCGTATGTTTACAGGAGACTAAGCTGCGTCCGCAAGATAGCTTTCAAATTAGGCGGTATACCACAGTACGGTGCGATCTTACACCCTAAGATGGTTTTCCTGCACACGGGACCCTATAATGCCCATCAGAGATGGTATATTTGTGGAATCTGTACTCATACTGTCTGGCATCCAGTTAGCGGCTGTAAGGATTAAACTGCTATCCATCAGATTTACCATTTGTAATATTTATTTGCCTCCATCTGATGACCTCTCGCTCATTGATTTAGAGGATCTAGTTTCCCAGTTACCAACGCCTTTCTATATTTGGTTGGCTCTATTTAGTTATTCTCAGTTGGCTGTATTTAATTTCAATAATTAATTCACGACAAACGACTGTGTGAATGTTATGGCCGAAAATCTCATACAGACGATTCTTTCTGCTGCTGAGCAAGCTATTCCTCGGTTGACTGCCCAGCCCCTCGAATTCCAGTCCCTTGGTGAATGGAAGAGTGCCGAAATGCCATTCGTGCTCGCACGCGTGCTCTTAGAGCTTTCCAGCGTCACCCTGTGCTGCATAATCCGATCGAATACAAGAAAATGCGTGCCAAGTCTAGACATATTATTAAGGATAGCAAACAGACATCGTGGAGCAGGTTTGTAGTATAATTTAATCGACATAAACCTACCTCTGTCGTTTGGGATAAGTTAAGGCTTGTGCCCGGAAAATAGCCCCTCATGCAAATTGTCAGCGGTAAAACAGCTGCAGGAGCTGTTGTTGATACATTTGCCGTGGCTAACACTTTTGGCCGTCCTTTCGCTCAAGTGTCTAGCTGAGATAACTATTCGCCCGAGTTCCTTCCGTTTAAGACTCAGGTGAATCTCAAGGATTCTGGTTTCGTTTTGGAAATCTTGAATATTACAATTGTCTTTTCACCATAGCGGAGCTAGAACACACTCTTTCAACTTCACGACTATCAGCACCAGGATCAGATCTATCCACGTACAAATGTTGCAACATCTCTCTTCTGAAGATAAGGCTTTTCTGCTCGAGGTCTATAATCGTGTTTGGGTTGACGGGAGGCCACTGACATACCCATTTTGAAAGCTGGAAATGACCGTGATCTTCCATCCAGCTACCGTCATATTTCCCTCACCAGTTGCGTTTGCAAGGTGATGGTACGTATGATCAATAGAGGGTCGGTATGGTGGTTGGAAACTCACAGCCTGCTGACCAACACCCAGTGCGGTTTTCGAAGACACCGTTCAGCAATGGACCA
The DNA here is from genome assembly GCA_030765065.1 of Deroplatys truncata. Taxonomy (NCBI): domain Eukaryota; kingdom Metazoa; phylum Arthropoda; class Insecta; order Mantodea; family Mantidae; genus Deroplatys; species Deroplatys truncata. The sequence continues at coordinate 102,587,468 of CM060985.1, forward strand.
CCTTTGTCATTATCGACGCAGATCAATAGCGAATTGATGAAGAAATGTCAAACTAACGATATGTTTTTACCTTGATAAGGCTTATCAACCGTGTTGGTGAGCAGAGATGCTAGGTTCCCTACACACCTAGAACATACATGGACGCTTACCACTGTTCATTCAGGAGTTTATGAAGGACCGCGTTTCTGAGTAACGGTTGCTCGGTTTTTCGAACCTTTTTTGTTCAGGAGAACGAATTACCTCAGGAATCGGTACTAAGCGTTACACTGTTTTATATGGAAATTAATTCTATCTCGAAATGTGTTCCTCTAGGGTTGTCGTTATCCTTATTCGTAGACGACTTTGCCGTCTACTGTACTTCTTAACATACGTCGTTTTTGTAACGCCTTATGCAGCAATGTTTAGATAATATTCAAGAATGGAGTTCTAAAAACAGCTTTCGTTTCTCATTTGAGGAGTCAATCTGCATTAACTCCTGGCGCCGTAGGAGACGATTACCACCTTCGCTCCGATTCCATCCAGATTTACTACCATTCGCAGATTCGACGAGATTTCTGGGGTTGAAGTTTGATAGGAAACTTAGCTGGTCATCGTATATAGCACAGTTGAAAGCGCAATGCGACCGTTCTCAGAATATCTTAAGGGTATTAAATGACAAATCTTGGGGAGCGAATCGGACAGTTTTACTGCGACTGTATCGTGCACTGATCCGATTGAAAATAGACTGCAGGTGCCCATAATCGGAGCATGGCTATTGGTGCTTTCCCACTGCCAGTTATGAGTCTTTACGCCGAATCGACAGAACCTCTACTACGAATTCTTCTTCTCCTTTCAAGGATTAGATAATATCACCTGTTCCGGTCTCTGGCCATCTCTTGCGTTGTTTTCCTAAACTTCTCCTCCCTGTTGATTGGCAATTCATTATATTTTTTGGTATTCTATCATCTGCCTTCTATCAACATGTTCTTTCCAATTTTTTTTTATTTTCATCACTCTTATCCTTTACTCATACAACATTCAAATCTGATCTTATTGATTCATTTCTTATTTTGTCAGCTCTAGTGCATCCCTTATATACCTCGAAAATTTTATTTCGGCGAACTGAATACGTGATCTCTCTCTCTCTCTCTCTCTCTCTCTCTCTCTCTCTCTCTCTCTCTCTCTCTCTGTTATTGTCCACAACTCGGAACCATATAATATAGTAGCTAAAGTCATAATTTTATAGGATTTATTTTGTGTTTCTTTTCTAGTTCTTCTTCCTATATTTTATCATAGCCTTGTCGTCTTATTTGATATCTGTCCGGATTATTCCTTAGAGACTTATGGATTTTTATTTATTTGTTTTTTTTACGTTAATGGGTAACCAGCCCGTTGCACAACCCCCAATCTGGAGGAAGGGTTTATTTCGGAGTACCTTCTCCTAGGTAGACTGCCAACCAAGGCTAAAAGATCCACCTCCCCTGAAAATTATGGCTGTGAGCTTAAATGTATGCCAAACATCCAAAGTTCGCGCCTTTTTCCACACCGCACTGGACGAACGTTATAGGAATAGCTCCATTAATCCAAGGCCTGCAGGTTTTCATTTCCGGGAGCTTCTTAGAAAGGACGACATTGAAATGCCTAGCATGTTTCCTAAGGGGGAGAGGGTGTTACCCCCTTGGTTGCGTGCGACATATCACGTATATCTTGGGATGACGGTATACCGGAAGTCTCCGATGCCTACGATTAATACCCGCAACTGTTTTTAGAATTTCTGCCCGGTTACAGCGACAGAATTTTGATCTACACCGATGGATCTAAGTGCACCAACGGTGTTGGATGTGCTTATGTCCATGGAACCGAACCCCATATATTCGGTTTTCATGATAGCACATCGATTTATAGTGCAGAGCTGTGTGCCTTATACCGAGCCATTTTGCGTGTTCGTCGTCGAAAATTGGACAACTGTCTCATTTTGAGTGATTCCCTTAGTGCACTTCAGGGCCTTCGTAAGGTGTACAACTACCACCCCAGTATTCAGCGAATCCAGTGACGGTGTTCACGTGCCCTTGCAGTCGGAGGAGTTTGTTGTTTCAGTACAATGGAAGCCAACGTAATGGCATGCATGCAACCAGTGAAACCTGCAACAGACGGCTACGAACTGTTGATGTAGACAAATTCACACCTATTGCAGTGCTCCAACGTCGAGACAACACTGTGGAAGAAGCTGTATGGTCCGTTATGCGGACAAGATGACGGTCATCCCTTGCTGTGGTCATGTTCCGTGGTCCAGTACCCGCTCTTCGCTGCGACGACCTTCATCTATCCACTGCTTCCACACACGCAACACTGTCATAGCAGCATGCCCTGTACGAGCCGAAATGTCACGGTATGACAAACCCGCTTCCCGGAGACCGATCATTCTGCCCCGTTCGAACTCACTCACATGCGGATATGGCTCTCTTTGCATCGACGAGGCATACTGGCACTCATTTTATTGTTTCCAACTTGTTTGACAGCTCTGCACTGACTACACTTGGCGCAGCACTGACTACACTTGGCGCAACACTGACCTTATCGGACCGACACGAGAGAGCTCTGTTCGGCCTACGTGTACCCCATCTCTCTGCAAACCTAATCACTTATAGCTTGCACTCTATTCTACACTTCCACCAGTTTGGAGTTATTCTTTCTTGGTGTTGCAATTTTCACAAACAGCAGTGTACAACATTTAAGATTTTCTTAAAAATCCTATCAGTTACATTCACATGACTTTCTCTACCTAATATTGTTTATTTTTATATAGCTACTACAAACTGTTCTGCAGTGGGTCGCCATATACTAAACTTAAAATTTGAACTCTTTCCATGACATCACAGAAACACTTGAACAGAAACAATACTTTGAAGAAAAAAAGACTAAGTATTGAAAAATTCAAACCAATAACAACGTGTATCTCGGGAATGGCTACTGCCACAAAAATGTTATTTTAAGTAAATTGTATGCTTTAAAGAAACCTACATTTTTATGATCTACATTATCTTATGGCTTCCGAGTTAAACAAAATTATACAAAATTGCTTTCGAATGAGGACTTTACAGGCTATTCCTAGAAAATTCAAAATGCACATTTTATTGGTCATGTAAATTACTTAAATATATGGTATTTAATCAAAATCGTTAAAGTTTTTGATACTATATGAAGTTTCGAAACATTTTCCATGTAAAGGGCAGTTTGGAGTGGGGAAATTTTTTTTTGAATATTTTCGTGTCGTCTTTGGAAGATACTGAACTTAAACACCTGTACACACTCAGACACATAAGCGCATACACGATATTTTGTAAAAATCCTCTTTTAGGATTAAGGGGCCTCAAAATATGTATTTCTGGTGAAGTCTCGATATCGAATTTTTGAGTGGAATACAACACCTCCGCCTACTAGGAGAGATAGTAAAAACATTAATATTCATAATCATAAGGATTATTCCATGCTTTTTCACTCCATATGTGTCTTGCGTAGAGAGAAAAGGATTTCCCCAGCTAATTCTAACAACGCATATTTGGCTGAACCTCAAAAGTCGCATTTCGCTCATCACACGGCGGAAGACAAGCTGCACCACATGCGTAGCTAGAGCTTTGGAAAACCACATAATAACAATAATTTTCGTAAAAAGTTGTTTGTGATGCATACCTGCAAGAAAGAGACGGTTGGAGTTGCCACCGCACTTACGCAATAGTCGATATTTCCAGGTAGGAGAATAATTCCATGTTGTAGCTACTTTGGTCGTCAAACTCTCCGTCTCATCCATGATGATGTCATCTGGGAAGTACATTGTTCTTAAATCATTCATTTGTTAATCAGGCCCTCTCAAACAATTACGGCATTTAATAGTGCTAGTTTCTACACTGATTCTCCATACGTCATCAAGTGAACAAAAGTCACTTTTCAATGTTTGATATACAGGGCGTTTTCTTTAAGGTTTCAAACTTCATATATCAAAACCCTGTGTTTTCAAGGCACGTGTATACAATAAATGTTTCTTTATTAGTGAAGGGACGTAATAGTAGTTACATATGATTTAATTGAGGTTCCTGTTCATTCAGTGTCAAAGTGATACTTTTACATTGAGAATCCATTTTTAATTATATTGTGATTGTACACAAGTGAATAAAAGCACTTTTAGTACATATAATTTTACCAACTGAGTTTACTAATTTGAAACATCCTGATGTGATACATTCACATGATTTTATCTACCCTCTATCTTTATTAGTGGGTATGCAAACTATTCTTACTAAAGTTTATTTTTCTATCTACTACATTTTAATCCAAATAAACATTAGCTACATTACACATTTCGTTATTAATAGAAAGAGAACAGCGATAGTCAACTGTTTAAGAACTGGACGCTATATGCTGGCCTTAAAATTCCATGCTGTTTCTATCCAATCGCCAGAAACAACTAAATGTTGAAAGCACTTGAAGAGAATGACCAAGAAATGAACGTAGCTCAGTCGGTAGAGCACCTGCTTGTTGTGCTAGGGGTCCCGGGTTCGATTCCCGGCTGGAGGTGGGAATGTTTCTCTAGCCAAGATTATTCCTTATCCTCCCCAGAGTCTGGAAGTGTGAATGTATCATCTAATGATTAAAAACCAAAGTGCAAGAAACCCAACGACAAGAATTACACGAGTTAATATCATTGCCAATAGGCAATAAATTCCAAAGGAAAGGCCGCCTAAAGACCAATGCAGTTAAAGGCGGGGTTTAAATGGAACTAAAAAAAAAAGAAAAAAGAAATGAACAATTCAAATCTTTAATAACGCATATCTCAGAAATAGCTGATGCCATAAAAAAACTTATTTGAAATAAATTGCGTGTTTTAAACAGGTCTATACTTCTTTATGTAGTATACTTTGGTCTATCGCTTAACGTTTATCAGTTATACAAAATTATACAAAATTCCTTCCGAATGAAGAAGACTTCCCAGGCTAATCCCAGAAAATTCAAGATATACATTTTACTTGTCATGTAAATATCTTTAATATATAGTATTTTAATCAAAATCGTTAAAGCCATCTTTAGAAAATCAAAATTTTCGAAAAATCTTCCATGTAAAGGGTAGCTGGAGTTGGGGGCATTTTCTTGAAAATCTTAGTGTTGCATCTTTGGAAGGTATTTCTCCAACTTTCGGTTTTGAGTTATGCCGTTCACAGATACACACCGGACCTTTTTCTAAAAATTGCTATGAGGGGGATTCAGAGGGCCTCAAAACATTTCTTTCCGGTGAAATCTCGGTATCGAATTTTTGGGTGGAATGCAATACTTTCTATACCTACTATGCACGTGGTAGAGAATGTAAAAAAAAAAGAAAAAAAAGAAAATGTAGAACTCGAATTAACCCTAATAATTCATTGGCTGCCTGAAAAAGCAACTAAATCGTATTTGGGTATAAAAATGAATTTAAGGTAGAAATGGACACCTCATACCTAAGAACTTCGCAACGATTAAAAGTTATTCTGGTGTGCTACAGTTCACACAACTGTTTTCTACACATAGGTAACATATTCACATACATACTTTCTGTGTTATTCAAAAAGTGATTTCTCAAACCACTTTACGTTATTTACTACACCTTTTTATCCAGAAGTGACTTTGAATTAAGCTACAAATGCTTCGTTACATGGAAAATGCGAAATCAGCATTAAGATGTTTAACCATAACCAAATGGTTAAGCTATGACCATAAATACCAAGTTTAGTATTTAACCAACTTTCGTTTTAGAGTTATGCTGTTCATAGACACGCCCGGGCGCAGACTTTTCTAAAGGATTATTATTATTATTATTATTATTATTATTATTATTATTATTATTATTATTATTATTATTATTATTATTATTATGTAGGGGGCTTGAAGACGTGTGTTTCCGATTAAATCTCAATATCAAAGTTTTGGGTGGAGTGCAATATTTCGTTTACATACAATAGGTAAGCAGTACAGAAAGTAAAAATACCTGTTGATCAGTTGTTAACCTCCAGGCATGTAACAAACGACTGAACAAATTGGGCAGGAATGTTTTAAATATTACATAAAGAAAGGAATGGCCATGAGTTTTATTAGACGCACATTTGATTCCGACAATCACCATTTTGTTGAATAATAATGAAGAACCGGTTCATCGCAAATTACATACTAACATGATGTCTTTTATTGCACCCCCAGGGCAATTAGAGTACGTCATGTATGTTACAAAATAAGTGTATGGCCATTAAGTGCAATAGACGTAAAGTCCTTAGTAAAGACCTTGCCTCAAAAATAAGGGGGTAGAGGTGAAATAGATTCGGAAATATGTCTAAATAAAGTCGAATGTATGACACTGTACGTAATTATTACAAATGACACAGTGTATACTATATTGATTATTTATGTAAGTTGAATGCAATACATACAAAATGTGTAATATACAAAGTGTCCTGCTTAAAATATCTGTAGTATAAGGAATTATTATAGCTAAAATATCTTAACCAAATAGAAATAAATATACCTAGGTTTGGTATTTCAGATCATGCAAGTTAGTAACAACAGTTGTCAGAAACACTGAGATGAAGAAATTAAAAATAATAACAAAATATTTTAACTCTTTAAGACTAACGTTATTTGGATGAATGAGGAAAAAGGTCTGTGAAACACGTGTAACGTTTTCATTGAGAACACACACATCAAATACACGATCAAATTTCTAACTATTAGAGTCAAAATGGTTTGAAGTTCAACGTTCATGCAAGAGGAAGCTTGTTGCAGAAAACCGGAAAGAAAGAAAATAAACAAAAATCTGAAGACAACATTGAATGCATTCGAACCTGCTTTACAAGAAGCCCATGAAAATAAATGTTTAGAAATTAAATTCCATTCATAATATTGTGCAAAAAAAAGGCTTTGTCTTCTAGCATACAAACTCTGACTGGGTCAAATTCAGCAACAAGAATAAAAGACTGACTCATGCTACAAGTGTCTTGCACAAAATTGAAAAAGAGGTCATGCGAGTTTCTATAACGAAGTAACATGTCAGGAAAAGCCACACAACTACAGAAATTGGGGAAGCAAGAATCCACGTGTTGTGTTTGAACATGGATATGATTAGCCCTAATTTAAATTCTGGGTGGCTTAATCAAAATATGATAGATTCGTTTTTGTTGATGAGACTAGAGTGATTGCCGCAACCTATTCACTTATTGTTGAGTTCTATGTTGTGTCACAGCTTTCTGCTGAAACCATTTATCAGCAAGACGGCGCTCCTCCTCACATCGCATGCCAAGTACGCTGTTGTCTTTTATAGATAATGAATACAGAGGATCTGAGACCACATGCTGGCCGCCAAGATCACCAACCCTTGTAATTTTTCTTATTGAAGTTTGCAACGGATCAAGTGTATAGAACACCGGTGGATGATGTCGATAACCTGAACCACAAAATCCACCTTGCTGTTCAAAATGCGGTTAATATGCTCAGAATATATGAATATAGATTGAAACAGACTAAACAGTAGTCATATTGAAATCTGTTGAAGATCAAGACTGTAAATCATAACGTATCAGAAAATGTTAATTTCAGTTAAATACGTTTTTAATGTAGCCGTTATAACGATTTCCTTCATTGGTGTTTAAGCGAACACCTTGTAGGTAGTAAATATGTTTAATCGCTGATGAAACATTCACACCATAAAGAAGAATTAAATATAACATCCTTAATCATTCGTATAATTCATACTCGTAAAACATTATTTGCTATACTGTAATCATCCAACTTGTTTCGTAATGTTCATTGAGTTGGTTTACAACAAAAAAAGTATAAATGTTAAAGGCGTTTCAGTGGAATTAGTCTTCTCAGCAGGTAACTTAAAATGATATTGAATTAAAGGGAAAGTTTGGAAGGTGAAAATAGCAGTCATGTAATAATACAATTCTTTAAAATATTCAATATCTGATACCACTAATTTTAAAGCTGGTGGTTGTGTATTAACCATTTTTAAAAACAAATGGAAATTTGTCTAAAGGAAACATTAATACTCCTAAGATTAAAACATTTGTATTATTTATATAAGAATAAGCCAGACCTGATCGGTCGTCAACATTGCTAAAAGTTACTTTCTATTCAAAAACGAAATTTGAACGTTTTTTCAAAATAAAATTGAAGGAGTCATAGAAAACATTTTCAGTAATCTAAGAACTCAAATTAAAACACTATCTAACAACAGCTTGTTATTGTTCAGGGTCATGTAGATAATTACAATTACGAAGTTTGAAAGCTTTCCAATAAAAGACGCTAAGCATGACCCTGAAATTATATAATACTGCAGTACCCACGTGATTTTTAACCTGGAATGAGGATATAATTTTATTATTTGCCACCCATATTCGTTATAAAAATATTGTATAATTATCTTCAATATCGTTAATCCCTTTACCGTTTGTAAACATAATTCTGTGAAGCCCTGTGATAGGGTGGAATGGTACAGTTTTGATCAGATTTAATAAGTTTCAGTATAACCTGAAGTACTGTGAATAAATTATATCGTTTTATATTGATAAACGTATTTTAATATTCTTAGAACATGTAGGAAAAAGTTCAACTGTGTTTATTTACGCTATTTAATATCCTTACCTTACATTTTTAACAAATTGACTCAGAATGTCAATGTTCATAGATTATTTATATTCCTAACCACAAACATATTCATTGCACATACAGGGTGAATCACCCAAAACTTGCACCGCAAATATTTCGGAAATGGAAAGTGCTATTGATGTGCAGTTTTCACAGCATTGATTAGTAAGGGCCTCGTATATTTGGCCTATAAACAGATTTTAATAATACTAAGAATGTGTATTCTTTTAGCAAACATACAATTTTTAAATGGAACAAAGCCTAGTTTCATCAACAGAATCAAGGTGGTGTAAATTAGAATATCAATGGTCTTGTTGCACGATTCTAGTGCAAGTGGTTTACGAGAAATCGTATTTTGAAAAGTTTCCACCTCGACAATTGTTTGTCCCATTCAACCTGCTTAATTGCTGGGTACGATGTTATGTTTGTTTGCATTGTGTTTTCTGTTCATTGATTGCATTGCGACTTTCTGGTCAGTTAGTTTGTGACAATTCAAGCAGTAAGTCGTGAGTGGAAGATGGGGTTTACTAATGCAGAAAAAGCCGACATGCTCATGGTGTATGGAGAGTGTAGGAAGAATGCAGTTCTTCCCTGTACGGTGTATGCGGAAACGTATCCCAATAAACGTCAACCATCTCAACAATTATTTATCAACCAACCTCTTCAAACAATTACGTGAAAGTGGCACTGTAACACCTAGAAAACGTAACAGAAACAAACAAGTGATTGGAGAAGAGGCAGAAATTAATGTTTTGGCTGCCGTTACAGTAGATCCGCAAATTAGTTCCCGCACAATCGCACGTGGAAGTGGTATAAATCAGGCAAGTGTACTGCGCATTCTCCATCATCATAGGTTCCATCCCTATCACATCTCTCTCCATCAAGAGCTGCATGGAAACGATTTTGAGAAATGTGTTAACTTTTGTACATGGGCATTAAGACACGATACTCCAGATTCATCATGTATCTTGTTTAGTGATGAGGCAACATTTACTAATCATGGCCAGGTAAACCGCAGAAACATGCACTATTGGTCTGTTGACAATCTCCGTTGGCTTCGTCGGGTGGAACGTCAGCGTCCATGGAGTTTAAACGTGTGGTGTGGGATAGTGAACCATCAGCTCATAGGCCCTTTGTTCATAGAAGGAACAACGAACTCGCACAAGTATTGCAGCCTCCTGACAGACCATTTGCCACACATGCTAGAAGACGTTCCTTTGCAGACTAGGAGGAACCTGTGGTACCAACATGATGGCTGTCCAGCCCATAGTGCACGAAGTACTACAGCTTGTCTTAACAGATTGTTTCCAAATCGTTGGATTGGACGAAGAGGACCTGTACCTTGGCCGGCCCGTTCACTGGATCTGACCCCTTTAGACTTTTTTCCGTGAGGGTGAAAGACACTGTCTACAGGGATATACCAACCTCACCAGACGATATGAAACGACGTATTACTACTGCCTGCTATGAAATTTCCGCTGAAATGCTAGAACGTGTGCAGCAGTCCTTCCATAGCAGACGGGAAGCGCGTATTGAAGCTGCCGGTGGTCATTATGAACTCAACCTTTGAAGGACTGTGTTCTCTTTACTTGTAAGAATCCACAGAAGTATTGTAATTATCTTTTGTTTTCCTTTAGTTTGTGCTACCACAGGTTTTACAAGTGTCGGTGCGTAAAAGTTTCAAAATAAGATTTCTCGTAAACCACTTGCGCTAGAATCGTGCAACAAACGCCACTGACATTCTAATTTACCCTACCTTTATTCTGTTGATGTAACTGGAATTGTTGCATTTAAAAATTGTATGTTTGCTCAAAAAATACGCTTTCTCAGTATTATTAAAATCTGTTTATAGGCTAAATGTACGAGGCCCTGACTACGAATCAATGCTGTGAAAACTGCACATCAATAGCACTTTCCATTTCCGAAATATTTGCGGTGCTAGTTTTAGGTGATTCACCCTCTATAAAATATTTCTTGCCTTTTTGTTTGTTACTTCATGGAACCTTGCGTTACAGCTGTGAAAAATTCAGTCACCCTTGACAATTTATTTACGGCTATATAGTTTACAGTAGAATTACAGCAAAATTTACAGTAGACTTTCTTGGCTAGGGAGATGATTTTTGTGGGGTTTTTTTTTGTTTTTTGTTTTAGTTTCATTTTCTTACTTCATTATTCCTCTATGGACTTTCTCTTTCATTTTCCTTATTTTCAGCCATGATCCTTTTCGACTTGAGATTATGAATATTTTCATCAGCTATAAGCAGATGTAGCAGATGAGCTGTACGCAGATTTGGTCTTTCCTTTTCCTAATGAATCTAACTTGGTAGCTGAGGCCATAATGTTCATAGCAACCTCTGCATCATGGTCAGGGCCTGAATTGGTGGATCAAATGGGTATTGCCACTGAATCTTCGAAGTGGGAGGTTTAAGTAGGAATGAAGGTGCAGTTTTCTATCTGGAACGATGTCTCTACGGTAAGGTATAATACAGTGCGTTTTAAACGGTTTATTACACTTCTTGTTGATGCTGTAGTTTCCCAGACAGCAGGAAAAATCTTCGAAAATCTTCGCTTTGAAGTAGTATGTGTGGGATTTTTATGAACCCCATTCTGTTGCATATTTATAACAGGCAGCCTTAAGGGATTTGAACAGTGTCATTTCCACAGATTGCAGAAGGTAATCCAAGAAGTTCTATGTTGCTTTGCTGACAACATTCCAGAGCTTTTATAGCGGTATGATTCCCATGATTATTCAGGATTATGAGAACCTTGCCTTCCGTTTTTAATTTTGTGAAATACTGAAGCCATAAGAAAGTGTTTCTTCGAGTATGTATCCTAATTCAGTCAGTTCATCTACTGTCCCAAGGGTAAATAATCGTTGTAGGTGGTAATGGCTCCGATTCCTTTGAGTATAACCTCGGAGGAATTTATACTCCGGAAGCATTACAAAATGCAGCAACTGCAACATTTAGTCCCTTTTCTACATTCGTAACAGAAGCAACTTCTCCCTTTCCTTTCTCTTAGTATCCTTGGCGATTGTTGTTCAAACCGAACCCTGTTTCATCCAATGAGTTTTATCAAAAAGCCTAGTCTGTTGACGCTCACTTTAAAAGGATAAAGTAATGGCCCGCCTTTTCCTTGCAAAGACCTTCAGTTCCTGCGCCTAAAAGACCTTCAGACTTTCTAAGGCTTTACTGTTTATTACATTTTAAAAAGACACGGAACCAAACTACACCTTAAATTTTCTTTTCGACGTCTCATGGGTGTTTTACACCAAAGATTCTGCAAACTGAAAAGCAGCCTTTCTTACCCACAGAGATTTCAGTCCCAGTCCTCTTTCTTCAAAATATCAGTCCGTCAATCATTGTTGTTTTCAGTCCATTGATAGCACAGTTGTGTGACCTACCTTATTTATCCAGGGAGTAACACTTCGTTCTTCACTTTATTATGTAAAGTAAAGAATGGTACAACTGAGATGTTGCACGTATTGAAAGGTTTCCTATGATACTGAAAACGACTGAGTTCATAGTTTGCTAATCCCAATGACAGTAAGCCTTCTTTAAACTCGGTTTGCGTGGTATCTGCAACAATAATAACGAACAAAGAAATACAACTTAAATACGCTTGTGTGATCCAAATTACGTCGTTATATAAAAACTCTCATGTGTTTCGTTCACTCTACTGCATACTATTCTTACAAAAGCTTATCCATCCATCAATCCATATATTTCTGATAATAGAGATACACTTTGAGGTAGTATTATTGCCCCGTATGGAAGCCAATTTGAAGTAGGTTGTATTGTAGTTCCACTGTTGGGGAGCCAAACTTGATGAAGCAACTGCCCCACCTATGGTACAAAGTTTTCAGTGGTCTTCGCCCCAAGTTTACTTTCCGGTGGCCTTCGCCCCAATGTTTAATAATCAACTTTGTATTTTTATGTTTTCTTTATGTTTGCCTCGGCTGCGTCAGTATTAATTTGTAAAAACATGTATCTCTTATCAGGGGGTGATGCGGCTAAAGAATGTAGGCTTACACAAATTATAATTTTTACTTCACTCCATTTATTAATCCTTCACAGGATTAAATAACACTTCACTGATATGTATATATATATATATATATAGAGAGAGAGAGAGAGAGAGAGAGAGAGAGAGAGCTGTGAGATTATTTATTAGTTACAAGCACCTTTTTAACACGTAAACTTTATAATGAATTTTCATCTCACACTGAATACGTACCGAGCAAACGAACGAACTTCTCAGGTACGTTGCCTTCTAGCAACTGACTTCTACCGCCTGAATTTGCAAATTTCATCTATTTCAAGTCTCTGATTGGCTAATCCTACTCCAATAGAATACTTTTATTTAACTTTCAGGTTTTCTAGTTGTTGATTGGCTATTTATAAACTGTTTTAAAAATATTACATTATTGTTTCCAAGAATTACTAGTAGCATCTTTCTAATTCATTATTGCCACAAGGTTACCTCATTGTTACCCCATTGTTAGCAACTTTTGGCCTATATTCTCACAGCTTCTACATTATTAAATTACCTAATCCATTCACATAACATTATTAAACATGTACATAATAATACAAACTTATACAATGTCTGTTACATACATTTTATGTTATTTATACACATATTGCTTTAAGGTGGGCTGTGATTATATTTTATATTATATAGTTAGACTGAAATCATTTAAATGTTCAAAATACTGCCTCAACTTTCATTACGCATTTATACATTTCGTCGTGGGAATAATAAGAATACATAAAGCCAAAGCGGTAGTCAAATCCTTTAAGCTCGAATCGCTATATGATGGCTTTGACATTCCGTTCTCTTTCCATAAATACAAGAAAAAAAAAGACTAGCGATTTTCCACTTGAGAAAAGCATAAGTATTTAAAAATACAAACCAGTAGCAAAGAATATCTCAGAAATGTTTAACTCTGCAAAAAAATGTATTGGCATAAATTGTGTGTCTTAACGAGATCTACATTTTTTTGTGTAGTAAAATTTTGTCCTTCTCTTACATTTATCAGTTATAGGACACTCATTCAGGATAAAGAGGATTTCACAGACTATTCCTAGAAAACTCAAGATAAACATTGTATTCCTCATGAAAATATCTTAAATACGAAGCGGATCGAAAAGTACGGCAGAATATTTTTTTTTTACAAAAAAGTTTAATACTTAAAACAACAACAAAAATCGCAAATGAACTTACACCTTTTACCTACTTTTCGACATAGTCACAAAGTTTCTCAACACATTTCTCCCATCGTGATACCCGTTTCAATATGCCCGTTTCCTTGGAGTATAGCCATGTGCGGACTGCTAATTTCACTTCCGCATCTGTCGCAAAGCGTTGACCGGCCAGGAATTTCTTCATGGAACCAAACAGATGAAAGTCCGACGGTGTAAGGTCCGGAATGTATGGTGGATGCTGGAGAACCTTCCAACCAAATCTGGTGATTTTTCTGACGAACAGCAGCAGCAACATGGGGACGAGCATTGTCATGAAGAATTTTGACATCGTCAGCATTCATGTTGTGGCGTTTGTCACGAAGGGCACGACGCAACTTCACCAAAGTTTTCATGTAGGCTGCAGTATTCACAGTGGTCCCAAGTACAGCAAAGTCCACTAATGCAACATCATGCATATTCCAGAACACCGTCACAAGCACTTTCCTAGCAGATTGAGTCACTTTGAATGTTTTCTTCACTGGGGAACCAGCATGCTTCCGCTCCATACTCGCCTGCTTGGTTTCGGGCGTGTAGTGGTATGCCCACGACCCATCACTAGTGACGATTCCTTTCAGAAAGTCATGCCCTTCTGCGGTGTACCGCGTTAGGTGATCCAAGCTCGTCATCATTCGCTGTCAGGTTCTTAGGCACCCAGCGAGGACTAACTTTATGAAATTTCAACGTGTCATAAACAATATCGTACGCTGCACCATAGGAAATGTTGAACTGTTGCGATAAGGTTCGCAGTCGCACACGCCGGCCGTTCAAAATTTCCGCCTCAATGCCTCTGACATTCGGCGGGGTTGCAGCTGTTACCAGCTTCCCGGAGCGTGGCGAATCACTAAGGTTCATACGGCACTCTAGGAAGAATGCACACCACCTGGAGACATTGCTACGGTCCATACAATCATCCCATATCGCTACATATGTCCCTGTGAATATCAGTCGGTTTATGCCCTTTGACCCACAAATATCGAACCACACCTTTCTGCTCTTCACACGTTGACGACAGTAACATGCGCGCCATCTTTGTTGCGTAGTTCACGCTTCTCTCACTAGAGCTGCACATAAAGCAAAAAATACCCTCTGTAGTGAAAATTTCAAACTATATCTGTGTGAAATTGCAACTTTCCAGCTGCAATATTAAGGCAGAAAAAATCGCAAATGAACTTACACCTTTTACCTACTTTTCGACATAGTCACAAAGTTTCTCAACACATTTCTCCCATCGTGATACCCGTTTCAATATGCCCGTTTCCTTGGAGTATAGCCATGTGCGGACTGCTAATTTCACTTCCGCATCTGTCGCAAAGCGTGGTTTACTTTTCGATCCTCCCTCCTATATAATATTTTAATCAAAATCGTGGAACCATTTTTGGGAAAAAAAAGAATAACGAAACAATTTCCACGTAAATGGTGGGATTTTCTTGAAAATCTTTGTATTACATCTTTGAAAGATACAGAAATTAAATGCCAATTGAGTTATGCCGTTCACAGACACTCGCACACATATGGATCTTTTCTAAAAATGCTTTTTTGTTTTGTTTCAGTGGGCATCAAAACATGTATTTCCGGTGAAATCTCAGTATCGAATTTTTGAATGGAATACAATACTTCCTTTACTTGTTGTAGTACGTTATAGATAAAGTATTTAAGAGCATCGACTTAAACAAAAATAAAGCAACAAAAATTGTTACATTATAGAAACGTTTTCCCTGCGTCATTAAGTGAATTGAAAACTGGATTTTCAAAGGTATTGGAGATATAAATTATGTTTCTACAACATTACGAAACGGGCAAAAAGAAAGAAAGAAACATAAATCCCTGTTTTATTGTTTCCTTGCTCCTCTCCGCTAACTTGTTGAATTTAACGACCCTGAAAACCTGTTCTCAAACCAGTGCCAAAAGTTTTAAAAGATAAGGTTTGTATGATTTATTAACAGGCAAACCAGAATCTGCACATCTTCCTCTTTCGTTTAGCCTGTGAACAATGCAGTCAGTAGCATGAGTTAGTATATGTATGCTGCTTTGGGTTAGAAATATAGATCTGAACCTTCGAAATAATCAACATATTTCATGCTCTATCATTGATCGCTAAAGCAACTTCCTTTCAATATGTAAAACACATTGGACATTAGTACTTTCGCGCATTAATGCGTGATCTGAACTCGTTTGTTATCCTGGAACTTTCATTGTACGAGGCATATTTTTGAAGCAGTACTTTAATATTTTGCCGCTGTCTCAATTTTGAGCATGCGCGATTCATTAGAAAGCCAGACGCAGCT
The DNA here is from genome assembly GCA_030765065.1 of Deroplatys truncata. NCBI lineage: Eukaryota > Metazoa > Arthropoda > Insecta > Mantodea > Mantidae > Deroplatys > Deroplatys truncata. Next base: position 102,603,642 of record CM060985.1, read on the forward strand.
GTAAGCGATCATCACTTTGTGTTTTCCTGTTGTTAGAGCGTTTCAGAATGTTCAGAACAATCGAACGACCCGTCGACTTTAAAGTCGGATCATTTATTCGTTTTCTGTATGCGAGAAATGTTACACCAGCAAACATTCATCGCCAATTGTGTGAGGTTTATAGGGAAACAATCATGTGACAATGCCCGGCCACACACAGCCAAACAAACTCAAGATCTGATCTCATCATTTGGCTGGGAACATTTCGACCACTCTCCCTACAGTCCGGATTTGGCACGAAGCCATTTTTGTCCATTTCTTCATCTGAAGAAATTCCTTTATGGAGAACATTTCAACGACAATTATATTATGAAGCAAGAAGTGTAGACTTGGCCTTTCATCACAGGCGTCATCATTCTTTGACGAAGACATACAAAAATTGGTTTTCGGTTACAACAGGTGCCTGAATAACGATGGTGGCTATGTGGAAAAGTAGTGTGAGGTAATGAATGATAAAGCATTTGGAAAATAATATCCTGTTATTTTTTAAAAATGATCACTACTTTAAAAACACGTCTCTTATCATAGTCACCACTATCGTAATTTTGAACTGCCTATTTTATGGTGACTACAATCTGCATTTGGACGTCCTTTGCTCTGGAGTTAAGTATTCCTAAAATAATAATAATAATAATAATAATAATAATAATAATAATAATAACAGACCAACTTTGTATGTGAAATAATCTCGTAAACCACTCGCTGGAAGATCTGTGGTTCAAATCCCGGCTATGGCAATGAATTTTTCAGTCTAATTCTACCTTTCCAACCTTGTTCTACACAAGGCTTATGTGAAAGAACAATTAATTACCACTGATTGACTTAATAGTTGCTTAAACTATGAAGCCCGGGACTTAAAGTACTTAGACATTCTAAGTTGCCATTTGGTATATCATCTCAAAATGAATTTGAGATCTTCTTGTGGTTTACCGAGAAAAATGAGTCAGTTGGGGAATTTAATGTTGTGCCGGCATGTCATGATACATAGCTCAGCTGGTTAGAGTATCTGGATGTAAACCGGAAGATCCGTGTTTCAAATCCCGGCTATGGCATTGAACTTCTCAGTCTAATTCCACCTTTCTAACCTTGTCCTACACACGGCTTGTGTGAAAGAACAATTAATTATACTTGGCAGTTCTTTCATCACTGAAAAGCCTTGCTCTTTCCAACGGACAATGGCTATAAAACTACAATTTTAACTTCCAAAGGGCTAAAAAGCAACTAAAACAGTATTTACAATGCCTGGATTAGAGAAACGCATAAAATATGTACAAGCGCATTTGAGCATGCGACTTACGACTTTTGCAAAACCTAGCGCCAGGCGTACGAAACTCCGTATATAAATTGGCTGAGTAATGTCCGAATATCGCCAACCATATTCATCTGTTATTGAAGTTTATGGAAGCAAATTACGAAGATTGCACAGTAAAAAGCCTCAAGTGAATTAACTAATATTACCGCGTTTATTTTGACCTTTTTTTATACGTATTATAGGAGCAACAGTTTGTGTGAGTATGCGTGTGTGTATGTGTTATATGTGCGTGTGAAGGGTAATTGGAAGAATAGTTTTTATAGTTCTTTTACAATGTGTGTGTGTGTGTGTGTGAGAGAGAGAGAGAGAGAGAGAGAGAGAGAGATTGTTCCTTATAGGCCCCTACACTCTTGCATCGATTTCGACCAAATTTAGCACACAAACGTATTCTTTAGGACAAGAGCAAATATATTGTGGGGGTATCGCAAACCCCCCTCAAAGAAGAGCAGGATGGAAGAAGTTGGGCAGTGACAATTTTAGGATTCTTAGCCTGAATGGACCTATTTTCTCAATACTTCTGATATTGAAAACAAATACTGTTTCATTCATACCTTTAGGAGCGGTAATGCAACATTAAATTAGTTTTATTTATGGACACTCTTAGTGTCCCATTCTGTATTGGGCGTGAAAGACCGGAAATTTAGCTCAGAGGCCTCTTTATCAGGTTTGAAGTTCTTTTACGTACCGTAAATATATGACACGGGACCACCGACTTTACTTCCTTCTGAAGGAAGCCATGCTAAGGATTTTTACGCTCGAAAAAAATCCATCGCCCTCCGCGAGGTTTGAACCCGCGCACTCGGAAACTAGAGATAGACCACGGAGGAAGTCGGAGCGGTAATGTAAAGGGGTGTTTACCCCTAATGGGAGATGGTGTTGAAAATTGTTCGATTACAGGCACTTTGGAGGATTTTCAGTACGAATGGGTAATTTGACGCATACAGGGTCTTCCGTATAAAACCTGACCGCTCGCACGACGTTTTGCGTCTGGAGAGCACAACATCCCAAGCCGGGCGTGCCTTAGTATTCCTGTAAACCTGTAATTTATAACAAAATTAACTCTTACCTCATAGGAAATACTGGAAATGTCGTCGTTCCGCAGCTAAACATGCATTGTAGCGAGTAAATACAGACTGACACAATTTAGCTTGGCCACTGTAATGTTTTGTATTTCAGTTCGTACGTTTTCCTTAAGTTCCTCCAATGTGTGAGGATTTGTTTGGTATACTTTGTCCTTCGGGGTATCCCACAGGTAAAAATCACACACTGTTAGATCTGGGGAGCGGGAGGACACACACCAGCACTAATCACTCTATCGTCACTCTATCCATGGACTCTTCTGTTGTATGAGCAGATGCAGAATATTACTGAAACCATGAATATGACTTTTCTTCTTCCGCTAGCTGATTGAAAAATTTGATGTGTTACATTCACATGACTTTCTCTACTCTTGTACTAACTATTTTTACAAACGCTTATTCTCCATAAGCTTCATGTTAATCGAGATGTTAATCTTATTGCTAATTTTCTTGTAGGTACAAGGGGAATATGGTAGGGTTTAAGCGATAGTCAAATCTTTTAAGAGCTGGTTGCTATGTGACGCATTCCATTCTCTTTTATGTCCATGACACACACACACACACACACACACACACACAGACACACACACGGACATGTTTCCAAAAATGCTTTTTTTGGATTCAGTGGGTCTCAAAACATGTATTTCCGGTGAAATCTCGGTATCGAATTTTTGGGTGGAAGGCAATACTTCCCCTACTTACTATACGTAGTAGAGAAAGTAAAAATGAATAACGAATTCCCATTTGAGAAAAAGTATTGGAAAATTTAAGGGAATAACAAGCAATATCTCGAAAATGGTTCACTCAACAACTAAAATGTATATGACAAATTGTGCATTTTAACGCGATCTACATTTTTTGTGCAGTAAAATTTTGTCTATCTCTTATGGTTTACCAGTTATGCAAAAGTCGTTCACAATGAAGAATACTTTTGGAGACATTACCAGAAAATTCAAGATATAGATTTCATTTGTCATGAAAATATCTTAAACATATGATATTTGAATCAAAATCATTAGTGCCATTTTTGAGAAAATTAAAATTTTCGAAAAATGTTGCATGTAAAGAGTAATCTGGGGTCGGGAGATTTTCTTGAAAACCTTCGTGTCGTATCTCTGAAAGATACTGAGCCTAAATACCAAGTTTGGTGTTTATCCGACTGTTGTTTCTGAGTTATGCTGTTCACAGACACATACATACGGACATGTTTACAAAAATCTGACGTGTTACACTCACATGACTTTCTCTACTCTTGTACAAACTATTTTTACAAAAGCTTATTCTCCATGTACTTCATGTTAATCGAGATAAACATTTGCAGACTCTATGTTATTGCTAATTTTCTTGTAGATGTAAGGGGAATATATATTTACAAGGGCAATTTGGAAATACAGTAGCCTTTAAGCACATACATATCTCTTAATAGCTGGTTGCTAGGTGCAGCACCATTCCCTTTCCCACAGATTAATACTCTTTGCATATCCAAGACAAAAAAATCTGATGTGTTACACTCACATGACTTTCTCTACTCGTGTACAAACTATTTTTACAAACGCTTATTCTCCATCTACTTCATGTTAATCGAGATAAACATTTGCAGACTCTATCTTATTGCTAATTTTCTTGTAGATGTAAGGGGATAATATATTTAAAGGGCAATTTGGAAATACAGTAGCCTTTAAGCACATACATATCTCTTAATAGCTGGTTGCTAGGTGCAGCACCACTCCCTTTGCCACAGATTAATACTCTTTTCATATCAAAGACAAAAAAATGAATAACGAATTCCCATTTAAGAAAATAAGTATTGAAAAAAAATCTGATGTGTTACACTCACATGACTTTCTCTACTCTTGTACAATCTATTTTTACAAACGCCTATTCCCCATATGCTTCATGTTAATCGAGATATCGAGATGTCAATCTTATTGGTAATTTTCTTGTAGATGCAAGTGGAATATGGTAGCTTTTAAGCGATAGTCAAATATTTTAACGCTGGTTGCTATGTGGCGCATTCCATTCTCTTTGCATGTCCAGGACATAAAAAAAATGAATAACGAATTTGAGAAAAAGTATAAGTATTGGAAAATTTAAGGAAATAACAAGCAATATCTCGAAAACGGTTCACTCAACCAGAGAAATGTATATGCCATAAGTTGTGTATTTTAACGCGATCTACATTTTTTGTGTAGTAAAATTCTGTCTATCTCTTACGGTTTACCAGTTATGCAAAATTCGTTCACAATTAAGAATACTTTTGGAGACATTCCCAGAAAATTCGAGATATACATTTCATTTCTCATGACATTATCTTAAACATATGATATTTTCATCAAAATCGTTAGAGCCATTTTTGAGAAAATTAAAATTTTCGAAAAATGTTCCATGTAAAGGGTAGTCTGGGGTGGGGGGATTTTCTTGAAAACCTTCGTGTCGCATCTCTGGAAGATACTGAACCTAAATACCAAGTTTGGTGTTTATCCGACTGTTCGTTTTTGAGTTATGCTGTTCACAGACACACACACAGACACACACACACAGACACACAGACACACACACGGACATGTTTCCAAAAATGCTTTTTTTGGATTCAGTGGGTCTCAAAACATGTATTTCCAGTGAAATCTCGGTATCGAATTTTTGGGTGGAATGCAATACTTCCCCTACTTACTATACGTAGTAGAGAAAGTAAAAATGAATAACGAATTTGAGAAAAAGTATAAGTATTGGAAAATTTAAGGGAATAACAAGCAATATCTCGAAAACGGTTCACTCAACGAAAAATATGCATATAACGTAAACTGTGTATTTTAACGCCATCTACATTTTTTGTGTAGTAACATTTTGTATATCTCTTGTGGTTTACCAGTTATGCAAAAATCGTTCAGAATGAAGAACACTTTTGGAGACATTCCCAGAAAATTCGAGATATACATTTCATTGTCATGAAAATACCTTAAACATGTGATATTTTAAATAAAATCGTTAGAGCCATTTTTAAGAAAATTAAAATTTTCGAAAAATGTTCCATGTAAAGGGTAGTCTGGGGTGGGAGGATTTTCTTGAAAACCTTCGCGTCGCATGTCTGGATGATACTGAACCTAAATACCAAGTTTGGTGTTTATCCGACTGTTCGTTTCTGAGTTATGCTGTTCACAGACAGACACACAGACACACACACACGGACATGTTTCCAAAACTGCTCTTTTTGGATTCAGTGGGTCTCAAAACATATATTTCCGGTGAAATCTCGGTATCGAATTTTTGGGTGGAATACAATACTTCCCCTACTTACTATACGTAGTAGAGAAAGTAAAAATGCTTTTTTTGGATTCAGGGGGTCTGAAAACATATATTTCCGGTGAAATCTCGGTATAGAATTTTTGGGTGGAATACAATACTTCCCCTACTTACTATACGTAGTAGAGAAAGTAAAAATGGGACGAGAATGTTATTTCGGTACCCTCTCCATTTACTGTACTCTCACAAAAAATCGGATTATGCCTGTTGTGCTAATCGCACATAAAACCCTAATTTTCCTATCATAGAGACGGAATTTCTCTACACAATTTGGATTTTCAGAGCAGCAATAGTGCGTATTTTGAGTGTTCACATGCCTGTCAGATGGAGCACGTCTCGTCTGTAAAGAATACAAAGTGAAGGTCAGTTAATCCTTCAGTCACTGATGACAGAAAGCACTCGCAATAACGCACACGTGCTACGGGATCGCCTGGTTTTACGTTATATGAACATTTGGTTACGAGCACAGGGCCGGACTTCTGGTTCACTTCTGATTCATCTTCGTCACGGTGTTAAAGTGCTTACCTCCATGATGACCTTTGAGTCAGGGGAACATGTGAAAATCACTTGGGAAAATATCTGGTGAATATGGAGGATACGAGAAAACTTTCCAGTTGAATCTTCTGAGCTCCGCCTGGGTCAAGATTCAACTTGGAAGTTTTCTCGTATCCTCCGTTTTCACCGGAGCTTGCCCCAAGTGATTTTCACAATGTTTCTCTAACCCAAAGGTAAGCAATTTTAACACCGATGATGAAGTCAAATCAGTGAACAGCTGGTTGCGAGCAAAGGACCCGACCTGTACAACAGTGACTTGAAAAAAACTTGTGTCACGTCCGCAAAATGCTTGGAAAAACATGTTGACTATGTAGAAAAGTAACAGAAGGATTGAACAATATAAATAAAATTAATTCTACAAAATCAATTGTGTGTAATATTTTTTCTAAAATAGGGAAGCTTACTTATTAGACGACCCTCGTATTATTGTCGGAAAAAAGTATGAACTGTTTTTAAATAATAAGTTTTAGTTCGCCAGCTTAACCTGAAACTATTCGCGCTACGAATGCGTTATTTCGCCAAAGCAAAAGGCTGGTTTCTAACAGTTGTAGTGTTTCCCACCATCATCTCGATAGTGAAGGAACGAAAATTACTGAAATTCTATAGTAGAATTTTCAGGGCTAATGCGATACCTTGAATTGCCCTCGCCCACGTTTTTTGTTGTTTTTAGTTGGGGCAATCTCCTCTGAGCATAAGCAGAAGAATAATTTGTTAGTTCATTTGTTTTTCTTTTCCTGTTGTACTTGTATAGCCTCTTCAACCTCTGTGATCATATCGGAGTCTTTGACTTTAGAAACAACTAACTCTTTCACTTATGTTTTTGCTGTTGGTTTTTACTAATTTTCATCAGAAACGCATTTATATTCACTCCCACTTTCATATTTTCAGACTCCGTGGATGGTAGGTAATGAATATAATTAAACAAATAGTTGCCTGTCGCAGGTTGGAATCAAACCCGGGACCTCTGCGTTGAAAAAGCTAGAACGCTGACAACTCGACTACAGAAGCGTGTTCTTGTTTTCTTTTTCGCTTGTTTCGTATCCTGATCTGGTTAATATGTAATTCATTTCTTGGAATGAGTTGCAGCACAGTTACACACTTTCGAAATACAATTAGTACCCTTTAGAGATGGACCGAGCGAGGTCGCGCCGTGGTAACGTGTGAGCTTCGCATTCGGGAGGTCTCGGGTCCGAGCCCCGGCGACCGCCGACTCTGTCCCTTGGGTTGGTTTTTCGTGGTTTTCCCGGTCAGCAGGTGAATTGGGTTGGTTCCTCTTCTACCATGACTTTTTAGTCCCTCATTTCTTTCATTGTCATCTATTTTAGGGTTGAAGGACCACGTAGGAGAGGTCTGGGGGACGTGTTCGGCGTGTTGCAGCTGGGCGGTGGAGGTGCGCTTTGTAAAGATTTCTTCTCTGACGTCCCTCGGAACTGCTCAGTTAGGACCTGCCTCTCGAGTGGGCGCCCCTCGGCGGGACCCCTGAGAGTTAGGGGCTTGTGGCTGGGCTTGGGCGGCTTCGGAAGCGTTCGAACTGGAAACGTTAGGGACCTCGTTCATGTTTGTGCGTGTCGTCACTGGATCTTGTCTCCCTTCATCCCTTCCTCCCAGTGGTCACTAGAAGCACAAAGGGCCGGGAACCTACGTACAGTGCTCTGTTCCAGTTGTGGGGGCCCCTCCGTTCGTCCCTACTTTTACCCTAAGACTTTGGCCCAAAAATCTTCCTTATTTTCCCACCTGTTTTTAACGATACCCAAAGTCTTATAGTATTTCAAGAAATTAGGAATAATTTAATGAAGTTGTATCCGAGTGGGTCGAAATGCGCTGATTGTCTCTGAATGCTGGTGGGTCATTTAATGAGCTACGGTGAAAAGCTGTCTTTGGTGGTAGAGTGAGGAAGAGATGAAGAAGGAAAGCCGACAAAACTGGCTCAAGTTTAACAACCTAAGTTGGCTAGGAACGATATTACAGTACACACATACGAGCACATAATCTGGTAAACTAAAAGCACTTAGCAACTTTGCTAATAGTTTACGAAATTATACTCGTAGTTAAAATTAAAATGATTATCACTGCTGAGAAGCGCAGTAATATTTACTATGGATAAAGTAACAAATGTTCTTGGCGATGCTGATTTGAAGTTGCTTTGCACGGACGAAAACGCGCCTCTTTAAAATCACAAAGAATATTGCAGTGTAGTCTCACCACATTAATCACTTAAAACAAATATGGGGAAAATACGCGGTTGTCTTTGTTTACATATTCAAACACTATAACATATATATTAATTATTATCATGGTTTCACTCTGGCCATTCCAGTATAGTCTGCCCGCTCTCGCTCTATATAATATGTCTCTTTCTAGTTTCCCCTCCAGCCCCTCCCTTCCTCACAGTGAGACCAACAATACTACTGCTACTGCAAGAGGGGAACTGAGCTGCGTGGGATAACGGTTACAAAGCGGAAAAATGGCCTTGAGTGGACTAGAGAAATTGAAAATACTATAGCTTGTCTCATCCATAAAAGATAGTATGGAAGTAAATGGAATATCTGTGTATCTAACGCATACATATTGTCATTAGCTTCGTCCTTTCCTTTAGCTTTCGTTCCTCTTAGGAACACATTATTCTATGCAGAATATTTTTCTTTGTAAAATTATATCATTTTAGAATCTTAGCAGATTTTTATTGACACATATTTCTAAAGAAAACGGGGTTTTCAGTTAAAGTCCGATATAACTTATAAACTAAAGGGCAGAGTACAACGATACATTTTTCTTAGCTAGTTTAATCTAGTGTGCTGATGCCTATCCAGTTTGAATTCTTTGATTAGCTTTATAATTTATTAAATTAAATAAAATTCTATACTATACAGTAGAAAATACAGCCAGCGAGAAACTTTCTTGTTATTGGTACAGCGGGGACCAAGCAAGAGAAAGTGTTGAGGAGGGTTGGAGGCAGTTTTAAAAAGAAGCCGGGATCCTGTAACTCTTTGCATTTATTGTGTATGACAAACAAAAGTCATCCATCCATTCAGCTAGCAGGGTGCGCCAGGCGCGACGTAGAATTCGGTAAAGGTTAAAAGAGAACTCATCCGGGAATATATGTAACAACCTTTGCCATGTTGTTAATAAGACGTCGTTGCAGCATACTGAGGAGGACGACAACGAGACCAGGAGATAACCGAGAGGCCACATCTCATCGACTGCAAATGGTGACCATCGGCTTTGCATCCACTGCAGGTCGTTCGACTATGTGTTTACCAGTACATAGAGTTTGACCAGCAAGTTTTATTCATCCTTAAGATAACCTTGAGATAAATGCTAATATTTAGACACAGTTCTTTATGCAGAAGATAAACAGTTTATTGTCCATTCCAAACCAGAGTGCCTTTCACTGAAAACAAACTCTTTGTATTATCCGCGCGAAAGTAGTTCGCAAACCCCGCCCCTAATGGCTGCTTGTTGAACACTATTTAATCTATAAAAAGGCGCCCTGCGTGAGAATCATAGTTCAAAATGCAACCTGAGGTAACAATAGATTTTATAAGTATGCGGCAATGAACAGTTTACTTACGTTAATTACAATCCATGGGCAAAAGTGCAACACCCAAATCCGAACCTCCGAAGATGACTCAGCTGCCATATCAGTATCAGAACTACTCTCCAAAATAATGACAAACTTATCCACAATTTCACAGCACTGTCGCACTTAAAACAAGTTCCCACGTTTTACCCTCTTCTATGTTGTATTATGTTTGTTTATATTCTATGCTCGCTTTCGTTACACTTCCCATTGAAACGCCTGTATAATCCGATATTAGTTTTCTAATATGCAATAATGCAAGTGTCGGGTATTTTTGTAATAGTGAGTTGAATATATGAAGTATTGTTTGTTTTTAGCCACTTTTTAACTGTTTCTCGCTTCTGTGTTTGAACAGTTTATTCGCAGTACACGCACCTTCCTCTGCCATGTAAACTCAAATACCACCTGACTAAATCACAAGATTTGACCTGAGCTGAGCTGTGTGTTAGTGTATTATGAATGACTGTTCGCTTATCATATATCCTGTGTTACGCAAAGTGTTTATTCCGTACTCAGATAGCACCTCTGGGAATTCATTGCTGCATTTGTTGTGTATGTAAGAGAGTGGCAGTCGTTTATATGGTTGGTATTATAAAATAATAGCAACCAAGATGCTCTCGGCGTTAGCGCAATAGCAGGCGAAAGTCATATTTTGTAATCTCTTAACAGCTAGTATATATCCATTACTTTTAACGATCAGTTCTTATGATAACCGCAATAAAATGTGCAGTTCTATACCTTTCCTGCTCTAATATTTCATAATACAATACATGTATTAAGGAACTATTTACGTTGGCGTAAGAGTAAATTCTTGGGTTCGTGACAAGCCGAAGCACGTGCTTCTGTTTTCATCAGAGGGAACTCTGGTTTGGAATGGACCATAGTCAATGTCAAAGTTAATCTACTAAGAGTTATCCACCAATTAAGCTGAAGAATATAATTTAGAAATATCAATTGTAGTAACAAAACTAGTAGCACTATATGTAAAAATCAAGTGAAAGCTAAAAAAAATAATTAACAATACGCTTATAGAGTAATTTCTAAATCTTAAATGTTGGGAATCCTTATACGTAATGACAGAACTCTAGATATAAACAAGAAATCTCGCTATTTAAGTATATCTGTGGCACAATTTTAGCACGCAAAGTCGGTATTAAATTTTGTAAACTTCCAACGGTACCAATACTGTTACATGAATTGGATATTCAACCGGGACTCTTAAAAAGAATAGACGTAGTAGAGATTAAATTATTGGGCTTTGTGGCTAGCTACCCTATTTTAATGAAGTGTACTTAAGAATCAGAATTAAATATTTTTAAAGTCTATACTAATATCAAAAAAATAAAAAGAATACTGTAATCAAATTTTATGTTTACAACTGTAAACATGAAATTTGCAGCATTTCTACCAAATTGTAGTTATTTTTATAAAGAAACGGCCTTACTAGGGACTTAATGCAGTCTTAATTGCAAAAGCAAGAGGTTTCAGGTGATAATTATACATATCCGGTTATAAAAAAATTAATAATTCTGCATTAATTGCAGAACTAAAATGTACTGCAATTAATGCAGTCTTAATCGCAAAATATCAGAGGTTGTAGGTGATAATTATACAGAGCTGGTTATTAAAAAGTAATAAATCGTCTAAGAGGATTCAGAGCTAAAGTATGCTGCAATTAATGCACTCGCAAAATAACAGAGGTTTCAGGTTTAAGTTATACATATCCGGTTATACATATCATTTAAAGGCATTCCAGTATAAAGCATACTGCAATTATCAGCTATTAAGTAGGTTAAATCGGTCTCATAAACTCTGTCGTATGACTAGACTAGTCAACAAGCAAAAAATCTGGAATATATCCAGTTATTTGTTCCTTAAATTTTAAGAGTTTCAATCAGCACAATTACATAAACTCTATCACATGACGCTAGACAATTTGACAATAAGGAAAAACACTGGAGTATATTTGTCCCTTAAATCTTAACGAGTCACAATAAGTACAGTCATATAAACTTTCATACAACTAGACGCTTTGTCAACAAGGAAATAAATTTAGAATATATCCAATTATTGTTCCATATATAGTTCCGTGATTATGTTAGAAACACTATTTTAGTACATTATTTTATGGCCACGAATTCAGCCGATTTTTTCTAATGCTTACAAGGAAATAACTTAATTTCTAAATGACTGTATAAAACAAAAGTTTTAAAAACGTTACAAAATGTTTTCCTAGGGCTATAGCTTCTTAGAAACTATATACTCAAACATATAACACACACACTATATATACATACATACTCATAACATATTACATTTCTTGAGTAAATCACCACATCTCTGGTATTGATAGAAGGATGATCGATCAATTCTGCCGTGCGTAAGTGGGCGTGAGACCGGCAGTCGGGTTGGCAGGCCCAGGTCCTTCGGGGCTGTAGCGCAATAGGATAGCATTGGTAGAAGGACAACGCAGTTAGAAGTTAAGAATTTATGAAGACTGTGAATGCTAAAATTAATTAAATTTATATTTTATAATGCGAGTACTTTCATATCAGGGAAGTATTACCTTTTGCGCCATTCATTCGCATTAAACAGCGCCTTTCATATTAATATAGAATTTGTTTTTATCCGACACTAAAATAATTAGAGAGAGAGAGAGAGAGAGAGAGAGAGAGAGGAAAAAAAAAGAATGTTTGAGACTCTCGCGCGTTAAAAGTGAAACTTCTTAGTTCTAACATTTGTTGACGGTTTTATTATTATTTTTTTTAGTTCCATTTATACCTCGTCTTTAACTACATTGGTCTTATCGGCGGTCTTTCCTTTGGAACTTATTGCCTATGGCAATGGTGTTAACTCGTATTCGTTTGCCGTTGGGTTTCTTGTACTTTGGGCATTTTAATCATTAGATCACACACACTTTCATACTCTCATTCATACTTCTAGACTTTGGGGAGGATAGGGAATAATCTGGCCACAGAAAAAGTCCATCCCTCCAGCCGGAAATCGAAGTCGGGACTCCTCGCACAGCAGGCAGGTGTTCTACCAACTGAGCTACGGGACCAGCCGACGGTTTTGTTATTTCAGGATTAGGAAATGGCTATGTGGAATTTGACTGAAGAAAATTTCTCTTAATGAAATGAAATATTTATTTTATTCCTTATTTCGATTACTTCATACTCTAAGAAAGAAAGTATGGATTTTCATGTTAAATATCGCTTTAACGTTAATAAATGCTGTGTATTAACTATAGCTAGAGGTAATAAAATATATAAACCACTGTGCACCATGAATGGCAAGTGCTTGAACGTTGAATCGACACATACAGATCTGGATTTAAATATGTGATAACTGGTCGTTTAATTACTACATTGAAGAATGGTTAACGATGTACATAAAAATTTGGAATTTACATTTAGAAATTCTAAGGATAATAAATGTTTTTGTTGATTTTATTGTATAATGCTTACGTTAGGTCTAGAGTCGAATTCTTTCACCAATTTGGAATCCATATTTTCAGATTCTTATGAATAAAATCGAAATAGTTCAGAAAAAGTTTCTTAGATGTCTTTATTGAGCGAAATATAACTGTGGAAAGATGGTTATACGGGGCGGAATAATAGACTAAAATACACCAATACACGATCACGTTAAAACTTTACTTTATTTAAAACAGGAAGCTCGCTAATACTACACTACTACTACTACTACTACTACTACTACTACTACTACTACTACTACTACTACTAATAATAATAATAATAATAATAATAAAAATAATAATAATAATGATACAACGTATTTACTAATGTACAATATAATACGCAGGTTCCACTGGTCCCCTATACTACGTATTAACATAGTACACATGGCGCATGCGCGTAGACTGTCTATGACGTGTGCGATGGAGAGAGTAGAAACGATTCTCCCTCTCTTTCTTCTCAACTGCCAGTTGGAGTCTCTCGATCAGGCCAACTCATGCATTTCACTTTTCGTCTGATCCAGACATTTGCTCTACCGCGTCTAAAGAGGTTTCGCTTATTTAAAAAATAAAAGAAAAGCAGGGAGGTAGGCAATAAACACAACAGGTTATTTACATAATTGTACAGTATGTGACAAAGCAAACGACACTGAAATATTAGTTAGTACAGAATGTATTCAAGCTGTGTACCATCACGTGCCACACATTTTTTTCTAAAGATTATTTGCTGCAAGGACACAGAAAACGTTTTCTTCTCCCATAATTTGGGAATATTATGTCTATATTGGGTGGCTCACTTGTCTTTAAAACTGATTCCTTCAACATGCCTTATATGTAGGCATCAGGGAGTCTGAGATCCGGGGAGCAGGCTGGATCCGGGAATGTAGTTTTCAAGAGAAATTAGGCGAGCTCCAAGGTATCTTTGAAGAAGGGCAAATGACTCCACCGCGGTGTGGGCTGTTGCTCGTTCACCCTTTCCTGTTAGATGCTGTGCAACTTGAATCCCGTATACAAATCCCCCTAACAGATCAAACCAAGTTTCAGCGATGTTCGTAGTAGACTACGCTTTGAAACCCTAACACCTTTTGGAGAAGTAGTCACTGATTTTCGCTTGAGCTGACGTTCTACGACACGTCTTGTCCCTCTTGGTTGAAATAGGATTGATCAGGGAAGACGGAACTTGTCACGACTAATGCTATTTTGTTATTTGGTGATTTCACATTAAATTTCTCCTCGTGTTGTTCTTTAATATAAGTAATTTTGATCCATTCTTACGTCCTGCTCCGTATGACCGGAAATAATGTTTCACGATAAACAGCTTAAGGGGACCATAATTGTAGAAATCAACACAAAACTGAATTCACAATGTATCAAGCTATTACATATAATAAATAAATATATCTTTGCTATGGAAACTTGCACAGTAATCGATGAGTTCAGTGTCGTATGTTTTGCCACATGCTGAATAAACGACTTCTATTTAGATTTTATTGAATAATTTCGCTTTTTTTTACCTACGTTAGAAATACCTTATCTCCAGCATTTAAAGCAATACTCAGAAGAGCTACAGATATTTTTCTGTACTCAAACATCAAGAATTGGATGCCCAGTCTCTTTATCACGACATGCATCAACAAATATGAAAACTAACAGCCACCTAAGTCGGTAACACCACTATAAACAATGATGATTCAAATGCCTCTCTTCCTCTTTAAGGCTGAGCTTAAATCCTCGACTTTTCTATTAGTTTGTTACTGGCCTAAATGAAGTGCTGATGTGTAACCTTCATTAACAATAATTGTTATAATATCAATAGTAATGTCATTTCTATAATTATAAAATTATAACTAAGCGTTTCAATTGCTTTAGAGTAAACACATTTAATAAAATTAACATTTATAATAATAGTAATGCTTATTTAATAATAGTAATAATATTTTCACGAATACAGAAGCTGATGTATAGAAATTAACGAAATTATATTAAACATTACAATAAAGCAGATTCAGAATTAAACGCAAAAGCTACAAGTATATTTTATCAAACCGCCAAAGAAATGCGGTTTGTCTTGTTGGGTGGCATTACAAAGTAATATTAATAGTGCTTAAGACCCGTCTTTATATATACGACACCACAGGCGATAGACACTACTAATACATGAAATGGAATGATAATTAGCAGAGCAAATTTGAGAAGCAAACGTTCCAACATTTGCCAATTATGAGGAGGACTGACGAAAACCTATAAAACCTCCGTGAGTGAGGTCGTTTCTGTTGGGATTTGAACCGCGGACTTCTTGTTCATGAGTCCGTGTTTTAACAACCTCGACCACTCGTGTGGGTAAAAAGTAAGTGTAACGTCTCTTGACTCCTGATTCTTCACTTTGTATCTACGTGTTGCTCATGCTCCCGCCATTACCATGTATTCTAAAAACTGTGAAACTCTCCCAACCATGTTCGATCCTCACAATTGGGAACCCAGTATCTCATCCTCAAAATAAAGATCGTTATATTATTATTATTATTATTATTATTATTAATTCAGAATCATAAAGAAACGCATATTTGATGCGTTGCATAAACTATGTGCATAAATAGTACCCCTTGCATAATTCTATTAAGCTAATTTTATTGCTACTTGTGATTTAAAAAGCGCTGTGAATGCAATGCGTAATGATCTGTCTGATATATAACAATCGTAAAACTTCGCTGCCGTTTATCATTTATTTTCAGAGCTATTTTACGAATTGCACTATTGGAAGCGTATGTTTCTTTCCGCCTATTTTTAATGCTGATACATATTGGACAAATCTCAGCTCTTCATTCATCATTCAATATAACCAATCTAGTTATAGGAATTTAAACACAAATCCAAGTATTCCCAGAAACGGATTCAATAAAACTTTGTTGTTTACTGAAACCTAGCCTTGATATTATTCTTTGTCCTTTGCACGAGCTTACAAGAAACAAAAGGACCAATTAGCATTTCACAGAGACTGAACAGCGGAAATGTCTAATGCCACAAAGTTGTATTTGACATAAAGTGTACATTTTAATGAGCTAAGTGTTTTTTCTGTATATCTTTTATGATTTTCCAGCTGTATAAAATTTAATGTGAATAATGACCTCATATAATAACGGAATAATGACTATTAAAAATACGTTTTTGAGGGAAAAAAAAGGTTTTTATATAAAAGGTTGTTAGGACTAAGGGAAATTTACAGAAAATAAAATTCGCCTTGCATCCTTAAAAGATGCCTGACAATGAAACATGATTTTTATCCCGCCTTTCCATTTTGCGTTATGATGTTCTGTCTGTCTGTCTGTCTCTCTCTCTCTCTCTCTCTCTCTCTCTCTCTCTCTTTCTCTCATACACACACATATATTTTTCTACTTTTACTTTTTCTATAACCTACCTATAAGGAAGTACCTACTCTGATGCAGCCAAAAGCTTGATATCAAGTTTTGCTGGAAATACAGGTTTTGAAGTCCCTGGATCCAGAAAAACATTTTTAAAAATATACGCACGTGTGTTTGTTTATACCTGTCTGTCTGTGTGTATGTGTGTGTGCCCGCGCGCGCATAGACAAAAATGTACTATCGAAAAAGGGCACTCATGTCTAATAATATTTTTGTGCCTTTATTTGAGTTCTTCCATACTTTATCAGCATGTTGAAGTACTAAATCACCAATCTTTTATTTTTGCGATGTCTGCAAAGAGTATGAAATTTCAAATCCAACGTATGGTGAATTTCTTAAAGATTTTACTATCGCATCAGCCTCCTGCATCCCCGTTGCACGTACAGTAAAATGTGTAATGAAAACACTTCTGCATCTTCCAGGCAATGTAGGGGAGAGGTTCTGATCCCTTCAGCTGCCGTGATGCGAGCGCTGCATGTTCCTAGCACTCGTGGTACTTCTGACGTTACTAGAAGTACGTCGGGTTGAATATCTGAACTACCGGAGCGAAGCTGTTCCGATTGGGTTGGTCTCGACGGGACAGTGGTTCCTAATACCCATGGAAGATTGGGTACGTATGGGCGGAGACGCTCAGGCGGGGTTGTGAGACGCCTTAATGTCCTCCGGTGCCAACCTGGAGAGCTGGCAGACGGTGTGCTAGATCATTGTCGCCCCCACCGAGGTTCTTCGGTAATTTTCCCCTCTGGGGCTGACGCGTGCAAGTGGTGTATTTGCGTAAGGGGGGCACCTTTTTAAGAAATCAGAAATTGACCTAATGGTAAACCCCCACGGGAGAGAAAGTCACTGTTGACGCCTTCTCCTGGGTTGATGAAGGGAGCTTCGGCTCTGATAGACCTTCACAGCACATACATCTTCCAGGAAAGCGACACGCGATTCTTCAAAAACAATCTCTCCACGGCATTTACCTGTAAAATCGTAGTTATTTTTTATTTTTCTAAAAAAATACTCTAATTGTTTTGATTAAACTACCCATGTTTAAGATGTTTCATGACTGTTGAAAAGTATGCCTTAAATTTTGCGAATAGCCTGTGAAATCTTAATTCGGAATGAGTGTTGCATAATTTTGTGTAACTGGTAAACCGTAAGAGGTAGACAGAAACTTATGGCAGGAAATATGTGGATAACTTTAAAATGCACAATACTTCAGAAATTGGTTTGAACTTTTCAATATTTTATCAATATTTCCTTTCTCTACTAAGTTCTTACAGTATGTAGAGAAAGTATTGTATTCCACCAAAAATTCTATACCAAGATTTCACCGAAAATACATATTTTGAGTCCGCTGAACCAAAAAGGTATTTAGGGAAAAAATCTGATGTGATACATTCGCATGACTTTCTCTGCCCTCTATCTTTATTAGTGGGTATACAAACTATTCTTATTAAAGCTCATTTTTCTATCCATTATATTTAATCCAAGCAAACCTTTAAAAAAATTCCTGTTTTACACATTTCGTTACAAATACAAAGAGAACAACGATAGTCAAATGTTTAAAAACTGGACGCTATATCCTGGCCTTAAAATTCCACACTGTTCTCATGCACTCGCAAGAAACAACTGAAAATTGATGGGACTTTAAAAGGATGACAAGTATTGAACATTTCGAACCTTTAATAACGGATATCTCAGAAACGGCTTATGCCACACAAAAAACTTATTTTAAGTAAATTGTGTGTTTTAAGGAGATCTACATTTTTGTGTGGTACGTTTTCGTCTATCGCTTAACGTTTACAAGTTATATAAGATTATACAAAATTCCTTGCGAATGAAGAAGACTTTCTTAGCTATGCTCAGAAAATTTAGGATATATATTTTATTTTTATGTAAATTCTTTAATATGTGGTATTTTAATCAAAATTTTAGAGTCATTTTTAAAAAATCGAAGTTTTCGAAAAATGTTCCATGTAAAGATTAGTTGGGGATAGGAGAACTTTCTTGAAAATGTTCATGTCTCAACCCTGGAAGGTACTGAACTTAAATATCAAGTATGGTATTTATTTGACTTTTCGTTTTTGAGTTATGCTGTTCAGAATTATACAGACACATAGACGCACACACGGACATGTTTCCAAAAATGCAGCTCACTTAAAAACGAAAAGTGGTTAAACATGAAACTTGGTAATTTAAGTTGAGAACCTACCAAGGATGCGACACGAAGATTTTGAAGAAAATTACCTTATATCTTACCCCAAACTACCCTTTGGATAGAAAATTTCTCTTTATTTTCTCAAAAATGGCTCTAACGATTTTGATTAAAACATCGTATGTTTAATCTATTTTCATGTGAAATGAAATATATATCTTAGATTTTATGGGAATAGCATTTGAAGTCCTCTATTGTGAATTACTTTTGTATTAGTTAAGCCGCAAGAGTTAGACAAAATACTGCAATATAAAAAATGTGGATCTCATTAAAAGTACACAATTTATATCAAATACAATTGTTTATAGCGTTTTCTTTTACGCGCGAAAAAATCCATCGCCCTCCGTCGGGTTTGAACCTGCGACCTTGGGAACTAGAGAACATGTTACCACTAGACCACGAAGGACGACGATCTTAAATAACCGGCCAGAGTATGTGATCACAAGCAGAAGCTTGTTGAAGTACTAACATATGGAGGATATAAAGATATTCATATCTCACATTTAATGAATTTTAACTACGTTTATTATTTGCACAGCAGTACCATAAATCATCATCACTGTAGCTTTCGTTTGACAGTTTTCCTCTTAGGGTAGAGCCAAGATCTTTTCACAGCATGTTGTGGTTGGGTTTCTCCAGTTAGCTAAATGACGTCAAAGGTTGGGACCTGAACTATGAGCGCACTGTTGCAGATTTTTCAAGGTGTTAACTCATCTTGTTGAAAGATGAGTTACGTAGGTGCGAATCTCTTGTGTATACGTGCTAAAGGAAGTATTATCGCTGCTAAGATACAAGCTGGTGCGAAAATAAAATGAGAATGTTCTTTAGAAATGCTATATAATCCTCAAGTGAAGAATGGGGGAAAACGTCTATCGGAGTCAAAACCCAACCAATCTCACTATACCCAAGATCCCTTCCATCCAACCACAGGCGTAGTCAGAGAGGGGGGCTATTTCGGGATGTATTTCCATCAAAAACGTTTTTAATTTATATATATATATATATTACCGTTAATTATCTCTTTTTTGTCAAATGCTACTAAATATCGCTTAATCAGTATTAAAAATAGTTGATGAGGTACCTTCACATTACTTTCTCTACTCACGATCGTTTATTTTTTATTTATCTTCAAACTATTCTTATAATAGGTTATTGTTAGACCCATTCTTGAGAAAATAACAAATAATGAACAATAATTTTCCATGTAAAGGGTAACTGACGGTCTTTTTTGTTAATTACACGTCAATATACGGTGCCATTGATGCCTTATTCACCAATCAGAATCGAACTTAATCAATAGTTTTAAATCGTGGTACTCAACAACCAATAACTGATAGTTTTTTTCTTCTACATTCATTTGTAATTCATATAATCTTTGCTTCGCTTTGACTAGAGATCTAGTAAGCCTATTCTTATGTATTTTCCTGTTCACTATTGGCGGTTGGCCAAAAAATGGCAAGATTTGTGCTCTGAGAATTCAAAATATAAAAGAAGCGGTGCAAGGTCTGCCGCCGCGTAACACAAAAAGAAACAAAATGGTGATATGGAATTACTTTTCAGAGTTTTGCGTCGAAGGAAATTACCTTTAATTATTATAAAAGAAATTACCTTCAATGATTATACTAGAAGAACAAAAAAATAGCATCGTTCTTACATTGTAATTATTACCTTACCGAATCCATATCTTGCTGGTAATTTTTCATAGGAAATTTAACTGAGCTTTAAAACGCATGTTTATTGTCATTAGATAATTATTTCTTGACCTTCGGTCTGGAAATAATTAACATGAAAACAAGCATACGTTAATCTCAATTAAAATACCAAAAAACTATCAGCACTCTTGATATTACAGGAGAAAGTCTTCGTTTCGCTTCCTTGAAAGATTTCTAAACTTAAATACAAAGTTTCTTATTTATTTGACATTTCGTTGTTGAGTTATTCTGTTCACACGCACTCACATACGCGTGCGCAGACACAAACACACACGCACACATGGATATTTTTTAGAAAAATGTGGTTTCTGCGGACCTTAAAACATGTATTTTCGATGAAATCTTAATGTTGAGTTCTTGCTTGGAATACACAATTTCCTCTGCTATATGCGTAATTAGTAGAGAAAGTAAAAATGACAAAAAGGTATTAAACTCTTTTAACTAATAACAGCGAAAATGTTACCATGCTAGCCTCCAGTTCCCGAGGTCGCGGGTTCAAACCCGGCGGAGGACGATGGATTTTTTCGGGCGTAAAAATCCTTAGCATGGCTTCCTTTGGAAGGGAAGTAAAGCCGATGGTCCCGTGTCGTAGATTTACGGCACGTAAAAGAACCTCAAGGCTAATAAAGAGGCCTTTGAGCAAAATTACCGGTCTTTCACGCCCAATATAGAATGGGACGCTAAGGATCACATCAGTTAAAGAGCGACCATAAAAAGAATTAATTTCAGTTTCAGCGAAAATGGTTGATATAACAAAAGAAAGTATTTGAAATAAATTGTGTAGTTTAAAGAAATCTATATTTTTGTGTAGCAAATTTTTGTTTATCTCTTAAGATTTCCAGCTATAAAAAAATTCATCACGAAACTGGATGGGCTATTTGCAGAAAATTCAAGACATGTATTGTATCATGTTTGTCTCTCTATTTGCAGAAAATTCAAGACACATTGTATTATTCAAGTAAGTATCCTAAACATATAGTTTTAATAAAATTCCATTGAGCCATTTTTGAGGAAATAAAAAAACTTAGGAAAAGTTTCCATGTAAACGATACTTTGGGGCTAGGGGAATTTTCTAGAAAATGTTCATGTCTTATCCTTGGAAGATGCTGAATATAAAACGAACTTTGGTATTTATCCGACTTTACGTTTTTGAGTTATTCTGTTCACTCGTCGGACGTATACACAGACGTTTTTTCTAAAACAAAATAAAAAAAAATAAAAAAGTTCAAAAGTAAGTTCAAACATTAAAGTCCTACTGTGACTAATACACAATAGGATCAAAAATAGTATCACACAAAAAGAGTAGCTAAACCTTGAAGATGTTATTTTGTTGTAGGAGTTGTATTATATTTCAACTGTTGGGGAGCCGAACTTGTAGTAGTTGCAACCGCACGTATAGAAAACAGTTTCCGGTAGCCTTCGCCCCAAGTTTAAAAAAATATTAACTTTGTAATTTGACTGTTTCTTTAAATAATTTGCCTCGGCTGCGTCAGTATTATTGTTAGAGACATGTATCTCTTTATAGTGTTATGGTGCGACAAGAATGTTGGCTTACACAGATTATTATTTTACTTCTCTCCTTTTGTTAATGCTTGACACGATTTAAATAACACTTCACTGATACAGAGCTGTGAGATTCTTTTTATTAATTAATTACACTTTTTAACACGTAAACTTATTTTTCGTCTCACACGAATACGTATTATATTTCTTGAGGACACTTTTTGCGTCTGGTTAGTAACGCTGTCTGCAGGCAACTGACTTCTGAATTTGTAAATGTTTCTCCTTTTCAGTTTCTGATTGGGTAATCCTAATCCAATAGAATACCTTCATTTAACTAAAGCTTTTTCTGGTTGTTGATTGGCTATTTTTAAACTGTCCCAAAATTTACATTAATTTTGCTCCAATAATGACTAGTAGCATTTAAACTTTCAAATTCATTATTGCCTCAAGGTTACCTCATTGTTACCTCATTGTTAGCAACTTTTAACCTATTATTCTCACAGACCCTACATTATTAAATTACGGAATACATTCACATAACATTATTGAACATGGATACAATAATACAAACATATACAATGACTGTTACATACATTTTTTATATATTGTTACATACACATATTGCTTTAAGGCGGGCTGTTATTGAATTTATATATTATAATTTGACTGAAATCGTTTAAGTGTTAAAAACACTACCTCAACCTAGAAGATATCTAGAGAATTTAAATGTATATAACTGTAGAGTTGTTTGTACGGCATGTATCTTTTTATTTTATCCCTTGGGTGAATGGGATGTAAACTTAACCAAATAAGTGAACAAGCACAACATAAAGGTAGTAGGACTTTTTTACCTATTCGAATTTTCTGTTTGCTGTTCAGTTTTGAAATTGTTATATTAGTACATTTACAAAATTTACTTTGTTTTGTTAAGACATTGATTATGAGAGTGATCTTTGTTCACTTTAAATTACCCTATGAGGGCTTAACTCGTAACTTCCAAAAACAGAAAGTGTCTTGGGGTAACTGGAGAAGAGTTATTACTTGTGAAATACCAGCGAAGGTTACAAGACCTCATCATTACCCAACCTTGCATGAAAGGGTGTTCAATATCGAATTGCATTTAATTCATTTCGTACAACTTATTCTTTCTGAAGATGTTGGACAACTATACTAGACGTTTTTAATGCTGAATGCTCTCATTTAAGCCTTGAACTGTAACATCAGAATCCCTTGATATTCCAATAATGGATCTAAACCCTTATATTCAAGAAATAGGAAATGGAATATGACGATAGTTCTTTAGCTCTTAAACCCCTTCCGCTTATGTCTTCCAAATTCTAGAAATGTTGCATAATCAACTAAGCACTGATTAAGGATAAACATTTTATCCAAATGGCCAAGTTATTTTAAGTCAATCATAATAGATGGACTTTTAAACTTTTATACCTTCTCCTTAGTCTCGAAGCTATTTATTACATAAGTGTTTACAATTGATTAAAGGAATAAGCCCCTAACATCACTATTCAACGAAAGAGGAGAAAATCCGACGGATACGGAAATTCTCTACTCTCTAAAACCACCAATTTAAAAGTTTTCTACATTACATAATTTGTAACCATCGAGAAAATAATCTTATCTTTTGTTAATTATAAATGTTGTTGGAGTACTTTATGAAATTACGCTGGACTCAATCTTCTCTCTTTATATACCCACAATTCATTGGTAATGAATTGATTACAACATACAGAATTAAATTAAATTGAGTTTTATTTATGGACGCTTTTTAACTGCTGTGGTCCTTAGCGTCCCATTCTATATTGGGCGTGAAAGACCGGTAATTTTGCACAGAGGCTTCTTTATCAGACTTGAGGTTCTTTTACGTGCCGTAAATCTACGACACGGGACCACCGGCTTTACTTCCTTTCCGAAAGAAGCCATGCTAAGGATTTTTACGCCCGAAAAAATCCATCGCCCTCCGCCGGGTTTGAACCCGCGACCTCTAAATAACATACAGAGGAGACATAACAGAACGTATTTACACAAGGATTATTAAAATCTTTTAGTATTCAAAGGTTCTTATACTCTGACTTCATTACACATTATCTGCAATCTCCTATAAAATACCAATTAAAGAAATAATTGTTACAAACAGATCATACCGTTATAGATGCGGTCAAGTTGTTTTTAGTTTCGCTCTATCTTCTGTTTTCTGAGCATTTTCCATGCCTTTACTGTTACATCGTGCCTGTCTAAGTATATTACCGGGTAAAAAATAGTCTGCTTTTGTTTCATACGCATTTTCTACGGAGTAACAGCAGCATAAACAACAATGAAAAGCCAAAGCAATTTTAGTAAGCAAGTTCTGTCATGACTCCACCATGTTCGTATTCTTTTTAGCCTTTTGGGAGTTGTAATAAGAAGTTGTAAAAGGCGAAGGCAAGCGCATGCGCATAGGTCTTATGCGAGCCCATTATGCCTTTCAGCGATTTCAGGAGGAAAGGATGAGATGAAAGAAATCGCAGGGCCAATAAAATAAGCCGACAAAGAGTCGACCATGAAGGGTCCTTCGGAGAGAGAACAATAATGACAGGTAATAAACAGGAGAATTCGTGATAGGAGATAATCCGCCCCATCAACTGCCTAACGATCAGGAAAAACAAGAAAAAATGCAAGGTTAGGATGACCGGCCCAATGGGAATCGAGTTGGAGGTCAAAAGTCGCTAACGCCCGAGTCTCTTGCTCTGTAATTATAAGCTTTAGTATAGCCTATGTCCATTGAGAAGAACAGTGCTTTTCAGTGGTGAAAGAATGATCAAAATACACATTATCCAAAAATGTATTCCTCATTCTAATACTAATATAAACACATTTATTATTCTAAATTAGCATATAATATCACCATTAGAGAGAGCATACTTACACCACAAGGTCACTGGCTAGAAAAATTAAGCACAAACATAAAAAAATATTGATGAGGCAATAGCTTGAATGATAAAATATTTAAGAGAGGCTTCTGTTGAAAAATCTTGATCGGATAAATCATGTAAATTGTTACTTTTACTAATTATTTTACATTCAACAGAATTAAACTGTATCTTAAAATATCAAAAATATTAATTTTTTCGGTTAGATTATTTACAGTTAATGCAGATCCATTTGCCACAATCATATAAAACGTCACTATCTATTTTATTTATCTTTGCGTAAATGTAAAATTCAGAGTTTATAAGACCCCACTGTTGTGCTCACGATCACGTTAGCTTTAACGAAATTCAATTTGCCTTACACAACATGAACAGTTTTTGTGTTTACTCCACATTTGATTTAGTTGACAGAGATTGTATCTCAGACAAAAATAAATGCATTATTTTCAATATATTTTCAGATACGCCTTACATATCCCACCTTGTTCTGCACCGTTAAAGTGAAAGGATAATAGCTATAGACATGATTTCGTTAATGGTGTTTCCTTGGACATTCCTTCATTACCATAAAATGATCACTTGTTTTCTTGCATTGCGACAAAATAATGACCACCTTTTGGTAAATATATTATGCAAATTGCTAGCAAAGTAACTGCACTAAACCCTTATTGTGTGAAAGGGTTTGTCCTTATCCATCATAAAAATAACCACCGCACTAAGTAAAACCTTTTGCGTTCTTTTTCACTGCATTAGTTCCACGTGCATTTAACGGAAAATTCCAACATCCATCGTAAAGCAAAAACAGTAGTTACTGGCTATATCTGGAGAGTGCGGTTTATGTTTGGAGGGCAAATGGTCATTAGCGCGGACTATAAATATATTCCACGTATCTTTCCTTCTGATAAGTACTGATTTATACTTTCTCGACATGTTAGAGATGATAGAGGAAGTATTTATTCCACCCAAAAATTGGATATCGAGATTTCACCTGAAATGTAAGTTTTGAGATCTCGCAAATCTAAAAAAGCAGCTTTAAAACAACTTAATGTGTGTGTGAATGAATTATTTCAAATTAATTAAAAAACGAAATGTCAGATAAATATCAAACTTGGATTTTAAGTAAAATAACTTTCAAGGAGGTGACACGAAGATTTTCAACAAAATCTCCCAATTCCCCATTACATGAAACATTTTTGTCATTTGTTCTATTTTCAAACATAGCTCTAACGATTTTAATTAAGACAGCATATATTCAAGATATTTGTGTTACAATTAAAATGTATATATTGAGTTCCTTTTTGGAATGGTCTGTGAAGCCCTCTTCGTTTTGAATGTATTTTATATAACTGTTAAACTACAGGGCGATTTATGAAGGACTGAAACATTTATTTCTTTAATTGTTTCAAAACGAGTTATGCTAGCGACAACTTATTATACCTGAAATGCAGAGGAATTTTGGGAGATTATTTACTTCTACAGCAAATGTTGAAAATATCCTCCATCCTGCATAAGGCACAACTTAACACGTCGTTCCATGTTACTGGCCACTCGTTGGAGGACTCTGTTGTCAATAGCTTGAATCTCCTGTGTAATGTTGTGTTTCAGATCGTCCAGTGTCTGGAGACGTAAGGCATAAACCCTGTCTTTTAAGTAACCCCATAGAAAGGAGTCTGGCGATGTGAAATCTGGAGATCTCGGTGGCCACAGGTTCTTGGAAATTATCCGGCCGTCAAAGAAACTTACAATTAGTGCCATGGATTCATTTTATGTATGGCATGTGGTGCTGTCCTGCTGAAAATATCCTTGATCCAGCTCTACATCGTCTAGTTGCTCAGCTAACTCCGTGAAAATCCGTCGGTCTCTGCAGTGTTCACATTGTTTTAAAAAAAAAATTGGTCCCACTATTCTTTTTGCGGATATTGCGCACCAAACTCCGATTTTAACCGGGTGCATAGGTGCTTCATGAATAACATGTGGATTTTCGCTGGCCCAATAACGTGAGTTATTTGAGTTCACATAGTCAGATAAATGGAACCATGCTTCATCTGTTAACCATGTGATGGACAATATGGCAGGATTTTACACAATGAACGCCTGAAACCAACGACGATAATTCAGTTGTCTATTCTT
Source organism: Deroplatys truncata (assembly GCA_030765065.1). Taxonomy (NCBI): domain Eukaryota; kingdom Metazoa; phylum Arthropoda; class Insecta; order Mantodea; family Mantidae; genus Deroplatys; species Deroplatys truncata. The sequence continues at coordinate 102,630,876 of CM060985.1, forward strand.
ATCTGGTTCCTGTAACTGATGGACAATCATAATCCTATACGGCTTTAGGCCTGCACTTTTCACAGCTCTCTGACACATTGAGTAGCTGTACCAGTCTCCTGCCACAAACGTCTTAATGATTTCTTGGGTGACTGATCCTACGTCAACAACCGTGGGGAGCATATATAAACGAGTTTTGCCTTTTTCACTCACCAGAGTTCCAGTTGTTTCCAATTTGTTTACCAGTCCCAGTTTCTGAACACCAAATTCTCTCTGATATGCCCTTTGAGTAGCTGTAATTGAATTCGCAATTCAGTATTGCTTTACAAGGAAGAGTCGTTCATTTAATATGTAATCCATTTTCACGTTGACTAGAAAAAAATCTCAAAAACACTTGCCGACAATAAAACTAACAATTACAAATAAAACATGAACATCTGCACATCTAGTGACAGGCAATCAAAACTCCAGAACATTCTGCTTAATTTGGTGCTAAAATTTAGGCATTGAGTGAATTTCAAACAGAATAATTAAAGAAATAAATGTGTCAGTTCTTCATAAATCACCTTATGCCGGCCCTCGTATCCGTGGTCGCTGGAGTGTATAGCTTCGGCGCACCGCCAAGCTGAGCGTCGCGGTTTCGAGTCCCGCCATTGACATGGGTGTTTGTGTGTGTCTGTGTGTTGTAAAATTGCGGTAATAAGCGATAAAGAATACAGTAAAAATACAGTCATTATAAACTGGGTAAACAAGGGAACTTTAAAATTAATTATAAGAGGTAGACATGACGTTACTACAAAAAATGTAGAGATACACTTTGTATAAAGTACATTATTCTGTAGTATTAACCTTTTCAAAATATTCATTGATAAATCTTATCTGTAAGTGGAAATGTTATACGGCATCTTTAAAGGATTTTATGCGACTCTTCTTTTTTCCAACTTAGGCTCACTTGCAAGAAATACTGACTTATGCTATGCGAACAGCTGTGTTTTATTGTCCGTGCCATGCTTGTAAACAAATCTGTGCCTCTTAATTTGAAATTATCTCTAATCAAAAGAGAAACATAAGGCGAATATAATAATATTTTATTGGAATACCTATGTACATACCGCGTGAGTCTTCTTATCCTGCGGATTGGTAACTAGGCAACTCTGCATTTTACAGACGATGCGAAATGTAGGTGCTGACACCATTCACCAGCCCGCTGATTAGGGCTACGGTGATGCTCGTTGTTAACGTGCTCTAATAGGGCAATCATGGTGAAAGTCGAAATCACGCCTCCGAATAAATGAGTGTTTTTGGTGATTTCTTGCATTTATTTATGATGGTCATTAAAGCATATTCCAACAAGGGACAATTTGTGTTTTAATGAAATTCACATAATTAAACCAATTAAGTGAAACGACACTTCCATGCCAAACTATCAGTTCTCGTTAAATGTACTAAACATGAAAAGTACCTTCAAGTGGCAGTATTTGAACCTGGGACCTTCACCACTGAAGGCCAACGCGCACACTGTTGTACTACTAGTACAAGTCACTGCACGCACAGCGGTGCAAAGCAGTCATTTCAGCCGAAATTGTTACGACACAATACAGTGGACAGTGTTTACGACAAAGTCTGTACAACGCCGGTACTGCATAACTTCTCAATACGCAGGTTGAGAAGACTCATCCGGTAAATACACAATTTGAAGCTGTACATGAATTTACGCATTGATCCTGAAGGTACGTCTAAGAGAAGTATACAAAATGAAGCTTCTCGATCTCTACAATGTCGCAAAAATGTTAAATTCTAAAATTTATTCTTTAATTGATAAAATATTTGTAAAATATGCGTAGATTTCACAACAATTGTCTGTTTTGAGTTCATAGCCTTTCTATATTTGTTGGAATCAAACAGAAGCATACATTGATCACAGTGTTGGTAAGTATCTCACCAAATGTATATCCGCTATAAAGAAGACGGTTCACAATCTTAGAACTAAATATGCGCTTAAATCTATATTATTTTGTTCTGTTCGTTGCGTATTGGCAAAATATGCGTCAGTTTACAATAATTGGCTATTTTAAGTTCATAGCCACCTACATTTGTTGCAATGAAATGGAAGAAAGTGTTTATTTACCACTGATGTGTTGATCATAGCATTGGTAACCATGTCACCAAATGTTTATCTCCTAAAAAGAAAACGGTACCACAAACATAAAAGTGTTATTATATTATTAATACTGTTCGTTGTGTTATATTTATTTGTTTAATAACACAGATCAACAGTGATTTTGCTGTTTTAGATATTCAAATCTTTTTATAGTAATTTCCATGTCCTGGTTCCAAAAATGAAGCCCATATTGTCGCATCAATACCATTTCTTTCAAAATTCATATCTTCCATTTTTATTTAATTGTGTATCTTTTAAGTGATAATGAACCATTACACTACTACAAAAATGCCATCTATAGGAATAAAGCTACTAAGAGGAAATGGTTGACTGTTTTATGGCACGTGGCATCACATTCTAGCTGCTTGCACCATTTTGTATTGAGAATTCTCTGTTACAGGCCTCAATAGTTGTATAAAGCAAGAAGTTAGCATTTAAATAATACCATTTTTTATCTTTATCATGTGTAACTCAGTACAGCATAATGGAAAGAAGGTGTTGTGTAAATAATCCAAATTCATGTTGTTATATTTGTGGTCGTTTTGTTGTGAAGAAGCAGAAAAAAACAACCTCATTTTTAAGAAAAGCTTACTGTGGAATTGAAATAGGAGATCAATCCAGGTTTTGGGCTCCTCATAATGTGTGCAGTGTTTGTATTGAAGACTTACTAAGTTGAACAAAGGGAAAGAAACAATCAGTACGTTTTGGAATACCAATGGTGTGACGTGAACCTCACAATCACAGTGTTCACTGCTACTTTTGTACACGCGATGTGAAGATTTTAATGCAAGGAACAAAACAGGAATTGTATACCCAAACTTGCCATCTGCCAGTGGCACATGTCCCTGGTCTATACCTAAGCCACCTACAGACAGTAGTGAAATTATTTCAAATACAGACAGTAACAGCGATTCACCATCATCACTTGTGTCCGAGGAGTTCGTTCAAAACATCAAATGCGCCACAACCGTTTTCACATTTGGACGTCTTTCCTGATAACCTGGGGACGGTTAGTGACGAAGAAGGGGAGAGGTTCCATCAGGATATTCGAGAAATGGAGAGGAGATACCAAGGACGATGGAATTCTTCAATGATTGCAGATTACTGCTGGATGCTGTGTAGGGATTTCACGGAAACACAAGAGAAAATCCAAGAGACAAGATATTTGATACCAAAATGAACAACATTTTATTGACCTACTGTTTATAAAATGAATTTAAATGTGATATTTGGCAATAAAAACCCTCACAAATTCATTTGTAGCCGTTATACAACTCATGAGTACGTACATTTTTCGAAGAAAATATGTGAATATTTCATTTTTGATTTGTAAAAACACCTGATGTGATGCAGAAAAACGGAAGTCGTTTTTGAAATCAGCGGTATTGAAATATTAAGAATCACCTTTCAAATGTAAAACAGCTCACAAAAAATTTTAATTTGTAGACCTGTGTAATGAGTAGAGTAGAGCAGAGAGTTAGCACTGCAAATATTAATTCTTGCACACATTGGATTTCATTTAAACTTCCACTAATAATTCTCAAAATTAACTGAATCAAGGTCCAGTTTATGTATTCATAGTCCATTATTTCTTATTAATTTCCTTCATAGTCTTTCCAAACAGCTTGCAGCACTGGTCCCAGTAGTTATCTGAAGTCGTCTGCCCATTTTGTTCTTGGTCTTCCTCGGTTTCTGCTTCCAGTGTACGGGTCCCACATGGTGGTCGACTGAGCCCATCAATCGTGGCGGAGCCTTGCGACGTGTCCCGCCAATTTCGATTGGATTCTTGCAGCCTATTGTGCTACATTCTTGGAAGACGTAATTTCTTGAAGCCTTTTGTTTGAAACTCTGTCCCATAGTGAAATTCCCAAGACTTTTCTTTCCATTTTTCTTTGACAGGTCAATAGTAACCTCTTTTGTTTGTTCGTTAAGGACCAAGTAGTCATGTTTAGGAGTACGTCCATGTGGTATATGCTAAGGTATTCTTCAACAGCAAGATCCAGAATACTTGATGGTACAAAATATTCGTGAAAGACATTCAAGTCCCTTAGGCCGCAACACTATTCAAAATAAAACCCTATTGTAGAGTGGAAAGTTACTCATAATGTTGTGTTTTAAATTATGCGAAATTAAGTATATAAAGATTTTTGATAAATAGTTTCTGCTTTCAACAATTACAGTCTTTAATTCGCAGCTAAAACTGCGATTAGCCACTAGTTATAATATATGTATATATATATATATATATATATATATATATATATATATGTGTGTGTGTGTGTGTGATTGTTGAAATTACAATGTGTTGGGTAAGTCATGTGAGTGTGACACATTCCTTTTAGTTTCTCTACTGCTTACCTATAATAAGAAGTGCAAGTATGGCATCCCACTCAAATATTCGATATTGAGATTTCATCAGAAGTACGTTTTGAGGTTCCCCAAAAAGCATTTTTAGAAAAAAACGTCCGCGCTCCCATGCGTCTAAGTTAGTGTTTGTGTTTGTGTGTGTGTGTGTGTGTGTGTGTGTGTGTGAGAGAGAGAGAGAAAGAGAGAGTCTGTAAACAACATAACTAAAAACCATATGTTGAATAAATACTAAAGTGGTATTAAAGTTCAACATCTTCCAAAGATGCGACATGAAGATTTTCCAGAAAATCCTCTTTCAAAATCAAATTTCCATTACGTGGAAAAATTTTCGATTCTTTTTACTTTCTCAAAAATGACTAGAACGATTATCATTGCAATACCATATATTTAAGATATTTACGTGGCAAATAACACGCAAAGTTTGAATTTTCTAGGAACAGCCTCCTCTTCATTGGGTAGAATTTTGTATTGGTAATTTTGTATAACTGAAATGCCATAAGTGATAGACAAAACTTACTACACAAGAATGCAGATCTCTTCTAAACACACAATTTATTTCAAATAAACGTTTTGTGGCATCAGCCATTTCATTTCCGAGATATACGTTATTGGTTTAATTTGTAATACTTTTGTCATTTCAGTTTTTTTAAGTACTGCCAACCCTTTTTTGTTTATCGCGGTATCATGGAAACAGCATGGAATTCAAGGCCGGTATATACTGACCGGTTCTTAACATTTGATTATGACCATCCCCTTTGACCTAAGGAAACGTATAATGAAACTGTTTATACAAACGTTTATCTCAGTTAACTTGAAGTAGACATAAGAATTAGCATTGCAAGAATTGTTTGTAGAAGGTATATAAAAATAAGCAATATTGAGTAGAGAAAGCCATGTGAATGTTACCCATCAGGGGGGTTTATTTTTTATGAATTAAACGTACTTCACTAAAAGGTCATTGCTTAGGTGAAGTTGTAGGAGAATACGGCAACAAGCACTTTATGTTTGTTTCATTCGATCTTATTACATAAGTCTTTCCGAATTTCTACCTTTGGGATAACAAATATAACAATTTCGACGCAATACCCGCTCACGGCTTTCATTACCTTGTCATGGGTATTCTTTACAAGTTATATTGGGTTCTCTCATAAGTTCGTTCGTTTTGCTCGGTTCCATCTATAGCGCCTGAAAACCTTGAACCCTCTGTACACTCGAGTTATCCTAGTTGCGTAACCATCCCTACGACTTAGAGAACAACAACCAGACTCACTATTGGATATGTCAGTGTATATTTGTGAATGACGTTGGATAGAACGGCGTGAACTTGTGTTTACAAACTATGGAAAACAAAGATTTCCGACATCTTATGCTGTTTTACTATCGTAAGGGTAAAACCGCCTCACAATGCCGGCAGAAAGTTTATGCTGTCTACGGGGAAGATGCAATAACGAAGCAAGCGTGTCAAAAGTAATTTAGTCGATTTCGAGTTGGTAATTTCTCCCTAAAAGACAAACGCCGGTATGGACGGTCAATGGTTACGGACGTGGAAAGAATCATGAAACGATAGTTAACAGTCCACGAATTACAACTCGGTGTTGCCATTGGAGCTCAATTTAACTCGTGCTGCTGTAGCCAGGAAGTTGGCAATATATTGTCGACAATAATGGTGTATACTGCAGGAATTAATAGTTTGTTTACAAAACCTAACTGCCGTAGTTATTTATCTTTTGAACTACCTTGTGTTTAAAGTTTGTAAACGGAAAGTTAGGCAACTACGCTGTCGTAGCTATACTGCGGGTGAGGTGTGTTCCTGGGCGTTCTTAGTGATTGAAACGTAACGAAAAGCGAACGAACTTATGAGACAACGCTATACTATTCATATAAAACGTAATTCATCTATATACTTTACGTTAATCGCGATTAATCATTGCCTAGAAAAGATTTCAGATTTCCAGAGAGTACTGGAAAGTCCTTAGCCTGGGATCCCTCTTGATTTCCATCAACACAACCAAAAGCAGTTACCATGACAACAAGCAAGTTGGCTTGGAAACTGTTTCGCCAATTGTGATGATCGTAAGTGAGCTGGTTTTATATGTTTTACTTTCTCTAGTACTTATGTACCTATCGTAAGTAGGGGAAGTGTTGCATTTCACCCAAAAATTCGATACCGAGATTTCACCGGGTATACGCAGAGGCTCCATGTTTCCAAAAACATAATTTTTAGAAAAATATTCTATGTGTGTGCATGTGCGTGTGTGTGAACAGCATAACTCAAAAGGGTAAAGTGGGTTAATTTCGGCGTCTTCTTAGGATTCGACATGAAGATTTATAAGAAAATCCTCCCACTCCGAACTACCCTTCACAATGGACAATTCATTATTTTTTATTTTCTCAAAAATGGCCATAACGATTAAGTTTAAAATATCATTTGTTTTTACATATTTGTATAACAAATGTGTGTCTTAGATTTTTTGCGATCAGCCTGTGAAGTCTTCTTCGTCCTGGATGACTTTTGTATAATTGGTGTACCATAGGAGACAGACAAAAATCTGTATATCGTTAAATCACACAATTTATTTCAAATAAAATTTGTTGTGGCATTAACTATTTCCAAGATATTCTTTGGTGTTTGTTTTAATTTTAAAATAATTATACTTTTTCCAGTAGTAAGTCGCTATCCGTTTTTTTCTCGTGGTCACGCAAAGAGTGCGAAATTTAAAGCCACTTTTCAAAAATCTATCACTTTAGCCTACTGTATCATTCTTAAGTGTATAAGAAGTAGATAGAAAAATAAACTGTTGCAAGAAGTGTGCAGAAGAATGAGTAGAGAAAGTCATGTGAACAACGCAACAAAGCAAAAATGTGTTTTTAAATTATACATGTCATAGAAGAATCTGAATTATGAAGACATTGAGTATCGCTCGGTGATAAATTATTTGTTTTTGAATTAGTTGAAAAGTAATTTATTTAAATCGTCATTATTATCATCTTCAGGGATTAGGCCTTGAAAGGCTTGTTCCGGTCTCATGAATTGAATTTTTGCTGTGACCATCTTTTCTTGGGTCTGCCAATGTTTCTACTGGCTATAGGTTTATAATTTAATACGAATTTAGGGATGCGGTAATCTTCGATTCTATATGATGTTCTTTTCAGTTGATTCTGTGCTGGTGTATCTTTTCTATTAACTTAAAAGCCCCGAGTTCCTTTCTGATCTCGTTACTTCTATTTTTATCCAATAAACAGTAACCCGCGACGCTCCTCAGAAATCTCATCTGAGGCTCCTATTTCTCTTTCTTCATTTTTTGTCCAACATTCTGAACATATGACAACATAGGCACAGCCATTACTTTATAAAATTTTAGTTTAGGTTCTTTCCTAGCACTTTTAAGGTTTCGTTTTATTGTACTGCATAAAAAATTAATTTACAGTTGTAATTTGCTACATCTTAATTTTTATATACGATACATTGCAGTCTAATTAGTTGGAATTATTCACTTGTTCATTTTTCTTTATAAAATTATTATTTTTGCTCTAATTATATGGTACCTTGAAATTTATCTGGATATGATGGATTATTTGAAGGATTGTCGTCCTTTGTACGCAACCATAAATATTGGATTGCGGACTTTAAGACAAGAAGACTAGATGTCAAAGATGAATATCGTGTTGGAAGACCCACTTTTATACCCACGTAAAAATCGTCAGGTAAAGCTGTCTCATCTGTCATTTTGGGACAAAGAAAGAACTATAAAGACGGATTATTTAGAACAAAATAAAATAGCAATGACGTGTGTAATTTATTATGTTGCATTAGTGATTAATCTTCGGAATTTTTTAAACACCGAGGAATGAGCTCCAAGACATATGCACCCACTCACAGATTCGTAAATGCACTATACAAAATGCATTAAATAGGATATTAATGGATTCACCACACTTCGAATTTATCAGAATTAACCCTTTTAAGCTATTGACTACTTCCAAAGCAGAAAATACATTTAAAACGGCAGAAATTTGATGGACTGAAGCAGTGACAGGTTCTGTAAGAATGATTAGCAGAGAAAAAAAAGTTTTCATGAAATTTCGAAATTCTTTATGAAGGTTTTCCTAAGTATATGAAAGTAAAAGCTGAATATTTTTGCATGTCCATGCAATATGAGTGCGTGTGGTGGGAAGAGGAACTTAACGGTTACAAAACAAGTAGGCGAGGCATCAGAAGGAGTTAGGTAAAGAAAACATCCGCAGTTCCGAATTGAATTTACTAGCGAGGCTGGGACCTGCAAATGCAGTACTGTTTTCATTGTGTTACTGTACATTTCCCTATCGCCTTGCCCCTCATTTCCCTCTGATCCCTAACCTTGATTGTCAATAAAAAAACAGTGTCGCCGTCCTCCAAGCGCATTCATATCGTGACTGACCAGAGTAGTAGTAGTAGTAGTAGTGGTAGTAGTAGTGGTAGTAGTGGTAGTAGTGGTAGTAGTGGTGGTAGTGGTGGTGGTGGTAGTGGTGGTAGTAGTAGTAGTAGTAGTGGTAGTAGTAGTGGTAGTAGTGGTAGTAGTAGTAGTAGTGGTAGTAGTGGTCGTAGTGGTGGTAGTGGTGGTGGTAGTGGTGGTGGTGGTAGTAGTGGTGGTAGTGGTGGTGGTAGTGGTGGTGGTAGTGGTAGTCGTAGTGGTAGTCGTGGTCGTAGTCGTAGTAGTAGTCGTAGTAGTAGTAGTAGTAGTAGTAGTAGTAGTAGTAGTAGTAGTAGTAGTAGTAGTAGTAGTAGTAGTAGTGGTGGTGGTGGTGGTGGTGGTGGTGGTGGTGGTGGTGGTGGTGGTGGTGGTGGTGGTGGTGGCAGCGGTAGCAGCAGCATAATACTGCTGTAATATATGACTTTATTTGGAAATTGGCCATTATGAATGGCATGTAGTGTGCATACAATATTAAAACATGATACAATAAACTTAAAATAAAATGTAGAATATCACACAATCATCAAACAAAATTAAAAATATAATAATTCAGGAGAAAAAAACAGCCTATTAACCAAACTATTTCTTCTGACAATCCAGTAGAGAGCTGACAAGCAAATTTCCCTGTGTTTGTTAGGTTGTGTCAAGTTTTATACCTTGAAGAAGTACTGGTCGTATTTAACGCTCTTTCTTATTGCATACGACACCACAAGGGCTGGACACCGATGTCGGACAAGCAATTTCTATGTATTAAAGCCAGGACGAAAGGAAATGAAGTTGAATTCTTATTGGACTTCACTCAGTGATGTCACAGATTACAAACCAGCCCAACCCTCAGCGTTTGCAGACAATATTTACCAGACCGTGTTTACCTCCCGTAAGTGACCCTTGACGCTGTTGTTTACATTCTTTGCATTGACAATGGTTTAAGTGTAGATAATTTGGAGCCAATGGTCAATAATTCCTATGCCTACTGATGATACATGACATGAAATAATTGGGAAAGAAAATTCGGGAAAAAACGTTCCAAGCCTAGGGTAAAAAATGCCGGTAACCTTAGGGTACTGGCATTTGCTATTTATGAACAGTGAGAAAAACCCGGGATAAACCTCAGTCAGGAAGACGATTCTGATAGGATTTGAACTGCAGATCTCCCGTTCAAGATTCCGTGCCTTAAAACCTCGGCTACCCTTGTCAGTGTGGCGTTAAGGTGATCTGAACCCATTACTGATCCAGGGCTTTTTTATACATGATACAGCTAGCTACTCGCCGTGTCCTGTTGCTAATCTAAAGAATGCCATTGCCTCCTTTCTTGATTTATTTTTCCCCATACATTTAATAGTTTATACAATTTATTCTCTTTTTGGACATTCACAGACTTTTCCCCATGTTTAAGGTTCTGACAACTTTTCTTAGTTAATCCTCAAGGATTTAATTCCTATGCAAGTAGTAGTGCATTTTTAGCTAATTTATATGTAACGTCGTGGGTAGGGCATCCATTGGAATATAAGTTTCCTTTAAACTTTCTAATTGTTGTAAATTGTGTGTAATATCCTTGAACCTATTAGAGTGGAATTTGTTGTTTGAGAATATTCCTTAATTGGTAGCCTTCGAGTCTGCAAGTATAATTGCTTTTTCGAATGTATGGATTCTGTAAATTAAGTTTTACTGAGTTCTTACTTGTCCGTCAAGGTTGCTATGGTATCTACCCATTAAATGTATTGTGAAAACAATCTGTAAAAAATTCCAGCACCTGCACCTACATCTTAGATCTATCATTGTATACCCTTAACTATTGATCTTCAGGATATTTTTCATTCAGCGTGCTTAGAGTATTGCATTATTGCTGCATTTGAGTCAGTTTTTGTCTGGAAGACATAGGCTCACATTGATCGAGGTAAAACTTTGTGACATAGTATATTTCAGATTGATACTTAGTGTTTTCAATATATTTCTGGTTTCAGTTATAATTATTATGTTTCCAATTGTTCATTATAGTTTACTTGGGGTATCCAGCTTGATTTTTTGCGAAGTTTCCAGTTTGATTAGTTTCACAGCGACTTGTTTTTGGATTTCTTTCTTGATTGGAAGATTATTTAAATAGAGCTATAATGCCATTGCTCCATAAATTAGTCTTGGTGGATTTGATGTGCTCTTTCTAGTTGACTCAGGCGTATTTTATTCGCTGTAGCAATTGTCTCGCTTCCATACTTTATTGTAGATTTTACATATGTAATGTGAAGCATATTTTGGACATTTCATTAAGTTTGTTTGGGTTTTCAGTTGTTTCTCTCACTTGTTCTTCTCAATTGAAGTTGTTATCAAGTATTGCTTGTTGCTTTTTTATCATCCAATTTAAGGTTGAAATTGATATTCTCATGTTTGTCTGTTCAGAGTCTTTTGAGCCAGTAAGGAGGGAAATATAACAACTGCTGGCACGCGGCCAATTAGGCTTCGGTTGGCTGTTCTTTGTTACAGCTACTGTGCCAACCATGCGGATTCCTTATCTCCCCCTTCCACTGGCTCAAAAGACTCTGAATAGACAATAATATAATTTTGGTGTTATTTACAGATTATACTGTTCTCAGGTGTACAGTATTGTTTGTTAATGATTATCTTTTGGTTTCTTACTCCTATTATTTGTTGATATCCAATTAACAATGTCATCAGCGAACATGCTAACCTTTATATCTGAACTCTTTTTAATGTTTCCTTTTTTAACTTCTTTAATTCATTTATATTAATATATTAAGATAGGCTAATGATATAATCAACAGAGTTGCACTGGATGCAGCGCTATTATTATTATTATTATTATTATTATTATTATTATTATTATTATTATATCTTACTGGCTCCTATATGCTACAGAAACACAAGTTAAAATGAAAATAAAATGCTATAATTAATGGCCAGGGTGAGCTCCACCATCATTGTCATATGCGAGAAAACAATGAAATGTTTTTGAAACACTTCTATTTTCCAGGTTACATTAATTATTCTTTAGGCTGATTAATAGTTATGCAAATAATTAGAAATATAAGGCATTTATTTTGAAATACGTATGAGAAATACTAATTTTAGCTTGGTTTACCGCGCTAATTCCAACATAAATAGAGCGTTTTCTCAGACACTATGAACTATAATTACACTAAATTTTAGATTTTTAAGCACACTTCAGCGATATCACAGATCTGTTGTCGATGGGTGATTAACAGTTTGTTTTTAAAGACGTGAGGAAGGTTACATGGCATAAATGTGTATGGTTACAAGAAAATCCGAATTTTCAAAATTAATTAATTAATATATGTACTCGTACTATCTCAAAATTGGTACAACGAACTTAGGACACTCGAACTGAACGGGATGGCTCAGGCGGTAACGTCTGTGGCCCGCATTTGAGAGGTCGTGTGTTCGATTACCGCGGCCGACCTTCTTGACCCCTGGGTTTTTTGGGGGTTTCCCCGGATCGCTAGGCGAATGCTGGGAAGGTTCTTTACATCCCCGTATTTCCTGTCCCTCCTTTTCACCCCATTCTCATTTTATTCATATTTCACCGGCTTGGTCTGTTTCAGGGTTAAAAGTGTCGGTGGGAGTCTCAGCGTGGCGTGAAAAGGATGCTCTATGTAACACTTCGTCCCCGGAATGGGGACGGTCTCCGAGTCCGGGCCCCCCAGTAGGATGTGCAAGACTGCAGGGGGAGGGGAGCCGGTTGTACTAGCTGCCAACTGGGGAGTTTCAATCTGGAAACAGTTAGGAACCCTGCCCTCTGCCCTGTCGTGTCTCCTGGTCTGGCCGCCTTCTGTCTCCTCTCACCTCATCCCTCCTTACCGAGGGCGCCCGTCAGGGGCTCAGGCACCAAAGATCTTCAGGTTGAGGTGTTAGGTGCCCCTCCGTCCCTAGTCCTAGCCCTAGGACACTCGAATGTCGAACCTCAGAGGAATTTGGTCAGAGGGCTGATATAGTTTCTCAATAAATGGTCTGCAAACTTCAAGATTTTAACATCCATGAAATGGGTCTTTTATTACTTACTCTACTCTACTTACTCTACTACTTGGGGAGTAGGAGCGTAAGTAGGGCAAGTATTGCATTCCACAGAAAAATTCGATACTGAGATTTCACCGGAAATATATGCTTTGAGGCTCCTGAATCCATAAACAGCATTTTTAGAGAAAGGTCCGTGTGTGTGTCTGTGTGTATGTGTCTATGAACAGCATAACTCAAAATCGAAAAGTCAGATAAATACCAAACTTGGTATTTTGGTTTAGTATCTTTCAAAGATGAAAGATTTTCAAGAAAATCCCCCCACTTCAAACTACACTTTACATGGAGCATTTGTCGAAAATTTTGATTTTCTCGAAAATAGGTCTAACGGTTTTGATTAAAATCTCATGGGTTTAAGATATTTTCATGGCAAATGAAATGTATATGTTGAATTTTCTGGTAATGTCCCCAAAAGTCGTGTTAATTCTGAATACATTTTGCATAACTGGTAAACCGTAAGAGATAGACAAAATTTTACTACACAAAAAATGTAGATCTCATTAAAACACACAATTTATCTATATACATTTTTTCCGAGATATTACTTGTTATTTGCTTGAATTTTTCAATGCTTATACTTTTTTCAAATGGAAATTCGTTATTTGTTTTTTACTTTCTCTACTACGTATAGTAAGTAGTGGAAGTATTGTGTTCCATCCAAAAATTCGATACCAAGGTTTCCCGGGAAATATATGTTTTGAGGCTCCCTGAATCCAAAAAAAAAGCATTTTTGGAAACATGTCCGTGTGTGTGTTTGTCTGTCTGTGAACAGATAACTCAGAATTCGTTACTCAGAACAGGGAATTCGTTATTCATTTTTTGTCTTGGATATGCAAAGAGTATTAATCTGTGGCAAAGGGAATGGGGCTGCACCTAGCAACCAGCTATTAAGAGATATGTATGTGCTTAAAGGCTACAGTATTTCTATATTGCCCTTGTAAATATATATTCCCCTTAAATGTACAAGAAAATTAGCAATAAGATAGAGTCTGCAAACGTTTATCTCGATTAACATGAAGTAGATGGAGAATAAGCGTTTGTAAAAATAGATTTACAAGAGTAGAGAAAGTCATGTGAGTGTAACTCATCAGATATTTTTTTACGTCCTGGACATGCAAAAAGAATGGAATGCTCTACATAGCAACCAGCTCTTAAAAGATTTGGCTATCGCTTAAAGCCTACCATATTCTCCTTCCACCTATAAGAAAATATGCAATACGATAGTTTCTGCAAGCTTTATCTCGACTAACATGAAGTAGATGGAAAATAATCGTTTATAAAAATAGTTTTTACAAGAGTATAAAAAGTCATGTGAGTGCAACACATCAGAATTTTTTATTTAAGGTCCCTCGGCAGAAAATAAAAAAGTGTCGCAGCGAGTTGTTTGGGGAAGACACGTAGAGGAGCAGTGCGTGGTGATGAAGCTCCCAGCGATATGTCTTCTTTCTCTCAAGCGATGAAGTTAAATGCAGCATGTTTTTACTCTTTTGCTTCTAAGTAGCCATGGACACGACATTGTTCTTGCTTCGACATGCAGACTTGGTCTTTTGTTTCCGTACTATAGCCATTGGCACGTGATTCATCTCTGGTTAACCTTTCTGAGGAAATCCGGCTCATCATTAGCGGTCTCAAGTAATTTCTTTCCAACTACATTGCACGCAATTCCTTGAGAGAGCACTTGTGGAACGATTCCGTCCTTACTTCTTTCATCATAGTTGCTGAGATAGCAATATCTCAACCACCGAGAGTTTTTTTTTCTTTTTTATTTGTTTTTACTGGAAATATCACCCGTATGTCCATCCTTCAGGGTGACTGCTTTTTGAAGGTCTTCCAGGATGCAAACCGCCTCGACTCTCAGCTGTCCTTGAAGTCTCAACGCCACAGCTTACCTTCACTGCACAGAGTAATTAATCTTGGAGGGGCTTTTTAATATTCAAACAATTTTTGAAAATAAATGCATAGTTTAGGAACAAGCATCGCAGGTCTATTGGTTGAGTCTGCATTTATAATGACACTGAAGGCGTGTTCAGTCCAATCTTAACGGGACAAGGTACTCTGAAATGATACAAAAATCAATTGTTTTTTGTTTTAGGCACCTAAAAAATCTCTATTAATTCTAGTTTCAGAAAATATATACTTTTGGGGGGTTAAGAGGTTTTTTTTAGATATTTAAATTGCATTTAAATGCTAGTCTGCATTCCTTTAAAGCTGTCGTGCAATGCCCCTTTTTAGAAGATTTTTGTATCTTTCAACAACGAACAACTATATCATGTCCAGCGAGCAGTTTTCAGCAATCAAAAGAGGCCAGGACCAAGAGAAGGCAATCAAAAAAGCTGCAGTAGTCCAGGAATGAAGGTGCAGATGATTATGATCCTGGAATGCACTGAAGTGTGTCAGAATTTTAATGTTCAAACTTTAAATTCAGGTTTCTCAAAACAACATTTTTGGATACTTATGCACCTTTTTCTCAGAAAGTATGAGAGGTACAAAGCTGAAATTTTCAGTACATATATATAACACATAGCTAAACTTTCTTAACCACGATCCTAATTTTATAATGTATATTACTGATATTAAGAAAGCAACAACTTTGCAAATTTTCCGCATTTTTACTTTGAAATTAATTTTCTTTTTCAATTACTAGTGAACTGATTATTCATAACTAAATAATTGAGGTTCAGAAGATAGCTGATTATACAAATAACAAGCATGCAAAAGTGTAATTCTGTATTAGAAGTAGTGTCGGAGAAAAAGTTACTTGAATTGGCATGTTTTAAGAGTACATTTTATTATTTTTCTGCTGAATGAAATAATTTTTGCGGGCTCAAGTACATAAGCTATCAATGCGAACAGCTACTTGAAATAATTTTCATGATTTATAGAGTAACTCATAAAAATTTGATGAAAAACCATCGAGAACTTTAAGAGCAGTGGTAATTTAACGCACTTAAGGTGTAATTTCCATGTGTTCAGACTACCTTGTCCCCTTAAGCGTACCAAAAATGATCCCAGCACTTGATTGTAATTTGGAAGGATTGATTTAATCCTATGCACGGGCGTTATCTATATTCAATGAGAGCTAGTACTTCTAAGCAGCAATGATGTTTTCCGAGACACTTCATGACATGTGGGCTCGGTACGCATCGTCAATGTTGCTTGTGTAACTGGATAGCTTTATCAATCTATAAAAAAAAGCGTGTGTTAACATTCACATGACTTGCTCTACCCACTATCCTTTACTTTTATATAACTTCCACAAACTTTTCTTACGAAAGCTTATTTTTCTATCTATTTCATGTTAATGGAGATAAACCTTTACATAAATAGTTTGATAACATGCTTCGTTGTGGATATAAGGGGAATAAAGGAATCTGAAACGATGGTCAGATGTTTGAAATCTAGTTTTTATATGCCAGCCTATACTCTTCTATACTCTTTCCATGTCAGCACAAGAAACAATACAGTACTTTACAAAAATGAGAAAATATCGACAAATTCACAGTAACAACGTACATCACGGAAATGGCTCCTATGGTTTACCAGTTATGCAAAATTATACCAAATTCCTTCCGAATGAAGACGATTTCAGAAACTATTTCTAGAAAATTCAAGATACACATTTTGTCACATTTTGTTAACATGTGGTATTTTAAAAAATCGTTGGAGCCATCTTTGAGAAAATAAAACTTCTAAAACTATTCCAAGGTGGCTTGAAATGGAGTTTTTTGGCTAAAAAACTTCGTGTTGAATCTATGAAAAATGCTGAACCTCAATACCAAGTTTCGTATTTATCGGACATTTCGTTTTTGGGTTATGCTGCTCAAAGCACATACACACACATCCATAGACGCTCACACGGGTGTTTTTCTAAAAATACTTCTTGGGTGCAGGGAGCCTCAGAACATGTATTTCCTGTGAAATCTCAATATGGAATTTTTGGCTGGAATACACTACTTCCTCCACTTACTGTGAAAGTAAAAATGTCAGCGACGGCACAGCAGAAACAGGGCCTCTACAGTTTCCAGATATAAACGGCCTGGCAGTTCGGACATGCAGTTCGGGTATCCCGCCCTACACGGGGTCCCACCCCCCAGAGGACGGTCCTTATAGCCCGTCAACCAGCCGAAGCCAAGGGAAGAGAAATTGCACAGAGAGCATCCTTTTCCCTGCCATGCTGCACTGAAACACCATCGACGACGCATTCAATTCTGAAATAGACCAAACGGAGTGAAGAATGAATAAAATGGTTAATGAAACGAAATGGAGGTACAGGAAATTCGGAGGATGAAATAAACCACCCAGCATTCGCCTAACGACCCAGAAAAACCGCGAAAAATGCATGGGTCAGAGTGGGTTGTCACCGGTAGCGAACCTTAGACCTCCCGAATGCCTGCCATCTCGCCGGGTTGCTTCCCTGATAGTAGCCACCCCTCCACCCACATGCTACCATTTCCAGACTAACCATTAAATAGAATGATTTTTTCCAAGAATGCAAGTAAAGGTTCTCAGTTGAATAGTGAAATTTCTGATGTTTGAAAAGTTAATCTTATGTACAATGTCAGTAAATAAAACCCTTGGTATACTCAATGTAAAAACAAGAAAATGACTAGCATAAAATGACGTAATAAATGTGTATTTTCATAATCTGGTACCCGTGATAAGGATTTATATACGAGCAGGTGTTGCCGCGGTATATGACTTGCATTCAGGAGGTCCCGTGACCGCCCACTCTGACCCTGGGTTTTTCGTGGTTTACCCGGGTCGGCAGGCGAACGTTGAGGTGGTCATCATCTACCGCAACTCTCTGGCCCCTCATTTCCGCACCCGCTATCTTCCTTGTAATCTTTTCAGAATTGTAGAACCAGGCGAAGGTGTTCGCGGGTTGCGTGCGCTCTGTGAAGGTTTCTTCCTGCCGAAGTCCAGGTACCGCTCGGTTGGATTCTCGCTTCTGGTTGCTTTCGTAGGCGCTTTTTCGAGGGGCCCCGGAGACTCGGGGCCTGTGTGGAATCGGGTGGCGTTGGAGTTCAGTCTGGAAACATTGGAACCCCGTCCGTGTTTGCGCCCGTCATCATCCGGATCTGATCGCCCTTCGAGTCTCTCCCCTTATCCCTCCCTCCTAGAGGTCACGTTAGAAGCACAAGGGGCCGGATGGCCTGTGTATGGGTCCGTCTCTCCCTTCTTTTCGTCAGTACCTTTACCTTTTTTAAAGACTTATGTATACATTAGCAATGCTAATAATTAAAAGATGACATGTCATCAAAAGTTGGACCCTGGTTATGATACTTATAATGATGATGATGATTGAAGGACTGAGATACCGAGCTCCGGAATTCCTGACAGCATGTAGATTATCATTGCGGATAAACCATGGGGCTCCAGTCGTTTATCTTAAATAACGGTTTTGGAGCCGTTGAGTTCTATACATTTTTGTACGTGAGGCAGATCCCAATATTGAGCAGCCATGTTGGTCTAATGAGGAAAGTATAGATGAGCTTTTAATGTATTAATGCCAGTGTCGATTTCCCAGATATTAGATATTTCACTTGTGTAATTTTGTGTCTGATTTCTTACTGCATGAGAGATATGATTATCCCACATAAAAAGATTC
Source organism: Deroplatys truncata (assembly GCA_030765065.1). Classification (NCBI taxonomy): domain Eukaryota; kingdom Metazoa; phylum Arthropoda; class Insecta; order Mantodea; family Mantidae; genus Deroplatys; species Deroplatys truncata. The sequence continues at coordinate 102,649,486 of CM060985.1, forward strand.
GCATGAAGAAAAAGGCCGAGATACGAGAGCTGTCCCATAAGTACCCGACCTAACAAAGAAAACGAAAAAGTTTGGGAAGAAACATCTTTATTTCTCTACAGAGTCTCCTTTCAGGTCAATACACTTTTACCAACGATGTTTAATAGCTTCGATACCCTGTTTATATTGAGAACCTTCGAGTTCTGCAAAATAGCCATCAACTGCAAACTCCACCTCTTCTTCATTGTTGGCAAATGTCTTACCACCAAGCCATTTCTTCAATTTGGAAACAGAAAATAATCAGAGGGGGCCAAATCTGCCGAATAGGGTGCATGAGGAAGCAATTCGGACCTTAAATAATTGATTTTGGCCATGGCGATAATGGATATGTGAACTGCGCATTGTCTTGATGAAACAGAACTTTCTTTTCGCTAAATGCGGCCATTTTTGCTTGATTTCATCTTTCAAATGCTGCAATAAGTTTGCATAATACTCGTCATTGATTGCTTTTCCTTTTTGAAGATAATCAATGAAAATTATCCTACGCGCATCCCAAAAAACTGACGCCATGACCTTGCCTGCAGATGGAACTGTCTTCACCTTCTTTGGAGCTGATTCTCCCCTTTCAATCCATTGTTTTTACTGTTCCTTCGTCTCAGGTGTAAAGTGATGGCCCCATGTTTCATCCATGGCTATGAATCGACACAAAAACTCGGCTTTATTGCAACGAAACATCTTCAAACACTCGGCTGAAACATCCTCACGACGCTGCTTTTGTTTCATTTTGAGTAAACGCAGCACCCATCTTGCGCACACCTTTCTCATGTCTAAATTTTCAGTTAGTATGCCATGTACAGCACTTTTTGAAATTCCTACGATGTCTGCTAGCTCGCGCACTTTCAGCCGGCGGTAATCCAATACCATTTTGTGAATTTCCTTCACAATTTCTGCGTGGTCACCTCATTTGGTCGACCACTGCAGTGTTCATCTTAGCAGCTCGTACGGCCTCGCTTAAACTCTGTCACCCAATACTTTACTGTTGTAAACGAAGGAGCAAACTCCCCCAGAGTAGAATTCAGCTCAGTTTTAATATTAGTTGGACTAAGACCTTTCAAATGAAAGTACATCTTGTATCACATAACGATGGTCAGTTTTATCCATGTTTACAAATTCGCTGAGAGCGTTCACTATTGATGACTCCCAAACAATTACTAAACAACGTAGCATCATCAAACTGCAGAATTAAGCTTTAAAAGGTTGGTACTTTCTACCATACTCATTTGTTTGAAATAACAACCGCTATATATACGTCAGATCATGCACTTCTGGGACTGCCCTCGTATGTTGATGAATCCGACACGGTGTTCCGTTCTTCCCGTGGTAGCAGGATTACCAGTTAAACGCCGCTTGTAAGTGGGTTTTGGATTTGTGATGATTCATTTTTACACGCCAATATTTGCACCATTGGTGAACACTGTCGCAGACGATTTGGGTTGCTGTAGATTCACAGGTTTCTTCACTAATAACTGCCAACGAAGTGTGAAATAGTTGTTTTGTTCTGGGAAATCATGTGAAGTACAAATAACTACCAGATCGTCAACGAAGTGTGCAATAGCTGTTTTGTTGTGGGAAATCATAAGTGTAAAGTACTAATAGCTGCCACATAGCCAGCGAAGTTTGCAATAATTAAGTTGTTTTGTTGAGGGAAATTAGAAATGCAAATAAAGTATATAAAAAGTGTTCTTAACACACTTCCCTGTGGTACATGAGTATATAAGAATGGTTTAGAGTGTGCTGTGTCATATGGAATGAAGGAAGTTGCATAGTCGTAGATATGACTGGATGAGTCTCGCGCTAATTAGATAGACAGACAGACAGGTGGGTAGGTAAGAAACACGTAAACACGTTTCTCTTAGCCCGAAGAAGCGCTTTACATCGATATGCATAGTCTTACTAAGTAAGCATAATACAAATAAAACTAAAATTAACTCATGCTTTATAAAAATGCTCGTACATGCCAATTTTAATATGCTTAAAGGAAAATTTTACAAAAAAAGCACAAAATGTTCAGTCATATTGTAAGGGTGTGATGTCAACGAAAACAATTTTAAATAGCGACATATTATTTTTTCATGTTTTCCTAAACATTATTTACTTGCATGAACAATTCCATTTGTCTCACACAAAAGGTCTGGTTACTATGGGAACGAATCTCTCTTCTTCTCATTGCTTTTTACTTTGTCTACTACGTATAGTAAGTAGGGGAAGTATTGCATTCCACTCAAAAATTCAATACCGAGATTTCACCGGAAATACATGTTTTGAGACCTCCTGAATCCAAAAAAAAGTATTTTTGGAAACATGTCCGCGTGTGTGTCTGTGTGTGTGTGCGTGTGCGTGTGTGCGTGTGTGTGTTTGTCTGTCTGTGAATTGCATAACTCAGAAACGAACAGTTGGATAAACACCAAACTTGGTATTTAGGTTCAGTATCTTCCAGAGATGCGACACGAAGGTTTTAAAGAAAATCCCCCCACCCCAGATTACCCTTTAAATGGAACATTTTTTCCAAAATTTTAATTTTCTAAAAAATGGCTCTAACGATTTTGATTAAAATATCATATATTTAAGATACTGTCATCGTTATAATAGACACTTTATGTCATATACGTTTTTTGTTGAGTGAATCATTTTCGAGATATTGCTTGTTATTCTCTTACATTTTCCAATACTTCTACTTTTTCTCAAATGGTAATTCGTTTTTCCTTTTTTTTTTTGTCCTGGTAATGCAAAGAGAATGCAATACTCCACATAGCAACCAGCTCTTAAAATATTTGACTATCGCTTAAAGCCTATTAATTCCCCTTGCATCTACAAGAAAATTAGCAATAAGATTAACATCTCAATATCTCGATTAATATGAAGCATATGGAGAATAAGCGTTTGTAAAAATAGTTTGTACAAGAGTAGAGAAAGCCATATGAAAGTAACACATCAGGTTTTTATAGGTACGAGGGCAGTCCCAGAAGTACCCGACCTGATGGATGGTGATTGTTGTTGCAAACAAATGACTGTGGTAGAAAGTACCAACCTTTTAAAGCTTAATTCTGAAGTTTTATGATGCTACGTTGTTTAGTAATTGTTTGGCAGCCATCAATAGTGAACGCTCTCAGCAAATTTGTAAACATGGATAAAACTGACCATCGTTATGTGATACAAGATATACTTTCATTTGAAAGGTCTTAGTCCAACTAATATTAAAACTGAGCTGGATTCTACTCTGGGAGAGTTTGCTCCTTCGTTTACAACAGTAAAATATTGGGTGACAGAGTTTAAGCGAGGCCGTACGAGCTGCTAAGACAAACACTGCAGTGGTCGATCAAATGAGGTGACCACGCAGAAATTGTGAAGGAAATTCACAAAATGCTATTGGATGACCGTCGGCTGAAAGTGCGCGAGCTGGCAGACATCGTAGGCATTTCAAAAAGTGCTGTACATCGCATACTAACCGAAAATTTAGACATGAGAAACTGTGCGCAAGATGGGTGCCGTCGTGAGGATGTTTCAGTCGAGTGTTTGGCGATGTTTCGTTGCAATAAAGCCGAGATTTTGCGTCAATTCATACCCATGGATGAAACATGGGTCTTTCACTTCACACCTGAGACGAAGGAACAACCAAAACAATGGATTGAAAGGGGAGAATCGGCTCCAAAGAAGGTGAAGACAGTTCCATCTGCTGGCAAGGTCATGGCGTCAGGTTTTGGGATGTGCGTAGAATAATTTTCATTGATTATCTTCAAAAAGGAAATGAAATCAATGGCGAGTATTATGCAAACTTATTGCAGCATTTGAAAGATGAAATCAAGCAAAAACGGCCGCATTTAGCGAAAAAGAAGGTTCTGTTTCATCAAGACAATGCACAGTTCACACATCCATTATCGCCATGGCCAAAATCAATTATTTAATATTCGAATTGCTTCCTCATGCAACCTATTCGCCAGATTTAGCCCCATCTGATTATTTTCTGTTTCCAAAGTTGAAGAAGTGGCTTGGTGGTTGAATAATTGCCAACAATGAAGAAGAGTTTTTTTTTTGGCTGGGTCGGGTACTACTTAGACGGGACAGCCTTCGTATATATGAAATGTAGCATTTTTGTTATGAGGCCTGCTCATATGAAAGAATTAAAAATGAGGATCAAGGAATGAATGCAGAGGTATACCACCAGCAGTGATTGAAAATGTTCAACAGGAATTTACGCTTCGTCTTGTGGAGAAGATTGTTAAAGCCAACAAATACACAGTTTCAATAACAACCAAACCTTTTAGATGAACAAATGAAATTGTTCGTGCAGCTAAATAAAATGACTTCCTTCAGAAAAAAGTGAACAAATATGTTGCCATTTAACATTTTTGTCGATGACGTCAGAACTTGTACAATAATAACTTACCTTTTTTTTTTGTAGCGGTTCGGTTTTTTAAGGTAGGCCCCACCCACTATGTTGATGATGATGGATGCTGTGTTACGTACGTGTAGTCGTCTTGGTGCCCGTACTTTCGTGACGTATCTCGCCGTTCTCGTAGACTGGAATCTGATGATCGTGTATCTGCGTTCTTGCGTGTGTGTCAATATGTTATAATTATTATTTTATAATTAAGCCACGGCTACTGTATTGGTGTCAGAGAGCACTTGTGTCTTGTCAGGGTTGGGTATGGAGAATGTTAAAATATTTTGCTCATACGTATTCTGTTAATTAATTTCACTTGTATTTTAGATAAACCACATGTAAATATTCACAATTCACTATCACATTTGTAATGTTAAAATATGTATAACTGGTACACTTTAAATACGTAGCTTTAGCGTCTGTTTAGAGACGAGCTTATACACTACCTTCCTGCTCGAACACTGACAAGCTTCTGTTAGCGTTCCCTCCAACCGTTTTTCTTAACGCACGTATCAATGTACCTGATTGATGCTGCTATCCAAAAACATTCAATAACAGTTTATGTTACATATGTATGTTTACAGACTTCCACCGTCTTAATTATGAATACGAGGTTCGTTACATGCTTACGTAGATGTACTGCATTTCTCGTAATTTTATATTACTGGTTATATAGCTAACAATGACCTTTCCCCTTCATATTATATTTTTATGTTGTAACGTTATATACTTCACCATGTGTACATTATGAATATATGTGTTTTAACACCCTCTTAATTATTATACGTACAACATTAGCAAAGAAAATACATAACGTAAAACTTAGAACAAAAAATATTAAAGAAAGAAATTATTAATTTTTGATGCGGAGAAGCTGTGAGTTAGATATCTTAATACATTAATGAGTTATTGCATTGGTTTGTCCGAGGGTAATGCTGTATGTTGCTTAATTTTGTAAAATTTTCCTTTCAAAATATTAAATTTGACATGTGCGAGCATATTTTAAAACGATTAGTTAATTCTAGTCTTATTTGTATTAGTCGTTACTTATGAAAACCCTATACCTGGCGTTTGTTTTGTGTCTGCGTTTTTATTACGTATTCTTAGCCCAACTGCTCAATTGTCCTTTCAGTTTCTCTGTGATGAGGTTGTAAAGACATCCTGGTTACAAAAGAAGACCCCTATCTTAGCTAATAAATGGCTCTATTACGTAACAAGAACGGAAAAGAGGAACTTAGGACAATGGCTCTGGTTAAGGTTTTTGTAAGCAGGACATTGTTTCTTTGCAAAATCCATTATTTACAGCACACAAATATTGTTTTTATGCTGTGTTTGTAGAGGTTAATGTAGGGTTTGTACAGACCGAACTTTACGGTAATAAAGGTAAATAATATTTCCAATCTACGTTAGCAAAGCCACAAAGTGCGTCATAGGTTACTGCAGGAATGTGGATTTGCCGAGAGGTAAAGAAAAAACTCAAACCTGGGCAAACTTGATCTGGCCTTGGTACGCAAGGTGTTTAGTGTGTTGAGATGAAATATTCTGGAAAATGCCTTTATATACCGCCCATCCGCGTATGTGGAGCCAGACTTATCAAAGAGACATTCCAGTGGCGTCATTTCCGCCACCTTTAAAAAAACTGTGGAGACCTATTATTATTATTATTATTATTATTATTATTATTATTCATCGGCGTTGCAGTCTTTGCTTTAGTTAATAAACATTTACCTCGACAAGGCTTATTGTAGAGTCTTTCCTTAAAATGAAAATCTGAATATTAGGTACCTTTATATGTGATAAGCTCGGGTTTTATATCTTAATTTCATAAATAATTGAATAATTAACCTTTAAAACTTCAGTCATCATAACGGGCATTTTTCAACATATTACAACCACAGGCTGAGCCAGGGAGGGGCTGAGAGGGGCCATAGCCTCTCTCTTAATTAAAGAAAAAATATGGCATTTGTTATAGTTAAGGTTATGGTGTTCCTTTGCTTTGGTAAAATCAAAACCAAACTTCTATTTCTATTCCATTTATTTAAACCAGATAAGCATCTATTTGTTCAGAGTCAGTGAGTGAATTTATCTTAGCGGTGTAACGCTGTAATTCAAAAGATGTTTCACTAAAGGCTGGTTCACAACCGCCCGAGAACGATAACCAGAACGGAAACGAGAACGGGAAGCAATACACCATACAAGACATTGGTTCACAATAGCCCGGTACGGGAACCGGAATGCATATCGATCACAAAGTGAAAACCGATTTTGCACATTGGGATTTTATTTGTTTTTAACTGACCAATGATATTTTTTCACCAACTTCCAATTTAGCCAACATAACGCGGGTTAACCAACGTCAAAATACGATAGAGTTAACATTATCTAAATGCATATCCATTACATTTCCGATCCCTCTGGTTGTGCCACGTTTTCATTCCTTTATTTAATGGCATACATTAAAGTTGCTTATTGTTCTTTTTTAATTTCCATTGGTTTTTGCTGTTCTTTGTAGTTTTTGCCATTGTTTTTGAGGTAATAGCCAGTTTTGAGTTGCATATAAAAACTGCAAATGACCCTTTCACCAGAGGAACCAATGCTCATTGGATTTGCGGGTGTCGGGATGAGATTAGGAAGCACATTTACTATTAATTCCTTCCAGTTTCATGTTTCCAGCTTGGGACAATAGAGAGCACTAGGGGCTGTTTTATGTCACGGCCGCCTAGAATAACCTCTAGAGTGAAGAGATGCACAATGTGGATCGAATATGCCGTGCCCGGGAACGAGAACGAGAAAGTTAAAAGTTGGGCAACTCTTCTTTCCTGTTCCCAGGGCCCGGGAAGGCTTGCCGTCGATTGTGAACGCTCCCATTTGTATACACGTACGTATTTCAACTTTCTCGTTCTCGTTCTGGTTAACGTTGGGTGAGAACCAATCTTAACTCTGGAAGAAAAAGAAGCATATAGACCGAAACAAGTATGCTTTATATTTGCTAGTAAATGACTTCTGAGTAAAAATTAAGCTCTGAAACAATAGGATCCGAAATTATAGTAAAACTGAACAATCCTACTGCTTAAGTGTTACGTTTAAAAGTCAGGTTTATTTCATAAATACCTTTATAAAGTTTTCTCAAATTTTATAATATTTGCCTCCAAAGAGTGATCGGTGGATCACTTGTGAATCACTCACAAGGTATGTTGCTTGAAAATCTACGAGTAGAGAGGTAAAATGCTCTATTGTTGACTGCATTTTAGTAAGGTGTGTTTCAAAATATGTTAGCCTCTACCTAAATGAATATTGGATCCGCTTCTGATTAAAATTATTGTTACTGACAGAATACACAAAAATGACACAGGTAAACATTAAAATAAGCAGTAGTGATCCGTGAGTATACCTATTCATTTTGGGTGTTCACCAAATTTTAATCAGACAGCCCTGAAAATGTGAAATAGCACCTTCTGCACAACAATTATTGAATTCTTATGAACAACTATAGTCGCTCCTAAAATAATAATAATAATAATAATAATAATAATAATAATAATAATAATAATAATAATAATAATTCATGACTTTTCTGATGAAAGAAATGGTTGTTTTTATGGATGTTTGTTGTTGTGTACATAATTAAGTACATCGTGTTAGGGCAAGAACGAAGTAATGTGTAAATTAAGTTGTGAAATTAAATTAAATTGAGTTTTATTTATGGACGCTCTTTAACTACTATGGTTCTTAGCGTCCCATTCTATATTGGGCGTGAAAGATCAGTAATTTTGCTCAGAGGCCTCTTTATCAGGCTTGAGGTTCTTTTACGTGCCGTAAATCTACGACACGGGACCACCGGCTTTACTTCCCTTCCGAAGGAAGCCATGCTAAGGATTTTTACGCTGAGATTATGGATGGTATGGCGAAACTGGGAGAAGTTTCCGCTCTTGTGCACGTTACCTTGTACTTCTGATACAGTGACTGTAGGTATAGGTATGGGTAGTTGAACTGAGGGAGAACCTCGTGCATCGCGACCTACATAGGTCTATGGTGTCTATAACCTTCCAGGAGGAAGGGAAGTGAAGGAACCACGCACGAGGCTATAGGGCAAAGAGACGCGTCCTAAGTCCTAACGTTTCCAAACTCGCAGACCCATTTGCGAGTCGCCGATAAAGGGAGACCAGTGGAACAGCCCTCTAGTGTCCAGGGAATATTCTTTCCAGTGAGCATCCATTCGCGCCATCTGTCCGGCATCGCTATACACCACGAGACCTAGAAGCGCACCTGAAAGATGAAAGGAAATGGAATGAAAGGGAAATGACTGAAAGGAAATGGTGGCAGAGAAGAAACCACTCCAGTATTTGCCGTCGACCCGGGAAAACAACGAAAAACCTATGGGTCAGTGGGAGGTCGCCGGAGATTGAACCCGGGACCTGCCGAATATGGGCCTAAGACGTTGCCGCCTCAGCTATCCCGCTCAGTTACAGTGGCCACCTAGTGGTATAGACCTAAATGTGTAATGATAGTGTAAGTAGGTGTAGGAAACAATTCGCGCGATAGCGCACTTCTTCAAGTGCGCACGTCCCTAAGTATTTGGTTTCATAAGGTAAAAAGCCAAGATGTTCTAGGGAACCTGATGGCATATGTTGCATCGAGTTTAGAGGAGTAGCATGGTAAATTTAAACGCCGTAGAATTTAAATTACTGCATGTACGTTACGTTTTTTTTTCAAAGTAAAATAACCAATAAATCCGCAAAGTATCAAAAGTTAAAGTGCTCACGTGCTCTTGTGCTCTTAAGCAGCAGCCGCTACTGAAAATGAATTGCACTATCTAAATCCAAGTGACCTTCAGTGCTATTGCAAAAATCACCTGAAATATAGTGGATGAATGGATGATAAATTATAAGAGATAATAAACTTGAAGAAAACGGATCATGTGAAATCATAATGGGCGATTGTAACACAGTAGTGAGGGAAGGACAAAGTGGAACAACGTCTGGAGAACGTATATTGCGAAATAGAAATAACAGACGAGTATCCTTGGTGGATTGTGAAGCGGAGGGGATTCGGCATCGATCCAGCAATGAGGATGTTCTACCAACCCCAAGACGGCGCCCCCCCCCAGGAGGGAGGGATGAGATGAAGGGAGACATCGGGTGGACGAATCCAGTAGTGACAGCACAACAATGGAAGGGTCCCTACAGTTTCCAGATGGAGACGCCCCGGCAGTCAGACAGGTAGACCGGGCACCCCGTCCCACACAGGATCCAATCCCTCAAGGGGCGGTCTTTATAACTGGGCAACCAGCCGAAGGGCGAGGGAGGCACAAAGTTTCAGAGAGCATCCTTTTTCCCTGCCACGCTGCACCGAAATACCATGGCCGACACTTCCAACCCTAAAGTAGATCAAATGGGGTGAAGTATGAATTAAATGATTAATGGAACGAAATGGCAGGACAGGAAATTCGGGGAATGATAGAAACCACTTCATCATTCGCCTGACGACCCGGCAAAACACCCGAAAAAAAACATGGATCAGAGTGGGCGGTCGCCGGGACCTCCCGAATGCGGGACACAGATGTTAGCGCCTGATCCATCCCGCTCGGTATCCTTGGTGAATTTTTACAAAAGGAAACACATCATTCCAAAAGTGTAAATGACGAAGGTAAATGTCCTCACTCGACGACAGGCCTGATGTGCCAGATTTTCTCTACCAGATATTACTGCATTCCATCCAAAAATTCGGTATTGAGCCTTCATCATAAATACATGTTTTGAGTCCTCTGAATTAAAAACGATTTTTTTAAAAAAAAATGTCCTTGTATGTGTGAACAGCATAAATCAAAATCTAAAAAACAAATCAGCACCTTTTAGGAATGCCACACGAAGATTTGCAAGAAAACCCCCCATTACCGGGAGACAGTTTCTGTAGTTTTTATTTTCACAAAAATGGCTCTAATATTTTGAATAAAATGCCGTATTACATTACTAATAAAATGTATTCCTTCAATTTTTTGCAAAAAGTCCATGAAGTCTATTTCATCCAGAAGGAATTGTTATAGTTCTATATAACTAGTAACAAAATATATAGGCAAAAGCATACTAAATAAAGAACTTGACTTGTTTCATTACTTGTTTCAAATACCTTGTTGTGGCATTAACCATTTCCATTATATTCTTTGTTGTTGGTTTGAATGTTCAATTACTTATACGTCCTTCAGTGCTAAGTCACTATTAGTTTTTATTTTCTTTGCTGCTTATTAATAGTAATTAGAGGAAGTATTGTATTCCACCCAAAAATTTGATAGTAATATTTCACCGAAATACATGATCTGAATACCCTGAACCCCACCCACCCCAAAAAGCATTTTTAGAAAACTGTGCATGTGTGTGCGTTTGCATGCATAGAAATTTAAGCTCAATATCACCTAGCGATGCGATACGAAGATTTTCAAGAAAATTGCAACATCCTAAACTACCCTTAAAAATGTTCGTTGTTTCTTTACTTAACGAGCGAAGGCGTAGCGCGTGTGACTCGTATTCGAGAGATTGTAGGTTCCATTTCCAAGGCCGACGTTTCTGACCCACGAGTTTGGGGCGTTTCCCGGGTCGCTATAGGAAAGCTGGGAAGGTTAACTACATCCCCCGAATTTCCTGTCCCTTCATTACACTTCCTTTCTCATTTCACTTCACCTTTCATCAGTTTGGTTGTTTCAGGGTTGCAATTGTCGGCGGAAGTCTCGGTATTGCATGATATGGAAAAAAAAGGAAGCTCTCTGTAACAATTCATCACCCGGAATGGGGGAGATCTCCGAGTCCCGGGCATCTCCGAGAGATGTGCAAGCCTGCGGGAGAGGGGAGCTGGTTGCCCACTGTCTCTTTTCACATCACCCGTCCCTCACCGGAGTGCGCCCCGTTAGGGGCCTAGGCAACAAAAGATCTCCTTAGGTCCCCCTCCGCTCCTGGTCATACGTAATATTCCTTATCTTCTCAAAAATTTACTCTATTATGATTAAAAGACCACACGTTTATGATCTGTGCATGACAAATAAAATGTATATCTTGAATTTTCTGCGGATAGCCTGTGAAGTCCTCTTCATTTTGAATGAATTTTGAATAACTGATAAACCGCAAGACAACTTACTACACGCAAATGTAGATCTCGTCAAAAATACACAACTTTTGCCACAATTTTAATGCTCTAACTACATATGAGATATTTTTGTTATTGGGTTTTTAGTGTTCAAATACTTTATTATTTCAATTGGTAAGCTGCTATTCGTTTTTTTCTCGTGGTCACACAAACAATGGGATTTCGAAGCCATCACATTGCAACACGCATTGACCATCATTTCAGCTTTTTTGTATCCTTCTTGCACCCAAAACGAAATGTATGATAAAAGCATTTCTGCAAACATCTATGTCAATTAAAAAGAAGTGCATATAAGAATAACCATTTTAAGAATATTTTAAAACAAGGGGTAGAGAAAGTCATGTGAATGTAACACAAATATTTTTTCTCGTGTAATGCATAGAATAGAGGTTCAAAGTCCATATTTTAAGCATTCAACTCTCACTATGTCCCTCTTATACTTAAAACAAACATTATAAAACCATTCCTGTAAAAATGTATCTCGATTAACAAGAAGTAGATAGAAGAATAAGCACTTGTAAGAATATCCTGTAGATTAAATTAAATTAAATTGATGTTTATTTATGGACGCTCTTTAACTACTACGGTCCTTAGCGTCTCATTCTATATTGGGCATGAAATACCGGCAATTTTGTTCAGACGCCTCTTTATCAGGCTTGAGGTTATTTTACGTGCCGTAAATCTACGAAACGGAACCACCAGCTTTACTTCCCTTCCGAAAGAAGCCATGCTAAGGATTTTTACGCCAGAAAAAAATCCACCGCCCTCCGCCGGGTTTGAACTCACGACCTCGGGAACTAGAGGCTAGCGTGGTAACCACTACACCACGGAGGACGACATATCCTGTAGATGAATGTGTAGAGAGAGAGAGAGTCATGTGAATGCAACACATGAAATGTTAATTTTTGAACCGCTGCGCTGTTATCACTTAATTGTTTCTCGCAATGTCATAGAAAGGGTATGGAATTTCAAGACCGGCATATAGAGACCCACTTTTCTAAAAAATTGGCTATAATTTCAGTCTCCTATATCCTCTTCTACCAACAACAAAGTATGTAACGAAACTATGTTTTGCAAATACTTATCTCGATTAAAAGGTAAAGGTACGGACGGACGGGGACAAAGTACACTACGCAGGCCAGTTGGTCCCTTGTGCTTCCACTGTGACCCCTGGAGAAAGGGATTATGGGAGTGATCCGAAGGACGACCAGATCCGATGACGACAGGCACAAGCACAGACTGGGTCCCCAAGGTTTCCAGATTGAACGCCTCCAACGCTATCCGAACCCACTCTATTGCTCCCCGAGCCTCCGGGGGTCCCCCGCGGCAGCTCTCGCCCGAAAGCACCCAGAAGCCGGGTCCAGCCGAGCAGTTCCTGAACAACGTCAGGATGAAACTTCCAGAGAGTGCACAGCTACTGTCCAGCCGTAACATGCTGAACGCCGTCGCCTGCTCCTACAGCCCTGAAATAGATGTAGATGATGGGTACAGGAAATAGAAGCAAGTAGAGTTGTGATAGGAGATAAACCACTCCAGCATTCGCTGCCGACCCGGGGAAATTACGAAAAACCCATGGGTCAGAGTGGCGGTCGCCGGAGTTCGAACTCGGAACCTCCAGAATGCGAGTCGCACACGTTAACACGGCGCCACCTTGCTCGATATTATCTCGATAAGCGATAGTGGCTAGAGAAAGCTATGTGAGCGTATCAGATCAGATTTTTAAAGCAATTTCTAGAAACATTATTTAAATATGGCGGGGAATTCCGGCAACTTTCCAAGGACTTCATACAGGTTTTTCTTCAACTTCCGACATAATGTTTCCTTAACTGACTCATTTATCATCACACCTGTTGCTGTTGTTGCCGTTGAAAAGTTTAGGCTCATTGCATATTCTGATTTTACTTTTATATACCTACATTTCTACAAACTTGTTCTTACTAAAAACCTGAATTCAAAATAGCCAAATAAGCAAATTTTCATCGCTAATCTAATCTACACAACTCCGAAAAAAAAATTTAATAGATTCCATTTTGTCATAGCAATTCTGGAAAGGATTCAAGGTTCAAGTTAGGCATTTTTATTAAACATGAAAGAATATGTGATATGTCAAGTGAGTCTCAGATAACTGAAGCCGTTCTCGGTGCGACAAGTTTGATGTCGCTCCCTGCTTCAAATCTTTATAACATTTAATGCTACCTGCTCTGTTGATGAGTTTTATGAGTTCGTCATCTCGTAGCTGTTCTTCATTGTCTCGTGCGCCAACCGCTCTAGTGTATAGCTATGAGTTCTTTATCTCGAGGTATGAGTGAGCGAATTTTGAAAGGATAACACCAGTTTAGTTAGCTGATACATTTTAATGTTGACTAAATGTTCAGTTTGAGAAGAGTTACTGACTTTTGAATTTACGAATTAAATTACTTCTATAACAGTAATTAAGCGGTCTGCCGTAAGTCGCAGAAATGTTACTCGGAAAGATCCCTCGCAATAGCCGCTAAATCTTTCTCACACAAGTGTGTCTATGCGCTACACAACTTAAAAATGAAACTCACATTCACAAGGGTCTTACACAGGTAAGCCGCAGTATTAAGTAAATAAGTAAGTCTCATTTAGAATGTCGAACTTTTCTTAATTTAAGCTCCGCCTATATATTGTCACCCCTACCAACGTCCCTTCTCTTGCGGTCCAATCTTAAAATTCTAAATATGCGTATCTGATACTGCTACTATGGGGTACCTCCTCGAATCTAAGAATGCCATTCCCTCTCTAATTTACAGAATTTCTGCCTACGTGATTTTGCAAATAAACCCTAACTGCGTTCCAAGAAGCTTTAAACTAATGCTTTCACTACTCACGCTGTTACTAATGTCTTCCTTACTTGACTAGCTAATTATCTTTTTCTCTTCCCGGACAAATCTTTCAACTCAGGCTTATTACATTATACGCTGTTTTAATATACGAAAATTATTTATTGCAATTATTTCTTTATTTAATTATTTATATCTTCCTGTCAGTAATTACAGTATCATAAGCTAAGAAACAACACAAGTATATTGAATACATTTTTACAATTTAAAAGGAACTCATTGTTTCAGATTCATTAACATTTTATGTAGTTACTATATGAAATCCAATATGAGATTTATATTAGCACAACATAAGAATAAAAATATGTTCAGAAATATTTAAACACAAGTTGTTTAGCAGTTTCATGAAAAAAAGGACAGAAGTTTTCATTAATTGTGTTACTGAGCGAGTTGGTTCCGCGGTAACATGTGAGATTCGCGTTCGAGGGGTCCCGGGTTCGATTCCCATCGACCGCCCACTCAGACCTTGGGTTTTTCTGGCTTTACCTGGTCGATAGGCGAAATCTTTGTGGTTTCTTATCTACCACTATTTCCTTTCCCTCATTTCTCTTTCATTCCGTTTCCTTCTAATTTTTCAGGTTTCGTAGCATATGGCTGTGCCGGACAGATGACGCGGATGCTTGTTCCAAGGGAAGAGTATTCCCCGTAGACACTAAAGGGCTATCTGTATGGACGGGTCGTCCATTGCCCTCTCTAGGCATTTCCAGTAGTGGGACGGGTCTTCGAGCCATAAACTGTTGGGGACTTCCACGCTTCTCTGTGGCTTGTCTGCTTGGACCTGTAGCATCCTGTGGTTCCTTCACTTCATGCCTTCCTCCTGGCGGTGGTAGCCGCAATAGATCTATAGTAGATTGCAGTGCGCGAGGTGTCTCCTATTGTAGGATATTTGTATTATTAAATTTCTAAACATCTTAACTGTTTTTCGTATGTGCGTAAAGTATATGAAAAATCAAACTATCCAGCATTCCAATTGTCAATTATGAAACTTCAGAGTAAAAACAAAAAAGTTACTCAATTGCTATGGCACACAGCGGATTTCTGGCAAAATAATACGGTAAGTACTAAAAGATTTACATCGTCTACTTCGTATTTTACAGATGCTGAATAATTAAGAAGGAAAACCTCTCATGTGTTATATTCAAATCATCTTTTTCTAGCCATTATCCTTTATTTTTATACCTCCTATTTAAACTATTCTTACAAAAGCATGCTTTTCTATCTCATTTAGTTAATCGAGATTAACGTTTGCAGAAATAGTTCCATTTCATTTGTTTTTCCTACGTAACTTTCAGGTCTTCGTAACCGTTCTCGTTCCCGCAATTGTGCACTGGACTTAATTGAGTTACTTTTCTATCTTAAGATAGCATATACATACATTCCTGAAGAATTTACGCTATTCAGTTCTATATGAAACTGCTTGGCTGTTGCATTTTCGTACAGAGCTCTAAGTAACAAGAGATAAGACTAAAAGTTTAAAACATTAATTAAGTGATGGGAATGCATATATTTAATTTTTATAACACTAATTGTTTTGCAGCTGTTTATCTGATATCAACAGTATTTTTTACTTTCACTACTGCTTACCATCAACCAAAATTCGATAACGAGTTTTCACTGGAAATACAGTTTTGAGAATCCTTGAATCGCGTGTGTGTCTGTGAACAGCATAACTCAAAAACGAAAAGTTGGTTAAATAACAACTTGGTATTTAAGTTTGGCATCTTCTAAGAATGCGACACGAAGAAATTCAAGAAAATTTCTCCACTACAAACTATCCTTTACATGGAACATATTTCAAAAAGTTTGATTTTCTCAAAAATGTCTCTAACGATTTTGATTAAAATGCCATATATTTTAGATATTTCCAGGACAAATTAAATCTTGAATGTACTGGGAATATCCTGAGAAATCCTCTTCATTCTTAATGACTTTCCCATAACTGGTAAAGATAGTAACAGATAGACAAAATCCTACTACACGAAAAATGTAGATCTCGTTAAAGCACACAATTTATGTTAATAATCTTTTTTTGTGGATGTACATAACCGAACCGAGAGGGATGGCTCATTGTCAACGTCCGCGGCCCACATTCTAGAGGGCATGTGTACCTGCGGCCTACGTTCCTGAATAATGGTTTTTTGAGGATTCTCCGGGTCGCTAGGCGAATGCTGGGAAGGTTAATTACACCCCCCGTATTTCCTATCCCTCTACTTTACCTCCATTCTCATTTCACTTTAACTTTCATCTGCTTGGTCTTTTCAGGGTTTCAAGTGTCGGCGGGAGTCTCGGCGTTGCATGGCAGGGGAAAAGGATGCTCTCTGGAACACTTCGTCCCCTGGAATGGGGTTGTCTACCAGTCCCGGGCCCCCAGTGAAGTGTGCAAGTCCGCAAGGGGGAGCCCGTTGTACTAATTGCCATGTAGGGTAGTTTCTATTTGGAAAATGTAGGGACCAGGCCCTCTGCTCTGTCGCATCTTCTGATCCGGCGCCCCGTTAGGGGCCTATGTACAAAATATATCCATAGGTCGAGGTGCTAAGTTTCCCCTCAGCTCCTAGTCCTAATCCTAACCATTTCCGAGGTATTTTTTGTTATTGGTTTCAATTCTTAAATACTTATGGTTCTTAAATGCGAAATCGTTATTTCTGATTTTTTTTCGTGCTCATGAAAAAAGCATGGAACTTCAAAGCCATCACATTATGACACGCTCATTAAACATTTGACTATTGCTTTACCTACTGCTTCGCATAACGAAATGTGTAAATGTGAATTGAAAGTTTATCTGGATTAACAAGAAGTAGAAAGAAGAATAAGCTTTGTAGAACAGTTCGTAGAAGAGTGAGTAAGAAAGCCATGTGAATGTAAAACATCTTTTTTTCATTTGTATAGTCCCTTTTAACTTCTATACCTATATCGAAAGCTTTGACTTGAGACACCTGATGGGCGTTTTTAAGTCTCTGTTTTTTTTTTTAAAGTTTTCTTCTGTAGCGTTTACCTTGAACACACTATTCACTTCCGCATTGACGTCCTCCGTGGACTAGTGGTACCGTGCTAGCCTCTAGTTCCCAAGGTCGCGGGTTCAAAGCCGGCGGATGGCGATGGTTTTTTTTCGGACGTAAAAATCGTTAGCGGGGAGTAAAGCCAGTGGTCCCGTGTCGTAGATTTACGGCACGTAAAAGAACCTCAAGCCTGATAAAGGGGCCTCTGAGCAAAATTACCGATCTTACACGCCCAATGTAGAATGGGACGCAAAGGACCATAGAAGTTAAAGAGCGTCCATAAATAAAAGCTGAATTTAATTTTAACTTCCGCATTCATACTATCAAACTCTACGTAGGATAGGGAATGATTTCGGTTAAAGGTAAAAGTCCCCGCCATAGCGGGCATCTTTGGGTTGTATAGCCAGAACGCTGACCACTCGACCATAGATGCAGCCTCGTAATATTTGTTTGTCTGTGCCCTACCTTTTTTCAGCATATTTCATTTCCTTGGATTAGATAAAAGCTCGCTTTATCTCATGGGCCGTTGTTGGTAGTAAAATCGAGTCGGCGGTAGTGGCGAGTCTCAGTTGGTGTAAACAAAAATATAACCTTCATGTTGAGCCTTGTCTTCACAACATGGAGTTCCTGACTTGATTCCACGTTTCCTACACCATGCTAATTGTTAGGATTAGAACTAGGACTAAGAGCGGAAGGGCACTTAGCACCTCGACCTATGAAGATATTTTGTGCCTAAGCCCATGATGGGGCGCCCCCAAAGGGAGAAGTGAGGTGAGAGGAGACAAAGGACGGCCGTCCAGGAGGCACGACACGGCAGAAGACAGTGTCCCTACCGTTTTCCAGATTGAATCTCACCGGTTGGCAGCTGGTACAACCGGCTGCCCCTCCCCTGCAGGCTTACACATCCCAGTGTTGGGTCCGGGACTCGGAGACTGCCTCCATTCCGGCGACAAAGTGTTACATACAGCATCCTTTTCCCCCGCCATACAACGCCGAGACTCCCGCTGACACTTGTAATCATGAAACAACCAAGCAGATAAAAGGTGAAGTGAAATGAGAATGGAGGTGAAATGGAGGGACAGGAAATTCGGAGGATATAATGAACCTTCCCAGCATTCGCCTGGCGACCCGGGGAAACCCCCGAAAACACCCATGGGTCAAGAAGATAGGCCGTGGTAATCGAACCCACGGCCTCCGAATGCGTGCCACAGATGTTGCCGCCTAAGCCATCCCTCTCGGTTATGCTGACTGTTACTACGTGTCATTAGTGTATACCTCTGATCGAGAGTACTTCTTCTGTGAGCATGTATTTTCAGATATTTCGGAGAAAACCTTTTATTTTTAGCATTTGTTTGTAAATCGGTCAAAAACAACAACCATTTTAAGCAAATCACAGCTCCTAAAGACAAAAATACATAGGTTTCTGCGACGATAGAAATACATGTCATTATAAATTAGTTTATACAAAAAAGCAACTTAAATTGTGAGGAAAGTACAGGTATTACAAATGTTTAGAATGTCTTTCATTTGTATCACGGCCTAGGTATGGGTAAGCGAGTTCGTCCCAAATTCTATGGATCATAGCTACAACTGTCAATGGTTGTTACTTTTTCTCCAATTCGAACTCGAAATTCATTTAGATTGGTCCTGAATTTCTTCTGAACTGATGTACAATCCAATCGGAAGTTGACAGGCTGAGGTAGCCGATGGAGTGTACAAAGTGTACCTTCCCTTTTAGGGCTTAACTTTTCATAGTCAGGATGAGGGACTGCAGGATGGCGGTGTAATTTAGGTTGTTGGAGTGATGGGAGTTAGCAATATTTACTCCTCGACGGCTGCAGCTCAGAGTGCAACGGCCCTTGCGCACCGCTGGTGTGTGCAGTTTCTTAAAAATATACTATTGCAATTTTGAATTATCCAAACATCTCTTGTAGGACTGTAAAGGAGCTCAGCTTTAGCTATTGTCTGACATTGCTCCTGTGTTACCGGGTGTGCCCGCATGCTATGCGGGGAGCACGGTGACGCCTCAAGCGGCGTCGTCTGGTGTTATAGTCACCAAGGCACCGAACAAGGGTGCTCCGATGGTGCTGCAAAGAGTGTGGCCCGGCGGCTAATTATCCTCCTAATTACCTAATCGCCTCCACACATAGAAGAGATAAGGCTTCGTGAAGTAGCCACACGGAAAGCCACGGCATACAGAAGAGATGGCCCGGAGGCTGCTATTCTGTACCCTCGCAGTCGCAGCAGATTGAAGTTGCGTCTATCCGCAGATCTCGCAGGCGTACAGAAGTACGGAGGTTACAAGAGGTCGGAAAAAGTGCAACTTTAAAGGAACAGGCATCCCGAACCTTAGCATGAGGAACAAAGGGGCCGTGGGCCCAGCGGCCCGATGCGACAAGTCCGTGATTGAAGGTCAGGTCCTTGTCCAGCTTAACACCTGAGTAAGAAATTGTATTCTTCCACTCAATTCTATGTGGTACGTGAATGTGGGAAAGTTAACGGGGAAGCGTGGCTTTTCTCCGGATTGATGGAATCACCAACGCCTGCACCACTTTTGGATGAGGCAGAGGCGTCGCTGTATTGAATTGAAGTTTCCAGGACATTTCGTCTAATTTTACACCCCACGGACAATGGCAACTGGTATTCCAGCAATAGATAACACATCCACAGAAACATTTTGCCCATAAGGCATTTCACCAAATGCCATTTCGCCCATTAATCATTTCTTTCATGGAACATTTTAAATAAATGAGATTTTGTGCATTAAAACTTAACGTTTCCCGGCAACTGTTTACATTACTAAATTTGAAATTATCTATTCACATTACTAAATTCGACAGGTTATTCTTCACATTATGAAATGACTACTAGGCTCGTAAATTCCAATAGGGGAAACCTATTTTGGAGCATCAAAATTACAGGTATCATTTTCACTCGTGTAACAAAAGTAGGACTAGAAAATACTGGCGTTGAGAGCAGCGTGAAGTTTGTACAGCATCTGTTATAACAAATTTTGATGTGGACAGAGAATAATAACTGTCATCTCTACATGGAACCACACGTGCGAGAGTGATGGTACGGCCCCGATATCCACCGCAGTTCTGGAATGATATATAACCAAGTTGTGAACGGTTCGCAAAGCACCAACAATATCTTAGAGGAGTGGCATTCAGCTTTCAGAAAATGGTACTGACGCATCATGCGTCCCTATGGAAATTGATTGAACACAACACAGCTAAGAGTAGAACATGGGTATGTGCAAGCGCCGATTAAAACTATATATATATATATATATATTTTTTTTAATTAGGAACGATTTGAAAAACTTTGTCAACAGAGTACAGACATTGAAGAGTATAGGCAGTAGGATCATTTACTATAATATTTACGGGCGATCAGTTACAGCTTGAAGTTGCATTCCCAGATAGAGCAAGAGAAAGAAGAGAGTGATTGATAATATGTATTGACTAATTTCTTGATTTTTGGACGAAAAATTGTGGACGTATTATTAAATGGACAAAAAATGAGTGGGTAAATATTTAATGGGCAAAACATTGTGGCGTGTATGTGTGTATTGTCACGCCAGACACATTATTGTGTCGTTAGCGACAGTATTATTGGGGTAATTCTTTCGGCTTTGGGTTTGAAGTTCGTCTGGCGTGGCGACTCGCCACCTTTTGGCTGGCGATCCCAGCCAGAGGTGGGGAGAGTGGGGGGAGAGAGCGTCACTTTTTAGTCGAGTGTTGAGTCTGAAAGGTTGTATGTGAAGCTGTGTGAATGTAGCCTCGTGTGTGTAGCATCTCCCCTCAATTTCTTCCTTTATGTTTTGTGTGTGATGTAGGGGCACCGTGCTTATAAATTACAGGTAATGCGATCAATGTAAAATTCTGTGTATTTTGTTATAACTATCCCACGCCTTCTCTGGAATGTGTTGTTTAAGATTCTGGTCCTCTAGCTGCCTCGCAGCTATGCCTCTCAATGTGCATGCTGGGGTAACTAAAATTTAATATTTAGCTGGTAAACCTTTTGGCCTCACCGCGGTATGTAACAATATCATATGGATAAAATGTCTGTGTGGACGAAATGTGGTATTGACGTGTTTGCTTAATGGTCGAAAGGTCTCTGGACAAAACGTCCGTACACCGGGTTGAAAGCTCTGCGTCTGTCTTTACAGTATAACACGTCAGCGTATTGAACTATATTGATATGTTCTGTAGGCCACGTTGACGCTGAATGGAGTGGGACATCGTACAGAGCCTTCGGGGACTCCGCTTCTTATTAGCCTTAGTGTAGATTTATTCCCCGCAACTGAGAATACAAGTGCAATTCAGGCAACAGCGGACAACAATGAGCGCAATCCGCATAAGCATACATCTTCATGCTGACTGATGGCGACGAGATTGCTATCGAAACGTAGCATGCTGCACTACACTCCATTTCCCACTAGAACCGTCCTCTCTGACAGGTTTTTCCAGGTTTCCTTCAGTCATACTGGCAAATGCAGGGGAGGTATCTTAAATTTATGCCTGGAATGCTCCTTCTCAAATTTCCTTTCCTACTTATCATTTTTCTCATGATCATCAGTAGAGAACCGAAATGTATGTTCTTCTTTATATATTTAAAGGTGTGCGGAAAGGACATTCCTTGTAAGTCACAGTTTCACAGACAGCTTAAGCAGTGTTTGATAATGTATATAAATACATATTCCAGGGGAAAATTCATATTTTAAATTTTAATGCAAAAATTCATGTTTTACTCTTGAATACGGTATTGAATTGCACATTTCCTCTTTATCTAATCAATAATTACTAGTAATTAAAAAGCCTCTGCAATCAATATGTATTATAACAATGGAAGTATATGTGTGTACATACGTGTGTATATTCCAGGATATCTCTGGAACGCGTAAAGCAATTTCAACCAAACCGGTATACGTATAAAATACAATTTGAAAAAACAATTCCTTGGGGGTGGGAAGCGGTGACATGCAGAAATAATAATAACAACGACCAGTATTAGTTTAGAATCCATAGATTTCAGGGCCGTTGAGATGAATAGTGACCCTCCCGATTCCATTTAAGTCCAAGTTCAGCCCCCATCAGCATGGGGTGAGAAGGGGTGAAAAATATACAAAATGATCAAGATTAATGTCGCAACCATAATTTCAGGGTAACTGAGATGAGCAGACTTCCTCGTAACTAATAAGAACCCATTCCACACACACACGCACGAAGGCCTAATCTCGAGTTAAATCTCCCGAAACCAGAGGACCCTATGGTTTCATTGTGGCTCGCTGTAGACTGATGGGCCGTGCACTAAGGTGATACAAGAACCCCCTATTCGTATTCATAAGAAATTGCCCGAAAAAGTAGTAATTTATCTGAGTTTTGCTCATTTGCTTTGCATATTATGGGACACATTCTTTTACATTTTTGTGAATATTTTCGATTCAAATTTTACTACTTGAATGTGCATTCAAATCCGGGCTCTAATCATCGTATCCACCGCCTGTGGACGGGCGTTTCATCACTATTTAAACATTTTATGTGTTACATTCACACAACTTTCTCTACTCTTTATCGCTTATTAGTGGGTGTACAAATTATTCTTACTAACGTTTATTTCCCTATATACTTCACTTTAACCGAGATAAACCTTTTCGGAAATAGCTACATTACGTATTTCATTATAGGCACAAAGGAAATAGCAATAGTCAAATGTTTTAGAACTGGAGGCTATACGCTGGTCTTAAAATTCCGTACTCTTTCCATGACATCGCAATAACAACTGAAAATTGACGGGACTTAAAAAGAATAGCAAAATATTGAAATTATCGAAGCATTAATAACGGATATTTCGGAAATGGCTGATGCTACAAAAAAGTTATTTGACATAAGCATTTGACACAAGATTATACAAAATTCCTTCCGAATGAAGAGGACTTCACAGGCTACTCAGAAAACTCAAGATATATATTTTATTTGCCAAGTAAATATGTTTAATATATGGCATATTAATCAAAATCGTTACAGTTATTTTTCAGAAAGTCAAAAATTTTGGAAACTGTTTCATGTAAAGGGTAGTTTGCCTTGGGTAATTCTCTTGAAAATCTTCGTGTCGCATCTTTGGAAGGTGCTGAACCTAAATACCAAGTTTGGTGTTTTTCCGACATTTCGTTTTTGAGTTATGCTGTCCACAGACACGTACCACACACAGACACACACACACACACAAAGATATTTTTATAAAATTGCTCTTTTTGGATTGAAGGGGTCTCAAAATATGTATTTTCGGTGGAATCTCGGTAATGAATTGTTTAGTGAAATGCAATACCTCCTCTGCTTACTGTAAGTAGTTGAGAAAGTAAGGAGCAAAGGCACTCAAACGTACTCTAGTGGGTGTATAGTAAACTTGAGGATATAACGAAACTATTTAAACCCATTAGAGCTTGCCACTACCCTCGGTTCAGCAGCAATGGTGGCATAATGTTGTATAACTAATTTATCATGACCCTGTGACTATTAGTGTGAACTAATAGTTATTCACGTAGCTGTATAGGGAAGCGAGTTTTTTTGAGGACGCCCTGAAAAAGCTTACTTTTCTATATAGTTATTAGGGACTAGGACTAGGAGAGGAGGAGAGCTCAGCACCTCGACCTATGAAGATCTTCTGTGCCTAAGCCCTGGCGGGGCGCCCCCGGAATAGAGGGGCGAGGTGAGAAGAGACAGAGGGTGACCGGACCAGGAGGCACGGCAAGACAGAGGGCAGGGTCCCTACCTTTTCTAGATTGAAACTGCCGGCTGACAGCTGGTACAACTGGCCGCCCTACCCCCTGCGGGCTTACACATCACACTGGGGAACCCGGGACTTGGAGACCACCTCCATTCCGGGGGACGAAGTGTTACATAGTGTATCCTTTTCCCATACAGTCATGTAAATAACTATTTCAGGCATACTGTTGAAAATGGTTCCATTCCTTGAGAAACAGAAATGCAGTGAATGGGTGCAAAACCCATAATTATGAAGGACAGAGAAATCAATACGTTCTTTAATTGACTTAAGGGGGACAGATGGTCAAAATCACAAGTTTTTATGCCCTAATAAAATCCCTATAATTTCCAGTTTCAGAAAATATATACTTTTGGGGGGTTAAGAGGTTTTTAAGACATTTAAATTCCATTTAAATGCTAGTCGTCATTCCTTGAAAGCTGTCATGCAGCACCCCTTTTTAGAAAATTTTTGTACCTTTCAACAACGAACGACTATATCATGAGCAGCTCAGCAATTAACAAAAGAGGCCAGGACCAAGAGAAGGCAATCAGAAAAGCTGCAATAATCCAGGAATGCATATGCAGACGATTATGATCCTGGAATGTACTGAAATGTGTCATAATTTTAATGTTCAAGCTTTAAATTCACTTTTTTTCAAAACAACATTTTTGGATACTTATGTACCTTTTTCTCAGAAAGTATGAGAGGTAGAGAGCTGAAATTTTCGGTACATGTATACAATACATAGTTAAAGATTTTGAACTATAATCATAATTTTATGATGTATATTAGTGATATTAAGAAGGCAATAGCATTGCAAATTTTCCACATTTTTACTTGTTTGACTTTGCAAATAATTTGTTTTTCAATTTCTAGTGAAGTGATATACACAACTAAATAATCGAGGTTCAGAAGATAGCTGATTTTACTAAGAACAAGCCACGCAAAAGTGTGATTCTGTATTACAAGTAGTACCAGAAAAAAGATACATGAATTCACATGTATTAAGAGTAAATTTTATTATTTTTCTGTTGAATGAAATAATTTTTACGGACTCAACTACATAAGCTATCAATGCAAACAACCACTTGAAATAATTTCCATGATTTATAGACTAATTTATAACAATTTCAGGAAAAACCATTGAGAACTTTAAGAGCAGTGGTAATTTAACATACTTAAGGTGTAATTTATAGACTAATTTATAACAATTTCAGGAAAAACCATTGAGAACTTTAAGAGCAGTGGTAATTTAACATACTTAAGGTGTAATTTCCATGTGTTTATCTCGTCCCCTTAGCCGGTAAGAATAATACGAATAACAATGAATTTCGGTTATTTTTTTACTTATTTAGATAAACTACCTGCATGCCTACAGCAAACGTTTGATATAAATTATTCAGCTTCAAATCAGTAACGTCCTAGTGTAGAACTAATCTAGACCATTATCGTTTTGGACGGAGACATTCAATTTGACTATCCTCCAGTATTCCTGCAATCTCATCTCTCTTTTGGTTCATCACCAGCTGGCACAGCTTCTACTTCCTCATTATCATCCTGACCTGTTGGAATTTCAAAGTCAACTTCTTACAGATGCTTAAACGTGTTATTCAGTTAATACAAGGCAAACGTGATCCTATTCGGTAAGATAGAGGAACGTTGCATCATTTCCTCAAAACATTGTTCGATAATAGCCCTCCCTTGTTTGTGCATCTTTGTATGACCTTTCTTTCGCAGTTGTACCATGTGTCATGCTGACGTGGTGCAATGCAATAAATCCACATTTCCAAGCAATAGTGGACCCCTATATTAGTCTACAGGCAGCTACATTTTGCACAATGCATGCGTCGTGAGGGAATTCGGGCCGTTTTGCATTGATACTATGAACTCAGTCATTTTACACATATATCCTGAATATTGTGACGTAATCCCGGCGATTACGACAGACGTGTCGTAAAGGATGGGTGAACGTAGTACAGGAAGGCCTCGAGAGGGTCACAGGTTGCGGTAGCTGGAAGAGGGGGGTGAAAGGGTGCCATTATAAGACATATAACTTCTGTTCGCAATCTTTATAATCTTTAATTTTACCAATATAACCTAAACTATACTTCAAAAAGAAAGAATTAAACAACTGTTGAATTTACCTACGTGACAGAGGAGGTCCGGCGGTCCGTCTTCATCGGGCCCAGTGCCTATGCCGAGATTACAAACTAACATTAAATGAAGGTAAGGAATTGATCAACAGAGAGTCCGGCTAAGCACGTGGATGGTCGAGAGAGAGCTGTCAAAAATCCTAAGTTTAAATACCCGACAAAATGCTGATTAGTGCCTATTAGTTACTGACGTGAGCGTATGTCAGTAGAAATTACGTAACTTACCCACGTGTCGGCTATGAAATGATATTTTACTCTAAACCGCGTGTCACCTAATCTCTGCTTACTTCAACATCCGGGAAATTATGCACAAGAAAGCTAAAGCCAAGTTCCTAGAGTTACTCAACCAAAGTTTGTCCTGAATATCTCAAAGATTATAAAATCATATTTATCACAATCTCTTAAAATAAAATTACAGCCGTCACAATGTACATCTCACAGCCCCTTTTCTATTGATATTATTCATCATCAATGTGAAGCTATGTATTTAGCACATGAACATACTCAACTGTCCCAACAGTATCCAAAATAATGTGTTGTAACATCCGGAATGTTACCTGAGTTAAGAGTACTGTTCGATCGATATAAAATTATTATGTGCGTAACAACTCCTCTAATTTTGCAAAAGGCAATAAAAATCTCAGCTTATATTTCTTTCTTGCTATTTCGTTTAGTTCGCCTTCTTTCTTTGTGTTAATTCTCGCCTGATAGCTTTAATCAGATGCAGTTAGATACACTAAAATATTAATAACAATAATAACAATCTTTATTGCACTAAGCCATGTACAAGTAAAGTACAAGTAATATGACCGGAATTCAGCCCTGGCTCTTTACCAGTCATATTCATATTACAATACTTCCTTTTATCTACTTACTTTACTTCCCATTTCCTTAATGCTATTTAACCATATATGCTGATCTGTTCACTGACCAAATCCATTTGTTTTTAACTTTACTCAAGTATTGCTCTATACTATTACTATCTGTTTTAATCATTTCAATTATAGCAATATTTCTATCTACGTTAAACCATTTCTTTATAATAAACTCTTTTCTCCAAATTTATTACCTTTGCACTTAAATATTATATGCTCGACATCTTCATTTCCACCACATATGGGACATTGGTTTTGAGGTATACCCTTTCTTAAACCTCTTAGCTTCCATACTTCTGTTCTTACCCATGCAATGCTTTCTCGCTCGTCCTTATTTACATTATCTACATATTTTTCTCTTCCCCGTGTGTTTTTATAGGTATGTAAAAAACTAAGGATCTCTTTTCGGCTATCATGTTAAATATGTTTTGTATTTCTATATAATATAATCTCTTTCTTACCACTTTGCAAATATTATTCACATTATTTTCCCTACTTTTGCATATCTCTCCTAACCTGTTGCTCCCCAAATTGTACCTCTTGGTATTCTAAACATTGTTCTTAACACATCTCCTTTATCCAAATTTAAGATCCTAAATCAATATTTCAATGCTCTTTCCATTATCTTTCCCTTGCTTGCCACTCTGCCCATTTCTATCTGAGCAACATGTCTTGCAACTGTGTTTGGTAGTCCTAGCATTTTTTTACAAAACATCCTATGCACCTCATCTATACTTTCCCATCCTCATCTAATCCCCATATTTCAATACCGCACATTATTTTTACGTAAAAATATTAACTAACCTTTATATGTTGCTCGGGCAGGAGAAATTACCATTTGCCTCTGTTTACTTCCCTCGTCGCAGGTTTAGCGATTTGCCGCTGTTTTTCGGACTTAAGTGTGCAAATTGGTTCTTTTCTTATTGGGCATTGAAGGCAACACCAACGCACCATAAAACAGAGAAAAACACTTCTCCAAATGAAACACCTTTATAGCGATTCATGACATCTTAAGCTGCCAGGAATGTTCTTCTACATTATGCTTCCTTCTAAACTGTAGGGATCCTTCTCAGAGATGCCTTCCTGAATGGAGAAGAGTATGTACCTATCGTACCATTCAGTTTAGTACTTTTCCTCTTGTCTAATTTTCACAATAAAATGTCATGAAAACTTCTAAGACCTTACAAATCTACGTATAAAGTCATTTATACCGCATGTCAATTGCTGCACGTTTTCTAATGCTTCTCTTCACTATATTGATTGATATTCACCTACATTCAGCCATCGCCCTCTGGTGTGATACAGGAATCGAGATTACTTAATAGATCGTATACCGCGGCTCTTACATTGAAGTCACAACACCTCGCTGCACTTATACCGCAACTGGAGTCAATGTGGTCAGTATGATTTGCTAATGTCGTCCTGCTCTACAGAACAGGTAGGCGCCTTTAATGCAATACAGACACCTCTTGTCCAGCAGTGGTGTAAGCAACGACTCATGTTCATGAACCCGGGCAAAAGCCATGTTTTCCAGTTTACTAAACACCGAATCCCTCTGACATCCCCATATTCTATCTGAGCCAAAGAATAGAATGACGGGACTCTGTTTCTACCTATGAATCACTCTTAACAAGCGCCTAACTTTTGATGAATATGTACTTGGAACGATGTATTGGGTTAAGGAGGCTATGACAGTCTTAAATCCAGCTGTTAAGATCGCCATTTCTGTCCACAGTAGCGGCTCATGAGTACACATTTTGGGTATTCACAAAATGTTAATGTCAGATAGGTCTGAAAGCGTGAAATAACATCTGCTGCATAATAGTTCTGATTGTGAAAAAACTGATAAAACTGCAGCCGCTCCCAACAACAATAATGATTATTTCATAATATTAATAATGGTGATGATGATAGTGCATAAGTTGTCCGTCGAAAGAAAGGGTTGTTTTTGTGGAAGTTTGTTATTGTGCACACAATTAAGTACAGCGTTCTAAGGCAAGAACGAAGTAAAGTGTATATTAAATTGTAGTTGAGAGTATGGATGGTCGGGAATAATAGAGAGAAGTTTCCACGCTGTGCAGGTACTGTATTACTCTAATACACGCAGTGTGCTAACAACTAATGGCAGTAACGTAAAATTGTAATAATAGCATGAAAACACAGCGCGGGAGAAGATTCGAGCACGCCTTCAAATGCGTACGATCCGTATGTATTTAACCCATAAGGTAATTAAGTCATACCTGTCGCGCATGCACAAAAGTTCCTTAAAACGTGCACAAAACAAGACGTCTAACGACCCTGTTGCCACATTCTATCGAGTTTAGAGGAGTAGCGCCGTAGATTTTAAATTGCCGTATATACGTTGCGTTTAATAGCATTCGAAGAAAGACTAAACAATTAATCTACAAGATATCAAAAGTTAGGGTGTTCACGTGCTCTTGTGCTCTTACATAGCAGTCGCCACTGCCTTCCATCTTAAGCTACGACTTTTGAAGGCTTTGGTAGTACCTCTGATGCTCATGGCAACAAGGCTCCTGACTTCTCTAGCTACAGTGGATTCAGAATAGGGGGTTCTGGCCATCTGTTCTGTCTGGCGGCGTCACCTAGCAATGTTATTACATGAAACATCGACGTTTGCGTACATGGAGGATGTGATTAGCCGCGGGTCTCAAACAATGGATTGCCATATTATGAGAACGCTCTTGCCACTTTTGAGTGATCATTTACCAAGAAACCGCCGCGGGTGCAGGTAATACCGGGTTTCCCGTATGGCGTCAGTCAAGTTTCTAAATTAAAAACCAAACTCGCTTAGACATGAAATTTAACACATGAGGTGCAGAAGCTGCAGACGCTTTCTGCTGGAAAGGCAGTCAATAGGTTATTCAACCGAAGTGAACACCTCGCGCGCTGCGACCTGCATAGATCTATTGCGGCTAACATCCCCAAAGAGGAAGGGATGAAGTGAAGGAACCGCAGGAGGCTACAGGCCCCAGGCAGACAAGTCGCAGAGGCGCACGGAAGTCCCTAACATTTCCAAGCTCGAAGACTCTCCCACTGCTGGAGCTGCATAGAGAGGACGATAAACGACCCACCAACCAAGTAGTCCTCAGGTTTCCATTAGGAATACTCTTTCCTCTGAGCATGCATCCCGCCATCTGTACGGCACTGTCAGACGCACGAAACCCAGAAGCACAAAATAAAATAAAATCTGCAATACGCCATCGTAGTACCTTGTTTCCTACACCAGGACGTTATTCCAAATGTGTATTTATTTAAATATTTCTTTCAATTTATACACTATTATTGTACAGAGTTTGCTTATATTCTATTAAATAAAAATATAAAATAAAAAAGAAAAAGAAAATAGATACAATAAGTAAGCTAAAAATAATAATTAAATCAAAATTATAATCATTACAGTTAAAATTCAAATCAAAATTATATATTCAAACTACTGTTACTGGTAGCCGGCAACATAAAATAACTGGTATCCAGCTTCCAATTTCTAAACTAAACAAAATAAGGATAACAAGTCTCTATTCTAAATTGAACTATATTCTAACCACTGGTATACAGTGGTTAAGGTACTGGTAGCCAGTACCCAAACTACACTACCCAGAAGCAAACCTGAAAGATGAGAAGGAAACGGAATGAAAGGAAAATGATGGAAAGGAAATCCTAGAGAAGAAACAATTCACCTGCCGACCCGGGGAAACCACGAAAAATACACGAGTCAGAGTGGATGATCGCTGGGGTTCAAATCCGAGATCTTCCGAATGCGAGTCGCATGTTACCGTGGCGCCGCCTCGCTCAGTCTTGAGGAGTCTAAACACTAGCACTACCTCCTTTTGTATGGGGTTGACCCCACTAAAAAACCACTAACATCCTACTTTCCATCCTATCAGTTTCACACCAGTTATGTTAAACATTAGAATCAAAAGTATATATGAACTTGTATTGCATATTAGGGCAGACTTTTCTGAGGAAGAAAACCCTTCGCTTAAAATCATAAAAACAATGAGGTTTGCGAGAGAGTATGCTAGATGCACGGTGCCGTAATTTCCCTATGATCTTGTGGTATACTTTTTAGCTTTATTTCAATGAAACCTTAGAAAATGGGGGTTTAACACTCAGCAAAAATAATTTATCAAACAATTTTCAAAACGTATCCTTCCCTTTTAACTTTTACACCTACTATATAACCCAGAAAATATTACAGGCTACAATTTTCAAAAGTTACACCGACCGTTATTTTCAAACCTGGAGTGGCTCATATTTTTTAAAAATCTGATGTATCCCTCTTATCTTTATAAGTGGGTATACAAACTATTCTTATTAAAACTTATTTTTCTATCTACTACATTTTAATTCAACTAAACCTTTGTAGAAATAACTACATTACACATTTCGTTAAAGGTAAAAAGGAAACAGCGATAGTGAAATGTTTGAGAACTGGACGGTACATGCTAGCCTTGAAATTCTATACTCTCCGTGTAATCGCGAGAAACAACTGAATGTTGAAAGGATTTAAAGTGAATGATCAAGTAATGAACAATTTGAAACTTTAATAATAGATATCTCAGGAAGGCTTATGCCATAAAAGAACTTATTTGAAATAAATTGTGTTTTAAAGAGATCTACATTTTTTGTGATTACATTTTCGTCTATTTCTTAACGTTTACCAGTTATGTAAGATGGTACCAAATTTCTCCCGAATGAGAAGGACTTCATAGACCATTCCCAGAAAATTCAAGATATGACTTTCTTTAGCATGTAAATATCGTTAATACATGGCATTTTAATCAAAATCGTTGAGCCATTTTTTAGAAAATCAGAAATTTCAAAAAATGTTCCATGTAAAGAGTAGTTTGGGGTTGGGAATTTTCTTGAAAATCTTCGTGTCGCATCTTTGGAAGGTACTAAAGTCAAATACCAAGTATGGTATTTATCTGACTTTTTTCGTTTTTTTTAAGTTGTGTTGTTCACAGGCACACAGACATACAGACACACGCGAACATTTTTCTTAAAATGATTTTTTTATTCATGGGACCTCAAAACGTATATTTCATCTGAAATCTCGATATAGAATTTTGGAGTGGAACGCAATACCTTCTCTACCTACCAGATACGTTGTAAAGAACGTTAAAAACTGCCCCTTTCCTTATTCTTAGCTCCTATCTAAGGAACCGGCGAAATAAAGAGATCATGCTAAACTTTAAAGAGCTCCTAACATCTTCAATTCTAGAGTATTTTATAATTTTCAGAAGTATCTACTTAAACCCCTAATACACTTTACTGTTATGCAGTGGGCTTAGTCTTATGTATTTCTTAGGGCATTTTCTAACGCCTACAAATAAGAAACAATGTACATAAATAATATAAAATTTGATTTCACTTTCAAATTCCAAATCTTATTGTAATGTTATTGCTTTTTAAGTTTAAATTGATTTCCACAAAATGTCACGCCTTGTGGTTCCTCCACTTAGTGTTTAGGTAGGTAAACTACATTTTTTACATTTCCTATACACAGTTTCGGATATAAAGATTTGATGTGATACATTGACATGACCTTCTCTACGCACTCTTCTTATAAAAGCTCATTTTTCTATCTGTTTCAAATTATCGAAACAAACATTTGCTGAAATGATTTTACTACACACTTTGTTGCACATTCAAGGGGAATAAAGCAGGCAGGCTTAAACGATAGTCAAATCATCGCTATGTGATGATGGCTTTGAAGCTCCTTCCTCTTTGCATGACCAGGATACATCTCGGAAATGGTTAATGTCGCAAAAACCTGCTTGACATAAAATGTGCATTTTAACGAGATCTACACTTTAGTGCAATAACTTTTGTTATCCTTACGGTTTACGATTTATACAAACACATCGAGAATAAAGAAATATTCACAGGCTAGTCCCAGAAAATTCAAGATGTACATTTTATTTGTCATGTATATATTTTAAATATGCTGTACTTTAATCAAAATTATTAGAGCTATTTTTTGAAAAAATAAAAAATAACGAAAATGTTTCCATGTAAAGAATACTTTGGAGCGGGGAGATTTTCTTAAAAATCTTCGTGTAGCATCCTTGGAAGGCGCTGACTAAAATACCAAGCTTGGTATTTAACCGATCTCTTGTTTTCTGAGTTATGCTGTCCATAGACAGACATACACATTGACCGTTTTCTAAAACTGCATTGTTTGGATTTAGAGAGCCTCGAAACGTATATTTTCGGCGAAATCGCGGTATCGAACTTTTGGATGGATTGCAATACTATACGTAAGTAAGAGCTACGTAGTAATTTATACCTGAATAGTTATCAGGAATAGTGATGTAGATCAAAACAGGTCCTTGCTTCTCTGGATCTCTAAGGTAATGATGAATTCGGTTAATATGATTCTTTTATACTGCAGACCGAGCGGTAACGTGAGGACTCGCATTCGATCCCCGGCTTCCGCCTCCTCTGGATTTTTTGCGGTTTCCCCGAGTCGGCAAGAGAAGACTAGGGCGGTTCATCTTCTACCACGACTTTTCTGCCCCTCATTTCCTGTATTTTGAGGTACCCATCATTCCTGTATCCATCATCTTCATTGTCATCTGTTTCAGGGTTGTAGGAGCAGGCGACGATGTTGGGCGGGTTGTAGCTGGGATTGTTCGGGGGACCCCCGTGGGTTCGGGGCTTGTGGATGGGCCCGGATGTGTTAGGGACGCCGTCCATTCTTGCGCCCGTCGTCATCTGGTCGCCCTTCGGTTCTCCGCCCTCATCCCTCCTTCCCAGGAATGACGGTAGAAGCAAAGCCGGCCGCTGTGGCTTACTTGCGGTCTCTGCCCCAATTTCGGGGTCCCTCCGTGTGTCCTTACCTTTACCTTTTACACTGCAGAAACTGTCCTTTTATCGTTTCACAACTCATCTTTCGTTTAGCCGAGAAAGAGTTTTTCCTTGTTGTTCCCGGTCCTTTTCGGTGTAACCATTCAGAAAAAAGGAAGAAAAAGAGAATGAAAACTATAACCTGGTCAGTTTTTCATAATTTTAAAGAACAAAAATGCAACATCAAATAATCATGGTCGATCTTTACAAAACAGTTACAGCACAGTATCGTTCAGCTCAAGTATAAATGGCTTTAAGGAGAAACATACATTAACTACATTGCGCGACATCTAAGCTGTTAGCATAGAAATGTCCATTTGCTTACATTATTCAATAATTCGATTAGGTTAGGAGTAAGACTAGGTGCAGCGAGTGACTTTGTGGCTATGCCTTAGACGGGATGCCCCCGAGAGGAAGGGTGAGGTGAGAGGAGACAGAGGGCGGCCGGATCAGAAGGCACGACAGGGCAGAGGGACGGTTCCTACCTTTTACAGAGGGGGCAACCGGCTCCCCTTCCACCTTAGGCTTGTACATCCCACTGGGGGGCCCGGGGACTCGGAGATCACCCCATTCCGGGGGACGAAGGGTTACATTGAGCAGTCTTTTCCCCTGCTATGCAACGACGAGACACTCGATGCTTTTAACCTTGAAACAGACAAGCAGATGAAAGGTGAAGTGAGAATGGAAGTGAAATGGAGGAACAAATGGAGGTTTATTACATCGGGGGATGTAATAAACCTTCCCAGCATTCGCCTAGGGACCCGGGGAAACCCCCGAAAAATCCCATGGGTCAGGAAGGTCGGCCAGAGGGTTCAAACCCACCGCCTCCCGAATTCGGGCCACAGAGTTACTCCTGAGCCATCCCGCTCGGTTTTGATTAGGATAAGAATTGGTTATATGTTTTCTATACACCAGCAAGCCTGTGTAGTGAAATTTTGCTTAGCTTTTTGTTCCCTTTATTTAAAATACCAAGTATTTGGTGCAAATGTTTGTCCAAGTAACGAAACATCTAAAATAAAGTAGGTAATAAAACTGCTACACAGAATTCTGTACCCTATAGCTTCAGAACATTTAGTTTCATATATATTTACTGAATTATTCACAAGAAAAGTCACATACGAAAGCAAAGTAATTTTTTTCACAGTTTCGCTTCATCTCTTTACTGTTCATCTGTGGCAGTTAATGCTGGCCATTGTCATTGTACATCATCCAAAGCCCTTCGGGAAAATTCCCCTCCGTATGATGGTACAACTTATTTGAAATAAGTGTTATGAATCAAGTGTTAAAAGTACATTTTAAAAATAGAGCGTGGCAGGTGCAGATGTTCAAACATTACCAAACATAAATTAAATGTAGTA
Organism: Deroplatys truncata; assembly: GCA_030765065.1. Classification (NCBI taxonomy): domain Eukaryota; kingdom Metazoa; phylum Arthropoda; class Insecta; order Mantodea; family Mantidae; genus Deroplatys; species Deroplatys truncata. The sequence goes on from CM060985.1 coordinate 102,684,930, forward strand.
AATTTCCACCTTCTCTTACACACTTTCGAAGGGAATCACCCAGCATCGGTGATAGTTTAATGAGAGTGTCGTTCATTTACTTACGTCAACAAAGACCAGACAACGTCAAGACAACATACCCACTGGAAGCTGTGATGTCCTTGAATACGTTTCTTCAATGGAAAGCATTTGATCTGTTCAGTAAGGTGCAAACAGCTCGAGCATGGCTGAAAATAGCTTTACAGCATTCCCTGCTGGTTCAAAGGAGCCTCTCTAGTGAAAAGGTGGTTAATAAGTTTTAACCTCTTATTCGGTTTAGGATATCTCAGGATCTTGTGAAGATTGCTAGGGAACTTCTCGACGTTATCTCCTTGAGAATTTAGAAAATGAGGATCATGTGTAAATTCCCAGGGATTATACCTTTTGGTGGTTTATGCAGAAAATTCTTCGTACAAGTATGTGTATTTAACATTCCCTGGCAATAACAGAGTTTTTAGACAATGGTAGGAATACATTTGATAGACTATGCCTTATTTTCCGAATTCAACTTTGGTGAGAGAAATCTCGGGAAACACATCGTCGTCCTTCGTAGCCTAGGGGTACTATGCTAGCCTCTAATTCCATTAATTGACCTAATAGTGGTTGAAACTATGAAGCCCTGGACCTAAAGTACTTACAACACTGTAAGTCGCCATTGGGGTATGTCATCCCAATACATTTGAGAATTCCTTGTGGTTTACCGGGAAAAATGCTAATCAGTTGGAGAATTTAATATCATGCCGGCATGTTGTCATGGTAGCTCAGTGGTTAGAGCAACCGGGCGGAGATCGGGAGATACGTGGTTCAAATCCCGGCTATGGCATTGAATTTTCCAGTCATGTGATTCTACCTTTCCAACCTTGTCCAACACTCGGCTTGTGTGGAAGAACACACAAGAGTATGTCACTACGTGATGGCCTTTGCATGCCCACGAGAGAAAAACGAATGACTTTCCAGTTGAGGAAAATAGAAGTATTTGAAATTCTAAACATAGGAATATCTCGGAAATGGTGAGCTCCACAAATGAAAAAAAAAATCTGTTTACATAAACTGTGCACTTTAACGAGATCTACATTTTTTGTTTAGTAAGATTCTTGTCCATCTCTTACGGATTACCTTTCAGTCATTCATTATCTGTTTACCCTCCTCTTATGTAGGACTTACACCCCCATGACTTACAAGGGATATCTGGGGTCAGAGGCCCGTCGAGGAGCAGACACTCATGGATCAGACAGAGCATCCAGGATGGGTGATCAGCTCGATGCCTGGTATGGGATGAAGGAAGTAGATGAAACGAAATGTTGGTGAAATGGATGAAAGGAAAGGTGATGATGGAGCAGCTGGTGGAATGAATGGCGGGGGAAACCGGAGAACCCGGAGAAAACCCGCCCAGACGGCGCTTCGTCCATCACAAATCCCACATGCAGGTCCCTGGGATTGAACCCGGGCCGCCTCGGTGTGAGGCGAGCGGTCTAACCACTCGGCCACGGCGCCGCCATCTCTTACGGATTACCGATTATGCAAAATTAATTCAGACTAAGGAGGACTCCACAGGACATTTCTATAAAATGTCAACATATACGTTTCATTTCTCATGAAACTATCTTAACGGCATATTAATCAAAATCGATAGAGGCGTTTTTCAGAAGATCAAAATTTTTCAAAAATTCTCTATGCTAAGGGTAGCTGGGGGTGTGGAATTTTCCTGAATATCTTTGTGTCGATCTTTGAAAGATACGAACTTAAATACTAAGTTTGGTATTTAGCCGACGTTTCGTTTTTGGGTTATGCTGTTCTCAAACACAGACACACGCACACAGGAACCACTTTCTAAAAATGCTTCTTTTTTAAATCAGAGAGTCTCAAAACTATATTTTCGATAAATCTCGGTATCGGATTTTTGGATGGAATGCAATACTCCCTCTACTTCTGTAAGTAGGAGAGAAAGTAAAGATGGCTAGCTTTGGTGATTTACAAATTCAAAGTATAAAAGAAATTGTGCAAGATCTAAAGTGGACTGGCCCATAGCTCAGTCAGCAGACTTGGTGTGCGAGGAGATCCCCGGTTCGATTTCCGGCTGGGGTGGGTTTTTTCTGTAGCCAAGATTAATCCTTCCCAGAGTCTGGAAGCGTGAATGAGAGTATGAATCTGTGTATAAATTTAAAGAAAATCCAAGGTAAAACCTAAAGATTAACACAACTAGTAAAACGAGTGGACATCATTGCCAATGAGCAATTATTCCAAGGGCAAAGCCACCGATTTTAAAGACGGCATAAAGTAAAAAAAATGTCATAGACGAAGGAAGGTGTAGGTAATAGAACCGGTATGAGGTATAATTATTTAGACTTCCAGTTATTGCCTTGTAAAGAAGACATATAAACAAATTAACTAAATGAAATTAAATCTGTCTAACGATTAAGAGAAACTTTAGAAAGTAATAAGATTAGAAAATAAACCATGTTAAAATGTTATAAAACCAAGGCATTGCCAATTACATTACATGGAATTTAACCATGGACATTAAGTACAAAATATTTAATCTGAATTTAAGCAGCAGAAGTGAGATCAGTGGAAGAAGTTAATCAAAGGTACATTAAAAAATAAACAAGAAAAAAGAAAGGATGGAGAGGGGGAAGAGAGGGAGATAAACTTTGAGATGGAAGGGAGAGGAAGAGAAAGAGTGACCAATTGAAGTGAGAAAGGAAGAAGGAAGCAGAGAATCTTCAAGTTTAACGCATTAACGCAAGCACAGACGTATATGTCGCTAGTTCCTCATAAAAAAGAAAAAACGAACTAAACTCTATCATCATTCCTATGGTCTCAGTTTTTTTCTTTCTTTCCTTCTTTCCATTCGACCTCTCCGTATTTTGAAGGGTTTTCATATGTGACATAAGAATGCGTTTTTCCCAGAGTAATTATTTATATTTTTTTAGCCGAAATCGCGTGAGCTTGCGTCATATTTCGTTAATTTCATCTGCAGTAATGCACGCTTCCCAGGAAAATGTATCTACAGGAAGTGCAACGAAGCGTAATATTATGTCATTATACTACATGCAACTGCCTTTGCACTTGCTTTTATCTTACTGTATTGTCTTTCAGATATGGATAGTAACAATTCAATCAACAACGGTTTATCCAATCACTAGAAATATTGAAGTCCTGCGCCAGCGATGAAAGTTGCAGCCAATCCCAGTCAGAAATCGTACATCTTAAAGATGCATTGGTGAGTGAGTGTATTTAGGTATATTATTACTAGTTTATGCATACATACATCTACTTCTACATTAATTTTAAAGTTTAATCATAATGTGATGTTAATTACACGTTGTGGCACACCAATCACGTATAATTTTTTAAATACGCAATACTGCAACGTTCTGAAATAAATTATACTTGCACTATATGGTAGTCTGTATCCACCTTCTGTTTAAAAAAAACAGAGCTTAGGAACGGCAGCCATACCCTTTTCAGAATCATGAGATTAAAAAGTACTGCAAAGTGATCTATTGTGTCAGGGTATTTAACGCTTCAAACCATTAAAAGGGGATCAAAACTGAATATTAAGTGCAGAGCTGGAAATAACGTATTGTAAGCCATCCATGTGGCTTATGGAAACATACTCTGTCTTTTATTCACTTACTATGGCAGTGAATGTTTCTAATCCGACGATATAAATAGATTTAGATTTTTATCTACCGCTTACCTATCTTAGGTAGAGGAAATATTGTATAGCTTTCGTGCACAAGGTAATTTAAATTTCAAAAAACCTGATGTAATACATTCACTGACTTTCTCTACCCTAGTCTATCGCTTATTAGTGAGTATACAAACTATTCTTACTAAAGCTTATTTTTGTTTCTACTACATTTTAATCCAAATAAACCTTCGCAGAAATAACTACATTACATATTTCGACTGGCCCCGTAACTCAGTCGCCTACTGTGCGAGGGGTCACGAGTTCGATTCCTGGCTGGCTGAGAGTGGGAATTATTTTCTAGCCAAGATTATTCCCTATTCTCACCAGTCTGGAAGTATGAATGGGAGTTGAATTTGTGTGTGATCTAATGCATAAAACCTAAAGACAACTAATCCAATGACAGTGAGTTAACTCCATTGTCGTTAGCAATATGTTCCAAAGATAAAAGGCCGCAAATATGACCATTGCAGTTAAAGGCGGGATATAAATGGAACAATAAAAATATTACGTATTTCGTTATAGATGCAAAGAGATAGCGATATTCCAATTTTAGGAACTGGAATTTTAGGAACTTTTTTACCTGTAGCGAGATTCAGTGTTTTGGTTCGCAACACTGGAGCCATCTCACTCAGTAGTAGTGTTCAACATCGCTAAGAGCCAGGATGTGAGCTTCCAGCTTAGTTGGCGAGTGTTTGGAAGAGATTTTGAACTATTACCTTCATAAGGTACCAGCTGTTACCGGCGTGGCGTAACATATGACATTCTGCTTGGTTGCATGGACAGATGGCCGTCATAGAAATCTACGTAAATGTTTTATGAGGGAGCAATGATTCTAAAATATGAATACCTCTGAGGTAGAAAGATCTAACCCAAAACATGTTCTTTTTTCTGGAGGGAAGGGAACTATGATAGCCGACGATAGACCAATTTGCTACTCATCGAAAGGTGAAATAATCTGATGTGATGAATGCACATTAATTTCTCTATCAGAATGCAAATTCAAGCATTCATTATATAATTATTACACTAATCACACAAAAATTGATTATTTTATTCTCGCTATGTTACAATATAAGTTTACCATGAAATTGTTTCAACATGCGGAAATAACATTCAAATGTTTATTCGTGGTAAGGAATGGAATAAAAAGAAAGGGGGAACGATATTCGCAAACATTCAAGCTTGTCTGTTAGGTGACGCTTCGGAAAGATCTAAACTTGAAACATGGAGTATTTCGAAAAAAGGTTAACGCTATCATAAAAGTTAACTTAAAATGTACACCTTAACGGGCTCTACATTTTTCTTGTACTAACTTTTTTATGTCTATTAAGATCCCCTTATTATAAAAATTATACAAAATTCAATCAAATTAAGATCACAGAATATTCACAAAACCCCCAGATATATTAATATATTATATAAGTAACATTTTAATTAAAATCGTTAGAGTAGTTTGAGAAAATAAAAAATAACGAGAATATTTCCATTTAAAGAGTAGTTTAGGATGGGGAATGGTCTTGGAAATCTTTGTTATATCCTTGAAAGGTTAACTTTAATTCCAAGTTTGATATTTAACTGACTTTTCGTTTTTGATTTGTGCTGTTCACTGATAGATACACAGACACACACAGAGAGAAACCTTTTTTTTAAGCATTATTTTTATTCAGGAGTATACAAAACGTGTACTTCCGGTGAAATCTCGATATCAATTTTTTGGGTCGAATGCCTTACCTCTTACTTATTTATGTCGGTGGTAGGCAAAATAAAAGATCTGATGTGTTACGTACACTTGAGACAGTGCGTTCTGCATAACTAAATATAAAATTATAACGATAGAGAAAATAAATATTAATAACAGTAGGAAAAGTATTATTAAATAAGACGGGGAAGCGAGTGTTACTGTAAATGTGAATATGGGTTGAAAAGACAGTGCCAGCAGCAGGCCGGAAACGGGGTTGGTTTTTCCCTCAATTGTTAGTGTACCGTCAGGTCGCCTGAAAAGCAGATGTGTAGAAAAAGGGTCAATGTTCTTAAAGCCCCAGGCATCCAATAAGAAAGAAGGTAGTCATGTGATAGTGAAATGGGGAGATAGGAAATTTGAAATAAAGAAACAGGAAAGTTTAGACGACACTTCTTCTTCTTCTTCGTGGTATTTCCTTGGAGGTGGTGGTTCTTAAACAAATGTGTCGGTGGATAGGGGCGATGGTATGAAACACAGCAGTAAAGAAATGCGCGAGTTTGTGTGGAGGTACTATCAGGAGTCATTTGTTAAAACGGTGACGGGAAATAAATGGGCAGGAAAATGAATCAGTCGTATTAACCATCAACCCTAATCCAAGATCCATACATAGCCCTGGGCTAGCATCCAACCCGGGACCATTCCTGCAAATCCCGTGCCGCCAAATTGGCGCTCAGCACCCCAGGGTACCGCAGCACACTTAATTTTCCTTATTCGCCCTTGTTTATTTTCTATAGCTTCTACAAATTATTCTTGCAAAAGCTTATTTTTTATCTACTTTATTTTAATCGAGTTTAAAAGTTTGCAGAAATAGTTTCATTACACATTTAGATGTAGATAAAATGAGGATACAGAAGGCTGAAGCGGCAATCAGATCTTTAAAAAGTGGGTCACTATGTGATAGCTTTGATACTTCATACTCTTCCCATGACATAGCGGGAAACAACTGAACAGTGACAAAGTATTGAAACAGCCAATTACAACGAATATCTCGGATATGGCTGATGCCACAAAAGGTATTTTTTAATAAACTTCGTGTTTTAAAGAGATCTGTTGTTTTGTGCATTAAGTATTTGCCTATGTCTTACCAGTTATACAAAATTATACAAAGTTCATTCCGAATGAAGTGGAATTCTAGGGCTCCTTGTAGAAAATTTAGAATATACATTTCGTTACTCGTATAAATAACGAAAACCTATGGTCTTTTAATCAAAACCTTTAGAGCTAATTTTGAGAAAATAAAAAGTAAAAAAAGTCTTCCATGTAAGGGATAGTGTGTTGTGGGGGAATTTCCTTGGAAGCCTTGGTGTCGCATTCTTACAGAAGTCTTAGCTTAAATATCGATTTTGGTGTTTATCCGACTTACCCTTTATGAGTTACGCTGTTCACACACATACACACATGGATATGTTTGTAAAATTCTAATGTGATACTCTCACATGATTTTCTCTATCCACCCTTCTACAAATTATTCCTACAAAATCTTATTATTCTATCTAGTTCATGTTAATCGAGTTAAACGTTTGTGGAAATGCTTTTATTACACATTTGATTGTAGGAAAAAGGGGAATTCAGTAGGCTGAAGCGATAGTCAAATGTTTTAAAAGCGGGACGCAATATGCTAGATTTCTGTTTCTTTCACATTAAAATAAAATGAAATTAAAATGAAATACTTTTCACATTATTTTATATTGCCTAGACAATCCACAAATTTTGATGGTGAAGTTGTTGCAACACAACGAGCATTAGAACAGATATACTACAGGACTTATATAAGGGAAAATAAAATAGTTGTTCTCACAGACTCAGTTTCTGCCATTCAAGCAACAGAACGATATGATAGTCCAGATGAATCTTATAATACTAAGGATGTGAGATATTATTATAGATTACTACAAACAAAATTTCAACAGATAATATTACTGTGGATACCAGCACATGTGAGAGTGAATGATAACGAGACAGCAAATTTTCTGGCCAAAAAGAGTGCAGTGTTATATTCAAAACCTATAAAGTCTGGTGGACTAGATATGAAACGAAAAAATGTCAAAATTAATATAGAGCAGAAATACCAATATAATATTCAACAGGAAATTACTAACAAAAATTACTCCAACATAAAAAAATACCCCCAAAAATAAAAAATGTCCCAAGGAAAGAAGCCGTTGCTCACTTAAGATTAGCCACTAGACATGACTGTCTGGCGGAACATCTACATAGATTTGGTTTTATGAATGACAAAACATGTAAAATTTGCAATGCTGACAAGATTTTCAATGAAGAACACCACGAATGCCCAGAATAGAGGAAAGCTGTACCAGACGGGAACATACACAATTTATATTGGCTAGCAAGGGAAAAATTGATGGATCAAAATTCTGCACATTAGATCAACAACGTATGCTAGATTTGAAATTCCACTCTTTGCGTACCGCCAGGGAAGAAAAAGGAACAAATAGCGACTTAGCATTTCAAAATTCAAACAAATACCAAAGAATATCTCGGAAATGTTTAATGTCATAAAATGTGTTTGACAAATTGTGTATTTTAACGAGATCTGCAGTTTTTGTAATACATTCTTGTCCATCCATTACAACAGTATGCTCTACCGGTTATACAAAACTATGCAAATAAAATGTCTTAACATGCAATGTTTTAATAAAAGTCTTTAGAACCATTTGTGAGAAAATAAAAAAATAATTTTGCCCATAAAAGGTAGTTTGGAATGGGGAACTTTCTTGAAAATATTCGTGTTCGATTCTTGAAAGAAGCTGAATTTAAATATAAAGTTTGGTATTTATCAGACATTTCTTTTTTGAGTTATTATGGAAAGGTAGAATCAGAGGACTGAAAGATATGCCATAGCCGGGATTTGAACCACCGATCTCCCGGTTTCAGTCCTCTGATTGTACCTTTCCAACCTTGTCGTACATACATGTCAGTGAGGAAGAACAATTAATTCAATAATTGACCTGAGAGAGGCTAAACTAATGAAGCCCGGGACCTGTGTCCTACGGGCATGTTGCCATGGTAGCTCAGTGGTTAGAGCAACCGGACGGAAACCGAGAAATCCGTGGTTTAAATCCCGGCAATAGCATTGAGCTTTTCAGTCCTCTGGTTCTACCTTTCCAGCCTTATCGTACACACATGTCAATCTGGAAGAACAATTAATTTGAGTTATTATACTCACATACCGATCGTAACTGAACTAGAATGGCATCCATTATGCATCAGCGACGCATAATCTTACTCGGCTGCGCGCGTACCTCTCCCTTACCTTTTTAACACCTTCAAAGCAGCAGTCCACTGGGATCCACTCCCCAGATAAACAATGAAATATGTATATTTAAAATAAAATGAATTCTCTTCATTGTAATCTTAATATTCTATAAATTAACTTCATTTGTTTCAATATTGTTCAATATACGAGGATAGTCGCAGAAGTACCCGACCTGACGTATAAATAGCAATTGTTGTTTCGAACAAATGACTGTGGTAGAAAGTACCACCTTATAAAGCTAAAGTTTGAAGTTTGACGATGCTACATTGCTTAGTAATTGTCTAGCAGCCATTAATAGTGAACTCTCTCAGCGAATTTGTAAACCTGGATAAAACTGGCCATCATTTGAAAGTCCTACTAATATTAAAGTTGAGCTGGATTCTACTCTGGGGAAGTCTGCTCCTTCGTTTACAACAGTAAAATATTGGGCGGCAGAGTTTAAGCGAGGCCGTACGAGCTGCCAAGATGAGCATTGCAGTGATCGACCAAATGAGGTGACCTTGCCAGAAATTGTGAAGAAAACCGACAAAATGGTATTGGATGACCGTCGACTGAAAGTGCGCGAGCTACCAGACATCGTAGACATTTCAAAAAGTGCTGTACATCGCGTACTAACTGAAAATTTAAACATGAGAAAGCTGTGCACAAGATGGGTGCGCGTTTACTCACAATGGAACATAAAAAGCATCGTGAGAATGTTTCAATCCAGAGTTTGGCGATGTTTTGCTGCATTAAAGCCGAGCTTTTGTGTCGATTCATAACCATGGATGAAACATGGGTCCATCTCTTCACACCTGAGATGAAGGAGCAGTCAAAACAGTGGATTGAAAGGGGAGAATCGGCTCCAAAGAAGGCAAAGACAGTTCCATTTGCAAGCAAGGTCATGGCGTCAGTTTTTTTGGGGGGATGCGAGTGGGATAATGTGCATTGATTAGCTTCAAAAAGGAAAAGCGATCAATGGCGGGTATTTCGCAAACTTATTGCAGCGTTTGAATGATGAAATCAAGCAAAACGGCCGCATTTAGCGAAAAAGATGGTTTTGTTTCATCAAGACAATGGACCAGTTCACACATACATTATCGCCATGGCCAAAATCAATGAGTTAAAGTTCGAATTGCTTCGTCATGCAACGTATTCGTCAGATTTAGCTTCCTCTATTTTCTGTTTCCAAAGTTGAAGAAATGGCTTGGTGTTAAAAGATTTGCCAACAACGAAAAGATGGAGACCGCAGTTGATGGCTATTTTGCAGAACTCGACGGTTCTCACTATGAGCAGGGTATCGAAGCGATTGAACATCACTGGGAAAAGTGTATCGAGCTGAAAGGAGACTAGATATGTAGAGAAATAAAGATTCTTTTTTCCAAAAAGTTTTGTGTTTTCTTTGTTAGGTCGAGTACTTCTGGGACAGCCCTCGTATGTATATTTAAAATAAAATAAATTCTCATCGTTGTAATCTTAATATTCTATAAATTGAAGTAATTTCCTTTGTTTCAATATTGTTCAATATACGTTAGCTGCAAAAAATCATTAAATAAAGTGTGGACTCAACAGTACTGCCATCTGTTGCACTACTCGCAACGTTCAAGGAGTTGCCATCCGATCAACATTTAATTATATACAGTTAACAAGGTAGGATAGTTTTGTAAAAACTCAAAGTTGTGAAATTATAGTGTGGTACACTATGCAATTTGACTAATAGTCTTTGTCTATAATATACTATTACCTAGCTTACTTGATTCCGCTGATATCGAAGAGCCTTTTTAAGTAACAAAATCGGTAAGATTCATTGCAATGTTCAAATAAGTTATTTGTGACGTCAAAATAACACAAAACCTTTTATAGGAATGTCAATTATACTAAACAATACACCATAATGGTTGCCACTAATTGATACGAAGCTGATATATTTTGCAGTTGAAATTTTTAAAAATATTTCTGGGCAAAATTTGTAACCTAGCTTATTCCGTATATAAAAACAGAATACAGTAGCAGATAAATGACATACATTTCCGCTTTTCAAACAAATAGCAAATCCAAAACCAATGGCAATCTAGGTGGGACTTTACTTTTCCGATCGGATTTGAATATGATCTGCGTTTACATACACAAAAATCATACGAACTGGATCCTGCCCTACTCTCCCAGCTCTTTAATTACGTCGGAATTATTCTGAGAGTCATTTATAATGATTTCAACGAAGTATTTTTCCATATATTTATGTATGAATTCATTTATCAACTGAATTATGCGTTACTCATTATACTAATTACAACCTTCACAGGATTTATAACCTGTTCTTTACAATTCCGTCATTTTATTGGTGGTTACTTGGACAGAAATATTGTAAAATATGGTTTATTTATTGTAATTTGGAGTGTATTGGTAAGGTTGCTGTTGCTAGTAGTGTGAACTAATTTGAAAATATACCTGAGTTCTTTAAAAAATGTGTAGAGAAGGTGTGTGGCTAGCCATGGATTAAGATTGAATATTCAATCAAATACTGTAGTAGCTTTTTTACTTTCTCTACTACGTATAGTAAGTAGGGTAAGTATTGTATTCCACCCAAAAATTTGATACTGAGATTTCACGGGAAATATTTGTTTTGAGACCCCCTGAATCCAAAAAAAATTTGGAAACGTCCGTGTGTGTGTCTGTGAACAGCATAACTCAGAAACGAACAGTCGGATAAACACCAAACATGGTATTTAGGTTCAGTATCTTCCAGAGATGCGACACGAAGGTTTTCAAGAAAATCCCCCCACCCCAGACTACCCTTTACATGGAACATTTTTCAAAAACTTTAATTTTCTCAAAAATGGCTCTAACGATTTTGATTAAAATATATATGTTTAAGATATTTTCATAACAAATAAAATGTATATCTTGAATTTTCTGGAATGTCTCCAAAAGTATTCTTCATTGTGAACGACTTTTGCATAACTGGTAAACCATAAGAGATAGAAAAATGTTTACTACACAAAAAATTGTAGACCGCGTTAAAATACACAATTTATGTCATATACATTTTTTGTTGAGTGAACCGTTTTCGAGATATTGCTTGTTATTCCCTTAAATTCTTTAATACTTTTCTCAAATGGGAATTCGTTACTCATTTTTTTTTGTCTTGGATATGCAAAGAGTATTAATCTGTGTCAAAGAGAATGGTGCTGCCCATAGCAACCAGCTATTAAGAGATATGTCAATTCTTAAAGGCTACTGCATTTTTATATTGCCCTTGCAAATACAAAACAAGGGGAACATAGTACGCCTTAAGCGATAGTCAAATATTTTTAGAACTGGTCGCTATGTGTAAAATGTAATTCTCTTTGCACGTCAAAGGATCGTTTCTGCAAATGTTTATCTCGATTAATGTGAAATAGATTGAGAATAAGAGTTTGTAAAAATAGTTTGTACAAGAGTAGCGAAAGTCATGTGAGTGTAACATCAGAATTTTTTCTATGAACTCTAATTTCGCCATAAAAATTAGTTTGTATCGGAATTTCATCATGTCATCACATGCATTTGAAATTCAAGCACACTTAAGGCCACGGATAGTTTAAAGGTAGCTAAATAGAATGTTCCTTTAATGTTATCTGGTAAAGGCAAAGAGTTTCGCACAGTTTCCAATTGAACGTTCCATACACTCGCGATTTTGATGCTGTTCTATATTTGGCAGTGCCATAGAGTAGCTCTATTCTCACCTCTTCCTGACCTTCGTCTTGCAGACCGGCTGAAGTTCAGTCAGAGAGGTTGACTTTAACTAATTTGCAGTGAAGTGATGATAAATGACGAAAGCAGTTTTGATTTGGTAGAAATAAGAAAGCTGTACTCGAGATGTATTCAGAAATTATCAAGTTAAATTTTATAGCAAACCTCTTCGCATCGTTGGACCATCCATCGAGATTGGTCAGCGGAGACGTGGTAAGTGTAATACCCTAAGCCGAAAGATACGATAGTAAGGTCCATTAAAGCAGGAGAATGGAATGAGATCTGCAAAGTAGTAAATAAACAAACAGGGAGAACGTTTGGAGATTTTACACATAGTTGTTTTATGGACATTAACAACTTATAAATTTGTAGTGGACAACACTCTATATTTGTATTACTGAATCATTATTTCAGTGAAAGGGTTTCTTAAAGGTGTATAGTATTCTGTTCGGGGATACCACATCGCCTCATGAGCCAGATACTAATATATCAGGAATGTTATAACAAACGTATTATCTTTCTTTTTCATTACAAAAACATATGACCAGAGATGAATGGGAATGTCAAACGGCAAATTGATTTTCCCGAAGAATTTGCTAAAACCTTCATTTTATGTTAGTATTTTACTTTATTTTCACTATTAAAAGTTCAGTACATAATGGCAAACACTACTTTTGCATAGTCACAAAGTTTTGATAACATTGTTCGTTAATTTATTCATCGACGTTTTAAGATATAAACACTTGCTACAAACAAATCATTTATTTTTTCCAGATCGAGAGGTGGCGAATGTATGTTTTTTTAATAACTATTTTTACTCCTAAATAAATAGTCTTTTTTTTTCTTATTCAACTCCACAGTATACCAGTTGTGAGTTTTTGTTTCTTTCTCCTTTCTTTTGCAATACTTATACTTTCCTAAAATGAAAGACGTTCTTTCCCCCCCCCTTTTTGTGTAACCAACCTTGTTATTAACACTGGCGGCCTTTTTTGTTTTGTTTTATTTCGCAAACTTATATTTATACCTCAGTAACGACGTAGAAAATACATATTCATCTTTTTTTAACTATCGCTATTCTCTCTTTATTTTTTTAATTCAACTAAACTTATTTACAGCGTGAAATCCAACTGCAAATTTAAGACATTCCATATTCGAGGTTGTCGCCGAATTTTGTATCTCTCTAACCGCAGGAAAGAGAGGAGAAATGGGAATTCTTCCTGCAAACTATAATGATAGAGTGGCAATGTTAACCACACTTGTATAATTTCGGTAGCTCCCTTCTGAAACTCCCAAGCTATTAGGACAGAGGTAGTCCGATGTTCTAAACAGCTACCGATTAAATTACCTATATGTTTCTTGGTCCAATTCCATACCTCCCTGATACTGACCCAAGTGGTTATTCGATGAATTTGAGTGTCCACCCCACCAAACAATTACACCAAGGTGCCGAGGATAAATTATGTTTATATCGCTTTGACTCTGTGAGTATTAATTCGTTAATGCAGAAATAAAGATAAACTTTCCACTCCAACGGTATAAGCAAAATTCTCCATACTCGCTGCGATGGTGAGTTGGGTATTTCCGTTCTATTGCAGGCACTGTCATGGAATCTTTCAGCAACGTGGCATATAACGTTTTGGTGGTGGGAATACTGATCGACGTATCTATCACTGGTAGTAGTCGTCTATAGTCTGTCAGAACCTGTTTGAAGAGTCCGGCAGCCGTCCCAGCCATGTCCACACAAAAGTGCACAACCTAATTGGTACCGTGTCTGTGGAGGGCACTCAATAGAGAATGGAGCAACAATGCCCGACATTTAATAGCTTCGTTACCTACTGTTCCGCACGCTCAGCTCTTCCTCTTGTTCCTGCATTGTAGTCAAATATCACCTCTTGTACATTTTAAATCACCTGTCTTTATATAGATTCTTGGAAAACAATCAAGGGTGATCTAGTTGTTTTTTTTTGTTTTGTTTTTTGCTTTCTTTCTTTCTATCGTTCTTTCGATGAATCCTCTTAGCACTTAAATGTGGACATCTCTACCTCTCTAGGTATGTGCGCGCACGCATGTATAAAGTGATGATCTATACAGAAGCAAATGAAAAACTATAATACTTTTATAGTATTTGAACAGATATTTTCGACGAAACAAATATATGTGCACTTTTCTTTATAACTTTATGACTATAACTTGTGGAATGATTAAGGCAATTTTTGCTGAAATTTATGATAGAACAGCAACTGATCAACATTTTTATTACTTTTACTTACTTCATTATACGCCATTAAACAGCCACGTTTTAGCATTGGGGGAGGGGAATCTAATTACGCGTAAGTTAATAGTTGCAAGAAAATCTGAAAGATGCGTGGTCTTATACACGCTCCAAACAGTTACCATTTTGCACACTATAATCAGCATCACCAACAGTGTGTCTCTTTTTTCTTTGTTTGTTTGTTTCTTTTTTCTTTAACGTGTACTGAAATAAGTACAACTTCTTAGGTTTTCATTAAATATCGAAACAGTTGGATATTTCTCTACACTGTTTCATTAGCCTAAATTGATTTTATTTTTTCATTGGATACACAGTAAACAGATTATGGAGCGCATTCCGGAGGACGCGGGTTCGAATCAGCTTGGGCTAATACCCTGATCTTGTAGTTTCTCGTCATTTTCCCCGGTCGAAAGTCAAAGCCTAAAGTGGTTGCTCTTCTACCACGTACTTCCCGTCTATCATTTCCTTTCATCTGTTTCACCTTCATTTGTTTTAGGGTTGCAGGATCAGACAACAGCCTACTGTAGGTCAGGGTGGTAGGGTTTGCACTGTGTAAAGTATTTCTCCCTGACGCTTCGATGGCTGACTGGTGCACTTTCCTGTGCGGATACTTCCCCAGCAACCCCCGGGTTAATGATGACGCCGCAAGTTCGAGCCAGCGTTAGCATTTGTTACTCTGGAATTGTTTGGGACCCCCATCTTGATTAGTTCGCATTGTCCCTCGGATGTACTCACCCTTCGGTCTCCCTTTCGTCCCTTGCTCGAGCTCATGTAAGAACACAATGGCCTACTGGGATGGTCTAAGTGCTGTGCTGAAGCCCCTCCGTCTGGCTATCCTATAGTAAACAGATAAACTTTAGGTGTCTTGTATCTGAAAGGACTAAATGTAATTTTTTTCCTGATCATCGGAGGGGATATGGTACTGTTCCAGTGTGGATAGTGTACTTATGCCTCATAAGAGGCCCCCCTGGAGGGAGTGTATGGGAGGAGACACCGGGCGGCCAGAACCAGGAGTGACGGCACAGTGATGACAGGGTCCCTACAGTTTCCAAAATGAGAAGCCCCGACAGTCGGACTGGCATACCGGGAATCCCCGCCCCACACAGAGGGTCCAAAACCCGTTCCGAAGGGGTGGTCCGTTTACCCCCGGCAAATAGCCGAAAACCGAGGGATGGGGAAAGTTTAACAGAGAGCACCAATTTTCCCTGGCACGCCGCATCGAAACATCATAGGCGACACTTCTAACCCTGAAACAGACCCAACGGGGTGAAGGATGAATGAGATGATGAATGAAACGAAATGGAGGGACGAGAAATTCGGGGCTGAAAGGCACCACTCCAGCATTCGCCTGACTACCCGGGGAACCCTCATGAGTTAGAGTGGGCGGACGCCGGGAATACAGGCCGGGACCTCTCGAATGCGAGTCGCACGCGTTACCAGGATGCCACTTCGCTCAACTACTGCAATTACTTTTTGCTTTAAGTGCATATATTTAAAGCAATTATTCTTCTTCGTTCTTCATTCAAAGCTAAAACATGAGTTTTGGCTGTAGTTACCTTAATTGAACGTTAAGAGATTCATCGCAAGCAATGGAAGAACTATCTTGGTAATTAAATAAATTAATATTAAGCCTATAATGCAGAATTTGGGTATTGTAGCCCCTAGCACCTCAAACCCCAATGGATTTTGTGCCTACACCCCCAGGAAGGAACGGATATGAGGAAACAGCAGGAGACATGGCTGCAGGCGAAGCCGGCGTAAGTCGAAGTCGGCAGGGTCGTTCTGAGACATCCCTCTAGTAGGAGCGGAGAAACACGACCCAACAATGGAGGCTCAAGAGGCTTCCCACTAGCGGGGCCGTGAAGAAGTTCCTTCACAAGCCCCTGCGCCATCTGCCCGACACCGTCCAAACCACAGCCCTGGAGTCAACCTGAAACATTAAAGGGAAATGAAATGAGAGGGAGAGGAAATCCGTGGTAGAACATCACTCCGGCATTCGTCTTGGCAACCAGGGAAAACCACGATAAACCCATGGTCAGAGTGGGCGCCCAACGTATTCTGCTCTGGAGGAGCAGTCTTTTTACACCTTTAATGTTTCAGGTTGACTCCAGGGCTGTGGTTTGGACGGTGTCGGGCAGATGGCGCAGGGGCTTGTGAAGGAACTTTTTCACGGCCCTTCACTGTCTGTCAGTGAACAGCATAACACAAAAACGAGAAGTCGGTTAAATACAAAATTTGATCTTTAAGTTCAGAAACTTCCACGGATGGGGCACGAAGAATTTCAAAAATATTTCACCACCCTAAACTACCCTTTACATGGAACTTTTTTAGTAGTGCTTTAGTTTCTCAAAAACGGCCGTAACGATTTTAGTTAAAATGCCACACGTTTAAGATATTACACGACAAAGAAAGTGTGTATCTTGGATTTGCTGGAAATGGCCTGGGAGGTCTTCATTCTCAATTACTTTGGTGTAATGTGTATATACAAAATTTTACTGCACACAAAGTGTAGATATAATTACAGCACAATTTATGTCAAATAAAATTGTTTGTGGCGTTAACTATTTAGGAGATATTCTTTGTTATTGGTTTGAATTTTCAAACATTTATATCTGTTTACTTTTTATACTACAAATTTATGTACATAGGAAAATTTTTTCCACTCCAAAAAAAGTATTTTTAAGAGAAAGGTGCATGCGCGCGCGCGCGCGTGTGTGTGTGTGTGTGCATAACTCAAAACGAAAAGTCCTATAAATATCAAACGGTATTTAAGTTCAGTATCTTCTAAAGATACGACTCAAAAATTTTCAACAGTGGCTCTAAAGTTTTTATTAAAATGCCATCTATATGATGTAGCGTATTAATAATATGGGGTTACATTATTGTTCTACATTGTCATTACCAGTCACATTGTTGTTTACGTCACTTTTGGCTGGTAGCTTTGTGGGGGTATATAGCGTCTGTCTCAGCATTCCGTGAGGAACGGACCGCATGTGTAAGCCGGGCTTTGGATCGGTGGACATCTCCTCCCACCTTACATTTTTAATAATGCAGGAACCCCAAACGGTTGGGAAATAAATCTAGGAATGTGTGAGTAGATTTGTGTTATGGATTTTGAACAGTGAAAAACCCACGCCTTCCTCTTAACGGTTGGGAAATAAATCTAGGAATGTGTGAGTAGATTTGTGTTATGGATTTTGAACAGTGAAAAACCCACGCCTTCCTCTTAACCTCCACACCACGTTTCGGTCCTCCGCAGCCAAGTAAGTATACGTCCCCTCAATTTGCGTGCTGGGCATTAGAAATTAATTTAATTTCCATGTGAACTCTTAGGCCATCTACCCAGCATGTAACAATATCAACTATATGTTTACATGACATGTATCTTAAATTTCCTGGGAATAGACCGTGAAGTCCTTTTCGTTCCGAAGGAATTTTGTAAAAATTTGTTAACGGATAAATCATAAGAAATAGATTAAAACTTACTGCACAAAAAATATAGACCTCTTTAAAACACATAATTTATTAAAAATAGATACAATAAAATAAATCAACTTAAATTAATCATAGAATAAATCAAATTTCTTTTACAATACTAATATACCCTTTTCTGAGCATCAGCTGTTCCCAAGATATCTGCTATTAGCTTGAATATTTAGTACTCTACCATTTGTTTAAAATGTTGCCGCTATTCAGGTGTTTCTCGCAATGTCATGGAAAGAGTGTTGAATTTCACGGCCAGCATATACCGACTATGTTTAAAACATCTGACTATAGACTCAGTTTCCTTTATCCCCCTTGTACCTACAACGAAATATGTAAGAAAGCTATTTTCTTATCACGATCAATGTGAAGTAGATAGAAAAATAAGGTTTCGTAAGAATAGTCTGTAGAAGCTACATAAAAATAAACGAAAGTGAGTAGAAGAAATCACGTGAATGTAACACATATTAAGAGTTTTTTTCAATTCTATGCCAGGAGCACAGAGTTTTATAGCCGCCACTTAACGATCTGCTTTTTACTTTCTCTACCACGTACATAGTAGGTAGAGAAGGAAGCATTCCACATAAAAATTCGATTCTGATATTTCACCGGAAATAGTTTTGAGACCCCTGAATTAAAAAAAAGCATTTTTAGAAAAAAAAAGTTCCATGTGTGTGTGTGTGTGTGTGTGTGTGTGCGCGCGCGCGCGCGTTTGTGTATGTGTGCATCTGTAAACAGCATAACTCAAAAACGAAAAGTCGTATAAATACCAAACTTAGTATTTAGGTTCAGTAGCTTCCAAAGATACGACAGGAAGATCTTCAAGAAAATCCCACAAACTACCCTTTACATGGAACATTTTTCAAAATTTTGTATTTTCTAATGTATGACTAACGTTTTTTATTAAAATACCATGTACTAAAGATATTTGCATGACAAATAAAATGTATATCTTGAATTTTCTGGGAATAGCCTGTAAAGTCCTCCTCATTCGGAAGGAATTTTGTATAATCTTGTATAACTGCTAAACGTTAAGCGATAGATAAAAATGTACTGCACGAAAAATATAGATCTCTTTAAAACACATAACTTATTTCAAATAGGTTTTTTGTGGCCTAAGTCATTTCTGAGATATCGTTAGTAATGGTTCGAATTGTTCATTATTGGCCATTCTCTTGAAGTTCTGTTAAATTCAGTTGTTTCTCGCCTTGCATGGAAACAGTATGGAATTTTAAAGGCCAGCACGAATTCATTAACTTTTGAATATCGCTGTGCCCTTTATATCTATAACGAAATGTGTAATGTAGCTATTTTTGCAAAGGATTATTTGGATTAAAATGTAGTAGATAGACAAATAAGCTATAGTAAGAATATTAATTGTTCTTTCACACAAGCCGTGTGTTGGACAGGGTTGGAAAGGTAGAATCAGATGACTGAAAAGTTCAAATCCCGGCTATGGCATTGAACTTTTCAGTCATCTGATTCTATAGTAAGAATACTTTGTATGCCCACTAATAAGTGATAGAGGGTAGAGACAGTCATGTGAATGTATCACATCAAATTTTTAGAAAATGATCCGTGTGTGTGTCTGTGAACATTTTTGTTTTTCTAACAGTGGCTCAAAGGATTTTGATTAAAATACCGTATATTAAAGATATTTACATTAAAAACAAAAACGTATATCTTGAATTCTCTGGGAATAGCCTGCGAAGACCACTTTATTTGGAAGAAATTTTGTATAATCTTATGTAACTGGTGAACATTAAGCAGTAGACAAAAACATGCTCCACAAAAAATGTAGATCTCTTTAAAGTAGACCATTTATTTCAAATAACTTTTTGTGGCATAAGCCATTACCAAGATATGGGTTACTAATATTTAGAATTGTTCAATACTTTGTCATTCTTTTCAAGTCCTTCGAAATTCAGTTGTTTCTCGAATTACACGCAAAGAGCATGGCGTTTTAAGGCAAGTGCATAACGTCCAGTTCTTAAACATTTGACTATTGTTTTTCGCTTTATATCTATAACGAAATGTGTAATGCAGCTATTTCCGGAATGTTTTATTTCGATTAAAATGAAGAAGATAGGCTGATAAACTTTCGTAAGATAATTTGTAAACCCACTAATAAGCACTAGGTGGTAGAGAAAGTCATGTAAATGTAACACATCAGATTTTTTAAAATATTTTTCATATGATCTTCAAAAGATAGAAGAAAACTGCACGTAAAATTATACAGTTTCCTCGTCGAGGCCTCTCTCTGGTTTAGAAGGGGACCTTTATACCCCTTCCACCTAACAAGCAAATAATTGAAAGTTCTAGTCCTACGTATATATTTATCGTGATGAAGTGGTGAGATAAATAAGCTTTTACACACCTATAATAGCGAGCGCATTCCTTATGAAATGGTAATGCGTAGAGACATATGCCATGTTATATTTCGTATTTTTATATTAAATTTGTGTTATATGTGACAGCCTTCGTGTTGCCAATATAACCTTATGATGAAAATAAGAAAAAAAGAAGAAAACATCATCCAGGACTTGAAAAGTGGTCCTGTTTTGATTGCATAAGAATCCGAAACCGTGAAACAAAGGACATCTGTTATTTGTTCTCACGTAGACGAAGGTTACACAAAATTTTCTGTCTACTTCCTTTCAAGTTGCGAAAGATTCTATCCTGAGCCCAAATGCAAACATTTGATGATATATATTAACATGACTTTCTCTAGCCTCTATCTTTATAGTAGGTATACAGACTATTCTTACCAAATCTTATTTTTCTGTCTACTACATTTAATCCAAATAAACCATTGTAAAAATAGCTGCATTACACATTTCGTTATAAATACAAAGAGAACAGAGATAATCAAATGTTTAAGAACTGGACGCTATATGCTGGCCTTAAAATTTCATACTGTTTCCATGCATTCACCAGAAACTGAAAATCAATGGAACTTTAAAAGAATGATAAATATTGAACAATTAGAACTTTTAATAGTTGATATCTCAGAAACAGCTTATGCCACAGAAAATCCTTATTTTAAGTAAATTGTATGTTTTAAAGAGATCTACATATTTTGTGCCGTACGTTTTCTATCGCTTAACGTTTACAAATTATACAAGATTGTACAAAACTCCTTCCGAATGAAGAGGACTTCTTAGGCTATCCCCAGAAAATTCAAGATACACATTTTATTTGCCATGTAAATATCTTTCATATATGGCATTTTAATTAAAATCATTAGAGGCATTTTTTTAGAGAATAAAAAATGTTGAAAAATATTCCATGTAAAGGGTATTTGGAGGTGGAGAGATTTTCTTGAAAATCTGCGCGTCGCATCCTTGGAAGATACTAAACTCAAATACCAAATTTGGTATTTACCCGACCTATCGTTTTTTAGTTATGGTGTTCACAAACACACAGACACACGAATGTTTCCAAAAAATGCTTTATTTGGATACAGTGCTCCTCAAAACTGATTGAAAATCCCGTGAAATTTCAGTAAAGAATTTGGGTGGAATACAATACTTCCCCTACTTACTGTACGTAGTAGAGAAAGTAAAAATCCGATGTGATACATTCACGTTATTTTCTCTATCCTCTATTGTTTATTAGTGAGTATGCAAACTGATTCTTACTAAACCTTATTTTTCTACCTATTACGTTTAATCCAAATAAACTTTTGCAGAAATAGCTACATTACACATTTCGTTATAGGTACAAAGGGAACAGCGATAGTCAAATGTTTAAGAATTGGATGCTATACGCTGGCTTTAAAATTCCATACTGTTTCCATGCAATCGCGAGGAACAACTCAATGTTGAAAGGACTTTAAGAATAACCAAGAAATGAACAATTCGAATCATTAACAACGGATATATCATAAATGGCTTATGCCACAAAAAAATGTGTTTGAAATAAATTGTGTGTTTTAAAAAGATCTACATTTCTTGTGCATTACGTTTTCGTCTATCGCTTAACGTTTACCAGTTATGCAACAAAACTCGTTCCGAATGATGATTTCAAGGGCTATTGTATTGTGATGTAAAGATCTTTAATACCTAATGAAATGTTAGTCAAAATCGTTACAGCCATTTTTTATAAAATCAAAATTTTCGAAAAATGTACCATGTAAAGTATAATTGGAGTGTGGAAATGTTTTTGAAAATCTTCGTGTCGCATCCTTGGACGGTACTGAATCTAAATACCAAGTTTTCTATTTATCCGTCCTCTCGTTTTTAAGTCAGCTATTCACAGACATACACACATAGACACACTGACAGACAGACACACACGGACCTGTTTCTAAAAATTATTTTTTCTTTGTTTCAGGGGCCTCAAAACATATATTTTCGGTGAAATCTCGATATCGTATTTTTGGGTGGAACACAATACTTCCCCTGCTTACTATACATAGTAGAGAAAGTAATACATAGTACATAGTAGACGAAGTAAAAATACGTAGGAAAATCTATACTTCAAAGTAGATTTTCTGTACAAATAAAAGTTTCTCTTTACACAAAGGTTGCCAGCGGTAACTCAAGATAATAACAGAAAAAATCTGAAATGGCAGGTCAGCCACATTACTTTCTCTATTCAAATCAGCAAGCATGCCTCATGTATTATAGCATTCATAAAAAAATTAATCCTTCTTAAATTATTCCGACATATTTTAGTATGCAAAATATAAAAAGCTCTAAGTACTGTTATATGCAACACGCAGAAGTAATTTCCAGAAGTTCATTAGAAGTACGGTGAAATAAATTCATAAGTCATAATAATAACCTTTCTCTTCTTATTACACAGTTCCCAGACTAGATTCCCTGCTGGGGTGGGGAAATCTTTATTTAGCATTCCCTATACTCAAATTCTGCAAGTATGAATCTATGACTAAATTTTAGTGCGTTTCCTAACGAAAATGCCTAAACTAAAGTTAAAAAAAAACTATAGAGTCAATGAGTCACTAAACCGTAAGTTATTTCTGAAGTCAAAACCCCCGATATGACCATTGAAGTTAAAGGGGGCTATACGTGCAAAAAGCCGCCTTTCGGGAATGAAAAAAAGAGCAAGAAATGGAAGCTTTTGACATTTTCCTCCGAATGACGGAGGAAGATGCAAGAAATACTTCGCAAACGAAACCACGAAACCACGAAAAAATATTTTCACACAAATTGTGTGTTTTAATGAGTTTTACATCTTTCTTCACGTTTCTATCTCTTATGGTTTCATAGTTATATAAACTTACACAACATCCACGTAGAATAAAGAGAACTTCCCAGACTTCATAGAAAGTTCCAAGATATCCCAGATATGTTTTCTTTGGGACATGCAACAATCTAGCATCTATAGCTTCACAGGGTTCTATATAAAGATTTATAAAATCGGTGACCTCAAGTGAGGTTGACCAGAACGATCCAGAAAACAGGACAGAACATTTAAATATAAATAATTTCCATGAATATTAAGTAAAACTGGAACAAAACAAAATCTTTAAGAATTATTGACATACAGATGGTACTGCGATATTTGTATAATGTATTTTAGTATCAGGTTTAGTATACTGGTAACCATAAATCTTGGTACGTTAAAAGATTTCAGGATACCAAGTGTAAATTTGGGCTCTAAAAGCATCCCATGATCAGGCCAGTTGCTAATGGGAGTGTTGTAACAGCTCTCCAGGAAAAGAGCACAGGGTTCGTAAATATTCTTCTTTTCTTCATTTACCTGTGTAGCCTGGTTGGAACCCCTTCAAAACGAATTGTTGGATCCAAAAACATTACTTTTAGACGTCTTCTATCTATAGCCACTATATCAACACGTCTGTTGGAGTCTTGCTGAGAAATTACTGAACCTCCTCATGAACTTCCCAACCTTGCTGACGCAGGAATTGAGGTATTGGAAATCTTATACGATGGTTTAATTAGCCCTTTTTGCAAAACCCCAGCTCATGTCCAATAGTTTCCGTCTCGTTGCAACCAGAATGGCGGCAACAGATTATGTTGAAGGTTTTGCCTGGAACAGAATGGACTGCCGACAAGTTACATGACATCTTGATGGCATTGATTATTCAGAGGATGAGAAGCTGTCATTACTGATACATGAGTTGGCGTTCGGGTAGTCTGCATATAGAGTCACACATTTTTGCCTTTGTGTGGAAACTGATATCAATCCTGAAATGACTGAGCTTTTAATATTTCCCAAATCCGCTTGTCCTTGGTGTTGGGTGACAAAGTATCACTAGAAAAGTATTTCTTCTTTCTTTAGTTACCTCACATGACGTAGGTGGACATCATCAACTGCCTAGAGACGCTGCCATATATTACAGTGCTGAAAACTGGTTTCCCATTCCTCTCTTGTAAGTCCTATTCCTCGCCATTTTCTAGGAGCATAACATTACATTTGGCGTTTTATCAGGAAGCTGCGGTATCTATTTTACTGTGCTTCGTATTATTTTATCGATGTTTCTTAGGAAAAGAAACAAAATAAAGCCTAATTAAAATTAAAAAAAATAAAGGAGATTTCTCTGATAATCAACTACTCTTAAGTTATACAATAATATTAGAGAAATATAATAAATACTTAAGGGAGCAAGTATAGTGTGTCATTTCTGAAGCTAGTAGTAAGCGAGTCCATGCATGCATGAGTTGGGAGGCTATACATGCATCTACCACATATTCATGTGAATGAATCACAAAAGCCAATAATTGAGCTCTTTCAAATCCACTTAATTTGAAATATAATTACTCTTTCATTAAAATATGTGTAACGCTTGCAAATTGCAGTTGTGATAAACTGTACGTTTTGTAGCTCATAACAGTCCCTTTTCTTCTGTTTCTTGCTTCAGACCATCTAGGAAAGGTGATGATGGAGCAGTTGGTGGAATGAATGGCGGGGGAAACCGGAGAACCCGGAGAAAACCCGCCCAGACGCCGCTTTGTCCACCACAAATCCCACATGCGGATCCCTGGGATTGAACCCGGGTCGCCTCGGTGAGAGGCGAGCGGTCTAACCACTCGGCCACGGCGCCGCCTGGATTATATTCGAAGATTAAAAAAATAATTATTTATTTTTCTAAGATGTTCTAAAAATGTATTCTCTCTCTGGCACTGGGTCAAAAGATAGCAGACTTCGAGCTAGACTTCCTGTTAATGTACTCAGATATTCAGTCTTACAGCTGGAGTCGATATTATCGCCCACTGACCTTGGCAAACATGTGTTTATAGGGCTATGAGAATCAGTAACCAGTTTGCCGCTTTTCTGATATTATTCAACAGCTAGTGTTCAATTAATTCAGCACATAGGGCCACTTTTGTCCATGGACACCATTTTAACGCCTTTTCTTTAGGAATGTCTCGTTAAAATCAAGGAGACCATTAATTCCTGTTCCACCTGTTTGGACCCTTAAATTAAAACTAAAAGCATGTAGTGGTTCGAATGTCAGCTGGATTCTTCATACTCTTACGTATACACTATGAGATAAATCAACGTAGGTTTCATTTCCTTGTCAGTTTTGTGACTTCTCACTAAAATCACCATTGCATATATCTCTGAAACACAAAATAGGAATGGAAAGACTACTTTCACAGGTATAAAGGTAGGAGAAGGGCTCGTTAAAGCAGATGGTATAGCTCATTAAAAATGTAAGCAAATACGACTTTTAACCTAAGCTTGTGATTGTTTTTAACTGAAAAAACCGAGTTATCTTTAATGTAAATGACAATATGCAAAATAGCATTAAGAATAGCGTTTATTGCAATATATCAGTTACATTCCGAGAAATCTTAACGTGAAGTTGACGATTGAGATGCAAGAAATATGCCTTTAACTATTTTCCTTTTTACTTTCTCTACTACGTACAGTAAGTAGGGGAAGTATTGAACTCCACCCAAAAATTCGATGTTGAGATTTCACCGAAAAGATATGTTTTGAGGCCTCCTGAACCCTAAAACAAGCATTTTTATAAAAAATTCCGTGTGTGTGTGTTTCTGTCTCTGTGTGTATCTGTGAACAGCATAATTCAAATATGAAAAGTCGGATAAATGCCAAACTTGGTATTTAGGTTCCGTAGCTTTAAAAGATGCGACACGAACATTTTCAAGAAAATTCCCCCACCTCGAACTATTCCTTACATGGAGCATTTTAGGACATTTTTTATTTTCTAAAAATAGTTCTAACGATTTTGATTAAATTACCATATATTAAAAATATTTACATGGCAAATAAAACGTATATCTTTAATTTTCTGGGAATAGCCTTTTAAGTCCTCTTCATTCGGAAGGAATTTTACATAATCTTTGTAGAACTGGTAAACGATAAACGATAGTCGAAAACGTACTACACAAAAAATATAGATCTCTTTAAAACACACAATTTATATCAAATAACTTTTTATGCTATAAGCCATTTCTGAGATATCCGTTATTAATGGCTCGAATTATTCATTGTTTGGTCATTAAGTCCTATCAACATTCAGCTGTTTCTCGGGTTTACAATGAAACAGTAGGAAATTTTAAGGCCTGCATATAGCGCCCAGTTCTTAAACGTTTGACTATCGCTGTTCTCTTTGTATCTATAACGAAATGTGTAATGCTGCTATTTCTGCAATGGTTTATTTGGATTAAAATGTAATAGATAGAAAATAAGCTTTAGTAAAATAGTTTGTATACCCACTAATAAGCGTTAGAGGTTAGAGAAAGTCGTGTGATCGTATAACATCAGATTTTTTTACGTGTGTTCCATTTATACGCCGCGCTTAACATGTAAGATCATATCGGCGGCTTTGCCTTTGAAAGAATTGCTCATCGGCAATGATGTTCAATCGTTTACTATTCTGTTAATCTTTGAGTTTGTTTACAACAGGTTTTCTTTATAAACATCAAGTTCACATACAAATTTACTATCTCACTGCTACTTCCAGAATCTACAGAGGACAGAGAAAGATCCTGGCTTAAAAAAAATTCCCATCCTCCAGTCGGGAATCAAACCTGAGAACTCTGTATTTGGAGAATATATGCAGACCGCAAGGGCCGTTTGAGTTTCCTACCCCCCCTTTTTGTGACTGGAAACTCTATGTTATTTTTAGCACAACTGATAATAGCGAAAGTAACATTAAGAACAGCTTTTATCTCATTCAATCATCACTTCACGATTAACTGTAACGTGAAGTTGGCGCTTGATTCAAAACACAATTGAACCACGGATGTGCAACTGCTGTACGTTTCTTACAGTTTACAGGTTATAAAACATTTGTTCAGAATAAAAAGGACTTCACAGGCTATCCTAGAAAATTCAAGATGTATGTACATTTCTTTATCTCGCAAATACCTTAAGCATGTGCAAAATATCAGAGCCATTTTTCAGAAAATAAAAAGTGCCGAAAATTTTTGAGAAAATAAAAAATTAAGGGTATTTCGGGATGAAGGATTTTCTTGAAAATTATCGTGTCGCAACCCTGAAAGATACTGAAACTTAATATCAAGTTTGGTATCTGCTTTTTTTCTTTCTTTTTGAGTTATGCTGTTCTAAGACTCACATGTGCGGACCCTTTTCTCAATTTTTTTATCCAGCAGGCCTTAAAACGAGTATTTCCAATGAAATGTCGATTTAGAATTTTTGGGTGGAATACAATACTTCCCCTGCTTACTATTGGTAAGAAGTAGAGAAAGTAAAAATTAACCCAGCAATACACGTTTTGAGGTTCCTGAAATAAAAAATGCATATAGAAAAAGTGGTTTGAGTGTTTGCGTGTGTCTGTGTGTGTGTGTGTGTGTGAGAGAGAGAGAGAGAGAGAGGGAGAAATATCTACATTTTTTGTGTAGTAAGATTTTGTCTATCTCTTACAGTTTACCAAATTATACAAAAGTCATTCAGAATGAAGAGATTCGCAGCCTATTCGAAAAAAAATTCTGATACGTTACATTCACATGATTTTCTCTACCCTCTATCGCCTATAAAATTATTCTTACGATTCTTTATTTTCCTAGCTACTTCATTTTAATCCCGATAAACCTTCCGGAAATAGCTGCCTTACGCATTTCGTTATAGATATAAAGGGAATAGAGATAGTCATACATTTAAGAACTCGACGCTATATGCTGGTCTTAAAATTCCATTCTGTTTCCATGACATCGCGAGGGAAGCTCGACAGGACTGTAAAAGAATGGCAAAGTATTGAACAATTGGAACTATTAATATCTCAGAAATTGCTAATGTCACAAACAAGTTCTTTGAAATAAATTGTGTGCATTAAAGTGGCCTTCATTTTTTTTTTGTGTAGTAGGTTCTCGTCTTTCACTTACCTTTTACCATTTATGCAAGGTTATATCAATTTATTTCTGAATGAAGTGGGCATCACAGAATATTTCCAGAAATTTCAAGACATACATTTTATTTCTCATGTAAATATCTTTAATACATGGTATTTTATTCAAAATCGTTAAAGACATTTGTTTTATAAAATAAAGAATTAGAAAAATCTTGAATGTAAAGGATAGTTTGGTGTGGAGAGATTTTCTTAAAAACTTCGAGTCACATTTTTGAAACGTACTGAACTTAAATACATTATTTGGTATTTTTCCCACTGTTCGTTTTTGGGTTATGCGTCTACACACACACACACACACACGATCTTTTTCTAAAAATGCTACTTTGGATAAAGGAGGCCTCAAAACATGTATTTCCGAGAAATCTCGATATCGAATATTTGGATGAAATGCAGTACCTTGTCTACCTACTATGTATGTACATGGTGGAGAAAATAAAAGTCAAAATACAGGTACATTTTATTTGTTATGCAAATATCATTAAATGAGCGTTGTTTTAAACAAAATCGTTGAAACCCTTTTTGAAATTTTTTCCATTTAAAGGGTAGTTTAGGGTGAGTGGATTTTATTGAAAATCTTCTTGTATCCTTGAAAGATGCTGAGCTTAAGTGCCAAGTATGATATTTAACAGACTTTTGACAGCATGGCATAAAAGTAGAACTTCTAACACAGAGCACACGAGCTAAAATCTTTAGATTATCGCACTAGTTCGATAATAATCTTCAATGTGGCCAACTTTGGTTTCAAGTCCATTCACATGGCAATTACCCTTTGTATTCCACATATTTAATAACTCGACTTTGTTTGGTTAACTTTTACTTTTCATTATGTCTTTTTGCATGATTAATTTCTCATGGTGCTCGCATTATCTGTTCACAATACAAATCGTCATACTACAATTTATCGCAATTTGTTGTAGAGTTAACGTATACGTTATATCGGCAGCTTTATTTGATCTAAAACGGCAGTCTTTTATCAAACTGTAGCGGGAAAACGTTGTTCCTTTGGTTGATGCTCTCTGCTGCAGTGTTCTTGTCTCCGGCTATTGCTGCTCGTAGGCTGCTGTATTCTCCATTTCTAATAATTACCTATCTAGCTAGTTTCACGGGTCTCAGGGTTTACGTAGGTGAGGCAAATTAAAATACACTGCATTTCCCTTAAGAATGTGGTTTATTATCCAATGAATATATATGGGCGACCAGCTTTTCCCATTATAACAATACCCACCATTATAATAAACTAGGAGCCTGGTCTAACTGCACACGCTTCCCACCCAATGCACACACGTGCATTTGTCGTCCAGAGATTACCACTGTATGTCGACGAGATTCTATAAGAGAGTGAAAATCTGGGGCTTTCTTCCCCTTTTTATACCTAAACCTAGTGACGCTTACCACCACGCCTCAAAATGTAACGACATTTTTAATTGGTCCTCAGACCGCGTTACCTTATTATGTATGAGCATATTCTGCTCCAAAAGATTTCGCATACGGGTTCTAGTGACGCGTCCGGAAGCAGATTCATTATCTCTGTCGCTTTCCTTTCTCTATCTGTCTCTTTCTATTTCTCCTTACTGCTACCAGTTTCCTGCCCATTAGCTTGGTGAAAGGTGGGCTCTACCTAGAATTATCTTTTACCTGGAATTAGCTAGCTCGCCCGTTCCTTACTTATCTAAGTTACAATCTGCTTTTGTACAATGCTTGGTTGTTAAATATTCTAACACCTTTCTTGGTTAATTATATTATTATGTATAATTCTTGTTTAATATTTATGTATATGTCTATATGTATATATATACATATAGACATATAAATCAATATTTTCATCCTGTTTTGCCTTACAGCAGGCAACGAAGCGATTAAATACTATATCATATTGCTTTCCGGAATTTTTGCGTAAGTACATATTTCTAGTATTATTCTTTCTGCTGCTTTTTAATTTCACTTCCATTTCAGTTTCTTCTGAATTCATAATTTCCGCCATTTAATTTTATTTAGGTTTGAAAGGGGATATACCACACACCCGGACAAAAGCTACGCCATTCTCTTACGAAGTGCAACTTCGCCATCAACTGTCCTACATTTACTTATTTTCGCCGAAGGACTGAGTGGACAAATGTCATTGCCTACTTAAGCTAGGTAAATGGCCCAACTTTTAAATAACCCATCAGAGACCTGTTGCACCGGGGCAATGGGGCTACCGCCTCTTATTACACCAGGTTAGGGATGTCATTTCCTTCTACACCAAAGCTTTACAAATCACTCATAATCCTTGTTCTACTTTACGCCTACGAGATCTGGGGCATGCCGCATATTTCAGTCTGCTACGGCTACAAAGGGTACAGAATAAGAGCCCCAGGGCCATTTATTCTGTATGCAGTTCCTTCCTTGTGAGACTACTTCACGAAACCTCACCTTTTCCATACTTGAAAGATGAAATTAGGTGCCGGGTCGCAAAATTCTACGATGCCTTTCCATCCGAGCGCCCTCGTAAGATTTCTTGGGGATCATAACTTCTGAGGCGACACCGGGTTTCCCGCATCCTATACGGTTACCTTCGGTAACAAAGGAACAACTCTACCAGCAACACAATCCTTCTAAGAGATGCTTGGACATCAAAATTACAATAGAAATCCCAACCGACAAATGACTTTTGGAAAACATATCACCCAGTGATGCAGAAGAGCCGTTACTCCCGGACCAGCAGCCTTTGCTGACTCTTTTCATCCATATACCTCAATATCACCCGCCACCTTGCAACCCTGATCCCATCGAATAAGTGGTTAAAACTATGAAAGGTAGGTAGTACTTACAGCACTCTCTTGGCGACTTTAAGAGCCGATACAAATTGTACTACACTATGTACCTTGGACTACTTTGTATTTTTTTAAAATTTAACTAAACCATTTGATTAACTTATTCGAAACTTTAGACAGCTTTAGCGATCAACGGAAATCATAGATCACCTGTAATTTCGAAAGTCTTGTCTACTCCTCCCCCTCTCGCTTTATATTTATCCTCTACTCATACATTTTCACCGATTGATCTAACTGGACAAAAATGTTGCATACTTACACTAAGGACACCCCGGGTAAAAACCATAACGCTTTAGGACTTTAAAAAGTATCCCCCATTTCATTAAAAACCAAACTGTTAACCGATTTATCCATTTTTTGGAATATCGTGCTTTAGAACCCAGAAAAAATATAGGAATAAGGACGGCGAAGTGTCCGTTAAGAATAAGATGCATACATTTTAAAATTGCATGAATTACAGTATTTAGTATGGTTACTAATGGATATGGGATAGCACGTTTAATACAAACGACAAGAAACTTTGAGTTATATATTACTAAAGTATAATCACAATAAGGACCTATACAGGATGAGTATTAATTCCACTAACAAATTTCAGGGAATGATTCCTGACTGGAAATTGAGCACAAAAGTTCATATCACCTTGTGTCCGGAAATGCATAATTTCCACGGTAGATGACACTGATCGCATTCTCTCAAACTTGCAGTGTGCGTTTCGTGTATTGCAGATAGTGTGTTTCAAGCAACATAGAAGCATAATGGTGCGGTATTCATTCCAGCAACAAACCGAGATGGTGTTCGTGTATGGTCAAACAGGTGAAAACGGTCGAGAAGAGCACGGATGTGCGTACCCTGACAGCACCACCCACATCACATAACATTTGGAGCCATTTTCGGCGTTTGTTTTTATTTGTATCCTACATGACAACCGTCATTATACTTATCACCTGCAAGTGTGCAGGGATTGCCGACGGAGTTTCCTCCACGTGAAAGATTCTGTCGCTGATTTGTGCAACAGGACATCGTCATTATGAGATTTCTGTCTTCAGTTCTCTTCACGATAAGGTGACCTTGATAGACATGGCATCATTAACCTGCATAATCCTCACCTGTGGGCTACAGAAAATCCTCATGGAATGATTGAAGTGCCTCATTAGCAGCGGTTCAGCATCAATGTTTAGGCAGGGATTATTGGCGACCGCCTACTTGGACCAGTACTTCTTTCACGAGGACTTCCTGCAAAACACTCTGCCTTCATTGCTAGAGAATGTGTCTTTGGCAATACGACAGGCAATGTGACTGTAGCACGATGGAGTGCCATCCACTTCCGCATTAATACTCGCCGACACCTCAACAATATCTTCCTCAGATTTTGGATAGGACGTGGAGGCCCTGTTGAATGGCCTAGTCGATCACCGGACTTAAACCCCCTGGATTTTTACTTCTGGGGCATCTCAAAAGCATTGTTACGGTGAGCCTGTTCCTTATGTTCAGACCCTTCAACCGTGTTCAGGTAGCCTGTAACGGAATTCGGACGTAGCCCGAAACATGCAAATGGGTGAAGCAATCCATGATGCGACGTGTGAACGCGTGCATTGCATCCCATGGAGGCCACTTTGAACATTTGTTGTGACATGCATGGGATTAAGCCATGCACTGTGGGCCCTGGCTCTTTTTTATGTCGTTCTTCAGTGCCATCTAACGTGGAAACTATGCATTTCCAGACGCAAGGCATGAAATATTATTTTTGTGCTCCATTTCCAGTCAGGAATTACCCCCGGAAGTTTGTTGGTTGGCTTCAAACTCACCCTATATATACATTTCAAACGCAATGCGGCTGTACAATACCATATAAGACAGCTAGTTGCGCTATATTAGTTCATAAAGCTCTGAAAATTGTCAGTTCAGAACGACCGGTTGCCTTAAAATAAGGCAGATGCAAGGAACGGAGGGTAGGTCAAAGCAAGCCATATAAGCAAAGGAATCACTTACATAAATTTAACATTATTTATCTGAATGAGTAGCAGCAATTTATGGTGTTAGCTGAGAGCGTTATAGATGCGTGGAAATCGAAGTGAGCACGGTGACAGGGGTTCCTTTGTTTTCGTAATTTGTTCACTCCTGATAGAACTAAATAATAGAAAATTGGAATTGCTTTTTAAATTGCAATGAATTGTTACCCTAATTGAAGCCCAGAGAAGTAGCTCCGCGGTAAAGTGTGAGGCTTGCATTCAGGATGTCTCTGGCTCAATTTTCGGAGACGGTCCACCCGGGAATTTCGTGGTTTCTCCGGGTCGGTAGGTGAATGCTGGGGTGGTTCCTCTTCTACCACGACTTCCCTGCCATCATCTGTTTCAGGGTTGAAAGACCCAGCGACGGTGCTCGGCATATTGCGGCCGGGCGGTTGTGGTGCGCCTTGTGAAAGTTTCTCCCTGGCGTCGGTCGGTCTGCGACGAACCCAACCTCCGTGAGGACTTCCTTTAAGGGACTTCCGGAGGGCTCAGGACTTGTGGACAGGCTTCAACGGCATCGGATGAGTACAAGCTGGAATCGTTATGGACACCGTCCACGCTTGCTCACGTCATCCCGGATCTGGTCGCCCTTCGGTTATCTCCCTCATCCCTCCTTCCCAGGGGTCGCGTTCCAAGTACAAAGGGACACACTGGCTTACGCGCGGTGCCTTGTCTCAGTTTCGGTGCCCCCTCCAATTGCATTCATTGTTTTGTTACTTGTATCTGCTAACTTTCAATTGAGGTTTGTGTGTTTTTTGCGCTTATTTCTTATGATTGCTACCAATTTTGTTCTAAGGTGAAACTTCGAGCAAGAGGAATAGCGACCCTTTTTTGTCGGGAAACTACAACAGTATTTAAGTTTTCTTCGCACTATTACTTTTAGCCCGCTAAGAAAATTATAAAGGAACAGTATACTTTAATATAGACTCAAACGCCCCCTCCTAAAAAAGGGCTAGAAATAAAATGGAAGGTTCGGAAAACTGAAAATAAAAATTTCATTGTGACCAAGCTCAGTCTTTCAATAACAAATTGAATTTAAGGGCCACGACGGAGGAGGAATCATGGAAATTCCCTTGGAAAACTGTTGAACTAGATTCTAACCAAGACTCTTTCACGTTCAGGATCAATAACGACGCTGAAGTTCTTTATAACGTGTTTAATTGGAATTATATAGTCTGACGGCAGTTCTAAAGATGCGCCTCCTATGTATCTCTTAACTTTAGCAAACCTGAGTCTGTTTTAGGAATTCTCAGTTGCTTAGCGTGTTGCAGTCTATAGAGTGTCATTCTTGCCTCCTGAACCATATTCTGGATCAAGAGCAACATATGGATTCAGTGCAACACACGAGGCGTATTTTTAAAGGAAGTACCGTTTTAATATTGCAGCGCTGTAGTTGCCATTTTGAGCATGCGCGATCGCTTCATTCAATAGGAAGCCAGGCGAAGCGATCTCAGTTGTGTTTTCCGATTGTTAGAGCGTTTCGAAATATACAAAACAATCGAACGACCCGCCGACTGTGAAATCAGATCAGTGATTTGTTTTTTGAATGCGAAAAATGTTACGCCAGCAAACATTCATTGTCAATTTTGTGAAATTTATAGGGAAAGAATAATGAATGACAATGCCCGACCACATTCAGCAAAACAAACTCACGATCTGATCGCATCTTACTCTGTTTACCCTCCCCGTTGTTAGCGCTTACACCCCCAGGACTTACAAGCGGGTGCCTGGAGTCAGGCGCTTGTCGGGGAGCTCAGACTATGGGTCAGAGAGAACAGCCAGGATGGGTGATCAGCCCTAAGCCTTGTTTGAGAGAGGAAGGTGGTGATATAAAATGACGGTGAGATGAATGAAAGGAAAGGTGATGGAGTAGGTAATTGGTAGAATGAATGGCGGGGGAAATCGGAGAACTCGGAGAAAACCCGCCCAGACGCCGCTTTGTCCACCACGAATCCCACATGCGGTTCCCTGTGATTGAACCCGGGCCGTCTTGGTGAGAGGTCTAACCACTCAGCCACGGCCTGTTTATTTAAATCGCGCAAGAATAAATTCAGAAGCTATAGTAAAAACCTCTTGGGAAGAAAAATAGAAAAGCAGATTCTGCAACTTTCAAGCATATTTTTTGAGAAGACGCTCCCACATTTGAATAATAATAATAATCATCATCAACTCCAAGGATTAGATTTCCAGTCTGTTCTGCTTCTGCAAATTGCTCATTCCATCTTCTTAGTGGTCTTCCCACTTTCTCTTCCTTTTGGCTTGTAGTTAAAAATTAATCCGTTCGGCAGTTTCTTTGAAACCTGCGAGTAAGTGCTTATCCCCAAATTAGGCTACCAACCCTACGTTGGATTTCTGAAGGTGCTGCCTTCTCTGAAAATATCAGATTCCTCTCATATGCATTAGCCCCATAAGAAGGGATGTCTCGTCCGCTCATTGACCGTTGAGGACTTTTTTCCTGTTACCCCGAAGATGGGTCTTCATTTATCGCTTAACAATAGGTGCCTCTTTCGTGCAAATGCCCGTTGAGAACTTCACCTTACCCGGCAAGAAATCGTTACTAGGTATTACCAGCCGGATCAGCTGGACCAACTCCTGCATCACTCCGCTCTGCCCTGGCTTGTGACAGGTAGGACGTAGCAACCCAAAATTTTGTGCCAGCGTTGGCACGGTTGAAACATAATGTAATATTTCGTAAATGTCTAATTTGCGAAAAACGTTACTTTACACAAGTTTGGTGCTTTAATGAGCTCTACATTTCTGCAGCGAGTTTGTCACTTCTTAGGATTTTCTAGTTACACAAAAATACACCAAATTCTTTCAGAACGTTTCACAGCATATTCACAGAAAATTCAAGATACACATTTCATTAGTAATAGAAGCTTATTAAACATTTGATATTTTAATAAAAATTCTTTGAGCATTTTTGAGAAAATGAAAAATAAAGGACAGTCTTGGTGGGCAGATTTTCTTGACACTTTTTCCAGTTTTTCATTTTTTAGTAATGTTGTACACAACCAAGCGGGATGGCTCAGGCGGCAACGACTGTGGCCCGTATTCAGAAGGTCCGGATTCAATCACCGGCGAACACCCACTCTGGCCCTTGTGTTTTTCGTGGTTTTTGGGTCTGCAGGCAGTGCTGAAGTGGTTCATCTTCTACCATGTCTTTCCTGTCCCTCATTTCCTGCTCCCACCATCTTCCTTATCATCTGTTTCAGGGTTGTAGGACCAGGCGATGGTGTCCGGCGGGTTGCGGCTGGACGGTGTCTTGCGCTCTGTATAGATTTCTTCACTGGTGTCTCTGCGGGGACTACTCAGGTCTCTCCTCCGGGTGGACTCCACCCGATACGGGACTGCGGGGTGGGAAGAACTGGGCGGCACCGGATGCGTTCAATCTGGAAAGTTAGGGACTCCATTCATGCTTGCGCCCGTCGGCATTGAATCTGGTCGCCCTTCGAGTCTCTCCCCTCATTCCTCCCTCCCAGGTGTCACGTTGTAAGCAAAAAGCTTGCGGTCCTCTGGTTCCGGAAGCTCCTCCATGATACGTACCGTTACCCTTATGCTGTTCACAGATACACACGCACGCGCAAGCGCAAACACCAAAATTTCGACATGGAGATTTCATTGGAAATACACTTTTGAGGTCCACTGAATAAAAAAAAATCATTTTTAGAAAAATTGTTTATGGTGTGTGTGCGCGCGCGCGCGTCTATGTGTCCATCTGTGAACAGCATAGGTAACTCAAAAACGAAAAGTGGATTAAACACCAAAATTTGTATCTAAGTTCACCATCTTCCAAGGGTGCAATACGAGGTTTTTCAGGAAAATTCTCCCACCCCAATCTATCTTTAACGTGAAAACATGTTTCTTTTTCTCAAAAATGTTTCTAATGGTTTTGATTAAAATACCATAGTTTTAAGATACTTGATGACAAGTTATATAAATGCATATCCTGCATTTTCTGGGAAAAACCTTGAAATTCTCTTCATTCTGAGTGGTTTTTGTGTAACTGGTAAACCGTAAGAGATACACAAACTGTTACAACACTAAAAGTGTGGATCTCGTAAAACCAAACGATTTGTGTATCTTTTTATACCATTTCCGAAATATTCTGTGTTAGTGGTTTGGATTTTCAAATACTTATACTTTTATCCACTGGAATTCGTTATTCCTTTTTCTTTCGTTCTATCTTTTTCTTTTCTTTTTGCATGGTATCACATCTTTTGCATCTTTTCAAAGGTATCACATAGCGACCGGCTTTGAAAAGATTTGACTATATACACAGCGACACGCTCTTTAAAAATCTGACTACTGCTTTACTTACAATATCCCACAATGAAATGTGCAGATCTGAATTGAAAATGTATCTGTATTAACAAGATTTAGATAGAATAATACGCATTTGAAAGAATAGTTTTTAGAAGAGTGAGTAGAGAATGTCTTTTAGTAATTAATTAATTATGATTATATTGTTGCCGTAACGAGCATCATATACAGGTTACATTTGTATGTTACAGTTGGTGATAATGAAACAGAATAACAACATAAAGCTCGCAAGGGGGAAGAAGAAAAAAAGTTTGCCCGTGGGAAAGCCGGTTACGTAGGTTGGTTATAAATTGGTTGGTTCGCCTTCGCGGCTCAGTCCGCCTATTGGCGCTTCGATCGCACCGCGTCACTTGCACTTTCCCCGCCAGGCTTCGTTCGTCTGAAGTCACTCAGAAACACGCCGCAGTTGTTGGCATTTGGTTAGGCGTGTGTCAATTAAACAGGTTGTCTGTCAGATTTCTTACATCGCCCAGGCAATGTGTGAAAGTAACTTCGTTTCTGCACGCGTTCTTGAAGCCGAAACATTCGAGTAACCGAACATCTGACAAGTAATCAGAAGACTTCATTCAAAACGCCGGTGTTAGAGTCAAGTGCATTTTGCAATTTCCTCTTAGAAAAGTGTGTTGACCCACAGGAAGTAAACTAAACTGCCGGAGCTTTAGTGAAAGTGATAGTAAGACAACTTAGTTGAAGTGAACATCTTTTTCTGGGTAAGTAAAGGCTTTATTAGTAGAAGTAGGCGCGGTTGTAAACATCGCTGCATGCACTGGTGTCGAGTTTCAGTCAAGATCTTCACTTCGTAACCCTCTGCGGGGGTTATTGTCATCGCGGTTAAAATGGGTCTGTGGGAATCCAAACATGTGCACGTGGTTCATTGAATGGAGCGCTTCCAGTGTTGACTTCCTGTTCACTATCAATGCAAGTGATAAGAAAAGCCAGGCCTTTAACCTGTTAAAATACTTTTTGTCCATAGATGTTACGTATAAAACTTCAACAGTTTCGTGATAAAAACTCTTGTGCCTCTATAGTGTTCAAAATGAGGGCAGTTATAATAAATTAAAATAAATCAGTTCTCTAAATAAAATATTTAACTGTCCACGTTCATCTTAGTATAAGATTTTGAAGTTGCTTGAAAGTTCTTTTTAACGGGAATATTGCCTTTGCAACACTAAAAATGAATAATTTGGAAAGTAATTCTAAAAATCCTAACTTTCTGAAGGATACCCATGTAAGGTATGCTTAATTTTGCACCAATGTCAAACTTAAAATGTGAGTTTCTTTTATGTATAATTTACCCACATATAGTGGTTCCCTTGACAATTGTTAATTTTTATTTGGTTCTACATATAAACTACTGATAACTTTGTACCAATTTCAACGAATTTTTAAGTAGGGCGGCATAATATGTAGAATATAAAAATTAAACACCGTAAGTACCTTTAGGGGTTCTTGTAAACTTTATATAGGTATTTAGGAGAGACTGCATATAATTTTCCAACAATTTTATTTCGAGCTATATGTGTATAATGGGCAAGGTCCATTAAATTTAGAC
This sequence comes from Deroplatys truncata, assembly GCA_030765065.1. Lineage (NCBI taxonomy): Eukaryota > Metazoa > Arthropoda > Insecta > Mantodea > Mantidae > Deroplatys > Deroplatys truncata. The sequence continues at coordinate 102,724,153 of CM060985.1, forward strand.
CCAAATACTTTTAATTTGGTAGGGGTAAATCGTAACGCGTTCCTTTTAGATCCTACTTCCAGATACATGTTTTTAGAACACATTTTGTCATCATTCTAATTTTTTTTTTTTTCATCAGAAACGTTATGTTGTGTAGGAAATTTGCTCCAAAATTGTGTAAATACCATTAATTTAGTTTTGGTAAAATTTGCAACTTCTTGAATTGAAAGCTTCATTATTCACACCAATTTATGAATGAATGCAAAAAATTCTTAAATCCAGGAAAATTAAACAAGCGTTGATTGAAAGTGACATTGAAGTGGCTTCGAGAAGTGGAAAAAGCTTCGATTCATTACAATGTACTAGAACTGTAGAAGTGTTTTACATTAATGATAATACTAACAACATAAAATATAAGAGCAAGTCGAACAATTGCCCTCCAAACCTATCTATATTAGATGCAGTTAAATTTCTCAGCCTATAAAAAATAATATTGCTCCAAAATATTTGCCTATCAAACTTTAAAAGGCTTGAGCCAGGGCAATTTCGATTTGAACGTATTTGAGGTTGGTCGCATATATTTATGCACCGTACATTACTACAGATATAGCCAAAATCATTAAACAAAAAGTTGGTGAATTTCTTTAAAAAAGAATGGAAAAATAAAAACCCTGCCAAAACCGATGTTCACACATAGGAGCTAAATTATTACTCTCTAACATTTTGTTTGGTTTAAAAACGCTGGTAGTGTGTAGCCACTATTTGCTCCTGCACTTGGTGGGAGGGCAGCTTAATTACTAAGTGATTGTTACAAAAGGCTCTAATTTTACAGCTCATACCATTTACTGAGAAAAATAGGTTTATCGGTCGAAATCTTCCGATAAAGATACCCCTCTATGCTTTAAAGTATTATGAAAACAGCCAAAACTTGTCCAAAATTTTCTTAATCGGTGTCTTGCATTTTCTTGAATATTGTCGTATTTATTGAAATATTGAAGAAAGTCTATTGCAATTAAAGAAAACATTGAATGCAAGATATAAAAACTGTAATAAATAACATTAACCTTGGGGCACTAAGAAAAAGCGTAAAATGCGTTTGCAATACTGTTAAAAATGCAGTTCTGAGACTTGCTGATTCAAACAGAGTATAAAACATTACATAAGTACCAGACCATCAAGAGACAGAAATGTCGACCATATTTCAGTAAAAAATAACGTATAACGTTTGTAAGGGGGAAAGCAATCTGATGGGCATTATTGCACGTTCTCTGCTGATTGTCAATAGACAAAGATGGTTTTATGATTATAGTACATTCATATAATAAGTTATTACTGTATCCACGGTTCGTCTACCCTAGGAACGCAATCTACGGACTTTGTTAAATGCATGATGCCACAGCAGCACTCATTTGTTTATATCGTGCAAAAACAAAAGAATCGCAGATTTTCAAACGTGCCACATATGGGGCGCACCAAGTAAATTTCAGTCTGGGAATGCTTAAACACAACAACAACAATATTTTGTAGACGACTGTATACAAAAGGAATTATGTTACATAAACATTATACTTTACTTAGATTTATATGCTCCTTCTATAATTTTTTATCCTTCTAGTTGTTCCGCAGTTACGTAAAATTTATTTAGAATGATGGTTCACGTTTACTTCCTGTCCATGCCTAACCTCTCAAGAAAGTATTCGTCTGCACTTTAAAAAAATTCTAGCAGCCCAATTGATAGAGGTAAATATCTAAATTTTGGACATGAAGATCAAATAAAATGATAATACAGTTTGGTGGTTTTTCAGATGGTTCATTTTATCCGTTTTAAATTTTTTTAAAAAAATATGTCAAAATTTCAACTTTTTTACGTAGTGTTTTCAAAACTATTCCCATGAATAGAGCATAATTTATGCATACATCCACACACTTTCATTGACATGCAACTTAAACTGGTGGGGAAATAAATTCGTGAAGTCGTAAAAAGTGAGCAAAAAATGAGGAATTAAGCCAAAAACGTTGAAAATTCTCTACTTTGACGTTTTATTGCTCCGTTAAATAAAATCCTATTTTCACCGCAAAATCAAGTAATACAATTATTTTTCTACTCAGTGCATGTAAGAAGTTTGACAACATCACGTACAAAAGAGTTGTAATTTTGGCATATTCTTCAATTCTTTAAAACTGATAAAATGAATGATCTGATAAAACGGCCAAAACCGTAAACTGTATTACCATTTGATACTGTCCAAAGAAATTAGATTTTTCTCTGTATCAATTTGACTGCTAGAATTTTTTGAAGTGCAGACAAACTCTTTTTTAGGGGGTATCTCGAAGATTGTAATGCATTAATTAGTGCCTTTATTTTTTAAAGAGAAAATAAATAACTGAACATTTCCAATCTTTAAGAGTTATTTGTTACACAGGAAATTATCTGAAAAATTTTGCCTCTCATAGTTAAATATGGCTAACGATGAAATGAATATATCAGACTTTTTTTCTTTTTTTTAAGACAAGAGCTTGCATATATGAGCTTTATTCTAAAAATCTTTTGGGGCATTTGAAGTCTAAGCCTTGTCTCACAAAAACGGCTAATTCTTTTCTGGAGGTTTTCTTAATACATTTTCATAACTCCATATGACTGGAAATTTTGGTATTAATGATCTCCCTAAATTTTGTTAAGATGGAGAAAAACTAAAAACTGGCGAGTGATCAAAATCCTAAACTTACATATTATTTCACAACGCTAAAACATTTTTGAAGCCTTTATTTTTCCTGTAGGAAGTTATTTTATTTTGTAAATCTTCCCATAATTATGGATTGCCTTTTATAACAGTACTATTGGATTAAAGAACAATAAAATTTACTGTGACATGTAACTTTTATTTATACATGAATGTCTTTATGCTTTATATAAATGGTTTCTTAAAATAAACACTGACCCCTTGAGAGTGTCTAAGGTCACGTCACTAATAACTGACGAGAGAGATGAAGTCTTCGGAATGAATACAAACTTAATGAACATTGTAGCAGTCCCTCTAGCTCCGATCATAAATCCAACCACTTCCAGTTTATTAAAGTGGTATTTCTCAGAGTAATAGGGGATGGTAGGGTTATAGTTGTCTCACAGTAGAGTAAACTATAAAACCAGATCTTGTAGTTTCTTCAAACGCGATGCTGTCAATACGCCTTGTACGTCTGGTGGCGGAGATATTATGTACGTTCTTTTTCGAAGGCAGTATATCCTGCATTTTTAAGAGCGTTTGCAATAATTGACACTGTGCGATGTCTGAATGTTGCTTAGAATCTCGCCATATGATCAGGAACTCAGGTCTAAGAAATAAAAATATCCTCTATATTCCAGGCAAGTTTAAGCCAACTTTCTCTGCTGCATAGTAGGGAGCAAGAGCTTGTCAGTAAATTCTTTATTTTGATTGGTTAATTGCAGAGGCACGCTGATGTCCCATTTGTGACGTATTACAGTACACACAAACCTTGACGTAAATGATTGCAGCAATGTCAAAATTATAGCTTAACGGAGCTGCGGACGTAGGAAATTGCCCAAATCCCAGTATTAAATTGCAAAACAGATTTGGAGATAAGGATTCCCAAGTACATAGGTACAAGCAGAAATTACAGGAAGTTATAATTACTTCTTTTATTTTCCAGAAAACATAATTTATAATTTTATTCTCGTATATTTTACTGGGTGTTCTACCCGTGTTATGTAGGATACTTAAGACCCAACTAATTTCATTCATCGTTTGTAATTGGGCATAGGGTTAAAAGCGGAGTAGCCATCGAAAAGTATACTCTCGCCATGATAATGCTTCGATTTTGTTGCTAAATGGAAGGTTTGCTCTTTCCACTAATCATCTTTCTTGGCTTAAAACCAGTATCATAAAAATAGATAAGTGAAACGTTTTATGACAAGTCTGCTTAACATGCAATTTCTACGTAATCCAAGTGTGGCATTTCTAATGTTTACTTTCCCTCCAAGTATCTATTGTAGGCATTAAAAGTACCGCATTGCACTCAAAAATTTATTTCTAGTTTTCATAGGAAATTCCCCTGGATAAAGCAAAATATGTAGGGGAAAAAAAGCTGATGTGTTCATTCACATGAATTTCTCCATTGCTTATTAGTGGATATATAAATTATTCTTGCGGAAGTTTATTTTCCTATCTACTTCATTTAATCGAAATAAACCTTTCGGAAAATAGCTCCATTATTCATTTCGTTATAGATACAAAGGGAATATCGATAGTCAAATATTTAAGAACTGGATGCTATACGCTGGCCTTAAAATTCCATACTCTTAGAGAATCAACTGAATCGATAGGACTTTAAAACAATGGTTAAGTATTGAACAATTCGAAACATTAATAACGGATATCTTGGAAATGGCGTATACCACAAAAACGTTACTTGAAATTAATTGTGTTCTAAGAGATCCACATTTTGTTGTATAGTACGTTTTCGTATATTGCTTAACGTGTACCAGTTATGCAAGATTATACAGAATTCCTTTCGAATGAGCAGGACTTCAGACTATTCCCAGAAAATTCAAGATAAATACGTTTTGTTTGTCATTCAAATATCTTAACATACGGTTATTTGTATTAATTGTTCTTTCACACCAGTCATATGTGGCTCAAGGCTGGAAAGGTAGAATCTAACTGAAAAAGTAAATTCCATAGCTTGGATTTGAACCACGGAACTTCCAGTTTCCGTCCAGTGACTAACCAACTGAGCTACTATGGCAACATGTCGGCACTATATTAAATTCCCCAGCTGACTACTTAAGATGCACTTTTGAGAAACTCAAAAATACTGAAACTTTTTCCATGTAAAGGTTAGTTCGGGGTGTGGAGGGTTCTTGATAATCTCCGTGTCACATCCTTGAAAAATGCTGCACTAAATAACAAGCATTTCAAATCATTATAAAATTTTAAAACGTTTTATAAAATGGTATTATTCCATTAATACAATTATCATGAGCTTTTCCTGAAAATTAGAAGTTAATGGGTAAAAACAAATAACTGGCACGTGTAGGAGTTTACGTAATGAAAAATGCTGAGAAGGAAGTTTTGAAAAAACTTCACTTAAAATTGGAGTGTGTAATATAGTAGTGTATTCAGGAGTACGGCACAGAGGGTTAAATAGTTAAGATGTTATTAAATCACATACGCCTAATTAAAGTATTGAGATAAACATAACTAAAATCAAACAATACAATTTTTGCATTTTTTTCCTGATGTTCACCCAATTTAACATGTGCATTTGTCTTTGTCAAGAATAGAAGAATATTATTGTTATCACGAAAGTAAAGTAACAAATATGAGAGTTATGGCAGAATATATAGTTACTTAAACGTTTTGTTTGGAACAGTTGTCAATTTCAGACACTTTAAATATCACAAGACAAAAACTGAAGATTTCGAAAAGGATGCATTAAATACGCAAGCTTTCGACATTTTCGTTCCGTACTTTATAGACATTCATGTGCTGAATAAATTTACGGACTCCCACAAGGCAGAGGTGTGAAAAAGGGAAATAATTTCTGCTTATTTTGTAAACAGAAATAGATGCAATCTCATTCTGGTGGAGAATGCGTTAATTATAAGAAGACTCCAAACCTTTCGCATTATTTGGATTAAACAAGGAGGTTCGTTATCTTTATTTCCTTGGAAAGTGTAGCCGTTTTGAAGCGTTTGGCTTTATCATTGTAGCCAAATAAGATCACTTCTTCTGTATTTTAACTATATTGTTTACATGCTGAGCAATCTAACTTGGAATAGTTGGAATCTAATCAGGCCGAATATCGAAAAAATGATCTATTAAGGAAGCGGCGAAAGCTCACGTTCGTGCTCGCTCGTTGCGATTACTACTTCCAAAATATAACACGCTGTGGCACGTATGGCACTTATCACAGGCATAGGAATTCTTAAGCAATTAGCTTAAAGTTATCTACATACAAACCACCATCTCTATAAAGAATGCAAAACAAGAGGCCAAGGGTCACTGACAGGCAGGTACAAATCGGTCTGAGTGGTGTCTGCAAACGCCAAAAGAATGCACGAAGGATGGGGGGGTAGTTTGTTACCTGCAACGTCCTCACCTAAGCCAGTAACTCATAAACTTTATTTCCCTCCGTCTAGGCTTTAAAGCTTAGAAATTCCTATACCTGCTAATCACAAACAGAAACAAAAAATATTTCTGATGTGATGCATATACATGAAATTCTCTTCCCTATCGTTTGTTAGTGGGTATACAAACCATTCTTACTAAAGCTTATTTTTAAATCTGCTACATTTTAATCCAAATAAACCTTTGCAAAAATGGCTGCATTACACATTTCGATATAGATCCCGAGGGAACAGCGATAGTCAAACGTTTAAGAACTGGATGCTATATGCTAGCCTTAAAATTCCATACTGTTTCTATGCAATCGCGAGAAACAACTGAATGTTGACAGAACTTCAAGAGAGTGGCCCAGTAATGAACAATTCGAACCATTACTAAATGATATATCAGAAATGGCTTATGCCACAAAGCAAAGTTTTTTGAAATAAAGTGTGCGTTTTAAAGAAATTGCATTTTTTTTCGTGTAGTGCATTTTCGTCTATCGCTTAATGTTTACCAGTTATAAAAGATTATACAGAAAACTTCCTTCCGAATGAAGAGGACTTCACCTGCTATTCCTAGAAAATACATTTATTTTATTTGTCTTGAATACACTATGTTTTAATCAAAATCGTTAGCTATTATTATAGAAAATCAAATATTTCGAAAAATGTTGCATGTGAAGGGTAATCTGGGGTGGGGGGATTTTTTTGAAAATGTTTGTCGCATCCTTGGAAGCTACTGAACCTAAATACCAAGTTTGGTATATATCAAAGTTTTTGTCTTTGAGTTATGCTTTTCAGACACACACACACACACACACACATGGAAGTTTTTCTAATTTTTTTTTATTCAGGGGCCTCAAAAGGTACATTTCCGGCGAAATCTCGTGAGGAATCTTTGGATGGAACACAATAACGTCTCTACCTACTAGGCACGTGTTAGAGAAAGTAATATTATGCTTCCTTTCATGTTTTGGACTGATTATGAGAGACCTGGAAGAAGTTTTGATATGCAAACAATATGGCATGTGACAACATAATAATGGGGCTGTGAGCCGGGATTAGGCGTAAACAAAACAGGAGATAATTGAGAAACAATAGAACTTTATATCTCGTTAGCTAATTTGTTTACAATGATTAACACAACTCATTAAAATACATCGAAGAAGTACTTCAGCGGCTAACCTGGATGCAAGTATGCCTTTGTGGTGCTAAGCCGGTTTTCAATGGAAAGCCTGTATGAAATCTTCTTTCAGTAGGTATTCATACGTAAGTTCTTGTCCGTATTGTGCATATAATACCATTACTCAGATACATGTTACTTGTACTAGTTTATCAGGAAATGAATTTGTTATTGCGTATTCCAATACGGTAGTGGGGCAAGTGAACAGTTTTAGATACTTCTGACGTATCATAAGTAGGACTGCGACATCGGAGTCGCTACTGGAGAAAAGCGTATAGAATAGGAAGGTAAGGTTGTAGCGATAAACCTGACATTGACCGTGCGCGGTACAGTCTATAGAAGAAGAATTACACATGTCTCGTGAACATGTACTTTATTTCTGCTATAGGTACTATTTATAACATATACAGCTTACTTATATAACTGAAATGTCTTTGTTAAATCATTAATGCAAAACGTTACGTCAAAGTGTGCACATGGATAAGATTCTATGTCAATTTATCGCAATGAATTACAACCCGCAACTTTGTATCCTGTAGTTTATATAACGGAATATCGCAGAAATAAATTTCGCTCTTATTTCATTAAACGTTTGATTTGATGAAGATGACTCTTGCTGTAGCAGTTTATCCTCAGATTTTGCAATCTAACGCTTAATGTGTTTGTGTTGGTATGTCTTCACACATTACTCGATCTACTATGTACAGAAGCAATTGTGCTATTGAACGGTTTGCAATAAAGGTTTCCATTAATACCTAATATAGAAAACTTTTCTCCATATTTCAATATATAGCTTTGCAACGTTGTTGACCTTCTTATCCTTTCTTTGGCATTTTGTCTATGTGAACACTGTGCGGCGATATACTCGACTCAACTGTGCAGGTAATCCTCGTATTGCACGGTCGACTACAGGACACTCTAAACAAAGGTAACAGCTCCGATGTCGCAGCCCTAATCATTAGCAGTAAAATTTGTTGTTGAAGTGGAGAGGACAGCGATGATAAAGTAAGATTTCATTATAATAAAGCATTTGCTGTGGATACTTGAAGCAAGAACTAAGGGAGAGTAGCAAAAAGCGTTTTGTGTAGTATGGCATTGTTTAGTGTGAAAACTTGAAGTAATGAAACAGATAGAAAAAGTAGACGAAGAAAGATCAATGCTGAAACTTAACAGAAAAATCTGTTACATTCAAATGACTTTCTCTATTCACTATAATTTATTTTTATGTAACTTCCACACACTATTCTTACAAAAGATTATCGTATTTAATCGAGATAAAACTTTGCAGAAACAGTTATATTACACATTTCATGGGATGTACAAGGGGGATAGACAAAAGGAATCGACAATTAAAGCTTAAAACAGATGCTATACACTCACCTTAAAATCCCATACCCTTACAAACGCTTTTTTGGATTCCAGGTGCCTCAAAGCATGTAATTTCCAGTGAAATCTCGGTATCGAATTTTTTAGTGGAATGCAATACCTTCTCAACCTACTATTTACGTGGTGGAAAAAGTAAAAAGTGAACGAAGAAAGATCAATGCTGAAGCTATAGAAAAGGAAGACACTGGATGAGAAGGAACTGCTTGCTAAGAGACGCACTGGAAGTAATGGTAAACTGACAGAAGTTATGATATAGAACAATTTAAAATGAATAGATCATATGAAGGTACGAAGAGGAAAGGAGGATTGATGGAATAATAATGGAAACTGTCTTTAGGACAAAAAAAACTGAGTGTCCCCCCCCCAAAAGTGTGGATAAAGTCAAAACTTGATCGCTGCAAGCGCATCTGGTCCATATAGGTTCTATTCTATGGTAACTTTTACTTTCTTACCACATATCTAGTAGGTAGGAAAGTTATTGAATTCCACTAAAAATTCGATATCGAGATTTTACCATAAACACATGTTTTGAGGCACACTAAGTCCTCCCCTCCGAAACAAACATTTTTAGAAAAAGATCCGTGTGAGTGTTTGTAAACAACATGATTCAAAAACAAATGTCGGATAAGTACCAAACTTGGCATGTGCAGGATCTTCCAAAGATGCAGCACGAGGATTTTCGAGAAACTCCCCTCCACCACAAACTACCCTTTAAATGGAAGTTTTTCGAAATTTGTTATTTTCTTAAAAATGGCTCTAACGACTTTGATAAAATATCATACATTAAAAATATTTGCATGACAAATAAAATGCATATCTTGAATTTTCTGGGCATAGCCTATGAAGTCCTCTGTCATAATTTTGTATAACCGTAAACCACAAGAGATAGACAAAATCGTAGATCTTTTAAAACATACAAATTATTTCAAATAACTTTTATTGTGACTTCAGCCATTTCAGATATATTAACCGTTATAGTTTGGGTTTTTAAATAGTCTGTTATTGCTTGAAATGCTGTCGCTATTCAGCTGTTTTTCACAATATTCGGAAAGATGGACCCCCATTTAAACACTTGACAATCGCTTCGGTTTCGTGCATCCCCTTTGTATCTACAACTAAATGTGAATGAGACTAATTCTGCAAATGTCCTAGATAACAAGAACTAGAGAAAAATAAGGTTTTGTAATAATAGTTTGTATAAGCTATATAAAAATAAAAGATAGTGGATAGGGAAAGTCATGTGAATGTAGCAATCTGTTTTTTATATCCTGGTATGCCAGGATGATCTAGAGTAATTATGAGTTAAATGCCCATTTAGTTTCAATCCAAGCTTCTTTAACAGTGGCAATTTTGTATTAACTTTTACATACAAAACATTTTTGTGATTGTTGTATTTATCTCTGCTCCTGTAAGTTAGAAACAACTTGCGAATCTCTGTAAGCACGCAGACGAAACTAAAGAATTTGAGTACTTGATGCAATTAAGGATAGTTAGCTAAACAAACGTACGAGAAACCTAATGCTGTAAACGTATTTACGACTTTTTTTTCTTTTCTACTCTTTCCATACTGAGATTTATCTACATTTACCACGTGACCTAATACGGCGTGCAGCACTTGCTTGGCTTAGTCACGAAAGAAGTCGATATGTTTGAGGAAAGTTTATCAAAGTTACCAAGCCCTTTAGAATTCTAGCAAATTGAAGATTTCGAAATCTCATTCAGGTACGAGTAGTTTTATCATTTGTAGACGTGACAACTGATAAGCCCATTTCGATGAAATTGGGAGTTTGATGAGGTGAACTAAAGATTGCAAAGCGCCTGTTGATTTTTGCCTGCGTATCCATCAGTGCGCATAAAACGCAGGATGTACGAAGGAGAAGAAAAATTATATAACTGTTTGAGGAAAATCTTCAGTTAAAACGTTTATAAAATCTGTCGAATATTAAGGGTGGTGTACATGCAGACTACCATGAAACTTTTAAAGATTTTTAGATGAATCGCTTTGCTTAAGGAATTCAATTTTGTGTAAAAGAGCTTGAAGAAAATTTGTTGACATATCTTAAAATTGGTAGGTACTTTTAACAGTAGTTTATATGGAAAGTTCCTAAATTTCACGCATTTTCCATATCAATAGTGCGACTTTTAAAGACAAAAAATCTAATCTTACATTCACCTGAGCTTCTCTACCGTCTAGCGCTTATTAGTGATATACAAATTATTCTTACGAAAGTTTATTTTCCTATCTTCATTTTAATCGCGATAGAACTTTCCGGAAAAGTTGCGTTACACATGTCGTTATAGATCAAAAGAGAACAGCGATAGGCAAATTTTTAAGAACTGGACGTTATGTTCTGATCCTAAAATTCCATACTGTTTTCCATGCAATCGCGAGAAACAACTGAATGTTGACAGGACTTCAAGAGAATGAGCAAGAAATGAACAATTCTAACCTTTAATAACGGATATCTCAGAATTGGCTTATGCCACAAAAAACTTATTTGAAATAAATTATGTATTTTAAAGAGATCTAAATTTTTTGTGTTGTACGTTTACGTCTATTGCTTAACGTTTATCAGTTATACAAGATTATGCACAATTTCTTCCAAATGAACTGCACTTCGTAGCTATTCCCAGAAAATGTGAAATATAAATGTTGTTTGTAATTTAAATATCTTTAATATATGGAATTTTAATCAAATTTTAATCGTTTATGAGTTATACTGTTCACACACACACATATTTTTTTAAATTTTGTATCCAGGGAGTCTCAAAACACGTATTTCCGGTGAAATCTCGTTATCGAATTTTTGGGTGGAATGCAATACCTTCTCTACCTTCTATGTACGTGGTAGAGAAAGCAAAAACTGACAGCAAGAAAATTCAGTGAAAAATATGATGCCGTCTGATGCAATAATGAAAAGAACTTCAAAGGTGTGGATTGCTATCAAACCTCTGCGTGTGGAGATCTTGCAACCCAATAGAGACAGGCGATCTTCAGCTTCTCTCCGTGTTTTCTGGCGTCTCTGGAGTGACTGTGACAGGGCAGCTAAGTCCTGTTGAGATGCCTTTGAGACCCTTAAATGCAGTGGTTTTATCTTTTCATTACCCCAGAGATAACGAAAAATGCTTATCGCTAAAATGGACCTTCAGAAATCCATTGGATAATCCCTTTTAGTAGAATTGAAGCTTGAAGGATTTCTCAGTCATTTGCTGTAAGCGCCATTGTCATTAAGCCATCTTGTTTGCAATGTTTGTCCCAAATGTCCCTATTTTGTACAATTTCTTCAAGTATGCACATGAGATAACGCTACACGCACGTTTTAGATTTTAACATGAGTTTTCTGCAGCTAACCATACGCCATTGAAAAGCGGCACTGACGTTATTCATTCTCAAGAAGGCGCTAGACCTCCTGAAGTGAAGGCCATTTGCACCTCATTTAGTGCTCTGGCCCTGAAGAATGACTCATCAAGGAACTACCCGCATACAGGACCCTTAATTTGGACTGGCTAGGTATTAAATCTCTGTGGCATTGAGAGTGGCGTTTTTAGAATAAAAAAATAAGCCCTTTTTATTTTAATGCTACTTAATTATGAGGAAATGTACACGTACTATAGCGAATACTTCTTTAATGTTTAATACCATGACAATAAATGTATACATAATAATATATTTAATATGTGTGTTTTTTCTTCTAATTCTTATCAATATGTTACGACTTCTCAGCGGTATAAAACCCACGAGCAAAACGGAAGTAACAGAAAAGTCAAGGTATACGGTCCTTTCAGGTTTATTTAAACATTATGAGCGGTAGAAAGAAAATCAGCAGTGTTTTCAAAGCCTTCTGTAGTGCTAAAGTATGTACCGCCGCGCTCATTACGTTAATATCGGTATGTCAAAGCTTATCTCTTCACATCTAAAGTTGCCTGTTGAGTGGACTGTTGCCACGTTTCATCCTTCTTTGCTCAAGGAAACAAACTCGGCTATTATGTACAAAAAAAGTATGTCAGCGGTGTACTTGAAGACTCAGTGTGGAGTTGATATTCAACTTTTCAAATGCGTGCTTGCCAAGGAAACGACTTCATTGGTGGAAATTTATGTTAATACACCCGAACTAAAACCGATATCCAGCCCAGAAGTAGACATGCAACATGTTAACCTGCCTGTTCAGGTCCTATCGCCTCAATTTCTTGCTGAATTTCACCAATCCATACGAAACTTACGAAAACCTATTTTGAAGGCAAACTCTCAATGAAATATACACAGAATAAAACTGGCATGATTGTTAGTAAATTATGTTGAATGTAGTTGCATATTAAATGTTCACCGAGACCCTTAAGTTACCCTTAAAGGTGAGCCGTCACTGCTCTATGAGAAACTTTTGCTGTATAGCTTCTCCTTAAAAAGGTGGGGGGGGGGAGAAAGAAAGAAGCTATTAAATGTTGGCTCATATCGTAGGTAAATCTGGTTTCAGTTGAAATTACTCGTTCCTACGTGAGATTTCTGACGTTGTTTATAAGGTAAATTCAAGATGACTAATCGCCTTAGGTTATGCCAACTCCATGCTGAAGTTAATTTGCCAAAATCAAATATTGATGCATGTTTTATTGCCATATAGTAGCTCCCAGTTCTGTTTTACAAAAAAATTCGTTTCGCCTTTATAATCGCACACAGCCACGGAGGATTTGGAACCTGCAGTTCCCAGCACCATGAAGCGCCAAAGCTTTCGGCATAATGAGCATGACCATGGTAGCCAGTACTTGTTAAAAGATAAAAGTAGGGGAACACCAAAGGTCAACGTGACGATTGGGCAAGCGTAAAAGGAAGAGTAGCAGTAATTGCGGTCTTAAGTCTTAAAATATTCTCTTTTTTTGCGATTTGTATAGCTCCCTTTTGATTTGAGAAGCAACTCGTAAACTGTGCGTTTTTAACATTGGATTTCATTAATTTTTACCTTCTCTACCTCGTACATAGCAGATACAGAAGTGTCACATTCCGCCCAAAAATTTGACACCAATATTTGATCGCAAATACATGTTTTGAGGACCCCCGAATAAAAATATTTTATAAAAAGGTCCGTCCGTCTGTGTGTGTGTGTGTGTGTGTGTGTGTGTGTGTGTGTGTGTGTGTGTGTGTGTGTGTGTGTGTACAGCATAACTCAAAAACGTAAAGTCGAACAAATACTAAGCTTGGTATTTAAATTCAGCATTTTCCAAAGATGCGACACGAGGATTTTCAAGAAAATCCTCGCACCCAACTACCCTTTGCATGGATGGTTTATTTTCTCAAAAATTGCTCCAATGGTTTTGATTGAAATACTATATATTAAAGTAATTTACATGGCAAATAAAATGTACATCTTGAATTTTCTAGTAATATCCTGTATAGTCCTCTTCATTTGGAAAGAAGTTTATATAATTTTGTATAACCGGTAAACGTTAAGCAATAGTCGAAAACGTACTGCATAAAAAATGTAGAACTCTTTAAGAACACAATTTATACAAATAACTTTTGTGACATAAGCCATAAGATATCTGTTATTAATAGTTCGAATTGTTCAATACCTGTCATTCTTTTAAAACCCTGTCGATTCTCAGTTGTTTATCGCGATTGCCTGAAAAGAGTATGGGATTTTGAGGCCAGCATATAGCATTCAGTTTTTAAACATTGCTATTCTCTTTGTATCGGTAGCAAAATGTGTAACGTAGCTATTTCAGCAATGGTTAATCTCAATTATAATGAAGTAGACAGAAAAATAAGCTTTCGTAAGAATAGTTTGCATACTCGCTAATAAACGATAGAGTACAAAAAATCACGTGAATAACACCTAAGATTTTTAACATCAAATACATTCTCATTCACTCCCACATGCATACTTCGACTCTGCGAAGTGTAGCAAAGATTCTAATTAAAGAAATGTTCCCCACAGCAGTCGAGATATTCACCCGGGACCTCTGGGTTGAGAAGCCAGAATGCTGGACCACTCGACCACAGAGGGAGTCATAAAATATTCTTATAGTTAACTCCAGGAGAATTTAATTTGACAATGGTAAAACAACACAGTAGCTAAGTATTTTATAAGGAATTTGCCATAAACTAAGATATTTATTTTGACTCGAGCAGATGTAGATACCAACAAGTAAAATTACAATAACGTTACAGGATGAAAAGAGTTAGAATAGCTTACAGAAATCCGTTAGGATGAACAAAAATTTCTTATCAGCTTAATCCTTTAAAGTTTTAGTGGTGGTGGCGTGTAATAAAACAAAATCGCAATTGCAACGTCGGGTATTTAAACCCTCTGAACGTACGAACTGCTGAACGTCTACGCGCTTTCCCATGTAAACGCATCAAAATTACACAAAATTAACATTAATTTCTGAAGAAACAAATACACGAAAAAGCTTCATTAGAAGGAATTTATTACACAGAATGGTTCACAGAGCACTGTGTACTTCATCCTCTTCGTTTTGTATTGTTAATAGAAATATATGATTAAAGCGTAATTTACATTTCAGCCCTGGCATCTTCATACAATGAAATGTTATTAAAAATGTTTGTTAACGTGATGTGCACAACACATCAGTAACTTATATTACGGTTTAAGCACAAAACATTCAAGTTTTACTGGATAAATATAATATCCTGTTCTGTTGTTCATTATTTAAGCTGGTAAATAAGTAACATCATTTAAAATTAATTTCCAACTTAAATAAAATTATTTTTAAGTAAATCATATCAGAAATTATGTTAATAAAGCATTAGGTCTTTTTTACTTCAGATTAAAGTGACTTTACTAAACCAACAGACAGGAATATTTAGGAAAGGGCTAATGTTACGAAAAAAGTTAATTTGACATAAAATATTCAGCGAGATTTAAATTTTTATTCCAACCTACTTTTGTCCCTTACTGCTACCTGGGAGTTCGGGCGATTTACAAACAATTCCATATCAATTTTGTAATATAGTACCTCAAACATTGTTAGGGCCATTTTTATGAATCCAAAAACGAAATAAAAGAAAGAAAACGTTTGTTTCGAATGCGGGTAGTTTTCCCATTGCCTTGCTTAATTACAAGCTACCTCTTTTAACCCTAAAATTTGGATGCACGCACATATACTCGTGTTTAATGTCTTTTGGATTCAGGGGATTAAAACCCAATTCATGTTTACGTTTAAATTACTGTATTATACTTTTGTATCGAACCTTTCATCTGTCTAAGGTTAGCGGTACAGAAACTAAACATTTATGTATTTCCAACCTCCACAAATGTTTCTCTTTAACATGCATTGATTGCATTTTAGTATCGTTTGTGGTAAAATGGCCGAAATCAAACCGAGTTAAGAAAATAGCCTTAATATTAGTGTTGTGGCTCCATATGGCATACGCATAATTGATATCGCCTAGAGCGTATGTGGTTTTGTGTTGCGGTTTACAGACCTTGGGCGCTCGTTCAGAGACACCCTTCAATAAATTGCCATGGTTCATAAGGTCTTCTGCCAAAAGTGGTATCCCAGCTTCTCTCGACATAAGAGAAGGACGTTCGGTGGTTGTATTTCCCCTTCTGATCGAAGGCGTTCTTTTTGGACTTTCCCCATGTGAAAGACTTCGACCTTCGTCGGCATAGCACGCGGAATCCTTGGAACATAAAACCAATTAGATGAGTTACGTACTCTTATTTCCGGGAAGGTGAAACATGTATTGTGGGATGTATGAAAACATATATCATTAAAATATCTTTACTGTTGTGAAAATGCATCTTCTTATATCAGGCAAATATTTGGACTTAGCTGACTAATTTGGTGTCCAATTGATTTTATTATTTTTACTTTCTCTACTACGTATAGTAGGTAGGGGAGGTATTATATTCTACCCAAAAATTCCATACCGAGATTTCACCGGAAATGTATGTTTTGAAACCCCCTGAATCCAAAAAAAGTATTTTGGAAACGTGTGTGTGTGTGTGTGTGTGTGTGTGTGTCTGTGTCTGTGAACAGCATAACTCAGAAACGAACAGCCGGATAAACACCAAACTTGGTATTTAGGTTCAGTATCTTCCAGAGATGCGGCACGAAGGTTTTCAAGAAAATCCCCCCACCCCAGATTACCCTTCACATGGAACATTTTTCGAAAATTTTAATTTTCTCAAAAATGGTTCAAACGATTTTGATTAAAATATCACATGTTTAAGTTATTTTCATGACAAATGTAATGTATATCTCGAATTTTCTGAGAATGTCTCCAAAATTATTCTTCATTGTGAACGACTTTTGCATAACTGGTAAACCATAAGAGATAGACAAACTTTTACTACACAAAAAATTGTAGATCGCGTTAAAATACACATTTGTCCTATACATTTTTTGTTGTTGAGTGAACCATTTCCGAGATATTGCTTGTTATTCCCTTAAATTTTCCAATACTTATACTTTTTCTCAAATTCGTTATTCATTTTTTTGTCCTGGTAATACAAAGAGAATGGAATACTCCACATAGCAACCAGCTCTTAAAATATTTGACTATCGCTTAAAGCCTACCAATTCCCCTTGCATCTACAAGAAAATTAGCAATAAGATTAACATCTCGATATCTCGATTAACATGAATCATATGGAGAATAAGCGTTTGTAAAAATAGTTTGTACAAGAGTAGAGAAAGTCATGCGAGTGTAACAAATCAGATTTTTTTATTTATACAGCCCCTTCAACTTCAACTTCAACAACTGACTGTAGGTGTTTAACGTTGGTTTTATTTTCATTTTTACCATTAAGGAGCTAGGAGTAGTAGTAGCCTTGAGGAACTGGATCACAGTACCGTAAGTAAGCCCTTTTTGCTTCCAACGTGGCCCTTGGATTGAAGGGAGACCCGAAGATGTGCGCTAGCAAGAACAGGGTCCTTAACAATTCCAAATGGAGCCCACCCTGACACCGGTTAGCACTGACTAATCACGTGCTCCTCCGGGGGTCCCGTGGAATCGTAACGGCTCCCATGAAGAGAGCTGCAGCAGCCTCACTAAACACCAGAGGGGAATCTTTTCCAAAGCGCATGTTCCACGTTCTGTTGTAACACATCAATCGTCATACCTCGTCGTTCAATCTTGACACAGATGAGAGGTAATGCTGTGGTACAAGAACTGACGGACAGGAAATTTATGGAAGAACCACCCCAGAATTTGAAACCAGAAAACCAGGAAAAATGCTCAGTGGCCGGCCCGACGGGAATCGAACTCGGAACCTTCAGAATGCGAGTCTCTCACGTTACCCCGGAGTCATCTCGCTCGCTGTTTTTACCATGAAACGTCCACATTCACTTCCATTGCATACCTCCATACTCTGCGGCAGGTAGGAAAGGATTCTAGTAAAAGAAAAATTCCATCGCCCCAGTCGAGAATCGAACCCGCTAGCTCGGAGTTGAGAGGTCAGAAAGCTGATCACTCGACCACAGGAGAAATCAAATTATGTCTCCCTGGTGTTCTGGATTATAGTTATGATGGTTAAGAGAGAAACATACTTGTATTTTACTATGACAGTATTATAAACAGCTGATAATAGAGGCTCTCCCAAAAGTGCCTATTGTCTGTTATACTTGGTGTAACTCAAGAGATCTCTATGAGGACAATGAAAACTTTAAGGATTTCTTCCGTATTCTATCTAATTGTAGAAAAACGCATAGATTCGCATTGAGCTCCAAAGCTGGTCCGAAAAGCGTCACAAAACTTAACTTCACCTAATGCATTTTATTCCCAAGCGGAAGTTGTAACGTTTAATCAAAACAACGCCCTCCCCCAGTAAGACAATTTACATCTCAGAGTATGCAACATTGATACATACTTTGGAGTTATAATTTACTACATTTGATTTAATAAAGGAACTTGCTGAAAATAAATTGGATTTTCGTTCCAACGTCCACGGTTTATTAGAATTCGAGCAATTCCTGCTTGCCAGATAACGATAGGAAAGAAAAGCGAGAACAAATGAAAAAAAATCTGATCTGTTACACTCAACATGACTTTCTCTACTCTTGTACAAACTATTTTTACAAACGTTTATTCTCCATATGCTTCATGTTAATCGAGATGTCAATCTTATTGCTAATTTTCTTGTAGATGCAAGGGGAACATGGTAGGTTATAAGCGATAGTCAAATCTTTTAAGCGCTGGTTGCTATGTGGCGCATTCTATTCTGTTTGCATATCCAGGACAAAAAATTGAATAACGAATTTGAGAAAAAGTATAAGTATTGGAAAATTTAAGGAAATAACAAGCAATATCTCGAAAATGGTTCACTCAACTAAAAAAATGTATATGACATAAATTGTGTAGCTTAACGCGATCTACATTTTTTGTGTAGTAAAATTTTGTCTATCTCTTATGGTTTACCAGTTATGCAAAAGTCGTTCACAATAAAGAATACTTTTGGAGACATTCCCAGGAAATTCAAGATATGCATTTTATTTGTCATAAAAATATCTTAAACATATGATATTTTAATCAAAATCGTTAGAGCCATTTTTGAGAAAATTAAAATTTTCGAAAAATCTTCCATGTAAAGGGTACTCTGGGGTGGGGGGATTTTCTTGAAAACCTTCGTGTCGCATCCTTGGAAGATACTGAACCTAAATACCAAGTTTGGTGTTTATCCGACTGTTCGTTTTTGAGTTATGCTGTTCACAGACACACACAGACAGACACACACACGGACATGTTTCCAAAAATGCTTTTTTTGGATTCAGGGGGTCTCAAAACATGTATTTCCGGTGAAATCTCGGTATCGAAATTTTGGGTGGAATACAATACTTCCCCTACTTACTATACGTAGTAGAGAAAGTAATATATGAACAGCTTTTACGGTTTGCCCGCAAAACTTGACGGATGCAGAGGCCTTTTTTACAACTTTACGCAAAGGAGGAGTTTTTACGGCTAAAAGCATTAAGTTCTATTGTATTATACCCAATGTAGCTTAAGATCAGACTGAATGTGCTGCGCTAATTGGTGTACAGTGCTACATATGATAGGCCAGAGCATATCTGAGTGTATAACCAACATGGTCATGGTCCCCTTCTCCGGGCTGCAGCAAAATGCATAGCATGCAGATTTAAAATTGATTTAGTTACCGATGAGCAGTAAATGGGCGTCAACATTCAGTAATGGACAATATAAAGTGTAAAGAAAATTCCCTCACGTAAATTACTCAACTTATTCGCGTTATATACAGGAAAATGAAACTATCCAATATGTCAGGGAATGATAGCCTGCATAAAAACAAAACAAAAATATCAAATATGGGCCCTATAAATAATATTTCTGAGATATGAACACTTGTTCATAAGAGTGCTCAATGTGAAGTCCATTCATGTCATTGCATCCCCCTGCCCTTCGACGCAAGGAATCACGCACCCTTTGCAATTGACCTGGTTGGCTTTGAATATACGGAGCTGCGTTGAAGACACGATTCTGTAGTGTCTGCACGTTGTTTATTGGAGCGGCATAGACCAGTTCCTTCATATATCCCCATAACCAAATGTCTGGGGGATTTAGGTCGGTGGAACGAGCAGGCAAAGTGTGGTATCAACTTAACAGATGGTACCCTGCGTGCTGAATATCTTTCAGTGTTGAAGGCACGGGCTCGCAGATTCCTTCTATCTGCTTCTATCATAGCAGAAAATCATATCGCCATTTCCCTTGTGGAACAATAGGCGTCCATTGCCACTGTAAGTTTGCAAGGTAGAAAATGCTGTACTATATTATACAAACGAAACTGACTGCAGATTATTGCTCCAACTGATGTTTACGTTGAAACTGTAAGGCACGCGGTTGACCTCGGTATGACATACTAGGACGGAACGCATGCTAGCCTCTAGTCCCCCAGATCGCGGATTCAAATCCGACGAAGAGCAGGGGATTTTTTTCGGGCGTAAAAATTCTTAGCATGGCTTCCTTCGGAAGGGAAGTAAAGCCGGTGGTCCCGTGTCGTTTTACGGCAAGTAAAAGAACCTCAAGCCTGATAGAGGTGTCTGAGTAAAATTTCTGGTCTTTCACGCCCAATATAGAATGGGACGCTAAGAACCATGCCGGTTAAAGAGCGTCCATAAATAAAACTCAATTTATTTCGCATATCTCATTGATTATGCCTTCCGACCTTGCAGTATTCCAGCCCAGGAGTGGTAACTAACGTAATTATCTGTAGTCTGCTGTATTGTAGGGCAGAGGAATATGTTGCCATGAATGACATCACATCCAACTCCTATGGACGAGTGTTCATATCTAGAGCATATGATTCATAGGACCCATGTTTATTAGATATTTGTTTCCTGTTTTGATGTGTACTATCATCTGAAATATT
Organism: Deroplatys truncata; assembly: GCA_030765065.1. Lineage (NCBI taxonomy): Eukaryota > Metazoa > Arthropoda > Insecta > Mantodea > Mantidae > Deroplatys > Deroplatys truncata. The sequence continues at coordinate 102,745,163 of CM060985.1, forward strand.
GAATAGTTGTTTTTAACACCTGGCATCTGCGGAATATAAGTTTTCCATTTCTTTTTCGGTTAAAGTTACGAAGCTTAAATATGGATTAGAAATCTGTATATAGCCCAGGAAATGATGTCCTTTGATATTTAATACGCGAAAATCTGTAGTGCCAAGAGAAATTTCTGCGTGTGTGACAGAAGCATTACTACCAACTCTTAAAGGATTCTTATAAAAGGAAATTCCCATCTATTTTACATGGAAGTTTTGTACACTTAATGCACCGAACATTTACGCATGACAAATTTCATATCACCACAAAATTGTAAAGAGTTGCTGGACGTGGGAAAGCTCTACGAGGTTCAACTTCAGGAAGTGGGCGAGCATGAATATTCCTTTAATTGATTAGCACACTCATAAGGATGCTGTTTGAAATTGCGAAAAAATTGATGTGACTGGGGCAGAGGAGGTAAGCAAATAATGGTTCTAATTTCTCCCTCAATATCTAAACTGACTTGTTTTTGTTTAGTTATCTGTATTGGAAACTTTGAAATGAAAGTTGTTATAATACGTTAAGATATGTATCAATCATTTTACCCCAATAAAATACATTTAGTCTAAAACCGAAGGTCTAGGGATAAGTTAGCGTTTCTCTTTTTGAATTAACTCTTCCCGGCCTGGTTAATGGTGTTCCACTTGTTGATTCTGAAACTACCTCAAGGGTAAGGAAGGAAATCCGGAAGAATCTTATGACAGCTGTTGCAAGACAAGTGCAGCTGTTTCCTGTATAAACGCTGCCTAAAATTTGCTCTGCGAGTGACTGACGCCTAAGAAACTTGTTGACGTCAATTAATCTGCTGGAGCACGACTTGTTTAAGAGGGTCACGTGAAGAACAATGTCCTCCTGCCTGAGATTCTGCGTAAACGCGCATTTGTCGTGTTCTTGAGAATGACACTTTAGTGTCCTCGTCGCGGATATTGTTAACATTAGCAATGTAACTGTTGATAGAAACATTTGCCCAAAGTACTCATGTCAGAGCCTTGCACTCAAGGGCACCTGATAAAGAATAAACGTCAAAATTCGCAAGTGGAACTACGAAAGGTTCTCAAGCCAGGCATTGACAAATACAGCTATAATGACGTAACATGGGCTTCGATGTTTGCCTTTCTCTGTAGTTAAGCCAATGCCTTGGAATGGAGAGTATGTACAAAAGAAAGCAAAATTAGTTGTACAGCCTAAGGCAAAATAAATGAGCAATAGCCAGAGAGGGAGTTCAATTCGGAAAATATCGGAAGCATTCACTGACCATGCATTTACAATACACGATTTAATACCACTTGTGTTCATTTCAAAGCTATGCGATAAGTTAGAAAATGCCTTTCATTGTGATTGTATATATGGTGGCCGAGCGGCGAAACGCATGTCTCGTAATTGCAACAACCTGGTTTCGAATCTATAGTGTATGTTTTTTTAATTTAAATTTTAATTTGTTAAATATATGGCAATGCCCTATGTTTTATATGCATAAGATATTTATTAATTTTAAGACATTCATACAAAAAATACGGATTACTCTTCTCCTTTTCAAAATAAATGTCATATTGGCAACAATTCTGAAGTGAAAAACTAAACCAAGTATTTGACTTAGTATTGGATGTGCAAACTCTGTCTCATTCTTCTGTTGTGAATGCGCACGCACCTCATAGCCTTGGATTCATGTTATGTTAGTGTCTTTTGCTAAGGCTCGGCGCGCACACAAAGACGAAGCTACATGGAGATCTCTCCTTACGTTAGTAAACGTTACTGGCTAAGAAGTGGGGCGTGGTTATCCAGGTAAGGTATGGTATGTCGTCATACTGGTTCGGGTCGAAAACGTTTGTCCACTCCTCAGTTGGACACGACACTTATAGAAGAGACAGATGTGTCTACAATTAGAATTAATTCTAATTTCCCGCGTCGAACCGCCTCGCATTTGCAGAAGAAAATGCCAACCGTAGCTGGAATAGGGTTATATTCACAGACGAGGAGACATTGGGGAGAGGAAGTATTTGTCTACTGCCCCAAAAGAAAACATTACGACGCAAAATATGTGGCACAAATGGATCGTCAAGTTGGGGTTGGATGTCACGAGATGGCCTAGATGTGTTGTGGCAGCTTGATGGTACAATAGCCAGCAGTATAAAGATATGCTTGAAAATACTATAGTTCCTTCTCTAAGGATTAGCTATCCCAATGGAATGATTGAATTCCAGTAGAATAAGCATCCTGTCCACACAAGTCAGCAGGTTTCAAACTGGTTCTCGCAAAGGCAAGATATCACAGTGGTTGATTGGCTTCCTTGCTCATCAGATTTGAATCCTGTTGAAACTGCGTGGGCAGAGGTGAAGAAAGTTTTGGAGTTAAATTGGCCTGCAGGACAACGCAAGACAAAAGATGTTTTGTGGGATCAAATACAGGAAGCTTGGGAGGAAGTATCCTCTCATGAAAATTTGACTAGGCATTTGATATCATCCATGCCCTTAGAGTGAGGACAGTAATAGAAGCAGAGGGTTTACACACCCGATATTAAGTTAATTTCTATTTTATTTGCTTTTCATTTAGGAATGTAATATTACTTATTTCATGCTTTGTTTGGAAACGAAAATGAGTATATTTCAGTTTTTAGTGTTCACAAATGCCTTGAAATCAAATAAGCCTTAGCAATTTAAAATTGTTATAATATGGGCAATAAACACTGCTTTTCCTGCAAAGAGAAAAAAACAACAAAATTATGGTTTGGGTACAAACCTCGGTAGGCCTCACGACTATGTACCTGCTTATAACCGCTCGGCTGTCGGCGCATGTTCAGTAGCTGGCACTCAATGAAAGGTGGCAACAGAACGAAGGCAAAGGCACGCGTGCCGAGACACCAGCCGAGGATACGATTTGTACTTCGACAAATATACGATTCTGCTGTCCCCCCTCCCTTAGTGTGTACACGAAAATTCATAATGAATTATAAACTACATGAATGTATACTACCACTTCATTTGCTGTGGAAAAATTTCACAATACATTCTATTTAACATTGTCTTTAAAACAGCCCGCAACCTGGTGAGAACTGGCCGAAAACATTCGCAGTCCTTGAGATTTTCTGGAAACATGTACCAATAAAACAACCATTACTCATTGTTTAATTAAATGGAGACTAACAGAATTCCGATTCTTCAAAACTAACCTAAATTACAATAATACCAGCTTTTACTTCCACGAGAAAAAACTGAATAACTACAGAATTTTAAGAAAATGAAATTTTTAAAAATCAAAATCCATAATAAGACATCTCGGAAAAGACTGATGCTACAGAAATGTGCTTTAAATAAATTGTGAGTTTTAAAGAGGCCTTCATTTTTTGCGTAGTACATTTTGCCAGTCATGATTTACCTGTTATACAAAATTCCTTCCGAATCGCAGACTATTCCCAGCAAGTTCAAGATACACATTTTACTCCTCATATAAATATCTTAAATATATGGCATTTTAATCAAGTCGTTAGCCATTTTTTTGTTTTGCTTCACATTTCGTTTAGCCAGTTTAATCTTATTTTTCTTCATGCTTTCTCCATATGTTCATTTCATCTTAAATTAAAAAATCTTCCCAACTTTTAGCTCTACTGGTAAAATGTTCCATTTCTCTAGTATTAGGTTCTTTCTTCCTTTATTAGTATCATTACATTCTAAAAGATGCCAATTATCATGCAGTCTATTACATTTTATACATCTCTCCCCCCTTCTCCCTGTTAGACCACTTAAATTCATTACACCTGTCCTCGACCATGTATACCCCATTCTGGCTTGTTTGTTGCGTACTTCGATGTATTTTACTTTTTCCTATTCTGTTTTTAAATATATATATATATATATATATATATAAAAGCTTTTAATGACCTTTTTTCCTTGAAACTACTTATAATTTTCAAAAATATATAAATAAAACGAAATTTTCATAACGGATAATTTGGATTGGGAGAATTTTCTGAAAATCTTCGTGTCGCATCTTTGGAAGGTACTTAAATACCGAGTCGGTAGTTATCGAACTTTTCGTTTTTGAGTTATGCTGCTCACAAACAGACATACGCTTTTTCTAAAAGTGCTTTATAATCCAGGGGACCTCAAATTGTGTATTTCCGGTGAAAATCTCGACATCGAATTTTTGATGGAATATAATAGCTATTGCCTATAGGTAGGTGGCAGAGAAAATAATAAGTCTTTTTAAGAATAGTTTGTATACCTTTAAGCTACATTAGGTCGAGAATATAACTCTATTATCCATGCTGCGGTTTGAAGCTTCCGCCAGTCGTTTACATCTCATTTCACTAGAAGCGCTTCGGGCAAAAATATGCCATTTCACGCTGTGCTTATTGCGCGCATACGTTTTAGATGACTACCTATTGCTAAAGTAGGCTTCATGGAAAACAGTAAACTGATTTTCGACGATTAACCTCAAGCTAGAATCGCTGTTCTCGGACTGTTTCATTCAAACTGGTTTTAAAATCAAACCAGTCGCATAGCATTCACGATGAAAATGCCAGAAACTGCATTTACATTCCGTACCACCTCTGTTGTTTTCCATCCAAACGTCTAACATAGAAATTTCATAAAAATGCACCTTTTGAGTTCCACTAAAGAAAAAAAATTATAAAAAAACCTTGTCTGTGAAAATCAGAATTCAAAAACGAAAACTTCATGGGTACTAGGCTTATATTTTAGAGATTTTCACGAAATTCCTATTAACTCATACTACCTTTTATATCGCAAATTTTCCATTTTTTATTTTGTCGGAAATTGCTTGAACTAATTTTGATTAAAATAATAGTTTTAATATTTTCCACTATCGATAAAATATGAGTATCTCGATTTTTCTGCCATTAGCCTAAGGACCTCTTCCTTCTGAATTTATGTTGTATGTTTGGTAAACCATAAGAGATGGCCAATGATTATTTCACCATAAAATGTATATAAAACTTGTAGCATTAGCTGCTTTCGAAGTACTCTGTGTTACTTCTGTGTATTTCCAGTTTGAACTGTCATTCGGCATCTTTAAAGCAACTTAAGCGATTCTTTTACTTTCTGACCACGTACATAGTATATAGAGAAGGTATTGGATTCCACCAAAAATGCAATACGAGATTTTACCGGAAATACGTGTTTTGAAACCCCCTGAATTCTAAAAAAAATATTTAGGAAAAGGTCCGTGCGTGTGTGTCTGAACAACATAACTTCAAATCGAAAAGTCGGACAATTATCAAACTTGATATTTAAGTTCAGTATCTTCCAAGGATGCGACGCGAAGATTTTAAAGAAATTCTCCCCACCCTAACTACCCTTAACATGAAACATTTTAAAATTTTGATTTTCTAAAAAAATGCTCTAACGATTTTGATTAAAATACCGTATATTAAAGATATTTACATCACAAAATAAAATATATATCTTGAATTTTCTGAGAACAACCTGTAAAGTCCTCTTCACTCGGAAGGAATTTTGTACAATATTGTATATCTGGTAAACGCTAAGCGATAGACGAAAACTACTACACAAAAAATGTAGTCTCTTTAAAACACGGTTTATCTCAAATAATTTGTTTTTGTGGCATATGCCATTTCTGAGATATCCATTATTAATGGTTCGAGTTGTTAATTACTTGTCATTCTCTTGAAGTCCTGTCAACTTTAAGTTGTTTCTCGCGATTGCATGGAAACAGTATGGAATTTTAAGACCAGCGTTATAGCGTCCAGAGAACAATCGTAGTTCTCTTTGTTGCTATAAAGAAACGTGCAATGCAGGTATTTCTGCAAATGTTTATTTGAATTTAAATGTAGATAGAAAAATAAGCGTTAGGGAGAATAGTTTGTGTACCCACTAATAAAGATAGGGAGTAGAGAATCATGCTAGTGTGTCACATCAGATTTTTTTTAAATTAGTAGCAAATATCCACTTAAATATGTGAACAATTCTTTTCCGTATTGTGCACGTACCATAATTTGAGATTATTTTCAGGTTTGTGAATAACGTAACGCCAAAGAAAAATGCTTTTTATATGAATACTATAATTAAACAGGGTAATTTATGTAGAACTTACACATTTATTTATTTCTTTAATTGTTCCAAAACGAGCTATGCTAGTGACAACTTATTATATCTGAAATGCAGAGGAATTTTGGGAGATTATTTACCTCTCTAGCAAATGTTGAAAATGTATTCCATCCTGCATAAGGCACAACTCAACCCGTCGTTCCATGTTACTGGCCACTCTTTGGAGGACTCTGTTGTCAATAGCTTGAATCTCCTGTGTAATGTTGTGCTTCAGATCGTCCAGTGTCTGAGGACGTGTAGGCTAAACCCTGTCTTTTAAGTAACCCCATAGAAAGAAGTCCGCGATGTCAAATCTGGAGATCTCGGTGGCCATAGGTTCTTGGAAATTATCCTGTCGTCAAAGAAACTTGCAATTAGTGTCATTGATTCATTTGATGTTTGGCATGTAGCGCCCTCCTGCTGAAAATATCCTTGACTCAGCTTTATATCGTCTAATTGCTCAGAAAACTCCATGAAGATCCGTCGGAACTCCGCAGTGTTCACATTGTCTTAAAAAAAAATTGGTCCCACTATTCTCTGTGCGGATATTGCGCACCAAATTCCGATTTTAACCGGGTGCATATGTGAGTTCACATAGCCGGATAAATGGAACCATGCTTCATCTGTGAACCATGTGATGGACAATATGGTAGGATTTTGCACAATGAACGCCTGAAACCAACGACAATAATTCAGTCGTCTATCCTTATCTGGTTCCTGTAACTGATGGACAACCGTAATCCTATACGGCTTTAGGCCTGCACTTTTCACAGCTCTCTGGCACATTGCGTAGCTGTAATCTGTCTCATGCGACAAATGCCTTAATGATTTTTTGGATGACTGATCCAGTCGTGCTCTTACGTCAACAACGAATTTTACCTTTTTCACTCACCAAAGATCCAGTTGTTTAAAATTTGTTTACCAGTCCCAGTATTATGTTACTTTGGGGAGGATTCCGAACACCAAATTCTCTCTGGTATGTCCTTGAGTAGCTGTAATTGAATTCGTAATCCAGTATTGCTTTACAAGGAAGAGTCATTCATTTAATGTGTACTCCATTTTGACGTTGACTAGAACAAAATCTCAAAAACAGTGCCGACAATAAAACTAACAATTACGAATAAAACATGAGCATCTGCGCATCTAGTGACAAGCAATCGAAACTCGAGAACATTCTGCTTAATTTAGTGCTAAAATTGGGGCATTGAGTAAATTTCGAACAGAACAATTAAAGAAAGAAATGTCAGTTCTTCGTAAATCACTCCTGTATAACGAATCGCTTGAAGTTGAAATACGTAGGAAAAGGCGCGATTGTATTGTTCGAGATCTCTATTGAATGCATACATCTCTGGCTGATGCTATTAAATTTGATGACAACTGATGTTAGATGTATTCAATGGGATGTTTATTCAAATAAGAACTTCGTCGCTGTTCATTTGCACAGTATTGTACAAAGTGTGAGGAAAGCCATTTCTATTAATGTGTGTTAATGCATTACTTTTGTAGCCAACGCAGATTATGATAAATGCATGCATCGGGAAGCTGTATATTGTGTCAAAAGGCATACATAATTTTGATTATATTTCCGAAATATTAATGAAAACATTTCCAGCTGTATCGTGGTACATGTAACAGTGAATACATAATTCTAAAAATATACTCAACGTGGATTTTAGTAATTTAATCTGATTTTAAGGAAAATGTGATGGTTGCATATGCAGTAATACAAAGCATAACTAACTGGAAAATGTTGACTGTCCACTCTGACCTCGGGCTTTTCGTGGTTTTCCCTGGTTGGTAACCGAATGCTGTGGTGGTTTCTCATCTACCTGATTCTCTGTCCAACATTTCTATTTTATTCATTTTCTCCTCGTGTTACAAGTGTGCTTGTTTCTAGGTTTCTTCTGAGGAGTGGTGGTCCCAATAAATCCCCTGTAGATCGTAGTGCGTGAGATGTTCCCCTAGTCGATACCCTATATCAGCTGTTCCAGTTGGGTGAACGTCAGAGTAGCAGAGTACTCACGACTCGCAGGAGGCTGCCTGCAGCATGCATTACAGCTCGGCATTGGGGGCAAGCTATCGTCACGGCTGAATGAGTGGCAGAAAGCGTAAGCACTTGTGTCAGTGACAAATTGGCTCTCACTCCTCCAGCTGGGATCTGACCACTGTTACTGCATACGCGCAAGTAGTCTTGACTCAGCGGAGCAGAGTTGGAACAGCCTACTCTGTACCCTGTATAGAGATATGGGACAAATGAAGGTGTTAATTTACTATAACGGAAACATTTTTATTTCCTGATATTGTTGCATGCTGGGTAGAGGCCTAAAATTAAATTGATTTTTAGTACCCAGCACGTACATTGAGGGGACGTATACTCACTTGGCTGCGGAGGACCGAAACATGGTGTGGAGGTTAAGAGGAAGGCGTGGGTTTTCACTGTACAAAATCCATAACACAAATCTACTTACAAATTCCTAGATTTATTTCCCAACCGTTTGGGGTTCCTACATTATTAAATATGAAAGGTGAAGGGAGATGTTCACCGATCCAAAGGCTGGCTTGCTCGCGCGATCCGCTTCTCACGGAATACTCAGCAACACAGACGCTATATCCCCACCACTAGTGGCTAGCAAAAACTCCCAGCCAGGAGTGACGTCATCCCAAACGAAAACAACAATATCTCTGGTAATAGCAATGAAACCCCCAAATTATTAATGCGCCACATTCATATTAAATACAATCCTGTTCGGATAATCTTTCAGGGAGAATAATTCACATTTGTATAAATAATTTATACGAAATTCTTGCCCACCTCCTAGGGTGAGGATAGTGTGTCTGCCTCACATTCAAGAGATGCCGAATTCGATTCTGATTTAGCGTAAGTTACGTAGATAAGGTGTTATTTACAGGGGTTTTACCTTATCCTGAAAAGATGAATGTCGGGTAACTCTCAGGATCATTTCATAATACACTGACCGATATGAGCTATATGGTTGACAAACAATTCATGCATAAAATTTCTACTAGGTTTGTTCTCGATTTTCAAGCATCCTTGTGAAAGAAAAGATAGAAGAAGAAAAAACTCAACTCTAGTGGTATTACAAATCTAGCCTGTAGATGTTTGCCATACAAATAAAAGCACTAAAAGTTACAGATGTTTTAGATTATGTTAAGCTGTTCATAATTTGCGAATACTGATTGCAAATAAGATGCCCTTAAATGTGTTTGCGTTTGCATTTTAATATTGCCTGATCGCTGTCTGCATTAATTATCTCTGAAGTATTTTATCCTCTCGGACTGCAAGCTCCGTTATTAAGCACTGAAATTTTAGCCTTATCCACAGAATTATAATCTGGATTCTAGGAGCTACCATTCAACTTTAACGTTACAGCTAATTTCGAGTGCAATGCAAACAGCAGCAGTTATTTGAAATGTCTGTAACAAGTCTTTGTCAGCAAACTGTTTAGTTCGTACCAAACAAAAAGGGAAATCTGAGTCAAGGTGAGTTGAATGAATGTCCTGTTTGTGAGAAAACTGCAATGGATGCATTAAGGCAGACTTTGTAAAGGCGTCTGTGTCTCCTCAACTCTTTGAGGAATTATGGAATAATTTATAGAGTGCCCTATTAACCGAAGTCAGTTAAGAGCATGTTGCGAATTAAAGCATTTGGGTGCTTTGAGAAGATGCATGCACTAGATGGTGATGGATACAACCGTTTTATCAATATTGCTTTCAAAAATAGATCACATGAAGCTTACATCCTGGATCCATCAAATAAGTATGAAAACGATTGTGACCAAGCTAAAAAAAAGTGGATGAAGTAAGTTTTGTGAAAGTTGTATTCCTTTCTTGAAGGAAAGCCATAAATCTCAATTCGGTCAGCGCAATTTCCATGTTCAAGAACGCCTGTTTGGTGCCCATGGAAGCATATATAATGATGTATTTAACTTTACATAAACTAGTTCTACATAACGGATGTTATCTTTAACGACCAGTATAATTAGTGATTCGATGACCATTATTCATCGTCACATCTATAAAACACAGACTATATGAAGAGTAATTAATTATCTATTTGAGTGTATTTGTTCTTTTTATATGAATATGTATACAACTCCTGAAATGTGCTTTTTATACAATGGAATTATATATAACGGATGTCCCACTCAAAAAGGGTCCCAGAAATTGTGTAAACAAGGGAATTGGAGAGTAAGTGAAATCAAATCTGAACCTTTCTGAATGTGTAAGAAATGAAAGTATATCACAAATAGTGCTGGAAATGACCTCAACTTCTAAACACAATTCAATAGGATGTTGCAAGTTGGTGTGGGTGTGTGTGTGTGTGTGTGTGTGTGTGTGTGTCAGTACCTCGGGTGTCATTGCCTGGATTTCACGGCTGTTCTGCTGTAACTCATCTAGGGTGCGTGGTTTGTTTCTGTGGATCTTTCCTTTGAGCTTATCCCCAAGAAAAACCCAAATAAAGTCAAATACGGTGAACTTGGAACCATGATCCTTATGGAATGACTCTGCCAGGCGAAAAATGATTCCACGTCAGCCATGGTATCTCTAGAAGTGAGGCATGTTGCGCAATCTTGTTGGCATCAGGCGGGTATCAGACCAGTTTCTGATCGTGTAACTCAGGCTGTTACAACTCTGCTCGGCTGAGGGGGCCTTATTGTGGTAAGCAGCTACAGTGTTTGGAGACCGAATGGAGGGGGAGCGTGATAGCCAATACGTCACTGGGCGAAGGTCAAGCACAAGTACTCGAGCTTCCTGCCACTTCATTCCAACATTTCATTAAGCCGTTACAACAGTTTGCCCCAAATGGCGAGCTGTATTGCATGCTGCAGGCAGACTCAGCGAGTCGCGAGTATTCGCAGCTCTCTGGCGAGCACCCAAGCTGGGGCACTCTGGTCTTACTGTTCACTTATTCTCGAAACAATTTCATGTAAACTTCACTTGTCACAGAGGAGCTGAAAAAAGACACACACACGACAGCTCATCACTGAGCCACATGTACTCCAGTATTCCTGGTCTCTCGTCAATAAATTGCTGAAACCAATGGCACTATGTAAAGTATTTATCGTGCGCAGTCTCTCTTAAGTTCATGAATAACTGTAAACCGGTAGGTATACCGACCGACTTTCTTCGCAGCTCTTTGACACGTGCTTCGTGACTTTCGTGCGATAAACGTCGAATAGACTTTAAAGAGAAAAAAACTCTGTTTCTTATATCATTCAATGTTTATCCAAACGGCGAGATATTTACGCAATGATGCGACAGTTTCTGGCGCCCCTTTCGAGTGGGACACACTGTATATATACAATGTATTGATGTGGCAAGCTGTGTCATGCGGTAACTTGCTAAAGCAAGCAGTTCCATTATTTATTCTTATATTTTAAGTAAATAACAGTTTTTGAATATAAATTGTCTTACCGTATTCGTGAATGAAAAGTACTGATACAGGCAATAAATTTTAGTTTGCAACCTTGAACCACAATTATGGTTCCATGTGGTATCTATACATCTTTTGTACATTTACATTCTTGATTTAACAATTCATTTTATGTAAGATAATCTGTTATATCGACCTTCAGGAATGATTGATGCAGAGTGTCAGTATGAAAAATGGTCATGAAGGTGTACGAAAAATTGCGTTTGCAATTCAGGAGCTTTCATAATATTGGTTTCTTTTTCAAATCCCTAACTTTGCTCTCTAGTTGTGCTGATTCTAGACTTTTCACGTTGTATATATAAATTCACACAATATCCCTCCAACATCAAATTCTACAAGGTAATCGGAGACGAAATATTAAAGCAACCAGCTTCTAAGGACAATAGTTCTGTACAGCCGCAAAGCGTTAACCAATCAAGAGACGTCGGTACCATCACATTTTTGCGCCCGTTGCTGATGTTCAAGCAGGTCTGGTTGAAGATAACCTTTACGCTCTGCGATTGAGATATTCAAGCGGGCAAGTTAAGCAAGGTCAACCACCAGGCCAGAACGGCACGTTGACCTTCAGCCGGTTCGTCAGGTACAGGTGTAAACGTCAGCAGCAGGCTGCCAAGTGCCTCGGGCGAAAGCGTGCGACGTGTATGGCGCCATGTGATTTATTGACTTTTTAAAAGGCACCTATTGGTGATATTTTTAAATCTTGTAGTTCTTATCCAAGCCTTTTTAAAATGTTGCATGCTGCTCTGACACACCTCTTATGTGCTTTTAATTTCATGCGGATAGCTTTAATATACCTTTGAAAAAACATTTATTTTACTTTTATTATACTAACTAATCAGTGTTCCACACGATGCAGAAATCGTAATTTAAACAAAACTAAAAATACTATTATACAAAACTGATATATAGAATTTTATCCACTCTACTGGTTGTTTCAGAAAAAAGTTATTAAATAGTTAAATATAATTTTTGTAACAATTTATCAATAGTCAAATTAATTGTCATATCCTGAGGAATTTAAAAGCATAGCAAGGACCATACAGTTTTTAAAGTTCATTCTCTCTGAGGTGCTGCTGTAAATTTGAACAAAATTGGTTACAAACTACACCTTGAACATTTTAATGGCCAAAGTGTAAGAAAAATCAAGGTAGAGTAAAAGAAATTGCAGATCATTAGGCAGTGTGTTCTTAGACATTTAAATGGTCATGTGTTGAAGTTTAAATAGCTACGAGAGCAAAACCATAATAGGTAATTGAAACTAAGAGTTCAAAATGGTTTTATCGTAAAACTAATTCTTTTTTATCTTTAACACTGACTTAATTTCAGCTATGGGTACCCCCTTAAGCTGTGACAGCATGAGCTCAGTTACAGCTTAGAAGACAGATTAACAATTTCGTCGCATTGCCCGTATACACATAATGTTTGAGAGCTAGCGCACGAGTTCGTGGATAATATGCGTATGGTGTGCATTACTCTGCTATACCGTAGAACGTTCTTATTCAAGAAAATTTCTCGAGCAGTTAAAATACTGACCCCTCAAGAGCAGGCACGTATCCTTAACAAATGTACAAATTCTCTCATTAAAACCAGAAAAATGTTGGTGTTCACATGACTCTTTCTACCCACCAGCCATTATTACTTTCTCTATTACATACAGTAAGTAGGGGAAGTATTGCATTCCGCCCAAAAATTCGATACCGAGATTTCACCGGAAATACATGTTTTGAGGCCCCCGAATCCAACTAAAGCATTTTTGAAACATGTCAGTGTGTGTATGTGTGGTCTGCGAACACCATAACTCAAAAACGAAAAGTCTGATAAGTACCAAACTTGGTATTCAGATTTAGTATCTTCCAAAGATGCGACACGAAGATTTTCAACAAAATCTTCCCACCCCAAACTACACTTTGTATGGAAAATTTTTCGAAATTTTTTATTTTGTAAAAGATGGCACTAACGATTCTGATTAACATACTATACATTAAAGATTACATGGCAAATAAAATGTATATCTTAAATTTTTGGGGAATAGCCTACGAAATCCTCTTCATTCGGAAGGAATTTTGTATAATCTTGTATAACTGGTAAACGTTCAACGAAAGACGAAAACGTACCATACAAAAATTATAGAGCTCTTTAAGACACACAATTTATTTCAAATTAGTTTTTGTTTTTTGTGGCATGAGCCGTTTCTGACATCCATTATTAAAGGTTCGAGTTGTTCATTTCTTGTTCATTCTCCCAAAGTGACTGTTCCCTTTGTATCTATAACTAATTGTGTAACTAACTATTTTTTCAAAGGTTTATTTGAATTAATATGTAGTAGATAGAACAATAAGCTTAAATAAGAATAATTTGTGTACCTACTAATAAACAATGCAGGGTGGAGAAATCATGTGAAGGTATCGCATCAGTTTTTTTATACCTCTTCTAAAAACTGTCCTTAAAAATCTTACTTTTCAATTTATCTGATTGTAATGTTTGCAGAAATTATTTGTTTATAAATATCTTTGTATGCATAAGGGGGAGACAGGAGTCCCAACCCATAGTCGGATTTAAAACCCGGGTAGCTATATACAAGCTTGAAAATTCCACTCTTTCCATCATAAGAAACAAAAGAATAGTGAGTTAGCACTTAAAGAATAAACTATAAATAATTAGACATTTTAAACTAATCACATCGAACATCTCGAAAATGCTTAATGCCCCTTCCCACACAGATACAAAATCAAATTGTGTTTTAACGAAGTCTGCATGTTTGGTAATACTTTGTCTATCTCCTGTGGTTTATCAGTCATACAAAACTATACAAAATTCATTCCGAATGAAAACTTCACAGGCCATTCATAGAAAATTCAGGATATAAAATTTGTCGTATATTATATAGGTACATATGGCATTTGAATAAACATGTTTGACGATTTCTGAGAAAATAAAAAATAGCTAATATTTATTCACGTAAACAGTAGTTTGGATAGGAGACTTTCTTGAAATTCTTCGTGATGCATCTCTGGAAGATGCTGAACTATAGTACGCAGTTTGCTATTTATCCATTTTTTCGTTTTCGAGTTTTCGTTACAGGCGCTCGTGGACATTTTTCTGTCTGTCTGTCTGTGTGTGTGTGTTTTTTTTTTAATTTAGAGGACTCCAAACATGCACTTCCAGTGAAATATCTATGTCGAAATTTTTGGCGGAAAACAATACTTCTTCTACCTTTGTTTTAAAGAAAGTAAAATTAATAAAACCAACGGACCTTCAGCTTCCCGTACTGTTGTTGCTCTACCAACAGGTTCAAATCCTGGCTATGGCGTTGAATTTGTCAGTCTGATTCTACCATTCCAACTTTAGCCTACACACGGCTCGTTTGAATTAACAATTAATTATCACTGATTGACCGGGACTTAAAAATTACTTACGGGATTGTAAGTCACCTTCGGAGTATAATACTTGAAATGAATTTTAGGAACGCCTTTGCGAATCAGCTGGGGAATTTAATGTCGTGCCAGCATATTGCCATGGTAGCTCAGTTGGTAGAGCAACAGCACGGAAAGCTCATGATCCATGGTTCAAATTCTATTAATGGCAATGAATTTTTCAGTTCTGTTCTATCTTTCCGGCATTCAGATGGTTGCAGTACGTTGAAGTGAAACTCCTTCATGCTGTAGTCGCGCTCCCTCGTGAACCTCTAGGAATGCTTAATTAATTCAGTGTGTTTCCTAGCTAAAGGTTTCAACCAACTCCTGTTAAGTTTCTTATCATACTTTCCGAATCATATTAGGCTTAGCTGCGCTGCATCTTCAAACAGTTTTAGTTATAGATGCGAGTTTATCAAGATTGTAAATTAGTCGAGGAATGCCTGAAATGCTTTTCATGCAATCAGTTTTGTTCCAGGGGCATTTTTTAGGTATGCGTTTATTTCATTTCCTATTACATA
Source organism: Deroplatys truncata (assembly GCA_030765065.1). NCBI lineage: Eukaryota > Metazoa > Arthropoda > Insecta > Mantodea > Mantidae > Deroplatys > Deroplatys truncata. The sequence continues at coordinate 102,760,645 of CM060985.1, forward strand.
AACACTAAATTATCTTGTTATTGCCCGCAGCTGTAAGAATACTTGTTACGTTGTACACTTGCAAGTGACTGATATTTCAAATAACGTAGTTCCCAATAGACAGCTATTTTTACACCAATCAAAGCAATCGTAATACGTGAATCAGGATGAAACGAGAGGGAGAGAGCTGTCATAAAGTGCAACCTATGCTTACTTTCTCAACTGCTTACTTATAGTAATTTGAATTTTGTATTCCATCCAAAAATTCGATATCGAGATATCACCGAAAATACATCTTTTGAGTCCCCCTGAATATAAAGAGGCATTTTTTGGAGGTGTGAAAAGCAGAACTCAAAAAACGAAATCTCGGATAAAAACCGAATTTGATATTAAGTTTACCCGAAATTATCATATAATGGAAAAGTTTTCATTACGATTCTCTGAAAAATGTCACTTAAGAATTGTTATATTTAAATATTATATGTTTAATATATGTGCCTGACAAATAAAATGTATATCTTCAATTTTCTGTGAAATCCTCTTCATTCTGAAAGACTCCTATACTCGTAAATGATAAATTGTAAAAGAGAGATAAAATCTTAATCAACAAAAAATTATGTAAATCTCGTTAAATGACGCAAATAATATTTATTTTTTGTTGTTTTAACTATTTCCGGTGTATTCTTTGCTATTGTTTTGATATTTCAAATAGTTTATACTTGCGTTTTCAACTGTAAATAGCTGTTCTTTTCTCTCCCTCGCTCTCTCTCTCTCTCTCTCTCTCTCTCTCTCTCAAAACCAACACAGCGACCTGCTTTTTAACGATTTGACTAACGCTCTAGTTTATTCTTCTTATAACTACAATAAAATGTGTAATGAAAATTTATCTCGATTAAGAAGTTGATACAAGAATATGCTTTTGTAAGAATAGTCTGTAGAAGAGGGGGTAGAGAAATACACGTGAATGTGACACATATATTTTTCTCAGTGCACTGTGCAATTTTTCGTGGTTCGTAACAACCTCAGCTCGTAAACAATGGAAACAGCCAGGCAATGTTCAAAAAGAAGAGGTGATAAGAATATGGAATTTTGGTTAAAAACAAAAATTGCCAAAATTTATAAATGCGATTGTTAGTGCTATTAAACCACTACAGACCTATTACTTTAGTTCTGTCAATGTTATAACTGAACGACCTTTTAAAGCATCTCATATAAGGGATTAAATGTCTGTTTATAGCCGTCCACATTTCCACCTTAGAATAGAAGGCATTGAAAGTGGAGAACATAAAGATTCGTAACCTTTTATCCATCTCCAAGCATTTCGCCAAGAAAGAATAATATGCAATCCAATATTTGGCAGCATAACATCATTGAAGCAGTGTGGCACTGCCCGACATTAGCTGTCTTATGAATGAAGTAAAAAAAAAAAAAGACAGCAGCTCAGTATTGAAACTTATCTGCACGTATATTTAACCTGGAATGTTGGGAAAAGCTAAGTTAAGTGTGTGCTTTAAAGCAAAATATTATAGGTTCAAATTGGATAATGAGACATTTTACAAAACAAAACATTGACATAAATTGTTGACAAATCATTCTGAAAATGGACTTATACTTAGGTGTCTGTGTTCTCATCTAAGCACAAAGGAGTTTAGTGAAAATTAAAAAGATCACGCTTCATGTGCTACCAATATCTTAAATGAATTCTCGATTCTCGCCAACAAAACCTATCATTCAGAATCCCTATATTGCGATATGTCACACTTCGTAGTGTTAAATACATTGTTTGCATCACGTTTATGATACTCCATAAAAGTAGCACGGAACTGGAACTATCCAAGCTATTGTTCGTTTCCAGATTTTACTTTTCCATTAGAATGTGTACGTCTTTCTGCATTAAGAATGTTTGAGGGTATTTGCGGTCCTTTCTTCTGTTATTCTCCCGTTTCTGCGTTTAACGCTTGAGAATCTTTAGACAGGCAATTTGAATTTATAAATTCTAGTTAGTCTCAATCCTGTAAAGTACTTTCTAAATAAAACTGATATGCGAAAGACTTCCGCTGAAATTTTTACGCCGTGGTCTGCCTTAGTACAACCGCTGTTACTGGAACCCCAATATATTGTTACATGCTGGGTAGAGGCCTAAATGTTTACATGAAAAATTAAATTAATTTCTAGTACATTGAGGGGACGTATACTCAGTTGGTTGCGGAGGACCGAAACGTTGTATGGAGGTTAAAAGGAAGGCGTGGGTTTTCACTGTACAAAATCCATAGCACAAATCTACTTACACATTCCTAGATTTGTTTCCCAACCGTTTGGGGTTCCTACATTATTAAATATGATGAGGGGAGATGTCCACCGATCCAAAAGTCGGCTTGCACGCGCGATCCGCTTCTCTCGGAATACTAAGTAAGACAGACGCTATATCTCCACCACTCGTGGCTAGCAAAAACTCCCAGCTAGGAGTGGCGTCATGAAAACATGTCTGGTAATGACAATATAGAACAATATGTCTGGCAATGACAATGAAACCCCCAAATTATTAATACGCCACAATGATGCACCACGAAAATTGAGATTCTGAGGTTATTTTAATGACGAATTATGAAACATACTGGTTATACAGAATATTGTAGAGGAACAAATCGATTAAATTTCTTTTGAACCGTCAAGAGTTTTAAGCTGATTTTATACTAAAAACATTACAGAGTAATATCGCGATTATGTTTCGCAAACAATTTTTCACAACGAACTTACTATAATGTTTCCTTCAGTGTAATAAGTAGAATAACTAGTTCAACTACGAGTATAAGTATCTACCTCTTCTACCCTGTATCGGGACCAACCCCCTTAGTTCTCCCTAATCCCTTAAGCAGCATGTTTCAAGTAACTTCAGGCGCAGTTGATTCGCTTGCATCATATATATTTACTCTGAATACGCCCCGTAGAGCTACAGTGAGATGGCTTAACAGATACAGGTTTAGATTAGGTTGAAACTTGGTTTAATTATCCCATCTGTTGTTTGACCTTCCTTAGAAATACTTTAGCTTCTGGCTGTGCAGGTTTAATTTTTAATGCTTTATTTTTCAGCTTTCTAAGAATTTACTGCGGTTTTTGTTTGTTGCTTATGGTGGCGGCACCTGCCTAACGAGAATTGCAGTGACCTATCTTCTAGAACTAACCAAGATATTACGAAAATCTTAATTTTGTTTTGATGCACATTGTATGGAAGTTATACCAATCGAATGAAATAATGGAAGACTGCGTTGGAGGGGAGACTTCCTTTTTCTTCTCCTTTCTCTGTTTACCCTCTTCGAGGGGTAGACATATGAAGAATAAGATCTGAGTGTTGCATTTTTACTTTTTCTAGTTATACCTATAATAGGTTGACGTATTTCATTTTATCCAAAAATTAGGTATCGAGATTTCTTCAAAATTACAAGTGTTAAGATCCTCTGAACCCCAAAAAATAACTTTTAGTAAAAGTGGTGAGAGAGAGAGAGGACAACATAGTACAACAAAAAAATCAGACAAATAACAAACTAGGCATATACCAAGTATGATACACGAAAAGTTTTACATTTTCCCCACTCCAAACTTCCCTTCACATGGATACTTTTCAGCTCTAACGATTTTTGAATGTAATATTTACATAAACAATAACGTGTATCCTGATTATTCAGTGAATAGCCTGTCAAGCCCTCTTCATTCTGGTTGAGTTTTGTATGACTGGGAAGCCCCACCCCCACCCAGAACATGTCAGTTTTTGTAGCGTTAACCATTTTAGAGATTTTTGTTGCTATTGATAGGAATTTTCTAATATTTTATCATACACTTTTTAGAGTACTAAGTCCCTATTTGTTTGTTTCTCATGAAAGGTGTAAAATTATGGCATTTCAAAGTCAGCATATAAAAACCCGATGTTTAAAATTCTAACTATTGTTTCAGCCTCCTGAATTATCTTTGACTATAACGAAATGCGTAGTGAAATAATTTTTACAACGTCCCCTGAACCCCTCTCCAAGAAAACATTTTTACAATGGGGAGAAAGAGGGGGGGTGAGATTTGGACAAATACTGTGCTTAGTATTAAAGCCCAGCATATTTTAAGGACACAACATTTTTAAGAAATTTCTGCCACCTTAAACTACCCTTTACATGGAAAAGTCATTTTGTATTTTGATTAAAATATGTTTGGCACATAGACATAAGAAATAAAGTGTATAGCTTAAATTTTCTGTGAATGGCATGTGACGTCCTCTCTGAATTAATTTTGTATAATTTTGTGCAGTGGTTAGAAGCTTGCTTATACCGCTCGATGTCAGCGAACATTTGACTGGCAACATTCCTTATGACTGATGACGGAATGAAGCTGGAGTCTCGCGCGCAGATATGCTAGTGCGAATAGAAGAACAAAACTTAGAAAAATGTACGCATTGAGTGCGCTATTCCGCCCCGCCCCTAATTGTATAGTGTATACACTACATACTTCAAGTAAACGGAAATTATTCTGTTATATAGCAGCAATCCAAAGTTCTACATTTTGAAGGACAAGAAAAACGATTTCAATTTTGCCACGTTTGCAGCCTTTAAACAAAAAGTCTTACACCTTTCCTTTCTATATTTACGTTTGTCACATTAAAATAAATTTGGTGTTGCATTCACATTAACTTATCAACTCACTCTTCTACAAACTATTCTTACAAAAGTTTATTATTCTATCTACTTCGTTTAATCCAGATAAGCTTTCAATTCACATTTGCACATTTTGTAGTATGGTGTAGTAGGTAAAGCGAAAGTCAGATTTTTAAAGAGTGTCTTGTTATGTGATAGATTTGAAATTCCGTGATCTATGAGACCTACATTTTTGTGAGTAAAATGCCTATCTCTGTACGGTTTACCAATATTGTTATATACTGGGGTGAGGCCAAAAGGTTTGCAGCAAGATGTTAAATTTTAATTACCCCAGTATATACATGGGAGGCATGGCTGCAGAGGTAGCAAGAGGACCAGAATCTTAAATCTACACATTCCAGAGCAGGCGTGGGATAGTTATCCAAAATACACAGAATTTCACATTAATCACATTACCTGTGATTTATTCAGCATAAACACGGTGCCCCTGCATCACACACAGAAGATAAAAAGGAAGAAACTGAAGGGAGATGCTACACACGCGAGGCTACATTCACACAATTCACATACATCCTTCCAGACCCAACACTCGACTTAAAGTGATGCTCACCACACAACACAAAGATTTAACGTTCACTTATCCCACTCTCTACCACTAACTAGGATCACCAGTTAGAAGGTGGCGAGTCGCCGCGCCAGACAAAACATCAAAACCCGAGCCGAAAGAATTACCCCAACAATGCTGTCGCCAACGACGCAATAATGTGTCTGACCTGACAATACACACATACACGCTACAATATACAAGTCATTCAGAATGAGGAGGTCTTCAGAAGCTATTCCCACAAAAAATACAAGGTATATAGTGTCTTTCAAACATCGGTTGAAACATTTAACCGCTTTAAATATTATAATATTTTAGATCGGAAAAAACAAAAACATCACAGTATTGGGCAAACAATGGTGTTTACGAAGAATTGGGAAGATATACGCCGTTCTCTTTCAACTTGTAGCTTTCCGTCTGCGACACCATGCACAGCATTTTGCATCTTGGCAATCTCTTGCGAAATGGAATCTTCCAGTTGCAGTGGTTTATTGGATGTCAGGAAAACTCGTTCCTTAAGGTAATCCCATAACCAAAATTTTGGCCGGATTGAAATGTGGAGATCGCGGAGGCCACATTGTTAGGAAGTAGCCACTGATGACACGATCGCCAAACGTCTGCGTAATTAATTGTTTTGCTGGGGCGCAGATGTGGGGTGGAGCACCATCTTGCACGAAGATTGCTTTCCATATCGTGATTCCTCACTCTAGTGATGACAATGTTCTGTAACATGCTGTAGTAGCGCTCCCCGTTTACTGTAAATGGATGTTTCATTCTATCATTGTCTTCGAAGGAATATTGGCCATTGATGAATTGTGAACTGAAGCCACATCATGCAGCAACTTTTAAATCATGAAGACCTTGTTGAATTAAAGTCTGGGGATCATTTTCTGACCGAAGTCTTCGATTACGCGTGTTAACTCCACCATTAAGAACAAAAAAAGCTTTGTCTGTCTAGAAACCGTTGTCCAACCAATCATTAATTTCAATCTCTGCTAGTACAAATAAAGCAAAATCATATCTTTCCCGCTTGTCAGTTTCTTGAGTGCAACGTTGCTTTTAGTTTATATGGATACAGACAAGGATGTTATCTTAGAATTCTCCAAACTGTGCTATTGCTCATCTGAAGTTGCCTAAACACCTGACCAACACTACTAATTCTATAAAATTATTTCTACTTATTTCATTGTATACATGAAGCATCCCAGCAAAGCAACATCGTTGATTATTTTTGGTATTTAAAATTTCTTCTTATCAGCAACAGAATCAGTTTCTTCAAACTTCCTGATTAAATTCCCACAATTAAAAATAGGTCATGGGCGCACTCTAAATTTTCTCGGACCTTGAGCAAGACTCCTATTGCTTTCATAATAGCATGGAATCAGCTGTATTCTAGCATTTAGTGATAGAGCCATTGTTTGAAACTTGAAAACTCCTGTAGCCCTAGGTAAAGTCACTAATGTTCAAATCGACAGAATGATAGCAACTGTGAAATGCAAAAAAAGAAACAAATGAAAACCAAACTCTATTGTTTGCCCAACACTGTGACGTTTGTTTTCTTTTTCCTATCTCAAACATTGTAATATTTATAGCGGTTTAATGTTTGAACTTACTTTTGAAAGACCCGGGACATTTAATTTGTCATGAAAATATCAGTACATGATATTTTTATCAAAATCATCAGCCATTTTAGAGGAAATAAGCAACGAAAAATCTTCCATCTAAACGGTGTATTATCTCGGGGATTTTCTTAAAAATTTTCGTATCGCACCCTTGGAAGATACTGAGTTAAATACTCAGTTTAGTATTTAAATGAATTTTCGTTTTTGTGTTAGGCTGTTCGCGGACACACGCGCGCGCCTATTTCCGCTGGAAATCGGTATGGAATTTTTGTATGGAATGCAATACTTCCTTACTATAGGTAAGTAGTATAGAAATCAATAGTGATTAAAAATTATGTACTATTATAAACAGTATTAGCTCAAGTTTGACCTAGGTATTAGTCGCATATGTTTCGGTATAATATTTTCAATCCAAGTAACGCTTCAGCAATTACAAGCGTGATACTTGGATTATAGTCTGCTGAGTGCTTCTCAGATCTACTGAAGCGGAAGTCATTTTCCGTTTTTACTGGGAGCTCATTTAACTCTACTTCCGCCTAGCAAGGTCTGTTAATTTGCTGTCAGGTACAATATGCGTTTCCCGCTCATCGTTGTTCATTTTCTTCATACACTGAAAATAACCTGTTGAAGTTGCAACGCTTCTCCAAGATTAAACTTCCAAACGGACATTGATACAGGTAGAGATTGAGAAACCCGAATTCTAGACCGTAGTAGTGATAATTAGTTTTTATAACGCTGTTAGCGATAGTCGAATTATCAGCAATTTTCACATTTACACATTTCGTTAACATACAGTAGATAAAGCGATAATCAGATTTTTAAAGAGCGTGTTGGCTTTGAAATTGCATGCTCTTAGTATGACCACGAGAAAAAAAAATAACAAAAAGGGTTAACTTCTCAAATAAGGCATAAATTGCGTGTTTTAACGAGATCTACACCTTTTTTCTGTAATAAGATTTCGTCTGTCTACGATTACCAATTGTACAAAAGTCATTCAGAATGACCTTCACAAGCTATTTCAAAGCTATTCCGCACACGGACCTTATTCTAAAAGTGATTTTCTTTTATTAAGGGAGTCTCAAAATGTATTTCCGGCGAAATCGCCCTATCAAATATTTGGATGAATGCAAAAAGAAATAAGAAAAAGTCTGATACAATTTAGTAAAATGTTCTAACTTATCTAGCGCATTTTATTCCTGCTCAGGGATAACAATAATGTAGCATTCGGAATTTGCTAAACTAAGTCAACCAAAGCTAAATGGGCATAAAACGTTCAAGGAAGTTTTATATATATCACGTTGTATATAAATTCTCTGTTTTACTCTAAAACCCAAAACAAAACGGAAATGTGACTTCCTTTAGGTAATAACTTTATGAAGCTGAAAATGTTCAAACTTAAATCTTCTCTTGTTGAACTTTAATGTGCGCGTTTCCGTTGAGCACCTTAACATTCTTTAACCAAACGTGTAATATGAGACAAATGAAAGTAAATAATGAACGTGCAAATCAATTCGGGGTTCTAAATAGCTTAAATTATCTGACAATTTTTCTAAAGATTATGGACGAAGGCAGCCAGTCTGAGCCATCAGGGATTTGTACACGTGCCCACAGCACGAGAAACAAGAACCTTGCACTCTTAAGGAACTAGACGTTCTTTTCATAACCAGAAAACAACGGAAAACTGCAAAAGCACATTCAGAGCGCAAAAAATTCTCACATTACCAAGCCTTTTTATTTACAGAACAATTTTATACTTTTGAGGTACAAATTTCCAATGGAAACAACACTACGTGATCAAAAGTATCCGGACACCTGGCTGAAAATGACGTACAAGTTCGTGGCGCCCTCCATCAGTAATGCTGGAAGTCAATGGGTATTGGCCCACCCTTAGCCTTGATGACAGCGTTCACTCTCGCAGGCATACTTTCAATCAGGTGCTGGAAGGTTTCTTGGGGAATGGCAGCTCACTCTTCACGGAGTGCGGAATTGAGGAGAGGTATCGATGTAGGTCGGTGAGGCCTGGCACGAAGTCGGCGTTCCAAAACATCCCAAATGTGTTCTATAGGATTCAAGTCAGGACTCTGTGCAGGCCAGTCCATTACAGTGATGCTATTGTCGTGTAACCAGCCCGTGCAGTATGATAAGGTGCTCGATCATGTTGAAAGATGCAATCGATCGCCATCCCCGAATTGCTCTTCAACAGTGGGAAGCAAGAAGGTGCTTAAAATATCAATCTAGGTCTGCGCTGTGATCGTGCCTCTCAAAACAACAAGGGTTGCAAGCCCCCTCCAGGAAAAACACGACCACACCATAACACCACCACCTCCAAATTTCACTGCTGGCACAACACACGCTGGCAGATGACGTTCACCGGGATCCGCCATACCCACATCCTGCCATAGGATCATCACATTGTGTACCGTGATTCGTCACTCCACACAACGTTTTGCCACTGTTCAATCGTGTAATGTTGACGCTCCTTACACCAAGCGAGGCGTCGTTTGTCATTTTCCTGCGTGATGTGTGGCTTATGAGCAACCGCTCGACCATGTAATCCAACGTTTCTCACCTCACGCCTAACTTTCATAGTACTTGTAGTGGACCCTGGTGCAGTTTGGAATTCCTGTGTGATGGTCTAGATAGATGTCTGCCTGTTACTCTTTACGACCCTCTTCAAATGTCGGCGGTCTCTGTTAGTCAACAAACGAGGTCGGCCTGTACGCTTTTGTGCTGTACATGTCCCTTCACGTTTCCACTTCACTATCACATCAGAAACAGTGGACCTAGGACTGTAAAAATCTCGCATGCAGACTTCTGACACAAGTGACACCCAATCACCTGACCACGTTCGAAGTCCGTGAGTTCCACGGAGCGTCCCATTCTGCTGTTTCGCGATGTCTAATGACTACTGAGGTCGCGGATAATGAGTACCAGGTAGTAGGTGATAGCACAATGCACCTAAGATGAAAAACGTATGTTTGTGGGGGTATCCGGATGCTTTTGATCACATAGTGTATGTCAGATATCCACACCCATAATACAAGGGGAAATCTATCACTAAACCTCCCTAGAATCAGATTACATCTATCAGAAAAGGTGCCTAGTTATATGGGTGCAACGTTTTACAATGCACTGCCTCAACACATAGAAGCTTGTGTAAATTATAAAATTTAAGGACTGTCTTAAAAACTGTTTAATAAATAAAGCGTTTTATAGCGTGGATGAATATTTAAATCCTACATTCTTAATCTAATTTACTCGTACCTACATGATAATATCAAATCTATAAATACTACATTTTGTATTGTAATATCAATTTGTACATGAATTATAGTTTATTATTTATAATTTGTACATATTCATGTGTTTTTTATTCTTCTATAATGTGTAATTAAAATGGTTTACACTACATTTTAGTTTTAATATGTGACGCTGTATATCTAGTGTTTTAAGTGTATCTATACTCTATACAATTTATTATCTGTATTTGTTGAATATTGATGTAATGCACGACACAGTACAATATATGGTACATAAATTACCTTGTATATTAGTAATGTAGTGTGTGTGTGTGTCTCTCTCTCTCTCTCACATGGTTCGATTGTGTATCACACTGTATTGACCAACAATCAATTCAATTCAAGTTGTCAACTAGCTGCAACTAGCTGGTTTGTGTTACCAAAAAATAAAGCATTGATTTTATTCTTTGAGAGAAATGTTGTAAATGGGGAAAAAATACCCAAAATTATGCTTATAAATTTCCCTTGCATAGTACTTTTCAGAACACTCGATAATATATATTTAGAGTTTTGGCTTCTTAAACCATTATACCACTCCACCCCTCCTGTAGAAAGATTATAAATATTATTTTTAAGATATCGTGTTTTTCTACAAAATTTGATACTTTAGCAATAATTAGAACATGTGCTAAGCTAGATTTTTATTTTTGCATTAAAAATCTGAATATTTTAATATCCCTTTCTGATTACCCAAGGAAACACGTGCATAAGGTTCACGCACAGATTTGTGCAATACTTAAACGTTTTAATTTTTACTAGCATGCCAGTTAAAAAAAATAATTTCCAAAACAGACTGGGAGGGAAGGGGAGGAATCGCGGCAGTTAATGTAATATCCAGTGAAGCTGCTGTTTTTACTAGTGCACAATGAAAATAACTGAAAATGTCTGGAAGGTTGTGTCAGCACACTTTCTAACAAGTCGTACAGCTCTATGGGGCCCAATAAACAATTTCCGCTCATCTGCATAGCAGTTCCGAGTGTGGTTTATTGGATACTTAAACTTTTGTCACCCACAGATAAGAGTTGCGAACGCCTATCTTTTGCGCAGATTGCTTTTATATTCGGATTGCAATTTTATTTTATTGTACTCATAATTATGAATTCTGAGAGATAAAGGCAGTTAGCGTTTATCTTTGTGATCCATTTAACCGAAGAATATACCTGAGTATGCCTACTGAGACAAACATGCAGAGTAATAACAAGTCCAGCGTTTTCAGGACATAACTACACTGTATGTGCTAAATGGTTCATAATTGTTTACATGAATAAGGCTATCTGGGATCAAATCTGTTATACAGCGTCTTTTCTAATTCGTATACTAACCGGAGATAAAAGTTGGAAGTCATCTTCTAATTGTAGAAATTCTCAATGTAGCCGCAAGTAGAATTAAGTATACTTGAAGGAATGAATGCCATTCCCACTGTCGTGCCAAGTTCTTAGCAGCCTGCTGCCCGATGTTCACACCCAGGCCCGGAAAGCCGGGTCCACCGGCTTTACTTCCCTTCCGAAGGAAGCACGCTAAGAATTTTACGCCAAAAAATTCATCGCGCTCCGCCGGGTTTGAACCCGCGACCTCGGGAACTAGAGGATACTATACCACTGAGGACGACACGAACGGATACTGACAATACACACGACAAAAGAGATAATGAGCATGCATCAAAATGAACTCGGTTAAAGGACGTTAAACGCACAAAAAGCACCATCTACCACCACAGTTTGTTTTGCAGGGATTCTTATAGATATCCCAGTGATTTCTAGAACCGTGTGTTTGCTAGCAAGTCAAAAATAGCGACGGCAGAATAATCACGTGACGAGAATCCCTCTGATTGGCTACTTTCTAATGTTTGACGTAGACAGAAACGAGAATGCTTAGACCTTGCAATCTTCTAAGTTTTCGTTTAATTCAATGTTTATTTTTATGTTTCGTGATTCATTGTGAATGGTTCGATTACTATAACTATGCATATATAAAAACTATTTTTTTAAGTTTGTTATGCTTATGCTTATTTTTTATTCTGAATGGGGCTTGCCACCACTCGCTTCTGCTATTTCACAATGACACTAATGCATTTCTGAAGTTTCGCAAAAGAAAGCTGCTTATGAAAGAGTAAACACAAGTTCAGAGCGGTTACCGAGCTCAACTGGCGTATTGCGCTGTTGACTGGGGGCAGCCTGATGCTTAGTCAAGTCAATATTACCCCGATATTATCCGTGCCATTATTAGAACCGAATAGTAAGTTAATTACGAGGGCGGATCGAAAAGTAACCCATAGTAATTTTTTTCTGCCTTGGTACTGCAGCTGGAATGTTGCAATTCCACACAGATATAGTTCGAAGTTTTCACTACAGAGAATTTTTTTCAACTACGCAACAAAGATGGCGCGCATGTTAATGTCGTCCATGTGTGAATAGCAGAGAGGTGTTCGATATTTGTGGGTCAAAGGGCATAAACCGAGTGATTTTCACAGGGACATGCGTGGCGTGTATGGGGATGATTGTATGAACTGTAGCAATGTCTCCAGATGGTGTGCATTCTTCCTAGAGGGCCGTGTGAACCATAGTGATTCGCCACACTCCGGGAGGCCGGTAACAGCTGCAACCCCGCAGAATGTCAGGGGCATTGATGCGGCAATTTTGAACGACCGGCGTGTGCAACTGCGAACCTTATCGCAACAGTTCAACATTTCCTATGATACAGTGTACGATATTGTTCATGACACGCTGCAATTTCGTAAAGTTAGTGCTCGCTGGGTGCCTAAGAACCCGACAGACAACCACAAGGGCCAGCGAAAGAGTTTGGATCACCTAATGCAGAAGGGCATGACTTTCTGAAAGGAATCGTCACTGGTGATGAGTCGTGGGCATACCACTACAGGCCCGAAACCAAGCAGGTAAGTATGGAGTGGAAACATGCTGGTTCCGCAATGAAGAAACAATTCAAAGTGACTCAATCTGCTAGTAAAGTGCTTGTGACGTATTCTGGGATATGCATGGTGTTGTATTGGTGGACTTTGCTGAACATGGGACCACTGAATGCTGCAGCCTACATGAAAACTGTGGTGAAGTTACGTCACGCCCTTCGTGACAAACGCCACAACATGAACGCTGACGGTTTCAAAACTCTTCAGGACAATGTTCGTCCCCATGTTGCTGCTGCTGTTCTTAAGAAAATCACCAAATTTGGTTGGGAGGTGTTCCAGCATCCACCATACAGTCCGGACTTTGCACCGTCGGTCTTTCATCTGTTTGGTCCGATGAAGAAATTCCTGGCCGGCCAACACTTCGCGACAGATGCAGAAGTGAAATCAGTAGTCCGTAGATGGGAGGAATGTGTTGAAAAACTTGGTGACTATGTTGAAAATCAGGTAAAAGGCGTAAGTTCATTTGTGACTTTTTTTTTTACTGTTAAACTTTTTTGTAAAAAATTTATTGTGCGTTACTTTTCGATCCGCCCTCGTATTACTGATCAATAATTACGGCATGTCCTCGTAAGTCGATTCTAGTTCAGAAGAGATGTTCAGTTCGAAATACTTTGCACCTATTGCGAGCTATTTTTAACTCTGGTTCCCAACAGACTAATTTAATGTAGGGAATGGTGAATCATATTGCAGGGTGATGTTCAGACGTGACATTTTGCCTTATAGACAAGTTAGGAAATGTCAGGGCATTATACCCATCCCTGTTCCACTTCCGCAGAGCTTCAGATTCAGTCAATTTTCAGGAAAGCGTGTGCCTCATCTTCAGGACTACAGAAAATGACCGAGTTTCAATCTTTGTCCTTCATAATCTTTGTTCTAGGTAAATAAGTCTAGCAGTTTATTTGATTCAGAGTAGTTATTTGTTAAGGTTATTTTATTATTTCATCTCTAGCACCAAGAGTTTTGGCAGTAGAAGGTACGGATTTTCTCCCACAGAGATACTCATTCTAAAATTGGTGTATTCTCCGAATGCAAGATATCCACTCAGGGTCGTAGCGACGCAGATGACGCCATCGGCAAAAAAAATGTCTATACCCTTAACTATCTCGCCTAAGTGTTACCATTCCAAATCAGATCGGAAATCCATAGATCCATGATTTTGAGTTTGACTGCGTTGCGATAGCATTTCGGATTGAATTTCTAGCAGCCCGGTTCGATTTCCAATACCAGCATTTTTGTAATGCTGGGAGATCTGTTAATCGGGTGCACTCGAAATCCCAATTGTATTGCGCAACAAACAGCACATGTTTACGCGATTTAGTAGAACAGATTAATAACAGAATTGAACGATTAGTACCAAACTGAGGAGGAACCATATAACCACAAATGGGCTTCTCGATGTTTTGGTGATAACTGATCCAATAAGCCATGAACACCCAGTGGGTCTTAGGTAATCTGTCGTTTTAGTTATCTGTGATAAAGCTTATTTTAGATGTGTTCGTTACTCCGAAACAACCTGTCAGCGGCGCTTCGTCCATGTGTCCGTTCGTCCGGAAATCGCTGTAAGTGCGAAAGTGACATTTTTGTGTATATATGTATAACATATAGTTTGAGAAAATGTATAAACACATTTCAAGTTTCTTCGAAAAAGAGTAATAGATATAGAGGGGATACTCATTTCATTTTTAGAATGTAGTTTTATACATATATTGAACAAAGTTTTTGTAAAAATTCCAAATTTGCTTGAAATCTGCACAAAATTAGGGTAGGTTAGGTAAAGAACTCCTCTCAAAATATAAATGTACAATTAAATAGCGGAACGCTGCTTTTGAATTGGTTGCAGCCGAAGTTTTAGAACCGAGGCTAAAAGAAACACTGCTATTGGCGGGGGTTGGTCAGGGTGTACTTTTATCATTCCAAAATTCTCAGGCACTTAGTTGCCAAATACCCTCAACTAAGAGACAGATTGTGGCGTTACAGCTTTTTTTAATTCTTGCGAATTAAGCGACAACCCCGTGGCTATAGGATTATACTCGTTCTAAATCTTTAATCCTCTTTAAGCAAGTCCTGCAAGAGTTGTTGCACTGTCCATTATTATTGATCAAGTTTATTGTTTGGTACAGAGAAGTACAAACAAAGTTTGACGCATCAAAATGAAACAAAATATTTACAAGATTAATAAGTTGAAAACATAATAAAACGTTAAGGATTTACAAGAAACAAGAATATATACGAATTTACAAGAAGAGTATGTACATGTATAAAGGTAATTATTTACAGTGATTTGCTAGGAAATATTGAATTGAGTAGAAGTAGTGGTTAATTAGATGTTCCTTTCGGGATAATGTGAATCTATTTTCTTGCTATATTTCCATCAAGGAGCTTAAACATTTCCTCTGATGGGATCACCGAATTCTTAAGACGTCATTTTGCAAATACAGAAATGTTGAAATGCCCCAGAATGACAAGTCTCCGTCTTGAAAGAGCTACTATCAATACGTTTCTGTAGTACCGCTCAGTGTCTGCACAGTTTTTGGCCATAGCATTATTATCAAAGCTTCAGGAGCAGAATTATGTCCAGACAAGCTCTTAACCAGCAATTAGCGTCGAAATATCGATTCAGGGTCATCCGAACCACGTAATTTTAATGTTGCATATTTTTGGGACATTATACACTCTTCATTAAAGTAATTGAGCATAAAAATGCTGATAAAGCGCTTCAGCATTCTTTCAAATACTTCATGGGTGTGGACCAAACAGTGAAGATTGGTATTTAGTTCGCCCTCATATTTGCCACAAGCATTCCTGCACTCCAACAATCTGTGGTTTGCTGCCCAAGAGGAGGCCCTTCATTTCAAACGCAGCCTACTCGATTGCTCCATGTTTTACTCTTTATCTTTGCATATGAAGCGTTTATCTCAATTCTGTTATCTGGTAAGGTATTCTGCTCTGAAGCCTTGTACCATTCGTAATTTCTTCCAGTACATACCTTACTAAACACTTTTCATCCCATGTAAAGACAATTTCTATCTTATTTGCTGGTTTCAGTGCTAAAGTTATGATATCCCGCAAGTCTGCTTGCAGATCTCGACGGCGCACGGTGAGGTGAAGAGTTGTATTGCACGGAGAGAAACGCGGTGTCCAAGCTGAAACACTTAAGGTGTCCATTTAAAGTCCAATAAAAACCAGAAACGTCCTGATCATGCAGTCGTTTTCATTTAAAGCGCTCCGTATGATCAAGAAAGGGTACGAAGTAAGATCCCTATTGAAAGTAGAGAAATTGTTACTATGCGGCAATGCGGTTGTTGTTTTGTTTTGTTTTCTTCTTGTTTGTTTTGTTTTTACTTTCTCTACTACAGTTAAGTAAGGGAAGTATTGCATTCCACCCAAAAATTCGATATCGAGATCTCACCGGCAATACATGTTTTGAGGCCTCCTGAATCCGAAAAAAAAGCATTTTTAGAAAAAGGTCCGTGTGCGTGCTTGCGTGCGCATGTATGTGTGTGCACGCGCAGCATAATTCAAATTGAAAAGTCGGATAAATACTATACTTAGTATTTAGGTTCAGTGTCTTTCAAAGATGCGACACGAGTATTTTCAAGAAATACTCCCACCCCCAGACTACCCTTTACATGCAACATTTTTCGAAAATGTTGATTTGCTAAAAAAATGGCTCAAACGATTTGATTAAAATATATGTTTAAGATACATTGATGAGAAATGAAATGTATATCCTGAATTTTCTGGGAATGTCCCAAAAGATCTTCATTCTGAATGACTTTTGCGTAACTGGTAAACCGTAAGAGATAGACAAAATTTTACTATACAAGAAATGTAGATCTCGTTAAAACACAATTTGTTATATACATTCTTTTTGTCGAGTGAACCATTTCCGAGATATTCCTTGTTATTTGTCTTAATTTTTCAATACTTATGCTTTTTCTCAAATGAGAATTTTGTTATTCTTTTTTTAAGTCCTGGACATGCAAAAAGAATTAAATGCTCCACATAGCAACCAGCCCTTAAAAGATTTGATTATCGCTTAAAGCCTACCATATACCCCTTATTATTAATAAAATAATATCTGCAATTTTTATCTCGGTTAACATGAAGTAGCTGGAAAACGAGCATTTGTAAAAATAGTTTTACAGGAGTAGGGAAAGTCATTTGAGTGCAACAGATCAAAAAAAAATTTTATCCCAACAGAGTGCATTGAAAACGTATTTTATAATCTTTATGGAAAAATCACTGTTACTAACTTAAGGATACTGAAATATCTAATAATTGACATTGTTGTAATTAAAACTGTTGCCTTCTACGTATTCTAATGACCTTCGGAATGACTCCGCTCAGCTGAATCCAGCTAGTGACAAATCAGTCTTCATTCTTCTCAACTGATTCTTTAAGCCAGTTAGTTTGGTTATAAGTAGCTTATGTTTTCAAAATATATAACTACGAAAAACAGTTAAGTATTTTATAAAATATCGGATATAAAAAATGTTGCTATCGTGCCTTTAAAGTTTTCTTTCACATGCTCTGCAAAGCTTATTTCCCAACATCGCGTTATATTATTATTATTATTTATTATTATTATTGACGCGCAATACGAAAGTGCAGTGAAAGTTTTAATTTCTCAACATAATTATACATTTACAAAAGCTATATGGGGAACGGTGACAGCGTTTCCACTATGCTTTTGTTAATCATTTCCCGAATATTAATGTTATCCCACGTCCTAACAAACGAACTGCAATCCCTTCCGCCATATTTTGCAAGATCACTCAAGGCCTCATTTAAATGGCGGCCGTTCTATTAGAGGTTAGTTATTTGAACAGTGTCTTCAATCTAATACTGACCTGAGGAACACAGGTGAGCCAATGAATCCTACACCTACAGCATGCATTCACCAATTCGGCTTAAAATGATGGCTATTGTTCTGGTCAATAATATTTAAAGATTTTTCTGACGTGCCTTCTGTAAGACAAACCTGAGCTTTCTTGCTTAATTACAATGTGTTTGTTGACTTCAGATTTTTGCAGGAGTATAGCCAATGTTTCTATCAAATTCTTAAGTTGATAATTCGTTTTTGGCCCAAGATCGTGATTGTTAACTTCTTTACTATTTTAACAGGAAACAATCAAGCCCTTGATGCAGAAACCTATCTTAAAATTTCTGTTGCAGAAGCGATTTCTCATTAAAGAAAATCATACATGTCCATTTTAGCTTCAAGTATTATTTAGCCATTTAAAATACATGGGAGCAATACGTAAACGTGCGTATTTGAAGTTTGAAATGAGAGCGAGAAGTAGTGAATCTACGACGGTACAACTCTGCTCCTTTCAAAACTTTGTCCATCAAAGGCTGCGTTGTCGTCGTAAGATTACGGCTTCAGTTTCCATGTTTTCCCAGTAGGATGTTGATATTTTGTCCACTGGAATTCAAGGTATCTTTATATATTGTGCTATCTGGACAGGTGACTCTTCTGTCTGACTTGCATTATCAGATTTGACTGTATAGACATAGTTACTTTGTTAATATCACCAGTCAGTTTTTATCACTGAGCTTATTAGAAAAAAACACCACTCTTAAATGTTTCTTTACGTGTACTAACGTAGCCTCAACCTGGAAGTAAATACAAAATATATATTTCGACTATGGTTAATTCTACGAAACTTTATGACAGAATTTTATGCTTCAATTACCTGTAATTTCTTTTTATATTTGTATGCTTTTAGTTACAAAAATAATTATAATAAAAATTAATAACGTGAATAATAAAATAAATAACAACAAACATGAATAATTATTATGATAGTGAAAACTTCACCAGTTACTTGCATGGAATTGAGATATGAGTTTTATTTACCTGGCAAGTTGTAAAACATTCTGTCATCAAAATCGTTTGTGCATGCTTCATAAATTTAAAAATCTTATGTTAAATTTACAATGCTCATCACTATCGTTTATTTTTATATCTCTTCTATAAACTATTCTTTCAAAGGTTTCTTTCTATCCACTTCAAGTTATTCCAGACAAAAATCTGTAGAAATTCCTTTACTGCACACTTCGTTGTATATACAAGAGGAAATGCCATACTCTTTGCACGAGATCGCGAGAAAAAAAAGAATAGCGACTTAGCACTTAAAAATGCACGATAAAGTATTAGAAAATTCAAAATAGTCGCAACAAATATCTCGGAAATGATTATATAATAACATAATATGTTATATACACATTATTTAATATTTACACAAACTGTGTTTAAGTTATGGTTTATAAAATTATTTCTGAATGTAGGGAACCTTACAGGCTGGCTGTCACAGAAAATTCAAGATCAACTATTTATTAATCTTATAAATATCTTAAATGTAGATACAACAATCAAAACGGCTAGAGCCATTTTTGATAAAATAAACTAACTGACGTAGTCTATTTAAAGACTAGGTTAGGATGGAAGATTTTCTTGAATATATTCGTGTTGTATCCTTGAAAAATGCTTAAAGTGTCTAAAAACTTATTTCCGTTAAAATCTGCACGAATTTAACAGTGGAATACAATACTTCTACACAGGATAAGCAGTGGAGAAAATGATTCGACATCAGTTGTAGTGGTAAGAAAAGTTCAAATGGTATCTCTCAATCTGTGTTAATGTCTACGCCTTTTGATTTATGTCGCTACAATAACAGTCTTAAACTATCTATACAATACCTGCTCAGAGGTATAAAGTTACCAGTACATGCTGACGCAGAAGCATTTCATTTCCTGCGAAGCTCGCTAATTTATGCTGAATATCGACCTATTTGATTGACTTCACATGTTTTTATAATCACGATGCCGTCAGCGGAAGAGAGACTGTTGCAAGGTTAATGAAGACAACATATGGTTTATTGCCCTTGCTGACGATAATACTAGATTTATTTAGACGCTTTTTGACTAACAGGACTACATCAGTCATTGTGCAATATCGATATGATAATGGGCATAAATAACTATAGAAGTTGACAAAATAGAACTAATATCCTCGTTTCGATGTCTATTTCAGAGGAAACAAATATTATGGCTGCTGAGTATTTCAGCACAGTAGGTAATGCATTTCTCACCCTCCCTCCCTCTACAAAGTAGAGTCGCTAATCATTTCCACTGGGCTAACCTTTCTATTTGTTTACATAAATCACAGCAAAATTCATTGAGAGGCTATTTCTGACCTCCGCGTTTCACATTGAGTTTAACATCGCTCATTGGTTCATATTATATTCTTGATATTCGTTTAATAATTCTGCTTTGTTTCTACTTAACATCGTAACTTCTACAGCACAAGATCTTTAGGTGCTAGAGAAAGTAAGAATGCTTTCCTGAGCAAACGAATGAAAATATTTTGGGGACACGGTCGCTTTCTTAAACTGGAATTGGCTGACGTTTGTTGCGCACTTGAACGTGCGAATTAATGTACCTAATTAAATTTGTTTTTTTTTCTTTGCGATTCTTTGGTTAAAAGTGTTGAAACTAGAACAGATAAATAAGAGCAGTATGCACCAAACTAATCACATTCCAATTTTTAACTAGTACTTATAATTAAAGATCTAAAAGAAATGTTTCACCTTACAAAGGAAAACGAATAAAATGAGACAAAAATAAGAATGTGTTGCATTCATATGATCT
Source organism: Deroplatys truncata (assembly GCA_030765065.1). Classification (NCBI taxonomy): domain Eukaryota; kingdom Metazoa; phylum Arthropoda; class Insecta; order Mantodea; family Mantidae; genus Deroplatys; species Deroplatys truncata. The sequence goes on from CM060985.1 coordinate 102,781,362, forward strand.
TTTTATCCCAGTATAGTTTAGTTTTGTATAGCTTCTACAAACTATCCTTCAAGGGTAGAATCAGACGACTGAAAAATTCAATGCCATAGCCGTGATATGAACCACGGATCTCCCGGTCTCCGTCCGGTCGTTCAAACCACTGAGATACCATGGCAACATGCCGGTACGACATTAAACTTCCGAACTGATTCGCATTTTTCCCGGTAAACCACAAGGAGATCTCAAATTGTATTGAGATGACATACCCCAATGGCGACTTACAATGTTGTAAGCACTTTAAGTCCCAGGTTTCATAGTTTCAACCACTATTAGGTCAATTAATGGAATTAATTGTTCTTCCACACAAGCCGTGTGCTGTACAAAGTTGGAAAGGTAAAATCAGACGACTGAAAGATTCAATGCCATAGCCGGGATTTGAACCACGGATCTCCCAGTCTCCGTCCGGTTGCTCTAACCACTGAGCTACCATGGTAACATGCCGGTACGACATTAACCGGAGCAACCGGATGGAGACCGGGAGATCTTGGTTCAAATCCTGGCTATGGCATTGAATTTTACAGTCGTCTGATTCTACCTATCCAACCTTGTCCAACACACGGCTTGCGTGGAAGAATAGTTAATTCTATCCTTACAAAACCTTATTTTTATATTTACTTCATATTAATTGAGATAAACGTTTGCAGAAATACAATGCTTTTCCTTCACAATCTGTCCACCCGCAGAGCTGCTCGAACTTCGCAGAAATAAACATCCTCGCAACCGCCTCACGTTACTCCTATAAATTATGTATACAATTGCAATGATGATAAGCACATACAGTATCATCAGAGAATTTGGAAATGTCCTTCTCTAACCGCATATTTGTCTCTTCTTACGAAATGTTTATTCACCTCGAGAGTTCAGTATTCAAAATTAGTGAATTTCTCGCCTGATGTTTTCTCTTAGCCGATTAAGTTAATAGGATTAATGAAAAAATGCCTTTTGAAAGCGCAAGCCAAGCAAATCAGCAGTGACTCGCGATTACATTTGTATTCCCTTGTTCTCCCTCTTTAGCCGGCTATCGGTATGTATTTTATGTACTACAATGTTATTTTTGCATGCTTTACATATTTCAGGATTCCATTTCCATCATCTTTTTTAATGCTTTGATATTTTCCCCCCCTATCAGATGATGTTTTGATGCTAACGTTAACCGCTTGCATGCGCTCTTGGAATTTCACTGCACATAGAGGATTATTTTTATATAATTTCCTCTCTTTATTGCTTCTCATAGTGATTCTGATAGGCTTTATTTCTCAAAAATATAATTTTTGTTTCTATTTAAATACTGTATTTTATTGCTCGAAAGATACTGTTCACGTTTTATTATCCTTTAATCGCTGGTTGGCTTATATATTTAACAATGCACATAATCGCCACGTCACTAATTAAAGGCTTCTAAAATTTCCACAGCATGATTACAGTTTACCTCCAGTGCTACATTAAATTATTATTTTGGGGTCCACTCACGTGTTATGTTAACGTTTTAGCAAACTGTTTGAGCATGCTCTTTATTTCGTGCGAAATAATATACCGTTTCCCTTCGGTTGTTTATACAGCGTGATGAAAATTGTCACGCAAGACTTAGGTTTATTGCGAAAATTGGTGGCTCTAAACCCTTGGGCAGAAATAGAGAAATAATATGGGTTATTATCAAATTAAAAGCAATTTTACCATGAAGAATTAGCAACCGGCAGTATTGTTGGTGTTAAAAAACAAAATTACATTTGTGCGCCTTCGAATTAATACTCTACTATCACAATATTCCCATGGTTGTGTGTGACGTTATGTCCATGGTAACATTACTGAGAAAGAGGAAGTAACAGTAATCTCCATAATTGAGTAGTCCAATGATGGCTGCTACATACTGCACTCATATTTAGATGTACAGCATTAATCTGATCACTGTGAAAGCATGACCACCCAAGAATAAATGCACTGGCTTAATTTAACCCACTTAATAAACAGTAACAAGTCTCTTATCTCGAAGATGTCAACGCTTCTTCTATATCTCTGGTAATGTCAATGAAATTTTATGGACTTTTTACCTTCTTTATTACGAATGGAGAAGGTATTGCATTCCACCCAAAACTTCAATATGGAAATTTCACCGGAAATACGTGTTTTGAGGTCCCTGCATAAAAATGTCTCTGTGAACAGTATAACTCAAAAACAAAAGTCGGGATAACTATCAAACTCGGTATTTAAGTTCAGTATCTTCCAAAGTTGCGACACGAAGATTTTCCAGAAAATTCCCTTGCCCCCAACTACCCTTTACATAGAACGTTTTTCAAATTTTTTGATTTTCTAAAAAATGGCTCTAGCGATTTTGATTAAAATGCCATATATTAAAGATATTTACATGACAAATAGAATGTATATATCTTGAATTCTCCGGGAATAAGCTGAGAAGTCCTCTTCACTCGGAATAAATCTTGTATAACTGGTAGACGTTAAGCGATAGACAAAAACGTACTGCACAAAAAATGTAGATCTCTTTAAAATACACAATTTATTTCAAATAACTCGTTTTGTGGCATAAGCCATTTCTGAGATATCCGTTATTAATGTTTCGAATTTTCATTACTTGGTCATTATCCTAAATTCCTGTCAACACTCAAGTTGTTTCTTGCGATTGCATGGAAATAGTGTGGAATTTCAAGGCCAACGTATAGCGTCCAGTTCTAAAACATTTGACTATCGCTCTTCCCTTTGTGTCTATAACGAAATGTGTAATGTAGCTATTTTCAAAAGTTTATCTCGATTAAAATGAAGTATATAGAAAAATAAAAACTTTCGTAAGAATAATTTGTATACCCGCTAATAAGCGACAGAGGGTAGAGAAAGACATGTGAATGTAGCACAGATCCTTTTTTTACGTAGGGTCATACTTTATTGACAGTATTGTGAATAGCATTTTAAAATCTCCTACCACTGTGGTAGATTCCAAAGACCAAATTATTTACTAAGTATCTGCGATTGCCAGAAAGCACATTCCAGCATCTTTCTCAAAGTTTGCCAATAGTCGGTGCATGGGATTTTGATTACCCTGTGATAATTTCCCTCAGACCAGTAATCGATGCATGAGAATTGGAAATACATTTAAGACGGGGACGAGACATGTTCAATTACAGACCGGGGCAAAAGATGCTTCGTCGATAGACTTGAGATAGATAGTGGGGGACAGCAACCAGTTGGAAAACATTGGTAGTACCCTTCGCGGACGCTGTGTTCACAGTATCCGATTTAATGCGTTCATTATGAGGATAGGCAATAAACAGGAAAATGCGTATCATTCTGGTCGTGTGCTCTGATGGTTGAGCGGTTAAACGCACATGTCTAGGAATTAAAACTACCTGTTCCAATCATTCTTCTACTTCAACTTCTTTACAAGTAAAATTGAATAGACGCGCAGTAATATAATATTTTAATGGGCAGGATGTATGTGAGTTAAAACTTATTCCTGCCTAAATACAAATAAAAGAAAGTAAGTTAATCTTAATTTTCAAAGCAAATGTCTGGCAAAATGGAGAGCTTACACATCGAATAAGAAGTTGATTTATAGTGTTATTTGTTTTTTTTTAATTTAAGAATACGTATTTCATTTTTATTTCGACCAGTAGAGGAGTTCGTCAAGGGTGTATTTTATCGCCCCTGTTGTTGAATTTATTCATAGACGATAAAGCAGACGTGTTAATAGCAGAGGAAATGAATGGCCCAAAAATCTGCATTCCTGTCCTTTTATATGCGGATTACATGACAGTTTTATCAGAGACGATAGAAGGCTTACAGAAAGGTGTTAATGGGTTGGAAGAATATTGTAAACAATGGGTTTTGGTGGTTAACATTAATAAAACGAAAACAATGGCTTTCAAAAATGGCTATGTGTATGGCAGGGACGAAAAATGGTATTACAAGGGGCTAGAACTAGAAAACATTAAACATTTCTCCTATTTAGGAGTACCGGATGTACCTGTAGATACATTAGAAAAGATGTATAACTCTATGATAAAGCCGATTTTGTTATACGGAAGTGAAATCTGGGGATGGTAAAGAGGAGAGCATGTAAATAAAACACTGGTAACATTTTGGAAAAGAGTTCTTGGAGTTTCACAAGGCACATCAAATTCCGGGGTATTGAGAAAAGTGGTAAGTTATGAAGACCCAATACACTGTAAAATAAGAACAGTGAAGTACTGGCTGAGGCTGATGCAGGGGGATAACTCAACACTACGATCCAAATGTTATAAATACCAGCGAGAAAACCTGTCTCCTAAGTTTTGGGGCAGCTGATTTGGAAAGGGGTTTGAGGAGAATAGGAATGGGGTCTTTACCATTAAAGAGCTGAAACAAATGACAAAAACATATGGAAAGGTGTCAAAAGAAGATTAAGATATATCAACCAACAGGGAATAGAATTGGATTGTAAAATTAAACCTTCTCTAAGTCTAGCAAATGAAACAAAACTTAATTGGGGTAAAGAGGCATATATACTAAACTTAGGAAGAAAGGAAAGAGCAGGAATGTCGCGGTTTAGACTGGCGGGCTGGAGGGCACAGAAAATGACTGACGATTCTGGCAGGACAATCTGCCCATTCTGTGATTTGGATGAGGACTGGGTACATATTTTGGCGGAATGCGCTGAATGGGAGAACCAGCGAACAAAACTCAAAGAAAAATTCTTGAGTCGTTCAAGAAAGGGATTGGCATGTTGGGATATACTGGCTGACCAGAGGAACTGGCAAAACATGGGCAATTTCTTGGCTAAAGTGCGCGAAGCTAGGTTGAATTTGTTCAATTTATCTCTATTTTCCTCTTTCTTGTTCTTTTCCGTTTTGTTTTGTTTTTCTGTTTTGTCACATACCTTGTATCTTAAATATGCATGTACGGTTAATGACCCATGCACTAAATACTTGTGTAATAACTTCAATAAGTTGAAAACAATAAAGATACATCTATCTGTCTGTCTGTCTGTCTGCCTGCCTGTCTGTCTGTCTCTATCTCTATCTCTCATTTTTATTTTAAAACCGGACTACAGTTTTTGTGTATGACCATAAAAGCCTTAAAATTACATGATCCTTTGCAATTAATGAGTAATAATTGTTAAACACACACAAATTACGCGCTCACAAGCTTTTCGATAGTTCTCACTATCAGTTTGGCTACCAGCGCACTCGGAACACTACATAACTGAAGAAATGTAGCTAAAGGCTCTCGCACAAAGATGCCTGCGTAAATCGACCGCGAGCCCAGTGGAACAGATTTACACTTCAAGAACTTCTTTTTCCCCCACTAAGAATTACACAAGTTATAAACACATTTTTACTTTCTCTAGCACCTATTTATAGTGGATAGAGAAAATATAGCATTGAATCCAAAATTTATAATAGGAAGTTCAGCGTAAATGCATGTTTTGATGTACCAAAATAAAATCTTTTCACAACAACGATCGTGTTTGAGAGAGAATAACACTCAAAAACAAAGTGTCTGATAAATTCCAAATACTGTGATAAGAAGATTTTAAAGAAAATCTCTCACCCCAAACTATCCTTTACATGGGAAATGTATGCTTATCGTTTTTCTCAAAAATAGCTCAAATGATTGATTAAAATATTTAGAGGACAAATAAAATGTACGTTTTAAATTATCTGGGAATAGTCTTTGAAGCCCTCTTCATTCTTAATGAATTCTGCGTAATTTTGTATAACTGGTAAACCATAAGAGGTAGATAAATACTTATTACACAAAAATGTAGATCTACTAAAACTCACAATTTAATACTTTTTTGTGGCATCAGCCACTTCTAGGTTTGAATATTTCAATTCTTTTTCATTTCTGTGAAACTTTTTCATAATTTCTTCGATGTCGAGGAAAAAGTATGATTTGAAATAAGCATTTAACATGAAACATTTGACAATCCCTTCAGCCTCCTTTATCCCCCTTGCACCTGAAAGCAAATGTGAAATGAAACCATTTCTACAAACGCTTCTCTCAGTTAACGTAAGGTAAATAGAAAAACAAGCTTTTATAAGAAAAGTTTGTAAAAGATGCATAGAAATAAACGACAGTGACTAGAGAAGGTGCTGTGAATGTAACACACACTTTTTCGAAGTAGTGGAGATGCCTAGTTTTTCCTTGACATATTAAAGAGAAAAAGTACCTCTACAGCAGAGTGGGGGCAACTGTCTGAATGGTCAAACATACGATTGGTAAACGTTTTCAGGGACCTAAATGAGCCTTAGTCTAATCTGACCGTGCCCTACGAAAAACGAAAATAAATGCAGCTTTAGTCAAAACATCGCATGTAAATTAGGTGGACAGGAAATGTGATGTAATATTACGATGTCGCAACTGCAACAAACTGGTTTACCGACTTGCATCCGCTGGATTATACTATTCTTAATCCCCCAGTTGTAGAAAGTTCGTTGTGTAACTGGCCACAGTGGGAGTACTGGAGAATTTCTTTCAGACGATTCTAAAGAAAGTAAGTGTGACCAAGTCGTGACAAGATGCGAGGTAATTAATGACTTCGACTCCACAGCACTTCCACTAGCCACTAAAGATAGAACTTGAATTGTTTACTCTGGGGCCATAATGCTGATCAATGTTAGCAGTAATAGATACGAGGGCTGTCCCAGAAGTACCCGACCTAACAAAGAAAATACAAAAATGTTGGGAAAAAAACATCTTTATTTCTCTACAGCTTTCTCTAGCCTTTCAGCTCGATACACTTTTCCCAGCGGCGTTCAATAGCTTCGATACCCTGTTTATACTGAGAACCATTGAGTTCTGCAAAATAGCCATCAACTGCAAACTCCAGCTCTTTACTGTTAGCAAATCTTTTAGCACCAAGCTATTTCTTCAACTTTGGAAGTATAAAATAACAAGGGGGCTAAATCTGGCGAATAGGTTGCTTGAGGAAGCAACTCTAACTTTAACTTGTTGATTTTCGCCATGGCGGTAATGGATGTGTGAACTGGTGCATTGCCTTGATGAAAACAAAAGTTTCTTCTCCACTAAATGCGGCCGTTTTTGCTGAATTTCACCATTCAAATGCTGCAATAAGTTTGCACAATACTCGCCATTCCACACACGTTCCAAAAAACTGACGCTATGACCTTGCCTGCAAATGGAACTGTCTCACCTTCTTTGGAGCCGATTCTCCCCTTTCAATCCACTGTTTTGACTGTTGCTTCGTCTCAGGTGTGAAGTGATGGAGCCATGTTTCATCCATGGTTATGAATCGACACAAAAACTCGGCTTTATTGCAGCGAAACATCGCCAATCACTCGAATGAAACATCTTCATGATGCTGCTTTTGTTCCATTCTGAGTAAACGCGGCACCCATTTTGCGCATAGCTTTCTCATGTCTAAATGTTCAGTCAGAATGCGATATACAGCACTTTTTGAAATGCCTAGGATGTCTGCTAGCTCGCGCACTTTCAGTCGACGTTCATCCAATACCATTTTGTGACTTTTCCTCACAATTTCTGACATGGTCACCTCATGGTTATTTGATCGACCACTGCGATGTTCGTCTTGGCAACTCCGACGGCCTTGCTTAAACTCTGACATCCAATATTTTACTGTTGTAAACGAAGGAGCAGACTCCCCCAGAATAGAATCTAGTTCAGCTTTAATATTAGTTGGACTAAGACCTTTCCAATAAAAGTATCGTATCACATAACGATGACCAATTTTATCCATATTTACAAATTTGCTGAGAGCGTTCACTATTGATGGCTGCCAAACAATTATTAAACGACGTAGCATCATCAAACTTCAGACTTAAGCTTTATAAGGTTGGTACTTCTACCACAGTCATTTTTTTGAAACAACAACCACTATCTATGCGTCAGGTCGGGTACTTCTGGGACTGCCCTCGTACAATCTGTTACACTTCTGGTCATTAAGTACTGTTTGAAATTTATACACCTTATTCTCCAGAGAAATTTGAACTGAAAACTAAACTAAACACAGACTGGTAGCCCATAAATTAAAATTTGACAAGAATTAACAAACTTATATGGACATAAAAGTTAAAATATTAGTTTACATAGTTAGCGATGACGAGATTGATGTTAAAAAAGATCTATTTTATAATAAACTAAATGGAGTAATAGAAGAAATTGGAAACGGAGGAGAGGTTGTAATAGTAGAACAGGGAAGGAAAAATAAAGTAAAATGGTAGAGTCATATGGAGAAGACATAGTGAATGACAATGGTAATAGATTGACATATATGAACAGAATTCCTTGAATGTTAAATTGATATTAGCACAGAGATGTCCATAGATTTAAAGGATACCAAGTTACACTTCAACAAAAATCCATTATTGATTACATTATAGTTAAACATCAACGAAACTAGATATGCAAGAGAGCGTATAGAGGGATAGCATTTGGTGACCATTTCTTAGTCAATTCCGAAGTGCTATTTCCTTTTATAACAGCGAATGGGGCAGAAATTCAAATTGAGGTTGATAAGCAAGAAAAAAGAGAAGTAAGCGTTTATAAATATAATTTGACGAGTTTAGAAGATGAAAGCACCGTTTACCTGTATAAGAAAAGACTAAATGAGAACTAATAGAAACATTTTATTATATGCAAATTCAATACCAATACATTTTGGATAACATGCATGAAGCTGCAAAAGAAGCTATTGGTGAAAATGTGGCAGTCAGAAAGAGAATAGCTATTATTATTATTATTATTATTATTATTATTATTATTATTATTATTATTATTATTATTATTGGAATAAGGAAATAGGATAGGAAGTACAATTAAAGAGAGGTCTTTATCTAAAATGGCTAAACAAAAGGACACAGAGATAAAATAGAACTTAGAAAACAAGCAAAGATTAGGAAGAAAATATCAGGAGTAAAATACTACAGTTAGGAAAAAACATGTCAAAAAATAGAAGCGTTCATTGGAGGAAAAAGGAGTACGGAAGCTTGGAAGACTAAAAAATATTAGGAATGATAAATACGTGTTTTGTAAATATATTAATTTTCAATCGTGAGAAAAGTATTTTAACGATTTATTAATAGAAAACAGAGCAATATACGAGTACAATGGAGGAAGAAGTTAATAAAGACTTGAATGAGTATAGCACTTAGAATTAGAAATAGTAAGGGAAGCAATAAAACCGTTAAAATGTGGAAAAGCACCAGGAATTGGAGGTACTCCAACAGAATTGCTAAAGCATGGAACAGATAAACTATACGAACAACTGAGAGATTTATTTGAAAAATGCCTGAATGGTGAGGTTGTGCCGGAAGATTGGAAAATAGGATATATTTCCACAATTCATAAAAAAGGGGAAAAGAGAGTGTAAAATCTATAGAGGCATTACAATAAATAACACATTAAGTAGATCATATGGTAAAATAATTAAGCATTTTCTTGAGCTACAATACAAAGATTTGGAAGCAGAGCAGTTAGAGATTTAGAGCAGGCAGATCAAATATTGATCATATGAGTTTTTTTACAACAGATAATAGAGAATAAAACAGAACACAACCCCTCCATTTGGTGTCCATTGATATATAAAAAGTATATGATAATGTACCACGCTAAACTTCCGTTTACGAACCCCATGAAAAATGGGTTAAAAAGCCTTAAAACGCGATGAAAGTAGGTATAGCGTATTCCCCATAGTCGAAAAGGTCACCATTATTTCAATAGACCGGCACATTAATTATTGTTTTTGGTTACGTTTGCTTGAATGGTTATGCGACAGTCCGAGAATGGAAGAAAATAAAATCAAAGAAAATTCAGGAAATTATGCTATATCTACCTTTAATGGTATATTATGGGATAAACAGATCTCAAAAGAAACTAAAAACAATAGAAGTATTTTAACCTATGGCTCCGACTGAAATTGTGAAAATCGCAGGAAAATGGACCATCGAAGTTTTTAAAAGCCCTAATTTCAGATCTTATATTCCTTTTGATACTCTGAATGCTTATAACGTAAGCAGCAACGTAACGATATAAAATTCTGATCTGCTCATTCAAAGTGTTACATATTATGGGGTTTTCATCCAATTATTCTGAACCTTTTTTGACACTTCGAAACCTCAAACAGTTAAAACCAACATAAATGTTTTGACGGAGGAGTGTTTTTAAGTTATTGATTTTTAAAGCGCAAAGTAATTGTAAAAATAGAATTTTATAATAATTTTATTAAGTTTTATTTTCAGCTAAAACTAGCACAAATAAATTATGTCTATTTAAAGAGGACTATTTTTAAAACCTCATGGTGTGCAACATTTGGCATAGGAGATTAAAATTCATTTTTGAAACCCAATGACTTCAAAACTAAAAAATATGCCCAAATGCAAGGGACATTTTAAGATTAAATTTCAGCCAAATTTATTGAAAAATTTTGGAAAATAGCGTTTTCAGTGCTTTATCCTCTTAAAAAATGTGCTGATATAATAAAAGGGTTACAGGACAGTGCTAAGTAGAATTGTGGTATCATTTTGTGCAAATTGGAAATTATGTTTTAAGAGGGTTATTTTTATTTCGTATTTATTTATTTATTTGTTTATTATTTTTGGGATATAGATGTGCTGCATTTTTTTATATTATCATCTGCAGCCTGGCTATTAATCACAAGTAATCCTATTTTACGTTTAATACCATAATTAGATAATGTTTTAATAGGTATGAAAAGTCTGAGCACTTCTTACGATGTTCTCATACTAAGACAACATAAAATCTACCACTAAAAGTAAAAGATAGGGGAATCTCATAGGTATGTGAAAATGAAACAAATTTATCTGGATGAAAAGAATGGTGTCAACTGAGACGCAACCTAATTTTTAAAAAATGGACAAGATATTAAATCCGCTTCTTTTGTTTTTGCTTGGTATATTTTGATGAAGACAGACTATTACTTCCAGATAAAGTATATTTTAAGAAAAGATTAAATCTAATAAAAACTCGAGCCTAGTTAGAATAAATGTCTTTTGTTTCGGACTAAACATATTCCCCCAGTGGTTTAAAACATTCACCCGTAATGTTAAAGGGAAGAAAAATCCCAGATACAGGGATTTGAACCAGGTGCCATGCGAATGACAAACGAACGCTCTAACCATTCAGTTACTATGGTGTGATGTAAGGTCAACGTGCATAGCTATCTCGACACGGTATCCCGAATAGAGAATATAGAGAAAACAGAAATATTAACGTGTAGGGTGCTCTGAAAGCAGCTTCAAGAGTCGACCCATTACTTTATTCTCTCTGTGTTCACACCTCACTGAAACAACCTTCAAATGGCTTGTAATGCATTGTTCTGTATTTTGTGTTGTATTGTTTTAAATTGTTTGGTTCTCACAAAATATTGTATTTGTAATATCTAAACTATTGTGGATGGATGCAAAATTACACCAGCGCACAAATTCTTTCTGTTTACCTTCGTAAACCTGATTCAGCGAGAATAAATAAAAATAAAGTGCAGTGAGGTAGGATACATATCACGCCTGAAACAACCATTCATGCGTCACACCAACACAAAAACTAGCAAACGCAAATTCCCTATCTGCAGGTAAAATTTCAAACCGGATCAATCGGCCACTTCCTAACCGGTCGGACCTGAATACCTGCAGAGCATTTTATTTACTCTTGGTTATACTTGATACTGCATTTATTTTCTGATTGTTTTGGAAAATATCTTTCATGAATTTCGGGTTGTGACTGCTTGTTTACAAAAATATGCATTAAAGTTATTATGAAACTCGATATGTAAGAATGAGTTTCTAAGCTCCAATTAAGGTTAATAATTTCTGTAAGAATAGGAGTTTAAATGCCACGCGAACTAAAGAATTCAAAATATCCAGGGTTTCAGCAAAAGTTTATCATCAGAAATGCCAGTCATTAAATATATCTATGGGAATTCAAAATCTTAAGTTGTATTAAGATCCTTATAAATATTACATATTTGAAAAAATTGCCATTTTTTGTTCTTTATTGTACATGTTGGTATGTCCTCACTCAACGTCCCACCAGTTATTATGAAACTTGGTTTGTAATGTATATTAGAGAATATGTTACAAATCGTATCGTAATTGGACTTATAATGGAGAGCAGCGAATTGAATTGAAAAAAATAATCAAATATTATCTTATTGTATTTTGTAAAAAAAAAATTACATAACATAGTTTATATTCAAATAATTTTTCGGCAAAGTGAATATTTAAGGAATTAAGCCAATTCATCGTTATCATTCGTGTAAGAAAGGTAGTTGTATGCATTATAATGCTGTATCCTTTTTGTATTGTTTTACTATGAGGAACAGTATAAGTGTGTATAATATTATTTTACTTACTATGCTTTACATATCAGAAAAAGTTTTATTAACCACTTTGAAAACATCACATGACATGTACTTTGGGCATAGGGGGAACGGGAGACAGCGAAAGAAATAAGAGGAAAAGGAGAATGTCAGTCTCTGCAGTTAAAGTGGAATTGCGGGTTCTTCGAGTACAGTAATATAAATATTTTCAAAAAGACGGGTTAATAGAAACGCCCAAACTGAGAGCATGCCTAACCTCAAAAGTAAGAGAAGTTAATATCTTGCATTAATAAATTAAAATACAGGCATTTCGCAAGAGCTTCATGAACTTTTTTGTGGTTAACGATCTAAAACCCACCGACTGATTAAAGAAAGGTAGATACTTTATAAATATTCAACTAACCGTGGTTATGGTATTGAACACATTCATTCAACACGATTGGCCCATATCAAATAGTGACTTTGTTTGGAATTAGTAAAAGTTTTGCATATAATCGTGTGATAAGTATTTTGAGTTATACTGTTTCGTTATTTGTATAAAATTTACCTTAAATTTTGTATGCTTAAATTTTTCATTCCTACTTAATTATATTTAACTGGGAAACCATCAGTTAGAACACTTAAAGCAAGTATATAAAACATGAAAACATTGTTGACCATATACATGTAATTAACATACGTGAAAACACTTTTTTTTACATGAGCTACGATGAAAATTGATTTGTGATGTAAACAAATGTCTCCTCATTGGCATACAAAAAGTCTGTATTGCCTAATTTGAAACCATTTTAGTCAAACATTTATCGTGAATAATATAAAATAGAAAGACGCCTTAAATGTTTGTATACGCTGTAGACTGTGTATTTTGCAATAAGTTGAGTCATGCATTAGATTTGTTATAACAAAGTAGTCACTACCACAAAAAAGATGCATTCACATGACTTCCTCTTTTTGATATAGCTTCTACAAGCTTTACTTACGAAAACTTATTTTCTCTTTCATGTTACAGAGATAAAACCTTTGCAGAATTAGTTTTATTGCTCATTTCGTTGTAGTTACAAAGGGGATGTTTAAATGTGGATCGCTCTTTCCACATCAGCTGAATGGTGACAGCATCTCAAATTGAGAAAAATATTGAAAAATTCAAACCAGTAACGACGAATATCTAGGAAGTGGTTGATGCCACAATAAAAGTATTGGAAATAAACTGTATTTTAAAGAGATCCACAGTTTTTAGTAATATATATATTATTATTATCCCTTATGTTCACGGTGATACAAAATTTTACAATATTTCTTCCGAATAAAAAGGTCTTCAAAAGCTATTCTTAGAAAACTTTAGGATATACATTTTGTCATTTAAATTCCTTTAATGCATAGTATTTTAATAAAGATTGTTAGTCACTTTTAGAAAATAAAGTTCAAAATATTTTCCATTTATAGGGTAATTTGGATCGTGGGATTTTCTTCAAAATCATGTCTCATTTTTTGAAATACTGAACGTAAATACCAAGTTTGATATTTCAAAGTTTTCGTTTTTACATTGCTATCCACACTATGCGCGCCCGTGCACGCACCGACATTTTTCCAAAAATGCTTCTTTTTTTTTTTATTGGTTTAGGAGGCCTCAAAGCATTTTCGGTGAAGTCTCGACATCGAATTTTTTAGTGAAATGCAATAGTTGAGAAACTAAAAATTGTAACGCTAAAGCATCCAAACTTCCTCAAAGTAGCCCAAGATGTTGACCGCAGTTGCACCATCAAAGGGTTTGTGTATATCAACGCGTTTTCCCTTTCTCGACTACAAAGGATGTCATGCAGCTCAATCAAGCAGTTGTGTATTGTGGGTTGAGAACGGTAGGCGAACAGGTACCTTCACAGGTACACTTCCCACTTCCGTAACCAGATCTTACATTCACCGATGTTACTTTCTATGGCATACTACTAGGAAAAACAGCTTCCAGCCGCAGTTTTGACTACAGATTTCAAGGCTTTCATGAAACCTTCCTTGGGGTCTTAAATTAAGATTTGGTCGTTTCATTAACCTATCCAGAGGTCAAACACTTTCACTGATATCGTTATCTCCCTCTCTCCCACCCTCCCCTAAAAAAATCAGTGTCTCAAAGATAGAAAACTCTTAGTATCAGACCATGTGTATGAGGGCGACACTGAAAAGTTTTAGAATGTCATGTTTCTAAAAAAACAAGTGAAATTTATTTATCTTTGATAGCTATTTCATAATGTTTTGCGATTTGATTGCAGTGTAGTTTGTTTGATTTGTTCTACTAGTTTGTTAATTATCATTTAAATCATCATTTAAATATTCTGTGTTCATCTAAAAATGAATTTATGTAGAGAACATTTCCGGGTTATGACTTTTTAAGATTTTAAATCATCACTAACGCCTAAACAATGTGGATTCGGCTTAGAAATGCAGTTGTCGAAGAAGCCGCATCTAAGGCAACAATTTGCAATTAGTACATCGAATTCAAAAACCTCGGTTTTTTCTTAGTGATGAATTTCGAGAAGGACGCCAAGAACTGCTGTTACTGATGAAAATACTACCGTTGTTCGAGCAATGCTCGAACGGACATCTTATTAATTTATTCTTATTGGGCATTGATATGAGTCAAATCCAAAACATTTGACGTCAACAGTTAGTCATAAGAAAACTTTGTTGCCGATGGATTCCACATAAAATGACTCCTGGTCAAAAACAACAACGCATTGATTGATACAGAAAAACTCTGGAAAAATTCCAAGGCGGCACTTCAAATTTGGTTTGGACTATTCTTAATGACGATGAATCTTGCATTTATTGTTCTGATTCTGAAAATAAAAGTCAGTGGTTTGTGGGTCTTTCAAACAGAACCTAAGCCTACAAAAGTCCGATGAATTCGCAGTGCTGGTAAGAAGATGGTTGCTAGTTTGTTTTCTTTTCTTTTTTCTAAAACGGGTCATTTTGCTACTATAGCATTAGAAGATAGGCGTACCGTTACTGCCGATTGGTACACAATCTTGGTTAGTTTTGAAAAAGTTAATGGAAAACTCCCAAAAGGAAAACTAATGTTACATGCCAACGCATCATCGCATACAGCAAAACTAACAACTGAGTATGTGGATGCCCTAAAGGTCAACACCATGGACCCTCCATCATACAGCCCTGATCTATCACCTTGTGATATCTTTTTGTTTCCAAAAATTAAAAAATGTCTTTTGGTCATCAGAAAAGTATTGGGATATTATAACAATCTGGTTTCTGAAGTACCTCAGGAAGATCAGCATCATTGCTTTAAGCACAGTTTCATCGAATGCAAAAATGCATTGATGTTACAGGGGAATATTTTGAAAAACATTAAAATCATTTAAATTCTTTAAAACTAATTCTTCGTCTGATTTTCCAAAACTTTTCGGTGTCACCCTCGTATGTCTTTGAGTTTGATTGCCAGTGTAAGTTATATATTTAGTAAATGTACGCAACTGGACAGCCTCGATTTCTTTCTAGATCTAAGTATAGGCAGAACTTTGGTCGACAAAAGAATGGTAAAAGTCATTCCGCTAGCTTTTCCGTATGTGGCACGCATTTCGACTCTGGGTGCAGGCTATAACCGACGTTCTTACTATAGTAGATACCTTTGTAACCTTTATATTCTTAGGGCCATATTTATCACTGACCTTATCGGTTGTAATGTAGATTTGAAACAAAGTAGTCGAACACAGCATCCTGAAACAGTACAGACACTCCATGACCGCTGTATTTTTACATTCATCTACACCACACACAATGCGCAATGCGGAGCATCGTTTCGAGGACATTTTGAAAAGTCTACCCCTGTTTTTCAGTAATTTATTCTTACCTTTGCCATTATCAACATATCTTCCAATATTGGTGAACCGAACTGGTGTGCATAACAGTGAATTTCATTATAAAACCCCTATCAAGTAGTTTTTGTGTTGCTTTCATAGCTAATATTTTATTCTTGAACAGTTCTTCCAGACTTCGGATTAATTTTATACTGTCTAAAAACTATACGTCTAGGGGTTCCATGAATCTTGATTATCGCGGAACATGGGAGTCACAATTCTTTTTTGTAATATCCTTATTATTTCTTTGTAATTAAAGATGGCATTATTAATCTGTTCACACAAAGAATCCAAAAGCAGCAAAGTGTCGTTTGTAACATCAGATGAACCGCGCCTATTCTGTACGCTTTAGTGTTAGCGCAATACTGGAAAAGTAGAAGATTTGAATCAGATATCTCGTGACAAGCGAAAAGTTAGTTGAATGACTTTTACCATATTTTTATCGACCAAAAATCTATGTCTATACCGATTTTATAAAGAAATCGAACCTGTCCAATTGGGATATTTCCTCGTCAGTATTAAATTTTAGCGGCATTCCGGGTTCTGATACGAGAGCATGTTAGTTATTCTTCTTTCCCTTTATAATGCGCCTAAGAGTTAAGTATATATGCGAATGAGGGACAAACAAGTTAAATCCATTCAAATGTCATAAATGCCAGTAAACATTTGTCACCTAAAAGGCATTCTTCGCAAGTAATTGGATGTTTCATTCTTTAGAAGCTCTCGGGTGCCGACGGATTCAGTTTTAATCCAGTCGCATTAATCTTCTCCAGTCCAAGAATGAATTTCTGAAAATGGCAAAATCAAGCTCTGGGCTTGAAGAAGAATGTTGATGTCTTTCGTGGCCAAATACAGAGTTAAAGTATGGCCCTATGAACAAAATATTCGACATGCGGGGACATTGTAGATTAAGGTTATCGTGGCTTCGTCTTATTGTTTTGGTTGACTTTAGAACAGTTAATCCCCAACTTTTCCAGCTGGTGCGTTTCTGTATTAGCTCTGTTCTCACGCCCTCTACATTTATAATATTTTTTCTCAGAAAAAACATACACTTCATAATGTTGAATAAATGAAAGGGTTGCAATGTTTACAACAGTACAGGAAATAATGTAACAGAATTTCACAAGATGCGTGACTGAAACAAGTATGTAAATTGAATAAAAGTAATATAAAATTATATACATCTACCACAATGTTGTACGTAAGTGGTTATTATAAAAACGGCACATAAGTAAAAATCAGAAATCCCTAAACCAACTTAGGCCTGAATCTTGGTTGGATTTCATAGCAAATTGACATTTATTCGGCCTCTTGTTTGCGTAACACCCGTATTTAATATAGTAACGGGACTAGTGTTTAGTAGAATACTGCGCTTTCATTGACTTTCTGTTTAAAAAGTTCCTCAGAAAATACCTACTATCCTACCCGGTTGGCTTTCAACTTGCGAACTTTGCACTTCGAAATAGCGCAGTTCTAAGGGGTCGTTGACAATTAAAAATAAGTATTAACATAATGGCATAAAACTTAACAGGAAATGTTATTCACAATGACGAATGGAAGGACAAGCAGCAGCCAATCGCAAGAGAGCATGAAATAGCTGATTTAATATGGTGGTCTGCGAAGCGACCACGGACAGTACAAACGACAAAGGACTCTATGTACATGTATCAGAATGAACGAGAGCTAACTATTCGGTTAAAGGACGTTAAACTCTCAAAAACTCGCCATTTACAATCATAATTTGTTTTTCTGTGGTTTTTTATAGATATCCCAGTGATTCCTCGGTCCAGAAAGACAGCGAGTCAACACATGGCGACGGAAAGTCTGATGCGAGATGACAGAATAATCACGTGATGAGAATCGCTTTATCATTGGCTAGTTTCTTACGTTTGGCACAGGCATAAACTTGAAATCTTGGAGCTTGCAAACTTCTACGTTTACGTTTAATTCAATGTTTGTTTTTATGTTTACATGATTCATTGTGATCGGACCAATTACAACACATGCAATCTAGTTACTTTCTCTACTACATGTGGTAACTAGGTGAAGTATTGTATTCGACCCAAAAATTCGATGTAGAGATTTCACAGGGAAT
This sequence comes from Deroplatys truncata, assembly GCA_030765065.1. Taxonomy (NCBI): domain Eukaryota; kingdom Metazoa; phylum Arthropoda; class Insecta; order Mantodea; family Mantidae; genus Deroplatys; species Deroplatys truncata. The sequence continues at coordinate 102,799,663 of CM060985.1, forward strand.
ATGTTTTGAGGTCCCCCGAACCCAAAATGTGTGTGAGGTTGAGAGAGAGAGAGAGAGAGAGATAGACAGAGGCAGCATAACTCAAAACCAAAATTCCGAATAAATACCAAACTTTGTATTCAATGGAAATAATTGTTCTTTACACAAGCCGTGTGTTGGACAGGGTGGGAAAGGTAGAATCAGATGACTGAAAAATTCAATGCCATAGCTGGGATTTGAACCACGGATCTCCCGGTCTCCGTCCGGTTGCTCTAACCACCGATCTACCATGGCAACATGCCGACATGAGATTAAACTCTCCAACTGATTCGCATTTTTTCCGGTAAACCACAAGTAGATCTCAACTTGTATTGAGATGTCATACTCCAATGGCAACTTACATACAAGTTCGCCATCTTCCAAAAGATGCGACACGAAGATTTTAAAAGAAAAAATCCTCCCACCTACAACTATCCTTTACATGGAACATTTCTCGAAATTTTTGATTTTCTAAAAAATTGCTGTAATGATTTTGATTAAAATACCACGTGTTAAAGATATTTATATGAAACATTTATATCTTAAATTTTGTATAGGAAAAGTTTATGAAATCCTCTTCATTCGGAAGGAATTTTGTACAATCTTGTATAACTAGTAACGTTAAGCGATAGTCGAAAATTCGTACTTACAAAAAATTTAGACCTCTAAAATACACAATTATTTCACATAAACTTTTTGTGGCACAAACCATTTCTGGGATACCAGCTATTACTGGTTCGAATTGTCCAATGCTTTGTCATTCTTTTAAATTCCTGTCGATATTCAGTTGATTCTCGCAATTGCATGGAAAGAGTAAGGAATTTTAAGGCCAGCATATAGCGTCCAGTTCTTAAAATATTTGACTATCGCTGTTCCCTTTTTATATGTAACGAAATGTGTAATGTAACTATTTCTGCATAGGTTTATCTGGATGAAAATGAAGTATGTAGATAGTAAAATAACCTTTAGTAAGAAAGTTTGTATACGTACTAATAAACCAGCGGGAGTGGTGAAATCATATGAATGTAATACTATTTTTTTAGAGTTTACGTTACGCTTTTCATCGTGAATGGGGCGTAACGCTTCGATATAAGCCCTCCAAGTGTTGAATGTTATATAGTTCTGCGTAAAAGAGCTCTTAAGGATTCTCGCAGCTGTTTTCCTCCGAATAAGAGAGACTGGAATGACCCGACATCTAATTGCATCGCAGGAGTTATAAAAAGTGGAAACCGTGGATAGAATATTGCTATTGAGTAATACCAATTATTAATAACAACGGAGGCCAGTAAGAGGGAATGGGATAATTGGGTAACGTTAAAGCCTTAAGAAGTGAAATCTTGGAAACCACTTAATCACGTACAGGGAATTACTATTGAAGGTGAATTCACGATATGCGGAAGAAATTCTGCAATGCTAAGTTTTTTATATATTTGTATAGACCTTAAATTAACCACCGCTACATAGTTAACTCCACGGCCGGGCTCGAACACGTGTCAAGGAAAACTGACTACTAAAACAAATTATGAAGGGTAACTAAATTAACATTTAGGATTTTAGGTCGAGAATGGCTTGGAGATAGTTGTTTTTGGAAAGCTTTGTCAGCATTAACAGCCATGTATTCTAGTAAAAAAAAATCTGATGTGTTACCCTCGCATGACTTTCTCTACTCTTGTACAAACTATTTTTACAAACGCTTATTCTCCATATGCTTCATGTTAATCGAGATATCGAAATGATAATCTTATTGCTAATTTTCTTGTCGATGCAAGGGGAATTGTTAGGCTTTAAGCGTTTAAGAGCTGGTTTATATGTGGAGTATTTCATTCTCTTTGCATTACCAGGACAAAAAAAAAATAACGAATTCCCATTTGAGAAAAAGTATAAGTATTGGAAAATTTAAGGGAATAACAAGCAATATCTCGAAAATGGTTCACTCAACAAAAAAGATGTATATGACATTTGTGTACTTTAACGTGATCTATATTTTTTGTGTAGTAAAATTTTATCTATCTCTTATGGTTTACCAGTTATGCAAAAGTCGTTCACAATGAAGAATACTTTTGGAGACTTTCCCAGAAAACTCGAGATGTACATTTCATTTTTCATGAAAATATCTTAAACATATAATATTTTAATCAAAGCGTTAGAGCCGTTTTTGAGAAAATTAACATTTTCGAAAAATGTTCCATATAAAGGGTAATCTGGGGTGGGGAGATTTTCTTGAAAACCTTCGCGTCGCATCTCTGGAAGATACTGAACCTAAATACCAAGTTTGGTGTTTATCCGACTGTTCGTTTCTGAGTTATGCTGTTCACACACAGACACACACACACACACACACACACACACACACGGACATGTTTCCAAAAATGCTTCTTTTGGATTCAGGGAGTCTCAAAACATATATTTCCGGTGAAATCTCGGTATCGAATTTTTGGGTGGAATAATATACTTCCCCTACTTACTATACGTAGTAAAGAAAGTAATACTGTAAGACAAATATATATGTTTACAGAACTACAATAAAGTGTAAAAGCTCATACGGATGGTCAGTATTTCTAAATTTTTCAATTCATTTAGGTCAAAGAAACATTAGGAATGTATTATCCGTGCCATGCTTCGAGGGTTAAGAAACTTCTTGATGTATATGTATTGTGTTTCACCAGTCAGAGATGAATTTTGCTTACAGGACATCTCTACTCTGTTCTTGTTTTCATTCTTGCTAAGGTAACATGTCTTTTGATGGAAATGTGTGACTTGTGGTAGAAGCTTTCCAGATGCTATGGTTTTGGTACATAGTGGCTAAGTGACTTCTTGTTGCGTTGTTGGCCACAAAGTAACTACTGTTAATAGTTTCAGTGGATAATTCATAAATCATCTTTCTTGTGCAAATCGGTTAAAGGCTTGGTGCACGTTGCATTAGGCATCAAACTATTTGGAAATTGTGGCATACTTACAATTTACCATACAGTATGCAGTAAATTTTTTTAAGATAACTTTCCCCGTTCACGATGTTTGGCATGTGTTGGATATGGGCTACCGAAGTTCCTTTCCAGTTCAACGACCCATAGCACGTGTAATTTCATTTTGTTACTCCTGCAAGCAGGCACAGCCGCATCATATCCTTTCGAGATTCCTGATCACGCCCACTATATCCATGGCTTTAGTTCAACATTCCACAGTTGTCGTAGGTCTGCACACCATGGTATTACATGATCGCAGGAACTATCTCCGGATCATGTGTATCTGCAGTTCCCTCCAAACCAAGGAAAATGGTGTCGAAATCAGTTTGTACCGAGAAGTGAAGTGATGTCTGACGTATAATTTGTTTTTGGAGTACGGGAGTCTCACTAATCCGCACCTCGTTAATTGCAAAACCGGTTACAACTGACTGCTGCAATGAAGCAAGAGAATTTGAAGAGATGGACATCGTGTAGGTTCATATGTTAGTGGACATTTGGCTTATTGAATGAAAAAATAAATAATTACAGGAAGAAATAAACATTTGTTTATAAACTGATTTTTAGGAGTTCGTCTGTTGGCAATAAACAATTAGCGAACCGTAGAAATTTAAAATATTAATGCTTGAAGTATATTAAGCCCCTTGTACGCGATCAAACTTTTTTTTCAATTCAAGAGTTTATAAGAAAAATTGTCAAACGTTTTTCAATATGTGACAAGATTGGACAAGACTTGTCAACGTCATAAATGAGTATTTACAAGTTGTCTTTTTTCAAACTGAAACCCTTCAGAACACTTTAATAAATACTTTATCACGCATAAAGCAGTTTACTATGTATTTGCTTCATGGTATAACAATTTGCAATGAAATACTGTTCTTTACTAATATTATGTAGCACTTTCACGTATGATATCCAATGAAATCACATTATGATTATGGAATACAATGGAAATAACACCAACTGATAGGTTAACCATACTATATAAGATTGCATTAATGTATCCTTAGTTCGGAAATCTGCCTGGCAATTATATCTTCATATGCCTTCATCTGTTTCATCTTATTGTGGTAATCCACGTAGTCCTAGAAATACGGACATGGCCAGCTTATGTTTAACCTAATCAGTTCACATACGGCCGGGTAGCCATTTTTGTTTACCTTTCGCTTTCCACCATGTTGCAGATTTCGTGACGCATGTAAATACTCGCATTTCATTGGCTAAAGCCATCAAATCATTGTCAAATCTTTGATCGTTTAGAGCATGCCCTTATTTGCTTTCAAGACTTTCAAAGAGTTTAAGAGTATTGGAAGCAATTTGACAAGAAAAGTTGTAAGGATGTGACAACTCTTGAAAGGTCTATTAAAGTAATGAATTGGACAAAAATTTGATCGTGTACAAGGGCTTAATATACAGTGCACCAAATGTATGTATAGAGCACAAATTGGAGATTTTATTTTGAGATTGGTAATGACGGATATAGTCGATAATTAGGATAGGGGTTATAGAAGGGATAATTAGCATAAAAAATTTAAATATGACTGTTTTGCGATTTGAGTAAAAATCTAATTAACAAAATGTACAATATTTTCCTTTCGTAAAACACAACTTGAAGTTAGCAGAACGCACCGGTTTCCTTTGTTAAAAATTGGGGATGGTAACATACTGGAGCTAACCTCACGATCAGAGCTGACTTTCCAGCAAGATGAGACATCACCTCATTTGCTGTACAGGTAAACTACCTTGACATTTTCCAGTGCTGACTGGCTGACACATTGATTCTCCTGATTCCTACGGACTTTTTAGGGACGTATTGAAGGATAAGTCTTAAAGAGAACACTCCGCACAGTTGAGGAATTAAAGTTCACCTCGGAAGCTGACCAGGATCTTACTATATGTTGTCCTGAATAGATTTCAGCAATGTTGCAATGCTGATGGGATATTTAGAGCACTTATCAAATTAAGCAGTGCCAATATGTGTTATAAAGGGTATGTTCAATAATGCATACCTTTCTTTTTTGGACCACCATGTAAATATGGAAAATTTCAAATTTGTTAAAAAATGGTAAAAATTATAGGTAATTTGAATGAAAATATTTTAGAGGGTAAGTTAGTTTCTTTCCCCCTTTTTTATAGTTTATTATGGTAGTTTTGAAAATTCCTCGACGCATCGGTTTGCTTAAAACCTGTAGAAAATTAAAGGTAGTTTTTATGGAGAACTCTTAAAAATTTACAATGTTTAGTATTGTTCATAATTCTATAAATGCTACCGCATTTTCACAAATGAGCAGACGCACCTGAAACTCGACGTTATCCAAGTTGAAATATCTTCTAGAAGACAGTAAAGCGGACATGACGTACATTAAAACATAAATTCTGTTTGTCATGTAATGACTAAAATGTAACTTCATAATTATTGCTCATCGGTCACAAATATTTCCTTACGTGTTTTACGTCTAGTAAAATTAAATAAATAGTGGAAACTCGCTTGGAAGCTGATAAAAATTTAAGTGTAATAACTCGATCTAAATTCAGTTTCGTAAAGTAGTTCTTCCTTAATGTAACAAAGAGAAAACAAAACAATGAAACTTATTGTTTTCATTATCTGCACAGGATTTGCTATATTGATTGTTTTTTTTAATGCTATATCAGTGTCAACAAACTGAATGCTCCGTGACATGAGCTCCCGCTGAAAACGTTTAAGTGTACTTTGTAGATGCATGATTTAAAAAAAAACGCAGTCAGCCTTCCCTTTACCAAGGATTCTCCGAAACCGCTCGGTTGCTGTAATCTTAGGTCATGTCGCACTTATTGCAGTTGACTGGCTCAGTGGTGGGTATATGCAACTTTGTAAATCGCTCAATTGCCAAAAATAAATATTCTCAAGTATTACATTTTAAAACAAGAATGTCATATTGTTCCATCATTTTAAGTAATGGTATAAAATTAAAAGAAAGTGTTTCCAGCGTCATTACCTTCAAAATGGATAAATGGCTAATGAAGACAAAGCCTTTATTATAATAGACATCGTATGCTAATGAGGATGACCATCGAATTTCGAAGACCTCGCGAAGCGATGAAAGTTTGGGTTTAGTGGGGAGGAGGATTTAGACAGATATGCAAGTCACTGCGCAACCGCAAAGTGGTACATTTTATATCAGGTGTGTTTAGACGACCTTCTCCTTGATTGAGTTGGCTAGGAAACGAAACCCACTTTCACTCTCAACCGTCGAGTGTACATATAATACAGACCAGAACGTTGATACGTAGCTCTTAATGCTTGATAAGTAAACTTTAGGCTTCTATAATAAAGCTCTCTTAAACTAAATTTATGGTCATAATTTTACTGGTGTGAAGGATGTTGAAATTGCAGATAAACTCGCGAATTCAGTAGCGAGAGTTTATCCGGATAAGCTCCAATAACGATTTGCATTTATTAAGAATATTTTGGAAATAAAAAGTTAATAAATATATGACAGAATGTTAAAGTCAGAATAACGTGTCTAACCTCTCAAGTAAGAAAGTTAAAATCTTACGATAAGAAAATACAGCACTAAGCTTTTGATACAAAAGTTTGTATAGTGACCATATGGAAGTAACGTCGTCCTCCGTGGTGTAGTGGTTACCATGCTAGCCTCTTGTTCCCGAGGTCGCGGGTTCAAACCTAGCGGAGAGCGATCGAATTTTTCGGGTGTAAAAATCCTTAGCATGGCTTCCTTCGGAAGGGAAGTAAAGCCAGCGGTCCCGTGTCGTAAATTTACGACATGTAAAAGAACCTCAAGCCTGATAAAGAGGCCTCTGAGCAAAATTACCTGTCTTTCACGCCCAATATAGGATGGGACGCTAAGGGCCACAGCAGTTAAACAGCGTCCGGAAATAAAACTCAATTTAATTTTTATATATATATATATATATATATATATATATATATATATGGGAGTAACTACAAAAGTGATTCTGCTATATGTTTGGCGTCAGAGGTAATTTTTCACTGGAGCGCGTCTGTGGTTGAATTGCAAGGCATTCACTTAATTAGTCCATATCGGATAATGCAGGTATAGTGAAATTCTCCATGTAACTGCTATTCATAGATTAAGGAAATATTGCTATAGCATTTCCTTAAAAATTACAAAATTTCTGCCGCTTACAAAACTGAGGAAGTAGTAAGTCATATAGCTTATTTTCTAGTTTAGATAACAGGGTTTTTGTTGGAGTTTGTCGATCCCCCTCACGTCAGCTAAAAGGCTCGTGCAATCTTATTGGAAGGGATGCATTCATTGTTTTCCAAAATCTGTTCTCTGAACAAGTTGCAATATGTTGGTTCCAATATCAGCATTTTTCTTAGATCTTCCTGGGTTATACAAAGAATAACTCTCTTTCTTGTCAGGAATCAGCACTCGGAGGATATCCAAGGCAGTTTCTCCATCCTCTTTGCACATTCTTCAAATAGGTTCATCCTCGTAGAGGCCTACTTTACGTACACGTTTTCTGAAGTGACCATGTTGAGAAATAAATGCAACCAGTTTTCTCATTCCTGTTCTATCTAATCTCCGGAGAGATGAGGAAAGAGTGTTTTATGGTCCTAAGACCAGTTTCCTGGCTTGTCCAGGATAGGTTTGACACCAGAGTTGGTGTGCTTCTTTAATGCATGTTTTTACCGAGGTTTTTCAGTACATGTACTGATTCCAACCACGGTTCAGGCCCAACATAGGGTATCTCAGTACCGTTTTAGCCAGCTGATCAGATTTTTTTATTTCCATAAATGCCCTGATGTCCCAGCGTCCACTACATTTCGAGCCTGTGCAAGATGACAAGCCAATCAGAACATATAGGTGTTCCCATAGCTTATTTTCTAAATGGGTCCGAAAGTATGTTATATAGAAAGATTTTATTACAGCTGGTTGAGCCCCTCTTTTACACACACACACGCACATATATACTCGTTTTAAAATGTTATTTTTTGCTTTAGGGTAACCCATTATAAACGTTAATATCAATTACTCATAAAAATTTGAAAATTACCAGAAAAAACTGTTACAATGCTACATATAAACATTCCTGAGGGTCCGTGTGCAGCCTATGAATTTCTCTACCACAGTCTGTGTATCTGCATTTCATCACAGAGAATTTACGACTGCCTTGACACTCTCTCCTACTTTCGGAGCTTCTGTTCACGTCCAAGGACAAAACATAACACCCGGTATAATGCCAAGTGAGGCGCAGTAAAGTTTGGAAATGGTAAACAAAGATGTTGAGACGGCATGGCTTTGCATTAGAGATTAAGTAGTTTGCTTAACTTAGCCATAGTTTGGTACGTCTCCCTAAACGACCTTGTTCTGTGACGCACCTACTGACCTTCAAATGTTTGGAAAGTATACTGGACACCCAATGACCTTAGCAGAACAACAGGTTTTTGATTCTGCCCTGTTTTTCCAGAACTTGAGGGGAGTATTTTATGAAATATCCCAGCGTAATTAAGCACTTTATGACCTTGCGTCAGGTTGAAAAATATATAGATCTTCATGGGGAACTACTGATGTTGGAGAAACCTGATACACATTCCGGACCTGTTACTGTTCACCTGCAAGAATAACAAGATCTTATTGTACATCTAGCATTACATTTCAGGTGCGTTCGCAACATTTTCTTTTGCGTTTTGGTAATTAATACACATTTTAGAAAGCAATCCTAAAAATCATACATTTCCAGCAGGCTCCACATATAAATTATCCTTAAATTTCTATAGATTTCAAAAAATGACATCCATGACTATTGATTAGCATGAAACATTCTTTATTCGCGACCATTTAAGGGGACAAGGTATTCTGAACACATGGAAATTACACCTTAAGTGTGTTAAATTACCACTGCTCTTAAAGTTCTCAACGTTTTTTACTGAAATTTTTATGAATCATTCTATAAATCATGACAAGTATTTAAGTGGTTTTTTTGCATTGATAATTTATGTAGTCGAGTCCGTAAAAATTATTTCATTCAGCAGAAAAATAATAAAATTTACTCTTAAAACACGTGAATTCATGTACCTTTTTCTCTGATACTACTTGCAATACAGAATCATACTTTTGCATGCTTGTTCTTATTATAATCAGCTATCTTCTGAACCTCAATTATTTAGTTATGTGTATCAGTTCACTAGAAATTAAAAATTATTTGCAAAGTCAAAAAAGTAAAAATGTGGAAAATTTGAAATGCTGTTGCTTTCTTAATATCGCTAACATGGATTATAAAATTATGATGTGGGTTCAGAAAGCGTAACTAAATGTTGTTTACATGTATTGAAAATTTCAACTCTCTACCTCTCGTACTTTCTGAGAAAAAGGTATCCAAAAATGTTGTTTTGAGAAAACTGAATTTGAAGTTTGAACATTAAATTTCTGACATACTTCAGTACATTCCAGGGTCATTATCATCTGCGGCTTCATTCCTGGATTGCTTCAGCTTTTCTGATTGCCTTCTCTCGGTCCTGGTTTCTTTTGTTAATTGTTGAACTGCTCGCGGAGCATGATATAGTCGTTCGTTGTTGAAAGATACAGAAATGTTCTAAAAAGGGGCGTCGCATGACAGTTTTAAAGGAATGCAGACTAGTATTTAATTGGTATTTAAATGTCTTAGAAATCTCTTAACCTCCAAAAATAATATATTTTCTGAAACTGGAAATAATAGAGATTTTATTAGTGCCTAAAACAAAAAATGTGATTTTTGACCATTTCAGTCACCTTCACCTTGTCCCCTTAACAATGGCTACTTAACATCGTCATATTACCATGCTAATGACATTCATTACCGTAGTGAGGGATAGTTAATTCATGACCGCACTCATTGCTTGAATTGGATTCTTTGAGTTCACTTGTATCATAAAGGCCTGTGAACATTGAAAATGTTAAGGAAATATACAATTTAGCTGCCTATATACATAATCATTAGATATGAATATAGAACGTTTAAAAAATAATACATTGTATACAGTATGTAACAAAGGAGAGATAATTTTGTAATTATGTACACAGAGGTGGCGAAAACGTGACTCGAGAGTCATTTTGACTGGTAGGCGCCGTTCCCTCTCTGCAACCGTCCCTTTGTTTTTCACATACTGCTGAGTGATGCAGTGCGCGTTGCATATTTGGTGACTCGCGGAAGGAAATCGTTTTCGCCACCCTTGATGTACAGAAACAAAATAAAATACTTCCCTGCAGTTATAAGACTAACATAATATGTATATACAAATACAATTTTGCTGTATATAAATTGCAATACTTGAGCTTTGTTTTAAACTTTCAGTAGGTTTTTACAGGCTGTCTGTCTCATTATTTTGTTATGTTCGATTTGAAATGCGTAGCATAAATTGTCAGTTCTTCAATATACATACATTTAAATAGCTTTCATTAATTTTAGAGCAGGTAGCAAATGTAATTGTCAATTAAAACAGCTAAATACTATTTTCAGAGCTACATAAGTGTTATCAGGATGATTTGTCATTCAGATAATTTTGTACAGAATAAAATTATTTTGAGCAAAGGTACTGTTTAATAACAAAGTTAAAGGCATTGAAATTGTCAACTTTTCTCATTAGATCATTAGAAAGAACATTAAATGTTTTTATGGTTTCATAACATACACCTTTCTGGAAGTAAGAAAGTTTTGCATTGGGAAAATGGATGTTACCTTTTTGTTGAGTGTTTATTTCGTGAATTTCCTATTGCATACAAAGAATTTTAAGATCGAGAATGTATATATACAAGGTACGGTTAATACGATCTTCTAAAAGGATATTTGCAATAGTGTCTGCAATGGGTGTTGGAAATGATTCTTACAACCTTCTTTTGTATAGGGAATATTCGTTTACTTTCTACTACGTTGCCCCAGAATAATATTCCATGATAGAGTTAAATAAGCATAGTATACTAATTTAAGTGTATCTATAGAATTTAAATTTACCAGTGCTCGGATAGCATAACAGGCAGAGCTGAGTTTGGGCAAGATATACTTATTAATATATATATATATATATTAATGTTATAAAAAGAGTAAATCCGAATGCGTGTATGTAAGGTAAACTCGTCCTCCATGGTCTAGGGGTACCATGCTAGCCTCTAGTTCCCGAGGTCGTGGGTTAAAACCCTGCGGTGCGCGATGGAATTTTTCGGGCGTAAAAATCCTTAGCACGGTTTCCTTCGGAGGGGAAGTAAAGCCTGTGGTGAAAAATTGTGTGAACTGTGTTACAACTCGGCTTACGCCTCCTCCTTGCAAAGCATATTTAGAGCGGTAATGATGCATTAGTTCCATAAATAACTATTAACACCTTCACTACTCTCGCCTTTTAAACAATATCAACATAGGAGATGTGCCGTTTCATTACATAGACCAGGATGCAGTGTATAGAATTATACTGTTATGTTGTGTAAATAGGTTGATTTGTAAATCTATGCATTTCCCCAAGGTCTGTTTATTTTTAATAGCAGTTTCTGTATTAAATCATGAAATTATCTTATATGGGTGTCCAGGCAAATATGGTATTTCCGAGTGCTTGTCAATGGAACTAAGATGTTTTTAAAAGTCAAATAATGGCAATAGATTTAAAATAGACACGTAGTAATCTCCCTCAGTTGAATTTCAGATAATTAAAATACTATTTAAACCTCTTAAGGCTAAATAACACTGGTTACAATTTTACATCCGGCGTGGAACAGAACCTCCATATCCTGCGTTACGAACTAGAGCACATGCCAAACAGTTGTTGTGTGGTGTATGGTTTAAATGTCTGTAAACACGTTAACTGTGTTTCGGCCACATATCTAGATTTCAGTAATGCTGTATTCAAGCGGTAATTTTTTTTCTCCAGCTAGTGAAATTTCAAAGCCTTTAGACAAGGTTGGAACGCTCTTTGGCTTAACTACCCTTAATTTTTCAAAAATGTTAACCAAATTTGAAATGTGTCTTATAAGGTTATTCAAACTTCTGTTTAAAGAATCTCAAACTCCATGCTTGCAGCGGAGAATAGTTTCATTCTTATTGACGGACAAAGTGTTGCCACTCTGCAGTACCGTATGCACTTAAAAACGTGTCTCTTCACTTCAATAATATTTTTATAAGGGCATGTTTGCCAATTTCTAACAGAATTGCTGCTTTACATTTAATTTACTCCTCAGTCGAGTGATTACTTTATCATGCGAGTTATTTTTAATTATTTTACTTATAATTTTCTCTACCATTACTCAAAGAATTTAAGTTCAAATGAGGAAGTAGCAGATGCTTAATTAGTAGGGCTACGATTTTCATGATGGAATATACATCTTTTGGCAAGATATTTTCCTGAGATATATATATGCTTGTTATGAAAAAGAAAAACTAATAAAATTATATAATTTGAGTAATACTTATGCATGCACGACAATTTTTTTCTGATGCAGCATATTTTAGTAAGAAAATGGTTATATTCGTCATAGTTTCACTCTTTCAAGAAGTAAAGAAACTTTCCTCGTGCAATTTCTTTCTTCCGCGTTCATTTGAGTTGTCAAATGAAGTAGAAAGAAGTTTTTCAAAGTAAAAGCTTTGCTGGCTGCAAATAGAAAATATCTGTTACTTTAAATTTTGCACAAGGTATTCATTGTACTATCACAACTTGGCTCATAAGCTGAAGTAAAAAATGCGAAAAGAAATGACAGCATACATTAACTATGTACTAATTTTTCACAAAATAAAAAGCATATAAAATATCAAATTCCATAGCTTGCTTCTCATATGAACGTTATTCTTAAATAAATAGTAAACTGTCATAAACTGACTTAATTTATTTTACAAATGAAATTCTACCTCGTAATATTTTAGGTCATATTTTTTATTTTACCGAGCTTATTTTTGTAAATGCAAGGTCGTAACAGCATCTATTGTTTTCTACATTATGGCTAGTTTTAGATCATAAAAATCCTAGCCCTATTAATTAGCAATGGGAGTGCTGCACAAAAAGTGTGTTTTAGACAGGCTTGAACACTTTGATAGTAAACTATACCTTGAGTACTTTTTATGATGTACTTAACAGAGAAGAACTTTCGAAATGCTCTCGAAACAATACTTTGTATTACGCGTTGTGTGTGTGTGCGTGCGTGTGTGTGTGTGTGTGTGTGTGAGAGAGAGAGAGAGAGAGAGAGAGAGAGAGAGAGAGAGAGAGACTGAAAATGCGGCGGTCATGAAGTGTTTGTACTACTCAAGGATGCTCTGTCCAGACCACTTTGTTTGAAATCCACATTATAACCAATAAGGTCGGTGATAAAGATGGTCCTATGTAAGATCTCTATAGCGTTAGTATGATAGTGATGTAACAAATGAAAACACACTTTATCACTTGGGCATTCCGAGTAGCACATGTTACACTTAAGTCACTGCAAACACTCAGGACCAAACGCAGCTGATCCGTCGAGTCACAATTCACTACTGAACCTCTGAATCACAACTCACAACAGTGCATTCGGCACTGGCCGCCTTTAACTGTCCAAACTCTTCGTAACTTCGAAGGGGAAGCTCCTCGAACTTGCCAAAAGTAATCTTCTGGAGTAGTAATTACCTGAACTGCGGGGAGACGGCACATAATGAGTTTGTTGCGCGGGCCGTTGTTCTGAAAGGCCAGCTGGAAGCCCTAACGGGCGTCTAGGTAAGTGGCCGGCATACGCTCACACCGGCTGATCCTAACTTCGCGCCCATAGTCACAGTATCAACGACGTATGTAGCCTATAGCCAGAGTCGAGGTGCGTGCCAAAGCGGCATATGTGAATTCAAATTTCGAATCGCAATATTTCGCGGCAGGCGGAAAAGCTAACGAAATGATTTTTACCATGTTTTTATCTACCTATGTGCCGATTTAGAAATAAATCGGGCCGTTTGTGTATAAGTACCTCCTTTGTTAGACTAGCTTCCTGAAACTCGTTCCTTGTGGAACTACCTTGCAGGCGAGAAGAAAATGGTGAAAAAGCTGTATAAATTGAATGAGTACCTATTTTCTAAGATTAACTTACACACAATTTCTCTGACATTAATGACTTCAGCGCTGTTGATACATGCGTCTCTTGGCAGATTTCATTGATTTGGTGCAAGGTAAGTGAAATGAGAAGTTTTGGGCTATGCACAGAAATGTAGAAGGAAAGAGGAGGGTTTAAACTGTATGCTGATTTCTAGGCGTTTTGAATTATTCACGTGATATTGAACATCACAGAAACGTGTCCTAGCAATCTCGCTATCCACCAATAACAAACGTTAGTTAAAATGCAAACGCATTCAAATAGATTTATTCAGACCTTCACACTGACTGGAATATGAAATGAGCTCTTATGAAGAAATTTAAATTTCGCACGCAGTAAAACGTGAAGATAAAGTTTTAAATCATCGGTATTGATTATCCTTAAAAACAGTCGGTACGTAACTCGGAGGTTGTCACTTTTGTAGTTAACTTTTACACCTTACGAGGTCATAGGTTAAGGGTAAACGATATAGAATTTTCTACAACATTTTGAGAAAAAAAAAGCTATCTTAAAACTTTCCGAGAAAAAGTCCTCAAAGCATTGTAAATTTAGGATCCAATTATTGATTTGCCTTTTGGCTAATTAAATTCCCAAAACACGACGTTTAAATGGACGAGTGCAGATGTAAAACTTGATTTTTCCTAATCTTGTTTGTGTGTTTTATTTTACTGTTTTCCCACTTTAAAACGCTCCCTATGCTTTCTGTTCAGTTAACTTCTGGTTTTTTTTTGTATACGTTCATTGAAGGTTGATGAAATTTAAAGACCGCTGCTTGCTACCAAGTATAGTTTTGGATTTAGAGTTTAATATCTAATACATTATTGATATTTAGAAAATTAAGTCTTGCCTACATATTTTTTTCCGGAAAAATTTTTGTTACGCGAAATATAACCTTTTATTATAAAAACTTTGTTGTAGGAACTTTAATTTTAAACATGTTTAATGGGGAATTTCTCACAACTCAATTTTTGGTTATTTAAAAGATATTTTCTTGGAAAATTAAGTATATATGAGACCATGAAAATTAATTTTACTCTGTAATTGTTGCAAAGTTAAAAGAAGGAATTGTATAAAACCATGGCCGCACCTATATGTTTGTGGTAGCGAGAGTTGGACACTGAATAAAATGTAAGTCGAATATAAGTAATTGGGATGACATTTTTAAGGTCAATATGGAATGACAAGACAAATAAAATAAAAAGTGGAACAGTAAGATAAGCATTGGGCATATTCAATCTAAACGAAAGAATAAGCAACTTTTGAAGTAATTATCTAGAACACATTCACCCGTGGACATAAATAAATAAATAAATAAATAAATCATCCCCAGATTCCAGTGACAATCGGAGACCTTCAAATACCGTAACAGCTCTGTTCACAACGCTATGCAGGCACTGTAAAATGGTCAGTGCTTGTGAGCGCAATGACCACCTGATATCGGTGTTTCTCAGTGGTGATGCTTATAAGCTGTAGTGAAAACAAAGCACGAAACGCAATTTCGTTGGCGAGAGGTTAAGAAGGCAATGCTTGCGCTCATAAGCTTCTCGGTTCAAATTTCCCACTAGTTATTCTTTATGTTAATTTAATGATGGATGTATAGAACAGAATATTGTATTAATATAACTTTAACATTTGAAATTTTAGGAATTTCTATTCACACAAAAGCATAATTATATTAAAACATTCGTTTTAAATAACTAAAGAAATAGATGAAAATAAACTATTATCTTCTAAAACTAAAATGCATAAAAATAAGCAAAATTAGCTCGGGTGTATAAACCTTGAGCACGTATAGTTGCCAATTCCCGAGGTCGCGGATTCAATCCCGGCGGAGGGCGATGGATTTTTTTTCGGGCGTAAAAGATCCTTAGCATGGCTTCCTTCGGAAGGGAAATAAGCCCGTGGACCCGTATCATAGATTTATGGCACGTAAAAGAACCTCAAGCCTGGTAGAGGCCTCTGAGCAAAATTAACACACTTTCACGCCCAATATAGAACGGGACGCTAAGGACCAGCAATTTTCTGGTTATAGATGGAATTAAATCCCGACAGTAACGCGGACGAGAAGCTACAACATCCCAGGCTTCTTGAACTTGTGCCCAGAAGCCATCTTTGTCTTTCGCGCATCTGCAGGGAAATTCGAGCGCAGCTCCCATTTCATCTCAGCCCACACATTTTCATTAGGGTTCAAGTCTTGTGAACAGGGAGGCCAGTCTATCACTCTGATATCCTGCCTCTCAGAACCAATTTGAAACTTTTTGACATATGCGGACAGGATGATTATCCTGCACAAAATCAACAATTCCATAAGGATATCTCATTCCCACAGAGGGAATCAAAATATTCTTAAGTATTACGTGTATTGCGCGCTGTTCACTGTATCGTCCAGTTGCCTAGATCGTCCCTCGACATCCAAAAATATAAATACGCGACCATGATGAAATTGTGAAGCCACATATTTTACATCATAATAAGTATTCTATTGTGAGCTTCACCAAATGCTGGTATGAAATGCAGTATATCGAAAATAAGTACTCACTATATGTCGATTAAATATTAACAGAAGGAAAAATGTTTCTTATATGCGAGAAGCGAACTTAAGCACAGAAGTACCCTATGCTTTGCCACAACGCTACAGAGAAGACACATGAAAAGTAGCATGTTTAATAGTGCTATACAAGGCGCTGTGCCGTGTTGGACATAAAGATTTGGCGTTCAAGACACGAGTCATTTTTTGTGTCCACGGGTGTACACTGAATGCCAAGCGAGGAGTACCCAAGAAAAGCTTTTAAGTGACTGACCACGAGGATGGAGAAAAATAGGAAGAGCCAACAAACGATGAATCGACTAATTTGGAGATGCAACTGGCTGAAGAGCTCAACGCAAGAAGAGGAAGAACTAAGAGTATGTTGAAGAAACCTGTGAGAAAAATTTAATGCACATTGGTTGATATTTGTAGAAATTAGCATTTTATTACCAAGTATCCTCAAATGGAATACTTTTTTAAATATATAAACACAACATTCTCCGATATTTTTGCACCTTGCCGTGGGCTTTCCTTTAAGCACAGTGATGAAAATTACATTTGTGCAAAATACAGTGTGATGTGCGTAACTTATGCGGCTTTTCCTCATAAGACGAAAACATTCCACAGTTTACCTGAAATAATGAGTGACTTCATTTTGTATTCTTAAAGCAAACAAATTGCAATTTGAAACACGTGAATAGCCGGTAAAATACCGATGGTATACAAGGACAACGATGTTGTTCGGAAAACATAAAAAATTGCTGTGCAGAATTGAGAACATTGTTAGCTTAAGTGTAGCTGAACACGAAGAAGAATAAAATTATGGATTTCAGGATTCCCACGTCAAATCAGAGCATTCATAATTTTAGAACATTACGTAACTTTTTTGTTTCAAATTATGTAGAAAAGTCGATATATAAGATGCTGTTGCGTTTAGATGTATACATTCGAACACACAGAAGTTGTAATTTAATAAGTGATAGATTAGTATAATTAAATGTTTTCGCCCCTGTCTCTGAAAAGTTAAGCGTACTAAACTTTCCTTAAGAGTACCCAAAGATGAGATTTCCAAATCTTTCAGTTTCTATCTAAATGTTCTAACACAATTTTATGAAGATATACTTAATAGGTTTTCAGAAAAAACTTATTGTACTTATTAATCTGGCTTTGCACACGATGCAGACATCGTAATTTTGAAAAAGATAAGAATGCTACCAACTATTTAAATACTAATGCATAAAAATAGCTTATAGAAATTTGTTTACTCATTTGGTTGTTTAAGAAAAATTTCTTAAACCTTTAAATATAATTTATCCTCAGTGGTGGAATTAATTATGGCATATCTTGAGCTACTTAAAAGTTTAGCAAAACCATACCAGGTTTTTGAGTTCATTCTCTCAGAGTTTCTGCTGAAACTTCGAACAAGATTGGTTAAAAACTACATCGTATGAGCAAAAATGTAAGAGAAATCAGTCTAATAAAAGGCACTGGAAGCAAATAACAGGCCATTAGGTCGTGTGATTATGTGCATTTAAATGTTCACATATTGAAGCTTTAAAAGACTCTAGCAAAAACCATAGCTTGTAATTGAAGCTATTTTTAGAGTATTTTTAACGAAAATATTTTTTTTACTTTGGCCAAATTTCAGCTATATATACCCTTAATTGTATAGGTTATCAGAACATTACCGATGACCGAGGTCGTTAAGGCACGGACTTGTGATTCAAATCCCGCCAGGACTGTCATACATAACTTGAGGTTTTTATAAGTTTTCCTCAGTCCTTATAACTGGCAAATGCCGTGGAGTTATCCTAAACTTGCGCTTAAAACGTTTCTTTCCCATATATTCTTTTCCGATTATCTTTTAATTTCATGTATCATGAGTGTCCACCGCTTGTGGTGTCGTACGTAGTAAGAGCGGGCGTTAAAGAGCGTTTACTGAAAGAAAGAAAGCAAGCAAGCAAGCTTGTTACTGTCTTCGGTGATAGCCTGTTGAGCGTTTTCTGCATTCTCTTTATGGCAACACGTTTATTTAGTTTTAATCAGGCCAGTATGTTCAGCGAGCAACGAGTTTTAATGGTTGAAAGTAACTTAACCGGGAGGTACAGTAGGGACACAACAGAGAGCGGCTATAGTATTTTCTAAGGTAAAGCTGTGCATACCCCGAGCCCAAAGCCTTGGTTCACAAGATACTGAGACATGCGCTTAACTTTTTCATGTAGATCCCTTATGTAGAAATCTGGCCAAAATATTTTTAAATTGTACTATAGGACCTGGCACAACTCATAGGTTGTCTTACAGTTTATTTAGAAAATGAATTAATAACAATGTCCAATAAAATTAAATTTCTTGGAATCTGAGTTGACAGTAATCTTGACTGGGGAATCCACTATCTAAAAATTATCCCAAACATGTTTTGCATTATATACCTTTAAAACTTCAGTTAGTCTTGATGTACTTAAAATGGCCTACTTTGCTTATTTCCATAGTGATTATCATATGGTATAATATTCTGGGGAAAGTCCAGTTACAAAAATAGAATTTGTATAATACAAAGAAGGGCAATCAGAATAACGTTAAAGCTTTACAGCAGCACAAGCTGCAAGCTTTACTTCATACTGTTAAATATCTTGACTGTTCCTTCGCTATACATTTTTGAAGCTCTGGTAACAATGCATAAGCAGCAAAATAGCTTTAACACAAATGCTGATATTCACTACTATAACACAAGAATACAGGTCATAAAAGAACCATATATGAAACAAGTTTATATTATAATGGAATTCAATTGTTTAATAAACTCCCCACATATTTAAAAAAAAAAAAGGAAAAACCTTAACAGTCTTCAAAAACGATTTGAAAAAATTCCTAATACAGGGTTGTTTATTCAGTGGAAGAATATCTAGAAATTAATTAGCAACGGCCATCAGGCTATATTATTATGGAATATACTATGTTTTCAATTTCAAAATTTAGTTTAGGCACCTACTCATGTAATAAATTAGGATTTCTGCATTTGTGTATTACATCTAACTAGACCTGTTCTTTTTGTACTAATAATTGTATTGTTGAAATGAAGCCAATATTTCTGTATTGAAATCAAACGGTGAAATTTGATACAATTTCCAAAAGCTACCCCATTATTCTCAATCGTAAATTACTTCGAATTCTTTAATAGCTACCTGTTTCTGCAACCAGGCCACAAATTTGTGCATCGTAGTTATAGACTTCGGAGGAAAAATGATAGAATAGCTTACAACTTCAAGAAGTTATCCTGAGCATACTTTTCAACCGTTATATTCATACATGTACTATTGGAACAATCTGAAGACGACTTTGGACAGTTAATTATAGGTGCGAGTGAAAACTGTGGACACAAGACTTTTATTAACCATCCCTACCATAATTTTCAACTTATTTACAGGATGTATCCACGCAATACCGGATAAATAACTGTTTTAGAAAATACAGTAGACACCCACCTGCAAAAAATGAAATCGATATTCAGAAACAGTAGTAATAGCCATTCTAAGACCATGGATTCTACATACTGAGAGAAAATTCATTGACTACGCCTTTCAAACGAAAGGGACAAAATTATTTGTTCATATTATATGCGATTACCCTGAATCTTAATATCCGTAAATCCTTGACGCCACTATGCAAAAAATGTTCATTTGTTCACGAGTAGAACTACATATTGAAAGGACTACTTGCCAATGTCAGTTAGGAACTAATAACATGAAAACCAGTTGTTATTGAGACATGGTTATACTTGAATAAAATTGGAATTTCCTGCTAAAACACGAGTGTGAGGACACACCTAGGTCAAATTGCATGATTACGAATAAGTTCCGGTAACGTCCGAACGAACTAAAGTGAAGAATAAGCTCTGAGTTGCACTAATTTTACCACCATTCTAATAAGAGTTTTATAATATACTTAATTCACCTTTCTCAGGGTTTAATTACTCAATTAGGATAAACAGATTATATATTTTTTATAATTCAACAAAAAAAATCTAAGCAACGATATTTGTTTTAGCCTTTAGTTCATAATTTTAAGTTGTTAAAATGTTTGCTCCAATTTATGAATTTAAATATCAGTGCTAATATGAATCTAAGCTTGTTGTATTTAACTTTGTCAGACGGAGATCTGATGGAAAAGAAAACGCTTTCAAGAGCACATACAACAGAGCGAAACTATTTTCATCACGTTGAGGTCACATACAATCAATTTCACCCGAGTTTCAGCACATATAGGGAAGAGGTGGACCAGGACGAGAAACGGAGGGTAACTTCCTTGCAAATTGCAAAAGGGGGGATCGTCAGCTCTTATTACGGAACTTGACATTAGCAAGAAACCAATTCCTTTTGTCAGTCTTTCACCATAATGAATTCTCAGCAGCAACATTCTCTTACGTGATCAATTTTGCATTCTTCCATTGTGGTTACACCAGCGATCATCGTTGATCTTTGCACACTATCGGAGTAACCGTTTCGAAATTGCAATGTTTCTCTGAACATAAGAGAAAATTGGGACCAGCCTGTTATCAAACGTGCATGATGTTAAAAATGCATTGCATAGATCACACTTCCATTATCAACTATCTCTCTCTCTCTCTCTCTCTCTCTTTCTCTCTAGCATTCTCCACTGATAAGAAAGATAGTTTCTCTATTTGTCATGCTATATTATGACACTGTAAAATGATTTTTAGTTCCTCAAAAGTAGCACTTTCTTCGTACTCGTATGTCCATAATTCTAAAGGGCTGTAACCTGTTAAAATAATCCACATTGGACAAAAGATTTTGTTATGCCCCTGATTTGTATTCACTATCAAATGCTTCAGCAATTTCGTGCTAAAAGATATTACATTTATGTTACAAATTGCAATGTTTAAAACTGTGAAGAAAGTATCTATAGCTCTACACATCATTTTATTTAGTTGTATACTTAAATAATTTTAATCTCTCAAATTAGGTATGTTTTTTCAAGAATCTTAAATACAAACAAAATTCCAACTGAAGCTATATAACCTGATGAAAAGCGCTCACTCATTAGTTTTGCACATGTTGCTATATTGTTGAAACTTTGAGTCTATGAATCTGTAATCTTCTCCCATCGTAAACTTAAAATACTTAACACTTCCAATGCACCAGAATGTCATTCATCTAAGCTTCCTGACTGCAAACCAAAGCTCCTTGATTCTTCATTCTGCACTTTTCTCTTCTTCACACATGGAACATTTATCTTAAAATACATCATTTGATATCTTCTGCTTAAAACCTTTTCACCATTCCTGCGTATCTTTTAGCAAGCAGTTGGTTCTAACTCCTGTCAATTTATTTTCTTCTTACTTGCCCACTCTTTCCAAAACAGCTCCATCACATACTCGGTCCATTTTAGAAGTTTCATTCTTCTCTATATCCACATTATAAATATTATTGATTTCCTTCACTACGCCACACAATCCACACAAGTACTTCAGAATTTCTTTACTTCTTTCTTCAGAGCTTCATAGAAAATTGTTTCCAGTTTAAAAATTTCCGTTGTCATTGTTATGCTGTTTGACTTCATGATAACTCATATTACTGCTTATGATATATATCAATTATCTGAAGCTATTCATTTTCTCCGCTCTTCATCTCGAGAGTTCGTAAATGCATCTTTTTCCAATTATCATAGCCTTGGTCTTCATCCCGTACTCCTCATAGTTGCCATGTCTTACCATATTCGTTCTATCACATTTTGTTCTGCAAACAGAGTTTGTTTAAATTGCTTTAAAATGGCGATTCCGTAAGCGTAAAACATGTAACTGAATGTGATCTGTAATGGGTATGAAAGCCATATTGTTCTAAAAGGCTAGCATTTGACCTGCTGTAATGAAGCATGTGTTAATCCACAACACTTAATTTTTCGCTGTCGCTTTTAAGAAAATTGCTGTATTTTTATGGTTTACTTCAATATAGAATGGCTCAATACATGTAAATACATACTCGCGTCAACTTCGGATAATCTTTTCTTGAGGTGAAACCTCTTCACCAACGACGAAGTCGAAATCTATCCATCCGTCGAACTCTTGAGACCTGTTCTCAGAACGTGATGCAAGATCTAAGGGGTTTAAACCCATCCACAATTAAAACAAACACAGACTGTGGTGGACCTCGAGACTCATATTCAAGGATAAGCATATCCTCAGATTTGTGTCCGGAAGTTTCAAACTCTTGACGAATAGTAGAGTTTGTCCTTCCAAGGTTTCCTCGCACCCAAGGCCTTGTTGACCTCTAGAAAGTTAACGTGGTTCATGACCCTCCTATTTCAAGGTGTTGTTCAGAAAAAATGGGAGGTGACAACCGAACAACAATGGTTTTTCTGTGGTAGAGGACTTTATGAAAGTTCTAGCAGACCCGTTTTACAAATTATATTCCATAGATCGTTGGAACTCTAGCGTAAAAAATCATGGTAATTTTTCAACGTTGCTAGCATATCTTAAGATATTCTATAGCTTAGAACTGCAATAAAATAGAAACTTCACTATCACTAACCGCGATAGTGAAATTTCAAAAGATGATAGCTTCTAGGATGGTTAATGTAGTACATTGCGCTGGCTGAATTGCAAACACGTAGAAAATGTCTGTAAAAGTATAAACATGACATTCTAAAGCTAAAACCGCCAGTCATATTTTGAAAGCCAGTTTTGCTTTTCATTATTACATTTTGCAATTCAACGTTCCCCACTCTTTTGTTTGATCTCACTCGCGATTTATTGTGGACAGCCTTATTATTTTTTTCTTTATTTCCGTTTATTGAATGTAATTTTAACTGCGAAATCATATTGCGAGGTTCTTCTGCATGGGTCAGACATTTTGACACAAAGGAAGTATTGAAGACACCAGAAATTGGTTTCAACTCGAGTCACTGAGTTGGTCTTTCCCAGCTATGACTTTTGGCCGAAGTACCCTTCCAAAAACCGGTTACGTGTCACTTTTGCGCGAAAAATACAACAGTTCGGTGCGAATAGAGCACTCTTACGGAGTTGCTAGCTGCTGTTAAATAGGTTGTATGGTAGAGCAATAGATAAAAATCTAATGTGGTACAGTCGCATGGTTTTTTCTACCCCTTAGGAATTCGCAGGCATAATTTATGTATTGTGGTATTCATTAAATCGAAACGCGTACCCACGTTACGTTATTCACGATGCATGTTCGTCTAGATATGATTTCAAATTAGAAAATAAACGGCTTTATCATGCAGAAACTGTGTTCAAATGTTTATCGGAAGCACCGAGAAATACATTAGAAGTCACAGTGATGACCTCATGAAGGGAAATGTGAAAGAACTGAATACTTTCAACATCTTTAGGTGATGCAAACAAATTTGAAACGTATAGCATTAAATTATTTCGAAAAGTACATTTTAATGAGCACATATTTTTCCTTAAATATAATTTTTGTTATGGTTTCCTAATAATTGAAATTGATACAAAATTCAATCAAAGTAAAGATGACTGCAGGCTATTCACAGAAAATTCAAGATACCTATTTTATTATTCATGCAAATATATTAAACATATGCTTTTTAATAAAAATTGTTACCATTTTTGAGAAAATGGAGAATAAAAAATAACTTTCATTAAGGTAGTTTGAGGCGGAGGAATTTTCTTGAAAATCTTCGTGTTACATCCTTAGAAGTTGCTGAACTTAAAAATCCTTTTCCTAGAAGTGCTTTCTCTGAGAGGTGTAATACAGTGGACCTCGAAACGTGCATTTCTGGTAAATTCTGGATATCGAATTTTTAATGGAATGCACTGCTTCCTCTACCTACTATTAGGTATGTGGTAGATATAGGAATAAAAACAATTTTATGCTTAAACGTCCATTAATCAATGGCTGAAAATAACTTTACCTGCTTTAGTTTTTGCTGTAGGTTTTATTCTTACTGTAGATGAAAATAGTTTGCTATTTAGTCATTCGCTAATGAAATAGTTTCGTTAGTGTGTTCGCATTTTCCCACGTTAGTGAACATTCGCATGTTCACTGAATGTAGCACAGTAGTACTTCTTTTAAATAAGAAATAAAACAATGGTTATGTGGTGATGTTAGGTTTTCATTCAACTTATTGTTGCCGCAGCTAAACTTCTGGAAAATGTTCATCACATTTAGGCATTAGGTCTCATTTTTCACTTACACAACCAAATTGTGATACTGTACTTTACACATAAAATAGTTTTTTTTCTTATATAAAGTTGTAACATTTTTGTTATCCCATACTAACACTCTTGGATGAGGTAGCAGTTGATATTTCTCTGATTTCAGTGGAATTTGATATTCCAGGTTATGGTTTGTTGATAAGATGTATCATATACATATTGATAAGCAATGATTTATATGATGTTCCAATCTCCTCGATGCCCCAGCAAACAACGCCGTTTCAGCGTAGGAGTTAGGAATAGTCAGACGGAGGTGCCTCCAAAAACTGGAGCACAGCACCGCAAGTAGTAGGTCCTTTTTGCTTCCAACTTGACCCCTGAAAGGAAGGAATGAAGGTGAGACCTGAGGGGCGACTAGATCCGAACGACTGTACTAGCAAAGGCGGGGTCCCTAACGTTTCCAACATGGCACCAATTCTGACGCCGGCTCTCTTCCTAAACCACTCACAACCCGTAGTATTCAAGACAGCTCAGGAAGGGAGCCCCAGCAGTCTCTCCAAACGCCAGGAGAAAGCTTTACATAGCAAAATTCCACCGTCCTCTGCAACACACCAACTGCAGTTTATATAATATAAAGTATCTTCCAAAGGACACAGTTGGGCAGAAAGGATTATTATCACGCAAATCTTTCTAGAGACAAGTTTTCATAAACATTCCAGCTCTAGCAACTTAAGTGTTTCCATTGCACAGTCGCCATCCTATACCTGCCAACAAAAGCGTCTGCTTCAGTAACTTGATAGATAGCCGCAGTTGCTTAGTGACCTTCGTCTCCTATTTATTTTATTTTATCAAAAAGTGCAAGTTGGTATCAGTTTTTTTCCCTTGGGTGAATATTTCACCGTTTCTTAAACAGAATTTATGCTATTATTCAATTCATACATGAAAGCATAAGGAGAGCTTATATTGGTAAAGAGATCCTTATCTTCTCAAATAGCCAGGCTGAATTAACGCTCTAAGTAGCCATACGGTAACGTCAGAATTGGTTTTAAACTTTTTAAACATGCTCACAAAGCATGGCAGAACAGGAAGTTCAACTCATCTGAGTGCTGGGTCATAGTGGTATAGAGGGAAATGAAAATGCTATGAACTTGCAAGACAAGGAGTGCCACAATGTATTGGGCCAGAGCTGACTCTAGAAGCATCTCGGTGTTATGGTTGAGACTATTAAGAACTGGTCCAAAGTAGAACATCATGAAACTGGCTTAAAATTACAGGAAACAAACATGGTAAACTATTTATTAGAAAACTAAGTAAGGAAAGAGCTGAAAGCTTACTTAAATGTAACTGACTTCAGCTTTTTCAAAGGACATACTCTTGTGAAAAAGCATCTTAACACGATGAGAGTGTTTCAGGGTAGCTTAGATTGAGGATTGTGCAAGAAAGAAACTGAAACAGCCCGGCACATTATATGCTCCTGTTAGGTTTTGGCTTACAGGAGACATGTTGCTTTTGGGAAAATGTTTTTAGAACCAGAAAATTTAAACCCATATCTGTTATGGGACTGTATTCCTTGGTAAAGGGTGCAGGCATAACGAATTGGCCTTCAAAACGATACAGGTAGCACAATGAGCCCAAGGCGTCCGGAGCAATGATGGAAATCTGTATCATATAGAACAAGACAAGCCAGTTGGTGTCTTGGAATTGAACTGCTCTGTGCACTTTGGAACACAATCGGAGAGAACCATAGGTAGTTTCCCTGCGTCTTTATCACTCAGATGGTTGATAGCAATAGTTGAGTGGTCGGCTTTTTTTATTATTTCTATTTATTTTAATTGCACAAAATCCGGCCTGTACAAGAGATCAGAACCAGGGACCTTCCGAATGTGAACAGCAGACGCTATGACTTGAGCCACCTCAGTCATAGTTCGACATTAACCGTTTAGATGCGACGTCTAGGTTTCTTCAGTTTACAGTTTCGCAATTATTCAAGTCGTAACTGTATTCTCAATTTATTGGTCAACAGTTGGCAACACTTAAATGTATAGACAGACGCCTGCGGTGAGTTGCGTAGTTAATCATGACGAGTAGTGTGGAAACCATTAATATGTATAACGCAAACACATAGCGTCATGTTTAGTTGCATGGTTACTTAATATAAGTGATCAGGTCAGGCGTAACGTAAGATTTTCTCATTGGTTTATTTGAATTCTCGTCTAGGCTGCAGGTTCATCTCGAGTTCAAATTCATTAGGGGGGGAAAAATAAAGATTTCTTGAAAATCGTCTGTTCTCCTGAACGATTCTGTTGGATCGTGGATTATAAATTTTGTATGTTTTATTGAGTTTTTATTTAAAGTCGCTTAACTGCTCGATCTCATAGCGACTTCAGAAACAATTATTAAGCACATTAACAGAATTACAATATAATACCCTGTTACAATATTCACAGTTGTTGACCAAATGCATAAAACAAAATAACGTGGTGATATACTGTTACAATTTTTTGTTTTACAACTTTGTGCATTTCAAAACCTGTAGTCCTTCATTGAGCAGCTTAGGTTCCCAGGAATTTTGAGGGGGTTTCTCCAATGGTCATACTTCCGACAGCTTTGAATTTTATGTTGGACAGCTTCTCTTGTGTTGCAGGTTGTGCATTCAGGTAGTTGATCCTTAGAGAGGATGTAGGTGTGTGCTGTGCGAATTTGGTATGTCCAATCCGGACTGTCGTGACGAGTATCTGGTCCCGGCAGTTTAGGTAGTTGGCTAGATAGGGTACTTTACTATTTCGCAAGGCAGCCCAAGAGTTTTTTCCGAGTCGTTTGGAGAACTTGCTTCAAATGAATGTTTGAAAGAACTGTTGCGTCCTGGCAGCTATATCGTGTAAGTCGTTTCCAGCGATGTCAGTGTGGGATGGAATCCAGATTAATTCAACTATGATTTTCTTCAAGGAGATAGAATAATGTATCCGATACATTTCCACAATGAGAGGGTGTTTTGGGTTTTGTAATGCATTAAATACCTCTTGAACTGACAGTTTATGTGGTGTTATAGGGAAATGATATTTTGGTTGGTATCTCTCTTCTTACAGCGCACAGCTTGTAAGAGATGAAGACATAAGATTACGCAAGTATGGGAGCAGCCACAAGGTTTTCTCGTGTCTCACCATTTCTGTGTTACAACACGGAGACACATGAAAACGCTTTCTTGAAGGCCAAGGGAAGAGTGCTATATAAATTCTTGTTCATACCTTGAATGCGGGGAGTACCTGTAACTGGTGTCACTTCAGTGGCCTTATGCCAGCACCTTGGGATGTCTAGATCGATCCCCATCCAGGAATTTCTCGTGTTTGTCAACATCTCGCTATGACAGTCTTGTGGAGGTTGAAGGTTCTTCCGCCTGATTTATTCTGAAACGCAAACGTTAGTAATGCCGCTTGCATGAAGTCAGTGATCGCGTTTAGGGGAAATTTAAAATGTAATTGGCGAATTTGTATGTATATGTTATTTACAGATAGTGGGGGGGATGGCTAGAAATATAGCTCGTGAATCAACTACCCCTAGATTTCTACACTTACACAGCAGTCAGATTACAGTCATAGGAAAATATCCTGCCTCTCTCCTACAAAAAAAAAGAAAATAAACATATTTTTGTAAGGGAAATCATTCATAACGTTTATAAAGTAACATTTTAATTCTATTGCGACTCGAATTTTCAAGTGTTATATAACCTAAAACACAAACACATTGCTTTATTATGGCGATTAGGAACCATACTGGTCAATGGCCAATATATTGACAGTGATCGGTTGTTTGAATCACTTAAAACTGTTGACTTATTGCTCTATATCTTAGTTGATTTCATTACACGAAATTGTCATTTCATTGACTTCATTCATTATAATCAATTAATAAATGTTATTAAGGTTTTATTTCTTGAGTACTTACCTAAATAAAAATAAATTCCTCTAACTCAATAAATTTAAATTTGTAACAATAAAATGCCTCCTCAGATCTGTTTAGAAAACAAGAGGCCTACAAACCAACAAAAATAATTGGCACATACTTGTAATTGATACCTTATGCGAACAATGAGACATGCCTGTCAAGAGAACATTCCGAATTACAGCTCTGTAGTCATTCCTGCACAATCTCACGCCCTCGCTTAAGTGTTCGTAAACCTGCGATTTTAAATGAAAATACGCCGAGACCGTGCCGTCCTCCGTGGTGTAGTGGTTACCATGCTAGCCTCGAGTTCGTGGGTTCAAAATCCTTAGCATGGCTTCCTTCGGAAGGGAAGTAAAGCCGGTGGTCCCATGTCGTGGATTTAGGCACGTAAAAGAACCTCATGCCTGATATAGAATGGGACGCTAAGGATCGCAGCAGTTGAAGAGCGTCCATAAATAAAACTCAATTTAATTTGCTAAGACCGCTTAACCTCATCACTACATTAATGATTTGAAATCTGCAATAGAGCAATTCAAGGAATACTAACATTTTAATGAAAATTAACATATTAATTTAAAATAAAATAGTAATCTTTATTTCCGTAAGCTTTAGTATGGCTTTATAAAAGGATCTGATGCGCATCACTCACATGACTTTCTAGATTCATTGCTAGCTCACATGTAATCACTTATATGCTATATATTTATGCAAAACTGTTTTTATCCTATTCACATTAATCACAAGTTTCTATAAGTAGTTAAAGATTGAGTAATAAAGACTTGTTATGCTCAGCATTCAGAAAATAGAATTGCAATTTCTCAAAACATGTGTAAATGCCAAATCGAAAAATGAGACTACGAGTAGTTCGAAAACGACATGTTAAGAAAATAGCCTCATAGGCGGGCTCAGTGAGGGACTAAGAGGGGTTATAAGCTCCATATAATCATAGAAAAAACAAACAAATGGTGTTGCTAAAGTCATTATCAACGCTTCTAATGCTATTTTATTTACTTAAACCAGATGACATCTATTCAGTTAATGTGTGAATTTATTATAGCTGTGGACTATATCTCGGATATCACTAGCTCGAAAGAAAGAAGAAAACCAAATAGACCGAATCAAATGTGCTTTACATTTAGGTAATAATAAATAACACCTGAACAACAATTAAGCTCTCAAACAATGAGGATTAATAGCTTACAGTACAACTGAATAATCAAACTACTTAAATGTTACGTTTAAAAGACATCTTTATTTAATAAATCATTTCATAAGTTTATACAGACTTAAATTCGTCTTTGCATCGAAAGGATAATTCGTAGATCCATATGTTTGAATATTTAAAAGTGGAAATGCTCTATTACTGAATGCATTTTGCGCATTGGTGAAGTATCTTTCAAAATACGCTAGCCCTTTCGTTAAGGAATCCTAGATCCACCTCTGAATCTCTTACGGTATAAAGTGTAGGTGCAATGTAATGAGCTGTATATTTTCTGTTGTGACATACAAGTAATAAAAACTTCACTGAGAAAGATTTCAGAGACGTTTTACATAAAATGCAAGATAATTAAATATTTTAATGACAGTTTCTCAAATGTATATTGTTTTAATCAAAATATACTGTTCCACATAAATGCTTCTTTTTATTCAGGGGACATAAAAATATTCATTTCTGGCAAAAAAAATTAAATTGAGTTTTATTTATGGGCACTCTTTAACTGCTATGGTACTTAGCGTCCCATTCTACTTTGGGCGTGAAAGACCGGTAACTTTGCTCAAATCAAAATTGGTCAACTAAATCTGCACGCATAAACCTGCTCATGTTAAGTGATCTTCATGAGGTTCATAAAGAACCCGAATATAGTACATAGGGTTGCTTACGTTATATGTGTTGGATACGTTAAATATGTTACGGATAACTTTTCTGGAAATGTAGCTTCTCTGATGCACTGTAAGCAACGTCTTCCAGTCCAGTCCAGATCAATTCTGCTTTAATGCGGTGTACTACAACGCACATTTCTTTTTACTTTTTCCATCCAGATAAAATTCCTTGATAGCTTAATATAGCTTTTATTTGTAAATACTGGTTGCAAATCAATAGTGAAACGTTCTTGGATAACCTTACTTTTTAAGATACAAAGTGTCACGACCAGGATACGTTCTTGATCATGAATTGCATCCTGAACTGTAGACAGTGGCTTGCCGAAAATAACAATTTTGAAGACTCCCTAATTGTTTTTGCAGTTTATTTAAGAGTTCTGCTACACGGTTTCAAGAAGACATCAGTACTCAATAGCTATCGAGATAAAAACAATTTGGTTCACCCGAGACATTCCATCCAGCAACATAAAAGCTTCTTAACAAAATCGCTGAACTTTTATTTTAATAAGAAAAAATTAAACTTTGTTTGTAAACATAAGACTTGCTAATTGTGAGAGCAGAAATTTTATTGTTAAATTTAAAGTATTTTCTGCAATGCCAGATTCTTGTCACATATTACCTTAATTTTTAAGTTTGCTATAAACTACATCTTACAAGAGAAGCTCACTTTTCAGTAACGAAGCCAATTAAGATATTAGTGACCTATTTCTACCTGTAACTTTGAATTGATAATTAAGTTAAACACACAAGCAAAATAGATTTTGAGACCAAGACACTCAGTTGAGATACATATATATCCTCGTAATATACAAATATAATAAAAGTGACATATTAGAGAAAAAAGAATTCTGATTTTGAATAATGTCTTATTCATAAAGTAGTGCCTTTTTGCACACACGTGTTAAAGGCCAGAAGCCAAAAGCCAAGCGAAGTTCACAGCAATATTTTCACATTAACAGCATGAAGCCGGCTGCTGAATTCCTCACAGAATTACTGACGTGGGGAAAAAAGGGCAGTGGAATGAGGTGTGGGTAGTTGTCAGCTTTCAGGACATGAATGATACTCAAGGTTACACCAAATAGCCATCTCAAAGTCAAGCTTAGCCGTGATCCAAATATCTAGTCATATTGCTCAAGATTAAACCTGTTCGCTGTGGGTCAGTGTCTCGAATACAGGCAACTGCAGATTAAAAATAAACGCCCATGCGAAAATGGTACTCTATTTACTTTCAACTGGTGAAACTTCTGTAGTGAAACTTTCTGCTTAAGACCACCAAGAAACTAAGAGTTTCTCAGCAATCTTCTCATATAAGAGGCTCAATTTCCAGAGGGCTAGGGGAACTTTTCTTTAATTAGAATCATCACACACCTTTCTGTAGGTTATGAACATTAGAAACTGTTTCTAAAGCTAAAGCCGCTGATATGAACGCAGTAGTCGAAATGTCGGTATGCAAGAAAAAGAAAATCGACGAATTTTAGCACCAAGTCGCCTAGAACTGCTGCTACATACAAATTATGTTAGTTTTTAACCTACTTAATCTTCATCAGATCAAATCGGCACTCTTGACTCGGACGAGATTAAACCTCCACATTATGAAAAAATGCCTTTGCTGAAAGAAAAAATCTTTATTCCAACAGAAATAATCGCACATTTTCGGCAGCAAAAATAATTTTTAAAACACACTATAAAAACATCTCATTAAATCACAGTTCTAAAGCAAGAGATATTCAGTAACAAAAAGGCATGATTGTTCATAAATTTCTCCTCTCCTCGCAAGACGAACAATTAACAATAATGCTGCGATTGATATTAAGCCACTCTTAAATGACATGCTTATAAGTATTTTATCCATATGCTACAAGACTTTAATAGTGTGTTAATCTGGTAGATTTTGTCGAAAAGTCAAGAGTGGCAAAGTCGCGAGTAAATTTATCTTGCAAAAACTGAAACTGGAGTAGAATTTGACTTACTTAATTATTCCAAAGTATGTAAAGTTTAGAAGAAATCAATTATTCCGAAATGATAATTGAAATCTAACTTCTAAGTCAAGCTGAGCTGTGGTCAGTCACTGCAACTCCGTCGTTTTCTGAAAATGTTTATAAACCAAAGGAAACTTTTGGGGAAAGCCTTGATTGGTTCATTGATCAGTTTTTATTAGGTTACGCTACGCTACTTCTCATAGCATTTTTATATTATTATAACCGTTGCAGATGCCATGACTTTGATTGAATATCCATTTTGAAAGAAACTAGCGAAATTATAAACACAAAAATATAAATTGTCTATGCACAACCATGATTGGTTAAAATTATATCTTCCGTTTTATTGGCCCAAAGTAATAATGACGCACTAAAAGTGGAATATTCAGCATGACACTAATAGGCAATGCCCGTCTATTAACGGTCGTGTCTTTTCGTCAAACATTCTGTAACATTATTTATCGGAGTTACGTAAGTGAACAGTACACGTAACGATATCTTCCAGTTCAGGCCTGACGCTGAATTCTACAAATTTATAAAGGAAAGTGAATAATCCAACTCCTGCAAAGGTAAACTCCTTGAGTCATTTAACACAAAGAAATTGTACAATGTATATTAATTGGCGGCCTTGAAAGATGTAGTTGAAACCTTTTACAGTTGTCATCCGCATTCTTCAACGAAGTAATATATTGCAGATGAAGGTGAAATAGGTAGAGGAATGCACCTGCCATTGATAGTGGTCCAGCACAAGGCTTCCTGTGCATCATCCGGGAGTGAAAGTGAAACAGAAATATTCCCTGAATGCTGCGACCCGTTAACCCACTGAGGGAACTCTTTGTGGTACCGGCCAAACTTTCACTCCTGACTTCACTCTCCCCACAACGTAATCGCTGATCGTGACGCAATTGTCTCACTGCCAAGCGTAACAGCGCCGCGCCATCTTCAGCACGCATCTGGTTCACGCAGTTTCTTTATCCTGTAATGGTATTACATAACGCCATAACAGAAATCCAAAACATATCAGTTAAAATGTTATAGCTTCTCTCCAGTCTCATATTTTGCCCAACAACCAGCAGTTGCTTTTAAAATCTCCATGTGGTTTTTGCAGTATGTTGTTTCTGGAGTTACTCTACCAAAAATTCTTGAAAACTGCTGTATAGAACCGTGACAGAAGTGAGGAACAGAGTGGAAGATATAGAGAAGCAAGAATTATTTCAAAGTCTGGAAGGAAAGTTTGGAACTATATAGACAATTAAAGGTGGACTGGGGAAGGGAGAATTATGTGGATGTAGGTAATAGGTTAGTGAGAGAAGGGTGGGCCTGGTCTAGATTAAGTGCACATAGGCTAAGGGGAGGTAGGTAGAGAGCGAATTTGGATAGGTGTCCTCTTTGTGGAGAGGCAGATGATTTGCATTATATAATTGAATGTGAAGAAACTAAGTTGTGGAGAGATCAGTTTTTACCTAAAGAATGGGGGAATGTTAACAAAGAAGTGTTAAAAGTTAGGATAATGAAAATACAAAAGGAGAGGGATATAAAAAGAATAGGAGAATATATGGGGAGAGTAAGAGAAAAATGGTTTAGAAAAATAAAGCAATAGATAAACCTAACATACATTTACAAAACGATCTATATACTTATCTCCCATCCTTTGGTCTATGGATCAGAGATTTGGGGAAGTGAGATAGTAAGGTTGTTTAAAGCTAAAAATATATCTCAGGGATGTTATGTCTTCTTCTCTCCATAGTTTAACTTCTGCATTTAGTGATGAGGTGTTCGACGGTGATAAGGCAATTGCAGGTCTCGCAGTGAGGAGCAACCAACAGTTGTTTCTCAAGACAAAGTCCCCAATATGACGATAAAAGTTAATGGGAGCTATACAAATGAAACGAGAGAGAGAGAGAGAGAGGAGCTTAGCGGGAAGTCGATTTTAGAGGTAATCTGAGCAAAAAATAAACGGGTAAGCGCACCAAGGGCCATTGTCACTAACTCTTAATTAACAAATAGTTACACTCCTAAAAATTAAAAGGCAGCTTGAATGTTCTGTATTGCAGCGTTATGCGTGTGCGCGTGCGCGTGTGTGAGATAGTAATCGTAAGTACTTAATTATAAAAACAGGCACAATAATTTATAATATTTCGGTTCAAGAGCCCTTCTTCAGAAGCAGAGAAACAAAATCTCGTGCATTACATCAGTCTTCTACAAACTACTCTTATAAATGCTTGTTCCACCTACAACTTCTTAATTCAGGTAAACCTTCGTTACATATTCGTTGTAGGTATAAGGAGGATACAGTACCTAAAGCGATAGTCAGATTTTTAAAAGCCGCGTCATTATGTGATGGCTTGCATGATCACGAGAAAAACGAATAGTGACTTACCACTTAAGAAAAATATAAATATTTGATAATTCAGATCAATAACAAGGAATATCTCTGCAATTATTAACTTCACAAAATCATTTTTTGTGTAGTAAAATTTTGCCTTTGTCTCATACGATTTACCAAGTAAGTCATTCACAATGAATTAACTGTATTTTATTTGTCATGGAAATATCTTAAGCATATGGTATTTTAATCGAAATCCTCAGCCACGTTTGAGAAAATCAAAAGTAACAAAACCTTTTTTATGTAACGGGTATTTTGGAGTGGGGAGACATTCGTTAAAATTTTCATGTTGCATCCTTGAAAAATACTGAACTTAAATACCAAGGTTTTTTTTTTAATTATACTGTTGGCACACGCACACGGTCTACGTCATAACGTGTATTTCCAGTGAAATCTCAACATCAAATTTTTGGGTGGAATGCAATACTTATTCTCTAATTACTATAGGTAAGCAGTAGAGAAGGACTTATCTCTGTGGTATTTTTCTCTGTGCCTCTGATGAACAGTTGTTGCCCGAAATATTATAGATTACATGTTGTGATAACGTTTTAATGCGACTTGTTTTTTTAATTCAACAGCCTAATTTATTTATTTTACACCTTAAATGGAAGATAAAATCTTGACTAAAATAGTACCCATATATGCCCATGCTCTAGACGAGAATTTTAAACTACGGTCAAACGCTCTAGCGACCACGGCCTCCAGGACCGGCATCCTAGTCGGGAATCCAACCGGGGACCTTGGAACTTGAAGGCTAGCATGTTAGCCACCATACTACAGAGGAAATCCCAGAGAGTTTGTCATTCTATAACGGGAAGGTCATATCGCGCGGTGAATGACTGAAACGGCGAGATAATACCCAAATGAGCCTGGCGTTATGCAGCTTAGTTATCCAATATTCCTCTTCTGAAGATTTAAAATAAAAAACAAACTGGAAAAGCCGTACCCATGTTAACAGATTCGAACTCTGCACCTCCTGAATGTTTTTTGAACCTTCAGAAAATTCCAGATGTTCGCCTTGAAGAAAAGCCCGTCAATGAAAGAATGAAGCAACAGCTTCTTTTCTGTTTCCTGCAGAAAGATAAAGAAGTCGGACCGAAAATACTCGATGGTAACCGCTATTGGCGAAAAGAAAGTCAACAAATGTCCCATGTAACAGAAACCTGTTGATGCGAAGCTATGAGAAAATCATTAAGATGCTAGAATTTCGATCACGTACTGAAAAGTAACAAAGCCCTCTCAAAAAAGAACTCTGATTCTGATCTTAAGAAACACTGTCTAAACCAATGTTTCTCAATGAACATGTATGTTTTGAAAATAAACGTACTCTCACCAAAAATACAAAGAGCAAAAGCATTAACCATGAAGGTTATTGAAGACAAAAGATAGCATGTTTAAAGGTTTTCCTTGTGGGTATAAGAGAATTATTGTGGCACAAACTCAGTTATTGAAATGTTTTAATGGAACGTTTTTGGTGTTTGTTTATTTACTGAATTGATAATCGATCAAAAATTCGGTTTCCTACCGAAGGGTAGAGCCTTTACTGTAAATCCAGCCTCTGGCAACGTGTCTTCTTACGTTATTCCTCCGTACATGGATCAGTTAATCTTCAAATTTTTCTTCATCAGGTACCTCCTCCCAAAACATTTTCCTATTTTCTAGTCCTTCCTCTACTTGATCAAATTTTGGAATAGTTCTTCCTTCAGCTTCCCTTAAACACACACGCACACATACATACACTTACTCTTGTCCATTTTGCACACTCCATTCTCCAAATGGTTTCAAATGCATCAGTCGTTCTCTCTCGCTTCGTTGCGATGTCAAAGTTTTCGCCCTTTACGATACTACATTCCATACAAAGCATTTCACTTAGTTCATTCTTCACAGATTCGTGGAAAAGTATTTTTCTATTGCCATTGTTAAAACAGTACTATTATGGACTGGTGTATTTAGTAACAATTGCAAACAAATTGCAAGATTTATTGCACATTATTTGAAGACTTGCTACAAGCGTGCATTGCAATACACATACAGGTACACAATAACACAACACAGAAATATTCTGGGGGGAGGGAATGCGCAAGTAGAGAAACTTTGATGCCGAAAAGCTCAACAATTAAGTTTGAAAACATATCAGTTTTCAAATAATGTAAAAAACGGGGATTATAAATGAGAAAATCATGGTTGCATGTTTGTTCAAAAGAGGAAAACAATACTGTCTCCAGGCTTTTGTGCATTTTTCTTCCCACACTTAACTCTTGACTGCTTTGGGGTGTCACTCATCGGGAAGGTTTAGAAAAAATATAAGCAACCCCCAATACACACACACACACACATACACAACCACACGCACACACAAACGTTACAAAATTCAGGAAGTGAAGCCGTATCCACCTTACTTCGAATTTCTCCATACTCTTAGGGTAGACATCTTAAATTTCAATCTGGTGCTTCTTTTGAATGAGTCGTGATTGCTCTGGTGAGTGTGAGAATTGAATTTTTGTTGCACCACTTCGTTGTTACCGTTATGGATACATGAAGGCACCAAACATTGAGAACAGAGAGAAACTGATGAGATGTTTTATATATTCCGTAAATGAAGTTCGAGATTAAAATTTTAAATTTGAATACATACTACACAATTGATAAAATGTTATGTATGTATATACATATATATCGCTAAAGCTGGTTTTTTACTGTTCTCGTATATTTCCCCCCTATAAATCTCTAAACTTTTAGTTGTCAGTATACGTCTTGATCTCATTCGTTCAAAGTCCATACATGTTTTATGTTTCCCTCTTAAGGCAAAAACGTTTGTCTTCCGAACGGGAGAGACCTTAACTTGACATGGCAATGAGGGAGAATTAGTATAAAGGAAACGCTCACATTGCAATCGGGTAATTTTCAAATCAAATTATATATACAGAAATTTGTACACAGTGCTATATTTGAAGGAAAACGTGTTTCCAGTTACAGATATCCTCACAACACTGTCCTGTTTCCACTGTTTGACAAGTGTTTAATACAAGGGAAAGCTTTTGCATTGCGTTAGTGTTGTAAATCAATGATATGTTCACTTTCAGTGAAGTTTCCCCATGAACAACACTCCGTGACAGTGCTGCTAGCGAAAATCATTGCTTGGCCGACGCAGGTTCATTTCCCTTTCAGGTCCAGCTACTTCGGAGACCTATTCAAGGTTAATGGCAAGGGCAAAATAAAGGGAATTTAACTGGTTGGTAAACCGCAGCTGCTCGAATGAGCTGCGGGGTATTGCTGCCGCAGCGACCGGCAAAAATTCGCTGTACTGGCGGTCGCAGCTTTGTGATTAATCTAATAGGCTGACTGAATTGGCATTAAAGTGCTAGAATTACATGGTAGAGTAATCTATACTTACTGGATTGCTTTTATAATGTAATGTTGATGCATACATAGGGATTGAAGTATATTCTCGGGGTTTTCAGAACGGAATTACTTCATAGAACTATCATTTTCAGTAAAATTACAAACTGTTTTCAGCTAGCTTGCGAATCATGGATCATTTTTAGGAGAGATTGAGGGATACGTTTTTGAAATGAAGGTCCCTGCAATAAATAGCGTTAAGGCGAATCCAGAATATATATATATATATATATATATATATATATCTTATTCACTTGACTTTCTCTACCCACTATCGTTTGTGTTTATATAGCTTCTACAAACTATTCTTGCGAAAGCTTAACGGAGATAAGCATTTGCAGAAATAGATTGCACATTTCGATAGATACAGGAATCCGAATCGATAACCCGATGTTTAAAAACCGGGTCGCTAAATGCTGGCTTGAAATTCAATACTGTTTCCATGATATCGTAAGGAACAACTTAAAAACGACAGCGTTTAAAAAAAGTGACAATGTTCAACATTTAGCCAGTAACAATGAATATCTCGGAAATGGCTGATACCACAAGTAGATGTTTGTCTATCTCTTAACGTATACTAGTTTACAAAATTATGCAAGTCTTTCTTAATAAAGACTTTACAGGCTATTCACAGAAATTCAAGATATGCGTCTCATTTTTCATTTGAATATCTTAAGGATGTTGTATTTAATCAAAGAGCCGTTTTTTATAAAAACGAATATTTCGAAAAACATATTCCAGGTAAACGTATGGGGGATATTTTTTTTTTTTTAAATCTTCGACTCGTGTCTTTGGAAGATGGCTGAACCTAAGTACCAAGTTTGGCATTTATCGGATATTTCGTCTTTGGATAATGCTATTCAGACATTCCTTTTTCTAAAAATGTTCTTTTTGGGGCTCGGGGGCTTCAAAACGTGTATTTTTGTGAAACCTCGATATGAAGTTTTTGGCTGGAGTACAATATAAGTAAGTTACAAAAAAGGGAGAAAGAGAAAGAAAATTTTGTCTATTACTATATCAGCGGAAGGGAGGGGAGTATAAATACCATCCTTTAAACCTGAATATGGCCTTTTCGTTCTTTTATAAATTGTAGAAAAGCACTTTAAACAACCAGTACTTTTCCTTGTTGGTGGTTAAGAAAGTTCAACCTCCTCCCGCGTTGCTTCGTTGCCCTATAGCGGGGCATATACAGTAGGTAGGAGGAGGTGAGATGAGACACCGGTCAGCCGGAACCAGAAGTGGCGGCACAACAATGATAGGGACCCTAAAGTTTCCAAATTGAGATGCCCCAACAGTCAGACAGGCAGACCGGGAACTCCACAGAGTCCAACCCCCGATTCGAAGGGGCGGTCCGTATATGCCGGCAACCAGCCGAAAGCCGAGGGACGGAGAGGGTTCACTAGAGAGCATCCTTTTTCTCCTGCCACGCCTCACCGAAATACCATCGCCGACACTTCCAACCCGAAACGGAACTAACGGGATAAAGGATGAATGAAATGAATGGAACGAAATGGAGGGACAGCAAATTCGGGGGCCGAAAGAAATAATTCCAGCATTTGCCTGCCGACTCGGAGCCACCTCGGTTGGCAGCGACTTTGCTCCACTGCAGAAATTTTATCAAATTCAGCCAGTGGTATTTAATACCCAAGATAGTTCCTTCCTGTGATTGCAGCAAAGCTAATAAAATTAATAAAATCTGAAACAGGTTTGATTGAAAGAATGGGGGACGTTTTATTTTATTTACACACTAAAATAAACGTTAAATGCAGTATTTTAACTATCAGATATGATCCAATCTTACTTCTTTAGATAATCATTATGTGAAATTAAAAGTAAATTGGGGTTTTAATTTTAACACTTTAAGGCAATAACAAAACATATTCAGTTTGTTTTTAAGCATTTAGTAAGAGACTAAAGATTAAACTAGTTTTAAACAATCAATAAAATGGAATTTAAGTGATGTACTGCTTGGTAACGCAGTTCATAGCGCGCGATACCACAAGTGTCTGGACCGGCATTCTTCCAACGTCATAATTGTCTAGCTCAAGTTGCGATTAGTGCAGATAAAAATATCTGATGTGTTACACTCACATGACTTTCTCTACTCTTGTACAAACTTATTTTTTACAAACGCTTATTCTCCATATGCTTCATGTTAATCGAGATGTTAATCTTAATTCTTGTATATGCAAGGGGAATTGCTAGCCTTTAAGCGATAGTCAAATATTTTAAGAGCTGGTTGCTATGTGGAGTATTCCATTCTCTTTGCATTACCAGGACAAAAACAAATGAATAACGAATTCCCATTTGGGAAAAAGTATAAGTATTGGAAATTTTAAAGGAATAACAAGCAATATCTCGAAAGTGGTTCACTAAACAAATCAAATGTATATGACATAAATTGTGTATTTTAACGCAATCTACATTTTTTGTGTAGTAAAATTTTGTCTGTCTCTTATGGTTTACCAGTTATGCAAAAGTCGTTCAGAACGAAGAACAGTTTGGAGACATTTCCAGAAAATTTGAGATATACATTTAATTTGTCATGAAAATATCTTAAACATATGATATTTTAATCAAAATCGTTAGAGCCATTTTTGAGAAAATTAAAATTTTCGAAAAATGTTCCATATAAAGTGTAATCTGGGGTGGGGGGATTCTCTTGAAAACCTTCGTATCGTATCTCTGGAAGATACTGAACCTAAATACCAAGTTTGGTGTTTATCCGACTGTTCGTTTCTGAGTTATGCTGTTCACAGACACACACGGACATGTTTCTAAAAATGCTTTTTTTGGATTCAGGGAGTCTCAAAACATGTATTTCCGGTGAAATCTCGGTACCGAATTTTTGGGTGGAATACAATACTTCCCCTACTTACTACACGTAGTAGAGAAAGTAACACTAAATTGTACGAAATGTTGCGCTTAAGAATGGAAATTTGAAATAAATGTTCTCGCATACTTCAATAAGGCTTGCCTTGATCATTGTTATATGTTATGGCACGAAAAGTGCGTAAAATGAATCTGTACCTCTTTCATTGAGAATAAAATGCGAGATGCACAAAATGTTTCTGCTTACTTTATCACATTGTTTATTCGTGCTTACTTTTGCACCTTCCCCGGCGAACAATAAAATTGCCCACAGTCAAATTTAAGCGTTGTTCTCCTAAAGCTTAAACGAACAATGCCAAGCGAATTTCCCGCCGAGTTACGTAATTACTAATGGAGAGCACAACACAGCGTAACAAAATAAGTACTATGAAATCAGAACGAGCTGTTCGTGAGGTAAGAGGGGACAGCAGACATAAATGGGGAGGCTACTTGCGCAATGGGCCTACGTAGTTACCTTTTGAAGGCCAAGGGCGATTTTTTAACGCTAAAGTGCACTGTTTCTGCGGTGCTTGAGCATTGCATGTCATTATACTATAAGGATGACAGAAGTTAAATCAACCTACTGCAACGTGAGATACTCGGAAATAGATTTATGAAGTTCTGCTGCCGATGTTTCGTGCTCAGATTTGTTTGTGGTAATCTCAAAGATTAATTTGATTTCATCAACTATTCCAATCACAGCCACGAATTTTATAGTCGCCAATAATATTGCCTCGGATATCGATAAACTGTCATCATATGCTTGCAAGGATGCTGTTTTATTCGATAAATCGTCAGCTCATTATTGAACCATAAGAGCATGCAATGATTAATAAGCTACGTCATCCAATTGTATGTTTAATCACTGCACATTAAAACAGTGCCAATTTATTGTATTCTAATTTTAGCTTATTTTAAGGTTAACGGTTTTCTCATTCCCACTGTTGGTAGCATTGGTTAGTACCTACTCTGGAACACATTTGATTGTTCAATTCAATTCTTTATTTAACCCATTGTTCACAAACATGACTTTGGCAAAGTCAGAAGTAAATCTTGCATATGAAACTATGTACAGAAATAAATAAAATAGGCATATATATATATATATAAATACAAAAGGAAAAAAATCATAATGGTAAAGAATAACTTAAAAACTAAAGCAAAATTAACAATAACAGAAATTAAAGTTGAAAAACACATTCTTATATACAGTTCACCTACCATTTGTCCGCTGCGTCTATACCAGGCAGGTCCCGAGACGGTAAGCACTGTCGCCACTGCGATAGTGAGATGGAAACCTTGGCTATGTTTTGGGCGCCTGTCCTTTCGGAGAGAGACTGCGGAATTGTCGGCATCATAAAATAAGATCCACTATTGTTGAAGCCTTAAAACTAAAAGGTCATACACTGAAAAGGAAGTGCTGGACTCTCTCAACCGGCTCCTCTTGTCGGAATGACATATTAGCCATCCCAATAGGCGCATCATCCGGATACATCATCGATCCAACAGTGAGAATGAAGCAGAATAAACAACAACCAGCTGAAGTACATACTGAAAAATGTCGACTCTACGAGCCTACCATCCCCTACTCCTTGAAGTACAATTTATCATCCATTGAAGTTATTGGATTGATGGTTTGGGGCAAGAGGAACCATGCCTAGACATTTTGCTGAGTTTTGCAAAAAGTTCAGTCTCAAGGCCAATTTCATGTACAACATTGCAGTTTTTGCTCTTAAAGGCTCAATCAAATTTATCCAAAATCATTTATTATCAAATTAATTTCATTCGTAGCATATGACTAACAGCAGAAGAGCCACACTTTTAGTAATTTCCCCTCTAAAATAGAATTTTACACTGTGTTCTTTTACTCGTAATTGGAATTTATTTCAGTGATAATCATGTTTTGTCTTCTTGTGCTATTCTTGTTTTTATACGATAATTTGTAAAAGTATTAAGCTTTGTCTGTTTGGCAGCCCCTACTTTTGGGAAAGCTGAAAGTTTTCTTTCTCAATAAAATAGTAATTAATATTTATTCATGTTTATATATTCATCCAAAGTATAAAAGCTACCACTTATACAGAATTTCTTCAATTATTTTTAAATCTACTTATTCTCTGTATTTCTTTCATCTCCTCAGGCAATTTACTATATAGGTAGCAAGCTGCATTACTTGGTTTAGTCTTACACAGTTCAATCCTGTGCATAAATTATTAGTGAAATTTATTATTAAATCTGGTTTCATAATTATGATTTGATTATTTGTTTTTAGATTAGTAAATTTAGTTCTTGCAAGCAATGTTACCTCGAATATATACAGCGAGTATAGTGTTAGAATTTTTAAACTTTTAAATACTTCTCTACAGGAATCTGTTTGCTTTAAGCCCAGCATAATCCTAACTGCTCTCTTCTGTAAAATAAAAATCCCCATATGTCCCCAGATCGATAGAACATAAAACAGATGTGGGTAAATCAATCCAAACTATCTTTAATGTTTTTATATTGGCTATTTTTGCCATATTATTTAAAACATATAAGCTAGAGCTAATTTTATTAGCAATTTTATCTGTGTATATCCCAAATCAAATGTTTATCAAGAATCATACCTAAGAATTTTGAATTTCTAATCTCATTTATTGGCTTTTCATTCACCTTTAATGTTATATAAGTAATATTCCTATTATGCTGCGTCTGGATAGCCATATAATTTGTTTTGTCAGCATTTATAATTAATTTATTAGCCTTTAGATACTGGACCACCTGATTAATATTATGTTTTGTAGTGGAAACTCTGGAAAAGTGTTCATTTAATATGCTGTGATCTAAGAGCTAGCACAATGGCGATTTGATTTTAAACAATACAAGTAAGAAAGTGTTAATTATTTATATAGTCAATTGCATTTTATTCATGGAATAGTCTTAATAAATCCGATTCAAGGTTACGAGTTTCATCATATAAATTCGTAACCGTTCTTGGGGTTACCTGTGATAATTACTTAACGTCTTTCAACCAATCAACGAATTTGTTGTTGCCCTATCGACCAAGGACTATCGAATTATATAACAGCGTGCTGCCCAAAAATCAGGAAATAAGTTTGCCTTTTTTCTCTTACGTTCATTTGTTATATTTCCATCTGATTTGATTCAAACATAAGCGCAAAAAGTGAATTTGCCTATATTGGCGCCTTAAATGCTCGTAGTTTGAGATATGCATCCAGTTCTGCTTGTAATAAAATACGAATGGCGATTCCAAATGAGATTTTATTACACTGCATAATGAATAGAATGTAATAAATGTATGTAATATGTAGTAATAAAATACTTACAGCTGATTTCAAATACAAGTTCGGCTGCTTTTAAGCAAATCGCTATCCCGGCAGCGAGTTAATACAAATTGAAATGACAGCAGTTTACACAAACTTCTAAGGACAGAAATAAAAAAAACATATGCTAACAGAATAAATTGAGTGTAATTAATGACGAGTAAACAATAATTATAAAAGTTGCAGCTATTGAAAACCCAAGTCTAACCTCTACACAGAGCTATAATGCAACTAATAGAATTTTTCTAATACCAAAGCTAGAAAAAATGATAAAACAGGAAGGATAGGCTCGATGGCTATGATAGGTTGAAGCTCAACCTTCCATTTTATTGGCCGGAGGTATTATGACGTAGTGTAACAGATAA
The DNA here is from genome assembly GCA_030765065.1 of Deroplatys truncata. NCBI lineage: Eukaryota > Metazoa > Arthropoda > Insecta > Mantodea > Mantidae > Deroplatys > Deroplatys truncata. The sequence continues at coordinate 102,844,490 of CM060985.1, forward strand.
CTCTCCATAAAATATACGAAGAAAGCAATTTAAAGCGTTCAAAGTAAAGTAATTCATTAAACCTGCATTTTTACGTGTATTAATCAAATCCTTTTTGTTAGAATTCATACTATAAATCGGGCAAAGAAATCAAGATGACGCTGTGAAGTAATACTAGCGATTGATAGTAGTACACTCTACTTAGGTCTTCTCCGTGACATCACAAGGTTTCCTCAAGGGCTTCACATGCACACAATGAAGGGACGGTCAGGAAGTTGTGTACATTATTTTATCCACGTGTTCAGATCACAAACTCCGTTTCTCGCTTCATCCACTAATCTTTATCTGGGCTGAGATTTAGGGCGCTAGAAGGTTGAATTATTTTTACTTACGTCTCCGGTAAAAAAGAAACAAAGACTAGTTTAGACCATTGCATATTTTATTCGTACGGCAAGGCTTTCAAGGTTAGAGAATAGAAACAAATTAAGGTTAGGTGGGGCAATTGCAGCCCAAATTTTTATTATTTGAAAGTTTTTAAGGATTTACATGAACACATATCCACAAATTTTACTAACGTGTAGAACAGCCTAAGAGATAAAAGATAGGTAAGTAAGAACACCTGCAATAACATTTATGCAGTTCGCTAGAAGGAGCACAAATCACATGAAGTTTCTTCTCATCTCTCTTCGTCCTGTTCACTCATCAGTTGTGTAGATTAGAGGTTAGAACAGTCCTAAGTTTAAACGCTATTGATTTCTTTTATCCACCCTTATTTGTTTCAGTGTACACTTCGTTTTGTGTGGATGGCGAGTACTGTGAATACTATTCTAAATAACAAACTTATGTGGGTGGAACAGCCTACGAATGCTAACATTTATTTTTCAGTAGTTATAAAAAGCACATTACTTTTTTCATAAGTATTAGGTATAAACTAGGTTCATGTTTGCAAACAAATCAGTATCACTTAGATGGCTCAGGATTCAGGTATGAATGAATGAATGAATGAAATTTGTCATTAATCACATACAATATGGTTTACAGTTATTCAATATAAACTTTCCTTCTTTTTTTCGTTAGATACCTTCAACTAATTTCTATCCTTGAGAGCTGTTTGTTTGTTCCTTTGCACCTTATACACACTAACACCCTGGTCATTAGTGTATAAGAATCCTGGTTAACTAATGCAAATTAACTAATTCTATTCCCTCCTTAATTTAATTTCTTCCTCCTTTCATTAACTGACAGTTCTATATCATTTCTCATGTCCTTTCTCTCTTTCTATTCCTGTACTTTTTATTTCCTTTGCTCTAAGTTCCTGTCCCTTCTAATAAACACTCGTATTCCCCTTGGCACCCTACCTTAATTTTCTTTTCCACTCCGTATTTTCCAAAATACTCATAACCCTCCATGTATATCACTGTTTTGATTAACCGAGTTTCCACCATTACTATAGATCACCTACATCCACACTTGAGCCAATTCCCCTTTGGAGGATTCATGCACCGTTTACCCACCAAGCTGACTGGCACTGTTTTTCGTGGTTTCCCTCAGTTGGCAGTTAAACACAGGGTTATACATATTCCATTATTATGAGCCTAAGACCCGCGGAATAAGAGATATGGAAACATAGTAGACGATGCCAGAAAACACTCTGTCCAGTATCATACTGACCACAGAATAGCAATTCCAAAAGTCCACATTCCCATTACGTTACTAGCAATGCAATAAGATGACCAGGGAAGTGACCGCCCAACTAGAGCCATCTAACATACACTGATTCAAACGCCACAAAGATCCTACAGTTGTAATATAACATCGCAGTTAAAGGGACGTTAAATAAGAAAACAGTGACTTAAAATTATTTCTGTCTCACGAATGTTAGCCAAGTATTCTGTAGTGTAGTCTGTCGACCAAGAATTTGGTCAACTTGAAGCTGTGGCCACAAAGTCAATATGGCCGAAAGTTTGGTCGACGATTTATGAAATACTTGGCTGATATCCCGTGAGACAATGATAAATAATTGTAAAGCAACAAATACTAAAATAATACCTGAATATTCAACCTTGTCAAAGTATTATTTACTCTACTACTTATCTATAATAAAGTAGAGGAGGTATTGCATTTCACCCAAAAATTCGATGCCGAGGTTTCATAAAAATATTGTTTTGATGCTCCCTTAATCCAAAAAATTCCCCATCTCGAACTACCCTTTAAATGGTCAATGGATTTGACTATCGCTTAAGCCTACTGTATTCCCTTTCCTACCCGTAACGAATTGGCTAATAAAACCATTTCCGCAAATGCTTATCCCGATTAACATGAAGCAGATAGAATAATAAGCTTTGTAAGATTAGTTTGTAGAAGAGTGGGTAGAGAGAGTCATGTGAATAAACTTAAGTTTGTTTAAAGCAGTTTCTACGCCCTCAGCAAAGTGGCTCACTTTACCGTTAATTCTATCGATAACGCTATAAAACATTATGCTTATTTATAGGTATATAAACATAAGGAATTGTCGATGCAATACCAGGTAGAAGAGTTTGTTCCATGTAGCTAAAGGAAGACCTTGTACATACATGTTTTGTTGTCTCAAGCGCAAATCTAGCATTTCCGCCTCGCACTGGCGAGCTAATTTCGAAATCACGCTTTGTTGATTTTAGCAGAAATTCTTGCAGAGTGCTTAGCTCGGCACAAGGAACTCTTGTGTGCGAGGAAATGTTGTGAAACAGGTGAAGCAATGCATGTCACATAGGCCCCAGTTTCATTATTCCGGTCATATAAGTACGAACATATATAATACATAAATATCTAGGTTTGTTATGTTTTCAGACAGGATAAGCAGAAACTGCCGTTTTCATAAGACAGTATGTTTGCCTTTTTAAAGCTAATCCCCGAACACTGAAGCTTTCTGTAACTTTCAGTACCGCAACCTTCGTCATTATTCCCGTATCAAAGGCAATTCTAGAAAAATGTAGATTACTACACTGATTTTATTATACAGCACAGACTTCCCAAAATGTTGTTGATTTTTATAATGGAGTCAGTATTTAATATGATGACATGTTTGGGAAACTACTGTCGAGGTGCGATCAGAGACCTTCATCACTAAGAGGGTATAGTGTTCAGAATTGATATTTTGAACATTCATTTCTGGATATACAAAAGGAGATATATTAAGAATCAAAACAACAAGGAACGGAATTTCATCATTTGTGTGCAAATTATATTTTGAAAACACATGCACAATCCTCATTTTTGAGGCGTATACATGGTTGATAAACTATAAACCTCGATTCAAAGAGGGGATTGTTGTAAATGTAGGTAATATTGAACATGAAAGAACACGTTGGGTTACTGTAAGGAAAGATGATGTGGCATATTACTTCAATAGTATTGGTAACTTAAAGCTGCCTGCCTCCTGAAACAGAACTACCAGGATAGTGTTAAAGTTTGTGTAATATATAAAGAAATCAGAATTTTAATTCATCTGTGGACACTGCGCATGCAATTTTTATTGGTATAAGAGCTGCTACGTCAAGTCTTTTTATTATATTTATGGACGCTTTTTAACTGCTGTGGTCCTTAGTGTCCCATTCTATATTCGGCTGAAAAACCAGTAATTTTGCTCAGAGGCCTATCAGGCTTGAGGTTCTTTCAAGTGCGTAAATCTACGACACGGAACCACTGGTTTTACTCCCTTTCCCAAGGAAGTCATACTAAGAACCTTTATGCCCGAAAAAATCCATCGCCCTCCGCCGGGTTTGAACCCGCAACCTCGACTAGAGGCTAGCATGATAGCCACTACACACGGAGGACGACTCCTGCGTCATCAAGATGAGTTATACGGTCACTATGGCTGTTATTAACATGCCTCTATATTTAGAAACTACAGGAAATTGTGAGGTTGCTCTTAGATTTTGATACTTTCTACTCGATTCCCAAAATCGATGTAAGCAGTCTATTTCATTACACCTGTAACGGCCAACCTGAAACTATTGAAATTCCTCATGGAACGTATAAGATTGCTGATCTCAATATGCTTCTCAAGGATGAACTCGGATTGGGCGAAGAAGTCTTCTTCAAATAATAAGACAATGAGGACTAATATTAAATATCTACATTTAATAAATATATTTTTCTAAGGACAGCTCTAAAGGCTCGCTTCTGGGATCCGTCGACAGTAAAATCATTTTTGTGATCTAGTGATTTTAAATATGTTCACCAGTTTCAATGTCATACGAATCGAGTGCAGTATTGCAACAGGTTCCCTCACTTATGGTAAAAGCGGACGCTCTTAACGAGTTTTTTTTCCTTCTGTTCCATTTGGATATCACATTTGGCAAGAACCATCGAATCCGATGTAACTATCTACTTATTATATATACAAACATTTACGCATTCGTTACAGGTATAAAAACGTTAAAATAGGCGAAATCAATACTCGGATTTTTAAAAAGCGGATCGGCTTTTGCGAAATTGAAATTCCATGTTCCTTGCATGACCAAGGAAAAACGAATAGTGACTTACAGCAGATCAGCACTGAACAATGTTTGTTTTGGTATAAAAATTATTATGTAATAAGACTACATGATTTTTTTTTAAAAAAAATGGAAATGTTCAACTATTGTTTCATACAAATAAGCCCTTATATTAGTCCTATCACTTAGAAATTTTAACAGTTTTTAAGTTAGCTATACGTGCACAAATTTCATAGCTATGGGTGTTGTATATTTCTTAGAACGTGTACCTCTAACTTGCTAAATTTAATGTTTTATGGCAGTAACCATGACTACCGCCTTCCCTTAAAATGGCATTGAACAACCTCGGAGGATGTAGGGAGAAAACTGCGGCCTCCTGTCCAAAGCCCCAGAATAACTAGATTCAAAACTTTCACGTGCAAACCCTTTGTGCATGGAGCACCAGAATAATAAGCGTTCTAATTCTGATAATGAAAACATTTTAAATATATCGTGAACGCGCGCGCGATTCTACCTACGGGCCCCGGTAAACACATCCTAGCCCGTCAGAACAATACTCGCGCAACGAACCTATTACGTGCCGCTTCCCCATAGTTTTTACTGCTCCAGAACATTCCTTTCGGCACATTTTAATAGTCTCCCCTTCGAGAATGTTTCACTTCGTATTTGGGACCTATAAGGGGCTGAGTAGCGCCCGGTTCACAGTTACGAAGTTAAGTGCAGCCAAGATGTCGAAGAGTTTGGACAGTTTAAAGTGGCCAGTGCCGAGTGCAGTTCAGTTTTGAGCTGTGACGCTGCAATTCAGTTGTGATTCGATGGATCAGTTGTGTTCTATATTGTGTTTAGCAATAACTGATGTTCTCATTGGTTACAATATGCTGGTTAAAATGACCTTTGGACAATACAAGCTAATGAAAATTATGAAGATTTTCACTAGAACTCGTTTTAGTAAAAGTCGTCTTGTAGACGAATGGTTATGAACAGCGTGAGCGTTTTAAGATTTTAAGATTCTAGGGATAATGCTTGTAAATCCGCGCCTTAGCGATAAGCAGGCCAGGATTCTGATGACATGTAATCTTACAATGGTTCCATCATAGGCATAAATTCTTATCATGGATCGCAGATTACGAAAATACATCTTTATTTGGTCATTTTTTATTTTGACATTTTCTATCAATTTTACGTCATTATTTTGTGATTTTTTCATGCACTTTGCTTCTTTATTGAGGGATTTTGTTTCAGTTAGACTGATTATATAGATTCTTTTACATTATTGACGTTTTATATAAGGATAACTTTTCAAACATCAGAAATTGTATTATTCAACTGAGAAATAAGAGTAATTTTGTGTATCATTTACACGCCATCTTGGGGGGAAAATATCATTCCTATTTAATGGTTCGTTGAAAGTGGAAAGGGTTGCTTGTATTATCTGATAACTCTAAAACGTTTATGCTATAGCTTCCTAAGACCTGTTCCAAAAACAATTGTCTGTTCAGATTTTTTTCAAACAAGAGCTTGAACAAATATATATCTAAATATCTAAAAATATCTAAATTCATATTATACCTGCATTTTCTGCTTGTATAGCAATTATATCCACGTATAAATTTATAACTTTTTGTACAGTGATTTTAAAAACTTAAATAAATCTGTTTTAGGTCATTTTTAAAATTATTATGTAATTTTTAAAAGGTTTATTTTATAGCTAATTTTTCAAACACTTATAGATCATCAAAATCCGGACCCTGACGATAAGTGTGTCGTATTCTAAAGCATGAAAGTTTCAGGGGAAATGCTCCGAAAGGCCCGGTTCAATTACTTGGACTAAACCACTTGCTTTCCAAAGCACACCTGATAATTAGCTCAGTAAATGGCTTCCTAGAGTAGGCAGGTACTGATGCAATGAGATAATCGTGTTTGGCTGTAGATGATGATCACATTTAGCTGAATGCACAATTATTGTGAGCCACGCTAGTGTGCCAATCGTATATTGCTTGCCGTAACCTACATTCCTTACACGTTCCGAAAAGACAATCGCGTGACGTAACGAGCAGCAGGGTTAGCTAATTTCACGAAATTGTCCATCTTCCGGCTTACTTAACGGCATTTCAACAGCAGCCGGTCATTCCGGAGTAATTCATACTTAATCAAGGGCAGGAAACCCGTTTGAAGCGGTAAGTAAATCCGTGATGAACCCACGTTTTCAGTGACCTCCGTGTTGCATTGGTCAGTTTGCGAAGCCTTCATGATAAATTATTAAACTTTAATGTAAATGTTATCCAACGAGGAAGCAGTATTACTGGGCGTTGCAAGGGTGCGTTCTGTAAACAAGGAGTTGAACATTAGGGTATAACTAGTTTATGAAGGACTTGAGGCCTATTTTCTCTGAGCACTATGGCGTAAGTGTCCAAAATTTAGTCCAGATTGCTCAAATGGAACAGATTTGTACACGAGGGTTTGAAATTGCAGAGGTTAGCCTACAATTTTCATTGAATGCTATAGTGCGAGTGGAGAAATTTGGATCCCGATTGCCCAAGCAAAGTAGTTTTAATGAGTTGAAAGCAATAAGGGCAAGTTTTGATTAGTTCCAGGCAGTATAGGACTGAAAATAAGTGTTAAAATATATTTTGGAAGTTGAAGGTAACCTATGATTTTTGGCGGTTCCTATAGAAAACTGTACAATACCTCATGTAAATAGGTTGAATGGTTGGTGTCGAAACTGCGGAGAAAGGCAATGTTTAGAATCTGAGAGATAGTGTGTAATTTTCGCCAGACTCTACAGTATGAAGTGTGCGAATGTAGTATATTATAATAAAAATAATTAGCAAATGGTTGAAAATAAGGTAGCGTAGCTTTCGAAAGTCGTAAGCAGCCTAACATTTTCGCTGGGACCTAAACCCTGTGTGTCAAGTTTTGACAGATTTCTCAAACGACAGATTTGTAGATATGTAAAGAGATGAAAATAGTTTTTTAAAGTTGTAAGGTAATCTAAAAATTTTGCCGAGTTCTACAACCCAATCATACAAATTTGTGTCCCGAGGCTAAGAGATGGAATTTTGTTTATTAGCGATTGAAAATACAGGACAAGGAAAAGTTTTCTTTTTTAATGTCAAAGTGCTATATGATAAAAATGTTTGAAATTTGTATGATATCTTAAGATTTTTACGAGGTTCCTATAGTATAGTTGTACAACAAATTTTTATCAAATGGGTTAAACACTGTAATTTCTACATAGGGTGGAGGGGGTTAAAATACGGTAGGTGCTTTAGAAAGCTTTAAGTTCACAATTTTCGTCCCAAAAGTGTACCTTTGTTTATATAAGGCATTGGGCGTTCTCTTGTACGTAAGAGGGTAGAAAATGAGGTCTCTAGAAGTTTTTAAAAACATTTGAAAAGCTTATTTTTGCCAGATTATAAAACCCTAATGTATAATTTTTCTCAATTATTCAAACGTATTCGTTGATAACAATATTCAACGAATCAGAGGAAATTGTACGTATGGCCTGAAAATTATAGAAAGTCTACCATGTAGGACTTGTAACGTGCCAAAACAAACCTCCTCTTCCTCCCCTCTTTAACTTCTTAGGTCATATCAGACGAGTTCTTGATATACATACGTAATGAAACAAATCCTCCGTGTTCTGGAGGTACCATGCTAGCCTCTAGTTCCCGAGGTTGCTGGTTCAAACCCGGCAGAGGGCGATGGATATATATATTTTTGGGGGGGGGGGGGCGGGGGGGCATAAAAATCCTTAGCATGGCTTCCTTCGGAAGGGAAGTAAAGCCGGTGAATCCGTGTCATGATTTACGGCACGTAAAAGAACCTAAAGCTTGATAAAGGGACACACGTGCAAATTTCCGGTCATTCATGCCCGATATAGAACGGTACGCCAAGAACCAAAGCTGTTAAAGAGCCTCCATAAATAAAACTGAATTTAGATTTTTTAATGAAATAGGAAATTCGTTCCAAAATTATAAGATGCGTCTGTTATTACTGATAAATCTTCGATCATGCAATTAACCTAAATTTTTCTATTTCTTTTATTTTCAAATTGATGGGCACATGATTGGACGAAAAGTTAGTTTCTCCAATTTTGTTTTTAGGTTTCATACTTATAGAACACTTCATAGCCACAAATAAGGAATAGCTCGTAAGTATTGGTATATTGGCAACCACGTTTGCTCAGTTGTTTTCTTATACAACGTAGTATTTTATGTTTTCTGTTTATTGTACTGGCTCCTTACGCATTAATAATGTTCTTCAGAAGTTCTTAAATACACACATTTTAATTAAAATACACAAGTTCCTTACAATCAGCCGGCTAAACCTTTCAGTTCTGTATCGCGAAATACGCATTTAATAACCAAAATCCTGTGTAAGGAATCGATTGGTGGTATTTCCATTTTCTGGAACAAACCAGAAGTAGGGGTACTCGTGGTAAACTTTGAAATTTTAAATAGGAACATGATTTGTTTAAGGTATCATTGGATAGTACTTTTAAAAATGAAACAAACTTTTGCCAAAACTTTTTTTCTATCTTCTAATGTTTACTCACAAATGAACGATAAGACTTCCTCGTCAACATTTTGCACCAGTAACTTGATGGTGTTCCTCTGGATGTACGATTAGCAATGTGGCTTCAACAGGATGGCTGCCCGGCTTACTGTTCAGTTAAGGCTCTGTAAGTTCTTGACCAGTTGTTTCCTGAACGGTGGATTGGACGAGGAGGATCAATAAGTTGGCGGACCCGTTCTCCTGAATTAACTCCAAACGACTTCTTATGGGGAGAATTAAAGAAATTGTCTACCAGGTGTGGCCTACAACTAGACAAGATGTGAAAGAAAGAATTCGAGCAGCCTGTGCGTCTCTCAGCAGTGATGAACTTCTCCGTGCCATCAATGATGACAGTAGTAGATCACAGCGTTGTGTAGCACAGGGTATTGGACATTAGGAACATTTAAGAGTGCATGTTCCTAATCATTACCATCGGTACGTACTTCGTACTTCCTTTGTAATATCTTCAATATTTCAAAGATTGACTTCAACCATATTCAGAAACCACCTGTGAAGGCTATTTAGTGTATGGTCAAGATGTATTTCTTTAAAGCAGCTAAATGTTGATTCCTGTAGTCGTGAGCAACATCGACATTCACTGCTTGAAAATAAAACACAAGTGTCATAGTGATGCGTAACGTCAAATTATGGTATATTTGGAAACTTCCGGTACATACTTAAATTGAATTAAATTGAGTTTTATTTATGGACGCTCTTTAACTGATAATGCTTCTTACCCGTTCCATATTGGGTGTGAAAAACCGAAAATTTTGCTCAGAGGCTCCTTTATCAGGCTTGAGGTTTTTTGCGTGCCGTAAATCGACGACACGGGAGTTCTTTCTTGATTTAGTTATAGAAAATCCTCCAATTCTTTAAATAAAACATTATTTATACAAATCAAGAGCTCCCTACATTCAACTGTTAAATGCAGGATTTTACACGTGGCAAAGTTTCAGCAGCTATTCAGAAGTCGCGTTAAGCTTCATAAATAAAGCTTACTCCGTATTTAAATGGCTAATTTCTATAAATTTCAACCAATTTATTTGAAATGTTTATCACAGATTTTCCAACATAATTATAATACAAATTTAATTTTTGTTTCCTATCTACCTAACCTTTCAAGAGAAGAATTTCCCAAAAAGGAATATCTGGTCAAATGTAAACTGTTTCAGATGAGGAAAATATGAAAAATTTAGACTTTTAAATGTTGTTTCTCAAATACATTTATTTACAATGAAAGATAAAATGTTGTGAAAAATTCCAACTTGTGTTGGAAAATAACATGTCACAAATTTAATTTTCTAAAAATCCACCACGTATTAAATTATTAAAACCCTAAATCCAAAGCTATGCTTGATGATGCAAAGAAAAGGCTATTACGTTCTCTTCATCTATTGTAAAGAACATACTGAAATTTGAATAAAAATTGCATAATGAGGAATGTAAATACTTCATAAATATCACAGCTATTGGAATGCTAAAATCAGAACGTAGAACCAAAAACTACAAACAGAATAAATACTAAAAATCTGAAAATCTTACTTTTTTACCACTTATGGACAAAATGTTATAAAAGGGTTACCTTAAACGATGAAGGGCAAAACTTGCAATTGAATCCTGAATACACAATGGATTTTTATTTCCTATCAAAAATTTAAAGTGACTTTTTTTTTAATTTTTTCGATAACTTGGTATCGAGTATCTATAAAGGAACGTTCCACCTTCCAGCTAGGAATATGACCCGATACCTCAGAATTTAGAAATCGCCACACTCACTGCTATATCGGAGAAGGAGTCTTAAATGATGTTCCGAGGATGTGACACAAATCCTGCCTATAGAAAGGCAAAATATAAATAAGCAAAATTAAAATCTCCAATACTTGACATACTTGCATATTTCTAGCTCAGAGGACGTTGAAAGCGTGTTCGCATGTACCCAGCGCCTGTCGGAGTAGAGTAACTGCAAAACAACTCCGTAATGCAGTGGTGGTATATGCGTACAGGCTACGAGATAAAAGTAGACATCCCAATGACTATGTGAAAATCAACTATTTGCCAATTACTTGTCAAGACGTAGACAGTAAACACATGGCAGAGGGTGGCCACACGCCTCGAATTTCGCAGGACAGCCCCGCATTTTGAAAATAAAAAATTGTCCCTCGCGTGACGACACTTATTCCGAATTTTTGTTTAATCCTTGTCTCCTGTTTCTGTAGTCAGGTTTTCGAATGTTTCGACAATTAATTATGCGCCCATCAACCAGTGCATTTGCTGAACGAACTTTCAAGTCGGGGCAAATGTCGTGTTCAGGTATTAGAAATGGCTTGCATAGATACGCTTAAAGTAGAGCTTAAAGTAAAGATTAAGTAATTAGTATGGTATATAAAGACTTATTTCTATGTCGTACGCAGTGATTAAGAAATTCTAGTATACAGAGGAAGTAACAAGAGATACTACACCTTTAAACAGAAATAATGAAATTCAGACCTACGTACTTTCAGAAATGCATATATAGACCAACAATAAAACAGTTTTGATCTTTGTAGTTTTTGTTGCATACACAATATTTACTGTTTTTATTTGTTTATTATTTTTTTTGCGAAATGTTTGGGTAGGCCTGAATTAATTACTTTCTCTACTACGTATAATAAGTAGGGGAAGTATTGCATTCCACCCAAAAATTCGATACCAAGATTTCATTGGAAATACATGTTTTGAGGCCTCCCGAATCCAAATAAAGAATTTTTGGTGTCTGTGAACGCCATACTCAAAACGAAAAGTCGAATAAATCCAAAATTGATATTTACATTCAATATCTTACAAAGATGCGACACGAAGATTTTCAACAAAATCCCTCCTCCAAACTACACTTTACATGCAACATTTTTCGAAATTTTTGGTTTTCAAAAAATGGCTAACAATTTTGATTAAAATACTTTATATAAAAGATTCATGACAAATCAAATATATATCCTGAATCTTTTAGGGAATAGCCTATGAAGTTCTCTTCATTCGGAAGGAAGTTTGTATAATCTTGTATAACTGGTAAACGTTAAGCGATAGACGAAAACGTACTACACAAAAAAAATTATCTTTAAAAAACACATTTTATGCCGTTTCTGAGATATCTGTTATTAAAGGTTCGAATTGTTCATTTCTTGGTCATTCTCTTAAAGTCCTTTCAACACTCAGTTGTTTCTCGCGACTGCATGGAAACAGTATGGAATTTTAAGGCCAGCATATAGAGTCCTGCTTTTAGATGGAAAAATAAGCTTGAGTAAGAATAATTTGTGTACGCACTAATAAACGGTAGAGGTTAGAGAAAGTCATGTGAATGTATCACATCAGATTTTGTTTTATTTATTATGTTTGTTAAAATGTGTTCTCCTCGGTATTTCTAATGGAATAATATATTGTAAAGCTGTGTAATAAAGCTTCCTGTTCGATTGTCTCTGTGGTCTGGTGGTTAGTATGCTGCCCTCGAAATCCAGGGGTCCCAGGTTCCCGGCTGGAGGATGGGAACTTTTCTTTAGACAGAATTATTCCCCGTCCTCCCTAAGTTGGAAGTATGACAGAGGGTGTGCATGCGCGTGTGCGTGTGTAAAATGCTTATAAATCCAAAGATTAACAGACTAATAAACGAGTGAACAGTATTGCTGAGAACAGTTGTTCCGAGGACAAAGCCGCCGATATGACTTCAGATGTTAAAGATGTTAAGTAAATTAAAAAGAAAACAACTTGTTGATTTATAAAATATGAAAGACTACTAATTTCACGTGTCCCTCAAAATTCCCCCCTTTTTAGGGAAGGGCCAATCATACCCCTCCCTCTCTTATGGAGGTGGTCACCCCATCCATAGGTTCTACAAAGATTACGCGAGTTCACATATCGTCAATACTTCATCCAGATTAGCACAATGTGCCTGAAGAGGCTTTGAATTAAAACCGAATGCAGAAGTCTGCAACATGAACACGTGGTGAATATTATCAGTGCAAATAGTTACGTAACAGTAATGTCGCTTTGAAGTTGAACCACAAGGTCACGGCTCCATCTTCATGGGATTACGTCATCGCTGGGATCCTCGCAGGCAGGCCGTCAACCTCCAGACGAGCAACAAGACTGTTTCCTGTTCCGGCACTCTTCAAACTACCGCTCCCGGAACGCTACTTGCACAGCGACCGGATTTTGACATCTGCAGCTAGTTAACATGCAGTATTACTGAAATACAAAGACTATCCGAGAATAAGCGAAAATGCAGTTCAACTCGGATGTATATCTTCAAGCAGGTGGAGGATGTAAACTTTGTAACGTAGATAGTTAAATAATGTAGTGTTTTGAGGGAGATAGTTCGTACACATTGTTATGTAACCTGTTAACCGAAAAATTTCATTATTACTGTTTTTCATAATCCATTTTGCTACACATTCTCATACCTATCATACAGTTTCCTTATATATATAGTTCCTTATAGTTTCCTTGTACTCCGCACAAGTGCGACATTTATGAAAAGAGTATCAACGCATTTCTCATATCTTAAGACAATTTTATTCATAACATTAATATATAAGTATGGCATTTGTAAAAGAGTTTACTGGTTAAGTCCGTGCTTTTGTCACATAACTAGTGCAGTATTCAGCTATGTCTTTCTTCCTGCTGTCTAACGACCGACTGTCCACCATTGAACGAGAAAGCAAAAACCTTGTTGTTAGAATTATAACCGCTCCTCCCTAAATCAGACGGCGACCTTGCGTTTGTTTACATAAACCACCATCAATGACAATGTATGTACATTTTAGGTCCTTGTTTTTATTTGGATCCAACAAATTCTGGAGTTGCTCAAAATAATGAAAAAACTGGATTTTTCAGTCTGGTTCTACCTTTCCTACTCTCGTTTCTATTTTGCTGTACTAACTAGATCAATTGAGTTGAAGTATTAGGATCTGTTATCTTAATCACATATACGATGCTGTTGCTGTTCTTGTCTTTTAAACCAGCCTGCAAGGGGGTTCCGAAGTTGGCCGTAGTTTCAGTATAATTTGTGTTCCATGTAGTCTTTTATCTTGAAAGTGACAGAATCAGTAGAAACATTTATTCACTGGTCGCAGAAACCAGGGTTGTCTGTACATTAGATATGTACATCTAATACTTTCGTTATGAGATTCATCAAATCGGAAAGTGGTCGTTATATTATGTCTTTCTTTTGTAGAAACGAGTACGAGATAATAGAAATGCTTTCAATAATAGTTATATACATTATTATGGGTCGACAGGTTGTATGCTTCCGGTGGACGCCATGGTTACACACGAAACTATCCACATTAAACAGAAACAAAATTAAGCCAGAATACATCTTGCACAAGTAACAAGACAAACGCACTGTAGCGGTAGCTGTAAACGATAACATTGGTCTTCACAACCTGCTACTGTAAACAGCGTCAACATCAGGAATATATTGTTCGTTCAGAGTCTTTTGAGACAGCGTATAGGCGAGGTAGAAAACCGGTTAGTCGCGGCGAGATTGGCCTGTTGTGGTGATTCTTTGTAATAGCTACCGCATGGCCTCGCGAATTTCTTATCTATCATTTCTACTGTCTCAAAAGACTCTGAACAGACAATACTTTAAATTGTGGGAAAAAGAGATAAGGCATCGACCGCTGCTTTGGCCGAACGTGGCGGAATTAACAAACTCGCACACGCCAATGAAGCAGCTACCTGATATTACATGGTGGAGGAACTTCGAATTTAAACCTATCTATAGGGGGGGGTAAGTGCTTCAGCTGCTGTGATGCGAAAGCTGCGGACACCTAGCACTCATGATACGACTTTGACGTTACCAGAAGTACGTCGGGCCGAACACCTGAGCCCTCCTGTAAGGGAGTTGTTCGAATTGATTTAGACTCGGCGGGGTAGTAGTTTCTGACATCCATGGGAGATTAGGCACGTCAGGGCGAATCCCAGACGAGGTTTCCTCTCCGGCACCCACCTGGAGAACTGTAGACGGTATGCTAGACACTGTCGCCCTTACCGAGGTTGTTCGGTAATCCTCCCTCATGGGTTGACACGCGTAAATGGTGTACCCGTTTTCGTCCCTGACCCTAAATGGAAAGACCCACGGAGAAGAGCCACTCGGAAGGCAAGGAACGGGTAGAGGAACGGATCTGGGTTGCCGACTCATGCTGGTTGATGTCCATACGAAGTTTGGTATTAAAGACTTTTCGTTTTCAAGTTATGCTGTTCTCACACACACACACACACACACACACACACACACACACACACACACACACAGACCTTTTTTCTAAAATGCTTATTTTGAATTCGGGGAGCCTATAAACGTGACATCTCTAAATAAATCTCTCTCTCTCATTCCTTCCCTCTCTCCCTATCAAATTTATGGATCGAGTGCAATACTTCCCTTGCTACCGGTAAGAAGTAGAGAAAGTAATAAGCTTTTGTAAGAAAAGTTTGCAAAAAATTTATTTCCGCTGTTGCCTCCGTTAGCTGACACGGACTCCACCTCCTGAACTAGACAGTGTTTTGTTTCAACAGAAAGCCATTGAAACATGAAGAAAACAGACAACAAACGCAATGCAGTTTCATCCTTGAGAAGTACATTCACCCACATTTTATTTGGGGAAGCCTTGATCATAGGCGTTTCTTGCGGAACCAGACACAGCAGGTTAGCGGAACGTGCCTAAAAATATTCATTAAACAAAAGTGTGTGTCTAATAGGGAGCATGTGACAGCCATCGTGACGTAAGAGAAGATGCTCACGTGCAACCTGTCGCAAGTGGCTGTGTGCCAAACAGGGCCACAGCTGACCTGCATCGGCTCAGTAGACACCCAGCGCTCGGAGCTGCACAACACGCTCTAGTTGCCGAGTACAGAAACCTAAGACTGTTACAGAATGAGTAAACTAGTCTACCTCATGTGAGTAATTCTCATATATGCTTTAACACCGACAGGTGCGTGTGTGTATGCGTGGTGTGTCAGACATCTTCCCGATTTTCAGTGAATTTACCCTCTTAGATTAATACTTTAAAAAATATATATTTCTAGAAAATCTGGATAAAACATCTTTTGAGGAAACGTTACACTTATGTAGAATAAATGTGTGAAAGTATTTTACCCTTACCATGTATGTTGCATGTTACATTTTATTTATTTATTCATTCATAAAGGCCCTAAAGAGTCAAGACTCGCATTAAGCACAGTACAAAGACAAGAATGTTAGCACATTGGCAGGAACAACTTAAACAATGTTATAACGGACATTTAATAATGTGGACATTATTCCGTATGCGGGTAGCAGGTATGGAATTTTAAGAAACCTATGGAATCGGAATTTTTTAATACGAAGAGTTGATTGTGTAGTATCCTGGGTTCTGAAATTGTGTAGGAGTTGTTGCTTTATCGAAAATATTGGGCCCTTCTTGGCGACCGCTTAGCTTTTGCGGAAATCTTGTGAGAAGATATTGCGAACATGATGGGGAAAAAAAATATGGCTTACGGAATGTCGCGAAGCAAGGAAAATATAGCTAAAGTGGATCATTCGAGTTTAGACGTCCAGATCCTACGGCTACGCCCTGTCGTCGCTCCGCAGCTGCTCCATTCCTCTCCTAAAAAAACATCCCTTGGCTACGCTTTGAGGCTGAGAATCCTCAATCCCTCGGCTACGCCTTGCGGCTTAGGGCCCTCGATATTACAATGTTGGCAGCAGAATGTCAACGACAGCAACACTAACAGGATGCAAGTGCATGTGTTACCTGTTGATGGCGATAGTGCTCACTACCCACATACGGAATAATGGCAAATGTATTATTATATAGTACAAAATATGTGTTCTTATAGCATATACAGAGTGTCTCAAAATGAGTATACACTCTATGAAACACTATTTCTCAGCAATGAAATGAGACAAATAAAAATTTTGTTGTGTTATATTCCTTAAACCCGTACATGTTCATTTCTGCCACAGTACACTCCCAACAACGACGTTTTCATACAAAAACCTGCATGGCTACATCAACAGCTATGTTATTCCTGAAACTTCTCTTTTTTTCCACACCGCCCTTTCAACACATCTTGCACCGTTCCATAGACTTCAAACTTTTCTCGGATTCTTGTAACTGTTAACCTTGGTGGTGGTGGTGGTGGTGGTGGTGGTGGTGGTGGTGATATATCAAATTCAACCCTCCAACGCCGTTGAACCTCGACATTCTCCACTTTACAATAGCATTTCAGTTCCCACTTTCATTGAACGATAAACGCACCGCCATGTTTGTTTATACGCATCTGAACGTTTTCCTGTACTTTCCATTGCCTTCTGAATCATAAAAACAAAAATTGTATTTTTGTCTCATTTCGTTACTGAGCAATAGTGTTTCAAAGAGTGTATATATCAATTTTAGACGCTCTGTATATATTTAACAAGATGAAAAATAACAAGTAATTAATCATTACTTTCATAAAGTAATGCAGGATTTAAATGATTAGGATATTGCACCAAAAGACTACAAAACAGCTTAGAAAAACTAAACAAACTTCAACCTAAATATCTAGCTCTTACTTTTTTATGCTAATAGATTTCCAGGTAAAATAATTGCATTTTTGTTTGTATTTGTTAAGGGATGTAATCTGTTTTAAATCATTTGGGAGGTGATTGGATTCTAGAGTGATTAAGGTTAAAAGTGCTTTGGATCCATATTTGTTTGAATCATTAGTGCATTTAATGAAGTTGCCTTTCAATTTGTAATTGCGCCTTCTAAGAGTGCTGTGGTATTTCTCACTGACGCAGCAGGATATGTTCCTGGGGGAAGGGGGGTTAAGGTGAAAAGATCCAAAATTGATAAAATCATAAATGTGGATCTTTCTGTTATTAAATCCTACAAACCTATTTAATTCGATGCTGCTTTTATGGCTGTAAGCCTAGCTTCCTATAAAATCTTAGTAAAAAGTTGCAAGTTTTACCTGCATTAAAGTGAACAAACCGTTCAAAAGAGGGTTCGGGAATCTTCAAATACTAAATTAGCTGCAAAGGAGCAGAAAAAAAGTTGGAGGGTCTGTATGCGTACTAAATGCTCTTCAAACAGCATAAAGTCAGAAAGTGTTATTTTTCCGTTATACGAGGTGCGTTCAAGTTGTAAGGTCTCCGATTTTGTTTTCTCTGGAAGCAGGTAAAAACGTGCAGCTTGGCTTAAAATACGCTGGCACTCTTTGTGAATGCGTGACTGAGACAGCATCACTCTATGGTGCACAGGACCCTAGGGGCTGCAGTCAGAGTGAAGAGTAGTTTCATATTTAAAATGGGGACTTTCTCATTGCAAAAACAGCAAAAAATCATTCGTTTTCTCCACTTGCGTAATGTTACACCCATTAAAATTCAAACCTAGTTAAGTGAGACATGAGGTAATGACGTCATGAATGTGAAAAATGTGCGTTCGTGTGTACGACAGTCCAAAGAAGGCCGAACGTCGTGTAAAAACGAAATGATACAACTTTGGCCTCGCACTGATGCTAAAGAATGCTTCATAGCTGATGATGCTACACAAAAAGTTATATCAAATAAATTGTATCTTTTAAAGAGATCTACATTTTCTGTGTGGAACGTTTTTGTCTATCGCTTAACGCTTACTAGTTATACAGGATTATACAAAATTCCTTCCGAATAAAGAGAACTTCACAGGTTATTCCAAGAAAATTCAAAATACACATTTCATTTGTCATGTAAATATCTTTAATATTCTAATCAAAATCGTTTGAGCCGTTTTTTAGAAAATCAAGTATTTCAAAAAAATGTTTAATGGAAAGGATAGTTTGAAGCGGAGGATTTTCGTGAAAATCTTAGTGTCGCATCTTAGGAAGCTATTGGACCTAAATACCAAGTTTGGTTTTTATACAACCTTTTGATTTTGAGTTATGTTGTTCAGGTGCGCGTGCACGCGTACACACACACACATACACACCCAGACCTTTTTCTAAAATGGCTTTTTTGGATTCTGGGTTCCTCAAAAAATTTATTTCCGTGAAATCTGGTATCAAATTTTTGGGTGGAATGCAATACCTTCTTTATCTACTGTATGTTATGTATGTATGTGGTAGAGAAAGTATAAAGTTAATATGTCTGGAATTAATTTTAAAATACGCATTAAATTTTTGTACACATAACATATTAAACTCTGACTGCTGTATTAAAATTTAAAATGATTCGAGCTGAAATTGGGAATTTTAGAAATTTCACAGAAGAGTATCCTTAACATTTTACATGCCTTCACTACTGCAGAACCCTATTAACGCCGCTTTGTCGTAAGCATGAAATGCTTCACAAACCACTGCATATATCAATTTGAATGACTTATTTCGAGACTTTTCAAATTTAGTTTAAATATGTACAAAATTGAGTTCATATGGTAAATCTGCTCAGTAAAACTAACATTTTGTACCAATAGCTGCATCTATCAATTTGAAACCTTGTGTTATAGGAATATGTTATATGTACATTTCGAATCTGGCTTAGAAAGAAAAAATTCTGATGCGACAACATTCACATGACTTTCTCTACCTTCTATCGTTTATTAGTGGGTATACAATCTATTCTTACTAAAGCTTATTTTTTCTATCTACTTCATTTTAATCCAAATAAACCTTTGCAGAAATAGCTACATTACACATTTCGTTATAGATGCAAGGGAACAGCGATAGTCAAATGTTTAAGAACTGGACGCTATACGCTGACCTTAAAATTCTATATTGTTTCCATGTAATCGCGAGAAACAACTCATTGTTGACAGCACTTCAAGGGAATGACCAAGAAATGAACAATTAGAACTTGTAATGTGGATATCTCAGAAATGGCGCATATCGCAAAAGTCTTATTTAAAATAAGTTGTGTGTTTCAAAGAGATCTACATTTTTGTGTAGTACGTTTTCGTCTACCGTCTAACGTAAACCCAGTTATATAAGATTATACAAAATTTATTCCAAATGAAGTGAATTTCACAGGGTATTCCCAAAAAATTCAATATATACATTTTATTTTGTAATGTAAATTTCTTTAATATATGGCATTTTAATCAAAATCGTTTAAAGCAATTTTTTATAAAATGAAAAATTCTGAAGTCTTCCATGTAAGCGAGTCTGAAGTGGGGATTTTCTTGAAAATCTTTGTGTCGAATCTTTGGAAGGTATTGGACATAAATGCCAAGTTTGGTTTTTATCCGACTTTTCGTTTTTGAGTTATGTGTACACAAAAACACACACATGCACACACACCTTTTTCTATTTTTTTTTCTTATTCAGGAAGCCTCAAAACATGTATTTCCGGTGAAATCTCGGTATCGAATTTTTGGATGGAATACATTACTTCCCCTACTTACTATACATAGTAGAAAAAGTAAAAAGGTTATTTATAGTTAGCCTCTTAAAAGTCAATTTTAGGCGATCCACTGTAATACGGGGTTAGTACTGTATAGGCTCTAAAGTCTATGTGCACTAGGTCTTCCTCTCCAACATAAGGGACACTCCCCTGTATAAAACTATTTCTCTGACCTTTAACTTCCACGCTCCAGTTCTTGCCAATGCTACGCCCTCTGATTCCTCCTTAATATCTTTATTCACTATTTGGTATTACCAGAAGTACTAATGCAAAAAAGTTCAGTTGAGCAGAGAATAACCCCAAAGACTTGTAAATTTACTGTTGGTGGTAAACGCCATATTGGCTAAATAAAACTTGAGGAAAAATTACTTATTTGTATTTCCCTTTTTTGCAGATTGACCATCGCCTAACTACGTGACATTTCAAGTGCCTCGTCCAAAATGGCGGTAGTTCTGCAGCTCATCGACGACTTTCATACGATGCTCGACAAAAATGCGGGTAAGTTGCTTTGCAGTTACCTTAATTCCAAAAGCAGAGAAAAATGCTGTGAGAATTAACCTGAAATACTTTCCAAGCTCATGACGTTTTCTTGGCATTAAAACGCGGAAGTACACGTTGTTGTGAATCACAAAATTCCGTAGAAAATTCAGGGTCGCTAACTTGCATAATGTAACTCGTGTCATATTTGCAAGTTAATATAAATACCTTTTCTGTATACTACAGAGCAAGACTGCACTTGAATTAGTCACAGATCGTTTAGGTTGGCAGCACTGCACTTATCGTCACTCATCTGTTTTCATATTAAGCCAGATATGTTGTATTTAAACATTTGAAGAACCAGTGCATAAACAATCCTACAAGTCCTTGCAGAATTTCTGAAAAAGATACACTTCTTTTTTTTTTTTTTTTTTTTTTTAACTTTTCAATTATGTAAAACTCTTTCTAAGCTAATGTGGATTCGCTGTATTTTTCTGTATATGTAGTTGTATTAATATACGGTTTTGTGTCACTATTTAAAGTTTAGAGGAATTTCTCATATATAGGACTGGAAAAAAAATACTAACTTGATTTAAGAAGCTATATTTTTATATATAACAAAGCAATTAAACCTATTGGAAAGGTAGAATCAGATGACTGAAAAATTCAATGCCATAGCCGGGATTTGAACCACGGATCTCCCGGTCTCCGTCCGGTTGCTCTAACCACTGAGCTACCATGGCAACATGCCGACACGACATTAAATTCTCCAGCTGATTCGCATTTTTCCCGGTAAACCACAAGGAGATCTCAAATTGTTTTAAGATGCCATACCCCAATGGCGACTTACATTTGTTGTAAGTACTTTAAGTTCCGGGCTTTATAGTTGCAACCACTATTAGGTCAATTAATTCCATTATTGGCATTGAATTTTTCAGTCATCTGATTCTACCTTTCCAACCCTGTCCAACACACGGCTTGTGTGAAAGAACAATTAATTCCAATTAAACCTATTCATTATAACATTCAGGATGGAAGATGATCTATGATATCCTTTTAAACTATGAAAAAAACGCGTTGTTTCGAGTTTTTTTCTTAATTTTATTCCATAAAGCTTTTCGTTCTTAAGGTAATTACTATTTTATTATGCACAGTATTGCAACACAGTAATTCACTTTACATTCAACAGATTTACTTTGAATTGTTCAGCTTCTGCTGCTATACCAACGAACAAATAAACACTACTGGCATACAAATAAACAGAAAACTACACATGATTGTAATGTAACATAAATATACGGCATATAGAATTGAGGGGGGCATTTACAATATTACGCAAATTATTAACAGGAACACTTATTTATAAAGGTAAACAAAAGCTTGAGAAACCTAAGTTACAAGCTTATGCTTCCTTTCTTTGTGAATTATAAAACTCTGTGAATAAATAAAGCAAGGCAAGAACAGAAAAACAATTAGGACATCTTTTAAATCGTTCAAAATGTGCACCCTTAGCCAACACACATGCTTCACAACATTTTCTGAAATTCTGCTGCACTACGAAATACGTCGGGTTGTTGTTGTTGTTTTTAATTTCTTCTTCTACTCGCAGTATTCTTTCTTTCAAGTTTCCACATCAGACGCTTCTGTAATGTATATGCGAGTTTTCATATCGCTCCGAAGGAAAAACTCGATTGGATTTAGATCTGGCGATCTTGGTGGCAATCTTATTGGTCCTTTCCGAGCGATCCAGTTTTTTACGTAGGTGTTGCGTAAAGGCCAAACACAACCCTACTTTTGTGCGGAGGTGCGCCGTATGTAATAGCCACATGTCATTTCTTACTATCAGGAGAACATCCTTAAGCAGAACTGGTAAAGTTTCTTGAAGAAATTGGAGATACGTGGCTCCTGTCAAAACCCGAGGAAGAATCCACGGACCGATTAATGTTGCCTATGATTCCTGCCCAAACATTTACAGAAAACCTTCCTGAAAGCTTATAATGTCTTATTGTGTATAGATTGTCCTAAGCCCAGATATGTGCATTATGGTAATAATTGGTTACTCCGTTAGTTGCTTCATCCATTTCAAGAATTTTAAGGGGAAACTCCCCTCCTTGTTGAAGAAACATTCTGAAAATGCTAACTTTGGCACATAATCTGCTTTAGAGAGATACTGGATGCGCGAGTATAAGGGCGTAGCAATTCTTCTTTTAATGCACTCGAAACAATCCAATGGGATACGCCGATAGTGCGAGCTTATATTACGGCTGATGCTTCCAGGATCTTCTTCCACAAAGTGAGGGATTTCTTTAGCCAACTCCTTCAACATGGGGAGATGCGGTTCTTGTATCTAGAGCTCTTCGATAGATGAAAACAAATGTCCTATGATGTGGTGCTCGTCTATTTGGTCTCTTTCTCCATAAATTCTTGCGCCTGACGATGTGTTTCACCGTAAATGAGTAGGTTTTCAAAATAATCGGCATTAGTAAAGTGAGCCATTTTGTAACTGATATTCTGCTGTTTCGAAAAACAAGCCACAAGCGCAATAAGCAGCAGCTAAAGTGCGTTTCTTTCGACCTTACGCTGTTGTCATATTGTATTTGCTATCCTATCTGTGTATCTTTATTGGTTTCAAATTATTGAAGTTATTGCACAAGTATTTAGTGCATCGGTCATTGACCGTACATGCAAATTTAAGATACAAGATTTGGTGACAAAATAAACAACAGAAAAAGAAAACAATAAAAATAAAAGAAACAAGGAAAAGAAAAAGAGATAATTACCTTTGACTAACTGAACAAATTTGACCTAGCTTCGCGCACTTTAACCAAGAAATTGCCCATGTTTTGCCAGTTTCTCTGGTCAGCAGTATATCCCAACATGCCAATCTCTTTCTTGACGGACTTAAGAATTTTTCTTTGAGTTTAATTGTTCGCTGGTTCTTCCACTGAGCACATTCCGCCAAAATATGTACCCAGTCCTCCTACAAATCACAGAATGGACAGATTCTCCTGCCAGAATCGTCAGTATTTTCTGTGCCCTCCAGCCCCCTAGTCTAAACCATACCATTCCTGATCTTTCCTTTCTTCCTAAGTATATATACCTCTTTACCCCAATTAAATTTTATATCATTTGTTAGACTTAGAGAAGGTTTAATTTTACAATCCGATTCTATTTCCTGTTGGTTGATGTCTCTTAGTCTTCTTTTGACACCTTTCCATATGTTTTGTCATTTGTTTCAGCTCTTTGCCATACTGACCCCATTCCTATTCTCCTCAAACCCCTTTCCAAATCAGCTGCCCAAAACTTAGGAGACAGATTTTGTCGCTGGTATTTATAACATTTGGATCCTAGTGTGGAGTTATCCCCCTGCATCTGCGTAGGATGCAGATTCAACTGAGACAAATTTCGAAAGATACAATTGTAAGAGTGCGAATTGTTTTAATTCAAAATGTATTTAAACATGCAGAAAATATTTATCTTTCAATCTCCTCTAAGAAATATTTGAAAACGCACTTAAGTAAAGTAAAATCTTCATTTAAAATAGTTAATATTATGGAATTTTAGCTTTTTCTCAAAAACTACTTTAAAAACAGAAAAACTACACTAAGATTTTTAGTTCTATTCATTAGTCATCCTGTTCAAAGCTGATCATGAGTCACCTTCCGCCCTGTATGAAATGGAAAAAATAAAAGCTTATTCTAGTTTTTAAAGCTATGCCCCTTAAATATACTGTTTTCCCATTTGGTACCTTCACGATACCCTCTTTGCCTTATTACTGCTCTCAAACGCCTAGGTACACTTCTTACCAAATTCTTAGTTGTTTGCGGATCAGTTTTTATCCATTCATCAATCAGGATTTTCTTGTTCTCCTTTGAATGAAAATGGAAGTTACGTTCGGTTAATATTTTTCCATAGATTCTCAATTGGATTCTGGTCCAGTGACTGGGACGGTGTTTCCGGAACCTTCGAACATTTGACAAATACGCCACCAGAGGCGGATCCAGGATTCCTTTAAGGAGGACTAATACATTTTGAAACAGACCTTACCAATGAGTAAAATGCAGTCAATAATAGAGCAGTTTACCCTTCTAGATTTTCAAGGATCATAATATATCATCCACGAATCGCCCTTTGGATGCAAACATTAAATATTTAGAAAAATTATAACAAGATAATATGCTTTTAAACGCAGTATTTAAGTATTTGACTACTCAATTTTACTCCTGTTTTTACTACCTATTGTTTTAGAACTTGATTCTTATTCAAAAGTTACGAGGGGTGTTTTAAAAGTAAGGTCCCTTGCAATAAAGTACGAACTGCTGAACATTTTCTAATAGTTAATTTTTTTACAGAAGTCTTCAAACCCTGTGCTACTCTTCTACAGGATGATTTATGAAGAACTGACACATTCATTTATTTATTTATTTAATTGTTTCAAAACGAGTTATGCTAGCGACAACTTATTATACTTGACATGTAGAAGAACTTTGGGTGATTATTTACCTCTATAGTAAATGTTGAAAAGGTCCTCTATCCTGCTTAAGGCACAACTCAACACGTCGTTCCTTGTTACTGGCCATTCGTTGGAGGAGTCTGTTGTCAATAGCTTGAATCTCCTGTGTAATGTTGTGCTTCAGATCGTCCAATGTCTGGGAACGTGTGGCATAAACCCTGTCTTTTAAGTAACCCCATAGAAAGAAGACCGGCGATGTCAAATCCGGAGATCTCGGTGGCCACAGTTTCTTGGAAATTATCCGGTCGTCAAAGAAACTTGCAATTAGTGCCATGGATTTATTTGATGTATGGCATGTAGCGTCGTGCTGCTGAAAATATCCTTGACTCAGCTCTACATCGTCTAGTTGCTCAGCAAACTTCATGAAAATCCGTCGGTACTCTGAAGTGTTCACATTGTTTTAAAAAAAAGTTGGCCCCACTATTCTCTGTGCGGATATTGCGCACCAAACTCCAATTTTAACCGGTGCATATGTGAGTTCACATAGCCGGATAAATGGAACCATGCTTTATCTGTGAACTATGTGATGGACAATATGGTAGGATTTTGCACAATTAACGCCTAAAATCAACACAATAATTCAGTCGTCTATCCTTATCTGGTTCCTGTAACTGATGGACAACCGTAATCCCATATGGCTTTAGGCCTGCACTTTTCACAGTTCTCCGTACCCTGTCTCCTGCGACAAACGTCTTAATGATTTTTTGGGCGACTGATCCAGTCGTGCTCTTACGTCAATAACAACCGAGGGAAGCCTAGATGAGCGAGTTTTGCCTTTTTCACTCACCAGAGATCCAGTTGTTTCCAATTTGTTTATCAGTCCCAGTATTGTGTTTCTTTGGGGGGGGATTCCGAACACCAAATTCTCTAGTATGTCCTTTGAGTAGCTTTAATTGAATTCGTAATCCAGCATTGCTTTACAAGAGTCGTTCATTTAATGTGTACTCCATTTTCACGTTGACTAGAACAAAATCTCAAAAGCCGTTGCCGACAATGAAACTAACAATTACGAATAAAACATGCGCATCTAGTGGCAAGCAATCGAAACTCCAGAATATTCTGCTTAATTTGGTGCTAAAATTGGGGCACTGAGTGAATTTTGAACAGAAAAATTAAAGAAATAAATGTCAGTTCTTCATAAATCACCCTGTACTAGTTTTAATGTTTTTCGAACATTTCTCTTAGCATAGCATAAGTGTTTTAGAACCTCGTCGCAGACTTTCGCCGGCAGTTTATATAGGAAATGTAGCTGTTTCTGGAGTTACGTTTTTCTGTATTAAAAATGAGCTGAGATAATCTCACATATGCGGCACATCTACGGAAGCTTCTTGAAGGGCATAAATAATGAGTGGTCTGTTTTGGCTAACATCACATTAATTTGCAGATTCACAATTGTTTCCTTTCAGCTACTCTGTGATAAGATCTAAGTTCCGGACCACTAGTTCCAATCTCCATTCCCTAAACCAACGATACCAATAGCGCAATTTCTTCTACCATGTAATCTTAAACAAACAAACAAACAAACAAAAGAAATGCATCTTAGAAACTATAAGATTGCTTTATGGACTTGCGGTGAGCTTCTATTATGGGAAGCCACTGAAATTTATTCTACACCAGAACGATAATTTAATTGATTTTGAAAGCTTGGAAACATAGCTTAAGTTATATAGAATGGAATAAAACGTAGTTAGCCAAAATATTCAGTAGCTTTTATTTTATTGCATAATGGGCCCTACTTTAAGAAGCCCCCTCGTATATACGAGGGCGGATCGAAAAGTAAACAATAATTTTTTTCTGCCGTGGTATTGCAGCTGGAATGTTGCAATCTCACACAGATACAGTTTGAAATTTTCAGTACAGAGGGTATTTTTTGTTTCATGTGCAGCTCTAGCGAGAGAAGCGTGAACTATGCAACAAAGATTGTGCGCATGTTACTGTCATCCACGTGTGAAGAGCAGAGAGGTGTGGTTCGATATTTGTGGGCCAAAGGGCATAAACCGAGTGATATTCATAGGGACATGCATGGCGTGTGTGGGGGATGATTGTATGGACCGTAGCAATGTCTCCAGGTGGTGTGCGTTCTTCCTAGAGGGCCTGATTCGCCACGCTACGGTAGGTCGGTAACAGCTGCAACCTCGCAGAATGTCGGAGGCATTGAGGCGGCAGTTTTGAACTACCGGTGTGTGCAACTTCGAACCATTTCGCAACAGCTCAACATTTCCTATGGTGAAGTCTATGATATTGTTCATGACACGTTGAAATTTCGTAAAGTTAGTGCTCGCTGGGTGACTAAGAACCTGACAGACAACCACAAGGGCCAGCGAACGAGCTTGGATCACCTAACGCGGTACACCGAAGAAGGGCATGACTTTCTGAAAGGACTCGCCACTGGTGGTGAGTCGTGGGCATACCACTACACGCGCGAAACCAAGCAGGCAAGTACGGAGTGGAAATATGCTGGTTTCCCAGTGAAGAAAAAATTCAAAGTGACTCAGTCTGCTAGGAAAGTACTTGTGACGGTGTTCTGGGAGATGCCTGGTGTTGTATTGGTGGACTTTGCTTAACACGGGACCACTGTGAATGCTGCAGCCTACATTAAAACTTTGAAGTTGCGTCGTGCCCTTCGTGACAAACGCCACAACGCGAATGCTGACGATGTCAAAATTCTTCATGACAATACTCGCCCCATGTTGCTGCTGCTGTTCGTCAGAAAATCACCATATTTGGTTGGGAGGTGCTCCATCATTCACCATATAGTCCAGACCTTGCACCGTCGGACTTTCATCTGTTTGGTCCCACGAAGAAACTCCTTGCGGCCAATGCTTTGCGACAGATGCGGAAGTGAAATCAGCAGTCCGCAGATGACTATACCCCAAGGAAACGGACTTCTACTAACAGGACGTATTGAAACTGGTATCACGATGGGAGAAATGTGTTGAGAAACTTGGTGACTATGCAGAAAAGTAGGTAAAAGGCGTAAGTTCATTTGTGTTTTTTGTTGTTGTTTTAACTATTAAACTTTTTTGTAAAAATATTATTGTGCATTACTTTCCGATCCGCCCTCGTACTAGTAAATCTGAAGCATATTTGAATCTGCCTATTCCTTTTTCTTTCCGAGTTAGTGGAATATTTTTCGAAATATAGGGTACCGCTACATTAATTTACTCACTGACAACAAATAGACGCCTATCTGGTTTAAGTAAATAGGATACAAATGAAAGAGTTGCTTAGTTTTGGTAAAATCCAAGCCAAAACCATAATTATAGCAAGTGTCTTTTAATCAAGGGAGTGACTATAGCCCTCTCAGCCTCTCCCTAGGAACGCCTATGGAAGCCACACATACATTTAAAGTTGTGTGTTTTGGATCTTTGTGCTGGTAATACTTGAATGTGTCCCTTACTAGGCTCAGCACTTTCAAGTTGAACTTCAAAATGTCCAAATATACACCATGATCCATGGATTTTTCGACGAACACAGGCTCGCCAATCCCACTTACAGCCATGCAACCCCAAACAAGAAAACTATTTCCACCATAGTTCACTTCTGATAGGAGATTCTCTTTACTACGTTCATCATTCACGTGAACTTAAAGAACATTCTACTCTAGACCTTTCGCACTTAGTGCTCATGGACTAAAAATCTGCAACTCATTTCAAATCTTAAGGGAGTTCCTTTGGCATACCGTTACGTGACTGTTAGAAGCATTCATCTGAAAGTAAGCCAAGTCAGCCATAATCTACTGATTGATCGTAGTGAACGAACAGAAAAATGCAGAAGGCTTTACATCATGTGGTTTACTGCTTTCAACAGAAAGTAATAATATCGTGTAAATACTTTATATGTAAATGCACTATGCAAGGCGGAGAAGAAACAATTTACGACTGGAGGGGACAAGATCATAATCGTGTATTATTCAATACAATATTTTACCTTTCACTGCGATGCTCGTTATGAGATTGGTACACAAGCTTTTTCTCGCTTTCAATGTCGTCCTTCGTGGTATAGTGGTTACCATGCTAGCCTTTAATTCCCGAGGTCGCGGGTTGAAACCCCGCGGAGGGCGATGTATTTTTTTTCGGGCGTAAACATCCTTAGTGTGGTTTCCTTCGGTAGGGAAGTAAAGCCGGTGGTTCCGTATCGCCGATTCACGGCACGCAAAAGAACCTCAAGCCTGATAGATGTCTCTGAGCAAAATTAACGGTCTTTCACGCCTAATATAGAATGGACCACAGCAGTTTAAGAGCGTCCATAAACAGAACTCAATTTAATTATTTTCCCCCTTTCAATGGTAGAATTCATCACGTAAGTAGAGGAAGTAATAGCAGCCATTTATGTAACAAATGGTGAAAAGGTAGCCTTTTAAGCATGAGAAGTGAAGATTGTCCATCGAGCCGAAAGTGAGGTGGACAACACGCCGAGTACTTAAAACGCCAGTTTGCCCGTGTTTCATACAAGACTTCTGATAGTCGCTGGAAAATCCTTACTGTGTTTATATTTTAAAGAGAATAAAATTGACTCTCTCACACTTTTTTTATTGTTTTACTTTCTCTGCTGCTTAGTTGTATAGTAGCATTTAAACAAGAAGCGACAAGTGACGTAACAGGGAAGTGGGAGAACAGCGTTGCCGAGTTTATCAGCAAGCGTTCAAAGTTCAGCTTGTAGGCAAGGGAAAGGTGGGTGATGGAACCTTACTGGCTAGAACAATAGCGGAGGGGAGCATGGAAACCACACGAAACATGCCGCTCCAGTAACTGTCACAAGTTGCCTCTTGCTTAAAATAAGTTACAGTAAGTAGAGGAAGTATTGCATTCCGCCCAAAATTTGATGCCGAGATTTCACTGTAAATACACGTTTTGAGGTCTGCTGAATAAAAGTCTTGTTAGAAAAAGGTATGAGTGAACAGCATAACTCAAAACGAAAAGTCGGTTAAATACTAAACTAGATTTTTTTTTAGCGTTAACCAAGGATGCGACACAAAGATTTTAAAAAAAATTAAAAATATCCCTCACCTCAAACTACTCCTTATATGGAACATTTTTCGTTGTTTGATTTTCTCAAATCTCTTCGTGCATAAAACATAACAAAGAAAACGGCAAATGTTAGTTTGGATTGGAGGTGAATATTTTCTTCTCACATTTGTTAATTGTTAAACTTCACTAAGTATTGTATTTGTCAGACATTTCGCTTTTGATTTATGCTATTCATAGCACTCGCCTATTTCTAGAAGTGCTTTCTGTGGATTCAAAGGTCCTGAAAACTGTTTCCAGTGAAATTTGATATCAAATTTTGGGTGAATTACAATACTTCCTCTACCTTTCATAGGTATATGGTAGTCAAATTAAAAACGCTTCTCAGCAGTAGTAATATGCTAGTAAACCTTTATGCAGTATTTTACTCGGGTTCGTAGACTAGTTTACAACCTCTCCAGCTCTGAATAAAGTAAATGTTTTATATAGCTTCTTTTCCGTATGGAGCCTAATGCATCTTGTATACCGGATTTCATAGCAATAATTTCAGCCATTCTTGAATGAAAACCATACATACATTACATTACATTACATACATTACATTACAATACAGCGCAGAGTTTAAACACGTGATTTATCTTCGTGGTAGCCCATTATGCACTTTAGCATGTTATTTATCCAGAATAAAATGCTAGCAGAATACTGTTACTTAATTTTATAACGTGTATAGATTGTCTCTTGTTCAGTATTTATAACGCTTAAAACTTATTTACAAATGGAAGCTGTTTTCTTCCTGAAATGTAATTTTATTTCCGTGGTGACTGTATTTTTTTCTCGATATAATTTATAAGTAAATTAAATGTTAATATGAACACATTTCTGAAATCGGAAATGGTGAATTTTCTCCCCCCCCCCGCCCTTTTAACTTCGCTTTAACATGTATACCCCCTCAAGAAAGTATTCGTCTGCACTTTAAAAAATTCTATCAGCCAAATCAATGGAGGTGTAAAATCTATTTTGGGGGGACATAAAAATCCAATGGTAATACAGTTTTGCGGTTTTTCAGTTCATTCATTTTACGTTTTATAAATTTTTTAAAAATATGCCAAATTCGCAACTGTGTTGTACGTGGTGTTTGCAATGTTATCTTACATGCAATGAGTCGAGCAATTTTTTTGTTGTTGTATTACTTGATTTTGCGGTGAAAATAGGACTTTATTTGACGGAATTTGTTGGGAATTTTTAACGTTTTTGTCTTATTTCCTCATTTTCGGCTGACTTTTTATGACTTCGCGAATTTATTTCCCCACCAGTTTGTTACATGTCGATGTAAGTGTGTGGATGTATGCACAAAACTGCTCTACCCAATGCATGAAAGATAATTTTGAAAACACCACGTACAAAAAAAGTTGCAATTTAGGCACATTTTTCAAAAAATTATAAAATATAAAATGAACTATCTGAAAAACTGCGTAACACGTAAACTATATTACCATTTTATGTTTATGTAAAAGATTAGATGTTTTTTTCCTCCATTAATTTGGCTGCGGGAATTTTTTAAAGTGCAGACGTATAATACTTTCTTGAGAGGGGTGTGTAGGTTATATCACGACGGTTACCTATTTTATTTACTTAAGCATGAGCAACTAAGTCATAAGTGAACTAATTTTGATATATACACATGATTGATTTAGTGAGTGCCAGATAGAGGACTTTATTTGCGCGCTATCCTTTCGTGTTAGATTCTGTTTAAGCAACTTGCTGATAGATTCAGTTTTGTAGTCGCCTTCGTGTGTTCAGTTTGTTGCTATCGATTTAATAAGGTAGCAATTTTGTGATCGTGGGATTGCAGTCTTATGGGTAGTTCATGTTACTGTACCGGACAGATGTACAAGGAATACTCTAAAGCTTCCTTTGGATTTCCGGCTGAATTTGCGTACTTTTTGGAAACTGAAACGGCTTTGGCCACATTTAAGCCGTTTTTGAGCAGTCGGGTTTATGTTCGACGCATTAAAGGAATGTGGGAATGGCTGAAGCCGGCAACTTTGAGAGAGAGCGACATTCTAGACCAGATGTGGCGAAAACTGACTCGCGAGTCCTTTTGACTCGTAGGCGCCGTTCCCTCTCTGACACAGTCCATTTATTTTTCACATGCTGCTGAGTGATGCAGTGCGTGTTGCATATTTGGTGACTCACGGAAGGAAGGCGTTTTCGCCACCGTTGTTCTAGACCATTGGAAGGGTAGAATTTAACTGAAAATTTAATGCCATAACCGAGATTCGGACCGTGTATCTTCGGCTTATCGTGTCACAGTTCTGACCAACTGAGCTACCATGACAACAAGCCGGCACACGACATTAAATTCTCAACTGATTCACATTTTCGCCGATAAACCAAGGCGTCCCCAAATTCATTTTGAGATAGCTACCCCAATGGCAACTTATGCAAAGAGTATAATTCGTAAGTACTTAGTCCCGAGCCTCATAGTTGACCACTATTAGGTCAGTGTTACTTGTTCTTCCGCACATGCCGTGTGTCAACTAAAGTTGGAAAGGTAGAACCAAACTGAAAAATTAAACTGCTAACCGCTGTCGATTGGTTCCAAGCGCGGAGCACAAAACCGATCGCTTAAAATGTAATGCTCGAAAACTGCCCTAAATATCACTTTAGATCAAAACCTTTCAACTTCTGAGAATATCTCCTCAGTCCTATCCCTGTACCCCAAACGAATACCCAGTTTCTAAGGATTAGTGTGTACTCAGCTGTACAACATACACACATTTCCGCCACAAAACGAACTCAAACTTTAACACAATTGATGCATTTAAGCAACTGAAGACCAACACGGAACATAACTGAAGCTACAGAAAATCGCATTTAAAGATAACGGAAACCGCGAAACGAATTTGAACCAATGACATCTTGCTGGAACAAGAAAAAGTTTTAAACTGCTTGAAACTGAATTTGTGACTAATTTAAATGAAGGCTTTATTATTTCGAGCCATTGGGTGTCTAAATTTGACTTCTATTGCCACCTATAAATAACAGTGGGATAAGGTCCAAGATCTTGATTCACTTCTGGTATCAGAATTAATTTTGGGAATAACTCTCGTAAACGATGCGAATATTTTAGAATGTAAATATAGGAAAGTTGCCAATGATACCTGGATGGAGCTCAGATGCCTCGGCTCTATTCTCACTGTTGTCTATGCGACTTCAAACAAAAGCGTTTTTTTCATACAGGCAGAACCAGCAGGTCCGCTCGCGTTATTGCGTTAATTCTTCTCTCTTCTGCCTTATCTACTCTCCGTTCAATAAATTGGTTACCACTTGATATAAAGGTCAAGCAAGAAGTGGCTTAAGAGACATTTGAAAGAGTATACATTGAATAATCTCGTATAGATTACAAGATATTGATTAGTATTCGGCAGTATTTAAGAATTTAATATAGTAATTTATGGTATAAAGATTAAAATAATATTACAGTGTTTAATATAGTAATTTGTGGTGTAAGAGATTAAAATAATATTGTAATATTGAGTGAAAAATTTAGCGCCCGAGGCTTGCCGAGGGTAATAATTTTCATAAAATTTAAATATATTTTAATCCCGTATGGCATACAATATTTTTACCCTACTAAAACGCAAATTAGAGTAATGATTTTAATGAAATATATAGATTTGTTTATAGATAGAGGGAAAATTACTAAAAGTGTGGCTGTTCTGCTACAAAATGAAATGAATGTGAATATAGATGATTTTGGAGAATTTTGATTGAACCTTTAAGAGCAAAAACTGCAATTTTGTACATGAAATTGGCCTTAAGACTGAACTTTTGGCAAAACTCAGCAAAGTGTCTAGGTATGGTTCCTCTTGTCCTAACCATCAGTCCAATAACTTCAATGGATGATAAATTGTACTTCTCAAGGTAGTAGGGGATGGTAGTCTCGTAGATTCGACATTTTTCAGTGTGTACTTTAGCTGGTTGTTGTTTCATTAGTTTTAAGGCTTCAGCAATAGTGGATCTTATTTTATGATGCCAACAATTCTGCAGTCTCTCTCCGAAAGAACAGGCGCCCAAAACGTGGCCAAGGGTTTCCATCTCACTATCGCAGTGGCGACAGTGGTTACCGTCTTGGGACCTTCCTGGTATAGTACGCAGCGGACAAACATTGGCAGTTATTTTTAATGCTGTTTTCCATTCACTAATGGTAAGCTGGTCAGGTTGTCGAATCCATTTATTAGCTGGAGTGCACTGCCTGTATAGTACAACTCCTTTAGAAAAGAGAGGGTACGCCAGTATTGAAATTCACGCTCCCTCAGATCTTTTCTAAGTACTTTAACTCTCATTGGTTCATTATGAATATTCTCAAGTTCGAGTTTCTGCAGGCATGCTTTTATCTCGTCCGGTAAGAAACTGAAATTGATGGCAGATAGTATAAGTGTAAATTAAAATTAGTACGGAATAGGGAGCAATATTTATTCTTGAAGACGTTTTAATGGATGTTCAGAGTGCAGTAAATTCTTTGGTCTATAAAAAAAATCTGGTTTAGTAAATTAAATGAAAGGATTGTAGTAATGGATTAAAACATTTACAACGGTATGGGCAGGCGGTAACGTCTGTAGCCCGCATTCGGGAGGTCGCAGGTTCAAACCCCGCGGGCCGACCAATCTGACTGGGTTTTTTTTCTGTCGTTTCCCTCAGTCGCTACGATAAATACCGGATTGGGCGTTTAATACCACGACCAAAGTCTTAGCTTAAGCCTAAAACAATAGTAAACATGAGAATAGATGGTAATAGCGAATGCTCTGCCATCTATCCACAG
Organism: Deroplatys truncata; assembly: GCA_030765065.1. Classification (NCBI taxonomy): domain Eukaryota; kingdom Metazoa; phylum Arthropoda; class Insecta; order Mantodea; family Mantidae; genus Deroplatys; species Deroplatys truncata. The sequence continues at coordinate 102,879,657 of CM060985.1, forward strand.
ATAATTAAAGCACTCTTTCTATAACCAGGGGAGACATAGGAAAGGATGCTGACATTGCAGCCAACATACTGAAACTTGTTCAGGGAACAGAGTTTGAGCAGCAATAAAAGCATCCTTTCCAATCTGTTGCACACTAAGCCTTTTAGGCTGACGTGCGGGAGCTCGACAAAACTCCAAAAATCCCCCGTTATCTACCTACCTACCTACCTACCTACCTGACTGCCTCCTTTATTTCTCTATGAAAGCAGGTAGACTGGACGGCACCCTGTCATCTAACAGGCACGTGTAGAAGCAGAGATAGTTGTCTAACACTAAGGTCTCTGTGGAAATATGACGAAGCAAAATGGTATGGTACAGGCACTAGAAGGTAAAATAAATGGGGGGACCAGTATTTAGGTTGCTAACGATAGTGGATAAAAGTGATTTATACACGGACTATCAGAAAACGTGAATCAAAGTTGTTAATTTTACTATCAGGTAACGGTAACGGTTTCTGTTTCTTCTAAGTTGTGCCCCCTCCCAAATTTCTTATGTCCCTGGAGAGATCCGCAAAACTTCCATTTTACTTTCTCTACCACGTACATAATAGGGAGAGAAGATACTGCATTCCACCCAAAAATTCGACATCAAGATTTCACCGGAAATGCATGTTTTGAGGCACCTTGAATAAAAAAAAAAGCATTTTAGATAAAGGTCCGCTTGTGTATGTGAAAGGGAAAGAGAGAGAACAGAATAACTTAAACGAAAAGTCTGATAAATACCAAACTTAGTATTTAGGCTGAAGAAGTTTCTGCCCCACGTATGGAAGCCAATTTGAAGTTATTTTTGTTGTAGGAGTTGTATTGTAGTTAAACTGCTTGGGAACCGAACTTGAAGTAGTTGCAACCTCACGTATGATACCCGGGAACCTTCGTCCCAAAATTTAAAAATATTAACTTTGTAATTTGACTGTTTCTTTAAATATTATATATTTATGTTTGCCTCGGCTGCGTCAGTATTTGTTTTTAGAGACATGAATGTCTTAGCAGGGAGTGTTGCGACTGAAGAATGTAGATTTACACAGATTATAATTTTACTTCACTCCATTTATTAATGCTCGACACGATTTAAATAACACTTCACTGATATAGAGAGCTGTGAGATTCTTTTGTTAATTACTTGCACTTTTTAACACGCAAACTATTTTCTCACACAAAATACGTATTAAATTTCTCGAGGACACATCTCGCATCCGGTTAGGAACACTGTCTACAAGCAACTGACTGCATTTCAAGTCTCTGATTGGCTAATCCTAGTCCAATAGAATACTTTTATTTAACTTAAGCTTTTTTCTGGTTGTTGATTGGCTATTTTATAAACTGTCTCAAAAATTAAATTATTGCTGCTCCAAGAATTACAAGTAGTATTGTTAAACTTTCAAATTCATTATTGCCTCAAGGTTACCTCATTGTTATCTCATTGTTAGCAACTTTTAACCTATTATTCTCACAGCTCCTACATTATTAAATTACGTAATGCATTCATATAACATTATTACACATGTATACAATAATATAAACATATACAATGACTGTAATATACACTTTTTATATATTGTTACATACACATATTGCTTAAAGGCGGGTTGTTATTGAATTATATATATTATATAATTAGACTGAAATTATTTAAGTGTTAAAAATACTGCCTCAAGGCTCAGTACCTTGTGACACAAAGATTATCAAGAAAATCCTCTCACCCCAAACTACTCTTTACATGAAACATCTTCGAAATTTTTTATTTTCTAAAAATTGTCTAACGATTTTGATTAAAATTAGGGGAAAATAGAGGTAAGCAATAGACGTTCAACAAATTGTTTTGCAAAAACAATGTTCCAAAACGAGAACGGGACATTTTAGCTTTTTGTATCCGTCCAACATGTGCTAATAAGACACTACTCTGACGTCATAATACGGAACTTTGACTATCGGTCAAATACAGTAGGGAAATGTGATCCACCTATAGGAGTGACACAATAATTTGGAATGTGCAAGCATCGACCCAGCTATCATTATTGATGGTTTATGAACTATTCAATTTTACTAAACTTTTTCACATAATTGGACACGTTTTCAACAGTATTACTGCTGCTTTGAAGTCAAGGCAAGTCCAACAACAAACAGGCAGAGAGAGGGCGGATTTTCCCTAAACAAACATTTTATTTCAGATAAAACCGAAAGGACAAATCTTCGGTTAAGCTATACATGAAGAACAGTAACAAAATAATCCTTGAGGTGGGCCATTCAGATTTTGTACTTCGCCATTCGCTTACTTGACAATGACCAGGGACACCTAGCACCTCCGCCCCCAATGGATCTTTTGTGCATACACCCCCGGAAGGAACGGATGAGGTGAGGGAACCGCAGGGGACGTATGGACTGCGGAGCAGGCCGGCACGAAACGACAGACACGCAGAGTTCCAGGATGACCACCCGGTCACAGGAGAATCGCTCGGAGGCATCCCTCGAGTGGAACCGGGTAAACACGACCCAACAGGAGAGGATCGACAAGCTTCACTCTAGCAGGGCCGAAAAGAAGTTCACATTTGCAGGCCTCTGCGCCATCTGCCCAACACCAACCGAACCACAGCCCCGGAGTCAACCTGAAACATGAAAGAATGAAATGAGAGGATAATGGGGAGAGAACAAATCCGTAGGAGAATACACCACTCCAACATTCGCCTTGGCCATCCAGGGAAAACCACGAAAAGCCCATGGTCATAGTGGGCGGCCACCTAGAAACGAACCCGAGACCTCCCGAATGTGAGCCTCACACGTTACCGCGGAGCCATTTTGCTCTATATTCGCTTGCTTAGGCACCATAAAGACAGCATATTCTGCTCGCCAATGTGGAAGAACCAATGCCTTGCTTTAAGTTTAGGTGGTGGGGTAAAATGTGATAGGAGTTAGCTCTTGTAAGAGCCTGTTAAACATATTATTGTAAAGAAAACGCCGGTAGCATTTTGGAAAAGAGTTCTTGGAGTTCCACAAGGCACCTCAAATTCCGGGGTATTGAGGGAAGTGGTATGTTTTGAAGACACAATACACTGTAAAATAAGAACAGTGAAGTACTGGCTGAGGCTGATGCAGGGGAATAACTCCACACTACGATCCAAATGTTATAAATACCAGCGAGAAAACCTGTCTCCTAGGTTTTGGGTAGCTGATATGGAAAGGGGTTTGAGGAGAATAGGAATGGGGTCAGTATGGCAAAGAGCTGAAGCAAATGATAAAAACATATTGAAAGGTGTCAAAAGAAGACTAAGAGACATCAACCAACAAATACAATCAGATTGTAAAATTAAACCTTCTCTAAGTCTAGCAAATGAAATAAAATTAAATTGGAGTAAAGAGGCATATACACCTAACTTAGGAAGAAAGGAAAGAGCAGGAATGGCATGGTTTAGACTGGGGGAGGGGGCTGAAGGGCACAGAAAATGAATGACGATTCTGGCAGGAGAATCTGCCCATTCTGTGATTTGGATGAGGACTGGGTACATATTTTGGAGGAACGTGCATAGCGGGAGAACCAGCGAACAATTAGATCAAAGAAAAACTAAGTCCGTCAAGAAAGGGATTGGCATGTTGGGATCTACTGGCTGACCAGAGGAACTGGCAAAACATGGGCAATTTCTTGGCTAAAGTGCGCGAAGCTATGTCAAATTTGTTCAGTTAGTCAAAGTAATTTATCTCTTTTCCTTTTCCCTGTTCTTTTTTGTTTTCTTTTATTTTCTTTTGTTTATGCTGTCACCATACCTTGTATCTTAAATATGCATGTACGGTCAATGACCCATGCACTAAATGCTTGTGTAATAACTTCAATAATTTGAAACCAATAAAGATACCTTATCTAGCTATCTATCTACATATTAAGTAATAAACTGGTAATATACATGCACATAATTATATTTAGTGCCAGTAAAATTATATAAAATAACAGCTAATGATGAATCTTTGATTATTTTCCAGACCCAAGAACATCCAACTGGATTCTGATGAGCAGTCCGTTTCCAACACTAGCTATATGCCTTAGCTACATCTACCTCGTCAAAGTTTTGGGACCAAGACTAATGGAGAACAGGAAACCTTTAGAATTGAGGAGAACGCTAATTTTCTACAACTTGTTTCAAGTATTATTCAGTACCTGGCTGTTTTACGAGGTATGTTCTTTATATGATTGTCCATAAAGAGTGTAATTTATCTCATTCTAAGTAAGAAGTGACCAGAGGTTTATTGGGAGTACTGCCACCCAACCGTGATTTACTTCGTAAGCAGAAGCTGCAGCGATCGTACAGCAGGTTATTACCATTTGCAAAGTGGACACTTTGGTACTGTTTAACCTAGAATGCTAAGGGTTGTCTACAGTGAAATGTTTTTCGCGTTTAAGAAAGCTTGGAATATACAATTATCTTAATTTTTTTATTTGCTTCTTCCTTCTAAACCAAATACTTTTAAAGAGTTGCTAAGCCTTCTGCTACGAAGACCCCTTATATCCAAACATGCTGTAATAATACTAGTCATTATTAAAAATGCTTTCAGTCTGTCGTTTATGTATTAAAATAGGGAAGTTTAAAATTGTGCAAGTTTTGTTGCTGTTGTGTATACAGTTATTTTAGAAAATATCTACTGAAGCAGGGTAGGTATAAACGGAAGGTCTAATTTAAAATTTCCAGCACTAAAGTTGTAGAATATAAGCAGGAATCTTATCTCCTAATGTTTCGTAGTTCCACAAACTTGTACAAAATTCATTCAATCACAGTGAAGAGAACTTCGGAGGACATTTACACAATTTGAAATACACATTTCATTCTCCTAGTAATGTTTCAAACATGATATTTTAATCAAACTCATGACAGCCTTTTTTGATAAAATAAAAAGGTATTAGTTGTTTTTTTTTAATGTAAAGAGTGATATGAAGTTAGGATAATTTCATTAAAACTTCGTTTCGCATCCTTAAAAACAAAATGTTAATATTTATCGGAGCACACACTTCACTTTTTGAGTTTAGAGTACCTCGAAACATGTATTTCCGCTGAGTTGGAGTGGTCAGACGGAGAGGTCTCCAACAACTGGAGCACAGCATCACGCGTAGTCCACAGTGGGTCTTTTATGTTTCCAACGTGACCCTTGGGAGGAATGGATGAAGGGGAAACTCGAAGGGCGACCAGATTCAGACGACGATGTACGCTAGCAAAGACGAGGTCCCACAATTCCAACATTACACCAATCCTGATGCGTGCCAGATAGCCCTGCCCTCACCACGCGCAGCCTAGGTCCCGGGAATAGACAAGACAGCTTCCAAGAAAAAAGGAGGCCCCAGTAGTCCAGCCAAGCGCCAGGGAGAAATCTTTCCAAAGTGTAAATTCCACCGTCCTGCCGCAACACGCCAACCACCGTCGCTTGGTCCTACAACTCTAAAACGGATGGGTTGATACAGATGAAAGGAAACAATGGGTACAGGAAATACTAGTAGAGGAGGGACTGTCCCAGCATTCGCCTACCGACGCGGGTAAAACGCAAAAAAGAAACAATGGTCAGAGTACTCGGGAATCGAACCCGGAACCTCCTGAATGCACGTTATCTCGGCCATCTCGCTTGGTTATTTCTGGTGAAATCATGAAATAATCTTTTTTAAACACAATACCTCCTCTACCTACCATAGGTAAGTGACAGAGAAAGTGATAAGATTGGGTGCTCTTTGAGGTTCAAGAAACAGCCTTACGTTTTCGGATGACAAGAATGAGAGTTCCTCCTACTAAATGCCTTGGTTTCTGGCCCTACAAGACACCTTTTATCACTCCTTTAACAAACACCCACTCTGTTTACTTTTATGTAATCGAATGGTACACACAGCTGACTCGCAAAAAAACCTCTGGTCAACTTCTTTAAACATTGCTTTCAGATTCACGAGTCGCACTCAGTGAGATGATGCATGGCACTATTCCAGTGTGTGACGTAATCATACCTGTTATCCAGCTCATTTATTTCCGCTTCTGTCGTTTTTATCCTGCAGGACTCTGGACGAAGCTGATAAATGTTTATACTGATTTCAGACAAAATCTTTCAGAAAGTCGCCATCTGATGCCGAGAAACCGAAGATCGCATCTGTTACAGTTTTTTTGTTCTAATGTAATGTTCTAATGTAACTTTAAATGTTGCAGCCATGGAGATTTTTTTTATTGTAGAACCCAACATGGCAGGCTGTAAGTTCACTGTAAGTTAAGTTAAAACAGTTAAAGGTCTATTATTTGTTAACACACGTCTAAACATAATATTTAGCTATTTAGGTTTCTAAATAAAAGTTGCGAAAGCCGAATACACTAACAAATGCATATATTTTTTAAACCAAAGCACATAGGTTTTATTGATAAGCAAAACTTCCAATCAAATCCCAAATTTTACTTTTTAGTATACGCTTTACCGAAACATTTCTGTTTTGATCGTTAAAAACGCCAAGTTTCTGATGATGTGCGGGTTATTGTTTTCGTAACTCTTACCAGTTACGACTAATTTTTAACATTTCCCATAATTCTGTACTATATGTTTGATATTTTTTTCTGATTAGTGACCTAAAATGTGTATTAAACAAGGTGGTTGAAAGCGTCTTCTTTTGTATCTGTTTTATTTCTTCCCAACTTAACCAACTTGATGGTAGTAGGTTTGCTGTGTAAATATTCAGCTGGAAGTATTATTTTTTAAGTGCGTTCCCTAATGTCCGTCTGTCTACACGTGTTAAATATCTAACCGCAGAAGAAGAAATTGAAATGTTGTATAATAAAAGTTGGAAGAAAATGTATCAACACTTCTCGCTTGATTTTAAGTTTGTACAAAACTAGAGTAGTTTACATGGATTTTTGGGCAACCGCAGCATGTAATTTAGTTTAGTTTTTATTTAAATTCAATTGAAATCCTTGCAAAATTCAGTAGAATTTGCTTATCTCAAAATAGTAGCAGTATTACTGTTATTTCCGCCACAGAAAGAACGCACCTAAAATATAACGCTATGTGTACATTACGATATTACTGTAAATTGTTTTGCTTTCGTTTTTCTTAATCGACTGTCTTATTTCCTAAGATCCGCTTACACCTGTACAAACAGAAATTAAGGAGAAAATAATCATTTGGCTCGTGTATTTCTGTACTGGGCTACACGAGCTAAGGCTTGAATATGTATATCTTTTCGGAATTGACGAATTTTCTTGCTCTTATATTTCAATAAAATTAATATGTAGGTCCTAAAACTGTTTGAAGAAGGCATTGAAATAAACTATCGTCCAAGATCGAGAGGACCACAGGACCGTGAAGTGCTGAAAATACACCGAAACCACTTTTGCGGGAGGGGGAAGGTAATTAAATTTTCAAACTAATTTTGGGAATAAAGGATGAGCTTAAGCAATCTCAAGAGAGTTCTTGGCAAGATGCTGAAAGTGGAAATCGCCTACAAATTCCTTTCTCCAGCGACCAACTTTCACAAATTGAGGAATCGCACAACGAATATAATGACTGGTTCTACGTTTTAGTATAGCTCAAGCCAGATTGTAACGTTTTAAAATGCAGACATAATTTCTGTTCGTATAGGTATGCAGCGTGTCATTATTGTAGACTATTCTTAACATTCTGTTTGAAGCATCAGTGTTCTAAGACGTGCTTGTTGAGGCTATGAGTCCAGAATTCCCGTGGCATTAACTTGAGGAAATTAAAGTGTTCATTTGAAAAAAACATACTAGGTAAAAAATTTAAATTCATTTTGGACTGCTTTCCACCGCTTAATCCAGTTTTAGAGGTTGCTAAAGAAATGGCACATTGTTGGGAATTGATCCCAGTCCTCAAATAGTCTCTCATGCTTCTCCTAGGCACTGATGCTATTTTTTATTAAAGCACTAAAATGTTTTCTTTGCTTTGTTAATTAGTGCTCCTTTTTATTTGTTATTTTATTTCTCTTGTATTATAATTTCCATTCTATTTGTATATTTACTGTATATTTTCACTATTTCAGTATCTTACAGCACAGTTTATTACTTCAGTTTGGCCAAAGTCTTCTGGATGGTTAATGACACTAATAAATCAAAGTCCAGAATCTTGTGGCATAAAATATTTTGTCCAACGAACTAAACTTAGAAATTTGTCCAGTGTTCCTCTTTACCCTCTTTTGCTTATTCAATAATGAAATTATTAATATTATATTATTTCTCTTATCTGCTAATGTTTACTTACTTCTGTGTTATTCTTTCCTTATTTCATCTTTCTTCTTGTGTATTACTGTCCTTCTTGTAGTAACATTTCACAGGTAAAACTAAAATGTGTAGATGAAATAGTGACAAATTTTATTTTAACAGCAGCATTCTGGAAGTCATAGACGGCTAGTAATGATGGATTAGATTCGGAGTCGTTTCAAAGGAAGGCTTTACTCCTTGGAACCAGTAGTTCCTTCGCAGTTCGTTCTTAACATTCATTTCCTACCTACTCCGTCGGAGTTGGTTTCACTTCTTCACGTCCATAATATCCAACTAAAACGTGTCATGTGTGACCTTAGGGGTCACCACATCGCTTGAATTTGAGATATGAAATATGTAAAAGTTACGCATCTTTGGGTTGGAACTGGAACTGGAACCGGAATCGTTTCCTTGAAGCGACTCCGAACGCGGCATGGGAGTGATAGAAGGAACATTCCTCACAAAAGAGTGGGTACGACCATCACTAATGGCCAGGCTTTTCTATGATCTTCCTCAGCCCAAAGTGCAAACGCAGAATGTAATTATGCATTAAAACAGGATGAAATGCAATTTTGCATACGTAAAATCATCTGTTACAACGCACGAAAGTACGTAGCGCAATTAATGTCATCTGTCGAACAGAAGGCCTTGTCACTACTTCAGTTTCACACGCAGTTTGAACAATAGTAAATTTTGTTTAAATTTTCATTTATCTAAATGTATGTATATAAATCTACCTATCTTTTTATGTTTTGGCTGATATATTTGAATGTGATGCATTGTAGATTTGATATAATTTATTTCAGGCGGAATCAAGCCAGTTCATTACAAAGCATAATAGATTATATCTTCGCGAGAAAAATTGTAGCTTCTCGGAAATAACTTCTGAAAAGCTATAACGACCCTTTAAGTTTTCGCAGGAGAAAAATCGCATGCCCAAGATCCAGAATTAATGAAGTTGCATTTGTAATCTGCACAATAAGGCCAGATATGCAGCAAACAATGTAATCAGAAACTAAAGGAGGGCAAACACTTCAACACCTTATGCCTAGAGAATATTGCTTGGGGTTTTGTAGTCGAATAAAATATTAGATCGTAGAAAATGTAAACTTAATCGCAAGAATGTACCGCCTGACGTTTGTTAACAAACGCATTTGAGGCATTGATTAAATTTTGTCCACAGATGCTATTAAACTGAAGGTTATTTAACTTTCCAACATCTGTCGCATAAAAGCTATAAAATTCATATATGTTGTTAAAATATATTATTACTAAGATTATCCATGCCAGTTCTCTAATCGTTGATAATATAATATTATTTACTGAATATTTAACAGTGAAAGCTTCTCTCGTGTATGTTTATACTTAATCTAGTTATTTTTGGATCAAAAGACGTAAATAACGGTCTTGCAATCCCGCAGGCGTGTCCAGGCTACCTTATGAGCTGGTTTAATGGCAAAAACACAAAGTGGTTTCAACTTCCTCTATTAATGAACTGGTTTCTTCTGTTCTTTGTCTCTTAGCATTTTTTACGAGTTATCCTTCGTTTTTGTCATTTTTCAAACCAAACTTGTAACGTTCAGATGTATCAGCCGCACTCGTGCACAGTAGAAATGTCTGTTTGTGTTTCTAATGTGATTAATACTGTGTTATCTTATATTTTGCCAGCGTATTGTAGCATCTAGTTTCTGCTACCATTACTGCAGCGAAATAAATTTGATATTAATGAGAAACTATTGGGAAATGGGCCTGTTTGTCGAATCTACCAGCGTTCATCTAAAGTTGTGTGTTACTATTATATAAAACATATTCATATTAGATATCTACAAACGTAAACGTGCATGCATCTTGAAATCTTCTGCACTTGAACGTTAAGACGCTGGTTTACTTTGAGGGTACGATTTCTTCCAATTTGCCTCGACCAGCACAACATAAAGGTCCGTGCGCTGCCAACAGTCTGCTTTGGATCATAGCACAAACCTACTTATAGGAAAACCAAAGACTACAGACGTCACGGGTAGCAATAGTGAGAGGAGGAAACTCCGTTGTGCTGTGTAAGGATTGCTGTATGGACAGTATTAAATGTCCAATACCTAAGCTTCCTTTGGCCCTTCGTGAATGAAAATGTTATGAAATTTTTTCCCTTAGAAAAGCTGTTAATGCCGATTTTCAAAATGCTATCCTGCTTCACATGCAGTAAACTAATCATCTCATCTGCACAGCATTTAACACAGTTTTTATCAAGTAATTTTGATTAACTGGGGTATACAGTTGATATATTAATTGATATTAAGTTAATTTAGAGAAACGTCTATTGCTATTAAAAGTTTTCTAAGAAACAGTACAATGGTAGCAGAAACCGGTGAGTGTGTGGCAGCAGGCAAATCTCATGTTTCACTGTTTTTGTTCTCGGCAGTGTCTTATGGGAGGCTGGTGGGGCGAGTATAGCTTTAGATGTCAGCCTGTCGACTATACCAACTCGCCCTCCGCTACCAGGGTGAGCGAGTCTTGTATGCTCACTCCTTATTCAGACGGTTGACAATATTCACCTTCATTAGACAAGTTTTCTATGAGGATGGCATTATTTCACCTCCTTTTGAGCATTTTAGGAAAGAAAGTTTAATAAAGAAGTAATTCCAAAAGATTTCAATGTACCATTGGGAATACAGAACTACCTTGAACATGCCATACTACGTAGCCAAACGCTGTCGATTGTGGGGCAACTTTGCTAGTATTTCTCAGATTTGCTTCCGAAGCCAGTGATCCACGTGCATGAAGAAAAGAAAACTTAATATAGGGTAGTTAAATATATTCGAACACACTCGCAGCCTCTCCCCACTGCGTGAGATAGCCGGCAGTCGCCGTGGAAATTACGCCGGCAGAAGCGGGCTAAAATCCTTATCTTATAATAGATGCTGGAAACGTTGACCTTCTGCTCTCAAACAGGCAGCATATCTCGTGTAAATATTCTCGCTCACTCTCCGAAGCTCAGCAACAGGAATTCTTGTGATGAAACGCCTCATTATGATCAGTAAATTGGAGTGTGGTGTACGATAAGTGCTAGAAGAATAATAGGGCCCATATTTTTTGATGAAACAATAAATTCAGAGCGATATCAGAGGTTATTTCTGAGGCCATTTTACAATCGCTTGACAAAAGAAGAGAAATCGTATGGTTGATTCCAGCAAGATTCTGCAACAGCACATACGGCTGCCGAATCATTACATGCAATAAGAGAGGTGTATGATGACAGAATAATTAGTGTTGATTTGTGGCCCCCTCGTTCTCCTGACCTAACGAGTTGTGATATATATTTATTTATGGGGTTCTTTAAAAGACAAAGTGCATCGTTCCAATCCTCGCACACTACAGGAACTTAAAGAAAACATTGTGCAAGAAATCACAAAAATTCCTGCTGCTGAGTTAAAGAGCGTCCATAAATAAAACTCAATTTAATTTAATTTAAAACTGCTGAGCTTCGGAGAGTGAGAGAATATTTACACGAGATATGCTGCCTGTTTGAGAGCAGAAGGTCAACATTTCCAGCATCTATTATAAGATAAGGATTTTAGTCCGCCTCTCCGGCGCAATTTCCCCGGCGACTGCCGGCTGTCTCGCGCAGTAGAGAGAGGCTGCGAGTGGGTTCACATATAATTTAACTACCCTTTATTACAGTAAACGACACCATTAGATTTAGTATCTAATATAACTAAAGCCTCTTATAGCCCTCCCTTTTTTAGCTAAATGCAAACAAAATGTTAACGCGGGGAGGGAAGAGAGACGGTTTAAGCCTAGAGTAATGTATACCTAAACTAAGTTCTTCAGCTGCTGAATGGAATGACTAAACTCGTCAATGGAATACGTAGAGTGAAAGTTCGAAAATACGCCTTCTGCGCAGCCGCTCTCCTAAAACTTTATCCAATGTGCACCGCGCAGTCAGCTCCTGGGTGTTGTTTAATTGTGATAGGGGAGGCACGCAAACTGTCTGCGTTCTGTTCAGTTTTTCGGGAAAAAGCAGTACGGGCACGACCTGCCACATTTCGCCCTCTTCCAATGACGTCATGTACGAGCTCGCATTAGAGTGTTCTTAAACAGATAATCTGCACTTTTTAGAAGCGCTTGAATTTCACAAGAACATGTTTCTTTTTGGATCCACTCGAACACAGCAGAACACTTTCCCAACCGATGTGCCAAGATATGTTTACAGGAACAAACAGAAAGTACAACTGCTCGTTTGCTGTATTTGTTCTCTTAAATGATGCCTCCGAAATATAAAGACAGGGACACTGAAGAAAGAATGAGAAACGCAGGATAGGAGGAACTGGAATACACTCCATTTAAGAGCGCATAGAAATTATCCGGAGAAACAAAAAACACCCACTACTTTTGTTGTATCTTTAATACTTTTGAAGTTATTAATGATATTTTACATTCACAAAGTTACAGCGCTGCTCAGCGTAAGTCGTTTTCGAAAGTCACGCCTTACGAACATCTACAAGTTCGCACGCTGCAAGTACAAGATTCCTTGTTACTAAACCTCCACATCTTAACAAATTGTATGGAGATCCGAGGAGCCGGAGAAAATTCTATTAGAAAAAATTTGTTGCAGCCATTCTACTTAAAGGAAAGCAACGATTAACCTTAACTTTTGTGCGTTTTTTGAAAAGGAGCAAAAACACCAAGGATTACATTTTAATTTTAACTAAAAGGACGTTCATACAGCAAAATAGTGATTTGTTCCTTGTTCATTTCATTTAATCGCAAGTAATTGACCATTGAAAGGGATTCTAGCCTCTTCTATCCTAGATTTTACCCCAGTAGATACGAAATCTTGGGCAACAGTGTAAGAACATTTCTTCATGCGGATACATACAGACAGACAGACAGACAGACACACACACACATATATATATAGGCTCTTCGATGATATTATATATATATATACATATATTATCGTCGAAGAGCCTTTAAACCAGACTGCAAACCTTTTATCGTTTTAGAAAGAATTACAATGTCGTTAGGGTACAAAAGAATTGTATTTTTTGGTCTGCGACTGTCGGTTCATCTGTGTCTTCCTCCGTCATCACGTTAACGTCATCAATAAACAAATTAAAAAGTAACGGAGATAGTATACAACCCTGTTTAACCCCCCTCTGTGCTATGTTGCATTCTGATGTATTGTGCTGATCGGTCTTGAAACTTAACTTCTTTATACATTGCCCTAAGCGCTCTAATCATTTTCCCCGAAAGTATTTTTCGTGTTAATTTCTCCCAGAGAGCACTGCGTTTTCCACAGTATCAAATGCCATTTTAAAATCTATAATACAGTATATACCTTACCCCCTTTCTTTCTCAAATTGTCATCATTTATTGTTTTCAGAACAAAGACATTGTCAATAGTCGAAAATCCTTCCCTAAATCCTATGGTATGTCTTAGCCCAACACTTAATTCTTTCATATAAGATTCTACTGTAAATTTTTCCAAATATAAAGAGCAGCAAGATGCCTCTCTAATTTCCTGGAATGCTGTAACTCCCTTTGCCCTTGTAAAGAGGTTGGATAATGGCGGTTTTCCATGCTACCAGATATTTTGCGCCTTCGAATATTTTATTGAAGATTTTTCTATAAAAATCTACCATTTTATTAACTTCTACTCAGCTGCTCTCTAACTTAACTCAGTTGACAAGCCCTCTATACCAGCTGCCTTCCCCGTGTTATACAATTAATGTAATACTAAGTACTTAATAAATACTACTACGACGACGACGACTATACAGACTCAATTTGTATGACACAATGTATTAGTAGGTAATTTGTGACTGGATCTCGAAACCTTCAGGATACCTACATTAAAAATGTTATATTCATATAACTTTATTTACCCACTATCGTTTATTTTTAAAAGTTTCTACAGACTATTCTTACAAACGCTTATTTTCCTATCAACTTCATGATAATCGAAATATTTTTTGCAGACATAGTTTCTTTACACTCTCGTTATAGGTACAAGGGTAGAGGAAACCGAATCGATGGTGAGATGTTTGAAAGCTAGTCGTTATATGCTGGCCTTGAAATTGCATATCCTTTTCCATGATATTGCGAAAAACCGAATAGCGACACACTTTAAGAAAATGACTGTTGAAAAATTTAAACCAATAATCTTAAATATATGGCATTTTAATCAAAATCGTGGAGCCATTTTTGAGAGAATAAAAAATATCCTATAAAGGTTAATTTCTTGAAAAATGTTCGTGTGTTATCTTTGGACGATACTGGGCTTAAATAGCAAGTTTGGTACGTATCGAACTTTGTTGTCGTCCTCCAGTCGTCCTCCGTGGACTAGTGGTACCGTGCTAGCCTCTAGTTCCCAAGGTCGCGGTTTCAAACCCGGCGGAGGGCGATGGCTTCCTTCGGAAGGGAAGTAAAGCCGGTGGTCCCGTGTCGTATATTTACGGCACGTAAAAGAACCTCAAGCCTAATAAAGAGGCCTCTGAGCAAAATTACCGGTCTTTCACGCCCAGTATAGAATGGGACGCTAAGGACCACAATAGTTAAAGAGCGTCCATAAACAAAACTCAATTTAATTTAATACAACAAAATAGTATTAGGGCTTTTTGTTCATTTCATCGCAAATAATTGCCCATTGAAAGGGATTCTAACCTCTTCTATCCTAGATTTTACCCGAGTAGATACGAGTTCTTGGAAAACAGTGTAAGAATGTTTCTTCATGGGGATACTTACTTACATGTATATTCAATTTGTATGACACAATTTATTAGTAGGTAATTTGTGACCGTGGTCTCCAAACCTTCAGGAAACCTACATTAAAAATATTAAATTCATATAACTTTATCTACCTACTATCGTTTATTTTTATAAGTTTCTACAGACTATTCTTACAAACGCTTATTTTCCTATCGACTTCATGTTAATTGAAATATTTCTTTGCAGAAATACTTTCCTTACACATCTTTTTAGGTACAAGGGTAGAGGAAACTGAGTCGATGGTGAGATGTTTGAGAGCTAGTCGTTATATGCTGGCCTTGAAATTCCATCTTTTCCGTAATATTGCCAAACATTTAAGAGGACAACACTTTAAGAAAATGACTTGAAAAATCCAAACCAATAATCTTAAATATATGGGACTTTAATCAAAATCGTGGAGCCATTTTTGAGAGAATAAAAGATATCGAAAAAATATCCTGTAAAGGTTCATTTAGGTTTGGAATTTTCTTGAAAAATTTTCGTGCCTCATCTTTGGACGATATTGTGCTTAAATACCAAGTTTGGTACTTATTGGACTTTGTTTTTGAGTTTGCTGTTAATAGACACACCTTGGACGTTTTTCTAAGAATGTTTTTGTTCGAGTTCAGGGAGCCTCAAAATAATATTTGTGGTGAAATTTCAACATCGAATTTTTGGGTGGCATACAATACTTCCTCTGCTTACTGAAATACGTAGTAAAGAAAGTAAAAATATGAATTCAACCAGTCTTTAAAAGTTAATGATTAAGACCCACCGCGATCTATGCCACGTCATTGAACTAAATGAACCTTGCAATTGGTGCTTTTATTTGGAAATAAAGTTCTAACTTTGACCTCAGTTCCTAGGGGTCCATTGTTTTGGGAATTATAGCCTGGAGCTGCGAATCAATATCTTTGTCCATAAATTATAACATTTGTAAAACTCTGGTACAGTTTATAAATTATTATTTCCACGATATCCATCTCTCTTCTGCCAGGTGGCGTTAACGAATTATCGATCTCTCGGTCGGTGAATGAACATAGTGAGCTGTTAGAAATGTAGCTGCTTCATTATTCAGTACCCATGTCGTACAGCGAATTCCACGACAAACCAGGTTAAAGCTGTCCCAATTTGCTTCTCAGATTGCAGCTGCCGTATGCTCGCTGTCAGTGTTCAGGCTTTTGTGGAGGATGTTACGTTATCAGCGGACATAAACTCCAAATAAGTATTTGTATTTATTTTAATTATTTAAAACATTATACATTTTAGAGAATAAGCCAAATAGCTGCAATAAATATAAGGAATAAAATATAAATAAGATTATATATCAAATTGGAGTGAAATGAAATGTATTTATTATTATTTACCAATCTCACACAACCTATGAATTGCGAATTAAAAGATAAGAATGTCTCGGATAAAACTAAACTGAAATTGAACATTCATTCAGATTTAGAAATATCTTTGGCATGAATTTAAACCTGTTTTAAAATTTCATCAGCACAATAAAGCTGTTATCAATCACTTTGAAAGGTATATATAAATACGTTTTTTTAAAAAAAAATGACCACCTCTTCCCTGTAACATTTATTAATGGGTATAAAAACTATTCTTACGAAAGCTTGCTTTTCTATACACTTCATTTTAATCGAGATAAACGTTAGCAGAAATACTTACTTTATGCATTTCGTAATAAATACAAAAGAAATAACGATAGTCAAATTTTAAGACCTGGACGGTATATGTTGGTCTCAAAATGCCATACCCTTTCCGTGCAATCGCGAGAAACAACTGAATGTCGACAGAACTTTAAAAGAATGACAAAGTATTGAACAATTCGAACTATTAATAACTGATATCTCTGAAATGGTTTATGCCACAAAAAGTTTATTTAAAATAAATTGTGTATTTTACAATTTTTCTAAGACACACAATTTTACCGTTTTATCCACTTTTTTGTGTAGTGTGTTTTCGCACTATCGCTTAACGTTTACTAGTTATGAAAGATTATACAAAATTCCTTCCTAATGAAGAGGACTTTATAGGCTATTTCTAGAAAAATCAAGATATACATTTTATTTGTCATGTAAATATCTTTAACGCGTGGTATTTTAATAAAAATCGGAGGCATTGTTTTAGGAAAAAAAAATCGAAAAAAGTTTCATGTAAAAGCTAGTTGGGGATGAAGGCATTTTCTTGAAAATCTTTGTCTCATCTTTGGCAGATACTGAGCTAAATTGACTTTTCGTTTTCGAGTTATGCTGCTCAACACACGCGCGCTCGCAGACCTTTTTCTAAAAATGCTTTCTTTGAATTCAGGGAAGCCTCAAAGCACATATTTTCGGTGAAACCTCGACATAGTCTTTTTGGGTGGAATACAATACTTATCCTACTTACTCTACGTAGTAATACACAACATAAAATATCACAGCATTCGCGTGCGATTGTAAAGTACGGCCTTTGAGACAAGGATTAGCAACAATGGAAATAAAGCAGATCATTCCCAATAAGAGGGGAATTCTCTATTTCATACTTGAAATGAACTGAATTAAAATAACTTTCTTCCTGATAACACATACGGAAGAGTTTGCAATACTCTCCTAAAGCAGTTTAACAAATGACTCGTGCGTAATGTGCAGATAATACTACCTCATATTTCGGAGTTCCAAGCTGGAATACAGGTTGGGCAAGTTAACTCGATTGGTTTTCTTATTTTATTTTCCTGTGCTTTTCCCTATCCTTAGAAGACAAATGTTGGATAATTTAAATTAAATAGGTCCCGGAATCGTTTTAAGGATTCAATTCGTCATTAATTTATTGTCCGAAAAAAAAACAACCCGGTTCAAGGACGTTAAAATTAAGAAGTAAAGTTAGAGATCATGAAGTATAAAAGTGTATTTCGTTAAATCATTCTGAGAACAGGGACGGTGTGACCGATGGTAATTTTATTAGGGCAATGCGTTGGTGAAATTTGACAAAAATGACTGATTTTTTTATTATTATTTTAGATAAAATCTGCTATGGTTATTCCTTTGTCCTGTCATACGTAACTATTTTAGTAATATTAGCGAGTTTTAAAGCTCCAAACGGTCATTTAAATGGTCCCATCCCATGAAGATAAAGCACAAGTCCCAATTTTTCGGCTGGTTTAATGGCATTTTATTTATTCAAAATGCTGCTTATACCACAGTTGTTAGTTTACATCCTTGAAATTATAAGAAAAGCTTCACATATTAAGAAGTTAAAAATTGTGCGATTATTTGAAAATATTTAAGTATTTTCCGTAATTAATGTTGGTAAAAATTTAAAAATTCAATAACTCGTTTATATTTTTTTCTTGCACTAATTAAAATTAATCATTGCCTGCACAACAATTTCTTAATTATTTTAAGGCTCCAAATAACACTTTAGGGAGCCGATATAATAAACCGTTTGTGCAAGTGGCATTTTGAATTTGCATATCAAAAGCGATTAATAATAATTTAAAATTTAATGTCTCAAAACTTTTTTGACATAACTTGTTAAATTTGTGTGCTGTATTTTTTTTTCACGTTCTTCATACATGGTAAAAAAAATTCAGGTTAATCAAAAGTACATTTTGGGTTAGTAGTTTTGACAGATACATTGTCTTAACGACAATTCATTACGATTCCTACAAATTGCAATTTGTCATTAACAACAGAAGCGTGTGCAAGTTCTACGTTTAGGAGACGAAATGACGTAGTTTACATTTTAATCTTACTTCTTCCCCAGACCAATTAAATTAGATGCTTTTGGGAGGCGTCAAACCTTCACAAAACGATCTAATAAAAGAACATTGTTAACGACTGACTTCCAAGTAGTACACCTCTCTCCAGGAAGGATAGTAAATTAAAGGTATTAACTTCGGCAAACAGCGGGGGGAGAGAGATGATTGGGTAGGTCGATTTTTGGAAGGATAGTTCTTAATAGCAGCTGTCGAAATAAATCTTACCTTTTCGGCGAATTTATATTTACCTAAACACCGTTATAAAAAAAATACCTGGAAGATATAAAAGCTGTAGAATTTAATGCATCGCATCACATTTCTCTTAAGATTCGTGCTTAGAACCAAACTGATATTTAGTTTAGCTGCCCAGTACCCTATCTATTAGGTATGGTAAAAGGATAGATTGCCTAAAGTGGTATTTCACTTCGTGTAAAAACGAAGCTCTAGAGCGGCAATAAAGTGTATAAAATCAAAATACCAGCGGGCATAAGAGAGCAATTACAAATCTGTAATTCACCAGAAAAAAAAATTATTCCTTAAAACAAAATATGGTATGAACACATTGAAAGAATGGATCCAAATACATGTAACAAAACAGGTATGTATTTATTTATACTTAACGAGGTAAAAGATCAATAGGAAGGCCGGTACTATGTTGGGAAGACAGCCTTTGAGGCGGAGCAGACTATGATATATCCAAGAAGAAAAAGAACACTAGCTGATTTTCTAAATTGTAAAAATCAATACAATTCTTCTTGGTTCCACCCAGGTTTTTTTTAATTTATTTATTTATGGACGCTCTTTAACTACTATGGTTCTTAGGGTCCCATTCTAGCGTCTGTGAAAGACCAGTAATTTTGCTCAGAGGCCTCTTTATAAGGCTTGAGGATCTTTTACGTACCGTAAATGTACGACACGGGACCACCGGCTTTACTTACCTTCCGAAGGAAGCCATGCTAAGTATTTTTACGCCCGAAAAAAATCCATCGTCCTCCGCCGGGTTCTGAACCCGCAACCTCGGGAACTAGAGGCTAGCATGGTAACCACTACACCACGGAGAACGACAGGTCCCACCCATCTTCACATTTTCCACCTGAAAACGAAAGACGAATAGCTAAAAGAGGTAAACATAATACGACTAGGATAGCCTGTCATTGCATTCCGTCCTCCTTTACTATAAGAATATCAACAAATGTTAGTAGTACATCCAGTGAGAGAGAAAGAGGGAGAGGGGGAAGAAAAAAATAAAACCTAATCGTTTTCGTTTCATTTCCTTAAAGGATGCCAATTTTTAGCACATGAAGAGAATATTGTCAACCGTGCTTTTTGATCAGAGTTGGTGTCATACTGAAGTTATATTATTATATTCATTTATAAACATAACACATTGGCTTTGGTTTGCATTCCCTTTCTTTGAATGCCAAATAAGTTTGTTGTCAGACTGATGTTTGAAAATGTTTATTTTCTAACGCGTCTTTTTGGAAGACAGCATCAGATATCACTTTGATACGAATTCTTGCGCGGATTTATTTCAAAGCGTAAATATTTGTGTAACTTTGAAATGTAGTAGGCGCGTTGCATCAATACCAGCAGCATAGCATTTTGACGTTGTTGTTATTAAAGCAATGCGACTCCTAAGCCTTTTGCCTGTTGGGTAAAAGCATATACACATTTACTACGTTAGTTGGCAAAGAGATCAACAAACTTGTATGAGCATTCCGTGGCAAGATTTGAACTTATATGTGGTTTTAAAGGTTTATGGATGATGGGGCGGTGGTGCTGGTACTGACGCTGGTGGTGGTAATGTATAATCATGTACGTTTTTAACGTATTTATGTGGTGTACAAAGATAGTGGATGAACATTACAAGAATGGGATAAATGCAGGACTCAAGGTGCACGTTTGTTGTAAAATGGGCAAGGAATGTTTCTTGCAGAGTATCTGTGTGTGTGTTAAAAGTTAGTATTCTGGATCTATACCCCTGTATGTGTATTATATATCAACTACTGTAAAATACATTGTAAGTTGAAACTGTTATAACATCTCCCGAAAGTTCGTTGAAATTTGTCTTTGTAGAGTTGTATCTGTGGTAGTGTTAGATCTGTGTGCGTTTCACTTGAATTGTACAGAAAACATTACACACTGGACTTCAAGCAAACAATGTGCCACACAAGGTAACGAAAAATAATTGCCGAATGTATCTTATAGCATTGGGAACCTATTATTTTTTATTTTTCAGCATACAATGTGTGCAATAAATAATATTTTTCGCCATTTGCAGCCATAATTATTGAACTCGACTCGCACTAAACTGCTTGGTTTCTGTAATTAAAGTGCAGCAACTAGCAATATTAACTTAAATAATGTTGAGTTGTGTGCGTGAGATTGTGTCCAAAAATAATCTATAATTTTTAACTGAAAGTGTAAATTCTCTACCGCAGTGAAGACCATAGATTTTAATGGTTTACAAGTTAACTGTATTATCAGTTACCCTTGCGAATTTATAACTCTAGTGAAGAACAGTTTTGTTTTGAATCTTCTAATGAAACATCAAGTTTACCGAATAACTTTATGTAGCAGGAACATAAAACAGTTTGAATTATCGAAACTATAGTGTCTAAATTGGAAATTTAAATGTATAGTTTCGACATTCGGTTGTTTGAATTTCTTAATGTGCTCGGCACTTCAAAAACTTTGAATCCTGGACTTTTTTGGTCTAATGTATTGTTTCTTCTGAAGTCGTCTTATTGTTACTGATAGAAAAAAAATGAATAGAACAAGGGAAAAAAAGAAGAAAAGCAAAGACAGTAGTGTACAGCTTGTCATTTGAAGTCTTTTTAATTCAGATACTTGTACTGTTCTCGGTAAACGTTATCAGTTGGCATTTCTTCGACTTTTTCTGAGAAATCGGAATTTTTGGAACTTGGATTGTTTTGAGAAATACTTATAAAACTAAAATATCACCGAGAAGAGACACAATGTAGAGCGGGTTACGTTGCTGTGCAGTTAAAGTATATATGGAATTACAAACTGTAAAGCAGAGTGGAGATGCTTTCAAATCAGTAATACCATTCTCGCTTGCTGGTGTTATCAGACAGAATTCACCATAGTGAGTTCCTTTATTGCTATAATTTTATACTTATATATAATAACTACAAACATTTCAAATTTAATCTTTCACGATTACTAAATTATTTTTGTCTGTCCCCTCCCCTCTGCTTTCGTTGCCATCATTGTAATCACAGGATCTTGGGTGCTCTCCAAAAAACTTTTGCCAGTAACCCTCCTAAGATGTAGTAGAGAACCCTCTGTGAAATGATAAAAGATCGTTTCACATAGCAAATTTAAGATCTATTGCAGATTATTTTAGCAGGTTCATTTATACCACACGTCCATCATCGTGGTCAAACCATCGGAAGTAGTCGAGATAACCATTATGGCCGGGAATAGATTGTGCTGTCTATTTTGCCAAAGTTGTGTGCATCGCTTTCCTCAGGAACTTTTCTACTACGTTTTTGGGTTTTCCACTCCAAATTTCTTTACGTTAACATTTTCACAGCAAAATAGCTCAAATCTGACAGGCTTTCTTAAAATTTCTGAACAAAACCGTGTATGACGAGGATTGCACACTATTGTATAACGGTATGGATTAACGCACAACTGCAGTTTGAAGGTTGTGCCGATGCACCTTCATGGCAGTGAATCCTGTACATTGGGACAAAAAGACTACAGTTTTAAACAAGTTACAAAAATTAAATTCCTTCGGTCATTACTGGTATACATGCGTCTGAATAGAATAGATATGGATGGAATGGGATGGATTTGTTTTTATTAGCCACTGAACAAATACAATTTCTAATAGCCTTTGTCATACAGCACAAACACAGATCATTATAACAGATCCATAACATTACAAATTAAAATGTTCATTTAAGTTCATAAAAACAATTTTCAATCAAGAATTTCCTGAGATAGTTTTTAAAATTAAAACTAATTTTCAGGCAAGTCGGTAATTGTAAAGTTTCAGACTAATACAAGGATGATTATTCAATGACTTACTCAGTCTACACAATGGTATTAATAAGTTACTGCATCTTCTTGTATTATGACCATGTACAACACTACGTAAAGTGTAGTCATTAAAATGTTCACAATATACATTGATGGAAGGGTCATAATAGAAAGCTCTTTAAAACAATTTCTTCATGTATCGCTCAAGGATATATCAGTGGTACGATATACGGATTAAAAAACGGAAAAATGGAGGAATAAGGTTTATTTGGGAGAAGCATTTAGAAAAAAGGATAACTCAAGGATTCCGAAAATAATACTGTTACATAGGCCGAAGAAACCCAGGAAGACCGAGGCAAAGATGGACTGAGGCAGAATAGGCCGAAGGGCCTAATTAATACCTGAAAAGATGACGAGGAGGAGACGGTTGCCGTGTAGAAAGCATAGGGAGATTAGGGGAGGGAACGGAATACACGCAGCATGAGTGAAGCCTGTCATCCTGCGGGTGCGCGAAGGTCTGTTTTGACAACTTTTCCTTTCGTTGCAGCTGACACTCGTTCATTGCGGTCATGGTGAGACGGCGTGACCCATTAAATTCTCAAGACGCTTCCTGACTCAGCAAACGGTTTCACTGTGTGACGAAAACGGCCTTGCGGAACTGTTCGGGCAAAAAATAGTGTTTCCTGAAATTCCTCTCTTGAACAGGTAACACTTGATGCGTGTACTTACGACTCTTTGTTCATTTATTCTGTTGACCAACTGTTGCTGTGACTTGCACAATACATGTCTGAAGCTTCAGGCATTCCTTCAGAGTAGAACTCATTAAGTTGCAAGCGTAATTTGGGAAAACCCCGTAAACGTTTCTGGTTTCTGAAAACAGTAATATTTAGGGACGAAAGGGGTTTTAGTATTTTCTGAAGAAAAATGAAAGAAATCTATCGACACGTCCTCTCTTTTCCGGACCCATAGGCATTCTTTAGCCAACTCAAACCACACAAGTTCATAGTTTGTCTTTGCAGCCAGAAATCGAACTTATGCAAATGTAGTTACATGCAGTTAATGATGATGTATTGAGTAATAATAATAGCATGCAATTGTTATGATTAATTTTAATTGATTACGACTTATTGCTATTAATGGATTGCTGGTATAATGCATACTCTTACAAGCTTGCAAAGATAGTCAAACCTTGTGAACTGTTCATAATTGTGATGTAAGTAGTAAACTGAGGCATAGTAATACAAAGAATTAAATAAAACATTTGTGCATCTGTTAAAAACTTTTTTTTTCTTCAAATAGATGATCTGACCTGTTCACTGTAGAATTTTGTCATCTTTTATTATTCTCACATTCCACTATCCTTTACTAATTATTCTTTTCATCTTGATGCTCTCTTGAGAGTGGAGAGAAAGCTTGATTTCTTAAGTCCTTGTTTTTGTAAACTCTGTTGAAGCATATCTTCAAAATATAGCTTTTCATTATATGGTAGTTATCAATGTGTGACACATGACAGAGATATCTGTAATCAAACAGCTGAACACACATTTAAAAGTTAATATTACAGGTTTCTTTCTCTTCCAAGTAAAGCTGAAACCACCACAACCACCGTAGTGCATAGATTATAAATGCAATAACCAACCAATTGTTCTTCCAAATGCACTCTCATGGCAGCTACTCTAAACTCTCATTGTTATATAAGTGGTCTTGAGAGAGGCTTAGTTCAGAGTTGTAGTAGTCTAATTAGAGCAGTTAGAGAAGCTACAAACTCTGTGTGTAAATGCAAATGCTCCTGTAGAGATCTCTCTTGGCAGAAGAGTTTGTATAAAAATACGGTTGCCAGTAAGTATAGCATACAATTTGTATCTATTTTTAATAATTGTGAATAAAATACTAAAATCTTCTGGGCTGGAAGGCTGTGGTCTATAGGTAAAATTGTTTACACTCAATGTTTTGATCAAAAGGGTAACACCCTGGGCAGCTTAATGACAGCTGCCAAAAAGGCAGCAAATGCCTCACAGTTTATAACTCATACTAAAGTTGGAAGTGGCTCATGACTGGCAAGTCCACAGTGGCATTCCATCACTGGTATTCATGAGTAGTAGAGTACATGGATACCACCCCAGAAACAAAATTTAATTTTTTAAAGGTCACTATTTACCAAAGTGCATCATATAAAAATGCATTTGGTTGTATTACAGTATCAGCAGAAAGAAAATGACTGAGAACAGTACACTGCATCATTAATCTGTAGTGCAGGAAAAACATCATTCATAGTCATTGCAGTATTTGTAAAGATCAGCAACAACAGTGATACAAAACAGAAAATATAAAAACTTGAAACTACATTCCTCATACACTGAGATCTAAGAAAAGACATTAAAAAGTTTTTACCACAGGTATTGCTTATAAATGATGTACCATTCCATACTAGTTTCTGTTATAATATGTCAACTGTTAAAGGTAAAAATCACAGATTTTAGTAGATTTGCTTTATTAAAACAGATGGTAATCATTTGGAGTGCAGCAGGAATATTCACACATTAACACCTGCTACAAGTTGATGACTATAAGAATATAAAAGCAATGAATTAGGACGAAACTCTAGCAACATACCTTTCTTTACCAATCTTTGGTACATAATCACATTACAGAATCATAGTCTATATATTCAACATGTAGAATTCTCAAACTTCCATTATCTGTGCAAAGGTTTATGCTTATAACACTCATTACACCATAGATTTATTTGTATTCAATGTTTTTAAAGCATATGTACGAGTACATTATATGAAATGATTCACAAAATAGAGAAGAGTCTTTTACAACCTTAATTTTCATTAAACCAAGATTGCATCAAGTGCTCAGTTTTGAATAATGCTGATAAGCACTTGTATAATGTCCTTAATGTTTGATTTCAAAATGCATATTCATTGATCAGTAACATACAAACTTTAAAAGTAATCATTCTCCAAATCCTTTTTCAGTGTCCTTAGAGATGAAACAGTACATTGCCTTCCAGTGAAGAAAAAGGGTGCTTTATTTCCTTCCTGTATTTCCTTGTATCATTCCTAAAATCAGGTTGTTTGTTGTTATGTCATTACAGATAGGCATGTCAGGGTGGCTAACCGGTCGTTACAGTTTCCGATGTGAACCCGTTGACTATTCAAATCACCCTGTCACACTTAGGGTGAGTTACACAACTGACAACAAATTCACACACCTAAAATCCTAATACCATATTACAGGTGATATAAAAATGACTTAACCAGGTAAAACTATTTAATAAAATATCTACACATAATATTTTGAAATGCGAAACAAATTTTACATTTGTTTTTTTTAAATATACCTGTATTAATATTTTGCCACTGAAGAAATGCAGTTAGCTGAAAAGAAGGAATTTGTTTTAAAAGTATTTCATCTTGTTTGAAACTTTTTAAAACTAATGTAAAATAACAAACATTCTTAAAATGTAGGCACACCTTTAATTACTAGATCTTTCTTTGTTTTGTCACTTTTTCACAGCAGGTGACAGTGGGTAGTCAGAGTGGTAAGTTGGATGTAATATCTATGTGCAGATGTAACCTCTTCAATTAAAACCAAAATTACAATGAAATTAAAGATGTTCCTTATGACAATATGTTGGAAATATCCTGCTACACCCACCCATTTCTGGCATCTTCTTAGAAAAATGCCAGTCTCAACCAAAATAAATCATTCTCTCACTAATTTTTCAGTTAATATTCTCTTCCACTTATCTCTTCTCTTGAGTAAAAATGTGCAGTTAAACCTTGCTTATACATTATTCACTCCTATGCTTTTTGCAGATATACACAAAAATTTTAGGCACCAAACTTTGACTATTAATATTTAGCTCAATCATATGCTTTTCAGTTATACGTTTTTATTAATTTACCTACTTACTTTACTTTTGATTATGCTATGTTAAGTTATATTACGCATGGTACTGTATTCTTGCTGTTACAGCACAAAAGGTAGGCATGTTGGGCAAGGCTTCAGTACTTTCAAAGTGCATTATTGCTATGCACATGTCAACAATACAGTCTGGCAAGGTCATTCTTCTCCAGGTTGCATTTGATGATACAAATAGCCCTAAATAATGAAACTCCTCTCAGTGTGAGACAATTCAAGCAATATTATGCAATTTCTATCCTCCCAAAGCCTAAATGATGACAGCATTTCTGTGATCAGTGCATACAGGGTGGACCATTTAAGTTGAGACTGTACAATATCTCCAAAACTAAGTGTTGTATAAAGAAATGTCTTGAATAAAAGTTGCTTGATATTATGGGGGAAAGTAAATGCTGTTGATCATGTTTTATTTGGAGGACGTTGTGATGGTCATTAAAGACATTTCTTTCTACAACACTTAGTTTTGGAGATATTATACAGTTTCAACTTAAATGGTCCACCCTGTAGAATGGAATAGTAATAGCATTAAAAAATAAAAGCAGCAAAGAAAATTGATAACATTTTTAAACCAGTGTAAAACACCAGTAGGTACTTTGAATTTCTTTTTTAATTTGAAATATAACAATGCTGGTATGCATATAAGTACTCTAAACAGTGTGCTATGTTTATTATTTATGTGTTTGTTTTATTTATTGATTTCTAATATCAAATAATACAAATTAATTTAGCAATAATCTAATAAAACGTTCCAGTTCCATTAGAAAATTCACTTTGCTTTCTCATTTATATATTGTTTTATCAGTCTCTCTATGAAAACGTATAACTGAGGTTACGCTGTTTTTTATTTGTTGCTCTGTATAAGAACAGATCACATAGCCCTAGATTTGACAGGTTTTTGCACAACAGTCTGTATGGTGCATGTTCACCTGAAAACTGTACAAAAAAGTCTTCTAAATTCCCTTGCTAGATTGTATATGCATATAACAGGTAAATAAAACATTTAATGTATTTGTATAATGAGATATTACAAAAACTAAAGCAAACCATTAATAATGCTTTTAAGTGCTAATAACATATGTAACACTTTAAAATCCTGACACCTGATGAAACAAACTCGACAATAGCTGTAGTCAGACTGATGTGATGTGAAGGTTGCAAATTCTGCACATGAGTGTAAAGCAGAATTAGTCATTGCCCAACCCACCAACTGCAGTTACACAAATGGCAAAAAGAATGAAGAAAGATTCCATATTTTTTAAAGGAGGAAAGTTGTATGATTTCCAGTCTTTTATGCTGCACTAACCATGTTTAGCAGAGTATATCTCTCTTCATATTTTAATTTATTATTTTGCAGTCATTATTTTAAGGTACTTAGTGTCTGACCAAAATGCATTCTTACATTTTTAAAGGGTTAATGCAGTGTTTTAAGTGGATAGTCTGTAACTGTTTAAAAGGTATCACCAGAAAACTGCATTTTTCTTCAATACAACATTTTCAAGATATAATTTTTTCCATGCACATACTTTCTGGTCCAGTTTTAATGAATTTAATGCATGACCTTCATAAACATGTTCACAAATCTATTACTATTTTTAAAGCCTGGTGGTGTGGTTAAGACTTTTTTTAACTGTACAAAATGTATATATTTTTTGAGAGGACAATGTAAAAAAGATACACAGATTATATCAATGAGTACCCAGTAACTCAACAACCATGGTGTTGGATGTTACGGGCCCTTAGAAATGCAGCAACTTAGTTATAAGAGAAAACGATATAGAACTTTATATGAGAATTAATTTATGTAATTAATGAAATGAAATAAAATATCTATCTATCAATAAGTAAAAGCATACTAAAAAAAATACTAATCACTGATTTATTCTTTAAAGCTTTAGAAATAAGACAAAATATTAAATCGTCCTATATCAACTTTTTATATTGCAAGAAGTAACCAAAAGTTGTCAATATTTTGAACAAAACTTTGATAAAATGCCTACTTATTGCTTTAGTAAATAGTTAGGCCAGTTGAAGTGTTACACCTTAGTTATCACTATCATAAGAAAGCATTATAGAAATATGAAAATTTAATGCTTTTAAAATTACAGAAATTATATAAGGAAGCTAAATTTATTTCATAGAATATTGATTCCTATTGCACAGAACTAAAAATATGAATTTTTAATAAAAACTCATAAAGTTTTGTTTGGATTAGAATATATGAAATGTTAAAGTTTATGATTAAAAGCATGGTTATAGATTGGTTAAACAGCCTTCTGAAGTGGATATTAATTGATTAAAAAATTGGATGCTTTAAATGTCTACATTTCCATATCCTATAATCAAGTAAACATTTCTGGGAAGTCAATCTCCTATATCACCTGTTTTTGGTATGAGGATTTTCTATGAGAAACTCACTTTATAAACACTGTATATTTTCTGGACATAAAGATAAGCTGGAAGAAGTGCACAGATAAACATATTTTTGTGGAGTAACCTGTTGATTTACTTTGGTTGATGACACTTTCAAGACATCGCATAGTGTCCAAAAATCATTAGGTCACATGTTCAATACAGTATAGTGTAGTATAACATACACTAATCAACAATGAGATTAGGGTAAGACAAAATGTGCATATCTTAAAGTTTTGTGAATGCTCTCTAAAAATTTAATCAATGTTGCACTGCATTTGTTGTGATGATGTAGCATGCTTGCAAAATGTTTTAACATGCTAATATATGTAGTAGTATGAAACATTTTCCTATTGCATACCAAATTATTTTGCAATGTGTTGTAAGAAATTTTTAGTTTTCTTATAAAAGTAAACAATTAACCTGCACACATATTTCATAACTTCTTGTGCCATTGTTAATTGTGGTAACATCCTTAGTTACATTTGTGTAAACTCAAAATACTTCATTCCTATAGCAAATTTAATGCTTGTCTTTCATCATTATTCCATAAAATTAAATTTTCGACTGTGTCTAAAACTTTTATGGAAATTCATGTTTAGGTTTAATGAGATTGAAATCACTGCTTAAAATGCACATTATCCTCATAATATTCTACAGTGTAGTTTAAGCAGATACAAATTATAATAATTCACCTAACTGTTAAGAAAGACATTCAATCTTCTTAAGATAACACAGACTTTTGATATGATTGAAGAAGTGGCTCTTTCTTAATAGTTGTTGCATATTTTGTTCCTTAATATTTAAAAATTATTCTAATTAATATTGCAATTTATATTAAAATTGTAAGTAGACATTAAAAGAAACATGAACAATTGAATTTATTTTTTTGTATAGTCCACCTTAACTTTAACTTATGAGGACCTCTTTTTCACTTGAGAAACAATCATAATGTCATCACTCCTTGAACTGTACGTTTTCTTAATGTTGGTTTTTAATACTTTTTACTATTAAACATTCACTCCTGCATTCATACTTTCAAACTCTGTAGAGAATAGGGAATGATTCTGGTTAAAGAAAAATTCCCTGCCACAGCTGGGAATCGAACCCAGGACCTCTGGTTTTGGAAACCAGAACACCATCACTTGACCACAGGCACAGTCAATTGAACTGTTATGTGCTGTTTTATTGAGTTGTGTTTAAAAGCATTGAGAGATAGCTGAATAAAAAATATCTATTGTAAATTTCTTCTTTGTGCAATGATTTAAAAAAATATAAAAACATTGAAGAGAAATATAGACCTAGAGAAAATACATGACCTCTAATTATATTTTGATAGTAAGGATCTAAAATATTCCAATATAAATTTTGCTGTATATTGGTAAATTTGTATGTGATAAAAGCTACAGAAGTACAAAGTCCCATTTGCAGCATTTGTGGTAGTCTGGAAGAAGATAAACTTCAACATAGTGAGGAGAAAATATTTTCTGTATCTCATTTTCTGCTATTAAAATTAATGAACTACTGTAATGGTTTGCAATGTTTCACATCTTTGTACAACCAGAAGTAATTTCTAATTAGTCATTTTCACACTGAAAAGTTTTAGTAATATATTATTTAAGGTTCTCTGGAGATGGTTTACTGCATGCCATTCATTGTAAGTTTGCATGCTGTTGCACTTGTTACTAGAAGCATGTATTTGGCAATTTGTTTTGGTTTGATGTATTAGGAAGTCTTGACTAGGGCTGTAAGTATTAAAATATCTGGATAGTGTTGAATACAAATTTATTCAAACTAGTTAACATATTTAAACTATGTAAATGACTCAAACTATGTAAATTGTTCAAATTTGCAGTGTTCAAATAAATGCAGATTATTCTTACTATTCTGACATTCAATCTATTTCAGTAGCATGTTTGAAGTGTTTTATGGTGCTCAAACACATTTATATGTGATTTATTATGCACTTAATCTTTGTTATGGATGCATCAGGGATGTGGAACCTCATACTATACTGGTTAGGACTACAAGCTTTTTCTAGCTCGAGTATCGAGCACTACCAAGAATGCACTTGAGATGCAGTATGTAATGCAGCAGAGACAAAAGATGCCACATGAAATACAACTTGACCTACATAAGAGAACATGGTTAAAGGATTAGCCCAGAGTCAGACCTCTCACTTAATCTGCCCCTGCTGAAAATTGATACATGATTCAGATTTTGCCTACTGTTACAGCACTGTAATCAATGTGTACCACAGCAGACTTACAATAGCACATTCTGTGACTAATGAAAATAATTAGTTCTTTGAGCATTAAACATTACATTGAAGTACAGTGTTGTATTTTCAGAAGGAATGTTATTGTAAAAATCTGATTGTTGCATTCTCATGGCTTTCTCTACTCACTCTTCTACAAAGTATTCTTACAAAAGCTTATTCTACCTACTTCTTGTTAATACAGATAAATGTTCATTATTCATTTACATATTTTTTTGTAGGTATAAGAAAAATGTAGTAGGCTAAAATGAGTCAAATCTTTTCAAAGTCAGTGCTATGTGATGGCATGAACATGAAAAAGAAAAGAAAGAAGAAAAAAAAGCATAGTGATTTGCAGTTGAGAGAAGTAGAGCATATTTGAAAATTCAAACGAATAACAAAGACTATCTCAGAATTCGTAGTAGAAATTGACATAAATTGTGTGCTTTAACAAGATTTATATTTTTTGTACAGTAAGATTTTTTTCATCCGTTACAGTTTATTAGTTATACAAAAGTCATACAAAATAAAGAGGACTTCACAGGCTATTTACAGAAAATTCAAGATATGCATTTTAATTTTCATGAAAATGGCTTAAGCATGTGGTGGTTTGATCAAAATTGTTAAGTCATTTTTGAAAAAATAAAAAATTTTGAAAAATTTTCCATGTAAAACGGTAGTTTGGGGAGGGTGGATTTTCTTCAAGATCTTAGTGATGCCTGGAAAGTCCAGAACTAAAATACAAAGTTTCATATTTAAGAGAGCGTAGTTTTGGGTTATGTTGTTCACAAACACACACACGCACACGCGCACACACACACACCTTTTACTAAAAATCTTTTTTGAGCAGTTCAGGGTGCATCAAAACAGGTATTTCTGGTGAAATCTTGGCATTGAATTTTTGAAGTAAAATGCTTACTGTACTTATAATAAGTAAGATAGTAGAGAAAGTAAAAAGAGAAATGTAAAGCTTATTATAAGATGCAGCATGGAGAAACATACACAGGACTGGAGAGAAGACAAAACGCATTTCAGACTGGAGATATACACTGGTTATATTTCACTCTGCAGCCACTGCACTGCTAACTCGTACACCGGGAATGCGGTTGGTTCTCTTGCTAAAATGGTTACAATATCCCTGCAACTGCCTCACATACTTAGTTACAATTACAATGATGATAAGCATATACCTTATCATAAGAGATGTTGGAAAGATTGTCCTCTATTCGCATATTTCTAGCATCATCTTGGGAAATTTTCATTCATACTAGATAGTTCAATATCTGAAATTGAATGAATTTCTTGCCTGATGTTATCTTTTAGTTCTTACAAACTTGTTCTTTTAGTTCTGTTGCACACAGCTTATTTTTCAAGCTCCCCCCATAGATAAAAATCAATACAGCTAAATCAGGAGATCATGAGGGCCATGATTTTCTACTAATTATCCTAGCTTCAAAAATTTCCTGAATTAAATTATGGACTCATCAGCTGTATGCATGGTAGTAAAATCCTACTGGAAAAATCCTGACAGATATTCAATGTCAGTCAGCTGTTCCAAAAAATGGTGCGAGTAAGATATTCCTGTATCCCTCTGCATTTACTCTGCATCAAACAATGTAGGTCCTTTTATTCTGTATGCATTTAATGCACACCAATTTTCGTATCATACAAGATACAACTTATATAACCATATAAATTGAACTATGCTTTGTCACAGAAGCATATTAAATGTAGATCAATTAGTCTTATCATTTTGCAAAATCAATTACAGCAATTAGCTGACTATAATGATCATGTGAAAAATAAGGTGTATCCAATAAACCCCATACATATAAGAACTAAAAGAAAACATCAGGTGAGAAATTCTCTCAATTTGGATATTGAACTCCCCATTGTGAATAAAATTGCCTGAGAAGATGTCAGAAATATGCAGATAGAGGACATATCCAACATCTCTTATGTTAAGGTATGTGCTTATTGTCATTGTAATTCTAGCTACTAATATGAGAATTTTAAGGGTTGCAGGAATGGATATTATAACTATTTAACAGGAGTCTGAGCTGCAGTAGGCGGTGCACAAGAAGCCATGCAGTGGCCACAGTGTACAGGAAAAGCACTGTAGTAATTGAAAATATAACTGCATCATTATTTCAGTATATTTTTGCAGTTCCATTATAGATTCCATACTTTCTTGCCCTCATTGTTTATTTAAATGGGTTACATGGGACTCAAAAAATTAAATAACACATTTAAAACCTTATTTGGCCAATAGTGTAATACCTAGCAGAACAATGCAGTAACAAATACTTTCCGCTATAATTACCATGCCTTTTTAACCAATATCTGGATATTGGAATATATATCCAAATCTGAATTACAATATTTATAGGATCTTATATATAGTTTCACTCATAGCAGTCAAGATCTTTACATATTTTTTATATCAAGAGGACTTCTGCTGTCATGTTGCCTCCAGCAGAAAATGTTCTCTAAAGTGACAGACCTACATGTACGAACAAACCCATTCAAATGGACCAGAACTAAGGTTTTACAAAAATATCCAAGCAATTCCAACGCTAGAGAAATCCGTTTCATTTTAATATTAAAGTAATCCAATAACCCAAAATTTTTATTTATTCCAATGGTTTGAATCCATATATTATTGATAGTTGAATATTTGAGTGTTTTACAGCCCTAGTCTTGGCAAAGGAGGTGGTGGTTTGGTTGTAATGGTAGTGGTCTGCATAATGCTGAAAAAATTAAAAGTTTGTTTACAGTTATTGATGTCATAATAATATTGATGTTCAATTCCACTTTCAGATGGTTCATGCATGTTGGTGGTACTATTTCTCAAAATTTACAGAGTTTTTTGATACGGTAAGTGAAATAGATTTAATATTATGTAGATTCAAAATTACCATGTTAATTTTCAAGGACATAAAAGACCTTTTGAAGAACACGTTGCTGAAGCACTGATAGATCATTCACGTTTTATACATATATTTTCATATGCATATATAAAGAAAAAGTTGACATGAAAAACCTGTTTGCCAAATAAAGTGGTTATTTATGACCCTTTGCATGTGACTGCCTCTTAATTTAACTCTTTTATGCTTGCCAGTGCCTTTACAAGGACAATGAAGCAGACACTACTTTAAAATATTTCTCATAAGCCATTTCTCTATCTTTTGCTCACTTTTTTTTTTTTTTTTTGTGTCATGAATGTAGTCAAGGAGGCTACAGTAATGAATGTTGAACCTAGATATTTATAATTTTGGGGTTGTTAAAATTTAATCTCTAAGCAGAATGCAATAAAACAAGAAGTTTTTACTATGTTACAGATATTCTTTGTTTTGAGAAAGAAGAATGAGCATGTATCCATGCTTCACGTAATACATCATGGCTGCATGCCAATGAGTGTGTGGTTTGGTGTGAAATTCACTCCAGGTATGATTCCATACTAGATGATTTACTAAATAAAATAAAACCTTTGGTTTAATTCAATATAGCAAGACGTATAGGGATGCCTCAAGTTGCTTCAAACTTTATAACATCATAAATTTTGTTATGTTTGCAGTAGGAATGAAGCAAAAGCATTGCATGTTTTCCAAATATAATAATTTACTTTTTACAAACTACTGAGAATGTGTCCGAACTACTATTATCCACAATTTCTGCAATGTTATGCACACAGCAATATTCAGTCAGGGTGTTGGAATTTTCCATTGCATGCTAGAGAAAATATATAATTACATAGAGTTGTTCAGTTAGCCATCAACTCATTTTTAAAATAATATAGGAGGGGGGGGGGGAAGCTGGATGGATTGAGATCTATGGATCATATAAACTAGGTTGATGAAATGCGCCTGCTGATATTCTGCATGCTTAGGTTAACATAAATAATATAAGCATTCTTAAGCATTATATGCTGTCATTTTTCTCAAAAGGAACATTCAAGGAATGAGTTAGGCTGATGATGGAGACACAAGTCTTTGAAAACATGTTCCAGAAGTTATGTAGAAATGAAGCTAACAGCAGTGCCTAATAACTATACATTTGGGTTGTTCACTACATTTTTACTCGGACAGCTCTGAAAGTGTGAAATAGCATCTGTTGCATAATAGTTATCATTATGAACAAATTGATAAACTCAGCCATTAATAATAATAATCATCATCATCATCATCATCGTCATCAACATCCAAAACTTTTGTGGATGTGTTGTTGTATACATAATTAAGTACACTGTTTTAG
Organism: Deroplatys truncata; assembly: GCA_030765065.1. Lineage (NCBI taxonomy): Eukaryota > Metazoa > Arthropoda > Insecta > Mantodea > Mantidae > Deroplatys > Deroplatys truncata. The sequence goes on from CM060985.1 coordinate 102,915,264, forward strand.
GGTAAGAATGAATTGTGTAAATTAAATTATAGTTGGAGGTATGGAGAACCAGTAGAAATTTCTGCGCTTGAGCATGTTGCCTACTTCTGCTACAGTCACACATAACTTCTGCTGTAGTGTGCTAGCAGGCACTACCTTGATATAAGATTGTAGTGGTAGTGGAAAAAGAGTGCAGGAAAAACTTTGCACACTAGTGCACTTCTGTGCATAACATGTATGTATTTGGCCCCATTAGGTAATTACGTCATACCACCTGTGCATGCGCAGAAGCTCCTTAAAACAAACACAGGTCAATATGTGCTGAGACCCTATTGCAATATGTTTCATCAAGTTTAGAGAGATACTTAAACACCAGGTATTTTAAATTACCACATATATGTTATGTTAATAGCATTCAAAGCAAAAATAACCAATACATTTTCAAGGTGTAAAAAGTTACGGTGTTCATATGCTATTGTGCTCTTATACAGCAGCTGCCATTGGAAGCTAGAGTGATTAAAAATTCATTTGAGTGATAGCATTCAACTTGTTTGAAATTGGAATTTTGTTTGGACAGTTGCCTGAGATGATATGCTTCACAGAAACTGAAATTATTTTGCCCCAGAGTGATATTTATATTTTTTTTTGGGGGGGGGGTAAAACAATCTTTAAAAACGGTGGTTTAGTGGTTTACTTTGTACACCACCAGATTAATATATAATACTGGTAATAAATTGCTGAAGCATGTCTGGTGAATTTGTCCCTTTATTCTAAGTAGTGTATTTCTTAGCTCAGTCCATAGATTTTGGCGTATTTCAATTATTTCATCTCTTAGTAGCACTTGCATAACTTGCTTGTTACTTCCCAAACTTCTTTTCCCAAATAATTTCATTGCATGTATCATCAGTGTTCAGCTCCTGTGATGTCATATGTAGTAAGAATGTGTTAAACACTACTAAAAATAATCGTATGCAATACCACAGCATACAGGAAAATCATACTTTTGGAATGAATATAAATACAGTTGTTCAGGTTTTTCATTCAAAGAGAAGCTGCATTATTAACTGCCATACAGTGGGCAGGCATATAGCTTTAAGCAGACTTGTAGAATTTCAAGGGACTGGAGGACTGCATACTGTATTAAAAACCGCCATCTTGCCAATATAGACAATCTATACCATTGTGATTTTTCTGAAGAGTGGATGTTAACATTTCTCAACGTGTTTTCAGGTCTATAAGTATGTTCAATGTGGTTTTGTTTTCTTCTTTTTCTTTCAGGTGGACACAGCACATTCTTTGGGTTCATCAACACATTTGTGCACATTGTAATGTATACATACTACCTCTTGACTGCAATGGGACCCCAATACCAGAAGTATCTGTGGTGGAAGAAGTATCTGACTGCCTTCCAAATGGTAAGAGATTTTACTTTAGCATCTCACAGGCACAACTGCTGCAATGTTATTAAATTGCTGTATTAATATTGAATTAATCTTGCTCTTAATAGAAGAGATTGCAAAATTGATAGCACACTTTTTTTTTGTAGTTTTTCCATAAATGCATGTTGTAAAAATAGACTAATATGTTGAGTAGCACGATTCTAGGACTTCAAGTACCCAAAAGTTGCACCACTGAGATTTCATCATACATAATAAGTATATCACTGGGCATAATGTCGCAAAAGGAAATATTATATTTGATAAATATAATATTTAAATACTATGATTACACTTCACAGTATCTAACTTCTGCACTTCATCTTGACGTTGCTACAGTTTAATTATTGTTTACAACATTAAATATATGTAGCAATGTCTCTCAATGTTTTGGTAGGCTGATTCTATGCTGATGTGTTATAAGCTGATATGTACATCTTCTATACTTTAAGGTTTACTCTTTCAGCAGCAATCAATTGTAGGCTAGAGTGCACATTTTTTTTATTAATTTTCTAAATGTATCATACTTAAAATATATTATAGTTACCATAAAAGAAAGCTATGCAAAAACATAAATACTAATATGAGAGAGAGAGAGAGAGAGAGAGAGAGAGAGAGAGAGAGAGAGAGAGCGCACACATGCACATGTGTGTGTTGTTTCTTCTCCTCTTGGAAACCACTTCAACAAATTGTTTTACCAAAGAAAGCACTGTTGTCCCTGATGGATATAGGCTATTAAATGCTTCTTATTTCAAGTTCTAAACAAAATACTAAAGAATTTACGTGGCCTGGGGTTATAATACAAATAAGTTGTAGTAAAACAACATAAGTACCTGTTGGGAAGACTGACTTTTCATTGCAAATAACATAGGGTAGAGAACTGCTGTTACTCCACAGAAAAAAAAATTATGTAAAAATAAAACAAAAGCTGCAAACATTTAATTCCAAGTAAAATATATATAGAAACCATTATTTAGCAAATAAAGACACAGGCAATCAGATCCTGCTTATAATGTACATAGTGCAATATGTATATGATAATTTATTTCTTAGAAATATTGTTCAAATATTGCAAATGTGTACAGGATTTAGCATCAAAACCTAAGATGAGCCTTTATTCTAAATCTACAGATGCATGTAATGAAATTTCTGGTTCCCAAAACCTTTTAATAACCTTAAGTAATAAAACAGTTGTTCTTTCCTCTGCACACTGTAATCAAAATTTCACAATGCCATTGTATCTAAGTAATTATATAAAGAGAGAAAATTCTGTCCAGCATAACATTAAAAATTGCTCAACCAATACTTACAATTAATGACTGAGAGGATTATTTTTCTTGATGGTTATTAATTATATACCATTTCCAAAATGCATAAATTAATGGTCTGAAGGAATGGTCATATTCATCAGTTTTGTCCCTATTTTGGTGAATATTGTTGCCAGGGGTTATTATTATGTGAAAACTGATATATAAATATGGTTTCAAACAGCTAGAATTTTAAGATGGCTGCTGCAAATCCTAACAACATAATTATGTAATCGTCAAATTTTAAAAACAGTACAGCTGCTGTTATACACCATTACCGAATGGTATGTTGCAACCTGTTGGTACCACCAAACCAAAAATGAATGAAGCAATAAATTTGCAAACTGTAATGTATTTTAAATTCCTATCATACGTTTGCTCTAAAACATGTGATTGAAAAGAAGTGTAAAATATTAGATTTTTGCCTGGTAGGCATTATGTAGGTTACTGAAGTATTTGTCTTTTCATATACGAATCATCTAAGATCTTATAATACTACACGAGAAAAATACGCAAACTGGTACACTTAAGCAAGAAATTAACTGGATTCAACACTGATGAAAGATTACCTTATGTATTGTCATGCTATGTTATATTTGTTCAGTTTATAAAAGAATGCTCTCTCTCTCTCTCTCTCTCTCTCTCTCTCTCTATCTCTCTCTATATCTCTCTCTCTATCTCCCCCCCTCCTTACATAGTGTGTAATAGTTTTAAATCCCCTCTGTGATGTGCTATAGGGTGCTTGTACAGCCTTTAAAATGTTCTGATTTGTATTACTAGATAAAGTTTCTAGTTGCATAACTGTTATCTGCATAATTATCATGAACTTATGAAATTAAATGACAGTAACATGAGACAAATGAAACTTGCCAGGTATTGACACATTTTCTACAGAAAAACAATAATAATAATAATAATAATAATAATAATAATAATAATTAATAAATTAATACAAAGCAAAACTTCATAGATTTACATATCATGTCCTAACAAAACATTGTGCTGCAGAAAACAGAACAGAAAAACTTGCATTGTACACACTAGCTGTTCGCACATGTCTCTACTGAAAATGATACCAGTTATTGTGAACCTTCATATTTCTGCAACAAATGAATAGGGATATCATGTTGTAGCATAATAAAGTAAAACTTGCTCCAACATAACACAATATAAAAATTCTGATTTGTTACATTCACATTACTTTAACTATGCACTCTTCTATACTTAAAAAGTGTATTCCTCTATCTGCTTCATTTTAAACATTTGTGATACACAAATGGGAGCAGCTTTTAATTTGAATTGCTATAGAACCTGCAGAAATATGTTGATGAATCTGAAAATATTCTTACTATGTAGGGTTTTACAGAGATTATAATGTATAAAGCAGCAAGGGTTTGAGAGCAATAAACAATGTTTAAAAAACAAAGCTCTTGTTTGAGATACATGTGTAAATGTAAGTAGATATACAGTTCCTAATAATTTATAATTAATTTTTCAGGTGCAATTCATTGCAATCATGGTGCACGCATTTCAACTTCTGTTCATTGACTGCAACTATCCACGTGCTTTTGTATGGTGGATCGGAATGCATGCTGTCATGTTTTTCTTTCTCTTCAATGAATTTTACAAGCAAGCATATAAGAAGAAAACTGCTGCAGCAAAGGTATGCCTTGGTTATGCATTAATCAAGCTTATTTCTGTAATCTTTGAATACAAATACCTTCCACTGATATGAAGAAAAGTGGTTGGCTAATTAGATAAATAATATAGCCTTGAAATGTTCCTTTTTATAGTACTTGTACTATACAAATTTTAGATTGCTTAAGAGTGCAATGGTTTCTTGTCATTCATAAATTACATCTAGTAATCCACCATAACTGCATTGGAAAATCAATGTACATGCCATTGAACAAGTTGTTTAGGAAAGCCACAGGCAGTGAAATAAAGCATATGAGATATGATCAAAAAGTTTCCAGAATGAGGCCATAAACACAACACACTTTGATTTGTCTATTCTGCACTGTCACCCTCAAAGTAGTCTCCTTAGGAGTTGATACATTTGTCCCAGCACTTTTGCCACTGCTGGAAGCATCATGGAAGTCGTCTTTAGACATGTTCAGAGCCTTCTGTGATTTGTGATGGATAACATCAATGTCTTCAGAACAGTGTCCACAGAGCTGCATTTTAAATCACAGGAAAAGAAAAAGTCCGCTGGAACCAAATCTGGATAATAGTTGGGATGGAGAGCAGTATTCATCCTATTTTTATCCAAAAATTTGTGGACAGAAAGGGCTTTGTGTGCAGGCACATTGTCGTGATGCAGGAACCAGTCACCTTACCAGTGATCCATTTCTCTGGTTGTTTGCATTATATGCTCTCCCTTAATCTCAAAACACTTGTTTGTAGAATACTTGATTCACTGTTTGACATATTGGATTGAACTTGTCTGGCCTTTTTGGGGCATGGAGATGAAGGACTTTTCCATTGTGAAGATTGTTGCTTCCGTTTCTGGGTTGAACTCGTAAACCCATGTTTCATCACCAGTAATAACTTTCTCCATAAATTGTGGGTGATTCTGAAGCTGTTCTTTAAGATATATGCAGGCAATCGCACAGCTTTCCTTTTGGTCATTTGCAGGAGGGGGGGGGGGGCTACAAACTTTGTGTCAATTCTTCTCATGTCCAAATCGTCTTTTAAAATGGTTTGAGCACTTCCAAAGGAGAGTCCTAATGAATCAGAAATTTCTCTTATTGTAATGCACCTATCATTTAATACCATTTCCCTCAACTAATTGATATTTTTGTCAGTTTTTCTGGAAGAGCATCATCCCAAGTGATCTGCATCCTTAACTGAAGTCGCACCACTTTCTAATTTAAAAAACTACTGAAATGCTTGAGCTATGCTCATTAATTCCTCCCCATAAGCTGTTTTTAACATTTCATAGGCTTCTGTTGCTGTTTTACAGAGTTTGAAGCAAAATTTGATGTTTGTTCTTTGTTCTTCATAATCTAGTGTTTTCATGACAGAAAAATTGCAGCAGGTGCAAAACACGCATTCACTTCAGAGCTTCTACCTCTGCACTGCAAGATCGCAGAAAGTCATGTAATCTCTTACTGTTATCAGGAGGGAGCACTGCATACAGTCTGGGTAAGAATTAAAGACAGCTCAATGGCAAAATTGTTGTGAAGCCATTCCAGAAACTTTTTGATCACACCTCGTATAACACATATCTGCATTAGTATTCCTATCAAAGCATTAATTTGTATTCTGTGGTTAGGTGTACAGTCAAGTGCATGGAATCATGCTGATGTAATGCACAGTGGTTTATGTTGGTATGGGGACATTAAACTCTCTCTGCTACATCCAGCCCCCAACTCCTTACCTGGTTCTAGCACTCCACTTAATGTTCATCTTATTCCTTCATTCCTGAGTCTGAAATTGACCTGTGTATAAAGGTTAATGTTTGAATACCAGACATTTGACATCAAATCAATACAAGACAGATTCATCCAGGGGCTGGTATGGACCATCATTGCAAAGCATGTCTTCCAGCCATTCAGGTGAAATATTTTTGTACTCCCCTTTTTGCCACTCACTTAGGCCTGACATTTGTCATAGGCAAATGCGTGTGTGGAGACTTAAATTCAAACCAATAAGAAAGAGATTAGCTCACCCAGGATTGGCATGGAAAACAGATGATGAGTTTCTGCCAACATTAAATAAAGAAAAACACTATAGGAAACCAGAAGTATCAGCGCGCTTCTGTGCATTCAATTGTAATCCTAAAGAATTAAATACTTTAGGAAATATATTCTAGATATTAATTTGGAATTTATTAAGTACTTTTATATTTTAATAACTAATTTTCAAAATCTTGTATTTTAAATAATTGTAGACAGACAGACATACAAGAGCTGTAATTAGAAATGAAAACAAAGAGCAGTTGTGTGAAAGAGTAACATTGGTTTAGTGGTAATAAATAATGTTTTGAGGTCTCCTGAATAAATTTAAAAAAAAAAAAAACATTTTTAGAAAAATGTCCTTCTGTGCGACTGTGAACAGCATTACTCAAAAACAAAAAACTGGAAAAATACTATACTTGGCATTTGGGATTAGCATCTTCCAAAGATGCGACACGAAGATTTGTAAAAAAAAATCCCCCCCAAACTACTCTTAAATAGAACATTTTTCAAAATTTTTTATTTTCTAAAAAATAGTTCTAATGATTTTGATTAAAATATCGTACATTAAAGATATTTACATGACAGATAAAATGTACATTTTGAATTTTCTGGGAATAGCTTATGAAGTCCTCTTCATTCGGAAGGAATTTTGTATAATCTTGTATAACTGGTAAACGTTAAGGGATACATGAAAATGTACTACACAAAAAAATTTAGAGCTCTTTAAAACACACAAGTTATTTCAAATTACTTTTTTCGTGGCATAAGTTATTTCTGGGATATCCGTTATTAATGGTTCAAATTGTTCATTACTTGGTCATTCTCTTAAAATCCTGTCAACATTTAGCTGTTTCTCACAATTGCATAGAAGCAGTATGGAATTTTAAGGTCGTATATAACCTCCGGTTCTTAAACATTTGACTATTGCTGTTCTCTTTGTATCTATAATGAATTGTGTAATTTCTGCAAAGATTTATTTGGATTAAACTATAGTAAAAAGAAAAATAAACCTTAGAAGGAATAGTTTGTATACCCACTAATAAAGATAGAGGATAGAGAAAGTCATGTGAATGTATCACATCAGATTTTTTTCCCCCCTCAGTTGCATAGGTGAATGTAAAGATGATAAGTACTTAGCACAAGGCAGTAAATTATCAATGAAATTTAAAGCAAAACAATGCAGAAGGAAGTGCTAATGCTATTCAACAGAAATAAATACATGGTACTTACATACAATTTGTCTGGAACATGCAAACTACTTCAAGCATTGTAAATAGCTTCCTGAAGATGATGTGATATCTTTGTGAAGTTAAAGCACAATAAATAGGTGCATTAAAAAGTAAACCAAAAGCATAGAAAAAGATAAAGTAGAAACTTCATAAATTGAAGTCTCTACATGAACTAAGTCAATAATACAATTTTTAGAAAAATGCAGTTTGTCACTGATCTATATAAGCAATCAATTTGAGCATATAACAGATAGCCTTTGTATTCTAACATTTTGGAGCAAAATTAAAAATCTGTGCAATCTACAGCACAGTATTGCAAAGTAGCTACAGCTCTTATTGATCACTTAGTCAAGGGGTCATTGGGGTGTAATCAAATCAGCTGTAAATTATTCAAGTTTACAGTAACTTATTCTTAGTATGTATATACTGGAGCCCACATGCTAAAGTATTATGCTAAACTAGAATGTAAGTTATCCACATAAGGCACTGTGTGAATAGCAATCAACTTATTTTCGCAACACATGCAAGTTTGATTTATTGATTACATAAACCCTGTGCTATGTGTTGTAGATGACTCTTATTTACTTGGAAGAAAAGTTCTGGATATTCAAAGTTAATGTTAACTGCCATTTTTGATCTTTTATTTTTCTTTCTTAATATTTTTATTTTATTTTTTCCTCCCAAGAATGAAATAAAAATTGTTTTCCATCCCTTAAAGATAAAACCCTAAAATTTTGCATATTGCATTCACTTACCACATTGAGCTCAAAAAATATTCATGTGTCTTTATCCAAAATTGCTCCACCAGTAGTTGCATTAAAATGGGAATATATTTAGCTCAAAATTTGCATGCATTGTATGTTATATTTTGTTCTGAGCAATATTTTCTTTGCAGGCATTGGCTGCAAATGGAAAAATGGCGAACGGACATGCAGTGGAAAAATCTGCTGTTTCAAATGGTCACACAGTGAATGGTCATGCCTCCAATGGTCACACACCTAATGGTTACAGCAATGGCAGAGCTGCAGACTACTATATTAAGGCATCAACAGATCTTCATTTAAGATCGACTGCAACGCAAAATACTGCTGCATACGTTAAATAATGCACAGGGCAGTTATTCTTAGAACTTTTAACTCTCTTGTAGTTATAAGTTGCTGTAGGATATTCCTACGTAAACTCGGCGCTGGCCGCTGTGTGAAAGTGGTCCAATAATGTGCAACTGTGAACAGGTTGCCTGTTGATTATTGTTGAATATTTAATATCCGTAAATTAATAATCATTACAACTTGTAAATGTTAGATATTTCTTCGACGGTTTTTAAAATTTTTAATTGCATTGAAGTGTATTTATTAGGTGAAAATGTACTGGTTTGCTGCTGTTTTCAGCAACGGTACAACAGATCTTTCTAACTATTTTTGTACGAATCATGTATGTGTTTCTAGTATAAAAGATAATAGAAAGGAAATACAAAACAATGCAGCTCACATCAGTTCTGATGAGAAAGCACAGGACTTGCTGTGTCATAATCACTTATTCTACATTCCAAAGCAGTTTGAGTTACACAGATTACTTTTGTAATTAAATGGATAAGGTGACATTTGGTTGCATACCCTTCAGTTAACAGCTGTTTTCAGACATTTGTAAGTGTGTTAAGGAATATACAGACTATAAGGAAAAGACAAAGACGTAATATTTAGTTAAATGCTCATGCAAGTTTTGCTGACAAATAGTCCCTGTCAAGAAAGATATTAATTGGTTTAAACTGTCTTAAAATAAATTTATAACAAATAGCAATATGTGTAAAAGCAAAGGAAGGAGCTAAAGTAAGAAATGGAATTTTTTTAATTCACACCATATTGTGTGCTATTGTTAATAGCATGCTGGGTATGCAAGATACTTTGTGCTATCATATCATAAATTTGAATGTTTGTTTTAAAATATGTCTGATGTGCTAAAGGTTGCATATTTAATTTTGTCAGAGGCAGTTACTTCCAGGTTTCAAATTCTAAAATATGATTTATAGCTGTAAATTTTGTTAAAAATTAAAGCTAAAATTCTGCAGCATTTTATAAATATGTTAAAACCCTTAAAATGACCACATCAGCATAATTAAATACAAAATTAAGCATTTTCTTGTGGAAAAGAAGATTGCAGTCAGTGTTCACACTTAGTTGACGCATTTGGTGAAAAGACTATCCTTTTCCTGTGATAGTGCATCTTTGGTAGTACTACAGCATTAGAAACTGGGCCTCAAAATAGGTGTTCTTTTTACAAATCCATTGTCATATTTTTCATTATTATTGTACATAATCAACAGGATTGTCCAATAGTAAGCAGTTTTCAGAGACAGATGAAGAGAAATAAAAAAGCAGCTGTGTCTGGTAGTTTGTGTCTACTTAGGGGTAGACTAAGGGTTCTCATTACCATAGTTTCCTCACTTGGCAAAATAGAGAAGATAAAAGAGGCTATAAATAATGGAGTATAGAGATTTTATTGTGTTCAAATGATAAACATAAAGATTCTAGTATATACTTGTTAATCTTCCATAGCTGCCAAAACTAGCCTGCTTATTTTGCATAAATGTTTTAATAAAAATATTAGAATTTAAAATTAAATTGCTTTGTAACACAATTTTACTTGAAATTATGTATGAGCTGAAACATCACTCTGAGCTTCACTTAACATTACCTAGTTTCCCGGGCCATACTGTTGATGCGCACAATGGCCTGGAAACTAGTTATAAATCATTTTAACTTAAGTGAAGCTCAGAATGATGTTTGGACTCGTACACTATTTCAGTATATTAGTATACTTCACCATGGTTGTTCCAATTACATGGTTTTTTAATAATTTTACATAGTTGAATACACATGGTGTGTTAGTTTACTGTTTGTCTCTCTCTAAGATTCTGAGCAAACAAAAATAAGTTTGATTGATGTGGTGGACTTTGTGACAATGATGTGAAATAATAATTTTGAAAAGTAAAATTAGTTGATTTTTTTGGGACACATTATCATTTGTATAATTCTCAAAAACTAGTTTCAGGAGCTCTTGTCCTCATTGTCAGTCTGAATTGACTGCCAGTGCTTTCCTGTGTTGTAGTTTCCTTCTTCCCTGGTGGTAGCTGGAGGAACCTATGCTCTCTCATCTAAGTTGATAACCTTGTCTATATTTTTTCAGATGAGAATATTTACCCATACTACAAATTCCATCTTTCCTTGGTGTTTTTGAGTAGTTTAGCTTCTCCATTTATGTTGTTTTTTTCCTTGCAAAAATGCCAGGCAACAGCAGATTTTTCTTCTTGTTTTTGGTTTATTTGCTCTGGTTTTTGTGTTTCTCTTTTTTTTTCCCCCAACATAAATTTCTTGACAGTCATTGCAAATTATTTGATGTATTGTTTTCAGTGGGATCTCACCTTTTAATTTTGAATGTAATATATTTTTGATAGTGACTGTTTTTGAAGGCTAGGATGATCTATTTTTGGAAAATATTTTGGAATTTGTAGAAGCTAGAAGGATGGTATGTGAATTTCTTAAAAGTCTTGTTTTATCTATGCTTGAGGAAGGCAGCTGCTGTCCTTTATTCTTTCTTTGGTTTTGGCTATGTTTACTTACTTTTGTAACAAAGGTATTTTTGAATATAATAAATGACGCTTAATTGAAAAGCAGTAGTATGGCATAACCATTTCATCTGGATAGGTTCTGATTTTGAGCATTTTTGCTTAAGATTTTGGGTAAAAACTTGAATTATATTCTTCAGAGAGAGAACAAATATTTGAAAACTGAAACACTGACATGATATAGAACATCATAATGTTATTTTTCCTCCTGTATTTTTTTTGTCAACTAATAATTTTTCATCCAAACTGACACAAACATGGTACTGAATATTTGGAGAAATAGCTGTTTGCATACTAACATAACAGAAGTTTCTTTTTCAAAGAGTGTCTGTCAATTATGCCCATGTTTAATGGATTCTGTGCATCTCAAGTGGTTCCCTCAAGGTGCAGGAACTCTTAGTTTGCCATCCCTTTATGATAGGCAGCATAGGCAGAAATAAAACATTTTCAGATCTTTTCATTAGACTTTATCTTACTAGTCTTAAAAGGAAACCATGATGCTGGTTGAAACAATATTCTTAGACATAAAATATAAAGAAATGAGCACCTCTTCGTGTTACTTTTTACTTTCTCTACTATGCACTTATGAAAGTAGAGGAAGAATTGTATTCCACCCAAAAATTTGATGTTGAGATTTCACCAATAGATGTTTTGGTACCCCTTGAATCCATAAAAAATAATTTTTAGAAAAAGTGTGTGTCAGAACTGCATTGCCCAAAACATCTGATAAATACCAGACTTGGTATTTAGGTTCAACATCTTCCAAGAGATGCAACACAAGATTTTCAAGAAAGCCCCCCCTCAACCCCAAGCTACCCTTCACATGGAAGATTTTTCGAAATTCTGGATTTTCTCAAAAATTGGCTGTATGGTTTTGATTTAAAAAAAACTATATATTTAAGATATTTACATAAAAAATAAAATTTATATCTTGAATCTTCTGGAAATAGTCTGTGAAGTCCTCTTCATTCAGAAGGAATTTTGTATAACTACGAGAGAGAGAGAGAGAGAGAGAGAGAGAGAGAGAGAGGAGAGGGAGAGGGAGAGGGAGGGGGAGAGGCTTAATAAAAAAAAAAGTTGTATCTCTTCAAAACACAGAATTTATTTGCAATAAATGGCATCAGTTATTTACAAGATACCTGTTATCATGGGTTTGAATTTTTCAATACTTTGTCATATTTTAAAGTGCTCTCACTATTCAGTTGTTTCTTACAATATCATGGAAAGAGCATATAGTGGCTAGCTTTCAAAACATCTGACTATCAATTTGGTTTCCTCTATTCCCCTTGTGTGTACAATGAAATGTGTAATGAAACTATTTCTGCAAAGATTTGTCCCAAATAACATGAAGTAGGTAGAAAAATAAGTTTTTATAAGAATAATTTTTAGAAGCTATATCAATAAACAATGGTAGGCAGAGAAAGTCATGTGAACATAACACATACAAATTTTTTTTCTTTATTAGAAGCCTCTTTTCTCTTGCTATCTTGCCAGGTAACAACTTTTTTATACTTATTTGTCCATTGTGGCAACGTGTGTTGCATAGGCAAGAATTGGACAATGAGCTGTAGGGATTATGCCCTCACAGCAGAACTGTTGGCTTGCCATCATGCACCAGTACTGAGGCATTCACAGCCTCCAATGCTCACGCTGTACTTGCGCCTTAACTCAGTGTATGTGTTTCAAAGCAATCCACATGTTTTATCAATGCAAAATGACAAACTTAACCAGTGTATAATACTATGTACAAGAATGTATGCTATAGTTCAGTTGAGTTGAAAGAAGAAATTAAACATGCGCAAAGTTGTAGAAGAATGTGTTGTAAGGATGAAAACTGCAGGAAACACATTGCTTTTAGAGGTACAAATAAAATATTTACATAAGTGTTTTTTTAGCATTATTGAATGATTAAAATTGAATGCAGGTTTTAATTTCCTAAGAAATAATTTGTATTGCTGTTAACAAAGAACAAAGTATGGCACCTTTGTTTATCTTTTCTATAAAGTGGATAGCTGAGTTGCAGCACTTCAAATAGTTTAAGAATAGTGTGTTAAAACTAGGAGAAATGTGATAGAGGACAGTAAATGGAAGTGCTGAATGGCCAGCCTTAAACTCAACTCGTGAATGCAACAGCATTGTTTTTAAAATGGCACCTACACCAAACAGCTAATACTATATGCATTGATCCTCCATATTAAAGGCTGCTGATAACTATCGCATGAAAATAATCGCAGTGATGGAATATGTAAATAACAAAGTTTAGAAACCAACCTTAAAGAAGCTATCCTTTACTTAACTTTGTCATGAAAAAAGATACAAAATGATTTGGTGAAGCAAACCAAACGTCCACTAAAGCAATGCTACAGCCATTCTAAATAATTAAAATTGTTCCTAAAATGTAACAGAAAAATACAAGCCATTTTAAGAGTTCAGCAACAAGATATCATTTGTAAAAAAATATTGTACTATTTGGCAGCTTTAATTATTCTTGTACTTGATGCAGTGTTTCATAAATGTGCATAAAAATGTTTGTCTAGTATTGTTTCTATTGAGAGAATGCTATAGGATTTTTTTAGTGTATATATAAAGGGAGAAAGTTATTGACTTGTTATGACCTTTTACAATTTTATCTTAGGAAGTCTTTAGAAGTCAGCAAATATTAATTAAATTTGTACTGAAGAGCATTTCCTTAATATAAACAAAGTGAACAGTTACATTCTACATGATGCAACATGTTTTTTCAGTGTTCTTTTGTAGTCAAAGTAATATTAAAAGGTATATTTTTTTTAAAAGTGCAGCATCTATTGTTTCTCATTACATTTTTACATACAATATGAACATACCCATACTCTACAAACTAGACCTTTATCCATTTATTTTTTCTGTTTGAAAAGACCTAAGGAAAGAAATGTGTAATTGCTATCATAGCATAAATGCTATAAATTTAATGTCTGCTGATAGAAAATTTGTTATTCCTTGCAAACTTGTATCGTTGGATACTTTCTATTAAAAGTTTTAATATTCCTTCAAATACATATTTAAAAATTAATGATGATAGTTTATTTTGAATTATTCAACATCTTCATTTCTTTCATTATATAGTAAACTTGCATATAGTTTTAGGCACATGGAAACCAAGTTATTTAAGGTACCATTAATTTCAGCTTTCCCTACAAGAGTGATTTTCTCTTTTGTTGCACAAGGCTCAGTATTAATATAGCTGTTTCAAGATACTGTTATACCCTTTGATGGTGTGCATATTGTAAAACAGAAGTTTCCTTTGTTACTTTATAAGTCATATGCTTTGTACCCTAGAGAATTTCAGGAACACTTTCCTAGGATTGGTTTGGTTAGAAGACGCACAATTCATAAACAATGAACAAATTAAAGAGCGTAAGATTATTATTGGCCTGAAAAAAATCTAAGGCATCATGTCAGATGGTGACATGTGCTCAATTAGAGGTTACTTTAAGTTGCAATCAACTGGATTGGAACAAAAAAACAAAATTGTTGAAATTCAGCCATATAAATTTTGGCTTGAGTACAAATTCATGCATTTGATTTCTAAAATGTCTACTATAGTATTTAGCCTTACATTGGTTCATCCAATTTACTTTTATGCTTTAAAATGTGTACACTGGACTGACTATGGAAACTGGAGCTGTTGCAGACAAGCTGTGTGCCCTAGGGCTAAGGAGCCACATAAAAGTGGGGCCCTTTTAATTTGATGGCACTATACATGAAATTTGATTCACTACTGATAGAACTCCAGTCTCACATTAAGCAGCTTTCATTTTGGTGAGAGCATTAATACATAAGAACCTCATTTATTTGTTCCTCGTTAATCTAGATTGATTTTTGCTTATTTTTTTCGTATGAAAATATGTGTGCCCATTGATAAATACATATGATAGTAATGTTGGCACTTCAAGTTAACAATAAATACCTTTTACAATTGATTACTAGGGTAATCAATCAATAAAACTAAAGTGTGTTAGGTACGTTTCATTCATTTTCATGACAGCCTGATAGCAATCATAGGCATCTCATCTAGATAGCTTACAATTCTTTTTTCTTCTGCTTTTTCAGTGACCCAAATTTCATGATCATAATCAAAGTTTGTATTAAGTTTGTTTCCAGATTTTTGTTAATCTGGATAAACTAGGTTTTTGTGTATCGTCATATGACAGCAAATAATTAATATTGTTTACGCAAGAGATAGTATCATGAAATGTCTAAAGTAAATGCTGCAACTTTATTTTCTATTCAATGTCACTCGGTCTCGATTTGGTACCATAGAGGTTATTTTTCTATCTGTTATACACAAACTACTTAAATGATAGTATTAATGTACTGGCAAAAATTAAAATGTAATTCATCTGTGGAAGTCTAAAAGAGTAATTTTATCAAAATCGAAAATGTTAATAAGCAAATTTATATTCATAAGCAGCTGATAAGAAATCACAGTGAAGTGAATTCATAATAACTGACAGCTTCATTACATAGAAAAAATTAAAATGTTAATACATTTTTCAAAGGTGTTTGCCTTCATTCTTAGGTTAAGATCAACCAAACTGATATTTGCAGAAGATCTTTGTGAAAATAATGGGACAAATATTTTTTAAGTTTTATCCTTCTAGCTGAAGAATGTTTTAGGAAATTATCTTCAAATGCCTCTAGAGTAAACCTAGCAGAATTTTCTTAAAGGACATTGCATAGAAAAATTTAAGTTGGTGCAGTCATTGACATGGGGAATGAACAATAATGCCAAAGTTTGTAAATCTCATTTTCAAGTCAAAAACATACTTGAATTAGGAGAGTAATAAACTGTAATGATGGCAAATAAAAAGCATTAAATGATTCCCTAAACCAATGCAAGTTTTCAGCCTGTCTTCCTATTCTACAGGTATAATGTATATTTCAAATGCAAATAATAGTTAATGAAAACACTTAAACACTGATGTTTTCCTAATCATTAAGTCAGACTACTTCTGTTCCTTTCTGTGAACAGTAGGTAAAAATATAGTTAATTGTATTCAAAGATTTTTTTTTTTTTGTGTGTGTGTTCTGAGTGTGTGAGCAAATATTCATTACAGCTATTTAAATATCTGAAGAAAGACAAAAAATATGTATTAGTGAAATCATTAAATTAACTTGTATTTGTGTAATTTAGCATTGTTTTGAGTTTATCTCTGAATAACATGTAAAGCATTGGCTATAAAAGCAAATTTAATGCTTGTATAGCCATAGTTTTACATTAAAACTTCAGTCATAGAATGAGGAATTCAGATTTTAACAGTTAATGTTTGTGTTAGCTCACAAAATCTTACAAAAATACATGTTGTGTCAAATACCACCATAAAATTGTTTAAGTTATAGCATAACTCCTTAAAAGTGTTTTTTTTTTTATAATTAAGGTATAATTATTAAAATTTTCAATTTATCATGAATGCTGGGAACTAAAATAGAACACTGAAAAGATTGTTGCCTCTAAGTCAGTCAGGATTATTAAAGACTCTATTACCCTTAGGGGCTGAGCTCCAATTTAAAATAGATTTGGTTATTGGTTCTATAAGCACTATCATGTAGCTACAACTGCAGACTATTGTTCTCCCCACCCCACAAATAAAATGCTGCATTGTTGTAGGATTTAATATGGTGGTGCTTACTAAGTACTTACTGTTTATCAACAATGTAGTCATAATTTTTATAAAACAATAATGAATCCTTTTTTAAAAATAAGAGCTACTTTATTACATTATTTTCCTTTATCCTACACATTCCTGACTTCCTTAAATATTCAGCATATTATAAACAATCTTATTTAAATTCATGATGTAGTTGTCCAATATTAATTGCATACTTAGAATTGCAACACTTTAAAAAATCACTTCTGAAGATGGTACACGAACAAAATTATCCACAAAAGGCCACAATTTATGTCTAGATATTTTTTACGGAGTACATATTTCCAAGATGCTCCTTGTTATTGGTTTGAATTTTTAAACACATAACTTTCCTCAAATGGCAAGTGGTTATTTATTTTATTCTCATGGTCATACAAAGAACATGGAATTTCAAAGCCATCACATAGTGACATGCTTATTAAACATCTCGCTGTCACTTTATCTACTGTGTCCTACAACAAAATATGTAAATGTGAATTGAAATTTTATCTGGATTAACAAGAAGTAGCTAGCATAATAAGTATTTGTAAGAATAGTTTCTAGCAGAATTTTTTTCTACCTGCTTCATGTTGAGATAAACATTTGCAGAAATAATTTCATTCCACATTATGTTGTATATACAAGGGAAATAGAGGAAACCGAATTGATAGTGCTTAGAAGTAAGATGCTGCATGTATGCCTTAAAATTCCAGAATCTTTCCACGACATTGCAAGAAACAATCAAATAGTGACAGCACTTTAAAAAAATGACAAAAGTATTGAAAAAACTCATACCAGTAATAATGGATAATTGGAATTGGCCTGTTACCACAACAAAAGTTATTTGAAATAAATTGCAGTTTTAAAGAGATATACATGTTTTGTGTAGTATGTTTTTGTCTATCTGCTGTGATTTACCCATTAACATAATTCTTTCCAATTGAAAAAGACTTCATAGACTACTTCCAGAAAATTAGTTTTGATTTTGTTGCAGCAACATCTTCAATATATGGTATTGTAATCAAAACTGTTAGAACCATTTTTGAGAAAATAAAAGATATCAAAAATCTTTCAATACAAAGCATAGCTTAGGGTGGAGGAATTTTGTTGAAAATCTTAAAAGAGTTATGCTTTCTCTCTGACTTTCTTTTTAAAAAAAATGCTTTATTTGGACATAAGGAGTCTCAAAACATGTACTTATGGCAAAATTTTGACATCAAATTTTTGGTTGTATTGCAATACTACCCCCTATAAGTAGGTGGCAGAGAAAGTAAGTCACATCAAAGTTAGGTTTGGACTGTGGAAGTCGGGTAACTGGTCAACTGATACTTCAGAAACTGATGAATGAACTGAGTTTTATTTATGGATGCTCTTTAACTGCTATGGTCCTTAGTGTCCCATTCTATATGGGGCGTGAAAGACCGGAAATTTTGCTCAGAGGCCTCTATCAGTCTTGAGGTTCTTTTACGTGCCGTAAGTCTATGACACGGGACCACCAGTTTTGCTTACCTTCCGGAGGAAGCCATGCTAGGGATTTTTACGCCCGAAAAAATCCATTGCCGGGTTTGAACCCGTGACCTCAGAAATTAGAGGCTAGCATGGTAACCACTACACCACGGAGGATGATCCAGAAACTGATGAAAATGTACCTACACTATTTGCAATGAATTGCTATTCCCAATTTCTTTTATTTTAAAGTACTCAATAAATCCATGTAAATAATGAAGCAGTCTGGAAATGCTCCCTGCAGTTGGATCTGTTTGTCCCTTGTGTAGAAATAAAAAGTCTGATGTGATGCATTCACCTGACTTTCTATACCCTCTATTGTTTCTCATGAAGTTTATTTTTATATCCTTTTCATTTTAATCCAAATAAACTTTTTCAGAAATATCTGTGTTACACATTTCATTATACATACAAAGGGAACAGCGGTAGTCAAATGTTCAAGAACTGGATGCTATACGCTGGCCTTAAAATTCCATACTGTTTCAATGGAATCGCGAGAAACTGTTGAATGTTGACAGGACTTTAAAAGAGTGGCTAAGTATTGAACAATTCAAATCATTAATAATGGATAACTTGGAAATGACTGATTCCACAAAAAAAGTTATGTTTTAAAGAGATTCACATTTCTTGTGTAATGTGTTTTTGTCTGTTGCTTCACATTTACCAGTTACACAAGATTATACAAAATTCCTTCCAAATGAAGAGGACTTAAAAGGCTATTCCCAGACAATTCAAGGTATACATTTTATTTTTCATGTATATATCTTTAATGTATGGTATTTTAATCAAATCGTTAAGAGCTATTCTTAAGAAAATAAAGCATAGTACATGTAGAGCGTAGTTTGGAATAGATTTTCTTGAAAATCTTTGTCTCTCATCTTTGGAAGGTGAATACAAAGTTTAGAAATTAGTGTTGATCCCACTTTTCGTTTGAATTATGCTGTTCATAGGCGCACACACAGACAGACACACACATATACAGACCTTTTTCTAAAAATGCTTTTTTACATACACGACAGCCTCAAAACATGTATTTCTGGTATAAACTTTGTCGAATTTTTGGGTGGAATACAATACCTCCTCTATCTACTAGTATGTGGTAGAGAAAGTAAAAATTGATATCCGGTTACATAGCTTTCTCGAAACATTAAAAATTTGTATATCTACCTTGAATATTATAGTGTTCACTAAAATGTGATTCCTCTATCAATGTTTCATTAATTATGTACAATAAATTATTGCCCAGAAATTATTTTGAATTAAGCAATAAGCGTTTGGTTACTTGTTCTTACAATAGCTGGGGACAGTGCTCAAATGTTTAACCAAATGCATGAGAAATAAATTTAAAGTTGTAGCACCAAGCTCTTGCAAAGAAAAATAAAATAAAATTGCAAGCTTAAAAGTATCTGTTATCAAATAATGTATTTGGGAAAATTAATCGTACAGTATGCAATATTCTACCAAGAGGAATGGCTCAGGTGGCATTTGTGGCCTGCATTCCTTAAGTCCGAGGTTCGATACCCGGTGGCTGCCCACTGATCATGGTTTTTTTTGTGGTTTTCCTCTGGTCATCTATGCAAATGCTGGGGTGGTGTATTCTACCATAATTTCTCCTTTTCCCTCATTTCATCTTTCAGAAAGTGTCTTCGGGTTCCCTAGTGCAACTAGTGTTGGGCAGATGGCATTGTTGCTGCGCTTTCTCCCCATTGAAAAGGCAGCTCTAGGCCAAGCTCGAAATAAGGAATTATTACTAATTTGGGTCATTAGTATTTAGTAAAATTAAATTATGCTATGCATAACCATTTTTCTTTCTTTACTACTTGTGTAGCTTAACCATTATGTACACGCATGGGGTATTTTTTACCCCAATTTGGAAAAAAAAAAATATTTTTTCATAAACTATTAAGGAAATTGGAATGTAGTTGTGTATATCGCAACATTAGTGTGTTTTGGACAACATTTAATACTTTTGTTCTTATCGGACATAGTAACCCGAAAATTACAATAATTCAATATGACATTTTCGAAAACAACCTAAGTGTACATACATAGCTTTCAAATAAGCCCTCTGTTATATATGCACATAATTACTTTTTAAATAGTATTGTAATACATTAAAAATAAGTATCTTAGAAAAATTAACACTGCATTTTTCTTTTCTCATATGGCAGAATCCAGGTTCACAATCAATGTCTATTCTAGAAAGTTGACTTTTTTTGTCTCTAATTATTAGAATCACTGCCAACACATTCTTCACAAACTGAATACGAATATTGCTTACAAGTCAGTTTGTAGCACTTCTTACGTGTAGTTTTGGTTTTATGGTCTTTTTTCCATTGAAATATACCTGAGTCGAAGGCACATCCTCTATTATCACCACTCTCTTTGCCTGTTGCTCTGTATCTGTCACATGATCACTTTCTGAAATGTGGTCATTTTCGTCTTTAGACTCACTATTTATCTCATTTTCACTTGCACTATCGTCTAGATAGGTTCTCGGGTCCTTGTTTTGCTCGAATCTGTAATCCATTTTTCCAGCTTAGGAATTACTTTAGCACACGCGCGGGGTATTTTTTACCTAGACACACCAGAGAACGTGTAATGCGTGAAACTGCTCCACTAACACATTGTTACAAGGAGGGACTGTTGATTGAAAAATATGTGGAAGGCCATTGTTACAGAATGTATGTTACAATGCTACTGGCGTATGAAAGCTATAGTAGGGTATAATTCACCCCACGCGTGTGCTTACGGGTTAAGAAGGGTGATTTAATGATATCATGTTTGTATTTGCGTTACTAATATTAGAGGAGTAACAAATGGAAATATTTTAAGCGCTATGTTGAAATACTATCCATGACGAAATATTTTAGATGCAGAAAAAGTGGTTCCGAATACACCAAATGAGTTTTTCAATGTGAATTAAAACAGGGTTAGCTATACACATAAGAGTCGTTATGTGTAAAGGGATTTGAAAATGTGGAAACTTCGCATCGTATTAGCGTCGCACTTCAACAGTGGTTTAACGGCCACATTATCAGTGTTGTGAATTACTAAAAATGACAAATAAAGAAATCAGTGGTGTTATCCTCTCGAAACTGAAGCACGTTTATTTTTCTGTTACCACACCCGAGATCTACGTTTCCTTTACCGAGGAAAAGTCCTTGCTCTTGCACATCTTCGTGTAATTACTGCAGGTAGCCGAGGATAGAGAGCAGAAACAGGTGACCGCGACATCAAAATCCAGATGCAGAGAGGCAGACCACGACAAACATCCAGTGTCTACGCGGAGGCTGCAGAAAGGTAAACCGCGAGCTGCGGGCATTGCGAAACAAAACATCTGAATGAGGAGGCGGTAATGCCGCACCATAAAACACCAAGGTGCATTAGCCCGCTTGCTAGGGTCGCTTCGACGATTCTTTGCCTCTATTGGTGCAGCAGGTGTTTCAAACTGGAAATATTAGGGACTTCTGTACATCTCTGTGGACCTGCCTGCCTGCTGTCTTGCAACTCCTTCACTTCATACCTGCCGTCCGGGGCTTGTGGTCACAATAGATCAGTTGGTCGCAGTGGCGAGGTGTCCCCCTCCGGTAAATACCTCATGGAATATTTTGAAAACAGTTAATGCTTTGAAAGAAAAGTTGATCAATGTTATATTTTAATAAGCTCTACATTTTTCTGAAGTAAGATTTTGTCTATCTCATTGGTTTCCTAGTATTGCACAATAATACAAAATTCACTCAGAATGAAGGGACTTCATAGAAATACATTTTATTCCTCATGCCAATATGCCAAACATATTTTAATCAAAATGGTAGAGCTTTTGAGAAATTAATAAAAATGATTCTGTATAAATGTTGTGTTGGTGTTGGAGGGAGGACATTTTAATGAAATCCTTGTCATGTTCTTGAAAGATGCTGGACTTAAATACCAAGCTTGGTATTCATTTGGCTTTTCATATTTTATGAGTTTTACACTCTCTCTCTCTCTCTCTCTCGGTAAACTAAGAAGAGTATGAATGTGTTAGATTATTAAGTAAAATGAGCGTTAGCAAGGCAGTAAAAGAAACGGCTAAGGCTACCCTATACAGTATGTATAGGATAAAAAAGGAACAAATGAGAGGACCTCTAAGGACCCATCAAAAAGAATGGGATACAAAAACATGCCAGGTTAATGCAATATAATGGAATAGCACAAAACAGAGTGTGGCGCATTCTTCATTCTTTGCTGTTTGAAAACATTCCAACCACATTGAATGTAATTTTGTCAAGGGTAAACAGTGAGTATACCCTACGAAATTATACCTTTTATTATTTTATATCTCCAAATTTCTTTGACAATATATATTTTTATGCCTGTAAAATTGTACTTCAAAGTACTAAAAATACAAAGAGACATAAAATGCAGGTGAAAATTAAATCTCTTATAATTGCCTTAAATAACATTCGTGATGTATCACTCACAAGATGACCTTAAATTGGTAGATCGATCGCAGTTGGGCGCCAAATTTGCGAGCGTATATAAAGTGCATGCGGCAACAGTTCGCTCCATTTAACCTGATATAGTGAGACGTGATATAGTATAATATTTGTGCACCAATTACAATTATCTCATTTTTGCTTTCTCGTACCACGCACTCAGGTATTTACCGGGGGGGGGAACACCTCGCCACTACGACAAACTAGTGCTATTGTGACTACACTTCCCGGGAGGCAGACAGGTCCACAAAGATGCACGTAAGTCCCTAATATTTTCTAATACTTTTTAAACAACCGCCAACACCAGCAGAGGCGAAGAATCCCGCGAGTGGGCCAATGCCTGGCATTTTACGGCGAGAATTCCTTTACAAAGCGCAACTTCTAGGCGCACTACGGAACCCGAAGACACTTCCTGAAACATGAAAGGGAGAGAAATGAAATGCTAGGAAATGAGGGAATGGAGAAATCGTAGTAAATACGGCACCCCGGCATTCGCCTAGGCGACCAGAGGAAAACCACGAAAAATAACCATGGTGGGCGGCCGTCGGGAATCGAACCCGGGATCTCTCAAAGACGGGCCATAGACATTACCGCCTGAGCCATCCCGCTCGGTACGCACATAGTAGATAGAGAATGTATTGCATTCACCCAAAAATTCTATACCGAGATTTCACCTGAAATACATGTTTTGAGGTCCCTTGAATAAAAACAAATTAGTAAAAAGGTCCATCCGTGTGTGTGTGGGGGAGTGAGAGAGAGAACGAACAACAGAACTCAAAAACAAATAGATAAATACCAAACTTGATATTTAAGTTTGGCATCTTCCACCCAAGAAAATCCCTTCACCTCCAACTATCCTTTACATGGAACATTTTTCAAAATTATTTTATTTTCTCAAAAATGGCTCTAACGATTTTGATGAAGGTATCTTATTAAAGATATTTACATGACAAAATGTATATCTTGAGTTTTCTGGGAATAGCCTATGAAATTCTCTTCATTCGGAAGGAATTTTCTATAATCTTGTATAACTGGTATACATTAAGCAAGTTCTACGTAATAAAATGTAGATCTCTTTAAAACACACAATTTATTTCGAATAACATTTATTGTTATTTTTCCAAAATATCCATTATTAATGGTTTAAATTGTTCAATTATTTGTCATTCTTTTAAGGTCCTGTTGACATTCAGTTGTTTCTCAAGGTTGCATGTAAGGACTATGGAATTTTAAGCCAGCCTATAGTGTAATCGACTTATATCATTTTTATCTCAAATAAATATCTATTTGCATTCAAAAAGTATTGATTATCAATCTTCCTTTCATAAAAGTAAGTAAGAAACAAATTAATTGTTCCTAAACATTTGACTATCCCTATTCTGTTTGGATTGATAATAAAATGCGTAATGTAGCTATTTTTGCAAAGGTTTGTCTCGATTAAAATTAAGTAGTTAGAAAAATAAGCTTTTGTAAGAATAGCTTTTTTACACATTAATAAATGATAGAAGAAAGTCATGTGAAAGTAATGCATAAGATTTTTGTTTATGCGATCAGCTATAGCTGTCCTGGGATACCACTTTTTATAAATCACACTTGCTTGCTGGAAGAAAACTATTAGGTACAAGTAACTTAATATGACCACTCAGCTTAGATATTAAGGTACCCAATTTTAGAAGCAACTTCAAAAACAAAACATAGCAAATGTTTTGTTCATATTACTACTACTGCTATTATTATTATTATTATTATTATTATTATTATTATTATTATTCCCACCCACCTTAGGCAGACTGACACAGGTAGCCAAAGTCATAAAGGCATGGACTTGTGAATGGGAGGTCTGCGGTTGAAATCCCACAAGGACTGCCCTCTCTGAATGAGGTTTATCTAGGTTTTCCTTAATCTTCCTAACTGGCAAATGCTGGGAAAATACCCTAAACTTAGAACTGGAACATTTCCTTCCCTAACTTCTTTTCTTGATTATCATTTCATTTCATGTATCACCAATGTCACCACTTGTGGTGCCATATGTCAGAGGTGGCGAAAAAGTGCTTCGCGAGTTATTTTGACTCGCAGGCGCCATTCCCTCTCTGCAACCGTCCCTTTGTTTTACACGTGCTGTGAGTGATGCAGTGCGTGTTGCATATTTGGTGACTCGCGGAAGGAAGTCGTTTTCGCCACCCTTGCCATATGTAGTAAGAGTGGGTGTTAAAACACTATTCAAAACTTCCTTAAGCTATACTTTGAATAACAACCATGATTTACCCAAGGGCATGCTAAACAAGATGATACTGCAGTTGTTTGTCATTTTTCAAGTATAGGAATAAAGTGACCATACTCATCTTCAATGCAAGATAGTAGTTTCTCTTCTTAATCAGCTGTCCACTTTTCAGTGGTTGCTTCCAATTCCTGTCCACATAGAGATCTATTGTTCCACTGTCCGTCTTTTAAGCCAAATTTAACCATAACCTTTTTACACTATCATACCAGTTTAAACGAGACCTTCTTGTTTTCCTTCTTCCTGTGAGACCAATCATTATTTGTGTGGGCCAAGTTTTTCTCTTCCATTCTTTGTACATGTCCATCCCACTGTAATATCGGTTCTTCAGTTCTACATCACCATATACTCTGCTTTCATCTTGTTCTAATAAATCATTCCTTATGTGCTGTAGTTGAGATACTCTCATACTTCTACATAAACCATCCATTTTGGTACTCTCCAACTTTTTCTTCCATCTATCATTCAGAGTCCAAGACTCTGAACCATACATAAGGACACTCTCCATCACTGTTTTCAAGATACATTTTTTAGTTGTTTTTGTCATTTCTCTACTCCATAGAAAACTACTACTATTATTGGAGGTATTACTATTATGGAGAAGTTTCTCTATAACTAAACAATTCCATGCCTTGGCAGGAAATCACAACTGGGTCTCATTTCATGCTTGCCAAAAATGCTAAGTACAATGCCATATGGACCAACATATAAAGTAAATTATTTCCCTATTCAAGCAGAATAGCTCATCATAGGAAGTTGGTTCTATCTGCTGCTCTCCATGAGCATATTCATTCATTTAATCTTAGAAACATACAGCATTATAAGATATGTTTCTGCAGGACTGTTGCAGAATGTAGGCATGCTTCACTGTATCAATAAGTGTCATACTGCTCATCTCACAGTATGCAAATAGCAAATGATATTACCACTAGTGTTCACTTTTACCAATTTCTTATATATGGGTACAAGAAATGGTATTTGTAGCCCTTATCAGTAAATTAACGTGAAAACAAGCCTACTAACAACAATATACAATGAATTACAGTGAATGCCCAAGAAAATCAATTATATATGTTTATATATGGTCCAGCAATTGATTCTGGTGAGTTTCTACATGTTATGAACGGACTATAAAGTGTAAACATTAAAAAAAAAAAAAAATAACACATAGGTTGAACAATGTAATTTATTGGAATGTCTTCATTTTTTTGAAAATTGTAAATTTCAAGTGATCTCTCTGTATCTTATGGCTTACTGCAATATTGTTCAAAATTAAAATAAGAGCTGAAGCTTTCCTGACAGCACAATAACTCTAAAATTTTCTTGGGCATCTAGCCAGGTAAATTGTTGGTTTGAAACCATAAATTCAAAGGTTTATCCTGATGACAAAGATGAACATCTTTAAAACACTGGTTTTAAGCCAACAACCTGGCTAGAAGCCCCAAAAAATTTAGAGTTGCTCAAAATTGTTCATCACACTTTGCAACACACCTGGTGTTTTGTTGATTTCTTGGAGTTCAATCTGTATCTGTTCTTCAGATCCTGGATAGTGTATGGTCTGGTTTGAAACATCCTTTCACCCACTAGTTAGGAGCTGGATCGAGCTGTATTGATAATCACCAGAGTTGAGATCTTACATGAAGTTTTGGCAATTTTATTTCTGAGAGGAGAAAATGGGATGAAAGAAAGGAGGATGGAAAGTTGAGTACCTCATGTCAAAGTTTCTAACCAGGAATGACACCAATGGATATCCTCAAACTGAGATATTAAGTATAATGTGTCACTGCCAGGATGGCCCATAGGCCATTGTTGAAACCAAATGACATTCCTGTTTTGTGCATCTCTTCTGTAAAGCCTCTGATATCTTTCACCATTCATGGTAACAGTTCTCTCATTTTCATCTTTAAAAAAAAAAAAAAAAATTGGGACCAGTTATGACTCCAGCAGAAACAGCAAACCATTCAGTCATCTTATCACTAATATAATGGTCATGCATAGGATTTGTGTGAACCCAGTACTGGAAATGTTTCTCATTGCCAAAGCCATTTAAGTGCAAATGTGCCTCATCTGACATAAACAAATATTCAGCATTTTTGTGATTGAAAAATGACACCAAATTATCATGCAAAATGAATTTGAGAGGACTGATCCAGTGGTTTAACTCATGAGCAACTTGAATCTTAGGGTTGAAATTTTAAATCCTAATGCAATATCTGACGAATTGTCCTATCAGATATGCTCAAGGCTGCAGCATGGCACTGTAGATCTTGATGGTCTTGATTGCACCACCAGGTTTTTTTTTAAGTTGTGTTTAACACCTGTTCTTACTACTTACAGCAACTCAGATAGTGGACATTAGTGATAAATTTGGGAGGGAAACTTTCCAGGCCTACGTTTAGGGCATCTTCCTGCATTTGCCAGTTATGAAGACTGAGGAAAACCTAGAAAAAACCTCAGTCAGGAAGGACAGTCCTGGCAGGATTTGAACTGCAGACCTCCCAATCACGAGTCCATGCCTTGACAATCTCAGCCACACATGTCGGCACCATTCTCACTCTTTGAATATTTTCTCATATAATGCACAATACACATCATGGAATGAAGATTGTGAATTATCTGCAGCATTAAACATGTTAAACGAACTTGTTATTGTGTTCTTAGAAGGAATTCTGAATATTAAGCTAAAAGCAAAATTGATGTTGTACTTCAGCAACAGACTTGAATATACCAATAATATGCATATGTTAATTGGTCAATCATCTATGATTAATAAAATTGCATGTTTGGAAGTCCATGTTTCCTTGACAATATTTTGTTATCGCTACTCTCATTTCATTTTACAGCTCTGCCAATTAGTCAGAACCAATTGCTGAACTCTGTATTATTTACATGTTTATTTAAAAGGAGTTTTTTTGACACTCTGTTTGAACTGATGCTACTACTTTTATTTTTTACCTCATTTGGCAATCAATGCAATATTTAGACCAGATATAAAAGGATCTTTGTTTATGTATTTCATGTTATGAGCATTGTGAGATGTAAATCTGTTTTGTGACTTTTATCATGTGAATGTATGTCAAAATTTGTTTTTAGTTTGTGGTGTCCTATCAGACATCACACATATATATAATATTCTTTTTTTTTGCGGTAAATATTCTTTCTCTTTTAAAAACAACCTTACAAAATTAATATCTTCCTATTCTAAGCATTGATCTAATAGATATCTTATGGAGCACAAGAATTCTATGCATAAGGGAGTTATTACGTCATTCCAAACTTCAATCCCACATTGAATCTGACAGTAAATTAAAAGTATTAAATTGTTTTAAGAACATTTACATTACACATTTTTGCAAACTCTCTCATAAAATAAGTATAAGTTTTTACTAATGGTTTTTGTAAACATTATAAATAGATTAGCCCATGGAAGAAATTTATCTACCTGTATAATAAGAAGTTATGTAAGAGAAATTCTTGAATTACTGAAACTGCAAGGTAAATATGACACAAATTGTATTTGCTCTTATTTTTTAGCTCAAATTTGATCATGTGTTTTTCCATTGTTAGTCGCAAGGTTTAGGGATTAAATTAAGAATTTATCTTGAAGAATTTCTTAATAGCTAATAACTGAAGGACATGATAATTTTTGGTGTTGCAAATAATGGTAATTTTATCAGTGTAACATAATTTTGCAGTTTTCTGATGGATAATGGCATTTATATAAAAGTATAAAGGACCAAGTACTGATCCCTGTGGTACACCATGTTTTACAACTCCTCAGATTTCATTTCAGTGATATTCATTTTATAAAGTCTATTCTAATTTAAGTACAATGAAATTAAGCTATTGCCAATTCTTCTATTGCAAAATATGTTGAAGAAATCAAATGCTTTAGATAGATCCAAGGATATATTAGTATTTATCAACTTTTCATTTTTGAGTTTGCTGGTCTCTCTCTCCCTCTATATATATATATGTACACACACATCACAACTTTTTCTAAAGATGCTTTTTTTGGATTGAGGGGGTCTCAAAACATGTGAACCTGTGAAATCTGGAAATCAAATTTTTGGGTGGAATGCAACACCTTCTCTACCTACTAGGTACATGGCAGAGAAAGTAAAAATTGAAAATTGTTGTGAAAAATAATTATTTATTTAAGGTGTTAATTGTCACCTGGCTATCGGAGTAAATAATAAAATTAGCTCTGTATACACTTACAGGAAGATGATATATAATACAGGCCGATAGAGAGCATACACTTCAGCCTGAAAAATTGTATCTTGTCTACTAAGAGAGGAGAGGCTTGTAGTCGGTCCCCAGACCACAGCACCAAGTGCTCCTAGCACTTCAGTGGAAATAGCTAACATTTCCACCATCTTAAATGATGTTGAGATTGTCACAAGATAACAGGTAGGCCTAATCAAACAAGGGCTGTGTTTACTAGTGGAGAAATAAATAATATATTACACCATAACTAGCATTTATTATGTAACAGTTTCCTTAAAATAAACTTGGAAAATATCACTGCGAAGGTGAAATGTCCCAATTAGGTACTCATTATGGACATTATTCTGTATGCGGATAGGAGGATTATTCCCTATGTGCGTAGGAGGTATGAAATTTTAAGAAACTTACGGAATCTGGGTTTTTTAATACACAGAGTTGATTGTGTAGTATCCTGGGTTCTCATTCGAGTTTAGATGTCAGACCCTACGGCTAAGACCTGTCGTCGCTCCGCAGCTGCGGCCAACTGCTCCACTCCTCTCCTTCTAAAAAATATCCCTTGGCTATGCTTTGAGGCTGAGATCCTCAGTCCATCGGCTACGCCTTGCGGCTTAGGGCCCTCAATGTTACAATTTTGGCCCCGATTCCTTAAGTTTCTTAAAAGTTTCATACCTCCTACCCTCATATGGAATAATTTCCCTCATTGTTTTTGCTTTATGGTACTGGTATGCTATACTTTTTTTTTTTTTAAAAAAGAAGCTATCCCTCCACCCTCTTATGTAATCCTGGATCTGCTTCTTGTCTAATATACATTATAATTGGGAAGTAATGAAATTTGAGACGTGTAACAGCTTTAAAGATACATAATGATAACATGATATATCTCCTGTTTTGGTATATTATTGCCTAAGTCCTTCTGGGCTTTCAACACATTGCACACACCGCCGCTTACACACTGCCCTATGTGTACCAAGATACTTGTTTCTACATAGTCTCCAATGTAATGTAACTTTTATATGCCTCTTTTATCCAAGAATTTTTTAATTAAAGTAATTGTTTTTGTTTATCAACTGAACTATGAAGTTTTTCACTTTAATCCTTGAATCACTGCTTCATCTATCACATTTCAATATGATACACAACCTTGTATTTGGCAGGTGCTGCTGCAGTAAGCTTTCATGATTTCATGTATGATACAACCAGAGGTGCCAGAACGAAGAAAATATTGTGGGGGAGGGCCTCAATAACTGAATTGAAATTACAAAATTATTATACTAGTTATCCCTAAAATACATGTACATTATACTTAATATATTGTACAGGATAATTCAAAATATTTTAAAAAGTAACTAAGCATTACTTAATGCCTAAAGATTAACATTACAATTATGTTTGGGATATTAAATGTTTTGACAGTTATTATTTAATACTAATATATTACATATAGGCTTAACCTTAGGTGCATCCACACTATATTAATGGACTGATAGTGAACAAAACAAATAATTGCATTCCCAAAACAAAATTATCCTGTTTGCACCAGGAAGTATATACCAGTAATTTACTCTCTGGTTGGATCCAGTGCAATAGAAAGTAATAAAATAATAAAACTAGTACAAAAAAACTGAAGGAGCTCAAAACCCCCTCCCAAATTTATGGGAGAGTCCCCAGATTCCGGCACTCTTGGTTGCAACATATCAATAGGCCACTTAGTTGGTAGCTGACCTCCAATTTAACTTATCTCTGATCTACTGACCACGTTTTCTGAGAGATGGAACCTTAAGAATAGCATTCATTTTGTTGCACCTTCTGTCCTTCCAAAAAGTGCAGAATAACCAGGTTCAAATATTTCAAGTGCAAGTATTTTATATGCTTGATGCAGTAAATCAAAGTGTGTTTAACTGTGTTGAATGAAAACATTTTAAACATATGCTGTTGGCAACTTTATACATTTAGAATTTAAAAGCTGCGAAACAGGGCAGCAAGTTCTTTTAATGGTTCTTGTAAATAATAAAAATAATCTTGCTTGTTTTCAACTAAGGAGCATTTATGCATTACATATGTATAAGACTGGTGATCTGGTGTTTGCTGCAATCCTTGTCCTTAACTAGTCTTATCTAATTTGTCAAAACGGAGCTGGTGTGATGAAACAGATGCGGAGCTTTAACTTTTAAAGCGGCATAAATGGATTTAAAATGCATACATACAATGTTTGGATTATATATTTGAAATTGAAAAGATAAATAAGATTCGCAAATCAAATGACATAGTGGGACTCGAACCACGGATCTATGTTTCGGATACCGTCCGTGTTGAATTTTTCACTCTTCTTCAACTTTCCAATATAGTGCCAACACACAATGTGAAAGAACAATTATCAATTATATTAAAATTGCATTTTTGTCAGAAACGGTTGGCGCACATTGAAGACAAATAACTTCTACGCACTCTACGAAAAGCTTAATGTTAAACGCACGCATTAAAATACAAGTTATTATATTCGTCGTTTCATTTCTATTACTTTCTATGATTTTGAATTACCAAGATTTCTAATAAAATAAATACTTTAAACTTTCAATACGATTTGTAAGTAAAGTAAAAGGTTAAGGTAATCCGAATCGCTTTTATTCATCTCCATGTTTCAAACATGAACATTTCATTTCTTTTCGTAGGCTATTTCACACAAAATGTGCCCTTATCCCACAAACCCAGTATCTCTTTCTCCTCATTAACAATCCCCTACACTTCCTTACATCCTTTGATTGTACAGCGCCACGATTTCTTTGTGGTCCCATGTTCCAATTCAAATGCTCAGGTATGTGGCGGCATCTTTTGATAGCTACGAAAAATATTTTGGGGTTAGTCGTTTGTCAATTGTCACCTTTTTGTGTTGCAGACTAGATGTAATGGCTTCCCAAAGTAATTAATGGATGAATAATTAACCATTATATTGCGGATATTGATCGTTATAAATTTGAAGTAATGTGGAATTGTGAGTGTTATTAAGAGCAAAGCAGCGTAGCTTGGTGTTTAAGAGTGTGCACTGATGAGCATTTAGGTAAGTAATGTTTTAATTTTGAATATAAAACAGGGCGTTGCATTTGATCATACCGTAATTTTATAGCCCCATTCATCAACGATTTTGAGGCAGCAGCTAATGTCTAACTTCTTGTCACTGAGAGAAATAAGTTGCATCTTGAAATTAAGGTTAAGGCAGACACGGCATTGCTGGTCATTTATCTTTTTTGCTTTTGGTCTGTAGCTGTTGTTATTTGCATTGCTGCAGTACATGTCTTCCTACGAAACTAACAGTGTAGTGGTATAAGGACTGCAGAATTATGGTTTAGAAAAAGAGGGTAGCATTCTGTCAAGTTCTATGGTATCAACCAATTGAATCTCATTGAGAACCTTATTTTTCTTGAAGTTTAATGCAAATTTGTTCTTATGTCCAGTCCATACCGTTTCATTATTTTTAGGTACTAATGTTAACATGTAAACAAAAGTCAGTTATACTTTTTATATTAGAGTATACATTGCTGCATGTCATTTTTAAGTAACAGCATTTGAAAAGCAGCTCTAATTGTTTGTAACTTTGCAGGATATTGAGTTTTTGGACTGCAATTCCAGCAGAATGCTTTATGCTTATAGGTTAGAACTCAATACCTTTTAGATGTTTTGAGCATTTAAGAAATAGTTGCTAAGACTTCATGAGAAAAGAGGGGGTACTGATTTATTATTAAAGATTTTTGTCAGAGGCAACAGCATTGTATTTACCATCTGCTTGTTCATTTAACATATAAACTGCTCCTCTTCAACATATATCCATTTATCTTCATTCTACATCTCATTTAAGTAAACATGCAGATAGCAGCTGGTATTGAAATAGGTGGTTATAGAATTGCACTTGTGTTTTTTTTCTGCTTTTTTGGAGTATTGATTTTGCAAGATTATGATGTGTTCATTGCATGCTTTCTTTGTTATTGTATTGGCTTGTCTTCATACTCTGTTTTATATAACAGGAACGTTATAGGAAATATTACATACTAACAATAAAAATAACTTGAAACTAACACTCTGAAGCAAAGTAATATTGTTAAAACCAATATGAATTCACTTAAATGCTGTTATGTTAAACACATTTCAAATCACATTGTTTTTCTGGAAAACAAATTCTTGGAGAAATGAGAGATATCAGTAGTTATTTTATGATTCCATTTGTGATGGAATTATCAAACTTGTAGAGCTATGAACTCAAATTTTTCTTTAGAGACTTGAATGAAATTGAACATTTCTGTGGACAAATCACAAGCATGTATGTTGCACAGTAGTCCAGTGGTAGGGCTGCTATCTAAATCTTTCTGGACAGACTTTAGCACTTCCTCCAATATTGATGAAACAGTTATACTACTGTGACTCAGTCCTCAGAGTCTCATCTGTAAAAGCAGGGTGCACCATGGACAGCAAGAGGATGGGATTTTATTACGAGAGTCTATAGGAGGCGTATCGCAATACTCTATACCCAAAGAGGAAAAAGAAATTTCAGAAGACCTAAAAAGTGCTGACTTGAGACTAGAACAGATCTAATACATGAAGGATGATGATTATTAAATCAATTTTTCTTGTATAAACGTGTTCTTTCTCAAGTAGAGACATAATTGCACCTACAATTAATCTGAAACATTTTCATTCATAATTAAAGGATATTTTGTTATGACACAATTTCTCTTGTCAATGATTGTCATTGTGGATCACAGCAATAATCAGAAATTCTTTAAATGTGAATGTGGAGAAACAGCATCATTTTTAAAATACAGGGCTAGATCATGTTTAAGCTATAACAGAATTATCATGCATGTACTAGTAATGTGAATGATTTCAGACAATGAAATAAGAAGTGCCCCAAATTGTGAAAGCTAGGACTTCCTCAAAAAGAACACAATTCTAGCTTAATTGTTTTGCTGATAAACATTTGGGAAAAAAAAAATGTAATTTGGATGATTGGAAAACTAATCATAGTATTGGCATTTTTTTCTGGAATTGCCCTTGCTTAAAATTATAACATTGCAGTGCTCTGTCTCTACTTTTCAGCACTATCAATCAAATTGTGATTCAGATCTGCCTTACAGAGAATTGTGTAAACAGTTGCACAGGATGATAAAATTCTCTCTCTAATTTACAGTTTTCCCAACATTTTTATAAAGTATTTTTTCAAGTTTTCATTATTTTGTGCATTTATCAGAAACTTTAGTTTTGCTTCAGTATCGTATTTACATTTTTCTGAGGATGTTCCGGTAATTCTGTTTAATCATTTTGCAATGTGATATGCATTTCATCCATTGATTTAACAAGTTACAGTATGATGGCTTAGCAGAAATGTATATGAATGGTGACATTCATTATATAGCAAAAGTTTGTTGTAATAGAGCAAATAGGACTTATGAATGTCTAAATTTAAAAAATCTGAATTAAGAGTTCCCAGGTATCCCGTCTCTTAGCTGGAGAATGTTGTTCCCTATTGGTTGCATGGAGAACATCCTAATTTCATATTCACTGGCAAGTAAAGGAATAATCATCTTCCATGTTTTCTTTTAATATCCCATGTTACACCCATATATATATTTCATGCCACATTGTTAAATCAACAGTGTAAAATATCCTTTGTACATGCTGCCAATGAGCACATATAAGGGACATTTGACATTGGTGTTAAATTGTCATGTAGAATGACCAGATGCTAATTTAGCTTATATATACCTAAGCTGTTTATGTACACTTTTTATCAAAATCTACTGTGAATGTATACTTACAGCATACAGCTCAGAGTGCAGTGAAATAAGTGTACACTTGTTAAAAAGGGGTAACACATTAAACATAACAGTAGGTATTACATTAAGTTCCTAAATTTTTTTTGGAATGATGTAACATGAATTTGATTAATATTTTAATTATGTCACTGTGTTTCCCATTAATTTTTATGCTATACTATATACACTTTGAATATTTATAGAGAGGATGGAGGAGTAAGTTGATGGGCTTGCTCCTGCAAATGCTATTTACCTGTTGACCCTAGGATTAAGGAAAACAAAGTACAATGTTATGAGCTTATTTTATTTAAACAAACCTTTTACCTTTGTGGTCTACCTCTTAAGCAGTAGGTTCAGAATTCTAAATTCTATGAATACCAATGGCAATGCTGACATATTCTGGATTTAGTATTACATTCACCTTCACATTCAGAAAGAGTTATGTGATTTTGTTTGCTGAATAGGCAATCAAACTCCATGTAGAGGATGCTATTGTGGCTCATTTTGTTTCATGAGAATTTGCTTAGTTTAGCTTAGCTGGTGATAAACCATAAGTTAGTGTTTCAACCTTAGAGGATCCTTTTAAAACACGTCGTTACCCTTAGTTTTGCACAGGAATTACAGTATTCACATGAACAATGCCATTGCGCCAACAAACTTTTTGTCATAAATTTTTTAAAATGTTCTGTGGATTAAAGGGACATTGTTACTGAGAGTTAAAAAAAATGATAAAGACATTTTTACGAGAAGACATTTCAAACAGTGCTTGCTGGAGGTTTGAGCATTTAACATTGAGTGATTCCATGTATCAGTATGCAATTCCCTGAAACTATAATTATATATTCAAAATTTTGTATATGCATTAAACATGCTACTTGGATTAAAAAACCTCACCATGCATATCTTTAAATGAGCAAGCTGCAAACTTAAACAGGGAAGTTTTGATTTCACTTAGACATATCTATTAATAACATTTATTTTTTAAAATAAATAATATTGATAAAAATAAAATATTTGGGGACTTAAAAAGCATTGTAGGTCAAGTTAATAACTTTGGAATAATCTCTCTGCAGAAGGAGTGTATAATGTTTTGATATATATTTTTTTTAAATCATGTGTAGCATACAGCTTTCTGTACCAATCGTTTATTTTCATAACTTTTTTACAAATTAATACAAAGATTCATTTTTGTATCTGCTTGTTGTTAATTATAATCAATATTTGCTAGTAATGATTCCAGTAAACGCATTAGCAGTAAGTATGCGAGCATATAGAGAGGGCTGTAGCGACAGTTTACTTTTAAACTGTAAGTCAAACATGCAAGCTGTAATACTGCATATTTTTTACATGTGCTGATGAGAAATGAAGGATAGGACTTGACATTTTAGAAGCAATTGCTTAAAATACTGAAAAATTCAAACAAGCCACAAAAAAAAAATCTTGTAAACAGCTGTTACAAAACAAAATTGACTCAAATTACATATTTTAACAAGCTCTTTATATTTTTTCTGTAATTGAGCTTTTATTCATCTTTTGTGGCACTGCGATGACATGTTGCATTCGGGAGCTGGCCAACCTGTCCGGGTTGTTGTTTTTTGTTTGTTTTTTGCAGTTTTTCTTGGTCACTAGGCCAATGCTGGGTTGGATAGTTTGATCTGCGAATTTTCCTATAATCCCTTTCATGACTACATTTAATTTCCTTCTTCACTGTTACACCAGGCATTGGGCTGATCACACATCCTGGATATGTTATGATCCTCGACAGGCTACTGACCCAAGGCATTGGTTTATAAGTCCTTGGGGTGTAAGTCCTACAATGAGGAGGGTAATTCATAGCAGAAGAAGTAGTAGTATATTTCAAGTCATGCTAAACTCAGTAAGAATGAAGAGAACTTCACAGTTGTTTACAGAAAATTCAAGATATTTATTTTATTTATCACTATTGTATCAAACAGGTAATTTTTAATCAAAATTATAAAGAGATGCTTTATTAGTGAGAATAAAAAGTAAACAATTTACCATGTAAAGCAGAAGTGGCAACTGCCAAATGTGCAAGGGGTCCAAAGGCATGGGGAGTCCAACTGTCATTGTAAATCCCATTTTCACAATTCCTGATTTAAAGGGTTGTTTGGGGTTGGGGAATTACATGAAAATTTTTGCCTTGCATCCTTGAAAGACGAGTTAAAATGAAATTTGGCATTGCATGCACATTTGGGGCCTAGAAATTTTATTTTGGGTAGAGTCATGATATCAGGCTGTTAGGTGGAATACAGTATGCTGTGGGACAAATCTTAATGCTCTTTCTTCCTGCAACCAAAGTTGAATCAAGCAGTTATTATCATTGATTATGCAGTGGAATGAAATAAGGTCATTAAGATTTGTCTGGAAATACACTTCCTCTACCTAATGGTAAGCATTAGACAAAGAAAAAATTATCCATGTACTATCTCATGTAATGCACATGGGATTGATGAATTACATAGTGACTTCCTGCATTAATTTTTAAAAAAGTCAGTTCAGATTTGGTGTATTTATTTTTTTACAGTGCATTGTGAAGTCTCGAGATATTCAATAAATTATGTAGAAGTTTGAAAACTCAGTAGCAATGTCTCTTAAATATTTAAAAAATAACAAGATTTTATTGTATTTGTGTGTGGCAAATACTGTTTTGGGAAATTTGCTTTTGCATGAGAGCACAAATTCTTTTGGGTGTTGCTGAATTATGTTCAAATTTGGAAGGAAAAAGTTCCACCATGCTTGCCTAAATTAAAAGAAAGAAAGAAAAAAGTTATTAGTTCTCAGACTTTAGCAGGCAGTGCACTGCTCCGAGGTTTTATGGCTGAAATACTGGAGAAAATGTTTCATTATTCAGTATGAATGTTTATACACTAATGCAAAGGACTAACTCACTGTTAAAAGTGCTGGCAATGTTCGTTCAGTACAAATAACTATACTTTTTACTCAATACCTTCTAGGATTTCATGTTGATATTTTCAAGTAGCATTTCAAATGAAGTGATATACTTGTTTGCTGGATAAGACAAAGTGTACTGAATTGTGCTGTTGCTGCCAGGATTTTTAAAAAGGTTTGAATCTCCATTGTGGATTAAGCTTTGTACATGGTGCTTTTGAGATTTGCAATCAAAGGAGTCTTAGGGTTGGGGAGATCAGCTCAGTAAATTCTTCCAGGGTTTCCAACTGTCAAGGTATTTGGTGAACCTCAGGTTGTCAGATATGGTCAATAGGTTCTTCATTTTCTTTTCATGTTTCAAGAAAAATACTATAATATATAATTTGACTCACTGGAAGAAAACATTTTATGCTGCAGCTTGTAGTTTAGCCCTTACATCCACAAGTGATGTGTGCTACAATTTGCTGCAGTATGCATTTTGATTAATTGGCCCAAAAATAATGGAGCTGTCCATTTGTTGACTTTAGTTGTGTCTGCACCAGATTGTTTAAAGTTGGAGTTTGGTGCTTACAAAGTTTGGGGGCTAATTTGTGAAAGGATAAATTGATAAAGATTAATTATTTACCTGTAGCCTACCAAGTATCTTTTTTTTTTTTTTTTTTTTTTCAATGTTCAATATTTTCAATATACTTGTTTCTCCTTTTTAAAAGTATTGACACCATTCAAAAAACATTTTACAAGGTTGAATATAGTTAGTTTAGTTTGTGAAACTTTTCGAGCGCATTGGAATAATAACGTTGCTAATCAATAAATAATTAAAGTAAGTAAGGAATACATTGATCAACGAGCCCTGCCGCAAGCCCTCGTCGCTGCATTCCGGTCATGGAATTAATTCTTGAAGAAGGGTGGGGGTAAGCTCCACGTACGTCCTACACAGATTGCCGCAGCGTTTGCGGACGATCTCCCGCAACCAAATGACATTTTTCTATTTAGATATTATTCATAATAGTACAAGAATAATTCTAAAACCGTGCATAAAAATCAAAGCACGCATGGCCTTGTTTGACAAGTCATCTTAGCAAAGTAATTACATTTTTCCCAGTGTTGAACATGTATTGACACTTCATAAACATATTTGTTTAAATTGCAGGAAGTCATTGCAGACCTCGAAGGAAACAATGTGATCGCATTCTTCCTTGAATTATGCCGACACGTGTTTGCGAATTGTTTTTTATTGCGTCCAAATGTTAATTTTTAAGATGTAAATATTTAATAGTGTATGTAAAAATCTTTCCAAGCTGTAAACGGCTAATAGCTCATTTCTGGAGCAGAAACCAGGTAAATCGTATCTCATGGGCCACGCCTATATGGAGATTATTTTCATTAATTAGCATTTGCATTATATTGAAGCTTCCCGCAGAGGAGAGAGATGATGTTTTAGGGTTTAGAGACGCAAGGCGTTTTCTAGTGCTGCGGTTAACTGCCTTTGAAAACTACAGTTATGTTTCGGACATGTATGCAATGCAACTTACACCCCTAATAAGATCATCCACCGTAACGAGCCTTGTTGAGTACCCCTGAGCTGGAGCCGGGACAGTTATTGATGATCTCGAAGCGAGCGGAATCGGACCAGCCGGCGAGTCACTGTTGCCAAACTGAATGCTTCGATGCTGTAACCAGAGCCTGAGTTTTGCCTAGCATGATCGCCGGTGCTGCGGGGATTTTAAATGAACTGTCATGCACGTGTAAACTGCGTCTTTTAACATCCACAAACCCACACAAATAAAGGAGCTGCAGGAAACCCTCATCCTAAATAAAGAGGGAAATCAATGCAGCCTTTTAATGGCGGATACATTTTGTTTTTCGAAGGTGTTCATTACCGTCATTAAGGAATAGATAAGTGAATGCGTACAATTGTTGTTTTAAGCGGTGTAGTGAAGAATAATTTGGGGATTAATTGGTCCGAATTTTTCATGTCGAACGGATTTGATGTTTGGCAACGCGGTAAAAAGGAAAATACGGTGATGGCACTTGAATCATCATTAATGTTTGCGTTAGCAATTAAAACACACTTTATTGATAAACGATTTGTGAGTACAAACCCAGTAAAATGAAAGTGTTAAAGAACGTTGGATAAATGTAGAAAACAGTGCAGATACATAGCTGTTTTAACCCTCGTTAAATTACCGAACATGATGCACTGAGCACGATAAATGAGTGAAAGCATTGAGGGAAGGAATGTGTCAGTTGACTCATGACAGTTCATCCCCTACTGTCTATTCCTTATCACTGCCCAGAAGGTAAACAAGGCCATATTGTAACTTAGAAGTCCAAGTTTGGTTTAAACATGCAATGAGTCGCAGAAACATATTTAAAATAGGGTTTTAATCTGAAAATACAAAACAAACCATTTTTAAATAAGAACTGATGTTGTGTATTATGATTAAAGTGGGAATCTTGAATTTAATAAGATTTGCTCTTCAGATGCAATTAACATACATGATACCCAGCTTAATTACAATCAGTGAATGTTAGTATAGAGATCATATAAATTTGTTTTGAGTTATATTTCAGAAATAAAGGATTAATGACATGTAGGGATGTGTTTTTAGTGGTAAAAGGAAGTAAAATTTAGGTATTTTTTTGGGGGGGCACTTTTTCTACCGTTTATCTATATTAGAAGTATTGCACTCAAGTCAACAGTTCATCATATAGAGATTTCAGGGGAAATGCATAATAAATCCAAAAGAAGCACTTATAAAATGGTGAGAGGGAGGGGACATTTAAAATCCAAAATGAAAACTTTGCCAAATTCCGGACATACTTAAGCCTAGCATCTCGGTAGGATGTAGAGCAAAGATTTTCATGTAAACCTCCTGCCTCCCATCCACTCAATACAACCTTTGGAAAAAAATTTCATTTTCTCCAAAATACTGTAATGATTGTGATTAACATATACATGAGACATTGGCAAGACCATGTATGTCTTCAGTCTTCTATAAAGCGCCTGTGATGTCATTCTTATTCCATTTTATGTAACTGGGAAACCATAAGAGTTAGCCATAACTCATTGCAGGAAAAATGCAGATCTGATTAAAAATATAGCATTTATATTGAATAACTTCTTTAATAGAATTAGCTATTTATGAAATATTTGTTACTTTTTCTATGTTTAAGTTTACTGTGGTGCACTGTAACATTTTTAAAAATGAGATGACTCTTCTTCTGCTCCCTCATCTTTTCATAAGCTCAGTACCAACTAAAATTTGCTTTTTATATAAGCGATTGAACATTGTTTCTGCATCTCACATATAACAATCCTCTACTGTCTAATTTGAAACCAATTTGAGGCAATCTATCAATAAAGTGGATAGAATAATTTTTTTATGTGAACAGTATAAAGTTTTTGGAGGGGGAAACCTGTGATTGAATGATAGTATGCAATAAGAACATATATAGAAATGGATGACTGAGCTTTCCTCTTACAAGTCTGACAGAGAATTGCATAAAGGGGATCCTAACCAAACCCTTGTTTTCTGAGATTTCACATATTTACCTTTAATGTTTTTTTCGTCATATCACAATAAATGAATATAATAACCTGTCATCTACAATGAGACAAAATTATTAAGCACTTCCTCTGTTTTTAACCAAAAATGGCACATTTCAAAAGCAAATAGATCACAAGATGAAACATTTCATAGTTCTGCGCAATGGTTTGACTTATATATGCATATGCTGTAAGGATTTTTTACACAAAAAAATACAAGGGACTTGTTTGTTTTGTTCTCAACGTCACATATTGGCATAACTGTCAAGAAATTGGTTTGAACAGATATAAGAGCTTTGTGGTTTGCAGAAAATGAAATGTATAATGTTTTAACTAGAGATCACAAATCAAAATTTTAGATAGGCTGTCTTCAGGGGGTGGTAATTGTTGCAGTGGTGCTAAAATTC
Source organism: Deroplatys truncata (assembly GCA_030765065.1). Taxonomy (NCBI): domain Eukaryota; kingdom Metazoa; phylum Arthropoda; class Insecta; order Mantodea; family Mantidae; genus Deroplatys; species Deroplatys truncata. Next base: position 102,957,346 of record CM060985.1, read on the forward strand.
TAAATTTGCCTATAAGGTGCATAACTTTGTATTTTCATTTTTCAGAATAAATGTTAGACATTTTACAGCAGGGGGAAAAAAAGGGAGGGTTTTCATGACAGGACTGATACCATCATAAATGTCTCTTCTGCTTTTGCTGTGATTAAAATTGTACTACCATACACCAAATGTTTGTGTCCATTTAATAGTTTATTTCTGGATTATCTGCATTTTCGTTAATTTGGATTACCTCTGATCCCACCTAGTGTGGATAAATGAGGTTCTAGTGTATAAAATTGGTATTCATACAATTTTTATTTTTTGATAGGAATACACAAATTACAAAAAATAAAATAAAATAAAAAAAATAACATTCCACACTGGACATAACATTTAGTTTCTATCATTAGAAGAAACCTGAGATGAAGTGTTAAAGAATTTTGCTAGCAAACTACTTAAAAAGAAAACATTCTCTCTGCCAACTATTTTTATGTCCAGAAAGACTTATGAAAAACAAAAAATTCTATCCCCTGGACATTTACATTAACTGTTTCAAAATATATATAATTTTGAAGAAAGCCCAAAATTTTTCAACATAAACCTCCAGGTAAGCAAGCACTTTTTGCAGAGCAGACAATTATTATTCATTCCCCTGCTTGATAGCTATTTTTGAGTGACCAGTGCTATCGCTTTGCTGATTTGACTTCTTAAATCTCCAAGCTCAGGCTAAAGGTGCAATGCAGTCTTTCTTCATGAAACCATATAGAAAGAAACTTTTCTCTGTCAATGGGTATTCAAAGGTAGACTGCATTTGTTCCCTGCAATGTTATATACACAGGCATAACCCACTTACAAATGGCGATGTATTGAAACTTCTTGAGTTCATCTTTCAAAATATATACATTCTGAAGCAATAAATGCAGTTGTCTGGACTATATTATTAATCATTTTTCATCAGTAGTTTGCCACAAACATTGTATTTTCATTTGAGATATAAGAGGAAAAAGTGCAGAAACAAAGTGGAAAACTATAAAGATGGCACTTTTATAACAAAATCCTTGTGTAGATTTTATAATCAGTGTTTGGAGGGATAAAGAAGAAAACATCTAAACAGAGAGGCCTAAATTCTAAGCATTAAAATGAAAAGTAATTTTAATTTATACTATGAAACTGGTAAATTTCACTATTTCCAATAACAGCTTAAGTCTTTAAGTGTACAGTAATGCTGGTACTTTTTGTTACAGATGAAGATGTTATTGAACGGTTGAACCGTGACTGAACACCGCAGTCACTGCGGTGGAGAGGTCAGGAGGAGCGTTTGTGACAATGGAACCCTTTGTGACTCGCATTGGTGATGTCACAATTGAGCGGGTGGTTCCCAAACCTGGGCCCGCGAATGTTGTGGCAGGTATGGTCAAAGAGCCCAAAGATCCTATGCCTCCACCGTCAGTGACACTAGCAAAGAGAGACTCTGAAAGCGGGGACACCATCAATGTTAGTGAAGACTTGCAGGTTAGCAGAACAGACATATTGTATTAATAGAAGACATCTGCCATGTAACTCACTCATGTAGTAGTCTTATGTTTATGGGTTACAGTAGTGATAAATTTATTTAAGTTAGGTATGAATGAATGGTTTATTTGTTCATGCTATCATTTTTTCTAAAAACCGTTGGAAGATGGCGCAGAAGATGAAAGGAATAAAGAAAATACAGATCAGAAATTTCACCATGCTGAGGTGTTGCACACATAAGAAAATAAAATTAGCTACTAAGTTGCAATGGTTATAATAGTTGGTGTTTAAAACAGAAAAACTGGTACACACGACTGCCTTGTCTCTTTTATAGCCTGCATCTCTAGTTAATCCTTTTGTCATGCATATAATTTTATAACGTATCTACACACATGGGGTATTTTTTAACCCAATTTGGAAAAAAACAATTTTTTTCAGAAACTATTAAGGATATTGGAATGTAGTTATGTATATCGCAACATTTAATACTTTTGTTCTTATTGACATTACAATGATTCAATATTACATTTTCGAAAACAACTTAAGTGAACATACATATCTTTCAAATAAGCCCTCTGCTATATATGCACATAATTACTTTTTAAATAGTATTGTAATACATTAAAAATAAGTATTTTAGAAAAATTAACACTGCATTTTTCTTTTCTCATATGGCAGAATCCAGGTTCACAAAGAATGTCTATTCTAGAAAGTTGACTTTTTTATCTCTAATTATTAGAACACATTCTTCACAAACGGAATATGAATGTTCCTTACAAATCAGTTTGTAGCACTTCTTACATGTAGTTTTGGTTTTACGGTCTTTTTTCCTTTGAAATATACCTGGGTCAATGAAGGCACATCCTCTTTATTATCACCACTCTCTTTGCCTGTTGCTCTGTATCTGTCACATGATCACTTTCTGAAATGTGGTCATTTTCCTCTTCAGACTCGCTATTTATCTCATTTTCACTTGCACTATCATCTAGATAGGTTCTCGGGTCCTTGTTTTGCTCAAATCTGTAATTCATTTTTCCAGCTTAGGAATTACTTTAGCACACGCGCAGGGTATTTTTTACCCAGACACCAGAGAACACGTGTTTACTGACTAAGATAATGCGTGAAACTGCTCCACTAACACATTGTTACATTGCTTAAGGTCCCACTTAATCACTAACTAATAGATGAAGAGGTTTGTGTTGCAGCCTTTGACTAAGGGTTGACTGGGAGTTATTCCCCCAGATAAAGTAACTGCCATCTTGGTGATGGGTAGAGCACTATCTTGAAGTTTACCACACAGAAAACGGTGTACTTTTGGCTGCAATTGATAGTTGATGGCAATTCTGAGGATTCTGTTGATAACCCATTAATTTATATGAGATAATGTCTTGAAAGAATAATTTCTAGATGTGGAACTATGAAGATTCAGTTTGTCGAAAGTTGTACCAGATGCTTTATTTTCTGTTGTGCTTAAGATGTGTAATAAATTCAAGCAACATAATTTTTTTCCTATGTATAACTGTTCATCTTTTCTTTTTCACCCACCATCAGTAGCATTAATACTTAATTTATAAAATCTTATATAACATGCAATCCAATATTCTTAAATATGCATCCCCCCCCCCCCACACAACTCTACATCAGTTTTACTAGCAGTAAAACATTTATGTATTATAAAATTCTGAAATGTAACCAATTTTCACACTACTTACACAAGTATACTAACAGTAAAATCCAATACTTTCAGTTTAATATTTCAGAATGTATGCATTTTCAGTCTAATCTACACAAATTTTGGTAACCATAGAATGCTATATTATGTAATACTCTGAAAAGTGCTCAACCAGTTTTGAAACTAATCTATACCAACCAAAGTATCAGCTATACTCTATGTAGTAAGTATTAAAATGATTCACTATATAACCTACGTATACTATGATAGTAACAACCAATATATCATTATTTGTTCCTAAAAACTGTAAACTATTTTCAAGCCAACCTACAAAATCTAAATAAACTGCAAAAAGTCTATTTAATAAAAGTTTACAAGTATTATAGTATTTCAGACAGCATGCTTAAGAAACTTAAAAATGAATGTTTATTTAGAAACTGATGCTACGGAATATCACTAGGTAGCATAAGAACAGAGCAAAATTTTGCACAAAATAGTTTGCCGGCCATACCTAGTATTAGCAAACAGGTCATATAACCTGTAGTTATCTTGCATTCATAATGTGGCACACTGTTTCAGACCAGCAGCTAGTGATAACCTTTGGTTAGCAAATCTAGAAGGTTGTAATACAGGCAATAAATATAACTTGTTTCATGATGATGGTTGTTTGCTTGCATCCTCCCACACTTAAAAAGTGAAATTTACTGATTAATGTTAAAAGCAGATACACCACAAAGAGTATTACACAGGATTCAACAGTTGCTTCTAGTCATGTTGGTGTCCCTGTAAGTCTGACATTTACTTTATCCCTCCTTGATACCAGCAGCATGAGGACTTCAGTTTCTCAATGATTAGATTTCAATGCTAATGCTTTTTAGCAAATTGATCACATTTCTCTCAGGTTCTAAGTTAATTTTTAAATTCAGTATATCTAATCTTACATTAGTGTTAAATGCTGTGTATTGCAGTAAAGGTTCATTGATATGCTGGTGTACTGAATGGACAGTCCAAAAGTATCTTGAAAGAACAGAATATCCAAACAATGGAAAACTAAGAGATGATGATCATCAGCATGTAGCATTTGTGTAAACCAAGGGTGGCAAAAATGCCTTTCTCTCTCGAGTCATCAAATATGCAACATGCACTACATCACTCAGCAGCACATGGAAAACAAATGAATAGCCGGCTAGAAAAGGAGTTGCGCCTGCGAGTCACACTTTCGCCACCTTTGGTATAGAGTATTAGAAAAATTGTTTTTTTTGCAGAAAAGTTTACAACTTATATCCTGTTTCTTCTAAACTTGTTCTGTATGTAAACTTAACAAATTGTGTTACTCAGCATCTGCTTTACCCTGATTGGCTAAAACTGTTCGTGCCATAAAGTGCGATTATCTAACACATGGAAACTGTTAGACCAACAGACGACACAATTGCAATTGAATTTTAACAACATGCAAATGAAGTGTTGGAAGCATGTAAAGTATTATTAAATAATATTTAACTTACAGTTTTATAGTGCTAAGGCCACAATTTCTTCCCTGACAGAGTTTGATTCCATGATGTCAAATTCACCATTGGAAGAAGAAGTTTCCAGTCAGCTTTCCAAGTGCTTTAATTTCCTTTCAGAATTTCCCAATCACTTACACCCATAATTCAGATTCAAGCTCCTTAATTTGTCATATTGGTAGAATTGGATTTCTTTCCAAAAGCACATTAAAAATGTATAACACTTTTTTTTTTCTTTCTTCTTCTACTTCTTGCCACTACATAAGGATTTCCTCTTATGGTGTTTGAGCTCAAAGGTATCTGTAGATTTATCCATAATGCAGAATACACAGACAATATATGGAAAACTCTTGCACTTTCAGTCATAGTAACAGTTAATGTTTTTGCACTTAAGCTTTATACTCAACTGAAGTATTAATATGCAATCAGGCACCAAGTAGTAAACAAACTGTAGTAATCCAATCTGCTACACGAGTCAAGTTTAAACACAACTAACTGCACACATTTTGCAATTCTGTGACGTTGATATACAAATGAATCAATGCCTCCATGTATTTATTTCATGCGTGTGCTTGCAATAAATATAATTTTATTTTGATTCTTCGGATATATAAAAACAAATACTATTTTAAACACAGAACTAATTGCTGTTGCCATAAGCGGTTAGCATCCAGCAACCAATAAAAGATGACTAGATAACATAGACTTTTGTTTCCATACAGAGTAAGGAAAGGGGAAACTGGGTATAAATCTCTGTGCATCAGAAAAGCTTACTGTTGAACTTTCTTTTTCATAAAGTCATTTGTAACATAAAGGAGTCAGGCTGTTAGCGTTTAAAGAGAAAAATAACATAATTTCTTTGGAGAGTTGAATTAGATCTGAAAAATGTTGAACCATAGATCTTTAGCTTTTCATTTTAATTCTGATTGCTTAGCTACCATGGTGAGATGACTAAACGAACATTAAACTTTATCTGTTTCATATGTCGTGGTGAAACTTCAGAGCAATTTCAAATAATGTACCTTTTAAAGGTGACTTGCAATGTTGCCAGTACTTTTTTCTTCAGTTTTATAGTTAATCACTATTACAGTAAAAACAAAAGAAAAGGTGCTTCCAACATTGCAAGCAGTCTTTAAAAGATACAATATCTTAGTGTGTGAGTGTCTTGAAGGTTTACTGGAATACTTGAGTCAAATGAGAAAGTTTAGTACACATTTGGGCATCTTGCCATAGGACAGCAGGCTCAAAAAACTGAGGTTCTAGAATTCAAATTCCAACCATGGCATTGAATTTTTAAGTCTTATTCAACTCCCCAACTTCAGATACACATGACAAATATGAAAGAGTGCTTTCAGAAAAGCAGATGTTTTATTCTCAAATTTGGCTAAAAAAATTCTGTGATGTGATGTGTCATGCAAATGCCAATTTGAGAGTCTAAGCTTGAATTTTAGCTCAAGATAAGGTATGTTGTAGAGTTTTCTCTTATTCTAAAACAATAAATGTAAGATAAAACTATTCACTGAGTAAATATTAATGAATTATGTAAATGATGGGTACTTTTGTGAAATACAGTAATTATATAGGTACTTTTAAGTTATAGCTCTTATGTGTAACATTTCAAAGAAGTTATGCTGTTTAAAAACAAATGACTGTTATGGCAGAGAGTTATGTCAACAGAAACAAAATTAGACCATGACTAACTTTAAGGACATAAGAAGAAATTATACAACAAGAAAACAAGGTTTTGCAAAAAAAGCTATATTCAAACATGACCTATCTGTGTATAATGAATAACTGAAAGCAATTGCAAAATAGGTTCTTAAGCCTGATTAGAGTTAAATAAAGAAGGTTGATACTTCCATAAAAAATATTTCTTCTCGGCTACTGTAACTGCATTACTTTATGTTAAACTAGTCATTTAAGATTTGTTTAAGATTAATTCAAATTAATGTATTAAAAGCCATTGCTTTGTTTTTAAGGATAATGACATTTAAGCCCTTTATTCAGGAGTTTGTTTCAAAAGCATAACACTGAAACATAAACTATTTTATTACCTGCTTATGGTTTTCAGATTTTTTTGAAGCCTCCACATGGTGGAGAATCCTCTATGAAGCAGAAAGGAAAGTTAAGTGGTTCTGAAGAATCTGGGTCCTCTGAAAGTGAAGACAACGAAGAAAACAAGAGTGATTCTAAAATGGAAGTGGAGGTTAGTTCCATTTGCTTCACTCTGTATGTTTAACTTTAAAGAAGGCTATTCATCAATGCCCTACATATTGTCTGATTGGTAACTAGCAGTTTATCAGCAGATTTAAGAGCTTTTAATGTTCGTTAGCAATGAGTTTAAGGTATTAAACATTAATTCAGGTATTAAACATCATAGTGCAGATTAAAATTAGTCCTGCTATGGAGGCTATTTTATTGGCAAACTATCTTTGAAAACAGCAGACTTGTGTTGTAGATGTGGCTTTTGTATATCAGATAAGTGAAATATAATGGAGAATAACCGTACAGATAAAAACTATCAATATAGTTTTAAAAATGTGACAGTATCAGTTTTTGTTCTACAGTTCTTAATAAGTATTCCAGATGATATAAACATTTCGTTACAATTCAAATTATTTCAAGGGTTTACCAACATTTAAGGTTTCTAGCTGATTTTAATAATTTTAGTAGTTAATGGTTTTTCAATTAATCCTGATTTTGATGCTTATTTTGCCTGTAACAGACTAAAGAAACAAGATATATGGCTGCTGTGTAACTAGTTCATGGACAAATAAACATGTTTTCCCATTAATATGATTATTTGGGTATATGAAAACTTAACTTTGTTTAACTCCAGTTATATACTCCTTTAAACATTGGTTCGCAATAACCGTGAACAGAAACCAGAACAACAATGATAAAGGGTGCATATTATAATGTGAGCATTCACAATTAATGGGAAGCTTTCCCTGCACCCAGGAATGCAAAAGAAGATTGATCAAGTTTTAACTTTCTCTTATTCTCATTACTGGGCATGGCATATTGTGCATATTAAATGCTTGACTCTAGAAATTACTTAAGGTGGCCGTGACATGAAACAGCCACTAGAGTTCTGTCTAGTCGCAAGCTGGCAAAATGAAGCTGGAAGAAATTCCAGCAAATGTGCATCAAGACTCCCTCAGATCCATTGAGCATTGGTTCTTATAGTAAAGTGATTTGTTTATATGCAACTAAAAACTGTCTCTTGCCTCAAAAATACAATAGCAAAAGCTTCAAAGTACATTAAAACCAGTATAAATTAACAAATAACTTCAATGTACGCTATCATGGGAAATAAAGCTTAGTATAACTAAAGGAATTGGAAATGTAATGGATCTGTATTTAGCAGATGTTTACTCTATCAAACTTTGACATTTGCTGACCTGCATTATGTTAGCTGAATTGGAAGCAGGTGAAGAAATATCATTGGTCAGTTACAAACAAATGACATCCTAATGTTCAAAATTGAGTTTCCACTTTGTTATCGATATGCATTCCTGTTCTTGTTTCCAGGGTATTGTGAGGCAAAAGTTGTATGCTATTTTACTTCTCATTCTCGTTTCCCTTCTGAATTCTGTTGTCGGGTTGTTGTGAACCAGCCTTAACATCGTAGGTGATTTTAACAGCTCTGAGATAATTGCACAATCGTTCTCTGATTGTTTTAACCATTAGCTTTTTATGTTACTTTTGGTTTTAAGAATTAAATTGCATGCTTGCATCACACTTACTCTTTCCTTAATATCTCACAGGGATAGGGAATAATCCTGGCTGAAGAAAAATTCCCACCATATACATGGGAATAAAACCTAGATTTGGAAGCTAGCATGCTAACCATCAGATCACAAAGCCTATGAGCCATATGCATAAAATGCAGTATTACCTTTTGTTTTATCTATAGGAAAAACTCGAAGGAATAGCATATACTTTATCTCGAATGCACAAATAGTAACCTAATGCTAAGAAATTTATACTTCCATGCCTTTCGATAATTATCAAATTTCCTATTAATCGGGTGCTTTCACTTCTATTTGGTCATTCTCGTCATGGACACTCCCATTTAAAACTTAATGTGACAGATTATAGAAGGTGACAAACTCCAACAATTGGAAAACCTAGTATCAACCTAACCTGTGCATGTAAAACATCTAAAACGTCTTAAGGAATATGAGAAACAAGAACAAGGAGAACAAATGCAGTTTGTAAATTTGCTGAAGCAATATGCAGTGTTACTGCATAGATCACAAACCCCTGCAGTGAAGAATAAGAAAGCTTCAACAGTGCAGGATTAAAGACAATGTTGCCAGTAAATTAATCATTTAACCACTTCACATTCTGTTTATGGAATCAATATAATTGCTTCAAGTCAGAATCCGTAGGCTGTTTTCTTTCTCTAATTCTTTAAACATAACATCTTTCTAGGCCGAACTTGAAGAAATGCAGCCATTTTACTATATTATGGACATTTGCTAAACAAGCAAAGCCTGGGGAAAGGCATACTATTATTTTTCTTAGTATTGCATACGAAGCAAACTCTTTTCCTATGTTGATTCATGACAATTATAATATATTCTAAGGGTAGAAGTTTAACCTACTAGATCAGTGATATGCTAAGAGGAAAAGCATATACTAAGCTTTTTCTTCATGTTGATCATAGTATTTCCTTCCAAAAGCAGAGGAATAGCCTTTATTACATTATAGGCATACAGCTCAATGACTTTAGTTAGTATTGTTCTTAGACAACTTTAAATTTGATATAAAATATGACACCATTGCAAAGGTGTGTGAAAGCTTGAAGAGCATGATGGATACACTGCATCCTAACCTCTAATAGGGATGAAAATATTCTCCGACCAACTATAGGAGTACTCTCCCATCTCCACCAATGGGAGGGTAGCATGTCTGCCTTCACACCCAAAGAACCCAAGCTCCAATCTTGGTTAGGGTAGGTTGTCGGAAAAGAATTTTTCCCTTGTCGTATTAGGCAAATGTGAGTAATACATAACTCAATGGTCATCGGACTCATTTGGGCATGATTCACATTTTTGTATGCTTGAGTAGTGAACAGCAATGTTAAGCGTAAGAAAGAAAACTGATATTTTTCTTTGGTTTTTGTTGTTTATTTTTATCTTATTCTACAAGGTAGTCTTACAACACCTTACCTTTGTATTATTTCATGGTAATTGAGATAAACATTGACAGAAATAGTTTCATTACATATTTTGTTGTGGGTACCAGGGAGATACAGGAGACTGAAGTATAGTCAAATCTTTAAAAAGCAGTTTGCTTATATATAATGGCTTTGAAATTCCATATGAGAGTGGTGACTTAACACTTCAAAAAATGTATGATAAAGCATTGGAACATTCAAACAATAACAGTAGATATGTTGGAAATGTGATTACTGCAACAGAAAAACTTGACATCATTTGTATATTTCAACAAGTTTTACATTTTTCCTTAACAAAATTTTTATTTGTCATTTATGGTTTCCAATTTATACGTAATTATATATTTATATATAATAATATATTCAGAAAGAAGAGAACTTAATGGCCTATTCATGGAAAGTTCTAGATATGCATTTTATTAATCATACAAATATCTTAAACATTGGCATTTTAGTGAAAATCATTAGCATTTTTGGGAAAATAAAAAGTAACAAAACCAAGTAAAGTTTAGTTGGGGTGGGGGCGTTTTCTGGAAAATCTTTGCATCATATCCTTGGAAGAAGCTGTTGTCTCTTTCTACATACATTTTCTAAAAATGTTATCTTTTTGGATTGAGGGGATTTCAAAGTATGTTTTCGCAGTGAAATCTTGATATCTGATTTTTGAATGGAGTACACTATTTCCTATCTATAGGTATCTATCTTTATTAGTTGTCAATACACTTGTGCAAGTTTATGACATCAAAAGGCACCTACTATAGATATGAGGGTGATACTGAAAAGTTTTCATGTTTCTAAAAACATATGAAATTTGTTTATATTTGACAGCGAGTTTCTAATGTTTTGCGAGTTGATTGCTGTGTAGTTTGTTTGATTTGCTTTAATAGTTTGTTAATTATCAACATTTAAAGATTTTGTGTTCACCCAAAAATGAATTTGACTAGAGAACATTTCCGAGAATAGATTGGTTATCATTTTCAGATTGGAGTTTTTAATAAAATTTTATTTGAAGTTAATGTATTCTTATGGGAAAATATATATATATATATAGTGCGATTTTTTTATGATTTTAAATTATCATTATCACCTAAGCAATGTGAAGATCGGCTTAGAAATGTATTTGACAAAGAAGCCTCATCTAAGGCAACAATTTATAATTGGTATAGCAAGTTCAAAAGAGACCAATTTTTTCTTAGTGATGAATTTCATGAAAAACATCCAAGAACTGCTGTTACTGAAATATTGCCACTGTTCAAGCAATGCTTGAAGAAGATCGATGGACATCTTATGAATTTATTCGGTCGACATTGGGTATTCATGTGAGTCAAATTCAAAACATTTTACATCAACAGTTAGACATGAGAAAAGTTTTAACATAACACTTGATGGGAAACACAGTGAAGTAGATAAAATATTAATAAAAATCTAGTTGCAACACAGTCTTAACTTCACTCTTTCAACTTGTCTTCTTCATCAGCTAAGAGCCACTAACGTGTCTGTCGGTTTCAGTGTAGAGGTCGCTGTTGGGCTTCCTACGATGACGTCATTTTCAGCTTGATGTATTGAAAGATGAGATCCTTTTCCGGAGGGAAATTGAAATTCATTAGCTGGCTTTTGTTTTTTTGTATGAGGAGTTTTCTCCATATCGTCAATTCTATTGGATTATGGATCGACTTGATTAAACTTATTTCATTATGGATGTTGTGCTTTGAATTCCAGAAATGATATGCGATGGCAGATTTTTCAGTTTCTTTGTGTCTTATATTTCTAAAACGTTCTTTCAGTCTCACCCCTATGTTCCCTTTTGTTTTGCCTATATATTTAAGTTTGCAATCACTACAATTTATCTGGTAAATGCCTGGCATTTTAGTTCTAGGAATTTTATCTTTTGTGTTTGTCCTTAATATGTTATTTAAACTATGTTTATTGATGGGTGCTAGTTTGATGTTCCACTGCTTGAATATCTTTTGGAATTTTTTATGTGCCCAAGGATGAAATATGAACTTTTTAAAACTATTGTCTTTTGTTATTTTTTGTAGTGTGGTAATTTCCTTTCTTTCTTCATCTTTTTTATTTTCAAAGCCATTTTTGTAGGCTATTTCTATGATGTTTTGGAGCTCTTTATTATATTCATCTTTCAAGGGTATGTTTACCAATCTAAAGACCAAACTGTTGAAAATTGCATGTTTATGTAGTCTTGGGTTATATCCTTTATGTAATTATCCCTATGTGTAGGTTTTCTAAAAATTCCAAATTCTAATTTATTGTTAGTTCTGATGACTATTATAGCCAAGAAAGGGAGTTTGTTGTCTGATTCTATTTCCATTGTAAATTTTACTGAGCTATCAAATTATGTAGCTTCAAGGTGTCTTTGGCAAGTTTCTTGTTAACTACAGCAAAGATATTGTCAACATATTTGAACCATCTTTTAAATAAAAATGCGAATGCATTTGTTATGTGGGTTGATGCAGTAATTTGTATCACAAATTACTTAAATGTAAATAATGATTATAGTATGAATATGCATTATTATGTGACATTGATTTGAGATGTTTGTTGATTGTAATTATTGTTGGGAAGTAAGTTTATACTGCCTTACTGAAACTGACAATAATAGCGTGCAATAATGCAGCGAGGGGGTGAGCTGTTTATCATTATTGGAAACGAGGAAGTTACGTAATGTTGGCGCGTTTTTCTTTTAGAATCTTCTGGAACATTTCCCTAGAGCATATGTATTCATAATTTTCATTGGATATAAAAATAGACGCTAATGTTGGCGCGTTTTATTAGCCAATTGCAGCTCAGTTATAATCTTTAGGCATATCTGGGTGAATGAGTATAAATAGAGGCTAGGTTAGAGGTAAAGTCCTTCGGTCCGTCAGTTCATCAAAATTCTTTGTACACTACACGTCGTCTTCGGTCCGTCAGTTCGTCGAAAATATTTGTATGATACACATCGCCTTCAGTCCAGCAGAAATATTACACGTCGGCTATCGTTTCACAAGTTAACGCGTAGCAGAATTATGAAAAATCTAAAGTGTTGTAAAGTTAATTATACAAAAAGTTGAAGTACGCGAATTAAGAGTGATCAGTAATGAAGTTATTATAACAGTTTCAGTTTGGCGAGTGTCAAGATCAATGTGTAAATGTGTTCGACAATAAAAGTGTAAAACAAATTCTTTCATCAGTGTTATCTTTGGATAAGAGACTCCCTTCCGTTTACACAACCTGTATAAAGAGAAGTGCTTGACCAAAAAGATCGTAGCTAACCGGAGGACAGAGAACCAAAATTAAATAAAATAACAGTAGCATTCTTTCAAATGAACACTAATACTGCCGCAAATTGCTAACACCAGATGGAGCTAACAAACCTAACAAAGAATTACGTCACAAAATGGCATCAACACGTGGAGTAAACACACATACACAAACATTATAAATTTACCATCGCAAATTGGCTCCCAAACGTGGGGCAGTTAAAATTATGTAACCAAGCAAAACAACAATAATGTTATCGCAAATTGGCTCCCAAACGTGGGGCTCAATAAACAACAATAAATATAAATAACTACCTCAAATTGGCGCCCAACGTGGGGCTCAACAAATTAAATAATATTACAAGCATTAAACCACAGGGTCTCCAGAAAACTCATGAACCAATTGGCTAGAAATGGGAACAATGGATTTCCCATCGCTAGTCCATCAATTTGGCAATAATATTCATCTTAAATGTAAAATGGTTCTCATTGATACATAACTTTATCAGAACAAGATATTCCCCTATTTTTTCATTACCCATGTCTATTGACTTTAACCACTGCCTGGTATATGTAAGGAGTTTTTCCCTTGGTATGCTAGGGAACAAAGAAATGACATCAAACGATACCGGAAGGTCATTGTCTTTGAGTTCTAGGTTTTGGATATTTTCTATCAAATCAAATGTATTCTTAATACTTAGGCTGTGGAACTGTGGAAGTTTTTGAAATTCTATAACTAACCATATTGATGTATTGTATGTGGATGAGTTTATAGTGTTTATAATTGGTCTCATTTTTTGACGTGGTTTATGTATTTTTGGTAATCCATATATCCTGGGTTTAAAACCTGTATTGACTATGGACACAATATAGATGAATACATAGTGGATATCGAAATAGCTATCTGCCATCGCATATCATTTCTGGAATTCAAACCACAACATCCATAATGAAATAAATTTAATCAAGTCGATCCAAAATCCAATAGAATTGACGACATGGGAAAAACTCCTCATACAAAAAACAAAAGCCACCTGATGAATTTCAATTTCCCTCCGGAAAGGGATCTCATCTTTAAATACATCAAGCCGAAAATGACGTCAACGTCAGGAAGCACAATGGCGACCTCTACACCGGAACCAACAGACTCATTAGTGGCTCTTAGCTGATGATGAAGATAAGTTGTCTTCGAAGCACATACAAGATAATTATCTTGAAAGAATGAAGCTAGAGAGTGTTGCCACTAGATTTTTATTAATTAATGAGAAAAGTTGTTATTGGATTCCACATAAACTGACTCCCAGTCAAACACAACGTTTTGTTTGGTGCACAAAAACTCTGGAAAAGTTCTAAAGCAGCACTTCAAATTTGGTTTGTAATATCATTACTGGTGATGAATCTTAGATTTATTGTTATGATCCTGAAAAGAAAAGCCAATTGGCTCAATGGTTCTTTCAAACAGAACTTAAGCCTACAAAAGTCCGATGAAGCTGGTAAGAAGATGGTTGCTAGTTTTTTTTTTCTAAAACAGGCCATATTGCTACTATAGCATTAGAAAATAGATGTACTGTTTACTGTTACTGTCAATTGGTATTTTTAATGTCTGTTTGCACAAAGTTTTTTAAAAAGGTTCTTGAAAAGTGCCTAAAAGGAAAAATAATGGTACATCATGACAACGCATTATTGCATACAGCAAAACTAACATCTGTGTATCTGGATGCCCTAAGGTCAGCACCATGGACCCTCCGCCATACAGCCCTTACCTAGCACTTTGTAATTTCTTTCTATTTCCAAAAATTAAAGTTAAAATGCTTGGAAAAACTTTTTCATCATCAGATCAAGCAGTGGAACATTATAAAAACCTGGTTTCGGAAGTGACTCAGGAAGAGTGGCGTCATTGCTTTAAGGACTGGTTTCATCAAATGCAAAATGTTTTGATGTTAAAGGGAAATATTTTGAAAAAAAAAACAAACAATAGAACCATTTAAAATTTTTAAAACTAATCCTTGTTTGGTTTTGTGAAAAATGTTCAGTGTCGTCCTCATAAGTTGTAGAGAAAGGAAAAATATACAGAAGTGCTTCAGAAACTTTCCACTTGTTTTTAGCAACAAACGGCCTTTGCAATGCTGTAGTATCCTTTTTCATGTGCAAAACAATAACATTTTCATCATGTAACAATGTTTTAAAGATATTCTGTGGTGTAACTTACCTTGGTGAAATGAAACTGAAGAATCAATTGGTTGAGAGGTATGTTCTCATCTTCAGCACGTCCCATTGGTGGTTGTGTTTCCTGCTTGGAGGTTGTAGAAGTGTGTTATGTGTGATGGCGCGATGAGTAGGCATCAGATTTGTATGCACTAAAAGTGTCCATAATATGCATGCATTTATGCTGTTAAAATCTTTAAAACATGCTCTATAATTTTGAAAATATGCACTAAAATTGTTAAATTTAAGTATGTAATTTTTGGTATTTATTATGTGCATTCTTCCTTTGACATCATTCTGCTCATAATTTAATTTGAAGCATAGGTATAATGATCATTTTCTTCAAATGATCTGGTGTAAGTTAATAATGTTTATCAGTTAACACAAGTTTGTATATTGAGAAGGGTCTTTTCATGTCTACAGATGTTCAAAATCACTTAGTAGCTCTGGGGAAATTTCTTCAGGAAGCACTGCATTACATATTTATCCACAGAACACAGAACTTCAATGTCAAGATTTCTCTCTAAAATGCTGCACAATTTACCGCTTCATTTTCCTGCATACTTTAAAGGATCTCGCTCAAGTTTACTCTTAACCTCATTTAGTAATGATATGGGTGTTATATAGTTATTAATTTGTTACTAATGTGTTTAAATATTAATTTTAGAATAAAAAAATCTGATGTGTTACACTCACATGACTTTCTCTACTCCTGTGCAAACTATTTTTAAAAATGCTTATTCTTCATATGCTTCATGTTAATCGAGATGTCAATCTTATTGCTAATTTTCTTGTGGATGCAAGGGGAATATGGTAGGTTTTAAGCGCTAGTCAAATATTTTAAGCGCTGGTTGCTAAGTGGCTCATTCCATTCTCTTTGCATGTCCAGGACATAAAAAAAAAATGAATAACGAATTTGAGAAAAAGTGTAAGTATTGGAAAATTTAAGGGAATAACAAGCAATATCTCGAAAACGGTTCATTCAACAAAAAAAATGTATATGACATAAATTGTGTATTTTAATGCGATCTACATTTTTTGTGTAGTAAAATTTTGTCTATCTCTTATGGTTTACCAGTTATGCAAAAGTCGTTCACAGTGAAGAATATTTTTGGAGACATTCCCAGAAAATTCGAGATATGCATTTCATTTGTCATGAAAATATCTAAAACAGATATTTTAATCAAAATCGTTAGAGCCATTTTTGAGAAAATTAAAATTTCCGAAAAATGTTCCATGTAAAGGGTAGTCTGGGGTGGGGGGATTTTCTTGAAAACCTTCGTGTAGCATCTCTGGAAGATACTGAACCTAAATACCAAGTTTGGTGTTTATCCGACTGTTCGTTTCTGAGTTATGCTGTTCACAGACACACACACGGACATGTTTCCAAAAATGCTTTTTTTGGATTCAGGGAGTCTCAAAACATGTATTTCTGGTGAAATGTCTGTATCAAATTTTTGGGTGGAATACAATACTTCCCCTACTTACTATACGTAGTAGAGAAAGTAAAAATTAAAAATACATTAATTATATGCTCGATGCATGGAAAAATGATTAAATATGCAGCAAGATTGGAAATATGCAATTATATGCATATAAAACTTCTGAACAGAAGAACATGAAACATATTCAGGGTGTCTTACTGATACTGGAAATAGTGGCTGTACTGAAAATATACTCGAATTTTTTAGACCTGAATATACTGGAATTGGTGGTTACGTACTGGAAAAATTGGATGAAATATCCATATAACTCTGATTTACGAGTATTTCAAATTGAATTTACAGGTGATTGGTTCTTGGAAAATCTTGTTAATCAAATAAGTATTTTTTTAATGTTATTGTTTTGCATGATAGTTTATCTTCTTAATTTATCTAATTTAAATTTTTATCTTATGCACAAATGACTCAAACATTCACATAATCTTTCACATCTAAATTTTTTTACAGGGCATACAACATTTTCAGAATTTGGAAGATTGTTGCTGGGGATACTAAGATTAGAAATACTAAGTCTGCTGTTATTTAATTCCCATTTCTGTGAATATTAGTGAATTTTTGGTTCATTATTACAGCATGTAAATTGGAATTTTATGAAATTACAGTTCTAAGGGTAAAGGGACATAATAAAAATATTTTAGATCATAAAGAGTACAGAGATTAAATCTAATAAAATCATCTTTCAATATTTAAAAAAAAACTACCTGTGCAATATTGGGTATGGCAGCTAGTAATAAACACAGGTTCATATTATGATTGTTGAAATAATAAAACCTTTAAAGGTGTTGAACTAGCCACAACATGCATTTGAATACTATAACTTTTTCATTATAAGCTGAAAGGAGAAGTAAACAAAACTTATGTGGAGGATGATGTACCCGGAAAGGAAACTGCTTCAGACAGAATGCGAATACAGTATATTGTGCAGCTTGGGGATCATTAGCTTTTAAACAGTGTATGTCTTTTATTTAAAGGTGAGTCGGAATTGTTACACTAGCATCACTTAAGTTGACTCACTTAACTGTTTCCCGAAACATGTTAAGTGAGTAAACTTAAGTGATGTTAGTGTAACAATTCCGACTCACCTTTAAATAAATTCAATACACATCACTGTTTCTAGCTTCTTTTCATTACAATATCAAAGTGTATGTCTTATTCCTATATTTTGCCTTACATCCTAAACTTCTAACACACAATATTAAGAGTACACAAATAAATGTTGTATCTGAACAGTTCAGCATCTGTGATTAAAGGTACTGGATTAAACTGTTCTTAACTTCAGGCTTTAGAAATCATTCATTTAATGACTAATATCAATATACCACTTTTGCTTTAACCTTTTATGAGTCAACAAGTTAAAAAAAAACGATTAGCACTATAGGTTAAAACAAAACAGAAAAAAAAGTGACCCAAGCTGAGTAACAATTCTGCATCACTAACAAAGAAGTTCAATTATTGCTAAACAATGGCCAACTCTTAGAAAGTAGGATAGGATTGAAATTTGTTGTATGGAAACACCATATTCAAATCGTTTTGACTACGCCAAAGATACTATCCTCTATTTACTCGTAACATGCTGCATGCTCATCATTTTGTTTTTATTAGCGGAAATCGTTAATCACGTGTGTAATAAAACACACAGCAAAGCCACTTTTATCGCTTCCATAATTCCCAATTTATTCTTCTCAAAAACTTTCACTAACCCCAAAATCCACTTAAAGTACACAGCAAAACAAATTAACATATTTTTAACAGGTTCGGCAACCTAAATCCAAGTTGACGAACATATAAGCTTGAATTATTTTATTCTCGAACTTTGTCTATCCAAATCTATCTCAATACGTATTGAATTTAACATGGAAATGCGGATCACATTCAGTATGGAATTGGACTCAAATCGATTCAATTCCCTATGGAAACATAGTGATTTTTTCAGCACGTTGCAAAAGTACACTGGTGGCTCATCTGGAAATGAACTGCAGGCCTGCGCATATCCTCTTAGACCCTCTGCTATAATGGTTCATTTAGTTATAGGTGAATCTGAACAAATACATTTAGTTTCATAAATTGAACTGTTACAATAATGCATTTTTTAAATTTCTTTGCACAAGAATAACCTCAAAATGTTATGATCTGAACCGCGCTGTTTTTTGTAGAGGAAGAGACGACATGCTAAGCGGGAAAGGTTGTAGTTTGCCCACCAGCCAATGAGGTGCTCTCTTGTCACATGGTTTGCTTCTCCTTTCAGCTTATAGTGAAATAGGTATAGTGCATTTTTACTGCAATATGACTCTGTGCAGTACTGGAATTTTGTCAAAACTTGTATTGGAAATACTGGAAATGTAGTAGACTCTTAAACATTCAAGGCAGAAGACACCTCGATATTGCAAAACTTAATTCCACATCACAAGTAAAAACAAACTAAAATATACATTTACATACAAACCTTAAGTTTTCTTCTCGTGATGAGTTTCCAGAGGTTGTTGGGGGGTGGCAATTCAAAGTCCAAAGGTGGTCCTTGTGTTTTAGGATGTAGATCTTTTCTCAAATGTCCAGTTCATTATTTCTTGCAGATTTTAACAGAGTATGACTATGATGGATGCAATTTTCTATTTAGAACTGTACAATGCTTTATTGTAAACAGTTATGATTTAGATTTGCACAGAAATGTATATGATGGGTGGAAAAGGATGGCAGGAATAAAAACAGAAATATGAATCTGCCTTTTAGCTCAGAAACATTATATGCCAATATAATATTACAACCTGGAGCAGGAAGAAAATCCTCCAATTTCTATTTTAGCCTTAAAAGAAAGCGTTTTCCAACGGGAAATCTTATAATTTCTCTGGGCATGTTGGTAACTCACTACACAACTTGAAATGAAAAGCACAAAATCTGCTAATAAACCGTGACCTTCACAGCATACTTCTACATTGCCCGTATGCTTCTCTATTGCTGACACTGATCCCATTCCCATAAAATTTGAAACTTTTTCCTGCATAAATAGGAAAAGCTACATCGCAAATGCAAAGCAACCTTTGGTTTTCACAACTAAAATGTTTGAAAAAAACATTGTCTTGTATTTGAATAAGTATGTACACATCTCATATGTTCTTTAAATCGGGTTTCTAAGTTTAATTTTGTTTTGCCAAGTTAAGATCACAGAGATGATAGATCGACACATCACTTTTACTTGTTTCTTTACCATCTAAATTAATTGCCATTAGTGTATTCAGCTTCTAAGCATATGATAACTTCACACTACCTTTAGTGGGCTACCTAATGCAGGGATAAATCAGACCAATGCTAAATTTGAATACTGACCTTAATGTCTAATTACTTCCCTTAGGTGCTTGAGACAATGTATAGTGTTAAAGTGGAAGAGCAAATTACCTTGTTTTTGACTCATGCTTGTAAGAGCAAGTAGCTTTAGGGCTTGTCATCTTGCTGACTAATAATCTCAGGTATATTGGCAATGATTGGTCAACAAGAGGACTAGCACTTTAGCAATTGTTACTAAATATGTGAATACATTCCAGGTTGAAGAGATGCCTCCACCTCCCCCAGCTTTGGAAAGGATGGAAGTAAGTGAACAGTCAAACAGGAAATGTGAAGTACAAAGTGAAGTGATTCCAGAAGTGGAAGTGACAGAGGAATCAAATAGTCAGACGGTTTCGGGATATAACAGTGAAATTGGTGCTAGTATAGAAGACTTAAGAACAGGGAAGGACAAGATGGCGAGTGAAAGTAGTAGTGCTGATAATAGTAAGAAAAGTGTAGAAGAAGGTAAATGCAAAGAAGAGATTGCACAAGGACCTTTGGGGCATGAAGCAAGTAAGCGAAGGGCATCAGTCGAAACCGGTGCAATCCATAAAAAGAAGAAGGGTAACTTGTCTGGTAAGTCAGTTTATCTACACATTTGGTGACTTAGAATATTCGAACAATAGTGTGACACATGAGCAGAGTGTAACTGAGGCATTTGCCATTCCCTTAGAAACCCTTTCTTTCGATGTGACTTCGGATCGAAGGGTTGTGTGGCATCACAAGCAAGTTGCACTGCTAGCTTTAAGCATGAATTTTGTGGAGGTATTCTTATTATTTTTATTGCTCTGTTGATTTATATTGAAAAACTGTGTAAAATGAAATTAGATTCCATAAGAATCTGGCATGTTCACTAACTCCTTGTATCTGCAAATTCAAAGGCAGAGATCCTGGCTGATCTTTAAAATCCAGGTACATTTTCAGGATATTGCTCAAACTTTTGTTAACATTAGATCTTAATCAGGCTGCCAGAAAGAACAAAAGAATAAAAAGGTTTGAATTTTTCATGACATATATCTTAGAGCACTGGTAGACATGAACATACCCATATCACGTGCAAAAATTATCTGTTCCATAGCCAGTAAGTTATACACTCTGTAAGACTTCAATTTTACACTCCAGTCATCAACATTAAATCAAATTGGAGGAAGGGCTTCTAGACAAGTCAGTGCCAAGCCACATTTTTATTAAAATTGAGTTTTTACTCTAAATTATTGCAAAAATAGTTTACCCAGCTTCCCTGAAGGTTTTAAGGCTGATTCACAATAACTGAGAATGGTAACCAGAATGAGAGTGAAAAGTTAAAATATATGTATTGTAATGTGAGCATTCACAATTAACAGGAAGCTTTCCTGGTTCCTGTAATGGGAAAGAAGACTTGGCCAAGTTTTAACTTTCTCATTCTCAGGCACAGCATATTAGATCCATATTGTGCATATTAGACTCCTCACTGTAGAGACTGTTCTAGGTGGCCATGATATGAAGTAACCACTAGAGCGCTCTAGTTGCAAGCTGGAAAAATGAAACTGGAAGAAATTCTATTATATATGTATCACAATCTTAGATCCATTGAATGTTGGTTCTTTTAGCAAAAGCGTCATCTGTAGTTTTTTATATGCAACTCAGAACTGGCTATTGCCTCAAAAACAGCAGCACACAAACTACAAAGAACAGCAACAACTGGTAGAAATTAAAGAATAGCAAACAACTTAGTTGTATGCCATTAATAAATGAATAAAACCTTAGTATTATTATAGGAATCGGAAGTAGTAATGGATCTGCATTTAGATGTTTACGCTATCAAATTGTGACTTAGGCTAGCCCATATTATGTTGGCTGAATGGGAAGCAGAAGAAAAAAAATAATTGGTTAGTTAAAAATAAACAAAATCTCAGTTTGCAAAATCAACTTTCCACTTTATGATTAATGTTTAAATTAGCATCCCATTCCATATTGGGCAGGAAAGACTGGGAATTTTGCTCAGAGGCCTCCTTATCAGGCTTGAGGTTCTTTTACGTGCCATAAATCTACGACACGGGACCACCAGCTTTACTTCCCTTCCGAAGGAAGCCGTGCTAAGGATTTTTACGCCCGAAAAAGTCCATCGCCCCCCGCCGGGTTTGAACCCGCGACCTTGGGAACTAGAGGCTAGCACGGTACCACTAGTCCACGGAGGACGACTTTGTGATTAATGTGGTCATAAATAGCATTCATGTTCTCATTACCAGGCTATTGTGAACCAAAATCTTGTATGCTGTTCTCGTTTCTGTTTTGTTTACTGTTCTTGGCTTATTGTGAACCAGTCTTTATACCTGTCATCCTCCGTGGACTAGTGGTACTGTGTTAGCCTCCAGTTCCCAAGATCGCGGGTGCAAACCTGGCAGAGGGTGATGGATTTTTTAGGTGTAAAAATCCTTGGCATGGCTTCCTTCGGAAGGGAAGTAAAACCGGTGGTGCTGTGTCGTAGATTTACGGCACGTAAAAGAACCTCAAGCCTGATAAAGAGGCCTCTGAGCTAAATTCCCGGTCTTTCACGCCAGTATAGAATGGGAAGCTAAGGACCATAGTAGTTAAAGAGCGTCCATATATATATAAAAAAAGCCTTTATACCTGTAAATGCAAACATTTTGTTGTCGGGTGAATTTTTATTTGCTGAGACATCAATAAGATTATTTTTTAAAGTTATGAACATATTAAGCATAACGTTATAACTGTGAATAATATGAAGATGCACAGTATAATGAAGTTCTTAAATGCACCTATGTTAGACAAGAGAAAATATAGAAAAGCTTTTAATTCTTCAGACTGATATCCTGTAAAATTATCAGCGTGACTTGACATTGTTCTGCCCAGGACCTTTTCAAATTTACTATGGTGAATATTTTTTGTTTTAAGAAGAACAACTGCTTTCAGTTTGGTGTTAGGAGACTCCTTGTCCTCCAGATGAGCATTTTGTCATCCTGTCATTGTTGTTTCCATGATTACAATAGAGTGCATTTTTGTTTCTAGTCATGCTTGTTTTCATTTACCACATCTCAGCTGCTTGTGTAAGGTAGAGGAAGTATTGACCAAAAGATCTTTGACTGGAGTTACACTACTTCAAGCTCCCTTGATCCAAAAGTGAAACTCTCTCTTTCCCTCTCACTCCCTCCCTGTGTGTGAGAGAGAAAGAGAGAGCGAGGGGGAGAGATTGGTTTTAATTGAGTCTTTTTCTCTTTTATATATGTTAACTGATCTTCATGTTGCTGAAGAGTTTGGTGCTGTCGTGCCATGGTATGTAAGCAAATACATTTTTGGAAGAGGGCATTAGAAGGTTGTATAAAGTTATCAACATCAGAATTCAGTAAGCAAAAAGAGAAAATGTACATCCAGTTTTATGCATGTCTCTCTTCCCCACCTCCCTCTTCCCTCTCATGCTCTGAATTTAATAATAGTCATTTCTCTTCTTGCTTCCTAATATTTAGAAGTTGTCTTTAAATGCTAAAAGTGTCACATATGTGTTTCATATACATTTCTGCTTCTTTGGAGCACAAGGGGCAAATCATTGATGTGAGCATTTTTACTTTTATAAGTGTCCAAAGAATTTTGTCCAGTGATCAGTTTGAAAGTGATTACAGCAGATTTGCGATGGATGTTCAGAAGTTTAATAGTTAATATTTTAGATTGAGCATGATTCCATAGTGATATATTTGGATGATTGTTGACTAATGATACATTCTATCAATTGGGACTCTTGTTGTTTTTGTTGGTTTTTTTTTTTATTATTATTATTAACATTGGCTATTTCATTGCAAGTCTCCCTGTACCTAGAATATATTGCAATATTATATTTTCATGAGATTTTAAAGTTCTTTAATCATATATTTCTTTGATTTTTACCATTTTTGAGCAACTTTCAACTTTTGTTTTTAACAGAATGCCACTGTTTTGCTTTTGGAAGTTACATCATTCTTTCACAGCCCCCAAAAATGATTGGAGGGCTTCACATGCCTTTGGTCTAGGACTCCTTAAATTTGGAATCCACGACCATTTTCCAAATCTGCTATGTAGACATCTCTCTATACCGTGGCAAGTATGGCAGAGTATGGAATCATCTAATTGTAGAATTTCTTGTCGTTGGGTATATACACGTAAAAATAGAAAGCTAATGTGACTGATGATTTCTACACTAATACAACAATTTTGCAAACATCATTGTACGTATACTTTTGTTTAGTAAATACGTATCATTTTCTGGATATTACAATAAATGAAAACTGTTACTCAGTTTAATAATTACGCCGAATAGGGTATAGCATCCTTCAGTCAGATATGGTTCAAAGTAAGAAATTGACCCCTTGCATCCCTTAAGGTGATGATCCTTTTGATAAATATGATTCTTTTTCACTGCCTTGTTGGTATTCTAACAAATTATTCTTCTAAAGTTTCTTAACAAGCCATCCTCTTTCGTTTCCTTGAGAAAGAACATGTCTGTACTGGGTGCCTTTTCTAGGTAACTGTTAATGATTGCATTTACTCATTAGCAATAACTTTTAGTGCCAAGGAATAATCAATAAGTGTCTACAAACTTTTTTTCAACTCACCTGTTGTGTTATTGTGGTACTGTATTGTGGAGGACCTAAAGTTAATATGGGATAGAGAATGTCATGCTATGTATAAAAAATAAAGTATAAAGCAATTTATCTCAGATAACTTATCTTTTTTTTAAAAATATTCAGGAGACTTTACTTAATACTGCTCTAAAGAACCTTCACTTTTATGCTAATAAATTACATTTTGTTAGAATTTATCCATACTGTGATTTATAATTTCTACATTGGTATTTATGCTGTGTTCTCTTTTTTAGGAAAAGACGGGAAAGGTGATACGTCGTCATCTGAATCAGAAACAGAAGATAGCAAGAGTAGTATTATGGAAAGAAAGCTGACAAACTTGAGAAGAAACATCAGAGAAGTGATGAGTGAAAGTCAGCTGGATGAAGAAACGTTGGCTGCTCAAAGACAAGAAATGGAAAGACTGAGAAGAGTTCAAGAACAGCAGAGAATAATACGTGAGGTTAGTTATATTTTATTCCATAGCTATTCCATACTTAAAATGTTAAATTTCTTTTGGGAATGCAAGTCCTCCCCAGAGTAACACTCCATTCTGTTTGGTATTCTGGTTAGTTCTGGGACAGAAACACACCTAAACATTTTGTTATGTCTACTTCTAGACTTGGAAGTTGTGCACAATGAAACTGTTATTGTAACTATATAACAATTAAGCCAGATTATTCATTTTGATACATCACTTTTTTAACAGGGCATGTTTTGAAAGCACTTGCTTTCATCCTTGACTGTATGCTGACTGCAGCTAGAAGGCCACTCAATTGAAAGATTAACAATTTTAGGAGTACATGGATTAAGTGAAGACAAAAATGTGTTGTTTGTTAATTTTTTTAGCAATAATGTTGATATTCAGTTTTTGTTCAAACTGCAATCACTGGAGAAATGGGTGTTATCACAGGATAAAAAAGTGATGCTGGAGTGTAATCATTAAGTAATAAATTAGACATTTTGTTTTTAGAAGAGCTAGCAGTAATAGCAGATATTATTTTGTTAATTGCCTATAAACTGGTATTAATTCAGTGATAACATTTACAGGTACAACGGCAAATAGCTCTGAATCGACAGAACAACAAGACTCAGACACGGGTAATATCACTTCTCCAGGGAAATTCCTCATTGCTGAAGCAAGTTCCAGGTACATCGAACACAGGAACCAGTGGTGGAACTCAAGTGCGGCTCCCAAACACAGTACTTGTTAAATTGGCAGCTGGTTCTGGACAGAGTTCTGGAACTGGTACCCAAGCAAATAAAAAGGTATGTATTGTGAGTTTTATTCTGAATTTGTAGACAACACTACAAGTGACACACAACCCTTAGGTGATACAGGCCATCTCTGAGATGTAATTTTATCTTTTTTATAACATATATAGTAAATCTGAAAACTTACACAAGGATATTTATTCTTAAGAAATTAGTGCCATAAGTGCACTGGTTTGCCTGTAAATCATAAAGCTTTAGGAGGCTCTTTTTATTAACCTCCCTTTAATTTTGTTCCAATTTCATCATTCACCTTCTCCAGAACCTGAACACTTGAGATTTGATTACCTCTTGATGGCATATACTGCAAGCAAGAGTCCATCCTCACCACTAAGCACTTCAAAGGAATAGGCAGGGCAATGACCATTAGTAAACCACAACAAAATCTAGAATTACTCAGCAGGATTTATACCAGCATCCCGTCGGACACAAGCAAAGAAGCAGAAGCCACCATTGGTAGGGACCTCACAACAGGCATCAGAGATCAAGCCCAGCAGTCCCCCCCCGATTAGCTGTGAGAGGGGACGGCCGTAATGTGCTGTTTGAAGCATACAGATGGATGTATTGATGCAAGTGGGTGCTGTACAATAACAAATGTGCCTGTCTAATGCACCATCAAATGTTGCAGGTGTTTGAACTGTTAAGGGTACAAAAGGGAACAAGTACCACTGGCTCCACTACAGGGGTTAGAAGTCCTGTGATGTCTCGGACGGTCTTGGCAAAGCCTAGAGGATCTGGCCCACAGCAGGTGCACATGATGACACCTTCTGTATCCATAGCACCTGTAATGACTACCCAGCGGTCAACAGGACCAGTTTCAGAATCTGATAGTGAAGGGGAAGAAGATTCTGAAAGGGAGATGATGGCTCGGGCAGCAGCACTTCGTAAAGTTACTGGGAAAGGCAAAGGCAAGGGTATGTATTTGAAATGGATTTCATGTTATTGGTATTTACATCATCTCTTTGAGGAATATATTTTGTGATAAATAGGTTTTTTGTTCCTTGCAGCATATCTTGAACTATGTTATTACTTGTATAAGGTTAATTACTGCATATAATAGTTGCTCTATATTGCTTATTGTATAGAATATGCTCAATGCTACATTTAGCATATGCAATGAATTACAGGTATTTGGTACATATAAGGTTAGCAGAGTAGTTCTTATTTTTAAAAATAAATACCCCATTGTTGTTATCAATATTATACAGAATGAGTCGCCTAAAACTACCACCACAAATATTTCTTAAATAAAAATAGGAATTCAAAAGCATTTTTCACAGGTGTGAAGCTGTGGGAGGGGCTCATCAAAGTAGATGATATAGGCCATTCAGAAATGAAAGTAAACCTGATTTTCAACTTCAACTCATGTATTTTTTTAATGGAAACGGAATATTATTTTTGACGCTATTGATATCATAGAAAATAACATTGAGTCGTCCTCTGTGGTGTAGTGGTTACCATGCTAGCCTCTAATTCCCGAGATTGCGGGTTCAAACCCGGTGGAGGAAGATGGATTTTTTTCAGGCGTAAAAATCCATAGCATGGCTTCCTTCGGAAGGGAAGTAAAGCCGGTGGTCTCGTGTCGTAGATTTACAGCACATAAAAGAACCTCAAACCTGATAAAGAGGCCTCTGAGCAAAATTACCGGTCTTTCACACCCAATATAGAATGGAACGCTAAGACCACAGCAGTTATAATTGGCGCAACAGTTCTAGACATGTGAAAATCTTAATGAGAGCTTTGAAGCGAGTTGCTTACCGGATCAGGAGGTGACCGGTCGTCTGCATGCTGCAGGAGTGCGTGGGACAGTCATTGTCAAATGTCCGCACACCAGTTATGCGCTGCGCTGATAAACTTAGTTATATACAGTGTATTAAAATCCACGCTGTAAAAAGCACTTAATATAAAAACAATGTCAATCATTGCCTCCAATTCTTCCACACCTAATAACCCTTCCTCTTCTGCGGAGTCACTCACATTATTGCTGTCATCGCTGCTGTCACTACTTTCTGCACCATTATCTTGGATGAGAATTCTTTCTATTTGATTTTCTGCAATTCCGTATTTTTCGAAATAATGGTTCTTAATTTATTCAACATGTCAACATACATTTTCCCATTCTGGTCTTCCAATTTCAGCAAATTGCTGGCGTTATAACTGCTCCACATATTTTAATTTAAAAGTGATATTTCTGCATGCCACCCATTTTTTGATATCAGCCCAGATTAATTCGATTGGGTTTAGATCTAGGCGATGCGATGGCAGTCTTAAGTACATTATGGTGATGTTGTATTACTATCTGGTCACGTATGTATGACATCTGAAGCTGTTTGTTGGCTTTAATTAAGTTATATAGCTTTGTTTTACTCATGCTTTCATCTAAAGCTATATTATGTCTAAGTAATCAAGCTCTCATTTCTTCTTTCAAGGAATTTGAGGTAGGTTGTTTGTCAACTGAGTGTTGACGCATTGTGAAGCATTGTTGATGACCAGAACAGACCCAGCAGACATATTAGGTATCAACATGGCGTTGATTCACTTCCTGTACTTTTCTGTATTCATTTCTTGATGAAAATCTCCTGTTGTTTTTGCAACTTGTAAAAGAAGGGCATTTGGAACGAAGCCGATCTTTCCAACAGCATGAACGATAATAAGTATTTGCCCTTTAGCAACAGGAACCTGCAACCTAATTCGCTATCGTCACTCCAACTTTTAGATATTGTACAACTGTTGTGTATGTATGACTCATATTCATACACTATAGTATTTTTCTGAAATTTGTAGCACCACCTTTAAAATTGATGCTGATATAAGTACATATAAAATTATACTCATTTGGAAAGGTAGAATAAGACTGAAAAATTCAATGCCATAGCCAGGATTTGAACCACGGATCTTAGGCTTTCCGTGCCGTTGTTCTAACCGACTAAGCTATCATGGCAACATTTACTTTTTATTTTTATTTTATTTTATTATTTATTTATTTGTTTTGCTTTTCTGTTAGAGCTCTTCTATTTGATTTCGGTTTCTTCCACTTGAACCCTAAATCTTTAATAATTTTTCTGAGATTTGTAGCACCACCTTGAAAGTTTCTGCTGTCTTTCAGCTTGATGAGCAATCTGCTTATTGTTAGCACAGTTTTTTCTTCCACATAGGAATTGTGAATCGTGCGCCGAATGACGCATTCGAAATCGTCTATTTCTGTAATACGTTTAGGGGCCTTATGTTTCTTCCCAGGTGTGTCAAATGGTACTCTTTTATCCATATGTTTTTTTTTCTCTTATCTTTGAGAACTCTGGAATCGGAACTCAGTGAAACACCAGTTGCTTTGACTACTCTTTCTTTCACTCTCTTAGGGCTTTTGTGGAACTCGGATGAACATATATTTTCTTCCTTCATCTCTGCTTCTTGCTTCATGAAGTCGAGGACATTTGCAATTATTTCCCTACTTTGACTACGTAACACCTTACCACTTAACTTTGAAAACATAGGAGCCAGGTTATAAATATAACAAATATAAAGTAAGTACTATTTAGATACTGCTCTCTTTAAAATTACAACCAGATGCAGACACTTTCTATGCAGACTGTATGTGTTACGCACTGTGAGTAAGCTTTCGTTGATTAAGCTAAACATAAACCATTCCTAGGCTTGGCAGCTGGGGTAGCAATCAAGGTCACGATTCCAGAAGTTTTGCTCGAGTAATATAGAGCATTCATAAATAAAACTCAATTTAATTTGAAAATAACATTTTTTGCATTGCAATAGGCCAAGAAATTGTGACATGAAGTTCACAATTAAAATACAAGAAGAGAGATAAACCTTTATTTATTGATTTATTTGTTATTATTGTTATTTTTAATTTATTTATTTATTTTTTTTTGTGTTTTTTGTGAATGGAAACCATGTGTTATTTCCAGCACGATTGATAATGCAAAAATAACATTAAGAACAGGTTTTGTTGCACTGTAATGCATTAATCACCTTGCAATTAACTTCAATGAGTTCACGCTTGAGACTTAATGACATGGTTGAACCTCAGAATATGCAAGTGATATGCGTTTCATTTTGTCTCAAGCGTCAACTTCATGTTACAATTTCTTGGGATGTAATTCACTTATTATTATAAAACAAACACGATTCTTAATTTATATAATATTTGGATAAGCTAGCAACAGTGATGTGAATTTGAAATTATGATAAAATGAGTGGGAGTTGAAACACTTAACATCACTTACATTTTATTAAATATTAAATATGTGATGTTAAGTGTTTCAACTCTGACTCATTTTTCCTATAATTACCATTCTTAATGTTATTTACCATATTATCAATTGTGCCAAAAATAATCAGGACTGTTCCGTAACTTCGTTGTTAAGAAGGCGACTACAATTATTTGTTAAGCTTAAAGAACTGCTCGTAACAAATGTGCTTCTATTTGCTTTCTGTAACTTGTTTGTTATTGCGATATTTGTTTTCTTGTGTTAGCTCATTGCAGTGATTAATCAAAAAGTTGTGCACTCTGCGACAGCATTTTGTTTTCATATGGCTGTTAGCGCCGTAATACCGACTACCAAGTGATTTTGTTATTTTTCCTTGTCAAGATGGAGACAAGGCATGCTATGAAAATGTCACTTGAAAAATATAAAATATATGTAGATTTTTAAAATTTGTACCCATTGCTTAGAATAGCATGACTTAATTTTCTTGTGTCCCCAAATAATTTGATTTTATATGGGGAAAACTTGCCAACCTATTTAACAGCTGTGGCAGTGGCCCTGTAAAATGAGTGTAATTTTAGATTAGGAATGACAGACAAAAGAATTAGCAATGCAGTTTCATATTGTTTTGAAGCAAGTTTCAGTAATTCATATCACCTGCAATTATTGCTTAATTTTGTTTATAGTTTTTTGGCTTTTAAATATGCTTTTTAAAGTTACCAGTGGTCATGCAGATTTTTCTGAAATTTTGTTGTATACCATCAAGCATAAGTTGGTACTTATTCTTTTATTCATGATTTGGCATTGTCAGCTTTAGTTCAATTTGGTGGACATGTTCTTCCATCTAAATCTTTGAATGAAGATAATTATTGGTATCTGATAATATCCATATTATTTTAGGTACTTGTTAAGTGGAAGGTCATTGTGAAAATAAAGGTTGGGGAAATGTTACAGCTACAAGTATTTTATTTTGGATTGTTTTTCATACACATTTTTACTACATATAAATTATCATTTTATAAGCCACTGACTGTTATGTTCTTGCTCTTCCAATAGCATCAGTATAAATTCAATTTGTATGGTTACGAGAAACTGGTAAATAGCTTTCTCTTAGCCAATTCTTTTAGCAGATTGGAAATTATATCTTTGAATAATTTTGGGAACGAAAACATATTGCTGTATGATAGTATTGTACAGCTCTCAAAAGTGTAGAGTTCCTAACCTTAATTTAAAAATGAGGCAAATGAATTCTTGAACCATGCAAAGGAACACAGGTTTTAATACTACTGGGACCTAAAATTCTGAAATCAATAACTGTAAATTTTTGTTACAATATGTGATTACACAACCTTTATTTTCCTATAAAAGTTCGTCTCTTAAAACTTATGTTGGGAGCATCATTCACCAATGCTATCACACAGAACATCACTTACTCAAGCGCAATCCATAACATTTATATTTTATGCTAAAATGAATAAATAAACATTTGATAATTAAAATGACAAACTTCTATCATGCTTTACCTCTTATAGCAGCATTAAAACGTCTGCAATCTGCTTTATAACAATGCATTACCATGAGGGTCTTGGGGTTTGTTGCATTCAACAACCAAATCTTTATTCTTAACAAAATTTTGTTTTGTTATGAAGTTACAGAATGCTGACCAATTTGTTAGCGACTTTTAACAGTTTGTTAAGGCTTAACAAACTGTTACAGAAAGCCCTGAATATGGGGTTTCCATTTAAAAAACACAAGTTTATGTTGAAAATCATATTTTTGAATTACCTTTCATCATCTACTTTAATGAGCTATTTCCCTGCCCTCATACTTGTGAAAGTCGTTTTTCAATTCCTATTTTTGTTTCAGACATACTTGCAGTGATATTTTAGGAGACTCACTTGGTGTACTACATGATAGTTATATTTTGCAATTGCTCCATATGCAGAATGTGAAAGGAATTAGTGCAAGACCTAGCACATAACATCAGTTCATATTCTGTTGCATTTACATTGCTTACTGGACAACACCATTTGCAGTATACTCAAGGCTATTTACAATTAGATACTGTGGAGTAATATGTTAAGTGCATTGTGCAATGTCCTACCAAATAAATAAATAAATAAATAAAAAAAAAGCCTTGCATGTGGCACTAAAGGCAAGAAAGGCCAAAGGTCCAACAAGAAGCTTCATATTTTCCGGGAGCTGCACATTAATTGCACCTCAAATTAAAATTATATGCTCTGTGATATAGAGTAAGCTGAAAAATTCATTGTCATAGCTAGGATTTGAACATGATTCTTCCTCTATCCATGCGGTTGCTCTAACCATTGAGTTACTATGACAACATGCCAGTAGGACATTGAATTCCCCAACTGACTCAGGATTTTTCCCAGGTAGACCAACCAAGCATCTCACTATAGAGATAGCAATCTTGATAGCGACTTGCAGTTTGCAATATTTTAATCTTGAGTACTCATATAGTTAAGCCATGAGGCATTGTTATTATTTTATTATGTACAATTAATGAATTTAATTAATTATACTTTTAATGACCTGCCCAGCTAGGGAATGTAATATAGACCCAGCTGAGAAATGGCATGTTCTCATAGTAGCTTAATGATTGGAGAACAGTGTTCAAATCAAGTGACATAGATTTTTTCAGCTGGATCTATATCATGTTCCCTAGCCAGGCAGGCCATTAAGAGTATAGTTAGTTTCATTAATTGTACATGTTAAAGTAATTATATGTTATGTATTTGCTATCACTTTGCATCATTAGTGTGCTGCTGTTATTTTAAAAGGAAAGAAAGAGCACTGATTTGAATACAAAGAAAATATTGTAGATGTTTCAAGGTTTTCTGGCTGTGCTATATTATCCCTCGCATTTGCACATAAAGCTGACAATAAAATACTCCTGATGGCACTCTGTTGGCTTCCTGCAGATTCCTTTTTATTTCCTACAGTGTACAATAAGCACAGATAAAATGGTGTCAGGGAAAAAAACTCCTCCATTCGTTAAATTTTAGTTATAAGTCCTTTTTCTCATAGGAATGAAGAATTCAAAGCGTTTATAAAAGTTCAAGGGAGAGAAAGTATTGATTGCTTTCATTCAATTCTGCATCCAAGAAAATTATATCCTGCTTGACAAAATGACACAAATTTGATCCTCCCTAAACCACTTTGCTTGCATTGGATTTTTATTGACCCTATGGATTGTTCATTTCTATGCTAAATGCCAAAATTTTATGAGTGGAGGAACTCTTTTATTCTTTAAGATAGTGTTTCTCTTTAATTTTCCTGTACTAAATGTTTGGTTTGTTGTTCAAATGGAATACGTCACATACTTTATTGTTTTTATTGGCTAATTTTCAGTAGCATATATTTCCATAAGTGTTGCCCATATACTGTGATTTCTTCATTGAGGAATCAATTTTATTAGGAGATGTGTTATCCTCATGGCTAATGAAATAGATTGCGCTACAAATCCAGTTATGCAGTAATGTTAAACTTATACATAGCCAACCTAGAATAGACCGTAATATAATTGTAGTTTCCCATAAATTTAATGAGCTCTTTTTCTATATATATATATATGGTGAGCCAAAAAACTACGAACTGCCTGTGTTGTGTTTTTTTCTGTCCACGTTCTTGGCGCTCATTGCCGTCTGCCACTATCATAGAAAGGTGCAGATGAAACCATACAACATTTTTAAAACTACTTTTAAAGTCTTTACTTACCAACTTTATGAAAGGAAATGCTGAAACTGGCCATCATCGTTGCCCATACATTTTTGGCACCTCTTTAGGAAACTATCCATCACTCACGTAGTTCATGTTGAGAAATGCTGGCAATTTCCTGGTGGATACTTTGCTTTAGTTCTTCTAGGGTGTGTGGGTTTGTCTTGTACACTTTGTTTTAACTTACCCCATAGATAGAAACACAGGAGGTTAGGTCGGGGGACCAAGGGGGCCACAAACCCACACACTCTGAAAGAATTAAAACAAAATATCCGCCAGAAAATTGCCAGCATTTCTCAACGTGAACTATGGCAAGGATGAATAGTTTCCTAAAGAGGTGCCAAAAACGTATGGACAACGATGGTGGCCAGTTTCAGCATTTCCTTTCGTAAAGTTGGTAAGTAAGACCTTTAAAAGCAGCTTTAAAAATGTTGTATGGTTTCATCCGCGCCTTTCTATGATAGTGGCAGACGGCAACGAGCGCCGAGGATGCTGCAGAAAAAACCTGTGCAGCCAGTTCGTAGTTTTTTGGTTCTCCCTGTATATAATTTTTTTTTTTAATATGGGCATATTAAGCAACTGTAATGTTTACTTCATTGGACCATGAAATATCAGCTAATCAATTCATGCTGCAGCTGGTGTATCTTGTTAGCCACAGTTTATCTCATTCTGTATTTTTACTGTGAGTTCAAAAGTAATAAATATGTATTAGCTTGTCAATCCCTCTTACATATATTACTTGGTCTCCCTGTGAACCATTCTCCACAACTTTCCTGGGTACTACTTGTCACAGTATGCATGCTCTCACTTGGACAGTTATGGTGAGTGAATCCCTACATTTGTTCTGGAATTTAACAATTTAACCTCTCCCTTCTATGTAATGTATACTTCTCAGTTTCAAGAAAAGAGCAGCATGTTTATCTAAGTTAATGGTTAAACCTCTGGGAATGTATTCACCTGCATTTTTCTTATCATATTGTACCTTTTTCATGCAGGGTTAGGAAGGTGCATATTGTATCCATCAATTTCATTTTAAAAATAGTACTGCTTAGTGAAAGTGAAGCTAGATATACATTTGCATTATGTGTATTACACTTATATCAACACTTCTTGTCATCCTCTGTGGTGTAGTGGTTACCATGCTAGCCTCTAGTTCCTGAGGTCGTGGGTTCAAACCTGGCGAAGGGCGATGGATTTTTTCGAGCGTAAAAATCCTTAGCATGGCTTCCTTCGGAGGGGAAGTAAAGTCGGTGGTCCCATGTCATATATTTACGGCACGTAAAAGAACCTCAAGCTTGATAAAGAGGCCTCTGAGCAAAATTTCCGGTCTTTCACGTGCAATATAAAATGGGACGCTAAGGACCACAGCAGTTCAAGAGCGTCCATAAATAAAACTCAATTTAATTTAATTTCAACAGTTCTTGAAAATGATATAACCTAAGTGGCCCCATCTGCATTTATGCATTTTTGAAGCAGTGTGGAACTGCCTCCTTAACACCAAAATCTCCAGGGATCTGTGCACTGGGGAACACTGATCTGAAGAAAGTGCTGCTTTGAAGTGCAATATGTGATAATAGCACCATACTGCTGGAACTATATGATGTTCAATTGTATTGCTTGGAGTTCTGGCATGAAAAAATGTTGTAGGCATTTAAACATAGCCATTGGAATTTACAGTAGTGCACAACCAGCATGATCCGGAAAAAAAAATGGACCAATAATCCCCACATTCCTAACTACACACTGCTTCACAACTTTCTGACTGCTCTGAGGTTTTTCATGAGAATTTTGGTCTGCCCAGTATAGTTAATTTTGTTCGTTCACAAATCCGCTAGGAAGAAGTTTGCTTCACCTGACATGTGCATTTGGTCAAGCAGCATGGGTTTCTGGGCCAGAATGTTGATAAAGGCAGTGCATTTGCTATTTCTCTCAATTTCTCTCAATTCCTGAGCAATTTGAATCTTATAAATGATGGAACTTTATATCGGACATGATTCTGACCAGCGACTGGCGCAATAATTACGTAGTTCTTGCGTGGTATCAATCAGAATGGTGAGGGCTGTGTTACAATGCTGCATGGGCATGTTCAGCTTTTTCAGTTCTTTTACGTGACCTGGTGTTAACGATTCTCAATGTTGCCAATACTCTTCTACCTTGCTTAATCCACGTCAAAACGTGTGTTGCTCTGGAATAGGTTGATGTTGATCTTCACTGGTTTGTTGCAGTGTTCACTGCATTTCAGTTATGGAACCCATTACAATAAAAGCTTCCACAGCTGCAATCCTTATCTGCATGGGCTGACAATCCATGACAAACTGATTGCGGATATTGTTGCTGTGTAATTATATCTAATGCGTACGCACTT
Organism: Deroplatys truncata; assembly: GCA_030765065.1. Classification (NCBI taxonomy): domain Eukaryota; kingdom Metazoa; phylum Arthropoda; class Insecta; order Mantodea; family Mantidae; genus Deroplatys; species Deroplatys truncata. The sequence goes on from CM060985.1 coordinate 102,993,671, forward strand.
CAACTTTACGGAAATACCAACTGAAATTGGTACATACAATACACGCCACCATATACATACATATTACTTTTACTGGGAGACAATGCATGTTGATTTATCTGCTTTCACAGAAACATCCAAAGTGATCCTCTTGCTGAGAAACAGTATGTCAGATTTTCACTCTTATGCATACTACTCCTAAGAAATACATGTATTTGCAAAGCTTTTCCATAAAGTGTGCATTACTTTCCACAAATGTTTAAATTTTGTCTGTTTAATATGGTTACTAGAAAAATTCTTCCTCTTACTTTGCTCTGATGGATGAATTTTAGCAATGCACATACTGTGGATTTCCTCCCTTTTCTTAATCTGTTGTGTAAATCTGTTTATAATACGAGGGTAATCTCAAAAGATTTTAGAAATTTTTAAACTGTAAGCCTGGCAACACTGTTATTGTTTTTGTTTGAAAAAGGGTTATTTTCAATCCTCGCAGTAATGTGACAGCTGTTTTCCAGGCCAGTTTGGAAACTCTTTGATCATTGCAGATGCAGGCAAATACAATGGAACTTTAAGAAGTGATTTTCATGCCATTATGTATTGGGATTTCAAAAGGGGGTCAGTATTAGGGCATTGTTGTAAGTATTTGGTGTATTTTTTTTTGAGGGGGACTACACCATCCTGAAATACCATAGGAATTAGTTTTGGATGTTTCAAAGAGCTTGGAAATTACTTGAAGATGAGTCTCATGTAGGTGGCCCTTATGCAGCCAGGAGAACAGAAGCCTTTGCTGCTTCATTAAAGATTTTTGTATCATTTTTACTGAGATTCGAGGTATGCTTGGCAAAGGGTTATTGGCAATGAATGACATCTTCATGAATATTTTCAAGTAACAAAAATTGTTATTAATGCTGCTATGCTTAACAAAGGAGTTTGTATGGAATGGCGCTGTTTCATGTAAGAACAATTTGACAATCAGAAAAGCAAGGAGATCCACAGTATTCTTACAGAAAGTGAATCCTGGATATACAAACATAAATCTGAAACAAAATGGCAGTCAGCAATGAGATGCTTTCCTCAAAATCAGACAATAAAAGAGCGAAGTAAGCAATATGATGGTGGTGCTACTCTTCACCAAAAAGAAAAAAAGTCATCCAACATCTACCATAATGTATATCCAAGAGCAGTTATTGCAGAGTGTTATGTGAATGACTGTTAGCCACGAGTCTTTGCAACAACAAAACAAAGCATCTGCAATGAAATATCATCCATATGCTACTTCACCCCGATAAAAGCCTCCACACGCACGCTCACACATGCAACACACACACACACACACACACACACACACACACACACACACACACACACACACACACACACACAGTATTTTAAACACAAAGTTACTTAAGGTTAATTCTGGAGAATTAGCAATGAAGTTTTAAATAATACCTTGTCACTGACTAGGTGAATGTTTACATACTTCACTTGCATGGTACTCCCATCATCAGCTGGTAAAATATTGTTTGAAGGACCCCTGGTAATTGGGATTGTGGATGTCTGGCCTTCTGTGATGGCATCTGGTGAATGCATAATGAATTTACAGAGTTCAGCTGTTGTTGGTACATGATGGTAATTTTTGTGTTTTAAAATGAAAATTGTTTACCAAATGGCAAGTTCTGCAGGATTTTTTACCTCTTTGAGTTTAGCTTCCTGATTTCCTTCCCAAAAATGGCTTGCTACAGAGTAATGTATTCACCTATATTTTATTCTTCATACTTCCAAAGTCTAAGTAAATACTTACTTGGCTAATTGTCCATGATAAATTTACCAACTTCATGACCTCTCAGAAACTAAGATATCAGAATGAAATTTTTACACAATGTAGATGCATGCCTTCCAAGTTCACTGATATACTTTTATACAATTATATGATTCATTAAGAAAGATATTACTTTTTTCTTAAGTACATAAAATTTGTATTAAATTTTCTCAGCAATTAATTTTTTTTTAAAACATAACCAACAAAGGTATTGACACCAAAGTAAATCACTAACACCATTGAGGAATTGTTTTTATCATATCAAAATTTCATTCAGCTGTCTTCATTAGTTCACGAGAAAATGGGTAATTCACACTAGAAAACATTGTTCAAAGTAAAAATGGAGGAAATTTTCTGTGAAGTGATGCAGAATTCTTAGTACAAAATGCCAAATGCACTGCCATTTTTAAAAATATATTTAAAATATAAGTATTGTACCTACATGATAACATATACATACATTAAAAAGGAAATTCCAGTTTATAACAGTATACAAATAATAAAAATGTTGATATTGTAATGAAAAGAAGCTAGAAACAGTGATGTGTATTGAATTTATTTAAAGGTGAGTCGGAATTGTTACACTAACATCACTTAAGTTTACTCAAAGTGAAAAGTAAAAGTAAACTTAAGTGATGTTAGTGTAACAATTCCGACTCACCTTTAAATGAATAAAAATGTCTTTTGTTTTTTGTAATTTTAGCCATTTAGTCTCCCCTTAGTTCATTATTTGGGACTAAGGTTGAATGAAGCTATTATTTTAAGCATTTGTAATTTCACACTACACACAGAAGTATCACTGTTAATTATTAAATGCTCAAAAAGTTAAAGAGTAGTATTACTTAATTTCTGGTATCATTTTTGACCCCGTAACTCTGCTTGTGTCACAACTTTGAGAGTTAGTGTTGTTGGATGTAATTATCAAGTTCTTTTGATTTCCTACTGGGTTACTACTACACAATAAATACAAAAGTACTGAGTTTGATAAATTACTTATTACTTTGCATTCCAAATAATTTAATAGCATTCCAGAATTGAATTCTTTCGCACAAAATGTTTATTATACCCCTGCCAGTATAAATTTGCACTTGACAGTTTGTATCAAGTTAGCTGTACTACTGTGGTTGCAATGTTGCCAATACAAAGCAGCTGATAATGCTGCTTTCTACTCTGCCCAGAGCTTTTATTGTCTGCTTTATGACTTTGTCGGCAGGAACAGAGGGGTGACCGTACTCCTTTTCATGCTTGTAAAATGCACATGTGTTCTGTATCAATTCCATTGCTTGACAATTTAGTGGCACACGATATAAAATAAATACAATATATATATATATATATATATATATATATATATATATATATATATATGAAAATCAAAGATAAGACTAGAGCAAAACATGAGAACAACAAATTATCAAAGTGAGTCTCAAAGCCACAACTTACTTTAAGCATGCGACAGAACTTGAAAACTAAAGCACATGGTTGGAATTGGCTAAGACAGGCAAGTGAGCTGGTTATGCTTCTGTTTCCACTCCGAGCAACCAACCAACTGAAATGCTCATTGCAATTGATTCAGAAAGTGTAGTGGATAGAGACTTTCATTTGTTATTTTGCAAGTTCACTAAATAAACCATCAGGTGCAAACTTATACTGGCAGGAGTGTAAAATCAAATTAAAAGGGATTAAATTTTAGACTCTCAAGTAAAGAGCTTTTGCATAGGTTTCCTGTAGTTTGCTTTCCAAGTATAAGATTGAAAAATAGGTGTATAATTTTTTAATATAGGAATTTACATAGAATATACATCTATGTTAGGAATTGAAGTATGTGAAATAAAATGACCCATCATTACAGTCAGTTAGTAGTTCATAAAATGAAAGAGGGAGGAGAGTTTAGACTTTTATTTTACAATATGCTATATTGCTTATCAGTCTTTGAGCTAACATAGCACAGATAGCAATTGATTTCAACTGTATTTATGTGTATGTAAGGTAGTTTGTAGTGTTGAGCAATGCAACTTTCACATTTTGTGTGTATGTTTCTCTTCTGTTTTATGCTGTATCCATGGACCATGGTAAGTTTCCATAACTCTCCTCACTCTTTCCATTGTTGTTTCTATTTTTCATTAACCTTTGTTTCGGTTTACTCGTAAAGTGAACATTTCTTGTCACATTTTAGCTGTCTTTGCTTAGTGCAAAGCAATTCAATACATTTTGTTCATGCAGAATTGCAAACAGAATGAATGTACAGCATAAATTACAGAATCATTTCAATTGCATATTTAAAACACTTCACTTTGCTTATGTATGTGCAGGAGATAAAAAGAAATGAATTCACCATGCGAGTAAATGTGGCATGCTATTGAATGTTTTAACACATGCGCTTTGCATGTCATCAGTGTAACTGCTATCATATTATATGTGTACTAATGTGACTAAACAGAAATGCTCATTACTATTTTGCCTGTTTTCAACAGCAATAAGATTTATATCCATGTTTAGATTTAACGTTTTAAATCACTGCATGTTTCTGTTTTATGTTATGTTTCACATAATATAAACAGCACTTAAAGGAATTGAAATCAGGGATGCAATGATGCTACAATACTATATCACCAAATTGGAAGCATATTTCACTTCAATCTTATTTCTGAACATGTTTGAGCCCCCTGTGTTATGTGTTCTAGCATTGAAGTTGCATATTACTTGCTATATTTCAACAAGTTTTAAAATAAGTGTTTATGAACTGGAGTTTTATCTTCTGAGTGAAGTATAAATGCTAATTGCTTGCATTGTTGCTTTTACTTCTAAATGCAATTGTATATACATTCAATAATAGAGGTCTGCTGAGTTGGAAAGTATTTTAAGTTACCACTGCATCTCTGATTGAAATTTATAACAAGCTAAGTGCCAAAAGAAAGAAAAGAAAATGGAGTTTTTTTTTCAGTAAAATTACCTTAATGCCAGTTTTATGAGTCATTCCACATTGAGCCGCACAAATTTTCATAAAATCTGACCATCATGTCTCTGATTCACTTCAAATTTTGTCCATGGATTACAAATACACAGTGAATTATGTTTTAAATTATTTTTTTATATCACATTGTTTTTTAAAATATTGCGCAATCCAGTTGGTGAAAAGCAGCATGCCTCTCTACCGTTAATTAGAATATTTTACAGGTGATAAGTGATAAAATTATGTTATAAAGTGCAATGCAAAGCTTAATATGTAATATTTTATGTAGTATGTATTATAATTGATATAATTAACTATTTACATAAATTTTTAAAAGCCAAACATATAAAAACTATATATCCCTATTAACTCCCTAATTTAAATTTCTATAAAAAGTATAAATAAATTCGTTGTAGTTTTTTGTTTATGTTTACATAAAACAAAGATGGGATCCTGTATAGTTAAGTTTAAATAAAATAACTTAGAAAGCGGTGCTTAGCAGGATCCCAGCACAGCGCGGCTGGAGAGCAGCAGCAGCAGTAGCAGTCTGTCGTTGAATGCCTTGTCAATTGTTCACAGCACTTAAGTTGCACTAGTTTGTTCACATGTAACTTAAATTTGGCATACAGCTGAGAAACATTAAAACTTTCAATCTTATCCTATGGAGGCAACTTGACTACAATTTGAATGTGCACTTTTTCCCCTTCGAGCTCAAGTGAATACTATCTTTATTTTTGTATTATTGGTTGATGGAGTAAATGAATTTAGCTCTAAGGTACCAGGGATCCCTTTCGCAAAATGGGCACTATGTTCAAAACCACTCCTGGATTATTCACCACATTGGCACTTTGTAGCACACAATCACTGTTATGAATATTTTTTTTTTTTTTCCGTACTTTCTTTTCTTTGACACACATCACATAATTTTGGGTTTGGTGACAAAGTTAAGCTCTCCATTTTAAAGTTTTTAATCATATTGTGGGTAACTAAGCTTAATGATTTCTGCCTTGTGTTATGCTTGGAAACATTAAATGGATTGAAGCAATAGTCATAGCTACGTTTCTTCAGTTCACTAAGTATGCACTTTCAGAAATTCCTGGTATAAGAATGAACTTCTAACGCAAAAAAAAAACTAAGCACAAAGTAAGTTTAAAAATGAAACAGTGGAGAGAGGCTTTATAGAATATCAGATTCCAGTTGCTAAGTTACACTCAACACCGGAAGTGATAGCCTATCATGTTCATACTGCGTAACGCATTGGCTAGTGTGGCATGCTGCTGCAGTGTAAAGCTCTCAGTCAGCAGTCTATGTTCGAAAACCCTATGTGCTAACACAAACTTTTTAAAAACGTACTTCTAAGGAAGATTCCATCCTGATATTAACAGATTTAAAACAAAGTATATCACAATTTCCTCCTGTATTTTTTTCCAGATTTTAATATTAAGGGGTTAAATATGATATTGCAACTTAAAATATTCATGCTTAAAAAAAGTGATTTTTTTTATTCTGAAAAAACAGTATTTTATATAAGGAAAATCACAATGTTTTTATCTGCAAAACAATGCATTTTTTCTTATTCCTGACCATTTTGTATTCCGAGAATAAATTACTTTTATGTGATGTGCGCATATAAGAAAAATGTTAAGTAAGCTGTAAATCCTAAAATAATTTGATTTTCCGCAAAATATAAAATACGTGTTAATTGATTCTATGTGTAGAACATGTAAACTAAAATTCAGAAAATTCAGAGAAAGTGATGTTTTATGTGTGCGGTTTGGTGTGGAATGACTCATATACAGTGGTCATTGAGACAATAGCATTTAAAACAGAATAAGCATCTAAAGAGGGCATGCATGTTGTGCTTCCATTATTTTACACTTCAGGATAAAAATTTCCATTCCATTTCTTGGCATGTAGCCCAATATTTGTTTCAGTTCTTCATTTTGGTTTCATTTTTCTTCATTTGAGTGTTGTATGGCTTGGTATATGTTATTTAATATGAGGGTTGGGGCATAAGCCATGGTAACTACTACTTTATAACAGAAGAGATTGTAAAATATAGGAGTAATGGAGGATCCAGGAGTAGAATAGAAAAGCAAGAAAAATGTATTAATGACATCACTCTGTGTGTGTTACTGAGTCATTACAGCAACAGAACAGAAGCATAAACAAACATTCAGGGTAGGCCCCAGGTATGCCTGTATGCCTTCTTAGTGTGCGCTCCCAAGGACTTGGAAGGCAATAAATACCCCACCCTCTCACCAAGGATGTACAGGGTGATCTCCCTATCTTTCCATTGTATTCATAACCTCACCCATGCAACGGTTCCTTAATTTGGGGTGGTAAGTCAAAACCTGTATGGAGGCAAATATAGAAGGGTGCTCCTCTATGATTAATGAGTGGTAACATGGTCATATCATCCCTAATGACCTATTCAATAGGTATCTTATTATCCAGGACATACAGTTATGACATACAGCTGACAATGGAGATTAACATCTTCGAAACATGTTCTAAGTGAAAACTTAGTAGGTGAAATTAAAGTGTCACCAATCCACTCACATTTTCAATTATGTTAAAAAAGTTCACTGTTTATAATCACTTATAATATTAGCATTGTTTAACACTGGGAAATAAAGACTAGTTGCCATTTCTAATGACCTACCACTCATAAATAATAAAAACTTTGAGAAATGCTAAAGAATATTTTTCATACTTTGAATGCTTCATTCAATAAATAAAAGTAAAACTAGTTGGCATGACTTCTGACTCACCACACATAAAAAATAAAAAACATAATTTGAGAAATATTGAAAAGCATTTTGCATGCTATGAATGCTTCATTCAATAGCTCATCTTGTTTAAATGTAGAATCTAATGGAATAACAGGCTGGTTTTAAAGTAACTTGAAACTTCTTATAATCAAACCATCAGTAGGAAATTCAGGTTTTAAGGGGACTGGGTACTGTATGATTTCAGTATCTCAGTACATAACTTTAGTTGAACATTTCTAGACTTCTACTACTCAAATTAAAATGAAATTTGGCATGACTGTACAGTGATTCATTGTAATTCCAGTGCTATAAACAGTAACTACATAATTATTTAAAATGGCTACAAAACGGGCATAATAATATGTTTTTGAACAACTATAGTGTATCTAATATTTGCAATATTAACATATGTATCATATGTTGGCTCCACCAGCAAAGTGGGCATGAACCAGCACACCGCCATATTTAAATGGACCATTTAAAGTCTTAAATTGCAGATACCCGTAAAATATATATATAATTTTAAAAAGAAAGATTCATATCTTTTTTTTAAAGATGCAAAACAAAAAATCAATTTTTTGAGCCCAAATCAATACCCAGTCCCCTTAAATTTCAATTGTAGAATTGTGTGTATTGAACACAGTGATGGTAGTAATTGTTTTAAAAAAGAAACACTATTTTGCTTATTAAAATATTCCCCAAGTTTCAAATCAGACATTTGAAACATAGGTTTATACAATAGCTGCATGGAATTGTACGGCACAGCCTTTGCCTTTATAAATGTTTCAGTTTAAAATTCTGTATGTGAATTTATTTTTATTAATTTTTAGCAGAATGTAGTTGTATTTCAGAAGTGTTTGATTACAATATTGCATCAGTATGTTTTTAAATGTAAATACTATTTTAAAAAGAACTCTTTTTGTATAGTTTCTCAATTAACATTTCAAAGTTTTAAAACTTGAAAAGATTGCAACATCAGAATGATGACAAAAAATAAAGTTTATGTAAAAAATGGACATTTTAATTTCAACGTTGACATACGATTAACATTTATCAAACATTGAAATCTAAATACAGTAAAACCCCATTAATATGCTCCCACTAATAATGCTATTCTATTCATTACATTCTTGTGGTCCCTGATGTTTCTGCAGACGCTTACCCGCTTGTGCCATTTCCAAATAAATGCTGAAATCAGAAGTGACTAAAAGTTCTGTAAAAATCATGAAACTCAAACACAATGAAAAAATGTGTTGCTGTGATTCATTAGAAGGAAGCAAATTTTAGTGACCTCTCCCCCTATCACTGCTGAAGTTAATTGCACAGAGTCCCTGTGTGCATGAAAGAAATTTGATACTCTAAGGTATCTCAGCTAATTTTCTGCTCTTTGTTTGAATCTGATCCATGTACAAGAAGTGATTGTGCAAAATGGCAAAATAGAAACTTCTTTCTGTGGCTAAGTAAAAAGTTGCCTATTCCCCTTCAAGTGCAAGAAAGTGAGGTCATATTTGTATTCTGCACTGTAGCTTTTGATCATTAAATTGTATTTGCTATGAACTGTCAGAATTATATTTTCCATCTCATAGATCATTTCCCAACATACGCTTCTACAGCACTATCCTGATTGTATTTATGGTATAGTACATAGAAGAACACATTAGTGGGATTATACTGTATATAGTTTCTGTCAAAATCAGAAGAAAAATCAGTAATGCGTAAGTTATATTCTGTAGCATCAATATTTGAGAAAGTTCTTATTCAGTAATAAGCAATGGAGATAGTATACTTAGCCACTTCAAATTTTAGACTTCTCAGAACCTGGTTTTATTGCATGCTCATAAAGGTTGGTGCTTTAAAGATTCAAATTCTTCTTGCAGATGTAGTGACCATCAGCAGCAGTAGTGATGATGATGACTGCATCTTACTTTCGGAACCATCTAGTGGGGACGAGGGAGAACCAGTTGATGACCCTACAAATTCTGGGATGCATACAAATGATCTCTATAACATTCCTGATGAACATGGACGAGTGTTAGTTAATGTTGGACATCCTGCTGAGGAACCAGACATTTTCTTGGCTCCACAAATTGCAAGAATTATAAAGCCTCATCAGGTAAGTAGTTATTATGTATGTGTACTCAATATCCTATGTATGAATGCTTATTTACTCATTCATTCTCTGGTTCACATGCATCTACTCTTGCCTTACACCCCTTAGTGCTGGTTTCACTAGCAACAGTAAAGGCTGGTTCACAACAACCAAGAATGGTAATCAGAATGAGAACGGCAAAGTTGAAATACATGTATTTTAATGAGAGCATTCACGATTGACAGGAAGCTTTTCCAAGCCCTGGGAACAGGAAAGAAAACTTGGCCAAGTTTTAACATTCTCGTTCCAGAGCACTGCATATTAGATTGTTTACTGTAGAATTATTCTATGCAGCCTTGACCTGAAACAGCCACTAGTGCTCTCTCTATCGCAAGCTGGAAACATGAAACTGGAAGAGACTCTAGCATATATGTGTCCTAACACCTACAGATTCATTGAGCGTTGGTTAGTTTGTTTATATGCAACTCTAAACTGGGTATTGGCTCAAAAACAATAACAAAAAGTACAAAGAACAGCCAGTAGAAAGTAACAATGAACAACAAAAAAGTTTAATGTATGCCATTAAATAACAATGACAGTTTGGTATGACTAGAGGAATTGAAATGCAGTGGATCTGCATTTAGATAATGTTTAACTCTATTGAATTTTGATGTTAGCTAACCCACATTATGTTGGCCGAATTGGAAGCAGGTGAAAAGAATATAATCGGTCAGTTAAAAACAAGGAAATCCCAATGAACAAAATGGACTTTCACTTTGTGATCAATATGATCATTGATATGCATTCCCGTTCTCATTTCCGTTTTGATTACCATTCTTGGGTTATCACGAACCTTAATCCTTATTTATCTTGGGTAAAAGATATTTAAATGGACGTTTCACCAAGCAAATTGATTACCAAAGCTGGTTAAAGCTCTACCAGCAATTTTCCACCTTTTATTAATTGAAATCAAAATTAGCAAAGTCAAAGGAAAAATGGTGCAGCAATGAATAATGGTTTTTGTTGTGAGGACCGATGAATATGAAATTATTGCAATGATTATGTGCAGTATGAGAAAAATAAAAGGCAAACAAGATGGATTGGAAAGCTAAGCAACTATTTCAGCTAATATGATGTAGATTTTGTGATGTGGTTTTGTCTCACAAAAAATCTGTACTCACTATTTTGGAACAAGTAGGGCAAGAATTGGAATTTCCATACATATGTAAGTAGTTAATTCAAAAGGAATAGAAACTTCAGTAATAAATTAAAGATTTGTGATTGGCAGGGTCCGTAATTACTAGTTTTTGCATCACTACACTACAGTACACAACTTCTCTTTCTCTACTGCATCATTTACTGTCACTCCTGGTGCATGTTCCATTGCCATTTATGCACCACAAATGTTTGTATATTGTCATATTAATTGTTTCATTCTCCACATGTTTTGTGATGTAGTAAAATATAACCAGAATTTTATGTTGCCTCCTCCTCTCTTCCTTTCCACAGCCTAGTTGTTTATATTATTTATTTTATGAAACATCCTGTGTGACCATGTAATTTTTTAGAAGAAAAAGACAATTAAGTACATCATTAATTACTTTGTATGTGATAAGCTGAAATTTCAATTTAAAGATACCATTTTATTCATACGAATGATTTTGATTTCCTAACTGCAGACCTTCAAAAACAATATCATCATCGCCCATACTTTAATCAAATGTGGTTTTAATTTTCAACGTGCGCAGGAAAAGGCACCAACTGGACGTAGTTGACAGCATTTCTCACTTATGTACTATGAAAGACTGTTGGCTAATATAATGTGCAGAAACCAAAGCTACTTTCTTTACCTGGCTTTGAAGCGGCATGTACTATGAAAGACTGCTGGCTAATACAATGCACATAAACAGGACCCTCTGGATAACGGACCTGACACTGACATTCAAAATGGCGGCCGTTTGTGGTGGGAATTTGGGAAATGCCTTAATCAGTTCTTGTCTACAAGTTATGACTTCTCCACAGTAAATACAATTAATGTGGTGCAGTGACATATCTTTTGTGTAAATATATGCTGTTGTGCACAAAAACGCTGTCTTTTAAGTAAACGAAATGCATTTTAACATTAAATGAAATATGTAACCTCAAACAACATTCATGCAGTCTACAGTTTTGTATGTAATAACTTAACAGCATTTCTAAACTACGGCTACTTATTTAAACTACAAAGGACATGGTCTTATAAACTGTAAACACTGTAATACTTGCATGAAACAGAACTGTTGATATTGAAGTTAACACTGATTGAGTTCACTCAAAATTACGTGTCATTATTTACACTGTTAATCACACTGTACCCAATATTATATGCACAAAATATACACTGGATGGCACGAAATGGCGTTGTTTACAGTAATTAGCTATTAAATTTAGAAGCTTTAGGGTTACTTTTGCTTTCACTGAACGATTTTCATTTATAAGTTTGCAATAATTATTCGAAACTATACCACTTAGCAACTTATAGCATACTTTACTAGTTTTTGCAGAGTCCACACCGACTGACTGAAATATAACAAATAAGTAGTCTTAAACCAGCACTGCAAGTGAAATATATGAAATACATAACCTTAAACAGCATTGCAACACGACATTCATGCAGTCTACAGTATTGCATGCAACAACGTAACAGCATAAATACGATGGCTGAATTAAAACAGTCAGAAATGCACGATTCTGCAGTTTAACCACTTTCTTGGAACCGTTATAAAAGAACCACCGTAACGGAATTTATCCTTTCCTATAACTAAGTCGGAAACAACGGATTTATGTATGTTAACTGTAAATATATTTTGGAAATATGAATGGCACTACTCCGGTATATGAGAATAACTGGGACTCACTATACACACACACACTCAAATACTCATAATTGTTTTATTGTATCTCACAAATATACATAAATTTAATATATTTTATAAATCAAATTAACACTGCATATAGCATATTTTAAAATATTTATCACAATTATTTGCATCTCTATTCATTATAATCAAAGTTCGATTTACACCCGGAAACGTAATGGCGTTGTAATGTTTTAGGTTAAGTATATTTACAACTATAACGTCCAAACTGTAACAATTTCTTTATTTCACCACAGTAACCGTGACACAAACTATATTCTCAAGTAGATAAATTACAAAATGTATAATTATACTTTACATTTAATGTAGCCATAATCTACATGTAATGTATTAGCAAACATAACTAACACTTGGAAAGCACACGGCACTGAAAACGCATGACTGGGACTATTCCCGTTTCCCAAATTGTTCAAATAAAGGTTTTCAAATACTATTGCTTCGCTAATGTGATTACAAACTGCCGCAGTTACTAAAATACTATAAATCACAGGCATCGGAAACACAGCACGAGCAGTTAGCGAGTGTAAACACCTCAGGGATCACCACCAACTACCGCCGCCATTTTTCTCAATCTCGAACCCAGTGTCAGGTCCGTTGTTTCTAGAGGGTCCTGACATAAACCAAACCTACTTTCTTTACCTGGCTTTGCAATGTCATGGTGAAGTATGCTTCTATTTCCAGAGATAGAGAAGTTTACCTGGGTTTACATAAACCAAAATAACAGGAAAAATTATTGCTGTTGGTGAAACAGCCCTTATATACTGAAATAGTTGGTGAAGTGAAAAATGTAAGAAGCACCAAACTGTAGCAAGATTTGAAATATTTATGATTCTTGGTCAAGTATGAAATAAAAATAAAATGTATTAAGTACTTGGTACCCATGTAGTAGAGTAATAATGTATAAAGATTTTCTAAGGCAATTGAATGGGTGCTCACAAAAACGGGCTAACTATCCATCAGTTTACCACAACCAAGAAAAGTCAACCTTTACAAATGCCAATAAAACAAATTGCATATATAGCATAGCAAGACAGCCATCTTATATGTCCCCAGGGGCCTACTATGGTAGGTGAGCGATTGGTGCCCCCGTGGTCCCACATCACACTCTTGATTGGATTCCTTTAAGAAGTGAGAGGGCTTATGCCAAACACCCAATCAAATTTGGTCCACAAGTGTGTGTGACCAACTATCAATTACCTCGCTGAACAAGTCTAATGGATACCGCTGCGCAGGACGGAGGAGGGGAGTCAGAAGGAGTGACTGGGTAACACATAACTCCGAGCCCCTAAGTAGGACTGTGTTGTATCCACTGATAAAGGTCAGCCCCAGGGAGGGGGCCATTACATGAGCCGTTACACTCCTGAAGGCTTTGGTCCCTCTATCCGTAAATTGGTTGGCGAGACTCTAGGTGAGAAAGGTCTAGGCCAGGAGTCTCAGCTAAGCCGGACTGGCATCCAGTATGTGAGCATGCCATCGGAGACATTTGTAATGACGGAGGATTGAAGCGCTATGGATCCTAAACAAATTTAAAAAAAACAAAAAACACCAAAGTTATTGTAAAAGAAGTAGTCAAATGCTGTGGTCTTCGCTACTTAGTTATCAGTAGAACTGAGGAAGGAAGGAAGTAAGTTTAGTACGGTGAGTCTGGATAAAATTGCTGGTGCAGTAAAATCCTGTATTAGAACTCGTAATGGCATACTCCTGGTTGAAGCACATTCAGCATTCCAGGCAGTTATCATACAGAAAGCAAACATATTAGCTAGCCGCATACAAGCTGAGATGCACAAGACCTTGAACTCCTCATGTGGCATTGTAAACACCTGTGCATTGGACGGTATGCCCAATGAGGAGATTCAAGAAAACTTAAAAATGAAGTGACATCTGTATATCGGGTTCAGCGGAGAGAAAGAGGTGAATTTGTGCCTACTCATACCCTGTTTCTTACCTTTGATCGTGTAGACCTCCCTCAAAGGATTAAGGTGAAGCCATTGAAGTTAAGCCATATATCCCCAACTTTATAAGTGTCAGCACTTTGGACATAGAAGTGATTTCTGCAACGGTGAAGCTACTTGCATTAACTTTGGAGAATTCTCACATGAGGGAGCATATACATCAGCTCCAACGTGCGTTAACTGCAGTGGTGAACATCCATCTAGTTCTGAGAATGCCCCCGTTTTACAGAGAAAAGGGTGATCCAAAAGATCTGGGTTAGAGAGAAGGTGTCCTTGGAAGCTCTGAAACTCCTACGCATCTGCCACCCCAATCTCTCCCAAAGTCTGGTACTTATCGCTCAGTTGCAGCTAACTGGTACCATTCGGGAAATTGCAACTCAGACCAGCAATGTTAATGGGGCCACAATTTCAGAAATGATCCTAGTAGCCAGATCACTTCCAAAACCTACAAAATCTACATCAGCATCAACATCTGTCAAGTCTGTTACTGACAAGATCCCTTCAGTCAAGTCACCATCAACCTTAATAAGACTGGCAAGGCCATAACATATATTGGATCACCGATAAGTTCAAGACCAACTACAACAGAACCGACTTTCTAAAGAAAATGGTAAGTCTTTACCCAAAACATCTAAAGGTCAATGAGCATCTCCTCGGTGATCCTCTTCTGAGGTATCTTCCAGGAAGGACTCGATCAGCAATCTACATCTTCACTGATCTCCACTTCCAATTCGTTCGAGATTCTCAAACCGAAGCTTTTCAATTGGAAAGGGGCCCTCTCCCGTGGAGGAGATGGAGCAGAAAGATTCTGCCCATGTTGCCAGAACGACAGTGAAAAAGAGGCAGGATCCTTCTTCCATTAAAGCTGTTAGCCCGACAGCAACGAAAAAGGGCAAATTGATTCGACCACTGCCGTCCTCAATGTAGTAGACTCTTGCGATTGAGAACTTATCCCATTATGAATACTACGGCTTCCTACAATGGAACATATGTGAAATTAGTATACATCGACCAGAGCTTGAACTTTTACTCAACAAGAACAGTCCTTTGGTCGTATGTTTACAACAGACTAAACTTCGTCCACAAGATAGCTTTCAAATCAGCTACTGTATGAAATAAAAGCCCAGTACTGTGTGATTGTACGCCCACAGAGATTCCTGCCCAAGGGGCACTATGATGCTCATCAGAGATGATATAGTTGTGGAATCTGTATCCGTACAGTTGACATCTTATCAGTGATTGCAAGGATTATACTGCTATCCATTCGATTTACCATTTGTAACATTTATCTGCCTCCATCTGATGACCTCTCGCTCACTGATTTAGAAGGTCTAGTTTCCAAGTTATCAACACCTTTTCTGTTGGTTGGAGAAGTCAATGCCCATCACCCTCTTTGGTACTCACCTCGGGGCTGTGCAAGAGGTAAATTAATCGCTGATGTTTTGGACAATTATAACTTAGCTCTTCTGAACATTGGAGATTTCTTTTAAACTCCTTTAATACTTTTTCACACCTTGATATAGCAATTTTTTCACTACACTTAGCAGCTTCCTAACAATGGAATGTCATCTCTGATTTACACTCTAGTGATCACTGTCCATGTCATTAGTCTCTTAACACCAGGTATCAGTTCCATCCGCTTACCTAGATTGTGCTTAGATCATTCCCACTTAGCTGTGTTTAATTACAGTGAGCTCAACTCTGTGAATGTTTTAATCGAACATCTCGCAGAGACGATTATTTCTGCTGCTGATCAATCTATTCCTCAATCAATTGCTCACCCCGTTGATTTCCTGGTGGATAGATGAATGCTGAAATGCCATTCATGCTTGCAGGCATGCTCTTAGGGTTTTCCAGCGCCGCCCTGCACTGGATACCTTATTGAATATAAGGAAATGCGTGCCAAGTCCAGACATGTTATTAAGGATAACAAAAAGACATCATCGAGCAAGTTTGTAGCTTCATTTAATTGACATACACCTTCCTCTGTCATATGGGATAAGTTAAAGTGTGTGGCTGGAAAATTGGACCACATGCCAATTGTCGGTCTTAAATCAGGTGCAGGAGCTGCTGTTGATACATTTGGCATGCCTAGCACATTTGGCCGTGCTTTCGCTCAAGTGTCTAGCTCAGATAACTATTTGCCTAAGTTCCTTCCTGTTAAGACTCAGGTGGAATCTCAAGATTTCTGGTTTCATTCTGGAACTCTTGAAGAGCAGTTGCCTTTTCGCCATGGCGGAGTTAGAACGTGCTCTTTCATCTTTGCGACTATCAGCACCAGGACAAGAGGTATCCATCTCTTCTGAAGGTAGGCTTTCCTGCTCGAGCTCTATAATCATGTTTGGGTTGATGCTACTTTTCCAGAAAAGTGGAGGTAGGCCCCCATCATACCCATTTTGAAAACTGGAAAGGACCATCATCTTCCGTCCAGCTACTGTCCTGTTTCCCTTATCAGCTGCATTTGCAAGGTGAAAGAACGCATAATCAATGGACAGTTGGTATGGTGGATGGAAACTCACAATCTACTGACCAACACCCAGTGCAGTTTTCATCGGCACCGTTCAACATTGGACCTTTTTGTGAAATCGACGCAGATCATGAGTGGATTCATGAAGGATTGTCAAACTGTTGCAATATTTTTTTTATCTTGAAAAGGCATATGATACGTGTTGGCGTGCAAGTATTTTATGTTCCTTAGACACCTGGAACATACAGGGATGCTTACCACTGTTCATTTGGGACTCTATGAAAGACTGCATTTTCCGAGTAAGAGTTCTGCTTGGTTTCTTCAAACCTTTTTGTTGAGGAGAACAGAGTGCCTCAGGGATCGGTACTAAGTGTTACAGTGTTTCTCGAATTGTGTTCCTCCAGGATAATCATCATGTATATTCGTAGACGACTTTGCCATCTATTGTACTCCTCAGCATACACCATTTTTGGAATGCCATCTGCAGCAATGTTTAGACAATCTTCAATGCTGGAGTTCTAAAAATGGCTTTTGTTTTATCTGAGAAGTTGTTTGCGTTAATTTCTGGCGCTGTAGGAGATGATTAACACCTTTGCTTTGATTCGGTCCAGATTTACTTCTATCACAGATTTAATGAGATTCCTAGGGTTATGTTTGATAGGAAACTTAGCTGGTCATTGCATATAGTACAGCTGAAAGCATGATGTGACCATTCTCTGAATATCTTGCGGGGATTAAATGGTAAATCTTGGGGAGCAGATCGGACAGTTTTGCTGCGACTATAACGAGCACTGATCCGATCCAAGTTAGACTATGGATGTATCGTTTATTCTTCAGCACGACCATCTGTGCTGAGAAGATTAGACACAGTCTGTAATCGGGACGTTCGTGTGGCCATTGGTGCTTTTCCAACTAGCCCCGTTATGTCTTTACGCTGAACTGGCAGAACCTTCTCTGCGTTATTGGCGTGATGTCCTGTTAGGAAATTATGGCTGTGGGCTTAAATGTATGCCTATACATCCAGCATTTGCTTCCTTTTTCAACACCGCGCTGGATAAACGTTATAGGAACAGCTCCACTATTCCAAGATCTGCAGGTGTTCATTTCCAGGAACTTCTTAGAAAGCATTACATTGAAATGTCAAGCATGTTTCCTAAGGGGGAGAGGGTGTACCCTCCTTGGCTACAAAAATCAGGCTCGAGGTTCTTTTACGTGCCGTAAATCTATGACACGGGACCACTGGCTTTACTTCCCTTCCGAAGGAAGCCATGCTAAGGATTTTAACACCCCCCCCCCAAAAAAAAAAAATCCATCGTCCTCTGCCAGGTTTGAACCCACAACCTCGGGAACTAGAGGCTAGCATGGTAACCTCTACACCACAGAGGATGACCCCTTGGTTACGTGTGACATCTCACGTAGACCTTGGGATGACAGCATACGGAAGTCTACGATACCTACTTTTAGTATTAGCACTTGTTTTTTAGAATTTTTGTCAGGTTACAATAACTTTTATGTACACCGACGGATCTAATTGTCCAACAGCATTGGATATGCCTATGTTCATGGAACCAAACCCCATACATTTGGTTTCAATGATAGCACTTCCATTTATAATGCAGAGCTGTATGCCATATACCAAGCCATTTTGTATGTGTGCCGTCAAAAATTGGAAGACTGTCTGATTTTGAGTGATTCCCTTAGTGCATTTCAGAGCCTTCATGAGCTGTACAACTACTATCCCTTTGTTCAGCAAATTCAGGATGCCCTCCATGTTTTATAAGCTTCTGGCGTTAATGTGGAGTGTGTTTGTATACTGGTAACATTGGCTTGCCAGGGAATGAACTGTGGATTTGGCAACTAAGGCGGCAACCATAGAACCCAGTGTTACTATATCTTGGGTAACGTCGGAATACTTTAGGTTTGTTGTGCAGAGAGGGATGCTATCACAATTGGCGCGAGGAGTGGTTAGCTCTCCACGGAGATAAGCTTAGAAGAACATTCTGATAAACTGAGTGATTTTTCTCTCATATCTCATCACATGGAGGTCATTTTGGCTCGGTTGCATATTGGCCACCGCAATTTTATGCACGGTCACCTTGTTAAGGGGGATCCTGCTCCTCTGCTGTGTAGCGAAAATCTATCGGTCCATCATGTGTTGCTAGAGTATTCCTCTAGCTAATCTTCAGGACTCTCTGTAACTGCCAGCCAGTCTTGCATCTTGCAGAGGTCTTTGTGGATGATAATTAAGCAGTTGAGAGAGTTTTCGGGTTTGTGTCAGAGGTAACTTTTCAAATGCGGATTTGGTCATATTCATGTCAGGTGTTTCGTACTTTGCGGTTTATTTTTATATATTGGTATTTCTAACTTTTGCTTTGACTTTAAATTGATCTTTCCAAGGCTTTTGTTAGGTTTTTTTTATATTCATCTTTATCTCTGGCTTTTGGCTGATTTCTTGTACTGATCTATATTTCTGGCCTTGGCCATGATCTGTTTTACAAGGATGCTAATGCTCTAGTAGTTGAATGTCCTTAAACAGAAATCATCATCATCATCATCATCATATATGTTTATGCCATCTGTGTGGCCTCCTATTTAAAGTGCCAAGTGAGCCTAATTTTGCTATGAAACAAAATGGCATGTTTTCAATAAACTGTCATAAAATTACAAGCTTTGTATCTCATCAAGATTTTCTTGAAGTTAGTGAATTTAGAGAGGGATGTTCAGTTTTTGCAGTAGATGGAAGCATGTAACTTATTTTTTTAAAAATTGATGATTAGCCAATTTTTGCGATTACCCATTCAATTCAACATTTATGTGATTAAAACAAGAAATATATTTTTCAAACAATTCTCTTTTTATTACTTTTGCAATATTCTGAATTAAATTGGATTAAAGTTGTTATTAATTTGTATATAATATTTCATAGATACAGCTGATTGACCATTTGCTCTATAATTACTAATGGAACCGTATGAATAGTAACTACTTGTTTGTCTCCATGTCTTTTATACACACAATGAAAAAGTATTGTAGAGATAATATTTCGGAATTTTATTGTACAAAGCGTGAGGTTGTGCTGAAAATTATTTGTAATTGATATAGTAACCATTTCTAGCATCATTTCTAGCTATCTAAATGAAGCTAGACTAATAAAAAATCTCAATTCGTGCATATGAATGTCAAAAATGCTTCACTCTGTTTTCTCAAAAAAAATTTAGAAACCATTATAAAATAAGACCTGAAGCTTTCCTGATGGTATAAGAACTCTAAACGAAAAATCTGTACTGGCTGAACATTGTGTTGATAAAGCCACAGGGCCAATTTCAGTAAGACCAAGATAGTGGTGAAGTGTTTGAGCTACTGTGAAAAACGGGTAAAAGAAGCCTTAGCCATCTCATCTAAAACAAATAATCTTAATCTGATTCAGGTCTACAACTAAGTTTGGCATGGGCATCAGTGATAAAAAGCCTTAACACCTAGATGCCAATCTGTTGTCTTCCAAGATTTTAGACAATTTTCATGGCATTTCTACCAGGTCCATGCTTGATTAAAGAACTTGTGCTATAAAAAGTTTTCTACCAGGTTGGTGCTGTAATTCAAGATACCAGATATACTCAAAATATTACAAACAGTCTCCTACCAGGTTTATGCCCATACCCCAGTCACATTAAATACAAGTTCCTTCCGGCCGAAAGATCATGTGAACCAATGAGATTGCAGTTTCATCTGCTATTATAACTATGGAGATCCAGACTTCCATTTCCATCAGTTTATCCTGAAGATGAAGATGTTGAACATCTTCGGAATGTTAGTTTCAAACCATCTACTTACCTGGCTAGAAGCCCAAGAAAATTTAAAGTTAACCATTATGTTGTTTATAAATACATTGCTATGTATATGGATGAACTGTTTGGATGTGGCTGTTGCCAAGAACTTTGATCATAATATAAGAAGACAACATAACAATAAAATGAACAAAATGCATAATTAAGTAAATACCCATTAAAAAGGCTAATAAATACATTAAATGAACAGATAATAAGAAAAAAAATTACCAATAGGGCTTTAAATGTCAGATATTGTTTCAGCACATAATTTAGCAACAACTTATACCACCCATAGTCTAGTTTTCATTAGCAGTACTTTTTATTTAAACTTAACAATCATACATTTAATGACATGTTACTTTACTTTTTAAATTTCTTCAGCACACACTTCACATTAATGCTAATTTGCATTTTCTCTTTATTATGTTTGACAGATTGGAGGAGTTCGGTTTCTCTATGACAATGTTGTAGAATCTCTTGCAAGGTTTAACACATCAACAGGATTTGGCTGCATACTGGCTCATTCCATGGGACTGGGGAAAACACTTCAGGTAAAGAAGACAATAACCTAAAATCAGGCTTCAAAGGGTTATTCTAGTTGTATTAAAGCATAACCTTGTTGAAGAGCATTTGGATGTTATAATGTTTTCGAATCAGGTAAAAATTCATCATGCTGTTAACCAAGGGATAAAGTTCATTTAATCAAGTTTGCTTTATACTTCAGCAATTCTCATAGTGTAGGCTGTGGCATTTCTAAGACATTGGATATTGTGTTACAGTGCCTTAAATAATTTTCTATCTCAATCCTTTTGGTGGGGGGGGGGGGACAGGAGAAAAGTTTACAAGAGCTTAAACAGGTTTATTTTACATTACTGGAGATTTAATGACTTATGTCTTGCAATAAACGATTTGAGTTATCACTGAATTGTGGTGGCACATTTGAAGACAGAAGGTACACATTATTTATTCAAATGATAGGAAAGTTTCTTGATTTTTTGTGCTTGTGCCAAAAGGTACAATGAAATAGTTTCAAATATGCGACACTAATATTTTAAAATCCCTCCAGCTCATAGTACCTTAAACATGGAAAATTTATCAAAATGTTTTATTTTTTAAAAAATGAGTAACAATTTTGAGTAATACATATTTAAGATATTTATATAAATTGTGTATCTTGAATTTTCTGAGAATAGCCTATGAAGTCCTCTTCGTTAGAAAGGAGTTTTGCTTAATTTAGTATAACTGGTAACTTTTAAGAAATAGACAAAGCTCATGACAAAAGATCTTATGTGTTTGTACATTCATATGACTTTCACTACTTACAAGCGTATTCCTCTATCTACTTCATGTTCATTGAGATAAACGTTTGTAGAAATGGTTTTATTACATATTTCCTTGTAGGTGCAATAGGACTAGGGGAATATAAGAGCTGGTCGTTATGTGATGGCTTTGAAAAGCTGTTCTCTTTGCATGACCAGGAGAAAAAAAAATAACAACTTCCCATATCAGTAAAGTATAATTATTTGGAAATTCAAACCAATAATAAGGAATATCTCGGAGATGGTTAATACAACAACCAGCTATGTAACAGTCACTCAGAATGAAGAGGACTTCAGAGGCTATTCCCAGAAAATTGAAGACACACATTTCATTTGTCATAAAAATGTCTTAGACATATAGTATTTTAATCGAAATCGTTAAGAGACATATGTAAAGGGTAGTTAGGTGTGTGGAAATTTTCTTTAAAATCTTGGTGTTGCATCCTTGGAAGATGCTGAACTTAAATATCAAATTTAGTATTTAACTGACTTCAGTTTTGAGTTATGCTGTCCACAGACTTTTTTTTTCTTCTTTCTTTCTTTTCTTTCTCGGGGAGTTTCAAAACATGTATTTCTGGCGAAATCACAGCATCAAATTTTTGTAAGTACATAGTGGAGAACGTAGAAAGTACAGCTCTTTAACACACAACTTATTTAAAATAACTTTTTTGTGGCATCAGCCATTTCTGACACATCTGTTGTAGTTAGTTTAAATTTTTCTTTTGTATTTTTGAAATGCTGCCAACATTCACTTGTTTCTCATGTCATGGTAAGAGCACAGAATTTCAAGGCCAGTATACAGTGACCTATTTATAAACATTTGCCTATTGTTATCCCCTTTGTACTTATAATGAAATGTGTAGTGAAACTATGCAAATGTTTATCTCATTTAACTTGAAGTAGATAGAAGAACAAGCTTTTTCTAGAGTAGTTGTAGAAGTATATAAAAAATTCTGATGTATTGCACTCAAATGACTTTCTCTACTCTTGTACTAACTATTTTTACAAACACTTATTCTCCATGTACTTCATGTTAATCGGGATAAACATTGGCAGAAACTTATTGCTAATATATAATATATTGGGAATATGGTAGGCTTTAAGTGATAGTCAAATCTTTTAAGAGCTGGTTGCTATGTGGAGCTTTTCATTCTCTTTGCATGTTCAGGACATAAAAAAAATGAATAATGAATTCCCATTTGGGAGAAAGTATAAGTATTGGAAAATTCGAAACAAATAACAAGGAATATCTTGGATATTGGTTCACTCCATAAAAAAATATATATGACATAAATTGTGTGTTTTAACGAGCTCTATATTTTTTTGTGTAGAAAAATTTTGTCTATCTCTTACAGTTTATCAGTTATGGAAAAGCCATTCAGAAACAAGAGGACTTTTGGGGACATTCCCAGAAAATTCAAGATATACATTTCATTTGTCATGAAAGTATCTTAAATATATATTTTAATCAAAATCGTTAGCCATTTTTGAGAAAATCAAAATTTTCTAATAATTTCCTTGTAAAGTCTGGGTGGGGGGGGGGGGATTTTCTTGAAAATCTTTGTCGCATCTTTGAAACATATTTAACCTAAATACCAAGTTTGATATTTATCCAATTTTTCATTTTTGAGTTATACTGTTCACAGACTGACGAACACACACGCGCGCACCCACACACACACACACGCACACGCATACACACACACACACACACACACACACACACACACACACACGAGATTCGATTTTATTTTATTCAGTGTGGTTTTTTTGGGAGGGGGGGCACATTCTTAGACATTAATGTGAGAAAAAGCAAAAAGGGATGGAGAACCACTGGTGTACTCATTGATGAACTTATTTGTTTCATAATTTAGCAACAAATTTAAGAAGTGGATTTTGTTTCCAAAGAGGAAGATAATATACTTTTTTTTGGTTTCTTGCAGGTTATATCTTTCTGTGATGTATTTCTTCGACACACAAATGCAAGGAATGTACTGTGTATTATGCCCATTAACACATTGCAGAATTGGCTGGCAGAATTCAATTTGTGGTTGCCAGCTAGTACAAGTATAAATGTAAATACAAACAACATCACAGTGATGACACCTAACAGCTGCAGCAACAATACAAACAGTAACAGCAGCAGTAACAACACGAATGACAGTATAAATAACAATAGCAATGTTTGTGATAATAGCAATCTTTGTAACAACCAAACAGAATCTCTGGACCTGTCAGGGGATGCACCAATGGAAGTGAGTCCCATCGGATGGCTGCAATCCTATAGAAATAAGGCCTCGTAACTTTGCCTTACACGTTTTGAATGATTCTCACAAATCCATGGCAGCACGAGCAAGGGTATGTTTTAAAAATGCAGCTTATGTAATTCTTTATTTAAATGAAATTATTCAGACAGATTTGCTTATTTTGGTTGCGGATATTTTTTAGGTGATTCAAGAATGGTCCAAAGGAGGCGGAGTTCTTCTTATTGGTTATGAACTTTACAGACAGCTAAGCTTGAAACGCCAAATAAGAGCAATTCAAAAAAGAAAAGAAGAAAAATGCATGAAGAAATTATTGATGTAGATGAGGACGATAAAAATAAGGTTTTACTAGAAGGTAAGTCATTCACAGAAAAGGAATATTACTTATTCCTACCATAGGTTCTTTGGGGGAAAAGCTAAGAGGTGGTAGAACACAATAATAAGAGCTAAAGAAAAATAAGTGGTTATATAGAACAGAAGATTTGAAAAAATTATGAGTTTATCATTAAAGATACAGACGAGGATGATTTGGAGTTAAGGGTGCTCAACTACAAGGTCATTAGTGCCCCATTAAGAATACAGAGTTGATATTTGAAACACTAAGGGCAGCATGCACCATGTTGGAGTAAATTACTTCAGAAGTAACGTTAAGTAAATGAAGTACATACTATGGGAGTAATTTACTCCAGAAGTAATGTTGGAGAGCTTAACTATAATTTACTCTTTTAGTTACTACCGGAAGTAAGAGCTATTACTCCCGGGCTATTGTTTTGTTTGCACGATTTACTTGAAGCGATCCTGGATGAGATTATCCAGGAGATAACTGCAATAGAAAAAGGGGAGGAAACTTTAGCAAAAGAGATATATGTGCATTGGTAGAAATAATGAAATTCCATTTAAACAATATAGAGTGCAAAAAACATGATGTAAAGATGCTGGAAGATAAATGCCGGAAAGTCATGATGGATGACTTTAATGCTCAAATGGTGGAAAACATACTGAAGAGCAGTTTAAAATTCTATGGAAACAATGTTCCTAATCTTCATATTAGCATTGCTGATTTTTTGCGTGTTATTGGAGAAATGCCTCTCTGATTTCGGAAAAATTTGTTATTTTCACCGGATGGGCACAAAATAGGAACATGCATGCAGTCAATTGCAGCCACAATGTTGGGAAATCTGCAAAGTGAGGAAAATTGAATTTTGTTTTCTGAACACTCGTGTATTTTTATTTATATACCTGTTCTTAACCTCAAAATTGCTGTAACAATGCGATGAAAGATATGACCACCAGGTGTATGGTGAACGTTTATAAGATTGCCTGTAAATATCTAAAATGTTCTGATATGAAACACATGCAGGACACATAACAATTGCAGTTTGGGTGATACAGCTGAATTCCTGTCTGAGTTTTCTTGTAAATGCTCTCCAAGCAGGTTCAAAAGGAATGTAAAAGATTCTTTCCTAGTACCGAAACATTCCTTGAACACCTCTCTCTCTCTCTCTCTCTCTCTCTCTCTCTCTCTCTCTCTCTCTCTCTCCCCCCTCTCTCCCTCTCTCTCCCTCCCTCTCCCCCCTCCCCTCCCTCCCTCCTCTCTCTCAGTATGAAACTTGGCTTACCTGTCAATATGCACTACTGCATTCCTATTGTTTTTTTCATTTAGATCATCTATGTAATCTGAATAATCCATGAATACATAAAAATATCTTCCTCCAAATATGATATGGTATTCTAGTTAAATCAACAGATTATTTACTCCATACAGGTCATGAGAGTAAATTCTAACCTATATTTGTGCTCTATTTTCATAGTAACATATTACATGACAGTGCTCTCCGACATTTACTTCTGCGTAGTTTACTCTGGGAGTATTTGAAAGGAGTAAAATACTTAGGAAGTAATGTGAAATAGAGCCCCTGAAAAAAGTACTTCAGAATTGCAAGCCACTGTCAAGAATATTATCTCTAATGTGAGATGCCTTGGTTGGTCTACTGGGAAAAAACCCGAAACAGTTGGGGAATTCAATGTCCTACCGGCATGTTGTCATAGTAACTCAGTGGTTAGAGCAACCGCATGGAAAGCAGGAGAACTATGTTCAAAATCTCGGGTATGACATTGAATTTTTCAGCTGGCTCTATTTCACATTCCTTAGCTGGGTAGGTCATTAAAAATATAATTAATTAATTAAATTAATTGTACAAAATGATAATATAACAATTGTTCCCTAAGTGTTCTTACATACTTCCCAGCAACAAAGTACTTGAGATTTGCAAGTCGCCTTCAAGAATGCTATTTCTAATGTGAGATGCCTTGGTTGACTTACCTTGGAAAACCCCAATTCAGTTGGAGGATTCAATACCCTACCAGCATGTCAGTATAGTATGGTAGAGCAACTACATAGAAAGTGGGGAGAAGCATGTTCAAATCCTACCTATGATATTGAATTTTTCAGTTGACTCTATTTCACATTCCCTAGCGTGGGAGGTCGTTAAAAGTATAGTTAATTATTTTGTTAATTGTACATAATGATAATAACATAACTTAGGAAATAGTTTATTCTCATATGGAAGTCACCAAGTGTTGGCTAAAAGTATAGTTAATTAATATTTTGTTAATTGTACATAATGATAATAATATAACTTAGGAAATAGTTTATTCTCATATGGAAGTCACCAAGTGTTGGCTATGAATGTAGAGGTTAATTTAAGTTGGTGCATCTGCAATAAGGGGGCATTTGCAATGAAGATTATGCATTTAGATAACAATATAAAACTTAAGCATAAACTTAATGCAACATGTCATTTTGCAACATTTAATAAGAAATATTAGCTAGGGTGTGCTGAAGAATGTGTAACTATTGTGAGTTTTGAATTGCATTGCCTGATATAAGACGTATTTTAAATGAAAGGAGGCGAATCAAAAATTGTAACTGCTTGAAACTTTTATTTTCCAGAATTTAACAGCACTTAATGCTTGCGTATAAACAATTTCTATGTCATATCTAATATGTGTATCGGCACAAATGCTAAATCTCCATGCATGCCCAATGAAAAAAAATGCAAGACCCATATTGAGAAGTTTACAAAATGGCTTTCCTTAGGAAGATGATAAAATGTGTTTCCATTTCAGAAGATAAGTGAAAAAGTTTCTTAAAAAATTGAAACAAATGAAGTGTCTGACCCCCCACAGTCGAAGAATACTGCAATAAATAACTTTACTTTTTTTTCATTATACCTAATTGCTTTCTTTACATTTTCTAATTAGGAGACACTATATTTTTGGAGCCAGGTGCAAATTTTATGACATTGCATAGTGATATCCCTAAACTGGCACCAAGTGACTTTTATCATTACTCATAAGAAACCTATCACTATGCTCTTATTGAAAAGTACCTCAAACATTTTACTGTGTTATCTATGTGCTATAAGAAGTCCATGTGCCAAAAATTAGCTGCTGTTTTCAACTGCAAAAACTCGAGTTCAAAGCTGGAAAATGTCGGGTCAAAGCAGTGGAAAGGTTGGACATCCTCTAGCTTCAGCCCGGCATTCTGGATGCATGTTCAAGTTACAAAAATTCTTTTGGCACCATGCCAACAAATTATTGCATTGTTTTCACATGTTTCTTCATGTATTCTTACACTCTACACAAAATTTAACAGGTAATATGAACTCTGAGGGTTCACTCTGTTGTATATTTGGTTGCAAACCACGAATATTTAATCATGTTCCAGAACTGTGGGGAAGAAATTTGGTAATAAATAAATGACTACATTTTCAAAATACTATCCCACTGGAAAATCTTGAAATGAATGTTCTCATTAGCTGTCATAATTTCAGTCAGACGATGATGAAATGATTTCCATTGCCAGAAGAAAAACTTATCCAAAAGCTGAAGGTGCACTGGGGTTCCGGGAAGAATCTGCAGGACTTAATAATTTTCCTGGGAGGAATATCTTGAAGACATGTAGTATCGTTATAACCCGTCCACGAATCTAACATTAGAGCACAGTTATTTTCAGAGAAGGGGAGAAAGGCTTCATTAAACCAGGTTCCCCCCCCCCATTTTCCCTGATTTTGTTGCTTTCACAATTATTTTCTGCCTCAAACATCTGCCTTGAAACTTTGGGCCAGAAACTGCTGGTATTCTCTATTATCCTGCAGTACAACAAATAATTTTGGGAAAATAGACCCATCCATGCTAATAGTAGGCATAATGGTGTATGAATGGGTTAGCGCACTAACAGTACAACAGTTACTACATATTTCTCCCCAACAAAAGATAAAGTCCTTTCATTTGCTCTCATTTGCACTCGAAACCACTCTGGTTGGTGTTATAAATAGAAGAGGGGAGATAATTTGACAGTTGCTCTTTAGCCGTTTCCAAAAAACTTTCTGCTACTTTGTCTTTTTCTTCTTCCTTTACGAATGACCTTGAAACAAATTTTGTTATCCTCCTGCTTTTAATTTTATGAATGCATTTGAAACAAGAGACCCAAGCAGTAGATGTACTAAAATCCATTCTTCCAAATGATTTTCTTGAAATTTCCAAGGCCCAGAGCTTCATATCTTTATTGGTTACGCTTTTCTTTGCTCTTCTTGCTTATACAAAGCAAGCAAATAATTTATCATATATTTTTTATGCTCATGGGATTTAAGAGTGCAGTTTACACATGCTTTTTCCAAGCACATAATTGTCTCGGTGCCGTCACCAAACAAAATCTGCTGTGAACATTGGATAATGAGAGACGCTTCTTCCCACCATTATTTAACTAGAAAGATACAGCGTTTCTCTTATATTCATTGTTAATATGTTCTTTATTTCTCTCTCTCTCTCTCTTTTTATTTTGTGGACTGCAAACAAAACTAGAACTAGTGGTGACCGGTCTTTATTGTTAATGTCACTAGATTCCAAAACAGGGTTAGAACCTGGTTCCATTATACCACTTGTGCTTGGAGGGTAAATTTCATATGCAGAGATTGAAGATGAACTGTCACCACTACTATTATCATCTTCTATATTTAGAGTTATTTCTGAAGTAACACCAACACCTGTAGGATTTGTTCTTAACAAATTAATAATATGCCGGCTAATTTCCATTTCTTCCGAACTTATTCTGCCTGAAGAAAAACCACATTCTTGAAAATGATGCAATGCAAACTCTTAACACATTAACAGGATTCACATCAGGCAACAAAACCTACTGTAGCTGAAAAAGCCCCTAAACAGACACAGCCTTTCTCAAGCTGAAACTTCCAAGCACATACGATTGTTCCTGAACTCACATGAGAGAGCCTATAATGCATGTGCGGACAATAGACCGTCAGCATGTCAGGGATGTCCAATTCGTTCCTTGTGGTGCCATGTTATTTTCCCTATACGTTCCAAGATACTCTCGACTCATTTTGGGATGCTTGCAGTTGAAAACAGCAGCTAATTTT
The DNA here is from genome assembly GCA_030765065.1 of Deroplatys truncata. Classification (NCBI taxonomy): domain Eukaryota; kingdom Metazoa; phylum Arthropoda; class Insecta; order Mantodea; family Mantidae; genus Deroplatys; species Deroplatys truncata. The sequence goes on from CM060985.1 coordinate 103,023,470, forward strand.
TGGAACTTGGGCTTCTTATAGAACATAGATGACACAGTAGATTGTTTGAAGTATATTTCGATATGAGCATAGTGGTAGGTTCCTTGTCAGTGTAGGAACAACAAAGTATGGTGTATTCCATTCTATTAAGTATCATATTTCTACACATCATTTATCTTTAAAAGAAAATATCTTGTGTACCATATATTACTGTTTGCTTACTGTTATTATTTATTGGCATCTTGTTAATTTCATATTTTAATCAGAATATTTTATTATCTAAAGTAGAAATGATTTAATGCCTTAATGAGTACGAGAAAAGCTTTTTGGATGGAACTACTTACATACAGGAGTATTGAGAATCAAAAGTTTTATAGCATTTTGAGATACAAGAATTCGTTAAAATTGTATAAAGATCTAAAATGAAATGGAGTAGAGAGATGTGTAGATATACGTGATAAAAGATGATGACAAGGTTATACTTGGGTAGGAATGGAATTAGAAAACCAAAGGGAATAAGAGGGAATTTTGACATGAATGTTTGTTCGCTATGTGGAAATTGAAATAACGCTGTATTGTGTCCTAAAGTGCAAAAAAAACAATTATGGAGGTTTGAAATATGGAACATTCTGGCAGGAAAAAGAGTTTTTAACAAAACTTAAACATTATACTACAATGATATTGTAATAAAAAGAAGCTAGAAACAGTGATGTGTATTGAATTTATTTAAAGGTGAGTCGGAATTGTTACACTAACATCACTTAAGTTTACTCACTTAACATATTAACTTCTGAGGATGGGAACAACCGTTTCCCGAAACATGTTAAGTGAGTAAACTTAAGTGATATTAGTGTAACAATTCCGACTCACCTTTAAATAAATTATACTACAAACTTAGGAAAATGTTTTGGAAAAGTCGGAGAGAAATAATTTAGAAATGTGAGAAAATTATTGGAGCTGCTAATGAGGGAATCAAAGTAGTTATTGTAGTAATTTCATTCTTATACCTAATTCAAGGATGTTAGAAAATGTAGGATCCAAGGGTAGTAAGCAAATTTTAAATGTAGGAAGTGAAGTTTTTAAATTTTAAAATTGAAATTGTATTAATGGCACTAATATGTAAATGGCACTCAATTTCAATTGAGTGTATTAAGAATAGCAGAATAAATAAGCAAATAAGTAAATAAATAAATTCATTTGTTCACTCACGCTAAACAATATGGTAATGGTAAGATAATATTTATATTCTTGTATGGAAATAGTCCTTTTTCCAGTGTAGGAAGTGAAGTTTGTAATAACGTTTCCTTTAAAATTTCAGAAATGCATAGTGCACTGGTGAAACCAGGGCCAGATCTTGTTATCTGTGATGAAGGTCATAGAATTAAAAACAGCCATGCTTCAATTTCTCAAGCACTGAAGCAGATACGAAGCAAGAGACGTGTTGTTTTAACAGGTATACTATTTCTTTCTTAAAGTTGACCAGAGTCGGATTGATATTCATTTTCCTCACATTACAAGCACACTTTTAACAAAAATCAATCACTTTTTTTATAATTCAACTTAAAAAGAGGAATGTATGACTTTTTTTTTTTCTTTCTTTCTTTCTTTTTTTTCTTGAAGTTTAATATCCTTTAACTGGGAAGGTCATATCAGACGGTGAATGAACGAAATGGTTGAAATGATACTCAAATCGGACCAAGAGCTTATTAGTTACCCAACATTTGTCTTCTTAGGATAAGGGAAAAAGAAAACCTTGTCCAGGTAACTCACCCTGAGCGAGATTCTAACTTGGGACCTCTGGAATGTCAGGCAGACATGCTACTCCTACACCACAGAGTTGGGCTGACTTAAATATTGTTGATTAAATTGTCATGCTAACTGGTAATTATAGAAATTAGTAAGCTAAAGAATCATTATTATACTCTCACTTGTAGACCTAACCCTTCATTATGCTGTCTGTACAAATGTTGTTGAAGCTGCAGTGATTATTCAATAAACATGTGGCATTTTTAGCACATCAAACAGTCAGCACGCGGGAGCTTTATTATGGATGTGCATATTAATTTAGGAAGAATGAGATAGTTTGGTGATTGTTTCATGTAAGTGACTCACAAACATTCACATTATATACATTATGTTCCTCATTCTGTATCACTTTATTGTAGCTGTTTTCTCTAAGTTATTGCCTTTTACTAGCACTACTTGGTCCAGCAAATTTTCTAGTATTGTAAAAGAAGTTAAATATTATATAATTAATTTAAGTTAATTTTTTTTATTGTATCTTGTGTTTCAGAGTATATCGAAATTAATAATTAATTTTTTTTTTCTTGAATTTGAAAGATTTAATTAATAGTTTTAATTATTGTATTATAAATATTAAGAATTAAGCTGTGTGTGTGTTTAAGCTGTGTAGGAAAATAGAGCAAGTCTTATCCAATGTGCTATGCTTTATTGTTAGTAGCTTCAGAATAAGGATTTTTACCATATTTACATACCACACGCATGTGAGTAAAACATGCACCCAATTTTTCAAGGCCCCTCCCCCCCCCAAAAAAAAAAAAAACAGGTGGTGAAGTATAAGTATTACAAACACAAACTCATACATACAAGATTAATATTTATTATTTAAAAACTATATTTACAAATGTACAATAAAGGCATCATTTTTGATAGTGTCCATAGTACTCTATATGACAAGAAGAATGTTCCATCCAAGCTGACGACCTAAAACAAAAAAATACACACCTATTAAAATGGTACATTGTGATTAATGTAACTAATATCTATGTAATTTACTCACATTATTATATTGTATCGTACCTATGCAGGTAACTAATCCTTGCTATCACTGCTGGACTCCCCTGCGGAACTTCGCTCATTATCGATGCTCCATATTGCATTATCCTTTGTCTCATCCATTTTATTGGATATGCAGCAATTCTTGAATGACTTCTCGACGAGTCTGGCTGGAATTCGGTCCCATGCAACTTTTACCAAGCTGCATACCAAAGACAATGTAGGTCTTTAAATTTTCTCAGTGGAGATTAACTTGTGGTTGTTGCTTCCATTCATTCTATATACAGTCTTCTCAGATGAGTCTTAAATGAGTGGTTTATGCAAACACTCAATGGCTGTAGCAGTGAAGTCATTCCACCAAGAATCATAACCAGGTCTGAATTTCCTGCAGCAAATCTTTTCGCATCTTCTGTTTGATGCAGCGAAAGCTATCCAGATACTAGCATGTTTCTATGGTGTGATACAAGTGCCCCAGGAGGTCCCTCCCGTACAGTTTTAATCCAGTAAATGACTAGCCTGTGCTCTCACCAGAGCCCTTCTTGGGACTGATTTTCTGCTTAAATATTACAGACGGTTGAAGTTTCCTGCCGTCAGCAAGTATAGCCAACATAACAGCACAGTGTTGCTTTATGGAATCAGCTGTACATATTGCCACAGTCTTCGAGCCTTTTTTGTCAATGGTGGTATCACATAGCATCTTGAAATAAACAGGCATTTGATCAGCATTTCCTATTTGCAAAAGCAGATATTCATGCTGCTTATAAGACGTATAACTGCCTTTGAAAGGCAGGAAGTTTGTCTTCTTATGCCTCTGACATAATGTGTATGCCTGCGAATTGAAAACCTGCACTGTATAAAACAGCGTAGAATCCAGCCCATGCTTGCTTTGAAATTCTGTGACAATGATCTCTTCACAATATTCATTGCTTGAAGCTGGCACTTTTCTGTGGTCACAGCATAACCAAACTGGCGTCTTGAACTTTTGAAAACTCAAAGCCTATCCTTCACTTCTGGATACTTGGTCAGAAACTTGGAAATACTGTCTATTGTTCATCCGTTAAAGTGGTTTGGTACAATGTACATTCACTATTGGACATGTCAGGCTGTAAACATAAACAGTAATAGGTTTTTTGCAATATATACAATATGCTTTTACATTATACATACACAATAGGTCTTTACATGCTAAATAGTATGGTTCATCACATACATTTTTGATCAAGGTAATCATTGATAGAATAAAAGGAGTGGTTAATTAGATGTGCCTTCAGACTGGATTTCAGCTGGTTTACATTTTTAATTGCCTTGATATTACTTGGTAAATTATTGTAAAGTTTAATGCCAGAGTATAAAATACTTTTTTGGTAGAGCGAGGTGTTGCAGCTGGTCACATGTATTGTGTATTTTCCCTAGTATTGTGTTCATGCATCATATTATTAGTTAATAATAGTGAATCAGAAGCATTAATGTTCTTGACTATAAGCAGAATAAATGCATATATTTAAATGCAGGGAAGTGGGAGGATTCCCAGTTTTATAAAGAGAGGTTTACATGACGACTTTGGGCTAACTCCTTCAATAGTACTGATAATTTTTTTCTGTGAAAATAAAGGTTGACTTGCTTGCTGGAGACCCACCCCAGAAGACTACTCCATAACTTAGGAGTGAGTGCACATGTGCAAAATATGCTGCTCTAACTGTTTCTTTACTTGTGCGTGTTGACAATATTCTTAGCATTTAACATAGAGAGCTGAGTTTATTATTTATGACGCAGACCCCAAGGAATTTTATAGATTCTACTTTTTTAAGTGTCTGATTTGAGAGTTGTATTTGAGGGGCAAGATCATTTTTGTTGATATTTGTGCGTATATCATTGCTACAGTTTTATTTGTATCTATAATAAGATTATTCAATGTAAAATAGTTAGTGATTTTCTCTGAGACTTGGTGAATAGAGGTTAAAAAGGTTTCTTTTTGGGTTGCCTTAACCAGAATATTTGTATCATCAGCATATAAAATGGTTTTAGTAGATGGATCATTTATGTGGAAATCATTTATAAAAAGAAGAAATAGGTTAGGACCTAGTATAGAACCTTGTGGCACAAGGTTGCGGTTGGCTGCTTTCATCTTGTCCTTATTTTTCCTTCAATCCCTTACACAAGATTCTGGAAGAGCGAATTTTCTTCCTGCAGCTTGATTTCCTATTTCTTCTGCTTCTTTGATAAGTTTCAATTTTTCCACAACAGTGAATGAAGGCAATCTTATAGTACTCATTTTTGTAAGTCTGCCGAGGTGTAAACATGAACACTGTTTACAAAGAATGAATGGTACCTAAATTAGAACTATCGCATTTGCTGGAGACCACCTGGGGGCAAACAAATGGTATCACTAACCGTGTTTTACTTCTTGTGCCCACATACCAGAAATACACGTCAAAAGCAATGCTTCCAACATAACAAATTCAAATAAGACATGCACCCCAATTTAAAAAAAAAAGTAAAAAAGGTGCACATAACACAATTAACTACAGTAATTTCTACTTAGATGCCTGTAACATTATTACTGAGAAGATTGGTATTTTCTTACAAAAAGTGTACATTACTTTGTGTTTTTTCACATAGGTTATCCACTTCAGAATAATCTTCTTGAGTACTGGTGCATGGTTGACTTTGTCCGACCAAATTATCTGGGCACAAAGACGGAGTTTTGCAATATGTTTGAGCGTCCAATACAGAATGGACAGTGTATTGACAGCACTCCCCAAGATATAAGACTGATGAGATATAGAGCGCATGTTTTACACTCATTGTTGGAAGGTTTCGTGCAAAGGTGAGTTATCTGTAACATTCGGTGTATTGCTTATGCCATGTTAAAAAGGTTTTAAATTATGATATTTCAGCATTGCATTACTATATTTTCACCAATATTGTATGTAGAATGTAGTTGTTTTTGGTAGAGATCCATTAACTTTGTACATGAAAACTAAATAAAAACTGTTACATACAAAGGTTCTGCAACCAAAGCGGGAAATATGCAAATAGGAAGTCATTGTGGCATTATCTATTAACTGGTTTAGAGTTGAGTGTCAAAAGGTAAATGATACTGCTCAAATCACAGTTTCCCTTGGTTGTACATGATTTCAACTGCATAAAACATTTAAATCACAAACAATATCACAAGATATGAACATTCCTGAGTACTCAGATTTCTGTGTCTTTCTCACTTTCCATAAACCAACTTCCAAAGATTGTACTCAGGTATCAAAGTACGCTACACCAGAAAGTGGAGTTGATTTGATTTCACAAATCTTCTGTACCTACATATGATTTCCTCATTAATTTTTAAAAAAAACTCATGTTAAGTGACAGAGATTTCCTTCTATTCTGCGAAATTCGAAAGTCTTTTGCACTCAAGCTGTTGTATGTTGCCTATGTTACTATGCTAGAGGCCAAATTTAGCTTTCCCAAAAGTATAGAATTTTAAGACTGTTTAAAAATCTTAATAATTTAAAAATATTTTGTTTGCATGCTATAAGGCACACCTACATTTAATACCATCCTAATTCCTGTTAATGTGAAAAATTCCAAAGACTTTAATAACATTGTGCCCATTTAATTACTTTAGACTCAGCTTAGCATTGATGAGAAGCGATAAGTATTTTTTTATGTATATTGTACTGCTGTCCCAAAATTTTTCTTCAGCCTTTTTATATGCAGATGAGATATGAGTACTTATATCAGTTTTTAAATGGCACTTTGTGTATACAATAGTTAGTGAGGCTCATTAGCACCTGTTAAAAATGTAGCACAACATAGCATTCTACTAAATAGAACACGTAGGTTCGAATTCATAGTCGTCACTTAATTCAAGGAATTCCTTAAGCAGCGATTTGTAATACATAGATGCTACTCTTTCAGGTGAATAAGGAAATGTTTATTCATATAAGGAAGATCCGACCTCTGCTTATATGCAATAAGGAGAGCCCATGCCATCTTGTATCAACTGCCTACAATGGAGGTTAACGATAATAACAATTTCGTGGAGTATATGGAATTTCATAACAAAATTGTACTGCGCATTAATAAATGTATTTGCATGATTTGCAGAATTCACTTGAAATGCATAGGGACTGAATTTAAGAAGCGATACTGGTTTACCAAAGCTGTTGTTATAATAATCTAATGCCTCTGCTAAACAACATAACCTTAACAAACAGGTTGTAAGTTGCAACGTGAGACAGGCTTACTTAAAAAGATAATGTATAGAATCTCAGTGCTATGACCGTATCCATAAGTTTTCTGTTCAGACGTTTTCCCAGATGTTCCTAGAAAATGAACTTTTGCATCATTTATTCAGAATGATTTAATAAAATCCTAAAAATAGAATGCGGAAATATTTCTGCAATAAATAAACTACATCTGTGCAGTGCTTTTCTCCATCAAATTGTCTATTTTTCATAATCACTATGACTGTAATGGATCACTTTACAAGTCACACGTCTATATTCACATAATATAGGTTGGGTTATCAAAATCTTGAACATAGGTTTACCAATTTTGCATGTAAAACTGCTGTTCAAGCCAGCGGTTGTACTTTGCAAGTTATTGGCTACGTTGCTTTTCTGCTTACTGCTATATGGTATAGTAATTGCAATTGTGGTTTTCTTCCATGCATGCATATATGCAATGCGCAGATTGTTGTAAATACTTTTAGCTACTAACATTTTACTCTAGAAAGTCAGGTTTTCAGTTTTAAAACAGTCCATGAGTGAATACCACTTAAGGCTAGTACATCACACAGCGTCCGATTGCCTGCATTCAATGACGTCTTTGTATCTCAGCACCAACTCTTAATTGGTTTCTTTCCTGCTCGCTGAAATGTTTTCCTTTTTGTATGTTTTCGACCTAACTAATGTAACTGTATAACTATTACTCAAACCCTTAACTAAATTTACAATCTACTTGATTTTAAACTAAAGTTAACTGATTAATAAATGTACCATTTAAAACTCGCAAACTTCTATCACGTGCTCAACAGCTGTTGTGAATAAAACAATAATGAATATGGAAATTGCAGCTGGCTATGTCGTCACCTGCATGTTTGTTTACACATTCCTTTGCGCATTCGAGTGGCTGTAAAACAGCTGAACCATGTTACCACATGTTCTTCGGTAATAAGTAATTGTTTAGTGCTGAGCATAAGTACCATCTATGTGTACCAAATGGTAATAAGAGTTTCCTTATCAGAAGGAGATACTTATTGCTTCAGCATCTCCTTTTCACAAAGTGATGACTATGAATTCGACCCATAGTGATAGATCATAAGTTTGATCTTTGCATGTACATTTACACAGAGAATTGCATGGGTATGGCTTCTAGAATTGTATAGGGTTGTCAGTGGCCACAGCAGCAAGTTCAAACTATATTTTCAAATAAAGAAAATGCATTATTAGCTTTCCAGTGCCAATGATGGCTGAGGCAATGGATAGACATTATGTGCTGCACCGCTTGCTGATACCATAGTAACATTCTGTACCTTCAGAGGTACAGCCTGCAAAAAAACCAACAATTTTTTTTGATGATGGTGTAATTCCAGCAGTGTTGGTTACCATTTAGGAAATACAAATTTGCATAGCCCTATTGGGCATGGTGAAATTATTTAACTAGTGACAGGAAAATGCAAGATTTTGAATAACTTTCAACATTGTTTTAGGAAAGGAAGGTCAATGAAAGATGTGATAATAAAAGTAGTTGAATTATCTTATTGACAGTCTAGAAAATAGGATCAAAACAGTTGCATTTTTTGGGCCTAAGTAAGACTTTCGATTGTGTAGGCAACAAAATATTATTAAATAAACTACAGCAGTATGGAATACCACTTAATCCATAAGCTCATATGTATGTAGCAGAACAAAGTTAAAATTATACATAAAGGAGCATTACTCAAATATATTGTGAAATTTGGCATACCACAGGTCTCAGTATTAGAGCTCCTGATTTCCATAATGTATATGAACAGTATACCATTGATACAAAATGGGAAAATTATTACATGTGGAGATGACACTTCTATAGTAAACACTGGCAAAAGCTTATAAAAACTAGATTCTTGCACAAAGCAACATTAAAAACAAAGTATTCATTTCTTTTAGCTAAACAGCATGCATTTTAATGTAAAGAACACAGAATTCATGAACATGCAGTCTATCCAAAAAAAAAAAAAAAAAAAAAAAAAAAAAAACTAAAATTTAATATAAATGATGAAATAAGTGAGGTAAACAATTCAGACTTTTTAAGAATAATACTGATTAACATTTCACAGGGTGCAAACAAATTGATAAAGTTTGCATCAAAGTAAGTTCCAGCATATTCTTACTAAAAAGATAGCATAAATCGTTGATATTAGCATGCTAATATCTATAATGGATCAATACATTCTCATTTATTGTATGGAATTACAGTTTGGGGACAAAGTGCTGCTAAGTTCACCAAAAGAATTCTTATACTACAGAAAAGACCAATTAGCACAATGGTAGTCCTGAATTCGCAGGAATCATGCAGAGATTATTTATCAAAAAATAAGTAGTGTAACTTTGTAGTGTAACTCACTAGATAACTTTGAGATAGTAATTTATTTGAAACATAATGAAAATCATATAAAATTAACCAAATTCATATATAATAATAAATATTTTTAACAACTCTTCCTTATCGTGATAAATCATAAATTAAACTCAACTGCAGGACATGTTTCATAATCCAATCGATTACATCATCAGCTTCGTTTTTCTACTCGTTTATTTAATTTGTTATAGTTGCTGCCACTAAATGATGGATTGTTAGCTATGCTATTGCCATCTACTGGAAGTAAAACAAATTTGTGAATAGAATTAATCAGTATTTCAAAATTCATTATATGATCTTTATTCTTTAAAGTAAATATTTTCTTGCACACCATTAAATATATAGGTCATTTAAATGTTTCAATAATTTAACTTCTGGATTTATTTCATGATTAAATGACCAAAAATGATCTGCTACAGCTGATTTATCAATTTTTACTTTCTCTACTACGTATAGTAAGTAGGGGAAGTATTGCATTCCACCCAAAAATTCGATACCGAGATTTCACCGGAAATACACGTTTTGAGACCTCCTGAATCCAAAAAAAAGCATTTTTAGAAACATGTCCGCGTGTGTGTCTGTGTGTGTGTCTGTGTGTGTGTGTGTCTGTGTGTCTGTGAACAGCATAACTCAAAAACGAACAATCGGATAAGCACCAAACTTGGTATTTAGGTTCAGTATCTTCCAGAGATGCGACACGAAGGTTTTCAAGAAAATCCCCCCACCCCAGACTACCCTTTACATGGAACATTTTTCGAAAATTTTAATTTTCTCAAAAACGGCTCTAACGATTTTGATTAAAATATCATATGTTTAAGATATTGTCATGACAAATAAAATGTATATCTCGAATTTTCTGGGAATGTCTCCAAAAGTATTCTTCATTATGAACGACTTTTTCATAACTGGTAAACCATAAGAGATAGACAAAATTTTACTACACGAAAAATGTAGATCGCGTTAAAATACACAATTTATGTCATATACATTTCTTTTGTTGAGTGAACCGTTTGCGAGATATTGCTTGTTATTCCCTTAAATTTTCCAATACTTTTACTTTTTCTCAAATTCGTTATTCATTTTTTTATGTTCTGGACATGCAAAGAGAATGGAATGCCCCACATAGCAACCAGCGTTAAAATATTTGACTATCGCTTAAAAGCTACCATATTCCCCTTGCATCTACAAGAAAATTATCAATAAGATTGACATCTCGATATCTCGATTAACATGAAGCATATGGAGAATAGACGTTTGTAAAATTAGGTTGTACAAGAGTAGAGAAAGTTATGTGAGTGTAACACATCAGATTTTTTTACTTTCTCTACTGCGTATAGTAAATAGGGGAAGTATTGTATTGTGTGTGTCTGTGAACAGTATAACTCAAAAATGAACAGTCGGATAAACACCAAACTTGGTATTTAAGTTCAGTATCTTCCAGAGAAGCGACACAAAGGTTTTCAAGAAAATCCCCCCACCCCAGATTACCCTTTACATGGAACATTTTTAAAAAAATTTAATTTTCTCAAAAATGGCTCTAACGATTTTGATCAAAATATCACATGTTTAAGATATTTTCATGACAAATGAAATGTATAAGTCATATACATTTTTTTTGTTGAGTAAACCATTTTTGAGATATTGCTTGTTATTCCCTTAAATTTTCCAATACTTTTTTTCAAATGGGAATTCGTTATTCAATTTTTTTAATGTTCTGGACATACAAAGAGAATGGAATGCGTCACATAGCAACCAGCTCTTAAAAGACTTGACTATCGCTTAACTACTACCATATTCCCCTTGCACCTCCAAGAAAATAGCAATAAGATTAACATCTCGATTAACATGAAGCATATGGAGAATAAGCGTTTATAAAAATAGTTTGTACAAGAGTAGAGAAAGTCATATGAGTGTAACACATCAGATTTTTATATTTAATATTCCTGAAATGCTCCTTTACTGTGGTTTCCAAATTACGGTTAGTTTTTACAATATAAACCTGGTCACAATCTAAACAGTTTAATTGATAAATGCCAGACTTTTTATTTTCAGAAATTTTATCTTTTTTAGAGAAACCTGGCAAATTTTTTTGTTATCTTTATTTTGAGGAACTAATATTATACCATGTTCTTTGAAAATGTTTGTAAGTTTTTTATTTGCCTAAGGATAAGTAAATTTTTTAAAAATATAATCATCTTTTATTTTTTTTTAAGAATGGAAACATCTTTAACAACTTTCTGAAATTTAAATTTCTCATTCTTTTTATTTATAAGATCAATATTAAAACCATTAATTAAAGCAGTGTTGATAATATGCTTATATTCTTTATTAGATTCATCCTAATTAAGGGGAATATGTTTGTCAACCTATAAATTAAAATATTAAAAATGGCAAATTTGTGTGGAAAAGGGTTAAAACTCCAGTATGAGTTGATTTTCTGTAAATACCAAAATTCAGTTTATTGCTTTTTAAATCTAGGAAGGGGATGTAACCATCATTTTCAATTTCTAATGTGAACTTTATAGATTTATCTTGTAAATTTAAAAGTTTTAAAGCATCATTTACATGTTTATCAGAAACAATAACAAAAATATCTTCTACATATCTATAACAAGTTAAAAATTAAAGTGACTCGTATTTCAAAATAGCTCGTGAAAAAAAAATCTTATGTGTTACACTCATGTGATTTTTTGTACAACTATTTTTACAAACGATTATTCTCCATCTACTTCATATCAATAATATAAGAATTTGCAGAAACTATTATATTTCTAATTTTCTTATAGTGAAAGGGGAATATGGTAGGCTTTAAGGGATAGTAAAATCTTTAAAGAGCTGGTTGCTATGTGGAGCATTCCATTCTCTTTGCATGTTCAGAACATATAAAAAAAAAAGTATAACGAATTCCCATTTGAGAAAAAGTATAAGTATTGGAAAATTCAAAGAAATAACAAAGAATATCTCTGGAAATGGTTCACTGACAAAAAAAATGTGCATGGCATAAATTGTGTGTTTTAACAAGATCTACATTTTTTGTGTAGTAAAATGTTGTCTATCTCCTACAGTTTACCAGTTGTGCAAAATTCATTCAGAATGAAGAGAACTTTTGGGGACATTCCCAGAAAATTAAAGATAAATGTTTCATTTGCTATGAAAGTATCTTAAACATATGATATTTTAATCAAAATCGTTAAGTCATTTTTGAAAAGATCAAAAGTTTTTAAAAATGTTTCATGTAAAGGGTAGTCTGGGGTAGGGGGATTTTCTTGAAAATCTTAGTGTCACGTCTTTGAAAGATACCGAACCTAAATATCAAGTTTGGTATTTATCGACTTTTCATTTTTGAGTTATGCTGTTTACAGACACACATGCATGGACCGTTTTCTAAAAATGTTTTTTTTTAAGGGGCCTCAAAGCATGTATTTCTGGTGAAATCTCAATATTGAATTTCTGGGTGGAATGCAACATTTCCCTCACTTACTATACATAGTAGAGAACGTAAAATTAGCTCTTGCAAGAAAGAATGAAAATGGACTACTCATTGCTAAGCCAGAAGTTTGTAGGACTTTCCATTAAAATTGAAAAAATTTTGATCCAAATAAAGATTAGTAAATTTAACAAAATCATTAATTAATTCATCATTTAACTCTATAGAACTTAACTCCCCCCCCCCCAACATCAAAAGTTTCTCATTTTGAATGCTTGGAAATAAAGCAATTGCATCAAAAGAAAGTAGTTTTATCATTAGCAGATAATACTATATTGCTGATGTTTTCTACCAACTCAAAAAAATTCTTAATACTTAAACCCTCAAATTTACCAAAAGTACTGAATTTTCTATTTAACCATTTAGCTAATTTGTAGATGGTGAATTTATACAATTTATAATAGCTCTCATTTTATTTCCAGGTTTATAATTTTGGGGAGTATTTAAATTCTAGCAAAACTGGTTTACTGACTTTTACTAATTGTTTTTCTTTATTTGGTATAATTCTTACTTCATTAAGAATTTTATTAAAGTTTGAAATACATGAATTTAATGAGTCACTATTAATACTTATATAATCTTCACTTTGAAGTAAGAGTTCTACTCTATTAATATAATCAGTTTCATCCAAACTTACAATCCTATTACCTTTATCAGCTTTAGTATAAATTACACCTTTTTCATTCAAAGATTTAATGATCTATTTATTATTATTTCCTTTAGAGTTGTTTTTATTCAATTTCTGTAAAATTTTAGTGCATTTAGTTTTAATTAATGATTTATCAGCTTCGTTTAAATATTGGCAGATAATTTCAATATGTGCAACATAATTATCTGTATTTTTGAAAAATTCACACAGGTTTTTAAACCTTAATTAAAAAAATAAATTCCATTTCACTGAAATTACAATTTGAAACATTAATTACATTATCTTTTGGAATATTCTGTTTATTCAGTTTCAATTTATTACGTCTTAAGCATAATCTTTAAATTTATTTTTTAACTTATTTGTTTTATTTCTGATACTGAAATTCAGATTTTGAAATAATGGAAGTTTTTAAAATGCAAATTTCTTTGAATTACCTGTTTTTCTGTCACTTTATGATGAGCACTATTATTATCGAATTTAACAGTTTTTCTAACAAAAATAGGAGTTACTTTATGTTTTAAACAAAGATTTAAGATAGGAATATCAGGAAGAACATGTTTGCTTTTTTCATGTAATTTTAAATATAATTTAATTTCAACCATGTAACCAAATTCGTGATTATTACAGGTAACACATATTTCCATAAAAGTTTACATTGATTGAAGCTATTAATTAACACAAAAGCTACTGTAGCTGCATGTATGATTTATAATAACAACCACTACATATAAAGAAAACCAACGATTTAAAGCAATTTAAAGGATAATTTAAACAAAAAAAAAAAAAAAACAATTCTGTTCAAGGATGTCACTATTCAATAGATGAGTTTCTAGATTTATAAATTTTAATATTGAATTATATTGTTACGCTTTGAGTTTTCTAATTTTTAAATTATATTCAACAAAACTTTGTACATACTTAGCTTAAGGACAAGCTCTATATTACTCAGGACATTTAGCAATGGCACTGGTTTGGTGGCACTGTTGTGTTTACATTCAGGTAGTCTGTACTTGCTATTACACAACAGGGATAGTTGCTATATTGGCCACAAGTAAACAGTGCTAGAAATATGTATCTTGAGTAGTTGTACTACATTTTGTTGGTTATATTTTTTAAAAGTAGGAATGAATATGGGTAGAACTTAACGTACTTGTGTGCATTATCTTTTATACCTAATGTGACAAAGCCATGAATTAATGTAATTTTAATTGGCAGATTAATAAATGAAATGGGATATACTTATATTTCTTAGAGAGCACATATAAATTTTGTCCCCATCATACCATTTTATATTCATATTACAGCTCTGGTATATGGTTAGGAGTATTAAATTATTTTTACATTCAGTTTTAATTGTGCATTCTATTCTAAGTTTAAATAACTTATGAGATTTATTGTGTATGTTCCATAATGCCATGCTTTTAACATGCAATTGAATTTCACTTTTCAGGCGAAGTCACTCAGTTCTGCAGGTGTCATTGCCTCAGAAAGAAGAGTATGTGCTCTTACTTCGCATGACAACATTCCAGAGAAAATTATATGATACATTCATGAATGAGGTAGTGCGAACCAAGGCCGTTCCTAACCCACTGAAAGCATTTGCAGTTTGTTGCAAGGTAAATGTTAATGATGTATGCTGCACATAACTTAACCTATTCCACTAATGAAATTCACATTAAAATTGACAAGCTGTAAAATGTATGAAAGTTAGAAGCATGTTTGCCAAGTATCTATATAAAAATAAGCAAATTGCAGTGCATTATTTAACAGTGCTGTACCAGAATTTGCCTTCTCTTGATTGGATAGAGGAAGGCTTGTGATTATGAAGTGTTGCATTAATTTTATTTATTTTTTGTTTTCATATTACAGTGATGTAGACCAAGTCAAAATTTTGGTTATAAAATATATACATATCATTCATTGTGCATAATTGATGATGATTGTCAAACATTATTATATAAACACTATATAACTATACATTCTGTTCTGGCATATATTTAGTAATGTGTTTTAGTTCCTTTAATTTGTATGTAGCTTTCATTATCAAATATTCTTTAATTCTGTTTTAAATAGATTTCCATCGTAATTCTTTAATATCATATGATTATTATACAGCTGGGTTCATATATTATTTGATTTGGTATTGTAATACTTTTGGTATAAGTTTTTTTATCATAGTGTCATATTAAATGTACATAATTATTCCTTGTGAACATAGTTTTGGACTGATTAATAGTCTCCTCTGTAGACATGTAACGAAAACATGGTGAAATAATTTTATGCTTAAATACATCTATACAGCTATCTTATTTATCTAATTTGTACATTGCTCTTAAACAACTTTTTTGTTTTGTTTTGTTTTTTGTTGTGTAACTTATTCTGTGCATGTGCACTTGAAAATCCATACTCCCATTCCATATACAAAGCACATAAAGATTGCCCCATAAGAAGCAATTCTGATTTCCTTCATCCAAATATTTGGTTAAAACATAATTAGAAAGCTACATGAAATAAATGCATTATTACCAATGTTCATATTAGATATTAATACAGTAAAAATAAGGTAAAAAGACTTAAAATTAAATTACTGGCAAATTATTCTTGGAAATTTGTATTTTCCTCTGGGTGCACTTATGTATGGGAGAAATGAAAGATAGCCTAAACTGTCACATCAGTATCTGGCATATATGATGTAGCTAGCACTCACGGTCAAAATTATTTATGCAGTTCAAAATATCTTTCACTAATATATTAAACCATAGATAAAGATAAAAAGTATTTGTAAACAAAAATATTATAATAATAAATTATAAATTTATAAGTAGTTAGCGTCCCAAAACAACTCTTGAGGAAAACCCCATTCATTTTTTCTTTTGTTACATCTTTGTAATTCTATTTTCTTGTTTTGAGAATTTTGGATGTACTTTGCAACCCTGTCTTGGTGTAACATCACATTAACCTCACCATTAGTCAGCAATAGTCAACATATCTTTTATGCAATCCTTAGCTTAACAGTTCTCTGCAACTTGTTAATGTAACACCCTTATTAGTCACCTTGCCTCACCTACAGTCAACCTGCGTGACAAATGGCAAGATGATAGGACAGCCAATGTATAACATTGCCAAATGCACATCCCAAAAATTATAGTGTGGAAACTTTGGTTGCAAATTGTGCAAAACCATTTGATTTTAGCTTAAAGATACACAGAAAACTTGTTCTGACTTTTAAATTGTACCGGTAAGACCATTTTGATACTTGAAGGCAGCATAGCATAAAAGAAATGATGACATTTCAACACAAATTTTACAAACTAATATTAAGGGAAAATAAAGTTACTGCAATATATTGTACACATACTATACAGGACACCCCTTAAGCCAGCAGTTCTCAAACTCTCGCGTTTCACATTCCCTTTGTACATTCAATAATTCTGCATCCTGAAACAAAGATGAAGATGATAACCCAGTCTGCAGAATTGTAAATACAATTTGCAAATTTGCAACATTGGCTAATGCTGCTGAAGTGACACCCTCCTTATCAAGCTACAGCCCCCACCCCAAAACTGTATGCCACACAATTTTGATAATGCTGCCTTAAGCTATACTCCCTCCATCCTATATATTTATTTATGCGTATAAAATGTCTTAAAGAGCTGACAGCTCTATGAAGGGACTGCCCTTTACAGTGGAAATATCATGACTAAGTAATATTATATTTGGCAGTAAAATCGATAGTAAACACAGACTTCCATTTGTTGAATAAGGAAATCTTCAGACTCATAAACTCCTTCAATAGTTGAGCAAACCATGTTCTTTGAATTAAAATTAAATGTTTTTTGTTTTACATTGTTTTATTTTGTGGCTAAAATGTGTCAAACTTTGATCTAAACATTTGGTATCTTGTAATGAGTTTGATATTTGATGTTAACTGCTCTATTTTGGTATGTAATTTTGTTTAATATTTGAGATCAAAAGTTTATGGAAAACACAATTTACCATGTTCTATAGTCACCAGCAAAACAACATTTGGTATCCATGGTCAGCCACCATTAAGCTTACTTGATTCATAATTTCTGAGGTTAACTAAACAGGTGCTGTTAGGTTTGTTGGGACATAGTTGGTTCATACATCCATTTGTAAGCATAAAACATCTGAATTGTTGTACCAAGGTGCTGAAATTATAACTTTCAACACAACTTGACAATGCATTTCAAATTTAGTTAAATTGGTACAAAATTAAGGGCCATTTATATTGAGGGCCTCCACAAAGCATGGAACTATACTTTCTCAATAATGTACCTGGTAGGCAGAGGAAGTATTGCATTTCAGCCCCAAAAAATTTTATATGAAGCTATCACTGGAAATGCATGTTTTGAGAACCTCTGAACACAAAGAATATTTTCAGAAAAAGGTGTGCGTGCTTGCATTAGAGGTCTGTATGGGTTCAGGTTTAATTTAAAAAAATGTTTGTTGGGCTTGTGCTTGAACATAAAGATAAAAAAAAATTATTTATCACATTCAGCATAACATTTTATCATGTAAATATCTTAAAATTATGGTGTTTTAATCAAAATCATTAGTGCCATTTTTGATAAAATAAAAAATAATGAAAACCTTTTCATATAAAGGGAAAATAAAGACCAAAAAAATGAATTTCTCATTTTTGGTATGCGATGTTGAAATTCCTGGAATAGCACAATTATTGCATCATGCTTCTGTAAAGCAGTTCCTCAATTGATCCTAAGGACCTGAGTGCATCCCTTACCAGGCACCCCAGCAGGGAAAAAATTCCCATGCTGATACCGAAAATCGAGCCCAGCTCCCTTTGCACCACAGACAGCAGCACTTCATGAACTAATATTAATAATAAAAATATAGTTAATAACTGCAAAGTAATTTTCTTTAAAACAAAATTAGACACTAGGGCCAGGCTGGGTGGTACAGTATAACCTATACTCGGACCGGGCTCAGTTCAGATAGGACTGAACCAGTCTTAAGATATCAGCCCATGCCTCTAGCATGCGTGCATTCCCAAACTTCCTTTGTTAATTTTCTCAACACCATATATTTAAGACATGCGTATATGAGAAATAAAATGTATCTGTTGAATTTTATGGAATAACCAGCCTAGTCTTCTTCATTTAAAAGGAATTTTGTATAATTCTGTATAACTGGTAAATCACAAGAGGATAGAACTTACTACACAGAAAATTATGTGTTATTTCAGATAACTTTTTGTGGCATCAAACATTTCCGAGATATCCTTTGTTATTGCATTGAATTTTTCAGTATTTGAAGTTGAAATGGTGTCATGATTCAGTTATTTCTTGCGATGTCATGACAAGAGTATGAAATTTTAAGCTTAGCATATAGCGACCCCTTTTTAGGCATATGACAATTACTTGGGTCTCCTGTATCACCTTTGTACTTACAACAAAATGTGCAATTAAACTATTTCTGCAAACTTTATCTCAGTTAACATGAATTAGACAGAAAAATACACTTTTATAACAATGGTTGATAGAAACTTTATAAAAAACAATAGTGTGCAGAAAAGATCATATGAATGTAACACATAGGATTTTTTACTGTAGCATTTGCACAGTAAAATAGACTTCCTAAGAAATGGTTTTAAAACTGTTTTTCCCATCTCATAAATACTAAATACAATCTTCCATAGTATGGTCTAGCTTACTAAGCTTTTAGGGTTATGCTGTATTTAGAGATGACTTTGAAATACATAAGTTGCTGTAATTTGCTTTGCAAGATTTGGAACCATCCTGATGTGCTGTACTACTTCCTGAAAAAGCGAGCGGGAGGTGAAGCTGTGGATTTAGATTTGGAAGAAGCTACAGCAGCAGCAAGCACACCAACTGTTGCTGGAGCAGCATCACCACGTGTCACTACAGCTTCCAAAAGGGGTAGAGGAAGTAGAGGACCTCGTGCAGCTGCAGGACCAACTAAGAGGGAGCGTAAGGTTGGTTACTTTACGTACATATTTAATAATGAAACGAAAGAGTAACGAGTACATATACAAGGGCTGTCCCAGAAGTACCCGACCTAACCCAGAAAACACCAAAATTTTGAGAAAAAACATCTTTATTTCTCTACATAGTCTCCTTTCAGCTCGATACACTTTTCCCAGCGATGTTCAATAGCTTTGATACCCTGTTTATGGTGAGAACCGTCAAATTCTGCAAAATGGCCATTAACTGCAAACTCCAGCTCTTCATTTTTGGCAAATCTTTTACCACCAAGCCATTTCTTCAACTTTGGAAACATAAAATAATCAGGGGGGGGCTAAGTCTCGCGAATAGGGTGCATCAGGAAGCAATTCAAACTTTAACTCATTGATTTTGGCCATGGCGATAATGGATGTGTGTACTGGTGCATTGTCTTGATGAAACAGAACTTTCTTTTTCGTAAATCCAGCCGTTTTTGCTTGATTTCATCATTCAAATGCTGCAATAAGTTTGCATAATACTCGCCATTGATTGCTTTTCCTTTTTTAAGATAATCAATGAAAATTATCAAATGCACATCCTAAAAAACTATGACCTTGCCTGCAGATGGAACTGTCTTCGCCTTCTTTGGAGCGAATTCTCCCCTTTCAGTCCACTGTTTTGACTGTTCCTTTGTCTCAGGTGTGAAGTGATGGACCCGTGTTTCATCCATGGTTCTGAATCGACACAACAACTTGGCTTAATTGCATCGAAACATCGCAAACACTTGACTGAAACATCCTCACAATACTGCTTTTGTTCCATTGTGAGTAAACGCGACACGCATCTTGCACACAGCTTTTTCATGTCTAAATTTTCAGTTAGTGTGCGATGTACAGCACTTTTTGAAATGCCTACGATGTCTGCTAGCTTGCACACCTTCAGTTGATGGTCATCCAATACCATTTTGTGGATTTTCTTCACAATTTTTGGCGTGGTCACTCCATTTGGTCGACCACTGCGATGTTTGTCTTGGCAGCTCAAAAGGCTTCACTTAAACTCTGCTACCCAATATTTTACTCTTTAAACGAAGGATCATATTCCCCAGAGTAGAAACTAGCTCAGCTTTAATATTAGTTGGACTAAGACCTTTCAAATGAAGGTATTGTATCATATAACGATGGCCAGTTTTATCCATGTTTATAAATTCGCTGAGAGAGTTCACTATTAATGGCTGCCAAACAATTACTAAACAACGGAGCATCGTCAAACTTCAAACTTAAGCTTTATAAGGGTGGTACTTTCTACCATAGTCATTTGTTTAAAACCACAACTGTTTATATACATCAGGTCAGGTACTTCTGGGACTGCCCTCATAGCTGCATGTAACAGTGAAATTTTGCCAAAGTTTGTATAGTAATATGAATAAATTGATTTTCTGTATTTATGTTTATATTCATTTACCATAGAGAACTACATGACCTGGTTCCATACCATGTAAACTTTGTGTAGTTTATATAGGGAAATTTTCGCATAAAATTTCTTCCTGTGGGTTTTGCTAAAAGGAGAAAGATAGAGATGCAGATTTATTAGAAGTTGAAATTTAATTAGTTTTACTAATTTGCGTGTATTTTAAGTTTAATACATTTTATGTAGCTAGGACACAATGAAAACAGTTGTCTTTGCATTATTCTTAATTTGTAATGTTTTGTCAAATATAACACAAAATAACAAGGAGAATGTTGGAGGACTATACGGGTGGGGGAGATGAATAACAAAAAAAACCCAAAAAAACAATGAAACAAAATTACATAGTTTCAATTTGCTACCTTAGGATCAGACTGACGTAACTACATGAATGCATGTTTTGAGATATTTAAATTTTTAAGTTTGTGATGATATATGTATATTAGTGTTGCTGAATACAAACTTTGTTATGAAATTTGTTTATCTAGTTCATTTGTCCAATGATTGGCGTTGTTATTTAATTTGCCATAATCAGTTATTAAGTAGATATTTAATAGTTTAATAAAATGCATTATAGTTACGCCTCTTTGATCCTAAATACATTAAGATTTTCTGTTGCGACTTATTGCAATCTTATAAAGAAACTGCACATGCTTTGTTGTTGTAAGACATTTTTATTAAAGTATAAAATAAATGCTAAACAAAATTACATTCATATTACACTGTTTCAATGAGAGTGAGGAATAAAACTGATTGTACTTCTGTGGTATTATGCCTTTCTGGCATAACTCTTTCAGATCGGGTAGTTTCTCTTTGGTGACTGGCAGTGGACTGTCATAGGTGGGTTGTAATGCTATTGCCTCTGCTTGATTTCTTCTTCTGTGCACAGCTCTTATGGTCTGCAACTCATGAAATTCTGCCTCATCGTAACAATACTTGAAATATATTTTGTATGGTTCACCCTTACTGTATTGCATCCTTACAGATTCAAGAAGTTCACTGCTTCTCCTTTTTCATCATCTCCCTATTCCTAATTGTTTGTTTCTGAAGTTCAATAAAGTTTACGAACTTCGTAGAATTCATTTCTACGACAGCATGTCTCTTTGATGCCATGCACACTACATTGAACCATCTTACGGGATCGAACACATCCACATGCTTGCTTTTCTTTTCTATGCAGGCATGTACAGAGTCCACTTCCATCTGTAAGTGGCCCAGTTGAAAAAGCGCTGATTGATTACTGGAATGTTCATATTTTTGACAGCATATAACAACATTGCACACTTGTTAATATTTTGGTTTTGTCCACTACATGCATCTGAAAATAGTGTTATTTCCTTTCTGTTTGCAACATTTTTCAGAAAGTCCAAAACACAAGGTGCCATTTCTGTTGAACCCCTCTTCAGTGTTGACTCGTACAATGTAACAATTGGCTTGGTTGTTTGATAAATTAAAAATTGTCAAGTTATAGACGGAAAATTGTCTTTTACAAAACAAAGACTTGGAATTTGTCTTAAGACATTACAGTACTGCCTCCAAGTCATATTTTGCCATAACACATTCACCTTATTTTTCTTCATGCTTTTTCTTATTCTTCGTTTCTCGCGCCAGTTCGTTCCTCATGTGATCATCATGGTTTTTCTTTGTATTTTCATCTTCCTTCTCCATCTGTGTAAGATAAGAATATCTGAAACATCATCACACATATCCTTTCTAGGCTGGTGAAAACTTAAATCGAAATCTGTCTTAAATATTTGATTGTGGAGCCAAAGTTTTTCAGATGTGCATCCTTATTGAATGAGTCCATCTTTGTGCATGTTATACATGATCCGAATATTTAAATCTGCAGCTAAGTATTCCTTGTTAGACTTTTTCCTGGAATAATGTGATGGCAGAACTGGAAATTTCCGGATATGGTTTATAATTTCCTCCTCCTTAACTTCGGTCATTTCAAACCAGTTGCAAGGTGACCTCTTTTCTCCTTCTCTATTACATTGTGCTCACCTTTTTTCTTAATGGTTGTCCTCAAATATTTCTGGTATGTCAAAGGTAGCGAGGAAAAATTGCTTGCATATCTGAATTTTATCAGATCCTTTGACTAGGAAAACATGTTTACTATTTTTTCTTCTAGAATGTTCTGATTGTGTTCAGATACTTTCCTTTGCATATTCATTCACTAATGAACTCAAATATTTTCTCTGAAGTTCAGTAGAACCAAGGTCCCAGAAAGATTGATGGGCATTTTGTCTATAATCATTACTGAAATTATTACATTTTCGAATACACTTTGAACAATCTTTTTCACTCCCCCTTTGAGCTGGAACATCTTGATTTTTAGTAGAAGTGTATGCTTTCCCTGACTGACTATTAAGTCTTCTTTTGTTTCTTTTCCACTCTTCCACAATAACTCTTTTATTTCTTTTCGTTGTAATGCGGTCTTCACTGATTTTACCATTAGTTTCTTTAGATTCTGCAACCTGCTCTGTGACATTTTCATTGACATCCCTTCCTGTTTGTTCATCATAGTTGGAATCTGTAATAAATTAATAATAAATTATGGGTATAAATAGACCTATTCCTAAATATAGGAATAAATATGGTTTAATAAAAGGACAGTTCCCTAGGTTCTATGATGACTCACCCCTTTCACACAGATCATCTAGTACAGACTCTTTGCCTGAATTAGTGTTATCCATTTCCATAGATTCTGCAACCTGAACCATGTTTACAGTAATAATGCCTCTCTGTGTCTGCTCATTAGAATATGTATTACATTAATACTGATTATACTCCAAAATATAGTAGATACCTATATTAATCAGAAAAACTCTCAGAAAGTTATGAGATTGCTCACCCTTCTCATCCAGATAATTACAATCATTATTTGGTTCATTAACTGACTCAGGATCATTAATTCCCATAGATTCTGCCACTAGAACTCTGGCTTTCACATTATGATTAACAATGCCCCTCTGTGCTTTTTCATCATTAGAATCTGTAATAAATGAATAATAAAGCTATAGTGTAGACCTCCAAAAAAACAACAACCACAACCACAACAAAATAATAATCATAACAACAGGTAGTAGGAGTAATAGAAACTAGTCCAAAAGTATAACATCACAATTACTCAACAATCTCACTTTCTGTCTCATAATCAGGATCAGTATCTAAGTCAGCTCCTGCTATAAATTCTCTAAACAATGCTTCTCCTTCTGCATCTTCTGATGTCCCACTGTCATAAAACTATAAAATAACAAAGTACTGATTGCTTTAACTAAGTTACAAAGTTTAAATGGCAGTTCATATATAATTCAATTATTATTTCAATATCATATATACAAGCATAATAACTAACACAAACATATATTTATTATTTTGTTCCCATGTATTTTATATTTACATTTCTCATTATTTTCATTGTTCTTCTGTTCACTTACTAACCGAAACATTCTTCTCCCTCTGGACTCCATAATAGAGTTTCACTAATTTTTAAATTGACAAATCTAATGCTTGTGAATTAAAAACACACTGCTAAACAATATTGCACTAAATAACAAAGTGCCTTTGCATACAGGCGTGATTTGGTGATGTGCACTCCTTCGCGTGCGGGATTGTGTATGTAAAGGCACCAATTAAAGATAACAGGAAAATTACTATGGTCGGTCACATAGACAGAAAGGATGAGACACATGTAAGAGCTTATCAGGTGTCAATAATAAAATGAAGTGTTAGGGTCAGACAAACATATCAGCTTTTATGATCCTCTGACCCATACCAAAATATTATTTTGCAGATAGTGTTAGGGTCAGTGAAACGCAACGACGTTTATGTTCCTTTGACTCGTACAAAAAGTATGATATTGTAGTTACGTCAATCTTAACTTCGACACTACTAAGCTAGAGATAAAATTTTTGATCCTAAGATAGAGCGCAATTTTCAGACTATGGAAGTAGTCTAACTAATAAAAAGCAAAAAATTTAGTTATGTCATTCTGATTCTAAGTAGTGAATTATTTCCTTTAAGCTTAACAAATTATCACCCTCTGCTTTCAATATATTCAAGGATACTTGTAAAAAAATTTACAGAACCTTATTAAAACATCTCTATTGTCAGGGGAGATTTCTAATGTGGTCATGGAAATCAATATATAAAAAATCTGATGTGTTACACTCACATGACTTTCTCTACTCTTGTACAAACTATTTTTATAAACGCTTATTCTCCATATGCTTCATGTTTATCGACATGTCAATCTTATTGGTAATTTTCTTGTAGATGCAAGGGGAATATGGTAGGTTTTAAGTGATAGTCAAATATTTTAACGCTGGTTGCTATGTGGCGCATTACATTCTCTTTGCATGTCCAGGACATAAAAAAAATGAATAACAAATTTGAGAAAAAGTATAAGTATTGGAAAATTTAAGGGAATAACAAGCAATATCTCGAAAACGGTTCACTCAACAAAAGAAATGTATATGACATAAATTGTGTATTTTAACGCGATCTACATTTTTTGTGTAGTAAAATTTTGTCTATCTCTTATGGTTTACCAGTTATGCAAAAGTGGTTCACAATGAAGAATACTTTTGGAGACATTCCCAGAAAATTCGAGATATACATTTCATTTCTCATGACAATATCTTAAACATATGATATTTTAATCAAAATCGTTAGAGCCATTTTTGAGAAAATTAAAATTTTCGAAAAATGTTCCATGTATAGGGTAGTATGGGGTGGGGGGATTTTCTTGAAAACCTTTGTGTCACATCTCTGGAAGATACTGAACCTAAATACTAGGTTTGGTGTTTATCCGACTGTTCGTTTCTGAGTTATGCTGTTCACAGACACGCACGCACGCGCGCACACACACACACACACACACACACACACGCACGCACGCATGCACGTTTCCAAAAATGCTTTTTTGATTCAGGGTGTCTCAAAACATGTATTTCTGGTGAAATCTCGGTATCAAATTTTTGGGTGGAATGCAATACTTCCCCTACTTACTATACGTAGTAGAGAAAGTAAAAATAGTGTGAACCATGAGTTAGGCTCTGAAGGAATAATAAACAAACTTGATTGATCTATTACCTTCAGTATATCCTATAGGTTTCAATGGTTTGACTTCATGAGAGATCTCATACTGACATCACCATGAATACCATGCAAATCTTGAGAACTGCTCTAGTATGAAACTACCAAGGAGAGCAAGAATTTTGGGAGGTAAAAATGTGTGCTGGCAACATTGGAAGCATGAAACATTGTTGTTAAAGTGGCAGGTTGATGAAAGGAGAGAAACTTGCCAAGCACTTGATATCAGTGAAGTACATGCAATATCATTTAAAGCTTAAGTCTTACAATCCATTGCACGTTAATGAACTTAATACCGATATATATATAAATACCGTATTAGTTATTGTTTCCTTGCAAGATATAATTGCACACTGCAAAGTGACTTAAAGTTCACATAAATGTCAGCAAAATTAAATTAAATGGGGTTTTATTTATGGATGCACTTTAACTACTATGGACCTTCGCGTTCCATTCTATATTGGGCATGAAAGACCAGAAATTTTGGGCAGAGGTCTCTTTATCCGGCTTGAGGTTCTTTTACATGCCGTAAATCTATGACACTGGACCACTGGCCTTACTTCACTTCCGAAGGAAGCCATGCTAAGGAATGTCAGCATAACTACTAACGTGGTTACTAGCATTAAAGAAAGTAAGCATACCACCTACTTTTTGTTCACTCTATACCTTTTTGTGCAATAACTAGGAACTTATAAAAGTTTGTGCTACTTTATTGTGAAAAGCAGTGCTGTTTTTCCTAAAAACTAGTTGTATTGTTCCTCAAAAATGGGGTTTATGTTTCATGTTATCAGGACTTACTGCTATTAAATTGTCAAGTTGTCCTAAGAGAACAAAAATAATGTTACTTAATTTTGCCATATGGTCAGTGAACTTCATTCCACCAAGCGATGGCTGGACCCTTTTAGTAGCTGGAGGCACCTAGCAGGCATTGTCCATTACCTCTGTTGGTAGGGTGATAAGGAGGAGGGAATGGGAGCACCTACAGCTTTTTACCATGAGCTCTGAACCAAGCAGAGTCTTGGGGCCAGGCTAGTCAGAGAGGCTTACTTAAAATCACCACCCCAGTGCCAGAAATTGAACCATGGACCATCAGTACAGAGTGAAATCATTTAGATACCCTAGCATTCAGGGAAAATAATGTAGTAAACAGTTAAATAACTTAAATTCTTTTCAAAAAGATATTAACAATGAAGGGGGAATGGGACAGCTTACACTAATAGGTACAAATAAATTTTTTCCGAATGTATTGGATGTCCGAGTTCATGCTAGCACTACAAAGTTACAGTGAAACTTAGATTTTATGGTCCTTGAATTAACGTTTATTGTGATTTTACACCAACATTTTTTGGTCTGTACCAATAAATACATATGTGTGCAATGTTAAATTTGTGACGGTATTCTTTGTTAAGTTTGAAAGAATGCTACTGTTTATTTGCCGCATGTATAAAAGACAATTTGTCGCGGTCACTTTGTGTTATCTTTTACTGAGTGCCTATTATTGTATTTAATTTTGGGTTCACTGTCCTCCGGCTATCTATGATCTCTCGGTCAAGCACTTATCTTATACAGGTGTGTAAACGGAAAGGAGTTTTTATCCAAAGATAACATTGATGAAAGAATTTGTTTTACACTTTTTATTGTCTTAACACATTATTCACTTTCACCTATTAATCGTGACACTCGCCAAACTGAAACTGTTATAATAACTTCTTTACTGCACATTATTAATTCGCGTACTTCAACTTTTTGTGTAATTAACTTTACGACACTTGAGATTTTTCATAACTTTGCTACGCGTAACCTGCGAATCGATAAACTATGCTCTGTATTCACCATGACTGCTTTCGTTGAACTCAGCGATGTGTAATGCACAAATGTTTCCGATGGACTGGAGCCGACGTGTAATGTACAAATGTTTCCGATGGACTGGAGCCGACGTGTAATGTACAAATGTTTCCGATGGACTGGAGGAATCTGACTCTGACTGAGCCCTTTTTATAGTCCCACACCCCGATATGCCTAAAGATTATAACCGAGCTGCTATTGGTTAATAAAACGCGCCAACATTAGCGTCTATATTTATATCCAATGAAAATTATGAACACATATGCTCTAGGGAAAATGTTCCCGCAAATTCCTAAGAAAAACGCGCCAATATTACGTCATTTGCTTGTCTTTAATAATGATAAACAGCTCACCCCCTCGCTACATTATTGCACGCTATTATTGTCAGTTTCAGTAAGGCCGTATAAACCCACTTCTCGACAATGCTTACAATCAACAAACATCTCAAATCAATGTCACACAACAATGCATATTCACACTACAATCACTCTGACATTTACATAATTTGTGATACAGATTACTGCGTCAAATTTTGCCCAACATTAAGTTTTCCAGTTTTACATTTTCTGTGATTGTATGCCTCAAAAATGATTTTTTATGGCCAATATTTCTCTAAATTTTGTGTTTTGTTTTTATTATTTTTTTCTACTCTTGAGTCTAATAGTTGATTCTCGTAAGATCAAAATGGCAGACAGTTGTCTGTTAGAAAGCTTGAGAAGCATGGCTTTATAGGTTATGAACCAAATCAAGCCATTATTTGGCATGCTGGATGTATAAAAGCAATGAATATACAGAAGTATTACAGTTCAATACATTGCTGAAACCATATTAAACAATTGAAAATTATATTTGATTCTGATGTGAACCCCATTGAGTGTAGAAATATAGCTTAAGACAATTATCTTGCGGCGATGTATATGTCCGACAAGGCAGCCATGTATGAAGATGACGTTTAAATTTCTTTACACACAGCAATATATCCACGGTACATTTCATTGAAACCTTATTTCATTTATGTGATGTTCCCTATCCTATTAAATCTTCTGTTAACCCTGGAGTATAGAATTCCCTGGCCAAAACATATAACTGGCACAATTTGTCGTTCATCTCTCCAATGTCTCAAAACATGTCTACAGATGGCAGCAAGTTGTAACCATTGCCACTGGAAGTTACTTAGACCGACATCTGTCTTGCTTTGCTTCATCCACATATGTATTCCGATCTGTTTTGTGTTTGCTTTGAAGCTGTAAAGGTTGAAATCTGGTCTTTCCATGATCTGTTTTCTAAGGGTACTAATGACCTTGTAGTCGGGCTCCCTTAAACTTAAATCATCATTATCTAAAATTACTTTCGTTGTGACCCCCATTTTTCTCAGTCAAAAAGAAAATCTGAACTAGAGCCAAAGAACATTTTAAATGTATTAAATAGACAAATCTGCTGTGGCAAGTTTAGGCCTCTGGTAAAAGAATACGAAACATAAATATGAAACAGTTAATGAATTTCCAGATCTTACCATGTTGTTTTTAAAATTTCCAGAACACCAGGAATCATAACATGTAGGAATCTATCAACATTCTCTAGTTGCCAGATAAAATTATCTAAACAGGAAATGTTTTAGACATATGCTCGGATTAAAAAGCATAAGTGAAATGTTAATGTTTTTATCTCCTACTGAAAACGTGTATTCACTCTGAACGTTGATTCACTCTCTTGTTCACCCAAAGTACTGATTGATTATACATTTAAGTCAAAAGTTTCTGGTTTTAGTTATGAAACAAGTT
The DNA here is from genome assembly GCA_030765065.1 of Deroplatys truncata. Classification (NCBI taxonomy): domain Eukaryota; kingdom Metazoa; phylum Arthropoda; class Insecta; order Mantodea; family Mantidae; genus Deroplatys; species Deroplatys truncata. Next base: position 103,053,134 of record CM060985.1, read on the forward strand.
TTTAATTGGCAATAGGTTTAAAATAGCACAGTTATTAATAGTTTTTTTCTTGTACCTTTTTAGACACCAACAAATTTTCGACAAGTTGGAAATACAAAACCAGCTGCCACAATTACACCTCATAATGCAGCAGCTCCTGCAGGAGGAGAGAGTGCTACTGTTGCAAATGTAAATGCCAACACTAGTAGTAGTACAGGAACAGGGACAAATATGTCACATATGAATGCTGATACATCTCCACATCCAAATACTCAGCAGTACAATATAATGGGTCAGTCAAACCAACCATACAATAATCCACCTCCATATGATATGCAGCATTACAATTCTGGTAACCAGTATCATGGCTATCCAACAAATACACCATCACAATCCAACTATGATCCAAATTATATGAATAATAATTATCAATCTAGTGCAAATTCATACAATAACCAAAGTAATAATTATGGGGGAAACTCAAACTATTATCAAGCTCCTAACAGTGGGCCACCTAACCAACAAAACAGTTATGGTAGTGGCCAAGTTGGTTCCTACTATCAATCTGGTACAACAAGCAGTCATCCAGGAGAAGCATATCAAAACTCAGCTGCTGATACTAATCCTCAGTATTGGCAACAGCCGGGAAATACAAACTACTATGGAAGCAATCCAAATGGAAGCACAAACACAAATCAGTATTACGGAGGAACAGAAAATGGATCTTACAGCAATCCAAACTCTGGAGGTCAAGGAGAAAATAATTACTACATGCAAGCTCCCTATGGTGAATACAGCAGTAGGGATCAAAACATATATCATGGTATGAATCAGAATTATATGGGATCAATGGGCCAAAACGCAATGGATGCAACAAGAAATAATGGAGGATTATCAGAAAATCAAACTTCAAACAATACTACACAAGGCTCCCATATGAATTCACAGCAGAATCCCAACATGAATAATTCAATGCAATCTTCTGTAGGGATAAACAGCTCCCAGAATACTGCGGGAAGTCAGAACAATTTTGGAAGTTCCCATAATTCAGTAGGAAACATGATGGGAAACCAGAATCAAACACAGCAGCAAAGTAATATGATCAATCAGCAGAGTCATGCAGGTAGTGAAAAAAATCATATGGGAAATCAACAAAATCAAATGGGAACTTCGCAGTCCAGCACTGCAGGAAATCAGCACAATCAAGGAGGAAGTCATAATTCCATGTTGGATCAACAGAATCGTTCAGGAAACCAAATAGGTGCCTCACAGGCACCATTAGGATCTCTGCATGCCTCAATAGGTGCTCAAAACCAAATGAGTTCTGTTCAAAGCCACATGAATTCTCAACAGAATCAAATAGGATCTCATAATACTTTAAGTGTTCCAAAGAATACAGATAGATCACAGCAGAATTCTATGGCAACTCAGCAGAACTCAACTTCTCAACGTAGCCATATGACAACACAGCAGAACTCAGTGGGTTCTCAGCATAATCATATGTCCACTCAGCAAGGTTCTTTGGGACCACAGCATAATTCCTTGGTTGCCCAGCAGAATCCAACAGGATCACAGCATAATCTCATGGGAAACCAGCAAATAGGGTCTCAGAATAACACAGTGAGCTCCCAGCCAAATCAAAGTGGACATCAACATAATTCTGTGGGTACTCAACAGAACATGATGGGACCACAGCATAATGCAATGGGTACTCAGACTAATGGACCACAGCAGAGTCCTGTAGGAAATCAACAAAATCTAGCAGGATCTCAAAATACAGTGGCTTCTCAAAATAACCAGATGAGAACACAGCAGACCTCCATAGGAGCTCAGCACACTCCAATTGGGACCCAGACTCAATTGGAGAATAAACCAAATTCTATGGAATCTCAAAATTCAACAGGGTCCCAGCATAGTTCAGGCATGCAGTACAGTTCAATGGGAAGTCAGCAGTCTACAATGCTGGGTCAGCAAAATATGATAGGTGCACAGTCTACTATGGATATGCAACAAAATTTCATGGTAATGCCACAGAATGTTTTAGCAATGCAAGAAAATACAAGTGATTCTATGGGAAATCACCAGAATTTAATGGGGAACCAGAGAAATAGTATGACTAGCCAACAATTTCATATGGGAGGGCAAATAAATGCAGGACAACAGAATCAAATTGGAAATCAGCAGAATCCTGCAGGAAATCAGCAGACTGCAACAGGAGCACACCAGCACACTATTGGAAATCAACAGAGCCATTTGGGAAATCAAACTGTGATGTCAAATCAACAGAACTCAGCAGGAAGCCAACAGAACATGCTTGGTAGCCTACAGAATGTAATGTCAAACCAAAATCAAATTGGAAATCAACATAGTGGAATAACAAGCTCTCAAAATCAGCTGGCAAATCATCATGGTGCATTTGGAAGACAACAGAATTCAGTTGGTCAACAAAATCAAATGGTAAGCCAACATGGCATGATTGGAAGTCAACCAAGTCCACAAAGCTTAATGACAAACCAGCAAAACCAACAAAATTCCATAGGAGGTCCACAAAGTTCAGTGGGTACTCAGCAGAATTCAGTTGGAACTCAGCAGTCACTGATGGGAAGTTCTCAAAATTCTGCCAGCAATCAACAGAATATGATGGGAGGCTCGCAGAGTTCAGTGGGTCAGCAGAATTCAATAGGTACCCAGCAGAGTCTTGTGGGAAGCTCACAGAACTCTTTGGGGAGTCAGCAGAACTCAGTAGGAACTCAGAGCCAAATAGGAGGCCCACAAAATTCTATGGGAACTCAACAAAATTCATTAAGTTCTCACCAGAGTTTAATGGCAGGCTCACAGAATTCTTCTGCAAACCAACAAAATTCTGTAGGAACCCAGAGTCTAATGGGAAGCCCACAGAATTCAATGGGAACTCCAAACATAACAGGAGGCTCACAAAATTCAATGGGGACTCAACAGAGTCTCATGGGGGGCACACAGAATTCAGTTGGAAGCCAACAGACCTCAATAGGAACACAACAAAGCCTCTTGGGTAGCCCACAAAATTCATTGGTAAACCAGCAGAGTTCTATAAGTACGCAACAGAATCTCATGGGAGGTCCCCAGAATTCAATGGGAAGTCAGCAGAATTCAATAGGAACTCAGCAGAATCTAATAGGAGGCCCACAGAACTCAATGGCAAACCAGCAGGGTTCTGTAGGAACTCAGCAGAATTTGATGGGAAGCCAACAGAACTCAACAGGAAGCCAACAGAATTCAATAGGTACTCAGAGTCTAATGGGAGGACCACAGAATATACTGGGAAGCCAACAGAATTCAATAGGAACTCAGAATGTAATAGGAGGTCAACAGAATTCAATTGGAAACCAACAGAGTCTAATAGGAGGGCCTCAGAATTCCATGGTAAGCCAACAGAGTCTAATGGGAGCACCACAGAACTCCATGGGAAACCAGCAAAGTTCCTTAGCAACTCAGCAGAATCTGATGGGAGGCCAACAGAACTCAACAGGAAGCCAGCAGAATTCAGTAGGCAGTCAGAGTCTAATGGGAAATCCACAAAATCTGTTGGGAAGCCAACAGAATTCAATGGGAACTCAGAGTCTAATTGGAGGTCCACAGAATTCAATGGGAACACAGAGTTTAATGGGAGGCCCACAAAATTCAATGGGAAGCCAACAGAATTTAATGGGAAGCCCACAGAATTCAATAGGAAGCCAACAGAATTTAATGGGAAGCCCACCGAATTCAATGGGAAGCCAACAGAATTTAATGGGAAGCCCACAGAATTCAATGGGAAGTCAACAGAATTTAATGGGAGGCCCACAGAATTCAATGGGAAGCCAACAGAATTTAATGGTAAGCCAACAGAATTTAATGGGAAGCCCACAGAATTCAATGGGAAATCAACAGAATTTAATGGGAGGCCCACAGAATTCAATGGGAAGTCCACAAAATTCAATGGGAAACCAACAAAATTCCTTAGGAAATCAGCAAAACCTCATGGGAGGCCCACACAGCTCTGTGGGAAGTCAGCAAAATTCCATAGGAACTCAACAAAGCTTGATTGGAGGACCACAGAACTTAATTGGAACTCAGCAGAATTCAGTCAGTACTCAGCAGAGCTTAATGGGAAGTCAGAATTCTATAGGAATACAGCAGACTTTAATGGGAGGTCCACAGAATCCAATGGGAAGTCAACAAAGTCAGTCAGGAAATCAGCAGAATCAGTTAGGAAATCAACAGAATCAGTTAGGAAATCAACAGAGCCAAGGAGGAAGTCAACCAAATGCAATGGCAAATCAGCAAAATCAGATGACACAGCAGGCTCCAATGGGTGCTCCTTCAGTAGGGAGACAACAGAATTTAATGGGAGGCTCCCAGAATCAAATGGGAAGCCCACAAAATCAAATGGGAAGCCCACAAAACCAGTTGGGAACCCAACAAAATCCACAAAATCCTATGATGAACCAGCAGAACCATATGGGAGGGCCACTAGGAAATCAGCAAAACCAACAAAATCAAATGACTAGTCAATCAAATCAACTAATGGGACAACAAAATATCATGGGAACTCAACAAAACACTTTGGGATCCCAACAAAATCAACACAATCCTCTGACAGGACAGCAGAATTCAATGGGAGGGCAGCAGAGCTTGATTGGTGGTCATCAGAATTCGGTTGGAAGCTCACAAAATCATCTCCGAAATCAACAAAACATGCCAACAAGTCAACAGAATGGGATGGAAGGTCAACAAAATCAGATATTAGGCCATCAAAACATGATGGGAAATCAGCAGAACAACTTGTCACCTGAAAAGAATCAAATGGCATCACAACAAACCATGCTGCCAAATCAACCAAGTCCCATGGGAAATCAACAGTCTCAAATGGCAGGCCATCAAATTCAGATTAGTCAACAGAATATGAATATAGGACAGATGGGTGGTCAGCAGGGTCAAATGTCTAACCAGCAGAACATGATGAATGTCCAGCAAAGCCCCGTGACAAATCAGCAAAACTCTGTAGGAGCCCAGACACTGATAGGAAGTTCTCAGAACTCTGTGAAATCACAAAATTCATTGGGAACACCTCAGAATCCTTATCAAAATCAAATGGGAACTGGACAAAATGATGTGCAGCATTCCACAGGAAGTCAGTTTTCCATGGGTAATGCTCAAAACACATGTGATAATCAAAATTACTCTGAGATGATGTCCAAAAGAAATTCAAGTGAAAGTAGTATGCATACTTCATATGGTATGGGAACAGGGTACCTTCAGCAGAGTTGCAACAATGGTAGCCAAGTGCTACAGCAAGGAATGGGTACTGAAAACATTGCATCAAGGGATTTCAAGAAAATGAGTAATTGTGAACCCACAAACAATTACTATGCAAGCAGCTTGGGATTCATGAATGAAAATATTGGAAATATAGGCAACATAGAATCAAAAAGCCAGAGTACTAATATGATGACTATGGAATGCAGCAATAATGAGTCTAAATTATATGGCTCACAGCCACCATATCCCAGCAGATGGGATGGCTATGCAGCAGGAAATATTCATCAAAATGAAGATGGTCAAACAAAGGAATGTGGTACAAGGAAAGATGAAAGTTTAGGGCAGAATAAAGTGAAATGTGAAGGTGAAAGCAGATTGACTGTTGAAACAGGTAAAAATAATCCAAATGAGAATGATTTTAAACCAGCACTGCCACAACCACATCATTTGCAGGACACCAAATGCCTAAATGACATTAAACCAACAGAGCAACATTTTAAGGCTGGTCTTAATGCTGTGGAAACTGGAAATAATGGGGTTTCTGTACAAACAACTATCAAGACTGAAGAAAAAAATCTAACAAATGAATCTATGATGGAAAATAATTACAAAATATTTACTAAATCTGAAGTATCGGATGTTTCAATACAGATGAGAGGTGAAGGAATATCTCCAAATTCTCCTAAAGGTACAAGCAAGGATTGTGAAAAACTGAGTGACATGAAAGATGCAAAACAATGTGACAATGCAGAAGTTTCAGCCATGGAAAATGCTCAGGTGGAAAGCAAAGATGCTAGTTGTGGAACTTCCAATTATGATTGTCCCAAAGAAACCCATTTAAATGAAGGGAAGCAGCTTGTGGAACTGGGAACTGGCACAATGAGGAACTTAAGTGGAAAGGAAGATCCAGGAATTCCTTATGATTGGGTAAGTCTGCATTTTGTGTACTGTTTAAAATTTTTGTATGCATGATTTGCAATTTGGAATTTTCATTGATTGTAAATAAATAATTAATATGACATTTTGTTTACAGGCAACTGAACTTTTGAAGAATTACATGCCTGGATCTATTGAAAGTTCTGCAAAAATGGAAGTTTTGTTTTGCATTTTGGAGGAATCTATGGCCTTAGGTGACCGAATGCTTGTTTTCAGTCAATCTCTCTTCACTCTGAACCTCATAGAGGATTTTCTCCAGCGCAACAATTTACCTGGGAGGCAGGAAAAGTGGGCTCGCAATATTAACTATTATCGTAAGTACTTAAGTCATATATTTAAAGGAAATTCATAAAATTTAATTATATTGTGCTCCTATTGATGGCTCAAAGTATTGTTACAGCAACCATCATTTGTGCTTACTGAACAGTGGTTTATGATAAATTATCTTAGTCCAAGCTTTCCTTAGTGATGTCTATAGTTGTAGAAATTTGAAACCTTCAGAATCATTAACAGTTGTCAAAAAATGGCTATAAATGTACATTTAGATACTTCTATTGTTTCAAACTGAGATGAAAGTAACTTAGATAATATTTTAATTAGTAGGTATATGCATTAGAATTTAAACTTAAAGATAACCAAAAAGTCTGGTTGTAATTCTGTCATTAACTGAAATATATTACGGTAGAATTTATTATAATCAGTTAATATCAAATCTTAACTTAAAATTGCCCAAATTATAAAAAAAATTACTGTCATTGTCGATTTTGTTGGCCCGATCCCTGATATTTCTTTCTTCACAACACATTTAGCATGGCATGGATTTTCTTTTGGAAGGAGTATTTTTAAGGAATTTTGTCTCTACACAAAAAGCAAATATACCATGCTGTGCATGAAAGCTTGAAAAGATTACAAATATAGCAATTACTAGTTATAGCAATTACTTTTTTTGTTGGGAATTAATGGCTGAACTTAAATTGGCAGTGTTACCAGCTGCTAATTGTGATTGGCAGAGAACAAGTTTAATTGCTCAATAGTATTGCATTTGGTGCAACAGTGTTTTCTACAGCACACAGCTGTCACTGTTGATGGATTTGGGCATTCATATCTTAAATGAGTTCAATAAAAACACTTTTTTACTACATTTACATCATTCACTTTTAGTGAAGTTGTATCTCATACATGTTGCAATCTTCAGAACTCATTTGTCAGTCATCTGTTCCTTGTTATTGTTGCTGAGCCAGCACTGGCAGATAGGCTGTCACATTGACAGTTGCAGTCGAATTTTGTTACCACCAGTTAACATGGTAGGCAAATTTATATCCAAATTGTTCTGTATTTATTGAATGAAGTATAGTGAAGTGGTTAATAAGAAAAGGCTGATTTGACCCTTCACTCTACTTTAACTGAATTCCATTTCCATTTCAATAAATTCTTGTGTTTTTTCCAGTTTTTCTGCTTAGCACACTTTCCTTGTTTGCATAATTGTGCAGCATTCAAATTGAAGACCACACTGCTTCACTGCAGAAGAATTCTAGAAGGTGGTTATATACTTATAGTAACAGCAGTTACTCTGCTCACTCTGCCATTCCATGTACATTGCACAATTAGCAGTAACCAATCTCACTGGGTTCTTTGGATGCTGGCTTACCACATCTTTATATAGAGTGGATGTGAAGTAGATGTTCATCTTTAAATTATAGATAGAAGACATTGAGACCAAAAAGTCTCCATAACCTTTGTGCGTCTCCAAGCATTTCACAAAAATAAATAATTACAGCGTAATATTTAGCAACATGGCATGACTTAAATGCACCTGCATCACATACTGTGACAAGCTAGCTGTCAAATGAGTAAAAAAAAACAACTCTTGTTAAAAGGAAGGGACATGTGCATGAAGCTTGTACATTTTAAACATATTACCTTGATATTTTATTGCTAATTACTGAAAAAAGATTCTTTACCAAACACATGCCTTAAAGCAAAATAAATGTTTGAGTTAGATATTAACAAGCACTTTACATGGGAAAGTCATGAAACGTTGAATATATTGGTAACAAATCATTCTGAAAATGCCCTTGCCCTTAGATATGTGTGTTCTCTCTTATCTTCACATGTAGGATTGTTGTGAAAATTGAAAAAAACAGTTTTGCACATATGCTTCATCTGCCTCTAGTCTCTTACGAATAAATTCTCTGTCCTGATGTATTTTTACTTTCTCTATTACGTATAGCAAGTAGGGGAAGTATTGCATTCCACCCAAAAATTCGATAGAGATTTCACCGGAAACACATGCTTTGAGGTGCTCTGAATCCAAATAAACCATTTTTGGAAACGTGTGTGTGTGCGTGCGTGCGTAACATATGGAATTTCCATTAAACCTATGACATCTGAGAAATAGCTTTACTTGTCATCACTTACAGTACTCATGATTAAATATATATGTAAACAAAACCTTGTTTTGCACAATATCTCTATAAAAATACATTTTAATGGCAGCATAACTCAAAAACAAAAATCGGATAAATATAAAATATTTTCAAGAAAATCCCCTCACCTCAGACTACCGTTTACATGGAACATTTTTAAAAAATTTTGATTTTCTCAAAAATGGCTCTTAACGATTTTGATTAAAATATATGTTTAAGATATTTTTATGGTAAATGAAATGTATATCTTGAATTTTCTGGGAATGTCCCCAAAAGTTCTCTTCATTCTGAATGACTGTCGCACAACTGGTAACCATAAGAGATAGACACAATTTTATACATAGAAAATATAGATCTTGTTAAAACACACAATATATGTCACACACATCTTTTTACTTTCTCTACTACGTATAGTAAGTAGGGGAAGTATTGCATTCCACACAAAAATTTGATACCGAGATTACACCAGAAATACATGTTTTGAGGCCTCCTGAATCCAAAAAAAGCATTTTTGGAAACATGTCCGTGTGTGTGTCTGTGTGTGTGTGTGTGTGTGTGTGTGTGTGTGTGTGTGTCTGTGTGTGTGTGTGTGTCTGTGTGTGTGTGTGTGTGTCTGTGAACAGCATAACTCAAAAACGAACAGTCGGATAAACACCAAACTTAGTATTTAGGTTCAGTATCTTCCAGAGATGCGACACGAAGGTTTTCAAGAAAATCCCCCCACCCCAGACTACCCTTTACATGGAACATTTTTCGAAAATTTTAATTTTCTCAAAAATGTCTCTAACGATTTTGATTAAAATATCATATGTTTAAGATAATGTCATGAGAAATGAAATGTATATCTCGAATTTTCTGGGAATGTCTCCAAAAGTATTCTTCATTGTGAACGACTTTTGCATAACTGGTAAACCATAAGAGATAGACAAAATGTTACTACACAAAAAATGTAGATCGCGTTAAAATACACAACTTATGTCATATACATTTCTTTTGTTGAGTGAACCGTTTTCGAGATATTGCTTGTTATTTCCTTAAATTTTCCAATACTTATACTTTTTCTCAAATTCGTTATTCATTTTTTTGTCCTGGACATGCAAAGAGAATGGAATGCGCCACATAGCAACCAGCGTTAAAATATTTGACCATCGCTTAAAAGCTACCATATTCCCCTTGCATCTACAAGAAAATTACCAATAAGATTGACATCTCGATATCTCGATTAACATGAAGCATATGGAGAATAGGCGTTTGTAAAAATAGATTGTACAAGAGTAGAGAAAGTCATGTGAGTGTAACACATCAGATTTTTTTGTCCAGTGAACCATTTCCGAGATATTCCTTGTTCTTTGTTTGAATTTTTCTATACTTATGCTTTTTCTCAATGGGAATTCATTATTGTTTTTTAATGTCCTGGACTACAAAGAGAATGGAATGCTCCACATAGCAACCGCTCTTAAAAAATTTGACTATCGCTGAAAGCCTACCATATTCCCCTTACACCTACAAGAAAATTAGTAATAAGATAGTTTGTTCAAGAGTAGAGAAAGTCATGCAAGTGCAGCACATCAGATTTTTCATTAATGAATGTTATCTGTAGTTCAGAATTCCTATTAGTGTGGTAAGGCATGCATTTTGGAATGTTAATGCTTTTGTTTGCATTCCATTTAAAGTAAGAAGCTTAAGTTATGCAAGCCATTATTCATTTCCAGACTTTACTCTCTCGGCAGCAAACTTTTTTCTGCTTCAAAAATGTTTGGGTGGTGTTTGCATTCCTTCCACTCTTCTGGTGTAATGATTCATATTTCCTTTTCTGCATTCATTCTGAAGAGATCACCTGAAGAACCTGTTGTTGTTGGTCTAATGTGCAGGATTTTGATCCATCAATTTTTCGCTAGCTAGTCAATATAAATTGTGTATCTTCCCATCTGGTACAGCTTTCCTCAATTCTGGGCATTCTAGTAGCCTACCTCCTTGTAGTGTCCCCTGGGTAACTCTAATAGGCTACAACACCATGCAGAAGGAAAATAGAAAAATATGACCTGAAGAACCTTGTGTAATCAATTTAAATTCTAGCTGCATCTCATTCCTGGAAGATAATTTCCAAGTATTACTGATGTGCCCAAAACCTCTTAGTTGACATTCTTATGCTATACCCTGACTTAGTTTTTAATTCGTTTCAAACTGCAACTGCTGGGACTTGCTGAATTCCAAATACAAGCAGTGTGATGCAGGTTAGGGTTGAGTATTTTTTACATCAGATGCAGTACTTCATAAAAATTTTTATTTTGAGAAAACTTCAATGGGTAAACATGCGCATCTATTCACTTTCTTTTGAACTGTCCATGAGCTTGAGCATGCTTTTATACTAAAATATATTACAGATAATGTATGGTAAATGTTGCATACAAACCAAAGTTTTATGTCAAATCCGTTGCTCAAAGGAAAAAAAAAAGTTACTATAAATTCAGTGTAACATATGAAATTCCCATTAAACCTATGACATCTGAGAAATAGCTTTACTCGCCATCACTTACAGTAATCATGATTAAATATATATATTTAAATAAAACCTTGTTTTGCACAATATCTCTATAAAATACATTTTTAATGGCAACATAATGTAAAAATATATTATACTTTTTACTCTCAAAGAGGACACATTTACTAGGCGTTATTTTAATAGCCTGTCCAATCTCTATTGTTGTTCAAGACCTGGTTTAGCTGCTAGGCACTGAATCACTTCGTCGCCCTCTGGGAACATTTGTGTTTAGAGCCAAAGTTCTTCCAGTACCTAAGTTAAATTAAATTGAGTTTGTGTGTTTATGGGCGCTCTTTAACTACTATGGTCCTTAGTGTCCCATTCAATATTGGGCGTGAAAGACTGGAAATTTTGCTCAGAGACCTCTTTATCAGGCTTGAGGTTGTTTTACGTGCTGTAAATCTACGACACGGTACCACCAGCTTTACTTCCCTTCCAAAGGAAGCCATGCTAAGGATTTTTACATCCAAAAAAATCCATTGCCCTCTGCTGGGTTTGAACCCATGACCTTGGGAACTAGAGGCAGCATGGTACCACTAGTCCACAGAGGACAACCCAGCCACCTAAGTGATTATCCTTTTTATTCCTTGAGTCACTCTTATATTGTCATTAAAAATACTTTTTCATGGAGAAATTATGCAAAACAGCATTTTATTTAGCTGTATATTTAGATTGGATAGATGATTCCAATAATGTCTAGTAAATGTGTCCTCTGTGAGAGTATGAGGTGTAATATATTTCAGTTTTACGCTATTTTGCCATTAAAAATATTTTTTCGCAGAGATATTGTGCAAAACAGGGTTTTATTTGATACATTTAAACATGGTTATTATAGGTAATGACAAGTAAAAGCTATTGCTTAAATTTACATATTTATATGTGAATAATCTAGAATTGTGCACATAAAAGCGCATGTACCTGCATGTGCAAAAAGGTAAACAGATGCACCACCTCCTTGCTATACATACTCCACCTGGGCCAGTAGAATGCCTCCCAAAGCTGCGGTGATGGCACGAATGGAAGTAAGTGTACAATGTATGGAGCCAACTTCCTCTTAATTATTCCAGAGCCATCAATTAATTGTTGTGCTATCTTTAGATATCTCATTTCTCTGCTGCAAACTAAAGCCCCTGTAGTAATTGGTAGCAGTAGTGGATCTGGTAGTACAAAAGCCCCCATGTTTTTATAGGATGCACTGGTTTTTTTTAAGAAACCTATAAAATATTTTGTTCTCTTTTCAAGGAAATTGTATGTTTAAAACTGCAATTCATAAAAATCAAGTCAGGCTTTATCTATATAACCCAAAGTTTCAGAAGCTGCAAAATGAAGCAGAACAATTTTGCATGGCTTAACCTTTCTACAACAAAACTAATTTAAGAATTCTCCAAAGGTCTTTTAATTCTGTAACACTGAAGGCACATTAGAGTCATTCCATATCAAACCGAACACACACAAAACATCACTTTCTTGAATTTTCTGAATTTTAGCTTACGTGTTCCACACATAAAATAAATGGACACATATTTTTATATTTTACGGAAAATCAAATTTTTTAGGATTTACATTTTTCTTATACGCACACAACGTTACATAAGTCATTTACTCTTGGAATACAGAATGGTCAGGGATAAGGACAATACGTTGTTTTGTAGATAAAAACATTATGGTTTTCCTTATTAAAAATACTATTTATTTGGAATAAAAAAGCAGTCACATTTTAAAGTATAAATATTTTAAATTGTAATATATTTAACCCCATAATATAAAAATCTGGAAAAAATACAGAAGGAATCCGTGATATATTTTGTTTTAAACCTGTTAATATCAGGATTTGTTATTCCTTAGAAGTACGCTTTTAAACAGTTTATTTGTGTTAGAACGTAGAGTTTTAGAACATAGACTGATGACTGAGAGCTTCGCACTGCAGTAGCATGTCACACTGGCCGATGCATCATGCAGTACAAACATGATAGGCTATCACTTCCGGTGTAACTTAGCAACTAGAATCTGATATTCTATGAAGCCTCTCTTTGCTGTTACATTGTGAAGTTATTTTGTGTTCAGCTTTTTGCTTTAGAAGTTCATTTTTAGCTCTGTGTTTTCTGAAAGTGTATAATGAATGAACTGAAGAAACGTAGCTATGACTATTGCCTCAGTCCATTTAATATTTTCAAGCGTAACACAAAGCAGAAATCATTAAGCTTAGTTACCCACAATATGCTTACAAGATTAAAAATGGAGAACTGAGTGATGCATGTCAAAAAAAAATTCCCAAAGTGCCAACCACTGATAATAGTGATTTTGTGCTACAAAGTACCAATGCCGTGAATAATCCAGAAGTGGTTTTGAACATAGTGGCCATTTTAAGGCAAGATACAGCAATACGAAAGCAATCCTTACCTTAGAGCTAAATTCATTTATTCCATCAACCAGTAATGCAGTAATAACCAAATGGTATTCATTTGAACCTGAAAGGGAAGAAGTGTGCATTTAAATTGTAGTTAAGTTGCCTCCCATAGGATAAGATTGAAAGTTCGAATGTTTCTCAACTGTATGCCAAATTTAAGTTACATGTGAACAAACTAGTACAACTAAAGTGCTGTGAACAGCTGACAAGGCATCCAATGACAGACTGCTGCTGCTGTTGCTACTCTCCAGCCAACCTGCCTGGAATCCCACCACGCACCACTTTCTAAGTTATTTTCTTTAAAATTAACTATACAGAATCCCATCTTTGTTTTATGCAAATACATACAAAAAATTACAAGAAATTTATTTATAACTTTTATAGAAATTTAAATATGCAGGTTAATAGGTATATATAGTTTTTAAATGTTTGGATTTTAAAAATTGATGAAAATAATTCATTATATCAATTATAATAAATATTAAGTGAAAGATTACATATTAAGCTTTGCATTGCACTTTATAAAATAATTTTATCACTTATCACCTGTGAGATATTCTAATTTAAAGGTAGAGAGGTGTGCCGCTTTTCACAAGTTGGATTGTACAGTATTTTTTAAGATATTGCGACTTAAAACAAATAAGAATTTAAAACATAATTCACATTGTTTTTGTAATCCATGGGAAAAATTTGATGTGAATTGGAGACATGATAGTCAAATTTTGTGAAAATTTGTGCGACTTGATGTGGAATGACTCATTACCAAATATAGAAATAGCTCTTTGAGCATATTGATACATCTTACTGAAATTTTTTATAATGGATTGAATATGTATATTTTTGCTAATAAAGAAATGTCAGATACCATAGGATTGTTGTGATCACAGGCTTGGATGGCAGCACATCTGCATTGGAAAGGGAGAAGCTCATAAACGAATACAACTCAAATCCCAACATACACTTGTTCCTTGTTTCTACTAGAGCGGGTTCTCTAGGTATCAACTTGGTGGGAGCAAACCGTGTAGTTGTATTCGATGCTTCTTGGAACCCATGTCATGATACACAAGCAGTATGCAGGGTGTATAGGTAAGAAACTGCCTGTTTTATGTTGATCAGATTATAAATGCAGTTCATTACATTTTAATTGTTGGTTTTATTTGCATTTATTTTATGTAATTAATTTTTAAGAGATACAGAATTCTTTAGATTTGTTATGAAGTTTGTTTTATTAGATATACACCCTTTAATATACTGGATTATTCTAAGTTTTAGAAGGCTTTAAAGTGCACTAACTTTGAAATTAAACAAAGAAATCATATCAATCTATGCGTTCAGATTAATGGCTAGTCAGCTGAAAACATTTTGTATGTTACAATATGAGAAGCTGGAAAGTTGACTTAGACTTGAAAAGTTCAATGACAAAGCCAGGACTCAAACGACAGATCTTCAACATTGGATTTATTTAAGTCTGATTCAATTTTACAATGGCTGTTGTGAAACAATTATCACAACACAATTAATCCTAATAGTGGTTAATAGTGAAGCCAGATCAACAAGGTTTTTAAAGCACAGATTCATAAATGGGAGGTCTGTGGTTTAAATCTCGCCAGGGTCATCCTCCCTGACTGAGGTTTCTTCTTTTTTTTTTCCAGGTTTTCCTCAGCCATAACTGGCAAATGCTGGGGAGGGACCCTAAACTTGGCCTGTTTCCTTTCCCAATTATTATTTCATTTCATGTGTCACTGCCTGTGGTGCCCTAAGAAGTAAGAGTGTGCATTGAACATTTAAAAAACAAAAAGAAAGAGGAAAAAAAAACTATAAAGCCAAAACATTTGAAGTACTTGCAACATTGCAAGTCACATTTGAGGAATGATACCTCAAATTTGAGACTGCCTTGAAGGTTTACTGGTATGCTTGAATCAAATGAAAGGATTTAATGTGTTTATGGGTGTTTCGCTATGTTAGCTCTACCAGTAGAAGCATAGGGAGAGAAACCAAAGGTCGTGTTTTGAATCCTGGCTGTGGCAACGAAGTTTTAAAATCTGATTCAACTTTTCAACATAGTGCCTACACTGATGTGAAAGAATAATTATTATGTTATTTCAGGGAGAATAAGGAGCAAACCACCAGAGCATTTTTAGATGATGCCAGTTCAAGGACATAGTTTGCCTCTAGGGACAGTTTGTTTCTAAAGTTAATGAAAGTTTTCACACAGTAGAACAGTCATTTTTCCTCAGTTGATGAGAAAAATAAAAATGGTATTACAATAAGCACTGCAATTTGAATAGGGCATTTAAATATTTAGTTATTGTAATTATTACAAAAAGAGAAAATACTTCCTATCTTCATCCTCCTTTTCCTCCTCTTCTTTAAAGTAAAAGTTGATTCTCTGATATATACGCTGTCTTATATTTCTCATTACTATTGATTTTATCTTAATACTGTAAACACAACCGCATTTAAAAGTAACCTTAAGCTTCTCTCATAGAAAAATTTTGGTAACTTAAAATAAATTAATACTTTTTTTTAATTTGTTAGTTCTATTTACATCTTAAGTCATATCGATGGCTTTTGCCTTTGAAACAATTGCTCAATGCAGTGATGTTCACTGATTGTTTGTGTTAATCATTGGTTGTCTTTAAACACTCTCTCTCTCTCTCTCTCTCTCTCTCTCTCTCTCTCTCTCTCTCCCTTTCATACTTCCAGATTTTAGGGAAGACAGGTAATAATCCTTGCTGAAGAAAAATTCCCCACCCTCCAGTCTGGAATCGAACTTGGGACTAATATTTTGTGGAACAAAACCAGGATATCACTTCTAGCTTGTAGGTATAAAGTACAAGCATGTAGCATAAATTTGTGGAACATAATTCTCGTGTACCAATTTCAAGTAAATTTACTTGTAAAGCATGACATGTTTTTATGCAATTAGCTGCAGGTTCCCAGACTTAAAGTAAGTATTTCTTTCTTTTTTTTTGAGGAGCAGGAGGTAGTTAGGGTCATTGGTTTATATATTTGATTGTAAGCAATATTAAATAACCACTTTTGATGACCATCAATGGCAACCGCTATAACATGTGAACAGCAAACAAAATGACCGCCTGAATGCATTTTGATATTAATAAAATTTGAAAACCTATAAAATATCATTTAAAATACAGTGAGTTTACATTCATCACACATCAATCAGAATGTTATTATACCTGGTTTCTCTGGAAGGATGACTGGCAGCCTCCCACTTCCATGACACTGTTATACAACCATTTATACAGTAGAGACAGACCATAATTTGTTTCCTAGATAATGCTAAATAATATGAATATGTTGTGCTTATGTTTTGTTAAAAATGTGTTCAAAATGATCCCCCCCCCTGTGTCAATACAAGTCTAGCATCTGTTGAATGCTGACCAACTCCATACCAAGAGCCCGAGCCCAAAGGTTAAGCAGAAGGTAATTTTGAGCCGCCCTTCTAAATAAGAAGTTTATCCCTTTTGTTCATGGTTATCCTGACCTGCATCATTAAGCACAACAAATTTATGCAGTTAAAATATTGGAAAGCATGTCCTGGGTGCTGTCTTCTTATTTGTTGAGCATATGGGAATTTATTGCATAAGCTTTGTAAGCATTCCCTGCAGATTAATAATCACATGGATTTATATCTAGAGAGTGAGCTGGTCAGTGAATTATTCTGCCACAAAAACATGCAATGCGAGGCAGTGGTTTCCTTGGACTTCTTTCCAGGGCTCTCTAACTTTTTTTAATTATTCCTTAGAACTTTTTGGCTGTTTGATGCCTTTTTTTGAACATGAACCCGTTCTGTTTAAATTTTTCTAATCATAAATTGTGGATTTTCTGTGAATGGTGGCACAAGGGAGTTTCTATATAAATTCATGCTGACACTCCACATGCGTGACTTCATTTGAGCAAAACCTACAAACAATAATTATAAGGCAGTTCTGCTGTAAACACCATAATAACTACACATAGTAAACATGATCAACAAACACCTTCACTATATGCCAAATAATGATAGACTGAACTGCAAATGTCCTTACTCTCCTCTACTGTGTGAGCTAGGCTACTGCAGAGCAAGACCATTCAACCTGATACCTATTATGATGGTGGCCGCCAGTCACATAATTCAAGATAAAAGCTAGTATCTTATTAATTTCAAATTTTTAAACTCGCTAAATCACTTAGAACACTTGTGTATTGATTAGTTTGTGCAATGGTTAATCCTGAACACACACAAAAAAAAAAAAATTCAGGTTCTTTTTCATCTTTTCTTTGACTATAGCTATGTTGTTATTACTAAAATACTTAATTACTAAAAGTAATTACTAAAATTACTTGCATGGGCTATAAATTGCACAGGTATGGACAGAAGAAGCCATGCTTTGTGTATCGTCTTGTGATGGACAATTGCTTGGAGAAGAAGATATACGATCGTCAGATCAACAAACAGGGAATGGCAGATAGAGTTGTTGATGAGTGCAATCCAGATGCTCATTTATCCATCAAAGAGGTTACAAATCTTTGTTGGGATAATGAACAAGATTCAGAACCTAGGGATTTCAGTGCAGAGAAGGATAAATACATAGATGTTGTGATGCAGAAAGTGTTAGATAAATACAGTTCGCAGCTCTCCAAGGTAAGTCTCTTTAGCCATAAATGTTAT
Source organism: Deroplatys truncata (assembly GCA_030765065.1). Classification (NCBI taxonomy): domain Eukaryota; kingdom Metazoa; phylum Arthropoda; class Insecta; order Mantodea; family Mantidae; genus Deroplatys; species Deroplatys truncata. Next base: position 103,071,379 of record CM060985.1, read on the forward strand.
ACTATCTGCAGAATTGCAAATGTTGTTATGCTACTAGAAGCATGGAACAGCTGACCTCGTGGAGATTCTTCTCCTTTTCTCACTTTTTCATTTCTCACTCTATCCCCCTCCCTCTCCCATTTCCTTCTTTTACCATTACTCCCCTCTTCCTCTCCCCCCTCTGTCCCTCCCTCTCTGTCCCTCCCTCTCTTCCCTTTCTGCTCTCCCACTCACTCCCCTTCATAGTTTGCAGCCCCCTCCCCATCTCACTCGTTCTATGCATGCATGTGCAACTAATATGTCACATGATATTTTGAAAACCATTAATAAAACTGGAGTGTTAATAAGAATCAAAACTACTTGAATAGTAGATTTATGTAACGTGTCCTGCAGATAACATTTGTCACTGGCTTATCTTGAGTTTGATCATGCAAACAAACATGCACCATATTTTGGGTTATATCGTTTGTGATGCCATGTGGTAAATCCTTGTTTACATATGACCTAACTCAGTATAACAAGCTAAGTTAGTTGTATCATTCCATACAAATTTAATGTTTTTAAAAGCGAAATATCCAATTTTGTGTACATACTAGTGCATAAATAAATGAGCCAGTATTAAATTAGTATTGTCGATGATTTAATAGCTCAAAAAACAGTTTAATATAACTTATTCATTATATATGCTCTATTTGTTTTATGTTAAACTACGGGTAAAAAATTCAAGATAAGCCGAAAATTGTGGAGCAGTTTTATCCAAAAAGCCATTGGAGGCCATTCCATATACTGCTGAAGACAGAACTGAATCAAACCTTGTTGTTGATAAGAATTTTCTTTTTGTGCTAGGCTGTCTGACCCAAAGCGTATGTCAGACAGCCTATGATGTCACACCGTGTTATTAATAATTATTTTCTGCCAATTCAACACGTATAGAAAATAATGAGAATTGTGTTTCATTAATTTCAACTGTTATTTATATTAAATTGCTTCACCCTGTGATATGATTTTCAGGAACCATTTCAACATGAAAGTTTGCTTGTTGACCGCAAAGAAAAGAAGCTTTCTCAGGCAGAAAAGAGATTGGCCAAGCGTTCATATGAGCTTGAAAAGCAGGCTAACATTAATTACAGTCACCGACCACAGTATTCATACTATCCAAGTGGAACTGTAGGTGTTGGAGCAGCAGGAGTTCAAGGAACTGGACTGCAGATAAGGTCAGTTGTTACTTATTCTCTTAGACTAATATGGTTGCAGCATTTCTGCATCTAGGCACTAAGATATTGAATGATATGTAAGCCAGATTTCTATTCATGCAGAAGAAGTGTAAAACTTTTGAAATGTTGCATTTTTTTGGGTAGAGATTCTCTGCAGTGTGATCCATCAGGCAGGAAAAGAATCTATATTGGCCAGAATATTAGACAGCTTCAAATACAGAATGGCCTAGAGGCCACTGATCTTAGATTATAGTTTTAATCTCCCCATAGATTTCAAATTACTACCTTGCGTTTTTGCTAATGTAAGCAGTAGATGATGCATATCTACCTTTCACTGTTAATTTAGAGGCTTATTTTGATTACATTTATTTACCATTGTTGATGTGTGTTTAATGTTTTCTAAAGAAGAAAAATTTTGCCTTAAATACTGGTATAAATGCGGTTATCATTTATTGATTCAGGAATGGAATGACCACTTTGACACATTTCCATCAGTGCAGAAGGCAGTTCTATCATTTATACAAAGGTGTTGAAGAATACAGATCAATGTTGGACTACCATTTTACAAGCTATTGTACAAAGTCATAAAAAGTTTACTCACAGGTTTGCTCTTGAGCAGAATGTTTTCAGAACTTCTATCCAGAGCACTTCATACCATGTTTCATACTTGGCTATTAGAAGACGTCCTGATCACAAGCTTTATTCATGTTTACTGATCATGTCAACAGACAGATAGATATTGGTATGCAGAAAATCGTCATGTTCTTGAGAGACAGCTAAATCAACCTGGTGTCATCGCTTGGGGTGATATTTCATGTCATGGAAACCTGGGGTATTGCTATTTTGAAGGAACAGCAACTGCATAAAAGTACATACAAATAGCTGACTACCTATGCCATTGCAGGGTACAAAATAGCTACAAGGATTTCAACTCACTTTATTTTCAACATGATGGCACAGCACCACGATGATGATAGTGATAACTGATTAGCCTCTTAAAGAAGCCATGCATGCAGGCTCATTGTGCCTCATATTTTGGCATTACTCTGGTTCAATGGTCCATATGAAACGGACCACATCTTTGATATCTGTCCTTCTTATCTCCTCAGGTTCCAAAAAGAAGGACCCTAAGGATACTTACCTATACACAGCGAAGCTACAAGTTCTTGTGCAAGATCCATTATGCATAGATGTTTGTGCAGAGTGTCATGGCCTGTAAGATAGCTCACAACCCCTCTTAACTCTAGTCAAATTCAGGAGAAATTCACTCACTCTCCAGTCAGGCTTGGACATAAAATCATGGACCTGCCTGGCAGTGGTCTGCTTGCTCAGCTCTCAAGATGAACCCTCACTGTAAGCTAGGTTATTCACACTTGAGATTACTAGCAGACACTCTGCAAAAAGGCTCAGATCCAATAAAATCAAACCCCGATCCCCTCCTCACAAGAGTGTCTGTCATCTCATTACCTTTAATACCAGCATGCCCCGGTACCCAAAGAAGTGTAACTGGGCAGCTGGTATGTAGTCTATCCAACATCCTCAAGCATTGCCACACCAGCCTGTATATGGTTTTAACCGCCCTAAGGGCTTTCAAAGCTGCCATACCATCCAAGCAGATGTACACATTGCTCCTCCACATGACAGTGTAAATATGCATGCACAGGTTAAGATCGCAGACCTCAGCCTGAAAGACTGTGGCAAATCACCCAAGGGGAATGACAAGCTTGGTTCTAGGGCCATAGGCCTTAGACATCGTCCTGCCCCCTGCCTTCAAGAGAGACCTGTTCTCTGGGGCCCACTCCTCCCTGGAGGGTATTACCACAGGGTAGGATGGACTTACTGTGAGTGACTCACGAGATTGGCTTTGTCCTTGAACTGCAAGCGTGCAGTGGACTAAGGAGCTTCTTGCTTACGATGCAAATAGCTTAACACCAGCAGTTCAAAACGATTGTCAACAGGTGCAGTTCAAATAGTGTTTCACATGTATATGGTCATACATATAGGGTTTACATGTATGCAGGTTTTACAGGTTTACTTATTGAAAGTATGATCATAATTGTATTGTTTGATGCAGTAATATAATGACTACTGATGCTACTTCGCGTAATATTTATTGTTCCGGGAAAGAAAGGATATAAGCACCTTTGGAACAGGGTGTGAAACAATAGAGCGAGAGGGAAGAACAATACAGCGCTGGCTCAGGTTCGCTTACGTCAACCACAAGGACAGAGCTAAACTCCTGAGTCGCTGACAGTAGGTTATACCTAGTCCCATCAAATCCCCGATCATCTGGGTTATAGTTCACTTCTCCTGTAATCCAGAAAGGATCAATGAGTGCCCTTTGTGGGGGTAGCTTGAAACACTACCCCCCTACAGTCCAGAGGCGGTGCACACTTATCCTGGCTACCTCCTCCACAAACAAGTACAGAGGAGGAAGTCCACCAAAATCTCTAAGGCAGACTGAGGAGTTGTGTGCACCGCCCCTGTTATTATCATACATGCCAATCTTTGCAGCAAATCCAGCCCAGCAGCCACTACCTTCACCTGAAAAGCAGGCCACCAAACCAGTGCCACATAAGTTATTGACGGTCTAATAACCAAGGTGTATAGCCATTTGACCACCTGGGGTCTCAGGCCCCACCTCAGTCTATGGATCTTCGACAGGCCCACAAAGCATTGTAGGCCTTCTTAACTTTGTAATCTACATGCTTCTTCCAGCTCAGTCCAGCATCCACGATAACTCCTAGATACTTGACCGCTCCGGAAAGCTTCAATTTCTTCCCAAACAGCTGAGGCTCTACCAAACCTGGCAGCCTCCTCCTTGTGAATATCATTATTTTAGTCTTTCCAGATTATTAAAAGACAAGTCTGTTTCTGTACACCATTCCTCTAGAGCCCGTAAGAAACCCTGTATGAGCGAAACAGTGCTTGGGAATTTTCCACTTGCTACAAAGCATATGTCATCTGCATAGCCTTGAGCATGAAATCCTCCCCTGTTTAGTTTTCCAGCACTTCTTCTACCAACAGGGTAGGTGACAAAACTCCACCTTGTTGTCACCTTGGGGCACTGTTGTCCTCATGGATACACTCCCCTGGGTCGCCACAGCCTGCCGGCCTTCCGAGGAGGTCATGATACAGTCCATTAAAACCAGACTAACTCCCCTGCTCTCCAGACATTTCTGAATGGTACCTAAAGTCATATTATAGTATCCAGGAAAACTGCCATGGCGAGTTCTCCACAGTCCAGCACCCTCTCCAGCTTCACCACAAGCTGATGGAGCACCATATCCATGGATTCACCTGCCCAATAGGCATACTGATGAGGGTGAATGTGTGTGTCCACCAGTACCCTATCCCTCAAAAATCTATCTACAAGCCTTTCCAGAGCTGTTAGCAGAAAGCGTGCTAGACTGATGGGACGAAAATCCCTAGCCTGCGGTAGGATTGCCTATCCAGCTTAGGTATAAACACCACTTTGGCCTGTATCTAGAGGCAAAAAACATGCCTCATAGCCAGATGGGCCCCTGAATATTCTCATTAAGAGGTCTGAAATAATCTCCCAGCCCTCTTGAAGGAGAGCCGGGAAATCCCCATCACACCTTCGCTGTTATAGGGCTCAAACATATAAATGGCCCATTTTAGTTTTTTAACAGTAGTAATCTTGGTGGCCGCTGCCCGCCTTCCTGCGAAGGCTGGCGTACCTTCCTGAGTTTGATTCTTGATTCGTAATGCAAGTCTCCGGGAAGTGGGTCTCAAGCAACAGCCTCAAAATCTCCTCCTCAGACTGCGTCATAGCACTGGAGGGGTCCTCTATTGAGGTGAGCCAGGAGACTAGCAGTTTCTGCAGGCAAGCAGCGCTCGATGCTTCTGTACATTGTCACAGAGGAGCCTTCAAGATTCCTCAGAGGCCTTCCTGATTTCTTTTTTATAAATTCTTTGGGACTCCTTGTAGAGTTCCAAGTTGCTTGACACTATTGGCCTTATATGCATTGCATAGCCTTCGTGTCTTTTTTCCTGGTGGACCTTAAAAAAAGAATTCCACCTGGGTTTATCTTTAGCCCATACACCTTGTGTATGAGGGGGCAGTTTCTTTCATAGGAGGACACCAGAGTGTTCGTGAGAAACTCCACATATCCCTCCAGGTCCCTTCTAAAGGAGTCCTTAATTGGTTCCTGTACAGGCGATCCCCTTCCCTTTTCCTTCAAGACCAAAGTGTGTATGGCTGTGGTTGGACATGGAAGGTTCCAAACAAACCCTCAAGTATCCCAAAGTGCATGTGACGAGTCTAGGACCTTCTCCCTTCGATAATTAACAAAGATCGAAACATCCCCTTGATCAGCAATCTTGAGATCTATAGAACTCGGATACTCGAGCAACTTTTCCCCTCTACCATTCATATCCGTACTATCCCAAACACTATGGTGGGCATTGGAGTTACAACCAATCAGCAGACTGAGGTTCCTATCCTTGCAATAAATCACAAGGTCCTTGAACTCCTGAGGAGGTGGTGGTTCCTCGGAGTCACAAGGGAAATAGGCCAAGCAGACTACCACCTGAGTGGCATTCTGTCCTCCTCATACCTCACTAGGATGCTGTCGGTCTTTAGTAAGAAATCCCAGCAGAACTCTGGTATTACTGAGTCTTGTAATGACACATGCTCTAGGTTTTATTCAGATGAAGCGCTGAAGATGGTAAAATCTTTTATATTTAGTCCGATAATATGGTCCTGTCAAAGCCAGGGTTCTTGTATCATGAACGGCATCAATTTCGTACCTCACTACATTACTCAAAAGAACTCACGAGGCAGTAATACTATGTTGCAAGTTAGCCTGAATGAACGAAATCATCTTGATTTAACCTACCCCACTTATAACACTTCCCACGGAGTCAGGTTCTCCTAAGATCCCCAGGTCCTCTCTTGGGGTATCTAGGAGGTAGGACCTGCATCTCCACATCTTCGGAAGTCACACCTCATGAGTCTGTGTTCCCTACTGGGGCCCCAGCCTCCATGCTTGTAGTTATAACAATATGGTGTCCATAAGCTGAGCATCTGGTTTTAGATACAGGCCCTGCTTCTCAACTTTGGTATTAATGCTCTTGGGATCCCCTAATAAGGAACCCTCCGGTTTAATAGAACATGTATGTACCACAGTTCCCACGATTAGCTAGGGAAAACTCAGGTCCACCCAGACAGAACCCGTATGTCTGGATAAGACTATATACTCTGAGAGGTCATCAGGTATTGTGTCCATTATAGCGACACATCTTCCCATGTACCATGCATCCCATTGGCATGGATGCATAACACCTTAGGGTTTGGATGTTGGTTTGCGGTCTCCTATTTGTTATTTGGAGACAGGCCTATTCAGTGTGTCAGTAATTAACCGATGCTGCAGGTCAGGTGCTGGCTATCCACCACCTATCAATGCATCCAGTACCCGCTCATAGTCCAGCTTTAGGGACTTACGGGCTGTTAGGCCACTCCAGAGGCACCCCAGCTGCATAGTGCAACACCACACTATGTGGTATATATGTGAGACTATTGATGAGGTCGTCCTCCGTGGTGTAGTGGTTACCATGCTAGCCTCTAGTTCCCGAGGTTGCGGGTTCAAACCTGGTGGAGGACGGCACGTAAAAGAACCTCGAACCTGATAAAGAGGCCTCTGAGCAGAATTACCGATCTTTCATTCCCAATGTTGAATGAGATGCTAAGGACCACAGCAGTTAAAGAGTGTCCATAAATAAAACTCAATTTAATTTTTCTGTATTGATGAGATATTTGAAAGACGAGAGTCAATAGAAATGACAGGTTGCCAGATCTCACTCCAATGGAGTTTTTCATTTGGAAGTTAGTGAAAGATATCTATACTTAAAAATGAACATAATTGAGGACATAACTAATGCTTTTGAAGATGCAGGTTCAATAAAGTATAATTGTACCTTTCGATCCGTGTGTTTTCATATATTGTAAATGGACAGTAACTTTTGAACCATCCTGTATTGGCTTTTTTAATGGTTTTTAAAGAAACAAAATAAAACAACTGCTATATAGCCAATACATTTAGGATGAATAGGCTGGTATACATGATTTTACATTAACTTAAAACTCTTAAAGGAGCAGGCACAGGCTTGAAATATATTACTTCAGAAATAATGTAAGAGTAAACAGATGTAATAAACAACTAGAGTTACATGCTGGTGGGACTCAAGCAGTTTAGAATACACAGGAAATACAAAAGAGGAGTATGTTTGGGTGAAATTTTGGCACTTTTAGGGGCAGACTTCAGAAATAATGTAAGAGTAAACAGATGTAATAAACAACTAGAGTTACATGCTTCTGCAACTCAAGCAGTTTAGAATACACAGGAAATACAAAAGAGGAGAATGTTTGGGTGAAATTTTGGCACTTTTAGGGGCAGATGCAGTGGAATAAAGAAATGAAAGTTTAAGTACATAGCGTCTTAGTCACTAGTGTTGCTTTTTTATTTATTTATTTTTTGTTGCAAAAACTGCCCATACTAGATGAGGGTGTTGAGAAAGAAATGAGTGAAACAAACTAGTATATCTCTTAGTAAGAATGCATCCAAACATAAAGAAGCATTTCTAAAATCTAGTGATTTTGTTAGAGTGCTAATGACCTCAGCAGTTGCACGAGTAAATCCACACTACTAAAATCTATTGAAGATACACAATGGGAAAATTTTAGACTGGAAGCAGAGGTTCAAGAGGCACCAAAAACCAAACTTATCAAAATTGCCAACTTCATCATCCCCTTTTTGATAAGAGGAGAATATTTTTATAAATCTGACAAATGTTTGTCAACATTACTATTAAAGTGGAAAAATTGCTTCAGTGATGAAATCAATGATAGTATGGGCAAATATAGTTTCTAGTTTGCTTTTAAAAGAACTGAAACAATAGGATGTGAATTCATGAAACTTACTTGATTTGATTTTCCAAGAGAATTTCTGTGTACCTCATGAGAAGCATTCATATCTACACTGATCAGAAGAATATCTAAAAATTTTACATTGGTGGTAGGAACATTGTTATAATCAATTTTATGCAGGCATGTACATAAGAACTAAAATTTTAATTGTTTAAATTTAAACATAGTTACTTACATTTTTGTCTTAACTGTTTACCTTATGCAGAAGTTTCAAAGTTATATTTTTCTAAACTACAAGCTGAATTTTCTCACCTACTATTAATATTTCAAATCTCTATGAATTTCACCCCTTGTTGTGTAACACTCTGCGCAAGTTTGCTATGTTGTGTTGAAATAAATGTGTATATTTTCACTAGTTGCCTCTGTCATAAATTAAATTAACAAATTACAAATAAGTAATGAGCATGCCAGATGAGCAGGCAATGCCATAATCAGGAATTCAAATTTAGCCAATTGCTGTCCTCTTTTTGGGGTGCTCTAAAATGTGTGTACATTTGGGCATTTTGCCCTATTTTAACCATATATGTACTCTCAAAAGTAAACTCATTTCATCATACTGAATTTGCATTTAGTAACATGATTAGCCTATATACCTGCCAACCTTTACGATTTGCCCATAAAATTTACAGGAGTGGAGGTTTTTTATGACTTAATGGCAATGGATGCATATGATTTTTTGGGTTGATTCACCATGAACAAGGCAATAATTAATTTGCATTATATTGTAATTTTCTCATGGCAGTAATATAAGACTTCTTGCTAATTTAAGATTGCAGCCCAAATGTACCACGCTAATAATATACATTGCTATGATAGGCCTGAGCTTCTGTGCATCTTTCCTACACGATTTTCCCCCTTCACACTGGGTTGCAATAGAATCCTGTACATGCATCCTTTGTTTTGTGAGATATAAAATTTGATTGTGTCACAAATGACTTCTAAGTAACCACTGAACAATAAATGGGCAAATAAAAGATGAATTGTAAAGTCAACTCTCCCTTGTAAATTATTCATCTTATTTGCATTCTATGGCTGTGGGATACAAGTCTCACATATGTACTTTGTGACAGGATTTAGCTATAGTCCATGATATGAAGCTTGAAATATGAATTAGAAATTTGTGTATAGCATAAGAAGTGGTGTTCTTTGCTACTGTTTAATACCTATCTGTGGTACAAGGAAGAATTTCAGCATATGTAGCAGAAAGAAGCAGTACTACCAGGTCTTCAAGGATTCTTATAAAACAGAATTTCCATTTATTTTACATGGAATTTTTGTACATTTACTGCACTAAACATTATACGCATTCTAAATTTCGTGTCATTTTAAAGAAAAGTTTAATGGGTTAAGTAATGCTTCCTATTTTTTCTCTTAATTTTGAACAAAATTAAATGTCAATTACATAGCATGATAGCCACAACATTCATGCTTAATTTGTCACTTTTCAATGTAATTCCAGTCTTTTTCCACTGTTTTGGTCCATCTGGAAACAAGGATATGTATTCCAGCACAGTAAAAATCACAGTCTTTAATTTGAAGATTGAGAAGCTAGTAACAGTGATGTGTCATAATTTAAAATAAAGAGAGTTGGAAGTTGTTACCCTCATCTTCAAAGTTAATCCCACGATGAGCTTCCTTTAGTGGCCCAAATAGATGGAAATCTGATGGAGTTAAGTCAGGGCCATATGGCGAATGGGGCAAGAGTTCCCATCTAATTTGCGCAGTCTTAGAGTGGTGCAAAGACTGGTGTGTGGTCTTGCATTGTCATGCAAAAGAAGAACATCTGCCATAGCTATCGATGGGCGAACTCATCAAAGGCATATTTTAAGCTTCTTGAGGGTGCTGATGTACTGGACAGAATTTATTGTGCATCCCTGAGGCAAAAATTCAACCAGAATGATACCCTGCTCATCCCAAAACACTGTCGCTATAACTTTCCCTTCACATCACACAGTTTTTAATTTTTTGTTCCTCGGCGAGGATGTGTGATGCCATTCCATTGACATCCTCTTCAATTCAGGTTCAAAAAAATCAACACAAGTCTCGTCTTTTTTAGCCAAGAATGCCTCTCCTTCCACATTGAAGTGCTGCAAGGGATTGGAGGCTGTTGTTTTTCTTGTCTCTTTATTGTGGTCGGTTAATGTTCTTGGTACCCATTGTGCACAAACTTTTGGGTACCCCAGTTTTCCAATAATCTCCATCACACTGCCTTTACCAATGGAGAGCATGAGTCACAATTCATCTGTTGTTACCTGGCAGTCTTCATGAATGATCTCGTCAACTTGCTGATAGTTGCTGGCCTGCCACTCTGTTTCATCAACCAATGAAGTTTGTCCTTCAGCTTATCTACACCAACGAACCCATCGTCTAACAGTGCTGACATCTACTGTGACATCCCCATAAACATTTTTCAGCCTTTCATGAATGCAAATGGGTATTTCACCTTCTGCATTCAAGAATTCTATCACAGAACACTGCCTGATAGGTACACTGATGTCTGCCATTTTATAACAGACTGCAGTGCTGCCACCTGTTAACTTGAGAAACTGTTATTGCAGTGGATTGCAGTAGAAGGTTTGAGAAATCACGCCAAATTCAAATCTTTTACATAACTATTGTATTTAAGGATAAAAAAAAATAAGTGACATTACTTTCTGACTAACCCTTGTATGAGCCCAGTTTTGACTTTAAACTCTTGTTAGATTAAAAATTTTGAGTGCTGTACAAATTCATTGTATATTTTATATTATAATTTACCATTTGTCCTATCTAATGATAGACAGCTCTGCCACAATTTTAAATCATAATATCAAGTTTACAATAAAAGTGCATTACGAAGATATCACAGGTTGTCTGTGAACCATTGCATGATTTGAAGGAAAAGACCTGTGGTATCTGATCCATAACAGACGTATACATTGTGTTCCCTTCTCAGGGCGATTAGAACTGATGGTACTGGTGGAGTGATGCCTAAACCAGTAGCCAGTGTTCGGCCAATGCAGGCAGAATTGAGTCAACAATTAGAACGTGGCCAAGCCAATCGTTCCACTGTCACAACCATCAACACACCTGGAAGATCAAGATGGATACCAGCAGAAGTGTGGCAACGACAAGGCATGTCAGCTCAAGAGATGACCCTGCCGCTAGGTAAGCTTTGGAAGTTTCTTGGTTCACTGATCAGATTGAAAATTTAATATACTCTTGAGTTTTGGATAATAGTAGTGCATCTTATCATAGGAAATCTGTTGTCTTGTGATTTACAATGGCAGCTGCCTTTACTAAGTTGGCATTTTTTTATTTATTTATTTATTTGAGAAGATTCCCTGACCTTGTTTTGGGAACATTACGTTACAGTGTGGATGTGTTACAATTTAATAAACATTACACATTAACTGAATCTAAACAAAAATTCTATGAATTATTCGTGTATCACATCAAAACTGCAAGACTATAAAACATGACAACACCATTATGCAGTCCAATCTCTTGATATTTGAAGCATGTCCACTAATACAGCATTAGCAAATAGCAGCAGTATGTGTTGCCTCATATGGACAGTACATCTCACTGCTGGTAAAACTCTTAATTGCAATATCATGTGCGCACATGCATATTTCAGAGCAATAAGTAGTTAGGTTACAAGCCAACATTTTCCTGAACAAGTACAAAAAAGAATTATATTTTTACACCCAATGGTTCATCATTAATTTATAGTTATCTTTTGTGATGTTTAAATGGAGACTTTTATTTTCAGTTATGCTTGTACTAATAATAAATCCATTGCTGTCATAGTTATTTTATATATTGTTGTGTCATAAACATAATTATCACTTAATAATGTGCAATTCTCCAAGTTCAAAATAAATTTATAAATAGTTATCCTACGAGGTTTTGTAATAGAGCTACAAACTCATCATAAAAATCCTTTCAAAGCCTCTGATGTAGCTCTACAAAATCATACATACATTTTTTTTTAATAAATGTCATCTATGATTGTATTTCACAGAATAATACCATTGGAAAACCAATTATTAAATACAGTTTAATGGTTATTATGCTTGCTTATGTATAATGTCGAATCCTAGAACCAAGCACATATCCATTACATGAGAAGAGCATGTTGTATGTTTTACAACATTCAACACCTTGTTACTTGGAATCCACTAAAAAATAAATTAAAAAAAAAAAGCTAAATAAAGAATAACTCAACTGTGAACTTGAAGCAAAGAATCAGCAACTGTCATCACATTCTCGAGGAAGCATCAACAATGGAATCATTGCACCTTTGACGCGATAGCTCAAGGTTAAAACATTGACGAAGCAAAAATACTGCTGGTGTACTTTTTATAGCATGCTTGCTGGAAGACTGCAAATTCAGTTACAGCGTACTCAGTTCTTACAGTGATAGGCATTGTCCTAGTGTTTATAAAGTTAATGCTTTCATGAAAATGTCGCTTAGTAAACCCAGTAGTACCAATGAATATAGTAGTAAGACTACAGCGTTTGTCTTCTATATGTATAATTTCTTTAAATAATATGCCAACGAACAAAACTGGAAAAATCTTAACTTCTAAAATGTCAAGAACTTACGGCTAAGGCATGCTCATTAAGTACATCAACTGTTTTACGTGTGTGTAGGGAAGCGAAAAAGGTGCACGTAGAGGGAGCCACCAAATTGTTTACATTGCCGAGAAAGCATATACGCTTACCTAAGAGAGTGACAAAACCTGGACGATTTCGAAAAAGATGTACAGCGCAGTGCTTTTTAATTTTATGGTAAACATGGTATTGAGGATATGCCATTAGCTGTGCCCTTGAATAACAAAGGTTGCATAGAAAAGTATGGTTTTTATTTCTCTATTTTTGTATTACATTTCCATTATTGTCTCTCTTCTTGTTTTCTTGTAGTTTTTAAGTGAACATTGCAATGGCATTTATAACAAATGCATAACGTTCTGACAAATGAAGTGAAGTTTGGCAACCGCATGGTCACTCCGTATTGGTTGTCATGAAACGTCAAGAGATTTGGACCACACGGTAATAACAATGAAGAATTAATTATAAAACTTGCTATTACTAATAAAGAAAGCAAGAATAGACACATTTAAGGATTATACATAAAAAAAGAAATACATTGAAATAAATAACTGGGCATGTTTAAAAAATTATTAGCTTACCACCATCAGCCATCAATGTTTTTTTTCATCAGATATACATGCAAATTCACCAATTGTAATAAACACTTTTGGGAATATATGCAGAGAAGTAGCTGCATTTTTAAAACGTCTTTGCTCTGGACATTTCAGAATATCTACTTTCTTGCCGGCAGATTCAGGTGCTGATCAGAGTAGTATTAAGCAATATGGGGGATAGAAATCTTCCAATAGTTGTTGAGGGATACAAGAAAATTCTGTTGAAAATAGAAGAAAATTGCTTGCCAGATTCTATCAAACCATTCAAGTGATATTTTATCAAACGTGAATAGCATTTCAAGGGATATTTCGGATGTAGTTCATTGCAAGAAGCTGTTGATCTCTTGGATGCAAGAAATTAAGGTAGTTGTACCATTAACATCACAATTTCCCAAATAAATAGAATGTATGTTATTTTCCTTAACAAAATATATCTATTTTTAAGGTTATGTATTGTTCACCAGTTATTAGAAAAAGTTGAAAGTAATTTACTTTTATAACTTCCAACTCTACTGTCAACCATTAAAAAAAACCTATTAACTAAAGCTGTTTGAAAAAGAATATTCTAAATATATTGATTTCCATTCTTTGGGTTTAAAATAACTTTTTATTGTAAATGTCCATCTTCTGGTACAGACCGATTTTTCATCATGACAAGGCAGAAATGAAGAGGAGGAGAAGGTAGTTTAGGCTGGGAGGAGAATGTCTGGCATTATTCCCCTTGCGTGGAACAACCACTTAATCAGAACACACGGTGAGTCAACTTATCTCGTGTTGTGTACACACCTGTTGCTCTGTTACAACTGAACCAACACCCCTCCCAGAAGATAAATGGACTTGTCCAACTACTGCGCTTACAGATAAGCCTGTCACAACAAAATAATTGCACTGTACATCAGGTTGAAGCAAAATCAATTGCTAAGATAAATAGTTTGAAGATGTATTGATTTTGGTGTTTTCTTATTTCATGAATATTTCTTAACTGCTTGTTCACAGATGTTGTAATACCTACAAATTCACCAGACCGGGCATCAATTGTCTTAAAGGCAGGACAGCGTGTTATGGTATTGAAGAGTCCCAAAGGAATATACATGCAACTGGAAAATGGCAAGATCATTGCCATTCGCACTGCTTTTAAAGTTGGAGGAGCAGCAGGAAAAGGAGCAGCTCAGCATCAGGAATGTAAAACCACTCCAGAAAAACCCGAAATAAATTCAGCTGAATTTAAGAAAGGTAGGTCTCGGCTTTTAGTTATTCTGGAACAATACCTTCTTGCTTAATTTTGAGCAACTCCTAGGTAAATATATATAATTAATAATAGAGCAGGAATTGAAGAATCACTTTTTATATGAATGGCATAATTTATAATGAATATATGTGAATTTTTTATTGGTGGAGAAAGTTGTTTGAGTATGCAACACATTGTTTTCTTTGTTAATATTACCATTTTCAACATATTTAGTATTGTACATTGAAGTTATCCAGGTTAAAATTCACTATGGCCACTGTGCTGAACTTAAAAAATGAACAATTTTCTCTGTCTCTCCTCACAGATTTGTGATATAAATAGCAGAATATTGTTTCTGCATGTTGCATTTAACCAAATTTGCAAAATTTTAAACAATTTTTAAACAGAAACTTATCCTGATTAATGTAAAGCGCATGTAAGGATCACTTTTTGTATGATTAAGTACTATAAAAGGGAAATCTATGAAATGATAGTGGTAAATAGTCATAGTGCTTCACATAAGATTTTTTTTTTAGACAGCATGGCTTAAAAGTAGAACTTCTAACAGAGCACACGAGCTAAAAGCTTTGGATTATCACACTACTTTTACCTATTATATCATAATCTACTATTTTAAAAACATCAGGCATTACAGTCAGTGTGTTGATTCTTTCTTCCACTGTTCACACTTTTACCTCATTTCTTTTGCATTTGACCACTTCATATGAAATGTTTTGGTATGTTTTTGTCATGGCTACATGGCTATCTACCCAGACTCAAGTGGAATGATGAATGTTGTAATACCAATATTTTACAATTCCCATAATGCATGCCTCCCATGATTTTATTAGCTTCATTGGTTTGCTGTTTTTAAAACAAATGAAATGAATGTTGATCTTTTATTTTCTCAGATACCCCTGTTGCTCCAGCTATCACACGTACATCCACTGCCACTACTAAAGTCAGCAATGTACTTCCATTCAAGAACAATTCTGCAATTACTATAATACCAAAGACTGTAACACCTCAACAAAGAGGCCCAGGAAAGCCTGTAGGTAGGATGGGTTGTGGCAGGCTTGATGGAGGCTTGATCAAACAAGATGTGACAGTGAAACCATGGAGTTCTCGCGGTAGTGATTCTGTCACAGTGGGCTTGGTGGGCAATAAAACTGCTGGAATGCAACAGCCCATGGCCCAGGCAAGACCCTACTTTCATCGTTCAATTCCTGGTGCAGTGCCAGGTAAATATTTTTTGCATATTTTCAGGAATTTAGTGATATTATGCCTTTTGTAGCTTAGTTTTTGCCATATATTTTTTTGTTGCTTCTGGAATTTGTTTCTTTGAAAACATATTTCTGTAGGAGATTTCAAACGCCTTTTCAGGAATTAAATCCTACTAAAATTGTAGTTTTAATAGCTTTATAGGCATCACTGATATTTCTTAGTTTTACCCAAGTCACTGGGTGATGTAATTAAGTGGATTCCATCTTTCAAATAACCCAAAAAGATAAAAGTATAACACCTTACGAGTTGCTAATCTTTTGAAGCAAATGAAATAATGTGAAAGAAGAATTCAAGGTAAATGTCATATAATAACAAATATTAACTTAAATGTTAGTAACAGTGAAGTAGTAGAATCAAATAAAACTCTATAACATCCACTCAGTTACTGAAAATTCAGGATATTCATGAGTGTACACCAACTGTCAGGAACACCTATATGCAGGTAAACTTGCTGAGATCACATGTCGGAATATCAAAATGATTTGCTTTTTCTTGGTTTTATAATGCATATTTTTCTATGTGGAAAGCTCTGCTGAATTTTTAAGCTGGTTTAGCAATCTTGTTCCCTGCTTTATTTCACACTTGCATGACCTAAAGTTTATGGCGGCATGAACACATTTAAAAGGCATTTTAAAACACATTTTAGAGATATGGTTCTTGTCTTGTACACAGTGAGTCCAGGCTTGATTCCTGGACTTGCTGTATAAGTTTGTATGTGGTACATGTTAAATCTGTTTAAAACAGTTCATTACATATAGTGATAAAACCAGTCTTGAAATTCCCTAAATATAGAATAGAAAGAAAATTTATTTCATTCTTCATACGAGGTGTGATAAAAAATAAAGGGACTTCTTTAATTTCACAAGCTTTATACTTCCAATGTTCAAAACTTTTGTTTCATCTTGTTGGTACACATCTTCCTGATGTATGTTTGCATTTTCAGCCGTTTTGAATATTTAGTTTATTGATGACAGTCAAAAAAGTTATATGTGTTTTTGAGTGCTTAGCAAATTTTTACTTTTGAAAAAGATGGATCAAAGAATTGGCATTAAATTTTGTTTGAAAAACGGAATAAAGTGCAGCACCACATTCGAAATGTAGACTGTGGCTTTTGGCAAATCTACCATGAGCAAGACAAGAGTTTACGAGTAAATATTTCAAAGAGGGTCGAGAAGACATTGAAGATGACTGCCCTAGCACATTACTGATGACAATGTGGAAGAAGTAAAGAAAATGGTTCTGGAAAATCGCCAAATCACCATCAGAGAGTTGCTGATGATGTCGGCATATAATAATAAAATAAAATGTTTTATTGTTCCATAGACTTCATACAAGTTTCAGACATTGTCATGGAATCTACATTTATATCCTTTGGCTCGTGCCAAGCAATTTTTTCGGATGCTTTGGGCATGAAACGTGTAGCAGCAAAGTTTGTTCCCAAATTGTTGAATTTCGACCAAAAAGACGTCGGTGTAGAATTGCTGAATGAAGTCAAAAAGATCCAGAACTTATAAAGAAAGTTATAATAGGTGACGAAACATGGGTATAGGGGTATAACGTCGAAACTAAGGCCCAATCGTCCAAAAATTAATATTCAAGAAATATTTTATTTAACAAAATTCAATTGAATAAGAAAATATTTAAGTGAAGCTTCTGTTAAAAATATATTTTTTCTGGAAGAAAGAAGAGGAATAAAACAGAAATCACTAATAAGAATTTTAATAATGAATTTGGAAAAGCTTTACAGAATCAAATTAAATGGAAACTGCCTGAAGAACCAAGACCAAAAGAAAATTTGACAAGTTTGATCACATGTGAAGGTTCTTCTCACTGTTTTCTTTGATTACAATGGATAGTGCATCAGGAGTTCCCGCCGTTTGGTCGTATGGTCAATAATGAATACTACTTGGAAGTTATGCGCCATTTGCATGTAGCAATCCGAAGAAAACGACCAAAATTGTGGCAAAAGCACCCATGGAAATTACATCACGATAATGCACCCGCTCACACCTCAATGCTTGTTCGTGACTTTTTGGCAAAAAATAAAACCGTTATGCTACCTCAGCCATCGTATTTGCCGGACATGGCCCCCTGCAACTTCTTTCTATTCCCGAGGCTGAAGATAACCATGAAAGGACAACCATTGTTGAGATAAAAACAGAATCGCTGAAGGAGCTGAACACCATAACAAAAGTTAAGTTCCAGAAGTGCTTCCAAGATTGGAAAAAGTGCTGGCACAAGTGTGTTATATCTGAGGGGAGTACCTTGAAGGGGACAAAGTAGATGTTGATAATCAAATAAAAATTCTTTAAGCAAAACAAAAATTCCCATTACTTTTTGATCGCACCTCGTACATAAAGTATAATGAATCAAAGTTCATGTAATGTGATGCTGTGATTCACCAGCTGTTGGCAACACCTTTTGGTTCTTCACATGGCCTTAATGCTTTATGTCCCCAAGTTCATTTCTACATTCATTTCATTAATTCATTCATCATCTTGATCTAACAATGGTGGACTAGGGGAATAAGAAAGAAAGACCAGAAAAAACACTTAGGGCAGTGTGCATCCTGCAAATTACTTCAGAAGTAATGTTTACTAAAGAAGCCCGTACTATGGAAGTAGGTTACTACAAGAGCAGTTTACTTCGGAAGTAATTGAGAGCTCAATTACAATTTATTCTTTTAGTTACAACTATGAAAATAAGAGCTCATTACTCAAGGAGTATTGTTTTGTTTGCACGATATACTTGAAGCGATCATGGATGAGGTTATGTGTGATAGGAAGAGCGGGGTAAACGTTAGTGAAAGAGGTAAATGTTTGTTGGTAGAGATAATTTAAATCCATTTAAACAATATAGACTGCAAAAATACATTATGTGAAGATGCCAGAAGAGAAATGTCTGAAAAGTTGTGATGGATGAGTTTAATGCTTCGAGCAACAGAAACATGCTGAAAAGCAGCTTAAAATTCTTTGGAAACAATGTTCCTAATCATATTTACATCGCAGATCAGTTGTATGCAAAGGTGAAGAAGAGTTGCCTTTTATTTTCAATATACAATTGCATTTTGGGTGATACAGCTGAATTCATTCAAAATAAATTCTCCAAGCAGATTCAAAGGGAATGCAAAGGATTCTTTCCTAATACCGAAATGTTCCTTGAACACACACACACACTCTCTCTCTCTCTCTCTCTCTCTCTCTCTCTCTCTCTCTCTCCCCCCTCTCCCCCTCTCCCCCTCTCCCTCCCTCTCTCTCTCCCTTTCTCCCTCCCTCTCTCTCAAGTATCATATATATCTTACCTTACCCATACTATATGCACTGTCGATTCCTGTTTGTTTTCGTCGAGATCATCAATTTAATCATAGTAATGTGTTTTTCAAGAGCATCAACGTAATATAAGTAATCCATGAACATGTCAAAATATTTTTCTCCAAAAATCATAAGGTACTGTAGTTCAATCAACAGGTGAGTTACTCCAAGTCATAATTGCAAATTCTAACTTATATTAGTGGTCTATTTACTTCCATAGTAACATATTATATGACGGTGCTTTCTGGCATCTTGTGTAGTAATTTACTCCGGGAGTATCTGAAAGAAGTGAAGCACTTCGAAAATAGTTTACTTTCATATGAAAGTTGTGGAGTGTTGACTTTAATAGTAGTTTATACGGAAGTAGGGCTTAATCTAGGTTGGTGCTTGCCGCCCTTAGTTTGTTGAGTAATATGTTTTACAGAAGCATTACGGGCTGGTTGACAATAACCGAGAGAGAAAACCAGAACAAGAACACAAAGTTTAAATAAATCTATTATAATGTGAGCATTCACAATTAACAGCAAGCTCTCCTGAGAATGGGAAAGAAGACTTGATCTGTTGTTCTCGTTCACAGGCGTGGCATATTTGATCCATATTGTACATATTTAGACTCTTAACTGTAGAGTTTATTCAAGGTGAACCTGACAATAAACCACCCTAGAGCTCTCTAGCCACAAGCGAAAATGAAAGTGGAAAAAATTCCAGCAAACGAGTGTCCGGATCACATATACTGACTCCCTCAGATCCATTGAGTGTTGGTTCTAACAAGAGCATCATTTCCAGATTGTGTATATGCGACTTAAAACTGGCTTTTGTCTCAAAAAAATACAAAATAACAAAATCCTGTAGAAATTAACAAAGAATAACAACAAAAATAATTTTAATATAATGAATGAATGAATGTTGGTACAACTGGAGGAACTGGAAATAGTAATGTATCTGCATTTAGAAAATGTTTATTCTAATTTATTTTGGCATTGGCTAACCTGCATTATTTTGGCATAATTGAATGCAGGTGAAAAATATTGGTCAGCTACAAACAAATTATGTTTCAATGTGCAAAATCGATATTCCAGTTTGCCATCATTAAGGCCATGATATGCATTCCCGTTTGTGTTCTCATGGTACTGTGCACCAAAATGTTTTATGATGTTTTGCTTCCTGTTCTTGAGTTATTGTGAACCAAGCCTTAAAGAGAGGTTATTAAACAACACTTTAGCCACTGCTGCAATGCAGGGATCAATGACCACAGATTCTAAAATATTGAGTCAAGCTATTTAGCTGAGCATTATCATTGCTTCTCACTTTTTAAGGCAAATATCAGATAGCTTTGCTGCTGTTTAGCTATCTAAGCATATATCTCCATTCATTTATCCAACCATTTCCTCATCTGGTATGTCCTGCCTGGTTAAAGGAAAATAAACTAGAAAACAACACTTACTAAATATTATAAGTTCTGAAATAAAGGATTTTCACCTACAGTAAATATCCAGATTTTATTTGGGATTGTATAAGGGTTACCCAAATAAAATGAGACTCATGTTAATCTCTGCAATGGTTTACTATTTGGAAAATGTTACACATACAGAAGTAAAGCGACATGCTCCTATACATAGTTCACTTTTCAGCTCAAGCAAACGTCCAATGGTCTACTAGAGTATACCCTGAGTGAAAAATATCCAAGGATGACTGCAGAATGTTCTTCAATGGCATCTTGGATCTCATTGTTTTGTAGAAACAGCATGTCTTGAGATGATTTTTCATTGACCCAAAGGCATGCTACTCCCAGGGCTATAGCGGCCATGGTAGAAGATTTTCCACATGAAGCACCACAATAAATCTTGGCAAACTCTTGCCATTTGTGGGAGGCATTGTTGTGCAGCAGAGTAACCTATTCAACAACAGGCCAGTTCAATCGTAAATGTTAGCTCCACTAACCTTTTTCCATGATGAAAAACTAAATAATCGCATGCTGGGTGTGTTTGGATAAATTCACAATATGACTGTATCTGGTCACCTTGCTTCTGCTGCCAGCACTACACTGACACTTTCTGCCAAGACCATGAGCCTTTGTGACACATGGAGACAACTGCTGCACAAAAGCTGTGTTCTATTGATTTCAAATTGAAGGAAGCTAGTAACAGTGAAGCTTATAATAATTTCAATTGTGTTTTATTGCTTTGAGCTACAGCATACCTACACAAGTCTCAGTTTCATTTGGGCAACTCTTGTATATTCTATGTTGCTACTGTCAATCAGACAATTCCAGTATTTAAGTATGAGTGAAAGATCACTTATGCTCTTTTTCTCTGTTTATCATATGTACATTCTCTGTTATTTATATGTATACATTATCTAGTAATTGTTTATTTGTTTCCCTACAGATACAATGAATAAAGAAATGGGAGCAGCAAAACCATATTACCATCGAGACGCATCAGATCATATGAACATGATGTCTCATCATAGTGATGAGGGTAGTTCCGGTACCCCAAGTGTTGAGGACAGAGATGTTATGGATAGTAGTGCTTTAAAATCGCCATCATCAGATGAGTATAATCAAGACAACTCATTAAGCAGTCATGCATTTGGTGGCATGCACCAAAACACAAACAATAACAGCAATAATCGTCCCGTGTATGATAGTCATTTGAATGATGAAGTAATACATGAACCCAATGCAGGATTGAGCCATTCTTATGGCAACCAAACAGACAGCATACAAGAAAGTACCTTCGGCAGACCATTAAGTCAGAACATTCATGAAAGTTCCGCTAATGTAAACCGTTCATTTAGGCGACAAATGGAGTCAAGTGTGCAAAGTACAGGTCGAGGCAGCCATCCATATGGTGCACAGGAATCACTTTTGAATATAAATCGTCCATTTGGCAGACAGATGGAACAAAGTGGTCAGGATTCTGTCAGCAGCAGTAGAGAATTTGGAAGGGAGGGTGAACATGGGTTTCATGACCAATCCATTGTTGGTAACCGTGGTTTTGGAAGGCATGCTGAGCAGGATAGTGGTAATCAGAATCGTTCTTTCATTAGGGTCCCACATGAAGGACATTCATATAATCCAACAGGAAATTATGATGATCGTAAAGAGGCAAGTGTTGCTTCTTCCAATAGGTACTATGGGACCGAAAATGAAACTGCAACTAATAGAGGTTTTCATGGGAATTTTGAAGATAACTGGCAACAAGGACAGAATTTCAGAGGGGCATCTAGAATAAACGATCATGGACAAAATGTATCAGATAGCAAAAATTATCAACAGTCATTTAGAAACACTAGTAGTAGTAATAGTAGTAATAACAATAATAATAGTAGTAGTAATAATAGCAGCATTCACATTATAGAAAAACATTCCATGTCGGAAAGTAGTACTAGAGACCAAAGACAGCACAATTTTTCTGATTATAGCCATAGACATCATCACCACCATCATCATCAACAGCCAGAATCACCTGCATTCCATTCAGAAGCATCTGAGGCAAGTGGTAGAGGTTCAGATGATAGTGGTGTTGAAATTCTTCCATTGCCAACTCCAAATTACAAAGATCAGCTCTCTCAACATACGAATGTAGGTAGCTCACAAGTCAAGATGACCTCATTGAAAAACTACCGTCATACATCCTTTGGTGCACAATTACACAATCAGGAGGCTTCTACTGGTATTGGCACAGAGATAAATAGAGGAGCATCTGAGAAACCAGCTTCTGGAGACCAGTATTTAAAATCTCCTCCATCATCCTACCATACTACTGGTATGAAGTCACCATCATCCTTTCCACAGACCCATGAGGAATTGAAAATTCCTTTCCCACATGGGGGTACAATAACCAGCAGTACATCACGTGAGCATATGCCATCAGCATATGGTTCTACTCCATTACATGTGACAAGCAAAATGCAGCGCCAGAAAACTTCCCGAGTGGCAGGGTATAATATGGGAGAAATGAATACAGGTGGTTTTAGCAGCAGCAATGTAACCCCATCATCTTCACCTACAAAATCTAAACGAGCCAGCAGCAGAAGCAATAGCAGTGAGCATACTCATTATGAATATGAAAATGAAGCTAACCCTCAACAGATGCATAATAAAAACACAGGACGGAGTCAGTATTTAACACCAGCATCTCCTCATCAGACATATCCAACTCTCATTACGCCACAAGCCCCTAACACACTTGCTCCAACTCCAAAGAAAGGACGTGGCAGCAAAGGGAGTAGTACTGACAGGTCATCAAACTATTCTTCAGTGAGCATTGGAATGGAAAATGAACCACGACAGGCAGATACTACAGATCATGCAGCCAAAAGTCATTTGCAACCATCACAGCAACAACAACAGCAGCAGCAGCAACAACAGCTGCAGCAACACCAACAACAGCAGCAGCAACAGCAACAACAACAACAGTTGCAACATCAACAACAACAACAGTTGCAACAGCAGTCACCTCAACAGTCGCAACAACAACAACAACAGCAGCAGCAGCAACAACCACCAGCACAGCAACAGCAACCACAGCAGCAACAACAACCACCACCACCACCACAGCAGCAGCAGCAGCAGCAACCAGTACCACAACAGCAGCAGCCACCAACATCTACACCATCAAGCAGTCAGAGTACGTCTAACCAGCCACTTCAACCAGTTTCGGGATTCCCCACAAATCCACTCACACCTCAATATGCTTCCCTGGAATCAAGTGCAAACAAGCCACTGGATCCTTATGGTGCTCCAGTGTATGGTCAATACTATCCTCCAGGTTATTATGGAAGTTTTGGTGGGCCTGCATTTGGCAGCACACCTTATTATACAGATCAGTATGGTTCAGGAAGAGTCATGCACATTGATCACTCTGTAAGTAAATCAGGGAATGGACAGGAGGATCAGAAAGGACAGACTCCTACATCAGTTCCTTCATTGCAGCAGCCATCAGCACCTACGGTAGCAACATCATCATCATCCTCAACTTCAACATCAACATCATCATCTCAGCAACAATCCTCGCAAATGGGACAACACTCACAGACCCATTCTGCTAGAACACCACAGACTCCTTCTGGTAAGTGTTAAAAATACTAATTACCAGAAATTTTAGTCATTAAAGGAAGTTGGAATATGTATTCATGACTTAAGCTGTTGCAGGAAGGCTGTTCGGTAAATTGCATTTCTGTCACTAGTTAACCAGTTCTGGGCTATTCCATTTCAAATCAGATAAAAAATGAGAAAGTTGACCTCGTATTTTTTAAAATCATTAATAATTATTTGGATTTAATGTCAATTACTGTAAAAGTAAACCATTTTCATAAGAGTATTTCTGAAATGTTTATAGTTTTCGAGTTAAAATTCGGTAAAATTTGTGTTATTTTCCAAACAAGACAATTTCTGTGGCATGTAACTGAAGAACCCTATATCGGATTTCAGTGAACTGGATTCTTTTGAAGCTGAATGTCCATTGTTGATAGTAGTATTTACCAATAACATAATAATTATACAATTTATTTTTTTAAACATTTTTTTTACCATATATTAAGTATGAACACACTTTTCATAAGGATTGAACTTGTATAGGCTTGATCCTCGTTTTATTACACATTGATTTCAGTTTTATGGAGCCCCTTGTATGAAACGTGGAAAAAAATAATGAAAGAATAAATATTTAAGCTCACACTGTACACTCATGTCATGCTGTCAGCTGCTGTGTATCACAACATGGGAAGAGGCTTGCAGCGATTCAATGTCACCAGCAGACTTCAAGGTTGATTGATTATGTCTTCTTATATATTGTTATTTCTGCACTCTCTGTTGCATATGAATGACTTTGTTACCATTTTTTACTTTGAAAGTGGAATGAACGCATGTGTTGTTAGAGTACCTGGAACGTGTTTGAACCTAGGACAAAGCACTTGTTCTTCAACTTTGTACTCTTTTGGAATATAGCAGAATGTTATAGTTGTCAAACTTGGATGTCTTGAATGTTGGAGACTTGTTCAAGCTGCTGGTCTCTTGATAGTTCCCCCAGCACCATCGCATGGCCCCTTTCCATGAGATGTTGCAAAAATTTGCCATTCTGCCTTTATTGGAAAATCTTCTAGATGACTGCATAAATTTGAAAAGTTTTTCCGATTTTTATATTGGGATAAAGCCCCATCAGTAAAGTAAATTATTTTAGCCAAATTTTGAAATTTATCTTTGATGAGCTGTATTAAATACCTCTGAAACAAGTAAACTGCAACTATATCGCATTTTAAACTGGAAATTGCATGAATGTCATAAATCTGACAGAATCACCAATGTTATAGTAGATAACAAAAGGATGTAACGTGGCATGGTGGTTGTTCCACCCAGAAACATCTTGGATGACAAATTAGTAAGTTTCTGAAAACTCCATTAAAACGGCAATTTCTGTTGGTTTCAGGCTGTTGTTTTGTTTCTTGGTAGTACAAATTTTGCTATGATGCTATAAATGAGTGTTTTTTTCCATAATTCTCCAATAAGACATCAATAAATTTATCTGTAGGTTCTCCAAGGTTGTTCTTCAGCCGTAATCCATTGCTTGTACCTTATTGTATCCACCAAAGCAGATTGGAAAGCAGATTCAATATGTTCTTTCAGTCCTGAAGGGCTTGGGCACATTTTGCATTTATTAAAAAAGCATGGTTGAGGTGGGTTACAAATGATTCTTGAAATGCAGTTCTTAAGGGAAGTTCTTCCTGATGAGTTAAGAGTACTAGTTTCATGCTAGCCTTCATAAGTTTAATGTTCTGATGGATCATACACACACAGACATCCTGCTAAAACACAATGTTGAGGCTGAAGCTGTGCGAATTTTGAAAAACCTATCTTAGTGGTAGGATATTTGTTCTTGTAATAACGATATAGTTGTTCCTCTAAATTGCACAGAATTAGTTTCTCCTGCACTTGTTGTTTTCCTGTGCTTCCTAATTGTCACGTAATCTTTTTTTCCAGGCAATTGTCGGCTAACTTCTTCTGACTGGTAAAATTCAGTGAGTATGTATACTTTCTTCTTGTAGGGGATGGCCCGTCTTTCTTTCCGGTGTACACATTATTAATTCTTTTGATGCCAAGTCTTTTGCCACTGAAATCATGTGTTTTGTTGCATTGAAGTGATTTTGAGTTTCTGCAATAGATCAATTTAGTGGAAGTAATGTGAGGATCTGAATTTTAGCATTTCTATCCTGAGCAGAAATAAATGCTTTTTTCAGATTTTCTAAAATTTCCAGGTTTGGTTCAGGTATTTGTGATTCAGTGTCAGATTGCTGAAAAACTTTAGCTTTTAAGGAAGCTGTTAGTTTTCTTGCTTTCTCTTTTCCATATTGTTTCTGTGAAAGTTTCTTCTTTTTAATCAGCGTTTCACCAAGTAACACAAGGGTTTTATTTAATCCTGCAACTGTAGTTTACTTTATCAGTTCAGTTGAACTATCCGAAGGATTGTTCCCATTACTACTTTCACTGACTCTGCAGGTACATTAACATTAAAACCAGAACTAGGTTGAACATTTACTTGGATGTCTTGTGACGAGCAAGTAGCAGTACTGACATTTTCATTTCTTCTTAATTTAATTCTACAGGTAGAACAAATTTATACAGTTCTTTTGTATTGGTCTGGGATATCATACTTTTCCATCATTTGAGACATTAACTTTTGGAGAGATTTAACATTTATTGTATTGTAGTAGGGTAATTCCAAGGGATTGAAGCAGCAGTGACTTATATAATGTTTATGCAACCTGTGAAGTACGTATTGAATTGTATAAAGTAGACAGGGAGGAGAGGTCTTTTATTATATATAGCACTTCAACTCTTCATCTAACAACTTATTTTGTAATTAAATGGATGTTTTTCTTACCTTAATGCAGTAGATTTTTCATATAAAATTAACTAAAAATAATTATATTATACACTAAAAAATAACTTCATAATTAAAATACAGTTCACATGGATGTACCACAACCCACCTGGCAAGAAAATGGCTTGCTTAGGTCAGGGGAACAAAAGAGGGTTATTGTTCATTCACATTCGTATTGTCTCACTTGGCATCCTCTCACAGCAAAACATGTAACAGCAGATGATTGACAACGTCCTTCATGACTCATGGGTGTTATGTGATATGCTGCAGCATGGCTAGCAGATTTCATGCTGTTTCTATTTGCTTTTTATTTTTTTAGCAGTTTTCATGCTGTTTCTATTTGCTTTTTATTTTTTCTACAACTTTCCATTGAAGATACCGTAAAAATGTTAATAATATTTTGTCTTGAAATTAAATGCTGAACAATAAGACATAATTTGTATTCCATTTAAAATTGGCTTTTTTTCAGAAAAAATATGAAATATGATGAAAATTATATTAAATTTAAGTTATAAAACTATTGAATAAATGCCACCACAAACTATACAATGTTACCTTCATTTTGAATTTTATTTGAGAATTTTACTTTGAATAGTTTCTGAGCTACCAGTCTCAAAATCATGTAATGTTATTAAATTATGGTAACTTTGACCCTGGATAAAACTAAGAACCACTTTTTTATCATAGTTAGGATTTTGCAAAATATATTAACTTAACGTTTACTTTAGATGACAGAAAATTGAACCCCCCCCCCCAAAAAAAATAAAATTGCAAGATATACTGCTGTTCGAATTGAAATGGAACACCCATCTGTAAAGTGTAAATTTTTTTTTTTTTTTTACTTCCATTTACACTCCACCTTTACATTGGTCTTATCAGCAGCCTTTCCTTTGGAACTTGCTGCCTACTGGCAATGGTGTTAACTCGTATTTTCTTGTTATTGGGTTTCTTGCACTTTTTGGGCTTTAATCATTAGATCACACTCTCATTCATACTCTCAGATTCTGGGGAGGATAAAGAATAATCTTGGTATGAAAAAAATTCCATTCCCCCAGCCAGAAATCGAACCCGGAACCCCTCGCACAGCAGGCAGGTGTTCTACTGACTGAGCTACGAGGCCAGCCCTGTAAAGTTATTCTTGAAATTGTAGTGTTGCAGGTGCAGTCTTTAGCATTCCTAAAACGGTTCCTTTAAGGAGGGATGATGGAGAGGAAAAGATGCAATAATTTAATTATTTTATAAATTAATTAGTGTCTCTCCATAATATTTCTAAATTATGTGATCAGTTTTTGTAATAACATGCAGCCTACAAGATATTGTTTTTAATAATGATATATTCCCATAAGGATATACCATGATTTGTAGGTGTTAAATATGTGTGATATTGCACAAACTCCATTTTTACATTTATTTTGCAAATATGTACATTATATGCAATACCTTTTATTTGGGAGGGGTAACCTGAAATTAGCCTGAATTTGCAATTAAACATGCTAAAAGGTAGCTGAGACCTTTGCTAATGATCAACAGCAACAATTAGTCATTTTTGACATAGAAAAGGCATACAATACCATCTGACAGAAAATATGTCATTTGCATGTTACTAGAATTTGTTGTTAATAGAAACATGATTCATTCATCTATAATTGTGTATAAAACAGAGGATGCAATTAGGAGCTAATGTTATCTATGTGATGGTTTAGAAATCAACATACCACAAGGGTACATCTTAAATGTGACATTTTTATGTCTCAATAAACTTATTTCATTCCTTTGCCTTTGACCAACTCTAAGGTTTATTTATATTGTGCTAACTTACCATCTTTAGTAAAGGATGAGAAGGCTACCCAAGAATTGTTACAATTGACTGTCTGGAATTTGAAGGTGTGATATCGGTCTTTGATTCTCATCTTTAATGTATGCTTTTCTCTAAGAAACCTGCTTCCAAACCATGTTTATGAGTAGTAATTGCATACCAGTGATAATAACATCCATATACTTGGGTTGCAAATTTGACCTGAAACTAACCTGGATGTGACACCTTGAATTGCTTAAAGCTGACTGTTTAAACTGATTGATCATCCTGAAAATGTTATCTGCCAAAAATTGGAGACCAAATTTTAGTGTTCTGCTCATACATGTAGGATGATTATTTATGACATAAGTTTGAGTATCTGCAACTCAATCAGTCCCACTGCCCTTAAGATACTCGCCTGCATTCAGTCCTCTGCATTGGGAGCCTTTTATACAAGCCCCATTAAGAGCTCATTACAATAAATGTCACCAAGCCATCCCTGCATACAAAGAAAAGCCCTAGTTTGTTATGGTTTTCAAAGATCATACCTTTATCAAATTCTCCTATTTTCCCATATGTCCTCTTTTGCACTCTGAAGGCTATAATTGAATTGGACAGTTTCAGCTAACTTTCCATTCATATTTCAAAATATATGAATGAAATCCATTTCTATGATACATTTAAGTTTAAAAATGTTTAATAGTGGAGTCAACTTAAATGCTCTTAATAGCTTTACTGTGTAAAGGCTGGTTCACAACAACCGAGAATGGGTTGAAACCTCTGAAAGTTTTGAGAATGGGCAACAATGAGTAGTGGTAAGTCAAAGCAGCTTTGATAGCAACATGTGCAAGTCTGGGTGTCTCCAACAATGTGCATCGTCAGCACCATTTGTGTATGTATAGCAGGTGTTGCTATGCCATACGCTAGGATGAATTTCAAGCGAGAGCATTTCCATGCTATGATTGTCTATGACTTTAAAGTCAGTTTATATGGGGAGACAAAGTCTTGAAAGACTGCATTGTGCATTTGGGGATCTTTGCCCTTTGTAATTCACCATTTGTCGATAGTATGCAGAGTTTAGAAGAGGAAGGGATTCCCTCGAAGATGAAGACAGCAGGACTGCCGGCTAAAGCAACAATGGATGAAAATGTGGTGAAAGCAGAGCGCATGTTATGGGAAGATCATCGTTGCACATATGGTCAGATTCAAGAAGCCCCAAATATTGGATCAGCAGCAGTGAAAACAATCCTGAAAGAAAAACGACGTCAGGAAGCTCTGCAGTCGCTGGATCCCCCACTGCCTCACAAATGAGCAGAAACAAGCACATATGCAATGGTGCCAGGGAATGATTGAAAAATTCAATGGAGGAAGATCAAAAAATATATTTAACATTGTAACAGGTGACGAAAGCTGGATTTAACAGTATGATCCAGAAACTATTTGACAGTCATTGGTCTGGGTCTTCCCAGGAGGAGTCCCTCAACAAAAGTGAAGTGAATGAGAAGTTTTGGCAAGAAGATGATCTGTTCCTTATTCTCAGCAAGTGGCCACATTGTGATGATTCTGCTTGAGGGACAAAAGACTTATTGCCAGATGGTACACCACAAAATGTTTGCCAGAAGTGTTCAATGAACTGAACGTCCTAAGACTGATCCATGTGAAATATTGTTGCACCATGACAATGCCACTGCACAAGAAACAACCCAATTTCTGCAGGATTCAGGAGTCAAATATTTGTCCCATCCTTCCTACATTCCAGATCTGGACCATGCAACTTTTTTCTATTCCCCAAAATGAAAGAAAAAATTCAAGGTCAATGATTTAAGTCAGCTGAAGCCGCAGCAACTGCTTACAAAGAATGTATTTGCGCTCTCTCCAAAGAAGAATGGTATGAAAGGATGAGACGGTCTATAGAATGCATTGGAGAATATTTGAAAAGATGCAATGATCAGATCTAAATTTGTAATATTTTATTGCATCCATTCTCAAAACTTTTGGAGTGACCTTTGTATTCTAACAGGAAATAAGTCTTGCCAAGTTTTAACTTTTTCATTCTCTTTCCTGTGTACGGTATATTAGATTCATATTGTGTATATTAGACTTTTCATTGTAGAGCTTATTCTAGGCGGCCATGACATGAAACAGCTGCTAGTGCTCTATAGTTGCAAGCTGGAAACAGAAACTGGAATAAGTTAGTAGCATATGTGCTTCCTAACCTCACATCCTTACACCTGCAGATCCATTGAGCGCTGGTTCTTCTAGTGAAAGGGTCATCTGTAGTTTGTTTACATGCAACTGAAAACTGGCTATTGCCTCAAAAACAACAGAAAAAGCTACAGAACAGCAGATACCGATAGAATTAACAAAGAACAGTAAATAAGTATAATGTATGCCATTAAATAAAGGAATGAAAGCTTGGTAGGACTAGAGGAAACAGAAGTACGATGGATCTGCAATTAGATGATATTTACTCTTATCAAATTTTGACATTGGTTAACCCACATTATTTTGGCTGAATTGGAAGCAGGTGAAAAAACATCACTTGTTAGTTAAAAACAAATGAAATTTCAGTGCACAAAATTGACTTTCACTTTGTGATCGATATGATCATTGATATGCATTCTTGCTCTTGTTATAGCTATTGTGAACCAACCTTAAAACATGTAGCTTGAGCTTACATCAGCAGTTTCCTGTTGACTACTGCAGCAATTTGTGTTTGATTCTAAGAACAATTTTGACATTTAAGTTTTTTAAAATTATCACTTGGAAATTCAAAATGTCACTTGTCATCCTCTCTATGACTAAATATAGTAAATCAGATGTAGATATTTCTTGCTATCAAAGGAAGTTTCACAAGTGGTGACATTACACCAAAATTTCTTGCCAATATATACTGGAATATCCAGGTAGCCTTTAGAAACCATCAAACACACTATTGGAATAACCTGGAGCATAAAGCTGCACATTAGTCATTGATTATACGGTGCAGTGGTCAGGTGTCAGATATCGGACAGCATCATTGTTTGGTGGAGGAAAACATCACACTACTGCAGCAGGTAAGTTTATTAAGCATGGTAAGATTACCATGCCTATGAATCATAGGAGCCTTCAGAAATACTGTAACTATTTTACTGGACGCTCTGTGTGCCTCCCTCCCATGGACTGCTTAATTATAAGCAGAGGCTAGGCTTACTTCCTACTGCTTAGTGCAATCAGGGAATTGGAAAATCACTGTTCAACAATTTGACACATTTCCATTCTAAATTTCCTAGATGTGCCAGTACTGAGTATGAGTTCTGACCTAATGAATACCCAATATTATTCTCGCCCTCCATTTAAGGTAAATTTTTGGGTTTAAAATAGAGAGTTGAGGGTTGTTACACTACATCACTATAATATTCTTACTTGAACGCGTTTCGGGAGACGGCTTGTTCCCATCGTCAGCATTTTCTCTCAACTCAACTTTAGTTGAGAGAAAATGCTGACGATGGGAACAAGCCGTCTCCCGAAACGCGTTCAAGTAAGAATATTATAGTGATGTAGTGTAACAACGCGTTTCGGGAGACGGCTTGTTCCCATCGTCAGCATTTTCTCTCAACTCAACTTTAGTTGAGAGAAAATGCTGACGATGGGAACAAGCCGTCTCCCGAAACGCGTTCAAGTAAGAATATTATAGTGATGTAGTGTAACAACCCTCAACTCTCTATTTTAAATTATGACACATCACTGTTACTAGCTTCTAAATCTTCAAAATTAGTCAAATTTTTGGGTCTCGACAAGACTGAATGGAAGGAATCATGCCTATTCATGGATGAATCCTTATAGGGATACAATTTCAGTCAGAAATATATACTATTCTTAGCTGTGCTTATAGAGGACTTGAGAAAGGTTATCTGGTAAACGGAAATCTTCATCCTCGTAGATTGACGAAGTACTTTAAAAGCATTCTCTTCAGACCAAGTAAAATCAAAACTCATACGGGAAAGCCTTAAATGTCTTGACTGTGCTGTTTTCTCAAAACAGACTCGAACTGTGTTAGGTCCTGGGGTATCATGATGTTCAAGAAAATGATCAGTTGGCTGAAAGAAATACTGAAATATCGTAGGTTATCCCTAAATCTGTGACTGGAATCAGTATACGTCTGTCAAAATGTTGGTAAAACAGAGAGTAGGGAAAAACGCCAACTTAGGTGACAGACCTATCCTGGACAAAGACAAGCCAGAAAACTGGTCTTATGTCCAAGTTACACTCTCTCCTAAAATTGGACAAAATAGGAATAAGGAAAGCAATTGCATAATTACTGAATATGGGTCACTTCAGAAAATATCTAAAGTGGGTCACTACAAATATGAACCCATTTATGAAATGTGTAAACAGGATGAGAGTGCCTTGCATATCCTGTTTGGTTGCCCATTCCTGGTTGCCCCTTTCCTTAACCAAGGAAGACCTAGGAATGGATACTGACATTGGAACCAAAATACTGCAGCGTGTTCAGACAGTAAATTTTGGAAAACAGTGAAAGCGTTCATCCGGTTGCACAATAAGTCTTTAAGGCTGACATGCAACAGATTGATGAGTCCAACTCTCGTCTACCTACTGATGGGTCCAAATTAATATTAGTAACAGTTTATTGTGGTGTATGCTGAGTGTGTGATATCTTAGTCTTCTGGATTACTTTACTATATTCTCCTGTGAGCTTTTTGTCTTAAAATTTGCCCTGGAGCACATAATAAAAAATCTGATATGATGCACATTACTTTCTCCACCCTCTATCATTTATTAGTGAGTATACAAATTATTCTTACTCAAGCTTATTTCTCTATCTACTACATTTTAATCCAAATAAACCTCTGCAGAAATAGCTACATTACACATTTCATTATAAATACAAAGGGAACAGCGACAGGCAAATGTTAAACAGGGCCCAGTATGCTAGCCTTAAAATTCCACAACTGAATTATGAAAGGGCTTTAAGAGAATGTCCAAGAAATGAACAATTCAACCTTTAATAACGGATATCTCAGAAACGGTTTATGCCACAAAAAACTTATTTTAATCAAATTGTGTGCTTTAAAGAGATCTGGATTTTTTGTCTATTGCTTAACGTTTACCAGTTAAATACGATTATATAAAATTCTTTCTGAATGAAGAGGACTTAATAGGCTGTTCCCTGAAAGTTCAAGGTATTCATTTTGTTTCTCATGTAAATATCTTTCATATATGGTATTTTAATTAAAATCAATAAGAACCATTTTCTAAAAATTTTTGAAAAATGTTCCATGTAAAACGTTTTGGATGGGAGGAGTTTGTTAAAACTCTTTGTGTCACTTCTTTGGATGATATTGAACATAAATACCAAGTTTGTTATTTATCCAACTTTTAGTTTTCTAGTTATAGTGTTCACAGACACACAAATCGACATGTTTCCAAAATGCTTTATTGGGATTCAGGGTGCCTCAAAACATGTATTTCTGGTGAAATCTCAGTATCAAATTTTTGTGTGGAATACAATACTTTCCCTACTTACTATGCATAGTAAAGTAAGTAAAAATAAACAATGTTGTTCAATTATCTTTATCTATTTGATGAGCACACTCCTAGCTCTTCAACAAAGGCATGTACAGAATCTTTGATGCAGAAGGGTTTTGCTACTAAATAAGATAAAGGTGTCTAAACTGTAATACATCCCGTATAAACACATCTGGAATTGAGAAGCCATACACTAAGCCTGAGGTATCAAAAGGTTCTGCATAAATTATTCCCAAACCTTCCTCAAGTACCAAATGTTTAGGCAATGGAAAATTACACTGAAGTTCCACATCCATTAGCAAATTACATGCCTTGTACTGCATTCGCAATTTTATATATTGATGATGATGATGATGATGATGATGATGAAATCTGTTTCAAGACCAGGTGTTTCACACCAGGCTATATAGTAAACATACTGCAGTTATTAATTATAATGGCACAGAACAAGAATGCCCGATTCTGTTTCCCTCCACTACAGCGACAGCTCCGAGCCATTGGCAGGTGAAGCGAAAAGTGGAGGATGGCCATCAGCCCGGGGAAGAGCTCTGCGCTTCTCCTGGCGAAGGTCCGTCGGTGGCGGCCCGAGCGGCCTCTGAGGTTGCGGCGGAGGAGAATCCCCTGGGTTACCTCAGCCAAATACCTCGGAGTCACGCTCGACCGCGGCCTCACTTTCACGCCACATGTCAGGGCAAAGGTCGGCCTCGGCCACTCCGCGCTCAGGCAGCTGTACCCTGTATTCCGCTCCACAATGCCCATACGCCTCAAGCTACGCCTATATCAGGCGATTATCCCGCCCCTGATTCTTTACGGCTGCAAGGTCTGGGGATCGGCGGCAGCGACCACCATCCGCAGACTGCAAACCGTTCAGAACAGGGCGCTTCGGATGATCTATGATACCGGGCGTAGATTCCCATCACATATCCTACATACCCATTCCGGTCTCCCATACATCGTGGACGTGGTGCGGGACAGAACCCGCACCATGTACACGAAACTTACCTACCACCCCAACCAGCTGGTTAACTCTTTGGGCCGCTATGACCACAAGGCGCCACGGCGGAGGAAGAGCTACCAGTTGCCGAAAGACGGCTTGGGCCCCCGAGGCTGAAGTCTACCAATCCCTCATCTCACAAACTTCCCCAAGTTAAGCAGCATTGGGCCCGGTCGCTGGATGGATGAGTGACCATCTACCAGCGACCCGCCCTGCCGCCAACTTGAGTACCCCCATCCCATTACCTGTATTCCCATCTTGCTTTGCTGCCATGCCGGCCTGCTTAACTTGACGACCACACAAGCGGTCGCCCAAGTTAAGCAGCATTGGGCTTGGTCACCGCATGGTCGCTAGTCCGCCCATGAGGAAACGCCGAGACCCAGCCAAATGGTAGTGCAGAAAGCTAAACCCCGCCCAAGACAACATAAATCAAAAGCTTGTGTATATTCTTTTAAACCTCCTTTATCGCACAGGTAAAGCCGCATACGCGGCTAGGTACTGTGGCGATTATATTCCGCCCAGGTAAACCTGGGCGACCTGTTCTCGATTGCTGGATTGCTGGAATTACTATCCTCTTGCAAAAAACAATCTCGTCCTTTAACTGGCCCCTGTAATCTGCTCTTGCAGTTCAACACTTAGCTGCAGAGGCCCCTTTTTAAGGGATTCCACTGCTTTGTTTTGGTTGTCTTCTTATTCCTTGGTTATGAAACTGAAGGAAATGTGAGGGGAAATCTTACATGGAATGTTAATCTTCAAAGTCATTTTTCTCTGTTACAACAGTTTAAACAAAACCAATGCTATGACACAGGATCAAAATTTGTACAGAGTCATTCCATGTAGACAAATTATCATCAGTATAATAATATAAAAATAATTTTTAAGCCATTAATTGTGATGTGATAAAATAAATATTGCAGCATATTTTATCTTGGAAGAATGGACAGTGGTAAGTGTGTTGATTTTTACACTTACAAGAGCAGCAAAAAAATAAAAAAATGTCATGGACATGACAAATAGAGAGGTGCAAATAAATGTGTTTTATTGAAATACTTCTGTATATGGTTATACAAACTCCTAAATTATTTTAGGCTTTTCAAATTGATTTGTCTATCAAAGCTAATTGTACAAATTTGTTCCTAATGGTTATTTTATGAACAATAAAGAAATTAAATGTATAGTAAGAATTAAAGGGGATTTTATCGATGTTTCTATTAGCTCCTGAAAGGTAATTCTGTCAAGGACGTGACTTGAGGGACATGACCAGAGTTAAGAAGTTCATGCACTAAAAGCTCTTGTAATGTACATGCAGATATCCCTTAAAATGTGCGAAATATGCACTAAAATATTCACCTAAGATAGTGGATCTGTGCAAACTTATATTTATTGTTGAGAAGTAGATGCTTGCGACTCTACATCCAAAATAAGGGATGAATTACAATTTACCACTATTGTATGATGGAGACTTTCCACGATAAATGTTTACTTATTGTCTCTCAAGATACTCTTGTATCTTGAAAAACTTGTTTCAACGTCACATGGTGATATTGGTGCATATTTAAAAACTGTTATTTGTTCCACAGTAAGAGCCAAGTCTACCTAAATATTTTCCTTCAATTATGTCTGATATTTTGGAGGTTTGTTTATAGCAAGGATTTCTTAAAAGAACATTGTTTATTTTTAATTCACAATAAAATTGCTTTGGTGGACTTTGTGACAGTGTGTGTTTATAATTAGTAATTATTGAGTCGATTGTAACACTACATCACTTACTTGTTTTTATAATGAATACATGTTTCAGGAGCTAATTGCTCCCATCCTCAGTTCCCTGTCGACTGCCCGCATCCTTTGTCAACCAAGACGGTTAGGCGGGATGAAAGGGACAAATGAAGAGTATATATTATGGGGAAATATAGATAAAACTATACGTAGTAACGCAGAATGTCCAGAAACTAAAGAGGAAGCATGTAACAAGATTTGAGATGGTTTACAGACAGAAATTTTGAAATTAATGGAAAACAGAGTTTAGTTTAATAAGGGGGAAAAAGAAAGGAAAAGAAATAATTTCCATTACCTGCTTTTAGAATCAATAGTATCATGCATTTATTGCGAGATAAATCATGTAATTGTTTGTTCATTTCCATCTACAGAAAAGAGCGTTTATTTTATAAAAAAACTTAACAGTACATAAAACAGACAAGTAATTTTGCAATGGCATTGTTACTATGACTCAGGAACATGTGAGCAATTATGAACTTTCAGTTACAGTCCAGTAATGTAATGCTTTAATAATTTTGTTGCAGTTAATAAATGGTCTTACCTTCTTACAAATTATATTGAAGTAAAACACGTGCTCTTAAACCAAATAAGATCAGGAATGAGCAGTCCAATGGATTTAGGGTAGTCCAATTTATTAACTAAATGTCACATCATGTTCCTAAAAGTAGATTTGGAAGTTCAAAGTCAAATAAGGGTTTCCCGGTGGTTGTTTTTCTTCAGACAACAGGCTCTCTTCCCAGCCATTTAAAAATAATAAAGTTTACAGTTTATTAACCATTAGGCTGTTTTACATTGCAATTGGCCTCATCAATACATAAATTTGTCATCACATTACAATAGTTATTGCAACAAATTTATACAGTGATATTAAATAACAATTGGATTATAGTATTAGGAACTTTATATATACACATTATTTGCAATGTAGTTACTGAATTAAATTTATATAATGGTGACAAACTGGTTAGCTAATTAACACTCAACAAAATTGGTTTAGTTATCTACTCATCTATGTGAAAATTGTTGCATTCATAGAGTTCTTCTATTGAATAAAATGCTTTATTTTTTAGCCATTTATCCAGAAATGTTTTGTATTTATGAATTGGTAGTGTGGTAATATGATCCAAAAGTTTATTATACATATGTAATCCCAAATATTTGTGATTGTTATGTATTTTTGATAATCTAGAAAAAGGTAAATCTAAGGTTGAATTATTTCGTGTTGAGTAACTATGTATTATCTGTCGAAGGGCATATTTTTGTAGATTTTCTTTTGATCAAAGTATGGTATATGTACAACCCTGGCACAGTCATAATTTTAAGTTTTTGAAAAATTGTTTGCAAGCATGCTTATCCAAATTAACTATACATCTTATTGCCTTTTTTTTTTTTTGCCACTTGAACACTGTTTATGCTCCTGTGGAATTAACCCATAGAAGTATACCATATGATAGGGCGGAAGGAAAGAAGGCAAAATATGCATATATGAGTGAATTTTCACTAACACTGTGATGAAGTTTGCATAACAGTAATATTGCACAAGTTCATTTTTCACTTATGTAGTTTATATGATGTTTCCAGTTAGGCTTCTGTCAATGTAAATTCCTAGCAGTTTGACATATATTATCATGATACTTTGCATTTATTTGAAATAACAGTTCTTCAGTTTTTGCTATGTTTACCTGTAACATGTTTGCTAAATCCACCATATTCTTTTTTAAATTATGGAGTGCTTCTATATCTGTGCTAGTTGTTACCAAAGTACTGTCATCAGCGTAAATACTGCTTTTCATGGGAGATAATTATTGAAATAATTATGTATATAATAAATAAGAAGGGACCTAGTATTGAATCCTGAGAAACTCCTTTATTATTGGCATAGTATTGGATGATTCACTATTTACTTGTACCATCTGAAGTAGGTTTTTTAAGTATGACTCTATTAGATTCAGGGCTATTTCAGATAAATTACACTTTTGATTTTTTAATCAATATTAGATGATACTGTGTCAAATGCTTTTCTTAAATCTTTAACATTAGTTATGCTGGCTGGAATTGATTTCAAAGCATTCTTTATATGATCTGTATTTTCAAGCACTATTATGGTAGAGAGCTTGGGTCTATAGCGAAATTGAGAGGTGCTTAGTAATGACTTAGTTTCAAAACACGTGCAGAGTGGCTTGTGTATACTGTATTCAGTTATTTTGTAAAGGACTGATAATAGTGGTATGTGCCTGTAATTATCTAGGTTGTTTTTTTTTATCCTTTTGAAAGATGGGAATTATTACTGTGAGTTTTAAGCAGTCTGGAATTATTCCTTTTTCTAGTACACGAGGGTGGTTTGAAAAGTTCTCAGAATGACATACTAAATAACAATTGACCTTAACCAAAATATTTTTATTTTTCAATGTAGTCTCCCTGTACACTAATGCACTTGGTCCATCGATGTTCCAATGCTTTTATTCCATCTCAAAAATGAGATTCTTCCAGGACTGCAAAATACTCGTCAACTCTGGCTATGAGTTCTTCATTTGAAGAGAATCTCCATACACCAAGTAAATTTTTGAGCTTAGGGAAGAGATGGAAGTCTGATGGAGCCATATCAGGCGAATAAGGTGGGTGTGGTAACCATTCATACCTCTTCATAATTTTTCCTGTGGCAAGGATACATGTATGCGGGCGTGCATTGTCTTGATGGAGGATGATTTTCTTCCTCACTAAACCTGGCCTTTTTTCACGTATTTTTTGCTGTAGTTGGTCCAGAAGGAGGTTAGCATAGTATTCTCCCATAATTGTTTGACCATTGGGAAGATAATCTATCAACAGAATCCTTTTTGCATCCCAGAACACTGATGCCATGACTTTTCTGACTGATGGTATTGCCTTTGCTTTCCTTGGTGGTAGAGAATCAGCATGTTTCCAGTGCTTTGACTTACTTTGTTGCTGGGGTATAGTAGTGGACCCATGTCTCATATGTAGTCACATACCGATGCAAAAAATCTTGTGTTTTTTTCTGAAAACTGGCCAAACATTGTTCAGACATTTGCACTCTGATGCTTTTTTGATCCTGTTAACAGTTGCGGCACCCACTTACGAGATAATTTTTTATACCCAATTCCCCAGTCAAAATGTGATATGCGCTTTCAGATGATATCCCTAGAGCATCAGCAATTTCTCGCACTTTGAATCAGCGATCCTCCAAAACCATATCGTGCACTTTTGTAATCATTTCTGGGGTGGTGATACATCTTGACCAACCACTATGTGGATAATCTTCTAAGCTCTCCTGACCAAATTTAAACTCATTGGTTCATTTGGCAACAGTTGAATATGAAGAAGCAGAGTCTCCCAGTGTGTTCTGAAAATCGGCATGAATTTTATTTGCTTTCATAGCTTTCTTTACAAAGTGCTTTATCACTGCTCGAATCTTGGTTTTTTTTCCCATCTTCAAAAATCATTACATGGGAGCAACAATAGAGAGGCATCAGCACTACAGCTGTAAACCCAGAGCACTGATATGCAATGTGTTTACTCAAGTAGGATGACTGATTATTATGTCAGATCCAGATTGTGCTAGCAGTGACCTCTGTTGGTGATTCTAATAACTTTTCAAACAACCCTCATGGTATTAACAAGCTCTGTTAATGGGAAAGTAATTTCTTCAGCTATGCACTTAATAGCAGAATTTGAGAATTCGTAGTAGTCTTCTGCTTTAGAATTATTAAGTTGTCTAATGACAGTGGAAATATTTTCTGAAGTTGCAAAGGACCAATGAAATTGTGCTGTATAGGGATTCCTACGTTTTGCAGTGGCATTTCTGCTTGTGTGCTGGTTGTGTTGGATGAAAGTGATAGTTCACAAAATGAGAATTGAGTATATTAGCTGAGATAGGTATGCCCGTTATTTACGATTATTTATTTCAGTTTTTATTATGTCCCAAGCAGCTTTACATTTGTTTTTAGAATTTTATGATATAATCATTAGCTCTACATTTAGCAGCTTTGAGTTCTGATGTTTTAATTTTATGTGTGTTTCTTTAACATTATGCATTTATTTGTATGATACAAGGAGCGATATATTATTAGCTATGTTCTGATTTGTTTTAAGTATGGAATATACCAATTTTTTATTTTCTTTTGTTCTGGCTTTAATTGGTACAGTAGTTCAAAAAGTTTCACCATTACTGATAAAGGCTGTTCACTGTTGATCCCTTCTGCAAGTAATGTTCCACTGTTATCTGTTGTGAGTATTCAGAAAAGCGTGGAGATTACCTGTAGACAATTGTCCCATGATCTTCTTCACTGGAGATCTCGGGTATTTCCATTCCATACTCTACCCTAATCTCACTTCCTCAAACTTCCAAGGGGTCATTGATTAGCCTAACACAAAGAAATCAAGAAGCAGTGCATGTATGGCTTGTTGCAAGCTCTTTTGTCTAATAATAATAAGCTTGTATGGTGAACCAGGTACATTGAAAAACAAGGATACTATTTGAAAAATTGTGTAACTGATGAATTGTATTGAATATAGCACACCATACTGTTACATTAACTCTAACATAGGGAATTTTCACTTTTGTAATTCAAAATTCCTGACAGTGAAAGAAAAAATAAAAACCATTTGAGGATCATTTAGTTTTACAATTTTTAATGAATAAAATGACTTTGTTCGAGTTTCAAGCAACAGATAAGAGTGATGGTGCCAATAATAATGGAAAGCATTGACGACTTTGACATCTACAGCTTTGTTTTCTTCAGCAATTCTGCACAAATAGGTTACTTAATTTTGGAAAACTTGGCGCTTTAAACCTTCACTTTATAATTTCAAAACTAACAATTATTTTAACAGCTTATGGCCCATTCTACTTCATTACAACATGCATTGAGTTACTTGCCATAAAAATTAAGCATTTTTCACTTTCAGCTTTCTCCATAGATGCACCTCCATTGTGTGGGTATAGCATGTCTGCCTTCCAAGCTAGAGGGGAGTATCATTCCATCCATTCCATTGCCTGTCTCTGCAGACCTGAGTTGTTGAAAGGGTCGTTAAACACTCCATCTCTTTCACCATCATTAACCACATATATAATTCTTCACAACGTGTGAAAAAATTTTGCAGAAAGCACAGAAATTTAATCATTGTTAAATTTGTCCTACTTGGCATGCTTATATGCTGTGTTTAAAGATCTTAGTATTTATAAT
Organism: Deroplatys truncata; assembly: GCA_030765065.1. Lineage (NCBI taxonomy): Eukaryota > Metazoa > Arthropoda > Insecta > Mantodea > Mantidae > Deroplatys > Deroplatys truncata. The sequence continues at coordinate 103,113,714 of CM060985.1, forward strand.
GTATTAAGTTTCCCATATTCTCTGATGATATAGATGTTAGATTACAAGTAAGAACAATCAGTGATTAGTATCATACTAAAGCACTTTTACAAACTGAACTGTCACATACTGGAGTGGAATTGGGATTATCAGAGTACTGAAACTAGCACATGCCACAAATTATACTGCAAACTAATTTCTAGTCCTCAGAGGACTAAAAACGATCTGCAAATAATGCAATTGAAATTCAAAGATTTATGGTTAGTCATAGACAATAGATTTGTTACGTAGAAACTCCATTTCTTAATAAAATATATCCAAAATAAATATAAAAGAAGTACAGCTTCATAATTTTCAGACCTTTAGGTGTTTGGAGTTGAATTACTCAAGACAATTTTTGGGAATTCCTGACTGTCCGGAACAAACCTATTACTGGTGAAAACCCTAAGCATGTGACTAGAAGTTTGGTAGTAAAAGTATGTGCAACAGCTGGTTGCCTTTGAGGTTAGAGTACTTGTATAACTGAGTTAACCTCAGAGGCCTTTTGCAAGACAGACAAGAGAAGCCATGATACCACAGGTGGAAAGAGTGTCTTCTTAGAATGCTAAATCTTTCAAATCTGATTCATCTCTACATCTTTAGCCTATACATGGTTAGTATGAATAAGAAGAATTTCAATAAGTTCTATGCTCAATACCATAGTTAGATAAAACAGGTTTCAAAATTTTAGAAATTATTAGAATTGTCACTTCATGTGCATCCTTAACAAAGCCTGTACTGAAATGCAACATACCATCTTTAATTTTTTAACTAACAAATAACATGTGTACCTTTTATATCCACTAACATGTAAATTGTGTTTAAAAATATGTGGCGTAATTTGCGGAGCAATATATTTTCATGAAATAAAGTTGTTTGCTTATGTTAAGGATTAGATTGAATCCTTGCATGAACAGCATTCACAACTTGTTTTGTGCATGAACACCTTGGATGACTCTTTCTGGCATGATCAGCAGCCCCAACTGTTTGATTAAACCTTGTTATTGTTCCAAACATAAAGCGTTCATTTGTACCAAGAAGTTTCAATGTAATAGGACTTTCACTCCAAAATAACAATTCCCAGAACTTACAAATGTACCATGTACAGCAGTAAATCAACTTCATCTTAAACAGTATCCTCTTCAACATCACTACCTTATCCGTTATCATCAGCCAAATGAAAACAATACATTAAATGTATTTTGTATCACTTTATTAGGCAATCTTTAGGTTTCTTCCTTGGCGAAGTCCAGGCTTCAAAGTTAGTGAATCATAAGTCTAATAAACTCTTGGAGTATTTCAAGTTTAAATGGTTGAAACAGCTCTGTGTAAACTTTTAGTACAGCAAAGACATTGGACTCTATGGCAAAATCGCAAACTTCAGAATGGCAAAACCTTTTAGCCTTGCCATAGGTTTCTTATCAAACAAAGAATTAAGTTAAAAGACAGTTCTAAAAAAGTTTTTCACTTGTAAAGGCTTCAAAAGACTTTTTAAAACTTGATATTTCATTAAACATAATATAACAACAGAATAAAAGCACAGACTGAATACAGGCAATACAACAAATTGGCATTTGGTACAAAACAATAATCAAACCATAAACAGTTCAATGGAGATTTCTGCTAAGTCTTTGCCTCCTGCATTATCCTGCATTATACACCTACAAATCTAATTAGAGGACACAAACAAAGAGATGGAAAAGGAGCTTAACTTGGATTTTTTCTTCCACCTATCCCAAATCTTTAACATTATTGCTGTAATAAATAAAAAAAAATCTGTGTTTGGGTACTTACTGACTTACTCTCATACGCAACAGAAAGAATTATGATAGAACATGATATACAAGCATTACACTACTGGAAAAAGTTGGTAAGTACAATTTGACACCTGAGATCTTCACACATTAGGGACCAGAAAGTTGTAAGTGCAATACCCAATATTTATTATAACCTAGTGAGTCAGTGGACAGTATAAAGATTTTGTAATATCCACAAAATATTTTTTATAATGTATAAATTATCAGCTTTTTCCAGTAAGCCAATAATATCCTCAATTTCATAACATTTTTATGCATTCCATTCCAAACTTGTGTATGAACCATTCCAGGACTGAATGCACAAAAGAAGGATCTTGGAAGCCAAATGAATAGCTCCTCTGGAGGCATAGATTCTCAAGGCAAGCCACCAACGCCTGCCCCAAGTCCAGGCAGTACAAGTGGATCTCGCAGTGGTAACAACAGTGCACGTTCTACCCCAGCCACTACATTGGCAAACTCTGGCCCTTCACAGGAAGCCACTTCACCACAACTCCATTACAGCACCCCAACTTCATCAGCAAACCTGGCGCAGGACACACGATCACCTTATAACTCATCAAGCACAACTCCACAGGATTCAAGATCACCTCTTAATTACAACCCCACATCAAGTGCTGCAAGCACATCAACACCATCATCATCTGCACCATCTTTCACCACTACTAGTGCTTCATCATCTAATTTTACCAGCAGCACTGCCACTAGTGCACAGAGCAGTATTTTACCACCACCGCCTCCACATCAGAGTGCATATGAGTCCATGATGCTGGGAGGTTATCCAGCAGGAGCAACAGGACCGGGCTATGCACCACCTGCAATGGGCTATGGAGGATATGGTACACCAACAAACCAGTATGAAGCAGATTATGCCAGAGCATCCATGTACAGTGCATTCCATAGGCCTGACCCACATCCACATCCCTTTGCTCCAAGTCATCCACCAGGTTTCTTGCCACCTCCTCCACCCCCTCCACACCCTCAGGGCAGTAATTACTATCCCCAGAACATGTATGCCCCTAATCCATATGGAACTCCAGACCCAGCATATTATAGCAATCCTTTCCTTAATGCCATGCATCAGCATCCATATCCTACTTTGCCACCAGGAACTACAGCACAGAATCCTGGATCTCATGCCCAGTAAGGTGAGTCATTACGGGGGAGTAAATGTGTCTTCTATTTTATAAAAAGTATGTTATTACAAATGACAGGCACAATATGAAGAAAAATTTGGCAAAATATGAAAATGTGAAGGGAAAAAATTCTAAAATATTATGAAATACATATTTTAAAGTCATAATATCTTAAGGGTTTGGAGGGTTCACTTCATTAGTTTAAAAAAACTGTCTTTGTAGACTTCTGTTTGATAATAAAATATCAAGTGACTGTACCTGACTTGGAAAGAGTAGGTTTTTCCAGATGTGTTTCTTGGAAAGAGTGCCTTGGGTTTTCTAAATCTGTTTCACAGAAAACTGGCCAAATACAATATCTGAAAAGCCTAGTGCATTGCTAATGGAAATTGTTTTAAAAGCAAAAATCATAAATCTTACAAAATATGAAGTAGTATGAAGATTTTCATAAAATATGAACATTGTTATCATCAGCATTGAATTCTGCAAAATGCAAAAACACTATTCCTATAATGATAGCAAGTGTAGTTTAGAATATGAAATTTCGTATTTTGCAGGTCTCTAGTAATTACAAATAAATCAGAAAATAGCAACAGAGAATCCTCTTATCCTTCAGTAAAATATTTACATCACAGGACAAGTTTCATGAAAACCATACACACCATCAGCTGCTTGTTTGTTTGTTTGTCTGTCTGTTTGTTTTTGTTTTTATGGCTAATAACACCACTAATTGCACGTTTCTCCTTACCTTAACCCATATCAATACAACTTGTGCTCTGTAGTCATCTCTCATTGTCTGCTAGATGCAGAATCATCTACTGTAATAACAGTTCTTATTGCAAAACAATTTAGCTCTCATATATTAAAGGACCACAAGAAAGTTATATTCTCCCAAGTACATGATCAAAATAGTGTATTCATGCCTGAGTAGTTTATAAACTGCATTATTATGAATTTGGAGTAGACTTACCTCCAGGATTGCCAACCTTAAAATAGGAAAGTATTATAAAAACTAGGGAAAGTATTGTACTAACTTTTCAAAATTATGGATTTATCCTTGAATTGTCATACATTTAAAAACATAATTTAATTATTCAGGGTACTATGACATGCAAGCTTTACAGATAATGCTATGTTGATATTTAATGTTCTTCAATGAAAACCACGTGCATTTAGGCAAGAAAGGCTTATTTAGTGTAAAATAATCTTTGATCAGCCACTTCACTGCAGTGCATATATATACAATGTCAAAACAATCTGACTTTGCCTTAGAAGGGGAATGCATCACACCTAAGAATGCATGCTTATTTAAACATACTGCCAACATACAAAGTACTACCAACATAATGAAGATTGATTATTAACAAATATTATTGGACATGTAATTTGCTGTAACACTAGAATTGTTTTATGGCCATTATATTAGCAGCTTTAAGTAATTGTATGTTTTCCCAGTATCATACATCCTACCAGTGTTAAAATTATGGTATGTCCCCTTAAGTATCATACAAGTTGGCATTCCTGCTTGCCTCTCATGTTAAAAGTTGATTCTCGTAAAATGATAGCTCATACATGCATATTTAAAGTACTTTTTAAAGATGGCAAAAAGAAAGAAAAAAAAATAGAGATAAATTGCCCCTGACTAACTAAAAAAAATTGATCTGGCTTTGCACACTTTAAGCAGGAAATTGCCTGTTTTTCCAATTCCTCTGGTCAGGCAGTAGATCCCAACATGCCAGACTCCTAGCTGAGCTTAAGAATTTATGTGTGAATTTAATTTTCTGCTGTTTCTTTCGCTGTGCACATTCCTGCCAGAATCTACATATTGCATAGCAACACAAATCAGATTGTTTGGGTTCCAACACACTGCAAGGGAAAATCTTTATTAATATTATAAAGAGAGAAAATTAGTATGTGTATGTAGGGCAATTTCAAAAACAACTCAATTGATTTTGATAATTCTTTCACAATCGAAAAGACCAATTCCTTCTATGGACATGGTGCTGTAAGACATATAATTTCATTTTATAAATTACTAAAAGATTAAAACGATTTACAAGCCCTTGTACTTGAATATGAACACATTGGAGTTACAAAAGAACATGTTTATGAAGAAGCCCTTGACCTTCAGTTGAGAATGCCATGGTTTAGTAAACAGTTGTTACGCTCCAAGAATATGCAGGTAAAATGAGAAAAATGCTGCAGATTTTCATTCCAAACAGTATATACATAGATGGTCATGATTTAGCAATTAAGATACAGCAAAACAAAAGAAAATCAAATCTTTATAATGCTACGATATGCATGCCAAAATATTTTAATAATCCTCAAGTAAGAAAATTTTGCTTTATTTCCTTAGTATTTATGGTGCAATCATTTCGTTAGCAAGGCATGCTAAATAATTGTATAAAGAGAGAAAATTGCTGACATCAGAAATCAGTGAACTGATATTTTGTAATTAACAACTGAGAATATTGTATTTCTTTATGGTCACAGACTATACAGGGAAAGTGGCCTGTGATCATCATTTTAAACTAAAAGAGCACGTTGTTTTGAGTGTTTTTACTTAATGTTTTCCATAAAGCATTCCATTCTTGAGATAATTACTATTTTATTTTGTACAATATTGCAACACAGCAAATTAAACAGATTCACTTTACATTCAACAGGTTAACTTTTAATTCTTCAGGTTCTGCTGCTATGGCAACAAACAAATACACACTTCTGGTATACAGATAAACAGCACATGATTGTAACATAATCTAAATATCACATGGAATAGGGAACCGAGGAAGCATTTACAATATTACACAAATTATTAATAAGAACACTTATATATAATGGTAAATAAAAGCTTGAGAAACCCAAGTTACAAGATTATGTTTCCTTTCTTATAAAACTCTGTGAATAATTAAAGCAAGACAAGAATAGAAAATCGATAAGAACTTCTTTTTAATGTTTAGAGAAATTGTTCAAAATGTGCGCTCTTGCCAACACTCATGCTTCACAACATTTTCTCCAAGTCTGCTGCACTCGAAGTATGTCCAGGTTGTTTTTTTTATTTCTTCCGCTGCTCAAAGTATTCTTTTTTGCAATGTTTCCACATCGGGTACTTATGTAATGTATATGCAAGTTTTCATATCGCTCCAAAGAAAAGAATTGATAGGCTTTAGATCTAGCCATTTTATTGGTCCATTCCGAGTGATCCAGCGTTCTTTGTAGGTGTTGCTTAGATGGCCACACATGGTCTTACTTGCATTGTGTGGAGGTGTGCCATCATGTAATAGCCACATATCATTTCTTACTGTCAGGGGAACATCCTCAAACAGAACTGGTAACTGGAGGTAGATAGCTCCTATCAAAACCCGGGGATAAATCCACGACTGATAAATGTGTTTCCTATGATTCCTGTCCAAACAAAATTACAGAAAAGCTGTGCTGAAAGCTGTCTTGTCTTATTGTGTGTGGATTGTTGTAAGCCCAGTATGTGCATTATGGTAATTAGTTACTTCATTTCTGGTAAACATCCATTGCAAGAATTTTAAGGAGAAATTCCCCTCCTTCAGAGAGATACAGGATGTGGTGAGTATGATAACGGCATGGCAATTCTTCTTTTAACGTTCTCAAAACAGTCCAGTGGGATACATCAATAGTGTGAGCTATGCCACGGTTGCTGCTTCCAGAATCTTCTTCCACCAAGTGAAGGATTTCTTCTTGTGCAACATTTCTTTGACCAACTCCTTCAACATGAGATATACTTCCTGTATTCTTTGACAGAAGAAAAGAAATGTCCTAGGATGTGTAGCTTGTCTATTTGGAAATCTTTCTTGATAAATTCTTGCCGCATTGCGATGTGTGTCACCATAAATGAGTAGCACTTCAAGGTACTCAGCTTTAGTAAATTGAGCCATTTTATAACTGGTAAACTTTTAAAGTGGTAACTAGTAAACTTACTTTTGTAACTTTAAAACTTTCGAAAACAAGCCATAAGCACAATAAACAACGGCTGAAGTGCATTTCTTTGGATCTTACATGTTGTCATGTTGTGTAGTCTCATTGCTAACAATGTAGATTCAACTTAGAAAAATTTCGAAAGCTTATAATAATAGTAAGAGTGCAAATTGTTTCAATTCAAAATGTATTTGAACATGTAGAAAATGTTTATCTTTCAGTCTCCTCTAAGAAATATTTAAAAAAAAGCATTTAAGTTTTATAAAATCTCCATTTAAAATAGTTAATATTAAACAATTTTTGCTTTTTTCTCAACAGCAAAAGTACACTAAGATTTTTTGTTCTTTTCATTAAGAAGAGATCATCCTGTTAAAGGTGATCTTGGCCACCTTCTACCCTGTATGTTTCTTCCAAATAGGTTAACTTGTTGTTGGTCTGGAAGTGCAAAATCCTCATGTTCACCAGCTTCTCTATTTTGTTGATTATTATATTCCTGTATTATGTGAAAACAGTGTACCTTTTAGTTTATTAAATAACTACAAGATTAAAGAGAATGTTTAAAGGTTTAGAATTTCATCTACTATATCTAACAAGTTACTCAATCATTCCGATTGATGGTTGTACCACAGTCAAAGGTACTTAAGGCTAGGCTACGTAGCACTTCCAGAATTTGTAAGACTGTTGGGGGAAGGTTAAGGAAGTCAGATGTTGCCAATGTTACACATCCTTTTGTGTGAATATTGGGGGATTTTTCATTCCTTGTTAGGAGTAGCCATGCCTGTACAGATTTACAATCAGAAGGGGTAAAATTTTCTAGATCATTGTACATAATTTCATAAAATGGGGGCAGATAAATGAAATTAATTAAATCATTATTTGAGTGTAAAAAGCTAACTTTACATGTGCACAGCTAAATAATCAGCAATAAAATGGAGAAAAACAAGTTGTGTTGTATGTGTAACTCACACAGCAGAATCACAGTACAGTATGAAAGGAATTTTCTGTTAGTAAAATGTAGAAAACATGTGTTGTGTGTTGCTTATTAAAATTTTATCAGAAATATGAGCAAAATGCTTATATTAACATAAAATCATTTAATCCATCAAAACTTCATTTGTAAATGTTGGTTGGGTTTTTGCATGTTCATGGTAATTATGTTCTCTTTTATCCTGTCTACCTGTGAGGCAAGGTACACACTACAGCTTGAACAGGTTTTAACCATTTAGGAGAAGGGAACGTGAAATAATGCAGTATGTGTGTGCAGAGTAAGATTAAAAGGTTTAGGTGGTCAGTCATTTGCACTAACAAAACCGCCTACTGGAGGCAAAAATATTTATTAATAGCACAATGGTTGGGCAGAATTTTCTTTAATCTTTATTGGCATGGAATCTTTCTATTTTATGTATGCATATGCACAATTTCATAAAGCACCTATTTATTCTTATGCAGTGATATTTCCCTCATGAATGAGCTGAAACAGACTGGATTGACCCATTAAGATCATGTCAAAAACAAACAACATTTTTTGATTTGGGGAACTGACTATTGCTTGTTTTATGGTTTAATAAGACCCCTACTTTGGTGCTTCAGCCAAATTCAGAATGGCAGACTTAAAAAGCTTAACACATCACAGGTTATGGGCAGATTTATCAGAGGTAAACAATGTAGAATGAGAGCTTGACTTGTTAGCCAGGTAATGTAAATGGAGTGGAGCTTTTAGTATTCTTATCCGGACATTGTAGAAACAGCCCTCAGTTTAATTTCTGCTATATTTATGGCTATTGTTCCATAAACAATTGGTTACATTTCCATGACTTTCTCTACCCCTCTTTTACAAACTATTCTTACGAAAGATTATTCTTTTATCTACTTCATCTTAAGATGACATTTACATAAATGGTTTCATTACACATTTGGTTGTAGGTACAGGAGAATAAAATATACTAAATTATTTATAATACAGTAGAAACTAAATATAAACGTAATGATATGATCAGATTACATGTTTCAATTAAGAAATGTGTTGATTGAATAAAAGCTGCTAACTTATTACTCAAGTAGTGTAGAACAAGAGGCTGGAGTGTGATGGTAGAATCTAAAAAACAAGTTATGGCTGGCTTTGAAATTTCCTACTCTTTCCATGACATTGCAAGAAACAATTGTGTTGATAGCACTTCAAAAAGTATGAAGTATTTCAAAATTTAAATCCATAACAAAAAATATCTCAGAAAATGGTTAATTCCATAAAAAAAGTCTGATGTGATGTATTCGCATGACTTTCTCTACCTTCTATCTTCATTAGTATTCTTACTAAAGCTTATCTTTCTATCTACTACATTTTAATCCAAATAAACCATTGCAGAAATAAGGTACATTACACATTTCGTTACAGATACAAAGAGAACAGCAATAGTCAAATGCTTAAGATCTGCTAGCATTAAAATTCCATACTGTTTCCATGCAATCGCGATAAACAACTGAATGTTGATAGGACTTAAGAGAATGAACCAAGAAATGAACAATTCAAACCTTTAATAATGGATATCGAAATGGCTTATGCCACAAAAAAGGTTACTTGAAATAAATTGTGTGTTTTAAAGAGATCTACATTTTTTTATAGTATGTTTTTGTCTGTCGTTTATCAGTTATACAGGATTGTACAAAATTTCTCTGAATGAAGTGGACTTCACAGCCTATTCCCAGAAAATTCAAAATAGACATTTTATTTGTCATGTAAATATGTTTAATATATGGTATTTTAATCAATATCTTTAGAGCCATTTTTTAGAAAATAAAAAGTTTCAAAAAATGTTCCATGTAAAGGGTATATTAGTTGGGTCATATCTTTGGAAGCTACTAAATTTAAATACCAAGTTTAGTATGTATCTGACTTTTCATTTTTGAGTTATGCTGTACACACACAAACAAACACACACACACACGCGCACGCATGCACCCACGCACACACACACACGCACGCACACCTCTTTTCTAAAAATGCTTTTTCTGGATTCAGGGCCTCAAAACAAGTATTTCTAGTGAAATCTTGGTATCGAATTTTTGGGTGGAATGCAATACCTTCTCTATTACTATGTATATGTATATAATTATTTCCATAATACTATACAAAATTCTTACAATTTTTAATACATTACTTTGAGTTGCTATTTTTTTCTTTCTTTAGTCCATCATGCATTTTAACACATGGTTATTTATGCATGGTGGGTCATAACAAATTCATATTGCTTTATTTTTCTAAACCATTTTTCTCTTACTCTCCCCATATATTCCCCTATTCTTTTTATATTCCTCTCCTTTTGTATTTTCATTATCCTAACTTTTAATACTTCTAATAGTATCTCGCCAAATGCAAAGGCCTTAAAAATGATAACTTACAGACTTTATATTGGGAAGCCAGAGGGAAAATGATGCAGATCAATTAATCCTCAATGCCATTGGTGAACAAAAACTTTTAATACTTCTTTGTTAACATTCTCCCATTCTTTAGGTAAAAACTGATCTCTGTACAACTTAGTTTCTTCACATTCAATTATATAAATCAAATCATTATCTTCCTCTCCTCTATTCAAATTCGCTCCCTTCCTATCTCCCCTTAGCCTATATGCACTTAATATACACCACGCCCATCCTTCTCTCAATAACCTATTACCTACATCCACATACTTCTCCCTTCCCCAGTTCACCTTTAATTGTTTATATAGTTCCAAACTTTTCTTTCCTTCCAGACTTTGAAATAATTCTTGTTTCTCTATATCTTCTACTCTGTTCCTCACTTCTTTCCAGAAACCTTTAACTAACCCCTCTCTCTCCTCCCATAAGTTACCCATTCCTATTTCCTGTAAAATTCTCCTTATTCCATGAGCCCAGTTCATCCCATCACTGGATTTTTCTTGTATTATTAAACATTGCCTGAAGATATTATGCTCATCCAATGATTTCAATCTATGCCAATATTTAAGTATCCGCTCTACTATCATGCCCTTGCTACCTACTCTTCCCAACTCCAACATTGCTGCTCCATTAGGTGATGAAATAGATAAATCTAACATACATTTACAGAACAATCTATGCACTTTATCAATCATCTCCCATCCTTTGTCACTTCCCCAAATCTCTGATCCATAGACCATTTTTGCTTCAACTACAGCTTTGTAAACCCTTTCCAACCATTTAATTTGCATATCTGATATTTTCGTTAAGTATATTCTTATAGCAGTCATTGCTAATCTTCCCTTAGCTAAGGCACTTATCTTGTGATCATTCCATCTCCCATTACTACTTATTCTCACTCCCAAATAATCAAACGTGTTTACTATTTGCAACTCTTCCCCTTCCACATACCACTTTTCCTCCTTCAATTTATAGCTCTCTTTAAATACCATTATCTTTGATTTTTTAAAATGTATTCTTAAACCCCATTTCTTACAAAATGAATATATGATAAGTAACACTTTTGTTAGACCTCCTACTGAAATAGAACCTACCACTAAATCATCTGCAAAAGGTAATCTTGTAATTTCTTTATTATTTACTGTGGGTAAATATAAGTTATCCTTATTCAACTCTTCTAAGATATCGTCAATAAATAAGTTAAACAGTATAGGGTTAAGTTTACAACCTTGTCCTAACCCCATATTACTATCAATTTTTCCCATAATTTCATCACCATTCAGCCTAATATAAAACTTATTATTCAGATATATATATATATATATATATATATATATATATATATATTCTGTATTGCTCTAATGAATTTTGAGCTTAGTCCCTTACTTCTTAGTTTAATCCATAGTGCCTCTCTATAGTATAAAATGCCTTCTCTAAGTCAATAAATGCCATATATACCATACCTCTTTTAATACTTAAGTATTTATCTATAATAGATTTTATAATGAAAACATTGTCCACTGTTCTCCTACCTTTTCTGAATCCCCTCTGAAATATTAATAATTTATTTTCTTCCTCTGCCCATTTCTGCAATCTAGTTGCCAAAATTCCTGAATAGATCTTTCCTAAGACTGATAGCAAACTAATACTCCTATAATTAATTGGATCTTTGACACTTCCTTTCTCTTTATAAATGGGTACAATTATACTTGCCCTCCAGTTATGTGGTACCTTTCCTCTTTCAAATATAATATTCATCAGTTTAACCAGTATCTCAGTCCCCTCTCTATTCTCTATCCTTTTTTTCCAAAAATTCCCCTGGTAGACCATCAATCCCTGATGCCTTATTGTTTTTAAACCTTTTAGTTTCCTCCCAAACCTCCATTACCGATATTTTCTTATCTAGGCTATCTATGTATTCTATATCTAAAGATAATGGGATTAAGTTTGTTAATTTGGTTTGCATACCTAATAGGGTTTTAAAGTAATTACACCATATTTCTGGCGCAATAACATTCCCCCTTTTATTCCTATTATACATTCCTCGGATTATTTGCCATACTCTACAGTTATCATTTTTGTTTACTGCTTCAAGCAAATTCTTACTTAATCTCCCACCCCATTCTTTCTTTTTTACTTCAATTAAACATCTATAACTCCATTTCATTGTTAAATAATTTTTCCTTGAATCCTCATCCTCCTGTAGCTTCTATCTCTTTAATTCCTGTTCCACTCTCCTCTTAGCTTTAATACATTCCTCATCAAACCATCCCCTTCTTTCCATTTGCCCCTCCTTCCTTTGTTTCATTTTACATCCTGCTCTTTTAACTATCTACTCCAATCTCCCAGTAACTTCCTCTGACTTTTTCCTTTGTAATAATACATTTATATTACTCTTTGTGTCTTCTCCCATAATTAAATTCAGTCTACCCAAATATAATTCTTCCTCCTCTCTTCTCCATTTAAATGCTTCTATCTTCTTTCCCACCCTAACAAATTCATCATCCACCACCTCACCCTTTACCCTGAAAGTCTTCAGTGGAAAATGACAGCTGGTAAACACTCCCTAAACTACTTCAAAATCTATTATTGCATCCTCAATACCCAATGAATAAAGTAAGTAATCAACTACACTCTCTCCATTATTATTTGCAAACATAATTTCACCCATCCTATCCTTTCCTTTAATTCCATTACAAAAATTCAAATTATTTTCTTCTCAAAATGGGAGCAATTTTCTGCCTTCTTTGTTTACTATCCTATCTCTACTTTGTCTTTTCTCAATTTCCTGCCTTATCTTTATATTTTCTTCTGTCCTTATTTGAGGTTGTACACATCCTAGCGTAGCATTCAAATTATCTACTAAAACAATTTGAATATCAAGATCTATGTTACATAATATCTCCATATCCTGGCTTAATTTACTTAGGTAATAATTTAGGGTCATAAAATTCAGATACACTTGGTGGGTTATATACAATGCCAACCACCTTACTAACTTTTCCTAATAAGCCTGTTGTTAATAGCCACTGAACCTTAGCATCATATAACTCCTCTATCTTAATTTCTCTCCTTCTTTATAAAAACTCCTAATCCTCCTGATGCTCTTCCCTTCTGACTGATTCTCATTGCTAGTTGACTGATATAATCATGTTCATCCATATCTATTTTCACACTCTTCCATACCCAAGTTTCAACTTCTGCAAGTATATCAGCCTCTTTTAACAATTGCTTTATTTCCCCACTAGAGAAAGTAAAAAATGTGTTAGACATAAGTAGTATGTTTTAACAAGATCTACCTTTTTTGCTATAGTAAGTTTTTATCTATCCCTTATAGTTTACCAGTTACATGAAAGTATACAAAATTCATTCACAATAACTATTCACAGAAAATTCAAGATATACACTTGTCACATAAATATCTTAAACATATGTATTTTAATAAAAATTGTTAGAGCCAGTTTAGAGAAAATCAAAAATAGGGAAAACTTTCTCATGTAAAGTGTAGTTTGGGGTGAGATGATTTTTTTTGTTAATATTTGTGTCGCATCCTTGGAATATGCTGAACATAAATACAAGTTTCACCTACTTCCAATTAAGCCAGCATCAAAATTCGATAGAGTAAACATTATCTAAATGCAGATCCATTACATTTCGAATTCCTCTAGTCATACCAAGCCTTTCATTCTTTTATTTAATGGTGCCATTAAAGTTATTTATTGTTGTTTGTTAATTTCTACCAGTTTTTGCTGTTTATGTAGCTTTTGCTATTGTTTTCGAGGCAATAGCCAGTTTTGAGTTGCATATAAACAAGCTACAGGTGATCTTTTCACTAGAAGAACCAACACTAAATGGGTCTGCGGTGTCAGGATCCAAGGTTAGGAAACACATATGCTACTAATTTCTTTCAGTTTCCAGCTTACGATTACAGAGAGCACTAGCAGCTGTTTCATGTCTTGATTGCCTAGAATAATCTCTTATGGATCTAATGTAACATTCCTGGGGCCTGGGAAAGCTTCCTGTCGATTGTGAATGCTCCCATTAGAATACATGTATTTCAACTTTGTTACTCTCATTCTGGTTACCTTTTCTCGGTTGTTGTGAACCAGCCTTTATGCTATTCATATACACATGCACCTTTATCTAAAAATACTTTTTGTATATTCAGGTGACCTCAAAACGTACTTCTACGGAAATCTTGATACCAAATTTTTGGGTGGAATATAATACTTTACTTACTGTAGGTAAGTGGCAGAGAAAGTAAAATGCAAATTTGTGCTCAAAATATATTTTTTCTGAATTACAATAATTCTTTAGTGGTGTCAGTAAAACCAGTAGGAGATATTTAAAGCTCAATGTTTTAAATGCCTCATCTTGTGATTATTATGAAGTATGAAAGAATTTTTATCCATCCTAAGGTGTAGGAGTCCCAAGTTCAAACCTTTGTAAGAGTGAGTCAAAACTGGTTCTTAATAGTCTAGAATGGAAACCAGAATGAGAAAGTTAAAATACACATTTTACAATATGAACGTTTGCAATTAGCAGGAAGCTTTCCCAGGAACACAAAAAAGACTTTATTCCCATTACGGAAAGCGGCATATTAAATCCATATTGTGCATACTAAGACTTTTCATTGTAGAAATTATTCAGGCAGCCGTTCTATGAAACAGTCGCTATAGCTCTCTTTAGTCATAAGCTAGAGATATTAAATCTGAAGAAATTTTGGCAAATGTGCATCATGACTCCCTCAGATATGTTGAGCATTGGTTTGTCTAACAAAAGTGTCAGCTTGTTAATATGCAATTCAAAAACTGGTAGAAATTAAGAGAGAACAACAAATCACTTTACTTTATGCTCTTAATAAAGGAATGGTACTTGACAAACTTTCATTAGAGGAATTGTAAATGGTAATGGATCTACATTTAGAAAATGTTTACTACCAAATTTTGATGTTGGCTATCCTGCATTATGTTGGTTGAATTGGAAGCAGGTGAAAATAATTTACAAACAAATGATGCTCCAATGCACAAAATCGACCTTGCACTTTTCCATCAATATGGTCATCCGTATGCATACTCATTCTTATTCCTGGCGTATTGTGAACCAAAATGTTTTATGCTATTTTGCTTCAGGTTTCCAATCTGGTTTCTGTTCTTTGTTATTGTGAACCAGCCTTTACTTGGATAAGGTTTTTAATGAAGTTTTCCTTTATGTAGAAGATGAATGTGAGGTAATCTTATGCTCTCTAGAACTTGGCCTCATTTTAGCATAATTTCATTCACCATCCAGTTATTTCCTGCCTGGCAAAGGCTTTAAGCTCAAAAAAAGAACAAAATTTATTTGTTGAATTCTGCCCATATAGAAAAAAATATGCTCCTCAGCATTTTACCATTAATAAATAAAATATGGTGTGTCATATTTTTTGCTTTCTGATTGTGACAAGAGAAGAATTTCACAAAAATGGATATAAATAAATAATATCTTGGAGTACTTATCCAAAATATATAAATTGTGTAGTTATTGTCGGTTGAATGGAAATAAATTTGGTTTTGTATATGTATTAATTACATGTTTCTGCTCTTAAACAACTAACTTTGTTTTCTTTCTTATGCTTCCAGATGGATTTTGAATGTTAAAGCCAGCCATAGATGGAGTGAAATGGATTCATATGAGTTAGGATTGATTGAGTGATATAGATCAATAAAAATAAAACAGATTAATGGAGCCGTAGATCTTGATTTTATTTAAGACAGCAAATATGTGCAACTCTGGGGCTTAGAGTGCACATTGGTTCAGAAAATGTTACTCAAATACTCTCTTTAAATACTTCCATTTTGAAATGCTACACTGATTTTATGTATATGATTGTCTCTGCCAATATGTTCTTTTGTATATTCATGAATGTGCTTAGAAATTCTGGCTCAATTCTCGTATTTTCAATTTTGGGGTGATTTTGTGCAATTTGTTGTAAATACTGTTTCTGTACATTTACACTTTGTCATATTAATTAAATAGCACAGCTTTCATAAATGTGATAGAAGCACAGAAATATATCTGGGAATAGCTTGGGGTTTTGGCTGATGACACAACTGAAAAAGGATATTTAAACATGACATTTATTGTGATCTTTGTAATATATCCATCCTAAATGGTTTAGAGTTCAATAACAAGTGATTGTTACTAAAACACGTATGAGGTAACAAAAAGGAAAAAAAATAATAAAAGGTCAGCGGCAGCTGGAAAAAGAATGAAGCCATGAAACAAGAATGTGAAAGAAAGCTCATGTACAAATGTATGTAAATATTTTACATTAACATCACTTTATTATGCTTATTACAGTGAGAAGTACTTAAAATAAATAAATTCTTCATCCTCATGCAAGAAGTGATGATAAAAGTCAACTTAAGAGTTTCTCAAGCAACTTCATCAAAAGAAAGTACCCTTAATAAAAGTGAAATGGAATTTATTGAAGATAAATGATATAACCTGGAACGTTATCTAGAAATGTTTGTTGAAACATCAAGTGAGTGATACTGAGGCGTAGAGCTATCATATCTGTTCAGTATTTCAAGTCTCATATGGCTAAAATTCATAAACCAATTGGTAACAATGTACTCATCTACTAGTTTCTAAATGAATTTAAATGTCACTTTGGACATGCGTCACTTTGGAGAGTGCAAAGGAAAGACTTTTGGCATTCTGTCATTGTTGGAGAAACTAAAGTGTCATTTTAAAGAAAACAATGAATTCTCCAGGTGCAGAATTGTTGTACAGTGAAAGGAAGACGAATGTAAAATAGTACAAACAGTTTAATTTAGTGTAATTATTAGTACCTATTTACTCCTCTAATGTAAGTGTACAAATTGGTGTTCCCCAGTAGCTACTTTTAAGTTACAGAAGACGTTCAGTCTCAGATCTATGAAAGCGTATCATAAAGAATGTTGAATCTTTATCATAAACTCTAATTTTAATGTGATTATTATGCAATTTTTGGTATACTTGCATCAATGCCACGTAATAATGAGTTTATCTGTGACAGCATTGGAGAGGAAGAACTAGTAATTTTCTTTTTTATATTTTTGTTTTAACAGTTTTCAATACTGTGTATTGCTTTATACTTTATTTTTTATACTTTGTTTGCATTACTATGTTCCATTCCTCTGGAATAAAATTATATTTGTATACAAATGTTCTACAAACATTACTTTCTTTTGGTTTCTAGATTATATAAGCTTCATTCCCTGCCCAAAGACACATTTTGCAGACTTTATGCATCAAAATATGTATCTCTTATTTCTTCTGTTAATAGAATAAAAGGTGCATTTCAGTTCATTTCCTTTATGAATTCTTTTCAGTATTAGAATCACTGCCCAATTTTGAAGTGTGAAAAGAGTAAATTATTTACAGCAAAATTAACTGGATTTTGTTTATTTAAGTTGCTTTGTTTGGTTGTTTAAAAGTCTGTAACAATTCATTAAACTTCAAAGACAATAATTAAAAGATGTCTTTGCTGAAGATTTTTCTTTAATCATGCACTTCAGCTGGCCTTTAGAAATAATAGAGATGAAAAGATCAAAATGATAAATGAAATACCAAGACAATAATATTAAGCAATGTTACAGTCCCTGAGAAATCTTGTTTTGAGTAATGTGCTGAATTTCTCTCCAACAAAAGGTGCAAAATAAGCACATACATTTAAGATCGTGTTTATACAGAGTGAATGAAAACTACAGAATACTGCGTGTAACTTTATAATTTGAATGTTGCTCTGAAAATGTTACATACTGCATTTGTTGGTTACACTTGTGATATTTTGTACTTAGTTTGAAGTATTTGCATCTTTACATATAAAGGATTTGTTCTAAAGCATGGCTTTTCAAAAATGGTAACCCATACTTACTCTTATATTCCTTAACTGTTCTTTCAATTCAGTATATGGATAGATAAATTTATTTGTTATAATTATATTTTTCTTTTTTCTTTCTGCCCCTTTATTCAGAGAGGTGGCAGCTATGAAAAGCCTATTTTATTGTATCTTTTGCCGAGAAAGTATTTTAATACATGATGATGTTTAAGTAGTTTATAAATCAATAAGAATATAGTGATTTCATCTTCAGGACCACCCATCCATTACCCACATAAAGTAATGGAAATGCAGATACAAAATCAAATAATTTTACTATAATTTCACACTTAAATAACACTTAACTTGGGTTTAAATAGAAACTTTGGAACAACTTAAAAAAATGTGCTAGATAAAATTTTTAAATTAGTTTTTTCTAACTTTTTAAGAAAGCTTTACATTGTTGCATGAAAGGAATGGATGTGAATGCGTGTGTGTGTGATATTTGTAAAGTTATGTAAACATCAACATTTCCTCTTCATTATTATATGACAAAGATGCCCTTAAACTTCATGCAGTTATATCCAATAGTGTCAGAGATATTTTACTCTGAAGACAACTTTAATTTTACTGTGGCACTAATAAATAAATATATTACATATATATTGAATTATGATGTTCATTAAACTATTTTGGGGTAAAAAACCAAAATTCCATATTTTTTACAATTTTCTTGGTGTACTCCCTTAAAGTAAATTTACATAGGGACATTTTAGACAATTATTGGACCATTGCCAATATAGAGGCCATTAGATAATTTTCATGACAACTGGGACACCGATTAATAAATCCACTCCTTTATCCAAAATTTATTATGAATATAAGATCATGAAGAAGGCATCTTTTTAAATAGTATTTTGTTTAAATAATAAACTTGGATTTCACAGAAATGAAAATGTAGCTCCAAACTGTAACAATAAAGCCTGGACTGTCACTCAGTATGTCCACTTTAGGGTATTAAATTTCCATATTACCAAAATTTTAATTTGTGTATTTTTAACAAATGCAGTATTTAGCATTATCTACAAAAGTACAAATTATATTGTTATAAGCAGTATTGCACAATTTTATTTACACTATATAATTTTTGTAAATACTGGCGAATGAATCAGTGGCATAGCATTATTAGGGTAGACAGAATGTATCCTAAATTTTGAAACAAACAATGTTTTAACATTGTTTGTTTCATAACATTCTCAGTTGAGAGAGAATGCTGACGATGGGGACAAGCCGTCTCCCGAAACGCGTTCAAGTAAGTTTATCATAGTGATGTAGTGTAACAACCCTCAACTCTCTATTTTAAAAAATGTTTTAACATTTTGGTCGTCACAATTAAGTATAATTAGTATCTTTTATTGTACTTAATTAACTTAATTATTATATATTGAAAGGGATATTTTGTTTTCTTGCACAATGTTGTCCCTCTTGGATAGACATTTCCTTATGTGTCTACTCTGCTTTTGCAAAGTGACAAAATATCTGGTTGCACTGCTACATTCCATCCACAGTATGTTTCTACCACTTCATGGATAGGCACTTTGCCTTATGTCTACCTTCAGCAGTGCTCAGAATGCTGCTGTGCATGCTCTCTTTACCCCACTCTTTATGTCCGGTGCCAGTCAAACACTAGCAGGGCAGACATGTCTAAATCATTTCCATGCAATACTGGCAATCTTTTCATGCAAGATTAACATTGTGTGAACATGCCAATGCATGCTGATACAATGTTATGTTTCATCAGAGTGTCTTTTGTGGTAGATTTGTTAAGAGTATCCCTGACTTTTAAAGCTGTATATTAATAAAATTAAATGTGGCATGTTCTGGCAGTTTAATTCCGACATTATAACTTTCAACTCCATTCTGTTTTGATAAAACATCCATTATCAAAATGAATATTTGAATAAAAGATAGCATGTCTAAAACCTAAAATAACTCATCTTAGATCATTCTCAGAAAAAGTGACAGGAAAATTCCAAAATAATTATTACCTAAAGTACAGATAACTTAAGATTGTTGTCTTAAGAAAATGCTTCTATTACTACTACAGTGAAGAGCCATGGAGAATCAGTAAAAGACTCTGAAGTTAAAACTAGGAAGCTCACTTGTACAGAAGATTATATTTAAAATGCAGATATGCTTTATATGTTAGGAAGAAGCAGGATGGATCATTATTTGTCTGAAACCTCACTTGGGCAAACAATGAAAATGTGACGTGTTAATCAAGGATATTCGTCAGCAGCAGTGCAACTAGGTCTGCATGTGTTGATGGAAAATGTCTACCTAAAATCTTTTCCTTACATTATGCTACGCTACTGAATAGTATACAGCTAAACAATTATGATGCTTTATTTGTTTAAAATTTCATTTAAAAGCCATACAGGTTTCTGAAAAATATACTTGGGTATATTGTAAGTAATGGAAATTCATATCAATTACCTTTTCTTTCTTTTGTTGCCAAACCACAAACATACTATACACATTTAATTGGAAAAGAAAAGGCTTGAGCATTATACAGTTATTAACGATGCAGTTCCATTTGAGTACTTGAAATAAGTTTTTGATGCAACTACTCCCTTCTCTGTCCTTTTAATTTTATTTTTCGTTTTTAAATCCCCATCTGTGCACAATGACAGATTGCTGCATCTTAATTAAGGTTCAGTTTTATTTCTCTTACTTTCCTTGAGTTCCATCCTGTTCTAATGCAGCCATTGCTAGAACTCATTATTTTAAATGAAATTTGCATAAAGTACATGAATAAAAACTTCTTGAATTCAAAAGTTTCAGTTAGGGATAAACTTGCTGTTCTTGTTAAGAATATGTAAATTTTCAGCTTGTGTAATGCCAGATTATATTAACAGTAGTCTTTTTATTTGAAGTTGGTAATATGGCTTGTACAGTTTTGTTGAGGGTTGTAGTTCAAGACATGACTGCATTGAATTTCATATACCTTTGCTCTTGTAAGAAAAATTGGACACAGAACATGGTTGCTTTGTATACCCCATAGAAGGGGTTGTTATTGAAGTAAAGTAGGTGAAGGGGCAGTTCGCCAGATATTTACTATGTAGAGTAACGTATTTATTGCCATCTCATAAAATGTTTGCATATTTCAGTCTAAGTAGAAATGATGGTAATAGTACACAGTGCATTGTAGCTGAAAGTACATAATGCAATCAGCTAAGATAAAAGTATACTAATTGGAGAAACATTCTTGCTTGTGTTTAGGAACTGACATAAAACAAGAATTAAGATAAAAGCAGAGCTTGCCTTTAGAACTGCAGAGCTCACATCCGGAGGTTCACTTAACAGGAATATCTTTATAACTGTAGTGTAATGGCTGGCTTTTATTGTACGGTCCAAACCACCTGATGTTTCATGAGAAACATCGTTGCAAAATTCCACTTTGGCAGAATGTTACACAATTGTAGTAAATGCCATTGTAACTTTATAAATGCAAGAAAACGGAGCCTATCACTAAAAAAAATGAAGAACAGCATGAAACCAATGGTAATTAATTCTTCCACACAACCCTGTGTAGACCAAGGTTGGAAAGAGAGAATGAGACTGAAAACTTCAACGTCATAGCTGGGATTTGAACCATGGGTCTTCCAGTTTCCATCTGGTAGCGCAGTTGGTTAGAGCAATCGGATGGAAACCGGAAGATCTGTGGTTCAAATCCTGGCTATGGCATTGAATGTTTCAGTTGTCTGAATCTACCTTTTCAACCTTATCCTTCACATGGCTTGTGTGCAAGAACAGTTACCATTGATTGACCTAATAGTTGGTTAAATTATGAAGCGTGTGACTTGAAGCACTTATGACATTGTAAGCCACCATTGAGGTATGGCATCCAAAAATAATTTCAGATTTCCTTGTGGTTTACAGGAAAAAATGTGAGTCAGTTGGCGAATTTAATGTCATATTGGCATGTTGCCATGGTTGCTCAGTTGGTTAGAGCAACCGGGCAGAAATGGAATATCCATGTTCAAATTCTAGCCATGGCATTGAATTTTTTGGTTGTGTGATTCTACTTTTCAGCTTGTCCTACACACAACTTGTGTGGAAGAACAATTAATTACCATTAAGTGACCTAATAGTTGGTTAAACTATGAAGCCCAGTACTTAAAGTACTTACGACATTATAAATCGCCATTGGAGTATGCCATCTAAAAATAATTTGAGATTTCCTTGTAGTTTACCAAACAAAATGTGAGTCAGTTGATAATTTAATGTCATACCAGCATGTTGCCATGGTAGTTCAGTTGATTAGAGCAACTGGAGCAGAAAGTGGAAGATCTGTAGTTAAAATTCCAACTATGACATTGAATATTTCAGTGGTCTGATTCTACCTTTCCAGTATTACACCAAGATTAACTCATAGGTGAGGTGCCTACAGCACTTCACTACTTTGGTTTTCATTATTGTTTCAACCTGGGGGAAGGTCATAGATGTAATGTCTACTTGACATTCTATATATGCTCTTGTACCTGTTAAAGATTACTTCAAACAATGCTCTGCAATTGGCAAAGAAATGTTTCTTGAACTGGGTGCTTTGAATACTTCTCTTAGCAATTTGCAACATGTCTCAGATTTGTGAGGATCATATGCATTTTGGTTCATCAGATTGTGAAAACACTGGCCAATGGACAACGTTAAAAAAAAGTAACTGAATTTATGCCAGCAATGGATTTATTACTATTATTAGCATAACTGTAATTAAAAGTTTCTGCTTAAACATCACAAAAGATTACGAACTACTTAAAAAGACGTAAAATTCAAACCACTGGGTATAAAAATGTGAGTCTCTTTTGTGCTTGTTCAAAAGAATGTCTTCTTTTACTCTAGCTACTTGTTGCTTTAAAATAAACATGTGCGCACAAGGTATTACATTTTAAGTTTTAAAAGTTGCAAGCATCACTGTCCATTTGAGGAGGCATCATGGCACTGCTGCTGTTCACTAGTGTTGTACACGTTTTAAACATCAGGAGGTTTGGACCCAATAATAAGTTTTATGATCACACGGAGCAGAGAATTGTATCCTGCCGGCAGGAGTAAACTACTGCACTTGGGGTAGTTATTGCTTGCTTTCAGCTTTGTGAATACTGTGCAAGCAAGTTTTAGGTTAGATATGAGTCCTATAAGTTATATAATAAGTATTTTGTCGGTTTCTTAATATAAAGGTGAGTACAAGGAGTTTTTAATATGTGGACGTAAGAACCAAAGAAATTATTAAATCCAAAAAATGCTACAGTTAATATAAAGTTCAAAGCCGGAAGCACCGTGTTAAGATTCCTAATTACTAATTTGGGTTGAAGAAAGACACTCTTCTTAGTAGGTTCATTGTAACAAATATGTGTATATTTAACTTGGAATGTTGATTAGAGACTTAGTGTCATAATACTTCTTTCTAATGACCTTGGCTATAAAAGATACTCTGGTAAGTTTTTTAATTAGCTCCTTCACCTGTTTTAAACCAATGAACTGCCCCTGCTCTGTAGTTCTGTTTTCAGTTTGTTATCAAATGAAAGTGCAAAAAAGTGGCATCTGGAGTAACTTTTCAGTTTCTTTAGCAGCAGGTTTAAGTTTTGTTAAGTTATACTGGACATACGTACATGGGCATAATAGTGCTATGTTGTTTATAAGGAGAACAAGTGGTAAATGGATTGTCATTATACTTTATAGCAATGACATGACTTTTTTTATTGATAAAAGGGAATATTAATACACTGAGAGCTTTGAAGTGAAGCATATTATTATGTATAACATCCTTTTTAAAAATTTAAAAGGATTGTACCTTAGCAGGACTATTGCTTCATTGTAAGTACAGTGAAAATAACAGTTGCACTTCATGTTTTCATTATGTTTGCATAACAACAATAAAAACTCAATACTATGTTGTTATGGGAATTCATGTTCATGTTGTATCTTTTAGGAGTTAAAATATTTATGTAAATAGAGGTTGAAAAAGGCATTTATTATGGTTTCCAATGCTCTTTTATCTCTACAGTGTCTGCTTTTATTTTGACACAACTTCCAGTCTTTTCCTTGTATAAATTATTTCTGTTAAATCTGTGCAAATAGACCGATACTTTCTAGTGTTAACACGAAATAGTCATATGGCGTGTGTGAATGTGTGATTTTTAAAACAGGTTTAATTAAAAATTTTGTAAACATGGATATACAAGTTAGCTTTATATAGTGGAGAAGGTAGCTTAGATACAGCAGAAATGGATGTTATTTGCATGGTAAGCCTATATGCTAATTGAGCATTTCCTCGGATCAGCAATATGTAGTGCGGCATGATAAACCCTCTTCCCCCTTCCCCAAAAGTAATATTTTTAACTTTTTGTTTTTACATTTATATCAAACACTTTTAGAGGGCAATTTTAATGCTAAATGTTTTCATTTACAACATTTTAAGTAATTATTTTGAATCTTCAGTACTTGCGGAATGTTATATACTTCCACTTAATCCACAGTCACACAATCAACAGTTTTGTAGTATATATGTGATATGCACACCATTGATACTTCAACTATGGTAGCAGCATTTACAGAGTTTTTTTTTTTGGATGTGATCAGTCTAAGGGCAATTTTGAAGTTTGATAATATATTTGACTGTGGAATTGGATAATCATAGCCCCTTAAATTCAAACATACAGATTTCTCATGCAAATCATAACTACAATAACCACATACCTTCTTCATAGAAGAAGTTGGAAATAATGTCCTTGTGCTACCTCACATCTATCACACCTTTTAAGAAAATTTGCATTAATTCTTCATGTCCTTGTAAATAAAATCATGCTTCATCCATGTTGTTCTCTGTGGTGTAGTGGTTACCATGTTAGCCTCTAGTTCCCAAGGTCACAGGATCAAACCTGGCGCAGGGTGAAGGATTTTTTTTGGGGTGTAAAATTCCTTAGCATGGCTTCCTTTGAAGGGAAGTAAAGCTGGTGGTTCCATGTCATGGCTTTACAACATGTAAAAGAACCTCAAGCCTGATAAAGAGGCCTCTGAGCAAAATTACCAGTCTTTCACGCCCAATATGGAATGGGATGCTAAGGACCCAACAGTTAAAGAGCATCCATAAATAAAACTCATTTAATTTATGCTTCATCTATTAAAAAAAAAATGCAAGTCAATATAAGGGTCATTAACATTATCCAACACCCAATTGCAGAAATTAACTCTAGTCACATTATTGCATGGTTGCAATTCCTGAACTACAGTTATCTTATAGGATTTTAATTTTTAGAGTTTAGTGGTGGCATTCCAAGCTGAGGTTTGTGAAATTCTTGATTCCTGCAAGCTTTTAGGAGATTTCTTTGCTCTGACTTTTTTCCGTCATCAAGTGTTTCCTCTGTAAGAATATGGCGATTTACTTAGGTCCTGTTTCCATAAATCTATTCACAAGATTACAAACCGTATCTCCGTCAGGTACATGATAAGCAGGGAATTTGTCTATAAATTGCCATCACACTTTTATACAAGAGTTTGTCGTCACATAGAAGTCATACATGAAGATTCTTTGTGCTTAAGTATACAGACTTTTTGATAACAGCACTAACATACTGAAACACGTGGTCTCATAACATATCAACCTCTGTACAACATAGACTTTGCGCCAACTGATTAGCTGGCACACAGAAAAGAGAGAAAATGGAGGGGGAATAGAACCAGTTAGAAACAGTGCAGGGCAAGCAATCCCCATAATGCATCCAAATGAAGGCTCTGTGTATAGTACATAAGTAAAACCACTATCTTTTATATGACCCAGTAGATATTATTAGACTAAATCATTGTTTTATAATTAACCAAGTTATCTCCTTGTGTCATAAATATTGTTGCAAGTGATTCAGAATTAATCTAGGAAAATCAAAGTCATTAAGTTTGATTAATTAAGACTGTTCCACAAATAAAATTAATAAACTATTACGTAATTATGATGGTGAAATACAGTTAAAGTGTTACGCTAACTTTCAAGTATAAAAGTTATATTTAAACAAATCACCACCCTTCAGCATATGGAATCCAACAAGCTAATATCAGCAATAGAAAAGAAAGTATACCAAATCTCATCTTGCCTAGCCTTTCAGTAAGAAAATAAAATGCAAGAATGCTCGCATCAAACCTTGTTCTAAAAATCACTGGTCTGTTATACCTTATAGAAAAGAAAGAGGTGTTTTAACTGTTTTGTGGATGGTGATAAAGATGTTTCAGTAATTTTTCAATAAATTATGGATCTGATTAATGGACTTCTATGCAATACCGATTGGTCCAAACCAAAATATTCAGCCTAAATCTATACATAATTTTAAGGTAGCAACATATTATGCCATGTGGCTATACTGATTCATTTTCTCATGTGAGGTGAATCAGAGCCTGTAGAAGCGAAAACTTCAAATTTTAGATCTTGCATTGCTTTATCATATTCTAGTAATTATATGCAATACAAAAGATGTTTTAATTTCACCAGGTCCCAGGCCCATTTTTAATTGTTAAATCTTTTGGTATTGATTTAAGGGAACCAAGGTGTAAAAATGATCAAATTTGATATTTTCTGATTCAAAAAAATAGTTTATTTGATACTTCTAGTATTTAGCTTTTCAAAAAGGTCATTTCAATATAATGTGCATTTCCTTAAATGTTGATCTGCTGTACACCTTTTATTAAAATTCTAAGTGATTAACGTGGTTTTTAAGAAATGTAAATTTTATTATTCTGTCTGGCTAGCCAACTAGGAGACAACAGAGGGTGCTCTTGATGAGTATCCTTTGAAATTCATGAACGTGGGTCATACCTCTTTAAGCTCAATTTCAGTTGAGATTATCTCAGAACTAAATGTGTGTAAACATATGTACTATCTCTCTCTCTCTCCCCCCCTCTCTCTCTCTCAACTATAAATGCTACAAAGTTGAACTTTCCATACTCATTTAAGATAACCTAAAATCACTGTGTTCATATTGTTTTAATGCAATAGGTTTTAAAATATTAAACATTTTGCCATAAAATTTTAAATTGATATGATATCTTTATTGAGTGTTGAGCTAATACAATACATTTGGGCATGATCAGCGTCGAGCCCTGGCTCCTTTTGCCGATCATACCCAAGCTTCCGCATTTACAAAGCATGTGTGTTGAGTTAGCTTAATTATCGCTAACGTTTCTCATTTAAATTCACTATACTGCTTAGTGTTCTTCTCCCCTTCCCTTACTTCCTCCGCCGCTTTAATACTTCACTATCGGCGGGAAATGGGAGCTATCAGATGCAATTTAGAGAATGTTTATTTGTACCCCGTACTGATTGTCCATAACACCACTTGCTCATTCATACTAAGAAATGTACCTCTCGCTCCTAGCCCACTCGTATTTACCGTCCTTTATATCTAAATCATTCACTTTTATCAATACCTTGTCTTTACTTTGCCTAATTTGTTCCCTTCTATACATTCTATAGTCACTCTCCCTCCCTATTCTATTTACTTCATTATTACTGCTTCTGTTTTCCCATACTTCTCACAGAGCCTGCACTATTTCTATATGTATGGCACACTTTCCTACTGCATAAATCTATTTCTGTTGGCTCCTTTAACGGTCCCGCATTTTAAATTAATATTGCAGTTCATTTTCTTCAGAGAAGAAAAATGTTTTAAAAACTGAAATATTCTTAGCAACTCTGTTCCTCTCTTTTACAAGATATATGAAACATAATGTTTAATGCATGTAACAATATTAACTCTCTAAGAGAGAAAAGTCAATTTTTATCATTTTTCTTCCTATATATTTTTAGAAGTTATACATTGAAAAAGATCTGAAAACAATTTATCAAAATTTGAGCCCTCCAAAGTAAAAGGGAATACCAATTGTCGGAAGCACAGTGAAAGTGCATTCAAAAGTAGATCAAAACAAGAAAGAAGTTACACATTTCAAATTAAATTGAGCACAAGGAACAATGTTTCATGTGTAATCACTGAAAATACCAAATTGAGGTATGAATGAATAGTACGTATGAAAGTATAACATTTGTCTTTTGAATAAAATGTGGGAAAATAATATACCTCATCTTGACTCCCCAATAGTACACATACTGGTTATGTCAGCCTGAGGGCTTCAACCAACACTACATATTGTTGATACTGTAAATCCCTTGGAGATGCAGACTTTCAGCATTGGGATTGTAAATAAAGAAGGAACTTAGGATAGATAAGCACTTAACACTTTAATCTTCTCCAAAAATATTTTATAACATCATTATTTTGAAATATTTTCTTAAATTCTTTATGTTTTTCTTTTCTTTTTTTATTTTTCTTTCTCCTTTGGAAGTAGAACTTTCCTTATAAAAACTAAGACTCTAGAGATGGTGAATGCATCATCTGAAACATATGCTGATACAAGCTTTAGAGCTGAGAAATATCAGAGATTTGTTTCTCCAGGATAAGGAAATCAATGGAGAAAAAAAAAACAAAAAAACATCCAGGTACTTTGCCCCCAAATGCGATTCACACTTAGGCTCTTGGATTAGAAGGCAGTTTCTAAATCACCTAAGATATTGTTTGAAACAAACTTTTCTTATTTGAACTGTTTTTATGTTTCAAACATTTAAAGTATCACTGTCTGATTTAATTCTGTGCACTGATAAGCAGTAGGAATAGTTGTTTGCTGCTGGTATCTTGTTTTATACCATGATAGAATTCCACTTCAGAAAGATACTGAAATTTATACCATTTTACTTCATTATATAGCTATATTATATGTTATGTTACTTATAAAAGACTGTAAGTTACTAGACATACAGTTATTAATATGTATCTGGTCAGATTGGAAAGCACTTCATGTATAAGCTATAATCAGCAAGGCTAAGAAAAACTTTGTATATATTATGTTTCAATTACATTGTTAAGTGCTTATTTTAAATATGGTGCAATTATTTTTAAAATAATATGTACCAGAGAATAATGAATGAAGTAATGAATGTGTTTATGATATTTTGCTTATAAAGGTTAGCATAAATTAGCCAAGCAAAAGACTTCAGTCCATTTTAACATTAAGGGGTGTTGTCATAAGCAGTGAAATAACTTTGTTCTGATTCCAGCTCTCTAAGGGCTTCACTTCCATTTGATAACAGGAGGCAATGTGAAGTTTGTTAGAGCTATGCCCCAAGCCAGACTGTAGTACAATCCCTCACAAATCCTTCGTCCAATATAGCATATTTCTTTTTGTGCTCTTTTAAGATGACCTTTTACCTCTCCCTTGGCCTGCCAAGAAGCAGATAGCAGCAGCACAGTTGAAAGAAGGTGCACTAAACAGCATTTAATAAGCATTGCTTAGCTCAGATAGTCTCCTAATATAAATAAGAGACACATTTGTAAATTAATATTTTAATAAATAGTGTCATCTTATTCAATTCTCATAGTTGTATTAATTATTTAATGACAGATGTTGATTAATGACAAATAAAACTGAATTGCATTCTTACATTATTATTAGCCACTCTAGATGGCATTATATAAGATAATTTTACCCATTCTTGATCTCATGGAAGTCGGTAGCAGCATTCTTTCCTACTTCAGTGTAGTGACTAGTCTGTATCTATTAAAGTAAACTAACATTGCACTGCCTTTACAAGGTATAGGAAAGGTTAAAGCTGCTCTTTTGTAATTTTCCAAAATGTTTAGATAAGGAAATATATATTATACTAAACATCACTGTGCAAAAACAGTGTTTATTTCATTTATGCGTTACTACATTAAAATACAAACTGATATCTTGTGTGTGTTGCAGGATCAAAACATTACAGATAGAGAATTATGTAACTTGGAGTGGTAATCAGCCAGACAGTCCCACTCCACCCCATCCCACTCCAACTTCCTGGTAGAAAAATTATGTTTTATTGCCGGTGTGATGCTTTAAAGAGTTTAATTAGTTTACAGTTTCATCAGACAGAAGTTTTGTGAGGGAGTGTACATGCTTAGATATATAAAGAATATTGTCTCTCCATCCCACATCTACATATAGTGTTGTTCATACTTTCAGTTTTCAAAGCAAGTTAGAGCAAGATTGTATTAGTTGTAAATCTGTGCTATAAGCACATGAAAAACTGTGCATTTTTCTTCTAAAGATGTAAGTTTCTCATAAAAGCCTGTCCCGAAAGGAAATCAATACATGCCGCTGTTTAAATGGGCTGCTGAAACCATGGTTTCAAACGATATTGATTGCACTAAATTAGGATGTTTTTAAAATTAATGTAACACCCCATTAGTTCATTTATTGGTGCTCTGAACGTTTTTATTATATAAATACCTTGAACATAGTAGATAATATAAAAGTATCCTCTTCCAGTAAGAGCATTTATACTTAACTGTGAAATGTTAAAATGACTGTTACCTGTAGAAAGAACTTACATGTTAGATACTAGTGCGTAATGTAAAATGTTCCATTATGTTGACTGCGAGTGCTGTGAGTGATCTAAAAAGATAAAAGACTAACAATGAAGTTTTTTATTTCAGGAAGGAGAGTTTTCTTTCTGCTTCTTTTTTCTCCTGTCAGAGGGTTTCGGAATAGAAGTTAAAGCTTTTTTATATACATTTCATTGCATTTTTACTGTAGATTACATACATGAGGTTTCATTATCTATTTATTTTCATGTTCACTATCGGAAATTTTGTTTGTTCATTTCATTAGTTATGTTGACCAATTCAGTGTTTATTGTTGTGGCACTGATTGTAAGATCATCTGTAATGTGTCATTTGATGTAAATAAATCAATGTAATTGTCAAGTTTTCAAAATGGTGAGCTAAGCACATCCATAATCCATTCCCCAAAATATTTGGTTTATTGTAGAAATGAAGCAAACTCATGCATTAAGGATGGAAAATAAAAGGGAATTTCTGGACAAACTTGAGAACTTTGTCTTGCAGAAGAAAGATCCCTTATCGTCCTCTCAAGATATACGTTGGGAACGATACAAATTATGCATTTCAGCTAACCAGATATGTCGGGAGGCACTTAATTCTCCATTCACAGCCTACCGTAGGCTTACTTTTACATTAGTTTTGAATTATAAACTGTTCTACTTCTTTCCATTTTGCAAATATGCATAGTTGTAATCTGCAATTAAGCACAAAATACGTACACAAATCTGGTGTATAGCACCTCATGACATGACTATCCACTTGGAAGTATGTCTTGTATTATACTATTCATAAAAAACTTATTCTATCCACTTCTACAGGCAAAAAGAAGAATTGCATAATCCCAAATAAGTTCCATTAATTGAATAGTTCCATCAACATAAATTTGAGGAGATGTAAACATACAACAAGGAATGTTTTATAAACAGGTATTGCTATGAAAGGAGTATTTTAAAGAGATTGCGTATTTTAAGGAGCTATACTTCCTACTTTCTTACTTGTAGTAAGTAGAGGAAGTATTGCATTTCACCCAAAAATTTGATACCAAGATTTCACTAGAAATACATATCTTGAGGGCCTGAATCCAAAGAAAGCATTTTAGAAAAAGGTCTGTGTGGGCATGTGTATGTATATCTGTAAAACACCATATCTCGGATAAATACATACATGGTATTTAATTTTCTGGGAATAGCCTGTGGGTCCTCTTCATTCTAAATTACTTTTGTATAATTGCTAAACATAAGAGATAGACAAAATCTTATACACAAAAAAATGTAGGTCCCATTAAATCACAAAATTTATTTCAAATAACATTTTTTGTGACAACCATTTCCAAGATATTGTTTGTTATTGATTTGAGTTTTCAAGTACAAGTCACTGTTCGTTTTTTCTCATGGTTACAAAGAGCATACAATTTCAAAGACAACACAGCGATCTGTTTTTTAAAAATCTGACCATTGCTTTAGCATGTTGTATTCTTCTTATACCTACAATGAAATGTGTAATGAAAGTTCATCTCGATTAAGAAGAAGTAGATAGAAGAATAAGCTTTTGTAAGAGTAGTTTGTAGAAGAATGAACAGAGAAAGTCATGTGAATGCAACATCAGATTTTTTTTTTCATTCATTCTTTATTCCCACTAATATTCTACTGCTTATGTACGAGGGGTGATCAGAAACTAAGGTTACAAGCTGATATTCCTGGAGTTTCATGTTATAGAGAAATTAGTAGTGTGCAGTAATTCTAATACATGCAGTTGGCAACTGTGCAGACTTTCAGACACCTGTCATCTACAGCGCAAGTTGTAGGTAAACACAAATAGCAACTCGTTTGGAAAATTGGTCTCGCAAAGAACCCCACTCCATTATTCATTTTCTGTGGGCAAAACATGTAACCATGGTTGAAATACGCCAGTAGCTCATAGAGTTTTACGAGACACCAAAATGCCTCGTCGTCATGTCGCAGAATGGTGTCGCAAGTTTACAGCCAGTAGAAAAAACGTCACCAATGAGGATTGCAGTGGCTGACCTAGCACAACATCAACAGATTTGAACACAGCTCGCGTGGAGGAGCTGATTCAGGACAACAGGAGGATCACGTTATGGCATATGATGGTAGAATTGGGAATTTTGTTTGGAAGCATTCGTCACATTGTTCACAATATTCTGCATTATCAGAAAGTTTGTTCCCTATGGGTTCCATGAAATCTGTCAAACCAACACTAGGAGAAGCGCATGGGGACAAGTCTGCAACTTTTGCAATGGTTCTCCACAGAAGGGAACAGTTTTCTTTGCCACATTATCAGGAGTGACAAAACATGGTTCCCCAGCAGTAAGCGTTAGTCACTGGGGTGGAAACACCCCTCCACTCCAAAGACAAAGAAGTTTAAGGTGATGCCAACTGCTGGGAAGGTGATGGCTGCAGTGCTTTGGGACAGCGCTGTCACTATCATACTCGTGGAGATTTTGGAAGGAAGGCTCACGGAGGGCATCATCTTCCTTCATGACAATGCACAACCTCACACAACCCAGAAGACTACCATGCTGTTGAAGCAGCTTCACTGGGACATCATCGACTACCCTCCTTACAGCCTGGACCTCGCACCAAGTGACTTTCACCTTTTTCCTCACTTGAAGGAGCGTCTAGGAGGCCGATGATTCACTTCAAATGAGGATATGAAACACCTTGCAACATTGCGTCTGAAAATGCAAGGACAGGATTTTTACCAGGAGGGAATATTCAAACTCATCCCATGAAGCAACAAGTGTCTAAACTGGTATAGAGACTGTCGAAAAATAACCTAATAACTATCAGTTGGCTGCATTGGTTGTATGAAATAAAATGTACACGTTTCACTGCAGGCTTTGTAACCTTAGTTTCTGATCACCCCTTGTATATCCCTTTAGCTAATTGTGAATCCAAAGAATTTGAAATATTGAATCCTCACAGCAATAAAATTCTTATACAGGATTCAGATTGATAGAAGCTTTTAATAAATATTATGCAAATGCCTATTAACAAACAAGAAGTGAACATAAATGTTACAAGATTTTTAAAAAAGAAGTAAAACAATATAAATAATTTTAGTAATTCTGGGCATGCAATTTTTTATGAGAACATTAGCTTGAAAGAATTAAACATTGTGTTAAATAATTTACAGAACAAGAACTCTGCTAGTCTGCGTCACATATACCCTAAATTTATTAAAAGTCTTGGAAAAAATGCTAAACAACTAATAAAACTGTATAATTTATCATGAATGAATGAAAGAAGGCAATAATTATACCTGATCTTAAATTGGATAAATCAACTTCGGAAATTAAAATTTATAGACCTATGTCATTTATGAGCATAATTGCAAAAGTTATGGGAAAATGGTATCAAATAGATTAAATTGGCTTTTAGAACCACAAACTTAATCTCTCCATTGCAGAGATTGCAGATCTCTCCATTCCGTATTTAAAGAATTTCATTCATTCAATGAACAAACACACTTTTAAGACATTCCTTAAATAAGAAAGATGATGTTTTGATAGTTTTCATTGATTTTTAAAGTCCTTATGATTCCATCAGGAGAACAGAATTATTTAAAAAATAAATCACTACTTTTTTCAGCATTGATTTACATAAAGAATCGAAAAATCAGGTATAAAGTGTACAACTCAAGAAAACAATGCAACA
The DNA here is from genome assembly GCA_030765065.1 of Deroplatys truncata. Taxonomy (NCBI): domain Eukaryota; kingdom Metazoa; phylum Arthropoda; class Insecta; order Mantodea; family Mantidae; genus Deroplatys; species Deroplatys truncata. The sequence goes on from CM060985.1 coordinate 103,148,034, forward strand.
ATCCCTGAAAAGTATGTTATTATATGTAATGAATTAAATTAATTATGTTTTTTAATGACTAACTGGTCGCGGCATTTTTATATAGAGTCAGCTGAAAAATTCAATGTCATAGCCAGGATTTGAACACAGTTCTCCCGCTTTCCATGTGATTGCTCTAATCATTGAGCCTACTATGACAACGTGCCGATAGGGCATTGAATTTCCCAATTGACTCAAGTTATTTTCCAGGCAGACCAACCAAGGCATCTCAGTATAGAGATAGTGATCTTGATGGCGACCTGCAGTTCACAAGTACTTTATTACTGGGTGCACACAGGTTTCTTTGTTAGTACGTTTATTATTAAGCCCCGGATTCTTAGGTTCTGACCTATTTTATTCCTGACCTCCTACACTCCAAACTTCGGTTTATTTTAATGTTTTAGTTACCAATGAGTAATATACTTCAATTTTATAGAGCCTAAATTGACCTAATTTTACGTTAGGACCTAATAAAACCTATTTTTCGTGGTAGAACCTAAAAGTGCCTAATTTGGTTATTTAAGCAAATAAGAGTAGATTTATGAATATGAAAGTATTTTTAAAACAAAGGGAGACTGTTCAAATAAGGAAACTATTAAATAATTAGATTATAAAATCTTGAGCAATACCTTACAATATTAAACTTTAATTAAACCATCCGCCACAATAATAAACTAAATAAAACATTCGCTGCCTTTAGTTATCCTTTTCTAGCTATTGTCGAAAGAGTGGTCAGTGGCACGCAGCATTTCTGAAACATGTGATGTTTACATCGCAACAATAGGTGAAAACTAGAGACAAACATTTCAATAGCGGTGTTGAGTAGTATGCATTATTGATTCTTCCGTTATAGGGAGTTTCTAACATGACATTTTTAAAATTCAATGGCAAAATATTCAGTCTTCTTGCTACTGGTGACAATAGCAGTCGTTTGCACCTTACCCAAAAGCAAACCATCAAGAAGTTCTCTGTTCCACGAGTGGATCCTGATCAACAAAAGCTTTTCTACAGATGGAAAGGTTATTTATTGTAACGCATGTCAGAAGCAGGTAGGAATAATTTCTTGTGTTTTTCGTATTTTAGTAATTCTTCACCCTGCTATTTTTTAAAATAATACTGGAGTGCAACTTAAAGTATGCTCTGTTTAGACTCCATCACACATCCAAATTATTTAATACTTATTTGCCGGTGGTGGGTATTTAAATTGACTAATTTTCTTGTTTACATTTAATTTACAGGTGCCAGCAGAAAAATGTTCTCACTTGGTGCAACATCGACAATCAGCAACTCATTCTACAAATGCTGTTAGGAATGAATCTCAAAAGAAGCAGAGTTTCTTAACATCAAAGCCAGGCAGTTCTAATGAAGCCAAAGCTAATTCATGTAGCATGCGTTTATGTGAAGCTTTTACTGCCACAAATATACCAATTGCTACACTACAAAACCCAATATTGAAAAACCTTTTTCAAGAATTTTGCAACTCTAAAGTACCAGATGAGTCCACCTTAAGAAAGAATGTATTGCCCTAGTTGTATGAGAAAGCTATTGAAGACATAAAGGCAGACATCGCTGACCACAACATTTGGTTAAGTGTGGGCGAAACAACGGATGCTTGTGGTAGGTATATTGCTGCCATAGTTGTGGGCAAACTCACTTCTGAGGAACCCAGTACGCCCCATGACATCCTATGCAAGGAGCTTCAACAAACCAACCACTCTACAATATCAATTGCAGTGAGGGATGCTTTAAAGGTCATATGGCCAGATGCAGAAGGAGAGGAAAAATTGAGATTGTTAGTGACCGACAGTGCAGCTTACATGTTGAAAGTAGGTGAATGTCTAAAGGCTTTCCATCCTCGTATGCTCCATGTCACCTGCCTTGCACATGGACTCCACCGGGTAGCTGAAAAGATTCGGGAAGAGCATCCTACAGTCAACAAAATAATTTCTTTGGTGAAGAAGGTTTTCTTGAAAGCACCAAATTGAGTGGTGATATTCAGAGAGAAGTATCCTTCGATACCACTGCCTCCATAGCCTGTAGTGACATGGTGGTGTACGTGGCTATCAGCAGCAATGTATTATGCGGAAAACTACACAAGCATCGTAGAGGTAATTGATTCATTAAATGAGCTTGATGCAGCAGCCGTTGTAAAGGCAAAGAAAGCATTGCACTCAGGAGCAGCAGTACAGGAGTTGAGCTATATCAAAGCAAATTGCTTTCACTTTGAAAGTGCAATAAAAAACTTGGAAGAATCATCTCTCCCCATGACAAAAGCATTGCAAGTCATAGAGGAGATAAGACACAAAGTGGTACCTGGACCAAGTGGAGAATCTATAAAAAAGAAGTTAGAAGCTGTTTTGGTGCGCAGTCCAGATTTCAAGGTCATAGCAACAATTGGCCACGTTCTCTGTGGAGAAAAAGTGCAGGGATCATTGAGTTGGAATCCTAAGGAAATAGCCGAGATGAAGTTCGCACCTCTTACCTCGTGTGTAGTGGAACACAGTTTCTCCGCTTTCAAGCACATTTTAACAGAAGACAGAAGGGGGTTTACACCTCACAATCTTTCCAAGTACTTCATTGTTCAGTGTCATACTAGGAGTGTAAAATGAGTACTGAAAATTTTTGCATTTGTAGTGTTTAAAATTAATTTGTGTTTTTAAAGTATAATATTAAAGCAAAATGAGTATACTCAGTACTTTTGCACATGCAGTGTTGGAAATTAAATTATGTGTTTATCAACTTTTGCACAGTAGTGCTTGAAATTAGTTTGCTTTTCAGTGCCATACTATTTGTAGGTGTATTGAATTTGGTGCTTTCAAATACATACTAAAGTTACAGTTAATTTAACTTTTTACAATTTAAAGTTAGTGTTTTAAACAAAGTGCCCAGTGATTTGCACGAATATATATATATATATATATATATATATATATATATATATATATATATATATATGCCAAAGATCCTATAAATTCCCTAAATTCAACATATAAGATCCTATAAAATCCTAATACACTGATACATAGAACCTAATTTTAACTTTTTAGAACCTAAAACTCCGGTCATTATTTATTATATATAATTGATGAAAAATTAATTTATAAATGAAACAGAAAACTGGCAAAACATATAAAACAGAAAAACAATTATCACTCTTAAAACATTTATCTGGTATGAAGTGGGGGTGTTAATAAATTACATGAATCACTACATAATATAATCTTTATATAAAACCAGTACTTCCATTTAGTTAAACACCAGGTATATTACAAAGTAGATAACATACCAAGCATCTTAACTTACTCAAAAGTTGCCTACCTTAAAATGTTTCCAATCCCAGTACATACATAATAGCTCCAGGTTATTGATGTATGAGAACAGACCATAAAGAGTTACATCATTTGCATTACTTACTCTGACCTGTGTCTGAGCTCTCTTCTATGCTAATTCTAATCTTCCTTCATTATTTATTCCTAGCTTTGCCCATATATTCTCCCATCAGTTTTATATTTTTATCTCTTTTAATCCTTAAAACCCTTTGTTAATAAAAATTTGTTCCATTTTCCTTGCAATACCTGTTTTCTCCACAACTTAATTTGTTCACAATACAATACGCTATGGTACTCATTCTCAGATTCACTGTACATGGAATCAGTGCTTACACATGTGGCAAGATGCTAATTGCAGCAAACATTAAGCAGATTCAGTATGTAGAAAATCAAAATAGAACATCAATTCCCCACTGAATGTGAACTGCAAAAAACAGCTATAAGAAAAATTAATCAAGGTTTCCATGTAGCAGTTGAGAGAAATGGAATTTCAAATTTAATTTAAAATCTCAAGAAAGCTTCCTATCCAAAGTTTATGATATTAAAAGAAAATTAAATCATCCTACAATTAAAATCTAATCTCTAAGATTAATCCATTACATACATTAGAAATAGAAGAATATCTGAATTTAACAGAAATGTAACAACCCAAAAGATGCATTGAAAACATGGGCTTTAAAAATGATTAACATTAGATTTCCTGAGAGAGTAGCATCAAATATTTACTGATAGTTGTTTTTTGCCCAACCAAAATGGAACGAGTGTAGATGCTATATGCCAACTTTTTTCATTTCTTTAGAACATGGTTCCACAAATTTTAATGGAGAAATCAAGTCGGGTGTTCATCATTACAAAATCTTTTATATCAGATTCCTCATTTTTAAAAAGGCAGTTATATTTTCTGGTTCTAGATCAGCAATTGTAGCTGTAACGTTTACTTTAGCACCTAAAAGTGAAAGAATCAGAGTGAAAATTCTGCATGATTTATTTAAAGTAAATAAAAGGATAGTTTTCCAGTGGTAGCATCAAACTGTGGACTAATTTGCAATAATAATAGTAATATCTATTGTCAATAGATTTGTTTACACATTTCTGATAAGGTCAAAATTACAGTTAGAAAAGAAGAAAAAAAAGTGAAATAATTTAGACAAAATTAAAACATTCAAAATAATAACATTGCAGAATTATTTACAAGTCATCTAAATTATAAACATCTATTATTAAGGAATATTTTTAATTTTGTTTTCATTTTGAATCCAGTTATTTAATATCACATGGCAGTTTATTGTACAAAATTAAACCTTGAACATTTGCTTTTTTTCTGATATTTTCTTCCTAAAATCTCTTCTAAAATAATTTGTATTATGTGTGGTATAGTGATGGTAGATATTATTGCTTTTTCACTTCCATTTTCTACTGAAGTATAAATCACAGTTTACACACACAGAGAATATGGTTATCGATGAATACATGTTTACATGTATCAATGGATTTTAAGTTGTAAATTATCCTTGTACATTTGTTGTGCAGCATGAAGAGTTTTGTATATGAGTTTTGCAGAAAATACCCCATATCTCAATGCTATAAGTTAAATATGGATAAATTACTCCATAATAAATGTTTTTCAGTAAACTGAAATGATATTGTAATAGATAAACAGATAATGAAGCTGCTTACTATCTTGCCAGAAACGGAAGATACATTTAACTGAAGCCAATTTTAAACCTATCTTTTCATGCAGTAAAAAAAAATAATTAAAACAAAATGCCAGAATATCTCTGCAAATTTCCTTGAAAATTCAAAACATAAAAGATAGGAAAGTATCATGAAAACTAAAAATATAATTCTGAATATTCATGCATCTCTGCAGTAGGAGCATTTTGATTACTTACAGGCTATGCATCACCTGTTTTGTAGTGATTAATGTAATTCATTAACACCCCCACTTCATACCAGATAAATGTTTTAAGAGTGATAATTGTTTTTCTGTTTTATATGTTCTGCCAGTTTTCTGTTTCATTTATAAATTAATTTCATCAATTATATATAATAAACATACTAACAAAGAAACCTGTGTGCACCCAGTAATAAAGTTAGTTAAACATTTCAATAAAATTGGAGTACTTTCATTATCAGTTTATCCACTTTCATTATCCAGTTTTATGAAGATCATCTTCAGCACTATCCAGCCATTTCCACTTGAGCAAGAACTACTGGAGAGCAAGCAAGGCTTTGTTGTCAACAACTCAGCATTAGTCAAGAGAAAATCCTATAACAATAATATTCTGGATAAAGAACAGAATGATATTAATGTTTATGCTAAGCTTCGCTGAAGTAAAGAATTAAATTTGCAAATTTCTTCTTTTTTATGTTCTTGCCTATTTGATGAGTTGAGTACTTTCCCCAAAGTGGGAGTTAAGCAGGGGCATGAAGTAAAAAACTGGCATGTATCATTTATTATCATCTTTGCAACACTTGATCAGCACAGTATTTCAGACAAGGTTTGCTGTTTAAACCATTTTGATATAAATCTGCTTGAGGGCAGACTAAATGACAAAAATTGCCCAAAAATTATATTTTTAGTTATTAATTTGAATATCCTCTCTAATAATCCTAACTCCTATACACTTTGGGGTGGATGGGTAAACTTTAGCCCATCTTTTAGGGGAAGTTTTGCACTACCAATTGGTACTACTGTTAAGTATGGAAGCTTCTATGTGCTTCCATGTAAAAATTAAATTGAGTTTTATTTATTGACACTCTTTAGCTGCTGTGGTCCTTGGCATCCCATTCTATATTGGGTGTGAAAGACCGGTAATTTTGCTCAGAGGCCTCTATATCAGGCTTAAGGTTCTTTTACATGCCTTAAATATACAACACGGGACCACCGGCTTTACTTCCCTTCCAAAGGAAGCCATGTTAAGGATTTTTACGCCCGACAAAAATCCATCACCCTCCACTGGGTTTGAACTGACCTAAGGAACTAGAAGCTAGCATGGTAACCACTTCACCATGGAGGATGACATTGTGCTTCTGTGTGATTTCTTTCTTTGCAAATTTATTTTCTCCAATTTTGCTTTGATCAGCCTTTTCTCTAAATGACTAAACTATTCTCTAAATTATTGAAGATGGCTAAATTAAATCTTAATAATAATAATCCCATGGCGATACTGCCCTTGAAGGGCCTACACCTGCCAACACGATTGCCAGCCTCATGTCCAGGTATGCACCAGAGGTAGGTGATGTGGTTAGCATCATGCATCCCCCAGCCAGAATGTTGGCCTCTCTGGCTGGGATTGCTGCCTATCACAGCTACTCACGATGCTGAGTGGGCACTGATCCTACACCTAGAGCTTAAAATCTGCACCCCCATGGTTGCGATCGAACCTGGGAGCATTCCACGGCCAGGAACCATAGCACCACACTCTAGCCCACTGGCCACAGTGCAGGACAAAATAAATTTTAGGATAATAATAACAACCTTTAAGTTCTGTTTTGGATCTATTTTGGTGCTATTAACATGGTGGTTATTTTTAGAAAACTAATTGCCGATAAATTTGTATTAAATGATTGTATAATTAAGAAAATAACAATTCTATCTTTCCTAATTAATAAATAAATGTATTGCATAAAAGAAGATCAATGAACCTAGAAGGTATGCACCTACATGTGCTCTAAAAATTTTATTCTGATACCTTAAATAGTTTGTGAGATAATAGGTCATGAATTTAGCAGATTTAACATTGGCAGGACAGGGCTTTTAATATCCCCTTGAGGAGTTAAATCATTGTCTCATTTATATACACTGCCGGTTAAAAGTTTGCAGTCCCCAGTGAAAGTAATGCAATTCAGCATTTAGCTTGAATTGTTATCTATTCCATGTAAGTACAAGCAACTCAAAAATTACTGTTTAGTATACAAAAGTATACTTAAAAAAACTGAGTATAGTGATACGTTATGAAAATTGATAAAACAGGTCTCACATAGGGTGCTTCTATCTGCCCCGTAATCATTCAGGCATGCCATACCACCGATTATTTAACTGGGCTTACCCCATCCTAATCCACAGACAACATAGAGCACCCAGCGGGTCTGGCCACACTCCTTCAACAGCATATTTCTGCCATGAAATAGAGGCAGTCTTAGTGGCAGAGAGCAGTTCTACTCATACTAAATGACTTGCAGTTTTTAGCCGGTATATATATGACTGAGAAGGAGCAAAATCAGTTTGCGAGAGCCATCAGTTATAATCAAATTAAAAATCTGCTGCTACTTTCAGAGAGAAACAAACATCTAAGTTAGCATATAATAATATAATTATAATTTTTTATGTGAGAAAATCAGGTGCTAAAGTTATGGGGAAAAAAATTCAACAAAATGTGTAACTCTGTCATTAGAGTGTTAAAATTACAGAACAAAAATACAACGAAATAGCAACAGCACCTTTAACAAATTATTAAAAAATGTTCTTTTTACTTGTAAGAATCCACAGAAGTACTGTAATTCCCTTTTTTTTACTTTAATTTATGCTACCACAGTTTGTACAAGTGTTGGTGCGTAAAAGTTTCAAAATAAGATTTCTCATAAACCACTTGCATTAGAATCTTGCAACAAATGCCACTGACATTCTAATTTACCCTACCTTTATTCTGTTGATGTAATTAGGCATTGTTCCATTTAAAAAATTGTATGTTTGCTCAAAAAATACACTTTCTCAGTATTATTAAAATCTATTTATAGGCTAAATGTACGAGCCCCTGACTACCAATCAATGCTGTGAAAACTGCACATCAATAGCACTTTCCATTTCCGAAATATTTGCGGTGCAAGCTTTAGGATTCACCCAGTATATATGGTAAATTCAGAAACCACTCAATTGATTTGTGATAATTCTTTTACCATTGAAAAGCTGCGCTCTTGGCGAACATAGGCTATAAAGTATCTTCTAATTTAAATTCCTAAATTACTACAAGATTAAAAAAGATTTACAAAAATATACTAGAGTACGAACATAAAGTGATAAAAGAAATGCTTGCAAAGAGGTCTTTTAACTTTTCTTTGAGAATGCCAGAGAACATAAAATATAGTTGTTAAATTGGGAATACTGTGGAGCAGATAATAGTAATTGTTGTTACACAGGTAAAATAGGATAAATGCCATGAATATTTCATTCCAAGCAATACACATAGATGGTCATGATTTAGCAACTGAGAAAATAGAAGACACAGCAAAAGAGTTTTATTATCATAGCATACAATACATATGTGATACTTTTGCAAAACTCTTTTAAGAACACTTAAATAATTGTATCAAGAAAAATGGTATCCAGTGTAACATCAGAAATGATTCAACTGATATTTTGTATTTAACAACTGAGAAAGATTATTTTTCTGGATGGTTACAGAACTATGTGCCTGGGGTGGGAAATCTTTGTATTCACCAGTTTTGCGCCCTAATACATACGATATACCATACTAAAATGTGTAATTGGATTCCCAGTACATACCCAGACCTTTAGTGCAGCCAGTGCTCATCATTTACACTCCAGGCCCCAGGCAAGTCATAGTGGCACACTCCTTGTTTGTCACAAAAGTTACATATGAATTCCATCATATATCATGGTGAAGCAATATGTGTGATAAGATATTTTATTGTGTTAGGCATTTAAGGGCCCCCTAAAGCATGCCACTTGTGCCCTCCTTATGGTTGGATGGCTTCAGAAGTGCTACTTAAAATGGCTCACATGCAGAAATGGTATGTAAAATTTAAAAAACTGACATGAGTAGCTGAGGTCATTAAGGCATGAATCATAAGCGAGAGCAGACCTCTTTTCTCATATCCCACCAGAACCATACTCCCTGAGGTGTTTTCCAAGTTTCCTTCAGTCCTCATAACTGTTAATTGCCAGGGAGATACACTAAACGTTGGTCCCCAAATTTCCTTTCCCAATTATTATTTCATTTCTAGTATCAAGTATCTACTGCCTGTGATGCCATATGTAATAAGAAAGGTGTTACAGAGTATTTAAAAAAGAAGAAAAAAAATCTGTGTTACACTCACATGACTTTCTCTACTCTTGTACAAACTATTTTTACAAACGCTTATTCTCCAAATGCTTCATGTTAATCGAGATATCAAGATGTTAATCTTATTGCTAATTTTCTTGTAGATGCAAGGGGAATTGGTAGGCTTTAAGCGATAGTCGAATATTTTAAGAGCTGGTTGCTATGTCGAGTATTCCATTCTCTTTGCATTACCAGGACAAAAAAAAAAAAGAATTACGAATTCCCATTTGAGAAAAAGTATAAGTATTGGAAAATTTATGGGAATAACAAGCAATATCTCGAAAATGGTTCACTCAACAAAAAAAAATGTAAATGACATAATTTGTGTATTTTAATGTGATCTACATTTTTTGTGCAGTAAAATTTTGTCTTTCTCTTATGGTTTACCAGTTATGCAAAAGTCGTTCACAATGAAGAATACTTTTGGAGATATTACCAGAAAATTCAAGATATACATTTTATTTGTCATGAAAGTATCTTAAATATATGATATTTTAATCAAAATCGTTAAGAGCCATTTTTGAAAAAATTAAAATGTTCGAAAAATGTTCCATGTAAAGGATAATCGGGGGTGGGGGGATTTTCTTGGAAACCTTTGTGTCGCATCTCTGGAAGATACTGAACCTAAATACCAAGTTTAGTGTTTATCCGGCTGTTTGTTTCTGAGTTATGCTGTTCACCGACACACACACACACGGACATGTTTCCAAAAATGCTTTTTTTGGATTCAGGGTGCCTCAAAACATATATTTCCGGTGAAATCTTGGTATTGAATTTTTGGGTGGAATACAATACTTCCCCTACTTACTATACGTAGTAGAGAAAGTAAAAATCAATAAAAATCTGATGTGTTACATTCACATGGCTTTTGCTAAGAGGGAATAGCACAGTCAAGTATTTAAGAACTGAATGCTGGTCTTAAAATACCATACTCTTTCCTTGAAATCTGAAAATCGACAGGAGTTAAAAAGAGTGACAAATAATTGAACAAACTGAACCATTAATAACAGATGTCTCAGAAATGGTTGATGCCACAAGAAAGTTACTTAAAATAAATTGTGTGTGTTAAAAATGTCTACATTTTTTATGCAGTACGTTTTTGTCTATTGCTTAATGTTTACCAGTTATACAAGATTATACAAAACTCCTAAATGAAGAGACTTCACAGGCTATTTCCAGAAAATTCAAGATTGATGTACATTTTATTTGTGATATAAATATCTTTAATATATGTTATTTTAATCAAAATTGTTAGAGCTATCTTTTTAGAAATGAAAAATCTCGAAAAATTTTCCGTGTAAAGGATAGTTTGGGGTGGGGGAATTTTCTTGAAAATCTTCATGTCACATCTTTGGAAGTTAGTGAATCTAAATACTAAGTTTGGTATTTACCCAAGTTTTCGTTTTTGGGGTAGGGGAATTTTCTTGAAAATCTTAATGTCACATCTTTGGAAGCTAGTGAACCTAAATACTAAGTTTGTTATTTACCCAAGTTTTCGTTTTTGAGTTATGCTCTTCACAGACACAGAAACACACACTCGGACCTTTTCCTAAAGATGTTTTCTTTTAGATTCAGGGGGACTCAAAACATGTATTTCTGGTGAAATCTCAGTATTAAATTTTTGGGTGAAATGCAATTACCTTCTCTAGCTACTGTGTATGTGGTAGAGAAAGTAAAAAAGGACCAAAATAAAAGGAACTTGTATAAAGGTTAAAACTCTAATTGCATTTTTTACTATTTTATGCTAAAAACTTGGTAGGAATCTCCCTTAATTTTGGAAATATTGAATACAGGATATTTTTACTGTTTTCCAGCTACCACTTAGTTTTTTATAGTTTTACTGATTTCATACAAACAAAAATAAAGCACAAGAGATTAACTTAGCTTCAGCTGACAAAAGTTTCCCGATTGGAGATGACCACAGTGAACAGGATATTGGCAGGCAGTCTTTGTTCAGCTTTGTCAATTATTCTCTTGACTGTTAAAGCAAATACTACTCTTAAACATCATAACCAGTCTTTATTCAATTGCAACAAAGAAAGGCCTGCAAAACTCAGAAGGTGATATATTTGTATGCCTCTGTGTAGAAGACTTCCTGCAGAATTATTATAATCTGCCAGGCGACTGAAACAAATATGAAATAAACATATTAATATGGTAAACCATATCTACCTGTACATGCTACAATAGCTGTTTGAAATACCTAATAAAATTAATTTACATAAATGTTAGACTTGGATAGGTATTTCAATATTCTATTGGTAATAGTGATGCCAGTATTATTTTCTGATAGTTCTTTTTAATTACAATTAACAAACAGTTTTTTTTTAAAGAACAAAGGATAAATAAGAAACGCAACTCTCGGAACTCAATATTTCATGAAACCTGACGTGAGAGAGACCAAGGGTGCTCTGAATTCATGTTTTCCAATATTTATAGATGTCTTTAAATGTACCACATGTTTCATATTCATTTCCTCCTCTTTGGAGCACAAGGGTCAAATTGACTATGTGAGTGTTCCAATTTTGCGCATGTGTTTTTCAAAACAGTTGGTCTAGTGACCAATCTTAAAGTAGTACAGCTGATTTTCAAGGAAAATCCAGAATTTTATGAGGTTTATCTTTAGTATTTTCCAATGAGCTCCTTTCTATTACTTTTGACACTCTATTGATGTAATAATAATATTATTTGGTTTCTTTTAATTATGTGTTTTATCAGTTGATATGAGAAATCTCATCTGCTTTTTTTGCTTGATTTTGTTCCTTGTTTTTTTCAATAACATATCTGCTATTTCATTGTCAGTGTGGAAGTCATTGTGATATTGTTTTAGTTTTTTTCTGAGATTTTGAACTTTAGCAACTTGCAACTGTTTTTTGAGGATAACACTATTGTTTTGTGTTTTGGCAGTTGCATCATTCTTTTACAGTACTAAATAATGATTGGCTTCACTTTCCTTTCATCTGCAGGACCTTTGGGCCTAGCAAGAGGATTTGGAATCCATTGGCCCATTTCCCCATCTACCACAGAGGTACATTCCTTTATGCCACGGCAAGGCAGCATGAGATTATCTAAAAGCTTGAAAGAAGGAAGGGAGAGGAGACTAGTATTGTTAGATAACAAGAAACAGAAAGGTGATACTAAGAAGATATACAGGGTTTATTAACTATGACCATAAACTGATACTCTCTCCCTTCTTCACTGACAGAATACTCATCCTTTTAAACTAAGAAACAGCATGTTTTGAGTGTTTTTCCTTATAAACTTTTTCCATAAAACTTTCTGTTCTTGAGATAATTACTATTTTATTTTGCACAATATTGCAACACAGCAAATTCAACAGGTTCACTTTACATTCAACAGGTTAACGTTTAATTCTTCAGCTTCTGCTGCTATGGCAATGAACAGATGTTTCCGATATTCAAATAAACAGAAAACTACATATGATTTTACGTAACCTAAATATCTTACGGAATATGAAACTGAAGAAGCATTTACAATATTACACAAATTATTAATAGGAACACTTATTTATAAAGGTAAATAAAAGCTAGAGAAACTCAATTTATAAGATTATACTTTTCTTTCTTTTTGAAATAAAAAGCTCTGTAAATGATTAAAGTAAGACAGGAACAGAAAATCAATGAGAACTTCTTTTTAATATTTAGAGAAATTATTCAAAAATGTGCACCCCTTGCCAACACACATGCTTCACAATGTTCTCTCCAATTCTGCTGCACTCTACAAAGTATGTGTGGGTTGTTTTTATTTCTTCCGCTGCTCGAAGTATTCTTTCTTGCAATATTTCCACATCAGGACTTCTGTAATGTATATGCGAGTTTTCATATTGCCCCAAAGAAAAAAATTGATTGAATTTAGATCTGACAATCTTGGTGGCCTCTTATTGGCCAGTTCCGAGCTATCCAACTTTCTACATTGGTGTTGCGTAGATGACCACACATGGCTCTACTTATGTGCAGAGGTGTGCTGTCATGTAATAGCCATCTATCATTTCTTACTGCCAGGGGAACATTTTTAAGCAGCACTGGTAACATTTCTTGAAGAAACTGGAGATAGATGACTCCTGTGAAACCCGAGGAAGAATCCACAGACCAATTAATGTGTTTCCTATGATTCCTGCCCAAACATTTACGGAAAATCTGTGCTGAAAACTGTCCTGTGTTATCGATGTGATTTGTCATAAGCCCAGGTGTCTGCATTATGGTAATTAGTTACTCCATTTCTGGTAAGCATTGTTCATCCACTGCAAGAACTTTAAGGGGAACCTCCCCTCCTTCTTGAAGAAGCAATTTGGAGAATTGACTTTTTTGAAGATAACAACCCTCAACTCTCTTTATTTTAAATTTGGAGAATGCTACCCTTGGCATATACTCTGCTTCACAGAGATACTAGGCATGCTGATTAATGATTAGGGCATATAAATTCTTCTTGTAATGTTCTCAAAACAGTTTAATGAGATATACCATCTGCTGCTTGCAGGATCTTCTTCCACCAAGTAAAGGATTTCTTCTTGCGCAACATTTCTTTGACCAATTCCTTCAACATGAGGAGATATGCTTCCTGTTTCTAGATCTCTTTGACAGATGAAAACAAATGTCCTATAATGTGGTGTTCATCTATTTGAAAATGCTTCTTAATAAAGTGTTTCATTGTAAATGAGTAGCATTTCAAGATAATCTGCATTAGTAAACTGAGCCATTTTGTAATGATAATCCGCTATTTCAAAAACAAGCCATAAGAGCAATTAACAACAGCTGAAGTTTGTTTCTTTTGATCTTACAGTGCTGTTATGTGGTGTAATTTTGTGGCTAATGATGTAGATTCAACGAGACGAATTTTGAAAGCTTATAATAATAGTAAGAGCGTGATTGTTTTAATTCAAAATGTATTTAAACATGCAAAAAAATATAACTCAATCTCATCTAAGAAATATTTGAAAAAGCATTTAAGTTTTGTAGAATATTAATTTAAAATAAGAGTTAATATTAAGCAATTTTTGCTGTTTTCTCAAAAACTAATTTAAAAACAGCAAAACTGCACTAAGATTTTTTTGTTCTATTCATTACAAGGATGATCATAGGTTACCTTCCATCCTGTATATACATGTGTTTCAACAGCTTTGTTTGTGGACTAAACATAGCTATTACATAGTTATGCCAGTTTAAGTTGCCTTTAAAAGTCAAGCTTAATTGTTCAACCTTATGGGAAGAAATTTAGTGTGATATAAACCTACATATGTATTTTGTTTATCAACTTGTACAAAAATTACACAAGGTAAACAAATTAGGGATTACATAATCAAGGTGTTTCATGTTAACACTCTTTTTATACAGTATTTTTTTAAATGTAAAATCTATTAGAAGAATAATGCATTAGTGTGGAAGAATAATGCACAATAAAGAGATATTGAAAAAAATTTGCAGAAGTCGAAGCCCATGTACAGAACGTGACTGCTCTGTCACACTGCACATTTATCCATATTAGTCGATTGGTTTTTATGGTTCTCCTTTATTTTTTTAAGTGTGAAAAAAGCATCATGGACACTTTTGTATTTAATTCATGCAATATGGATAATTTCACACTATTAACTATAGCAATATGCAATGAGGCATTTTTATTGAAATGGCTTTCTGTTCTCATTTTCTTGATTAATATTTGCAGTGACTTTACTAATGCTGCATTTAATTACATATGTGCATATCTTACAGGCATCATCAATGTAATGGAATATTAAATGCAACTGACGCAAATTAGCATGAGCTATCTTCTGCACAACTGTGTATGATAAGAAAGGCAGTTATGGGTAGAAGGTGGCACTGATTACCTCAATATCCACTGCGAGCCACTAACCTTTTGCCTCTGAATGTCTGTGGCCACAAAGAAAAGATTGCATAAACTCAAAGTTAAGCATATAATGGTTCAAAGTTTTAAGAAACAATGAATAGTTTGATAACCACATAATCCGAACATGTCATCAATTCCTCTCCTTTGCTTGTGCATATTATCACTGTTAATTTATTCAAATGTCTTTGAGTCAAAAACGATCAATAAAGCCTTTTTCCAAATGAAAGAAATTGTTTACCTGTATATTAAAGTAGTCAAAGACTTTCCTTCGATAATGAACTCTGTTATGCCATGATAAGGATCATTCAGTTTTGCTGTTGCATTGTTCAGTCCCCTGTAAAAAGAACATCATCTCAGTCATAATGTAACATTCAATTAAATCTTGTATTATACATTTCTCATGGACTACCTGAAATATTAATTGCATCACCCAGTGAATTTGTCCTTGCTTCAGAGGTAACTTAGTGATGATCATTGTTTATTATCGTTTTGTATTGCAGCAGTTGCACATTGTTGTAATATGCTGTAGATCTCTAAAAGGATGAATAAGCTAGTTGAAACTATGCATAAATTGAGGTTCTATTTTGTTGAACCACACTTTAATACTGTTAATGCTTAGAAGATGTGCCGCTGTAATAAAAAGTTATGGAGGAGACAAAATACAAATTAATGCATTTAATATGAACAAATTTTTTCTTTTCTTTGTTTTCTTTTTGCATCAAATTAATACTTGAACTTTTCGGATTAATTTGGTCCTATATGATTTATTAATTTTGGGTGATTGGAAGTATATTTAACATACTTTTTAATTATTTTGATGTATGTTTTATGATTTAGATTTTGTTCTATGCCTTTGAAACTACACTGCCGTTTGTGAAAATTGCAACACCAAGAAGGAAACGCATGAATTCAATGAATTTAATACCACAGGTTAGGTACATGACAGTAACAAATGATAAATAGAATTGTGTTGGGCAGGGTTTGAATGGTAGAATCAGGTGACTGAAAAATTCAGTGCCATAGCCGGGATTTGAACATTTGAACCATGGTTCAAATCCCGGCTATGGCATTGAATTTTTCAGTTGCCTGATTTTACCTTTCCAACAAATGATAAACTTTTCAAATTTATACATGACCTTTGAGCCCTAATATTCAGTATTTGGTGTGGCCTCCATGCGCTGCAATTAGAGCTGCTATATGCCGTGGCATTGAATCAAAAAGATTCTGAATAAGTTCCTGAGGGATTTCTCTCCACGAGTTTGTATTTGAGCCCACAAATCCGTGATACTGGTTACTGGAGGACCGTGACGCGCCAGGTGCCAACCAACCATATCCCAGACATGTTTGATGGGCGACATGTCAGGCAAATGTGCAGGCCAGGGAAGCAATGGTACCCGTCACTCTTCAAAGAAGGCTTGTACGTTCCTCACAATATGTGGCCGGGTATTGTCCCGTTGAAATGTTGCCTGAAGCAGGGGGAGTACCTCAGGCTCTACAACCACCGTTAGGTACCGGTTGCTGTTCAAAGTGCCCTCAATTCGTAGGAGGTGGATCGGTTGTTGTTACCAATGGCGCCCCAAGCCATCACACCTGGTGTTTGTCTGCTATGCCACTCAACAATGCAGCCCTCCAGGTTGCGCTCACCAAGGTACCACCAGACGCGTATGCGGCCATCAGTGTAGGACGCGTTGAAGCGGGACTCATCTGAAAAGACTACATTTTGCCACTCAGCACCCCAGTGACGGTGTTCACATGCCCATTGTAGTCGGAGGAGCTTGTGATTTCTGGACAATGGAAGCCGATGTAATGGCATGCATGCAACCAGTCCAATCTGCAGCAGCAGGTGACGAACCGTTGATGCAGGCAAGTTCACACCTGTTGCAATGCTCCAGCATCAAGCCAACACTGTGGATGAAGCTGTACGGTGCATTATGGCCATGCGGACAAGATGACGGTCATCCCGTACTGTGGTCATGTTCCGTGAACCAGTACTTGCTCTTCGCTGTGTATGACCTTCATCTATCTACTGCTTCCACACATGTATCACTGTCATAGCAGCATGCCCTGTATGAGCCGAAATGTCACGGTATGACAAACCCGCTTCCCGGAGACCGATCATTCTGACCCATTCAAACTCACTAACTTGCCGATATGATTCCCTTTAATGTCGACGAGGCATACTGGCACTCACTTTATTGTTTCCACCATGTTTGACAGTGCTTCTACAAGCACCTGAACTTTTTTCACATTTATATCTGATAGTTATAAAGTACTCTTATCTATTTGGTTTTTACATGAAGTGTAGTAAAGTAGTACTTTAATAATAACTAAATATTTAAGTCAAAACATTTGTTCTTTTATTGCTTCATTTAAACTTAAAAGAATGTGTTATAATTTATTTGCTTCAACAACAGCTTTACAACAGTAATGGAAAAACAGCAGTCTATGGAGCTGGCCTCGCCCCATCAAGTATTATTTTCCCCACCCACCTGCAAAAGAAAGTGCACTGTTGCAAGTCATCTCTGCATTTCATATCATTTTTCTAAACATCTTTGAAAGATAGTACACTTTATTCATTGAGCTCTATCACTCATTTAAAGTATGAAATCTATACCCCTTCCACCCAGTGTAATAGTTTTTATATGGAGCAATTTATTGTAATGGGTATATTGCCAACTCGCAACCCCCAGAAGATCATACCAGCCATTGTTAGTGGGTCCATTGAACCTAGCTGAAAGGATTGTCATACAAGTCCACTAAACATATCCTCTCTTTGCCACTTAGAGGATGCTAATACATGTTATAGCAGATCAACGTGTCAGTGACATGCTTCCATTTTGGATGCAACAGCTATACCACTGCGACTCAGTTCCCAGAGTCTTGTTTGTGAATTTTCAAATCTATAAATATTTTCAGTATTGTATATGAACTTATTGGGAATTTTGGAGAACTAGCACCATTGTAACATTTTAGCCTAAACCATTTCAAATGTTGATATTCTGACTTTGTCCAGTTTTCACTGTCATTACACCAAGTTTTCGCTATCACTTCATTAATGTGATGTAGTTCAAATTTTTAATGTTACTTCACTTTCTTTGTGACATAGGAGCATAACAAAATATGCACATAATAGCCTCTTGTTCAGGACAGTTTATTATACATACAGTTTATATTTTTAAACGTTTATCTCTACAAAAGTAAATATTAACTTGAAAATGGATTGCAGTGTTTATAGTCTGTTCAAACAGTATGTGAGTATAAGTCTGTAATTTTGGGCTTGTATTAATTAGATCAATTTAATACCAGCATTATTAAAAATACCTTTTGTTGCCCAATAATGAATCCTTGAACTGGGGGTCATCTGCTAATTGCATTGAAAAATCATGAAAAACACTTTGAGCACAACTTACTTGTTGTATATAACAATTACAATGTTATCCTCAGGAGTAAGGAAAGCGATGCTCAGTAGTTCTTTAGGGACTTTGACATTCATTTGTATTCTTCTTGATCCTGGAGGAACAAATTTTGAAAAATGTGCCAGTATGTAGAATAATGGTTGTTTGTAAAATTCATCTCCTGTTGTATTGACAATAATAGCTGCATCACTGTAATTTTCCAGGTATGATGGACCACCATTGAGATCTAGGGCCATATTCCATTCCATCCAGCTAGATACCCAGTGATTTAAAACCTTAAACAAGATAAATTAATTACGAGATGTAAATTGTTTATTTGGAGATTAATGGAATCCTTGAAGTCCCAGAAAGAGAAACAGAGAAATATCTGATATAGTATCACCTGAATGATGTACTGAATATGAGCCAAATGTACAGTCATATTGATCTGTTTAGAAAGTCTGAAGTGCCTAGGCATGTAATAGTGAAATTGGCCAACAAATGGAAGAAAGAATAACTGCAGCAGCTTTATTGCTCCAGATATGTTTTAAATTTTCTAGGTCACTAACTTGCTTCCAATCTTCTGGATATTTGTTACCTATTTCTACAGAGGTGATTTACTTTTCTGCGCTGTTTATTTTACATACTGCAATAATGTTCAGCATATCTCATATTGAGGTATTTTTATATATTGTCCCTATTCACAAGCCCAGCTCATTTGGACATTTTGCAGCATGAATAAATATCATTTCTCTGCAGATATATCTGCTAGCTCTTCTGCTATATGTACCATTTGCAAAGAAAGCACAACAGTATCTGGATTGATTATTGAGGAGCACTATATTTAACATTCTTAATTCTCGACTAACTTTCTTGAGTATACATATACCCAATTATTTCTTTATTTCCATTATGCATTTTTTGTTTCTGACCTAATTAATATATCATAATTTTTTTTCATACTTCATAAATATTTTAATATTAATAATTGTGTAATCAGAGGATTTTCTCAGATGTAAATATATAACATAATATATGACATGCTTTCCACCAGTATTCTATAAACCTACTTTTGATTTAGGGAGATTCTTTTAATGTCTGCTTACCTTAAGAATGTTCTCTGCATAAAACTCAGCAGCATACCAGCTTCCAAGAACCCGAGGATTGTGAATTGGCAACTTTCCTAATTTGACAGTCCATGAAACATAGAATTAAGTGTTAGCTATTTGATTACACAGGCCTGTGAAGTTTTTGTGGCACAGAATATTTTACATCATAATGGTCAAATTGGATGCTCTGATTTCGAAAATAATAATAGTTTTTGTATATCATGTACAGATTTTGAACAATTCTGTTTCAACACAAAATTGAAAGTTAAGTATGTTAGTATTAACATCACTGTATATCCGACTTACAGCATGGTTGATTAGAATATGTAAACATGCAAAGTGATGTAATGTCATGTTGTACCATTGTCTATCTCTGTTTACAGGTAACGTTGCACCTATCTTAGAATCCACAGTACAGTTTTAAACTTCCTCTCAGCGGGTTTCTTTTGAAGCCGTATTTTGTTGTGAATTTTATTAAAAAATGGCAAGTTCGAGTGGTATATCTAGAAGGGCTGTGTGAACAATCCTAACAGTTTCTGTTATGTCTGTTGGTGTTATGTGATAAAGCATCAGAAAAGAAAATTACCGTATTTACTAAGAGTTTGTATCTGGCCTATTTTAAAATTAAATTAGAAGATCAAGACAAGAATTTTACTCCCGATATTGTGTGTAAAAGTTTTATAGAAAATCCAAGACAGTGGTATAAGGGAGTTCGTTCATCTATGCCCTTTGGTGTTCCTATGGTATGGCGCAAACAACAAAATCATTTTAATGACTTATTTTTGTCTGTGTAATATATCTGGATTCAATAGGAAAAACAAGGCGGGCATTATATCTCCAAACTTGCCATCAGCAATTAGCCTGTGCCTCATGGACCTGAATGTTCTTGTTGCATTAGAACCTAAGATATTACCAGAGAGTAGTGCTGATACTTCAAGTGTAGAGGATGATTTAAATTGCTCCCCAGACTTAAAAGATGACATTCCAAATCCATTGAGTCAGTCAGAGTTACATGATTTGGTAGTGATTTGGGTCTTACCAAAGAAAAAAGTGAACTTTTAGGTTCAAGGCTGAAAGAAAACAATCTTTTAGGACCTGGAACAACTTTCTACTGGTACAACATAGAGAAGAAGAGTTCCAGAAATATTTTACAAAGGGGAACTAATGTATTATTGTGATATCCCTAACTTGATAGGTTGTCTTGGAACAGCTTACAAAGCAAAAGATTGGCATCTGTTTATTTACTCAAGCAAGAGAAGTCTGAAGGGTGTTCTGCTGCACAATGGCAATATGTTTGCTTCAGTTCCAATACCTCATTCTACATCCCTTAAAGAAACGTTCCAAAATTTGCATACTGTCTTAGAAAAAATTAAATATAATGAACACAAGTGGTACATATGCTGTGGTCTTAAAGAGTGCAGTGTTTTATTGGACCAACAAGCAGGGTACCAAAATTCCCGTGCTTTTTGTGTGAATGGGACTCTAGAGCGAGAAAGACACTGTGGTGAAACTAATTGGCCAAAAAGAAAAGATTTAGTGCCAGGGACAAAAATGTAATAAATCACCCGCTGATTGACTCACAAAAGGTTTTGCTACCCCCTTTGCATATCAAATTAGGGATAATGAAGCAACTTGTCAAAGCTTTGGACAAATGTGGTCCGTGTTTCCAAAATCTTATTCAGAAATTTCCAATGCTGTCTGAATCAAAAGTGAAAGAAGGCATTTTTACTGCCCACAGATTTGCAAACTCATGAAGGACATTCAATGAAGTTATAAATAAGTTTTTGGATCATGTTGAAGTTGACCAATATAAGTATATTGTTAAAACCATGCTTGAAAAGTTAAATGCACTCAGATGCAATATGAGTTTAAAATTGCATTTTCTGCATTCGCATCTTGAATTTTTTCCTGAAAACTTTGGTGCATTAAGTGAAGAACAGGGAGAGAGAGATTCCACCAGGACATAAAGGAGATGGAAACAAGGTACCAGGGTTGGTGGGACATCTCCATGATGACCAACTGCTGTTGGTGTTTAATTAGAGACACCCTACATTAGGACCACAAATGCAAGTCAACTCAGCATTAGTTTTTAACAGAGTGGAGGAGAAAATAAAATCATAAGGTGTGTTTGAAATGTCTTAGTTCAATGTAAACTGTTGCATCTGTAGAATTGAGATTGTTTCTAGTTTACATGATTTCATGTATTTTAAATTGTACTTAAAAACTAGAAATAAACTCAAATATTGCATACTTCCTTTCTACATGCCAAAAAACAGTACGTGATACAAAAAACTGGAAAGCAGATTTGAATTCAGCATACCAAAATTAGGTTTAGACCTATATCACCCCGTGCTGCAGAAAAAAAAAATTTAATTCGCAGGCATGTGTTATTTTTAACATCCTGCTAAACACATTATTATTAGATCATATTGCATTCTGATGTTACTGCTAATGGATGTCTACTTACCTAAACATGCTTCATTATAAAGAATAAATTTTTCTGGAAACATCAGATGTGTAAGATCCAATAAGAGTGAAGCAGGAGCAATATTATCTAAATACCAGTGTACTGCAATTCCTTCCACATTGTTATCCACTCTTTTGTTTTGAAATAGCTGCAAAAGTACAACAGGCTTAGAATATGTAATTATTTTAAAAATCAGTTTAACATTAATGTTTGTTTTTACCATGAAATTCTCTCATCTGACTGTATACCCCAGAAACATCTTGTTATAAGATAACAAGATATTTTATATAGATATATTATATACAGTAGTGGCTCCTAAGTATGCATTTTAGTACACATTTTAGCCAGACAGCCCTGAAAATGTGAAACAGTGTTTTAACGAAAGAATGAAGTAACGCGTAAATTAACTTGTAGCTGAGAGTACAGATGGTATGGAGAAAGTGGGAGAAGTTTCTGCACTTATGCACGTTATCTATTTCTGTTAGTGGCATTGACTTAAAATTGTAGTGATAGTTTTGAAACAGAGTGCAAGAGAAGCACCACACATTAGCACATACCTTCAAGTATGCATAACCCGTATGTATGTGGTCCATAAGGTAATTACTTCATTCTACTTGTGCATATGCAAAAGTTCCTTAAAACATGCACAAGTCAAGATGTGCTAGCAACCCTGTTGCCATGTTTCATTGAATTTAAAGGAGTACGAAGTGCGGTAAATTTAAATGCCATTGATTTTAAATTACCACATATATATGTTGCATTCAATAGCATTAAAGAAAAACTAACCAGTAATACCTCAAGATGTGAAAAGTTAGGGTATTTACGTGCTCTTGCACAGCAGCCACCACTGCTTATACAATTAGATTGGACAGATATTTCATGAAACAGAGATGCTTATACAAAACAATCATAAATTTTTGTATCTTATTTGTTGCTGCTCATTAGTTTAGCATGATATTACAAGAGAAGTAACATTTGGGGAGCTGTAAATGAATGCAGAGATCAAAAGCTCAACTTGAATATTTGAAGGATGGGCTATGGTAATTTATATTTGATTCTCTGCCATTATAATCAAGAACACAAATTTGCAAATCTTACACTCAATCTTTTTTACTTATTACTTTAAGAAAAGGAAATTCTTCGTATGAAGTTTCATTAAATGAACATTTCTGTTTCAAAAGGGTCACTGACATAGTGCTCCAATACACAGTTTTTGACTTGTGTTGGAAAAAGAAAGCAAAGGGCAACAGTGTTTAAAATTTAAATCTTTAAATGAAGAGTAGTTCACAGTTCAGTTAACAAGTCATGGATATCATTCTTAGCATCACCGAAATTTAATATGTTGTGTGTTGATTTCAACATTATTCACTCAATGACAACTTATACTGAACAATTTTAAGTGGATCCCTCTGCTTACATAACTAAATGAAGACCTTTTTCTAGTTTATTTGTACTCCAGACATCTCAAGATGAGAGAAATCAAAAAGTTTCTACCACCCCAGGATAGTGCATGCTTGAAATAACAATACAATGAGGGTATATTTGGGACCTTCTGACCATAATAAATAAAACAGTTCTTCCATCACTTGGGATCATGGCTCCACCCATTGCAACTCATTATGTGAAATAACTCTTTAAGTAATTCCATTTTGTACTCTGTAAATATATAGTCTCCAAGCTGTTCAATTCTAGGATACTATTGAGTGGCAAAGTTAGTTCCTATATAATGAAAAATACTTAAGAAAGCAATTAATAAAATAACACTGAAACTTCACTATTCTTAGTGAATTACTTTAGAACATGTGTTTCAGAGGTTATTACTTCCATCATCATATGTGATCCACTGTTGAGCTTCTGGAAGCCATTCTAGATCTCGTTCACAGAAAGGTCCAGAAGTTTACTAACAAGAAACTCACAAGACAATTCACCATACTGCAGAAAATCAAGGAAATTGAAGCATTCAAAAAATTCACTTTCCACCTCTGGGTACATAACAAATTTAAAATAATGTTGGAAAAATGTAATATAGTTTTGGCATCAATCAGAAGCACAGGATCAAAAATCTTTTTAGGGTGAACATAAAGGACAAAATTTCTGTTGAAAAAATCCAGATATAGACAAGATAAATCAGAGCCTGTGAAAAATGTTAAATTGAAAAAACAAAGCATAAGGCTTTGAGCTGAGGCTCAAAGAGCACAAAGACACATTACATATAAAGAAACAGAAAAATCTGCACTTGCATATCATTTATGGGAAACAAACCATAATATAAAAAAGGGTGATGACTTTCTTTACCCTTATCGCTTATTAGTGAGTATACAAATTATTCTTACAAAGGTTTACTTTCCTATCTACTTCATTTTAATTGAGGTAAACCTTTCCAGAAATAGCTGCATTACACATTACATTATAAATACAAAGGGAATAGTGGTAATCAAATGTTTTAGAATTGGATGCTACATACTGGCCTTAAAATACCATACTCTTTCCATGACATTGCGAGAAACAGCTGAAAATCGACAGGACTTGAAAAGAATGACTAAGTATTGAACAATGTCAACAATTAAACACGGACATCTCAGAAATGGCTGATGCCACAAAAAATGTATGTGAAATAAACTGTATGTTTTAAAGAGATCTACATTTTTGTGTAGTACATTTTGTCTATCACTTAACATTTACCAGTTATGCAAGGTTATATCAATTTGCTTCCAAATAAAGAGAACTTCACAAGGTATTCAGAAAATTGAAGATATGCATTTTATTTATCATGTAAATATCTTTAATATAGGATATTTTAATCAAAATCATTAGAGCCATATTTCAGAAAATCAAAAATTTCAAAAAAGTTCCATGTAAACATAAAGGGTAATTTGAGGTGGGGGAGATTTTCTTGAAAATCTTCATGTTGCATCTTTGGAAGGTACTGGACTTAAATACTCATTTCAAGTTAGGTATTTATCTGACATTTCGTTTTTGAGATATACTGTTCACAGACACACACCGGTCCTTTTTCTAAAAACATTTTTTTGGATTCAGGGTTCCTGAAAACGTATTTCCAAGAAATATCAATATCAAATTTTTGGGTGGAATACAATACCTTCTCTACCTATTACATACATGGTAGAGAAAGTAAAAATCATACAAAATTAACAAATGATCCACAACCCAATTGAATTAACAGTTTGGAAAAAAGTACTGATACAGAAAAACTGACTAATGAATTTCAACTTCCCAAGTGTCAGCAATCTCATTTCCAAATACATCCATCCAACTGCAACACCTGCAGCCACGCCAGGAAAGTCATCAGTGAATCACAGCTGATGATAGAGGCATCAGCCTCTGAAACAATGTTCAGAGGTAATTCGCCAAAAAATAGTAAAGTTTGAGTATTAAATCCATCCATGTTTTCTTAAGTTTACTGCGCTTCACTGTGCTGTTCTCAACAAGTTGTATTTGGATATAATGAGAAAACAGTTTCTGACTTCATTTCACAATTAAAATTTGGAACATTTATATGTCCAGAAGGTTTTAAGAGACTCCAGAACATTTATTTGAAAATCTGTACCAGCAAAATGCAGAAATCTGGCAAGCCTGAAAATAACCCAGATGCTATTAGTACATTTAACTTGGGTTTCTAGCATAATTCTGAATTATTTTGAGTTTAATTTTATTATTCCATTATATTATTACTTTCTCTACTACTTATAGTAAGTAGGGGAAGTATAGTACTCCACCCAAAGATTCGATACTGAGATTTCACCTGAAATACATGTTTTGAGGTCCCCTGAAGCCAGAAAAAGCTGTTTTAGAAAAAAGTCCATGTGTGCGTGTGTGAACAGCGTAACTCAAAAACAAAAAGTAGAATAAAACCAAACTTGGTACTTAGGTTCAATATCTTCCAAAGATGCGACACTCCAGACTACCCTGTACATGGAATATTTTTCTAAAATTTTGTTTTTCTCAAAAATGGCTAACGATTTCGATTAAAATACATCTGTTTAAGATATTTTTATGGCAAATGAAATGTATATCTTGAATTTTATGGGAATGTCCCCAAAAGTCCTCTTCATTCTGAATGACTTTTGCATAACTGGTAAACCGTGAGAGATAGACAAAATGTTACTACACAAAAAATTATTTATGCATGTACTTTTTTTTTGTCATGAATTTCCAGGATATTCTTTGTTATATGTTTGAATTTTCCAATACTTATACTTTTTCTCAAATGGGAATTTTTTGTGTGTGTTCTGGACATGTTCCACATATGACCAGCTCTTAAAAGATATGACTATTGCATAAACCCTACTGTATTTCCATATTCCCTTGCACCTACAAGAAAATTAGCAATAAGACAATTTCTGCAAATGTTTATCTCTGTTAGCATGAAGTAGATGGAGAATAAGTGTTTTGTAAAAATATTTGTACAAAAGTAGGGAAAGTCATGTGAATGCAACACATCAGATTTTTTTTACTTCTTTCACAATAACAGTGTACAAAGTTAAAGACATATCCAAAGGATTGCCCAAGCAGTCAGGACTGCTCCGGAGTTTTCTTTCATTTTTTATCTAATGTTCACTATTTTGTTTGTTAATATAGCTCATGATGTTTATAGTTTCAAGCTTTTCAGAGCAGCTTGCAGTTACTTATGTAAAAACTCAAGCACTCTGTGTATAGTGTACGCCCACAAATATTTTGTAAACTTCATGCATCAAATTTTTACTTTCTCTACTACATATAGTAAGTAGTGTATTCCGTCCAAAAATTTAATATCGAGATTTCAACAAAAATACATGTTTTGAGACCCCTGAATCTAAAAACAGTCATTTTTAGAAAAAGGTTCATATGTGTGTCTGAACAGCATAACTCAAAAACGAAAAATCGGAAAAATACCAAAGTTGGTATTTAGGTTCAGTACCTTCCAAAGATAGACATAAAGATTTTCAAGAAAATCCCCCACCCCAGACCACCCTTACATGGAAGATTTTTTGAAATTTTTGATTTTCTAAAAGGTTTTGATTAAAATACCATATATTGAAGATATTTACATTACAAATAAAATGGATATCTTGAATTTTCTGGAATAGCCTGTGAAGTCCATTTCATTTGGAGAAAATTTTGTATCACCTTCTATAATTGGTAAATGTTAAGCCATAGGTGAAAACATACTTCACAAAAAATATAGATCTCTTTAAAACACACAATTTATTTCAAATAAGTTTTTTTGTGGCATAAACCATTTTTGAGATATCCATTATAAAAAGTTCAAATTGCTCATTTTTTGATCATTCTCTTAAGTCCTGTCAACATTCAGTTGTTTCTCATGATTGCAGGAAACAGTATGGAATCACAAGGCCAGCATATAGCCTGCATTTCTTAAACATTTGGCTATTGCTGCTCCCTTTGTATCTATAACCAGATGTGTAATATAGCCAAGGCTCATTTTGATTAAAGTGTAGTAGACAGAAAAATAAGCTTTAGTAAGAATAGTTTGTATACCCACTAATAAACGATAGAGGGTAGAGAAAGTCATGTGAATGCATCACATCAGATGGTTTTTTTTTTTGCTTGAGCAACATTTCTACATATTTTTTATAAATAAAATCAAATTTTTCATGAATATCACTGGTGAATGGGCCTTTAAATATAATTTAGCCGAGCAGGATGGCTCAGGCGGTAATGTCCGTAGTACGTATTCAGGAGGTCCCAGATTTGATCCCAGCGACCAACCACTCTGACCCATGGGTTTTTCGGGGGTTTTCCCAGGTCATCAGGCAAATTCTTTCTTACATCCCCCAAATTTCTTGTCCCTCCATTTCATTCATCCTTCACCCCATTTAGTCTACTTCAGGGTTGAAAGTGTTGGCGACAGTGTTTCGGTGCAGCATGGCTGAGAAAAAGGGTGCTCTCTGTGCATTTTCTCCATCCCTTGGCCTTTGGCTGGTTGCCAGGGTATAAGGATGGCCCCTGGACCCTGTGTGTTGCAGGGTCCTCGGTCTGCCTACTGTAGGGACCCTGTCATTGCCGCCACTCCTGGTTCTCCCTTCAACTTCTCCCTCCTGTGAGGTGCCCCCTTGTGTGGCGTCAGTACAATATCTGGATTCACTGGATCGGTGCTGAATCTCCTCCAGTTTACAATCCAATGCAATCCAAATACAATTTAATTTATAAAACCATTATAAAGTGTGTAAACATTAATGTTTTAAATTTATATGATTTAGTTAATTTACATAAAATAAGAATAAGCTAACTAGAACATAATTATATTTTAATAAATATAACACACTACACAAATGGAGTTTATTAAATTCTAAATACTTGCCAACGGAGTAAAAGCAGTGTTCCTGTAAAAAAAAAATCTTTGGGGTTTTGATTTAAATACATTGTACTTTTCTATAACTTTTATTGAATTCATAAGGGAATTATATCTTTCTATGCTGGAATCCTGAACTCTTGTTTACAAAGGTTAGTTCTAGTGGAAATTAAGTGCATATTGTTGGGTAAAATATTTGTGTATATTTTCATTTGTTTGGAAGTGATATCCATTTTTCTTCAAATAGCTGTAGTTTTAATAAATGGATACTTGCCAATGGAGGTATATCTAACGTTTGGGATAATGTCTTACATGAGCATAACTTCTTTTCACCACACATTACTTGAATAACTTGCTTCAGTTTAATAAATATGTCTTAGCTTCTGGTGAATTACAGCAAAATATTATTTCTATATAATTAGATAAAACTAGAAAAATATAAAACATGAAACTAAGATGAGATGAATATGCATAATGAAGAACTGTGATAACAAAATACAGGTTTATATTTGCAGTGCAATATGGTCAAAGTTAATACTGGAAACATTTGAGTTTTTGTTATTGTTTTTTGCACATTATATTGTCATTCTCTATGCACATTACACAAAGGATCTAAAATGTGTTCTTACTATGCTCTTGTATAAAACAAGATAAGAAGGAGAACAAGGGGGAGGGATACACAGTAGGCCAGCTGAGTGTATGCAAAGCTAAGGATTGTGGTTCACATCCCAGTTGTGATCCAACTTTTTCAAATCTGATTTTCCTTCCCAACCTTTGCCCTAAACACATTCTGATGTGTGTACTGTTTGACTTATTTTTATGGCAGCCTGTAAGAAAAACACATGAATGCAAGTGTCCATTCTGTATTCTGTCTAGGACAAGATGATCCTGACTCAGCCATCTGTGTTTTGCACATTATATATGAATACTCAAGCTTTGTTAATTTAAATGTCACATAAAACCATGTAAAACTCTTTAGATGTGATGGTTACAGAGGCTGTGACAAACTCAGTTTGTGCTTGTAAGAGTAAAATTCTTTTAAATTTCTCTCCTGGGAACTTTAACATAACATGGTTGCATGTAGCTCGAAATAAAACAGCCTGCGGTGCTGTACCTCTTACAAGTATTTGCTTATAGTATAACAAATAAAACAAAATTCTCTTCCAATCACTAGCGAAGCCTTTTCTCTTCCATCTTAATTCAGGACATTCTTGTCTGAAGTAAAGAGTTGTATTATTATCACTGTCATCACCACCATATTTTTTTTGTTTAATGTCTAAAAACTCACCAAGTAAGGCCACCAGGGTAGAGAGCTAATGCTATCATCTACAGCAAGGATTTTCATAAATCCAAAACCATTTCTCCTCAGAGTAGGCAGTAGAAAATCACTAATCCATTTACTCTGTTGAGCAGGTGACCAACCCATGGATGTTATTGGAAAATTGAACATGTAGCCAACTGATGGTTGATTTTGAGCAGATATTCCCCAAAACTGGAGCCCAGTTTTATTATACTCTTCCAAAAACCTAAATTAGAAAATAGCTTGTAATAACTTTAACTGTTTAAAACACAGAGAAAAATGTTAATTAATACAAGTATATAACTATGAAACTTATTTATTTTACAGGAAGTGGGTAAATGGAACCTACACATGCCAACAGTAAGTAATGAAGAAGTACCAGGACTACTTTTTGCAGGCTATTGAAGCAATATGTGAATTTTGTAGTAAATGGAGGCGTAAAATCAATCAAAATATAGTTAAAAGCATGGTGTTAAGAAAAATAAAAAATAAAACAGGCAAGAAATGGTCTTGGGGAGGAACTGAAATTCAGGTTATAAATAAATTGAATTATTTAAATGTTAGACTAAGTAATGGGAGTTGAAATGAACAGAAGAGAAAGGTAGGAAATTGTCTGTGCAGGCATTGTAAACAAAGTACCTGAACTAGAGTCAAGTGGCTGGAAAAAGTCTATCAAGCACTAGTTCAGGTGAATTGGGAGTTGTATGGTATGGAATTGTAGGGAGTTGAAGAAGGTTGGATGACTGTCAATTATTTATCTGGAAATTTTAGGAAACACTTAATGGGGTTCACCAAAAGCATTTCCAAATGGTGGAATGGCTTCAGCAAAGTAAGTTGAAGAGGATAGCAAAGGCAAGATATTGGAACAAACTTTAAAATGCAGGTCTAGGATAAATGATTAAGAAAATATTGTAATATTCTGAAGGAGAAAATGAAAATCAGAACAACTGATTTGCTGGGATACATCAGCTTGTGCAAATAATTGGTATAGGGAGAGTTCTTAAGAGAAGGAAGCAAGTAAGACTAGGGATAGAGTGAATTATGACTAGCCTCAGAGATAAAATCAAAATTTTAAATCTGACTAGAGGAGACAAAAATGTAGTAACATATTTAATAAGCATGGAAGCCAAGATCTGGAGTGGCAAACTTAAATGTCGTAGATATGTGTAAGGGAAGATATATGCCCAAAATGTGAAGGACAGGATAGTGACACACATAATATCTTGGAATATGAGGAAACTAAAGAATCAACGCAATAGATTTGGCAGAAGAAATGGGATCATTTATCATTGGATATGGTCACTATTAAAATTTTGAATGTAAAAGGGAAGGGAATTATACTAAATATAGGTATTTATTTTGGTAAGGTATGAGAAAAATCTAATATATTGCATTCACATGACTTTCTCTACTTACTATTCTACAAACTATTCTTATAAAAGCTTATTCTTCTATCTACTTCTTAAAGAAATTAAATCTTCAGTACATATGTATTGTAATGAAAAGAAGCTAGAAACAGTGATGTGTATTGAATTTATTTATTTATTTAAGTTTAAACTTAAGTGATGTTAGTGTTACAATTTCGACTCACCTTTAAATAACTTCATTACATATTTACACATTTCATTGTAGGTATCAGAAGAAAACAGTAAACTAAAGGCAATAGTCAAATCTTTTAAAAGTGATGGCTTTGAAATTCCATTCTCTTTGCATGACTGTAAGAAACTAAAAAAAATTAGTGTTATATTCATATGACTTTCTCTACCCATTCTAACAAAAGCTCAACTTCATATTAATCAAAACAAACATTTACACAATTAATGCTTTTATTATATATTTCCCAGTTGGTATAAAGGGAAAAGAGAATACAGCAGGCTTAAGTGGTAGTCACATCTTTTAAGAATGGTTCACTATGTGTGGCTTTGAAATTCCTTTCTCTTTTCATGACCACAAGAAAAAAATTAATAGTGATTTTGCAGTTGAAAAAGTATAAAGTATTTGACAATTAAAACCAATAATAAAGAATATCTCAGAAATGGTTAATGCCAGAACAATTTTTATTTGACATAAAGTGTGTGACTTAATGAAATCTACATTATATGTACTGTACATTTTTGTGTATGTCTTACAGTTTGCATGTTAATAATAAAAAGTTATTTCAGAATGAAGATGACTTCACAGGCTATTCCCAGAAAATTAAAGATATGCATTGCATTGTCATGCAAATAGCTCATATTTTAATCAAAATTGTTAGAGCCATTTTTGAGAAAATCAAAAATAATGAAAATTTGTTCATGTAAAAGATAGTTGGGGTGGGGGGATTTTCTTGGAAATCATGTCACACCCTTGGATAATGCTGAACTTAAATTCCAAGATTGGTATTTAATTAACTTTTTTGTTTCTGAGTTATTCTGTTTACAGACAGATATACACATGAACCATTTTCCAAAAATATTGTTTATAAATATTTGCAAAATACATACAAATTCATACAAAACTTACTTCCTTATTGACTTCATTTCAATCAAGATAAAACTTTCTGGAAATAGCTGCATTACACATTTCATTACAGATACAAAGGAAATAGCAATAGTCAATATTTTAGAACTGGACACTCTACACTGTCAAAATTCCATGTTCGTCCATGACATAGTAAGAAATTGCTGAAAATTGATGGACTTTAAAAAAATGACTTAAGTATGGTACAATTTGAACCATTAATAATGGATATCTCAGAAATGGCTTATGCCACAATCTTATTTGGAATAAATTGTGTGTTTTAAAGAGATACATTTTTTGTATGGTATGTTTTCGTCTATCTTTTAACGTTTACCAGTTATTCAAGATTATATAATTTTGTTTCTGAATGAAGAGGACTTCACAAGCTATTCCAAGAAAATTCAAGATATACATTTTATTTGTCTTGCAAATATCTCTATGTAGTACTTCGATCAAAAGTGTTAGAGCCATTTTTCAGAAAATGAAAATATTTGAAACATTTTCCATGTAAAGGGTAGTTTGGGATCACAGGATTATCTTGTGTCACATCTTTGGATGGTACTAAACTGTTTTTGTTGTTGTTCACCAATGGCACTAGGAATTAATTGATCTGCATCATTTTCCCTCTGGCTTCCCAATATAAAGTCTGTAAGTTATCACTTTTAAGGCCTTTGCATTTGGCGAGATGTTGTTTGTTCAGGATGACATCATCTTCACAGAGAGTGCACTTGGGTGTAGGTAGGCATCGTATCTTGTAGAGATGTTCTGCGAGGCAATAGTGGCCAGTTGCCATCCTAAATAAGGCCACTGCAGTCTTCCTTGGCATTTTTTTATATCAACTCTATCTTTAATATTCTTATAATCTTTATCTTTTAATTTATGTTCTTCATCAAGTCTCTGCTGTCTTTTGAAATGTTGTTAAATGTTATTTAATTGTTTATTTATTTCTATTTGTCCTACAGGTTTTATTTGTTGCATTGCACCTTTCTTTGCTAATTGATCCGCATGTTCATTGCCCAAAAGTCCGACATAAGCTGGGATCCATTGTAGAGTGACATGATTTCTAGTTTCAACTGCTTTAATTAGGCTTCTTATTTCTTTAATGTTTCTTGTTGTTTTATTATTGTAATTTACTATTCCATCTATGGCTGATTTTGAGTCTGATAAGATGACTATTTTTTGTTTTATGTATGGTCTATATAAAATGTTCTGTAATGCTGCTTTTATAGCTGTTAATTCTCTATCATAGTGGTTTGATGTTTCATCTAATGTTAGATACTGTGCAAAATGTTTACAGTAAACTCCTGCACCAGCATTTTTTTTTATTGATGAGGGATGCATCTGTATATATTTGGAGCCATTCTTTTTCTGGGTATCTTTCATTTTCCGTAGCTATTGCTATGGCTCTCATTACATCTGGTATATTCTCAATTTTTGAAGATTTAGAAGCTTGTAACAGTGATGTGTCATAATTTAAAATAGAGAGTTGAGGGTTGTTACACTACATCACTATGATAAACTTACTTGAACGCGTTTCGGGAGACGGCTTGTCCCCATCGTCAGCATTCTCTCTCAACTGAGAATGAGTTGAGAGAGAATGCTGACGATGGGGACAAGCCGTCTCCCGAAACGCGTTCAAGTAAGTTTATCATAGTGATGTAGTGTAACAACCCTCAACTCTTTATTTTAAAATAAAAAAAAAAATCTGGTATATTGTTTTGTTTGTGTATTGTATATATCAGGTCATTCTGATATTGTATATCAATATATTCTATTGGACTTGTTACCTCTGTTGCAATTATATTCTTGTATTTTAAGTTGTTAATATATGTTCTGAAGCTTATTTGAGTTTTTAAATTACTTATGGTGTCTGCTGTGTGGTACCACTTGTATCTGTTTCTATTGACTTGCACTTTTTGTGCTAGAGTAATTGCTTTCAACTCATGTTCCAATTCTATAGCCATGTTTTTTGTGAAGCTTTGTAGTACTGTAATTTGTGTTGTTTTTATAGCTCCTGGTACTGGTACTAAACTTAAATACTAAGTTTGGTATTTATCCGACATTTCTTTTTGAGTTATGTTGTTCGCACACACACATTATTCTAAAAATGCTTTTATTGGTTTCAGGGTGCCTCAAAACATGTATTTCTGTTGAAATTTTGATACTGAATTTTTGGGTGGAATGCAATACTTTCTCTACCTACTATGTACATGGTAGATAAAGTAAAAATATGAAAAGTCAGTAAATAATTTTTGTTGAGTAATTTGTCAGGTCAAAGTTTACTGCACTTCTGTATTGTAATTTCATTAAACATATGACCTCACTGGATGTTAAATTATATTTTTTTTGCAATGAGGAACAACGTTAATGTACACTACTGCATCCTTGGTTTCCTTATATAAGAAGTATTATCGCATCACTTATATGTTTAATATAGAAACCCCTAGAAACGTTAATCCATTACATTTAGATACCTTTCTTTCATGAAAGAAGTACAGTTTTAAGTCAAAGCTTGATGCTCCTTATAGGGAAACTTACCTTAAATGTTTTTTTGAACATAGTGATGTTGTATACTGACCAGGCATTCTTGTAAGCTAACAAACCATATTTGGACAGTCAGAAGCAAGTTCAATGGTCATAAGAGAGCACAAGATTGACATTGTGTGTATAGATGAAAAGTTAAAATGGGGAAAAACAATGAGGTTTCAACAGAAAAATGTGCTGCTATAGTTTACACAAAGCTACTCATAGCATGCATAAATAATGAAACAAGAACATGCTTCCTTGGGGAGTGTCCATTATACTATGAAGAGATATTTTGATACTTATAGTAACAAGGATTGTTATCGCAAGGGGAGGCCTAAGGGACCTGAAATCTGAACACAAATATTTAGTAGTAAGTAACAAATGTAATCATTTCAAAACACCACCCATTATGACAGCAGAAATCAACCAGTTGAGCAATGAACTTGTGACGTGTCTCGACAGTAAAAGGAGGACTTCTGGATACACACCTTAAGGGATGTATTGCTGCAAAGAAACCATCACTGAGGGCTCATAATAAAAAAGAGGAGGCTACAGTGGACAAAAGAACATGAAGTGTGGACTATTCATCAGTGGCAGGATGTGTTATTCACAGATGAATCAAGTTTTGAACACTTTGGTATAAAACACTGCAGGTTTGTGCAGTGTATGAAGGGAGAATGCATGACACCTCAGTGCATATCCCATACAGTGAAGCATGGAGGTAATTCCATGATGGTTTGGGGTTGTTTTGGAGGCAATAACGCAGGTGACATTGTCAAAATGGAATAATGAAAAAAGAATATCACAACATTCTCCAGTGCCACACAAAACCATCTGGAATGTATTTAATTGGCAAGGGTTTCACACTGCAACAAGATAATGATCCAAAACATCCATCTTTGCTATGCAGAAAGTATCTTGGATTATTACAAAAGAGGAAAGAACTGAAGAACATGGCCCATGCAACCCCATTGAGCTTCTTTGAGATCATTTGGACAGACATCAGAAAGAGAACCGTGAGTAATTTAAATAAACTATGGAACCATTTGGAATGACATTTCTGAAGAAATCCTGACAGACCTGATAACAAAGATGCCCAGAGTGTGCAAAGAAGTGATCAAAGGATAAGAATATTTTTTTAGAAAGTAAAATCTAGAACATAGTGATTACTTCTGTTATATATCCTGTAATTATATGCATAAAATGTTTTTCTGTTCTTCATTTTCAATAAATCCTCCTGCATATAAGGAGTGTTCAAAAACTTTTGAGCGGTAGTGTGAATGTTGCATTTTTCTCAATGTACATCAGAGGTTTGATCTTTATATTCTAATTTCTCATGTAGAAGAAGGTTTTAAATATTAAAACAAGCTGAAGGTTGAAAGGAAACTTTTATGCAGAAGCACCAGACTTCATTTTTTTGAACAGTTTCTGCTTAAAACGAAGGAGCAATGCCCATAACTTAAGATAGAATGCAGAAACAAAATGAATGTCGTCCTCCTTGGAGTAGTGGTTATCATGCTAGCCTCTAGTTCCCGAGGTTGTGAGTTCAAACCTGGCGGAGGGCAATGGATTTTTTCGGGCATAAAAATCCTTAGCATGGCTTCCTTCAGAAGAGAAGTAAAGTCGGTGGTCCTGTGTCATAGATTTATGGCACTTAAAGAACCTTAAGCCTGATAAAGAGGTCTCTAAGCAAAATTGCCAGTCTTTCACACCCAATATAGAACAGGACACAAGGACCGCATCAGTTAAAGAGAGTCCATAAATTTAAAAAAAAAAAAAAGAAATAAAGAAAGTATTCATGCAAAAATTTTGATATGTAGTTTTCATATAAAAAGTTATTTTATATTAATGTTAGGTCACCTTCATGGATGACATTGAGGATGGTGATCATGGTCCCCCATGACAGTGGCGGGACCTACAGCTTTTAGTGCTCTGAACTATATACTTCACATGAGCTAGGCAGAAGAAGAGGCCTGTCACTCCATAGTTGTGGATCAAACCGACAACACTAGTGAGAGTTGTAAATGAACCACTGAGCTTCCCTGGTGCCACTGATCATTGCATATAAGCTAAATAAATTGGGACACAATCTGAAATTATCAGAGGGGCTCTACATATAACCATTTCTTATGTGAAGAGCATTCATTAATGATTGAACAGTCCTCTTGTGCAAAAAATATTTTCAAAAAGTTGTGCAAGAAATTTGAGGAGCTATACAACTCACCGTACATAATAATTAGCCCAAAGCTGGTAATAGTCCTCTTTTAGCTCTGACCGATATTTTAGAATCCTTCCCTTTCTCTTCATCCATTCAGGGGCAGTCCATGATGTACCTTGAAGCTGAAGAGGTCTTGTAGACATTTCTTTTATTCTTAGCAGAAATGGTATCTGTCAATGTTGAAAGAAAAATAAATATTCTCTTTTTCAAAAAATGATAGAGGCTGCCGATAGGGTGCTTGGTAGGACTGTTGGGTTTGCTTTGGTTGAGAATATTTGAATACCCATCCTACAGTTTTGACTTGGCATCAAGTGATCTTCATCTATATCTTTATTTTAAGAAGTTCTTTGATGACAAGTATTATAATAATAAGAAGCTATCAGAATAAATATACATGCACAGCTTTCATCATAGATGGCACCATTCATTAGGGATATAGAAACTCATGCCCTATTATGGTATCACTATGAATATGCTTAATTTTTGGTAGAAACTGTGTGGAGAAATGGCTTAAGGCAGTGTTCTTAAACTGCGGGGCCTACCCCCTTGGAGGTGCTGTAGCTTGAAGGGAGGATAAAATTACTTTTATCCATTATTACCATATAAACTGGGCCTACACCCATGGAGGTGCCGTAGCTTGAAGCGAGGATAAAATTATTTTATTATTACTCCATTATTACCATATAAACTATCATTTCTTAGCAACCACAATGCTGGTTTTAATCGCAGTAGTGAATTAAAATGTTTTCATTGCAACAATCATTTTATTTAATCAACAGACATCAATAATGATTTTTACTCCTTATCATATA
Source organism: Deroplatys truncata (assembly GCA_030765065.1). Taxonomy (NCBI): domain Eukaryota; kingdom Metazoa; phylum Arthropoda; class Insecta; order Mantodea; family Mantidae; genus Deroplatys; species Deroplatys truncata. Next base: position 103,185,947 of record CM060985.1, read on the forward strand.
GAAAAACAGACCTTTTAGGGACTAATGAATTCACTGCACTCTGAGCATCCATTAGAACATGTCCAGGAATAAATATTTTTCCATTATCCATATATGTTTCAATTTACACTTATTTACATTTTATTCATATCCTTTATCTCCAAAACAATTATCATTCATGCCAGCATGTTTCCATCCAGCAACAATAAATCTGCATATTTAATTAAAATAATTACTCTGATATATGTTTGAGTAGAGGATAAAATATTGTATGCTACACGAGATTAAAACATATTTAAACTTTCATGAAGATTATCATCCTTGGCAAGTCTTAGCCATTAAATTTTTTACTCAATATTAAAATATTATTTTAATATCTTATGCCTTAAATTACTATTGTTGAGAGAAAATATACATATTAAATGCTGACTTACCTTGTAAATGTAATCCTCTTTTGTAAGATTGAAATATTTAAGATTAAAGTCATTTTCAATATCATCATATGTGTATTCATGCAGAGAATAGTCACATCCTGACATTGGAATTCTTATTTGAGTGTATTCAATTCCTTCATCAGAAAAATATGACCTATAAAATTTATAAAAGCAATTGAACTTTGTCATACAATTGAAGCTAAACTTTGCAAATGTTTAAAAGAAAAATAGATATAAACACAACATTTACTAAATGGTAATAGAAGTTTTAGATACACCGAAGGTGCAAATCTGGTCTGTAAATGAATAGAGCCTAAAAATAGCAAATTTCATTGTTTCTGCCATTAATCACATAATACTGTAAAACACAGTTTCTATATTTTAGGATGAACAAAATAATTAGATGCACAATACTTATGTTCCTGTTTTCTTTTGTCTTTTTACTTTCTCTACTACATACTTACAGTATTCTACCCAAAAGATCTGATACCGAAATTTCACCAGAAATAGATGTTTTGTGGGCATCCCTGAAACCCCCCCCCCTCCAAAAGGATTTTTAGAAGGTCTGTGAAGAGCATAACTCAAAAATGAAAAGTTGTTTAAATACCAAACTTTGTATTTAAATTCAGCATTTTCCAAGGATGTGACATGAAGATTTTCAAGAAAATTCACCCACCCCAAACTATACTTTACATGGAAAATGTTTTTAAAATTTTGATTTTCTCAAAAATGGCTCCAATGAGTTTTATTACAATACCATATGTTTAAGATATTTTCATGAATGGTATATCTTAAATTTTCTGGGAATAGCCTCTGAAGTCCTCTTCATTCTGATTAGTTTTTATATAACTGGTAAACCTTAAGATAGATAAAATCTTACTACATAAAAAATGTAGATCTCATTAAAGCATACAATTTATATCAAATAAATTAACCATTTCAAAGGTATTCTTATTTATTGATTTGAATTTTCAAATACTTTATACTTTTCTCAACTGCAAATCGCTATTCCTATCTTTTTTATTTTCTCCTTTCTTTTTTGCATTCATGAAAAGAGAACAGAATTTCAACACCATCACATAGTGACCGACTTTGAAAAGATTTGATTATTGCTTTAGTTTACTCTATTCTTCTTATATCTACAACAAAATGTATAAATGAGTAATTAAGGTTTATTTGTATTAACAAGAAGTAGATAGAAGAATAAACTTTTGTAAGAATAGTAGAGAAAGTCGTGTGAATGCAACTGATCAGATTTTTTTAATTTGTTACCACAGACAGAATTTTTGAAATTTTGTGTATATTTTTATACAAATTCAACATTTTCAGATACTTTTATCATTTTGTGTGAATATTATGGTAGGTTTTGTATGGTTGCAGTTTATATTCTTTAGCTAGTTCAGCAACTTTTACAATTCTTGAGATATCTTTTGGTTCTGTATGATTGATTATATTCCCTCCCATTCATGAAATGGTTAACTGGAAAATCAGTTGATTTTGTAACGGAATAATTTTACAAGAAATCGGAATGGAATGTGGGAATGAGAGAAGACTTTTTGAGAGTATTGCAAAATGAAGATCTAGAGAAGCAATATTCTTTTCAGTAGTTTAAGAGACATACATTAATTAGGATTATACAGAGATCTAAAAATGAAATGAAGTGGAAAGAGACACACTTAGATATACATATGTGATAAAACATTAAGAAAAGGATTTGCTTGGACAAAGTTGAAAGGATTTTGGCATTAATATTAGTTTACTTGTGAATATTCAGATGCCACAAATATACTAAGTATAGGGAGTTAAATTGAATTCGAACACACTCGCTGCCTCTCTCTACTATGCAAGACAGCTCCAGCAAGCAATCCAGCAATCGAGAACAGGTCGCCCAGGTTTACCTGGGCGGAATATAATCGCCACAGTACCTAGCCGCGTATGCGGCTTTACCTGTGCGATAAAGGAGGTTTAAAAGAATATACACAAGCTTTTGATTTATATTTGTCTTGGGCGGGGTTTAGCTTTCTGCACTACCATTTGGCTGGGTCTAGGCGTTTCCTCATGGGCGGACTAGCGACCATGCGGTGACCAAGCCCAATGCTGCTTAACTTGGGCGACCGCTTGTGTGGTCGTCAAGTTAAGCAGGCCGGCATGGCAGCAAAGCAAGATGGGAATACAGGTAATGGGATGGGGGTACTCAAGTTGGCGGCAGGGCGGGTCGCTGGTAGATGGTCACTCATCCAGCCAGCGACCGGGCCCAATGCTGCTTAACTTGGGGAAGTTTGTGAGATGAGGGATTGGTAGACCTCAGCCTCGGGGGCCCAAGCCGTCTTTCGGCAGCCGGTAGCTCTTCCTCCGTCGTGGCGCCTTGTGGTCATAGCGGCCCAAAGAGTTAACCAGCTGGTTGGTATGGTATGTGAGTTTCGTGTACATGGTGCGGGTTCTGTCCCGCACCACGTCCACGATGTATGGGAGACCGGAATGGGTATGTAGGATATGTGATGGGAATCTACGCCCAGTATCATAGATCATCCGAAGCGCCCTGTTCTGGACGGTTTGCAGTCTGCGGATGGTGGTCGCTGCCGCCGATCCCCAGACCTCGCAGCCGTAAAGAATCAGGGGCGGGATAATCGCCTGATATAGGCGTAGTTTGAGGCGTATGGGCATTGTGGAACGGAATACAGGGTACAGCTGCCTCAGCGCGGAGTGGCCGAGGCCGACCTTTGCCCTGACATGTGGCGCGAAAGTGAGGCCGCGGTCGAGCGTGACTCCGAGGTATTTGGCTGAGGTAACCCAGGGGATTCTCCTCCGCCGCAACCTCAGAGGCCGCTCGGGCCGCCACCGACGGACCTTCGCCAGGAGAAGCGCAGAGCTCTTCCCCGGGCTGATGGCCATCCTCCACTTTTCGCTCCACCTGCCAATGGCTCGGAGCTGTCGCTGTAGTGGAGGGAAACAGAATCGGGCATTCTTGTTCTGTGCCATTATGAGGACATCGTCGGCATATTGGCACGTAACAGTCCTGGGTTCCGTGGGGAAGTCCGACATGTAGGCCGCGAAGAGAAGCGGAGACAGTACACTGCCTTCCGGGACTCCAGCGGCTATGGGACGGACTGAGGAAACCTTCCCCTCCACTCTCACCCTGAATGTGCGATCCCGAAGGAAACTGCTTATCAGGGCAAGATAGGCGGGAGGGACGTCTAACTCCTTGAGTTTGTATAAAAGGCCTTGGTGCCACGTCGTGGCAAAGGCCTTCTCTACGTCCAGCAGCACTGCTATGGTCTTGAAGTTCTCCTGGAAGCCCAGGGAGGCCTTCTCGGCCAGTCGCAGCAGCTGCAGGGTGGTGGAGTGCCCATGGCGAAAACCAAACTGATGGTCCGGTAGGAGTTGCCTTTCCTCAAATAGAGGTGTGAGGCGGGCTAGGAGCAACCGCTCAAAGACTTTTGAGACGGTTGGGAGCAAGCTGATGGAGCGGTAACTGCATGGAAAGACCGGATCCTTGCCGGGCTTTAAAATGCATACCACCCGCGCCTCCTTCCAACTAGTTGGAAAGTGACGGAGGTGAAGGCATGCATTGAAAATCCGCGTCAAATAGCTGGCAGTCACCAGGGAAATTATACCGGCACAGGCGAACTAAAATTCTTATCTTATAATAGATGCTGGAAATGTTGACCTTCTGCTCTCAAAAAGGCAGCATATCTTGTGTAAATATTCTTGCTCACTCTCCGAAACTCAGCATCAGGAATTCTTGTGCAGTCATTACATGCAATAAGAGAGGTGTTTGATGACAGAATAATTAGTGTTGATTTGTGGCCCCCTTGTTCTCCTGACCTAATGAGTTGTGATTTTTATTTATGGGGTTCTTTAAAAGATAAAGTATATCGTTCCAATCCTCGCACACTACAGGAACTTAGAGAAAACATTGTGCAAGAAATCACAAGAATTCCTGCTGTTGAGCTTCGGAGAGGAGCGAGAATATTTACACAAGATATGCTGCTTGTTTGACAGCAGAAAGTCAACATTTCCAGCATCTATTATAAGCTGGCTGTCTCATGCAGTAGAGAGAAGCCACAAGTGGGTTTTAATATAATTTAACTACCCTATATATCTTAAAATGCACAACAAAGTTGTAGAGGGGTAAACTTGTGTACAAAAATGGGGATAGTTTGGATAATTTCGCAGAAATAATTTTAAATAAAAATACACAAGAGCTTATTGTATATCTAGGTATTTAAAAAAGGTGCCAGAAAAATGGTTTAGAACTGAGGATGCAGAATTCTGTTTACATGAATATACTTTGGCTGAAGAATTTTGGAGGCAGTATCTCGGTTCTAATATTTTTATAACAGTTTGTAAACATTTTGTTTAGGCAGTTAATATTGTGTTGTTACATTATGATTTACAAGAAATGTGTTACAGTTTGAAATATACAATAACATGGATACGGTTTTAAAATACCTAATTGTAGAAAAGGATAGTCATTCATTTTAGTTGTCTACATAAGATAGTCTGAAAACAGATGCTACAAAAAAGAATTATGTGATCCTACCTCAAAAGATTATGTTGTGCCCCTTTGCTAAGTGACACAAGGTTAAAACCAACAGCATCTGTAAGAGCAGCACCAAATCCCATTATTTCTTGGTACTGAATTGAAGCATTAACTGTAAAATATGAACTTGGTGATGATTGTATTTCATTGCATCCACTGTGAATACATTTCCTAAAAGAACCAAAATCTTTTTGCAGCCTGAGGCCTTTTTTGCTGGAAGTGAAGCTCACGTAGTTTCCTCTAATTAGTTCTTCTTTTACTACTCTTGGAACAGTATCACAGTAGGTAGCATTGCATACACATACAATAGTTTTATTTCCATAATCTTTCATAGAACATGCATTTGATACAGCTTCTGTGCAGAAAGGGCAGAAAAAAGAATGAAATGTTGGCATGATATTTTAAAAATATTTATTACAATGTATAAAATTTTATAATTAGATTTTGATGCTGCAGTAGTTCATTAGACAGTAGTTGTATGCGCATGCACGCGCATATATTTAATGCTTATTAAAACAGTAGAGTAATTAAGAAAGAAAAAGTTAATTTCATAAAATACAGAGAATGTTTTGGCATTTTTCTTTGCATATCTACATATTTTATGTAATAGTTTAAACTGCTTGGAAGAAGCTGAAAACTTCTCAACTTAAATCTCTCATGTTATTAGTAACCATGTTTCATCCATCACCAAACAGAGAAAAATTAAAGCAAAAAGCTTATCCTGTTTTCCATTCATAACTACCTTGACAAAAACAATCCACATTATAACTTTAAATACATAGACAATATTTTCCGTTTTATTTCAGTAATATTTGTGGCGCCCTCTTAGTACCAATGTTGTTGTGCTCATTTATGATGATAAATGTGTCATATAGAATAACCGCAGATCATGTATTCAGGCATGTGTCCAGTTGTGAAATAGGCTGACTGGTTATTAAATAACTGGAATAATCACGTAGACATACTGACATTCACATCTTAGACTTGGACATATCCAGGAGATTCTTAATCAAAGAAATGTTTTCTTGAGCCCTTCCAAGATTCAAACCAGACGGAGCAACCAGGTGCACAGATAAATAATTACTATAACTCCATAATGCCCATCCTTTTAACATTTTATAAATAACAAAACATGTTCCTAATAGAGTTAGGTTATGCAATGCTTTTTTTATAAAATTCAATAATATGCCAGATCCATATTTTTTTCCTCTTTGTTAGAATTCCCCTTGTCTTTAGTGAAAGTAAAGTTGATTTAATAGCCTACAATCTAAATGGATTATAACAATATATGCCAAGTTTCATTTCTGCATTCTTGACTTATTGGGGGGGGGGAGGCTTCCCATACATTCATATATTTTTAAAGAATTTATTTTGAGTTCGGAGTGGACAATATACATATGTGGTATAGTTTATTTATTTTAATATAAAAACTTACCAGTATAATTTGGTTTTAATTTCACTACCATGCCTTTCTTGTATGAATTGGCTATTGTGTGGCAGATCTGCCTGTGGCACTCAAGAACTCTACTTCTGAGTAATCATATAAAATATATTTATTTAAAGGTGAGTCAGAATTGTTACACTAACATCACTTAAGTTTACTCACTTAACATGTTTCGGGAAACGGTTGTTCCCATCCTCAGAAGTTAATTCGACTTCTGAGGATGGGAACAACCATTTCCCGAAACATGTTAAGTGAGTAAACTTAAGTGATGTTAGTGTAACAATTCCGACTCACCTTTAAATAAATTCAATACACATCACTGTTTCTAGCTTCTTTTCATTACAATATCAACGTAATATAAAATATACATGCATCTGAATTGCCAACTTTTTGATGATTCAGATTCTCATAATCACAGTAAAAATAAGCACATACCTTATCACAGGAGATGTTAGAAATATCCTTCTCCACATAATATGGTGGAGAAATATGGTTGCAGATATGCTTCCACACAGCTCTGGCAGCTTTTAAGGAAATTGTCTTTCATTTACATCAGTTCAGCTTCAAAAATAAATGAATTTCTCTCCTGATATTTTCTTTCAGTTCTTCTAATGTATGCGGTTTTAACCTGTACACTTTATTTATTCAAGTTCTCCCATAAATAAAAATCATCTGATATGAAATCTGACAACTGTATGTCTATAGCCCATCAAAATATTCCTGTATTAAGTTTAAAACTCCTCAACTTTCTATCTGATGATAGAGTCTTGCTGGAAGTATCCAGATAGACATTCAATATCAGTTAATTCTTAAAGAATGATGTATGTTATTCCTGTAACATCCTCTATTTACAATATCTGTAATAAATATTGGACCGATTATCCTGTAGGCATTTAGTGTGCAACATACCCTGACTTTCTCATTGTGTAATGCGGTTTTCTGAACTGTTTGGATTTCTCTAAGCTCCAATATTGGTTATGCTGTATTGTAATATGGCCATGTAAATTGGACCACACTTTGTCAGAGAAGATCATTAAATATGAATAAATTTCCCCATCATTAACATTCTTCAAAATCCAGTGACAAAAATTTACTCAAATGTCATAATCATGGGTTAGCACTTCATGGTCAGTATGTTTTGTACGGTTTTAATTTTAAGATTTGATGGCTCACTATGCTGAGCTCATTGAAGTTGATGTTTCCTTTGCAAGCTGTCACAAAGAATTTTTAGGAAAATGTTCAATAATACAGAAAGAAAAACTGACCTTCATGTTCGGTTGCGCAAATACTCTAAAAAATAATTTTATAAATACAGATTTCATTATTTAATAAAGTACTTGTAAATATGAAAGATATAACTAATAAAACAAATTAATGAAAAAGTCAAAGCATTCCTACTAGAACATACCTTTTATTCAGTGACTGAACAGATAAATAAATTATAATAATGTATACTGTATATCATGTATTGGAAGACTGTTTTAATGCACTTATAGAATATTATATGTAATCATATTTTCTGGTGAAGCCTATATCATGTAACATGATCCAATGATGAATAAAACATTTAAATTAATCCTTCTCCAACTATATCTAATTTGTTCTCAATTAGCACATGATGCTTTACTTTTCACTTCTTATCAGAAATTGAACCTGCTTCTCTAAATTTATTTACAGATTTCCACATGGCTTCTCTGCTTGGAGGATGCATACCTGAGAATTCTGTTAAAAAATCACTTTGTAACTCCCATATAATTACATTAATTATATGGGAGTCAGAGGTAGTAATTACATATGAATCATACATACAAATCTTTTGTTGTAAGTGTACTTATCTTGTTTTAAGTAACACATTTATAACACAAGATTAAAAAACACTTGTAACATACAAACACTAAAATCCACTTCTGAACTTAACAAAGCCTTAGTGGGACTTATAAACATAAGCCAAGGTTGCAAAGTAATGGCAAATCGACTGAATGTCTGGCCAACTCGTATGTGAAAAGCAATGTGTATGTATAAATGCCAGACAACAGGAAAGCAGAGTGGTGCTTACACAAAACAGAAACATCAAGCAGAAATTAAAAGAAAAGTCATTAGCTTTGTTATCTGTTTGAAAGTTATTACACTTTAATTTGAAGAGTAACTGAGTGTTATTTGTACATTACCTTGCAGAGAATTCATCAAAATGATAACTGTAAAACTGCACCACATCTTGAATACTTTTCTGTTTGCTTTTGTTAATTTGTACATTTTAATATATTTGTTTTCTGAGGGGAAAAGAAAGAAAGATAATTACTTAAGGAACACAGTACAGTAATTTTGATTTGCATTCATGTTAAAAAGCATTATTGCTTTTTTTCATGCACTAGATAATTTTTTTAACTGGAGTATGTTTACCTTAACAGAACAAATGCTCAAATACAATGGATGATTCTGTACAAATCCTCTTTAACTAAATATTCATTCGCTGCTTTTGATACCACCTAAGGCTGTTTAGCTCTCAGGTGCCATTTTTTTTCTTTCATTTCTCTCTCTCTCTCTCTCTCTCTTTTTCATAATTTTGAGTCCTTTAACTGCTGAGGTCATACGAAATGATCAACGAAAGTATCAAATGAATGCCCAAGGGAACTTGTTTACCTGTAGTGCTAAAGCTAGTTAATATTCATCCTTAGAAAAACCTGATAAAAACCTCAGCCACACAGCTTTACATAACTGGGATTCAAACTTGAGCCCACAGCATCACCCTCATAAATTCTGGCCCCAGATATGTCATGGTGGTGAGTTCCCTTTCCTTAAGATCATCATGCAGTCCCAGATAATTTTTACTACACTGGATTATCAAGCCTAGGCTTTACCAGGTTCTCCAATATACATCTTCCTGCCCCCTTATGGATGGGTTTGAGTTTTTTTTTTATTTATAGATGCTCTTTAACTGCTGTGGTCCTTAGCATCCCATTTTATATTGGACGTGAAATACCGGTAATTTTGCTCAGAGGCCTCTTTATCAGGCTTGAGGTTCTTTTACGTGCCGTAAATCTCCGACATGGGACCACTGGCTTTACTTCCCTTCCAAAGGAAGCCATGTTAAGGATTTTTATGCCCGAAAAAATCCATTGCCCTCTGCCAGGTTTGAACTCATGACCTTGGGAATTACAGGTTAGCATGGTAACCACTACACCATGGAGGACGACCCCTTATGGATGGTTCTATACATGCAGCACCACAGTGGCTAAATTGCCACTACACATCTTCACCAATTCATTAAGATACTACTTGCCACCCAAAACTCTGAACCAAACTACCCACTGATCCATGAAATCCGATTGTTAAGTTACAATATAAATAAGACCGATAAAAGGGTATCCTTTGTATGGACTCCCTCTCACATTGGCATAAAAGGTAACGAAACAGCAAAAGAAGCAACTAAACATCCTGTCAGTGATTCACTCCACACCAAGACGTCATCAGTTTCATTAAACACGTGTACATGCAAAAATGGAAATTGAAATGGTTATCAATCAACAGCAAACTTCATGAAGCTCGCTCAGGCTGCATACAACCTTTTCTGCATTACCAAACTCTCAAAAGAAGAGATCAAGTTATTGTCACCGGGCTTAGAATTGGGCACTCCAAACTAACGCACTGTTATCTTCTCACTAAGGACCAACCTCCAAACTGTACCAGCTGTAACAATCCTCTAACCATTCTGCATATCCTTATAGATTGTTGACATAGATGTAGACAACAAGCCGGCATTTCCAATCTTCCCAGTGCAGTTAACAGACCCAATATGCTAAAGAAGACGCTACAATTTCTAATGGATATAAAACTCTCTGATTTACTGTAAATGTTCTTAATTTCATGTTTATGCAATTTTAAATTAATGTATATCATTATGTATATATATGTACATCATAATGTATTTTTATGATAACAGGTCATGATAAGAACATGTAGTCAAAATGGCCTTAAACCTTTAATTAAAAAAAAAACAAAGTGGCTTAATTCTAGATTTTATTCTCTGTAGAGTAGTATGTTTGGCACATTTTATCAGTTTTTCCTAACAATGAACAGATCAGAGCTAACCAATGTATGGAAAAGCAAGCTTAAAGGACACCACTACCGAATCTTCAAACTTCTATATTTTATTTATGCATTCTTTTAAAACTTTCACTGATGCTTCAGTGCACTGTCAAAACAGAAATTTACCTAATTTGAAAGTAAGTAGTCTATTACATTTGGTAATATTAAGGGTTTTGAGTAATTAATGCTGGAAAATACTCTACCGTTAATTATTCTTAGGTATGTAAGATGAGATAGAACCAGTGGTAGCTGCTGTGTAAGAGTATGTGAACATCCTAATTTTTGACACCTTGTGCATTTATTGGTTGTTTCTTTCTTTGAATGTTATTACACATAACATAGATGTGGTAATTTAAAATCTACGTTTAAATCTACCACACTTCTCCTCTAAACTCGAGATATGGCAACACAGTCATGAGCACAACTTTACTTGCGCACGTTCTTAGGATCTTTTGTGCATGTGCAAAAGGTATGTTGTAATTAGCTTAATGGGTCATGCATACTTGAAGATGTGCACTAGCCCTTACCATCCCTCTCTCAGCAACAAGTTTATTTCAATGCCACTAGGTGGTAGCACACTACTGCAGAAGTTTCATTCATGCGAGAGTGCAAGGGCAAAAAGTTGGGAACCCCCATTCATTTTTCAGTTTGGCACAAATCAGCTAGATGGTAGCTACCAAACAATTATACAAATTCACTCACTGTACAGCGAAATTTAGATCTCATGTGAGTATATTATTATAGTTATACGGATAAAAGGGCTTATTTTCTATATATATTCTGGATGAGCCACGGTACATTATGTTATGATACTAAAGGCTCTAATCATAGAGTGATAAAGACATGCACGATTGAAAAACAGGTGCATGGATTTCCTTTATAAATAGATAAGTGTCAGCCATAATGCAGTATAGTTTTCCCTATTTAATGTACCTACAGTGCAGTGTAACGTGAATTTATATTAACTTTTGTGTGGACTATATGGAGGGACAGGATATTTTATAAGAAACAATTATGCGATTTTCCTGCTTTAGAAAATGAGACTTGGTGAGTCCTAATAAATTAGTAATATTATTTGGCTGATGAAAGAATGCAAGTGGAGAGTAGCAAAGCTTACACATTACTTCGTTGTTGCTCTAAACTATTTAATTATGTACAAAACAATAAAAATCCACAAAACAACCTTCTCTTTTGTCAGACAACTTATGCATTATTATTATTATTATTATTATTATTATTATTATTATTATTATTATTATTTAGAGCTGCTACAGTTGTGCATAATCATAACCATTATGAAGTAGATGCTATTTCACATTTCACAGATTTCTAAATCTAACATTTTGTGAACACCCAAACTGTATACTCACGAAGAGCCACCACTGAATAGAAAAGCAATAATTTTAAGAATGTGAATTAGACTGTTATAAAAATTTTACAGAAAAGCAATAATGAAAAAATGTTAACTTTATTTTTAATAATATTTCAGATAGTACTAAATATTTTTGTTTTATAAAATATGTAACTTTTTATAGTAAATATTTTAATTCCTTTTGTTTTAATTCAAAATCAAAATTCTGCTCTGTAAATTTGTATTTATCCATATAAAGATGTACATAGCAAGATTTGTTGAATTTGAGTGGTATTTTATGCCCCTGGATCAAGTTGAATACTTACTTAAAACAATAATTGCACACTGAAATACCTAGATGGACTCACCCAATTGTTAAATGCCCAGACCTCTGGCCACCAATCCTCCAGGTTTTGGGGTTGAGTTAGGGTCAATAGCCCTACCTGTAAAACTACAATGTTCTTCATCCTTTGTGTATGGACAGCCATATTCAGAAAAGTTTGACAGTTACTGATTTGAAGGATTAGAACTTCTGAATGCAGATACTCTGGCAACAGTGCAGCTAGAGGTGTACAGCAAACAAAACAGCCTTGGTATCAAGCTAGATGATGACAATGCACTGCTTGGATCCTAGTGGTGAACAATATGCAACTGATAATTTTTACGTAGTGAAATGGAGGAGTTTTCGAAAATAGAGAAGTTTGAATTGTAATTGGAAGAATCTGCCAAACAAGAAGATTTAGAACATATCTTGCTCGTAATCACCTAGAAAGGCACAATATAGACGAGAGAGAGAGAAGCAGATGGGGCTGCAGCTGAGGCAGCAAAACTTGGTGTTTGTTGTGTAATGAGGGTATCCGGCCATGCAACAAGGAAAGCTACAGTAAAGTGTATATAGGTTGTGTAGAATTCGATGTAGGCTAGTGGATTGGTGACAAGTATGGTAAGCCTACAGGAAAGGCTGATGGGAGTGTTGATGACAACAAATCTTTGGACTGCCCACTGAAGTATGTTGGACTTGTCAGATCTGTGCATGTTGAAATTGGAGGTTTTCCGGAAAAAGTTTCTGAGCTGGATGGAATTTAATAATCCAGTGTTTTCATTCATTATTGTCTACTTATTCTGAATTTTCTTAAATATTTTGCTACAACTGTGTACTGAACTAGAATGCATAATTTTGTATGTTTCATTTTTGTTCCTTTCCTGAATCTTATGGTGTTCAAAGTTTGGAATGTTCTTGTACCAGGATATAAATAAATATTTAGCCAGAGAGTGGCACTGATGGCCCCAGCAGTTTTATGCCACCAAAAGCTATTACTATTCTTACTATATATTTATTTTGCTAAACATTCATAAACAATGTTCCCTATATATTCTGATCATTTTCCTATAAATTTTTGAGCATACTGTATGAAGCATCAAACATAAAAGAAAGGAATGTAACTCACTTGTTTTTAGTAGTAGTTAATACACTTGGTAGCTGCAGTTTACAGTATTCTAGCAGTAAGAATCACTCCCTTATACATTCAGAAGTAAACAAATGGAGTTAAGTTTTTCACAGTTTTATAGGTTAAAATATTCATATGAAAGTTGTAATAAATTGATTTAAAATAATACGTACCAATTGTTAAACTTACATTATTTTTTCAATGCTGTTAGCTTATCAAGTACTGATGGCAAAGTGCTTGTCTTAGTAAAACCTTCAAGGACATATTCTCAATTACCTTGCAAATAATCAGTGTTCCTCACTCACAAATTTGACAGTGACATATGAGGACTCATATCTATACAGCACTCAGTTCTAAATGGTAGGTAGTTTTAGTAGGTATATAATTATGGGTCGAAATAAACAAAAAACAGTAAAAGTAGTAGGTGTGAAGTGAAGGACAAAAAATAATTAAATTTAATAAAACAAAGAAAGAAAAAACCTACATGGGGAGGGGTAGGAGGGAGAAAGAGCATTTGGTCCTGGATTAGAGGACAACTAGAAAAAAATGCAATGGAAACAAAGTGTAGTTTAGCACTTTAATGATACCAAATAATACTCTCATTTGCAACTCAGCTTACCCATGATGCTAAATAATACAAATTAAACTAATTGAGTTGAATTGAGTCTTAAACTTTATGTAGGAATCCTCTCTGTGCCCATAAACTTAACAGTACCTTATAAGATATTCATTTCTAAGGTCTTTTTTTGCTCTGTTTGTTCTATTTACATGCCAACTTTCATTGAAAGTCATATTGTTGACTTAACTTTGAAACCTTACTCATTTGCAATATGTTCACTTGTTTTACTTTTGGCATCAATTGTTGAGTTTATTACTTTAGTTTTTAAGCAAATGTAGGGGAGAAAAACAAACATGTGCGCACACACACAGAGAGTCTCACTCTCATTCCAGAATATAGGGAGGATAGGTAATAATCCCAATTAAAGGAAAATCTCCCCAGCTGGGAACTGAACCAAGAATCTCTGGATTTTGAGGCTAGTATACTAGCATAAACAGGGAAGTAGTGAATAGAGATTGGATTTATACGCACTAAAATTCTAAAATATATATTCTTTATGCTGTCAAAATCCTTAAAATATGCATGAAACATGCACTAAAATTGTTAAATTTAAGCTTATTTTTATTGGCACTTATAATGTACATTCTTCCTTAAACATCATTCTGGTCACCAAAATTGGATTTGCAATATACAGTTGTCTTACAGTATATTTTCTGTAAATAATCAGGAGTAAGTTTGTAACGTTTATCACTTAACACAGGTTTGTAAGCTGAGAAGGATCTTTCCATGTCTACAGATGTTATTGGACAAAATTTGAAAGCACTTACTAACTCGGGGAAATTTCTTCAGAAAGCACTATATTTTCACCATGAAGATATTTATCCACAGATCACAAAACTTAATTGTCGGAATGTTTCTTTAAAGGGCTGCACAATTTACTGCTTAATTTTCCTGCATACTTTAAAGGAGAATTCTCAAGTTTACTCAGAATCTCACTGAGAAATGATATGGTGTCTCCACAGTAAAGACTTTATTATTTTGACACTAATATGTTTAAATATTAATTTTAAAATTAAAAATCTTACGTGTTGCACTCACTGGCTTTTTCTGCTCTTGTACAAACCATTCTTACAATGCTTATTCTTCTGTCTACTTCATGATAATCGAGATAATCGTTTGCGGAAATTGTGTAATTGCATATTTCTCTATAGGTACAAGGTGATTAGGATAATACATTAGGCTTTAAGTGATAGTCAAATATTTTAAGAGCAGGTTGCTAAGTGATGGCTTTGAAATTCTGTTTTCTTTACATGGCCAAGAGGGGGAGAGGACAGAGAATGAATAATGACTTCCCATCTGAAAAAAGTATAAGTATTTGAAATTTCAAACCAATAATAAGGAATACCTCAGAAATGGTTAACTCAAAAAAAAAAAGTTTGATATGAATTGTGTGGTTTAACGAGGTCTACATGTTTTCTGTAGTTAGATTTTGTCTCTCTCTCTCTCTCTCTCTCTCTCTCTCTCTCTCTCTCACTCTTTACCAGTTATGCAAAAGTCATTCGGAATGAAGAGGAATTCAGAGGCTATCCCCAGAAAAATTGAGATATACATTTCACTTGTAAAAAAATATCCTAAACATGTATTTTAATGAAAATCATTAGATCCATTTTTGAAAAAGTGTTCCATGTAAAGGGTAGTTTGGTATTGGGGATTTTCTTGAAAATCTTAATATCGCATCCTTGAAAGATGCTGAACTTAAATACTAAGTTGGTATTTAAACTGACTTTTCGTTTTTGAGTTATGCTGTTCACAGACACACACATACAGACTTTTTCTAAGAATTCTTTTTGGATTCAGGGACTCTCAAATATGCATTGAGCATATAATACACATATTTTTACTTCTCCACTATGTCTTACAGTAAGTAGAGGAAGTATTGTATTCCACCAAAATTCGTTATGAAGATTTTACCAGAAATACACATTTTGAGGCCAACTGACCCTGAAGAAAGCATTTTTAGAAAAAAAGTCTCTCCTGTGTGTGGGTGTGTGAGAGAGGATAAATTGGTATTTTAGGTAGCATCTTCCTTTTCCAAAACAATTCACTCTCCCCAAACTACCCTTTACATGGACAATTTTTGATATTTTTAATTTGCTGAAAAAAATGACTAATGATCTGAAATGATTTTATACAGGGAGAGCCAAATGACTACAAACTGGCTGCACAGTGTTTTTCCTATCCTTGTTGCCATCTGCCGCTATTATAGAAAGATGCAGATGAAACCATACAATATTTTTAAAACTCTTTTAAAGACCTTACTTAACAACTTTATGAAAGTGTGCTTGAGGACAGAATTATTAGTAGAGATTTGTGGCCTCCTCGGTCCCCCGACCTAACACCCTGCAATTTCTATCTCTGGGTTAACTTAAAACAAAGTGTACAAGACAAACCCACACACCCTGGAAGAATTAAAAATATTCACCAGGAAATTGCGACCATTTCTCAACGTGAACTACGGCGAGTGATGGATAGTTTCTTAAAGAGGTGCCAAAAATGTATGGACGATGACGGTGACCAGTTTCATCATCTCCTTTCATAAAGTTGGTAAGTAAAGCCTTTAAAAGTAGTTTTAAAAATGTATGGTTTCATCTGCACTGTTCTATGATAGCGGCAGGCGGCAACAAAAGCCGAGGATGCAGACAGGAAAAATACTGTGCAGCCAGTTTGTAGTTTTTGGCTCTCTCTGTATAACTGGTAAACCACAACAGATAGAAAGTTACAATACTGAATTGTACAAAACTACAAAATCTTATGTGTTGCACTTGCATGATTTTCTCTACAAGCTATTCTTACAAAAGCTTACGGTTCTATCTACTTCCTGATAAGCGAGATAAAATTTCATTACACATTTGCATATTTTGTTGCAGATATGCAAAGCACACACAGTAAGCTAAAGTGATGTAATATTTTTATAAAGCAGACCGCTGTGTAATGGTTTTAAAATTCCATGCTCCTTGCATGACCATGAGGAAAAACAAATAGCACTTACCACTTAAAAGAAGTGTATTTGAAAATTTAAACCAATACCAAAGAATAACTCAGAAATGGTTAACACCATAAAAACTGCTATTGTACATTGCTTTAACAAGTTCATGTTTTGTGTAGTACAATTTTGTCTAAAGAAGTTTACCAATTATACAAAAGTCATCAGAATAAAGAGGGCTTCACAGTCTATCCATAGAAGATTCAAGATACACATTTTGTCATGTAAATATCTTAAACATATGTATTCTGATGACTAGTTGTTCTACCACATAAACTGGTGGCTAATGTTGGAAAGGTAGAATCAGACTAAAAATTTCAATGCCAAAACATTTTAATTAAAATTATTAGTTATTTTTCATAAAATAAAAAAAAAAATTAAAGAATGCAATACTCCCTCTACTTACAATAGGTAAGAAGTAGAGAAATTAAAAATGTATAGAGCTCATTGAAATATAAAAGTTTATATCAGATAGCTTTTTCTGTGGCTTTAGCCACTTTCAAAGTATTTGTTGTTGCAGCTTTAAGTTTTCCAAGTTGCATGCAACATCCACAAAACTTCTTATGCAATTCTTCTGTTCCCCATGGGTTTATTACCGACTTACAATATGCAAATATGTTTTCTAAATTGTGCATGTAACAAAGTCCATATTGCTTAATTTGAGATTATTTCTAGTAAACAAATTATATAATGTAACAGAGGAAGAGAGAGTTTTGTTCTTACTTTCACTGGTAATGATTACCAGAGTGTGTCCTGCGCCATGGGCTGGAGCATGGTTCTCCAGTTCCTGGCCATGGAATGCACCAAGTTCGGTCCCTCCCATGGGAGTGCAGATTCTAGGTCCTGGGTATAGGAGTGGTATCCACTCTTGTGTAGAAAGAGAGCTGTGATAGGCAGCGCTTCTGGCCTCGTGAGCCAACTTTCTGGCTGGGGGATGCATGATGCTGGCCACATTGCCTCCTTGTATCGGTTGTATCGTCCGCTTCTACCATGCGTATGTGGGCATGAGATCAGCAGTTATGTTGACAGCCCCAGGCCCCTTCACAGGGTGTAGCAATACAGGATTTATTTAGTGAGAGATCCCAGCTTGACAAAGAGTCCATCTTTATGATTAAAGCTGTAGTGTCCTTGCTTAGAAGTATTTTACCTGACAGTAAACCCTGTTTCTTATAACCTTGCCCAGCTGACACACATTCTTCCGCTTCCTTTCTCCTGATTGGCTAATGCACACCTCCGATTGCTGATGTATGACAAACAAACCCTGTGCAATACAAGGTCAGATGATAAAAGCACTCTGTCACGAGGTATATGCATACAGCCTTTCTTCATCCTGATAGGCAGGTTTGAACCAAAACATCATCCTATTTTTACTTTCTCTACTATGTATAGTAAGTAGGGAAAGTATTGTATTCCAGCCAAAAATTTGATACCAAGATTTCACCGGAAATACATGTTTTGAGGCCCCCTGAATCCAAAAAATCTGATGTGTTATACTCACATGACTTTCTCTACTCTTGTACAAACTATTTTTACAAACGCTTATTCTCCATCTACTTCATGTTAATCAAGATAAACATTTGCAGACTCTATCTTATTGCTAATTTTCTTGTAGATGTAAGGGGAATATATATTTGCAAGGGCAATATAGAAATACAGTAGCCTTTAAGCACATACATATCTCTTAATAGCTGGTTGCTAGGTGCAGCACCATTCCCTTTGCCACAGATTAATACTCTTTGCATATACAAGACAAAAAAATGAATAACAAATTCCCATTTGAGAAAATTAGTATTGAAAAATTTAAGGGAATAACAAGCAATATCTCAAAAATGGTTCACTCAACAAAAAAAAATGTATATGACATAAATTGTGTATTTTCATCTACATTTTTTGTGCAGTAAAATTTTGTCTATCTCTTATGGTTTACCAGTTATGCAAAAGTCGTTCATAATGAAGAACACTTTTGGAGACATTCCCAGAAAATTCAACATGTACATTTTACTTGTCATAAAAATATCTTAAACATATGATATTTTAATCAAAATCGTTAGCCATTTTTGAGAAAATTAAAATTTTCGAAAAATCTTCCATGTAAAGGGTATCCTGGGGTGGGGGGATTTTTTTGAAAACCTTCATGTCGCATCTCTGGAAGATACTGAACCTAAATACCAAGTTTGGTGTTTATCCGACTGTTCGTTTCTGAGTTATGCTGTTCACAGACACACACACACACACACACACACACAGACATGTTTCCAAAAATACTTTTTTTGGATTCAGGGAGTCTCAAAACATGTATTTCCGGTGAAATCTCGGTATCGAATTTTTGGGTGGAATACAATACTTCCCCTACTTACTATACGTAGTAGAGAAAGTAAAAAGGTCATGTGAGTGTAACACATCAGATTTTTTTATGTCCTGGACATGTAAAGAGCACTTAAAAGATTTTACTAATCGCTTAAAACCTACCATATTCCCCTTGCATCTACAAGAAAATTAGCAATAGGATTAACATCTCAATTAACATGAAGCATATGGAGAATAAGCGTTTGTAAAAAATAGTTAGTACAACAGTAGAGAAAGTCATGTGAGTGTAACACATCAGATTTTTACTTTCTCTAACACATTCATAGTAGGTAGAGAAGGTATTGAATTTCACCCAAAAGTTCAATACCAAGATTTCACCAGAAGTACATGTTTTGAGCCCCAATATCTGTAGTAGATAGAAAAATATGCTTTAGTAGGGATTGTATACCCACTAATAAATGATAGAGAAAATCATGTGAATGTATTACAACAGAATTTTTTTTTTTTCGTCTACTACATTTTAATCCAAATAAACCTTTGCAGAAATAGCTACATTACACATTTCATTATAGATACAATGGGAATAGCGATAGTTCAATTAAAGAACTGGATGCTATATTATGGCCTTAAAATTCTATAGTTTTCATTCAATCTGAGAAACAACTGAATGTTGACGGAACTTTAAGAGAATGACGAAGAAATGAACAATTTGAACCTTTAATAACAGATAACTCGGAAATGGCTTATACCACAAGAAAACTTATTCAAAATAAATTGACCGGTTTAAAGAGATCTGCATTTTTTGTGTAGTAGGTTTTGGTTTATTGCTTAACATTTATCAATTAAACAAAATTCTTTCCAAATGAAGGGGGGACTTAATAGGCTATTCCCAGAAAATTCAAGATATAAATTTTATTTGTCTTTTAAATATCTTTAATATGTGGTATTTTAATTAAAATCGTTTATGCCATTGTTTAGAAAATCAAACATTTCCAAAAATGTTCCATGTAAAGGGTAGTTTAGGGTGGGGGAGATTTAATGAAAATCTTTGGAAGGTATTGAACCCATGTAACAGGTTTGCTATTTATCCGATTATTCGTTTTTGAGTTATGCTGTTCACAGTCACCACACATGGATGTTTTTCTAAACACCCTTTTTTTGGATTCAGAGGTCCCTAAAACATGTATTTCTGGTGAAATCTCGGTATCGAATCTTTGGGTGTAATGCAATACCTGCTCTAACTACTATGTACATGGTAGAGAAATTAAAAGGAGATAAAGAAATAGATGAATTACACATATTTGATCTAATAGAAAAAAAGAAATCTTATGTATTACATTCACATAACATTCTCTACCCATGTACCATACCTTCTCTACCTGGTATTGCATTCCACCCAAAAATTCGATAAGATTTCACCAGAAACACATGTTTTGAGGCCCCCTGAATCCAAATAAAGCATTTTTAGAAAAATGTCCATGTGTGGTGTCTGTTGAATAAATAGCAAACTTGTTAATTGGCTTCAATATCTTCCAAAGAGCAACCCGAAGATTTTCAATAAATCTTCCCCACCCTAAACTACCCTTTACATGGAACATTTTTTGAAATGTTTGATTTTCTAAACAATGGCTCTAAGAATTTTAATTAAAATACCATAAATGAAAGATATTTGCATGACACTATCTGAATTTTCTGGGAAAAGCCTATGAGGTCCTCTTTATTTGCAAAGAATTTTGTATAACTGGTAAACATTAAGTAATAGACGAAAACATAGTATACAAAAAATTAAAGAACTTGGCTTATTTCAAATAAGCTTTTTTTGTGACATAAACCATTTCTGAAGTATCCGTTGTTAAAGATTAAAATTGTTCATTTCTTGGTCATTCTCTTTAAGTCCTGTCAACATTCAGTGATTGCATGGAAACAGTACGGAATTTCAAGGCCAGCATATAGCATCCATTAAACATTTGATATTGCTGTTCCCTTTGTATCATAATGAAATGTGTAATGTAGCTATTTCTGCAATGATTATTCGGATTAAAATGTAGCAGACAGAAAAATAAATTTTAGTAAGAATAGTTTGTATACACACTAATAAACGATAGAGGAGAAAAAGTCATTGAATATATCACACCAGATTTATTTATAAGAATTTACGTGCATTCGAAATGCATTTACTGTTATGTAATATATTTGATTCATATAGTTATGAAAATGTAAATATGACAATTCTCATTCAGTATATTCAGATAACTGATAATGCTAAATAAGCAACTACTTTTATCACACAACAAGCTATTCCATGCCAGCATCCAATGAGAGATGACTAGTGCATATGACAAAGAGATATGGATCAGGGTTTAGCAGCTCTCTCTCTCCCTCAGAAAAGGAATAAACATTGCAAAATTGGTACTTGCTAATTTGTGCAGTTGTTATGGCTATTTGGCCAGCTCAAATTTGTCATCGCTCGATTAGAAGTAATCTTTCAATTGCAGCATCTATGTGACACATCAGATTTCTGGCACTGTTTTCATACTGAAGCAAGTTGTCTCTCATTATGGTGTTCATCAAAACATTTGCCTCTCTAGCCTGGATATGGTATGCATAATTTAGGACAAAAAAGTCTGATTGGCACAAAATTCCACCAAGCTCTTCATCTTTTCTTAAAGACTGCACAACAGACTCTTTCAAGAAGTAAAAATTCTGATCTTATACAGAGATTTTGATAAACCATTATGGCCCAATTAGTTGAAAAGATTGCCACCATGCTATTCTGTAGGGTACTCAGTGATTCATAATCATACAGTAAAGCCCTCCCAACTTTAGCTACTTTCTGTAGCTTACCTAAGGTAAGCAGAGGAAACATTGTATTCCACCCAAAAATTTTACTGGAAACACACATTTTGAGGTTCAGTGAATCCAAGGAAAGCATTTGTTTTACTTTCCCTACTACATATATGGGAGATGATGTATTCCACCCAAAAATTTGATGTTGAGAGTTAACTGGAAATATATATTTTGAGCCCCTCTAAACCCAAAAAATAATTTTTAGAAAAAGTCCATGTGTGTGAACAGCATAACTCAAAAATGAAAAGCCAGATAAATATGAAACTTGGTATTCAAGTTTAACATCTTCCAAAGATGCGACACGAAGATTTCCAAAAAAAAATCCCCTCTACCCTTTACATGGAACATTTTTCAAACTGTTTTGATTTTCTAAAAAATGGCTCTTAACAATTTTGATTAAATTACTTTACATATTTTACAGATCTTTACAGGATAAAACGTATATCTTGAATTTTCTGGTAATAGCTTGTGAAGTCCTGTTCATTCAGAAGAAACCTTGCATAACTGGTAAACATTAATGGATAGATGAAAACGTACTACAAAAATGTGCATCTCTTTAAATATCAATATTGCACATAATGTTTCTTGTGGCATGAGCCATTTCTGAAATATCCGATATTAATGGTTAAAATTGTTCATTACCAATTCAATTCAGTTGTTTAATGCCATTCTTTTAAAGTCCCGTTGATTTTCAGTTCTTTCTTGCAATGTCATAGAAAGCATGTGGAATTTTAAGGCGAGCATATAGTGTCCAGTTGTATAACATTTGACTATCGCTGTTCCCTTTGTATCTATAAGGAAATGTGAAATCCAGCTATTTTCGGAAACATTTATCCTGATTAAAATGAAAAAGATAAGAAAATGAACTTCTCATTTGAATTAACTATGAATAACTTGTAAACCACAAGAGCTATACACAACAAATGCACACCTTGTTAATGTATACAATTTATGCCAGATATTTTTGTGTCATTTGCCATTTCCAAAATATTCTTTTTGTTGCTTTGAATTTTCAATATGTCATAGCTTTTTCATGTTCTAATTTTTTTTTCCTCTCTCTTTCTCTCTCTTATGGTCATTCAAAGAGTGGAACTTTAAAGCTATTTCATAGCAATCTACTTTTATGAACATTTGACTATCACTTCAGCCTTCTCCATCATTCTTGTACCTACAACAAAATTTGTAATATGCCATTTTTGCAAACATTTATCTCAATTAACAATACAAAGATAGAAGAATACGTTTTAATAAGGTTAGTTTGTAGAAGGGTGGGGAGAGAAAATAATGTAAATGTAACATACAAGAACTTTTTTTTCTTTTAAATTGGAGCGAGTTTCATCGCTCCTGTAATTACTATGATTAAAGTGGAAGCTGATAAAGTAGATAATTCACACAGACCCTGTTTTTGCTATGGAGGTTATGGGTATTCTAAATAATTTGAAACAACTCTATATAGCAAGCTTAAATCTTTTATTAAAAAAGAAATAGAACATTTTTTCCAAAACTAATAAATTGTTAGTTATAGCTGCTCAAGAATCTATATTAGTAACAGCTGCATGAGAATCTATATAAGTACGTTGACATTGATGATACAATGTCAAAATGTGATGTTTAAACAATACTATTGTCTCATTTAAATCAAGCTGCTATGAAAACAAAGAGTGATGTTCTATAACATCTTAAAAACGAACACATTCATTTTAAAACAATTATAGCTGCTTTAAAATCACTTCTGTTAACAGGCAATAATCACATTTCACTACTACAAATAATTATACTCTCTTTCACCATGCTAACTATTTCAAGAATTATTCTGTACACAATTTAAAATTATTACTTTCACTTCAGTGATGGCTTTCTATAATATATTTATATAACTATGTCTCTTTTCTATCTGCCTCTTCCCACCCATTTGGGAATTAAAAAAAGGGTGGGGGGATAAATAGAGGCTTATGTAGATTAATAAAATAGAGCAGGGGTTGGCAACTGCATACTAAATGGGAGAAACTAGCCCACAAAACAAATAATCACTGAAAGCAGCTAATTTATAAAAAAGAAAAATTGATCTTAGCAACAGCTGTAATGTGTGCTAGTTTTGCCCATTAGGCATATGATTCCAAACCCCTGAAATGGAGTATACTGTACAAAATTGGTGTATGACTATTTAAAATAACTATTTACCCATGTGATCAACACTATTAGCACTGTTGATAGGAGTGGGGATGGTGTTCATACCAGGAGGCATGCTATTCATATTTGTTGGCATCATATGGTTTGGACTATGTAAATTAGGTGGGCTAGGGTGGTGTATAATGCTATTTGTACCAGGAGATAACATCATATTGGAATTAGGAGGAATCATACCTGGCCCAGTTGGTATCATCATGCCGGTACCATGTGGCATGAATATGTTTCCAGTTTGAGGTAACATAATGTTGCCGCTTGCAGGCTCAAGATTGTGTAAGGTATAACTATTTTTATTTGCATTATTTGCTTCTGTACAATTGTGCCTAGCATGGTTTCCTTTTGAGGCATATTTTTTGCCACACTGTTCACAACCAAAAGGTTTTTCTCCAGTATGGTGCCTGTTATGAGCCTCTAGATGAGCTCTCTGTGTGAAGGATTTGCTACAGGAGGTGCAGTGATATGGCCGCTCTTGAGTGTGTGTACGTGTGTGCACCACTAGATACGCATGATCTCTGAACATTTTACCGCAGTGGGTACATTGGTACGGTTTCTCACCCATATGACTACGCATGTGATAGGTGAGGCCATAATTCTGTGCAAACTTTGCTCCACAGAGGTTACACTGGAAGGGTTTCTCGCCGGTGTGGGTGCGCATGTGACTCAGCAATGCTGAGTTTTGGCCAAAGCTTTTTCCACACACTGTACACAGAAATGGCTTTTCTCCTGTATGTATTCTCATATGGCGTGTGCGTGTGCTTTGATCTACAAATGATTTCCCACACACTGAACATGGGTAGGGTTTTTCACCCCTGTGACTTCTCATATGAACTTTGAACGCACTCTTATCGCTGAAAGCTTTGCCACAGAGTGTGCAGAGGAAGGGTTTTTCACCTGTATGAGTCCTAAGGTGGATTGTTAAACAATTTGAATTAGCAAACTTTTTCTCACATAAGGTACATGCAAATGGCTTCTCTCCTGTATGTATTCTCATGTGTATAGTAAGAGAACCACTGTCTCTCATGCTCTTGCCACACACGGTGCATGTGAAGGGCCGTTCACCAGTGTGAATCCTGTGATGTCTTGCCAGGCCTTCCTTCTGGGCAAAGTATTTGTTGCAGGTAGTACAGTGAAAAGGTCTCTCCAGCTTCTTGTTCTTCGATAAAGGCGGTCTTCCTCTGCGTGGCTTTGCTGGTGTTGTGGTAGAAGTCGATCCTGAGGTGGTGGTTGTAGTAGTGGTGGTAGTAGTCGATGTAGTTGTTTTGCTTGACTCTTCCTTTTTAGTATCTTCATCTTTTGTTTCTGGCCACGAATCTGAGGAATTAGAGTTCCCGTTATCTTCTAAAAATCTGCAACATACAAAATAATGGCATGTGGGAATCAATAACTTTTATTTAATATAGCCTATATTGCTAAACTAAAATATATTTAGGGCCAGTTTCACCAAGTGATGTTAAAAATTCTCTTAACATCTTTTTTGCTAATTTTGTCATAATTTTACGTTGAAATTCTTGTGTTTCACCAAGCTTGTACAGTGAATTCTGAACTAACATCTTGTTAATGTCAAAGACAACTGCAAACAGTAGCTTTTGAGAAGGCAGTGGCTGAACTAAACAGCTTTTGCACATGCTCCGATACACTTTTGTCTACACATCGCAGCACTCTCTGTTTCAGTAGCAGACTAGTTACGTTCATAGACAATTGCCATGTGATTTTCCTGATTGTATGAGGTTAGAATCGCAATGTCAACTGAAAAATCTAGGTGCCGAGGAACTAATGTTTCACAATTCGAAAAGGTATTAATTAAAGAACCTTTTTCAAATTTTTTTATTGTTTCATTTGCATAACTCCCATTAACTTCTCTGGTTATATCGGGGTTTTTGACTTGAGAAAAACATGGTGGTGTTATTGCTCGCTGAATTGTAGGGTTTCTTAATGTTGGGTTTAACAGTTTTCTACTTTCGAACACACTCAATTTCACTTCCACATTCATACTTCCAGACTCGGCAGGGGGGGGGGGGGTGATAACAATTGATTCTGATTAAAGAAAACTTCCCTACCACAGCCAGGAATTAAACCTGGGACCTCTGGATTGAGAAGCCAGTGTTGACTGCTCAACTACAGAGGTAGTCTTATAGAACTTGTTATTGCTTACAGAGGAATTATTGGGTGCAAAAATGCCAACAGACATATTAAAGGAAAAGGATGAAGCCTAGGAGAAAATCTGCAAGGAATTCAATTACATTGTATGAGTTTCTTGCAGGTCCAGTAAGCAGCTGTGGCAATTTTATGAACATTAAATGCAACACCAAAAATGCCACATGCAACGTGCATTTAGAATGATTTCTAACTGGGATGAAAATTACACAAACTTAAGTGGAGAGTATGTTTGTACAGAAATGTGGGAACAGGAAGATGATTTTCTTAGTTCGTAAGTCAGGCTCAATTACATGAGCAACAACATAATTTGTTAATTCCCTCACTTGCTAAATGATGTGCGGAATGATTGAATGCAATATTTTCCCATCATTGGATTGGTCGTCATGGTCTGAATAACTTGGCTTTTTTTCATTGGCCTCTAAGGTCCCCTAATTTGACCCCTTATGACTTTTCTTGTGGGGTTACCTAAAGATTGTGTATACATGCCACCATCTCCTGCAGACCTATCTAAGTTTAAAGGATTATTGCAACAGTAGAATCAGTTATACAGATATGCTAATGTCAGTGTGGCAAGAAATGGAATACTAGCTGGATGTATGCTGTGTTACAAATGAATCCTATATTGAACACTTGTAATTTGTGTATGCATCTTCCACAGTTCTTCTTCAGTTTAAGTTATGATTCAAAATTATATTGTATGCTGCAGAAAAACTATATGCATTTAAAACCCCCATAATCATCTGTATACATGCTGTATTAAATATGTGACATTTTAATCAAAATTATTACAGCCATGTTTAAGAAAACAAAAAAATAACAAACATTTTTTCCATGTAGAGAGTAGGTTGGGGAGGAGGGGATTTTCTTGAAAATCTTGGTGGTGCATCCTTGCTTAAACTTATTTTTTATGATGGTCCATGATTTTTATGTCAAGAAAGGGGAGTGAATTGAATGGATGGCTGGAAGAACGTGGTATGCTACATTTTCTAAAAAAATGCAACCTTGTGCGGAACAGTGAGGTATAATGTTTCTGTGCTTTGTAACATTACTGAGTAATTATAACATTTACCAATAGATGACAGTAACATGTAATTCAGACTCCAACATGTTGGAAGAACTTGGAATGTTACTGAGTGCAGGTCATTACATCAGCCAGTGTTGAGCATTTAAGCAGCTATTGTCTTATGTTATGTGTTAATCCTGGAGAACAGGAGAGTTTAAATAAGTGAAGAAAAGGTATAAAGATGTAAATATGGCAGAGTGGAAAGATAAGCTTAAGCATCTATGAGACAGTAGATAATCATATATGAATAGAAAGGGAAAAGAGGTGTCCATTCTCGGGTTATTGTGAAAAGAAAACTGATCTATGATTCAGCTGGATATGATTGAGTTCATGAAAGAAGAAGAACATCATTACTTTTACAGAAACCTGCTATCTGTATGAACTTGTTGTCTCTTCTACTCAAGTGTGCAGCCTCTTCCATATATTTGTTTTATGGACATTGTTCTTGGAAAACAGTTTCGGGTTATGAATAATGTAAGAAACTAGTCTATAAATTACTATTTTGTACCATAATGTTGTAATACTTATTGATACATAAATCCACATTTTAGAACGATTCCCAGCCATGAGTGGAATAACGTGGTATGGAGCCAATTTCAGGCAATCCGGCCGGTTTTCATATTTCTGTGTATAACTGTGTCTCCTATAAAGTTATGAAAAGTGGGATACCATGTTCTTCCAGCCATCCATTTAATTGTTGGATTCTGTTTCTATCACAATTTTACTCATGATGCTTCTGTGCTCAGTAGTTTATATATAAATTGAGCCAGAAATGTTACCCATTGCAAAACCTTCCCATCTGAAAGCACAATTTGTTCCTGAATGCAAAATAATTTTGGTTAATGCAAATTAACAAGAGATATTCTTCTGTTGCTTCTTTTTTAATGTTTGTAGAGCTCAACCATTTTTTTCAATACATCTTTTAATTTATCTTTTGGTGTGTGTATTCATTATCTATTAAGAGTGTGTGGGTTTATTTTTACACCTTAAGGCATTCATTCATGTTCCAAATTAATCATAAGTGTATGTAGCTGACTGCTGCTTGAGTTTCGGTGGAGACTTTCCAATGGCAGTACTTTTAAGAACTGTGGATATGAAAGTAGGGAAGCATAAAAATGTAATAGTCAGCAGCAACTGTGTTACTGCCTTTGTAATCCTAGAGTACATATCCATTCATTAAAAATATTCTGTAAGCAAGCAAAATGATGTAAAATATTGTTGCTATACAAGGGCTTTTTAGAGCAATAAAAGAAAACAAAAAAACATTTACAGAAGTCCTTGGAGATGCTTTTAACTGGTTTTATGTATAAATACAGAAAATTAATATAATAATTAACAGTAAAATATGTTATGAAGGTAGTGGGAGAGCACATATTCAATTATCTCTAGTAGTTGTGATTTCTTTGCGTATCACTAAAGGCTGGTTCACAATAACCCGAGCATGGACACCAGAACGGAAACGAGAATGAGAAGCAAAACAGCATAAAATAGCCTGGTAACAAGAACAGGAATGCATGTCGATAACAAAGTGGAAAGCTGATTTTGCACATTGGAATTAAATGTGTTTCCACCTGACCAATGATATTTTTTCTCCTACTTCCAATTCAGCCAACATAATAATGATTAGCCAATGTCAAAATTTGATACAGTAAACATTTTCTAAATCATATCCATTACTATTTCCAATTCCTCTAGTTGTGCCAAGTAAAGTTATGTATTCTTCTTTGTTAATTTCTACCGGTATTTGCTTTTCTTTGTAGTTTTTTAGGCAATAGCCAGTTTTCAGTAGCATACAAACAAACTAGAGATGATGCTTTCATTAGAAGAACCAACACTCATTGGATCTGCTGGTGTCAAGATCTGAGATTAAGATGCAATGTACTAGAATTTCTTCCAGTTTCATTTTCTTGGCTTATTACTAGAGAGAGCTCTAGCAGCTGCTTCATGTCATGGCAGCATTGAATAATTTCTACAGTGACAAGACTAATATGCACATAACGGATCTAATATGCCATGCCTGAGAAGCAGAACAAGAAAGTTAAAACTTGGCCAAGGACCCAAGAAAGCTTCCCTTTAATTCTGAACACTCACATTATAATACTTGTATTTTAGCTTCATTGTTCTCATTTTTGGCTATTGTGAACCAGCTTTGAGGAATATATGTGAAACCGTAACAGGTAAAGTTATTCAAGTGTTGTGCATCATATTTTTTCTTTTTCCTGTGCACTGAACTGCTCTTTACAGGTTTGTGAAATATTCTGTATTATACTTACCCACTAGGCATAGCATTTGTATCTTTTTCTGTATCTGCAATTGTAGTTTCTTCTGTCTTCACTTCAACCTCCTCGTTAGTTACCTCAGAGGGTGATGCAGCATCGTCTTCTACTTTAACCTGTCAAAAATGTTAACACACGTTTTATTAGTAAACTTAATAACTGCACACCTATCATACTGATAACTACAAGAGGAGCTGGATATTTACAAACTTCACTTTCCTGTTCAGTGCTGCAATACCAATGTTTTATTACTTTCTCCACTACGTATAGTAAGTAGGGGAAGTATTGTATTCCACCCAAAAATTCGATACCGAGATTTCACCGGAAATACATGTTTTGAGGCCTCCCGAATCCAGAAAAAGGTATTTTTGGAAACATGTCCGTGTGTGTGTGTCTGTCTGTGAACAGCATAACTCAGAAACGAACAGTCGGATAAACACCAAACTTGGTATTTAAGTTCAGTATCTTCCAGAGATGCGACACGAAGGTTTTCAAGAAAATCCCCCCCACCCCATTACATGGAACATTTTTAGATAATTTTAATTTTCTCAAAAATGACTAACGATTTCAATTAAAATATATGTTTAAGATATTTTCATAACAAATGAAATGTATATCTCGAATTTTCTGGGAATGTCTCCAAAAGTATTCTTCATTGTGAACGACTTTTGCATAACTGGTAAACCATAGAGATAGACAAACTTTTACTACACAAAAAATGTAGATCGCGTTAAAATGCACAATTTATGTCATATACATTTTTTTTGTTGAGTGAACCATTTTCAAGATATTGCTTGTTATTCCCTTAAATTTTCCAATATTTATACTTTTTCTCAAATGGAAATTCATTATTAATTTTTTTTTTTTTTGTTTTGTCCTGGTAATCCAAAGAGAATGGAATACTGCACATAGCAACCAGCTCTTAAAATATTTGACTATCACTTAAAGCCTGCCAATTCCACTTCCATCTACAAGAAAATGAGCTATAAGATTAACATCTCGATTAACATGAAGCATATGGAGAATAAACGTTTGTAAAAATAGTTTGTACAAGAGTAGAGAAAGTCATGTGAGTATAACACATCAGATTTTTTTTTAATTTGTTTCATTCATATTGCCTCCTTTAACTTCTATGGGTAACATCAAGGGCTTTGACTATAGAAGCGACTGATGATGTTTTTTTTTCCCTTCTTTTTTTACGTTAACCAAAAGTCATAGACAATGAATGAATAAAAATCTGATGTGTTACACTCACATGACTTTCTCTACTCTTGTACAAACTATTTATACAAACGCTTATTCTCCATCTACTTCATGTTAATCGAGATAAACGTTTGCAGAGTCTATCTTATTGCTAATTTTCTTGTAGATGTAAGGGGAATATATATTTACAAGGGCAATTTGGAAATACAGTAGCCGTTAAGCACATACATATCTCTTAATAGCTGGTTGCTAGGTGCAGCACCATTCCCTTTCCCACAGATTAATACTCTTTGCATCTCCAAGACAAAAAAATGAATAACGAATTCCCATTTGAGAAAATAAGTATTGAAAAATTTAAGGGAATAACAAGTAATATCTCAAAAACGGTTCACTCAACAAAAAAAATGTATATGACATAAATTGTGTATTTTAACGCGATCTAAATTTTTTGTGCAGTAAAATTTTGTCTATCTCTTATGGTTTACCAGTTATGCAAAAGTCATTCACACTGAAGAATACTTTTGGTGACATTCCCAGGAAATTCAAGATATACATTTTATTTGCCATAAAAATATCTTAAACATATGATATTTTAATCAAAATCGTTAGAGCCATTTTTGAGAAAATTAAAATTTTCGAAAAATCTTCCATGTAAAGGGTACTCTGGGGTGGGGGGATTTTCTTGAAAACCTTCGTGTCGCATCCTTGGAAGATACTGAACCTAAATACCAAGTTTGGTGTTTATCTGACCGTTCGTTTTTGAGTTATGCTGTTCACACACACACGCACGCACACACATGGACATGTTTCCAAAAATGCCTTTTTTGGATTCAGGGGGTCTCAAAACATGTATTTCCGGTGAAATCTCGGTATCGAATTTTTGGGTGGAATACAATACTTCCCCTACTTATTATACGTAGTAGAGAAAGTAAAAATGGCTGAATGATGCTCAAATGAGCCCGTGATCCATAGAACTTAGTGTTACCCAACATTCATCTTTTTGAAATATGGGAAAACTCCGGAAGAAACCTTACTCAGGCAACTCACCCTAACCGAGACTGAACTCAGGACCCCTTGAATGTGAGGCAGACATGCTATCCCCACACCAAAGAGGTGCGCATGATAATGTTACTAACTCATTAACTGTAGGTATATAAGGGTGGAAAGGTAGATCTTTCTACCTTTCCAACCTTGTCCATTCATATGTCTTATTCTAATTAAAGAAAAGCTCCCCCATCCCAGCTGGGAATCCAACCCCAGGACATTTGGAGTGAGAAGCCAGAACGTTCATCACAGAGGCAGTCAATCTTATCCATTTGCCTATATCCAAATTTTCTTGACTGTTCCTTGATCCTGGTTAGCAGATTTCACAGTTCTCCTGAAATATAATTTGGTCACAAACTGCACAATAGATTTACTAAATTTCTAATTATCTCTTTTTTAATCTGATGATTTCCTTAAATGTTTTTAATGTTTTTGTTTGGGGCGGAGAGTCAATGTTATACTGTTTATAGACTCTCTTCCATCTTGTTGAAACAACTTTGACCAACAATTGGTCTCCATGGGAACAAATGCTTAAAAAGCTAATTAAAATAAACCAACCTAGAGATGGCTGAGGAGAAACAGAATTCCACCTTGGTCTTTTTACATACCAGTGTATGTATAACTTTATTGATTCAGAAAGAGGATATACAACAGGACTGTTAAACTGAAGGAAGATTTGTTTCTAAGGACCTTTTTTTTGTTTTTGCTATGAAGAAGATTGAAGACAAAGGAATTATTGTTTTATTATTATTATTATTATTATTATTATTATTATTATTATTATTATTATTATTATTATTATTATTATTACTGTTGTTTCACAGGTAGCACCAACAGCAAAGCCATACTCTACCAGCCCATGAATAATTCATTTAACAAGGGGCCATTGTCACAATGATGTCGTAGATTGAGCTGTGATTTTTTTATAGTAAGAATACATGAACACAAAAGTACCTGTCTTAGCTTTCACTTCACCAGAGTGCCTACTTGGTGGGGAAAAATTATAAAGTTTTAAGTTGTAACTGCTGACCTTAGGTCTCTCTTCTGCTCAATGATCAGCTGCCTGTACTATGTTAGATGGTGCTGTAAATATATGCAAGGTTGCCTCAAGGGAAATGAAGATCATATTTCTCAAGACATCAATTATTGAATTTGGGGCTGACAAGTGAAATACATAATACACATGAATTAAAAGTTTAATATATTATGCATATTTAAACAGTTTTAATATGAGAATGTAGGCATAATTTGAACAAAAGAAACTTTATTACAAATATAGTTTATATCAAAAACAAATCTAGGCATATCCTTATAAAGAAATCAGTATTATTGAATTGACAAACACATACACATTCAGACATTCCAGCAGTTGGATCATTCATAACAATAATTAATAGCTACATTTATTCAACAATTAATGTTTAGGGAAAATTAACACACACCATGCTGCACAGAGGCGTAGAACTAATGGAAAAAAAATACTGTAAGCCTTTGTCAATCTATGGATACGGCACTCCATCAAGCTTGTGATGAGGGCGCTGTCATTGAAGGTGACTTTAATAATATGGCTTCAGGCTCCATTCAGAAAAGTCTAGGGAGCAGGGGAATCAGTCCGGTAGTCACAGACTGGATTATGACCTCCTTGGAAGGTCAGCAAGCTGTGGCAACCTCGGGGAATCAGTTCGTGAGGGCAACAGTGCCCCAAGGCTGCCCACAAGAAGGAGTTTTGTCAACTACCCTGTGGTGTCTAGTGGTAGATGGTGCTGGACAGACTCAACAGGGGGAATTCATGCTAGACTATGCTGATAAATGCATGCCTTGTAGCAAGTGCAAAATTCCGGAGCAGTGTTTCAGAGCTCATACAGGGTTCCCTACAGACTCTAGAGGAATGGTGTAAAGAAATGGACTTGACTGAAATAATTATCTTCACAAAGAGGAGATGGCTTCCAGGTTTGGCAGAGCCCCACCTGTTTGGGAAGAAATTGAAGCTTTCCGGAGCAGTCTAGTATCTAGGAATCATTCTGGATGCAGGTTGAGCTGGAAAAAGTATGTTGAATACAAAATTAAGGTCTACAATGCTTTGTGGGCCTGCCAAAGATCCATAGGACTGAGACCCAAAGTGGTCAAATGACTACACACCTCGGTTATAAGACCATCAATATCTTATGCAGTGCTAGTTTGGTGGCCTGCCTCTCATGTGAAGACAGTGGCTGCCAAGCAGGATTCACTGTAAAGATTGGCATGTATGATGATAACAGGGGCAGTGTAGATGACTCCTCAGTCCGCCTTAGAGATTCTGGTGGACTTTCCTCATTTGCACTTGTTTACAAAAGAGGTAGTCAGGATGAGCGCACATTGCCTCTGGACTGTAGGGGGGTGGGTTTTAAGCTACCCCACAAAGTGCACTCACTGATCCTTTCTGGATTACAGAAGAAGTGTTCTATAACCCACTTGATCGGGGATTTGATGGGGACTAGGTATAAGCTAAGTTCATCCTATACTGTGGTAATACCTTCCAGGGAGGAGCGGTATCCAGAGACTGGATATTTCCTAAAGGCAGGGGGCAGTACATGGTTCACAGATCGTTCCTGCCTTGGGGACAGGATGGAGGCTGAGGCCCTAGAACCAGACTTGTAATTCCTCTTGGTCGAGTTATCACAGTTTTCCAGGCTGAGATCTATGTGATTTTAGCATGTGCTATGTATATTTACGCTATGCCATGTAGACGAGTGGATATGTACATCTGCTCACATAGTATGGCAGCTTTGAAAGCCCTTAGGGCGATTAAAACCACATCCAGATTGGTGTAACAATGCTAGAGGATGGCGGGTAGATTAGTTCCAGCTGCCCAGTTACACTTTTTTGGGCTCCTGGGCTGCTGGTATTAGAGAAAATGAGATGGCAGACACACTTGCAAAGAGGGGACTGGCACTCGATTTTATTGGACCTGAGCCTTCCTGCGGAGTGTCAGCTAGTAACGTCAAGTATGAGATAACCCAACTCACATCGAGGGTTCATTTTGAGATGTGGAGTATGCAACACTGCCAGGCAGGCCCATGATCTGATATTAGGGCCTGACCGGAAAGTGAGTGAGTTTCTCCTGAATTTGACCAGAGTTAAGCTCAGAGAGTTTGTGGGTTATCTTACAGCCACTACACTCTGTGCAGACATCTATACATAATGGTCTTACACAAGATCCTATATGTTGAAAATGTGCGAGGGACTTTGAGACCTCACAGCACATACTACACAAATGCAAAGGCATAGATATGTATCCTTAGGGTCCATCTTTTTAGTACCTGGGGAGATACGAAGGGCACATATCAAGGACGTGGTTTATTTTATATGGACCATAGAACTTGAGTAATACCTAAAATATGAGGCATAATGAGCTCCAGAGCTGCATGTAGGCCTCTTTAAGAAGCCACTCAGTTACTATCATTATTATCATGCATGTCAGAATACATCTGAAGATGATGTACTGCAATTTCATGCCTTGTGGATGACACAGTAATAGCTGCATCATCTGCCTATGTATAAATGGCGTAATCTGCATAGAGAGGAATGGCATTTATACAAATAATGAAAAGAATAGATCCAACACACTACCTTGTGGAAATCCTACACACAGCACTTCCCATGTACGAGTTAGCTGGTATGTCAGTTGGCACACATAAAACATATATATCGACCAACTAGCCAGCTTGTATGTCAGAATTACAAGATTTTTAACCTCTTAACATAAAAGCCCGAGTATATTCAGGCTTTTCATTTTGGGAAAATAATAAAAGCCCAAGTATACATCGACATATCATTTCTTAGTGGCATATATTTTAAAAGGCTGAATTTATCTGTTCTATCTCAGTTTTTTGTAGTTTCTTATACTTCATGATTTTGCTATAATCTCGTTTTGACATGTGTATTTCTACCAACAGCCATCTGTGAATCAGCCAGTTCAGTCAAATTTTCTTCCTGTGTATTTTTTTGGTACTAAAGATTCCGGTTTCAACTGGCTCTCGCAGTTTCTAATGTCACTTCCTCATGCTTTATGTAAATAGAGAGTGACAAAGAGTTCAGTAGTGTGTTTGCAGTTCATTTCGTATGCTTCAATGCCCAAGTATGTTAAGATTAAAGAAAAAAAAAGTTTTAGCATATGGATGAGTATACTAGAAATTTAAATTTAAAGGATATTCAGAGATTAAAATGCCCATTGTTAAGCTCTTAAAAATGAGTTTCATTGTTGCTATCACTATTGTACCTAAGTGAATATTTCATTTTGACAATAAAAACAAAAATAGGTGAAAAAGGAAACATCACTTTGTGAATAAGTTGTATGTTAAGAGATTAAGGTTAGAGAAGATTAAATGTGTTAGATACGATGGAATAATGTACTGTATGAGTCTATGCAGGTGTCTTTGATACAAACAGAATCAAAGGCCTCAGTAATATCTAAGAAGGGTGCTGAGACATAATGCTTATTATTAAAATCAATAAACAATATTTATAGTAGCTGATGAATGCTAAGTGCAGGAATTTATTTGTTAAAAATTTGATGTGCTGCACTCACATGACTTTCTCTACTCTTGTACAAACTATTTTCACCAACACTTTATAGTAATCAAGATAAACATTTGCAGAAACTATCTTATTGCTAATTTTCTTATAGGTGCAAGGGGAATGTAGTAGACTTTAAGCGATAGTTAGATCTTTTAAGAGCTGGTTGCTATGTAGAGCATTTCATTCTCTTTGCATGTCCAGGACATTAAAAAAAAAATTCCCATTTGAGAAAGAGTATAAGTATTGGAAAATTCAAACAAATAACAAGGAATATCTTGGAAATGGTTCACTCAACAACAATAAAAATTGTTTTATGTACAAATTGTGTGTTTTAACAAGATCTACATTTTTTTTTGTGTAGTAAAATTCTGTGTATCTCTTATGGTTTACCAGCTATGCAATTGTCATTCAATTGCAATGAAAATACCTTAAACATATCATATTTTAATCAAAACCATTACAGCAATTTTTGAGAAAATCAAAATTTTCGAAAAATGTTCCGTTAAATGTTAAGTCTGGGATGGGGGGATTTTCTTAAAAATCTTCGTGCCGCATCTTTTAAAGATAATGCACCTAAACACCAACTTTGATATTTATCTGACTTTTCGTTATTGAGTTATGCTGTTCACAGACATATGGACTGACACACATTGGAGACCTTTTTCTAAAAATGCTTTTTTTGGATTCAGGAGTCTCAAAACATGTATTTCTGGTGAAATCTATTGATTTTTTCTACTATGTACATGATAGAGAAAGTAAAAATTG
This sequence comes from Deroplatys truncata, assembly GCA_030765065.1. NCBI lineage: Eukaryota > Metazoa > Arthropoda > Insecta > Mantodea > Mantidae > Deroplatys > Deroplatys truncata. The sequence goes on from CM060985.1 coordinate 103,223,240, forward strand.
AAGTATATTGTTTATATTTATACAATAGCTGTTACTGAATTAATTTGTCAACATTTTGCAGAGTTATGATAAACATGATAGTATAGAAAAATATTTAATTGTTAAGAATGAAGTATATTATTTATATTTATACAATAGCTGATACTGAATTAATTTTTCAAACATTTTGCAGAGTGATGACAAACCCTAATAGTGTAGTGATTTTCAGGTAATGTAAAATCTTTACCAGGTTTGGAGATGTTGATTTTAGCAAAGAAGTGAAATAAGAAAGATTTAGAAGCTTACTGAACTATAAGATCCAATGAGTAGCAAAGAACTGATTGATGTATGGAATTTGATTGAAACAGAAGCTTTATATAAGGTAGGAGCATTTAACTTAAAAATAAATGAGATGACTGTGTGACACGATGTGCAGTAATAATTTAGATGAATTTCTCAGTCAATTATGTAACACTCACATCAGTGGTAGCTTGGCATTTTTGGAGGAACAAAGTACAATAAATAGAGATCCGAAACTACTAAAAACATTACGGGAAAAACAAACCTTGCGGCCTGAGAAAATATTTACATCTGAAAAAACACGAACCATGTTTTAAATTCTGAAATCCCACCAGGTGATATCATAACATGGAGGTTCATCCAACTTCGACCAGGAACAAAGCCAATCACTACGAGAAGTGATGCTGGCAGTTGACCAGCAACTATAATGGGAGCAAGTAGCTCCAGAAACATAGTTTCCTTTTTTAAATAATAAGTGTTGCAAAATCGACTCAGTAATGAATCTAAACGAGTAGGGACATTTCCTGAGCTGGAATCTTCAGTGGAGCATTAGAAATTCTCCATTTGGATTAGGCTTCATATACAGCAAAATAAGGCATTCCTCTCAAATCTTCAAGTAATCACAAACTGCTAATTTAGTAATTGTTTGCTGTGTGTAATATTCGTGTTTTTCTTGTGGTGAACTTGTCTGAAAACGTTGGCATACTTTATTCTTTTAGGTGATTAAAAGTCTTAATTCTTTGGGTAATGGAGTTGCTAAACTGGAAACCTGTGGTGAGGAAGAAGTAGATTTTTTAAAGCAATGATAGTACATGAAAATTTTAAAGGCTACAGCATCAATTTCACAGCTATTTACACATGATATATCATTAATATTTGATGCTGCAATAAAGGCTGGTTCACAACCAACGAGAGCGGTAACCAGAACGAGAACGGGAAAGTTGAAATACATGTATTCAAATGGGAGTGTCCACAACCGACGGGAAGCCTTCCCGAGCCCCGGGAACGGGAAGAAGAGTTGCCCAACTTTTAACTTTCTCGTTCTCGTTCCCGGGCACGGCATATTAGATCCCTATTGTGCATATTAGACTCTTCACTCTAGAGGTTATTCTAAGCGGCCGTGACATGAAACAGCCACTAGTGCTCTCTATAGTCGCAAGCTGGAAACATGAAACTGGAAGGAATTAATTAGTAGTAGATGTGCTTCCTAACCTCATCCTGACACCCGCAAATCTAATCAACGTTGGTTCCTCTGGTGAAGGGATCATTTGTAGTTTGTTTATATGCAACTCAAAACTGGCTATTACCTAAAAAAACAATGGCAAAAGCTACAAAGAACAGCTAAATCCAGTGGAAATGAAAAAAGAATAAACAATTTTAATGTATGCCATTAAATAAAGGAATGAAAGTTTGGCATAAGTAGAGGGATCGGAAATGTAATGAATATGCATTTAGATAATGTTTACTCTATCGAATTTTGACGTTGGCTTGGCTAAATTGGAAGTATGTGAAAAAATGTCATTGGTCGGTTAAAAACAAATGAAATCCCAATGCGCAAAATCGACTTTCACTTTGTGATCGATATGCATTCCCGTTCTCGTTAGCGGGCTGCTGTGAATCAAAATTTCTTGCTTCCCGTTCTCGTTTCCGTTCTGGTTACCGTTACCGGGTGGTTGTGAACCAGCCTTAAGATTTGAAATTCAGACCAGTTTTGTTTTACAAGCATTGCTAAGATTATAATACACCTTGAGGTAATTTTTTATTGGATAAGTAGTAGTACTACATAGTTCAAATAAATTACAATAAATGGAAGTTTGTAAACATCCTACTGCTCCCATAGTTATCAGTTTGTAACACTTTAATGTTCTCAACATACTTTAGCAATTTCTAACAGGAGACAAAAAATGCTTACCATCATTAGGCAAGCATTAATAATCATTAGGTTACCTATTTTATAAAGTTGTCCCTTATTCATTAAGAAGTTCATACCCTTCAATTATTATTGTATATAAGCATGTAAAGTACATACATTTTCTTCTTTTGTAAGATTTGTTTCTGTAAGAAGCTACATATTAAAGTTACCTTATTGAAAATAGATTTTCCCTTATTTTAATCTTCTGGTTTTAAAACTGACATTTTATATTGTAATTTGGATGGTGCACAAAATGGGCTAGCTGTTCTAATTGGAGGTTGCATATTCCTCACAGTAGGCTATTAGTACCACATATATAAACTTGGAAAAATAGTAAAATATGTTTGTCTTAATTTACTTTTACCTTCTCATCATCACTTTTGGTTTTTTCACTACTTAAATATTTCCGCAATGCAGCATCTGATTTCAAACACTGTTGTTTAAAGGCAAATGAGCTATTTACTTGATGAGCACACTGGAGACAAATCTGAGCAGGCAAATTATCTCCAACAGACATCTGGAAAAGAGCAGTTCAGAGATAAATAAAAAGTGATTCAAACATCAAGTTCACTGCTATTAAACAGAATCAGAACACTATCAAAAATTTCTGTATGTTTTTTGGTGAACCCAGAAGTACCAGAAGAATATCTGACCAAATTACATATTAAAAAGTTATCTTTACATTTTCCTTGTCTATGTTTTGCCAGTTATACAAAATTGTACAAAATTCAATCCGTATGAAGAGGATATCATATGCTATTCACATAAAATTCAAAATATAAATTTAATTTGTTACATTAGTATTGTAAATATTTTATATTCAAGAAAAATAATGAAAATTTAAAAAAAAAAAATTCCATGTAAAAGGTAGTTTGGGGTGGAAGAATTTTCTTGAAAATATTCAATTTTTTAGCAGAATACAATATTTCCTCTACCTACTATAGATAGGTGTCAGAGAAAGTAATGAAACAGAGGCAGTCAGCATAGGGGTATTGACCAAATTAATTGAAAGCAATCAACAAAGTGAAGTAATGAAAAAAATGTATAAAATGCTTATGTCACACTTGCTTATTATCATTTCTCATTAAATGTTTTGACATGCTTCTGCTGATGTGGGCAATGGCTCTTGAAACGTACTGAGAAAAGGTGGTAAGTGAAGCTGGATAGCGAGTGCAGAAATGCAACTCAAACGTTTTATAAATTTATAGGGGTATTAAATTAAAAAGTCTGATGTGTTGCACTCACATGAATTTCTCTGCTCTGGTATAAACTATTTATACAAACACTTATTCTCCATCTGCTTCATGTTAATCGAGATAAACATTTGCAGAAACTATCTTATTGCTAATTTTCTGTGGGTGCAAGGGGAATATGGTAGGCTTTAAGCAATAGTCAAATATTTTAAGAGCTAGTTGCTATGTGAGCATTCCATTCATTCTCTTTGCATGCCCAGGACAAAAAAACTAATAACGAATTCCCATTTGAGCAAAAGTATAAGTATTGGAAAATTCAAACACATAACAAGGAATATCTCAAAAATGGTTCACTCAACAAAAAAAAAAAAATGTATGTGACATAAATTGTGTGTTTTAACAAGATCTCATTTTTAGTGTAGTAAAATTTTGTGTTTCTCTTATGGTTTACCAGTTATGCAAAATTAATTCAGAATGAAGACGACTTTTGGGGACATTCCCAGAAAATTCAAGATATACATTTCGTTTGCCATGAAAATATCTTTAACATATGATATTTTAATCAAAATCGTTACAGCCATTTTTGAGAAAATCAAAATGTTCAAAAAATGTTCCATGTAAAGGGTAGTTTGGGGTGGAGGAATTTTCTTAAAATCTTCGTGTCGCATCCTTGGAAGATACTAAACTCAAATTCTAAGTTTGGTATTTATTTGACTTTTAGTTTTTGAGTTATGCGCGCACGCGCACACACACTTTCTCTCTTCCAAAAATGCTTTATTTGAATTCAGGGCATCTAAAAACGTGTACTTCTGGTGAAATCTCGGTATAAAATTTTTGAGTGGAATGCAATACTTTTGCTTACTATATGTAGTACAGAAAGAACTACCAGAATGCTACATAGAAGTAACAGTTTTTTAAAACTTTTGTTATTAACTAGCAGAAATATTCAGCATTGTCTGGGGCTTTGGCATTTCAGTAAAACATTAATTTTCAATTTCTATTTCACAAAAGTATTGAAAAAACAGATCCAGGCTGAAAAACCTCAAAATTGCCTCCCATCAAATACTTTCCACCCTCTCTTCCTCCAAAAAGGGTGGCTTTTATGATAGCACCAACACAGTATTTTTACTTGTCCTAAAGAATAATGTGCGTGTGTGTTAAAGTTCCTCATTTGTACTGTAAATCCTCCATAGTCCCTCCTACTGAGCCATTAAGAGTTTTTTTTTAAAAATGAGGAATATTTGGCACTTTATAAAGCAAAGGTATGGAGAAAACTGGCCCAGTCATGCTGAGAATCCTCAAAATAGCCCCTAATAAACATTTTCCACCCCCTCTTCTGTTGGGGACAGTTTTTTTGTGTTAGTACCCGACAGTATTTTTACTCTTGTCCTAATATATGTATCAAATTTCCCATTCATACTGAAAATCCTCCAAGGTGCCTCCCATCGAACAATTTTCAACACCATCACCCATTAGGGGGCGGCTTTTTGAAATGAGGAACATTAATTTTTTTATTTAGTGAAAGTATTTCGAAAACATTCATCTGAGAATCCTCAGAATTTCCTTCAGCCTAACATTTTCTCTGAGTTCTTCCATTGGGGGTGCTTTTGTTTTTTCATAGCACCCCCTACAGTATATTTTTTACTTTTTTCCTAAAGAATATATGTCAAATTTTCCATTCATACGAAAATACTCCAAAGTGCCTAACTTTGAACAATTTTTAACTCTCATCTTCCATTGGGAATGGTATTTTGGATTACTGCCCCTAAAAGAATGGAGTGAGCAACATTTTTTTATTTAGCAAAAGTATTGAAAAAACAGACTGTAAAACCTCAAAATTGCTTCCCGCTGAACACTTTTCACCCTCCCTCTTCCATAGGGGGTGTTTTCTTTTATGGAATCCCCATAGTACTTTTCCTCTTGACCTAACTGGAAATCCTCCAAAGTGCCTGCCTCCCATCGAGTAATTTTGAACTCCATATCCCATTAGGGGCATTACCACCCGTAAACAAATGAAGCGGGCAATATTTGTCTTTTTATTTAGCAAAAAAATTGAGAAAACAGAACCACTTTACCTTGTGAGTGAATTTAGAAGTAGATGTGATCTGTTCAATAGCTTGTGCCCACCTACCCGTCCCTCGACGGTGTTTTACTTATATAGGCGAATCGCGTACGAAACAAAACAAACCTAGCCATTTTTTCAACCTAAATGAAAATGCCTAAAGGAAGAGGGGTGAAAAGTTAAGGATTTTTTTTAAGCAAAGTTTCAGGAAGTATTTTTGCTAAATAAAAAGACAAATATTGCCCGCTTCATTTGTTTACGGGTGGTAATGCCCCTAATGGGATATGGAGTTCATGTTACATGTTAGCATAACTGGACTTATTAATGCATTCTATAATTCGACATTATGCTCTAGTTGTGGCCCGCACATCTACTCTAGTTGTGGCCCGTCGAAGTAGCTTAAATTAGCCAAAGAAAAGCGAATAATTTACCCTCTTTGTTGGGGGTTGTTTATTAAGATACCACCACTACGGTATTTTTACTCATCTTATAGAATGTGTGTCACATTTGGTTAAAATTGATGCAGGTGTGGGGGAGTCTATGATGCGCACGCGCACGCACACACGCATACGCACACACACACACATTGATTTTAATATAGGATGTTTGTTTAGAACCAAGTTTTCAAAAAAACAATTCAAGATGAATGTTTCTTCATTTTCGGGGAAAAACAATGTTACATTTTATTTAGTGCATCTTTTCAAGATAATTTTATGATCAGCTCAATTTAAAAAAAAAAATATTAGTGTTTGAAAGACTAACTTATATTTTATTTGTTTGAATTTAAGAGCAAACACAGTTTCAATACAGACATTACTTATAAAACCAAAATCTGTTTTAAGTATTGAGGTCCCCATTTAAAAAATTTAGCAGACTATAAAATGGTCTTGAAAACACACAAACAAAATTTTACTAAAAGCATCATCCCCCCCCCCTCAAAGTGTCCTATATATAGATTACCTTTATGTATTTGTTATTAAAGATTTTCAACATATTTGACATATTTCAATTTATAAAAAAGTATTTTTACCCACAGTTACACTATAGAACTTTTCCTTATAATATATTAGATTTCTTTGTATTAATTTTTTTACCCATTATTGCACTAACACTTAAGTGACGAGCCAATTTCTTCAGTGTTTTAGTATTACATTCTCCCCCTCTGTACTTGAGCATGCTCTTTTGCTCTTTTCACTGGAAATGCATATTTGGGGATCCCCTGAATCTAAAGAGAGCAACTTTTGAGATAGTGTCATTTTAGTGTCCCAACACATTTGCTATTATTCACCTCAATTTTTCAGTGTTTTAGCAGTAGTCTTTGAAATGTTGCAGTTCTTTTGTTTCTCAAGAGCTCATGCGTATAATATCAAGACTAGCATTTCTCAATCTGCTTTTAAACAATGGTTTGTATGAATATTTGTATAATAGGTATGAAAATAAATGCTATCACAAAGAGAAAGTTTTGTATTGTTGCACATCCACCCCACCAGAGATTATAATTATTCTGTAGTGCCTTTTATGAGTCATCTGCAGAGCTTGGCAGTGCAATGCATTTCTCCTGCAATGTAGCCTCTAGAATTTTGCTGTAATTTCAAGAGGTATACAAGCCTTGAAGTAGCATTGGTTCTACTGTGAATATAGTAGTGTGTTTCATTTACTTTGAAATCTGTATGAATATTATAAATGAACAGGCCATTATTTAAACTGAAATAAGTAAGAGGGTGAAAAAACTCTGTATTGAAGTGTACTAAATGTTTATTTTGTATCTTAAATCCATATCTTTTATATATATAATAATTGCAAATGCACATTTTAATTTCTGATTGTCATAAACAGCAACATATCTGCAAATCTTTCAAAAGAAATTAACAGTTATAAAAAGCATTAGGTATTGCATTTGATATTTGTGAGTTCATTTTTGAAAATATTATTGCTCCCTGGTATATCTTGGGTGTCTTTTTTATTTATTTATTATTATTTCCACATTTTTATTAGGCATATAAAGGTAGATGTAATACATGAAATGATGAAGCACAGAACTCAGGTGTATTAATAACACTTGCAGTTATTAACATTCTCTTTTTTGCATGCAAGAACAAAGGGCCCATTCAACTAGTGTTCAACCATAAGTGCATCTAGTAACACCAAAGAGCAAAATAAACCTAGTAGCCGGTGGGGTACGGCGGACATATCTTTCTAGGACGTGATGGCTTTAAAACATTACTGAACAAATATAGTTAATACAAAAATTAATAAAATATTAACCAACTGTTTTGCTAGCACTTTCGAATTTTAAAAGGCCTGCCTCTCCTTTAAAATTTGTTTTCTTTATAATCTACAAATGAGAAACTAAATGAGATGCGTTTAGCGCGTCTATATAATTACAGCATTAATTATTTACAATAGGTACGCTACAATAAATTTGTGATTATAGAAATAATTCCGCTAATTAACTGTGCCTGTAAGACGAATTAGATGGTAAAAATAATAAGTTTACATTTTATTACCCATTAATTTTATATTCAGAGGTTAGCCATAACAATTTTAATGTTTTTTTATTCGTTTTCTTTTTCCTTGCGTCGCTCAATTTCTGTTTAACATTCTGAAGCTTAGTGTGCTTCTGGGCTTGTGTTATATTTACTTGTCACTTAAATTATTCCCACTGAAATGTACAACTGAATTAATTCGTTAGTCTAATGCTGACTTTAATAAGCACAGAAATACTACCGATAACAAAAATTTCTGATTACGCTCCTTACCAGTCCATGCAACCTAGGTCAGCCATGCTACTTCTACTCTACATGTTATTTATATTTGTTCGTAAAGATATAACACTATGTCGTCAAGATCCTTTGCAGTGGTCTAATTCTGTGTCTCGTATCACAAAGCTATCTAATGCTAACATTTCTCTTACCTTTAAAGAAGGAACAAACGCCTTAATTTTTGCTGTCAAAGTATTGTGCCTGTCAAACAGAGGCAACAGGGAACTTTCGTTTGTCATGCACAGTCTACAAATCATATCAAAATTAAGCGTCATTTTTATGGTGTATTGTAATCTACGTTAATCTGATTTCCGAAATTCACACCGGCATTTCTTTTTTATAACCAGAGTCAGCAATCAAATTAAATAACGGGGTCATCGACTCACTACTTTTCAGTCACAGCCCGTGTGATGTAGGCGAGGTGGACATACCAATACAAACAGTGTCGTTAAAAAGGAATAAAAAAATTCTCTTTACTCACTGATCAAATCGGATCAAGTAGAGAGTATTCAATCCTGAAATGCACCAACAAAACTTAGCATATTTAAAATACAGCTAAGAGGTTGGAAGCTGGTAAAAGGTTACTACTTGCTAGGGGACGGTTCGAACCTGTTTTCAATTCTGTCCCAATTAAAAGCATTATTCAGAGTTTTGTATGGAGTAGGTAGTCTTTTTGGTACATGTTTTTAAACCTGTTTATCGATATCTGGTTTTTTTTTCTGATATGAAAAGTTATAGTTTTTGGCAGTATGAGAATAATATAATGTGCTTTACTGGGTTTAATTGCGATCCACTAATTGCTTATTGAAGGCTACAGCAGTTATAAAATTATATGCATGAGTGGCATTTGCTTTTAATAGGTTTTTCAAAGGGGCTAGGGTACGGCATCTAGGTTCCACCTTCGTCTTTTTTAAAAATTATAATAATAATAATAATAATAATTTATTATTATTATTATTATTATTATTATTATTATTATTATTATTATTATTATTCATAAGATGTTCAAGATATTCCTGCGTTGCTGTTTATAACTATACAAAAATATTAACACTGTATCAGGAAAAGCTATAATAGAAATTCTCCTTATTTATCCAGCAGAGATCGGCTTATGATGAAAATTGCATCACCACTTCATCAATTAACACATGGATTATGAAACAATTACGTGCAACAAAAGCATCTGATAAATAATTTTATCAGATAGAATATTAACATCAATTTCAGTTGAATAAAAAAGATACCTAGTATTTAAATAAAGATTGTAAATAAGCGCGTCGCATTTAAATGTTATGTCTGTAAGAATTTAATTTGGTATAACTGCAATGAAATTTTCCTAATCTTATGCAATTACCTATTGCCCAATTATCTTGGTTGTTTAGTAATTCGTTCTGTGATTCCCAGTGTTAGCTGTCCGACATTGTGTATGGACAATTAGTGGCGGTTATAGTGGATTGTTAAGGTGGGCATTTAATTTGCATAATCAGATTCATTCAGAAAATAGATTCCATTGTTAGTACAAAATGAGGATTTATATTACCAATATGTAGCCAATAATAATATGAAAATGTTTCAGGAGTGGCTTAAGAGGAATAACTTTTCATCAAACAACAAATTGCTAAGAGGAGCAAGTGAATCATGTCATCTCAAAATAGGCCAAAATTGATCGCATTTGATTTAGGTGAGTACTGTTTCAGATATAATGGAATTTCACACTTTGCATGAAGCTGAAAAGGAAGTTGAACTGTTATTCCATTATGCCAATAGGACCTCAAATTAATTTTTTTTTTCTCATCCCATTTTGAGACTAATTTGTATTTGTTTTTCTTTTTGCTACCTCTTTCAGATTACACACTATGGCCATTCTGGGTTGATACCCATGTTACACCACCCTTCAGGAAACAGTAAGTGCAACTTTTGAATTGACAGTGGTTATATGTTAATATCTGGAAGTACCTGCACACATAATTAACAATGCAGTTGTGAAGTAAGTTCAACAAAAGTAAACAGCATACATATTTTGCAGGCCTCTAATTCTCTGGATATAAAAAAATCCCGATTTCGTAAGTAAAAGAACTTCAATTTTGCCCATAATCCAATACTGCAGCAGAACCAAATTGAAATACTGGCTTCTTCACAAATGCAAATGTTCCAGCTATGAGAAACACCAGAATTTGCTAAATTATAGGGCTAATCTACTGTAGTTGTGGCCCATCGAAGTAGCTTAAATTAGCCAAAGAGAAGCAAATAATTTACCTTGTGAGTGAGTTTAGAAGTAGATGTGATCTATTCAATAGCTTGTGCCCACCTACCCATCCCTCGACAGTGTTTTAGTTATATAGGCATTTTCATTTAGGTTGAAAAAATGGCTAGGTTTGTTTTGTTTCGTACGCGATTCGCCTATATAAGTAAAACACTGTCGAGGGACGGGTAGGTGGGCACAAGCTATTGAACAGATCACATCTACTTCTAAACTCACTCACAAGGTAAATTATTCGCTTTTCTTTGGCTAATTTAAGCTACTTCGACGGGCCACAACTAGAGTAGATGTGCGGGCCACAACTCGAGCATAATGTCAAATTATAGAATGCATTAATAAGTCCAGTTATGCTAACATGTACTTCCTGAAACTTTGCTTAAAAAAAAAATTATATATATGTGAGATTGGAGTGTGAATCAAATGAAGTGTTTTTTTTAAAATCTCCATCTACATAAACACAAATCTTAAAGCAGTTGATGAATTGTGATTTTTTTTTTAAAAAATATCATTCTAGATCCTGTTGTTGGTTGGCCTTTCAGTTTTTCTTTCCCAGAAATGCTATACAAGGGGCGTAATTTGCACTATTGCTCTTTATGTTCACCTTCAAATTCCTTCTTGTGTCTTGCCTGTTTGATGGAACACTATCCCCAGGTTGGAATACTGGCTAAAAGAAGTGTTCTTTACCTGGGCCAGCAGTACAAGCCCTTGTTTATGCCATTTTCCCCCCTTTCCTTGAATGTTTTTGGCCATTCAATCACTGCTTTTTGGAGCTTTCACTCTGAACCTGCAATAACTACATCAACAACATACAGTGTTATTTAAACAACATGTAACGTGTGACAGTTGCTGGAGGGGTATGTTTCCATGGTGACTTCCGCTTCCCTGTTGCTCTAGCCGGTAAGGTTTCACTGCTCTCCTCTCCTTCCACCTACAAGCTGATCTTAGAGGGGTAGCATGTTGCGTACAAGCATTCATTTGTATTCTGTTTGTAGTTATTGTTCATTGAGTGATCATGACCAAAGGCCATTGTTCTGTCCCCAATCTTTCCTTATGTTTTGACCAGGGGAAAAAAAAATTAAAACTGAGGATTACAATGAGGAAATGAATGAAACAACTTTAAAGGGATGGCTCTAGAACTGCTTTCTCAAAGCTTCCCTCTGAATTTTACCATAATGGATAATGCCCCTTATTCTGTGGTAGAAAACGATAATAATGAAATTGTTAGAACCCTGCACTTACCTGCCATATCCAGGCATTTTCCAATTCCCCTTCATACAAGATGGTTCCCCCACCACTGAAGTGGCCCTGAGTGGGATAGGTCATGTGGTCAGAGGACCTGGAGGAGTGAGCCTTAGCCATAGTGGAGGAAGAAAACAGAAACTAAATTCCGACAATGTGATGTATTTAGCATTGTTCGACACTTCCGTTTTGTTAAATGATGCATTGTTTTAAAGGAAGGGTCAAGGAAAGAAAAGTTTGCATATGAAAGAATTATTTATAATTTATTTATTTTAAAGCAACGGTCCAAGGGAAGGGTAGTTTGCAGGTGAAAGGAATACAGTTTATTGTTTTAAAATAATGGGACATGGGAAGGATAGTTTGCACATGGAAGGAATAGTTTATTTTATTTTAAAGAAATGGGACAGAGGAAGGATAGTTGTACATGGAAGGAATACAGTTTAGTTTATTTTAAAGGAATATAACACAGGAAGGATAGTTTGCATGCAAAAGGAATATAGTGGAGAAATTAAATAGCGGTGGGGCTATCACTTAGTCACATATTTAGGTATCATGGGTAGTTACGTGATAGGAGAGGAAACAGTGGTGGGGGCACTTTTTTCCCAAGGTAATCGGAAAATGGCTGAATATGGCAGCCAAGTGCAGGATCTCGACAATTTCAGTATTGTTAGAAAGCAAAGCACTAGCTTTTTAATTTAAGATTATTTTGTTTTCAGGAAGAAAAATCTGATGTGTTGCATTCACATGATCTCTACTCACCTTTCTACAAACTATTCTTACAAAAGCTCATTCTTCTATTTAATTGTTATTACGGATATCCCTCATGAGTTACATGTTTTGTTGTAGGTATAAGAAGAATACAATAAGCTAAACCAATAATCAAATCTTTCCAAAGCCGGTTGCAATGTGATGGCTTTAAAATTTTGTTCTCTTTGCAGGAACATGAAAAAGAAAGGTTTAAAAAAAAATGAAAAATAATTGTAATTTGCAGTTGAGAAAAGCATAAAGCATCTGAAAATTCAAACCAATAACAAAGAATATCTCAGAAATAGTTAATACCACAAAAATTATTTGACAGAAATTGTGTGCTCTTACATTTTTTGAATAGTGTGATTTTGTCTTCCCATATGGTATAACAGTTATACAAAAAGGGTTCATTAAGGAGGACTTCAGAGCCTACTCTAAGAAAATTCAAGATATACATTTTATATGTCATGAAAATAGCTTAAACATATGGTATTTTAATCAAAATTGTTAGAACCATTTTTGAGAAAAGCAAAAATTATCAAAAAATTCCACATAAAGGATGGTTACGATTTGGGGCAACAATTTTCTTGCAACTCGTGTCACATCCTTGGATGGTGCTGAACTTAAATACTAAATATGGTATTACCTATTTTTTTGTTTTTGAGTTATGCTCTGTACACAGACATTTTTTTTGGGTTGGGGGAGGGACCCCCAAAAATTTATTTCTGGAGATCTTGAGATTGATTTTTTTTGGTGGAATACAATACTTCCGCTACTTACTGTAAGCATGTAACAGAGAAAGTAAAAAACTGACAGCAACCTCTATATTATAATTCAATGTAGGTAATTAGAAAGTAATTTGGGCTACATCGATCCCTTTTGCAGATTATTAATTATTTTCTATATGTTTTGTATGCTCCATAAATTACAAGGGGCATTCAAAATGTTTTGCAACCAACCTATCCATTGTTGGACAATAATGGTTACAAAAATGTAACTGCTACAGCTGGCAAAAGTTGACCTTAAGCTATCTAAATATGCATAAGTGTGAGTTTAAACTTAAATATTCTTAGTCATACAGTCTGTTGAGTTGATTCCTGTGTCAGTAGCTGGTGAAAAATCATGGAATATTTTTAAAGAGAACATTAGATTCTACATTTTCACATGCTACAGCTAGGTGAAAGGGCAAAAACAATCCACAAGGACTTGTTAGCTGTTTATGGTGAGCCAAGTGTCTTCATATGAATACCATTGCAAGATGCACTAGATTATTTGAAAAAGGGCGAGGGACTTTAAAAGAGAACCCTCATTCTGGCCAGCCTCTGGAGGCTGTGAACGAAAGACATATTACTGTTGAAATGCTAAGTATGGAAGTTGGTATCAGTGTTGGCAGCATTGACTGTATATTCCATGAACATTTAAAGCTGCAAAAAATCTGTGCAAAACCAGTTCCGCATTCTATAAACCAATGAAGAGAAGAAAGGAATGTGCAAGGAAACTGCTGAGCATGTTTTCACTTAATGGCTCTAAACGTTTGACAGATGTATGCATTGGTGGTGAAAATTGGTTTTATTATTATACCACACCAAATAAAGCTCAGAATTGTTTGCGTAAATGAGGATGATCCAAGACCAGTTGTTCTTCAACAAGGTCTTCATTGTCAGAAGCAAATGTTCACCATGTTCTGCAACTATGAAGGACCATTAGTGGTTGACTGCATGCCCGAAGGAATGACAATGAATGGAGAATACTATGGCTCTTATGTTTTGAATCCTTTGGTGCCCAAAGACAGGAACTTCAAGGCTGTTGCTTTTGCATGACAATGCATCTCCTCACAGAGCAGTGGTAATTTGAGGAAACTGGAAGTCACTAAAGTCGAGTTGCTTGACATCCACCCTACAGTCCTGACCTTGCAACTTCTGGCTGTTTCCTCAAGTGAAATCTTGCACTACTGGAAAACCTTTAAACGAGTGCAAGGCCTTGCTCAGGCTATAAATTCAGCTCTGTTGACTATCTAGTCTCAGTATTGTAATGCTTTTGACAAGGGGTTGCACAGTCTACAAATGTATGTGTGATAGATGGAGACTGCCTTGAAGGATTGTGAGAATAAGTTTTTGAATTCCACCCTTAGTTTAGACTTTAAGATGGCACTTGCAAAACTTTTTGAATACCCTTCATAGGAATGGCAGAGATGTTAAATGTATTGCAAACATTATGCTGTGTTTCTTAAATGTAAAATGTGCGAAAACATTAGGAATAAAGTTAGCTGCATTTTAGTTTGCAACCTTAGCTCTAACTGTTACAGACCTTTAAACGCTAAAGCTATGCAAGTGGTTTGCTGTTGGCCCAGTGCTAAAATAACTGATAGATGCTTGAATACAATGTGGCAATGCAGCTCTTCTACTTCTTCAATTCGAGTGAACTGTCACAAGTTACATATTGTTTACATGAAACTATTGATTAGGACAGACAATATAAGTCAGAACCCTATGATGATTTCTTAGTCCCCTATTTCCAAGCCTTTTATTTAATCCATAAATATTACAAATAATTAAAGGTAGACTTATAAGCTAATGTTGATCACTAATACTTAATGATCATAGGCAAATAATTGTTGCAATAGATTTTGCCACTTATTTCATCCATTATAGACGTCAAAAATAATAAAGCATCACATTCACAAAATATGTGCATATCGTTATAAAACATAATATAATGAACGTTTTAGCATAGAAATGCAGTCAAACATAGTAATAAACATA
This sequence comes from Deroplatys truncata, assembly GCA_030765065.1. NCBI lineage: Eukaryota > Metazoa > Arthropoda > Insecta > Mantodea > Mantidae > Deroplatys > Deroplatys truncata. The sequence goes on from CM060985.1 coordinate 103,238,456, forward strand.
TGACAATTATAAATAAAACAAATCAGTAAATAGTGGTCAAAATAGTTATAAACAAGAAGAAAATGAATTAGTTTTTAGCAGTGGTGCAGGTGAGGGGAGACTTTGAAACTTAGTCTCCCCTGCCAATAGCCGTTTAAAGAAACACAATATCAGTGTAAGATAATATAAACAACAATCTAAACTCCATTGGTGTTGGCTGCATATTGAGACTCGCCTGTCTCAGTCTCTGCTGCTTCTCTTGCGGTTAGCTGTGTGCGTATCGCAACACATCCCTCTCGCTCCTCCATCGGCAATGTGTTGCACTTGTAGCATACCAAGACTGTCTCAGCCGTTTCTTTGCTGGCTTTTAAGCCTCTTTCTGTTGGTTCTGTAGTTTGCCAAGACATCCCTAATCCAATTTTTACCATGGCCTTTAATTTTGTTAATCCAGCTGTTACACCCAGTCACATTCTCGTGCAAATTTAAGCATTGTTTCAAGATATTTTCTTCCATATGAGTTCTGAATCCTAAGCCAATGTTTTAAAATTCTTGTATTATTTTTTCTTTGCTCCCTACTCTTCATAGTTCTGTTTGTACAATGCATTAGGTGAGGCTTTCAGTAGTTGCAAAATTTGTTTAAAAAATTCCTGCGTTTCTGTTGTAACACTTAAAAAAATTTGTAAAAAAATTTGATAAACTATAAAGTTGACAATAAATTGAATCCAATACTAATAAAATAAGTAAACCATGTTATTGAAATAAATTATGTTTTAATTTATTACTATTCTTCTATGCACCAGAAACTAGACTTAATTGCTCGCAAAAGCTTTGTGTTGCGATCTTCTCTTCTGGCTCCCTCCATGTTCATCCCAGGGGCATCAATTGTCTGCCCTCCCCTCCCAGGTTACGAGAAATAATGAGGCTACCAGTTATTATTGCTCTACCAAAAGAAAAATTACAACAACTCTACTTTTAATACAAATATTTCACATTTGAAAAGTAAAAGATGATTTTCTTTTTGGCTAAATGTATTGTTAAAATTCGCATGAAAATTCAGGAAACTCTTCAGACAATTTTGCCCCCCCCCCTCAAGCAAAAACTGAAATGATTGATTGATTGATGCAGAGGTATAAAGATTCCATTCAGTGAGACATGGCCCTCTTTCTATACCATCACACAAATTCTTCATATCTTCTATCAGAGCATCACTTCCTGTCTTAATCATTTCAGGATAATCCCATCCTCTCCAGCCATGTCATAACCGTTCTTCATCTGCTCCACAGCTATTTTTACACTCCAAAAATCAAAATCCTTCTCTTCTACCTGAGTATTAGACCTTTCAGTTGTTTGTGTCTCTAGAGCTGCTCGCAACATTTTGAGATGAATACCAAGATTCAGGATATCTGCTAAATATAATTAAACTTCAACTTATTAGTAGTAATGTGCTTCTCAAACATAGTATTTTTTGTATTAAGAAGCTATTGTAACTAAATATTTATTAATTTTAACTTTAAGTGTGTCTTGTTTTAAATTCATAAAATTATTTAGAAGTTAATTACATAATATTGCATGATTATTTTCTGCATCGTGTATATCAGTTTCTCTTGAATGACGTGATGACCTGCCTGCTTCTGCCATGGCGCTGCTGTATAAATCTGTTCATGCAGTAGTAGCTGATTGGCTTGTTGTTTCTCTCCCATATAATGTTAATGCAAAAAAATGTGAATATTTGGTCTTACCTTTTGTTACAAAAGATATTTGAAATGGTGCTCCTCTGCATCTCTACAAGCCGGACAACTATTGAACACATTATTGAATGCACAACAAATTTCTTCAAACCAAAATGTTATAAAACTTATGCTGGATACTGTGTTTTAATTCATTAAGCATAAGGGGATTTCTTGCATAAACTTTAATTATCTTTAAGCATTCCTTAAAAATAATCACATGGATTAAAATCTGGAGAGTAAGCAGACCAGCTAATGTAAAACATAATGCTTCTGTAGACTATTTGCTGTATGTGCAGTTACATTATACAGTGATCAGGCAGACGTATAGCTGGGGGTAGGGGGTTTGGAACTTGCCCCTTGCTAAAAAAAAAGTGTAAAAATTAATAGCAAAAATAGCTTCATTAAAATAACAGCATCCTTTTAGGTTTGCGGGAATGAGATACTTTCTAACATCAGTGGTAATACTATATTTATGTCTTAGTATCACCAAAGATAACAGCAGCAGAAATGGTACTTTAGGTGGTGTGGATACAACCATGTTAGCATATTTGGGATTTTTTCATTTCAGTGCTAAATTTGAGTGGTTTCCAAATAAGTGCAATATCTCCCAGTTTGGAACATAACAAAAACTCTGTTCTCTGTGAAATAACATGTCCTGCAGCAGTAATATAAAATACCTACTTCACAGTGTTCGTTAATTCTCGCCACAACACATTTACTGCTTAGGATATGTAAAACTGCTATCCTAATTTTAACTTTAGTTGCTATACCTTAATCTGTGAATATAAAATTCAGGTATTTAAATATTTCAACTCAGGATTAATTCACATTTATCATTTGAATTGATACAAATTGTTTTAAAAAAATGGATTCCTTATTATTTTTCTGGCTGCGCTACTGTATCAGGCACAGGCTGCAGAAGCTAATAGCAATAAAATTCTTGCAAGATTACTTCACATGGCCTTCTGAACACTGCTCTGGGCAAATGAACTGAAAATACAAGTTTGAAGTGCTAAGTGAGGCTGTTTTCTTGGAATTCCTTCCATGACAGCTTCTATTGTGTCTAAAGGCTTTGTCTATTTTTCTTTTTGTCTAATGTGGAGTCAGTCTGTTTAAATTTTTCTAACCTGTTTTTCTAGGAATGGTGATATCACCATCAAGTTGCCGGGCTGTATGTGACTTGTTATACATTTTGTGGCAAGATTGTGCAATAAAGTCGGTATTAATAAAATATTTAATGCAATTACTAAAGCAAAAGGTATTTAATCATAGTTTAGTACAGTTTCTTTCAGTGCCTGAAAATTAAATAAATGGTCCATTAATTTAAAGTTTGAAAAAAAATAATGTTAGGTCTGTGGATTCTTACCTTATTGTTTCCTGGTGAAAGTGCTGCATCTCAGTCCATTTCAACATGGGTAACCAAGGTCATTAAGACATGGTTTGTGGTTCAAATCCCACTAGGACCGTTTTCCCTAGACTTTTCCGTTTTTCCTTGATCTACATAACTGGCAAATGCTGGGGAGGTGTCCTAAACTTACACCTGGAAGGTTTCCTTCCCATTAATTTTGTTTATCATCAGTGCCCACTACCTGTGGTGCCTATGTAGTAAGAATGGGCATTAAGCACAATTAAAAAAATCTGATGTGTTACACTCACATGACTTTCTTTACTCTTGTACAAACTATTTTTACAAACGCTTATTCTCCATATGCTTCATGTTAATCGAGATATCGAGATGTCAATATTATTGCTAATTTTCTTGTAGATGCAAGGGGAATATGGTAGGTTTTAAGCGATAGTCAAATATTTAAGCGCTGGTTGCTATGTGGTGCATTCCATTCTCTTTGCATGTCCAGGACATTAAAAAATGAGTAACGAATTTGAGAAAAAGTATAAGTATTGGAAAATTTAAGGGAATAACAGGCAATATCTCGAAAATGGTTCACTCAACAAAAAATGTATATGACATAAATTGTGTACTGTAACGCGATCTACATTTTTTTGTGCAGTAAAATTTTTTTTTTTTTAAATAGAGAGTTGAGGGTTGTTACACTACATCACTATGATAAACTTACTTGAACGCGTTTCGGGAGACGGCTTGTCCCCATCGTCAGCATTCTCTCTCAACTGACCTACTCTCTACTGACCAACCCTCAACTCTCTATTTTAAATTATGACACATCACTGTTACAAGCTTCTAAATCTTCAAAAATTGAGTAAAATTTTGTCTATCTCTTATGGTTTACCAGTTATGCAAAAGTCATTCAGAATGAAGAACACTTTTGGAGACATTCCCAGAAAATTCGAGATATACATTTCATTTGTCATGAAAATACCTTAAACATATGATATTTTAATCAAAATCGTTAAGAGCCATTTTTGAGAAAATTAAAATTTTCGAAAAATGTTCCATGTGAAGGGTAGTCTGGGGTGGGGGGATTTTCTTGAAAACCTTCGTGTCGCATCTCTGTAAGATACTGAACCTAAATACCAAGCTTGGTGTTTATCCGACTGTTCGTTTCTGAGTTATGCCGTTCACAGACACACACAGACATGTTTCCAAAAATGCTTTTTTTGGATTCAGGGAGTCTCAAAACATGTATTTCCAGTGAAATCTTGGTATCAAATTTTTGGGTGGAATGCAATACTTCCCCCTACTTACTATACGTAGTAGAGAAAGTAAAAAGTTCATTCCTGCTTATAAACTGCCACTGAATGAAGATCTAGTTAATGGCTTCTTTTTGGTGACAATGGACGACAGCATTAGATGAATGCAAGGAGTTTCAGTCTGTGGCCACACATGACAAAAGTAATTTTAAAAGCTTGTTACTACTTAGGTGTGAGGTTAGTATTGAACTCCCAACAGTGGATAAATGTATTTCTCATGATCAAAATGAATTGCATTTTGCATGACATGTTACTTCAAACACTCATTGCAGATATTAAAGCTGCAAACTTATATTTCTGTAATAGGGGATAAAATTATGGATGTATCAACATAAGAGTTCAGTATTTTTGTGCTCTGATTCTGATCTAATGTTAACTGAAACCTGGGTTGCATCATCATTGCTTTTATTTAACAGTTGAACTATGCATTTGAAATAAAGACAACTCCATTTAGTTTGTTTAAACAATTTTTTTTTGTGTGTGTAATGAGAGATCTATCTTGGAATTTTTTGGAGAGACAGGCCCCTTCAGTATAATGTTGGGAGGCGATGCCCTTAGCTTTGTAAGTTGGGGTGACAGAAAGTGCTTGCCCACCCCACCCCAAATATCCAGAAGAGCTAGAATTTCAAGAGTTATAAAGTTGTATTTACATGAATCTATACCTTTTATTTCTGCTAATAATATTATCACCTCTTTTTTTCCTAGCCTGAATATATGCTAAATTTTTTTGGGGGGGGAGAGTTTTCTCTTTCCTGTTCCCGCTCCCATAAAACTGCTATTTATTTTAAATAATTACTAATGAATGCCTAATGCTAGCATGTCTGTAGCGAATTTAATTACTTTCAGAGGCAATGAAGTTGTGGATTCTCATGGTGAAAAGATAAAGTATTACCCAGAGGTACCAAAAGTTCTAGAAACCCTAAAGAATGATGGATATGAGCTAGCAGTAGCCTCTAGGACAGGGGAAATTGATGGAGCGAATCAGCTACTTAAGCTCTTTGACTGGGATAAATATTTTACCTACAAAGAAATTTATCCTGGCTCAAAGGTATCCCATTTTAACCAGTAAGTATCATAGCATAAAGAATAGCAATTCACAAATAAAACATTAGGTACATCCAATTCATGTTGTCATAATAATGTGTTAATTCATATTAAATGCGCCTTGCAAATTACTTAAGAGTATTTACTTGTGCATGTAACCTATGAAAAACTGCCTTTTAAAATTGGTACATTATATTAAACAAAAACATCTGTGTTGCATTATATCCATGGAACGCTTTGCTATTATCGGATATTTTATGCAGCTTGTACAAACTATTCTTACAAAAGCTTATTTTTTCTATATGCTTCATGTTATTTGAGATAAATGCTTTCAGAAATAGTTTCATTTCACGTTTGTAAATAGAAGGAAGATACAGATGTTGAAGTGATAGCGAAATTTTTAAAATACTCATTCTGTGACATTACAATGAATAACTGAATGAATGCAGCACTTCAAAAAATGAGAAAGTAGAGTATTTTTCAAAACATGATGGCTTCACCTCCTAACCCTGCCCAAGCCTGCAGAGCTTCGAGGTTTGGCTTTACAAGGTTTGCAGTTTAAAGCAAACGTCACAGTTGCCAAGTCTTTGATGGTTCTTGAACTTTGGAGTGTGATTCTTGGGTGTATTCTACTGACGGGATTATTTTTATTTTTCACGGGAGTCTTTGGTGAAGAAGTTTGCTGATGTTGATTCACATCATCAGATTCAGGTGATATCCAGGGTCAGAAAAGGAACAATTTGTTGTGCACTAACTCACCAGTTTGTAAACTTACAGAATCAAACACAAAACTACACTGACTGCTGATGAAGCTGAAGGCAATACAAAAAACGTACAAGTGGCTATTTTGTTTCTCTCTCTCTCCTAACAAGGGTCGCTTTTTGTTTGCTAATGGTTATTGCCCAGTAGCAAGAGGAAAGCTCTGGTGAAGGGTATGGGGCAAGGCTGTCATGTTTTGAAAAAAAAAGTATTGAAAAATCCAAACCAATAACAGAAATCTCTGAAATGCTTAATGCCACAAAAAAAGTTATTTGACTTATTGTGTTTCAAAACGTTCATGTTTTTTGTAGTAAGTTTTTGAGTATCTCTTAGGTTTACACATTATACTTGATTAAATTCAAATGAAGAGAACTTTGTAGGCTATTCAAAGGAAATTCAAGCAATGGTGTGAAATGGTATTTTAATCCAAATCGTTAGGACTGCTTTTGAGAAAATAAAAATAACAAAACATCTTCTGTGTAAAGGGTACTTAAGCCTGAGGAGGGGCAACTCACTCTCCCTCCCACAAAAGTGCTTTAAAGGGGCCTCAAAATATGCATTTCCTGTGAAGTCTAGATGTTAAATGTTTAGTGAAATGCCAAAGAGAAAAAGATAGAAGAAGAAAATGGATTTGCTGTATTAATGGCAAGGAACTTGGTAACATATGTGCCACTAAATTAAGGATGGTTCACAATAATTTGAGAATAAAACAAGAAGGGGAAGCAAAACAGTATACAGCATTTTGCTTTGCAATAGCCCATTTACGAAAATGGGAATGCATATCAATGGCCATATTGATAACAAAGTGGAAAGTCCATTTTGCGCATTGGAATTTCATTTATAGTTTTTTATTTTAATTCAGCCAACATAATGCAGGTTAACCAAAAGCAAAATTCCATAGAGTAAACATTTTCTAAATGCAGCTCTATTACTATTTCCAATTCTTCTAGTCATAACAAGCTTCATCCCTTTATTAATAGCATTTAAGTTCGTGGTTATTTGTTAATTTCTACCAGTTGTTGCTTTGTAGGTTTTGCTATTGCTCTCAAGGCAATAGCCAGTTTTGAGTTGCATATAAAGTACAATAGATGACACTTTCACTAGAAGAGCCAATGCTCAATGGATCTGAGAGAGCCAGGATTTGCGATTCAGGACACACTTTGCTAAAATTTCTTGTAGTTTCATTTTCCAGTTTGCAACTAGAAAGAGCTCTAGCAACTGCATCATGTTACTGTGACCTGGAAGAATTTCTAGTGAAGAGTCTAATATGCTCAATATGGATCTAATATGGTATGCCTGGGAATGAGAACGTTAAAACTTGGCAAAGTCTTCTTTCCCTTTTATTGTGAACGCTCAGATTATAATACATGTATTTTAACTTTATTATTCTCGTTCTGGTTAGCATTCTCGGTTGTTGTAAACCAGGCTTTACATTGGCTGAAAAATTTATTTGTTGCAGAGAGGAGAAATGCTGATTCCCTATGTGAAAAATTATCACTTTTCTTTAAACCTAACCGTTATTCTCTGAATCATTTTCAGATTTAAGAAGCAATCAGGAATAAGCTTTAAAGAAATGCTGTTCTTTGATGATGAGCAGAGGAATATAAAAGATCTTAAAGAACAAGGGGTTTGTTCAATCCTTGTAAAGAGCGGAGTGGGCATGAAGGTTGTACAAGCTGGACTAAAAGCATTTGAAAACGGAGGATAGAGTGTAAGTGAGCAGCATGTAGAGATTATTAGGCTTGTACTTATGTTACATGTGATACCAAAGCAAGTAAAAACTGTGGAGCTGTGGATTACTATAAATATTACTCTCTCTAAATATTCATACTAGTAGCATTGTACTGTAAGAAATGCAAATTTAGTTTTAGAGCTCATCAAATAATAAAATAATTTTGCAATGTTTGTGAAGAGTGCTAAAAGGTATAACAAAATAAGGCATACCGATGTTAAAAGTATTAGATGGCTATGTAAAATGGGATACCACCGAAATGATGCTGTTCTAAGATTTTGTAGTGTATACCAGGTGTAAGGTTCAAGTAAGATAAGAGAGTGGATGTGATGTTAATGAAGCAAATAAGTTTGGAGAACAATGAATAATATGCATAATGCATCATAATTTATGTTTAACACTGAGAAAGTAATAGAGGTTTTTGATTGTCATTTTAGTTTCAAAAAGTCCCACTTTTATGGGCACATGTTTTAAAAAGTTAAGTTAGTGCAGCTTTTGTGACTTTTTGAGTATTAAATTGTGAACCTCTCATTTTTCATTACAAAATTCAGCATTTCTTCTAGATAGAAACTTAATTTCCAGTAATATATCTAATGTTATTGGTGTCAAGACATGTCACTCCAATACAGAGAAGTAAATATCAACCAGTGTGTCATTTGAAGGTTTGCTATTATAATGGTTGCTGTATGAAAACTATATTAATTTTTCTTTTCTAGCATACATTTAAAATGACTAAATTATCTTGTATATAACGTATATAAAAAGCGTTCTCAATATATCTTCACATCTCTTCCATAAATCACTCACTTTTTGCAGCATGTTATGCAAAAAGCTATTTTTCTCTCTGTTTTGTTAGGACCAGCAGAAACATATTCATTTTAAATAATTCTTGTTTGAACATAATAGCTTTAAACTGACGGATTGTAAACCATACTAATCTAAAACTATTGTAATTGGTCTAAACAAACCACTGGTGATGTGAGTGATAATTACTAAATATATCAGAAAAATGGTTGTGGAAAGTTATGGATTTTTTTTTATAACAGTTTCAGATTTTCTATGTTAAACCCCAATATTACTGTCTTTTTTATGTTGTATTACTGTAAACTGTGCTACTTTTTAAAGTATTTTATCTAGTTAGGTTGCTAAAGGAGGCAATTATATCACTATTTTCTATTTTAAAAACAAATTTCTACATGCTTAAAAAGCAAAAATAATGCTGATTGGTTTGTACAAAATGTGTTGAATATTATACAAATGTAAATAAAAATACTATGTAGGTACAACAAGGTACAAAAGGCACTTTGTTAAGTCCCTAGAGTAGTGTTTTTTTAATTAAACCCAAGATTAACATCTTATAACTAATTGTTTAACATTATTTCAGCTATTTTTGTGAAATTCAAACTTGAAATGATTTATGATCAGCTACTCAGTGTAGAATGCTATAATTTTTGACAATCAACCTGAAAAGTTGAAATTACTTTGAATTATGCGACATTTCAGATAGTGCAGTTAAATATTTATATTAATAGCCATGCTTAGTAATACAGCTTTTTGGCGGCAATAAAGAAGAAATTGTGATATTGCAGTGCTGTTTTCTGTAGGTTATGGATAAATTTTATGAAGCTTCATATTTTCACTGGCAGTTCTGAAAGTCTTAATGTCTGACATGTTCATGCAATCAATGTGTAAACTTGATTTTCAAAATGCAAAATATTTTCCAGTAAAACATGGTTATGTGTTATGAAAATGATTCACTGCACATCAGCAAGAATTAGTAAATATATGCGATAGGAAAACATATCAAAGAACAGCATCAATTGTATAATGAAATACCACAGCATCACAGTTATTCTTATTTTTGAATCTTTGAAGTACTATATAATGTTAATATTTGTCAAAGGGGCAATTAATATAAGCATACTGCGATTTTACAATATTAAATACCATGCATATGCAAATAATCTGTACTGGATACATACTAGCATTAGAAATTTTGAAACTTTAAAGAAAATGCCTTTATCTCATTAACTTCAAAAGATTGCCAAATAAAAATATATAAAAATTAATGCATTCCTCCTCAGTAATATGATAGTCAATGACTATCCCCTATTCTCTCCCTACATATGCTGTTTAAGTGTAGTTTTTGAAAGTGGGAGCCACTACTACTACTCATTACTACCCAATAGCTCCTTAATTAGTCCTTAAGGACCTCATGAGGCTGAGTGATCCTTTCCTGACCACCTAAAATTGGAAATCCCATGGCAGAATTACTGATCAAATCAAAGTCCTCCACTCCACAAGCAGCAGCACTGATACATCCCATAGTGATAGTCAAACATGAATACTATACAGTTGCATTCGTCACTCTCTGTGGTGTAATGTAAACGCTACTGGCTAGAAGGCAGTTACAATTGGATTTTATTCCTGGATGAACAGGATTTTTTTTAGGCCATTGAAAAAATTTACATTCTGACTTGAGCCATGTAATGTCATGCTTCCCATACTTTGCAAGGCAATGGTATTGCTTTCATGATTGTAATGCTACCAGGCTGTCATACAGCAAATGGGTGGATATTCAACATTGATCGTTTAAATTAAGCTTTTAGGATAATTTGTGAAATATTTTATTTCTTCCAGTTAAATGTTGTTTAATTAAGGCAACCGATCAGTGAATTTAAAAAGGGTTGTTTGTAATTTATTGCTTTGGTTTTTTATATCTTGAGTTACTTATACATATACTTGAACCGCTATAAAATTTGGTATGTATAATTGATCAGTTTCCAAATTATTGTTTTTTTAAACAAAATTTCTAGGATTTGCCAGAAATGCTCCTTATAATGCAAGTTTAAAGTTTTTGGTCTGAAATGTAAAATATAGTCATGATTAAGTGACTAAAGAAATGTGCTAAAAATAACTGCCATACAGGAAATATTATTATTTGTAAAAATTGAAGCAGGTAACATTGAAACAACTACACAAATATTATAAATTGCATATAAATACATAGTGACAATGCTTCACTTTTTTTAAAATATTAATTCAACAGAACATCCTTTGTATATTGAAAGGCATAGTGAAATTTTTACATAAAAGTTTAAGTGGTTGTACATATACAAATTGTACTGAATTAAGTTTGCTTCAGATCTAGTTTCCATGAATCTCTTCCTCATCATTGTTGACTGCGCTGAATGGCTTGTCCCTAATGATCATGGCTTACTACTTGTCTGTCTGAGGACAGTTCTGAGTTAAATATTTAATTCAGTGAAATTTGTACATGTGTGATCACTTAAAATCTTTATCAACAGAACATGTTTTAGTTATCACTGGATTACACTGTCAGCTTATTCTTCATTGTTTACTCCTTGAGAATACAATAGTGAGTAATCCATCACCTTGCAGCAATAAGCATAACAATGCAAATAAACAAGTAAACAGAAGCTGACAGTGTATCAAGGATTAGGAAACATGTCCTGTTGAATTTTTATTTTATAAAAAGATAAGTAAAGTGTTTTCACATAAAGTATTTATGTCATTTACATACATTTCATTATCCTTGCTTTCTTTTTGTATATTCTTAATTTTTAAAAGAATTGTTTGCACTTTATTCGAACTTATCAACTTGGTGAAGGTGGCATACAGCTTCATATGGATATTGCACACTAGTTTCAGTTAGTATATATACTGGGAAGTCTAGTGTACAAAGTTTCATGATAATAACTTAAAAATTGCATTATAAAGAAAATATTAAGTGTTAATAATTGTCTAAACATATATAATGAAAATAGGAGTTCAAAGTTGGACATAATGCTGACTAAGTTAAGGGTATTTAAATTGTCATGCTAATGAGATTTTCACACACATAATAAAAGTGATTTTAATCTATGTATATGTTATAATTAATAGAAAAGCTAAACTTTATTTGTTGACTATTTTTTCACTGATCAGTTGCTGTAAGGCAACATTGTGTTCTTATCATGTACTGTATTTTGGTTTTAAATTACATTTTACCATTCAAAGGCATTTCTAATCCAAAATTCAAGGAGAATTACTTTTTGTGCAATTTGAAACCTTTCCGAAGTATTAAATCTTTGTTACCATCAGTGAATAGTGGGCAGAAATAACACTTGTTACCTCACAAGGCAAAAGGAAGTAAGTGTATTAACATCTATATTTCAAATTGCTCAAATAATGTGAAAAAGATTAAAATTAATTTTCAAATTCAGTAGAATTGCAGCTGATATGATTGTTTATGCTACTGTATAAATAATTAAAATGAATGCAATAAATTTTATATAAGGCAAATATGTAATATAAAATGTTCATTGGATGCTTTTTCTCTCTCTTGCTTCTGACATAAGATATAGGGGAAAATTTCTTTATTTATTTTCAATCATACACTATACAGAGTAAAATAGTGTTATTGTAGATCATATCAAAGTGTTTAATTACAATAATAAAAATTACAACAATACTATATACAAGCAAATAGTAGATACCATGACTACGTTAATGCAAATGTTAAAAAATAAATTATATATATACAGAATGCTTATTTTTATACAAATTATAATTATTACCACACAAGAATAATAGAGCTACAGGGTATAGGTGCAACCAAGATAGCATATTTAAGAAAAATTTGTGCTATGATTTAAAATGAGTTATAAAAGCAGTGCATTAATAAATACTTATTGAGTGCTTTTTTAAAATGGTTTATGTCAGATATTTTCTTTAAATCTGTTGACAGTGAGTTAAAGAATCTAGAACCTGCATGGATGATATTGTTATTTCCAAAAGTACCCCTGTATGAATTCAGAAAAAAGTCATTTTGTCTTTGAGTAAAATGTCTGTGCACATCTTTGTTTAGTTAAGGGATTTCACTAGACTTTTTCACATACATAACAACATAATGTATGTATATATAGTGGTAGAATTTTAAATTGTTTAAAGTGCAGTCCACAAGATTCAAAACTATTTATTCTGACTAGAACTCTTACTGCTCTTTTCTGTAGTAGAAAGATCTGCATGAAATATGTTTTTGATAAATCTCCCTATAACATTGCCCCATATTCTAAATGTGAGTGAAATAATGCACAGTAACTGCACAAACTATTTGTAGAAGTAACATGTTGACAAATTGATGTAGTAGAAATATGGTCTTCTCTAATATGGTTTTGACATGAAAGATTGTCATCAATACAAATGCCTAAAAGCTTTGTATTATGAACTCTGGATATAGTTTGACTGTTATAAACCAGTTTTAAACCTTCACTGATATGATTATTTCTATTTAGTGCAAATAGTAAATAGTTTGTCTTACATTTAGATTGAGATTGTGGATGTGAAAATAATATTCAGGTTTATCAGTACCCTCTTTACATTTATAATCAAGTTGCTGCATAGTTTCCGCTGAAATGAGAATAGTGGTATTATTAGCATAAAGTGTGACTTCAACACCCTGTATTTTAAGATGATCATTTAAATTGTTTGTATCCAATAAAAATAATATAGGTCCAAGTGTCTTCGTTATTGCATCCTTTGTTGACTTATTTTTTTGAAAACCATACTGTACATCAGTTAGTAATTTATGTTTACTAATAAAATTTAATAGTCTATTTAGGAACACCTCTAAGATTTTGATAATGCAGATGTAATGGTAATTGGGCGGTAATTGTTTATGTCTTCAGGATTATCCTCTTTATATAATGGTTTTATTTTACCTTTCTTTAAGCAAAAAGGGAAAGTACCTTCTGCCAAAAAGTAATTAACTAATAATGGCTCTAATATAATAAGTTTTTACATTTTTTCAGAATGTTACTTGTTATATTATCGAATCCCGTGAATTTGAGTCAATTATTTTAGCTAATTCATTTTTGTCTGTAGGTCTTAAAAATGTTGGCTTCCATTATAAAATTTACTTCTAAATTCTCATACGTTTCATTGTTGTTTATTTGTTACTGAACTGTTAATCATATTTGTATAGTATAGGTTAAAAGATTCAGATATAGCAGTAATGAAACAAGATACCTCTTAGTTTTAGCAGAATTATTTCAGAAGTGTAAAAGTCTAATAATTACAGAGTATATTTTAGCTTCATGTTTTTAAAAATAACTAGAATATAAAAATTGCTGATATGAAATGACCATGTTTTGAATATACAGGGCTCTACTGAATTGAATTTCTTGTCATCTCCCACCTTTTTTTGTGGCATTTGTTTCATTGGCTTTATGTGCAATAACTAAGAAATTTTGGCATTCAAGGATGTTAGAAGGCAAAATTTACACATGTAGAATCTGTTTTGAAAAAAGCGCAAATAAAAATTAAACATTTGTAGAAAGTACTTGCATATGTATGGTAGGTCAGATAGGGAAGGAAATTCTTGAAAAAAATATTCTGGATAGGATTGCTAACTTATAAAGAAATGCAATTGTATTGATTGTAATAATTACATAAGAACTATATATTTTATTATGAATAAATAGTGGCTGTAATGCACTGAATATTTTAAAAAGAGAGTTGTACTGATCCAAAAAGAAACTATGATGGTAGAAAGTAGACATGGAAGGTTCTTAAGGAAATGTGCATAATTTCATATGCAAAAGAAGCAAAATTATAGTAAAAGGTGATGAAAGAGGAAGAAATTGAAGTGAATTATAATGAAGTTATCTAAATATGTGCACCTTTCCTTAAGAATTCTTTTATTGTGATATGCATTTGTGTTGCCATGAATTAAAAAAGAAAAGAAAAGGAGAGCTTTTAATTGTTAACAAGAGTACTGAATAAATATTTACCTAATAAATAAAATTTATATACATGTTTGAAATCATGCATTCTATAATATTTAACCATACTAGTACTTGAATAATAATTAGATCATGGTTACACTATAGTCATTTTGCAATTTTTCCTCATTTTAAGTTTTAAAAGCTGTGACCGCAGAAATCTTCTTTAAGTTTCACTGTGAATGAATAGCTTTTCTTTGTGGTATGCTTTTAAGTGCCTCAGTGTTACTTTTTAATTCAAAGCAAAGGACAAATATTTACATAAGATTTAAGTTCCTATAGACACATTGTAATCACTGTATGTATGTTTTTATCATTACTTTATAATAGAACCTATATGTTTTATCTGCTGTATATTTGTGATAGCTGTTTTTTAATTAAAGTTGTCTTAATGATTTTAGTACACATTTCTATTCACCTGCCTAGTAATTGGCCCAAAGAATTCTGCATGCACAAGAAAGTGAAAGCACAAGCTGAAAACCATGTGGATGATACAGATAAGGGCATTGCAATGCAGGTCAGATTGAGACTAAGAGAGTGGGGAAACCAGATGATTGGATACTGGAAACCAACAGGGCAGAATAGGGGTATGGCGAGACCACCATATTGGCTAAATGAGGCTAACAAGATGAACAAGGGGCATAGCAAGGTGAGATCCTTGGCTACATAAGGAAGCTGGGGAAAGGATTTGGGTGGCGAGGTGAGCTGAGTGGGCAACAGTGCAGAGACTAGATGAGTATGACAAAGGCGTGGCAAGCTGTGTAGCGAGAAGAGTGGAGTGGCATAGCGAGGCGAGGGCAGGGGAGACATGGATGTGAATGCTGATGGTACATGAGACTAAGAGAGTGGTGAGAGCAAATGGTCAGATAATGGTAACCAACAGGGCAGAAGAGTGGTGGGGCGAAAGCACCTAATAACTACTGTCCATTCCAAACCAGAGTGCCTTTCACTGAAAACAAACTCTTTTTATTATCCGCACGAAAGTAGTTCGCAATCCCCGCCCATAATGGCTGCTTTTTCCCCTCCCACTGCTTGTTGAACACTATTTAATCTATAAAAAGGCACCCTGCATGAGAATTATAGTTCAAAATGCAACCTGAGGTAACAATCGATTTTATAAATATGCGGAAATGAACATTTTACTTATGTTAATCACAATCCTCGGGCAAAAGTGCAACACCCAAATCTGAGTCCTCCGAAGATGACTCAGTTGCCATATCAGAATCAGAACTACTCTCCAAAATAATTCATTTCATTTCATTTATTTCATTCATTTATTTATTTTCATCCTTTTACATATGTTTAAAGGACACGTCAGTATAATCTATTTACATTATATACAAAGTTTTACATTATTTTTCCATATTTGAACTCCTCTATACTGTAAAATGCATTTTCAATTAAATATGTTTTTATGGCTTTCACTGTTTTTATTGTTTGATTTATATTCTTTATTTCATTTGGTAGTTTATTGAACAATTCACTTCCTATGGTTTCTGTTGAACGATTATTCAAGGTCCCCCTTAGGGTCGTTCTGAAATAATCCATATTATTTCTTAATCCATAGGAATGTATATTACAATTTTTGTCATGTCTTTTATGTACAATAACTTTTATGCTTTCATAAATATATATGCATGGAGCAGTTAATATTTTTAGGCTCTTAAACAAACTTCTGCATTTATTTAAAGATGAGTCGGAATTGTTACACTAACATCACTTAAGTTTACTCACTTAACATGTTTCGGGAAACCGTTGTTCCCATCCTCAGAAGGTTAATTCGACTCACCTTTAAATAAATTCAATACACATCACTGTTTCTAGCTTCTTTTCATTACAATATCAACGAAACTTCTGCATGTTTCTTTATTTTTCATATTCTGATAGCTTTTTTCTGCAATTTTAGCACTTTTTCCATTTCTCTATAAGTAATATTCCCCCACAGCGTAATACCATAACTAATATGCGAATATATTAATGCATAGTAAACCTGTATCATCGTTTTGCTATCCATTGTCTTACTAATCTGTCTCATTACATATATACCTTTATTTATTTTTTTGGTAATATGGTCTACATGTGCTTTCCAGTTTAAATTTTTGTCAATTATCATTCCAAGGAAGTTTGTACTATTTATTTGATCTATATTTACACCATCTATTGTTAGATTTACATTTTTGAGGTTCGATTCGTTAATTCGAAATGTATGCATGCTGTGTTTTTTACATTTATTACCATATCTAGACTAGAACAATATTCTTTTATGAATTTTAGAATTGAGTTTGCCCTATTTTCTACATCTTGTATTTTCTGTCCCCTAATTATAACCGTCATGTCATCCGCATATCCAATTGCTATTTCTCCCTTAGATTCTATTAATTCATATATTTCATTAATGTATATTAAGAACAAAAAGGGTCCTAATTTTGAGCCTTGCGGAACTCCCTGTTGAACCTTTTTAAAGTCTGATTTCATCTTTTCTCTCACACCTTTAGCATTTAAATTACTTATTTCCACACACTGTGTTCTGTTTTCTAAATATGTTAGTACCCAAGCTTATTCACAGTTCCACAGCACTGTCGCACTTAAAACAAGTTCCCACATTTTATCCTCTTCTATGCTCTATTATATCTGTTTATATTCCCTGCTTTCGTTACACTTCTCACTGAAATGCCTGTAAAATCCGATATTAGTTTCCTAATATGCAATAATGCAAGTGTCGGATATTTTTGTAATAGTGAGTTGAATATATTAAGTATTGTTTGTTTTTAGCCACTTTTTAACTGTTTCCCGCTTCTGTGTTTGAACAGTTTATTCGCACTACACGCACCTTCCTCTGCCATGTGAGCTCAAATACCAACTGACTAAATCACAAGACTTGACCTGAGCTGAGCATATGCGTGCCTGCGTATTATGAATGACTGTTCGCTTATCATATATCCTGTGTTACGCAAAGTGTTTATTTGGTACTCTGATAGCACCTCTGGGAATTCATTGCTGCATTTCTTGTATATGTAAGAGAGTGACAGTCAACATACGGTTGGTATTAACTAGCAAGATGCCCTCAGCGTTAGCGCAATTGCAGGCGAAAATCATATTTTGTAATCTCTTAACAGCTAGTGTATATCCATTACTTTTAATGATGAGTTCTTATGATAACCGCAATAAAATGTGCAGTTCTATACCTTTCCTGCTCTAATATTTCATCATACAATACATGTATTAAGGAAATATTTAAGTTGGCGTAAGAGTATATTCTTGGGTTCGTGACAAGCCGAAGCACGTGCTTCTGTTTAAATCAGGGGAAACTCTGGTATGGAATGGACAGTAAATGAGGCCAACAGGAGGGGTGTAGCAGAGCAAGATCCTTTGCTAGAAAAGGAGGTGGGCGAAGGCATTCAGACAGTGAGGACTGTGGCCAAGTGCAACAACATGTTGATGCGAGTTGATGTGGAGAGAAAGTAAGGTGAATCAAGGGAGGCACAGGGGAGATTTACGGGTATGATTTCTGAAGTTGAGACATGAGACAGAGTGGGGTGACCAGATGATTGGATACTGGAAATCAACTGGGCAGAAGAGGGGTGTGGCGAAAACACCCCATGGCCTAAACAGGCCAACAATATGGACATTACAAGGTGAGATCCTTAGGCTAGGAAAAGAATTCGAGCGGCTAGGCAAGGGGAGACTTGTGGATACAAATTCTGACACTTAAACGTGAGAGTGACCAGACGATCGGATACTGGAAACCAACGGCAGAAAAAGGATGTGGCGAAAGTGGCCCTAATGGCTAAACGAGGCCTACACGAGGAGCATGGCAAGGCGAGAATCTTGGCTAGAAAAGGAGGTCGGCAAAGGGATTCGGGACTCCACTTCGTGCCACCAAGGAGTAAAGTTTTACGGAGAAAGCAGCCTATGGGAAGAAATCACTGACGAAACAACGGCAGGCGAGCTGCTCTCCTAACGCACCCACAGCAGTTGCAGTTGCAGCTACACCAGTGGCAACTCGCAGATTAGACAAGTAATGAAACACGGTCACAGCAAACAGTCGTGAGACTCGCTTAAGTACCTCTTGAGGTTCGACCCTCTGTTTTCCAGATTTTTAGCGTTTGCTAACTGCCTTTATACTCTGTTACTATACTATGTTCCTATATCTGTGCTAGCTATTAAGTCCCCAATTAGGTTATCACATAAGATAGGTGCCACAATGTGCTTTTGAGCATTGCTGTGGCTTGTAGGCTTTTATTCTACATTCTCTCTTAATTCTTCGCCCAGCTCAGAAAAAAAAGATAAAAGCAAAATGCCAGTAACAAGGTATGGCAGCACATCCTCACCGTTACTACTCTACCTGAGTGGTCTCAAGACAAACCCCCAAAAAGGAATACAAAAAAGAAAATAACAAGCTCCGACCATAGAAGCGTCATCAGAGAGGGCACCATCCCTGATTAAACAAAGGGTGGTGGAGCTGTTGGAGGAAATGAACTTGAGTACTGTCAGCCAAACTTCAGATAATATTGCACAAATGCAGTTCATCTCCTGATGTTGCAACGCTTGCTGTTGCTCCCGAGCAGCAAACACCGGACACCATTGAGGACTTTCTCTTAAAACAAATACACAAGCTGTCTATTATATTTATAGCCGAATACTGCCGCATAAGTCTAAACTCTCACAGCCGAATTTGATGAAATATACAAGCCAATGAAATCCAGAGCCCACTACCATAACAATTAGCATCGGTTTCAGTTCATGAACCTCGAGGTATATAACAACTTTGTCCAACATTATAGAAATAATAAAGTTTCATTCCATTGAAGGAACATACAAAGTTATCATTGAGAAGCTCTATAGTAATATGATTGCAACAGAAGTAGAACAAGCGATACAAGCAATAGGGATTGATGTCACAAAGGTGATCCATGTCTACTCTAAAACACTCAGGGCTCTCATATCAATGTTTGGGGTAGAGATGGCAAATTTAAATTTTGAGTCCTCAGAAGCTATTAAAATAATCACAGATCTAGGACATTGTAGGATAAAAGGTTGAAGACTACATATCCCCAAATGGCCCACTGATCATGTGTCGTAAATTTATGGCACATAAAAGAACCTCAAGTCTGATAAAAGAGGCCTCTGAGCAAAACTACTGGTCTTTCCCGCCCAATAAAGAATGGAACGCTAAGGACCACAGCAGTTAAAGAGTATCCATAAATAAAACTCAGCTTAATTTAATTTAAAATGCTTGAGGTTCCGCCACCTGACGAACTGTGAGGCACCGCAAGTGAGCCGGGGTCGCCTAGTGCGCAAATGGAAGAGCATGGTGTCGGTATGTCCTGTGTAACACAACAAATCATGGGACCAGATGGAGGGAATGCCCATCTACAAGTGCATAATCTTCCCACAACACACGTGCTACAAACGCCTGGCAACAAGTCACTTCTCAGCGAGGCACATATACTGCGGTGGCAAGCGGCCAGCAAAGGCATCCCAAGCCAAGCTCACCACAAGAAACCCGTGGCTAGTGAATGCCGGTCAAGATGCCACACCACTTCTACTGCCACTGGTGCCAAAGTCAACCAACCAGCAACCACGAATGGCAGCGAGCATCCCAACACCAAAGCCAGCAGCACACAGTCTGTTGTTCCCATCACCACTTTTGCAGGCAGGTATGCGACACACTTTTGCACTGACGAAGCCGGCAATCATGGCTAAACTTTGACAAACAAAGTATATGTGCATGTTAAGCCTAAACGAAGGAAACTCGATGGGCTATGAAAGTCCCCTGGATGTGTTCACTGCCCTTTTTGCTGCCTACAACCCAAATGAGGCTGTTGCTGACCACATTTCAAAATTCATTGCATCAATGGCGAAGCTAGCCAGCCAGATGCAGCCAAAGAAAAAGTAACTTCAAAACAAAAAAAGCTAAACACAAAGCAAAGAAAGGAAAAAAAAATGGCACCCACTCATAACCATAAAATACTCTTCCGGAATACCAGGGGGTTCATACATGAGCCTACGAACTCAAACATTAGCTGTACACCAATAATATCAGTGGCTTTGCTAAACAAAACTTTCCTAACACCCAGGCACAGTCCGGGGGAGGGACAGCCATAGCTGTGCAAAACAACTTTTGACACTGCTAAAAGTATATACCCAAACTAAACACTATGGAAGTAATCACAATTAGTGTAAAAATCCCAAACAACCTGTATTAGTAGATAGCATATACATCCCCCCAATCACCTTGACCTTAGAATCATTGATACCCTTATAAACCTCGATGACACCATACTAGCAGCAGGAGATTACAACGCAATCCACCAGGTATGGGGAACAGCACCAGCAACATCTAGCTGTAGAAATTCACATCAAAGATACCCCTAAATACTACTGTGAGGAACTGACTTAAAGGTCACTGACTTTCTAGCCCTGAAGAAGCAGTAGTTGCACTGTATGAAGAGGAGTTATTTGAAGTGCCAGAAACTGAGTGGCATGGATGTTTCCAGAAGAGGTTTCAGAGGATGGAACACAGAATACAATGTCAGGGGGAATACTTTGAGAAACTATAATAAAGAAAAAGATTCCGTAAGTATGTATTATCTGCTGTCTCAATACTTATCTAGTGACCCTCATATTTTGGCGGAGAATGTTTATGAAAGATAACGAAAAAGCATTGTTGGGAAAAATTTTCTGTCTTAACTTTACTTCCAGATTCTTTATTTTTTTTTCTTCACAGTATTACTGAGAAAAAACATCTGCTGTTTGGCATTCACATGATTTTCTCTACTACAAAAAACTTCCTACAAAAGTATGTCCTATCTAGTTCATATAAATGTATATAAAATTTTGCAGAAATGGTTTCATTATGCATTTTTGTTATAGATATCAAGGCTATGTGAAATACAGGACATATCTGTATATAGAGGCTAAGTAGAATACAGAAGGTATTTTTATAGTTTATTCACAGTAAAATTTAATCACAGAAATTCTGGCTTTGCTGAGGAATATGAAAAATGCATATTTACAAATGATAATAGTATATTAAAATATGGTAATGATGACAATAATTTCAGCCCAAAGAAAGATCAACACGATGTCCTTCATAATCTAATTCACAGATTGGTTAACATCTAATTAACAATTGATGAATATAACAAAAAACTGGAGTACAATAAACATGTTGCAAATTTGAATGGTTTTAAATCAAACCTTGTAAATAAAATGACTAACAGATGCAGGAGAAATAAAACAATCGGGAAGGTAAGTAAGTTAAAAATAGGAGATTCAAAAGGAAAGTACTGCAAATTTACATATCCAAAAATGTTCAACAAGATTTTTAAAGATTAGAATATTAAATTGGCTCCCCAAAACAATTACAGTGTGAGAAATCTGCTCAATCCATTAAAAAAAAAAATCTGATGTGTTACACTCACATGACTTTCTCTAGCACAACCTATTTTTACAAAAGCTTATTCTCCATATGCTTCATGTTAATCGAGATGTTAATTTTATTGCTAATTTTCTTGTAGATGCAAGGGGAATTGGCTTTAAGCGTTTAAGAGCTGGTTGCTATGTGGAGTTTTCCATTCTCTTTGCATTACCAGGACAAAATAAAATGAATAACGAATTTGAGAAAAAGTGTAAGTATTGGAAAATTTAAGGGAATAACAAGCAATATCTCGAAAATGGTTCACTCAACAAAAAAAATGTATACGGCATAAATTGTGTATTTTAACGCGATTTACATTTTTTGTGTTGTAAAGTTTTGTCTATCTCTTATGGTTTACCAGTTATGCAAAAGTCATTCACAATGAAGAACACTTTTGGAGACATTCCCAGAAAATTCGAGATATACATTTCATTTGTCATGAAAATATCTTAAACATATGATATTTTAATCAAAATCGTTACAGCCATTTTTGAGAAAATTAAAACTTTCGAAAAATGTTCCATGTAAAGGGTAGTCTGGGGTGGGGGGATTTTCTTGAAAACCTTCGTGTCGCATCTCTGGAAGATACTGAGCCTAAATACCAAGTTTTGTGTTTATCCGACTGTTTGTTTCTGAGTTATGCTGTTCACAGACACACACACGCGGACATGTTTCCAAAAATGATTTTTTTGGATTCAGGAGGTCTCAAAACATATATTTCCAGTGAAATCGCGGTATCGAATTTTTGGGTTGAATACAATACTGAAAGACCAATTCATGGGGTTTTAGCAAAAACCGATATATGCACTCTGGGAGTTAAAGTAAAAGTCGACAAATGCAATAAATGTTTCTCTACTGTCATTTCAACTGAGCAGTTGGCAATAATAGAAGCATACTATTGCAGGCTGTGTTGCTCATCATTGTAACAATATTCATTCTTTATTGACTGCTTATAATCTCCCAACCAGACTTTATTGTCGTCAGCATATTTCCGGGTTACTTTTAGAGGAGTTATTAATTATGTAGTCATGTTTGAGTAAAGAACAGTATTTCAAGTTAAATCAGAATGGATGACGATTCTAGTGGCTCTGAATATGGTGTACAGGTAAAAGAATCTTCAGGTGGCAGAAGATCTAGGGACAAGAAAGGTGTCAGCCTTCTTGAAAAGCAAAACAACAGAGGTATAAACAACCGTATAATACTAAATGCAATCATGAACTTGCAGTTTCACCTTCAAATGCAAAAGCTAAAGGGAAGAAACAATACAAAGCTGCTGAACTATGCTACGAAGATATGACCTAGTTTCATCGTCATGTGACATCTTTAAACAAGACAGACCAAGATAAATGTCTCTTAAAGTTTATGACTATTACTTTAAGCACAGAGTAGTGAACACCAAGAAAGCAAAAATGAAGAAAACAGTTTCAGTAAAGTATACATTAGGAAGAAAAGTAGCGAGGTAGTGCATTTCTATGCTGCTACTTTTCAAGAAATTTATGGTATGTCAAAAGATAAATTATCCTATCTAGTAAGCAGGTTTCATGAAGAAGGGAAGTTGCTAAAGGTAAAGAGAGATGGAGATAGGACAGGAAAGGATCATAAGGACTTAATTATTGCCATTAAGAACAATATAAAGAAATATAAATATAGGGAGAGCCATCATGGCAGGGCGTAAGTCTTAAGGTTTTATTTTTTTAACCTTCAGAACTCTCAGTCAATAAGATGTGGAAAAGATTCTGTGAAGAAAGGAGAAATTTTGGACTCAAACAATGCTCTTTATCAACATACAAGAATGCATTTTATAAATATCTTAATCTATCATTTCGGACACCCCATACTGATACATGTTCCACTTGAAAGTTTGGTGTCATGAAAATCAAATCAAATAAATGTAGAGAAGAAAAATGAATTAAGAGCTAGTCAAAGCAGTTTTACAGAATAATGAAAGAAGAAAATCCAGGTGTCATTAAAATTGCCTCCGATAAGCAGCAAAATTAGCCACTTCCAAAACTCAGTGAGCGAAATTTTCTACGACAGGCAAGTATGGTTATACAATCTATGTATCATGATCCTTGCTAATGAGCAAAATAAGGAAATTATTGCTTTCTATATGTGGCTGGAAGCAGAATCTTCAAGAGGATGCAACTAGGTTGCATCGGCTTTGCTGAACTTTCTTTTTGACTTAAAGAAAAAAATGCCAAGTTATGGTCTCACTACTATACATCTGTTCTCTGACTCCTGCAGCAGTAAAAAATAGAAATAGTCGCATGATGATGACATTTATAGTATTTTTCTTTCCAATCAGGGGACATAGCTGTATGGCTCCAGAGCAAGTTTTTGGTAGAATTGAGAAATCGTACAGAAAAAAGAAAGCATCTTGTCTCCTAAAGAATATTATGACATCTTAAAAGAGCACAGTACTCTGAAAGTACTCAACAAAGACTGAGAAATTAAAAACCTAAAGGATAGTGCAAAGAAGTATTAAAACTCAGGTTACCATTCAAAATGGATAATCGCATACAAGAAAGTAAAGAAAACAATGTTAATGTATCAGTGAAAGGCATATACTTAGGAGATTCTGCTGAAGTTCAAGTTCTTAGGAAAAAACTATCCCATCCAGCGCTATTATCATCCATTGTTCTACCAAAGTAAAATATGGTTAGCAAAGAAAAGAAGAAGGATGTTACTGCATTATTAAAGCATTTTGAAGCTCCAGATGATGCAATTGCATTCTATAAAGATGTCCTACTGGACAACCACAAATCTGACCTTGTCTTAGTATCAGTCTAAGAATGCTCAATATTCTATAAATATTTTAGTAGCTTAATAATTATTATTGTTCTATGTGCACTATTAAGGGTAAATAATTGCATGTTAACATATTGTTAATTTTGTGCTACGCTTTAGTTATTGTTATATTTATTCTCAATAAAGTTGACAAAATAAAATTAAAAACCAAGTGTTAAATAAATGTTTAGTATGTAATTAGTGATAGTGCAAGCAATAATAAATTGTAAAACTTATATATGCACAGGACTTATTGTAATAATAAATAAATAAGTAGTTGCATAAAAATAAAGAACAAAAATGGAACTGTAACACATAATTAGAACAATTGTTTATCTTACGTAAACATGCATTTATTGGCTTTTGAAAAAACCTGAGTAAATCATACTATAATCCTGCATAGTACAACATTTATTTCAATGTATCTTACTAGGATGTTTTATTTAAGACAATAAGATCTAATGCTGGAGAAATATTAAATTCCTGTAATGTCTCTAGGTGAAAATAAAAAGAAAACACATTTCCTGAAAAATTCAGTATTCTGCATTTATTAAGTTTTGAAAAAATGCTCCTAATTCAAACTTGCAGAAAAATTAGCTATAGCATATCATCTTTGGTTACATAATGATAACATCAGTAAGGAGCTAAAACTTTTAAAACTGGCCAAGAATCATTTGGAATTAATAATTTGGAAAAATATATACATTACCAAGAATTTGAGAATAACGAATTTTGAAATACCGGCATCAGGTGATATCACCAACTCACCAATAGTAGGCCAGTCAGTGGAAGGGAGAAGTAGATACCAAGTGAGAGCATGTCAACCAATCAGCTGATGATGAAGTCTCCTTGAAACATGATCTAAATATGGTTTGAGAGGTAAGTGGAGCAAAAAGTTTTTTAAAGGTTGACCAAGTTTTAAACAAATTTTATTTCCATGCTCCACTGATTTAAATGCCTCATTACTTTTAATTTAATGTCATAAACATACATTCGTTATTTTTAATTTAATGCCTTAAACATACATTATTTCAAAGAAAATCATACGCCATTTTCAGAAGAAAAAAAAAAGCAAAAGCATTCTGTGTAAAGGATAGTCTGAGGTGAATATATTTTCTTGAAAAGTATAATTTTTTTTTGTATCCTTGAATATGCTGAATGTATTTTCTTGAAAAGTGTCTGTTTTTGCACCCTTGGATTATGCTGAGCTTAAATGCTAAGTTTGGTACTTATTCTACATTTCGCTTTTGAGTTTGCTGATCACTCTCTCTTATACTGCCTTTTTGCTCTTATTATTATTATTTAGTGTATATGCAATGAAATCTTGATACCAAATTTTTGGGTTGAATATTTAGTATATATAAGTAGAAGAGAGGATGTAAAATATATTGCACAAAATGGGTCTTTTGTCATTTTTAAAAGACAAGACATGATAGCATTTAAAATGCAAAGTAGAAGAGAGGTGTGAAATGATGTGGTGTCCTAACTTGTTATATTAAAATGTATGAATTGTGGAGAAAATTATTCCATTTTAAGTTTCATACTTATTTGAATATATATAGAAAATGTTAAGCTGGTATCTTTAATAGTTAATGAGGTAAGTGTACTTGAAGTGGCAGAAACAAAGGTTCCAATAAACAATGGAAAAAACTACAATTGTAGTGTATTTATTACAAAAGTTCCCTACAGTGTATACAATTTAAGGCACTTGGGGTATCAAAACTACATTAATTACCTACAGCAGAAATTTTAAGAGAATTCAAAAACCATATAGTGAAAGCAAAACAATTGATTTTTGACTATCTTTCACAATATATGAAATTACTGATTAGACAAAACACAGATCTCAGCATTTGGCAGGACGTTGCTATGCCTTTCTGTTTATTTTTATTTTATTGAGGTGTTTTTACTGTAGAGTGTAATAGCAAAATGGCTCTGACTAGGTTTCAATTTCCTTGCATTAAAATCAAAATCATTAACGAATTGTTTTCATTGAAATTTGAAAAATCTGCAGTTTATCTACAGCTTGATTAGTTATTTTTTGAAGCTACATAATTAAACTCTAATTGAACTCGTTGCAAAAGAAAAAGGTAAATTGGAAAGAGTATTAAAAAATAAAAGGAAAGAATCACAGTGTAAGTTTTTTTTATATCCTAAAAATACTTGGAATATGTGTGCATTAATTATAAAAGGATGATTTCTGTATTTATTTATTACTCGTTTCAATTTTAAAAACACATCTCGGTAAAAAGAAATAAAAAAAATATAGAGAAAGAATCACAATGTAAGTTTTGTGTGTATCCTGAAAAATGTGTGTTGAATACGTGTGCGTTAGGTATTATAACACGGTGATTTCCTGTTTATTAAATACGCATTTCAATTTTAAAATGTACACTCAGTAATCACTGAGATAATAAAGCTGGAAACCCATCTGGAATTTCAGGGTGTTATTTATGTCCAACATTTTTATTTTAGGGTTTTCACCTCTCTTTTTCCGCAAACACCCTTTTCAGCAAGGCTTCTGTCATTAACGTTCAACTGTTATCACCTAGCCACTTCCAGTTCCGGTGGGTGTCGTCATGGCGGCAGATATTGGAGATATGACGAAGCCTCGCGTAATTGTATTAGGAGGTGAGGTGTAAAATAAATAGCATTTGTTCAGTGTATTAGTATATTTATTAAAGACATTTGTACAGCATTTATACACATTTTTTAAAATTACAAATTTCGTTGGAATAGGAAAGAACACCGACCATGTTGAAATGTTTGCACCTGCATAACACTTACGTTTTAATGTGTAATTAGCACCTGCCGCATCAACTACTCATGCGCATGTCTCTTGAAAATCACATTGTCACTAAGCACCTGTCTGTTAATAGGCATTTTATTGAGTAAACAATCAAGGTCACAGTGATAAAAACATGACCACACCTGCGTAATCATTTGAGGTTATCCTTGTTTCGTATTGTAATTTCCTGACAAAATAAGTTTAATGAAACTGTTGTTGAAATACCGAAATGTTTAACGATAAGTTTGAATGCAAATAAAGCTTCACTTTTATAAGGCCGATTTTTGTTTTGAGAGATTAAAGTAATACCTTTATAATTCCTGTAAATTAGTTTACCATGTGAGACGGTGGGTTGGCAAACTCAATAAAGATCTATTCCTATGTTTCAGAAATGAACTTAAAGGAAAGGAAATGTGGGTAATGTTGCTCCGGAGGTTGCCTGATTTGTTTAATCATATATAAATGAAAGAATAATATTAACGTTTAAAGTCAAACTTTTTGAGCTAATTTCTTGACTGTGACAGAAAGGGAAAATAAATAGGAATTGACTATAATTACTATCTACAATTTTAGATTTATTTTTCTGCGAAGGTCTTTGGAGCTAAGACTTATGGTTCTAGTTATAAAGTGGGCTCATAGTGAAACTGAGGGAGGGGAGTTTGATCAGAGAGAAAGGAACAGTTAATTTGTCTTATATGTTCTGTCAAAAAGTAATAAACTCATATGTCTCTTTCCTTTGTGAGCACAGGAAAGAGACTTTCCTTAAACATATTTCCTCCCACCAATGGGTAAGCTGATGGAAAGTTAGCACCGTCATAGTAGATTGAATTCTGCACTGTGTTAAGTTGAATATTTACTACAAAGTTTTTAAGATATTTTTGGATCTCCAAATAATTTGACATCCCTGGACTCATCCCCAGCTATTATAGATAATGTAAATGATATACCTAGCATTTTGGAAATTACAGCTAAAGAAATAGATATTGCATTATCTAAAATTAAACCAGATACTGCTCCAGGTGACTGTGGAAGTACTAAAACACTTCAAAGCAGGTAGTTTTTTAGCCTCACTAGCCACGGCAATGCTTCTCTTTGATGTGATCCCAAAGGACTTAAGAAGAGCTAGAACTATTTTAATTTATAAAGGTGGAAATGCAACTGATACCTATTATAATTTTCTCCATAATTAGAAGAAATATTTGTTTAGATAACAAATTACATAATTTTATATCCTTCTCTTGCTACTTTGTGACTTTATTTTAATATCTGGCACTCATATTAATACCTTTATCATTAACAGATGTCTGAATTTAGCTAAGGGTAAAAAGTCTGATTGTGTCATTGCTTTTTTAGATATGACAAAAGCTTTTGATTCTATCGGGCATGAACACATAACATAGTCTCTAGCATCGATTGATATGCCTGGAAACTTGAGAAGTCTGATTATTAACCTTTTATTTAAAAATATAATACAAATTGAAACAATGAAAGGCAAAGCAAAACCTATTGAAGTTTATAAAGGAGTTCCTCAGGGTTGTCCACTCTTTCCGATGCTTTTTAATTTAGTACTGGATGGAATTTTGAAGGATTTGACTGATAATGAATTGTCTGAGGAATATGGATTCGAATTAAGCCCTAATTTAGCAAACTTTGCTTTAATATCACAAAGTGAAAAAGGAATCCAATTGCTCTTCAGTCTAGCTGAGTTCCATAGGTCTTCAAATAAACCCAGCTAAAAGCAAGTCTTTCTGCATCAAGAATGGTATCCTTTCTTTAACAGGAATAACTTTTTTGGATGGTACAGTTGTAAAATCTTTAACTGAAAAAGAAGAATGTATAAAATATCTGGGTGCTGATTTCAATGATGAAATCATATTTGATGAAAAGCTTATCTCTACTGTACACAAAAACGTCTCCTGACTTTGTGCTTCACCTTTACTTCAGCCTGATATAAAGCTTTCAATTATTAATCAGTACATCTGGCCCGCCGTGTATATCTGTTACAGTGTGCACCATTGCAAAAACTGAGATCAAGCTTTCTGCAGCATGTGGGCAAAATAATTAAAGGTGCAGCTAAGGAAAGGATTGCCCTGACTGTATTATCTGCGCTCCCAAAAATTTTCATGGTTTGGCTCTGATGAGGGCTATTTGGAAGGCTTACATTAAACACGCAAATACTTGCAACAGCTTACTTAGCATTGATGATCCTCATTTGCATTTGGTCAGGAACCTTGAGAACGAAAAGTCTTCCGCCTTATCTAAGCTAGATATACCATCTCCTGAAGCAGTTAATTGGACTGGTAGACGTATACGAAAGGAGTTAAGAACCAAAGCATTTAAAACATGGACAACACACATCTTAAAAGGCAAAGGTGTCGTTTTGTTTTCAGAGGTTCCAAAGACTAATTCTTGTGTTAGCATTAAAAGAGGACTCTCCTCTGAATGGACCAATGCCCTAAAGATGTCCAGCAACATGCTGCAGTTCGTGTGTACCAAGCAGAAGTTTCAGCACTGTCGTTTTCTAGAATGTAAGATTGAAACCCTAGGACATGTGCTGGGTTCATGTCTTAAAATTGAACTGCTAATTTACACCAGACATCATAAAGTTCGAAGCTCTTTGACTTCTTCACTCAAATCCATGGGTTGAGAAGTATATGAAGAGGTTCATAGTATCTCTTCTAATGGTTCAACCAGAAGAGCGGACATCGTTGCACTTAACTGGCTCAGAGAAACAGCAGTTGTCATTGATCCTACCATCTGGTTCAAGAGAGATCTGCAGCAAGCCGAGGAGGTTGATTGGGAGAAAAAATTTATTTATGAGCCATGCCTCCCTGATTTAGCCTTGAAATACCATCTCTGAGTTGAAAACTTGTCCGTCATCGGATTACTTTTTGGGAATAGATGAGGTATACCAAATTTAATTTCGACATATTTAAAAAAGCTCAAAATTTCTAAAGAGTGGTTTTGTGACAGTGATTGATATTATCAACGATTCTTTAAAAGTCCTACATTACCATTTATATTTTGTTTAGTAACTTTTTCTCTTGTGGAGTATAAATATCACTGAAGTAAAATTTAATAGTATTCTTATATCATGATGCTTATTGATTTTCTTAACTTAATTTAATTGTAGCTCTTGTGTATTCTTATGCTAATTTTTTTTTGTTTGATTTAATTCTTGTTTTATCTGCAATTTGTTTTCTACTTTCTATTCTATTCATTTAGTTTATGTAATTCAAGACCCTTGTGTTCACTGATAGATGTTGGCTGGTGTGAAATTTTGATTAAATATATACTAGAAATAATCTCAAGTATGAAGTTGTTGGTGTTCATGATCAACATATTTTATAGATTGTAAGGCAGCATTTGTTACCAATGAACCAATGGGTAAAAAATAAGAATTGCAAAAGTTGCTTATAAATCTGCATTCAAGTTCAACCTGAGAGAACTAAGAGATGTCAAAATGAATATTTAAAAAAAATGGCTAATTCCACAGGAAAATGCCACTTTAATATGAATTGTAATTTTCAGTGAACTCTTTGTTCATTGTCTTTTACAGTTTACCAGTTTACAAGGATATATACGAGGGCAATCCAGAAAGTCCCGGACGTTTTGGCGCATTGTGGCGATGGGTAGGGCTGGAGCCGTCATCTTGGTGTCAAAACGTTCCTACATTCAGTACGCATCCAGCTGTGGTAGCGTGAGGACTGTGCCTTCCTTACTGTGCTCTCTATGAGTTGTTAAAATGTGTGCTGCAATAGAAAATCCCGCCACTTGTGAAGTGCGGTTGGCTAAAAAGAACAAACCAATTGAAATTTATCGTCAACTTTGTGATGTTTACGGGCAGGGAATAATGAGTGAAAGCTGAGTCAGGCTATGGTGCATTGATTTTAAAAATGGCCATACCAATGTTCACGACGAGGATCGCAGTGGTAGGCCTAGCCTTATGGCTGATGAACTGTCTATGCAAATCAATGACAAAATTCGTGAAAATCGTCGTTTCATGATTACAGAACTTTCGGAACATTTTCCCCAAATTTCACGGAATTTGGTGCATCAAATTGATACTGATGCTGAACTGCATGCCGGTGTAAACCAGTGGTTGAAGTTGCAGGCGGCAGATTTCTACAGAGAGGGTATTGAAAAACTTGTGCCACAGTATGATAATTGCCTCAATTTGAATGGCGATCATGTAGAAAAATAGCTTAAGAGTGTACCTTTCAAATGTAGGTAATAAACGTTGATATTTGCATTTTGTTAATTGTTTATTTCAAAACATCTGGGACTTTATGGATTACTCTCGTACGATTCTTTCAAAATGAAGAGAACTTTAGATGCTGCTCAGAGAAAGTTCAAGATATACTTTTTATTAGTGATGCAAATATCTTAAAACAATAGTATTTTAATCAAAATTATTTGAGCAATTTTTTGAAAAAATAAAAAATGACATGCTTGACATGCTTAACCCCTTAATGCCAATATTATTTTGCTACATATGTGCTATTCCTCTAATTCTTAAACTGGCTTTCATATCCTTTTTCAGGCAGCACAACCGAAGTGATTCGAATTGTCATAATCACTAAGGCGAGATGAAATTGACTGGCCATTCATTCAAAGCCAAATATTGGAAGTCTGAATCCCGGTGACTGCAGTCATATGTGCCTGGGGTAAAGGATGGGGAAGATCTAAGTAAAATAATCAGTTGGATGGCACTCTTGGATGCTGACAGGGTTACATTTGACTGCAGTTGCATGCATATTATTTTTTATTCTTTAAAAAAAATACACTACAATTTCATAGAAAAAAATTAATATTTTTACAATATAAAACAGTTAAAAATGCCTGTATATTATAGTTGAATGTTAATATAATATGAAATTAAAAAACAAAGCCATTAAAAAATATAAAACCTTAACAAAATATGTTTCACTTTTTTTGGCTTGGGAAGCATGCCTGTGTTGTAGTCCATTTAGCATTACCCAGGGAACACCACATGGAGGCAGACTACGTTGTTCCCCTAAAAGCAGCATTACAGAACATTTTATATAGACCATACATAAAACAGATAATAGTCATCTTATCAGACTCAAAATTAGCCATAGATGGAATAGTAAATTACAATAATAAAATAACAAGAAATATTAAAGAAATAAACTTAATTAAAGCAGTTGAAACTAGAAATCATGTCACTCTACAATGGATCCCAGCTCATGTCAGACTTTGGGACAATGAACATGCGAATCAATTAGCAAAGAAAGGTGCAATACAACAAATAAAACCTGAAGGACAAATAGAAATAAATAAACAATTAAACAACATTTCAAAAGACAGCAGAGACTTGATGAAGAAGATAAATTAAAAGATAAAGATTATAAGAATATTAAAGATAGAGTTGATATACAAAAAATGCCAAGGAAGACTACAGTGGCCTTATTTAGGATGGCAACTGGCCACGATTGCCTTGCAGAACATTTCTACAAGAGGATGCCTACCTACACCCAGTGCACTCTCTGTGGAGAAGATGTCATCCTGAACAAACAGCATCTCACCAAATGCAAAGGCCTTAAAAGTGATAACTTACAGACTTTATATTGGGAAGCCAGAGGGAAAATGATGCAGATCAATTAATCCCCAGTGCCAATGGTGAACAACAACAACAAAAATATGTTACACTTGGCACTAAGGGTTAAAGAAAGAACTAATGAAATATGAAATTTGGTATTTATCAGACTTTTTATGTTGCAGTTTAGGCTGGTTCACAATAACCAGGAACAGATACCAAAACAAGAAGGATAAATTAAAATACAGGAATTACCATGTGAGCATTTCAAATTAAAAGCTTTCTCAGTCCTGGAATGGGAAAGAAGACTTGATCAGGTTTTAACTTTTTCATTAGTGTTCCTGAGAATGGCATAGTAGATCCACATTATGCATATTAGACTCTTCATCGCAGAAATTATTCAAGGCAGCCATGAAACAACACAGCTGCTACAGTACTTTTCAGCCATAAGCTGGGAAAATGAAGCTAAAGAATTTCTAACAAATTTGCACTTTGACTCCCTCATTCACTAGAGTTGGTTTTTCTAGTAAAAGTGTCACTTGTAGTTCATTTGTATGTAACTCAAAACTGGCTATTGCCTAAAAAACCAGCAAAAACTACAAAGAACAGCAAAAAAGCTAATAGAAATTAACAAAGAACAACAATTAACTTTAATGCATGCTATTAATAAAGGAACAACAGTTGATATGACGCTTTTGCTGGAGGAATCAGAAATAGTAATGAATTTGCATTTATAAAATGCCTGCCCTATTGAATTATGATATTGGCCAACCTGCATTATGTTGGAAGCAGGTGAAAAAATATTATTGGTCACAAACAAATGACTTCCCAGTGCTTAAAATTGATTTTTCACTTTGCTATTGATATGGTCATCCAATTTGCATTTCCATTCTTGTTCCTGTTAACCAAAATATAGCATGCTGTTTTACTTCCTGTTCCTGTTTCCATTCAGGTTATTGTGAACCAATCTTTATGCTCATCTCTGTCTCTACCTCTTTCTCTCTCTTTGATGGTAGAGAACGTGAAAATGAGTAATTCAGAGCTAGAGTTGACAAATTTCAAAATTACTAATTGCTGTGTAGATTTGTGAATTAGGTTTGCTATGTCTGCCTGACTTGTTTATCCCACTTAAGAACTTAGATGATCCTCACTTAAAAGCTATTTCTGTTGATTTGCAATTATTTATGAGGTGATACAGGAGTTTGACTTAAGTGCTTCACCTTTACAAAATTGTTTTTAAGCATCCCTAGCACTGAACCATACAAAAAGGAAAAGTACAGAACATTTCTGTCCAGCTTTGAATAAGAAATAATTTAAAATGAGGCTTTTGGTTTTGATTTCAGGTTGTGGCTTTATTGGAAGGAACTTTGTTCATTACCTGATTGAGAATGACCTAGCATCTGCGGTTAGAGTGGTGGATAAGGTACCACCTCAGACAGCATGGCTCAATAAAAAACACCAAGAGACATTCAACAATCCCAAAGTTCACTTCAAAAGTGCAAACCTCATAAATCCAGGTAAGTTATCTTACATCTGTGCTTCACTCTGTTGGTCCTATGCAAATCAAAACACCTAGATTATACCATGTCAGGTATCATATACAATACTGTAGTGGTTAAAACATTAAAAACTGTCAAACTAAAAACAGTTTTGTTCTACTTGTTTAAAACAGGGCAATGTTTCAAGGAGCATCCTCACCATCATCAGCTAATCTGTGTTTTATGTTTGACAGTTTTTAATTTGTTAAATTATGCTCCACTGTATGAAATAATTCATTTTATCAATAATTTTAGTATATATTACACATAGGAGAGTAAATAAATAAGTTGCAAAACGTAGTAGTGGTATCAGCGCTGCAAGTATCAACCTGAAATTTGTTTTACTTTATAGCATACTCTCCTGTACATTTAAACACTTATCTCATCATTTGTTAAGGCCTTGTAAGCATGCAGCAAAGAATTATTGTTGCTGCTGTCGCATCCAACAAGTGACCTCTTGGGCTATGGCATCATTGTCTTCAAAATGCTGCCCATCCAGATGTTTTTTAAGCAGCCCAAACATATGAAAGTCACTGGGGGCTAAGTCAGATCTGTACAGTGGATGTTTTGGTTGTTCCCAGTGAAACATTTGCAATAATCCTTGTGTTGGTGTTGCTGTGTGAGGGTGGCATTGTCATCCAGAAGAATCACACTTGCTGTCAGGATCCAGATCATATGTGGCGCATAGCCTGTTACAATTACCGCAGAGTTGTACAGTAGAATGCAACATTTACAGTCTCGCCATGAGGCTGGAATTTGAGCTAAATGATACTCTGCATGTCCTAAAACACAGTCTTCATAACTTTGTGTGCCAATGGAAGTGCCTTGAAATGTTCTTGTTGGGAAGGAGGGATGCTTCCATTCCATGGAGGACCACTTTGATTCAGGTTGTTAATGTTGAATCCGTGAGTTGTCCCCTGTAATGATCCGCATTATGAAATCATCTCCTTGTTCACTGTAATTCATGGACAGTCCCATTGTGTTCTTTTTGTGTTCTGGAGTCAGCCAAACAAAAAAAAAAATAGAAATTTCCATTTGTCTTATAACCACAGAGTAAACTCTGTTGTCAATTGTTCTGCAACAGGATTTGCATCCTGAAGAACAAGGATCACATTATGAACTTAGATGTCCCTCCCTAGATTAGGTTAGAAAATTTACCAGCACATCACTGAGGCATTGCACATCTTCAACAACTAATATCTTTACAATAACATACGAGGGTGGTCTGAAAAGTTTCCGACCTCAACATGAAGATGGCAGCACTCATAAATAAAAGCTAGTGAATTTCGTTGTTCATCTGTTGACAGTTACTCACCAAAGTTTCAGCCATTTTGGACACTCAGTTGTTATGTAACAGTCGTTTGAGTGAGGTGATGCGTGTGTTTTTATGAAAATGCACAAAATTGAGTATTGAGCTGTCATTAAATATTTCGTTTTGAAAGGCAATACGCCTACGCAAATCAAAGATGAGTTGGATTCTGTGTATGGGGACTCTGCACCATCATTTACCACAGTGAAATTTTGGGCAGCTGAATTTAAACGTGGCCGTAAGAGCTTGGGAGATGATGAATGTTCGCGATGTCCAAAAACTGCAACTACCGACGAAAACATCGCCAAAGTTCACCAAATGGTGCTAGACAACCACCGAATTAAAGTGAGAGAGATAGCAGAGGCTATGAACATGTCAAAAGAACGTGTTTTTCACATATTAAATCAACATTTAGACATGAGAAAGCTGTCCGCACGTTGGATGCCGCGTTTGATCACATTAGACCAAAAACGTGTTCGGATGAACATTTCCAATGCTCTGTTGGTGCAGTTTAGGCGCAATAAACCTGAGTTTTGGCGCTGATTAATTACTGTAGATGAAACTTGGATACACCATTGTATGCCCAAAACAAAAATACAGTCCAAACAGTGGACTGCAAAGGGGGAACCGGCTCCAAAAAAAGCAAAAACTGTTTTTTCGGCTGGGAAAGTGATGGCGACTGTTTTTTGGGGTAGTCATGGAGTTATTTTAATCGATTATCTTCAAAAAGGAAAAACCATTACAGGAGCATACTACGCATCATTACTTGGCAAGCTGAAGAGAGAACTTGCGGAAAAACGGCCACATTTGCAGAAAAAGAAAATCCTGTTTCACCAAGACAACGCACCGTCTCACACCTCAGCGGTTGCAATGGCGAAAATCCACAAATTACGGTTTGAACTGCTTGACCATCCGCCTTACTCACCAGATCTAGCCCCTCGCGCCTTACTCACCAGATCTAGCCCCTCGTCAAATGAAGAGGCAATCACCTTGGTGAACAATTATTTTGCAGAGAAAAACGCTGAGTACTATTTGGACGGATTACAGAGATGGGAGCATCGCTGGGAGAAGTGTGTAGAGTTACAAGGAGACTATGTTGAAAAATAAAAAAAAAAAAAAATTCTGAAAAAATGTCTTGTATCTTTATTAGGTCAGAGACTTTTCAGATCACCCTCGTATATAGGTATATCTGCACTGCTCACCAGTGGTCCAAAGCTGAAAATGGGAGCAAATGCATCCAAAAGATGCCATAACCAAATAAAGCAGCAGTATGTACATATGCAGAAATTTAATAAAGTGAAGTGATGAGTAATAGTATTGTACTGAGTCAGATTTAAGTACACAAACTTCTAAAACCTATGTTTACTTTGTGTGACTAGAAACATGTTTTCCTGAAAAAATTTAGTCATTGAATTTAGACAGAGAAGATATTAACCTCCTAGAGCCACATGGGAGAATGGCCACCAGCCCTTAAAGTGCCAGAGCAGATCGGCTTTGAAAGTTCACCCCACTAAGAGCCAGAGCTGATCACATCAGCTTGCAAAAACTGTCATTGTAAAACTATTTTTACACAATCTATACTGATGGACTTCACACCCTTGGGAAGGTTCAACCTTTTCCTTCGACTGGTTGGTATATAATGGTGTGACTGGGTTTCACAATAGTAAACATTCCCTCAGTTTACGATTGTATGTTGTGCACTTTGTTTATAAAGTGGCAAGCGATTCTCGTGATATTTTTACAGCCGGTGTCGATGAGAGAAGCTGTTGGATTATTTTGAGCAATGCGAGGTTAATGCTGAGAGATGATGTCGGAGAAGGATGTGATTTTAATATGGTGACATTATACCAGACATGCCCCTTGATTTTTCCACCAAGAAAGAGATGTTTCAGCAACTCACCTTGGGAGATAATGCTGACATCATTGCCAACAATAGAAATGCTGTTTACCGTTTTACTGTTACCTAAGCAAAGATTGTTGTCTACAAGAAACAGCATTACACTGCTCAAATTGCCAAGGACAGTGGCAGCATGCAAATCTGTGGTGTCAGGTTATTACCTGGAAAAAAGGAAAGATGATGGACTGGCGTTGTGTGCCATTCACTGCAACATAGGCGGCAGTCAAGAACTCTGTACATCAGGTATGATAAAGGACTACGTACCAGGTGTGCAGCCACTCGTGTCAAAATAAGTATGTATAAATAATTATATAGTAATTTTCTGAGCCACTTGTGTGCCATTAGTTTGATTGTGTCTCAGTTTCTATTTAACATAGCTGCAGTTATTCATTGTTAATAATATTAATATTAGTGTCATTATTGTTATTTTAATATTTGAAAAGTGACAGTATAAATACAAAGAAAAATTGCAATGCCAAGTGTGCAGTTGAGCCCAGCATGTTCCTGAATTTGTCACCAAGGTGATTTATTGGTGAGTACTCAAACAAATGTAACTAGTTCACATTTCGCAGCTGCATTGTTTCCCGGCTAAATTTTAAAACAGTCAAATGATTGTGAATACTAATGCATGTTTCTTTGTTTATAAAGTACTACTCTTTTGAAATTAGGGAAATTTGAGTCGGAGTTGAAATGCTTAACATCAGTTACATGGTTTTTGTCTTAACTGGTTTCAAGAGCTAATTGCTCCCATCATCAGAGGTGGCCGACTGGTCCTTTATGGTGGTGTTGTTGTCCGGTGTGTGTTTGTGTGTGGTGACATCTAGTGATAGAGTGATGAATTTCCATATTGGGTTTGGTGGTGGCAATTTAAAATTCATTACACAGTGTTTATGTTTTGTGATTAATAACTTTTCCCAAGTATCCAGCGCAACAGAGTATTTTGCCGGCTTTAAGAGTGTTATATTTGGTGTGATAATGTGGTTTGTCGTCTGAAAGTGATGTCCAACTGCATGAGACATCAAATGCAAACAGATGGATAAATCTGCAGTTGCACACAGCTTTTGGACAATAAATCACATCATACCAAATATAATGTTCCTAAAACTGGATGTGAGATGCAGCTTTGGAAGTAATTTACCCTCGTATGGAAGTCGCTGAGGTTGACTTGAATAGTAGTTTACAACGAAAGTAAATCTTACTCTAGGTTGGTGCAGCCGCCCAAAGTAATGAACTACGAAATCCCTAAGCAGAGGGACCTAATTAGTTACTTCTTCCAACTGTTACCAGAGATTAGCCCTGCCAAACTGGAACCTAGTTTAGGACGGGGTAACTAATCTGAGAACTTTGTATCTAGTTACACAAGGTGAACTTGTAGTTTTTCATGAAGTTGTGTATTTAAATCCAACTGTGTAATATTTTTACAAGTAAGAGTGTTAATTTTAAAACCATCCACTAGTTATTTTGTATGTTATTTAATTACTTCAATTTATATAACTGTTCTACACATTGTTGAACACTCTTTAATACATAGTTTTAGGTTTGTATTTAAATTTAATCAAGTTAGAAAGATTTTCCTGAGAAAGATTAAATTTTCGTTCTCAGCATCCTGCGAATCAACATTTGATGTTGAAGAGGAAGGTGGATGGGATTATGTTGTCAACTGTGCATGCGAGACAAAACCAGGACAGACTGACCCAGTGTATCGTGAAGGCATACTCAAACTTAGTCTCAATTGTGCCTCAGAAGCAGTCAAGCTGAAGGTGAAAAGATTTGTGGAGATTTCTGCTGGAAATATGTGTTCTTGTGATAAGGTAAGTGATATCATTATTTTAAAGTTTGTTTCACAGTAAACCGCAAATGAGAACGGATTGGTTCATAATAAATTGCAAACGGAAATTGGAATGCTTATCGATAACATAATGAAAAGTCAATTATGTGCATTGATGTCATTTTCAATTGACCAATGACATGTTTTGACCCATTTTCAATTCAGCCAGCATAATGCAGATTAACTAACTGTGAAATCTGAAGCAATATACACTTTCTAAAAGTCATACCACTAGTATTTCTGATTCCTCTTGTGAAACCTACATCCCAACACTTTTGTAATAAAGGGCATACATTAAAGTTTGTTGTTATGCTGTTTTTTGTTTTCCAAGCTGTGAATAGAAAGAACTACAATGGCAATATTTGTTTATGGCCTCCTTGAATATTTCTTACCATAATGACAGCTACATGCTCACAATGGGAATCCAAAATGCTTTCCCATAAATGGGAATTAAAAAATTAAAGCTTCACCAAATTTTGCATTTCCATTCCGGATTTCTGGTAAGTTTCCTGTTAAATGTGAACTCTCTTAGTATAGTGCACATATTTTAATTTTGTCGTTCTCCTTTTCATTCCTGTTCCCAGTTATTATGGCCTTAAGGCTGGTTCACAATAGCCTGAGAATGGTAATGGTAACAGTAACCAAATGGTAATGTGTTTTCTTGGTAACCGAAATGGAAGAAATATAGCATACGAGATTTTGTTTTACAATAGCCTGGTATCAAGAACAGGAATGCATACTGATGATCGTATCGATCACAAAGTGTAAAATCGATTTTGCACTTTAGGATTTCATTTGTTTTTAGCTGACCAATGATGTCTTTTTTTCATCTGCTTCCAATTCAGCCAACATAAAGCAGTTTAGCCAATGTCAAAATTCAATAGAGTAAACATTATCTAAATGCAGATTCATTACATTTCTGATTCTTCTAGCGGTACAAAGCCTTCATTCCTTTATTTAATGGCATACGTTAAAATTGCTTATTGTTAATTTCTACTGGTTTTTACTATTGTTTTTGAGACAATAACCAGTTTTGAGATGTATATAAACAAATACAGATGGCCGTCTCACTAGAAGAATCAATGCTCAATGGATGTATGTGTCAGGATCTGGAGTTAATATCACATATGCTAGAATTTCTTTCAGTTTCATGTTTCCGCTTGTGATTAGAGAGAGCATAGCAACTGTTTCATGTCATGACCACCTAGAATAATCTCTAGATATGGATCTAATATGCTGTGTCCAGGAACGAGAAAGATAAAATGCCAAGTGTTCTTTACTGTTCCCAGGGCCTGGGGAAGGTTCCTATCAATTGTGAATGCTCCAATTAAAATACATGTAAACAAACTTTGTCATTCTCATTCTGGTTATCATTCTCAGTTGTTGTGAACCAGCCTTCTATTGGTGGCTTATTTGATGAAAAGGTTTTATGAATGAGCATCAGTAATGAAAGCCACAACTCTTTTGCAAATTCTTTGCGTTTTGTTTTCAGTCTCCTCATAAAGAAGATGGGAAGGTGGAGCCATGGACATACATAAGCAAGTTCAAGAACCAGGTTGAGGAAGAACTACCAAAAGTCCCTGGACTCAAATATACCATTGTGAGGCCTGCAATTGTATATGGTCTGGGTGACAGGCATGGCTTAGGTAAATAGTACTTAAGCTTATGAAAACAAAAACAATTGTCAAGAATCATGTTTAAAATTTGATAGGATTTATTTTTTTTCTTGTGATAGTTTACATTCAGTTTGATGCCAAGATCAAGGAAGCTGGAAAAACGAATGGTAAGCAATTGAATTTAAAGCAGTGCTTAAGTGTAAAATTATTAAAATTCAAAGCACTTATTGAAAGTGAAGAGATGCACGTATTAAAACATGTGGAGAGTCACATGTTAAAACTTACTTCACTTAAGTCAGATGGTTAAAATCAAAAAATGTTTTTCGAAGATTTTTGTCTCCATCCTCAGCTGTTTGGTGACTGATGACTGGCTGACATCCCTCTTCTGATTCACCGTGACCTTGATGCTAGAGCAAACAGCTGTTGGAGACAAACATGTCCAAAAAGTATTTTGATTTTAACCATCTAACTCAAGTGAAGTAAGTTTTAACATGTGACTTTCCACATGTTTTAATATGCTTAAGTGTAGCTGTAGAAGTATGAACATTTATAATTTTGAGACCAGCAAAGTATGAAGAAAAATATTACCAAATTTTAAATTTCTAAATGAGTTTCATAAAAATGTCAAAAGTAAAATAAATCAGTTTTGAATTATATACATTAATTCCTAAACAATTTGGAACAAAGTTTCTGCCTTTTTTTTTAACTGGTGCTTAAGATTAAAGAGATAATAAACAATACGGAGTCAGTTACTTTTACTCTTATGCTAGTTATATTTTACTGGCGGTTACTAAACTGCAACTTGACATTTCTGACCCATTATGAATGCAATTCACTAAAATCTGGTGATATTTGTGTAGTTAGGTTCCATTCATGACTGGCAACTTCTCTTCAAATATGCACCTGTTACATGTATTGTGAAGATTAGTTATATTGTATGTAAATGCCCTTGTTATATAGCTCTAGGAGTTCAAACTTTAATGCCGACCATTTAGCCACTAATTATACAAATATGTAATTATTAGGTCTTACCTCCAGGTAAAGATATACATGCTGATACTAACACACAAGTTACAGTTGCATATGCAGATAATAGACACACATGCATGCATACACACAAAATCATATTTGTATTTAAGGTTGTAATGTTGATTGCTAAAACAACTAGATGGCATTTCTTATATCTAACAGAGTGCAAAATGGTAAAAAGATTGTGGGACACTAAATTTGCAACACTAACGTTACTTATAAGATTTGTGTGCATGAGTGTGTATAACATATATCAGAATATTTAAAAAAATGTAGGTAAACAAAATTGACACTGTTCTTCGTGTCTAATGAATTCCACAGTCACTGACTACTATTGTTTACTTGGTAGCTTTAGAAACAAAAAATTACCATAACCTTAATCATTAGCATTCACAAGTATGCGAAAACATTGGGATTAATTTAAAATACCTGAACTTCCCTCCAGAATGTATATTTGAAATAAGAGTTTAGAGGAAGTGATTCATTTGTCCACCATTTGCTTGTAGACAGGCTTCACACCTTAACCAGTTCTGGTGCACCCTGGCGAAGATCCCTGAATTGTTTCTAATTTCCTCATTTGCTAAGAAAA
Source organism: Deroplatys truncata (assembly GCA_030765065.1). Classification (NCBI taxonomy): domain Eukaryota; kingdom Metazoa; phylum Arthropoda; class Insecta; order Mantodea; family Mantidae; genus Deroplatys; species Deroplatys truncata. The sequence goes on from CM060985.1 coordinate 103,281,516, forward strand.
TGAGCTGCTGCAGCTCGTCTACAGTTTCTATTTCACCTCTGTACACATTGTTTTTCATCTCCCCCCAAAAATAAAAATCTAGGTGATTCAATTCCGGCAATCTGGTAGGCCAAGCCACAGGTCCAAATCCACCAATCCAACAGTTTGGGAAACTACTCTTTGTCAAGTGATGACGGACTGCAAGAGTGATGTGGGGTGGTCCACTGTCATGAAGGAACCTTATCTCCAATGGGATGTCCTCCAACAGGTTAGGCAATTGGTACTTCAAAAACTGCCGGTACCCTACACCAGTAAAACGTTGTGGAAGGACGAATGGTCCAATAAGATATCTCCAATTATGTCGGCCCAAACGTTAGTTGAAAATCTATGCTGAAAATTCCGCTGTTGTATAGTCCTCGGCTGCCCATGTGTGTGTGTTTGTTTATTTGTTTGTTGTGAAAGTTCATAATACCACTTTGAGTGAAACAGGTCTTGCCCATCACCAACACATTTGTTATAAAATCTGGATTTTGTGCAACTGATGAAGCAGCCACTTGGAAAATGCAACATGTGGATGAAAGTCATTTGGTGATAAACATTGTACTCACTGTTCTTTAAAAGTTCTAAGTACAGTGCAGTGCTACACCCCCACTGTGCAAGCGATTATGTGACTGCTGCAATCAGGATTTTCATCAACCAAATTTAACACTTTCTCTTCCGTGTTGATAATTTTATCAGGTCGTTGTCACCCTCGATATGACAACTCGAAATTACACTACCTGTATCATGGACCCACTGGCAAATGGCAATAAATGTGTCTGCACTTGGCACAATCCTGTTAGGAAATCTTTCAACATAGAGCCATTGAGCAGATCGAGAGTTGCACTGCGTTTCTCTGTAAATGAAGATCATGTCCAGATATTCAGATGTTGAAAATTGCAGCATAGTATGTGTAGTTCTGTAACAAGATTTTTTGTCCTTTTTTTTTTTAATACATGCCTCTTGATACGGTAATTTGTATCACAAATTACTCAAATGTAAATAACGATTGTAATATGAATATGTATTTTTATGTAACATTGATTTCAGATGTTTATTAATTGTAATTATTGTTGGTAAATAATAATATACGGCTTTACTGAAACTGTCAACAATAACGCAATAATGCAGCAAGGGGGTGAGTTGTTTATCATTGCCGGGAACCAGGAAGTTACGTAATGTTTCGCGCCTTTTCGGTAGAAGCTTCTGGAATGTTTTCTCCCTAAAGCAATATGTATTAGTGGTTTTCATTGGATAGTAAAATAGACGCTAATGTTGGCGCGTTTTATTAGCCAATGGCAGTTCATTTATAATCTTTAGGCATGTCGAGGAGTGGGAGTATATAAGCCAGGTCTGAGATAGAGCGTCTCCCAGTTCAACAGAATTCTCCGTACTCTCCACGTCGGTCTCTCAGTTCATTTATTTCGTCAAGTTACGCGCAGCAGAATTACAAGAATCTAAATTATTATAAAGTTAATTCTACACAAAATTGAAGTATGCGAGTTAAAAGTGATAAATAAGAAGGTATTACAAACAGTTTCAGTTTGGCGAGTATCTAGATTAATTTGTAAAAGTGTTTGTGAATGTGTTCGGCAATAAAAGTTATAAAACCAATTTCTTCGTCAGTATAATTTCTGGATAAAAGATTCCTTTCTGATTCATACCCTGCAAGAGATACAAGTTCTACCAAGATAAGATGATAGCTAGCCGGAGGACAATATACAAAACTTTAAATTCTTTCGGAAACTAATTGATACAAATTGCTACGCCAGAGGGAGCTACGAACCAAACAAAGAATGACGTCACAAGAAGGCTTCAACACACGTGATGTAAACAACATTACGTAAAGCAGCAACCGTCGCATATTGGCTTCCAAACGCGGAGCTACAATTAATGATCTACAATACGTATAAAACATTAATACCGCACCATATCATAAACACAAATTACGTAAGCAACATCTACCATCGCAGCATATTGGCTCCCATACGTGGGGCAGTTAAAGTTATGTAAACAAACATTTATTTGCAACATACAATATACAACATTAATACCGCACCACTCTTAACTTGTGGCTTTGGCATTAAGACAATTGCATGTGATTAAGTAAACATTCCCTGCAATCTACACCGATATCTGAAGAAAGTAAACGCAGCTGATGCAATGTTGCCAGTTCTAACAGAATTAAGGAGGTAACAAATTATGGACTTTTTAAATTTAATTTACACAAAAACCGTTCAATCTATGAAATACTCCAAAGGAAAAACTTGTTTATTAAATTTTCTATGAATATGGTCATAAATTAAGAACCTTTAATCAACAGGAACCCAGCAAGGTGATGATAAATTTTTTGGATAAAGGCATTTAATTACAAAGAAGTGTTGGAGGTTTTTGTTCATCTACATCCACTTCCCCACCTCCCCCAGTCTGCAGGACCATTTCACTTCCATCCTGTATAGCCAACTAAAGGGTCTTCACCACTTTTGAGCAGGTTATTCAAGTAGTTAGCACAGAAAGGAGTGTACAGAACTAAGGTCATTTGTCTGGCATAAACTAACATGCAAATAGCCATAAAGTTTAAAAATGCCCCTAAAGCCATGCTCTAGGGGTGGGATATGGCATCAGGTGAATTCTTTTATTAATGCAGATCTACCAACAAATGTATTACAGTAATTTAGTAAGTGGAGCAATATGAGTACTTAAAGCTCATTAATTTTCCATAATTTAATTACTTGCTTCATTGTGTGCAAGTTCCAGTTTTATTAAATTTAACCTTATGTTTTGTTTATGTTGCAGCTCCCCGATTGGTTATTGGTGCTGTCTACAAACATCTTGGTGAAATGATGAAACTCATGTGGGACAAAGACCTCAAGATGAACACAGTGCATGTAGTGGATTTGTGTCGTGCTATTTGGCATCTGGCCTTGAGGGATGACACAATTGGTGAAATTTATAATGTGGTGGATAAAGGGGATACAACACAGGGAACAATCAGCAACATAGTATCAGAGATATTCAACATTAATCATGACTATTGGGGAAATGTACTTTCTTCATTTTGCAAGGTTTGTATAACTTTTAAACATCTTAACATTAATTTTCTTTCTCATTACTTTTATTATTTCTGAATGTTAGATATTGGCTTGACACACTATTTGTTTTTGAATATTTACTTCACTAAGGCAACTAACATACAGTCAAACCTTAATCTATCGTTCCTAGAACTATAATTTTTCTGCATTCATCATTCATTTCATGCAGCCCCAGTCTGTTTACATTCTAGCTTATGTAAATAAAACTCCTCTACATCCTTCCTTGAAGTGTCATTTCCCCCCCCCCCCCCCGCCCACCCCACATTATTCGTTAAAAATTACAATCCCAAACCAGTTCTATCCTCAAAACAATTGTTTTTGAGCTAAAATAGTTGAAGTTGCTATTTTAATTTGCAAGTAATTGCCAATACTTTTGGAGCTGTCTATACCAGCTGGAGTAGAGTTCAGTTAGCAATGTTCATGCTGGTTTGGTTATGGTGGGGATAGATGAAGTGTGCAACGAGGTAAGAAAAATAGCATGTGTTTATGATGAGTACGAGGGGAAAAATGATGCAACAGCTGAAGTAGTGCTGAATTTTACTGAAGCTGCGAGAGTGTATGAAACTACGGACATCTATGCTCATTACAGTGACAGAAGTGAGCAACAGAATTAGTTGAACATGGAAAGTTTGTGAGAAAAAAGCAGCTAAGAAGCAAATGTCAATTTAAAACTCTTTTGAAAGAAAATTGAGTAAACTTAACAAACAGGTAAAATGGTAACATGTAAAAACTGATGGAAAATGCAGTTTTTGCGTATATTTTGGCTTTATTTATTTTTGTACATGATTTGTGCATTTCCTGTTGGAGAAAATGCTCCAGATGGAAAATGTGCATAAGCAAAATAGAAAGTGCATACAAGGACAGCAGGAATGTAAAGAGGAAATGTGTGTGTGAAGGAAATTTTCTAGAGCTTGAGATGGCTCGACTTCAGTCATGTTTAAAGTTGAAGGAACGAGTTTTAACTGTCACGCTAATTCCACTTGAATAAGATGAGGATTTCTGTCTACTTCTTGAAGTATTTTAATGTTGTTTATATTAGTTAATGATTTGACAACTTGTTTCTCCTCCATTACTGCAATATGACACAACACAATTTCTTATGGCTTCTTCGGTAACATGTAAATATGTATGCTATGGTCAATTCGATACTAATGCTTCTCACCCATCGCAGTGTTCAACTTGCATTCTTTTTGACCAACAAGTAGTGGAGGACACTGTCAAGGTTGTGCTACCTGCTAGCCAAAATCTTTACCCACTCCATGGCCAAGAACAAGTGTATTATCTTTGAAAAGGTCCACATTCCACAAGGGTTGGAGAAAATGCTGTCATATTAAACAAAAGTTGCAAAATTTCCAATTTGACAAATGAGGTATTTTTACATTAAGTTAATGCGATAATAATCGGATCTAAAATTTACGACATGATAATAAAATGCATGAGGGTCATGCATGCAAAATGTTATGTATGAATAATTTAAAGTTTCCTGAGTGCATATGCAGAATTTCTGTTACCTCCGACAGATAGCGTATATGCAGCAATGTTTCAAAATGGTGTCTGTAAGTGATGTACATTACAAGCAATGTGACATCATTGAATTTTTCACTGCAGAGAAGCTATGGGGAATATTCACAAATATTTGTGGAAGTCTATGGAGCATCTGCAGCCATCAGAAGCACAGTTGGTCACTGGGCACACAGGGTGAGGCCATTGGAAGGCGGCTCAGCAGAGCTTCAAGAGCTCCATCCATGGCTGTCGCACCAGGCAGCGTGCTGATGTTGATTTGCGAGGATTGATGCATTACGACGCAGCAGTTGGCACTGAAGCTGTCAGTCAACAAAGGAAGTGTGGATGCAATTATCTGGGCTCTTGATTACTTAAAAGTGTGTGCAAGATGGCTCCGCACTGTCCTACGGTAGAGCACAAATCTCGCAGAAAAAACATTTTTTCTGAGTTGCAGCGTTTTGAAGCTGAGGAGGCGGCCTTCATGTTCCAGATTGTGACAGGTGATGAAACCTGGATTTACCATTTTGATTCTGAAACAAAACTACAATTGATGGAATGGTGTCCTGACTCTCCACAGAAGAAAAAATTCAAAGCTACTGCTTCATGTGTTTTGATCTGCGTTTTGATCACAATGTGAGGGTGTGATTCTCATTGATGTGATGCCAAGAGGCAGTTAATTCAGAAGCATATGTCAACACATTAACTAAACTCAAGAAGCACTTCCAGCAACTTTGGCGCCATAACAACCCAGGAAATGGTTTGATTCAACACGAATCTCGGCCTCACACAAGTTTGAGGACTTGAGAACACATCATGAAACAGGATTGGGCAATGTTACTCCATCCACCCTACTACCCTGACCTAGCTCTCTTGGACTTCCACTTATTTGTGATGCCTTTGTGACCAGAACAAGGTACCAACAGGGCATACACACCCTTTTGTCTCGCTGGAGGAAGGCCATAGAACTAGGAGATTACTTGGAAAAATAGAGTGTGTAAATAAAACATCATTCTTTCATGCGTGTAATTCTCATTGTGTGGAATAAATAATTGTTGAAGAAAAAGAATGTGGGGCATTACTTTCTGGATGACCCTCGTACTAATGAGCAACATGTTAATAAGGTTTCACAGTTATAAGAAATTACAAGTTCATTTTTTAAAAATCCTATTATTCTCTTGTAGAAATGCTGTATAAACAGCTATGTATTGCTGTTTTCTTTTCTTTTTCTTAGGATTTGTTTTCAGAATTAGTCTATGCTAAGCAAAAATTTCACTCATAAATTTTGTCTTTTGCAGTGACTTACAGCACCTAAATTACTAGTATGAAATAAGTATTTTAATTTGTATTTTTATATCAATGTAAGGTATTCCTGTGATAATTAAAGTATTTCTTTATTATATCTCTTTTTGTGTATAATGGTGAACAATTGCAAAAAAGCTACTGAAGTGCAAAATTTCATTTTTGCATGGTTTTTAGTTTGAAAACAATTAATTAATTTTTTGTTTTAAGTTCCATTTATACCTGCCTTGATAGAGTATAAAACAAAAAAAGTTGTATTTATATTTGATTGGTTCTTTTCACAGACGGACATGGCTACATTAGTGGATGAAGTAAACGACAAACATATGGGACCTTGGGCAGAAGCATGTGCTGCTAGTGGTGTGGAGAACACTCCTTTAACACCATATATAGACCAAGAACTTTTGTACAAGAAGCATTTGTATCTAGAACCTAGCAAGTTAGAGTCTACGGGTTTCACCTGGGTGGTGCCTCATATTACGCGAAAACATCTGCAAGAGGTATGCTTACTATATTCTTAAATGTTTAAAATAATAATAGTTGTAATCCAAGTTTTTGTTTTTAGTCTACATAAAGGTAGGAAAAAATTAATGTAACTATTACTTTGAGAAGATTCCGAGAGTGGAACCCTTAGAAAAAATAACCATATTTCCAGTTCTACTATTCCAAAATAAACAGTCCTTCAATTTTGCTTTATTGCAATTATCAAGCATTTTTATAGCTGGTTTCAAAAGTAACATTCATCTTAAAGAGTATGTTCTGTTAAAGTATCAATTACAAGTATATAGGTGATGTCAGACCTTGGAACCATGTTCCAGTAGAACCTTGTGGCACATTAGTTTAACGAGTTCTTGCAAAGCACATGCAAAAGCAATTACCCAAGATACTATTTTGGAACATTGATCATTAGAATCATGGAAACTGATTCGATCGTTATGGTGACTACAAATGAGCATGAAATCCTTTAACAATTGAGCAGTAATTATAATAATTACTTAGATGTAATGCATATGTATTTATGTTAAAGTTGTTACCTGTATGTTACAAATTTGCTTGATATGAAAGAACCCAAGTCAGACAAGTAATAATGGATAAAGATTACCTTACTGTTACAGTTAAGTATAAAAGTAAATAATTGTGGACATACAGGGTTATTCATAAGTCAGTGTCACATTTGGAGAACATCTTGTGCGTGCTGTATGAGACCCGCGAGTCCAAATCATGTACGTATGGAAACAGAAACTCTCCAAGTTTGTGTCACGTGAAGCGCGCATGTTGTGGTGATGTGGTTGGGCGCTAGGCAGCAGGAGTGTATAAAATGGCATTTGCAGGTAACGAGAGAGCATTTTGCATGATACAATTTGCGAAAACAGAGGTTTCTGTGACTGTTTAGCGGCAATTTCACACTAGTTTTCACAAGGATGCGCCAGATCGTAGGACCATCAAGAGCTAGTATGAAACGTTCAAGCGCACTGGTTGCCTGTGTCCACCCAAACAACCCGGAAGGCCGGGACCATCAGATGCCACTGTTGCAGGTGTTCGTGAGCTGTTCGCGTGCAGCCCTCAGAAATCATGCAAATCTGCAGCTGGGAATGTCTCAGTGGACTGTGTGGCGGATTCCTCACAAGCAACTGAAGGTGAAACTGTACAAACTGGAATTCCTGCAGGCGCTTACAGATGGTGACAAGGAGGTTCGCACACAATTTGCCATCAACATGCAGGGTGCAATGTCAGATGATGATGATGATAATGGTGACAGATTTGTCTTCAGCGATTCAGCAATGTTTCACTTGTCAAGGAAAGGGAACCGTTACAATGTTCACATTTGGGGAACCCAACACCTACATGTGACAGTCGAGCATGTGCATGACTCCCCAAAGATCAACGTGTTCTGCACCATGTCAAAGGACAAGGTTTACAGGCCCTTTTTCTTCGCTGAATCCACAGTGACTGGCATCACTTATCTGGACATGTTAGAACAATGGCTTATGCCGCAACTGACAGACAGAGGTGACATCGTTTTCCAACAGGACAGGGCCCCACCCCACTTCCATCAACTTGTGTGCGCGTACCGGAACCAGAACTTACTGTGACGTTGAATTGCATGAAATTCTGACAATGGCATCGCATTGTGTCAGTGGCCACCCCGATCCCCGGACTTAACACCATGTGATTTCTTTCTCTGGGGATATATGAAGGATAGGGTGTTCATTCCACCACTTCCAGCTGACTTGAAGGACCTCCAAGATCGCATTATAGAAGCGATAGCAACGATCGACCATGACATGCTGGTGGGGGTGTGGGCGGAATTGGACTACCGCCTGGATGTCTCCCATGTAATCAGAGGCGCACACATTGAACACTTGTAAGGTATACCAAACAAACTTTGAGAGATTGCCTTTCTTTTGGTGTTTCATTCACACTGACATGTCAAGTACTTATTTCACAACAAACTTCCAAAATGTGACATTGACTTTTGAATAACCCTGTATATATGAACATCACGAGTTGAATTTATGACGTGCTTGCTTCACTTACTCTTATTATACAGGACATGTTTCGGAGGCCTTCACTTCCATCATGAGCTGTAGGTCGATAGGTGGCGCTGGTATCGTCTTCATTCTGTTCTCAGATAGATGGTGTGATGAATTTGGTATAGATGTCTGGAGGCTGGATATTAAAGTTCGTAACTCTGTGTTTGTATATGAAAATCTTCTCCCATGTGGCGAGTTCTGGAGGATGATTTACTTCTTTTAACAATTTGGAGTTTTTGTGTATTTTGTGATTGGTTTCCCAAAAGTGTGCTGCAACCACTGAAAGTGCAACTTGTAAACATGATAGGTTCAATAGTCTAGACATGCATAGCAAACAAACTAATAAACAGCACTGAGGCTGACATAAGGACTGATTAAGCTTGCTATCAGGGACTGGTTGCTCAGAGAACATGAGAAATACTGAAGCTCATTTGTAGGTTTCAGGCACTTGAAAGCTCTCATACGAAGATTTGACAGAAGCAGGTTGCGAGAATTGCTAAAATAAAGTAGGGAAAAACTCATGGGCAATGGGTCTCTTTACTGGACACTGTCCCCTTAAAGGGCACCTTTACAGAATGGAACAGCAAATGTATATGGTGTCAATGGGTAGATGAGACAGCTGTCCATATATTGTGCAAGTACCTAGCTCCTGTTCACCAAAGAGCTTTAATTTTTGGGAGTCAGTTTCCAAAATTGGAGTAGTAGCTTTCAGCCATCACGATCCAGAGTCTAATTCAATAATTCAATTCATTATGAACATCAGACTTCTGGAGCGATGATAATAAGACTGGGGATGTGCAGAGATTTGCAAAGGTCACAGTGCAGGGCAATGTTGACCCCTTATCATACTCAACTTACACTAATTTTTCTGTATGGATTATTTTCAGCAGTCTTAGGAAAGTGATAAATTTCTAAAAAATAAGGATAGCTTTGACCTTTGTATACAGTGTTATGTAGCCTCGTCTTATTGCTTCCTAAACCGCAGGCTTCTGACTGGAGAAAATAATTCACATATCAACACATTTACTTGAATTTTTATTTGGGTATTTATCCCATGGTATGGTATAAATTTGACATCACTTTTACATGATTGTGTATTTTATTGGCTTCATGGAGTATGGACACATGCATTGGAAATGAATTTCCAGTTCTTAAAATTTTTTCAAGTCTAAATATATGCATCTTTCCCATACTAATTCTATTCTGAAACTGTTTCAGATTGTTGAAGATTACGCAGACATGAATCTTTTTCCACGTGCCCTGGTGTTGTGATGGCATAATGGAAGCCTTAGAGGGACTACGGAGCTTTATAAAACATTGGCCTACTGCAGTACTTTAAATATACCTGCCTGTGATGAAATTTGACTATGAACTGTGCTATACCAGGTGATACACAGACTAAAATAAATTTGTTTTGTAGCGTTACCAAATATTAGGTATTATTAGTTTAAGCAAGGACTGAAAGTGAAGAGAAAAACACTTTAAAATGAATAAATGGGATAAAATACCTGGTTGTAGGTGAAGCAAGTATATTACATATAAGGCTGTTCTTTTGCTTGGAAGAATGGTTAAGCTTGGCTGATGTATGTGTCATATAACAATATCTGTAAATTTTGCTGATTTGATTTGTATGCTGTTTGAACAGCAATAAAAGCAGCCATATATTTGATATTGCATAAAGGAGAAGCAGTTGCAAAATATGCATATTCATCCAGTAAATATCCAGATTGAATCATTTTGTAAAAACTATCTTTTCTGGAGTATCAAAAGTTAGGTTCATTAAGCTTTAGAATTGCTTTTAGTAACTCAATTTTTGCTTTAATGCTGCATTACAGTACAAATAAACAGAGAAAGCTGCAAATGGCTGTTCACTGTTACAGGGAGATTGTAACTCTCTGGTCTCAAAGATGTAGATGCAGACAAAGAATGCAGATAATGTCTAGTCTCTAGAATTCTTAAAAGTGGGTCATACCAATTGAGAAGTATGTTAAATTTCTGCGATTATCTTCAAACTAATTTTCCTAAACTTATCCTTTTTCTCTAACACTATCAAAGCTACAAAACAGAAACTTTATAAATTTAACCAAGATTATGTGTTAAATGCATTAAGGTGAATTATATTTTTGAGTCAAATAAATTTTAAACTATTGAGCAGATTAAATCTCATAAAAATTTGTCAATTTTCTTCAGAAAGAAAATTCAAGTTCATTGGCATGAAATAGAATGTTGTAATGGGCAATAAAAATCCCAACTCTCTGCTTTAAATGCTTTCTAAGAAGTTACCAAAAATGTCAATATGTTTGCCCTTTTCCTCTCAATATTTTTCAGAAATTAAGTTAATCCGGGTACTTACTGGATGAACTCAAGGGTATTTATGGTAGTATTTGTATCACTTCTTTTCTTTGAAAGGCATTTTGAATGCCATGTGATATTTGACACTGAAAATATTCTCATATATTTCTGTTTTCTGCTCATGTGCTTCATAATGCATTTTTCTCCCATTAATAGGATGTATCTATTGTAGAATGCATTTTTGTGTAAGAGTGACTCAAGTTATTACACATTCCATAAGCCTTTTTGAAGAAAGTATATACATAATACATTAGATTTAGTTTATTTATGTATTTCTGTAGGAAAAATGCTGAAGAAATTGACAGTTGTATGGTGCTTTTGTTAAGGTGTTTTAGAATGATAATATTACTTTGTGTTAAAGTAGTGAATAGAAAGTATAGCATTTGATACTTTTAAGAAAATATTGATAGAGAAAGGGTTTTAAGCAGTTTAATATCATTACTTATTTTTGACCTGTTAAATCATGACAGTTATTGGCATTGTTTACAGTGAATATGGAAGTGAAAAGTGTGCTGACATGGGTGTTGAGCACAGGATTGTCACAGCATGATGCTTTGATCTTGTTAGACTGTAAAACATCGCCTTACATTTGCTTATTAAAAAAATGCAGCATTTTGGGAAATCAGTCATATGAGGAATGGTTTAAGTTCAAAGCTTTCAGCAGCTGTAGTTGCTATGCCATGTTTAGAATATGTATATAGAAAAGAAAACGTAAAGTTGGTTTTGCCCATTCAGTTACCATTTTTCTTATAATTGACTAGCGCTGTATTCATCCATTTACAATTCAACCATCTCAGTGCATACATTCCACTTTAAAAATGATATTGTGTTTAATTTGTATATTAACTCAGACCACAACACAGTCCCACCTTTACATGTTTTGGTTTCCTGCAAAGAATGTTGAAATGAGAGAAAATGCTTTTTTAGTTATGGGACATTCACATAAACACACTAAAAAAGGTGTACATTATGTATACTGCTACAAGAAAGTTTATTAAGGTTGGTTCACAGCAACCAAGAACCGTAACCAGAACGAGAATGACAGAGTTGAAATATATATATTTTAATGGGAGCATTCACAATGCACGGAAGCTTTCCTGGGCCCCAAGCACAGGAAAGAAGACTTGGCCAAGTTTTAACTTCCTTGTTCTCATTCCCGCGCTCTGCATATTAGATCATATTGTGCAAATTAGACTTTTCACTGTACAGATTTTCTAGGCGACAGTAACATAAAACAGCCACTAGTGCTCTCTCTAGTTGCAAGCCGAAAATATGAAACTGGAAGAAATTCTAGCATATATGCATCTAGTGATGGGATGAAGCACTATTTCTTGATAGTTGATACTCACTTAATAAAAAAAAAACTGTAAAGGCGATAGCTTGTTTACTGAATCAGATTTTTATTAGTAGCTTTCTGTGTATAAACACATGTAACCAATTTTGTGGTTTATGCAATTCCAGAATTGTTCCTGTTTGACATTCTCCAATTGGGAGTAATTTTTTTTAACTTGATGCCACAGGTTCTAATATTGTAACACCCCTACTGGGGGTGGTTACCCTGCAGTAGTTGGTTACACTAGGGGGGATGATAGCTCAGAGGTAGGATGCGTCGGTACTGGGGTGGTAGGTAGGCTGGGGTGGCGTTCCAGAATAGGGATATTTAATTAATGCACAGGGGATGCATTGACCCAATAAATTGCATTATTGTTCTAGTGGTAGTACATTGGGCCCTTAGTCGGGCCACTCAGACTGGGTGAGGCTCGAGAAAGCACAGCAGATCTTAGAGTAGATACATCCTTACCTGTTCGACTGGTGTTGCGATGGCAACTTGTGTATGGTAAGCGGATTGTCGATGATACAATTCACCCTCTTCACAATTGCAACTGATTCTGATGACGATTCCGACCCTATTCCACCCACAGCGAGGAGCCAGACCCCCATAGTATAAATATATACAGAAGCGCTGACTCCACATTCCTTAGCGTGCCCGTGTTGAAGTAACTTCATTTCGACACTTTCTGCTTGGTTACCTCATCTGATGTAATCCTCGGCGCTCAACCTGGTCCGCTACAATATATCCCTTACTGTTAGTTAAGGCTAATAATAATAATAATAATAATAATAATAATAATAATAATAATAATAATAATAATAATAATAATAATAATAATAATAATAATAATAATAGTAACTTTGCCTCCCTTTTTATGTAGCTATATTGTGCTGAAAACTTTCTTTTAAAGGAGTTTCTATCTATATTATGTAAATTAGTCATACAGTATACCTGTAAGCTACGCTGTTGACCTGAGTGTGACTTGCGTAAACACAAACTAACTTAGGGAAGTTGTATTATCTCACATCTTATGTTCTGATTTGTTTCTGCTGGATTCAGCTCACTGGAGTAGGTAAATTTAATAGCTGAGAGTGAGTCACCAAGCCAGGCTGTTGCAGAAATGTGATTTAGTGCATCAGCTGATTATCAGCTAAATCAGCTGATGCACTAAGGTATGCCTTAATGCTACATGTTACAGGAATACCTCTACTCATTCCTCCATTGTTTTCATTTAGAAGAGTTACTGGCTCCCTCTCCTCCCTGTTACTATCTCCCTCTCTCAATTCCTCTCTCCCTCCCCTTTCTCCCTCTTCCTCTCTCTTTAAAATACTTTTTCAGACATTAGAGTAACTCATTGTATGTGTTAGTAACAACAATTCATCCAAAATCTAAACTATAAGAAAACTTTTGGTTACATAAATAAAATTTATAAATAAATGTATAGATTTATTTATACATAAATAAACAGATCAAATTACATTAAAAAGTTCTTAAAAAGTAATATTCTTATATTGCCATGTCACCTTTTTTATCAAAGCAATATCAACATTGCAGTTTTAGGGAAATCTGCACACTTTTTACTTCTGTTGACTCTGTTACAAATTTATTATAAATGTGTTGGCTGACCAGCTAGAGCAAATAAACAGAAATAGAAAATATGGACATAAACTAATCTAAATTGTGTGACTTGCGCATTACTTCATTAGTCATTATAGTTCCTAGTTTACATTTTCTCATTTTCATCATGCTGCTGCTTCAAAGTATTTGTATTCCAAAGATTTAAACATTTATAACCAAATAATTGCACTGTTTCATGGTTACATAATTTTGCTTCTGTGTTTGTATGAAAAAACAAAAATAAAGCAGGAAATGCAATGTGTCTGTGGATATAAAATGCATTTAAGACAATCATTGTTAAATATTTTTTCTTCTAAACTGCCTTCATGCAGATTACTTCTTTTTGGCAGCATAGAATTGCACTTGTATAACAATTACAAAAATAACTTTCTTTAATTTCTGTATGCTGAGAACACACATGTTATTAAAGAAATGACAGTTTTTGCTCAAAAGTTGAGTTTGAATACTAAGAAATGAGATATTAAAATAATTAAATAACTGAGATTACAATATGAAGATGTACAAAGAAGGATTCTTTTTCCTTTTCCTGCAGATTACAGTAGTATCTGGATTATTTGGAATTCACTAAAACTTTTTTATATTAGTTATCACAGGATATGGAAGCATTAGAGCAGTGGTTTTCAATTTTTTGTTGGTTCTTATCTATGGCAAACACTTTTGTATCGAGTTCCTCTAGCACATGCATTATTAGGAGCGGCACTGTTATAAGTGACTCAAGTTTTCATGCACATTAAAAAGAAATTAACAGGAAACTTCTCTAAAATTGCATTTTTCTTCAGTTCTATCTTGAATAAAAATTCAATGATAGAAGTTTCCAGTTTACCTTTTTCATTGAATACTGATACAGTTAGCCGAGGTCGTTAAGACACAGATTTGTGAATGGGAGTTCTGCAGTTCAATCCTCCCTTACTGAGGTTTTTCAGTTTTTTTCTTCTGTCCTCATAACTGAAAAATCTCCAATTTATCATTTCATTTCATGAATTGTGTGTGTCCACCGCTTGTGGTGTTGTATGTGGTAAGAATGAGCATTAAACTCTACTTACTTCTATCTTGAATTGAGCTTATGTATACATATGCACGCTGAGGCAATAGTGGGAGCCATTTTCACTAAGTTGGGATGGGATCTTAAGAGCTGATTGAACTATTTTTGAGCCACTTGTCTAGATATTCCAAGAGTTGGTTCTTTCTGAGCAGTGCTAGTGTTGGAATGGCCTATTGGCAGCATTGTGGTTTACAAGCAATGTTCAAGAATGGTTCAATAGATGGATGAGGAGTTACACTTGATAGAAATGTGCAAGACATGTAAATTTGTGGGACTGAATAGGTACCTTGTTTCAAAAAGTTAAAACAAAAAATTTAATTAATACGGAAACAATACAAACTTAACTGTCTTGTTTTGGGATAGATGAGCTACAATATGTATTCTCTTTTGAAATTTTGTTTCTCTTCTGCTGAGTAAATTCTCAAAATGAGTATGTAAAATTCTCATTACAATTTTGTTATTTTCAGTAATATAACCAGTGTCACTGCCAAGATAGTATTCATAGAGTTTAGTCAGCCATGCTGAGGTTTTCTTTCTTTCTTTGTTCAAACTAAACATTGTCAAGGCTTTAAGACTTATTGCAACCACAGCTGAGACATAATGGTGAAAGATAATTTGCATGAATGTTGCTCAGCTTCCCATTACTTTTTGGAAGGCTAAATCTTCCTTGCCAGCAGTTATGGTAAAGCTGAGCTCATATAACGGTATGCTCTTAAATCCTTTGTTTCAAATATAAACCAATAAATCCCCCAAAATAAATGTTTATCTCTTTTTGTTCGTTCTGAGAGTAAATCTTGTCAGAAATTATTGTAATTACTTTTATGAGCAATATCACAAAATCTTGGTAGTTCTTGTGTTACTTCGCAAATGTTGTGGCGCATCTATTGAGAACCACTGACCATGGCTTCTTAAGTGCTGAATTTGCTTGCAGAGATAAAGTTTGTCGTGATTTCTTCATTGTGTATGAGGTTGTATCTTTTAATTGAAATTTGAATATGGATTTGGTTTTCGAAATGACGTCGCAGAATGTTCATGAATTAGGATCTTAAATTCAAAAAGGTAAAGTTTTCAATCATATCCTTTGAAAATATACCAAGTTTCCACATATGATGAAAACTGTTCCAGAATCTACAACATTTTTAGATGTAACTAAAGGTAAATTTAATATGTTCACATTGTGTCCATTTTATCCATTATTCATGGGAGCAAAGCAATGCTGCATCAGTTGTCTCTACAGCTTAGGCAGATAAGCTAGAAGTGCTGTGGGAATTATAGACTTTTGATCCCATTACCATATAATTATCCATGTGTGAGGATAGTAGCAGATTTATGAAGGGCTCTTTGTATAGCAAATTGGCATTTAAAACCACATCATAAAAAATGCAGACAATTCTCCTCTAACTCTGATGGTATTTTGTTTCAGTGAATGAAAACAGAAGCATTGAAAAATGCTTACACTCTAGTCATATTGGAGACTGAGTATTTTGCAGACATTTATTGTTTTCATATCAGTGTGATTGCAGCAAGCATATCTGAAACAATTTCCCAGAACTATATATGACAGTTCTGAACAATATTATGTAATTTTTCTCTAAATTTGAATTCAGAAACTAAAAGTCCTCTGGAGCTTCCAAGTATTTATTTCATTATATTTTTGCCTTATGGGGAATAATTGAGATTCTACTGTAATAAAATGCAGGATACATAATATTTATGAAAAAATGGCCTAATGAAAGTTTGAGTGAAATACAATTGGTGCATTAAAGTAAACTCTTAAATATGTTTAAATATAATTCTAGTGAAATCAACAAATGTTTGTGAGTGCTAAAATTGTTTGTCTAGCCTCTGGCAGATCCAAACATTGTGGTGTTAAAATAATTTTTCCCCTCTTCTTAAATAGTAATCTCTCATACTTAAGAGCTCAAAGATTAACTTTAAACATTTGTGAATTTTATTTTATTAATAATGAAAATTTGTTAAGTCATAGCAGTGATAATGGCTCAAAAACGTGCTTAGATGCATTTTTGCTTTAGTGCTTTTTTCCTTCCTTTGCCTTCATTTTTGTTTTAACATGGAATGGAAACTAGTAGATTTTGAGGTTGATGAATTGTTTAGCAATAGGTACTTGAAATGCTTGTATCACATAATGAGCTTGAATCTTATTAGATTAATATTGATTTAAAAACTAACCTTGTATGAGTAGTTCAGCTCAAACATAAAATTGGTACTTGAGTAAGATTATGTGCAGTTGTGTGCAAAAAATCGTGCTGATACAGGAATAAGGTACCTTTGGTACCAAAATGTTATATGACCTCCCTCCTCTTCTACTATTATCTTTCTCTCCTTGTACCTTTCAAACAATTGAAGTCAGGTAAAGTGTTTCATTCAGGGAAGCAACTTACATTTTCACATCTGCTCCTTTAAGGTCATGCCACCATTTCAGTTCAGACTAATTACTTAAATCCAGCTACAGCAAATTCACTTCATTTCTTTTTATGTCCACAATATTCTTGGGTATGTTCATTTGTCAAGATGTACTACACAGCAAAGAGACCAGGCATATTGACCTTGATTGTCAGAGCACTGCATTTGTGTGGTATCTGTTTACTAGAACGTGAAATACTAGTAACACAGGGTACAGCAACTTATAGAACACAAATGGAACACTCTAGAGCTGGATGTATCTATGTATGGAAGTGTACATGATTACACAAGTACATAATAGGAAAAGTAACATCAATTATGGTTAATGCATTACATATCTAGGTAATTATTTATTGTAATAAACTACATGTTATCTTCTGCAACTTCCATGATAGAAAAAAAAAAGAAAAGAAACTACATTAGACACTGCATTCAGTTTTCTTATTAAACAACGGCTTCTGTTGCTATAGATAGAGCATGATAATATAACTCATTTTTTGGAGTGCAATCAGTCTGTACACCTGGAATAATTTCTATTGGTAAAAGCATAACCTCAAGCATTTCATCAACAGTGTGTGTTGAACTGCCACTGAAAGATGCCCCACTATCACTGCTATCTATTTCTTTAGAAATTATCAACCTCCCAACTTCTTGTTCCAATAATCATCAGCAATTATTTTACTCTCCTCATTTGCAAAACTCTTGTAATATTATATAGGGTGGAGCATTTAAGTTGAGTAATATTATATAGAGTGGAGCATTTAAGTTGAGACAGTACAATAACTCCAAAACTAAGAGTTGTAGAAAGAAATGTCTTTGATTAAAGTTGCTTAATATCGCGGGAAAAAAATAAATACTATTAGTCGTGTTTTGTTTGGAGAACGTAATGATCGTCATTTTAGGGTCAATTTAATATTTTTAAATGGGAACTTACAATTAGCATCAATCTAAATTGACCCTAAAATGACCATCACAGCTTCCTTCAAATAAAATACGACTAATGATATTTACTTTTTCCCATAACATCAAGCAACTTTTATTCAAGACATTTCTTTTCACAACGCTTAGTTTTGGAGATATTGTACAGTCTCAACTTAAATGGTTCACCCTGTATATCATTTGTCACACATGGCAATGAATAATGCTTTGTCTTCATTATGACATGATTGCAACTATTGCAACTAACATGCTCTTCTCCGATGTGTGAATGATACAAACATAGCAGCTATTGGCATATTTTCCAATACGTCTGTTCACTTTGTCGAGTAGTACCTCAGATCATTCAATTCTAGAAGCTTGAGGTTTGGATGAAGTCAAATGTTGGTAGACAATTGCAATCATAGTGAGAATCAGCAAGAGTTTTTGCACATAGCTGTAATGTGTAATATTTAAATGGCAATTTTCTCAAAGGGTTAAAAATGAAGTATGATTTTCTGCAAAAGCAGAACACACCTATGTGTGAAAATCAGAATATTTTTTATTCTACTATTAAAACTGGTGAATGCTTGTTAATGTTTGTGCATATGATGAACAGAAAACTCTTAGAAAATTTTGCACAAGCTAGAGTCAGAAGAAACCAAACTTACGTGCAGTGTGCTTGTGTTTATAGTGCCAAATTCATGTTAAATATTACATAGAGGGTTTAAAAAATAATGAATCATAAACAATTGCTGAATGGTATAGTTTAAAATAGTCAGAAAGATACACTTGCTTTTATATTACAGATCAGAAGGTAACCTTGAAAGGTAGAACTAAAGACATTTTAAGGTAACAAAATGCTTTGACAAATACATGCAACATTTTAGGTATATTAAAGGCAATATTATGTAGTGTATTAAGTAAGGAAGAAAATTTTACAAATTGAGGAAAATTAAGAAAGAAGTGTCAACTGAACTTTTTTTTTTTTTTCTTTCTTTTTTATTTCTGTTGTTATGTAAAGTACCTCGCATATATGTATTGTACTACATTTTTGTATGATCATTGGTTTTGAAAGTATAAAGCATTTAAATATTGAAACAAACATGGTTTCAAGGAAGTAATGATAAAGCGTGGTCCACAATAAACCAGAACAGAAGATTGACTATGATATGAACAATTGTGATTCAGAGGGAACTGAGAATAGGTTCACAATGCTTATTGAAAACTAAACAGAAAGTTAATTTTGGGAATTTGGATGTCATGTGTTTATAGTTCAATATCTGCTAATGATTCAGCCAGCTTAACCTTGTAAAATAATTATTTATAAAATGGTTCTTTTTTCACTTGTTTTTAGTGGCAAAATGAAGTATTCAGTTAGGTGCAATAATGATAGTGATAATCAAACTCATTTTTAAGAGCTTGGACATGGACATTTTGATCTCTGAATATCCTCTAGATTAAAATCCCAAGTTTACTTATTATTATATGCTTAAACCTAGTTTTTTTCTGAACTTATGCACTAACATTACTAATACCAAATGCAAATTCCATACTGAACTGTTGTTACTCTCCATTTTCATAAAGTGCAAGGAAGTAACACAAAAAACTATGAGAGCCAGTTTAGACAGAGACCTCTAGTGTCTAATATATATATATATATATATATATATTATGCTGCTTGAAAATGACACACTTGAGTATACTCACGATTTTCTTATTTTGCCAAAATTAAAAACTTCGATATACATGCATCTCAACCAACTTCAAGATTCACTACACCACTTTTTAGAGTTTTGTGTGTTTGATTTGCACATAAACACAATGGATGTTAATCTCAAGGCTCCAAATATTTTGATTAAAAGTCATAAGATGAAATTGTATTTAAAATCAGACTTTCAGTTGTTAAAGTTTATATAGCTTTTTTTTTTTAAATTTTCTTCTTTGTAAGACTTAGTCTGTTTATTATGCAACATATTTAGCTTCTAGTATGTTCAAGACAAAATTTTAGGCTGCTCCATGATGGAAATTGCAGTTTTTAAAATTTATTTTAATAAGCATACACTGTGCTGTGACTAAGAATGGGAACAGCTGAATTGAATTTTCATTAAGTCTGTCAGGTCTTTGGTAAATATGCCATTAATTATGAATGCTCACAAGGCTCAATATTTATTTTAACACTTTTTCTGTTATCATTCTCATTTTAATAAGTGTTCTCCTGGTTAATTGTGGACCTGCCTTAAGATTGATTCAAAGCAACTGAATTATGTACGTTATAACATGCAGTGATTTTACTTACAACCCATGATAAGTAATGAGTGATATTACACCATTACATAGTTAGCAGCCCTGGGTTTTCTATTAATTTGTATAACTTTCATCATACACATTGTGCTTTCAAAGGCTAGAAAACATAATCAGGGGGGCAAGAAGAAAGAAATTGTATAAGTTTGGCATTGCTTATGACTCTACCTTGTACATAAGTAAACTAATCACAAATAAATGATTAAGATGGTTTCTGCAATAAACTAAATGAAACAATCTCTTGAAGTACATTGCTGTAGCTAGAAGCCCAATGCATATGTACTTGGGCAAAACTTGAATTGCTAATCTGAAATTGTCATGAATGATCATGCTATAACTGCAGTTGTTCATTGAATTGTACATTAAATCCTAAGTAGTGATGCCCAAATGGCTTGTTGTAAAACATGGGACCTTGTTAATGCTAAAAATGCATATATTGTATTTTTTATTTCTCATTGCTGCAATAACATTAACTGTTATTAGATGTTATTGTATGAATTAAATATCAAACTTTCATACTTTGCACTTTTAATTCTTTCTACAAAAACCTTTTATCCTGAAATCATTCCATGTAAAAAAAAATCTTGTTAACAGCTTCTTCAGTATGTGGGACTAACAAAAGAGGCTCCTCTGCATTGACTGAAAAGAAACTGAGATATCACTGGTAAAACATACTTTTAGGTCCCCTGAATTGAAAACAAGCTTGGAAGAAAAAAGAAGAATATGTATATGTTGAAACATTTTAAGACTGATTTTTTTTTTTATTTAGAATCACAAGAATATGGGTTTTATACTTCTTTGTATTTCAAAGCACTGTCCTTCACAAGCATTAATTTTTTACTGTGTGTTATGGAAGATTGAAACACGTTAATTAGTCCATTTTTACTTTCTCTACTACGTATAGTAAGTAGGGGAAGTATTGCATTCCACCCAAAAATTCGATACCGAGATTTCGCCGGAAATACATGTTTTGAGACCTTCTGAAACCAAAAAAAGCATTTTTGGAAACATGTCCATGTGTGTGTGTGTGTGTCTGTGTGTCTGTGAACAGCATAACTCAAAAACGAACAGTCGGATAAGCACCAAACTTGGTATTTAGGTTCAGTATCTTCCAGAGATGCGACACGAAGGTTTTCAAGAAAATCCCTCCACCCCAGACTACCCTTTACATGGAAGATTTTTCGAAAATTTCAATTTTCTCAAAAATGGCTCTAACGATTTTGATGAAAATATCATATGTTTAACATAATGTCATGAGAAATGAAATGTATATCTCGAATTTTCTGGGAATGTCTCCAAAAGTATTCTTCATTGTGAACAACTTTTGTATAACTGGTAAACCATAAGAGATAGACAAAATTTTACTACACAAAAAATGTAGATCTCGTTAAAATACACAACTTATGTCATATAGATTTCTTTTGTTGAGTGAACCGTTTTCGAGATATTGCTTGTTATTCCCTTAAATTTTCCAATACTTATACTTTTTCTCAAATTCGTTATTCATTTTTTTATGTCCTGGACTTGCAAAGAGAATGGAATGCGCCGCATAGCAACCAGCGTTAAAATATTTGACCATCGCTTAAAAGCTACCATATTCCCCTTGCATCTACAAGAAAATTAGCAATAAGATTGACATCTCGATATCTCGATTAACATAAAGCATATGGAGAATAGGCGTTTGTAAAAATAGATTGTACAAGAATAGAGAAAGTCATGTGAGTGTAACACATCAGATTTTTTTTATGTCCTGGACATGCAAAGAGAATGGAATGCGCCACATAGCAACCAGCGTTAAAATATTTGACTATCGCTTAAAACCTACCATATTCCCCTTGATCTACAAGAAAATTACCAATACGATTGACATCTCGATATCTCGATTAACATGAAGCATATGGAGAATAAGCGTTTGTAAAATTAGTTTGTACAAGAGTAGAGAAAGTCATGTGAGTGTAACACATCAGATTTTTTACTTTCTCTTCTACTTATCTATAGTAAGTAAAGGAAATATTGCATCCTACTAAAAAATTTGATACTGAGGTGTCATTTTGAGACTTCTGAATCCAAAAAGAGCATTTTTGGAAAAAGTTCTCTTTGTTTGTGTGGGTGTGGGTGTGTGCGTGCGTGCGTGTGTGTGTGTGTGTGTACCAAAGCATGATTGATAGCTCTTATAATAGGTAATTAATGCTGTATATAATTGTCAATCAGTTGTGCTTGGTTCGATTCCCCGATCTTTTAATAAGTTCCTTAATTTTCCTCTGTACACTAGAATATATCACTTAGATTGATAGCGTAACTGCACACAGCTTTGTTTAACATGTCAAGCTAATATTATAGATTATTTTGTTCCTGGTGTTCTGAGTTCGAATACCGATTCAATGAAATTTACTTGCAAATTTAATAACTCGTAATTTAGTTTAGATAGATGCGTCAAGTAAACCGTAAACAGAGTACCTCGTCCCTAAATATTGTTATCATGACAAAAAGTACTTTAAAGTACTCGGATCGAATCCCGAAGGGGTGATTTCATATATCTTCAAGCCTATGAATCCTATCAGGTTCGAGTAAAGATTAAATGGTAGATGCTGATGCGGGGGAGCTAAATTACTAAAAATACATTTATTAAAACTATTACTGAGTTCGATTCTAGAAGCTTAGGATCTCTGTAACTCCGGAAAAATTGCTTTGCTTGTGATTGTAGTGAAATGTAATGGTTTTTCTGAAAGAAGATGGAAAGGAAGAATTGAAAAGGGAATGAAAACGTGAAATAATGTAGTATATATATACATTTAAGTAAATAAGGGGGAAAATCTTCTACGTTACCTTTTAAGCCTTTGAGATTGTGCTAGCTTTGGTGTATTGGGCGCTGGTAGGCTTTGAATGGAACATCTGACTGAATGAGCGTGTGGGAATACTTCTCTTGTTGGTGTGACAACATATACAGGTAGTTACTAGACGAGTTTAAACGTGTTTGATACTGCCAGACATCCTGTCTCTGGGTGTGACGTCATAAACATTCTGACTCTGGGCGTGAGGTTAATACGCGTGGAGCAAACATACATGTAGTTATGGAGCAAGTTTATGATTGATCTAAAAGGTTCGTGCTCCCTCTATAAATATGGTGATCTAGGACATTGGACTTCATTATGCTAATTAGTCTTCAGGTGTTAACATTGTGTTCTCTCCAAGAATAATCAGCTTTCTAAGTGATATCAAGGTGAAGAGGTCTACATTTCCTTTGAAGGATTAATACGTTATTACATCAAAAATAAAGATGAATAACTCGGCGTATAAGGATATTATTCCAAGCGCTACTGGATACGCTTGCGGAAAATGTGGGAAGAAGTTCCTCTGAGGTTATCACAAGAGAAGACACGAGATGACTTGTAAGAAGCTCTTCAAATGTAAACATTGTAGCTTGACCTTCAGTGATGGTTATAAGGGCCAGCGACACGAAGATATATGTGAAATAAGCAGTCCTCAGAAGAAAAGAAGATTGGAGCCAACTAAACATCAGTTACTGTCAACAATGGAGGACTGTGATATGAAAGAATACGAAACTTCATTCGAAGGACGATTGAAATCGTATTTTATACGATGTGAATCACCTAAGGACCTGAATATGTATCTGCATGAAGCAAAACAACGCATAATCCAGGCTGTGCATAAAGAGCTTGGTATTCACAAGAGTGTTAAAATTAATCTGCTGGTTGAGTGTCGATTTGTTAACAGTATTGGAGAAACCTGTGACAAAACATTTAAAACACGGAATCAAGCTGTTTTCCTAGAAACTGATCTGGACTCAACGATGGAAGTGAAATTCAAGAAATTGGTGACTGAAATGGAGGAGTCTCAGCTTAAGGGTAGCAGCTGAGCCCTACTTGCTGTGGAAGGAGTTCGACTTCGTATCAACAAGTACAACCCGTTACGAGGAAATAGCTACATACCACTACCGTCATCTGTCGGAGCTAAAGAAGCGTGTATAAACATTCAGAACTTTATCGACGAGAAATGTTTCATGTACTCTATACTGGCCAAATTCGTCAGCACCAAGCCTCAACGCGTCAGCAAATACAAGCAACTTCAAGATAAGTACGACTTCAGCTGTGTTTCCTATCCTACTCCACTTTCTCAAATACCTAAATTTGAGAAGCTTAACAAGATATCTATTAACGTTTTCGGTCTAGATGAGAAGCATGAGGTGTATCCAATAAAGGTTGCTGATATTGAACTACCTGAACTTCGTGACCTCTACTATTGAGTGACAGTTGTGGAAAACATCACTACGTATATATAAAGAATTTTGAGAAACTCGTTCGACGTCAGAAAACTAACCATAATGGACGGGTTTATACTTGTAAGCGCTCCTTTACACATTTTGATGATCGATATGGACGAAGTGGACAGGAAAAACTACAAGAACATGTGACTATCTGTAATCAACATGGTGTTGCAAGGGTAGTTATGCCTACCAAGGAGAAAGCAATTGTACAGTTTAAAAATGTTGAGAGGATGCTGAAAGTACCTTATGTCATTTATGCGGATTTTGAGAGTATTCTCACTCCATGCCATACATGTACACCCAATCCTGAAACTTCCTATACAACCCCTTATCAAGAGCACACACCAATGAGCTTCTGTGTTTACGTGAAGCCTACATCCAGAGTTGAACATCTCGAAACTGGTCTTCCTAAGCAACCCTATGTGTATCGTGGTGTTGATGCTGCTCAGAAGTTTATGCTGTACCTGACATCTCTTGCAAAAATGATTGATGACATATACAAATCTGCTAAGCCTCTGAAACTTACGGATCAAGAGCAAAAGGATTTTGAGTCTTCTACGACATGCTACTTGTGTGGAAAACCCTTTACAGAAGAGAAGTATAAAGTACGCGACCATGATCACATCAGCGGTGAATATCGTGGAAGTCTTCATAATGAATGTAATTTAGCCTGTAAAACACCTAAATATATACCAGTCTTCATGCATAACCTTAGCGGATATGACTCTCATTTCATTGTTAAGGAGCTGGGTTGTACAAGTGAACGTGTGGAGGTAATTCCTAACTCTGAAGAAAGCTATATCTCATTCACCAAGTATGTAGGAGATATAAAGCTTCGATTTGTGGACAGCTTCCGATTCCTCAGTACAAGCTTGGATAAGTTGGTAAAAAATCTAACCTCGTATCCTGAAACGCTAAAGTACTTTGGAGAAGACAAATTGAAGTTGATGACCCGTAAGGGTGTATTTCCATATGATTTTGTTACGTCATGGGATGCCCTGAACGAGACCTGCTTGCCTCCTAAGGACTCCTTCTACAATAGATTAAATGAAGAAGAAATTACTGATACTGACTACGATCATGCTAGAAATGTATGGGAGCTGTTTAATGTGAGAAACCTGGGAGAGTACAGCGATCTCTACTTAACCTCAGATGTACTACTCCTAGCTGATGTCTTTGAGACGTTCAGAGAGCAAACCCTCAAAACACACAAAGTTGATCCTGCCCATTATTTTACCTCTCCAGGACTTACATGGGATGCTATGTTACTGTATACTGAAATTAAGCTGGAGCTGTTACAAGATTATGATCAACTACTCATGGTGGAATCAGGTATAAGAGGAGGTTTATGCCAAGTTTCCCATCGGTATGCTGAGGCTAATAACAGGTATATGGAGAAGTTTGATCCGTCGAGACCAACCCAATTTATCACATACGAGGACGCCAATAACCAATATGGGTGGGCAATGTGTCACGCCCTTCCTTTTGGTGGATTTCAGTGGGTGTCGCCTGAAGAAATCAACTTAGAAACACTACAAGAAGATGATCCTCATGGGTACATATTAGAAGTTGATATCGAATATCCTGCAGAACTTCACGATCTACACAACGATCTACCTTTCCTGCCTGAGTGTATGAAGCCATTGGAAGCATCTACAAAGAAACTGATACCCCATCTTGGACCTCGAAAGAAGTATGTAGTGCATTACATGGCTTTGAAGCAGGCTCTTAGTCATGGACTACGACTAACAAAAATCCATCGTGTGCTACAATTCCGACAGTCTCGGTGGTTGAAACCTTATGTGGAATTTAACAACAGGCTACGACAACAAGCTGCAAATGATTTCGAGAAGGATCTCTACAAGCTCTTTAACAACGCCATGTTTGGAAAAACTATGGAGAACCTGCGTAGCCGTGTGGATATACGACTGGTGACCAATGAAAAAACTCTAGAGAAGCTGATCGCCAAGCCTACGTTTATCGACAGGACGATATATGCTGCTAATCTAGCTGCTGTACATATGGCCTCTCGTCAGATTGTGTTCAACAAGCCTATATACATTGGTATGAGTGTGTTGGACATCTCCAAGACATTAATGTATAACTATCATTACGACGTGTTGTTGCCTTATTATGGAGCTGAGAACCTGAAGCTTATGTATATGGACACTGATTCGTTCATTCATCGTGTTACAACTGAAGATGTGTACCAGGACAAGCGACGTTTTCTTGAGCATCTGGATACAGCTGATTACCCTGTCAATCATATATGCCACTCTACTCAGAACAAGAAGGTATTGGGAAAATTTAAAGATGAGGCTAATAGCAAAATCATCCTACGCTTTGTTGGACTACGTCCTAAGATGTATGCCTTAGATATTCAAGGCTCAATAAAAAAGATTAAAGGTATAAAACGTAGCGTTATTAAGCAGTACATTTCGTTTGACAGCTATACAGACTGTCTTAAAACCTGTGAAATCATCAGAACACCTATGAATCTAATCCTATCGCGAAAGCATGCTGTTACCACAGTGCAAGTGAATAAAATTACATTGAATCCCTTTGATGATAAAAGAATTATTGCTGAGGATGGAATAACTACCTATGCGTATGCGCATTACGCCATTACAAACAGTGCTTAAGAGAATGTAAGTCGAAGATGAAGATTTTCTCGTGAGTCTACAATCTTAAAAATGAAGTTTATCCGTGTGCTGTATATGCAACTAGCAGACGCCTGATGAAGAAAGAAGAAGATGGAAGGGAAGGTGGTAACCCTGCAATTAGGAGCAATCCTAGTGCTAGTCTCAAGCCTAGATAAAAGGGGAGAGACATCTACAACAAACTTAAATAAAGGTATGTTGACGCAAAGCTTTTCAATTTGTGAACCAATATGCAGTTTATCCCTCTCCGCATCGTACAATAAGTTTGTAAGATTTAGAAAAAAGTATATAAATTGTAACGTTGGATAAGAAATGTTTATGATCTAATTACTCTCTATATTACCATGAGTACCTGTGATACTAGCTGAGTGACTTTAAACACCTATGTTACTTGAATTATCCTAAATACCTACGATACTCTCTGAATTACCTGTAACATCATACGGAACTATGCTATATCCGCTTCCCGGAACCTGTCCTACCCTGTGATACTAACTGAATTACTTACCTGTTAGTGTGAGTGGGTTAGCTTCTCCCGTGAGAGGGCCGCGTTTTCCCTGCCCTTTTCCCTTTTCTGGTCACATTTTTCCCTTTGCTGGTCACGTTTTTCCCTTTGCTGGTCACATTTTTCCCTTTGCTGCTCGCCTTTTTCCCTTTGCTGGTCACATTTTTCCTTTGCTGATCACCTTTTTTTTCCCTTTGCCGGTCACCTTTTTCCCTTTGCTGTTCGCCTATTTCCCTTTGCTTGTCACCTTTTTCCCTTTGCTTGTCACCTTTTCCCCTTTGCTGGTCACCTTTTACCCTTTGCTGGTCACGTTTTTCCCTTTGCCTGTCACCTTTTTCCCTTTGCAGGTCACGTTTTTCCCTTTGCTGGTCACCTTCTTCCCTTTTCTGGTCACGTTTTTCCCTTTGCTGGTCACGTTTTTCCCTTTGCTGGTCACGTTTTTCCCTTTGCTGGTCACGTTTTTCCCTTTGCTGGTCACGTTTTTCCCTTTGCTGGTCACGTTTTTCCCTTTGCTGGTCACGCTTTTCCGTTTGCTGGTTACGTTTTTCCCTTTGCTGGTCACATTTTTCCCTTTTCTGGTCACGTTCTTCCCTTTGCTGGTCACCTTTTTCCCTTTGCTGGTAACGTTTTTCCCGTTGCTGGTCACCTTTTTCCCTTTGCTGGTAACGTTTTTCCCGTTGCTGGTCACATTTTTCCCTTTACTGGTCACCTTTTTCCCTTTGCTGGTCACCTTTTTCCCTTTACTGGTCACCTTTTTCCCTGAGCAGTCACCTTTTTCCCCTGAGCGAGTCACCTTTTCCCTGAATAGGTTACGTGATGAGCATGTCTAGAATTAGCGCTCTAACATTGACATGAAACATATTTCCATGAAGTTCTCGCCTAAAGTCGCTTTCAAGATCTAGCATCTCCTATTCCCTATATCTCCTGTATATAAGTCCATATTCCTACTGCTTCACTATCTGTCTAGCCTACCGACTCTCCTCGTTTCCCTATACCTCTCATATAAATCATACTCTACTCCTCTACCTCTGTCAGGCCTAACACCACTCCCCGTATCCCCTACCTCTCATAAGCTCATTCCCCTCCTGCCCCCTGTCTATCTTTCCTTGGGTTCCTATCTAGCATATATAAAACACATTCTACCTTTAGCACCTGCCTATCCTAGCATTGGATGTCTTCGTTTACTCATCTCTCCTTATAAACGTCTGCTCAACCTCCTTAGCCTAATATCTCTCCTCCTGTTCCTATATCCCTCATACATATAAACGCATACTCTAAACCTCTGTCTAGTCTAGCATCTCTGCCCGTATCCCTTGCCTCTCATAAAGCGCATTTCCCGCCTGCTCCTGTCTAGCTGAGTATCTCTCCTTGGGTTCCTATCTAACCTATAGAAAACACATTCTACCTTTAACAGCTGTCTATCCTAGCATAGGATCTCTCCGTTTTCTCGTCTCTCCTTATAAACGCATACTCAACCTCCTTAGCCTAATACCTCTCCTGGTTTTCCTATATCTCATATAAACCATACTCTACTTCTTGACCTCTGTCTAGCCTATCATCCCTACCTCCTGTTCCTTAACTGTCTCATATATAAAGACAAGCTCTACCCTTCAACTCTGTCTAGCCTAACACCTCTCCTCCTGTTCCCTACCTCTCTCATATAAAAGACATACTCTACCCTTCAACTCCGTCTGGTCTAACACCTCTCCTCGTTTTGCTATTTCTCTCATATAAACCATACTCTACTTCTTGACCTCTGTCTAGCCTATCATCCCTACCTCCTGTTCCTTAACTGTCTCATATATAAAGACAAGCTCTACCCTTCAACTCTGTCTAGCCTAACACCTCTCCTCCTGTTCCCTACCTCTCTCATATAAAAGACATACTCTACCCTTCAACTCCGTCTGGTCTAACACCTCTCCTCGTTTTGCTATTTCTCTCATATAAACCATACTCTACTCCTCAACCTCTGTCTAGCCTAACACCCCTCCTCCTGTTCCCTACCTCTCTCATATAAAAGACATACTCTACCCTTCAACTCTGTCTAGTGTAATACCTCTCCTCGTTTTTCCTATACCTTTCATATAAACCATACTCTACTCCTCAGCCTCTGTCTAGCCTAACAGCTCTCTACTATCTCTTCCATATAAACGTATTTCCCTCCTTCAACCCTGTCTAGCACAGTATTGGTCGTCGTATTCCCTATCTCTCCCATATAAACCCATTTTCCTCCTTGAACCGCCCCATCTAGCCTCGTTTTCCCTATCCTTTCCCATACATGCCCAAAAAAGTGGCCTTGCTCTCTCCTTAATAACCTACTGACCGATATAGGCTGTCTCATTCTTGAGATATGGGACCGATTTAGGTTTCGAAAGTGGAAAATGGGACTGACATGGTTTTCACCGAGTGCGCGAAATGTGACCTTCCGTTGCTTAACCTATATCTATACCTATGTAGCTTTTATCTTATTAAATAACTATGGGGCCAGAGAAGGTACAGCGGTTTAAAACTTCTCTACCGTGTTAATCTAAAAAAATCTGGTGATACATTCACATGACTTTCTCTACTCTCTATCCTTATTAGTAGATACAAAAAGAACAGCGATAGTCAAATGTTTTAAGACCAGGGCGTCATATGCTGCATTAAAATTCATACTGTTTCCATGCAATTGCGAGAACGAATGAATGTTGAAGGGACTTCAAAGAAAATGACGAGGAAATGAACAATTCGTAAATTTAATAATGGATATCTCAGAAACGGCTTATGCCTCAAAAATCTTATTTTAAATAAATTGTGTGTTTTAAAGAGATCTACATTTTTTTGTTACGTACGTTTTCGTCTATCGTTTAAGGTTTACCAGTTATACAAGAGTATACAAAATTCCTTTCGAATGAAAACTTCATAGTCTTTACCCCGTAAATTCAAGATATACATTTTATTTGTCATGTAATCGTTAGAGCCATTTTTTAGAAAATAAAAAAATTCGAAAAATGTTCCATTTAAAGGGTAGTTGGGGTGGGGAATTTTCTTAGGAAATCTTCGTGTCGCATCTTTAGAAGATACTGAACTTAAATAAGGTTGGTACTTACACAATTTTTGTTTTTTAGTTTTGCTCTTCACAGACAAACATACAGATAGACACACTGACACACACGGGCATGTGTGGACATATATTTGGATTAAAGAGACCTCAAAACACGTATTTCCAGTGAGAACTCGTTTTCGAGTTTTTGGATGGAATGCAATACCTCCCCTACTTACTATACGCAGTAGAGAAAGTAAAAATTACTCGATCATTCCAACCGATGTTTCTCTCACCGCCAAAGGATACTTACAGACTATGAGCATTTCTAGAACTTTGAAGACTGTTGGGGGGTGGTTAAGGAAGTCAGACGTTCCGCCAATATTTCGCAATATTTTGCATGAATATCAGGGGATTTTTCATCCCTTATTAAGAATAGCGGGGCTGTGCGAAATTACAATTGTAAGCGGTAATGGGGAGGATTCACCATAAAAATCTTCTATAATATTGTACAATAATTTCATAAAAAACGGCGAGAGATAAATGAAATTAATTAAATCATTCGAGTTTAAAACGGTAACCATGCAACGCCAGGTAAGACAGGTAGTGTGTAATTAGCACATTAAGTTAAGAGGAATCTAATGCTGTGACTATTGTAAATTCTCTGATTTCAGAACAATTAATGCACCCTTTCCTATTCATTAATAGTAGGTTATGATACAAGGGGTAAAAATCGAATTTTATTTTGCGAGTAGGAATGTTTGCGAAAAGAAGGCCACTGGCGAGCAAAATAAAACCACTTTTAACGCTGTGGCATATACTATTTTTTAGACAGCACTCGAATTTATAAAATATCATAATATGTATTACATTAAGTCCTGAAACAAACAGATATGACGTTTAGAACGCGTCCTTGAAACAAGAGAAGTGACATTAAAACAACAAGATCTCAGTTGTTTTGTTGATTCGGTAGCAGTTGTTTTCAGTGAAATTAATTCAGTGTTTTGCCTTACACCAGACAATGAAGCGATTAAGCGCTATACGATATTGTTTTCTGGATTCTTTTTTTTGGGTAAGCACTTTTAGTATTATTCTTTCTACTGCTCCTGTAATATCACTTCCATTTCAGTTTCTTCTGAATTAATAATTTCCGCCATTTAATCTTTATGTAGGTTAGATAAAAGGGCAACCTTTTAGATAAAATAAAGCTCAATATAACGCATAGGTTAACGTCGTCCTCAGTGGTGTAGTGGTTACCATGCTAGCCTCTAGTTCCCGAGGTCGCGGGTTCAAACCGGGCGGGTCGATGGAATTTTTTCGGGCGTAAAAATCCTTAGCATGGCTTCCTTCGGAAGAGAAGTGGTCCCTGTCGTAGACCTGATATAGAGGCCTCTGAACAAAATTACCTGTCTTTCACGCCCAATATAGAATGGGACGCTAAGGACCACAGCAGTTAAAGAGCGTCCATAAATAAAACTCAATTTAATTTGTATAGGTTAACTCTACAACGAATTGCGACAAATTGAAGTATGACGATTTGTACTGTGTACAAATAATGCGAGCGCCATGAGAAATTAATCATATAAAAAGACATAATGAAAAGTAAAATCTAATCAAACCAAGTCGAGTTATTAAATATGTGATTCGACTTGAAACCAAAGTTTGTCGCACTGAAGAATTCGCAATGAAATGTTTTATACCAATATTATGTAGCACTTATATCTAATAAAATCACATTACGAGTGTGGAATACAATATAAATAACACCAACCGACAGGTTAACCACACTATATAACATTGCAGTAATGTATACTTAGCTCGGAAAGCTGCCTGGCAATTATTTCTTCATAATCGCCTTCATCTGCTCCATCTTGTGGTAATCCACGGAGCTCTCGATGTACAGACATGGACAGCTTATGTATAACCCAATCAGTTCGCATACCTTGGCCGGGCAGTTATTTTTGTTTACTTTTCGCTTTCCGCCATGTTGCAGATTTCGTGACGCACTGTGAATACTTGCATTTCATTGGCCAAAGCCATCAAATCATTGTGGAATCTTTGACCGTTTAGAGCAGAGGTGGCGAAAACGTGACTCGCGAGTTATTTTGACTCGCAGGCGCCGTTCCCTCTCTGCAACCGTCCCTTTGTTTTTCACATGCTACTGAGTGATGCAGTGCGTGTTGCATATTTGGTGACTCGCGGAAGGAAGTCGTTTACTCCACCCTTGGTTTAGAGCATGTCCTTATTTGCTTTCAAGACTAAAAGTATTGGAAGCAATTTGACAAGAAAAGTTGTGACAACTCTTGAAAAGTCTTGTTAAGTATTGAATTTGAAAAAAAATTTGATCTTGTACAAGCGGCTTAAGAAAGATGCAGTAGGCAAAAGAGATAGTCAGATATTTAAAAAGCCGATCGCTATGCAATGGCTTTGAAATTGCATGTACAAGCAGCGACTTATCACCTATCACTTGAAAAGAGTAAGTATTTAAAAATTCAGACCAATAAAAAGGCTATCTCGGAAATGGTTAACGCCACAAAATTATTTATTTGACACAAATCCTGTCCTTAACCGAGCGAAATGGCTCCGCGATAAGCGTGAGGCTCGCATTCGGGAGGTCCTGGGTTCGATTTCCGGTGGCCACCCACTCTGATCATGGGTTTTTCGTGGTTTTCCCTGTGTAGCGTGAAAACGTTCCTCTCTGCTGCAGTGTCCTGGTCTCCGGCTATTGTTGCTCAGCGGCTGCTGATTTCTCCATTCCTAAGAAATTACCTATCTAACTAATTTCACTGGTCTCAGGGTTTTCGTGGGTGAGGCAAATTAAAATACACTCCATTTACCTTAAAAAGTGTGGTTTATTATCAAATAAATACTTATGGGCGGCTAGCTTTTCCCATTATAACTATTCCCACCACAATAATAATTAGGAGCCTTATCTAACTGCACGCTTCCCACCCATTGCACACACATGTGCATCCGTCGTACAGAGAGTATCACTGTGTGTCGACGAGATTCTACAAGAGAGTGAAAATCTGAGGTTTTCTTTCCCTTTTTATACCTAAGCCTAGTGGCGCTCACCTTCGCGCCTCAAAATGTAACGACATTTCTAATTGGTCCTCAGACTGCGTTACCTTATTATATATGAGAATATTCTGCTCCAAAGTTTTTCGCATACGCGCCCAGTGACGCGTCCGGAAGCAGATTCAATATCTCTGTCTCTTTCCTTTCTATATGTCTCTTTCTATTTCTCCTTATTGCTACCAGTTCCCTGCTCATTAGCTTTGTGAAAGGTGGGCTCTACCTAGAATTATCTTTTACCTGGAATTAGCCAGCTCGCCCGTCCCTTACTTATCTAAGGTACAATCTGCTTTTTATATTTCTTGGCTGCTAAATATTCTAACATATTTCTTGCTGAATTATATTATTATGTACAATCTTGTTTAATGTTGATTTATATGTGTATATGTAGATATATGTAGTATATTCCCCTTCACCTGGTTGGCAAAGGCGAATACTGAAGTGGTGCATTTTACCACGGATTTCCTCTCTTCCCCATTTCTTCTCATTTCATTTCCCTTTTAATGTTTAAGGAGCTGTGAATGGGTCGGTGTCGGGCAGATGGCGCAGTGACTTGCGATTTGGAACTTCTCAGCCCTGCTAGAGGGAGGCCTGTCGAGCCTCCACTGCTGGGTATTCTTTCTCCGGTCCTACTAGAGGGACGTCTCCGAGCGACGCTCTCGTGGCTGGGTGGTCAAGGCTGGAACTGTTAGGAAACTGGGCGTCTCTGTCGACCTGCGCCGACCTCACTCTGCAACCCATAAGTCTCCTGCTGTTTCCCCACCTCATCCGTTTCTCTCGGGGGTGTACACAGAAAAGATTCATTTGGGCCGAGGTGCTAGACGTCTCCTAGTCCTATCCTATGCTAAATGTTGTGTCCTTTAACGAGATCTACGTTTTTTATGTAGTTAGATTTTGTCTCTCTCTTACGGTTTACCAATTATACAAAAGTCATTCATAATGAAGAGGAAATCATAGGTTATTTCCAGAAAGCTCAAGGTATACATTTTATTTGTCTTAACATATGGTATATTAATAAACATTATTAGAACCACTTTTGGTATTTGTTCGACTTTCCGGCTTTTTGCCTTTGAATTATTCTGTTCACACACACACGCAGACACAGAGCGGTTTGGTAAAAATCTTTTTTTTTTCAGGATTCTCAAAACGTATATTTCCGGTGAAATCTCGGTATCGAATTTCCGGGTTGAATGCAAATGCTTCCTCTATTTAAGTGCTACAGAACTTAAGTAGGTATTAAGTAAATATAATTTACATTGCGAAACACTATTTTTGATGTATAGATTTGCACCATATCCAGCGACTTTATGCGCTATTCTATCATTCGCAGAGCTACCAAAGAGCTAAGACATAACGAACGAATGCGTTTCATGTCATCCGCTTAACCGGCTTAACGTAACATCAGGTCTAGACGAGTTCTGCTTTGGAAGCTTGAGAATGCCACTTCATTACACTAATGTAGTCCGTGCTTAGAGTGAGTGGTTTATCGGTATAACATTTCTGCAGCTACGTGAGGACAGGGTGGTTACAGGTATTGCACAACATGCCTAGAGTTCTACTTGAGAGAGTCGTAAAAGGTTAATTTTATGTCACTGTATTAGGGAACCCGGAATGTCGAGAGCAGAGAGCGAGGCTAAAGTGTTTAACACCGAAGGATGTGCCACAGCTACGGGTTCAAGCAAATTCAGACATAATCGAACAGTTTGCTTCGTTTCTCCACTAGATAACCCTGCCGAAGAAGTAGTGATAAATATAACTGTCAAGAGACCTCAGTTAGATAAGGGATCAACAAAGGGAGATCAAGCCGACTCTTCAAGAATCAGCGTTATCAGTTTTCGGCTTTTGCGAACAATTGCCAAGGAGGCATTCTATGAGAGGGAGGTAAAAGTGGCAACAGCTAGAATTTTAAGGTCAGCGTATAGCGTCCATTTCTTAAACATTTGACTACCGCTATTTTCTTTGGATCTTTAACGAAATGTGTAATGTAGCAATTTCTGCAAAGGTTTATTTTGATTAAAATGCAGTAGTTTGAGAAATAACCTTTAGTAAGAATAGTTTTATGCCCACTAATAAACGATAGAGGGTAGAGAAAGTCATGTCAATGTATCACATCAACATTTTTTAAAGTTGTGTTTATCATCAGTTTTGTCCAATCCTAACACTTATACCAAGTTTTGTTAATATTATACCATAATAACTCAACAAAATCATAGGATAATCTGGTCATATGAAAATGATATGCAATTCTTTCCTACAATAACCCTATTTTAAAGAGTTTAAGCCTCCCCTTTCACCCCTTTAGGCTGGTAGTAATTAAAATCTTCCATGTTGTGCCATTTTCTTCCCTTCCGCAAGTTTGAACTACGTCCATGGTATCAGAATGGTATATTCAAGACGGCGCGGGTTGGGCGTCGAAGTATGCCATTGGCGAACAAAGCCGCCAATAGTGAGGCGGAGGCAGCACTACAACGGAGGAAATGAAACTATTCACATTCTCCCTGCTTGGGTCACTTGGCACCAGTAAGAAGACGAGGAGACTCTGACAGGCACAACTACCGGTAGCACGCAAATACGAAATGTGAGTCAAGGTGCACTATTTTTTTCGGACTATTCAAAATTTCTAATCAACAGTTTTGGTGAATACCCTTCCAAATTTAATTAACTTAGAGTGCCAAGTGGACGGGGGAAGCAGACAGGGAGAGCTATAACGTTCTCTTATATGAAATAAATAAATTTTATTACGTTGGGGGAAAGCAAGATTTAAACGCTGCCTGTACAGTGATAATCTATAATGCTAAAACACTTTTAAGAATTGTAACGGGGTCAATATATATTGTATTTCATTAGTCATGTAATATTTACCGGAATTGTTAAATATCTACCGTTTTTCGAATGAATAGATAAAGTCGTGTAATAATATGCCAAGTATTGTGTTACGCGAGAAGCTAGTCACAATTACCAAGTATTTACTATGTGACAGAAACATTTATATTATTGGAAAACAGTTATAATGGGAGAAATAAAATAGGAAAAGAGGTGTTCTGGTTTTTTGCTACAAGTTATTCCTACCTATACCAAGTAGGGGAATTCCTTATGCTGAGCATCCTTCACATTTTTACATATATAACTGTGTTATGGGTTAGGTAGTAATAAATAAAAGTAATAATATTTAGAATAATGGACCAAAATATCCTTCGATGCTCATATCGAACGACGTAATTTCAAAAGTCCTCCTCTAAACCTCGTCAAATTTAAAATGCTGGCAAATATTACGCTGCCTATATTCGTAGAGAAGAATGGGACTTTTCAGTGGCGAGAATTATTAAATTCAATTGAATGGTTTCCGAGATTACACAATACTCATTCACAATTACACACCTACAAATATTCCCACAGGGTCTGAGAGTGCCGATAAATACACGAACTTGGTGAGGATATTTATTAGGTCTAATAAACGAATACAAAAAGAAATTTAAATATAATTCCTCTAAACTCGTCTTAAAAAAACAACAATAATAACTGTATATTTGTATAATGAATAATAAAACATTTTCAAGCTATTTTGCAACAAACGAATGGCGATTAATCTGTGGGTAAAACTGACGACACTCGACTGTTGGAAGACAAATACACGTCGCGGCGGTAATCCAGAAGACAAATGCATGTCGCGGCGGTAAAGCAATTTGGTAGTTTCATTGCGATATCCAGCTGTGTTTTGGTCAAAATGCTAATTTTTTTTTCATTCATTGGTGCATTTTCTGATGTCACGTAAGTTACACAGTTTTTATAATATTAGTATATATACTGGACCTGTGCTTATCTTGGATGTAAAAGTTCTATTTCGTAATTTGAAATAATTTCTAGGAGAAAGCTAGTCACGATCAACTTAAGATGGTTAGAAGAATCACTTTGTGAAGTGATAATGGGTAGAGAAATTCATGTGAATATAACGCATCGGATCTTTAATTCCAATTTTCAGATTTCTCCTTTTTCTTTGAGCTGCATTCACAGCATTCAGAAGTATCATAATAAGTTTGGGAAACTTCGAAAACAATTCCATTACAAACACCACCGACTGAAAAGCTGCCAAATTTACCACGTCAAATACTGTTAATATTCCGTACTCATTATTTGCCATGAAAGAGTGGAGGCAAAAGTATGGAAGTGTTTCTCAAAGAAGTGACGCGTTTTCATAATAAGGAAACCACGAGAGATGCAAAATTCTTTGTTGTGTTTTACAGCGTTTCACACGTCCATCAAAAGTCAAGAAGACTCTGCCGCCAATTAAACACAAAGGAAATTTTCATTAAAAGCGAAATTACTGAAGTTAAAACACAAGGACTGTTTGTAGCCGCTAAGTTTGCCACATCAAAGAGAGAAGATTTGTCTTTTGAAAATAATTAGGCATTCTGCGGTTTCACTAAGTTTTAACGAAGATTTTACTCTTCCAAGCAGAACCGCTTTATGTTTTTCCTTTTAGTTTATTGGATTGCTTTCCTGAAATGTGCGCCTTTGCGTGCAGATTGTGAGCCCAAGATGCTAATTTAATAATCAACATCATAATCATCCTTATGCTTATGCCAAACTGTTAAGTGCTTTCGCTACTAGTGAACACCTATGAGTACCACTTTGTCCGTCTTTTTGCCAGATGTACGAGGGTGGATCTGCCTTGGTATTGCAGCTGGAATGTTGCAATTTCACACAGATATAGTTTAAAGTTTTCAATACAGAGGGTATTTTTATTTCAGGTGTAGCTCTAGCGAGAGAAGCGTGAACTACGCAACAAAGATGGTGCGAATGTTACTGTGTCCACGTGTGAGGAGCAGAGATGTGTAGTTCGATATTTGTGGGCCAAAGAGCATAAACCGAGTGATATTCACAGACACATGCGTGGCGTGTATGGAGATGATTGTATTGACCGTAGCAATGTCTCCAGGTGGTGTGCATTCTTCCTAGAGGGCCATGTGAACCTTAGTGATTCGCTACGCTCCGGGAGGCAGTAACAGCTGCAACCCCGCAGAATGTCAGAGGCATTGTAGCAGCACCGGCGTGTGCAACTGCGAACCTTATCGCAACTGTTCAACGTTTCCTATGGCAGTGTACGATATTGTTCATGACACGTTGAAATTTCGTAAAGTTAGTGCTCGCTAGGTGTCTAAAAACCTGACAGATAAGGGCCAGCGAATGATGTCGAGCTTGGATCACCTAACGCGGTACATCGCAGAAGGACATGACTTTCTGAAGGGAATCGTCACTGGTGATGAGTCGTGGGCATACCGCTACACGCCCGAAACCAAGCATGCAAGTATGGAATGGAAACATGCTGGTTTCCCAGCGAAGAAAAAATTCAAAGTGACTCAATCTGCTAGGAAAGTGCTTATGATGGTGTTCTGGGATATGCATGGTGTTGTATTGGTGGACTGCTGAACACGAACCCACTGTGAATGCTGCAGCCTACATGAAAGCTGCGGTGAAGTTGCATCGTGCCCTTCGTGACAAACGCCACAACATGAATGCTGACGATGTCAAAATTCCTCATGACAATGCTGGCCCCCATGTTGCTGCTGCTGTTCGTCAGAAAATAAATAAAAAAAAATGTTTGCGAGGTGATCCAGTATTCACCATACAGTCCGGACCTTGCACCGTCCGACTTTCATCTGTTTGGTCCCACGGAGAAATTCCTGGCCGACCAACGCTTTGCGACAGATGCGGAAGTGAAATCAGCAGTCTGCAGATGGCTATACCCCAAGGAAACGGACTTTTACGAACAGGGCATATTGAAACTGGTATCACAATGGGAGAAATGTGTTGAGAAACTTGATGACTATGTCGAAAAGTGAGATGTAAGTTCATTTGTGAGTTTTGTTGTTGTTGTTTTAACTATTAAACGTTTTTGTAAAAAAATTCTTGTGCGTTACTTTTCGGTCCGCCCTCGTATATGCGTTTAAATAAAATTTTCGACACATTCAAATGCGATTGTCCCGGCATGCGAAATTAAGCGCGGTATTTACGCTTGTTTCTGTTGGGTTTTGTAGGTGTTACAGTACCGGTAATTGGTTGAAGAGGTTGATAAATAATTGCCGAGATGGTTGACGTCTATTGGGATACGTTTCCGCATACACCGTACAGGAAAGAACTGCATTCTTCCTCGCTCTCCATACACCATGTGCATGTCGGCTTTTTCGCATTAGTAAACTCCATCTTCCACTCACGACTTACTGCTTGAACTGTCACAAACTAACTGACCAAAAAGTCGCAATGCAATCAATGAACAGAAAACACAATGAAAACAAACATAACATCGTACCTAGCAACTAAGCAGGTTGAATGGGACAAACAATTGTCCGGATGAAAACTTTTCAAAATGCGATTTCTCGTAAACCACTTGCACTAGAATCCTGCAATAAAGACCATTGACATTCTAATTTCCCTATCTTTATTCTGCTGATATAATTAGGCATTGTTCCATTTAAAAATTGTATATTTGCTCAAAAATATACTTTCTCAGTATTCTATTGACGTAACTAGACATTGTTCCATTTAAAAATTGTCTGTTTGCTCAAAAAATACACAATCAGTATCATTAAAATCTGTTTATAGGCTAAATGTACGAACCCCTGACTAACAATCAATGCTGTGAAAACTGCACTTTCCATTTCCAAAATATTTGAGGTGCAAGTTTTAGGTGATTCACTCTGTATATTGACGAAATTACTATACAATGGATTAATAGTATATCTTTTATACAATTTTATTAAAAAGGATCATGCATTCAGATGGCCAGATTATTATACCTAATTCAGAAGAAAATCTTCAAAAGTAAATTTATACATCGAATAAAATAGCAAAGGAACATAACATGATAATCTTTCTAAGTAAAACAAAAGTGATGGCGTTCAAAAGAGAAGAAACCATAAGATCAAAAACTGTTATAAAAGATAAGATCGTGGAACAGGTGATAGAATTTAAATATTTAGGATGCAATTTATCATATAAAAACAATCTGATTCATTAAAAATTGTCTTTAATTATTTTAATGACACTATAACAAGAAAATACACCATATTAAAATTTTATAAACTAATGTCATTGCCAAAATTAATGTATGGGAGTGAAGCATGGATTATGACAGAAAAACCAAAGGAAATTAAGTTTTTAAGAGCAGTGGGCGATATAAGGGAACAGATCACAAAAGAAATGAAAATATAAGAAAATAATTAGATATATACAACCTGAATAAGAAAATTAAAGAAAATAAAACTAAGTGGAAAAGTCATCTTGAAAGAACGAATATACAAAGACTACCATTCCATTTTAAGAATTATAAACCAATAGTGAAAAGAAATATTAGACGACCAAATATAAGGTGTTACGAACAGGATCTGTAGATCGCTACAGACAGAAATGTATAATGCTTGGAGTGGGAAGAAGAAGAAGTTAGTTCACAGTATTGTTAGGATAGGGATAGGACTAGGAACGAAGGGGCATGTATCCTTCGACCTACGCAGATCTTTTATACCCAGACCCCTGATGGGGCGCCCTCAGGGGAGGAGGGATGAGGTGAGAGAAAGAGGAAGGCTGGACCAGGAGGCACAACAGGTAGAGGGCAGGATTCCTACCATTTACAGATTTAAACTTCCTGGATAGCAGCTAGAGCAATTCTCTCCCCCCTCCTGCCCTGGAGAGCCCGGGACCCAAAGACCGTCCCCATTCAGGGGGACGAAGTTCTACACAGAACATCACACACCGAGACCTCTCGCCGACACTTGCAACTCTGAAAAGAGACCAAGCAGATGAAAGATGAAATGAAATGAGAATGGAAGTGAAATGGAGGGGTAGCAAATTCGGGGATGTAAGGATCCTTCCCAGCATTCGCCTATTGATCCGAGGAAACCCCGAAAAAAATAATGGAGCAGGAAGGCTGGCGGTTGGAATCGAACCCATGACTTTCCGAATGCGGGTCACAGACGTTACCGCCTGAGCCATCTCGCCCGCTACAGTTTGGTGCCGATATTTTTTCGAAACCAGCGCATCTGATCATTTGAAATAGTTCTAATTACTTCCGTGTACCTCCCGCTGGCGCTTCCTTTCGTGGTGTGATATCGTACTATGTAGTTTGCTTTTGGAGAGCTCAGCTGAGGTTAGCTGGTGGCTAACCCCCTCTGGGAGAAGCAGCCCGGTTCTGCCTGTGTACACGGTGCCTTTAACTTCAGAGAGAATTGCATGGTGAGTTGCATTGTCATGTCTCTGTAATAAATAACTATACTTGCATATATTACACCGTTTCTCCGCTTTTTTAAGGGTACCGCGATCTCTGAACCTTCCAAAACCCAAGTACTTTCCTGAGCTTTTTGAACATTTTACCACAACTTGTATCGGTATAAAGACGTGCGGTTTCAAAGTTTGGTTCATTGGCTTCCATTTTTGCCGTCCGCACAGTTCTGGGAGGCATTCTACTGACCTTCCCAGGTGAGTATATCTGTTTACCTTTTCACCCATGCAGTGGTGTCCTGTTTTGCGTGCACAATTCTGGATCATTCTCGTGAATATACAACTTTGAGTAATAGCTTTACTCGTCACTTAATATAATAACCATGTTTAAAAAATATAACTAAAAAAACCCTGTTTTGCACAATTTTTCAATGAAAAAGTATTTTTAATGGCAATATAATGTGAGACAGAAATACTTTTTACTCTCAAATAGGGTACATTTTCTAGACATTTTAATAATCTGTCCAACCTCCGTTCTTCTCCAATACCTGATTTGCCGCTTAGGCACTGAATCCTTTCCAGCAGTGTGTCTAGTAAATGAGTTCTCTTTGAGATTAAAAAAGTATAATTTACTCGGTTTTACATTATACTGTCATTAAAAATGCTTTTCCATGGAGCAATTGTGCAAAGTGTTTTATTTAGTTGTGTATTTAGATTAAACAGATGATTCCAATAGTACCTAGTAAATGTGTCCTCTTGAGAGTAAATAGTATAATACATTTCAGTTTTACGTTATGTTAAAATTAATTTGTTTTCGTGGAATTATTGTGCAAAACATGGCTTTATTTTGTTACATATTATTTTAACATGATTATTATAAGTGATGAAGAGTAAGGATTTTGCTCAAAATTATATATTCATATGTAAATAATCTAGAACTCTGCACGTAAAGCAGGACGCTACTACATGTGCGAAAAGGTAAATAGATACACCCACCTCCTTGCTAGTACATACTCGTCTGTGAAGGCCAGTAGAATGCCTCGCAAAGCAGCGGGGACGGCATAAACGGAAGCCAGTATACATACGTACTGTCATTCCAAAATGATGCATTTTAAAATACAAATTTAAGCTATTTTATAAAAACCTTGTGTTACATTCACATGACTTTCTCTACCCTCTATCGTTTATTAATGGGTATAAACTATTCTTACCAAAGCTTATTTTTCCATCTACTTCATTATAACCTTTACAGAAATAGCTACATTACACATTTCGTTATAGATACAAAGGGAACAGCGATAGTCAAATGTTTAAGAACTGGTCGCTATATGCTGGCCTATAAACTCCACTCTCATTCCATGCAGAGAAACAACTGAAAACTGACAGGACTTGAAAAGATTGACAAAGTATTGAACAATAGGAACCATAAATAATGGGTATCTCAGAAGTGGCTTATGCCACAAAAAAGTTATTTGAACTAAATTGTGTGTTTTAAAGATATCTACATTTTTGTGTAGTACGTTTCGTCTATCACTTAACCAGTTATACAAGATTATACAAAATTCCTTCCGAATGAAGAGGACTTCCTAGGGTATTCCCAGAAAATTCAAGATAAACATTTTATTTGTAGTGCAAATATCTTTAATACATGATATTTTAATAAAAATCATTAGTTATTTTATAGATAACCAAATTTCGAAAAATGTTCCATGTAAAGGGTAGTTTAGGATGGGGGAATTTTC
Organism: Deroplatys truncata; assembly: GCA_030765065.1. Taxonomy (NCBI): domain Eukaryota; kingdom Metazoa; phylum Arthropoda; class Insecta; order Mantodea; family Mantidae; genus Deroplatys; species Deroplatys truncata. The sequence continues at coordinate 103,325,470 of CM060985.1, forward strand.
TTGAAAATCTTTGCGTCGCATCTTTGGAAGGTACTGAAGCTGTAACCCAACTTTGGAATTTATCCGACTTTTCGTGGACCTTTTCAAATTTTTTATGAATTTAAGGGACCTCAAAACATGCCTTTCCGGTGAAATCTTGGTGTCGAAATTTTGGTGGAATTCAATACCTTATCTACCTACTATGTATGTGGTAGAAAAAGTTAAGAATGCTGCTTGCGACATAATTTTCATAATTTTTGAATAATATTTCAGAGCTAGGTTCCTTATTCCGCTAGAAGAATTTTTTTCTAAAAAGTATACGTTTAAACTAGTGCTTTTTTAAAATAATTTTTGTTTAATTTTGAGTTTTGGCTTTTCAAAAAAAAAAACTATCAAACTTCGGCGAGCTTTGTGGCGTAACGCATTTGCTTCGCACTAATAACTACATAGAAAGATTTAGTTAGCATATCATTTGTGAAAACTATTTCCGAAATTTCACTAGTAACTTAAAAAGTTTATTATAACTGGAAAACTAGCTCATATCTATTAATTAACTTATGCAGTTTCCATAAACTAGCGTGCATTTTTACTTAAACTGCAAAAGTTAGAAAGTGATTTATACATGTGCAGCAAATGTTGCAAAAGCACTTCAAGACATTTTAGAAAAAGACTTTAGAAATATCGAATACTCGAATGCGATACCACACCCTCGCTCAGGGTGATTTAAATCGTCACTAAGTCCCCATTTTCACTCAAATATAAAAAAATATTTACACTAAATGGTTCTAGAGAATCGAACTTAATAAGTTAGAGCCTAAACGTAATTTTTGATCATTTTTGAGTAGTTTTCATTGATCAGGTTCCTGAACATTCTTTATAGGTAGTTTGACCACTAATTGGATTGGAGATCTTATGGTTTGTTTTTACAAAGTTTATTATTGTTTTAGATGTATTTTTAATTGGGTTTTCAAACCGGAGGTCAAATGGGGCTATTGAAGCTCGAGGGAAATTGCTGTATAGAATGGCTCAGCTGTTGCTTTTATGATCTATGTTTAATTACTTATAAACTTTGTGTGTTTTTTCTGACTTTTGACGTTGCTATTTTGTCTCATTTTCTGCTTGTGCCTTTCCGTTAGTTACAATAAAGTTATGTGAATAGCAAGAAACAACAACGGCTGCCTGTGTGGTCGAATGTTAAGCGTTCTGGCTTTTCAACCCAGTGGTTCCGGGTTTGATTTCTGGTTGGGGCGGAGAACTTTTCTTTAATTGGAATCTTTCCCTTCCCTCCTCAGAAATCTGGAATCATGTATATTGGAGCTAACGTGAGTACGTTTTAAGTTAAAATGATTAAAACTTGACGTTAAGGAACGTATAGTGAAAGAGCTGTTTCTGAAGGCAAAGTCTTCGATAGAGCATAGAAGTTAAAGGGGGCTATATAAATTAAACAATAAAAAATTAAATAAATTTTGCACTGAAATTGTTAATCAGGAGGAGATATATTATGTTTACACACAGGCACGAGGGCTGACGTCTACCTTAAATGAAACTCGGAGTAAGTAAAAAAGAAGGAAGGAATTTTAAGAAATACAGACTTTGCAATTAAATTTTACATCTGTTGTGGGAATATAGTTTTGAATTGTATTTTGGATGAATTATTGTTGAGTTAATGTGTAATGTTTTACTTTATTATTATTATTATTACTATTATTATATATAATTAATTGAAATTAATTATACTTTTTACAAACCTTAGCCTGGTCTTGGCAAGTTTTTAATATAGAGCCAACTGAAAAATTCAATGAATTGCCATTCAATTACTTGCCAAGACCAGGCTAAGGTCTGTAAAACGTATAATTAATTTCAATTACATATAATAATAATAATAATAATAATAATAATAATAAAGTAAAACGTTAAGAAATCCATGAACACCCAGCACTGAAGTACTTGCGACTGCAGGTCGCCACTGAGATTGTCATCTCGAGTGAGATGCCTTGGTGGTCTGACTTGGAACACAACTTGAGTCAAATGGGGAACTTAATGCCCCATCGGCATGTTGTCACAGGCTCAATGGTTAGAGCAACCGCACGGAGAGCGGGAGAACAGTGTTTAAATCCCGTCTGTGGCCTTGCATTTTTCAGCTGACTTTATATTAAAAAATCTGATGTGTTACACTCACATGACTTTCTCTATTCTTGTACAACTATTTTTATAAACGCTTTTTCTCCATATGCTCCAGGGAATAACAAGCAATATCTCGAAAATGGTTCACTCAACAAAAAAACTGGATACATAAATTATGTATTTTAACGCGATCTACATTTTTTGTGTAGTAAAATTTTGTCTATCTCTTATGGTTTACCAGTTACGCAAAAGTCGTTCACAATGTAGAATACTTTTGGAGACATTCCCAGAAAATTCGAAATATAAAATTCATTGCCATAAAAATTTCTTAAACTAATGGTATTTTATTCAAAATCGTTAGCCATTTTTGAGAAAATGAAAATTTTCGAAAAATGTTCCATGTAAAGGGAAATCTGGAATGCGGGATTTTCTTGAAAACCTTCGTGTCTCATCTCTGGAAGATACTGAACCTAAATACCAAGTTTGGTGTTTATCCGACTGTTCGTTTCTGAGTTATGCTGTTCAGACACACACACACACACACACACACACACACGGATATGTTTCCAAAAATGCTTTATGTGCATTCAGTGCACCTCAAAACATGTATTTCCTGTGAAATCTCGGTATCGAATTTTTGGGTGGAATGCAATACTTCCCCTACTTACTATACGTAGTAGAGAAAGTAAAAATGTGTAATGCTTTTTTTTTTTGACTTGAAATTTTCCGTCCTTTAGCCTGGTAGGTCATATCGGACAATGAATGAAAGAAATGGGTGAAGTTATGGTCAAATGAGCCCGGATTGCTTAGATCTTAGTTAACAGAAATTCGTGTTCTACGATAAGGAAACCCTGGAAAACTTTATTTGGATAACTCGCCCTAAGCGAGATTCGAATTCGGGACCTCTTGAATATGAGGCAGACACGCTACCCTTACACCACGGAGGTGCGCCTTTTTTTCTGTTGTGGTCAGCAGTGATTAGAATACTGAGAAGGAGAAATTATTCTTAGAATGTGGTCACGTAATTCTTACGAAATTCTGAAAATTTAAGAGAATTCCAACAGTGTAAAATTTCCAGCTAAAGCGCCAATGTGGAAACTCGGGTTTGATTCCAGCGCAGGTCACCCGTGATGCCCAAGAGTGCCATTTGCACAGTTATTAATTCATAGCGCCGAAGACCTTTGGGACAATAAACAAAGGAAGAACGTCGCCATCGCGTCACCCTTGTGGCTCATAATTCAAGAAGGCAGGTTCCGACGGATGTTTAGGGTAATATCTCAGTTAATTGAGGACGAAGCATGCGCACTTGTGACTTGTAAGGGGCGCGCATGACGGGGTTTGTTTTCGCTCCTTATTTAGCAGAAGTGCACCGGCGGATTGAGTCCAGTGTTCACCCCAACAGTGCGAAGTGCATATCGCGATAGTACGTTGCGTCATGCCGTCTCGCGGACTGCTCGCGTAAGAATCTCTTATCCTAGAATACTGTAAAGTTTCGGTCAAGATAAAGAGTGACGTACTTGCCAATTTGAATGGTGATCTCCAGATAGTTTGCAGTGGTAAGTTATAGCATCATAACTGTCTTAATTACCAGAAAGGACACGAAACAGAAGTTGCGTGAATGCCAAATTTGGCACGTAAAATGTCTTACCTGAATACAAAGTGAAGATTTTCGTTAATTTCCCTTAACCCAATTAAACGTTGACCTATAAACGTGTTTCATTACTTTTAATTTTCTAAAAAAAAAATGTCTTTAATACTTAGTATTTATTTACTTGTCATGAAATCTCACAAGCGGTTATGGACAATAGAAAAAAGATTGAATACCTATACAAAGATAAACATTCCTTAATATTATAAAAAGAATCAATTAACCAGCTTTCTAAAATACTCTTAAAACTGTTTAAAGCAATAGAGTGCGCATTCCTAGGCAATCGGTGTAACATATCTACAGCATTAATATGGACAATTTTTAATAATCCTTACACTGGTTACAAAAATGACAAACTTATTAAGATTAGAAGCTAAGATTTAATATAATATTTTGTTTTTCATAAAAAGCAAAAAGAAATATGTGTTTTAATAACAGTAGGTAAATTTCTAAACAAGGGTCTGCAATGGGCACTATAAGATCAACTCGTAATAATTCTTATTGCCTTCTTTTGAATAACAATTCTGTCAACATTTGAACCATTTTCCCAAATATAAATTCGCTAGGATATTACACTACAAAAACGAGTAATAAGCAATAGTAATTAAAATATCAAGAGTGTTGAATACCGGTTAAATTCTTCTCATTTTGTTGTTGTGAAATTTAACGTAACCGGAAAGCCGTAAAGGACAGTTAGGATATATTTTAGAATATATAAGATTTATTTAACGTAATCCTCGAGCAATAATTTAAAATACTACCGGGCTGAAAGTGTATTTCGAAACACCGATTTAACTACAGTGTTCTGCACGGGTTTTTATTTCTAATAATGAATGACTATTCATAAACGGATTTTATTGGTAAAATTTAAATATGCAATCCACAGCAGCTCTAGCTTTTAGGTAATTTTTAAATATTTGAATAATTAGATGTTATCTTGTACAAGTTGTTAGTGAAATAGGATCATACACACACGCTAAAGCTAAGTTAGAAATTGTGGACTTCTGGTTCAGTATTATTGGTCACTGAAAAGAAAAATTTTCGTAAGGAAGGTTATGGTAAAATGGCAGAAAGAAAAAGTAAGTTCTTTCTTCACCAGTAGAATCTTCAGTGTGTAACTTCATTTGATTTCACACAATTTATTTTTAATTTGTCACAGTTTCTATTCAATTTGTAAAAGGATCAGGAAATACCTATTATGTATGCATAATAAAGCTAGTTAAAAATCTAACGTTTATTCCCTATTTCTAGAAACTGTAACTTGTAAACCTTTTAGGAGAGTAAAATTATTAAAAATATACTCGGAACAAAAACATGGGGCGAAATATGTTTTATGCAGATCATGTGATTTCATTTTCATTGCTCTCTGTTGCGCTTAACAAAGTGTGTTAATTGGTTTTTAATAATAATAATTAATAATAATAATAAAGATAACACACAAGGACTAGGTGTGATCTATAGCGTTTAGATTTCTAATTATTCGTTTCGGTGGTGTAGCTTTCTTCACGTTTTTCAGATTATGTTTCCAATTCTTGCAATACCTAGTTTTTCCACTACTGGATTAAAATATACATTTGAAATAATCTGATAACTCCTTATGTGATCTTTTAAAGTGCAAGAGTTAAATTTAGGACAGCTGAGTCTATTCTCATTGCCAAAGTTTGAGTCATAAGTGAAATTGGAAAGGACATTATTTTATCGAATTTTAGTTGCCTGTATTTTAACGTTTCTTCTATAAAATCCTTTCTTATGAGCTACATAATTCTTGGAACAATTCGTCGCAATTAATACGTACTCGAGAGAGTAACAGACTTATACATGAACAGTTTGTTACAGAATCCATGTAAAATAGTGATTAGAAAAAATCGTGACACACACAAGATGTTTTTAAAATCGGACTTCACAATCAAATGTAAAAACTCGCTACGTTGCCTGATTCTATCCAGATGTCTTTGAAATCAGTTTACGATAAGAATTAAGTGAACATTTTGACTAATTATATAGTCAGTCAAAATTTATAGTTTCTTTCTATTTGTATGGCACTGAAATTTTATTTCGTCAATTGTTAGAAATGCTGAGATTTAATTTCATTGGCACAGTTATGTAGTGATGTATTAACATAAATTGAATTTATAACTTCATATTTCAAATTTATTGATGGAATTCATCGTAGTTACGTCATTATGGACGTGTTAGAAGTGAGTAGAGATGTATTTAAGAAAAAATTTGGATATTTGTTGTGTTTCACATTTTTGCTCAGCGAATGCAGATTTGCAATAATAATAATAATAATAATAATAATAATAATAATAATAATAATAATTAATAATTAATAAATTTTTATTGTTCACGCTCCTGCTTGTGTGACGAGCAAAGTAAAACCAAATCGTTTAGAAAGTAATTTATTATGTCTAGATAGTAATTTATTATAACTTGATAGAACATATTTTGTAAATAGAAATTCCAAACAGCAATAATCATTCGTGCATAAAAATAAAATCTTGCAAATGCTGGATTTTCTCTATGCATTAAAAATTCAACATTTCTCTTATTAATTTAAATTTATTCTATCTATTACGTTATTCACGATGAAAGTTTGTCTAAAAATAGTGTAAAATTAGGCTTCGTTGCATACAAGTTGCGTAAACAAAATTAAGTTGTTTATTCATAAGGTGTTTCGCAATAATACTTAAAAATTTTCGAACATGTTCATTTGTATGATGTAGTTTAAATTGATAATGTGTAATGTTTGAAACGGATAATTTCACGAACAAATTAAAAATACAAATTGTATATTTTAATGAGTTAAACATTTTTGTTATTAATAAGTCTATCAATCTCTTGTGGTTTTCAAGTTATTTACAATTTAATGAGAATAACTTCACAGGTTATTCATGGAACATTCAAGTTAAACATTTTAATCGTTATGCTAGGATCTCAAAATAAGATACTTTCATGTAATCATTAGAACCATCTGTCAGAAGCGAAAAGCAAATAAACCTTTCCACGTGGTTTGCGAGTGTTTTCATTAATATTTTTACCAGCTATCCTTAATGAGTCCCTTAACTCATTTTCATTAAATTTATCTGACTTTTTGTTTTTGAGTTATGCTATTCACGGAGTGTATAAATAATTTGATAAAATTTACTTTTCTTATTTATTCAGGCCTCAAAATGTGTACTTCATAATTCCTCTGCCTGCTATGCATAAGTGATAAGGAATTTTCCCTATCTATTGTTTATTAGTGGGTATACAAATTATTCTTGTGAAAGTTTATTTTTCTGTCTACTTAAGTTTGAGGTAAACCTTTACAGAAAAAGCTATATTACACATTTTGTTGTAGATACAAAGGCAACAGCGATAGTCAAATGTTTAAGAACTGGAAGTTAGAAGCTGGCCTTAAAATTCCATACTCATTGCATGCAATCGCGAGAAGCAACTGAATATCGACAGGAATTTAAAAGAAAGACAAGAGCATTGAACAAATCGAAGTATTAATGCCAAAGATGATGTCACAAAAAATTTTTTTGAAATAGATTATATCTTTTAAAGAGATGCACATTTTGTGGTACAGCAAGTTCTCATCTATTGCTTAACGTTCACAAGTTACGCAAGATTACACAAAATTTCTTCCAAATGAAGACTTCACAGGCTTTTCCTATGAAATTCAAGATATCAATTTTATTTGTCATGCAAATATGTTTAATTGGTATTTTAATCAAACTCGTTAAACATTTTTGGGAAAATAAAAAAAATTGGTAAGTGTTCCATGTAAAGCGTAGTTGGGGTAGGGGGATTTTCTTGAAAGCCTTCGTGTCGCATCTTTGGGAGGTACTGAGCTTAAATACCAAGTCTGGTATCTACCCAACTTCTCCTTTTGGAATTAAGCTGTTCTGTCTCACACACAGAGGTTGTCAAAACATGTATTTCCGGTGAAATCTCGGTATCGAATTTTTGGGTGGAATGCAATATCTTCTACCTATTGTATACGTGGTTGAGCAAGTAAAAAAAGCAAGGAAGTTCATTCTTTCCTTTGTTAGTGCTCGAAAATTGTAAAATAAATGCGTACACAAATGTGAACAATGATGTTATATCCCAACTTCATTTCTTTATTTCGTTTTCCACAGGGAAAAATGCAATATTTATGAACCAACCAGTCCATAATTCTGCCCAAAATGTCAATTAACCTCGATCCAAGTTATTGGACTCTGATAGGAGCTAGAGGAACTATTCCCAGTTTATTTGTGCAATTCTGCAGAAAATGTCTGTTAAAAAATCACTTATTAAAAAGTCACTCAGCGTAAATAAAGGGTCACGTCTCATTTAAGAATCTTTTTACGACGTTTAATCTCTCAGCGTTTTAAACAACTTGAGGCCTGTTATTTCTAGGGAGTACTGTTGTAATTGTAGATCTGTTATATTTAAACTCAAATAGTGTAAGAAGTTCTCTAACAATTTTATATCGCACATATACCTTAATCTGTTTTAGTAGAAAAAACTTTTGTATTTATTATTTAATACTTGGAATCTTGGTGAGCTTTTGTGTACAGCAGCCTTTGGTTGAAGAAAGCAGAATGTTTCAATAAATTCTTTTAAAATTTTTGTAATAAATTCATACAGTGCTGTTAAAATTACGATTCTGAAAGTATTTTTATTGCGTTTCTATCGTCCATCAACCTATGCGAAGGAATATTCAGTTAGCTTAACAGACCCCTTTAGATTATTAAATTTAATTCTTTCGCACTTAAAACTCGTGTGAAAATTTTGTTAACTCTCTACAATTAAATTTACGAGCATTACTTCAAAACAGAGTAATTTAGCTTATTTAGCATTATTGATTTACAATCCCTGATGCACATTCACTCAATCGCTTTCATAATCACAGAAGCTTTGTTTCTCCTTCACACGTCGCCTCTTTCGAAATAATCATTATTTTTGAGCGCATCAATCAGAGTAATGAATTGCATTGTTTACATAAACATGCAGTAAAATTTTGTTTTTCTTATTTGACGGTGATCTCCTTTATACATTGGTATTCTTAAACTCGACACAACGCAATGTTCTTAACTTCTAGGTTATGATTTAGCCTCTTTGGTCAATTACATTCTTTTGGGATCAGAAAAGTCTTCGGGTTTTGATTCGAGTTTATGCCATTTATTAAAGGTTTGAGACATTTAACTCTTTGAAAATCCGACTTTATCTACCCAATATTGTGTATTTCTATATTTTTTTCAAAAAGTTTTTTTTTTACAGAAGCCCATTTTTCTACCTACTTCAAGATAAACATTTTATATTAAAAGTTTCTTTGTAGATACAACGGGGATACAAGAGTCTGGAACGATAGAAAAGTTGTACTCTTTGTGTGACATTTCGGAAAATGATTTAATGATGACAAAGTACTTAAAATATTAAGTGTTAAAAAATTGAAACCTATAACAATAAATATATCTGAAATGCTTTGTCACAAAAAATTTAACACAAGTTGTGTGCTTTAACAAATTACATATTTTAGCAAGCTTTTGCTAAACTCTCTAAGATTTACCGTTACGCAGAATTGTACAAAATTTATTCAGTATGAAGAGGACTGTGCTCTATTGGTAGAAAACTGAATATATGCATTTAATTTGTCATGGAAATATCTTAAAACATGATATTTTAATGAAAATTGTTAGCAATTTTTAAGTAACTCAAAAACAATCATTTTCTATGTAAATGCTAGTTAGCGATGGAGACTTTTTCGATAATCATCATGTCTCAGTTGTGGAAGTTGCTGATATTAATATCAAATTTGGTATTTATCAGACTTTTCGTTCTTGAGATATCATTCTCTCCCTCCCCCCTCTCTCTCACACACATCCGAATACGCGGGAGCCTTTTTCTAAAAGTTATTATTTTTTATTTAGTGGTCTTCAAAACCTGTAATTCCAGTGAAATTTCGATGCGGGATTTATAGGTGGAATACAATATTACTCGTACTTTCGCTTACCATTCTGTGTCGTATAGAAAGTAAAAATCAGCAAACGCTTACCCTCTAAACTTTCCTGAAATTGTTAGTAAAGATAACCTTTTTGAGATGAATTTATTCTTTTTATTATTTTGAATCCTTTACCCACAGAATACAGTTACTAATAAACAGACTTCTGATATAACCATTGTAATGGCGTTCGCATCTTGCTGTCATTTCTATTGCTCAATTGAAACCAATTCTAGGCAAACATTTTAATAAAATGCGGCACGAAAATTTTCAGGAAAATGCCTCCACCCTCAAACTACCTCTTAAATGGATTATTTTTCAAAAATTTTGACTTTCTAAACGATTTTGATTAAAATACCATATATTAAATATATTTACATGACAAATAAAATGTATATCTTGAATTTTATGGGAATAGGCTGTGAAGTCCTCTTCATTTGAAAAATTTTGTGTAATCTTGTATAACTGGTAAACGATAAGCTATAGACGAAAATGTACTACCCCCCAAAAAAGTGGAGCTATTTAAAATGCACAATTTATTTCAAATAAGCTTTTTGGGACATAAAGCATTTGAGATATTCATTATAAATGATTCGAATGCTTATTTCTTGGTCATTCTTTGTGGCAGTAATTTGTATCACAATAATGTAAATGCCAGAGTGATTGTAGTGTAAATAAGTATTATTGTATGGCATTGATTTGAGATGTTTGTTTATTATAAGCATTGTTAGGAAATAAGTTTACACGGCCTCACTGAAACTGACAATAACAGCGGGTAACAATGAGCGAGGGGGTGAGTTGTTTATCAATTATTAGAGACAAGCAAATGGTCAGATTGGCGCGCTTTTCTGTAGAAATGGAGGGAATATTTTCCCTAGAGCAAATGTGTTCATAATTTTGATTGGATATAAAAATAGACGCTAATGTTGGCGCGTTTTATTAACCAATAGCAGCTCGGTTATCTTTAGGCATATTGGGGTGTGGGCAGAGGCAAGTATTGCCCAGTTCAACAAAATCATCCACGCGTTACACGTAGCTGAGTCCAACAGAATCATTCAGAAGTTAAACGTCGCTTAGTTCATTAGAATCGTTCGCGAGTTACACGTTGCAATTCTACAGAATCTCTCGCGTCTTAAAGTTTGTTATAAATGTGAAACACGCGAATTAATAATGTGCAGTAAATAAGTGATTATAGTGATATTAGAAAATATAACAGTTTCGGTCTGGCGTGTATCAAGAGTCAATATGTGAACTTAATTAATTGTGACGGTAATAAAAGTGTAAAAACAAATTCTTTATCAGTGTTATCTTTAACAAATCCTTTCCGTTTACACACCTTGTTCAAGAGATGTGCTCGACTGAATAATAATAATAGCTAGCCGGAGGACAATGAACCCAACATTCAAAGTAGTAAAACAATAACAGGCGCTCAGAAATAAGATAACACGAAGTGACCGCGACAAATTGGATTCCATACGTGGTGCAGATAAACATGAAGCATCTTCCAACCAACTAACAAATTTCCACTTCATCTTTAAAGTCCTGTCAACAATCAGTTGTTTCTCACGATTGCATGGAAACAGTATGGAATTTTAAGGCCAGCATATAGCGTCCAGTTCTAAACATTTGACTATCGCTGCTCCTTTGTATCTATAACGGAATGCGTAATGCAGCTATTTCTGCAAATGTTTATTTGGATTAAAATATAGTAAATAGAAAAATAAGCGTTAGTAAGAATAGTTTGTATACCCACTAATAAAAGATAGAGGGCAGATAAGTCTTGTGAATGTATCACAACAGATTTTTTAGTGTAATAGGATCATCACAATGATATATTTTATTTGAAACTTAAAATTTCGAACCTGATTTCAGTTTTCATTTAGAAAAAGAATTAAATACTCCATAAATGTTAAATTGGTTGTTTGACATCAAGATGGATTCTTAATATGTAGGAAAATTAATCCACTTCAGTTTCTTTATTCTTTATAATTGCACAAAGAAACAGGCACAGATGGCATCATCATACATAAAATAATATGAATGATTAGACTTGATATACAAATAGGCTAATTACTAAATGGGACCATGTTTTGGATACATCATACATTATTACTTTTTGTAAATGCACTTAATATGTATTGTAACAAATGAGAAAGTTACTGAGAAAGCACACTTTAATTTATCATAAAGCACTCAACGTAGCACAAACGTTACATTTGAGTCACTTTGGCACACACTCTGAGTACAACACGACTAATCTGTCGAATCAAATCACAACTGAATTGCTAAAATGTGCTATTCACAACTGACTACTGAGTTACAACTCGCAACTAAACCACACTGGCCACTTTTAACTTCGTCACTTCTAACAGAAGTCAACTAAACTGAAACTGAACACTCGACTGGCCCAGCTGCCCCCTATATACCCCACCTAGGCGACCCGATTTCGATCCCAGGGACACGCATGTGGGATTTGTGATGGACGAAGCGGTGTCTGGGTGGGTTTTCTCTGCCGTTCATTTCACCAATTGCTCTATCCCCCTTTTTTCCATCTATTTCGCTTTCATTTCATATCTTCTTCCTTCACTCTCATACCTGACTGCGGGCCGATCTCCCAATCCATTCTCTGATTCAATGTTTGTTTGCTCCTCCACAGGCCTGTGACCCTAGGCACGGTTGCAAGTCTTAGGGATTGTAAACTCAACATACGAGGAGGGTAAACCGACTAAGCAGGCAAGCTACTACAGAACACCTCTGAACGGCGGATTCCGCTCTATAAACATGAAGCAAATCACAGCGCTTATTCAGTTGTATTTGAAGGAAGACATTTCGTTGATAGACATCACATTTATTTGAAATAGGTAAACAAAAGATGGTTTATATTGTGAGCCTCCTAAATGGCGCGGTACTTATTTAGATAAACCGTTGTGCTTACGAAGTTTAAGCGCTCTAGCCCGCTTACCCGACTGGCTTTTCGAATGACCATTCAGTTAATTTAATTTACCCAGCCCCTAACTTTATGAATTAGAAGACGTTTTTATGGTTTGTATCCCTCAAGCGGTAATGTCTATGGCACGCATTCGGGATGTCTCGGGTTCGATCACCGGCGACCGCCCTCTCTGACTCAAGGGGCTTTTCAGGGCCATCAAGTGAATGCTGGGGTGGTTTCTTTCATCCCCAAATGTCCTGTCCCTCCATTTCCTTCCATTAATCATTTCATTTACCCTTCACCCAATTTTGTCTGTTTTAGGATTGGAAGTGTCGGCGATGTGTTTTGGTGTAGCGTGGCAAGGAAAAAGGATGTTCTCTGTGAACATTCCCGTCCCTCGGCCTTCGGCATGCTGCGGGGTATAAAGACCATCCCTTGGGGGGGGGTTCCGGTCTGCCTGTCCGACTACCGGGGCGTCTCGATCTGGAAACTGTAGGGACCCTGTCATTACTGTGCCGTCACTCCTGGTTCCGTCCGCCCGGTGTCTCTCTTCACCTCATCTCTCCTTCCCGGGAGTGCTACCTCGTGGGCCGTTGGTACAATATTCTCATTCCTGGATCGGTGCCGAATCTCCTGCGCTTCACAATCCAATCCCTCAGAACTGTAATTTAGTAGATAACTCCTTATGGTATTCCTAATATTAAACAAAACTCCTTTGATATTTACGGAAATGGAAGTGAAGGGAAAATGTCTTTATAATTTCCTGATGGAGTAGTATATAGGTAAACACGTGAACATGACCTTTCATCCGCTGTGATCAACGTCTTAAGAAGGCTGTAGGCTACAGATTTCCTCTTAAGGGCACCCATAGATGACATTTCTAAATCTTGCAGCTTTATTCAAATGTTTTAAAAGTTTTGTCGTAGTTGCTCTATCATAATTATAAGTGTTTTTATATTTAATGTAGAAAATGTTATAGTTTTCGAGAAAACCCATTTTAGTTTACTTTCATTATGCTGACTGATCAAGTATTGCACACGCTGCAAAAGTCTTAATTTTTAGAAAATAGAGATACTACACATTATTTAAATACCAATACACAAAACTGACATATAAAAACTTTTTTCATTCTGCTGGTTGTTTCAGAAAACTTTTAAATATAATTTTTGTAACAATTTATCTTTTAGTAGTCGAATTAATTGTCATATGTTGAATAATTTCAAAGTGTAGCTAAAGCCATATGCTAGTTTTTACTTTATATACGACGTTCATAAAAACAGAAGGTATTGCATTCCACACAAAAATTCGATACCGAGATTTCAACGGAAATGTATGTTTTGAGGCACCTGAATAAAAAAATTTGGAAAGAGGTCTGTATGTGTCTGTGAACAGCACAAGTGAAAAACGAAAAATTCGGATAAACACCAAACTTGGTATTTTGGTTTAATACCTTCCAAAGATACGACACGAAGATTTTCAAGAAAATACCCCCATACTAAATTACCTTTACATGGAAGATTTTTCGAAATATTTGATTTTCTAAAAAATGGCTCTAACGATTTATATTATATATAAAATACCATATATTAAAGATGTTTACATGACAAATGTATATGTTGAATTTGCTGGGAATAGGCTTTGAAGTCCTCATTTGGAAGTAATTTTCTATAAACTTGTATAACTGGTAAACGTTAAGCGATAGGGGAAAAAGTACTACACAAGAAATGTAGGTCTTTTTAAGATGCACAGTTTATTTCAATTAATTTTTTTTGTCATTTTGTCAGTTCCGAAATATCTGTTATTAATGGTTAGAATTGTTCAATACTTAGCCATTCTTTTCAAGTGCTGTCGATTTTCAGTTGTTTCTTGGGATGTTATGGAAAGTGTTTTCAGTCCAGCGTGTAGCGTCCAGTTCTAAAACATTTGATTATCGCTATTCCCTTTGTATCTATAACGAAATCTGTAATGCAGCTATTTCGGAAACGTTTATCTGGATCAAAATGAAGTAAATAGGAAGATAAACTTTCGTAAGAATAATCTGTATATCCACTAATAATATATAGAGGGTAGAGAAAGTCATGTGGATGTAATACATCCAATTTTTTTTAAATTCATTGTGACTTTCTGTGAAACTTTGAACAAGTTGGTAACAAACTACAATGTGTAAAAAGTGTAAGAAAAATAAAAGTCGAATAAAAGGTACTAGAAGTAAATACAGGCCATTAACCATATGCTATTGGGCATTTATAGGTCACATGTTGAAGGTTTAAAGGGCACTGAGAGCAAAAGCCATAGAGTGTAATTGAAGTTGAAGAATCTAGGTATTTTTTGTACAGAAAACTAATTTTTTAATTTTTTGAAAATTTGAGTAAATTTCAGCTCTGGGTAGGTTTAAGAAGTCCGCCGTAGTTCCTTAATTTTCGACCACGGCTCGTAACCCCTAGCTTATTTGACTACACCGGGCGTGAAGCCAACTGTTTAATAGTTCCTATGACTAATTATTATGTATGCGATATACGTAGGTACAATATTTCAGTATCTCTGTCCTTTAACCATCACATTCATCACAACACTAAATAATAGATGTTCTAGTCTCTTTGTCCTTGCACTAACGCATGTACCACATCGCAAAATAAGAATCTTAAACACTATGAGTATATGTACATATCTGAGAAAGCGCCACATTTATATACCACCCGTGTACCCCCTCGTATCGAATGCTAATTGAGTTATTTTAGCACAAGTGCTTGCGTATTAAGTATCAACTATATCTATGTTCCCCATCATACTGAACACAGTAGCATAAGCCGCCATGTTCTTCTTGACATTCCTCGAGTACGTCCGGTGTTATAGTGCGAAATGCATGCTCAACAGCATTGCGCAGTTCTTCGTTTGTAGCATAACGACATGCAGATACATACGCTTTAATGACTTCCCATAACGAGTTGTCAGATGTGGTGATGTCAGGACTTCTTGGTGGCCATTTCAAGGGAGCTGGTGTTGCTGAGAACACGACCTATCCACCGTCCTGGAAAGTGTTCATTTAGGAACTCTGCGCACTGCAAGAGATAGTGAGGAGGTGTTCCATCTTGCTGCAACCATATACGTTCTGTGAGACCCCCTTTCTTCAAGCTGAGGTATTAACCATCTTTGTAACATATGTAAATAATTTGCGGCATTCACAGTACGGTCCAAGCAGATGTGATGTCATCGCTGCTATATCGTGTGAGACGGGCTCCTTTAACTCGACTGTGTAATGAGGGTTCTCTGTGGCCCAAAAGACAATATTTATAGCACGTGAGCTGCGATAAATCGCACATTCATCTGAAAACATAACCTTGGCACGGTTCACTGCATTTGGGAATTGAGTTAACAAAGCACGGCATGCTAAAACGTGCTCATTCCGGTCTCTATTCGATAACTCGTTTACGAACATCGGTCGAAAAGGTCTGAGCTTAAGGCCTTTCTTCATGTGATCTCGCATTATTGTCCTCGGTATAGAGTTCCGAAGCACGTTTACGTGTCGATTTCATAGATTTTTCAATCGAAGCAGAGATTCCGGCACATTTTCTTCTCGTGTCTTCTTCCTTCCACTTCTTTAACACTGCCAAAAGCAAAAGCACAAGCACGTTCTTTTCCAATTCAGTACCTGATTTTCGTGGTGGAGCCTTATTACATCTTTCCTGGAATGCTCCCATAATATCTGTCTCATTGTCTACCCTGTGTGGTGTCGTTCGTGCATTCACACATTTGTCACTAAGCGCTCCTCAATAGTGTAACTATGACCGCTCACATCTGCCATAGCTATAAATTAAAACTCGAATGCGAAAACATGTAACTATTGATTCCGACAATTGATAAGAAGTAACATAGCTACATAGCATAATAGCATTTGATACTACCAACATGCATAGGAACATTTGATACTAGCAGGGGTATGAGGACTTCTCGCCAACCTGTATATCCTTTCTCACAATACTCCATTCGAAGCAACAACACTGAAGTAGCCTGCCTCTGTAGTGTGGGGTAGTGCGGCTGCCTCACATTCAAGAGGCTCAGAGTTCGAATCTCGGTTACGGTGAGTTATCTAGGTAGGAATTTTCTGGGGTTTTTCCTTATTAGAAAAGACGAATGTCGGGTAACTTTAAGCTCTATCGACCCTGGGCCCATTTGAGCACCATTTCCCTTCTTGAGCCGGTCTCCACTAAGTTTTGTTTAATGACGTGCATAAAATGAGGCCCATAATGGAACGCAGCTGCTTATGTTGGTACTGGTAAAATCTAGCCCCACCTACTACCCGCATGACCACCTCTGTTTATCGAGTATACTTCTAGCCACTGGATTAGGACGGTAGTTTACCTCTCCCAAAGTTTGGCAGAACTGCCGAAGGGTAGCCTTACAAATTAAACCCCTGTATTTTTATGTTACACTAGCGTTTTCTTAATGTCGGTTTTCTTATTGCCGTTTAGTAAAAGCAACAACTTTGACTTTTGTCTCCATGTTGCTGATGAAAGCTCTTATATAAATGTCGTAGCTGTCGAGCAGTTTAACCTCACATTAAAATAATTCTTCATGCTTTCCTCTAGAAGGCCGAATTATATTGTAATTGGTTTAGACATTCCTTATGTACCAATCGTAACGAAACACTTTCATAGACACAGTACCATACCTCCATTCCACATATGTAGGTTATACACATCGTTCATTGTTTAGTTTTTTGCCACTGAATTGTTTTTCAGGCCAGTCGCATAGAGAGCTAATTAACTAAGGTGGAAACCTTACGGAGAGGAAAACTCATGTAATAATGGGCAACTTTTTATGCACGATTATAAAGAAAATCATTTAGCTTAAGGTTTCCTCGGAAGTACAGCATGCCCCAAAATAAAATGCATAAGTCAATTGGTTTCCTTGGGAGCACAGAATATACCAAAAAAGAAAAAAGAGTTTTAATAGAGTATATTTCAGTTTCAAGCAGTTGCAGATGGTTTCAGTTTCCACGTTGAGCAGCTTTTGTATTCAGGAAAACAAATGACACAACCTATGATTTCCACCGAGATGAAACACACCGGGATTTAGACTAGTTCAGTGTCCGATTTGAACATTTTAACTGTATCTTGCTTTATCGGCCATATGTAAAAGGGAAGAAGAACAAATGTCCTATATATGCTCGAGTACAGAAAATGAAATCTCACGAAAAATAAATTAGAGCAAGGGAACGTTAAGCTTCCGGAACTTATACACCAAAATATGTCAGTTAACTAAATAAGATACAGTATAAACAACCTTGCAGAATATATTTAACCGAATAATTTATTGTATAGGCTCCTCAATCAACCAAAGATCATTTTCAGCCTCATCCATTCTTTTCTCTTATGCTTATTATAATATTGTCTATCATGTGACATTTCCCTCTTTTTCTCGTTCATCATTCATTCGGGTGCATTTATTAGCAAACAACTTTTTCATCCAAAGCTCCTTAGTTTATTTTCCACTTTGTGACGTGTTTCGCGATTCTTTCTTCACTCGCTCTTTCTATAAAAGCTTCAGTACTTATTTTTTCAGTTGCTTCATTGTTTTCCATGTTTACCTTCCAAATGCTTCCAAAAGTTTCCTAGCTTCATCGTAATGCCAGATTTGCTGAACTGTGCAATGCAATGTTCCCAAAAATTACTTCACTAGACTCTTCCTTAGTTCTGTCTTTGTACAGCTTGTGTAAAACGTCGTGGCCCTCCATAAGTGAGAAATGAGAGGTGGTAAGAGTGATGGGGAGCAAGGGACTAGAAGTGAAATCAGAACTTGAAGGCAGTCACATAAACGCATTGTAAACGACTGTGTAAGCTTAAAATATCATACTTGCAACTGGTAGAGCACTGATCTCCACCTTTTATTATGCAAGTGGGCTGGTAAGTGCTAATGCGCATCTATGCTTCAGGAGTGGGTCCTGTCACGACGTTATACACAAGCTGTGACCTATGTATTGTATTCTTCTTCTTCCTCCTGTTACCGTTTATCCCTTGTTCTGGAGGTAATTCACCATTTTCTTCACACAGGTATTGAAAAGGGACATTGTTGTATGTTCCTTCCTGTATTGCTTCCCTCTATGTACCTTTTCTTATAATTATTTAAATTGTGTTGTTTCATAAAGAGATTATTATTTAAGTCATCTCTCTTCCCAAACCTCACGAGTTTTCTTTAGAATCTTCCCTAAGTTTCTTCTAATATTCTTTTTAAATACCTTTTTCAGATCCAAAAACGCACAACTAGATTCATCGCTTTTGGCCCTGTCATTCACTGCAGAGGCGAATCAATGTGACATTCCATCGCCACTTAATTATCTAAATGAAAACAAGCAGAGCAAGGGTAAGGAGAGGGAAACTAATGTAACCTGCAGTAAATGAAGCCGATTTAGCCGACGCATCGTTTCTCCATCGTGTGTCTTGTTATGCGAGTCACTCCCAGTCTTTATGTTCACATTCGTTGAATCCAGAATTACTTCCCTTTCTGACTCTTAAGTAAAGTTTGCCGATTGTTCGTAGCAGTTCAATTGTACCTCTTGTGTCCTTTCCCTTCCTGTAGCCGAGCTGTTCTTTTTCTAATTAACCTTCCAACTTAGAAGGGAGGTATCGATTCAGTATTCTTGGTAGACTCTTTGTCCAATGAGCATCTAAATTAGATTTTAAAGGAGAAACAAGGATATCTACACTTCAGATTCTTTTATCAATGTTATTCATTCACAAAACCTTGAAAAAACTGTCTTGTATCATTTACACGCCGTCCTTTGTCGGACTCGTGGAACAAATTGGTTAACTGCCTAGGGATATAAATAAAGTAAATTCAGTTTATAATTCACGATAAAGAATTACAATTAATTTACAAAGAACTTATTTACTACATATTATTTAATATATGTTTAAAGGAATGTTTAAAGAAGTGCAAACAAAAGTGTGGAGGAATGGGTCTGTCAGTGAAGGATAATGTATTTACTTTATTCTTTGCACGCGACACAATAGTTGTTTCATAAGATAAAAATGATTTGGAATATATGACACGTAAATTGAGAGAATATATGTAGCGGGGACTATAAATAAATATAACAAGATAAAGTGTGTGTTTAGGAGAAGATAATAGTCAATTATTAATAGAAAAGGAAGTAATATAAGCTGTCCCTTGGGTGTAAAACTGAGTTCAGTAGAAAAACTGAGTGTAATAAAAGAAATAAATTCAAGGAAAAAGTTAATATCCAAAATAAACAAATATATAATATACAAATATAAAATATAATATCTTTATTAAACGTGTTGTACTCTACGCATTAAAAATATGTGCATTATCAGCAGAGGAGAAGAGGCGCTTCATGACATTAAAAATGGATTGTCTAAGACGCTCTGCTGGGATTTCTCGTTTAGGCAGAATAAGGAATGAAAAAATTAGAGAAATCATAAATACACGTGGAACTATAGTAAATGAACCCAAAACAAACAACTGAAATGGTATGGATACTTAAAAAGAATAGAAGAAGGAAGAATTTAAAGGCAAATATTCGAGTGGACTACACCAGAAAGAAGAAAAAGAGGTCGTCCTAGAATTACCTGGAGGAGTGAAATACAACAAATAAGGAATCCAGAGGTTTGGAGGAGGAAGAACAATGTCGTCGGGCAACCGGAAGACCAAAAAATCCGTTGTGAAATCGGTGTACTAATACTGCTATTTACTACAAGAAAATGTTATGTAAATTACAAAATACCGGGGTGAACAAAATGAAATATAATTTGGATTGCTTAAAATGTTAAAGGGTAGGTACATTTGATGGATGTACACCATTAATGGGCGTGGAAGGGGGCCGGAGGGCACACACGACGTCTAAACTTGTCTAGTTCCATTCTGCTCCCCTGTCGATTCTCACCTGCATCTCTGAATGGCAGTTTTCATCGACAATGCACGCTTTAGGGTATCCTAAAACCAGAAAAGCCCTTTTAGAAAGATTTGTGTGGAGAGAAAATCCCCTCACCCTGAACTAACCTTCACGTAGGTACACAAATTTTCGCTATTTTTAATTTTGTTAAAAATTGGTCCAATGACTGAATAAATACCAAATGATTAAAATATTTTCGTGACAAATTAGCTGTAGTTGAGCCCGCCCATGGGATGCGAATTTTTTTACCCGAATACTTACAGGACCGGTGCCCACTCAGCATCGTTATTAATTTGCGGAGCTGCGATAGGTACCGGTCTGTAGTTCGCGAAAGCCAACTCCTGGCTGGCGGAAGCATGGTGCTGAACACATTTCTACGTATAGCTGAATGGTTGTCCATGTCTGCTTTACATGAGAGACAGGTAGGCCAAGAAACACAAAGGCTGTAATGCCACAGATTTCACTTTTGTAATGAAATGTACATCTGAGCTTTCTGCGGATGTATGAACTTCTCTTCATGCGGAATGACTTTAATATAAATTTGCGTAACTGATAAATCATAAGAGATAAACAAAAACCCAATGAATGTATATTTCGTTAAAATACACGATTTATGTCAACATTTTTGTAGCATTACCATCTCGGAGATATTCGTTGTTAAAGGTTAGAAATTTCCAATTCTTTATCCTACATTTTTAAGTGCTAGATCACCATTCATTGTTTCTCGTGATGTCGTGCAAAGAGCATACTATTTCAAAGCCAACATATAGTGATTGTCTTTTTGCTTTCTATACTACGTATAGTAAGCAGGGAAAGTATTGTATTCCATCCAAAAACTCCATACCGAGATATCACTGGAAATACATGTTTTGAGGGGCCCTGAATCGACATAAAGAATTTTGGAAATGTGTCGGTCTGTCGGTCTGTGTGTCTGAACAGTATAACTCAAATACGAAAAGTGGAATAAATACCAAGCTTGGTATTTAGGTTCAATATCTTCCAAAATAAGACTCGAAGATTTTCAACAAAATCCACCAACACAAACTATCTTTTACATGGAAGATTTTTCGAAATTTTTGATTTTCTAAAAAACGACTAACGACTTCGATTAAAATACCATATATTAAAGATATTTACATCAGAAATAAAATGTATATCTTGAATTTTGGGGGAATTGCCTCTTCATTCGGAGGGAATTTTGTATACTCTTGTATAGGTAACTGGTAAACGTTAAGCGATATAAGAAAGCGTACTGCACAAAAAATGTAGTCCTCTTTAAAACACATAAGTTTTTTGTGGTATAAGATGTTTCTGAGATATCAGTTCTTAAAGGTTCGAATCGTTCATTTCTTGGTCTTTCTCTTGAAATCCTGTCAACATTCAGTTGTTTCTCGCGATTTCATGGAAACAGTATGGAATTTTAAGGCAAGCATATAGCGCCCAGTTCTTAAACACTTGACTGTCCTGTTCCCTTTGTATCTATAACGAAATGTGTAATGTAGCCATTTCTGCTAAGGTTTATTTGAAATAAAATGTAGTAGTTAAAAAAATAAGCTTAAGTAAATTAATTTGTGTGCCCAGTAATGAACGATAGGGGGTAGAGAAAGTCATGTGAATGTACCACATCAGAAATTTTTTAACATGGGGCTACCGCTCTAGCCTCGTGTGTCCCCCTTTAACTATAACGAAATGTGCAATGAAACCATTTCTGCAAACTTCTGTCTTTCTATCTTGGCGTAGATAGAAAAATAAGATTTTGTAAATATGGTTTGTGGAAAAGATGTGATAGTGGGTAGAGAATGTCATATGAATTGAATACATCAGAATATTTTTAAAGTAAACAAGATATTCGATATCTATCATCACCAGGTATAGGAGCTTTTAAGCAGTTGGTTTAAAGTTACCTACACTTAAAATACAAAGAGTGTAAACAAAGCGGCCATGAGTCACTGATGGTCGGGTAAACACGATCTGGTGAAAATTGTCAGCAAACGCCAATATACTGCGAGGGATGGGGTTAGTTAGTAACCTGCGATGTCACTGAATAAAGTCCAGTAATAGTTAAACTTCATTTCCTTTCGTCCTGGCTTTGATGCTTAGAAATTCCTGTGCCTGATCCTTGCCACTTATGGACGTTGCAGAGTATAGATTTTACACCCAATCCTTATTCAGCTTCTAATCATTTGCAGAAAGTTTTTAAGTGTGTAGCTTTGAGTGTTTTACAATAAACGATTGATAACTAGTGGCCTGAACAGCAAATACTGAAAATCGTAACTTGTTTAAAGCAGATTTTTAACATTAGTCGTGTAGGTATTCAAACAGGTTCACGAACATTAAACATCCGCATTTAAAGAACCTCATTGAAGGCTGCTTAATCCCTCTTGATCTCATATTTTCCATGTCTACTAGTGTTATTTTTTCTTGCATATGGTTGCTTGTATGGTTTATAAGTGTCAATAGAATGACAATGATGATAATATAGGTAAAGGTATTCAACTTTGGTCGTCCTCCGTGGTGTAGGGGTTCCATGCTAGCCTCTAATTTCCGTTGTCCGGGTTCAATCCAAGCGGAATGCGATGGAGTTTTCCGGTTTAAAATCCTTAGCATAGCTTCTTTTGGAAGAGAAGTAAAGCTAGTAGACCCGTGTCGTAGATTTAAGACACGTAAAACAACCTCTAGTCTGAGAAAGCCTGTGTGCAGTCTTTCACGCCCAATGCAGAATGGGGCACTAAGAACTATAGTAGTTAAAGAACGTCCATAAATAAAAAAGAAAGTGTTCAACTTCTCTATTAACTTTTCACCTTGTATTATAATTACGTATAATATTTACCAGGTGATTATTACATACACATAGAGAGAGAGAGCCAAAAAACTATGAACCGGCTGTGCGGTATTTTTCTTGTCCGCGTCCTCAGCGCTCGTTGCCGTCTGCCGCTATTATAGAAAGGCGCGGATGAAACCATACAACATTTTTAAAACTACTTTTAAAGGCTTTACTTAACAACTTTATGAAAGGATATGCTGAAACTGGCCACCGTCGTTGTCCATACACTTTTGGCACCTTTTTAGGAAACTATCCATCACTCGCCGTAGTTCACGTTGAGAAATGCTGGCAGTTTCCTTGCGGATATTTCGTTTTAATTCTTCCAGGGTGTGTAGGTTTGTCTTGTACACTTTGTTTTAAGTTATCCCAGAAATAGAAATCGCAGGGGGTTAGGTCGGGGCACCGTTTTTGTTTATTTATGGACGCTCTTTAACTACTATGGTTCTTAGCGTCCCATTCTATATTGGACGTGAAAGACCGGTAATTTTGCTCAGAGGCCTCTTTATCAGGCTTGAGGTTCTTTTACGTGCCTAAGTCTAAGACACGAGACCGCCGGCTTTACTTCCCTTCCGAAGGAAGCCATGCTAAGGATTTTTACGCCCGAAAAAAATCCATCGCCCTCCGCCGGGTTTGAACCCGCGACCTTGGGAACTAGAGGCTTGGGAACACGGAACCACCAGTCCACGGAGGAGGACGGCACCGTGGGGGCCACAAATCTCTACTAATAATTCTGTCCTCAAACACACTTTTATAAAGTTGTTAAGTAAAGTCTTTAAAAGTAGTTTTAAAAATGTATGGTTTCATCCGCACCTTACTATGATAGCAGCAGACAGCAACAAGCGCCGAGGACGCGGACAGGAAAATCATCGTGCAGCCGGTTCGTAGTCTTTTGGCTCTACCATCAATAAATTATTATTCATGCACCGGTATCGTGTCTAAAATTAGAAGAAATTTCTATTTAGTTTGAAAACGCGCATATTAACTAAAATGTTACTTTAAATAAAAAAAATAGTTGAGATGCGATCGTCCATTTCTTCTACATCCTTTTTGATTACGAGTGTCTTATTGAATAAAAGTTTCTAAAATTTATATTGCCTGCTGCTGTTTTATCATACTGCTTATCAATATCTCAAATGCTTCTGTTTTACGCTTCGAAAGTATGTCTCCATTTAGTTGGTCTTCCTCTCGAAACCTATCATGATAGATAACTTATAACACCCATTTACGCGAATATTGGCACCTAGCACCACCATGAATAAAACATGGGGAAGATCAGCACTAAACAAATGGCGAACAGTTATAACCTCAGATGATACTCTGTTTGCTTGTAGTAAGGCAGTAAGCCATGACCATTCATCCGGCATTAATTTTTTGGAACATGTAGCTTTTGTGGTAATACTTACATTATACTTTTTTACTATAAACGTAGAAACTTTTTCATAAGAGTTTTGGTAAATAACGGACCAAAGAGTGTTAGCGATAGGATACACGTCATAGTTCTACAATCACACGTGTGCAAGGAGTTATATAGGGAATAAATCAACCACTCCTTAGATTTGTGTATCTACGCAGTCCCCAGATTATAGTCTTTCCGGAAAACCTGGCTGTTTTGAGGGAGAGAGAGAAACAACATATTTCTCTGCAGCTACGTTTCTTAAACATATTTGTTTGTTCCTGTCTCATATTTATTAATTACTGCACTGATGCAAAGAAAAAAAAGTATGTTAGCGTTGATTTAAAAATAGTGTGATAGGGTTATTGAGGAATACCTGCCCAAAATTATCTTATTTATTCAATTTTAAATCTGGATGACCTATGCTGAAGAGTTAAATTCAAATAATCATCATGGAATGTAGTGCATTCGGTGCTATAGGATAATTTTTATTGAATGTGAAGTCTTTCTCCAATGTTCCCAGGAGAGAAATACAAACATTAGTTTTAATTCTTTGCAACCGAACTTAAAAAATATAGGCCGGTGTAAGTTATTACTAACTTCTATGCAGTATTATACGAGTTACCCATTCCCAGGTTCAAAGTACTTAAGAAGGGAGGAGATAAGAGTAAAATGCTTATTACATTCCAACCCATTTTGTTATATGGAGCAATAATGATGATATCACTCAGCTATTTAGCGTTTTGTTACGGAACACCTTTTAATATGTTTGATTTTAGCTTTATGTTAGGCTATTCCTACTTCGAAACAGTACCGGAGCTACCCAGAGTGGGCGAAAAAAGACAAATACAACCTACAATGTCATTTAAAAAACCTGAGATTTCTGACATTTCACTCTAAGCGGAGAAGTGGGACAGCTGCGTTGCCACGCTGTATTGCCACCTGTTTAACAGCGCGTCGAATAGCAAACAGCTCGCTGGGACGTAACGCTAGTGAGCAGTAGTAAACCATACCAAAACGGCAACGTGTTACCCCTCAAAGTTCAGCTTGTAGGCGAAGGGAAATGAGGGTGGTGACACTTTACTGGCTAGAGCAGTGAAGCCCAACCTGTTCTTTTAAGAGCTAAGGTTCAAAGTCCAAGTTCACCCCACCTACTATATTTGAAGAGATTGACAAGCCAAACCAATAAAGTTTGTCCTTGGCAGCACCAGTGGAAATGAGTGAGAAGGGAAACTTCCTTCATCCCCTCTCTCTGTAAGATTGGGCATCCCTGGGCAACAGCGTTGCTATGGAAACTACCCCTTCAGGAAGTGTCAAAAGTCTCATTTTGTTTAAATTCTACCATAGTCGGCAACATACTTTCCTTAGAGCAGACGCAGCCTCACACTGCGAAATCTGAAAGCACACTTGAAACAGGAGAAGGAAACTGAATAAATTGGAAATAGTAAGGAGAAGACACTGTAGGGAGATCCCCCCCAAAATTTGCCTACCGACCAGAAAAAACCGCGAAAAACCCAAAGTCGTGTTGTGCGTCAATGGTAATTGAACCCGAGACATTCCGAATGCGAGACTCGCAAGTTTCTGGGAGTCAATTCCCTCGGTTTCATCATCTGTGTAAATACGTAAATTAAGTGTAAAGCAGCTAAAAAAAGCGAAGCTATTGCACATGTGTTTAACAGCTGAATAAATTAAAAACAACAAAATATCTAGGGGCAGAAGATTCACCTGGTATAAGGATGCTAAAGTGTATACGTTTTGTAGTCTCTTAAGTTTTAACCCTGAATCAAGATTTCCAGACGCTTTCGTTTTGTGTTTTCAAAGAGTATGTATTATGCCAGTTTTAAATGCGTAGCTTATGAGGTATTTACAAATACCGTTTACACTCGGAAGACAGTGATGTAAGAGTTTGTAAGAGGGTTGCACGATGTTAGTGAACAAACGGTAGGAATGTCAGTATCACGGTTTGCTGAATCAGCAGGTCGATCGCAGACAATCGGAATTGGTATTCGTTATTTATAATGTGTGCCACAGAAGAGAGGCCGAATGAGCAGAGAGAATAGTGTACGATACTACCTTTGGGAAATGCGCAAGTGAGGAAAACGTGCTTCTCAATTTCCAGACTCGATCTGTTCTTAACACCGTAGAGAGCCATCAGGAAGATAACTTCTTCGGTTGGACTCTTAGTCTTAAACTTCAATGATCGGGTGCATCAAAATACTTCCAAAGGTATGCAACTCGATTTAAAAATGGCATATTTTTAAAGAGAGGTCCAAGAGGTATGCTACATAAGAGTGTGGGGCTGTTCATTAAACGTAAATTAATTTGAGACTAATGCATACTATCACAATTCTATTTCGCATAGGGATTCACACTTGTGTAGTTATCGTTAGCAACGGTGGCTGGATGTAAACAAAACATGAGGGACTTATTCATCTCAATGCTAGAGTTCCAATGGTAAACAGGTGGGTTAATGCGCTACATTGATGCTTCAAGCTCAGTGTGAACAATCAATTTAGAATTGCAATTCGTGTAAGACAATGCAGAAAACATTATAATATCCTTCAGATTGACTCCTACAGGATTATGTTGCATAAAATTGTACCGTTTTAGGCTATTCAAACGAAAATACGTTAGATATTTAACATTGTAATGACACATACAAACAAGAGTTAAACACAATTTATTTTTACGAACAAACGAGTTGCGAACATCTAAATCTATTTCTAAAGTCCAAGCTACCACTACGATAGTAAATAAGTTTGTTTTTATGAAACAAAGGTTTCTTTCTCAATTTTTTTTAAGATTAATGGTTTTATTTTCTTTTACATTTTGTGATACAATATTGCTAAGTGATTTTAACAACTCGCGTTTTTAAAATTCCTCGTAACATTGATTTTGATTGAATTTACGTCGATGTGTTAGTATAGGGGTGACAAGACGTGACTCGCGAGTCGTCTGGACTCCCAAATTGTGCTCTGCCTCCATTTATTTTCTACGTACTGCTAAGTAGGATCACGCATATTGCACATTTGATTATACGGCGAACCATGTCATTCTCGCTATCGTTGTATTAATGTATCACAAAACACCGGCATTATTCAAAATGAGTTATAAATGGGTTACACAAAAAGTTATAAGGGATTTAGTATATGAAAAGGTTTTATAACGACGCTTATTTGTACCTGTTGTCAATGGATGCATTTTGAGATTATACTGCATTTGCTTTAAGTTGAAGCATGGAAGGTAGTGAGAGATAGCACTATATTTCACCTTTAATTGGTAATCCTTAACTGTCTAATCTCAAACCTTTACTACTGAAACTTGCTATTTAAAATCTGGGTCAGTTTGAAACATGAAATTTAGAAGAGAACAACCAACACCCGCTTGTAACAATACGAAAACCAGCGAAGCAAGGTCGGCCGAAGATATCAGGATATTTTCCATATTTCACTGCCAAAAGTGCAACTGGCAACAACACTAGAGCTGATACTGAGAGACTAGGCCGTGAAGGTTGACTGTGACAGGGTTTCTCGGCACTCGGACCGTCATTAGCGTACCCCCTTCCTCGACCGGTCAAGTAGCGTCAAAATGATAATGTTTCAACTTAAACCTTACGTACAATAGGGAAGTAAATATAACTCAATTTATGACATGAAGTAGTAGGTTAAACTAATCGGCTTAACTGCTTATAGTTATTAATACATTTTCTAATACGAGGGTCACTAGATATTTACTGAGACACGGAAAATTGGTCACTCCTGTGGAAAGCATTGTTACTTTGTCAAAATACCTGACTCATTGGTAATGCAGTGGTGGCAGGCAGACCATTGTTGCGCCATTCATTTTTGCTCAGTTTGTTTGAAGTCTGGAAAGAGTGGACATTTTTTCAACTGCAATGGAGATTCAGAGAACATTTTCGTGCAATGATTTTGTACGACTTCAAATGCGGCTTAATGAAACGCAGTCATTTGGGCGTTTGGGGGAGGCTTTTGGAAACTATTCTCCGTCACGTACCACTGTGTTCCGCTAGTTTTCAGAAATTAAGAGGGGCGGCAATCTCTTAAAAATTAAGAGAAGAGTGGCAGACTAGCAATAGTAGTGACTGAAAAAACATCACCGTTGTGGAAACAATGATTAGGGAAGATCCAAGACTAACCTACAAAAGACATTGAGTTGGCATTAGGGATTAGTTCGCCAAGTGTTTCAACCATCCTTCATGAACACCTTCGTGCAAAAAAAATTTCTTCAAGATGGGTGCCCCATAATTTATCTGAAGCACAGAAGCTCCATTGGGTGGAATGGTGTTTCAGATACTGTTATTGGTGAAAAAAATATGGATCTATCCGTCTGACACTGAAATTAAACGCCAAACCTCCATTTGGGTGTTCCCAGATGACCACACCTATTTGAGGTCAAGAGAGCAAGGAGTGCCGGAAAGAAAACGATTGCTTCTTTCTTCTCCAAAGTGGTCACTTAGCAACAGTTGTGCTTGAAAATCAGAAAACTGTTATTGTAAAATGTTGCACAGAAGTTTCTCTTCCGAAAGTGTTTCAAAGAATCCAAGAAAAGCGTCCAAAGACAGGGCTAAGGGGCACATTGCTGCATCATGACAATGCATCGGCTCACGCACTGTCACAATGAAGTTTCTGTAAGGAACTGAGGCAAAAATTTTGACTCATCCACTCAGGAGTTCCGATCTGGATGTGATTTCTTTTTGTTCCCTACGGTGAAGTACTGACTTCAAGGTCACCGATTTTCTAGCCCTGAAGAAGCAGTTTCTGCATACGGAGAAGAAACCGAGTGGCGTGAATGCTTCCAGAAGTGGTTCCGGGGGATGGAATGCTGTATACAGTGTCAGGGAGAATACTTTGAGAAACTGAGATAAACAAAACATTTCTGTGGCTATTCATATGTTGCTGTCTCAATACATATTTAGTGACCCTCGTAATATACGATGTAATTTATTTTGTGGAAAGGAGTTAAGTTCCATATTTTACAAAACTTTTGATCAGGACTTGAAATATACAACACCATACTGTGTGGAATACGCCTGCCTCAAGGAGAAGCAACAGTGCCAGTTTTTCATAAAAAATGATAGACGAACAATTGGTAATGAAAATGGAATGTTTTTTCCACTTATTTATTACGTTCGATTTATAAATTTTTTTTCGCTGTCGTGCGATTTCATGGCCTTAAAGAACATCTGTATACAAAACAACCCAGAGTTACGTAAAGAGGATTAGTCCTATACAGTTAAGGGATTTAATCAAGGGATTGTGTGTGTGTTCCGGTTTTCGAAATGTGCTCGATTGGTTTTGAAGAAAAAAAATTCACTGAGAAGCAGTTTTGGTGTGCGAGAAATCGATCTCGATATAGGTCGATACAGGATACTGTTTTATCTGAAGTATCTAAGCAAAATCAGACTGTTAATACATTGATTAAGCTTTAAGGTAATTGGTAAAATGTAATTTACTACAAGTAATGAAGTTATGATCAGCTCTAATTTATAATGCTGTTATATTTATACTCTTTTTCGTAGCTAACGTTGGTTTTAGTAATTCCCTTTCTGAAATATATTCAGTGCATTTTGTACGTAGTTGCTGCAAAGTCTTGCACTTGCTACGAGCTGTAAATGTTTGTTATATTATACATTTTCCATTGTTCCATTTATTCCGCTCTTTTAACTGCAACGTTAATATCGGTAGCCTTTATACCTTTGGTACACACTGACTATCAATAATGGTGTTGAGGTATTATAAGATATACATTGAATACGATAAATCAGAACATTGTCAAAGGTTTTCAATAGCAACAGCGGTGTCTTACAGGAAATGCTGTTTCTAACTTAAGTTGTTAAATCACATAAAAAGAGTAATTGCACCGATATCGTGCAGTACGTATTTCAACCGAGAAAACCTAACCAAAGAATTTCGTCTTTGGTTAGGAAACCAAAGATTCATAAAGCATGCGTATATTTCATTGGTTCTGCTCTGCAAAGAACTCTGTATGGCGCTAACCTACCTACTAAGTGAATAAGCTGAGAAAATAAGGTTTCTGATGTCTCCAATCATGAACACTTACCAGTTGTTAATCTTTATCAGTTATACGCAATTCAGTTTTCATAAACAGCGGAAAGGATCTCCAGTTTAAAGTTTATACAACTACTTCATTAAATATTTGTGCTCCAATTTGTTAATCATACCTTACAAACACCAAGCGAGGTGGCGCAGCGCTAACGTGTGCGAATCGCATTTGGGAGGTCCCGGGTGCGATTCTTGGTGAACGCCCAATCTGACCTTGGGTTTTTCCGTGCTTTTCCCTAGTTGGCAAGCGAATGCTGGGTAGATGTTGTCTACCACGGATCCCCTCTCTCATTTCCTCTCAATTCATCTCCCTCTTTCACGTTACAGGTTGACTTCGGGGCTGTGTTGGTCGGCGGCGGACAGATGACGCAGGCGCTAGCGCGTTGGACCTCCTCATCGGCCCTGTCAGATGGCAGCCCTTCGAGCCTCCACTGCTGGGTCGAGCTTCCCCGGTCTCCGCTGGAGGGGAGCCTTTGAGCCACCCTTAGGTGGCTTGGGAGGGTCGCCGCATAGCGCTCTCCGGCCGGGTCGTCAAGTCTGTAACTATTAGGGAACTCTGCGAGTCTCTGTCGTATGCGTCGGTCGGTCCGTCCTGCAACCCATACATCTGCGGTTCCTTCATCTCATCCGTTTCTCCCAGAGGTGTATGCACAACAACAGATCCCTTGCGGATCAAGGTGCTAGGTGTCGCCTCCTAATCATAATCCTACTTTATAAACAGGGATCTTAAAAGAAAAACATTGTTTACTGTTATGAAAAGTTAAATCACTGGTGCCATTAAAGAAGCACACTATTGTTTTTTTCAGTGACGTTTTAGCTAGTGGGATGGCTTATCTCTCAGGTAAATCTTTAGATGGTGGGAGGGGTACACATTATGCTGAACTCCTATTGCGCGTGACGCGTACAGTGCAGAGGAGCCAAGAGTCTTTCACTATCACACTGTTTACGCCTCATTTGTGTCGTACGAAGTAAGTATTATTTCCTCCCAGTAGCTAAACCCCTTGGAAGGGTTCCCCCACCCCTAACTAAAATGTCGCTGAACAGATATTACACTTCTTGAAGTGCAACGTCTTAATTGGTTTCATTTGAATTGTTCCTATTTCGTTCTGTCTCAGCTAGGCCTACAGGATTTTCACCTCAAAGTGTACTCAATCGTTATTTACAAGACACGTTTTCTTATCCTGTCTATATGTACTGAATTCGTTAGATTTTTACAAACAGTGCAGTTAAATAGAGATAGACCAGTATGAGGAGACATAAATTTCTGCAAACAAATCACTGAGATTAAAAGAAAAATTACCTTCCACTTTTTCCAGACTTTGGACTTGCAGCGATATTTTAAATCACTGGTGTGGTTTTATTTGTTATCGATTCCTTGTCCTCAAAGATAAAGAACGAAACTTTTGAAGTGTCAGAACTATTCAAAGTATAGAAAAATCGTTTAATACCGAGTAAGTTATTAAAACGATACATGTTTTAGTTTAATGCAGGCAATTTAAACTGAATTTGTTGTCCATGTATTTTAAGGTGCCTTTAATGCCATTTCGGTGTGGAATGTCCATATCGACTCTGGTTTAAAGTCAAAATAGTGGTCAGCATCTTCTTTTGAAGGATTAATTCTAAAGTATTTGGTTTTGGTTTAGAAATGCTTCTATTAACGATGATGCAACCCATCAACGGCATTGATAGTTTTTGTTTTTAGTTGAAGAAAATTCGCATATCTTGAACGGTAATATTATTTTGTAGCCATTGTCGACAAAGTAATCTTTGATTTCTTGTGTTTGTTTTCCTTCAGAGCATGTTTCCATTATCGCAAGGCATCCGTCTTCAATTATGGAAGACGATACATTTAATGCGTTGATGCACACATTCGAACATGACATCGAACCTCGAGAGCCAAGTCGATATGTTGCAGCCAAACCTAAATGTTACACTTCCTTTTTATACAGCTTTGGTTAAAGTGGAAATCGCATTCTTTAAGCTCTGTACCGGGTGAAGGTTGTCGAATAGCGTTTATAGGGGAGTTTCAAAGTTGATAGGAAAAGTACTAAGAGACCGTAACGATATTCTTTTTACTCACCCCATTATATATATTCTCCGGGCTTGCAAGCCGTGGTCCAGTTGTTTCATCTCCGATGTTTCTCCGCCGAAAACTGCGTCCGGCATCTTCAGGAATGTCAAAGCCATGAATACAGCTCCAGAATTCAAACAAAACTTAAGTGCTGTGATCAATGGCGCGGAAAATAGCTGCAAAAAATATATAATGGAGTTGGTAACACTAGCCGTGAAAACTTTAGCATTATTTTTATTGTTTAATTTGTATAGTCCAATTTAAATTTATGGTTATATCGGTAGCTTTGGCTTTAGCAAACATATGACGACATTGCTCGCTGAACTGTAGGGTTTCTTAAATCGTCAGGCTTATTCGTTTTTACTCTTAAGCACACTCATATTGTTACATGCTGGTTAGAGGCCTAAAGGTTCACATGACAAATTAAATTAATTTTTAGTACCCAACACGAACATTGACGGAACGTATTCTCACTTGGCTGCGGAGGACCGAAACGTGGTGTGGGGTTTAAAAGGAAGGCGTGGGTTTTCACTGTACGAAGTCTATAACACAAATCTACTCACACCTTCCTAGATTTATTTCCCAAACGTTCGGGGTTCCTACATTATTAAATATGAAAGTTGAGTGGAGATGTCCACCGGTTCAAAGGCCGGCTTGCACGTGCGATCCGCTTCTCTCGGAATCCTAACTAAGACTATATCCCCACCACTCGTGGCTAGCAAAATCTACCAGCCAGGAGTGATGTCCCAGTCAACATCAAAGTGCCTTCCGGCTGGCGGTGCCCAGGCCGAAAGTGACTGAGAACGAAAACAACATGTTCTGGTAATGACTATGTAGAACAACAATGTTTCACAATGACAATGGAACCCCCAAATTATTATCAATATACCATAATATTTGCTCTCGTATTCATATTTGCAGACTGTGGAGGGTAGGCAATGATCCTAGTTAAAGGAAAATTATCTCGTTCCTGCCGGGAATCGAACCCAGGACAGGGTTGAAAAGTCAGAACACTGAAATGCTGACAACTTGTCCAGAGGGGTTGCTAAGGTTTTTTGTTTTAATGGTCCGAAAAGTTTATCATAAGTACATTGTCTATTAGAAAGGAGAACATAAATAGAAAGACTGTTGTCGTTTTCGAATTTACTAACATTTGTATGCATGGTAAATAGTTGATTAAAATGTTTGCAAAACTCTTGAATTTTAGTCTTCCAGATGTTCACGATTCTCTGAGAGAACTTGTGCCAAATAAAAGTAAAATAAAATAAATCTGTAATATATAATTCTAGCATCTGGTTGCCTAAACAAGGACGTATATTCCAATTTGTTTATTAACAAATTCTTATTGCTCATTTGTTTCTATTCATAATTGTACAGACATATTCTTAACCTACTAAACTAAAAATAATGAAAAATAATAAAGTAAAACTAAATAAAACCTACAGTGAGATAATTAATTTTAATGTTATTTCCCAATATTACTTTTGCTACTGGAAGCTAGCAGTTCTTCCAGCTGGTTGCTAGTTGGCATTTACTCTCTTAATTCTAGCATAATATAAAGTTTTAGCTGCTGGTGTCCAACAGTGTTAAATACTGGTAATCAGCATCCTTCTATACCTAAGTGTGCGTTTAGTTAGTTTAATATTTTACTTCACCTTGGGTTGTTTTAAATATTCTAACCAGTTCTTTGATGATTTCATTTACTAAACCTTTAGATTCTTTAATACGTATTTCCCACTTCCACCTTATGGTTTATAAATATTTTTGCATCATTATTTGTTAATAAAGTTAATTATTTATATCCTGTAATAAAATCATATTATTTATTTAATATAATATCCAACTTGTACTCCAGAATATGAGGCAAAAACTGTCACCATCGTCAGTAAACAGCAAATGTTTGCTTATTGTCTGAAAATGTAATTTACACACACTTTCTTTATAGGTTTTCGGTATTGGAGTGAATTAT
Organism: Deroplatys truncata; assembly: GCA_030765065.1. Classification (NCBI taxonomy): domain Eukaryota; kingdom Metazoa; phylum Arthropoda; class Insecta; order Mantodea; family Mantidae; genus Deroplatys; species Deroplatys truncata. The sequence goes on from CM060985.1 coordinate 103,360,376, forward strand.
TCTTCTCTCGCCATTTTCTACTTTGAAATCGGCGCTTTTGTACTTGTGTTTTCGCAACATCACGCACATAGGAATGAACAATAACGACCAAATCTCAATATTTATTGTAAATACACCTGCTCATGTTTTGACATATTATTCACTGACTTAAGTGTATATATTCCAGAATACATTAATTTGGGTTTTACTCGCCGAGTTTCTATAAACTTCTATCGTAACACTGCACTCGCACTGTGAAATGGGATAGCCTTCGATGTGGCTGATTCGGTTTATAAAAATGACCTGTAGGCCATTAAAGTCCAGTATCAACAAACCATGTTGCTTCTATAGATTTTTTTCATGTTACGTCAATCGCTTACGTTTCTGGTATGAGAGGACGAATTGAGTACACATTGATTCGCGGGATGAAATGTGACCGGACGAAATGGGAATATACGCTTCAATTAATGACTAATATCTAGACAGAATTGCACACCGGCTATTTTTGTAATGCATATAAATCTACTAAATAAGAGACATTTAAGTTATTCCAAATCAATACATATATTTATTCCCATTGACAACCGATGATGATTTTGGCTTAGTTTATAGTGGAGACAAATTTTAAATTTGTTAAACCTTCTGGGAAACTATGACATTACTGAGCTTCTAGCGGGTAATGTCTACTGTAGCAGTGTCCTGCCCGAGTCCGGGATACTGGTTCCAAGTTCGCCACTTCCATTCTCGTTATCCTACATTTCCTATATTTCCTTAGTTACTCCTATCTTGGTCGGGTAATGGGAGCTGAATAAAGCCACGTGTTACGGCTTGTCTGAATTTATACGAGTTACTAAACAATAATGAAGCTATTTATTTGACTTGACCGGAACGCCTTTCAGTTCCCCGAGTTATATATTTGCCGTTAACTCCTGCTGCTTTGTCAAAATCTAAGATGAATCTACATCGGAGTTTACACGCTTCACACTCGCAGAGATCTGAAATTGACCTCTTGGAGATCAGAATTGAAAGAACGTTTCTCGGAATTGCCCACCTTTTATACTCTGCAAGATAAACGCTAATTTTCCCGCTGTAATGTACAACGCGCTTTTCCATTGGCTATTGTTTTAGGCGCCTCATGAAAATAAAATCGTGTAATTCTCTCTGGAAAAACTTGACTACTTTGAGAATTAGTTTTCTCTGTGTCTATAATATTATCTATCTCACTCGCCACTGTCACTATTTACCTTAACCTCTATTCTCGTCACTTATTTAGCCTATTCCCTGTGATGGGGAATTACCAGCTATCATGTGTGGTCCGGCTGCTAATTAGCTTTGTTACCCAGCTTTCTGTACATATTTTACCCTATATAATATTCGGCTTAGCATGCATATATAATATTCTTGTACGAAGAGCGCCAAAGAAAATCTCGTTGCAGCTCGCGACTATGTCACGTTATTTATCGTTGTACGTGGCCTTGCAAAGCCATGGCCATTTCGTTGGTTGCTTTAGGCCATGGTGCAAGAATGCGCCAGTCCTTCTGCTAAATAGTTGCACCAATAACCACAACAAAGGTTACAAAATGGCGTAGAAACGAAATATATGTTTACGCTAAAAGAGAAAGAGGTAAAGTAAGTGCATTCAGTTTGTCATACAGACCTCTTATCGTGATTGGTAGCTATACCTTATCGGCTAGTACAGGACACGCCTTTGAAGGGGTTAAAAGCTAAGGGGGAAAACTTGATGAGTGCCCAAGTTAACGAAATGTAGAATGTTTAGTGTGGGAAGATTCTCAAGGGGTGCAAAATAAAGCTTGAATGGTATTAATTAAATACATAGCAAGGCAGCACTTTATAACAAAAAATAAACAGAACTGTATTCTCAGTGATTTAAATGCTTGTTGCTTCATAGAAGCAAACATAACTAATGGGACGGTATTAGTTATATTGTTTGTGTATTTGTGTTTACTCCACGTGGTGAAGCCATTTTGTGACGTGATTCTTTGTTAGGTTTGTTAGCTCCATCTGGTGTTAGCAATTTGCGGCAGTATTAGTGTTTGTTTGAAAGAATGCTACTGTTATTTTATTTAATTTTTGTTCACTGTCCTCCGGTAGCTATGATCTTTTTGGTCGAGCACTTCTCTTTATACAGGTTGTGTAAACGGAAAGGAGTCTTTTATCCAAAGATAACACTGATGAAAGAATTTGTTTTACACTTTTTATTGTCGAACACATTTACTATCACATTTACACATTGATCTTGACACTCGCCAAACTGAAACTGTTATAATAACTTCATTACTGATCATTCTTAATTCGCGTACTTCAGCTTTTTGTATAATTAACTTCACAACACTTTAGATTTTTCATAACTCTGCTACGCGTAATTTGCAAATCGATAGCCGACGTGTACTGTACAAATATTTCTGCTGGACTGAAGGCGACGTGTAACATACAAATGTTTTCGACGAACTGACGGGGTATACCTGTAATCTAGCCCTTTTTATACTCCTACACCCCGATATGCCTAAAGATTATAACTGAGTTGCTATTGGCTAATAAAACGCGCCAACATTAGCGTCTATTTTTATATCCAATGAAAATTATGAATACATATGCTCTAGGGAGAATGTTCCAGAAAATTCTAAAGAAAAACGCGCCAACATTACATAACTTCCTCATTTCCAATAATGATAAACAGCTCACCCCCTCGCTGCATTATTGCACGCTATTATTGTCAGTTTCAGTAAGGCAGTATAAACTTACTTCTCAACAATAATTACAATCAACAAACATCTCGAATCAGTCACATAAAAATGCATATTCATATTATAATCATTCTTTACATTTAAATAATTTATGATACAAATTACTGCATCAATAAATAATAAATAAACAAAGCAGCATGTTTTCCCTCTAATTCAAACTATAATTGGTTAATATGCCTTTACTAACATATTGCATATCATAGGAATACAACGGGACTATAGACAAAAATATAACCCAGTTGTATTGTCATAATATGTATGTCCTATTCGGTAAGCCATATACATATTTATCTCTAGTTTCTAAACATGATCAGTCAATTAAAACAAAGGAGTAATTTGCATTTAGTAAATAACATCTGCGGATGTTTTGCGGGAAGTGACTACTTTCTGACGAGTATGTAGACCAACTTCTCCACTTTCTGGAATATTTTTATCCAGTAATTTACTATAAAACAATTTTATGCACTGCCGTTGCAATTGCTGTAACAGTGCGACCAGCATCTCACATACCCACGATACGTCCACAAGTAATTTCGCTAGTATACTACATGACTGGTTCTGAGACAATAAACATGTTTTTGTTTCAACAACACCAGAAAAAGCAAAGGCATCAACCTCCCTCTTTCCCCCCCTTATTGCTGTGTTATCAAGCCACCACGCTCTGCGATAGGCAAGGTGAAGGACACGCCTCAAAACACCCCAGAAAACGATACAAAATTCGCCGAAGATTTCCTTTGACGCTACTTGTACCACTCTCGTACTACCTGTCTTACTCAGCATTACATTGGTTACATTCGATAAGTACGGAGTTGAAAAATAAGTATAGGGATGAGTTTTTAAAGTCGAAGGTAGTCTGTAATTTGTACTTGTACCTAAAGCATAAGCGTTCAAAGGTTTGTCTGTATTAGTGAAATATGATAATTTGTACACAAGGGGTTGAAAATTTTGAATATGCGTAGCTTTTTGAAGTTGCATGGTATCCTATAATTTTCGCCCTGTCCTATAGTTAAAGTGCACACACAAATTTGTCCCCTGGTTGTCTAAGCAATAAATGTTTATCTGTAAGGGGTTGAAAATAAAGCAAGGGTAGCTATAATATGTAGAGTACTACATAATTCAAAGTAAGCATTAGATGGTTTCTGAAAGTTGTAACGTAACCTCTGATTTTTGCTAACTTCTATTGTACAATTGTGCAATATTTTGACCATATGGTTTAAACAGTGCAGAGTTTAACATAAGAGGTTGAAAATATAATAGGAATAGTTTTTTTTTAGAATTGTAAGATAGTTTATAATTTTCGTTATAGGTAGTATAAGCGTACAAATTTTCATCTAGATAAGTCGAAGAGTGTTGATTTATATGTTAGGGGTTGAAATGGAAATTGAATGTAAAGCTTGCTTATTTTGGTCAATTTGTAGAATTCAAATGTACCCGATTCTATCAAAATAACAACAAAAAGAGGTATTACTTGATTAAACTTCAGTGAAATAATGAGGTATATATGTTATGAAGAACGTAAAACCCTAAACCGTCCTAAAATAAATAAAGTTTAAAATATTTAAATCCCTCTGTTACCCTTTTGAACTCGGTCATTAAAAATGTTCCGTATTTCAATAACGTGCCACAAGTAACTTCTGATATCCGTATTCAACGAAACAGGATTGAAATTTGATGGCATGAATATGAAAAAAAGCCCCCAGTTTTCAATTTTTTTTTTGGAAATACATAGGCTTTGAAAATCTGGAAGAATAGGGCATTTCAATGATGAAAGAAGTATCCAAATCGGTTGAGTGACTTTTGAGATTACCCCCCCCCCACATACACAAATTTTCTTTTCTCTATTCTTTCATAACTAGTCTCTCATTTAATTTGATTTCTTACTTTGATATGTTTCTTCCTGCAGATATACTTTTTTTACATTTTTATTTCATGTAATTTCTTTACATCAAATACGACCTTTAATTTGAGGTGGGTGTTCCTCCTACAAGCTAAGCTCGGAAGTTCAGGTTCTCTCATTATTTGACATTTGTTGCAACAAACCTGTTTCTTAATTGTTAGAAGTCTATTTTGGAATAAACATAATCTGCGTTATGTCGAAGAAACCGCATATCTGTACTTTCCATCCTAGTCTTTTTTGTGTAGTAAAATTTTGTCTATCTCTTATAGTTTACCAGTTATGCAAAAATTCGTTCACAATGAAGAATACTTTTGGAGACATTCCCAGAAAATTCGAGATATACATTTCATTTGTCATGAAAATACCTTACACATATGATATTGTAATCAAAATCGTTAGCCATTTTTGAGAAAATAAAAAATTTCGAAAAATGTTCCATGTAAAGGGTAATCTGGGGTAGGGGGATTTTCTTGAAAACCTTCGTGTCTCATCTCTGGATGATACCTAACCTAAATACCAAGTTTGGTGTTTATCCGACTGTTCGTTTCCGAGTTAATGCTGTTCACACACACACACACACACACACACACACACACACACACGCACACACAGACACGCGCGTTTCCTAAAATGCCTTTTTTTAGTTCCATTTACACCCGCCGTTAACTACGGGGACTGTCCCAGAATTACCCGACCTAACAAAGCTAACATAAATATTTTGGAAAAAGCATCTTTATTTCTCTAAATAGTCTCCTTTCAGCTCGATACACTTTTCCCAGATGTTCAATCGCTTCGATACCCTGCTTATAGTGAGAACCGTCGTGTTCTGCAAAATAGCCATCAACTGCAGACTCCACCTCTTCATTGTTAGCAAACCTTTTACCACCAAGCCATTTTTGAACTTTAGAAACAGAAAATAATCAGAGGGGCCAAGTCTGGCGAATAGGGTGCATGGGGAAGCAATTCGAACTTTAAACAATTGATTTTGGCAATGACGATAATGGATGTGTCAACTGGTGCATTATCTTGATGGAACAGAATTTTCTTTTTCGCTAAATGCGGGCGTTTCTGCTTGATTTCATTATTCAAACGCTGCAATAAGTTCGCATAACACTCGCCATTGATTGCTTTATCCTTTTAAAGATAATGAAAATGATCCCACACGTATCCCAAAAAACTGACGCCATGAGCTTACCTGCAGACGGAACTCTTTACCTTCTTTGGAGCCGATTCTCGCCTTTCAATACACTGTTTTGACTGTTCCTTCGTCTCAGGTGTGAAGTGATGGACCAATGTTTGATCCATGGTTATGAATCGACGCAACAACTCGACTTTATTGCAGCGAAACATCGCTAAACACTACTAAAACATCACGACGTTGATTTTGTTCCATTGTGAGTAAACGCGGTGCCCATCTTGCGCACAGCTTTCTCATGTCTAAATTTTCAGTAGTATGCGATGTACATCACTTTTTAAAATGCCTATGATGTCTGCTAGCTCGCGCACTTTCAGTCGACGTCATCCAATACCATTTTGTGGATTTTCTTCACAATTTCTGGCGTGGTCATCTCATTTGGTCGACCACTGCGATGTTCGTCTTGGCAGCTCTTACGGCCTCACTTAAACTCTGCCACCCAATATTTTACCGTTGTAAACGAAGGAGCAGACTCCCCCAGAGTAGAATCTAGCTCTGCTTTAATATTAGTTGGACTAAGGCCTTTAAAATGAAAGTATTATATCACATAACGATGGCCAGTTTTATACTTGTTTACAAATTCGTTGAGAGAGTTGACTATTAATGCCTGCCAAAGAATCGTAAACAACGTAGCATCGTCAAACTTCAAACTTAAGCTTTATAGGGTTGGTACTTTCTTGCATAGTTATTTGTTTCAAACAGCAACCGCTATCTGTACGTCAGGTCGGGTACTTCTGGGACTGCCCTCGTACAATGGTCTTATCGGCAGCCTTTCCTTTGGTACATATTATTGCCTATCGGCAATGGTGTTAACTCGTATTCGCTTGTCGTTGTATTTCTGATAAGCTTTGGGCTTTATTCATTAGATTACACACAGGTTCACACTCATCTTCCAGACTCTGGGGGGGGGGGGGTAGGTAATCTTGGCTAGAGAAAAATTCACACCCGCAGCCGGGAATAGAACCCGAAACCCCGTTGCATAAGCAGGCAGGTGCTCTTCCGACTGAGCTACGAGGCCAGTCTTCCTAGGCTTGTACAACATTATTTGTAACTACATCGTAGATTTCGTAAACGCGCTTTATGCTTGTGGTTTAACGGGAAGGACCAGAAATTAGAGCGTCCTGTATATCTTTACGCACTTATTACTTAAATTAGAGGTAAGTGGCTTTGCTAAGGTCCCGAAATAGATAAAAACTAAATCTGTTGCCGAACTGTATGGCTCAGGTTAGCGCTAGCGCATTTTTTGTGAATGACCTTGATCTATTATAACGGTTCGGAGATCCTGAAAAGGAAGGGTTGAGAAACGGTGAACTGCAATATCACCTCAGACCAAGGGAAGGGGAGAGGCTGGCACACAAACATTTTAATGAGCCGGAAGCACTCGTGAATAATTTCAAATTGATGTCCGTGAGCTTAGCTTGCGCTAAAAGCATCCCAACGTACCAGAGAAATTACAGAACTCGGGTCAGATTCACTCTTTCCCTCTTACTGAAATAATGAATGTTTAAAGAGGCAAATGTTTAATCAGACAATGTAAATATGGAACAACTTGAGTTTCAAGAAGTACTGCTAAGTGTGTAAGATTACCTTTAGACAATCCTGGCTATTGTACACCGATATGCTAAAGTATTCTTAGCTTTAATGCAGTTTTGGAAATTATACAGGCTGCGGGAAAAACAATTTGCAGATAATTGTATAGTTTAAAGACAGTATCAAACTGCATTTTGAGATTAGGAACAACAGAGCGCTGCACGAACGTAGTTGAAATCTGACTTCATGAAACATCTGCCAGTCGAAATGAAATGTTACTCCTACAAAAAGTGTGCACTACTGTCTCAAATGAGTACTAGTGCCAATGAGAAATTAACCATTACATGCGAATACTGTACTGAACAATTACCGCACCATTCAATACGTATGCTTCACAATACAATGCGGCATTTAAAATCGGACACATCTAGAGACAGTGACTAGTACTGTACTAGTCGGTCACGATATGAGTGCGCTTGGAGGAGGTCGCAACTATTTTTGTTGACAATGCCTAGCGGCATGATGGCTAGGGGTTAGAGGGGAGTGAGGGACAAAGCGATAGGGGAATGCACAGTTGCACAATGAAAACAGCAAAGAAAATTCCAGCAAAGAATGAGGCACGGGGGGGATTGCTGATTAGACTCGGTCCGATATCCTGCCTACTTATTTGATATACAATCTTGTTTATGATACACAGAATAGCTCAATTACAGCCCATTGAATAGTTTTACTCCTTGTATAGCATGCGTTCTCCGTCACACATATTGACTGTCCTTGTCGCACTCTTTCTAAACAGATAAGGGCAGCTCATTCCTGTCAGGGACTTTCTCTCCATTGGCGAACAGTACTACATTTGAGCCACGCTAGTAAACGGGAGTCGGTACTGTGGATGTTTTCTTTACCTGATTCTGCTTCCACTTCCCCGCTCAATTGTTTCATAACTGTTCAGTTCTTCCCACCGCACGCACTCATATTTTGGTGATTAGTACACGAGAACGTTTTTTACTTCTTGACATGCCAAAAACAGGTTTCACAATTGGTGACTCTTAACATGACCGATTTAATTCTGACGCAGTAAATAGCTTCAGCGACCCTTTGTTCTTATTCTCAAAATGTTCATTTTGATACTGCCTCCCTAATCTAAAATTTTATTAATTGTTTTTCCGCACTCAGTATATTTGTAATGCCTGCTTATTCTAAGGGATAACAAGATCGTAAATGTAAACACAGTGTTAAAAAGTACGTTTACAACTTGCGTTCTCGTATTTAACAGATCTTTAGGAAATAATGCTAAAATCGTCGATGTTTAGCAACCGAGCTTAAATTTCTGTATGTTTCAAATAAATTATATCTGAATATTCGCTTACTATTTAACGTTCTTTGACACTTTAATTTATCTTTGTCATTAAAATAATGCCAACATAATCGACAGTGTAGTAATAGGAATACTAGATGTTTTATTGCGAAGCTTTAATCTATCCTTGTAAAATACAACAGTCACATGGGCCTCATGACCGTACATGCTTTTCCTGTCCCTAGAATTTTACAATAAGCGCATAATACAAATATATACTTTTGGTAACTACATTCTAACATAATGAAGGGAAGAAGAAAAATATAATTAAGCATGAATTACAATTATAAACGTAGCATCAAGTATATACAGTGCTCTGACCCTTAAGAGTTCGCCCTTAAGTACTCTCACTCCTCTTCCGTTCTCCAGGACAATTACCCTCCTTAGTCGAATCCCTACATCAAGTAGGCCTCCATTTCTGTAATGGACTCCAGAAACTGTGGTGGTAAATATTGTTTTCTTAGTAATTCCGTTTCTCTGCACTCAGCCAGAATATGATTCCACGTTTCCCCTTTACCACAGAGTGGACATATTCTCACTCCAGTGTTATCAGTTAATTTGTTGCCTTTCCAGGCGCCCAATCTTAGCCACGCCAAATCACTTCTTTCCTCTCGCATAGAGTCATCTAAATCGGCCACCCTCCCCCAGCCCCGCATTATTTGACACTAGGTTAAGCGAAATTTTAGCCGTACATTGTGATTCTAAATTATCTCGGTCAATATCACATAGTCGTATATGAATTATCCTCTATCCGCTGCGTCTATGTCCCTCCCTTGTAATCAAATGTACTCCATTCTAATTTCTCCTAAGCCTCTACACAATTTCGTTGTCCAACACGTGCCCCACCCCACCCTTCCCTTACTTGCTCCCTGAAACACACCGCATATAGTGCCTGATCTCCTGGTACTACGGTAACCAGTGTTCATCTGCCCTTATTTTTAGATATATGATTTCATTGTATAAGCCGAATTCTTTCAGAATCCCACAATTTGCAGTACCCCTCTCACGTGTAGAATTCGCTTCAGAAAATGTCTGGATTTGGTTCAATTTTAAAGGGTACCCAGAAAACCTGGTATTTTCGGGCGCAATCCGATGGACTCGAGAGTTGTATTAAGTTCATGACAATAAATTTATAATTAAAAGGTAGTTATGTCCTTTAGTCCAGTGGTAGATTATAATAAAACTTATTTAAGTCATTTAAAACTTAATAAGATGGATTAAAATATTAAAATCCAGTGACTATCTGGTTAATGGAATAATGGGTAGGGAAATTGGCAGAGGGGGGGTCATGTGGATGTAACATCATATTTTTTCTATCTACTGTTTTAATCATAAATATTCACAGAAATGGCTTCATTACTCATGTTTAGCAGATATACAGACAAGTGTATATGTATATACCTGTCTTGACATTACATTAGCTGAAACAAAAGAATGACATTTGAAAGTGCATTACTTAAAATTCTGGAAACAAATGAATGTTGGGAAAAAATTTGCTTTTTAAAAAACTATAGTTGAACGAACTCTATATTTTTGAACTGTGTTTTTGCCCACCTATCATGGTTTCCCAGTTATACACAATTTTTATAGAATGTAGCAAGAAGTAAGAGAACTTAGCAAAATATTCACACAAAATTCAAGGTAATATGCATTTTATTTGTTACTTTATATGGCATTATACACAAACAAAATCGGCCTTTTTGAGAAAATTGACATTTTTCCACGTAAAGGGCATTTGGAATGATAGGGTTTGCGAAGAAATCTTTGCCTGGTATACATAAAAGCTGCCTGACTCATCTATGAAATTTGATATTTATCAGAATTTTAGTTTCTCAGGTATGCTGCTTTTGTTCGTGTATGCTGCCTTTTTTGGATCCAGAGGTTCTCAAAACGCGCATCTTTGCTGAAGTTTCAAGAACAATTTAATGAGAGTGCAATACTTCCTTTAAAATGAGACATTTCTATGTAAAGAATTGTTGGTTCAAATTCTACAAAAATCTTCTCGTTTTACTCTAGCAAAATGCGAATTTAAATATGAAGTATGGGGTTGATTTATGATTTTTCTTATCGCTTATTGGGAATTGATATAGTTTGCAGAAACGGTAGAATTTCTAGCAATTGTTTCTTCCTCTGCCTTTCCAATTTTTGTCAACTTTAATGGATTTGGCTTGTGGAGTTTTGATGAATAATGTATGAGATTCAACAATGCATGTGACCTTAACACGGGGAAAATATCTTGGTAATGTGTTAAGTTCGTTAAGCAATCAAGTCTTCAAGCGGCTCCTTTAATAAGTAGACAAACATTGCACCTGTCCTGTCTAATGGATTAACGGACGATCCGTTAATAGACATTTCGTCAACGAAAATGTTTACCTTTTTGTGGAATCCTCATGATGCATTTGACAACTGAAGCTTGATACTGGTACGATTGTCGCCAGTTTGTAGCTATTTATTATTTCGCGATAGTGTGACAATTAGAAGCAGGAATGTAATTCCTACCTTTTCATGTTGTCTTCAATATTGTTTCTGTTTCTGCTGCCGGTTGCTCCAATGGCAGAGCTATGAGTACTTCCACTCAGGGTATGCGTGTGTATATTGTGAAGGACAACACCAGTTTAAACTGACCGGGAAATTTATTGTGAACTAATATTTGAGTTCTTACACCGAGTTGCCGACCGTTTGAAATGAAGAAATATTGACTCTGAATTGTAGCACTCGAAACTATAACAATTGAATTTATATACCTGCTAACTTCTGTAGTATCAAAGTAATGTTTTGAAATAACTGTTTCCGCAATAAAATAAATTAGACGCATAACTCGCCTTGAGTCGTTAAAATGTTGACCGGCAGAATCTCTCGCGCTAGCAGCGAAATCTTAATCACACAAGTACTCCTTAAGCGCTTAAAATATCACACCAGTCAGCACCGTAGCTGCTCCTACGTAACATTTCTTCACCGACATGATTTTTCACGTGCATTTTTTCTTAAGTCTCTGACTTCGTTACTAACTGAGATTGGCTAAATTCTCTGAATTTAAATGCCTTTCTCTTTTCCAGAATTGACCTACATGCCTGTGTAACGTACTGAACTTAACTCTTAAACTGCATTTCCAGAAATCCTTAAGCTTATGGATTCGCTCCCTCTCCGCTCATTAATGACTATGACTGACTGACTGACTGGCCAGCCTAACTCCTAATTACCCTCAACTTTCCGGACAAGCATTTCAACTCAAACTTGTTACATTATACATGATGTAATATACAGAAATTATTTATTGCAATTCTCTGTCTTGCTGTTTATTTAATGTTTTATATCTGTCCGCCAATAAATATGGTATCATGGTAGACAAGAGGAATGTCGACAGCAAATACTTCAACGAAATATTTTGACTGGAATCTGTCAATAGTACGGGTACTTAAATTGAAAAACTTGACGAGAAAGAATGGAAATAATGAAGGGTGAAGCGTTTACTTGATTTGTAATGTTTATTCCCAGTAATTTTTTCCATTCCATTTTCCCTAAAGTGAGTTTATAAACCCTTTTTTTTTTCTTAATACCCATTTTGGCTACTTCAAATTTCGTAGACTATTTTTACTTTCTCTACTACATATTGTAAGTAGGGGAAGTATTGCATTATATCCAACAATTGTATACCGAGACATTACCTAAAATACATGTTTTGAGGCCCCTGAGTCCAAATAAAGCATTTTTGGAAAAATGTCAATGTCCATGTGTATGTGCCCATGAACAGAAACATCAGATAAATACCAAACAAGATGCAACACGAAGATTTTCAACGAAATTCTCCCACCCCAAAACTACCGTTTACATGAAGCATTTTTCGAAAATTTTAATTTTCTAAAAAATAGCTAACGATTTTGATCAAATACCGTATTAAAATTTGTTGCGGCATAGGCCGTTTGAGATATCCGTTATTAAAGGTTCAATTGTTCATTTCTTTGTCATTCTCTTAAAAGTCCTTTCAACATTCAGTTGTTTGTCGGGATTGCACGGAAACAGTATGGAATTTTAAGCACAGCATATAACATCCAGTTCTTAAACATTTGACTATCGCTGTTCCCTTTTTATCTATAACGAAATGTGTAATGTAGCTATTTCTGCAAGGATTTATTTGAGAAAAATAAGCTTGAGTAAGAATAATTTGTATACTCCTAATAAACTATAGAGAGTAGAGAAAGGCATGTGGATGTATCACATCAGATTTTTTTCTTGTGTTCTTATTTATCTCTTTTTTACATGATTTAAACACGTGGTCATATCGCGACTGATTTGATAGGAGTTACCCTGTGGATCAGTGTGTGGCCGATAGTTAGCCGTACCATCTTGCTTCAGAGTGCTAGGCAACTATAAATCTGCTTCTGTTACGGGGAGATCTCGGCTTCGACACGTGTCCAGAGATCTTCGTGCATAGTAACTAAATTTCTGCTTCTATACGTGCCGGGCAGATGGTATTAGAGTGCCGTCCAATCTACCTTCTTTCACTTTCTGTGATCTGGATAGATGGCAGAGTATTCGCTATTACCATATATTTTTCATTTTTACTATTGTTTTAGTCTTAAGGTGGAACTTTATGTATTATTTACCTTGGCAACCAAGGGAAACAATGAAAATGACCCATTCAAATTCGTCGGCCCACGGCATTTGAATCCCGGACCTCCCAAATGCGGGCCACAGACTTTACCGCCTGAGTTATCCCGCTTGATTCTTATTTGTTTCAATAATAAAGGAATGAAACACTCGAGAATTCTTTGTAAAATATTAGCTGCTAGATTTGAGAATACGGTATGAGGGAGGGACAGGAAAATTGATATATGATTTATAATTATAGAAATAAGAATACATATACACATTAACTCTAAGGCTAACCTCAAGTTGAATCCAGAAACGACAGGATCCCGTGGTTTCACTGAGGCCTGTTACGGCCTAATGGCCTCGTTTTTGCAAGCAAATGCAAGATAGAACACGCAGCTACTGTTATTGTATTGACGAAATGTTGTGTGTTCACGTAAAGGCTTTGGCGAAATTTCCTACTGACTAGAATAAGTGTAGGCGAAAAAGCTGTTGATCAAATTCATACCAAAACATTTTAGATGAATTGCCTGTTGGCGTACTACTATTGACGAAACAACCTGGATGCGTCTAATGTCAAGAGGAGCTGAAGGAAAAGCTAGTTCTAATCTTCATCTTTATGCTGAACAGTAAGCAAAGGCAGTATAAAAGACCCGATAAAACAAATTCATTATTATAATTTATAAAAGCAAGAAATAAAATTTATAAAACTATATATAGTGGTGTCAATCATTTCATAATACAGAAGTTAATAACCATCCCTTAAAAGACGGAAATCACCCAAATTTAAAAAGCGTGTAACACAGTCATAAATGTACCCGTCTCGGGTATCTCTATCAAAACCATAACATTCCAAATCCTTTTAGAAAACAAAATTTGTGCTGTCGTTTAATTCAAGATGGTGGCTTTATTTAGGACTAAAAATTATTCAGGACAAAGATTCTTACACCAGGTGGCCCAAACAAGCCGTACTTTGCTCTTTTATGATTCCCGCATACATAGGTGCAAAAGAAGTTGCTGCTTCTGTGATGTTCAAAGGGGTAGTGGAGGTACGAAGCGAAAGGTTACTGAGGTAGTACTGATGTATGCACGTGTTTACGTGGTCGTTTCGTACTGATAAGCGTCGCGTAGTCGCCTGCTTGCAGTTCGAGCCAGGTCAATTAGACAAAAAGGTAATGTTCATAAATAACCAACACACGGGTATGGTTACAATGTGTGTGAAGACGCACCAAAATGCAGCGGGGCTCCAAGGCTGCGTTCTGAAAATTTTAAGATGCGGTATCTTGTCTTTTGTGCACCATTTGGGGGGGGGCCGTACAGAGATAAATGATGGATCATTATAGGTAGAACGTGTGCCGGGAGGCCCTTACATCAATTCGTCCACTAATTATTATGAATTGTGCACCAATAAAAAATAATTTAATTCTAACGCACCTTTAAAGGTACATAAATATAACAAAACTAGAATTTAGTTTAACCTTAACTTTGGGGTACCAATTGGTGCTATACTGTTGTATTGATTGTAGATTAATTGTCGTGGAACTAAATGACTTAACACATGTGCTCAGGTTTGCGTCAAGCGGCAATCCTGAATACTTGTTAATGGGCGAATTGGTTATTAAATAACCGATAACACCCCCCCCCCAAACACACACATATATAAGTACTCTCAATTCAAACGCCAGACCCTGAGCATGCCGTGAAATTTTTTTAAGGAAACTTTCTGGAGTCCGCCGGTTATCGAACCCGAAACGCCTCGTATAGCACGCAGTTTCTCTATCGAAAGAGCTCTGATACTAGTAATAACAATTAGTGTTCGTTTTAAAGCATTGGTGTTTCATTTAGCGGTCTCCTCTCTGTTGGTGTAGAGTCCCCTTTGCAGTTCTGCTTAGGCAGACCTTTTGGCATCCGTGCTATCGTATAAACTAATTTCAACTAAGACGGCTTGTGTGGGCCAACTGGTATATTTATACTGAACCCTATTAGTAATCTTGAATATTTTTGATACTTGAACCTTTTTTTTTAACTGGAAACGAAAAATTAGTTTTCGGGCACCATTTTCCAAGTTCTTGACCCAACTTTTGGGACATAGATCATATCCCAGATTCTTTTATGCTGCATGTGTTTTGCTTATATGAATACAAAATTTCATGTCGCTAGCCAGAACAGCTGGTTAAAATATCGTGCTGTAGGTAGATATGGCTTTGGAAATAACTTATTTTCCGCAAGATGCTTCCTTGGTTTCTGCATAACATGCCAGTCGTTCTTTTTTCAAGTTATGAATACAGTCACAGGTCATAATCAGGAACCAAAATATTCTACCTCGAAGTAGGGCCGATCCCCCTTCGAGCATAGGGAAACGGAACTCGGTTGTTAGAACTTAAGCCATGTAAGTTCCTTGTCATCAACTACAATGGTTCAGACTATTTCTAATCTGCTCCGGCTTCTCATTATAGTTACTGGCTCCATCTTTTATCTGGTCGTCTTCGACTTCTATTCCCGTATGGATTATAATTCAGAATTATATGAGGCAACCTTTCTTCACTCTACTGATATTATCAAACCATTTTATTTTATATTCTTCTATCTTAGTAACTATGCTGATTATTTGTAATTTCTTTGCGAACATTTTCATTTCTGTGTTATCTAAGAGTATATCCTGGCACGTGTAGACATTTTATTCCTGCTGCCTCTAATCTTCTTGATGCACTTAAGTGATAGTCCAAAATTCCAAGCCAAAGCATGTATGGCTAGAAGTTGACAAAATTAGAGGAGGGTTCTTCTGCGGACATTCTTTGCTATTGTTCTTTTAATTGTATGATAAATAAGTTGAAACAGATTTGTTAATATCCCTTTTTCTGTTACTCTTAAATAATATAAATGCTTACTTTTCCTATTAATAGATTATTTACTGCTATTTTGGCTCTTAATGGATTCACTCCATGGAAGGTCTTACTCCAGTTTTACTTGGCGATATCTGCAGTTAATATTCAGCAGCAATTTTTTTCTAATTATAAAATTTAGTTTTTAAGCTGTCCTCGCCAGTTGCTATCTCTGCCTTATCTGCAAAAAGGAGTGTATATGATGTGACGTAAGATCACTTTGTCCAAACCAGCGCCTATGCCAGATAAACTAAATTCAGTTTTATTAATGGACACTGTTTAATTACTATGGTCCTTAGTGTTCCATTCTATGTTGAGAGTAAAAGACCTAAAGTTTTCTCAGATGCCTCTTTATCCGGCTTGAGGTTTTCTTGCGTGCCGTCGTAAACTACGACATGGGACCACTGGCTTTACTTCCCTTCCGAAGGAAGCCATGCTTAGGACTTTTACGCCCGAAAAAATTAATCTTTCTCCGCCGGGTTGGAACCCGCGACCTCGGGAACCAGAGGCTAGCACGGTACCCCTAGACCACAGAGGACGACTATACCAAATGTGACGAAGACGGGGACGTAGCTCAGGGATTCATTGAGAGGTTTATAGGTTGCGGGTAGCTAAAGAATGGTGAAAGTGTGACACCATTAGATGTGTAACTCTGATTCAAAGAGGTTTAATCTTTCTAATAACTAAACTAAAATAAACTGCAAGAGGGACATACACAGCCTGTGGGTTTACCTGGTAGACGGAAGACGTCCGGGGTTTCATCTTCGTTATGCCTAGTTGTAAACTAGCATAAAATAAATTTAAAGAGCTGACCTTCGCGGAGTCCTGCTAGGCAAGTCATAGGCAAGCCCCATCCATAAAAAAACTCAAATTTCAATGCCCGAGGAGCATGTTGACTAGTACTTTAGCCAGCACTGGCGTAAGCGGATGTCGGCATTTTTGCATAATCCTCCCATGTGTCGAACATGAGGTGGTCATTTCCCCTAAAATCATACCACCAAACCCCTGGTTACATAAGCATCCGGGTAATGGCTCGCAAGAATTTCAAAGTCAATTTCATGGATTTACTTAACAGAATTTTGTTCTGAGTATCTTTAACTTTAAAATTATATTTATCACATTCTTGTAAAATAAAGTTAGCCATCACAATTTTGACGTATAAAGTAAGGAATTATTTATATTAAATTCGGAAAGAGAATCATAAGTAGAAAAACATTAACTGTAAATTTGTGCTTGTGGTATGTAGTAGACGGTCCCATCAACGTGAAGCGAGCGACACAGCCCTCGCAAGCACCTAAAAACAAGAAAATGAGAACGGAAAAGGTTTTAGTTTCAATAAGGGCCCGGCAATAGGATGGGGTTTCACTCCAGCGACTAAATTAGCCAATATCTGCCACCATCAGCTTTGTGATTTCGAAAGGAGGAGGAGGAAGACGAGCTGTTCCACCCATTTAGGTTCTACTCCACCTATAAATACACATTGCCTGGAATCCAAAGACTGCACGATGGTTTCGAAATCAAAATTTTCCTATGTCGGCAATGCTGCCTTGTTACTTTACAAATTCAAAGTACACGGAATTGCAGTTTTCAGGTTCCTTAAACCCCAAAACAGCTTTTGCAGAAAATGTGAGAGTTTGAGAGAGAGAGAGAGAGAGAGAGAGAGAGAGAGAGAGAGCGAGCGAGCGCTAGAGCGCGAACGCTTCTATTGACAGCATAACTCAAACGAAAAGACGGATAAATCCAAACTTTGTGTTTAAGTCTAGCATTTTGCAAGGAGTGCAAAGCGAAGGTGACGAAATTTCATCGCTCCAGGTAACTTTTACATGGAAACAAATTCATTATATTTTTTTCTCAAATTCTCTAACAATTTTGACGTAATGTCACATGCTTTTAATGCTGAACCGACAAATAAAATTAACTTATTATTTTTAATATCATCTGAAGTCCAGCTCATTCTTATTAATTTTTACGAATTTTGTATAACTAAAAGTCCGTAAGGCTTAACATACAATTTACTAAGAAAAATGAAGAATTCGATAACACAAATGTTTTGCAACAGATAACTTTCTTGTAGCATTCGCCGTTTTGAAAATATTTGTGGTTTTAGGTTCTCCCGGATTGATTACATGCATCTTGAATGTAATAGTGGAGGAATAAGTTTTACTAAACCTGTATAGTTAATCTTTAGGAACGTGTCGGGTTTAAAGTAAAGTGGACAGAAAAATCACTTTTTATTTAAATGAGATATTTTTGAAATGGTGGTGAATAAGAGGTCATTTGAGTGTGCTACGTCAGATTTTTAAAAGAAATAAAACAAATAAGAAACGGCAGGGTTTTTACATCTGATGCCGCTACATAGTAACCCACAGTTCAAATTATCTTTCACCAGTTTCATCATACATACACTATCATCCTTGCTCTTAACGGCGTCACAAGTAATTATGCCTCAAGTTACAAGACGGAATTCCTATCCGATGTCTGTCGATTATACATGGGAAATTCAATGGGACTGATTCGGCGACTGGGTGATTTAATTTAATCATCAGACCATCTCCCTTCACTAATCGTTGAGTAAATCTCGGACAAGTGGAAAGTGCGTGGGTACACCGTTATCCTACCACATGCTCCAGTGAACAAGCTCCATAATGTCATCTAGCGGCTCCAGTTATATCAAGAAAGTGACATTAAGCATGCCACAAGGTATAAGCTATCAGAAATTTTCACCACTCTTTGAGAGCATGGGTGGGCTAAACAATTTAGGTAGCTTTATTCAGATAATCACAGATGGAGCCAAGGAGGATATTTGTGCTTCCTCTCTACCTTCTCTACCATGTACAGAGTAGGAGGAGAAGATATTGCATTCCAACCAAAAATTCCACACAGAAATTTCACCAGAAATGCATGTTCTGAGGCCCCCTGAATTAAAGTAGTTTTAGAGAAAGATGTGTGTGTGTGTCTGCGAAAAGCTTAACTCAAAAACGAAAAGTCTGATAAATATCAAACTCAGAATTTAGGTTCAGTATCTTCCAAAGATGAGACACAAGGTTTTCAAGAAAATCCCCCACCCCAAACTACCCGTTACATGGAAATTTATCGAAATGTTTGATTTCCACAAAAATGGCTTTAAAGATTTTCATTAAAATACCAATGGGTGTGTTGAATTTTCTGGGAATAGCCTGTGAAGTCCTCTTCATTCGAAGGAATTATGAATAAACTCGTATAACTGGTGAACGCTAAACGATATATGAAAACGTACTACATAAAATGTATGTAGATCTCTTTAAAACACCCAATTTATTTGAAATAACATTTGTGGCATAAGCCATTTCTAAGACATCCGTTATTAATGGTTCGAATTGTTCAATACTTTTGTCTTTCTTTTGAAGTCTTGTCGATTTTCAGTTATTTCTCGCAATTGTATAGAAACAGTATGAAATTTTAAGACCAGCATATACTGCCCAGTTCCTAAAATTTGACTATCGCTGTTACCTTTGTATCTATAACCAAATGTGTAATGTAGCTATTTCTTCAAAGGTTTATCTCGATTAAAATAAAGTAGATAGAAAAATAAGCTTTCGTAATAGTTTGTGTACCCACTAATAAACCGTAGAGTGCAGAGAAAGTCATATGAATGTATCACATCAGATTTTAGTTTATTTAATTTGCTATTTTAAATTTAAATAAACAACCAGTAGTGTTAGTAACTCTATAACTGTAGCTTTTTATTCATCTTTACACGATCGCGTGCTTTCTATAGTAAAATAAACTTATACAAAGAATTCGTTTCCAAGGAAACCCGTGTCTACCAAATGGCTGTAAGACTGTGACGAGCACATGTAGATTTAGCTTGGTAGGCCTGAAGTTGAGCCCCCCACAGAATGGTTTGGTGGGCCTGTCCCTGAAGTGTCAGCTTAATGTTGGCAGTATAGTAGTTGAATCAGAAAGAGCTGGAAATATCCAGAATAGTAGAGTATTTTGGGGTGGCGTATTAATCGGAAGTTGCGGTGGGGATGATTAATTATAAAAATTATGGGGTGGCTTGATTCGCTATCTTGACCTATGGGAGCTTAATAGTTGAAGGTGCTCCAGGCATCTGCCTCGGGGCAAGGTGGTGGTTGTGTTGAGAATGTTCTTGTAAATTATTTAATATCAGATTTGTAAGGTAAGAGATACTGTGTTATTAAAGTTGTCAAAATTGAAAGAACTTCTATTGTGTTTCTGCATAGTCGTCCCAATTATCCTCTTAGTTGAAATCCTTAGTTTTGCATGCCAAGCGAGTATACGTCCCCCCGTTTGACATGACCTGAATTAAGGAAAGTTCAGTAAAGTTGTTAAATTAATCTAGGGTCGTGACAAGATACAAGGGCAGAAAGTAAAATACAACCATATTTTCCATGCCTCTTCAGTATATGCATCTTCTTAATTCACGTCTTCAACTTAAAATTCTGCTTGAAATATGAAGAAGATATTGTCTTCTCTTGATCCACATATGGACGTCAATTTGAAGAAAATGGTTTTTACTGTTGAAGTTATTTGCACCACGCTTGGGAACCAATTTGAAGTGGTTTGTTACGTAATATGCTGCTGCGTATGTAAAGCCGATTTGACGATGTATTTTTGTTGTTACGCTCCAAGTTTAAAAAATATATTAAGTTTGTTATTAAACTGGTTCTATAGATAGTATTTATATTTGTTTTTGCCTCGGCTGCTTCAGTATTACTTTAGACACGTTTCTCTTAATCAGGGCGTGGTGCTACAAGAATGTAGACTTACACAGATTTTAAGTTTAAATTCACTTCTTTTTATTAATCATTGACACAAATTAAATAGCACTGCACTGATATCAAGAGCTGTGAAATTTTTTAATTTAATACTTGCACTTTGTTAACGCGTATACATAATTTTCGTTTCACACGAATACGTAAACATTTCTTTAGAGAAAACATCTTCCATCCGGTTACTACCAAGATCTGCAGGCAACTAAACAAATTTCAACCGTATAAACTTTTAAGTCTTTGTATTTTAAATATCTGATTGACTAATCCTAGTCCAATAGAATACTTGCATTTTACTAAAGCTTTTTCTGGCTGTTGATTGGCTAATTTTAAACTGTCACAAAATTTACGTTATTGCTGCCCTAATCATGACTAGTAGCATTCAAACTCTCAAACTTATTATTGCCTCAAGGGTACCTCATTGTTAGCAACTTTAAGCTTATTATTCTCACAGCTCTTACATCATTAAATTACGTAATGCATTCACATAACATTATTGAACATGTTTACTATAATATAAGCATATGCAATGACTGTTACATACATTTTATAAATTATTACATACATATTGCTTTCAAGTATTTGAAATTACATATCATATAATTTAATTGAAATTATTCAAGTGTTAAAATACTGCCTCAAATACTGAGTGTATTATCGTGCATATTGTTGTTTTCAAATAACCTACTTTGAGTCGTGGCATCAACTAGCAACAATTTTTCTCAAAGCCCCCTAATTATAAGTATCTTACTGAGATATCGTCCTCCGCAGTGGCGTAGTGGTTACCATGCTAGCCTGTAGTTCCCGAGGTTGCAGGGTTCAAACCTGGTGAAGAGCGATGGATTTTTTTTTCGGGCGTAAAAATCCTTAGCATGGCTTCCTTTGGAAAGGAAGTAAAGCCGGTGGTCCCGTATTGTAGATTTACGGCACGTAAAAGAACCTCAAGCCTGATAGAGGCCTCTAAGCAGAATTACCGGACTTTCACGCCCAATATCGAATTTTACCCTAAGGACCACGGCAGTTAAGAGCGTTCATAAATAAAACTCAATTTAACTTTTAGTTACAGCTGTTAGATTGGCAGCATTGCATTACTAGAAATCGCAATGTGCAAGTTTATTAGAAACATTTTTTATTAATGATACATTAAAATGATAAAACACATGATTGTAGAAAGAAATAGTGTGCAATCTCGGAAATATAAAACTATTCCTATATTCTGTAATAATGCACTTGCAACAATCCATCGCAATTACTATTTCATTATAAAACTCACTCACATTCACACCTCAAGCTTCTGCTGAGGGTAGGGAATAACCCTTGCTAGAGAAATCGCCCAGCCGGCCGAACCCGGGACCTCTGAGTTGAGAATCTATAATATTAGAATACCAGAGAGAGAGTTCCAGGCTGTGTTAGTACAGAATATACATACCTTTTCTGTGTAATCGTCGCTAAATGCGGCAGCGTTTAACACTAATTTATTAATAACGAAATCATCTCTGCTTTTGTGTTGTTTACACACAATTTAGCGAGTTTAGGTCCTTTAGCAATGCGAACGAAATTCTCTCTGGTAACTACATAGTATGCTGAATGTGAAATTATTAAATTTAATATCGTATAACTTTCTCTACCGCGTACATAGTAGGTAGAGAAGGTATTGCATTCCACAAAAAAATCGATACCCAGTTTATACCAGAAATACATGTTTTGAGGCCCCCTGAATTAAAGACATTTTAGAACTAGGTCCGTGGTTGTGTGTGTGTGTGTCTTTGAACAGCATAACTCAAAAACGAAAAGTTGGATAAATACCAAACTTAGTATTTAGGTTCAGTACCTTACAAACATGCGACACGAGAATTTTCAAGAAAATACCCCCATCTCAGACTACTCTTTACATGGAAGATTCTTAGAAAATTTTGATTTTCTAACAATGGCTAACGATTTTTATTGAAGTGCCACATATTAAAGATATTTACATTACAAATAAAATGGTATATCTTGTATTTTCTGGAAACACCTGCGAAGTCTACTTCATTTGGAAGAAAGTTTGTATAATATTATATAACTGGTAAACGTTAAGCGATAGACGAAAACGTACTACACAAAAAATGTAGATCTCTAAAGAACCTAACTTATTTCAAATAAGTTTTTTTTGTGGCGTAAGCCGTCTTTGAGATATGCGTTATTAAAGGTTCGAATTCTTCATTTCTTGGTCATTCTCTTAAAGGTAAAGGCACGTATCAGAGAGAACTGGGGCAGTGCACCGCACACAGACCTCGGCCCATTGTTCTTCCAACATGAATCCTGGGAGGGAAGGATGAGGAGAGAGACCCGACGGGCGCAAGCATGGACGAGGTCCTTAACGTTTCCAGATAGAACGCATCCGACGCCGCACGGTCACGAAGAGCTGAAGACTCATTTGCATTACACTGTAGAAGTAGGATCAGCAGGCAACATCGCACTGCAGTTATTGCTGTATGGAGTATACTCCGAGTGTGTGCAACGCATTGGAGTTCAGATTTTGGTTGATGATAACTTGAAGTTTCCTTCTAATGCAGGTGGTTTGTTTATTCAGACTTAAACTAGGAAGTGAAGGATTCAACTTCAGAAGTATTTCATTTGTTTATAACGCTAGGATTGCACAAAATGCTATATGGAACAAAATAAGCTTTGTTACGCCATTCGCTGGTGCTATATAATATATTTTTCACATAAGTAATCAGTTTTAATGTATATGTGAACGCCCTTTTCCTAAACTTGAAGGACATTTTAACGAGTATATAAACATAAAAACAAAAATAAAATGTTATACGCTGATGATTTGGTAATTAATCAAGAAAACAAGATAATTTGCACATTATTTGAAAAAAAATGTATAAGCACTACTGTCCCCAAATATAAAAAAGGCACTTTGGTGTAAAACTCAGGTTAGATCTAAAATAATACTAGATAAAATTCCTCTAGAACAAGTGTCTGTTTTTAAGTATATGGGTTATGAAATATAATATTTGGGACAATTCACAAAACGTTGAAAAATAAGATACGACGGGATATAATGTATGGATCTGAGACATGGATAGACATGAGAAGTTAAGAATGAAATACAAACAGCAAAGATAAAATGTTTAAGAAAAATAGACGGAAGTAATTCATTGGAAGATGGAAGACTTAAAAGTAAATAATATAAATGAAGATATAATACAATGCAGGTCTAAATGGTTAAATAATTTAGACAGGATGGATAATACAAGACTTCCAAAAGAAATCTAGGTATACTACAGACCCTCTGGTAAAAAGAGATGCAGGCAGACCACATAAAAGATGGAAGGATTACTATGAAGACGGAAGTGGTATTGGATTATTGAGTGATGATTTGCTTTTACAATGAATATTCAGAATCTATTATAATATGAGCGACTCATGTTATTAGAGATCAGATAGATAAGAGAAACACACTATATGAATGTGCATTCCAATGTATCTCCTTTGAGTTATCTTTGGTTGTATTGCTGGACCTACCGACGAAGATGTCTTTACCAGAAGTGAGTAAAGACCTTCACATCTTAAGTCACGACACCAACAGTAATTCATTAACTGTGAGTAAAAACAGTAGGTGACAATTTAGCGGGCGCCATTTACCTTGATGCATGGTTTTCAGAACAATCCTATACACTTTTCATAAGAAGCCAATCGCAGGAAGTATTAGAAGACGTTTCATTGGAAGTTCTACGCCGTATATGGTTTATGCATGACGGCACATCGCAATATTTTATCCAAGTCGCCAGAAATGCCTTGAATAAATGACTTCCTAACAAATGTAGGTCGCAGGGGGCCTGGACAGTATGCACGTTCTACAGACATAAATCTAATAGATTTTTATTTGCAGGACCACCTGAAATAAATTGTTTATTCAGAAGCCATTTCCACCATTGCAATACTTTGTCAGCGTATACAGAACGACTACCAATGAATTCGACAGACACCTGGTACATGCAGTTGAATAATGCTAGTAAACACGGACTAGACGTAAACAAAACACTCTGTAGGATGGAATTAATTGTTTTTCCACACAAGCCGTGTATTGGACAGGGTTGGAAAGGTAGAATCAGACGACTGAAAAATTCAATGCCATAGCCGGGATTTGAACCTGATCTCCCGGTCTCCGTCCGGTTGCTCTAACCACTGAGCTACCATGGCAACAAGCCGGCACGCCATTACATTCTCCAACTGATTCGTATTTTTCCCGGTAAACCACAAGGAGATCTCAAATTGTATTGAGATGACATACCTCAATGGCGACTTACAATGCTGTAAGTACTTTAAGTCCCGGGCTTTATAGCTTCAACCACTATTAGGTCAATTAATGGAATTGATTGTTCTTCCACACAAGCCGTGTGTTGGACAGGGTTGGAAAGGTAGAATCAGACGACTGAAAAATTCAAATTCCGGCTATGGCATTGCATTTTTCAGTTGTCTGATTCTACCTTTCCAATTCTGTGGGATATTCACATGACTTTCTCTACCCACTGTGATTTTACCTTTATCTCTCTTCTACAAACTGTTCCTACATCATCTTGTACTTTATTTACTACTTATAGTAAGTAGGGGAAGTATTGTATTCCACCCAACATTCGATGCCGAGATATCACCGCTATTATGTTTTGAGGCTTAAACCCCCAAAAAGCATTTTTAGAAAAACGTGTGTGTGTGCGTGCCCGTGAACAGCATAACTCAAAATATAAATGTTGTGTTAAATACCAAACTTGCTATTTAGCTTCAGTTTCTTCCAAGGATGCGACACAAAGATTTTCAAGAAAAAGTCCCTCACCCCAAACCCCAAAAACGTACTACGCAAAAAATATAAAACTCTTTAAAACACAATTTATTGCAAATAACTTTTTTGTGGCATAAGCCATTTCTGAGTTATCCCTTATTAATGGCTCGAGTTGTTCATTACCTGAGCATTCTTTTAAAGTCCCGTCAGCATTGTTGTTCCTCGTGATTGCACGGAAACAGTATGGAATTTTAATGCCAGTGTGTAGCGCCCAGTTCTTAAACATTTGACTATCGGTATTCCCTTTACATCTATACAAAAATGCGTAATGTAGCTATTTTTGCAAAGATTTATTTGGATTAAAATGTAGTAGGCAGAAAAATAAGCTTTAGTAAGAATAGTTCGTATACCCACTAATAAAGATAGAGGGGTAGAGAAGGTCATAAGTATATATCACATCGGATTTATTTTTTATGTGCTTCATAGTAACAGAGACCAACTTCTCAGAAATGGTTTCATTGTACAAAGAACGCCAAAGAAAATCTCACTGCACCTCGCTACTATGTCACATTTATCGTTGTACGTGGCCTTGCAAAGCCATGACCATTTCATTGGTTGCTTTAGCCCACGGTGCAAGGGGGCGCCACTCCTTCTGCTAAATTGTTACACCAATGACCACAACAAAGGTTACAAAATGGCGTAGAAACGAAATATATGTTTACGCTCTCGATCGTATTGGCTAAAAGAGAAAAAGGTAGTGAGTGCATTCAGTTTGTCATACAAACGCCACAGTAATAGCCATTGTATTATGCAAAGAGTGAATCCATTGTTTCTTTGCAGCGTAAGATGCATTGGAAGTTGAACAAAGAGCCACCTCGTCATAAACAAAAATACAATTCATACAATAAATTGGTAGAAGATGGTTGCATATGCAAACGGAAAAGTACTGGTTTTCCTCGCATAATAAATGGTGCTCATTTTGAACACACAAAATAAAGTTTTGAACTTCTCTATTTAGCGATGCATCGTATGTGTCGCCATCTATTGTCGTTCGTTATAAATAAATATTTAAAGTCTGTACCTTCTTTTTGAACAACCCTGTATAATACCTATGCTTGATTTTTATATAAACAAATGTTATATACTTTATTATTTTTTTCCGGGAAAACTTTTAATGTTAGAAAATTTAATATTTTTTATAAAAGATATATTTTAGAAATAATATGCAAAATTTAAAATACGAAAATCATGAGAGGGAGAGTTTCAATTATGCATAGATTTTTTATCTTTTGAAAAATAGTTTCTTGTAGAGTTAGGTACATATGACAATGAAAGTTAATTTCTTCTTAAAATTATGCAAAACAAACATGAGCCAAAACATGTAAACTAAATTTGTTGGTATTTTTAGTACTCGCTACTGATATTTTAACGATCGATAGAGCACTCAATAACTATTTTATCACTGTCTATTGTATTTGTAGTTTTACTGCCTGCTAAACTCTTGTGCTGAGGAAATTCTCTTGCGTCCTGTTATAAAACTAACATTGCAGTGATACATGAAAGCAATAAAGAGTCTTGCTGAACACGAAACTGTAGCGGCATTTGACTGTTGGTGTTGTTGTTTGCAGGATACAAATGGGGCAATAGTGAGAGACATTGCTGGTAGTTGTGGTGCACCATGTTGCTGCTGGTGTTCGTGTACTTCCTTTCCCTGCTCCACGGCATCACATTCACGTGAGTACAAACTGTTTTGTCCATTAGAAATTAATGATAGTGTGATCGTGGCCAACATTCTACACTTCCAACAAGCGAAACAATAGCTTTGTTTCTTCGGTGCTCATTCACTTCAGCAAAACTCTCGTGTAACCGAAGGTATATTTGAGCTGTAGTAACCAGCAAAACAGTAGCAGAAAACATCACTACAAATACAGAATACAGAACATGAGATATTACAGTTTATAGTATAAGAAACGTAGACTGTATACTGATGTGTGTAAAAAGTGGCCCATAATGGAGCGCGGTTGTTTGTTCTGACAAATCTACACCCACCCTCTACCAGTGTGACCTATGTTCCTCAGCATAATTCTAGCACTTGATTGTCAAGGTACTTGACTTGACCCAAAATATGGTCGAAGTGCCAAAGAATAACTTTACAAGATATTTTTCTATATTCTCACTAATTCAGGCATTGTTTCGTTCAATTTTGGCGTAAAAATAAAATATAATACAGGGTGATTTATGAAGAGCTGACACGTTTATTTTTTCAATTGTTTCAAAACGAGTTATGCTAGAGAACAACTTATTATACCTAAAATGCAGAGGAATTTTGGGAGATTATTTACCTCTATAGCAAATGTTGAAAGTGTCCTTCCTACATACGGCACAGCTCGACACGTTGTGGACACTCGTTGGAGGACTCCGTTGTTAATAGCTTGAATCTCCTGTGAAATGTACTTCAGATCGTCCAATGTCTGGGGACGTGTGGTATAAACCCTGTCTTTTAAGTAACCCCCATAGAGAGAAGTCCGGCGATGTGAAATCCAGGAGATCTCGTGGAAATTATCCGGTCGTCAAATAAACTTGCAATAAGTGTCATGGATTCATTTGATGTACGGCATGTAGCGCCGTTCTGCTGAAAATATCCTTGACTCAGCTCTACATCGTCTAGTTGGTCAGCAAACTCCATGAAAATCCGTCTATATTCTGCAGTGTTCATTGTTTTAAAAAAAATTGGTCCCACTGTTCTCTGTGCGGATATTGCGCACCAAATTCAGAGTTTAAGCGGGTGCATAGGTGCTTCATGAATAACATGTGGATTTTCACTGGCCCAATAGCGTGAGTTATTTGAATTCACATAGTCGGATAAATGAGCCATGCTTCATTTGTGAACTATGTGATGGACAATATGGCAGGACTTTGCACAATGAACGCCTGAAACTAACGACAGTAATTCAGTCGTCTATCCTTATCTGGTTCATGTAACTGATAGACAACCGTAATCCTATACGGCTTTAGACCTGCACTTTTCACAGCTCTGACACACTGAGTAGTTGTACCCTGTCTCTTGCGACAAACGTCTTAATGAGTTTTTGGGAGACTGATCCAGTCGTGCTCTTACGTCAACAACCGCAGGAAACCTAGATGAACGAGTTTTGCCTTTTTCACTCACCAGAGATCCATTGTTTCCAATTTGTTTACCAGTCGTATTGTTTCTTATTGCTTTACAAGGATGGGTCATTCATTTAATGTGTATTCCAGTTTAACGTTGACTAGAACAAAACCTCAAAAGCAGTAGCCGACAATAAAACTAACAATTGCGAATAAAACAAATTTCTGCGCATCTAGTGACAGGCAATCAAAATTACAGAACATTCTGCTTAATTTGATGCTACAATTGGGGCATTGAGTGAATTTCGAACATAATAATTAAAGAAAGAAATGTGCCAGTTCTTCACAAATCACCCCGTAAAATAGAATCGTAGGAATAAAGACGAAAATTAAGAATGGTTCTGTTTTTCATGCTACACTGTCATTCTATTAATGTAGGATTTCTTACTGCCTTTCAGTAGCAGCTATACATTTAACTTTCGTTTCCATGTCGCTGATAAAAGCTCTCATATAAATGTCGTGGCTGTCGTTCAGTCCAACATGCAAGTAATTCTTTAGCCCTTCCTCTAGAAGGCCTTTCCTTGTGTATCAAATCTTTCATACACGGTACTCAAACCACCCCTTGGTTTCACACCAATTAACATCGTTCATTGGTTCGTTTTATGCCCCTTAATTGTTTTTCAGGCCATCAAACAAAGAACTGATACCGGCCAGGTGGAATTAAAGGTTGCCTGAAGATGGTAAACTTATGGAGGGGAAAAAGGCTATTTTAATCTAGGGGAATGGACCACTTTTTATTCACGTCAGTGCACATACTGAAGATCTGTATTTATGAAGGACACCAAGTTAAAATTTATGGACCGATATTAACACAATCAGTATTTAAGGACACTTGATAGAGATCTCAGGATATTTTTACGCTTTTTCGCAATTGAAAGAAAGCAAATTTTTCCTAGAATTACACCATCTAGGGAGAGAATTTTACTACTTGCTAAAGAAGGGGTTTATGAATATACGGTATAAATATTTTTAGCTAGTTTTAAATCTTTGTTATAAAATATTCAGATATTCCTAAAATTATTTCTAAAAACATTTTACTTTCATTTATAGGTACTTTTATTTGAAAATAGAATCAAAACCCTCCAATTTTTTTAGTATGAGTTTTTATAAGTAGCTTAAGATGTTCGTCCGGTTTAGGTACTAATCTACTTAAAAAATAGTCACAAGAAAATAATTGTTGGTGTAATCTTTTTATATTTATAATTGTTTCATGGAAACAGTGTAATTTAGGATCGAAATCTTTAACCTAATAAATGCAGCTAAACATGATGTAGAACTAAACATTTTCAAACTTCTAAGTTAAATATATTTTAAGAAAAGTGTAAATGAAGTTTAAAAAATAAAACTTGCGGGAAATCGCAAAAAACAAGGTGAGCACATTGTTACGTACCAATACACTATAACATACCTGGACCATAAGGGTCCTTTTAAAGGTCCAAATAACAAAAACAAATTGCATAGGCATGTTCCTTATACCATTTATAATTCATTACAACAAAAAACAAACTCAATTTTTTGAACCCAAATCTCTATTCTTAATCGTTCCTTTTTTTTTTACAGGCGCAGACGAAATCGATATTAGAGTAATAACACGCCTCTAGTTAAAAAGTAGATCTGTAGACAGCGTTTGAAAAATTCGAGCCTAGCTTTAGGATTGTTAAACGTGTGTTAACAGCTTTTTGATACAGAGGAACCCCACAATGCGCAAGAAATGTGGTTTCTCTTATGTACTACATTTTTAGATGGGTATTTTATTTTTCCTTTGTTGGTGTAAGATAGCGTTGCTGATGTATACATTTCATGCGAACGTTTCTGTGGAAAGGGCATTGGTGTTCTAGATGACGATGATCGATAACTTTTTAATAACGCCCGTTTTTACTACGGAATCACAAGCATGGACATGTTGAACGAAGGTCTACCAGGGCAAGAGCCTTAGTCCAAGCCCCCCTCCAGAACCCAGAGCTAGCGCCAGCCGGGTGGCTCTCCAGCCGTGGGATTTCCCACGAGGCCAATACCTTGAGTCTAAAAAGCCCCACCCCCCACTTACGCGCGTCATCTCGAAACGGGGCAACTACCGTTAACCGGTGGGGACACCGGCAATCTAGCATGCCGTCTACCAACTCTCATTTATGATTGGTGCCGGAGAACATCGCGGCGTCTTACAACCCCGCCTGAGCGGATAAACAAGCCAGGCGTACCCAATCTCGCATGGGTATCAGGAACCACTGCCCCGCCGAGTGCAACCCAATTCGAACAGCTCCCCATCGGGAGGGGTTCGAATGTTCGGCCCAGCGTACTTCTAGTAACCTCAGAAGTACCACGAGTGCTCAGGGTCCGCAGCACCAGCTGAAGGGGTCGGAATCCACCCCCTTACGGAGACAAGCGATGGACATAGATATATGATATGATAATTAGGAAAGGAAATTTGCCAAGGAAACGTTCCAAGCTTAAATTTAGCATACCTATCCGATATGCCAGTCATGAGGACTAAGGGAAATCTAGAAAAAAACACTTGTCAGGAAGGGCAGCCCTTGCGGGATTTGAATCGCGGACCTTCCGTTCACGAGTCATGACCTCGACCACCCTTGACGGTGATGTTTAAGTGATATGTATATACTTTTCATTAACACCAAAAATGTAATTCAGGAATATTTTGAGATTAGAATTGCATTTGCAATAGAAACCATAGCTGTTGAAAAGTGATTATTGAAGACGCCAGTAATAAAAAATATCTTGGTTTCACAGTTTTAGGAATAAGAGTAGTAGTCAGTGTTATTGCTCAGCCCTGTGCATTAAGAATGGATCGAAAATAGGTAGCAACTGCTACTCTGAAACAGTTTAGTCCCTTAAACTGATTCATAACTGTTAAAACTATTCAATATATATTACACCAACTACTCGCACCAATAATGCAACAGCCAGACACATCTGGAACCCTTTATGCTTCTGTTGCAACTGTCCCTAAATCGCAAAAGTAATAAGCATAGAAAGCGTACTAGTAAGAGGAAACAGAAGCAACGTGCATAAAATGTTTTGCATTTCGTTTATATGCCTTCAATAACTATCCTTTTAAGTGCTACAAAAAGGAGAAATCGGAAAATACTAGTGTGCTTAGGACGTACCTAATATAAAGCCCCCATTCACCGTGAAAAGTAAGCGCAAAACACAGCGTAAAGGAGGACTTTGTTCCCATGTTATTTAACAGAAACGTTCAGAGTTGCGTGACGTGCTACGTAACGCAAAAGGATATAAACTCTTAACTTTGTTTGTGTTACGTACATAGTGGAGGAATTCTACTTTTTTCTCCCTCCATACACTGCCTGTTTTCAACAGAACACTATCACGATGCCAGAATTTACGCCATCTGCTGTATATATCGTACCTACATGTTGCTCTTATTTGGCTATGCCACGCCTTTTTAAATACTTATATCAGACACTGCTCTGTTTGCTTGTGTCTATACTTGTAAAAGACTGGATAAATTTTCTTATCGAATACTATAGATTATGTTATTGAATTTGAAATTTACGATACGCTCGGAAGATTTTCGCATGCAATTTATGAACCTAGAAACCTTGCCAAGTTCTTACGTTACGTCTGCAGCTGTAATCTCACGCCTGCGCTTATGCTGCGTTTTATTAACATTACGTCTTCATTGTGAATGGGACCTTATTCTTAAAATTGCTACAAAAATCCAAAAATGGCTGGGTGTTTAGGACGCACCTGCTTTAAGCATTTACACTTGAGTGCGCAGCAGTAGATGGGCTCAACCTTCATTGGTGTGGCTCATAATCGCCTCTCCACTACCTAATCAATAAACAGTGACTCTTCGCATAGTGAAATGTGCGAGGGGCTTTTTAACATTTCTTGGCCTGACTCCCAAGCAAACCTTCAGGAGGGGCAGATGAAACGATTGCAATATTTGGTATGTTGGATACAGCATTGCTATATGTATAATTACGCAGAACTGCAAAACTCACGGAATAGCGTTGTTCTGCAACATCATTAAGTTGCCATGCATTATACGTGGCCATCCGTTACGTCATCGACTGATGGCAGGCAAGCTGCTGACGGTATCCAGTCTGTCCTAGTCCACTTGCATGTTTTATTGTGATAGCGATTGTGGTGTCCCCGCGTTAACTTGAATGACTCCAATTCGGGAGATCCCGGGTTCAAATCCTCGGGCCAACCTATCTCGCCGCAAGTTTTTTTGGCGTTTTCCATCGCCAAAAAGTGCTGGGTTGGATAATTTGATCCGCGAAATTTTATCATCCCTTTCATCTGTGCGTTTCATTTCCTCCTCCACCGCTATACCAGGTATTGGGCTGATCACCCATCCTGGATGTACTATGATCCAGTTTGCTTAATCCTCGACAGCTACTGACTCAAGGCATTGGCTTGTAAGTCCTTAGGGATGTAGTCCTACAAAGAGGAGGGTAATCGGATAAGAGGAGAGAGAGGGTATGACTGCGATAAAGATTAATTTCTTCCATGTGACAGAAATACTTATTACGATATTTGAATCGGAAGGATATGTGTAACATTCTTCCTTTACGAATAAAGAATTAGAAGTAGCAGAACAAGTGTGTAAAATAATAAAAAACATGCATCGGAGAACGTTGACATATTTACGTTTACAACACACTCGATATTCCCATTAATGAATCCGAAGATGTCTACGGAACTAATCGTAAATCTGGGACCGGTAGTTCGCAGCAATTGGGATCTATATATGAGCCATCGGGAAAGAAGCCAAAAAACCATTTGCAGAGAAGGTCAATGTAGTTTATTATTGGTTACTTCCTGGTGCTCCAAAACATCACAAAATAACGTTTTATCATAAATTTAGGTATAAAGTTCTGTATAGACGTAATCGCAGTATAATTCTTCGTCCAAAGTGAACATGATGCTCTCTCGTTTTTCCTGTAGTTATATCCTTACGACAGTATCCAAATTATCGGTCAAAATCAGACTAAGTGGTGGCCCTGGAGTGGAAAGCAAGGAATGTAAATATTTCTTTCGGCATTCTTAACCTATTTCATAACAGACATGCGAGAGTTTTATCTGCCCCCTCCTGAATGTTTGCTTGTTAGATGTCGTTAAGATGACCAAATTATTATGATGATAGTTGGGTATTATTCTTGAGATGACACGCTATGAAGTTTTAAGACGTGCAGGTGTAGTCACTTCTTTGTGATAATCGTGAAAACAAGTTTTAACATTTTCTACAAAACGAATGAAACTGTAGTACGAGTAGTGAAAAATTACTTATTTAGTTCGTTTAGATAATCTCCACAAAGATACAAGAACACTTTTCTTGGAAAATTGACCCTAATTGTAGGTTCTCATTAAAAAAATTAAATTACCCTAAAATGACCATAACATTCTCCAAACAAAACACGATTAATGGCATTTACTTTACCTCACAATATGAGGCAACTTTTATTAAAGAAATTTCTTTCTACAACGCTTAGTTTTGGAGATATTCTAGAGTCTCAACTTAACTGGTACACCCTGTAGAATGATGTAGATTTTGTGACGTGGTTTTGTCTCGACTAACAACCTGCAGACAACGTTTCTTGGACTAACTCTGTGGTTAGCATTCTAGCTTCACAATAGAGATCCCGGGTGAGAATCCCGGTTAGGGTACGGGATTTTTTAAAACTTTTTCCCCAACCTCCAGAGTTTACTTCAAGATAGGACTGAAACCTAACATTAAATGATCTACAGTCAACGATTTGTTTCTCGAGTCAACGTCCCAGATAGGACTAAAATCAGAGGGATCTATACAAATCAAACTAAAAAAACAGGAAAAAAAGCAAAACAAAACAAAATGTACTCTATTTTGGGACAAAAGAGCAAGAATTAAAATTCTATCCAATATATAAGCAGTTAAGGAATAGAAATCTCTCTAATAAATTAAAAATTTGTGCACCGCAGGATCTCATTTATTATTATTATTATTATTATTATTATTATTTATTTTTTGCGCCAACACATCTAATCTGCATTTCTCTATTGCATCGTGTACTGTCACTCTTGGTACACGTTCCACTGCTTCTCACAGACCAAAATGTTTATATGCTGTTTTATTCTCAATAAATTTTATGACACAATAAAATATAAGCGAACTTTTGGTTTCCACCTCTTCTTTTACACAGCCTACACATTTATATCTTGTTTTTATAAAACATCCAGTGCGACCGTGCAATTAGGTGCATGAATTGTTTCACATGTGATAAGCTCAAATTTCAGCTTCAAAGATACCATTTTATTCACGAGTGCACAGACTTTTCAAATTGCAGAGCTTCAGAAGCAGAACACCTATATCTGTGCTTCAGTTAAACGCAGTTTTGATTTTCGACATGCACAGGAAAAGGCACAAACTGGAAGCAGCGGATAGCGCTTCTCGCTTGTTATGCATGAGAAATTTCTAGCTCACGGAACACGCATAAACCAAAGCTACGATTTCTTTACCTCGGTTTGCAAACTCGTGGTGAAACTTCCTACGTACAAGCAATAAATACGTTTTCCTGGATTTACAAAAATACAGTAACACCCACAACTATCGCTGTTGGTAAAATCGGCTCTTAATGTGCGCCTTACTCCCGTCTTTTCCTTCGCTGTCAAACTGTGTTTACAGCTTAATGTTAGTGCCATTGACATAATACCAATACGAGACGGACTCGTTCAGGGGCTGGTGTAGATTGTCGTTGCGAAGAATGCCTTCCAGCCACTCAAGTTTCCCCATTCTTTCACTTTCGCCGCTTATCTAGTCCTGACAATTGTTCATAGGCTTATGCGTGTGTGTCATACTTGAATTCAAATCAATAAGAGATTGGCTCACCCAGGGCTGGTTTAGAACACAAGAGAAGACATTATGCTAACATTAAATAAAGGAAGACGTTATAGGCAAACAAAGGAATCGGCACGTTTCCGGGCACTTTGACTGTACTGCATATTTCGTTTTTCTTGAGGCTTTTTGATTTAAGCAGTGTCTGGTTTAAGTGTTCAAGCAACGGAAATCCCTGTCTAACCAGGCACGTTATCACTTCTGCAGTCTACCCATAATTGTTTGCTTAACGATAACAGCAAGAGAAACGCAACGAAAGCACCTTGGATATACGTTCAGCGTGACGTCATTTGCGCAATCACAAATGATGGCATTTGAGCTTGCCATACCTGGTGTGAAGCTTGTGCTGTGATGTTTTAAACTTATCCTCGTTAGAGAAAACAGGAAGAAGAATGCTCTTAAGAAGGGACATGCAAGTGACGTGTTCCCACAGCTAATTTGGATCAAACTCGCTGTCTGACTCAAGAGTGGCTAAGAGAATGTTTCTACAGCAACGCACCTTGCAAACGAATGAATAACGCATGAGGAAATTGAGAGCGAAATTGAATCCTAGATACCAAGTGACAGAAGCAGGAGGAGAGCTCCCTCCAACCCCCTTCCGTCTCCCAAGCTTGAAGACTAACTTTCTGTCAGAAATGGAAAAGATATTAAAATGCCGGCCGGCATCGCGCCATAACAAAAAATATCACTAAAACGCAATTTCTGTAGTGGGAAAAACAACTTCGGCGAACTCTTCAGAGGCAATAGAGAGGAAAAGAAATATTTTTCTGATAGAAAATTATGGACTGGAAATGTGTGTTTCCATATTTTACTCCTCTGGAGATCGGTTTTACACTTCGCGCTTCAGTTACTCCCGCAAATGTTTTTTTAAGCATGCTTGTTCTAAAAGCAGAGGAAAGTTTATTTTTATATATTTCTTTTTTTTTCTTCCTCAAACCATTCTGCTTCTTCATTTAGAAAAACCAAGTTTAATAAAAACAAATACATTGCCCCTTCATTATCAAGACTATACTGGATGAATTTGTACTCGTAGTTGTGGGTTAAAGGGCAAAGGGTTACAAATTTGTAAAAACTCTTCAAGTAATCCAATTTAGGAAAGTAAGCATCTAGCAAATTTTTTCACTATTGAGCAGTTTATTTGTTCTTTATAATCATGGCCCTTGATGGCTTCAACATTGTTAAAATTGGGAATAAAGATTGGAAATTTTGCAGTTTTGTGGAAGCATTTGAATGGGAAAATAACCCATTATCCCGCCTTCGTTGGATTTTGAGAAATATTTTTATTTCATGGGTTTTGCTCTTAATTATAGAGAGCTTTTGTTTATATCGAAAAGCGTTTGGGACAACTGAAAAATTATATTCAGAATACTTAAAGTTGCTGTTGTTATTTTGCAAAATATAAACATTCACTCTGCCAAAGTTGGTATAAAAAGGGCATAATCTTCCAAATTGAAATTTAAGATATGTGATTAACAATCTGCTAGCTCATACTGGAAATCAAACTTTATTATATATGATGAAACCTAAGACCCGCAACTCCTTCGAAGCATCTGGCTTAATCTGCATGTGCAGCAGCGGAGGACCGATGCGGCATTTATACCTTGATTAAGGCACAAAATAAAACTATAGGAATATACTATGTTTAACTTAATATAACATTTTTCAAAAGGATGTCTTCCTGTTTCTACCCTTACGCAGGTTGAACACATTCTGAAGTCGAAAAATTGGAGAACACACTGCAAAAAAATTGTTATAATTAGTCTAGCATGTAGGGATTGCCTAAACAAAAGTTACCCGAATGGGTTCAGATGGAGAGAAAGCAGGTCAGTCAATTATTGTCATAAAAACACGCAATGCTGTTGGAGACCAATCCCATTATGCTGCATTAAGTAAATATAAGCACGTTCTTGATGTTCTATAGAGAAGGTATGCAATATTGCTATATACCGTGGTAAGGCCAAAAGGTTTTGCAGCTAAAATATTAAATTTAGATACCCCAGCAGAAATATTGGGGGGACGTAGACTCGGAGGCAACGAGAGGACCAGGAATCTTAACATTACATTTCAGGGCAGGCGTGGGATAATTATCACAAAATAACATAATTTCACATTACCTGTGGTCTATTAAATATTCACACTGTGCCCCTACATCATCCACAAAAGATTAAAGGAAAGATATTACACACACACACACACACGATCCACGATCCACGATCCACACACTCTTACATACTAGATATCAAACCCGAAGCGACTAACGTTCTTCACACACCACGCAAAGGAATCATGCTTTACTATCCCCACTCTCCACCGCTAGTAGGCTCACCGGCGAGTTGCCACGCCAAACGAACTTCAAAAACTCCTGACAAATGAATTATCCCCAACAATGCTGTCGCCGACGCAATAACGTGTCCGGCGTGGCAATGCACACACATACATGCTACATGTACCGCCAATGCAGACTTGGTAACACCTAGCAAGGGTTACGTCAAACGTGATAAATCCATTTATGTAGACAGGGTATTTAACTGTTTAAAAGAAACAAAAGAAAATGTAACATTTTAGTGAAAAAATTAATTTAACGCCAGGTAGTACCATTAGTAATGTCGTTAATGCTCATTAATTGCTTTAACACGTTTTTTAGTCGATGAAAAGATCTCTGGTAAATAATGTAACTCGGGTATAAATTTCAACGGTGTTTCCCAGTGCGATTTTTTAAACAGTATTGAAGTTAACTCCTTTCTCTAAGGATTTGAGACTTAAGCTTTGTTTTTAATAAAAGCATGTTTTTAAATCCGGCGAGTAACAATCATAAGACACTTCCGCCCACTTTCAATTCAAAAGTATTCTACATCTGCAGTATTTGCCGTACCTCAATCTTCTTCTTTCCAGGAACGAAAGGAGGAGAGGCGTCCAGAGCTAACAGATACTATATACCGCATCGAAGTGAAATCAGGTGAAGTAATCAAAGTTTGTCCTCGACTAGTGATATTCATATAAAAAAGTGGTTATTTTATCCACTTTTTACAATCACGATAAGTCCAATTTGGACTTTCTGTTGGATACATGCGAAAACAACACTTGACTCTGTTAGGCGAATCAGCTGCCACTTATTTTGTAGTTTTATGCAAACCGCAATTTGTACTCCAGCACCAGTCCCACTTGTACACAAATACTGTATGTAACAAGCATATCTTCGGTTGTAAACTTAGCGAAAGGACTAATACTATGACAGATATTATAGTGCAGTCCTTAAATGCGCTTGTAAAAACCTAGTTGACGCCCACGAAGCGTTTGCACATTAGAAAACTTATACTGCGCCAAGCAAATAGTTCATGTGATTTTTACTGCCAAACTCCCCTCTCGCTCTGTTTAATACTTTGCTCAGTAGGAACGAGTAGAAAAGGTAGAATAAACTTCTGCAATAAAGTCGGTTTACATCTCCTGTGCAAGCTTAGCTTTCAGTGTCCTTTAATATTCATAAATCTTTCAGTTAATGCATTATCTTTGTTTGTAGTACTGTTACGTGTGTGCTTATTGTTACTAGTCGTCGACGATATAAGTGCGCTTGGAGGAGGCGTCATTATTATTTTGACAATCAAATCTCATCAAGGCTAGGGATCAACGGGAAGGGGCAAGGCGATAGAGGAATGTACGATTGCACAATAAAAACAGTAAATCATTTGCAGTCTCAGCCTCGCTAGTAAATGCAACTCATAACTGTGGATGTTGTTTTTTCTACCTGACTGTCCTTCCGATGTGCCACCCACTTGTTCTGTAACTATTTTTGTCGTCCTCCGTGGTGCAGTGATTACCATGCTAGCATATAATTCCCGAGGTCGTAGGTTCAAACCCGGCGGAGGGCGATGGATTTTTTCGGGCGTAAAAATACTTAGCATCGCTTCCTTCGGAAGGAAGTGAAGCCGGTGGTCCTGTGTCGCAGATTTACGGCATGTAAAACAACCTTAAGCCTGATAAAGAGGTCTCTGAGCAAAATTACTGGTCTTTCACGCCCAGTATAGAATGGGACGCTAAGAGTCATCGCAGTTAAGGAGCGTCCATAAATAAAACTATTTTTTTTGTAACTATTGTTTGGAGGGAAAGATATTTCTTTAAAATATATGCCATATATCCTTAAAGATGCCAGATATACATACCAAGTTTAGTACAAATTGGAATTTTTCATTTGATTTATTTTAGATGGGTTACAGTAAGGATAGGTAAAATGCCTTTCTTCCTCGAGTCATCAAATATGCAACATGCACTATATCGCTCAGCAGAATATGGAAAACAAATGAAAAGGAGTGGCACCTACGAGTCACTCTGCCTCGTGAGTCCCGTTTTCGCTACCACTGGGTTAGAGGATTTAAAAACGGGTATTTACTTGAAATAGTGACACTGGTTTTGTGTGTGGATGAAAAGTAGATAATGTTTTGACTCGAATTTAATACATCCTCTACCCGAAGTCGTAGAGAGTGTGTTACAATCACATACTTTTCTCTACCCAGTATAATTTACTTTGCCTATTTTGCAAATTATTCCTTAATTATTTTTACTTAATGTTAATCATGATAAAGGTTTTCTAACATGCTTTCAATATAAATTTTCTTGTAGTTCCATACTTGTGTCCCATATGCTTATGTCAGTCAAATGTTCAGAAAGAAGCTGTCTATATGTATGCTGGGCTGGTAATTTGAATACTTTTGCATGGCGCGATGAATAATAAAAATACGGACGTAAGATTTCAAAGCTTCAAATACTAAATAATTTCGATGAACAAGAATTGTCTCGTAAACGACTAAAGCTGAAATAGAGTATATTACTTTCTCTACTACGTATAGTAAGTAGGGGAAGTATTGTATTCCACTCAAAAATTCGATACCGAGATTTCACCGGAAATACATGTTTTGAGATCCCCTGAATCCAAAAAAAAGCATTTTTGGAAACATGTCCGTGTGTCTGTCTGTGTGTCTGTGAACAGCATAGCTCAGAAACGAACAGTCGGATAAACACCAAACTTGGTATTTAGGTTCAGTATCTTCCAGGGATGCAACACAAAGGTTTTCAGGAAAATTCCCCCACCCCAGGGTACCCTTTACATGGAAGATTTTTCAAAAATTTTAATTTTCTCAAAAACGGCTTTAACGATTTTGATTAAAATTTCATATGTTTAAGATATTTTCATGACAAATAAAACTTATATCTTGAATTTACTGGGAATGTCTCCAAAAGTGTTCTTCATTGTGAACGACTTTTGCATTACCGGTAAGCCATAAGAGATAGAGAAAATTTTACTACACGAAAAATGTACATCGCGTTAAAACACACAATTTATGTCATATACATTCTTTTTGTTGAGTGAACCATTTTCGAGATATTGCTTGTTATTCTCTTAAATTTTTCAATACTTTTCTTAAAAGGGAATTCGTTATTCATTTTTTTTTTGTCTTTGATATGCAAAGAGTATTAATCTGTGGCAAAGGGAATGGTGCTGCACCTAGCAACCAGCTATTATGAGATACGTATATGCTTAAAGGCCACTGTATTTCTATATTGCCATTGTAAATATATAGTCCCCTTACATCTACAAGAAAATTAGCAATAAGATACAGTCTGCAAATGTTTATCTCGATTAACATGAAGTAGATGGAGAATAAGCGTTTGTAAAAATAATTTGTACAAGAGTAGAGAAAGTCATGTGAGTGTAACACATCAGATTTTTTTTAAGAAGGCTTACATTTTTTCTGAAGTAAATTTTTATCTATCTCTTATAGTTTCGTAGTTTACAAAACTCATTCATTATGCAGGTATCTCCATACCGTATTCACAGAAAATTTAGAATACACATTTTCTTTCTCACGTAATTTCGTTTTAGTAGTTTTAATACTGTTCGAGAAAATCCAATTTGTTAATCAGATGTTCTACATAATGCAGAAGTAATTCTTTGGAAGAAAACAAGAATATAAACATATTATTTAAATAATAATGCTCACACATGACATACAGAAATGTTTATCTCTTGTGTTTCAAAAAATCTTAAACTTGTAAATATCACAATTTATTCTCAGTGCCCAAATTAATAAATCGTGTCTTGAACAATTTAAAAGCACCATTTTTTTTAAACAATTCTCTATGAGAAGTCGCTGAAAATCTGAAGATTGGTCATACATCGTGTACAGTATTTTTAATGTATAAAAGCACCCCCACCAAAAGTTGGAGTGATATGTCATTTTAAACAATTGTCGGAAATTACGCGGTTCTCATGGAAGTTTAAATGGTCACGTGATGGGATTTTTAAAAACTCGGAGGACAACAGACATACAAGGTAGTTAAAGCTACTGATTTAATGAATTTTAGACGTAAAAACTAACTTTTGAAAATGTTGAATATTTAACCAAATGTCAGCTGTGTAGCTACTCTTGAATAACAGATTTGTTACCTATCTGGCTGTTCACATACACAGAGGGAGGGAGGAAGTGAGAGATGCGAGCTGTTTCTAAAAATGCTCGTTTTTTGTGGCTTAGGAGTCTCAAAACTTGTATTTCTGCTGAATGTCGGTATCTTTGTTTGATGGAATAGAATACTTCCTGTACCTCCATAGTAAGCGATATAGAAAGTTGTCAAATTCTGATTAGTTACATTCACATGATTGTGCCACGGTCGGTTTGAGTCCGTGAAAGAAAAAGCATAAAATATCCTTTCAAAATCTTATTTTGCGATCCACTTCATTTATATATATATATATATATATATATATATATATATTCCACATTTTGTGAATATAGGAGCTGAAGCGACAGCCAATTCGTTAAAAAGCAAATCGCTATATGCTGGCTTTGAAATTCCTTGCTCCTTTTATATCATAAAAACAACTGAATGGTGACAGCACTTCAAAAAATGACAAAGTATTGAAAGATTCGAACCAATAACGAAATTATTAGAAATGGTTAATGAAAGAAATTTTTTTAAAGAATATAACTTTTGTGTATCTTACATCCCACGCGGGGCCTGGACCTGCCAACCCGACTGCCAACCTCGGGCACACTTAAACGCTCGGCAGAGGTGGACGATCATCCAACCGATACGGGGGGGGGTAATGTGGACAACATCACGCATCCCCAGTCGGAAAGTTGGTTCACGAGGGCAGGACAGCTGCCTATCACAGTTCCTCATTTTTCCTCATGATTCTGAGTGGTACCAGTCCTATACCTAGGATTTAAAAATCCACACCTCCAGGGTGGAATCGATCCCAGCCGCATTTCGTGGCCGATCCAGAGCCTCACGCTCTAGTTCACAGTCTATTACGGTTTACCATTGATGATAATTCTTTTAGAATAAAGAGGAGTTTACTGATATTCCCAGAAAATCCTAATTATGCTTTTTGTTAGTTATATAAATATATTAAATATATAGTATTTTAATCAACATCGTTAGAAATACCTTGGAGAAAATCAAAAGCAATGAAAAATGTTCCACATAAAACGGAATTTGGTGTGGGGGATTTTCTTGAAACTCTTCATGTCTTATCCTGAGGATACTTATCTATTAAAAGTTTTTGTTAATGAGTTATGTTGCTCCGTCTGTCTGTCTGTCTGTCTGTCTCTCACATACATACATACATACATACATACATACATACATACATACATAATACCCACACGTCCCTTTTTCTAATTTTTTCAAGGTATGTGCATTTCGGTGACATGTCGATAAAATTTTTGGGTGTAATTCAAAACTTTCTCCACTTACTATAGATAAAGTGATGGAGGAAGTAACATATTGGCCACTACATTAAAACCGCCTTAAGTAAAATAAATAAAAATGTAAAAACTGGGTTTTATTTATGGACACTCTAACTACTGTGGTTCTTAGCGTACCATTCTGACTTGGGCATGAAATACCGGAAATTTGGCTGAGATCTTTTTATCAGGCTTGGAGTTCTTATACGTGGCGTAAATGTACGACACCCTCGAGATTTAAAGTTCAATGTTCGCAAGACAGCTAGAAATAAAATAATTTCACATGAAGCTTGTAATTAGAATGTCAAAAATCATTCCCATGTGCCTAAACAGTTTATCGAAACTTTTGTACTTCATTTAAAAGAGCACTACAATAATAGAATATATTCAATGCAAAGCCTCCTGGAAATAACATCAAATAGCGGAGGTTGGTGGATTGTTCAATTTCCATAAGCTTGTATTGCAGACGTAGACAACTTCATAGCTATTAAATTCTACAAACACATGCTTACATTTATTGTCATCGTGTTTCGACGAAAGGCAGATAAACACATTGCATATTTTAGCTTTTCGTTGCTGTTTCCTGCTCTGACATACGCATACATTTGGCAAACTGACAACACAATTAGAGGGAACTAGTGGAATAGTACTTCGGCGAACCCGAAGCTTTGTATTTATTTGCTACATTTACATACCGTGGCTTCCACAATTTGTTTTTCATCCAAACAGCTTTCCCTCTTATTTTCGCACAGATTCTCACCAGCCAAAACATTCCCCGGGGCTTAAACTTTGTTTTAGGGAGTTGTGTGGTAAAATTGTGTTAAAAGCTTTTGAGGTTGACACACATTTAAGTTGTTTTAATTCCAGAAGTTAAAACGCTGAAACTCGTTGGAGAAGAGCATGGCCCTATTACTCTGTAATTGTTCGTTTACTTTAACCACTTGGAAATTAAAAAAAATTCGGGTCATTGTGGATCTAACCACGGATCTTTATCCTTTCAACAACACAATCAAATTGAATTATGGAAGATGGGGAATAAGGTGAGAGAGATATATAGTTAGGTCAGAAGCGACCGCGTTGGCTCAGGTGGTACAAACGTCACTACTAGTCGGCAATGATATGGAGTGCGTTTGGAGGAGGGCGCCACTGTTCTTGTTAACAATGTCTAACATCATCGGATCAGAGGAGTGAGGGGCAAGGTGATAGGGAATGTACAGTCGCACAATGAAAACAGTACATCACTTGCAGGCCTCAGCCTCGCTAATGAAACAGAGCTGCTTATGTTGGTACTAACAATCTAGCCCCATCCCCTACCAGCGGGACCACCTCTGTTCTGAGAGCATAATTTCAGCCACTGAAATAATAGAATACT
The DNA here is from genome assembly GCA_030765065.1 of Deroplatys truncata. NCBI lineage: Eukaryota > Metazoa > Arthropoda > Insecta > Mantodea > Mantidae > Deroplatys > Deroplatys truncata. Next base: position 103,405,246 of record CM060985.1, read on the forward strand.
TTATCTTCCTCAAACAATGGCCTAACTACCGAAGAGTAACATTACAACTTAAACCTTATATTTTCGTATTACTTGCCGTTTTCTTAATGCCAGCTTTCTTACAGCCGTTGAGTAGCGGCAACAACTTTAACCTTCGTCTACATGTCGTTGATGAAAACTATCGGGTGGCCCATACAAGCCGTCCTTAGTTGAACTTAGTTTATTTATTGAACAGCGCGGATTCCAAGAGATTTGCCTCAGCAGAATTGCAAAGGGCACTCCGTACCGTCAGAGAGGATATCGCTAAATGAAAGACCAATGCTTGAAAACGAACACTTTAACTTCTATTACTGTCCCCAGAGTTCATTCGGTAGAGAAACTGCCTGTTATATGAAGTGTTCCGGGTTCGATTCCCAGTTGGACTCCAGAAAGTTATCTTTAAACAAAAACATTTCATGGTATGCCCAGAGTCTGGTGTGTGTGTGTGTGTGTGTGTGTTTGTGTTTTTTTTTTGTTTTTTTATTGGTTATTTAATAAGCATTAACAAGAATTCAGGATTGCCGCTTCACCAAACCTGAGCACACGTGTTAGTCATTTAGTTCCACGAAGTCTACAATCTGTACAATTAAATGCCACCGATTGGTGCCGCAAAGTTAAGAAACGAACTCTGTTTCTATTATATTTATGTACCCTTAAAAGTGCGTTAGAATTAAATTATTTTCTATCAGTGCATTATTGATAATAAGCATGTACAAAAACATACCCGCCTTGATGAACGAATTGATGCTAGGGTATCTTAGGCCTAGTTTTACCTGGGATGATCCATCATTCTTAATACTATTTCTGCACATAAAAAACTTGCGCAGAACATAGATGTCGCGTCTGAAAATATTCAAAATACAGCCTTCGAACCTCGACTGCATTTTGGTGCGATTCCGCACAAATCGTAACCATATCAGTGTTCATTATTGGTGAACGCTATCTTTTTGTCTGAATGACCTGGCTCGAACTGTACGCAGGCGACCACGCGACGCTTATCAGTACCAAAATACCACACAAACACCTGCAGACAGCAGCACTTCTCAGTGACCCTTCGCTTTGTATTGGCACTGCCCCTTTGAATAGCAGCGATGCGGCAATTTCATTTACACCTATGTATGCGGAAAACATAAAGCTGCAAAGGACGGTTTGTTCAGTCCACCTGGTATATGCTCGTAGCTGTTGTACAGTTTAAGCACACAAAATAATTCCTCATCCCTTCCTTAGAAGGCCGAATTATATTGTAATTGGTTTAGCCTTGTCTTGTGTACCAATCGTTGCAAAACTTACATAGAAGTGGTATAACCACCCCTTCATTCCACATAATTACCAACATCGCTCATTTGTTGGTTAGTTTGTATGTTCCTGTATTGTTTTTCAGGACAGCCACGTAGAGAACTGATACCGGCGGGTGGAGAAAAAAGTTGGTTACCTTAAGGTGGAAACCTTACGGAGGGAAAAATACTATGTGATCTACGGAAATAACCACTTTTTATGCACGGAAGTGTACCTTAAAGCAGTCGTTGTCTGTCTAGCAGTAATGCTTGGGGAGTTAAGAAGAAAGCTTTGAAAACAAAAAAGGTACTTGCTCCATGTAAATACCGAAGGCATGTTAGATTTAGTTTGGTGTATCAGACTGAAAGGCTGCTCTGGAGAAAAAGGAAAATCGCCTACGTTTAATGACGGAACTGGCCTGGCAACGCCTCCAGTGCATCAAGAAGATCGATTGGATGTGGGTAAAACGTATCCTTGCAGATAGAATATCAAAGTCACAGAGGTTTGATCGGGTTGCCCAGTGAGGCGAGTTTCAGCTCAAAACATCATCGTACAACGCAACACAAACACAGTAGCAACCACACGCGACCATTTGAGTAATTACTAGCTTTGAAGACAATTCCTCATGCAATTTAGAGACAAATTGTCGAGTCCTTTTTGCGCAATTGGATTTTGCTTTTAAAGGATGGAAGGCAACATAATGCCCTACAGTGGAGAACTAATTCTGTGATGCAACTGGATCAAGAAATATTCACTTTGAGCCACGCCTTACAGTTACCTAACAAAATTGTTGCACTCGCATGACTTTCTCTACTCACTCTTGTACAAACTATTCTTACAAACGCTTATTTTTCTATCTACTTTGTTAGTCGAGATCAACATTTGCAGAAATTGTTTTATTACACATTTCCTTGTTGGTACAACGAGATTAGGGGAATACAGTAGTCTTTAAGTGATTAGTCAAATCATAGCTAGTAGCTATATAGTTGGCTTTGAAATTCCATGTTCTTTGCTTGATCACGAGAAAAAAAGAAACTTTTGCCATTTGAGAAAAGTACAAGTGTTTGAAAATTCATAACAATAACAAGGAATATCTTGGAAATAGTTAACTAAAAAAATCTGATGTGTTACACTCACATAACTTTCTCTACTCTTGTACAATCTAATTTTACAAACGCCTATTCTCCATATGCTTCATGTTAATCGAGATATCGAGATGTCAATCTTATTGGTAATTTTCTTGTAGATGCAAGGGGAATATGGTAGCTTTTAAGCGATAGTCAAATATTTTAACGCTGGTTGCTATGTGGCGAATTCCATTCTCTTTGCATGTTCAGGACATAAAAAAATGAATAACGAATTTGAGAAAAAGTATAAGTATTGGAAAATTTAAGGAAATAACAAGCAATATCTCGAAAACGGTTCACTCAACAAAAGAAACGTATATGACATAAGTTGTGTATTTTAACGCGATCTACATTTTTTGTGTAGTAAAATTTTGTCTATCTCTTATGGTTTACCAGTTATGCAAAAGTCGTTCACAATGAAGAATATTTTTGGAGACATTCCCAGAAAATTCGAGATATACATTTTATTTGTCATGACAATATCTTAAACATATGATATTTTAATCAAAATCGTTAGAGCCGTTTTTGAGAAAATTAAAATTTTCGAAAAATGTTCCATGTAAAGGGTAGTCTGGGGTGGGGGGATTTTCTTGAAAACCTTCGTGTCGCATCTCTGGAAGATACTGAACCTAAATACCAAGTTTGGTGTTTATCCGACTGTTCGTTTTTGAGTTATGCTGTTCACACACACACAGACACACACACACACACACAGACACACACACACACAGACACACACACACACAGACACACACACACAGACACACACACGGACATGTTTCCAAAAATGCTTTTTTTGGATTCAGGAGGTCTCAAAACATGTATTTCCGGTGAAATCTCGGTATCGAATTTTTGGGTGGAATGCAATACTTCCCCTACTTACTATACGTAGTAGGGAAAGTAAAAATTGAATTGAATCGAGATCTAAGAGATCTACATTTTTTGTGTAGTAAGATATCTTATGTTTTAAAATTTTCCAATAATGCAAGTCGTTTAGAATGAGGACTTCAGAGGTTATTCCCAGAAAATTAAAGATATACATTTAATTTGTCATGCAATCTCAAACACATATTTTAATCAAAATCGTTAGCACTTTTCTCAACGATAGGTTTTAAAAAAATTTCATGTATTACATTCACATGACTTTCTCTACCCACTATAGTTTACAACTTCTACAAGCTATTCTTAAAAAGACTTATTTTTCTATCCACTTCATTATAATCGAGGTAAGCCTGCAGAAATAGCTTCATTACGCATTTCAGTGAGGATAAAAGAGGGATAGAGAAAACCGAATCGATAGATGCTGTGCACTATATACCGACTTAGAAATGCCATATTATTTCCATGATATCGCGAAAAATAACTGAATAGCGACAACACTTTTAAACAAATCTTAAGTGCTGAATTCACGCGTATTTCTTTACATATTTTCTATAAACTATTCTTACAAAAGCTTATTTCTATATAGGCTTAATCTTATTTCAGATAAATTTTTATTGAATTTACACTCCACGTTGTAGGTATTACAAGAAAATAGTAGTCATGTTTTTAAAAGTGAGTAGCTATGTGATGGTTTTGAAATTCCAAGCTCAAAACAAATGTTTTTAAAATTCAAACCAATAACAAAGAATATCTGGGAAATGGCTAACGGTACCAAAAATATTTGACATGAATTGTGTGATTTTAACGATATATACATATGTTTCTCCCATCATCAGCTTCGGCCGACTCCCGAAAGCGCTCCTTAGTTAACATCTAGCGCTAATGCGATGGGAATTAACAAGTAACAACTCAGTTTAAATTAACAAAGTTTGATATTTATCCAATTCTTCGTTTTTGAGTTATGTTGTTTCAATTTTAAGTGCATCTCTAGTGAAATTTATACATCTAGTTTTTGGGACAGAGTACAATACTTCAATTCCTCTATCTACTGGTACACTGCCGTGCATAAAATGTGGCCCACAATGGAAGGGAGCTGTTTATGTTGATACTGACAAAATTTAGCCTCGGCCTCTACCAACGTGACCACCTCTATTTTTCAAGCATAATTCTAGTCACGGGATTAGCGGGTACTTAGTCTTCCCCAAAGTATGGTCGAACAACCGTTTTCTTAATGTCGGTGTTCTTATTGCCGATTAGTAGCGGCAACAATTTCAACCTTCGTCTCCATGTCACTGATGAAATCTCATATATGGAAATGTCGTAGCTATTGCTCAGTTTAACCAGACATGCAAATAATTCATTACTCCTTCCTCTAGAAAGCCGAATTATTTATAATTAGTTTGATCCTTCCTTATGTATCAATTATAGCGAAACTCTTTGATAGAGATGGTATCTGACTACACGCCTATTCCACATAAATTATGACCATCTTTCATTGGTTACTTTCAGATTCCCCATAATTGTTTTTCACGACAGTTACGTACAGAACTGATACCGGCTGTCGTCCTACGTGGTGTAGTGGTTACCATGCTATCCTCTAATTCCCGAATCGCGGGTTCAAACCCGGTGGCGGGCGATGGATTTTTTCGGGCGTAAACATCCTTAGCATGGTCTCTTTCGGAAGGGAAGTAAAGCCGGTGGTCCGTGTCGTAGGTTTACGGCACATAAAAGAATTTAAGCTTGATAAAGAGGCCTCTGAGCAAAATTACCGGTCTTTCACGCCCAACATTGAATGGGACGCTAAGGACCACTGTAGTTAAAAAGCGTCCATAAATAAATAAAACTCAATTCAGAAACCGGCTGGGTGGAGTCAAAAGTTTTTTTTACCTGAAGGTAGAAACCTTAAGGAAAAAACTACTAAGGATCTATGGAAATGGGTGACTTTTTATGCACGACAGTGTACGTGGTTTATAGGGAAAGTAATACGCTTCTGTGTGTGTAATTTGTATGACAGGTGTCGAAAAAATATGGTAGTGGGTAGAAAAACCTTTCAGATTATTTTTTGAATGGAGTGTACTATAACGGAGCAGAAATTCGTGATAAACTTGTTTGACAAAGAAATGAAAAATATGTAGTGGAAGCCAATGTAAAGAACATGACCTCTAAAGTTGTAATCAAAGCTTTGAAACAGAAGAAAAAGCCCGCGTCTCTACCTTGGCCAAATGAAACTTCTTTTCATTTCTGTTTCGTTATTCAAGTACTGCTAGAGGGCGTGTCTGCGATGGTTTTGAAAAAGATTATGTAATCTAAAAAGTGAATCAAACAAAAACATTTTCATTTCTTATGAACTCGTTACTACACTATCGCTTACCGAAGTTTTCAGTTCGTTATCAGAAGAGCGAGTCGTCGACGGTTTAACGAATCTCAAAGTGCCTCGGTTCAACGTCTTTGTTTTCTCTTTAACAAAACTTTGCCCTTATTTCGCGTTCATTACCAAGTTTTTGTGTTTGTTTCTGCTGCCTTTGTTCGTAGCTTGCACGTGGAAGTTTTCCATCAGTCAGAGCTCAGTTGTACCTGACAAGTGCTGCTGTGCTCTGAACATATGTTGCCCCCACTTTCACTACTAATTTTGTTGCCCAAGAATTCTAAGTTTTGAATTGAATATTTGATTTATTCTTTAATGCGAAGAAACTACCTAAAACTGTCTACGGCTTGTTCGAGATGGAAGGAAAAGTGTCTAAGTTTGTTTTCTATCATCTATTTTCTAGATGTATGGTTTTAGGGCTTAATGTTGAGTTCAACTCTCCGTATATACACAATGTTGCTTTATGAAATACACTGGTGTGCAAAACATAAGGACGAAAGTAATCTTCACATGCTGTAACAAGTAACACAGCTCGATGAAACTTGAATCATACTGAAGTTATTTATTTACGTTGTTTTCCCCACTTATGGAAAACCAATTTTAAATAGTTGGTTTGTTACGTTATTTGCATCACGCTTTGGGCGTCAATTTGAAGTAGTTTGTATTGAAGGAGTTGTATTATATTTCTACTGTTGGGAGCCGAACTTGAAGTGTGTTTGCAACCGCACGTATGGTACCCGGTTTCCGGTAGGCTTCGCCCCAAGTGTATTTTCAGGTGGCCTTTACTCCAAGTTTAAAAAAATATTAACTTTGTAATTTGACTGTTTCTTTAAATATTATATATATACTAGTGTGTGTGTGTGTGTGTGCGTGCGTGCGTGCGTGCATGCCTCGGCTGCGTCAGTATTTATTTTAGAGACATGGGTGTCTTGGCAGGGTTGTGGTGCGACCAAGAATATAGACTTATACAGATTATAATTTTACTTCATTCCTTTTATTAATGCTTGACACGATTTAAATAACACTTCACTGATAGAGAGTTGTGAGATTCTTTAATTAATTATTTGAACTTTTTAACACGTAAAAGTATTTACGTCTCACACGAATATGTATTGAATTTCTTAAAGACACTTTTTGCGTCTGGTTAGTAACGCTGTCTGCAACCAACTTAATTGATTTCAAGCGCCTAAACTTGTAAATTTCTGTATTTCAAGTCTCTGATTGGTTATTTCTAATCCAATAGAATACCTTCATTTAACTTAATCTTTTTCTGGTTGTTGATTGGCTATTTTTAAACTTTCTCAAAATTTACATTATTGCTTTCAAGAATCACAAGTAACATTATTAAACTTTCCAACTCATTATTGCTTCAAGGTTACCTCATTGTTAGCAACTTTTGACCTATTTCTCACAGCTCCTACATTATTAAATTACGTAACATTCACATAACATTATTACACATGGATACAATAATATAAACATATACAATGATTGTAATATACACTTTTTATATATTGTTACATACACATATTGCTTTAAGGTGGGCTATTGAATTTATATTATATAATTAGACTGAAATCATTTAGTGTTAAAAATACTGCCTCAATACATAGAGGGAACTGCTACGGTATGCTACAGTGGGCAACTAAACGAAATATGCAATGAGACGAACATAAATGCCACTTTAATTCATAGACCATAAGCTACACTAAAGTCAATACGACATATGATCGCTCTCTAGATTTACAGAAACAGATACATGGTGCTTAAAAGGGTGTATGATCACCACGGACAGCGACGCATGCTCTGCATTGTGCTCTCATGCTCGCCACAAGATTGGTAAGCAGTTCTTGTGGTAGGTCGTTCCATTCCTCCACCAGCGCTGTTGACAACTGTTGGAAGGTCGTTGGTGCATATGGATGTGCTGCAATGCGTCTCCCCAAAGCATCACACACGTGTTCGATGGGATTTAAATCGGGGGAACGGGCAGGCCAGTCCATTCCCCGAATATCCTCTCGTTCCAAGAGATCCTCCACCTGCGGTGTTCGATGCGGTCGCGCATTGTCATCCATAAAAATGAAGTCAGGGCCGACTACACCCCTGAAAAGACGCACATGGTGAAGGAGTACAGTTGCACAATACCGTTGAGCTGTGAGCGTACCGTGTTCAAAGATTTGGAGGTCGGTGCGCCCATGCATCATTACGCCTCCCCAAACCATAACATGCGGACCACCAAAACGATGATGTTCAAGGATGTTCCTGGGTTCATTACGTGTTCCACATCTCGCTAGTTCCACCTCTCGCCAGATGAGGACACGTCGAGAATCACTACTTAGACTGAATCTGCTCTCATCCGAGAACAGCATGCGACCCCATTCCTCGTGGTCCAATTTTGATGCTCTTGGGACCATCGCAAACGGTGCTGCAGATGTCAATGAAACACAACGTACTGGCCGTCGGGCAAAGAGACCACCTATGTGTAGTCGCCGTGCCACTGTGTATCGTGAGATTGCATGCCTAGCTGTCCTGCTAAATGTGTTTGCAATTGCACCTGCTGTTTGGCGTGGATTCCTTCCTTCCTGTTGCACAATGTAACAGCCATCTGTTGTTGTAGTTGAGCGTGGTCGACCACCATCTCTCCTTGGAACAGCAGTGCTTTGGTTTGAAAGGTTCCCCATGTACGTGAAACAATGCTGTGAACAATTCCAAACACCTTAGCAACACTTGTCACACTTCGCCCTTCTTCCAGTTCCCGATGATTCTTTCCCGTGTGAAGTCATCCAAATGGTGTCTACGAGCCATGTTGCGGGAGCAGACACATTTGGCACTATAGGCTTACTACACTCACGCATGTGACGTCCAGCTTTCTGTGTACGTGTGAGAGACCTCTGGCAACATGCTCCCGCACCTTCATATGCTTTCACCAAGTCGTTCATTTTTTATGTTACTTAACCCATCTCGTCCTTAGTTTTTCACACCAGTGTATTAGTTGGCTTACACGACGTTGCACGATTAGATTTTTAAACCCTAATGAAAAAATCATTAATTTACCTTCCCCCGTTATTTATGTGATCATTATGCAAGAATCTCGAAGGTAGGGGAATCCTCTCCTTTACCATTTATAAATACAATTTTGTACAGCCCCGACTATTACTAATAACGGATGAGAGATCCCTTATGTCCACGCATTGGCAGAACGTTTGACTTCCTAGTTCTGGAAGCTGTAAGTATAGGGTTATTCAAAAATAAGCAACAGGCTATACATATTTATTTCTAATGAACGACAATAGATGTCGACACATGCGATACATCACTGAATAGAGAAAAGTTTTATTTTATGTGTTCATGTTTGTTATGCGAGGACGACCGATGCTTTCCGTTTGCATATGCAACTATCTTCTGCGAATTCATTGTATCAATTGTCATTTTTATGACGAGGTGGCTCGTTGTTGAACTTATAACGAAATGCACGCTGCAATGAAACAATGGATTCACTCTTTGCATAATGCAGCACACAAAGTGACTTTTCCTGTGGCGTCGCCATTTTCTCATAAACACAGCGCCATTGTAGGTACTAAATGGAACTAATAAGTGGGGCTTAAAACTTTGAACTTTCCTCTGTTCAATGATGTGTCGCTATGTATTGTCGTTAATTAGAAATAAATATGTAAAGTCTGTTCATTCTTTTTGAATAACTATGTACTCTTTTGCGGTGGAAGAATTTTTGGTTGGAATGGACGAATAATTTTTACATCATTATAGTAAGTAAATTTTTAAACTTTTGTGCCTGCACTTTGGTTATATAGTAATGTAATAACACCAAAGGTTCATAGGCTTCACATAATGCAGAAACCCTTAACACATACAACGCAATGGAGATAAAGCTGGTGAATATGAAGATTCCACACTCCCAAACCGCGAAATTTGGTAAAGAAACATAATCTGCTCCGAGATGGCGAAGAAGCAACGTGGAGTCGCCGAGCCTACTAAGGTAGGACCGTCTTATCCTCCGGCACCCGCCGCAGCCCGGGGCAACTTAAGCCTCGACCGCCGCTTCGCCTCCATCCACCGCAGTTGCCGCCACCTTCACCGCCAATCCTGGAAAGTACCCAGCCTTCAGCCTTGAAGGCCACTCGTATCTTCGGAGCTCAGGGACCCACTTCGCTCGTGACGATCGAGCTCTCAGACCATGGCGACTATGAAGCTGTCTTGAGGGCGGGCCTGCCCTTGTTAGGGTGGTGCTTACGCATCGAGTCTAGCCGAGTAGAACGTCAGGTACCCTGCAGGTGCTACTGTGCCTACGGGCATGAGGAGATGACCTGCTCAGCACAACCAAGGTGCCACTACTGTGGTTCCACCTGCACCACCTCATCGTAAACTCGGCACGACCTGCGCCGCCGCCGCTACTGTGCAACCTGTCGAAGGAGTCCTTTACTTAATTTTCAGTTTAGATGAATTTAGTCCACAGAAAAGAAAATTTATCCAATGAACTTTAAATAAATTTAAACGAAAAATGCCAAAACGGTCAACGCACTTCACCGGCCAAGCGATCTGCCTCGTGCATCCTCGCAGGAAGGCACCGCTAAAGCCACCAGCACCAACACTACAGCCAGTGACAGCTCCACAGCCGCCGACATCAGCACCATCACCAGCACCAGCGCCGACACCAGCACCATCACCGACGCCTATCATCGAGGAAGTCCAGGGCCTACGTTACGCCGTTCAGGATCTCCACGCGGAGTTCCTGGACATGACGACGAAGTTGACAGCCCTGGAGGAATTCGTCAGAGATCTTCAAACCACATCAGCTGCTCAACAGGTTTTCCTGGCTGGGCAGTTCGACAGAACTTCATACAGACTCAACGCCATCACCGAAGCCTCCGGGTCTCATCTCTTGGTCCCAGGCTGAAGAGTAACCCGGAGAGAGTCGCGAACTTCTTGCAGCAATGCAAGGAGTTTAACCAGCAACAGCAGCACCATCCTCAATCCTAACGCCCATTCTCTTCCAAACTCTCGCCATTCCCATTAGTGTTGCAGTCAGGTTTCATGGCTGCAACCTAGTAACTACGTTTACCCGCTCCCGCCCATAGGGTGGCAGCAACAGCCCTCAATTACTAACGTGGGTGCTATGTGGGACCGCACAAAGCCACGCTTTATTCCACTTTTCCTTCTTCCTTTTTCCTTCGAGTGGAGGAGTTTTTAGTGGGTATGCCGACTATTGGCGAGTCCCACACTCTTAGTTCCGGCACCCATCGGGGCTGGGGTGTTTAAATAATAAAAAAGAGAAAAATTATCTTGGTTGTTAGCATTAAATTTTGGTTAACTGACATCTATTGTTCAATAATCTCTCTATTTAGCATGCCCTACTAAAGAGCTTGATTAAAACATAAATACAAAGGAGGTAAAGTAAAGCCATTTTACATCTAGAAAGTTCAGTGCTTGCTTCTATGGAATTAGAATAAAAGTTATTAAGAGCTTTTGACACTATTTAATTACATACACATCTGCAGTATTTGATAAATGACAAAATAAAGAGCTATAACATACGATTCGTACTATTATAAAACAGGTTTTTAAACTATGTCTTCCGTTTGCTTCAGCGTTACATCATGGTCAAATGTACATTGCTTGGAATAAAATCTAACCAGCTTTTGTTTTATAAACATTCTCTGAAGAGTACAGCAACTATTACCCTATGACATTCTCAACAAAGGCTTCGTAAATCTTTTTTAGTCTTTGATAATTTATGAAGTGATATAAGGTGCTTTATGGCCCAATGTCCGTCAGAATGAATGGAGATTTTTCAATGTTGAAAGAATTACCGAATCCAGTTGAGCGGTTTTTGAAATTACCCCAGATACACACACAAACACACATTACCTCTCTTTATATTAATATACATAGAGTAGTAAAGTACCTGGATCTCAGAATTATTTAGACAAAACTCACAAGGGATGCATATAAAAGATGAGGAGCCTACCTCTGTAGTCGACGTTCTAGCTTCTCAATTAGAGTTCTCGGATTCGATTCCCGGATGGGGCGTGGAAGTTACTTTAACCAGAATCATTCCCTGTTCACTGCAGAGTCTGGTAATTATAAACGTGAGGATACTTCATGACGAAAATGAAAATAAAAATAAAAACCAATGTTAAGAGTTCATAACCAACAAATGTTTCTCAAATCATATTGCTCGATGTGGCCATAGAAGTTAATGGAGGGTATACAAATGAAACAAAAGAAAAAATGAAAAAAAAATGATCAATTGAATATGTTCTTCAAATTTTGCAAGCTAATTAATAATCAGTCTAGATTTAATTTAAACTAATACAGGCGTAGGAGGTTTAATTCAGTCTATTAGAAAGGTACGTCGACATATAAAAGTTTGAAGTTTTCCTGGTGGGATAATTCTTTTTTTTTCAAAATTATAACTATACCATTTCATTATTAGAATCGTGAAACACTTTTTTTAATTCTGCGTTTTAAATATTGCCTGAATTATGTTACTGCAATATTCCGCTAATTCAAATAACTTATTTTGCGGCATCAGCCATTTCAAACATATCAGTTATTTGTTTGAATTTTTCAACACTTTCTTCACTTTTTAAAGGATTGGTGTTATGGAGTTATTTATGATGATGTTACGGAAAGACTGAAATTTCAAGGCCAGCGTATAGCGATACTTTTAAACATCGCTATCGAATTAATGTTCTGTATCCATTTATATCTACAACGAAATGTCTACTGAAACCATTTATGCAAAGGCTTATCTCGATTAGCATGAAGCAGATAGAAAAATAAGCTTTCGTAAGAATAGTTTGTAGAGACCATATAAAAGTGATAATGGGTAGAGATGGTCGTGTAAAGGTAACAAATTATTTAATATATGATAGCTTATAATACTTTTAATTTTATGATTTGTGTAAATATTTTGCATAACTATAACAAGTAAAGTTATTTTAGAAATAGATAAATGTATCCATATTAAGTTTCAACTCCCCCCTTCCCCCCCAAAAAAGCACTGCTGAGGAGCTGTTGATGGACTATGCCTCTTGCAGGTTCATTAGAGGAGTGTTAAAAAGCTTTTAACGTCCATTTCAATGCGTTGTGAAGATTTTTGTTAGTCCCTACTCTTATGAGCAGCTTTCAAGTTATTTTAGAGTGCATTGTCGCGTAATCCGATTAATGGAACTTCCCTTTCCACTTTGATATATGCGTACATGGGTTATTTAATGCGACTCGTTCAGTTACTTCCCTTGAGAACACTGAATAAACCACAAAAATGTAATGGTGTACCACACGATTTTTCTTAATCGCAAGTTCAGAAGTATACGTTCTCGCGGATGTGGTTGCTGGTATTTTTGGTCTAAAGTTCATATTATAACATTTTGCTTGCGAAAATTAAATTTGATATTATTAAAGACACATTGTTCATACATTCAATGTAGGGTTTAAGGATCCTCAGTGTAGAATTTTTACTTTTTGGCTTCAATGAGAAAGGTAAGAGAGGGTGGGCTTTCCAGGGTTGTTGAGCCCGAAAACATATCAAACCATAGGTCTGTAAAATATAATTAATTTCAATTAATTATATATTGAGGCAATATTTTATATCGCAATATGCTGTGTATGCCAAAGTGATTATAGTGTAAATTAATATTATTGTATATACATCTCTAAGATATTTGTTAGCCACAAGGACTTATTAGGAAATAAGCTTGCACTGCCTAACTGAGACTGACAATAGAAGTGGATAACAATAAACCGAGGGGGGTGAGTTGTTTGTCACCAAGAAGAAAAAGCCGATATTGAGGCCAGGGTAGCGTGTCTTTTTCAGAAATGGAGAGAATATCTTCCCTAGAGCATATATGCCAGTAGTAGTGATTGGCTGACCAAAAGAGACGCTAAAGTTCGCAATTTGGTAATCAATAGGAGCTATATTGGAATGTTTAAGCAATACATTCTCGAGCCATAAGGAAGTGTCACACAGTTCTGAAGAATCTCTTACGAGGTACACGTCGCAGAGTTAGTTACACGAAGCAATTGGCGCGCGGCAACTAAAACGACTGTAGTTACATTCATAAATATCACAGTATCTGGCATGTATAAAAATTAAATGTCAATTATTAATTAAGCCTGACGGCAATAAAAGTCTAGATTCAGATATTCTTCATTAGTGTTATCTTTTAGCAACAACTCCTTTCCGTTACACACCCTGCTTAGAAATACGTGCTCGACTGAATTAAAATAGCTAGCCGGAGGACAAATAACCCAAATTTAAAATAATAAAACAAGAGGCGCCCGACAAATAAGATAACGCAAGTCATTGGGAAACTGCGACAGTATATAATAACAAAAAATAAAACCTTAAGAAACCCATACACCCAGCATTGAAGTGCTTGCGATAGCAGGTCGCCAGTGAGATTGTCATCTCGATTGAGATGCCTTAGTGGTCTGTCTGGGAAACAACTTGAGTCAATTCGGGAATTCAGTAATTCAGTGTCCCACCGGCACGTGGTCACAGTAGCTCAATGGTTAGAGCAACCGCATGGAGAGTGGGAGAACCGTATTCAAAATCTCGGCTTTGGCATTGAGTTTTTCAGTTGATTCTATATTAACAAATATCAAACCATATTTAGTTAATTAACAATATTCAATAATGCACGCGTGCGCGCACACACTTCTCCATTACTTTTTTTTTCAGAAGATCTTAAAACATGTATTCCGGTGAAATCACGATACTGTATTTCTTAGATGGAGTAAAATACTCTACTTACCATGCAGTAGAGAAGGCAATAACACAACGTGGATATGATTCTACTTTATAAACAGCTAGACAAAAGGGTAACATCCATCATCCCAGTGCAAAGCTTTCTTGCTTCCAGAAAGGTGTATATTATATGACCATAAAAATATTTAATGTTCTCCCTAATGATCTTAAGGGAGAAGTTGATAATTTCAATATCTTTAAAACTGCTGCTAAAGAGTACCTACATATGCTCAAAAGCGTATTATTCTGTACAAGATTATCTGAATGAAAAATTATCTTGATGATAATACATTTATATGTAGCTCTGTAAATAGTATTAGTAAATATTAATAATTGCCAAATACATTTGATGCCTGCTCTAGAATTAATGAAGCTATTTAAATGTATGTATATTAAGAACTGACAGTAAATGTATACAAAAGGTACAAGCCTAGTGAAAGTTAAAATAACTGTTCTTGTCTATAAATATAATGTTAGCCTTATAACGGTAGGGAGGTATTCGTTTTTGCACAAAGTTAAACCTGCTTTGTTTCATTTTGTATATAATGTCTTTATTTTATTTTAAATGTTCTATATTTTGCGTGATGTTTGTATATATGTAACTATATTGTACATTTCCTTGATGTTCTATGCTCAACAGCCTCTATGGCTGCTAGTGAACTCGCAGAATGCAATCCAATCTGAAGGTCATTGCTGTACACACTGAAGCCCTTTGAGGCATTGCCATCATTAGAACATTTCAAAAATGCATGAATAGGCCTTCTCTGGAAGCGGCGGGAAGTGGCGAGCCCACCCTTACAGATTTTGCTAGAATATGGTTACCCAAGGGGTGCTGAAACTGCTGCTCGCCATCTGCCTTCCGGACTGAAGAGCTCCATAATTGGAAATGTTAGAAAGCACTGGAGGTCGAACTGTGAGGAACGGATATCCCGCACGAAATGGCTGTAATGCGGGTAGCCAACCTACACGGCGTTACGAAACTGTTGGGAGAATACAGCTTTTAAGGTAACACAACTGCAAACTTTTCCTACTGTAAAAGCCCGAGTTTCGAACCCAGACAAGAACATCACGCCTGTACTACCACTGTGAACACAGGTAATATAATTCGAATAGTAAATTGACTTCTGGAAAAAAATAAGCTTGTGGGTATGTTTGTGTAAGTCTGGTATTTGTAGCGAACATGACTACGTTAAGCATTGGGCGCTGAGCGAGAATAATTAAACATTTATCCATTAGCGTTAGCGGTGGTTCATTAAACAGGCAAGTTGGTGCGATTGGGATAGACACACAGTCCACTCGAACACGCTTTTAAAACGTCGCCAGTCTCGCCGAGGAAATAAAAGGCTCCATTTAGAAAGAGATTCCAAACCAATGGTTTCTCATTCGCTTCGGAAGTCTGCTGGTTGTGTAATTCGAGGCGACGCATTCCCGCATGGGGCCGGACGTTATCAGGGACAGGCGAAGCATTTAAACGTGTTGTCTCACTCTAAACAGAGCAATCAAAGGGATTGGTGAACAAATTCTCTCTAAAGGTTTGATTAAACTGTATCGGATATAATACCTACGCAGGTGCGAGGTAAATAAACGGTAACTGTATATCTAACGGTGTGGCTTATACGAAACGTATGAATACTCTAAAAACTTTAGTTGCAGTGTTGAAAAATAAAAATATTAAACGGCACAAGATTTATCGGACCGGTTCGTTCCAAAAACGATAGTCTAGACTTCCTCTATCTGCTGTGATTTATTTTCATAGCTATTCTACAATTGATTCAAGGGAAAGCTTATTTTTGTATCCGTTTATGCAAATCACAGTAAATATTCGCCACAAATAGTTACACAATACACAAAATTGTTCTCGGCACGAATCCACGAGTAAAGGAAAACCATTTAACATTTCAAAGTACACTGCAAGAAAGATTTTACGAACAATACTGAATGTTTAGGAATTATTACTTATCTATTGGTATAATTATTATCCAACAAATTATTGCTGTCGTGTATAAACTGAATTAAAATATTGTTTTAACAATATATACGTTTTCCTTGTAATTTATTATCTAGTTCTTGATATTTCCCCACCTACACGAAAGTCAACGACGATGAGTAGGGCTACAATGGGGCTATTTAAGAAAAACACGAAGTAAGACATTTGTTATATGAATGCTTTATGTAAGGGACAAACGAGTTTGATTTGTTTTGAAAAAATTACAGTGTTTAAAGTATACTGTGGCTAGGTGAGTTAGATACGTGACTATATAGCAATTAAAACGGGTGTAAAAGTTATGCTTTGTAAAATAGGTGGAGAGTTATGGCTATTGGTTGTAGTTCTTTTATTTTAATTGTAAATTAGTGCTATCTCCTTGAATGTGCGTTATTTGGCAAGTCATATTAATCAAATTTATATGAAATAAAACAGTTCAATTTATCATGCCAGTATCTGAAACAATATTCTAATACCGAGCGGGATGGATCAGGCGGTAAAACGTCTGTGACCCCCATTCGGGAGGTCGCGGGTTCAAATCCTGCGGGCTACCCAATCTGAATGGGTGTTTTTCGCTATTTCCACAGTTGCCAAGGTAAATATGAGACTTAAAAGGATAGCTGCCCGTCACACACCGATCCAAGAGGTATCTCCTTACAGATCCGTCGTGATATGACCACGAGATTAAAGCGACGTAAAATAAATAGAAAAAAATATTATAATACAAATCGTTACAACTAATTTTAGACTAAAAGGCATATATAGTCAGATATATTTCTCCATCCATTACGGATTTCACAGGTATACCTTATACATTGTAACATTAATTATAACGTATGTTCTCTACGTTACACTATCACCATTTTAGAAATGATTTCAGATTAAGTAATAAAAACATTATATGCGGAAAAGACTTTCACATGTTTATTGGAAGCACGGAGGAATAAATTCATGTCATAGAAACGATATCTTAAAGGAAAATAAAAAGGAAGAATCGGAAGCTTTTAAGCATCTTCCGTCGGATTATGCACTTGCATGTGAAACATAGCGCATAAAATATTTTAAAAAAGGCTAACTTTGAAAATAAAACTTGATAAAGATTGTAAGTTTGATGATTTCTGAATTCTTCTGAAGCAGGTAAGACTTATTCTTGTGGTTTACTGGTTACGCAAACTTATATGAAATTAAATCGGAATGCAGAGGATTATTTTTGATTTTCTCAAAAAAATGGCTAACGATTTTGATTAAAATATCATATATTTAAGATATTTTATGGCAAATAAAATGTATATCTTGAATTTTCTGGAAATGTCTCCAAAAGTATTCTCCATTGTGAACGACTTTTGCATAACTGGTAAACCATAAGAAATAGACAAAATTTTACTACACAAAAAATGTAGATCGCGTTAAAATACACAATTTATGTCATACATTTATTTTGTTGAGTGAACCATTTTCGAGATATTGCTTGTTATTCCCTTATATTTTTCAATACTTATTTTCTCAAATGGGAATTCGTTATTCATTTTTTGTCTTGGATATGCAAAGAGTATTAATCTGTGGCAAAGGGAATGGTGCTGCACCTAGGAACCAGCTATTAAGAGATATGTATGTGCTTAAAGGCTACTGTATTTCTGTATTGCCCTTGTAAATACATATTCCCCTTACATCTACAAGAAACTTAGCAATAAGATAGTCTACAAATGTTTATCTCGATTAACATGAAGTAGATGGAGAATAAGCGTTTGCAAAAATAGTTTGTATAAGAGTAGAGAAAGTCATGTGAGTGTAACACATAAGATTTTTTTAAAAAATAACAACAGTCCGAATTTGGTACCAAGCGATTTTCATCTTTCTTCATCTGAAGAAGCTCCTTGGTGGAAAACATTTCAACAAAATGGTGTGAAACAAGAAGTGCAGACTTGGCTTTCATCGCAGGCGGCATCCTTCTTTGTTGAAGGCATACAAAATCTAGTTTTCCATTACGACAAGTGCTAAATAACGGCGGTGAGTGTCTGGAGAAGTAATGTAAGCTGTAAGGTAACGAATGATTTTAAAGTATTTGGAAAATAATTGATATTTTTTAAAGATTTGTCCTACTTGTTTCGAAATCAGACCTCGTAAGTACCCGTATTTCCACGCAAAGGCCAGAATTATGACTTCTTGCTGTTTGTTCTATCTAATTGTTTTTTATGAATTAAAATCTCCTTACTCCTTTATTAGGGATCAGTTTTCCCATTTTATGGAATTTATGAATCTTCTTCCATGTTCAATTGGTTTCATCTGTTGACTACTTGTTGAATTGTATGGATTCTTTCATGATGCTGTCGGCATATGGGTGCAGTCTTCATCTTGATATTATTTAAATAAAAATAAAAACATTATGGAATAAAATACTGCGAGTTAAAGAGTGAAACATTTCGCATATATTAGATGAGAGATTCCAGCCTCACCTTATGGTTGGGTCGAAAAAATTCAATTTTTACGGAAATCCTGTTTCTCATCTAGTTTAACATTAAAGGAAAGTGATATTCCATATCTGTTTAATAGCTTTTATAAGCGAATAAAAACATTTTGACAACAAACACACTACCATAATTAGACGCAAGACATTCTTATTTACTGGCTTTGCTATAACGTTGGTAGCAGTGGAACGAGATATAAATAAAAGCAGTGTACCCAGAATTTGGACCGTTGGAGATTATACACTGGTGTGCAAAAGCTAACGATGAAAGTAATCTTCGCATGCTGTGACACTGCCAAGTAACATAGCTCGATGAAACTTGAATCATACATAGAGGGAACTGCTACGGTATGCTACAGTAGGCAACTAAACAAAATATACAATGAGACGAACAGAAATGCCACTTTCATTCATAAACCATATGAAGGCTCTCTAGATTTACAGAAACAGATACATGGTGCTTAAAAGGATGTATGATCACCACGGATAGCAATGCATGCTCTGCATCGTGCTCCTATGCTGGCCACAACGTTGGTAAGCAGTTCTTGTGGTACGGCGTTCCATTCCTCCACCGGCGCTGTTTACAACTGCTGGATGGTCGTTGGTGTATGTGGATGTGCTGCAATGCGTCTCCCCAAAGAATCACACATGTGTTCGATGGGTTTTAAATCTGGAGAACGGGCCGGCCAGTCCATTCGCCGATTATCCTCTCGTTCCAAGAGATACGGTCGCGGATTGTCATCCAGAAAAATGAAGCGAGGGCCGACTACACCCCTGAAAAGACACACATGGGGAAGGAGTACAGTATTACAAAAACGTTGACCAGTGAGCGTACCGTGTTCAAAGATTTGGAGGTCTGGGCGCCCATGCAACATTATGCCTCCCCAAACCATATCACCAGAACCACCAAAACTATCATGTTCAAGGATGTTCCTGGGTTCATTACGTGTTCCTATCTCCTGCCAGATGAGGGTACGTCGAGAATCACTATTTAGACTGAATCTGCTCTCTTTCGAGAAGAACCCACGACCCCATTCCTCGTTGGTCCAATTTTGATGCTCTTGGAACCATCGCAAACGGTACTGCGGATGTTAATGCAGCACAACGTACTGGCCGTCGGGCAAAGAGACCATCTCTGTATAGTCGCCGTGCCACTGTGTATCGTGAGATTGCATGCCTAGCTGTCCTGTTAAATGTGGTTGCAATTTCACCCACTGTTTAGCGTGGATCCCTTCTTGTCTGTTGCACAATGTAGCGGTCATCTGCTGCTGTAGTTGAGCGTGGTCGACCATCATCTCTCCTTGGGACAGCAGTGCCTGTGGTTTGGAAGGTTCCCCATGCACGTGAAACAATGCCGTGAGCAATTCCAAACTCCTGATAAACACTCGTCACACTTCGCCCTTCTTCCAGTTTCCCGATGATTGTTCCCGTGTGAAGTCATCCAAATGGTGCCTAAGGGCCATATTGCAATGAAGAACACCACTACAGTGCACCGTAACAGTTTTCTGTGAACGTGTGGGAGACCTCTGGCAACATGCTCCCGCACCTTCACCTACTTCCACCAAGTAGTTCATTTGTTATTTACTTTACCCATCCCGACCTTAGGTTTTGCACACCAGTGTATATAGATATGCCTGTCGGGCCATCCGTTATACCACTCGGATTGAGTACTTGGACATTTCACGCGTAAAATAAATATCGTTATTTAAGTTCTCCGTTAAAAAATGCTTTCTTTACCATTTACTATAGTAAGTACAATAAATATTGAAATATACTTAATTTTTGTTCCAACATTTCACAATAAACACACATTTTGAGGTCCCCTGAACGCTCCCGCCCAAAATATGTTCAGAAGTTCGCCAGTAAGCGCGCGCACCCTGTATGTGTGTGAACTGCAGTCTCAAAAATGAAAATTTAGATGAATACTCAACTTGATGTTTAAATTTAGCTTCTTTCAACGATAAAACGCACAGCTGTCTACAAAATTCCACCTACACTAAGCCACACTTTACTCGAAACAGCTTTAAGGCTTTCGTTAAAATATGTTTGAGATGTTGACATACATAAAATGTATACCTTCATTTTCGTAAGTAGTCCTAAGTCCTATTCGTTTGGATTTAGTTGTGTATAAGTTTGTATAACTTGGAAATCATAGTATATAGACAAATACTCATTTTAGGAAACCTCTACAGCTCATTAAAATACATTTTTATGTATTTTTTCCGTGGTGTTAGCGGTATATTTTGTTATTCACTTTAGTTTGTTAGTATTCTAACAAATATTTTTGAAATTTCATTCGTACTTTTCTCTTTAAACCAAGCAAACGTATGCAATGCCAAGCCCAGCACATAACGACCTGCTTTTTAAAATGTCATTCTAGCCTCCTGTGTGCTGCGGTTTAGCTACTCAATACGTCTACTTTTGTCTAGTATCAGTTAAGGATAGGAAGGGAACAAAAGAACAAGAATTTCAGTGATTTTATAGCTATTAAAATAAATTAAGGTAGAGAACGTTATGTGATTGGAAAACAAAACATTTTAATTGTAAGCTACCGAATGCGACAAACGTTTTATAGAAAACGTGGCAACGGAAGTATTAGTACAATTGAAAATAATACAAACATTTATTTTCGATAACTGTCTTCTTTTACCCAGTCATTAATTATAATAATTAATCTTTAAAACGTTTGATTTTGTATTTCCTACCTGTATCTCCCAATAAATTTTCGCAGAAATACATATTTTGTTGTAGGTACACAAGGGTACACAGAATTCGGAGAAAAAAAATCGTGTATTTAAAAGTGCCTCGCAATAGTTTCACTTTTAATAATAGTAATAAATAGGGCATAGTGGTATAGTGCAGCTAACATTGAGAAAATGGTTAAAACTTTAAGAAAGCAGCGTGACAACATACCGAGAGATATGCAGCAATATTATTCATTCGTTTTTCTATGTGTGGAGATCATTCCTTGCTACACCGACCACTCAATACCCCTTTCCTTACTACTCATTATTTCTCCCTGCTTTAATCTTTCCATTTTAACATTTTCCACATTGCACTGAACAGATATGTAACTAGCAAACACAACGGAGAATCTTGTGCAGGGCATACATGTCGTTTGGCAGCAATGGCTTGGCTGTTCCATCTAATGTGCTGGGTACACTATTTTAAAAGCAAATTCTCTATTGTATTTACCAATTGGGTTGTACATAACATAGTACTCTTATTACCATAGGCATATAATCATGTTGGTATTTGCTAAAACCTCAAATGAAATGGAGTTGTAGGACAAGAGTATGTAAGTAAAATACGTGTCCCATAAAGTTATACTATTTTCTCAACGTTAGCTGCATCATGATATTTTTCCTCCCAGAAATTATTCAGTTTTCTTGTAGCTCTCCTGACATCTGTATTTTGTTATAGGATTGTTAACAAGGATATGTTTTAATTTTACTACAAATATCTATATCAAGCGTCACGCGCTGTTAACCATTTTGTTTACAAATTCATTGTCTGTGTTTAGTGCCTTCTCTATACAATGCAGTATTAATTTAAACGAAAAGTAATTTTATCAAAACTGGCAAGGGATTTAATCTAATTCCCTCGGACAGACTATCGAGCAAGCATTTATTTAAAAGCCAATAGGAAAACGAGATATAGGACTGCCGAGGACCAGATGGAAAGACCAATTTAAATAAATATCTGGCACGGAAAATTCCCAATCCTTGGAAATGTAGAATAAGTAGTTTTATTGCTGCCAATTATGTGCAACAGTTCTGAACTAATGCATATTATAGTAAATGTTACATTACTGCAATGAAGCAAGTTTAGACCTTTTTCAACATTGATTATTTTTGCAGTAAACCCTTCAATTATGTACCAGAAATAAACAACATAGAAGCACAGCTAGTAAATAGCTTTTATATTGCGGTCATGCTGAATTCATACCTCATTTTGTTTCCTCTCTTAAAATAATACCAGTTTCTAAAAGGAAACAAAAATGGCGCGAAATTAATGACCAAGGAATTTTAATTGCGTTGTACTTGTTGATTACATTTTAAATTTGGTTGAACGTTCTCTTTAAATTAGGTATCTATGTTATGCAAACAATAATTGAGCATGACCAAAAGTCCTGTATGCATAGAGCATTCATTTGATAGCATATAATGAAAGGAAATGTTTAAATGCGTTTGTAGTAGTTGGGTCAGAGCAGATGGTCCCCTTTAATTGAATCTGTTTAACCACGAGCTGAATTCATTTTGTTAGAGGTTTTCATTTGCCATGCAATATTCGGTTAATTAAATTTTCCAAACATTCCCCATTTTAATAGGGAACGAACCTGTTCATATGGTGTTCATTTGTTATGATTGCTTTTATCATCGCTGGCAACAAAACATTTGCTGTGGAGGTTTGGATAGTGATAGCAAAACATTATACGTATTCAGCTGAAATCCACAAGGATTTGGATAATTCATTAGGAGATTCAGTCTCGTCACATCCTGACTATCTGTCAGAAAAAAGTGAACAATTCTGGTACATAAAATTACAGCTGTATCTGTCTGTTGTCTTTTCATGGCGAGTCTACAGATTCTTTGATTAAAATAGTAGTAATGATAGTGGTAGTAGTACACTAAATTACTAAGACATAACATGTTTTGGATTCCCACTGAAATTGGCCCTGACCACTGTTGTGGTGGGCAACTCATCTTATATTGCAAACTACATTACAGATTACTACTTGTTCTTTGTCTGATTACCCTCCTCTTTGCCGAGTAGCAAGTAAAATTTATATCAGCATATCCATGATGGATGATCAACCCAATGCCTGGTATGGCGGTGCAGAAGGAAATAAAATGTAGTAATCAAAGGAATGACAGGAAAATTCGTGAATCAAACATATTTATACTTTAGTTCTTATTTATATATTACTGTTCTTTTCCACTTTTAGTGGTCCATTTCCATTTATTTTTTATAAATATCCTCTATGTTCATGCAATTTCTGTCTGAAATCTGATTTATAAATTTTCCTATTCTTTTTTATTTTGAAATCTTCCTACACATTTGCAGTCTGCCAAAGAATACCAATTCAACATAGTTATATAAAATAATAACAGAAATTAGTAAATTAAAATGTTACAACATCTTGAAATTAAAATAAATATTCAACAACTGGAATATAAAAGATTATTAATACCTGAGCAAAAATGAATATCTAAAAATCGAAAACACAGAATGAAATTTAAGTAAGCAAATCCCGAGATTTACAAAATTGTGCGCTAAACGCGTGATTTCTAAATACAGATATTGAGCCTCAGTGCTGCCACAGCTATACCACATAATGTTTAATTTTGAAGATTGAGAAGCTAGTAATACTGATGTGTCATAATTTAAAATAAATAGAGTTGGAGGTTGTTACACTACATCACTAGAAGTTTCTTACTTTGACCGCGTTTCGGGAGAACGGTTTGCTCCCATCGTCATCACGTTTCCAACTACAACATGCTGAGATGGGAGCAAATCGTTCTCCCGAAACGCGTTCAAAGTGAGAACCTTTTAGTGATGTAGTGTAACAACCTCCAACTCACTTTATTTTAAAGCATATAATGTATTTCTCTGAATGTCCAAGGTTTTAAGGAAGTCAATCAATAGGCGTGGGATGGTACCTCGAGCACCAATCATCAATCCTTTGACCTCAATTGACTTCAGTTGGTATTTATCGTTGAAGATATCTACTGTTGGTCTGTAGATGTTCTTCTTTTCGTCTACTTCTTTAGGCTGGTTTTCGTGATCCTCAAATCTGATTGTGGGGTTTATGATGTAACCATGAGAAGTGGGCTTAAACGCTATGATAACAATCTACGTTACCGCCCTAATTACAGAGTCCATTCACTTCCTCAAAGACAGTACGGATTTTTTCTCTTAAGGCATTCACCAATATAGATCTTGTATTGTGATGACGTGAGTTGCGTAGTAGTTCACCGTAAGAGCAGGCTCCTAGGACGTGTCCAAGAATTTCGAATTCTCTATGACAACGCCGATAGAGGCTGTTGTCCTGGGACCTACCTGGTGTACAACGCACAGCTGAAACATTTGCTGTCATCTTAATGCCTTCCTATATATGAACCTTTTCTTCAAATCACAGTTTACCTGTATTCAAATACTACCTTCTACCTTTTTACTATCTTCTCTACATTAGATAAAGTATTGCACTCAAAATTAGATAGCTGGATTTCACCGGAAAAACATGTTTTGAGATCCTCTGAACGCAAAATAGCATTCTTAGAACGTAAAACTGCATCTGTTGGACAGTATAACTATTTCAAAATAATGTATCAATACTAAACTCGGTATTAAGTTAGAATCTTTGGAAGATGCGATAAGAAAATGGAGTCAAGAAAATCCCCCACCCCCGCCACAAACTAACTTTTAGATGGAAATCCTTTCGTTACTTTTGGTTTTTTCAAACACGATTCGCGATTTTGACTAAAATACATTATGTTTAAGATATTTATGACCTACAAAGCTGTATATATTGAATTATCTATGAATATTCTGTTAAGCCTTCTTTATTCTGAATGCACGTTGTTTAAATGGTAAAAAATAAAAGATAAACAAATGTTTATATAAAAACGTCGACCCCTTTTAAACGCAGAATTGTGAATTTTTCCTGCGACTTTAGCCATTTTTGAGATGTTCGACGTTACTGGATTGAACTATTCAATACTTTTGTGATTTTTTGAAGTGCCTTCCGCATTCAGTTATTTCTCGTGATCTAGTACGAACAGTGCGGAATTTGAAAGCCAGCATATAACGATCCGCATTTTAAACATTTGAATGTCGCTTGAGCCTCCTGTATACTCCTTGTGCCTAGTACAGCGAAACGTGTTAAAAAAACGTTTTCTGTAAATGAGTATCTCGATTGACATACAGTAGATATAAATAAGCATTTGTAAGAATAGATTGCAGCAGAGGGAGCAATATACCATAGTGGATAGAAATTCTTGTGAATATAATACATCAGACTTTATCCATATTTCATATTAAACAAAACGAAAAATTTGACAGAAATCTGTACCTATCTATACAATTATTGTAACGGTTATGATTTTATGTTACAAGAATGTGATAAATATAATTTTATAAAGTTCGAGATATTGAGGACAAAGTCTGTTTAAATAAATCCGTGGAATTGCATTTAGAATTCTTGCGAGTAATTTTCCGGATGCTTATGCAACCATAGGTATAATGGTAAGATTTTTTGGGGAATGATCACCTCCTATTCGACATGTAGTTAGCTTATGTAAATCATGCTGACACCCGCGTGTATCAGTTCTGGCTAAAGTACCAGTCAACATACTCCTCGGGTATTTAAAATTTGGTTTTTTGAAGGCTGAGGTTCAGTTATCACTTGCCTAGCAGGGCTCTGAGACGGCCAGCTCTCTTAAATTTCTTTTGCGTTAGCTTATATTTTCGACGTAGATATGAAATGAAGGTGAAATGGATGAAAGGAAAGGTGATGGAGCAATTGGTGGACCGAACGGCGGGGGAAACCGCAGAACCCAAAGAAAACCCGCCCAGAAGTCGCTTCGTCCAACACAAATCCCATGTGCGGGTCCCTGGAATCCAACTTGGGCCGCCTTGGTAGGACTGGGCCACGGCGCCGCCCTCACAATAGTGTGAGCAAAAATATTCGTGCGCGGACATTGATAGAATATACACTGGTGTGCAAAACCTAAGGACGAGAGTAATCTTCGCATGCTGAGACACTGCCAAGAAACATAGCTCGATGAAACTTGAATCATACTAGAGCGAACTGCTACGGTATGCTACAGTAGGCAGCTAAACGAAATATGCAATGAGACGAACAGAAATGCCGCTTTTATTCATAGACCATAAGCTACACTAAAATCAATACGACGTATGATGGCGCTCTAGATTTACAGAAACAGATACATGGTGCTTAAAAGGGTGTATGATCACTACGGACAGCAATGCATGCTCTGCATCGTGCTCCCAAGCTGGCCACAAGGTTGGTAAGCAGTTCTTTGGTAGGGCGTTCCATTTCTCCACCAGCGCTGTTGACAACTGTTGGATGGTCATTGGTGCATATGGATGTGCTGCAATGCGTCTCCCCAAAGCATCCCGCACGTGTTCGATGGGATTTAAATGGGGGAACGGGCAGGTCAGTCTATTCGTCGAAAATCCTCTCGTTCCGAGAGATCCTCCACCTGCGTTGTTCAATGCGGTCGAGCATTCTCATCCGAAAAGATGCACATGGGAAGGAGTACAGTATCACAATAACGTTGAGCAGTGAGCGTACCGTGTTCAAAGATTTGGAGGTCAGTGCGCCCGTGCAACATTATGCCTCCCCATCATAAAACCCGGACCACCAAAACGATCATGTTCAAGGATGTTCCTGGGTTCATTACGTGTTCCCACCTCTCGGCAGATGAGGGTACGTCGAGAATCACTACTTAGGCTGAATCTGCTCTCATCCGAGAAGAGCACGCGACCCCATTCCTGGTTGGTCCAATTTTGATGCTCTTGGTTCAAACGGTGCCGCCGATATGCGGATGTCAATGGAACACTACGTACTGGCCGTCGGGCAAAGAGACCACCTCTGTGTAGTCACCGTGTCACTGTGTGTCGTGAGATTGCGTGCCTAGATGTCCTGCTAAATGTGGTTGCAATTGCACCCGCTGCTTGGCGTGGGTCCCTTCTTGCCTGTTGCACAATGTAGCGGTCATCTGCTGCTGTAGTCGAGTGTGGTCGACTACCACCTCTTCTTGGGACAGCAGTGCCTGTGGTTTGGAAGGTTCCCCATGCACGTGAAGCAATGCTGTGAGCAATTTCAAACTCCTGAAACAACACTCGTCACCCTTCGCCCTTCTTGCAGTTTCCCGATGATTCTTCCCCGTGTGAAATCATCAAAACTGTGTCTACGCGCCATGTTGCAATGAAGAACACCACTACAGTACACCGTAACAGCTCGCTAATTGCCACACAACGTCTTGTCCTGTTTCGTCAACTGCCCTGTGTTGCGGGACAGACCCATTTGGTACTATTGGCTCGCTACACTCAACGCCATTTGACGTTCAGCTTTTGACCTCTGGCAACATGCTCCCGCACCCTCATATACTTCCACCAAGTAGTTCATTTGTTATGTTACTTTACCACCTGGTCCTTAGGTTTTGCACACCAGTGTATTTAAAAAAATTTAAAACTTGTGCATTTATGGATATTTTTGTCACTCAATTCCAAACCCGTTTCGTTTTATACGAATATCAGGGTATATGTTTTAGCCCTTTATTGCAAACTTGGCACATTAGCGCATAACCGTTAAAACTGGGTTACTAGAACTGAAGTTGTATGTTGCTCACAGTACCGAATTTCTAATTCCATTGAGCATTGTTATCAGAGGGTATTTACAGGATGATTTTGTTTTTACAAAACTTTGTACACTTGCATTATAAAATCTGAGAAAATGATACACTAACTTGCCCTACTCTGCACCACTCAAAATCTTTCTCTACTCTTATTTTCAACCTCTAATGCAAAAATCGATACTCTTAGACATATCTAGATAAAACTTTGTAAACTTAAGTGACGGGACTCAAGAAAAATTATAGGATACCTTACAATCTTCAAAAACTTCAGCGGTAATATTTTCAAACACCTCGTGTAGAAATCTGCACCGTCTAATCTATATGGGCAAACGGTGGTAGTTATACTACAGAGCCTAGCAAAATTAAAAGTTACCTTATAAAAACGACCCAATTGTATATTGTCCTGAGATTTTAAAAATTACTTTTACCTTTATTTTCAACTCTTTGTATATAAAACTATATCTCTTGATTGATGGTGGACACTTGTCTACTTTAGCTATAAACTCTGCTTAAATTATATAATATTTGGAAGTCGCAAAGAATTTTAAACCCCTTATGTACAAATCTACACAGTTTAACAAGTCTGGATGAATGTTGTAAACTTAGGTTTTCATCCTAGCGAAAATTATGGGATACTCACAGCCCAATTCTTATTCTAAACTCCTTACATAGTTTCACTTTTTGACCTAAATGGAATAGATCTATGCAAACTTGCTGTTTTTTCAATCTGGTGAAAATTAATATGCTTCTTACATTTTCAAAAAGTACTTCTACCCATATTTGCAATCCCCTATGTATAAATATGTATTATTTAACCAGTTTTGAAAACATTTTGGATATTTACTTAGAACACGCCAAGAAGTATACGAGATCTAAAACTTTAAAAACAATTAAATCTTCCTTATTTTTGACCTCCTTGATACAAATTAAGATTGTTTTAACTGCCTGAACCAAACTTTGGAAACTAATACTTTGGATTCCGAAAAAAGAATTAGCTCGTATTTTTATTCTTAACTATTTACCCACAGGTCAAATTTGTTGACATAACTTAGGACACGCGAATATTACAAACTACCTTCGACTTTCAAAATATTCTTGTAGTGCCATTTTAGATTCCTTAATTGAAAATCTCCACTTTTAATGAAATTAAAATTATGAAAACATTACAACTTCAAAAATGTACGCTCTCTAAATTTTCAATACGGAAATAAATATAAACTGTTGATCGATATAGAAATAATTTGTAAACCTAGGCTTAAGCACCCAGCAGAAAGTATAGAAAGGAGGCGAACAACGTTTTATCGTGTATTTGAAGCTTAATGCTATCTGCTTAAATATAACCAATAAATGTAATAAATCGTCACACCTGAAAAAATTTGTTTTATTAAGTTTTCTGCAAGCAAAATGCCGGACAAAACAGCTTGTTGTATTTCAAATAGGGAAAACAACAAATATATAAAATTTTCCATTGTGTTACACTTTATGTTCTAAAGATGATTGCTTTATTTTATGGCTCGCAAAGATCCTCGTTTTCTCTGATGACATTCCGCCAACTGTTAGTGCTGATCGTGAAATGAGTATTGCCACGGTGGTCCCCGAAGTCGCTGCTTCTTGTCACGGAGGCGGGTTTAGACGTAGTTGCCACTATGCATTTGCCACGGACACTCCCTAAGGGTGTCGTGTGCTCGGGATCTTAAACATTGGTCTCAGCTATTCGCGTGCACCCGCTCCTACCCTGGGGTGGTTTGCCTTTATAGGAGAATAAGGAGAAGTGAGGGCCCTTGGTTGCTTTAAGCTGTGCAAGGCGTGCGAAGGGAGGTGCAGATATGATAAGGGTGATTCCAAACATTAACATACTATACCAGAGTAGGTTAACAAGATGTAATATAACATTTAGGTTCCCATTCTAGACTGGAGACACAAAGAATTAAACTGTCAGAGAGGTTACCTGAGCCACAGATGATGCTGGTCGATGCAAAACGG
This sequence comes from Deroplatys truncata, assembly GCA_030765065.1. Lineage (NCBI taxonomy): Eukaryota > Metazoa > Arthropoda > Insecta > Mantodea > Mantidae > Deroplatys > Deroplatys truncata. The sequence continues at coordinate 103,435,494 of CM060985.1, forward strand.
AAACGTTAAAGTGATGCTTTTACACGTCGATTTTCAAAATGGCGACCGACAAGGGTTCTAGTAGTACCTTCTACAGATTGCACCCCGAGTTTAAAAACTCGTACCATTTAACGTAAATCCCTGGCGGACATCACAAAACCTCACGACCAAGGAATTGACCTCATGCCATCAGCAGAAATACGGGCACCCCTCCGAAAGGTAAGTCTCCTCTGACACAGCAACTTCCTCATTCGCTATACTGGTTTTCTGAACTCTCGACTAAGATGTGCAATCCTTTAATTTCACTTTTACGGAAACTTATAGTAATTCCACGAGTACCTAAAAATAATAGCCAATACATCGTAACATTGTGGTATTCCAGCTAAAATAACAATTTCTCTTCGAATCTTGCGCTTCACTGCTTCAACTCTTTGTATGCAACTTGAATATTCCCTGCTCTTCACATACGTCCTGAAAAGATGGTCATGGGCATAGACAAATCTGGGAATCAGGAGCGTCAAGCGATTTACCCACATTTATAGATGATGTAACACCAAGGAGTTCGTGCGCAGCTTCTACAAATGTTCTAGCGGTTGTCACATTTTGCTGAAATCGTGTTGGCTCCTCAAAGAGAAATATAAATTACAAGTGGGAAAAGTCTTAAGAATTTGAACAGACCGACTGTTATTTCCTCGCAGCGGTTCTTATAAGACAGTTTTGCAAATATGGCACATTGTTACAGACCACACAGTGGTATCAAATAGCTGAACAGTTCATACGGATTCAGCATAACTACCATTATCTGACATTCTCTAACGGAATGAAAAAATAGTTCAAATATCCCGTATAGTAGAATATGTATAGGCAAAAAAGTTCCTATTTGGCTTTGAAAGAAATTCTTAAATTAATGCTAATTTCAAACATTTTTCTGCTTGTTTAATTTAAGTTGCACAAGGGTTTTAGCAGGGGGGAGAGAATTTGCAGGATTATGAGCGTCATATTTGGTCACAAACTAACCGAACTAAACCCAAAATGGAAGAAGTTGCAATTTTGATGTGTGTCAACTGCTCCCAATTTGTACATCTCGCAGCAGTAGGGATTCGACAATTGTACGTCACAAATGGTACGTATCTGAACATGTTACTCAACAAAGTATGCCACTTATACTGACGCAAGGTCAGGTGACGATCACATGACGATTTGCGAACCTGACCAGTAGTGCTGACGATGATCCAACGTTTCTTAACCCTATCATAACCGGATAAGGAGCATGGTTTTCTTCTTTACATCCGCAACTGAAGCGACAATCGGCCATTCTAAAAATAGCCACGACAAGGCTGGTCAAAAGACACACAAATGCTGGAACTATTTGACTCATTGGGATTGTCGAAATAGAATTCATACCAGACGAAGTAACTGTAAAGAATATGTGTTACAAGCAGATCCTGCGACATCCAAGATATTCCATTCGTCGAAAGCGTCCTGAGTTTTGGCGTAGGAATAGATGGTTGTTATACGACAATGGCCACACTCATCTCTCGTGTTTATCCATGAGGAGCTTGTTAGGCTATAAGTCATCACTGCGCCACCCCATCGTATTCATTTGATCTCACAACATGCGGCTTCTTCTTTCCCCGCTTGAAATCAAAGCTACATGGGTATAGATTTGATTCGGCCTAGGAATCGAGACTGCCACAAGAAAATTGTACAGGAGTTTCCTGCCAACATCTTTAAGTGATGCTTCCAGAGATAGTCAAATGTTTAAGAACGGGCGCTATACGCATACCTTTAAAATTCCATACTATTTCCATGCAATCACGAGAAACAACTGAGTGTTGAAAGGACTTTAAGAGAATGACCAAGAAATGAACAATTTGAACGTTTAATAACGAATATCTCAGAAACGGTTCATGCCGCAAAAAATGTTTTAAATAAATTGTATGTTTTAAACAGCTCTACAGTTTTTGTGGAGTACGTGGAATAGTATCACTTAACGTTTTACCAGTTACACAAGATTATACAGAATTCTTTCTGAATGAAGAGTACTTCATAGACTCTTACCGGACAATTCAAGATAGGCATTTTGTTTGTCTATAAATATCTTTCATACATGGTATTGTTAATCGTTTGAGCCATTAGAAAATAACAAAATTCAAAACGTTTTCAATGTAAAGGGTGGTTTAGATTGGGGATTTTGTTAAAATTATTCGTATCACTTCTTTGGAAGTTATTGAACCTAAATATCAAGTTTGGTATTTATCAGACTTTTTGTTTTTGAGTAATGGTGTACATAGGCACACACATAGGGACGTTTCAGTAAATGCTTTATTTGAATTCTGGGGGCCTCAAAACATGTATTTCGGGTGAAATCTCGGTATCGAATTTTTGGGTGGAATGCAATACTTCCCCTACTTATATACGTAGTAGAGAAGTAAAAAAGGCTTTTTTTCCGAGTGGAGGAGAAAATGATTTAATCACTAACCCCAGCCACGATGGAAGTCGGGACTGGGAGTGTGGGACTCGCCAATAGTCGGCATACCCACTAAAAACTCCTCCAGCGGACGGAAAATGGAAGAAGGAAAATGAGGATTTCATGAGTGATAGTGCGGCTGTACCACTATTGCACCAGCGCAGTAGTGAGGATATATTGGCCGGCCACGAGGACCTAAGCCAGGTGAAGGTAAGGTGTCAGGACGCAAGCATGACCGAGGCCCTACTTGCGCCCTTGGGAATTCAGGGTGAGATGGCACTAGGAAGTGGTGTGTGGCTGGATGCTACGATTAAGATGTGATTACCTGTGCTTCCGACGTCCTCGATAGTGAGTAGTCGGAGCTTCCTATGTGGGCCCCCATGTGGGCTCGTCCTGATGCTGTGGAAGTCTGTAGGGCATTACGTCATCCAGCATCGTCTGGAGGGCTGCTATCCCCTCCCTAAAGAGCCTTCTGACGTCTTGGTAATGGTCGTGGAAGTAGGTTGGTAATGTTGGCTTGCTAGGAAGATTTGGTATAAGCTTTGCAGCGAAGAGAATAGTTTTGTGGTCCTCTTGAAGTTCGGTGAATACCAAGGAGGCCAGTTCGGTGGTGATGTTCAGAAGCTCCGCCTGTAAATCCTCCAGCTTCTGCAGGATCTCAGGCGAAGGTTGCGTTGAGATGTTGTTGGTTGAGACGGTTTCAGGTGTGTCGTCTACTGCAGGAGGCCCATTCTCCAAGACGCGGTCATGCTGCAGTGAAAACTGCTGCTGCCGTGCAGGCACCTTGGTCTTCTGCTGTGACGGTGTAGAGTGGTTGTGTTGACGTAGCGGACAACAAGTTTGTCCGATAAAGCGGTCGTGTCTCTAGCAGGTTGAACAGAAGCGGCGGCGACGCGTTAAATCGTGCTGCTGGCAGACAGACAAATTAGGTGCCCCACAGTAGTGGCTGAGCAGTATATCCTACCTCACTGTGCCCGTAAAGGCAGCAGCTTCAGCAGGGGGGTGTCCATGTTGAGCGACTCGGTTTGATTCTTAAGCTGTTGCCCAGGAACTGCAGGCCGTCGGAGAGGGCAGCGTCGTAGTGAGCCTTTTCCCGAAAGAAAATGTGCATGAGCGGTGTTGGACCCTTCCGTGATTGATCCTTGTAGCCTTCAAGGCTGATGGCCAAAGCTGTTGTACGCAGCTTAGGATGGTCTGCGTCGGTAGTTGCTGTGAATGCCTACAACCACAGCGCTGAAGTTGCCATAGCGCTGGGTTTGGCCTTCACCAGGCGAAGCGGCGTCGAAAGGTGCTCTGTCGTCTGGGACTTCAGAGTGATGCGGCTTTGGCGGCGGTGGGTTTGTCGGCGGAAGTCTCTGTTGCTACTGCAGCTCTGCGATGATTTCTTCTACCCATGGTGAGAGAAGCTCCTGTCTGCTCGAAGGATCGAGTCGAAGTCGAAAAAAGGCTCCCTCTTTATTGCCTCTATCCATCCACCCGTCTTTGTTCCGCTTTCGCCTTTTTACTTTCTCTCCCACTCTCCATCCTCTCTCTCTCTCTCTCTCTCTCTCTCTGTCTATTCCTGTGCAATACACATGTAATGTGAGGTTTTGCAAACTGGTAATTTAAGCGTTTTTCTGTGGCGCTATTAAAAATTAAAATGTAAGTCAAAAGTTTAACAGTGCACAAGAACTTGTCTCTACTTTATTTATGCTTGCAATCTGATCGGAAGTTCACTTTCTCAAGTTAGGCGATTCACGTTAACAAATTGTAGTAATGGAAAAATGCATTCTTTCGAATTAACTATTCGTAAAATGAGAGCTTATTTTTCCATCTACTTGATGTTAATCGACATGAACATCTGAAGAAAAAAAAATTAATTTCAGGTACATTTCGATATTGGTACAAAGGGGATGCAGGACACCGAAGCGACAGTCAAATGTTTATAAACGGGTTCCTATATGACGACTTGGAAATTGCATACTTTTTCCATAACATCAGAGAAACAACTCGTTGGTGACAACTAAAAATAAGTATTAAAAAATTCAAACCAATAACGAATATCTCCAAAATGAATGATACTACAAAAATTATATTAAATGATGTATGTAATTAAGATATACATGTTTTATATAATATCTTTTGGTCTAGCTGTTATGGTTTATAAAGTATACAAACGTATACAGCATTGCTTCTGAATAAATATAACTTCAGAGACTATTTCCTGAAAAGTCCAGAAATATACATTTTATTTTTCATGTAAATATGTTAAATATTTTAATTAAAAATCGTTAGCCATTTTGAGAAAATAAAATAGAATAGAATATTTTCCATGTATGGGGTAGTTTTCTGGGTGGGGACTTTTTTGAAAATCTTTGTCCATTTCTGGAAGATACTGAAATCAGCAAGTCTGATATTTATCCGAAATTTTGTTTTTAGTTACTGTTCGCGCAAGCATGTACACAAGCCTTTTTCTAAAAGTTTCTTTTCTTTTATTCAGGCGACCCAAAGCATTATTATCGTGAAATCTCGGTATTCTTGGATGGAATGAAATATTTCCTGTACCTACTGGGTATGCTAGAGAATGTCAACATTTGAACCATAAAGAGAGATTCATTTTTATTTTCCACACAGAATCCCCTTTGTTGCAAGTAAGTTGGATGCCAGTAACCTATTTTCTAAGCGAGACCTAAGGTAAAATAAATAAACAAATTGAGTTTTATTTATGGACGCTCTTTAACTACTATGGTTCTTAGTGTCCCATTCTATATTGGGCGTGAAACACCGGTAATTTAGCTCAGAGGCCTCTTTATCAGGTTTGAGGTTCTTTTACGTGCCGTAAATCTACGACACGGGACCACCGGTTTTACTTCCCTTCCGAAGGAAGCGGTGCTAACGATTTTTACGCCCGAAAAAATCCATCGCCCTCCGCCGGGTTTGAGTTAACATTATGTAACCTACTGTTATTACAATTATGATAATAATAAATATAGAATGATCATGAAAATATATAAGTTCTATTAGTGGTGAGGCTCTATCTTGTAAACTTAAATTTGCATACGAGGCCATAAAACTTCTAAAAAAAGTCTTTATTTACGGACCTTGGCAACTAGAGGCTAGCACGGTACAACTAGTCCACGGAGGACGACAGACCTAAGATATCTTGCATATTGTGGCGTATTAGTAGGTATTAGTAAACTATGTTCATCAAGCGGTCAAAGTATGCATAAACAAAACCTCGTGCGTTTTGACCGCAGCGCGCCTTCTTCACGGTTTGCTAGATGCTTCCGCCCTCCTAAGTAGTTCCTTGAAAATTGTTACTAAATACTAAGGTTTGAAGCTCACTTAATTTCATAAAGCACAAACTATTGAGTACTAAGCATAGTTCAACTCAATATGTTAAATGATATATAAATTAATTTGTAACGGCGCTGATTGGTTGCTGGAACTGGTAGGAGGGGAAGGAGGAAAAAGCAAAACATGGCGGAAATAACCGGTGTTAAACATAAGCGCGGAAAACCCTTACGAAGTGGTGAGAAGACAATAGTTTTGAATGTGTATAACAAGTTGTGCGAGAAATATCCAGAACTTGCTATCGATGATGTGAAATTAACAGCTGAGTTTACCGGTGTGTCAATTTCAAGTGTTTACAGCACACGCAAAGAAAAATCCACAGTTGGCGAGGTTAGAACTCCTGGCAAGAAGAGACCACGTGCGAGACGAGTGCTGGATGTTGTTTGTGATGAATTTGTGAGGTCAGCAATCCGCAGAAAAGTTCACCAGTTTTTTGTTAACAATGAACCCCCCCCACCTTAAACAAAGTGCTATTTGCAGTTAACTCTGATCCGGACCTCCCAAACTTAAAACGAACCTCCCTCCACAAGTTGCTCCTGGAGATAGGTTTCGAGTGTGTCAGCAGGAAAATAAAAAGTATTGTTGTGAACAGAGATGACATTATTTTATGGCGTAGAGATTTTCTCCGTAGAATAAAAGAACTGCGTAAAACGCGAAAAGTGTACTATTTGGATGAAATGTGGATAAATGAGGGACACACGACAAGCAAAGCATGGACAGATACAACTGTAAAATCAAGAAAGCTGGCATTTCATGCGGGTTTAAGTACAGGGCTAAAAAATCCTACGGGGAGGGGTAAGCGGCTTATTGTGCAGCACATAGGAAGTGAAGATGGTTTTGTCGAGGGTGGAAAGCTTGTGTTCGTATCCAAAACAGGAGACTATCACGAGGATAGTCTCCCTACCACAGTGTGAGGTTAGAACGCATACCAAATCAATCTTGGAAAAAAAAGCTGATATCATAGCATGGCTGCAAAGTAAAAAATATAGTTTTCCACGAGGGTCTTGTTAAGGTGGAATAGCTGGCATTGCTCAAGTCTCGTGCTAAACAGTACGAAAAATACGTAGTTGATGAAATGGCCAAACTTGCGGGTCACACTGTACTCCGTCTGCCGCCTTATCACTGTTACTTAAACCCGATAGAGATGGTGTGGAGTCAGGTGAAGGGTTACGTCGCCAGAAATAACACGACCTTCAAACTGCAAGACGTGCGTGCACTGGTTGATTAAGCATTCCCTGTTATAATACCAGATAACTGGCATGCTTGTGTACATGTGGTTCAAGAACAACAACATTTGTGGGATTTAGAGGGTATAATTGACACTGTTGTGGAACAATGTGTGATGCATCTTGAAGATGATGAATCGAGCGACACAGAGACGTCCGACATGGAGGGCATTGAATCAATGTCGAGCTCAGATTAGGCGAATGGAGATGACGTAAGTAAATAGCAATTTCCGTTACTAGCGTGCTGTATGTTATTTAGAGTGAATAAATATGTCCTAGTGGTGAAAAAACTCAGTTACGTATGGGTAAATGTGTTCAACAAACTGAACATAATTAACTACTGATACCTGATGGAGGGTGGGCATAACCTCATTTGGAACGCACGTGGCCGCGGAGTGATACAAACCAGTGATTTGTTTGTGTCTACTTTATTCTCCTGATGTACAGAGTTTAGGCATTGTCATGCTAGACACATTATTGCGTCGCATTGGCGATAGCATTGTTGGGGTAATTTTAGTATTTCTTTCGGCTTTGTGTTTGAAGCTCCGTCTGGCATGACGACTCGCTACCTCTGACGAGAGGGAGGGGGAATAGTTTAGCGTTTGTTTATGTGTGGGCGAGCGTGAGTCTGGTTCTATGAGTTGTGTGAAAGAGTGTAGATGTAGGCCGTGTGTGAAACATCTCCCCTCAATCTTTTATTCCGCTGTGTGTGATGTAGGGACACCATTTACTTATTTTAATAAACAACAGGTAATGTGAATGATGTGAAATTTGTGTAATTTGTTATAAAAACTCCATGCTTCCACCGGAATGTGAACATCTAGGTCCTGGTCCTCTCGCAGTTGCAATAGCTACACTCCCCCATGTACATGTTGGGGTGATTAAATTTAATACTTTTTAGCCCTCACCACAGCATGTAACAGTATTAATTTTCATAAGGGATGATTTCACCACTCTTATTTGGAAAAATGGCAACGCACACAAAACTTGAAAGAAAAATACGATTTTTGGCTACCCAATTATTCATCAAATGTCGAAAATCGCCAGGAAAACTTGTTTATAGTTTAGTTATATACATAGATTATTATTTATTAGGTTTTTTTATTGGCGTGCCTTTGGGCGAAGGATTAATCTTCTTTTCTACGAGCTGATATCTTCTTTTCTATGAACTGGCGATAAATTTTGAGCAAAGATCATGGCAAACATTCTTCTTAAATTCCTGTAGTTTTATTTGGGACGTTTTTATATCCATTAAATGTATTAGTTCTGATACGATTCAAATAAGAGATAAAGCTACTTTTACCGTTGTTGGTTTGAAGACTGATTTGACCCACTAGTCGACGATTGCTGCACATCGCAATTCAGTTCATTAAATAATGGAGACAGGTGCATCGATCAGAATACTGCACATGCGCAGTGACAAATATTACTAAACGAATCAATTAGAAGTTTCATTCCCAAAAGTTGAATAATTTTGTTTACCAAAAAAAGCAAATTTACGCATTTCTTCAGTTTGAAGTTTTATTAATAAAAGCAAGAAAATGCTGTTGAATACTTGATTAACAATATTAATGAGAATATGTCATTGTGGACGCACTATTACTAATCATTTACCTAAACAAGGCATCTGCCCCTCCTTGACCCCCTTTCCCTGCCAACCTAAGAAATAGGACATGGAACGGACAGGGACACTTCGCACTACTTGAAGGAACAGGAGGAGGCTACAGTTCGCAGGCAGATAGGTCACAGAGACGCACGGAAGTCTCTATGGCTCTAAGATCAGTCCCACTACTTGGGCTGCCTACAGAGGGCGATGAATGACTCATTCAAGCAACGCCCGCTAATATCCATAGGGAATACTCTTTTCTTTGAGCAAGCAGCATGTTCTCTATCCGGCACCGCCTTGCGCCACGAAACCTAGAAGAACACCTGAAGCACGGGAAGGAAACGAACTGAGAGGGAAACAATGGAAAGGAAATCATGCTAGATGGAAAAACCACCCCAGCATTCATCTATCCATAAAGAAAACCACCAGAAACCCTAAGTCAGGAGGTGATCGACGGGAATCTAACCCAGGACGTCCCGAATGCGAGCCTCAAAAGTTATCGCGGAGACATTTCACTCGGTTGCTGATGCATCAGAGCATCAAAAGCCTTTAATTTTGTTTTAATGGAAGGTGGTGTTCCGCAATCAACAACTTTGATTATGCAGGAGAAATCGGATCTATTTAATTTTTGTTTTCATTGTGTTCAGCTGGTTGGTTGCACTTAAATATTGTTACATGTTGAGGTGAAGGCCAATAAGGTTACCATAAAATATTAATTTAGGTCACCCCAACACGCACATGGGGGGCGCCCTCGCTGAAAAAGGCCTCTGGGCAAAATTATCGGTCTTTCACGCCCAATATAGAATGGAACGCTAAAGACCATAGTAGTTAAAGAGCGTCCATAAATAATAAATAAAAAAAATTAAAAAAAACGAAGGACGACACACAACTAAGGACATTTGTGTGTAACGCTCTAACTAATCGAGTGGAATGGCTCAGGTGGTAACCTCTGTGACTTGCATTCGGATCGAGGGTTCAATCCTAGCAGAAAAAGGTCCGGGACTTTGGTGTGTAGTTTTAAGGGGAAGGCGTGGGTTTTATATTACACTGAAGAATTACATAACACAATTACCTTCACATACCTGGGGTTTATTCACAAACGTTTGGCGATTCTATATAATGAACAAAGGAAACAGGATGAAGGGAGATGCCACATCACCGTAGAGCGGCCACACACAGGTCTGGCTCCAACGATCACTTCCACTGGAGTGACGCTATCTTACCCCCATCAACCTTGTCTGGCCGAAGCCAGACAGGGCTGACGTCATACCAGATGGTTTCAAACAGGTCTTTCCCTTTGGCGTGATCCTCACCGAAAGGAAAGACCATTAAGCCGAAATATAACTAAGGAGACAATAATGCTACGTCTGGTAGCAACAATCCAACACAACAGTGCGTCTGGTAATGGCAGTAAGATTAATAATACGCCACAATATTGTAAGCAATTTAGATCCTCTCTTTTGAGCATAAATCTCAGAACAGAATGGAAGGAAAGAGAGGGACAGTGTTCTATGAATTGCAATTCAAGAGCATTTTGTGCATTTCTTTGATAAAGTGTACCAGCAGATGTCTTAAGGGGGGAAGTCTGTTCATGTAAAAATGCCTTCCATCTGTAACCTCCATAGAAACACATGAAAGATGATGTAAATTTACACAAACACGAGATGCATTATACTGGAAGCTTACTTTTGTCTTATTGTTAATTTCTATTTACAATTCACAATGTTACTCATATCTTCTGACAGCAAATATCAATTGTCATTTATAAACTTTTCTCTGCTCAAAATGATTCCCCAAACATTGTCCTCTCCTCATGCTTTCATTATGTCCTTTTTCCATGTTGCCATTGATCTTTCTATTTTTCTTCTTATGCTGGTCTTGGTATTCTTTATTCACTCATTATCACGTCAAAGTTCAAAGTTTTAGTTGTCCTCTTGATACGTAATCTATAATGTTTTGTTTTATCTAAGTATTTTTCTGCTACAATATTTTAAATCCTCCGTAAAATGATTGTATAGGCTCTACTTTTAGCTCAACTTCCACTTCAGCAACACTAGATCTTTCATTTATGCTGACCATGTGGACCGTAGATGAATCTTACAGATAGAGGTTATACTTATGAACAATAAAAATAATTTTTCAATAATGTTTATTGCCCGCTCTTACTTCATACAGCATCACAGGCGGTGATACATGACATGAAATAACTGAGAAATGAAGTTTATGAAGAAAACCTTCCAGGTGGTGACACTGGTGGTACATGAAGTGATATAATTGGAAAAGAAAATTTGGGAAGAAAACCTCCAGACCTAAGTTTAGGGTACCTTCCCGGCATTTTCCTGTTATGAGGACTCGGAAAAACCTACAACACCTTCAGCCAGGGAGGACAGTCCTGTTTGGATTTCAACCGCAGACCTCCCGTTCATGAGTCCTGTGTTAACGATCTCTGCCACCCGATGAATAAAGATAATGATTTGTTGTAGTAGATGAAAATATATATTTACTCACTCAAACTGCATTTCCAAAAACCTATCTACCTAAGCATCAGGCCTGTCAACTCTCAGTAAGGTAGTGAAACCATTACTCGGAAACAATCTTGAAGCACGTGCTTGAAGTTTAACACAAATGCATTCTGTGAGCTAAGATTCCTTGACCATATTTGGGAAACTTTCTCACTTTAAGAAATTTGCTAGATTGTAAATTTGTATGAGAAAGTGGACAAAAAGGTAAAATATGTAGTTATACGCAACCTTAAAGGCATGTATGCACTTTACTCCAAAATTCTCAACATATTTAATATATGGCAGAAAACATTGATCTTATTTTATTATGTCTTTTTTTAAAACCAAAGACAAGTATTTCTTAAATGGCATTTCAATAAAGCCATGTATTTGGAAATCCTTGATCTATTTATTAGCGTGACTGCAAGCATGGATGCAGAACCTCTACGATGTAGGATGAATTACGTCAAACTGTTGACAATAGCGAGTGTTAATCAACAAAGTAATAATTCGTTTCCTTTCCCGTCAAAGAACATTTTTTTATTTAGCTGAATGGCGTCTTTGTTTGTGCTAATGATTTTCTCCTTCCACTCGGCGTTTGGTAGAGTTTCTTAAGAAACGTTGCGAAGAGATGATTATTTTTTACTTCCGTTTTCTTCTTCAATCTCCACTTCCCACGTCTTTCCGCCGAACATTTAGATCCATTCTTTTTCAGCTTTGTTCCTGTTCTCTATTTGCCTTGGACCGAAATCAATGTCTCTTTTGTTTTATTCCTTTCTTCGTTTCTGTTTGATCATAAGAGCTGCAGTGTGACGTGCTTTAATCTGCCAGCGAATGTACGTCATCCAATGTCGTGTAGCAACGTCCTGTTGCAATTAATTTGTCTGTTTTCTTTATAACACAATATGAATGTTCTTCCTCCTTTATGACGAGAAAGAAATGAACAATTTCCTAGCCGCAAGTCAAATAATTCCTCTAGAAACCTCACCCACATTCAAGTAATATTATTTTAAGAGTTTTGGAGGCGCGCTTTGCGTCCGTATTCAGGAATACACGTCATACTTCAGTCCTACGTGGTCATAAATAGCAGTAACCCAGAAAAATTAAAAATAACTGGTCAATGATACAGTGAATCGCGAGTTCCACAGGAATAAAATCTTTATTAACGTAAACGTTTGATCCTTTCGTGGATTAGCAGCTAAAGAATAACTTCAGAGACTTTCAAGCTTTTATCCATGACCCTCAGGCCGTTTTCAGGGTAAGCTTTATGAATAATATCAAAATATATACAGGTTGTAACAATGAGAGACGTCCAAGCTTTGAGGGCACATTCCTCACGCATAGAAAAAGAAAATGTTATATGACATGGGTCTGAAAACGATTTATTTACATATAAGAACTCGTTATCTACACCTCTGCATTGTACATTAATCGTGGAAAACACATAGGAACAGTAGTATACCACATGACATTTTTTCTTGCATGATGAACAAAATGCCTTCTTGGTTACCTCTGGCTAAGCTGTAATTCTTAGGCTGTGGGGCATTTGAAAGCTCTTTTGTATCAAAACCCGGTATACGATGTAAGAGTTTTCATGTCTGTATTTTGGAAGACTGCCTGCAAAACAATACGTAATTATCCAGGGATACATCAGCGCATCCAGGAATCAATGCGATTGCGGATTGAGGCATATATTAATACCAACGGAGGATATTTTGAACATTTAATGTAAGAAAGATTCATATAGTGGTCTGGTATGTTCTGTTCGTGTGCGTTTCCCATTATTAATGTATTTTAAAGAGTCATAGAAAATGAGTTCTAACATGGTTCCGGAAACGTTTTATGTCTATGTACTTATAGCATATTATCTTCTACATGTGAATAATTTGTACTGAAAGTTTTGCCGTACTTTGTTACATCCTGTATATAGATGCGGAAAAATAATTCGCAGAAAATTGTAGAGTAGAACGGCAATACTAAACTATGCATTTTGAGGTTAGGTTAAGCATTTTAGATGCTTATGAAACATCTCCATTTGCCAGTCAAAATGAATTAATGTAACTCGCGCAAGTGTGTAGGTGTTGTCTCAACTAATAAAATACTGGTACACAAGGAGAAACTACCATTACATGCGCCTACTGTACTTTTTACTGCACAATATATTGCGCAGTGCAAGTTCGGTATTACCGTACCATCCAGTAGACTTCACAACACAAATGTGGCATTGAACATCAGACACACCTAGTGACAGTGAGTGGTGTGGTGCAGAGTAAGTTTTGTTTACATCTGAAACTCCACAAACAGGAGACACAACATTAGGGAATTAATGTTGACAAACGTAGTGCTTAAAAAGCTTCTGCAACTCCTTGTTCCTAACCTCAAAATGCTTATTGTGTTTCTGCCTTTCTGCTCTACAATTTCCTGCACATTTTTCCGTTGTAATTGGTTCGAAAACACCTAACTTATATAATTGCGATTGAATAAAACCTTGTATTCAACCGTTATAATCCTTTATATACCACTCATGCCATAATTTGTTTCATAAATAACTATTATAACATAGCCATTCGCGAAATATTTGTTATTGTTTGTTTCTGTATTTTGAGCAGTGAAGTTTTAGATGTTCAATGGTAATGTTGTTGCTCATGAGCTCGTGCAAAAGTATGGGTAGCATCAGCCTGCTTTATACATTAGATTGTCTTGCCCTACTAAATGTATATTGCCGTAGTGTTATATCCGGGCATTTCTGACAATTATCATGCTAGACAAGACGTACACACATTAGCTTCTGTAAGAAACACTTATGGATTGAGAAGTAACAAAATAATAGGTTTTTTATTTTCTCTACTGCTTACCTATAGTGACTGAGGAGATGCTATTGCATTCCACCCAAAAATTCCTTACCGGAATTTCACCGGAAATATATGTTTTGAAGCTTCCTGATTAAAATCAAAGGCATTTTTAGAAGTTTTGCATGCGCGAGCACAGCATAAGTCGGCTAAATACCGAACTTAGCACCCAAACCGTCCTTTGAATTGAAACATTTTCGTTACTTGTGATTTTATTAAAAATGTCTAACGATTTTGATTAAAATACTATATATTTAAGATATTTGCTTAAAAATAAAATGCATATTGTTAATTTTCTGGGGATAACCTGTGAAGTCCTTTTCGTCCTAAATGTCTTTTGTATAATTAGTAAACGTAAGAAATAGACGTATCTTATAGTATAACAAATCTGATGTGATGTATTCACGTGGCTTTCTCTTCCCATTCTGCAGCAAAATATTCTTATGAAAGGTTATTCTTCTTTTCAGAAATAGTTTTAAATATTTTCTTATAGGTACAAGGAGAATAAGGGAATACAATAGGCTTAAGCGATAGTCAAATCTTAAGAACGGGTCGCTATGTGATGATACTCCGTTCTCTTTGTATGACCCCGACATAAAAAGAATAGCGGCTTTGCAGTTGAAAAAGTGTGAAGTATTGACAATTTAGGCTTATAATAAAGAATATCTCGGAAATGGTTAAGGCTACAAAAACTTTCCTTTGACATAAATTGTGTGTTTTAAAAACATCTACATCTATAGAAGTTGGTTTTTAACTCTAAAGTTTAAAAGTATAAAAACACTTATTCAGAATGAAGAGAACTTCAAAGGTAATTCTTACGAAATTCAAGAAATTTTATTTATCCTGAATATATATTAAACCTATGGTAAATTAATCCAAATCGGTAGAGCAATTTTTGTGAAAATTAAACACCACAAAACCTTTTTCTTGTGAAGGGTAGTTTGGGGTGGGGGATTCTTTTGAAAATGTTCGTATCGCATCCTGGACGCTGAATGTAACATAAGTTTGATATTTTACAGGCTTTTCATTTTGCTGTTCACGCACACGCAAGGACCTTTTTCTAAGTGGCATTTTTTTATTCATGCAGGGACATCAAAACACGTGTTTCCGGTAAAATCTCTTTATTGAATTTCGAAATGCAATACTTTCTCTACTTACTGCATTTAAGTAGTAGAGAAAGTAAAACTGTAGATGTCGGTAAAACAAACAGTTTGTCAATTTTTTACTTTCTCTACTACGTATAGCAAGTAGGGGAAGTATTGTATTCCATCCAAAAATTCGATAACGAGATTTCACCGGAAATATGTTTTGAGACCCCCTGAATCCAAAAAAAGCATTTTTGGAAACATGTCCGTGTGTGTGTGTGTGTGTGTGTGTGTGTGTGAACAGCATAACTCAAAAACGAACAGTCGGATAAACACCAAACTTGGTATTTAGGTTCAGTATCTTCCAGAGATGCGACACAATCCCCCACCCCAGATTACCCTTTACATGGAACATTTTTCGAATATTTTAATTTTCTCAAAAATGGCTAACGATCTTTATTAAAATATCATGTGTTTAAGATATTTTCATGACAAATGAAATGTATATCACGAATTTTCTGGAAGTATCTCCAAAAGTATTCTTCATTGTGAACGACTTTTGCATAACTGGTAAACCATAAGAGATAGACAAAATTTTACTGCACAAAAAGTGTAGATCGCGTTAAAATACACAATTTGTCATATACATTTTTGTTGTTGAGTGAACCATTTTCGAGATATTGCTTGTTATTCCCTTAAATTTTCCAATTCTTATACTTTTTCTCAAATGGAAATTAGTTATTCATTTATGTCCTGGACATGCAAAGAGAATGGAATACTGCACATAGCAACCAGCTCTTAAAATATTTGACTGTCGCTTAAAGTCTACGGTATTCCCCTTGCATCTACAAGAAAATTAGCAATAACATTAATATCTCGATTAACATGAAGCATATGGAGAATAAGCGTTTGTGAAAATAGTTTGTACAAGAGTAGAGAAAGTCATGTGAGTGTAACACATCAGATTTTTTTGTGGCATTAACCATTTGAGATATTCTTTGTTATTGGTTTGAACCTTTGTTATTCGTTTTTTCTCGCAATCGTGCAAAGCGCATGAATTTCAAGCATAGTGACACTATTTAAAAAAAGAGCTATGTGCGATATCAAGGACATAACAGCATTAAAATTAGACACAGCTATGAGGCTAATCGAGACAGCGATCACCCCGATCGCCACGCACGGGATAGAACTGTGACACGCTATTTAAAAAAAGAGCTATGTGCAATATCAAGGACATTACAGCATTAAGATTAGACACAGCTATGAGACTAATCGACACAGCGATCACCCCGATCGCCACGTACGGGATAGAACTGGTATGGGAAAAGCTCACGGCCAACGACTTGGAGAGGTTATAAAAAGTGAAAGCTAGGTACATCAAAAGAGCAATAGGCGTGAGCAAATACACACCAAGTAGAAGGCCTATACACTGGCCAGAGCATTTTTTCGATCAGCTCCGAGATGGCGAAGAAGAAGGTCCGCTCTGCCGCCGCTCCTGCTAAGGCAGGAACCTCTTCGTCTCCTCCAGCACCCGCCGAGGAGATCTCGCCGCAGCCACCGCTGCCTAGGGCAACCTATGCCGCAATCACCGCTTCGCCGCGACTGCCTCGGCAGTCGCCGCGTCACTCACCGGCATCCACGCTGCCGATTCTGGGCACTTCCCAGCCACCGCAGAGCCAGCCTGTGTCTCATGGGAGGTACAGCGCCGTCGTTCGTGGGGTTCCGAGGGACCTGCCAGCCAGGTTCCTCGTCACCGCAGCCCACCAGCAGTGGCCTTCAGCCTTGAAGGCCACCAGGATTCACGGAGCTCAGGGACCCACATCGCTCGTCAGGTTGGAGTTCGCAGATCCTGGCGACTACGAAGCTGCCTTGAGGGCGGGCCTGCCCTTGTTAGAGCGGTGCTTACGCATCGAGGCCAGCCGAGTGGAACGCCAGGCTCCCTGCAGACGCTGCTGTGCCTACGGGCACAATGAGACGACCTGCGCAGCTCAACCCAGGTGCCACTACTGTGGAGCAGCCTGCACCACCGCATCGTGCACCCAGCACGACCTTCGCCGCCGACGCCGCTACTGTGCGACCTGTGGAGGGTCATCCCACTTCACCGGCCAGGCGCTCTGCCCCCTGCATCCCCGCAGGAAGGCATCGTCGACGCCGCTAGCACCTACGCCGCAGATAGTGACATCTCCACAGCCACCGCCTCCAGCACCATCACCAGCGCCGACACCAGTACCAACGCCGACACCAGCACCTTCACCCTCGCCGTTCATCGAGGAAGTCCAGGGCCTACGCTGAGTTCCTGAACATGACGACGAAGCTGACAGCCCTGGAGGAACTTATCCGGGAACTTCAGGCATCATCAGCTGCCCAACAGGTTTTCCTGGCTGGGCAGTTCGACAGCACATCTTCCAGACTCAAAGCCATCACAGAAGCCATCCGGGTTTCATCGCTCGGTCACCGGCCGAAGCCAGACCCAGCCAGAGTCGCGAGCTTCTTGCAGCAATGCAAGGAGTTCAACCAGCAACAGGAACATTATCGTCAGCACCATCCTAAATCCTAACTTCTATTCACTTCCTAAACCCTCGCCATTCCCACTAGTGTTGCAGTCAGGTTTCATGGCTGCAACCTAGTAACTACCTTTACCCGCTTCCCGCCCACAGGGCGGCAGCCAAGCAGCATTCAAGTACTAACGCGGGTGCTATGCGGGACCACAAGAAGCCACGCCATTCCACTTTTACCTTCTTCCTTTTCCCACCGGTGGAGGAGTTTTTAGTGGGTATGCCGACTATTGGTGAGTCCCACACTCTGTCCCGACTCCCATCGGGGCTGGGGTAATCGATTAAATCATTTTCTCCTCCACTTGGAAAAAAAAAGGCCAGAGAAACCCTCTTCCGGAGGACCTGAGACAGAGGAGGCTCCTGCCGACAACGGGCCCATATAAGGAAGTCACAGAGAAAAGGAAACAGAAAGAAAAAGAGATCGACGAAGAGCTCTACGCCTCCGATGCCATGGTGAGCAGGGAGTGGACCAGAAGCAACCAATCGCAAAGACATGCCACCATAGGCCTGGCAACGCACGGATTTCACCACAAAATGTGCAAAAATAAGAAATATCACTAACCGAGTGACTTGTGCGATTGCAAGATATGTGACCAAAAGTGTGAGCGATACCATTACAAACAATGCAGCAGATGGACGGGATCGTTAAATGAACTGATAATAGACAAATCATAAGATGAAAACTAATGCTCTTTCGAGCGCAACTCATTCTCATTATTATTATTATTATTATTATTATTATTATTATTATTATTATTATTATTTGAAAATTTGATTATCACTTTACTCTTCCAAATCCTTACAGCTACTACGAAATATGTAAATGTGTAGTGAACGTTTATCCCGATTAAAACAGTAGAGTAAATAAAATTTTATAAGAATTGTTTGTCGAAGAGCGAATAGAGAAGTTCATATGAATGCAGCAGATTTTGTTAATACATTGCCAAGCTTGCGGCTATTTAAACTGGGTTACTGAAAGCTCTGCTCGAGTTCATGTGAACGCGTTACTTTGCCGAAAATAAAATTGTCCGATAAATCGATACCATTAACTGGCAACACTCCTAGACCGGTGACCCTTTTTCTGTAATAATGAGTCTGACGGTTTGTCTATCTTCATAATGTTCACGTCTGTCCTGGAGTCGTTAATCCTTATTATATCCAATAAATAGTTCTGATTGCCTCCAATAAATCTAATCCGAGTGCTTCTTTTTGTCTCATTCTTCTTGTTTCACATCAGAGAGATGACATTAATAAAGCCATAAAAGAAGAGAAGCCTTTTCTTGATGGGTTTCACGCATTTATATGTTCGCTCCCAACTCTAACAATATCTTCATGATACATTGCTTTTCAAGACTCCCTTGATATACATTTTAGATTTCCATCACTGGAAAAGAAAATTTATTCTCTAAGAGAAAATGAATTTTAGTGTTATTGTATTCACTTGGAATACTCAAATGCAATATAAAATATTATATATATATATATATATATATATAAATTAAAAATACCAACTCATGGGATGTATTATGCGCCTTCTTCAGTTGACAACTCTTGAAGAAAGGACGAAGTATTGCCAGCGCTCCTGAATCTCCGCGTGTACAAATAGTATTATAAATTATAATAAAAGTTAAATCCAGTATTGACTATGCTCTTATTTGGGTCCTGTCTATAATGCTTTAGAGTTGGAAAATGAAGGAAATGACATTAATTCCTTCATTGAAACGCGATGGAAATGTATGTATGTATTTATTTATTCTGCAATTGGGTACTTCCCGGTGACAGAATTAAACCGTACAAAATTTACATCACCATGACTAGCTTACAATAATAATAATAATAATAATAATAATAATAATAATAATAATAATAATAAACAAGACTAACAATACAAAATGATTAATTTTAAATATTAACGAAGCTTTTAAAATCCCTAATTACTGAACCATTTATAGTTTACTTAACTATTCACAATTACTTAACTATTCACCATTTACTTCACTATTCACCATTTACTTCACTATTCACAATTTACTTCACTATTCACAATTTACTTAACTATTCACAATTTACTTAACTATTCACAATTTACTTAACTATTCACAATTTACTTAACTATTCACAATTTACTTAACTATTCACAATTTACTTAACTATTCACAATTTACTTAACTATTCACAATTTACTTAACTATTCACAATTTACTTAACTATTCACAATTTACTTAACTATTCACAATTTACTTAACTATTCACAATTTACTTA
Source organism: Deroplatys truncata (assembly GCA_030765065.1). Taxonomy (NCBI): domain Eukaryota; kingdom Metazoa; phylum Arthropoda; class Insecta; order Mantodea; family Mantidae; genus Deroplatys; species Deroplatys truncata. Next base: position 103,455,361 of record CM060985.1, read on the forward strand.
ACTATTCACAATTTACTTAACTATTCACAATTTACTTAACTATTCACAATTTACTTAACTATTCACAATTTACTTAACTATTCACAATTTACTTAACTATCTACAAAGTACGTAACTATTTTCGAGGTACTTAACCATTTACAATTGGTCCTTATATTTAGTTACCAGTATTTTTAACCTGGTAGTGTCAACTTTAATAGTATAGTTTGTGAAATGAGTACACTAGTTAATTAACCAACATTTATTCTGCTAATATTTTTTCTGAACTGCTTTAAGGTCAGAGGACAGCCCTGAAAGGCTGCTACAGGCAATTCATTCCATTCCTCAATGGTTCTATTAACAAAAGAAAATTTTCCCACGTCGGTTCTGCACTTTCTACCCCTAATTTTAAACAGATGATCGTTTGGACCGTAGTGTGCTGGATTCTCTAACCTTTCTCTAACATCCGCCCAAGCATTTGAACCAGTATAAGCTTTAAATAACGCAACTAATCTATGTTTTTTTACGCCTAACTTTTAGCGGTTCCCATTCATTCTCTTCACCTTTTGTAAACCCAAAATCTTTACCTCTCCTTATGAATTTTATAGCCCTTCTCTGTACTTTTTCTAAGGAATCAATCTGATTGACTCTGTATGGGTCCCAACATGCTACTCCATATTCCATAACCGGCCGCACTAAAGATTTGTAGGCTAGTTCCCTGGTCTTTGCGCTCCCCTTTTTCAGTATTCTCATTACGAAATGCAATGCTTTCCACGCTTTCCTAGATGTACTATTTATCTGTTCCCCCCATCCAGCATTACTTGACAAGCACACTCCCAAATATTTGCAGCTGTCCACCTGTGGAATTGGTTCCCCGCCCATTTGATAGTTATGTATAATCTTCCCCTTAGTTCTGCTAAAAACAATGGACTTACTTTTCCCAGCATTAATTGTCATTTTGTTTGCTTCGGCCCACCGCCTGATTTCATTTAGGTCGTCCTGAAGAGCAGTCTCATGCATGGAATTCCTAATCTTATTGTAAATAATACAATCGTCTGCGAACAGTCTTATCTGGCATTTAATGTTTATATGGATATCATTAACAAAGATAAGAAACAGTAACGGGCCCAGTACCGAGCCTTGGGGCACGCCCGAACTTACGGTCCCCCCTTCTGACAGTTCTCTACCTACTCTTACTCTTTGCGTCCTCCCTTTCAAAAATTGTTCTACCCACAATACAACGCGATTATCAAGTCCCGCATTTGCTAGTTTCCGGATGAGTAAACTATGTGGCACTACGTCAAAAGCTTTAGAAAAATCTATCACCACTGCATCAGTCCTCCCTGCATCCACCTCATCTGCCAAATCTTGAATTAATGAAGTTGTTTGGCTTTCACATGAATACCCGGATCTAAACCCATGTTGCGCTTTGTTGAACCACTGTTTGTTTTCTAATTCCTCCCGTATGTATTCTGCAATTAGATGCTCCATTACTTTACACACTACCGACGTTAGGCTGACAGGCCGATAATTATTTATTTCTGTTTTATTACCCCCTTTGTATATTGGAACTACAATAGCGGATTTCCAGTCTTCCGGTAGTGCACGGTTGTTAATTGACATGTTAAACCAGAGCATTAGGTAGGGAATCATGGCTTCTCCCCCTATTTTTAATATTTCAGTAGGTACGTTGTCCGGCCCTCTTGATTTTCGATTCTGTAGCATCTTGATCCTTTTACGTAATTTTGGCGCCATTATTTGAAATAGCGATTCTCCACCACTCCTATTTTCCCGTTCAGGACTATCATCCATTTGATGAAAGACCGATACAAAATGTGCATTTAATATGTTCGCCTTTTCCTTATCATTTATTACGGCAGTCCCGTTAACTTTGAAATCTGGTATGCCTTCTTTATTACCCCTGCGTCTCCTCACATAATTGTAAAACGCTTTCCATCCATCACTTTCCTTATTTAAAATTTGTTCTAAGAACCGCTCCTGCGCTTGCAACTTTTCGTTTTGTAAATTCTTGGTTAATTCTTTAAATTTAATAAAATGCCATTCTGATTTCCTCCTTTTATGATACGCGCGCCTTGGTTTCCTTTTAAGTGACCTAATACGTTTTGTATAAAATTCTGGATCAGCGTTATTTTTCATAACTTTAAAAGGTACATGTTTCATAATTGCTTCCGAAGTAAGTGTTTTGAAACTAGCCCAGGCTTCATTTACACTAGTGGCAGATTTTACGAAAGACCAATATTGCTCGCGTAGAAAATTCTGAATAGCAGCCCCGTCCGCTTTCTGGAAATTCCAGCTAATTGATGTTTGTTCTAATTCAAACCGGTTCAATCGTCCCCCCAGCTTACTTCTAATTGCACACAATGGTGGTCACTGATACCTGGCAAGACCTCACATTCAGCAAACAAAGACTGAGGCCTGCATAAAAATACATCTAGTAAGGCTGATTGCCGAGTACTTGTGTTAACGACTTGCAACAATCCCTGTTTCCAAACCAGAAAATTAACAAGATTTTGGTCTTCGCCTCCTATTAACTGACCTTTCCAGTTTACATTTGGCAGATTTACATCCCCTGCTACAATAACGTTTCCCTTTACGGAAGAGATTTTTTCTATTAATTTATGCAACGTTTTGTGATTAGTTTCGCTAGGTGGTCTGTAGCAAGCTATTATTGTTATATTATTACCTTCGTTTTTTTGATCAATAATTTCAATTGCCATAATCTCTACATCCTCTTCTACCCATAGCGCTTTGCTTTGTAACTCTGACTTAGCGCAAATAAAAATTCCCCCTCCCCTTCCGTCCCTGTCCCTCCTAAACACCCTGTAATCTGAGCTGAAAACTTCCGCATCATTTATATCAACATTTAGCCATGACTCCGTACCTATAATTACATTTGGATTACATATCTCCATTAAATTCCAAAACTCTACAACTTTATTCATAATACTACGGCAATTTACCTGTAACAGCCTTAAAAAGCCAGCCCCTACCTGTGAATCTTCGTTTCTCCGAGGTTGTTGTCACTGTTGCTTCTGCCGCTTGCTGCCATCGCTCCACGTCGTCACCCTCCCGAACAAAGCTGCCAACTTCGAAGATCCACTTCGGTTTAAGTGCACACCGTCCCGTCCGTAGTCCCAGTCTTCAATCCACGAATTTGGGTCCAGAAGCTTCGCGCCCAGTCGCTCCGCTACCCATGCATACGAGTCGTTTACCGGCATTATCTTCCTCCAGTTGACATCGCGTCGTCTCAAAACTCCACTAACGACGATCTTCGCTGAGGGAAATAGCTGCCTTGTCCGTTTAACTAAGTCGTACATGTCTCCCATCACGTAGTTTACACTTCTCCGCAGGTCATTGCTCCCAACGTGCAATACAATCGTCTTATAGCTGTCTTCCATCTCCTCTTGCTTTTTCTCGATTTCCCCCAGCAGTCCTTCAGTCCTTATGCCAGGATAGCAAGCTACCTCTGCATTCGGGTTCCCCGCATTTCTCACAATAGAGTCTCCGACTATCAAACATGGTTTCCCCTTTTCTTGTCCATTTTCTTTCCTGAGCTCCCTGAGTTGGCTATTCTCTTCTTCTAACTTCCGAATTTTCTCTTCCGCGCGTTGGAGCTTCTCGCGTAACACCCGTGCTTCTTCTTGCAGCTTCTCCAGTTTCTTCTGATTTGCGATGACCGTTTCAGTTCCCCTGCAGTCCTTACATTCCCAGTTTTCTTCGATGTTCTGGTCCCTCTTAATTTTTTGGCAGCCAAAATGGTACCACTTCGCGCAGCTGCTGCATTGTAGTCCTGTCCTTAAAGCTTTGTTGCAGCTCCCACATCCTTCATCAGTCGCAGGTCCTGGGTTTAATTCAACACCTCCTATCACGAGCAAAATTACTAAAACAAACGCCATAAAATAACACTTGGACGTTACGTTCGTCCTACCTAATACCTGACTACCTGCTATCCACGATCCCCTACCCGTCCGCATTCCGATCCTTGCTCGGTAAACCATCAACTCCACCCCCATGGCCGCTACTTGCTTATACCTGCGTGTACTTGGAACGTCCTGACACGACCTCTCCCCTCAAGGTCTCGAACAAGATGATTTATTCTTTCCTCTGAAAACGTCTACCTTTTGCAAATTATTTTAACTTATCGTAAGAGAATTTGAACGAAGACTATTCAGTGAAGAAGACACTCCTACAGCTTCATTTAGTTAAATTACGTAATTTTTAGCCCCTTCCCTATATAAGGCCCTATTTCACCAATATTAAATCTGCTAAATTCATGGCCTATTATCTAAAAGCGATATGATGTGGCGTATTAATAATTTGGGGGTTACATTGTCATTGCCAGGCATATTATTGTTCTACATTGTCATTACCAGACACATTGTTGTTTACGTCACTCCTGGCTGGTAGCTTTGCTAGTCAGAGTATGGGGTATATAGCGGCCGTCTTAATTAGGATTCCGTGAGAAGCGGACCGCGTGCGCAAGTCGGCTTTTGGATCGGTGGACATCTCTTCTCACCTTTCATATTTAATAATGTAGGAGCCCCAAACGGTTGGGAAATACATCTAGATTTGTGTTATGGATTTTTTACAGTGAAAACTCCACGCTTTCCTCTTAACCTCCACAACACGCTTCGGTCCTCCGCAGCCAAGTCAGTAAACGTCCCTTCAATGTACGTGCTGGGTACTAGAAATTAATTTAATTTTCATGTGAACTTTTAAGCCTCTACCCAGTATGTAACAATATTTGATACCATACTGACATTTTTATAGGTTGTAAATGTGTGTCTTCTAAGTTCACTGATATAATTTTATACAATATGCTTGTTTATTAAGGAAGATAGATGAATTTCTTAAGTATACTATCTTTTGATAAAAATTATCAGCTATTGTTTATTAAGAAGTAACCAACTATGTTGTTAATATCAAAGTTGATCCACAATAGCACTTAAAATCTTTTATTCTAAAAGTTATTTTGGCTGTCTTCACCAGTTTCTTAAAACTGGTAATTTATACCAGAAAATGCATTCACAGAAAAAGCTGTTCAAAGCAAAAGTGGAGAAAACAAACGCGCATATATTTGCAAAGAAAGAAACCGCTTGGCTGAGCACACACAAGCTGTCATTCTTCACAGCAGTGTGAATTTGTAGAGTAAAATTCCCCCATAAACATGGGCTAAATTTTAACACTACTTCAAAGTATGAAGGAACTGAAATTTTGCATCACAGTGCAAAATGGCAGATGCAGTATCATATTTAAAATAGAAACGTTGTGTTTAGAATTATAAAGCATATATCAAATGAAAGAGGAAAGTTCAATTAATAACGCTGAAAAAAGACGAAATTTTTTGGCAATTTTCGTCATTTAATCTCCCCTTAAGCAAAGCGGTGGCAGCATGGGGTGCGAATGAGTGTGAATAAATCCATCTTCTCCTAGAAAGTTTTTCATATCTCTCAACAGCGTAAGCTGATTGCCTACCCGGCCTCCTAAGGTCCGCTAACTGAGGCTTTTTCTTGTCTTCGGTCGATCGCCGTTTACTTCACTCGAATAATCCGTGTACATTAGAAATTATAGAAAACATAACACTGGCTTGAAAACCTCTCGGTCAAGTGTTCGGGTGAGCACCTTTTTCGCGGATGTATTAATCTCGGCGTTTCCCCACTGGTCTAGAGGAATTTCAGCTAAAGTACAAAGCCGGAGGGCATGTTTGTGAGAGTCAGACAAAGGTCAGCGACGCATGTGTAGCGAGGGTATCAGCAATCTACATTACACACACACAGAGGGTGCACCGTGGCGTGCCAAAGGGATGTAATGTTTCATTTCTACCCCTGGCGTAGAGCCAGGTGATCTCTGGTGTTGCAAGTTCGCTGGAATAGTTGCAGGAATTCTCGAGTTTTGACTTCAGAGCTCTGTCCCACATTTCTTTTTTGAATATTGTTATGCGAGGAGTGATTTTCCTTTTTTTTCAGTTCCTGTCTTATCGCTTACTTACCAACTTGAGCGCTTTATACGACTTAGTGATGGAATTAAACAGAGTGCCACAGGTGATTTCAAATTTGCTACAGAAAAGTGAAGCTATCTAAAGCAAATTAGCAAGATGTTTTCTATAAAATAGCAAAAGCTCCTAAAAACGTGGGTCATGAAGCCAGTGCGCATACATATATATGCATAATGGATACAGTTGTACTTAATGTCAAAAATAATACATAAATAATATGTGTAATGTTGCAGAAGAATAATTTTTCAGCCAATGCTTGTGAATGAGTTTTTGGTGAAATTATCATATTCTTTATTACAAATTTCAGTAAATAGCCATGGGAATTACTGCAAGTTTAGTTTCAAAACAATATTAGGGTAATTTACTTATTTCAGTACTTCTGGCAATGTTTGAGTTAGTCTTTATACAGTCTACTTTTAAAGCTTAAGAACTTAAATTTAAATTCTAAGCTTCTATCCGAAAACTCGTACAAAATGTATTCTCTTTGTTATTCAATTATTAAGAGAAATTGTATATTTTGTAAATTACATGATTTTCCATTCCCTTCCTGCAGTTATCAACATGTATGTTTAGTCAATTTTCAACCCCAGAAGCTTGCATTACATCCACAGATACAAAGCTACTAGACTGGTATAGGAGGCTGTGAAGCAATGTCAAGGGTTAGAGCAATGCGGGAGGAAGGCTAAGCTATTGTCCTCATCCAGCTGATACAGCAGCTATTTGAAAGGGCATTCGTTTCAGTAATATATTATGTGTTCTAAAATTGATGAGCCACTGTTCCTCTGGAGATGTAATTTCAAATACATTCTGATGACACATTTTTATTTCCATGGATAGGTGCAACATACGCGATTCTAAAAAGACAAATTTTTCACAGCAAAACAAATCCCTATACATGTAAGAACTAAAAAAAAATCCGATGTTACACTCACATGACTTTCTCTACTCTTGTACAAACTATTTTTACAAACGCTTATTCTCCATATGCTTCATGCTAATCGATATATCGAGATGTTAATCTTATTGCTAATTTTCTTGTAGATGCAAGGGGAATGTGGTAGGCTTTAAGCGATAGTCAAATATTTTAAGAGCTGGTTGCTATGTGGAGTATTCCATTCTCTTTGCATTACCAGGACAAAAAAAATGAATAACGAATTTCCATTTGAGAAATGCTATAAGTATTGGAAAATTTAAGGGAATAACAAGCAATATCTCGAAAATGTTCACTCAACAAAAAATGTATATGACATAAAATGTGTGTTTTAACGCGATCTACATTTTTTTTGTGTAGTAAACTTTTGTCTATTATGGTTTAGCTGTTATGCAAAAGTCGTTCACAACGAAGAACATTTTTGGAGACATTCCCAGAAAATTCAAGATATACATTTTATTTGTCATGAAGTATCTTAAATATATATTTTAATCAAAATCGTTAAAGCCATTTTTGAGAAAATTGAAAATTTCGAAAAGGTTCCATGTAAAGGGTAATCTGGGGTGGGGGATTTTCTTGAAAACCTTCGTGTCGCATCTCTGGAAGATACTGAACCTAAATACCAAGTTTGGTGTTTATCCGACTGTTCGTTTCTGAGTTGTGCTGTTCAGACACACATAGACAAATGCTTTTTTTGGATTCAGGGGGTCTCAAAACATATATTAACGGTGAAATCTCGGTATCGAATTTTTGGGTAGAATACAATACTTTCCCTACTATACGTAGAGAGAAAGTAAAAACATCAGGCGAGATATTCTCTCAATTTTGTATATTGAACTCTCACGCGTGAATAAAACTTTCCTGAGAAGATGCCAGAAATGTGTGGATAAGGAAGGACGTAATTTGCAACATCCCTTAAGATAAGGTATGCTCTTATCGTAATTTTAACAATGAGAAGGCGAGGCGCTTGCTGTTTCAGCGGTAATCCGAGCCTCGGCGGCAGGAAGCCTTGCGGTGACCACGGTGTGAAGGAAAACTACTGTAGTAGCACGGTATCTGTGGTGTTAATGTAGTTCTCAGAGGTGGAAAATTTACTAAAAACTGTTTGATAACTGGGGAGTATTAAACAATTCAAAAACATTTGCTTAACAAGCTTTCTATTTTCTCTACGCGACTTGTGCATATGTATGTATTATACAGAGATCTGCTTCCAACTATATAGTATTATGCATCTTTAAGCCAGCTTCATAGTCTGCTGTATATTGGTAGTTAACTTGTATTTAGATAAATATTACATTCATCCCTATTGGTTCTCTATGCTACATGAAGCCTAACTCGCACAATTAGTATTCCGTAAGTAGCTAGATAGATAGATAGATAGATAGATAGATAAGGTATCTTTATTGGTTTCAAATTATTGAAGTTATTTCACAAGTATTTAGTGCATGGGTCATTGACCGTACATGCATATTTAAGATACAATAGGGTAACAAAATAAACAACAGAGAAAAAAAACACAACAAAAAGGAACAAGAAAAAGGGAAAGAGAGATAGATTACCTTAGTCTAACTGAACAAATTTGACCTAGCTTCGCGCACTTTAGCCAGAAAATTGCCCATGTTTTGCCAGTTCCTTTGGTCAGCCAGCAGATCCCAACATGCCAATCTCTTTCTTGAGGGACTTAAAATTTTTTCTTTCAGTTTAATCGTTCGCTGGTTCTCCCACTGTGCACATTCCGCCAAAATATGTACCCAGTCCTCATCCAAATCACAGAATGGGCAGATTCTCCTGCCAGAATCGTCAGTCATTTTCTGTGCCCTCCAGCCCCCCAGTCTAAACCATAATGCATGTAGTAACTTCCTTTGTTTAGCAGGCTTTGAGTGTAACTAGGCATTGCCACCTACGTGTGTGTGTGCGATTGTGTTACAAACTTCAGTTCTTACGAAGCTTATACAAATACTATTTCTTCATATGCATGCGCATATTTAAATAGATCATTTGCATGATGCATACAATAATAATAGGAACGCCCATGCATTTCCTACTTTCAGAGCTATTAATCAAAATAGAAATTGTGATACAGGAACGATGGTCATCAATTTTGATAACTTACTACGTTACCTGGTTTTTGATGTTTTCTCGTAGCTCGTTCTGTTACGTGCGCCAACTGATCCAGTGGTAGAGCTACAAGTACTTTCTCAGGGTATACGTGGATGTATTGTGACAGGACATAAATTTCAACTGAATGAGAAGTTTAATATGTTCTAACACTTGAGATATTGAAGTGAGTTGCCGACCCTTTGAAGATAAAGAAATAGACTTGTTATGGATCGTATTATACCTGCTAACTTCTACAGTAACGTATTACGGTTTGAAATAACTGTTTCCGCAGTAAAAAAAACTAGTAATGTAACTTGTCGTGAGTCGCTAAAATGCTTATCGGCAAGATACCGCGTAATGGCCAATAAATATTGCACATGCGCGTCACTTGGCGCTTAAAATATCACACGAGCAGCAAGTACCGGTGACGGTACCAGAGTAATTCTCTGATTTAAATTGCAAGATCTATTAATCTTGGCTCCATATACATTATTACTCCCCACCAACGTTATTTCACGCCCTGGCTAATACTTCCAACTCCTACGTGTGCTTCTGTTACCTTGTTACTAGGGTGCCTCCCGTAATTCTGAGAATTTCATCCACTTTTCACTTTTGCAGAATTTGTGCTTTGTGGCTGTTCACACGCACTGAACTTTAAGTCTACTGCCTTCCCAGAAGCTTTAAGCTAATTGAAGCTGGGGTCAGTTTCAGTGGTTGGTGTGAGGAAGCGGTCGAGGACGGGAAAGGATGCGTAGTGGGTTTAGAGATGATTCGCCCTTGAATGTTCAGAAGCAGCCACCTTGGAATTCCTCCCTCTTTCGCTTGATCATGTGACTGTTTCACAGTTACTAGTGACACGCGATATCTAATCTTGCTTCGATTCGCCATTTTTATGTATAGTATTTTATTCTAATGGTCAAGGCGAACATTTGGCTACGCCTCCTTTTAAGTTTAGAAAGTTCAGAGCTACGTCATTTTCACACGCTGCCTTATTCTGATTATATGACATAACGTGTACTTTTGGACAGTCCCTAATACTCATTCTATTATTTCAAAGCACATACCTCAGGTTAACAAAGAGATGCTGTACTTCAGGTCTGGTGGCACATCGTCTGTGGTTTACTGAGACCTACTTTAGTTCTTTTGTGACCGGGCTAAATGCATTCCTCATGGCCAATCCGTTAGAAGGGTCCCCTTTTCAATTTGTTAGTTTTCTCACCTGAGAACTGGATTTGTTCGCGTTCTCTATCGTGCCCTTCAGTGGGCTAATTAATTCATTTATTAATGGTATCTTTTATCTACCGACTCATGTATTATTTATCCAATTTTCTATCTAATTTATTGCAATGTAGGTTACATATGTTCTATCCTCGGCTGTTAGTAATGACTTTCATTAACATGACTCTTAATTACCTTCTTCCTTCCGGACCTATCTTTCAACTCAATCTTATTATATTAATATATGGAAATTTTTATTGCAATTATTTTTCTATCTTACTGTTATTTATTTATTTAATTCTTTATATATTCTCATCAATAATTTCGGTATTAATTATAATTCATGCAATTTCTACTTCAAATCTTTACACTAATTATGATTGACAAATTAAGCACTGTTTCAAATTCAATTCTACATTGTAACGACACGGTAAATACGGGTATAACATGAGTGACGTGACTCGGGAGTGGAGTACTTGCCTCGGGGTGTGCAGCTCTCGGTGACAAGAGAACTCTGGGAAACGCTCCTGACCATGCCTTGGGCGTTTTAGGACCTACGGCCCAGTCATAAGTACCTCAGCTGTGTTACATATCTGGTTGCATGCGAAGTGTTTCGTATGCACAAATTATAAATTAATGGCTTCTGTGTCAGATCTTAAGGTGGTCTACCTTCTTACAATGCAAGAATTGGGTTTATTTCCCGTTCTGAAGCCAAAGTGTTACAGGAACTGCTGTTTCAATCTGTTTCTGGGCCGTCTGGGACTGTAATTTCGCCTCATAGCCAATAATATTTATATTTGGTGTCAGATGCCAGAGATATGCAAGTATTTATAAAGTAATTTATCATAATAATTCTAATCTTTTCATGATAATTTTGTTAGTTTAAGATTATTATAACGGGTATAAAATTAGATGAAAGTGTACATATTTGTAAGCTACTACTAGGAAACCGTCTGGAATCACCAAGTTTTGAGAACAGAAAAGTTGCATCCAGCAAGGAAAGTTGTCGTTTTATGGTGCTGGCAAGCAAGAGAATCCTTCCTAAACTTGCAAGAGGGTGGAAACCTTTCCTACTTCTGTTCAATAATTCCCGATACCAAGTTTAAGGGAAGAGGAAAGCTGCAGCACACATATTTCGGGTAATAACCATCGCCATGTTAGGATTAGTCAATAAGTGTGTAAAACTGAACTGAATAAGAACTAGAACGCGAAAATTTCATCCAATCAAAGAATGGAGAGATCTAAGAGGCGATTCCTATAAATATCGAGTCAAGCAGAATATTGGGGGTATAACTAAAAGTACTGTCGTCTGAGCAAACCTGCTAAGCCCGAGATAAAATTTGCCGGGAAAAGTGAAAGTGCCGAATAATATGTAGACGAAGTAATTCGAATAAGCTGATATTTTAAGTATTTTTCGTTGCGAAGGAGACACATTTTCAACGTGTTAGAAGTACAAATTTTATATTTCCGTCATCTTAGTCTTGAACGCAAAATAGTGCGTGATTAGGAGCGAGGACCAAAAGCAAAGCGTGCACAGTAAACTTAGCATTATAAAGGCTGAGAAGATAATTTCCAGGGTTAGAATTTTAGTGTTTAAGATAGCCGTGTGAATAAAGAGTTAAGTGAAACCCTGTCTAAATTCTTGATCGGTCACGCGCCTTGCAAATCTACGATATCCTTTACCAAGGAACCAGAATCCATAACCCAGAACCCTGTAATAATATAGCTAGCCGAGGCGAGAGTACGAGTAGAACAACACAGCCGGTGGAGGGACCTCCAAACAGGACTTCAGAACGAAAGGCAGAGGATCCAGATTCAACACGCTGCAATCATCACTTAGCAGAGTAGGTATCTCGCCTCAAAAATCGGCGGCGGACGTGGTGCTGCACGTCCTATATCCCATCTTCCTATTGGATTAAAAGAATATCTTGTAACGGAAGACGATGAGGAGACATTCTTCTGCGTCTTGGTGCCATCTCTCTTGGTAAAGTGTCACTTCTTCCATTATACTATTTTCTCTTTTCTTATCTTCAGTTCTTCTCTAATTTCTTGATTACTACTTTGATCTTTAAGGCTCGCCCGTAATATCGATCTTAAAAATGTCATTTCGGCTGCTTCAATATGTCTTTTATCACTTGTTCTTAGCACCCAATTCACACTTCCATACATCAGGGACGGTTTTGAGGCGATGTTTTGTAATCTTACCTGGATTTCTTTATTCATGCTTTTCGCAAATATCGTTTTATACATCCGTAGTCTACCTGGGACCTCAATTCGGTCAGTTAAAATATCTTACGCTGTGAGGCGACAGTGTTTAAATGATCAAGATCAGGTATGGGCGAGCAGCGTGTCACATCCAGGAGGGAGGGCTGTGGAGGAGTACTGTGAAGTAACGTAGCTACCCCTCTCGGATCAGTGGCGTAATACTGATTCTTAGTTTTGAAAAGCTGGTAAAACCTATTTATTAAAATGTAAGGTGTGCATTAAATAACAGAAAAATCAAATGCTTTTTTATTATTATTTTTGCAATAAAGGTTTGAAACTGAAAACATTTCATACTTCTTATCAAATTGAAGAAATAGATGCAATATACTCTTATAAAATTGCAGGAAAAATGAACCAATACTACTCAATATTTAGTTGTTACAGACCTTTCACACAGTACATTGTAGCACTTTTGTATGCTACAAAAATTACGAAAGAGCACATTCTTCTTGAAATGCTCGACCAACTTATGTGGAATGTGTATCGTAATTGCGTACAGTTGTATTCCACCACTGATTAGAAGACCGTTCATGTGTTGCAAACAACAAAGCAGAAGGGGAGGAGTGGAGCTCGTCTGCCATGCGGGGATCAAGAATGCCCATACTTAATCTAGGTCCTTCACGTAACCTAGTTTCAGCACCTCACTGACACCCGAGGTTCTTTCTTAGCCCTTAGGCTATACAATATGTAGATTGGCGTGCATCAAACGTGGCCCAATCTCCCAAATCGAAATAATGTTTTTCTCGATGTAAGGTTTCAATCTTCAAGTAACAAATCTTTGACTCCACCCAGCTGGTATCAGTTCTCTGTTTGACTGGCCTGAAAAAAATACAGGGATATAAAGACTAACCAATGAAAGATTTTTATGGTCTATGTGAAATGGAGGGGTGGTTAGGATACTACCTTCATGAAAGAGTTTCGCTACCATTGGTACACAAGGAAATGCCGAACCAATTACAAATTGAGCCTTCTAGAGAAATGGGTGCAGAATAGGTTAAACTAAACTACTACATCTACATATAGGTTGTTGTTGCCGCTCTTAAACGGCACTAAGTAAACCGTCATTAAGAAAACAGTGTTGCAAGAAAATATAAGGTTTAAGTTATAAGTTATCCTTTGGCAGTTCAGCCACAGCTACGTTTGGGAAGGTAAAGTACCCAACCAATCCAGTGGCTAGAATTATGCTCGAAAAATGTGCCTACGTTGGTAGGGGCGGGGCTGGATTTGTCAGTACCAGCATAAACACCCCCGTTCCATTATGGACCAAGGTTTAGTTTGGTAATGAAACGTGGATCTCCGCTCGGTCCAAGTGTTGTTACATTTCTAATTCTAGCAATTTGATTATAGACGTGACTTACTACCTTGAGAGCAAATTGACGCAGCTGGAAGTATGCGGAGGGGGTTCTAGGGAATATGCGACTCCCTGCTGCATGTCCTGTTCACTTCGCCACTAACAAGCAAGCACATTCCGTACGTCCATTGGCCGTGTAAACCCGCTTACCTAAATGCGCAAATGACGTTTACATCTACTTCCACTGTCAAGACTCCGAATGAAGGTATAGTTGCTTAAGTTATTCCAAAAGATACGGGAAGTTAACATTGCCAATGAGTTGTGTTTTTCCTAGCAGATTGTTGATAATCATAATAAGATTAATAAGGATGACGATAATAGCCCATTTTACTGAGTTTGCACTAACATCCCTATTATACGTCGGCAATATTGTTACATGTTGGGGGGTGAAGGCCTAAAAGATTACCTTAAAATGATTAATTTATGCCACCCCAACACGCACATGGGAGGCGCAACACGCTGCAGCAAAAGTTCGGGACCTTGGTATGTAGATTTAAGGGGGAATGCGTGGGTTTTATATTACAACGAAATATTACATAATACACATTACCTGGGATTTATTCACAAAACGTTTGACGACTCTACATAATGAACAAAGGAATCAGGATGGAGGGAGATGCCACAGAACCGTAGACAGGCCACACAAACGTCTGGCTCCAACAACCATTTCTACTGGAGTGACGCTATGTTAACCCCACCAAGCCGTGTCTAGCCGAGGCCAGACAGGGCTGACGTCATACCAGACAATTTCAAACATCTTTCCCTTCGGCGTGATCCGCACCAAAAGGAAAGACCGTTAAGCCGAAATATAAATAAGGGCAGCCAATAATGTTACGTCTGGTAGCAACAATACACAACAGTGCGTCTGGTATGGACAATAAAATTAATAATATGCCACAATATGTAAACGTTGTTTCCAGTACTTCAGAAGGAATATTTGACCTAAATTTTAACGCTACAGGTTACAAACTTTATACCGCCCTTTCTTTGCTAGATGGAGTTGCTAATTGTAGTATATTAGACTATTCCGTTTACAATCAGAGGACAATTCTTTAAGAGCTACTTCTCACCGTTTCTTCGTTTCGCACCAAATATAACAGATGAGTGGTTCATATTTCTTTCTTGGAGATTGATTAAAGCCAGTCATAGGGAGAACTGATAAAGGCTAAGTAGAATATAATTTTAAATAAATGTGGAACCTTAGACAAGGAAAACACCATAGCGATATAGAGAAATGGACCTCATTTTGTACCCAAGTGTCCGTTTACAATTTTGATAAATAAATTTGTGGGCAAGATTTCCAATTTTGCTTAGTTATGAGAAGTTATACTACATTAATGGCAATGCTTCTTTATTTATGTTTAACCGTTGATACCCGTTTACTCATTATTAAACTTTTAATCGTTATCAATTTGGAAAATACACTAAATTTCAAACATGAAGTCTGACCATAATCTATTACTGTAATTATTATTCACCACTAATGCCTCAAAATTAAACGAAACAAAACCGAAGCTTATTTCCGAACGCAGTGTGCACTTTGTAATTAAAATTAACGCCACACAAGCAGAAACGTAAACAGCGTTTTTGCTGTTGAGGGAATGAAAATTTGCGCGACGAAATGAATTATCACCACTGTTATTTCATTAAACTAAATTGTAGATACTGTCATCTTATATATTTACATCATCCTGTAATGGTTTAATTATATAATCGGTTATTTACTTTTTGTTCTTAATTCTATGTTTTAAATTTGTGGACGAATAAAACCATTGTTGAGTATAAGTAACTTTAACAAATGAAAATGTGTCCATGCTTAAACTTTAATCAAATATCGTTATTTTCTATGTTAGATAATCACTGATAACGCACAAAATGGACTACCGCAAAACTACTCAACTATGGTCCAAATTTCTGAATTTTTTATTTGCAGCTTGCATAATTAAAGTAAGTTATTTTTCAACAGCCTTTTGTTTGTATTACTAGGAAGTATATGTTGTTGTTTTTAAAGTATATAGTCATAAAGAGTGTAAAGTAAGCATTTTTAAACATATTTATTAAATATTGCACCATTGTTACGTATGATAGCATTGGTCCATGTAGAAAACCCCATACTCATTCAATACTAAATAAATACATGACAGACTCGCATGGTAAATGGTAAACATGATAGCAACAGCTTTACATAATTGATCAAAATGTAGTTGACAAGCTCTGGATGTTACCGGTGGCTGCATTAGATTTATTTTGGTTTGAGGTGCTTTTGGTCCATAATTGTGCTCTAGGATCAGTTGCGTAGTTTTACGGTACCATAAATATAAACATATTATTTTAAAAGGTCCGTTTGTGTAGTGAAATTGGTATTCAACTGAAATTTGGGGGTATAACGTTCCTGTCCCACTTATAATGGGCTGCACGTCTCATTATTTATTTTAAAAAAATGTTACAAAGTAAATAGATAAGGTATCTTTATTAGTTTCAAATTATTGAAGTTATCATACAAGTATTTAGTGCATGGGTCATTGACCGTACATGTGTATTTGAGATACAAAGTATGATGGCAAAATAAACACCAGAAAAAGAAAAATAGATAAATTATCTTTGACTAACTGAACAAATTTGACCTAGCTTCACGCACTTTAGCTAAGAAATTTCCCATGTTTTGTCAGTTCCTCTGGTCAGCCAGTAGATCCCAACATGCCAATCTCCTTCTAGAAGGACTAAGTAAAGACATAGAAGCATATTTTTTCCTGGAAAGCTTAGCTGTTAACAAAACTTCGATAAGTTGGTTGGTTGCTAATGAAGTTCTTCTGTCAATGGAGACTAGCAGTCTCGCTTTCCAATACTTTGTCCTGTCTGCACTGCACCACAGCTACCTACTGTAGCTTTTCCTGCTTCATGGAGGCTTCTGTTACACAAGCTACAAGTTGGTGATGTGTAGACATTCAGGCGATGTGGTGCTTCGTCTGACGGTCAAGTTAACACCGTAAATTTTCTTGGAGTGTCAAGGATTGTATATTTATTTTCCATGATTTGTTTTCTGAAAGATTTTAGGAACTAATATCTGCATTTCTGGCGTAACGGGAGATAGAGATATGACGATCTCTTCGTTTTATAAATTTGCTGTATTTTTGGTACCTTTTTTCAAGTTGGTGTGAAATTTCATTGCCATATGTTTGTGCTGGATAAAGAAGTTTCTGAAGCATTCATGACGCATGAGTCGCGGTATATAGCTAACCTGCCGCGGAAGGCATATTATTAAAAGAAATAGGGCAATCACCATGTGTGCCCGAGCTGCTAGTGGTGAAGACCCTAGAAGACACTTCAAGCAATGGTAAAGAGGATTAACCACCTAGAAGAACTAGTACTGGACGATGACGAAGAGACCTGATCATCTTCACAGAAGTTGACCTACTCAACAAACGTACTTAAGCACGGACAGTTGATGCCAGGGTCTCTGAATATGGTACAAAGAAGGCCAAAGAAAATATTACTGCACCTCGCGTCTATGTCACATTATTTTCGTTGTAAGTAGCCTTGCAAAGTCATGGCCATTTCATTGGTTGCTTTAGGCCACGGTGCAAGGGTGCGCCAGTCCTTCTGCTATATAGTTAAACCAATAACCATAATAAATATTAAAAATGGTGTAGAAACGAAATATATGTTTACGCTCTCGATCGTATTGGCTGAAAGAGGTAGAGTGAGTGCTTTCAATTTGTCATGCAGACCTCGTATCGTGATTGGTAGCCCATACCTTATCGGCTAGTGCAGGACACGCCTTTGTAAGGGTTAAAAGCTAAGGGGAACACTTGATGATCGCCCAGGTTAGCGAAATGTAGAATGTGCAGTCTGAGAAGATTTTAAAATTAAAGCTTGAATGATATTCATTAAATACATAGCAAGACAGCACTGTATAACAAAAAATAAACAAGAGCTGTATTCTCACAGTGGTATCAATGCTTGTTGCTACATAGAAGCAAACATAACTAAATAATAAATAAAGCAGCATGTTTTCCCTCAAATTCAAGCTATAATTGGTTAGCATATTGCTGATCATAGGAATACAACAGCATTATACACAAAATTATAACCCAATTTTATTGCCATGTCATATTCGGTAACCTATTTACATATGCATATTTATCTCTAGTTTATAAACATGATCAGTCAATTATAACAAAAGAGCAATTCATTTAATAAACGAATATCATCTGCAGATGTTTTACGGGGAGTGTCCACTTTCTGATGAGTATGTAGACTATCTTTCCCAATTTCCTGGAATATTTTTATCCAGTAATGTACTATAAAACACTTTTATGCACTGCCGTTGCAATTGCTGTAACAGTGCGAGCAGCCCCCCACATATCCACGATACTCCATGAGTAATTTCGCTAGTATATGGAATACCTGGTTCTGAGACAATAAACGTGTTTTGGTTTAAAAAACGCCAGAAAAAGCAAAGGCATCGATCTCCCCTCTTTTCCCCCTTATTTCTGTGCTATCAAGGCATCACGTTCTGCGATAGGAAAGGTGAAGGACACGCTTCAAAATACCCCAGAAAACTATACAGAATCCGCCGAAGATTTCCTTTGGCGCTCTGTGTACCAAACCTCCATTCTCCGCACACACGAAACAGTCTTATTATAATTTTCGGTTGCTGCAGTGGTACCGTACATAACAGCCCCGTATGCAACAAAAAGAATCGCCACAAAATAAAAACTCTCCATATCTCAACTTTCCTTACCCAAACCCTTTGTGATCTTTCCTTGAACTTTTATTCCCATTTTCCCCGTCTCTCCCCAAAGTGAAAAGAGTGAAGAGTTAGCTACGGGTAGGGCTGGTTAATACCCCTTTTTGGACGTTTTCTTTGGCTGCTGCATAAAATTCTAAATTTAGTTGCATGTTGCTTTATGGAGGCAACGACTTTGAAACTTGTGTAACAGCACAATTTATAAACCGCAATCTAGTAACCAACTTGTAAAAGTAGTATAGGCAGGGGTTACTCTTGTTGTTCTGTGCAAGTCATAGAAAGAAGTTAGGTAACATTGTAGCTCGAAATAGTTATGCGTTGTATTGCACGTAAGGCTTTCAGTCAACTTGGAAGTTTGTTACTGACTTAAAACAGTAAATGCAGTACTTGCTTTTGTTATAGGAAAATTGGCAGAAGTGTTATCAAGGTCACTACATGAATATTTATTGCTCTTAAAACTTATCTTATTTGTAGGTGTGTTACCTTTAAGTTAATTATTTTATTACAAGTTCAGCAGTTTTACTGGCACCAATCAGTAATCGATGGATTTCCTTCAGTATCTTCTAAAAATTTCCTTTCTTTACCGTTTTTACTGTCAAACCAATTATTGAAGCTGTAGGTAGCAGGAAGGAAGAGAGACGAGAATAAGTAGGAGATAAAACGGAAGTGCTGAGTAAATTCCACAATGGGTTGGAATCTCTGGATCTCCACTTCTTTTCCTTGCTGTTGAAGTTCGAGAATCACTTTGCAGCAATCTTTTGATTCAAGTGTGGATCAGGCGGGAATTGTTTGAATGGCTACTCTCGAAACAGAGAGGATACTTATATTGAAATGTTTAGTTCTGAATAATGAGCTTTTAAGTGCTGCTTTGATAGTCAACATGTTATCATAAAAATTGGTTGTTTCTAGAGCAGCATAGCAAGAGAGCTAGAAAAGTGGCTGTTGCTTATTTCGAACCGTAAATTGAATGTTGAAGTAGCACTGCATTTATTATTAGAGTACACGAACTAATTCTGTCATTTTTATAGTAGCTCCGAACGCCTAAAGGATATGAGGTTTTTACTTCTCACGCTATGAGACCGAATTCGAATTCCGTTTTCTCTTGCTATCTGATTGAAGTTTTACATTCTCTACCACTTAGCAAATAGGTAGTAGGAATATGACAGTTATTTTCGAGTAATATAACTTCGCAGTTACTGTGCGTTAATGGTTTCATGTACTAATGCACGGTTACCAATAACGATTAAGTTATTTGTTTTCATAGTTATCACGTGGCCCGCGCATATTTTTCTACTAAACGGCATTGTTTATTCATGCCTACGCATTATACGCGATGTATAAACACTCGTTCACCTATAATCAAATGTGAATAACCATTTAATGCACGGCAGTGCTGCTGACCTGTCATTTGTGGCCTATGATCTACATTCGAAGCGATAAGCAACACGCTGTAATAAATATATATGTATTTGAAACTCCGTGCGAGGATGACTCAAGTTGTAAACGAATTGGGGCAACTAGTTCCCGATAAGCGATACCATTGCGGGCACATGCAGTGAATGTCATCCGTTAATGGTAACCAGTTACTGTATATTCGTTATTTTGGTAACTGTTATTGGGTAACTAGTTACTTTGTATTCGTTACTTTGGTAACCGTTATATTATTTTCTGTCCATCCCTACCCTATCCTAAACTCAACATCGAAAGTTCGCTGAAAATATACACGTTAAAGTCTACTGAACAATGCCAACAAAAAATTACCAAAACGTCCTTGCACACTCGACTTTCTTAATTGTGTGCCCAAACTACCACACTCCAATTACGCAGCCGCGGGTGATATACGATGTATAGGCACTTTACGAATGTGTAGATATTGGCTAGATAACTAAGTGCTGCTACTGAAAGTCCCACTTCTTTAATGAAAAGTTACGCCCTTTAATGGCTTACATCCCTTCCTACCTTTTCAGCCCTCAAGCAGAAGGAGAGCTTGGCGGGGTACAGTGAAAATGCCTTGTCATCGTAAGATGTAAAATTCCAGACGCATCTTCAAAGCTTATGGCTATATTTATAAATTTTTCAGAAAGAAATTGAAGAAAGAAAGGAAAAAAGGAAAAAAAATTACGTAATGGGGAGCAGTTTAAGGTGGCAAAAAATCTAAGAAAACAAGATTAGGAGAAAATGTTTCAAAATCTCATACTCCTAAATACATCTATGCATGTCCATTTAAACGTCGTGTTTGGTCATTAAATAGCAGGAACTACGAAATTAAAAGTGAACCTTGATTCTACTTAGAGTGTATGAGGGCTTTTTCCATGAAAATTTAAAGAATGCTGTTTGTTTTTCTATGAAGTTTTATCAATTTTGGTTTCAATATCTTAAAGGCAGTAAAACAGTAAATCATATAGACGATGTCGAGTACACTGGCAGTTGATTATAAGTTTTCGTTGGTGTTTTAGAGTTTTTCGAAATTTCTTCAAAGCTATTAAGCAGCTAATTTAGTCCCTATGCAAGCAGGAGTAATGTGCTTCCTGGTAAAGCAGCTAGTGTTTCAACAATTACTATACTTTAGAAATTCGGACATCAAGATTGTTTATGTTGAAAGTATTATGGCGTGCATAAAACGTGGCCCAAAATGGAACGGAGTTATTTATGCTGGTAATGAAAAAATCTAGCCCAATCCCCTTTCTAGCGTGACTATCTCTGCTTTTCGAGCATAATTCTAGCCACTGGATTGGTAGGTCATTTTATCTCCCCTAAAATACGGCCAAACTTCTGAACTTACAACTTAAACCCTATATTTTCATGCTGCACTACCGTTTTCCTATTTCCATTTAATAACGGCAGTGACTTAACCTTCGTCTCCATGTCGCTGATGAAAGCTCTTATATATGTAAATGTCGTAGCTCTCATTTACTTTGACCTCACATGAAAATAATTCTTCATCCCTTCCTCTAGAAGACCGAATTATTTATAATTGGGTTAACCTTTCTTATGTACCAATCGTAGTGAAACACTCTTTATACAGGTGGTATCCGAATCACCCCTTCATTCCACATATATTACGAACATCATTAATTGGTTAGTTTGTATGTCCCTCAATTGATTGCAGGCCAGTCACATAGAGAACTGATACCGGCAGGGTGGAGTCAAAAGTGCGTCACCTTACGGTGGAAACCTTATGGAGAGAGGAAAACTACTATGGTGATCTAGGAAAATGGGCCTCTTTTTATGCACGACAGTGTACAGTTCTGAAGGAAACCATTAAAAGGTAATAAGGTACAGTAATATAAGTCTATTGTATGTCAGAAAAGGGAACGTATCGCCCACTAAAGGTTGGTTGAGAAAACCCACAAGTAAATCGAATAGGGAATTACAGCAGATAGAAAAGGTTTTCAACTTGCAAGCTTATGCTTTTAAACAAAGCAATAAAGAGTGCAAACAGAGCAAAATTGCTTTCAGATAATAACATGTCTAATCACAGAGATGACTGCAGTGTATAGCAGACAATTGTTATCGCCTCTATAGATGATGCTATCCTTCAGTAGCTATTTTTCTGCAATCCATAGTATGTAAGCATTGCGTTCTGATATACAGGGTTATTCAAAAAGAAGGAACTGGCTTTACGTATTTATTTCTAATGAACGACAATAGATAGCGACACATACGACACGTCATTGAATAGGGGAAAGTTTAAAGTTTTAAGCCCCACCTATTAGTTCCATTCATGTCTACAGCGGCGCTGTGTTAGTTTGCGAGAAAATGGCGACGCCACAGGAAGAGTTTTTGTGTGCTGCATTATGCAAAGAGTGAATCTATTGCTTCATTGCAGCGTGCATTTCGTAATAAATTCAACAACGAACAGCCTCGTCATAAAAACATTTACAACTGATACAATAAATTCGTAGAAGATGGTTGCATATGCAAACGGAAAAGGCCTAGTCGTTCTCGCATAACAAATGGTGCTCATTTTGAGGACATAAAATAAAACTTAGAAATTTTCTCTATTCAGTGATGTATTGCATGTGTCGCCATGTATTGTTGTTCATTAGAAATAAATATGTAGATAAAGTCTGTTCCTTCTTTCCGAAAAACCCTGTAGTGATCCAAGAAACGGAAAATGCTAAAAATAAACATGTCTGAAATGAATGTATTCATCAACTGTCACTTTGTATTATTTTACGAGTACTTCTGCCCAGAATGGCTAGCGCCTGTTCCGATTGATTATAAATTATGGAATTCTATTTGACACGTTTCACATTCGATTGTCCTTCGACATTTTGTCACCTTTGTATGCACATTAACAAAACTTGTCACACCGCGTTAGCATCGTCGCCGAAATAAAATCATCCCTAAGTGAGGCATCATAAGGAGGTATAGGGATGTATATCTGTCGACCAATGAAATCAATAACGGACAAGGTAGAGCCGGAATATCAGAAAAGCTAACATGCACCTCTGAGAATAAAACAGTTCTATCTGCGTTCTCTCTTGTTTTACTGCATAGAACTCTGGAGTTTAGCTTCTAAAACAAAAAACATAAATATGAGGCGTAATACCAACTTAACAGACGAACAATTTAAATATTATAAAATGTTATAATGTTTATGATAATCACAATGTTACATGATTATTCATAAACAGGAAGAATAATACAGATAGCAATGGGAAGATACCGAATTTTTCGATACTCTATACCGATACTAATTTTTGAGCTCCGATATTCGATACTGGATACTCGATATCCACTTTATAAAAAACTTTAATGGTAATAGCTCATTTACTGAATTATGTTCTTATTATAGTTTTCTGTGAATAAACATATGAAACCATTATCTTGATAATGTAACGGGTTATTGTGTATATCCCTTATTGTTAATGAAGACTACTACTACTACTATTACTACTATTACTACTATTACTATTACTATTACTATTACCACTACTACTACTACTACTACTAATACTAATACTACAACTACTTTTTAATTGGTAGGGGAAAACATTTCTAAAGACATAACTCTTTGTGGCGAGTTGGATTTCTACCAACTAAAAAACCCCTACCATCTACTCATATCAATCTGAAACCTCTTAAATAAGCATACTTCAACATGATACCTGTCAATATTACACTCCATACATTCTATATTCTTTCTATTTTATCTCTAAAATTGATTATGCTAAATATTTAACTACATTCCATGAAATCCGATTCTTAATCATGATTGGAACTAAATTAGCCGTAGTGAGTACTATCCCTAATTTCTCATGTGCTTGTAACCTAAAATTATCCCATTTTGAACATCGAAAGGTGTTCTACAGAGTACTCCTTTAAACAGTAACGACACTGAGCCGAGCCTACTTTACCCGTTTTCTGTGCATAATTACTAAATCTACCATGTCTGGATAGTATTTGTGCCAAGAAATAATCAACTTGTCTATGTGTGCATTGAAGCAATAAATTTGTCTGGTATAATCTTCTTGATGCATTGTCACACACGTGGTTTCATCCCATCTTTGTTGCCATTCGGTAAATATTTATTTTCTAACTTCAGTCTTCTGTTGCTTACAATTCTCAAAAAATCTTCCATAAATAAGTTGTCTCTCTTTACTAGCAGGTCAATTGGCATGGCTCCTGCTATCACTTGCAGGGCTTTATAAGACACAGTTCTATAAGCGCATACAATTCTGAGAAGCAACTTCCGTTGTATTTTTATTAGTGTTTTATCATTCTTTTTTTCTCCTTAAGGCCAAATGCCATATTGGTGATGCATATAGTAATATAGAATAAACCGCTCGGCATATTATTTGCCTTTTCAAAGATCGGGGGCATCAATCTACACAATTTGGATGCATTTCTTTCTACTTTCTCAGTTATCGTTTTGATATATTCATTAAAGGTAACATTTTAATCAATCATAATACCTAGACAACTTATTGCCTTAATTGGAGTTATTTTTATATGTTTCATCCGGAAATAGATGCCACATCTTCTCGGTCCTTTCATTATGTTTTCTGTGGTGCCAGCTTTAATTTATTGAACTCTATCCACCTATCGATACGTCTTAGGGATTCATTTGCCTTATAGATAAGTTCATTTTCATCTTCATCTTCTGCGCTTTCCATTCAATTTTAACTCCAAAACTTCATGATACCATATATTTCATAGGATCGGCCCAAGAATAGATCCTTGGGGTACTTGAGCTGTAACCTCCATTTTTGTCTTACCAATTACTATTTTTATATCTTCAAAATAAGAGATGAGGGTCTGTATTAGGTATAGAAATATTTCTTCTTTGAAGTTCTTTAATGATTAAGCTCCATGTTGCAGTGCTAAAAGCATTTATAACATCAAGCGTAATTAATACAATCCATTTTGTTATTTCTTTCCTAATGTTCATTACTGCTTCTATAGCCTGAATCGTAGATTTACCTTTCCTGAAACCAAACTGGTGGCTACTCAGTCCTTCACTTAAGGCTAATTCTGTCTTTAAACTTATTCTTATTAAACCTTCATAACATTTACTAATCGTATTCAAAGACGTAATGGTCTGTATGCAGATGGTACTGCTAGTACTTTGCTTCCCTTTTATGTAACTATATTGTATGCTGAAAACTTTTAAAGGATTTTCTATCCACTTTATGCAAATTAGTCGTACGGTATACGTGTAAGCTACGCTCATGACCAGGGTTTGACTTGGGTAAACACAAACTAACAGATGAAAGGAAAGAACAAGTACTTTCATGAGCTGTATTATCTCGCCTATTATGTTATGATTTGTTTCTAGCTGGATTCACAGAATTTGATCACCGAAGTATGTAAATTTAATGGTTGAGAGCGAGTCGCTAAGTCAGGCTATTCAGAAACGTAATTTAGTGCGTCAGCTAAATCAGCTTCATTCACAACTCAGTTAATGCTCATGTTACACGAGTACCTCTACTTATTCCCCCAATGTTTTGCGCGTTTTCATTGGACACAAGAACCTATGGAACGTTGCATTGATTCACCCACATGAAACACAGTCAAGGTCTATCAAGGGCTACAGTTCAGAAACTCTTTGGGGAGACGTGCGAGGAAATATATTAAATCTCGACTCCTTTCATTCCTTATCTAGTATAAAGTTAAGCATAACAACTTTTAATAATGCAAAACATAAAAACTTAAAAGTGTCGAAGGCTTGCTTCAAAGTATTAGATATACTTAGATACCACCAGTATCGAGGTTCCATCCATAAACACAGATAAGACAAAGAGGAGAGAGATAATTGAATTAGGAAAAAAATATCAGATTATAAGGGTTATGAATTTCACATGTGCCCATAAATTTTTAATGTTATGTTTCATTTGAGTGTAAGCAAAGCTCCTCTTGATGTAGCGTCTACTCATTAACAGAAGTTGGCAGTTAATTATCGCATTAGGAGGAGAACGTAGCACCCATTACCTGACCCATTATCTACTGATAGAGAGGTAACTTGTTAGACAAGGATAGGTTGAAATAATTATTAAAGAAGTCGCAGGTCGCATGGAATATGCAGAAATAGAACATAGTATAACATTTTATAAATCTTCTGGTGTGAACCAATAGAAAGAAGAAGTGTTTCTACTTCAACAGATTACCTTCCTCTTTGTAGTACTTGCACCCCCAAGGACTTGCAAGCCAATGCCTTGTCAGTAGCCTGTCGAGAAGCAAGCAAACTTTTGGATCATCCAGAATGTGTGATCAGCCCAAATCCTGCTATGGCGGTAAAGAAGGTAATGAAATGTAATGATGAAAGGGATGACAGAAAAAGATCAAATTATTCAACCTAGCATTTACCTAGCGACCGAAAGCAACCGCCAAAAAACCTTCGGACGGTTGTTCGGCCCGGGGGTTTGAACTCAGTACCCTACGAATGCGAATAGCACACTTTACCGCGGAGCCACCAAGCTCAATAGATAAATGCTTAAAATTTTGAAATATAGGATGAAACAATAATGTTGTAGACTTAGGTTACGTGTGAAGACAGTCACGTGTCGCTTTAAAGGAGAATTAATGTAAGGGAGAAAGTGCTTCTGTGCTAGTTTCTCGTTGCTAGAAGGTTCAGCTAACGCTGTCATGAATTGCAGACCGTTACTTTATACAACTCTCGCGAAAGTAAATTTATATCGAATACACATTTTGAATACACGCAAAGGATTACGGGAAATACTTCAAGTTTTCGATGAAGTGATTACAACTCCCATGTGTAAAGGAAGGATGTCTTGGCTTCCAACTAAGTAACCTAAAGCTCATTAAAATTTTATGCGCAGAGAGAAAAGTAGGGGTAACGCGGGCTGCGTTCTAGTTAAGAGAATAGAAAGTAGTAGTGGGGGAAGACCCTAAGTGGAATTTAAGTGGAGATAAAGAATGCTAAATGTTTAATAGAAAATTAATGTATTTATAATAACCTGGGAGTTATTTTTGGGTCCCCGATACCATTCACCGAGATACAGCGGAGAAGAACAAAACTACAAACACAAGTATCCAGCCGCCTCCGTTCTTCAGCATCCAGCCTACAGTCAGTGCATTTCCCGCTACATTTGATAAATTAGCCTATTACAGATATACTCGCTAATTACCAGACATTGAATAACATAGGAGGTCCTCTTCATTCCGAATGATTTGTATAATTTTGTGTAACTGGTAAGCCCTAAGTTATAAATAAGAACTTAGGGTATATAAAAGATGTAGATCTGGATAATCCATTTCCGATATTGATTTGAATTTCCCAATACTTTCATATATGTTTGCAGTGCTAAGTCATATTTTGCTTCTCATGATGTGCAAAGAGCGGAATTACAGAAGCTATTTCAGAAATGTTTGCTTCATTTTTACTTTTTATATGGGATGATATAGGAACAATAATATGCCACTGAAAATATGCATTTTGAGGACCCCTGAACAAGAAGTATTTTTAAAAAGGTAGAGGTGTATGAGAGTAAAAGAGGGTTGAATTAAAAGCACAGCATCACTCAAAACTATTGCCAAGCGCGTTTTAAAGATTTGAGCATCTCTTCAGGTTTCCCTGCCGTCTTGTACCTGAAACGATATGTGTATTCTGCAATCATCTGGATAGAATAAAAAGTTTCTGTAACGATACTTAGTAGTAGAGAGATACAAATAAGCGGTGGTGGGTAGTTATGTTAATGTAACACAAGATCTGTTGAAATGCAAAGTGACTTTCTCGTGTCATGCAGAAAGTAGAATTCAAAGTTAACATATAGCGACCCGTTTTTTAAAAATTTTACTATCGTTTGTCTCCTGTATCCTAATAAAATATTATAGACATAGTGGTAAATATAAAGGTTAAAATATAGAGTAATAAATAATTAGTTTGAATATTGAAGAAACAATATAATTATATTACAGGATATAAATAATTCAATTTATTAATAAGTAAGGATACAACGAAGTATTTGTGAACTTTAAGGTGAAAACAGGGATGCCCAACCTCATCGAGACAGAGTGATGAGTGTTTCGTTTCCACTCGTGCTGCCAAGGACCGAAACTTGATTGCTTTAGCTTGTTATCTCTTCAAATATAGTGGGTGGGGGTGAACTATGGACTTTGAATCTTAGCTCTTAACAGAACAGATTGGGCTTCCTTAGTGAAAGTGAGGAGTATGTATTACCAAACTTAGAAATGTAGTAAATGGGAGAATTGAAAAAATAGTTAGGTTATTTAAAAGAAATTAGTGTGAAATAAAAGATACCTAAATGCACACTTAGGTTAAAAGGGATGCTGGTTACCAGTATCTAACAGTGCTGGATACCAGTAGTTAAAAGTTCATATTAGGGTAGAGTTAAAGGGGAGTAGAGGCCAACTAAACCAGTTGGAAGTACTGCTGGTTCCAGTAGCAAAAGCAGTAGTGGGGAATATTCTTAAAATTATCTTAATGTACATATTATTTTATTTTATATTATTTATTTCGTTTTAGTAAGTAGGTTAGGAATATATCAGTACAATTGGAATGGAAACAAATGATGTAATAAGTATTGATTAATAGATAGATTGGAATATACTTACCGGTTTATCGAGTCGATACCGGGATGATATATTACAGATTTACTTTAATTTAATTTAATTTTTTTATATCCCCCTTGTACAACAAAATGTGTGACGAAACTATTTCTGCAAACATTTATCTCGATAGACACAACTTGAAACAAATAGAAAAATAAAATGTTTTAGAATAGTTTGTAAAAGAGATACAAATGATAATGGGTTGAGAAAGTCATGTGAATTTTATATCAGAATTTTTCCCTTGGGTGTACTCGCTCAGATTTTGTTTAGTTCTTTTGGAATCCAAGATGCTTAAGCTTTTAAGTTAGTGAATATATGAGAAGAGATCCTTCCGCAGATCACAATGCTTCATTCTATTTAGGTGGTATTTCTAATAGGTCGCAATGGTAATTATCGCTTTGAAGTAGTATAGCAAGGAGTAAATAACATGGTATACAGCTTAGAAAGTAATTACTTTTTATGATTTGTCCTTACGACTTTACCCATACTTGCTAAAAAATATTGTATTCAAATCAAAAATGGAATATGGCAATTTAACCAGAAATAGGCGCTTTTTAGGTACCTGAACCCATTAGGTGTTTTTTAGGAAAAGGTCTTCTTGTGTGCAGTATAATTAAAAACGAAAGCTCCACTTAAATTTCATATTTGAGTCGCACAGTTTTTAACCATGCCAAAGAAAATCGCATCCAAAAGTATTCTTTACATTGAAAAAGTGTAGCCATTTTTAATTTTCTCAAAAAGCCTAACGGATTTGATTAAAATACCATAAGATATTTGCTGATTGATAAAACATTTATCTCGAATTTTCTCCGAATAACCTGATCTGAATGAATGTTTCTTTTGTTTTTGTAATTCTGTATAACTCGTTAACTATAAGCGAAAACTTTACTGTAGGAAAAATGCAGATCTTGAAAACACAGTTGATATCAAATCACTTTTCTGAGGCATTATTTGCATTCGAAATATTCGTTGCTACATTTTTTTCTCAATTTGAATTGCCATGCAGTGTCTATAATAGTATATTACGCAACAAGACTATAATGACAGTAATTAAGACACGGGTATGTTTATGAAACGAGCGTTAGCAAATTTCATAATTTACATATGAGGGTCTTAATTACTGTAATTATGGTAAACTTGCATACGACTGTTTTCGGACTACCACATAATAATTTCAAAACTTTGATTTTTTACAAGAAGTTCTTATCCCGTTAATGGTGTGTAATTAAATGCTAATCGGATGGCAGCACTGATGGCAGGGCCTTGAGGGTGTTTGCGAGTAGAGGAACAGATGGAAGTATTGATGAGTCCCATTTATTGAAGTTTCGCAGGTAACGTGAAAGCCACACACATCGAAGCAAAGGAAATGAACTCAAGTTTATTATATAATAATTACAATGAACAGAATTGTATATTTAATACACATTTCATTGCTTATATGGGGAATGGATCCCAGTGGATTGCTGCTTTGAAGGTGTTAGAAGATATGGATGACAGGGGAGCTGCGCGCGCCGCCGAGTATGCATATGATAGTGTGGTCGACCAAAAAGCAATTTGTGCACTTATTTCCCCTCCCCACATGGATTCATTAGTATTAAACATTGACTTACGGTATGTAAACAGTTCTACTTTCGTGTCATGCATGAAAACATTGAGATTACGAATCTCGTAGCTTAAAGAGGCGCTTACTGAATGTGCTGTTATGAATTAATAAGGTGGTAGAAATTACAATTTTTCCTTAATAAAGATTTCACCTCAATTAAAGTAATAAACTTCTGTTTGCATTAACTTCATTCAGGCGTTCCTGAGCTGGAGGAGCGAAGTGAGCAAAATGTAATTTAATTAGTTTCGATTTCGTTTTGCTTTATGGAGAGACTTTTCCATTTTCTGATGGAAAAACATGTTTACATCCACGTAGTTATTTCGTAGGCACTGACATAATTGAATGGAAGGGTTCTATACCGCCAGTACTAAATTTAAGTTGTTGATTCATTATCTTAGTAACTGTGTAATGTTTCATAATATACAGGTATTATTCAAATTTTGAATTCATTGAAGGACTTGTGAAGAAATAACAACTGCAAAGCATTACAGGACTTTTTACAATACGTAAGTTTTAATACTACATGTATTTAGGTTTTTAAATGATGGTTTTGTAACCTGCACATTGAAATAAAGTCGATGGCTTCATCAACATGCAGCAACAAGAGTTATAAACCAGACTATGATGTAGTTCTAGGCATCATCTCTCTGACGTCTCGCCAGATGTCGACCCAGGGGACTACGATGACTTAAACTCCTACCTAACCATATCTCTGAAGAGGAAAAATGAAACAAGGCTTATAGCATTGTTGTAGTAGCGCACTCGCTTGGTGGGCCGAGTGTTTCCGGGAAATCGCTTAAAGTTGTCTAAGAGAAGAATAAAAAGAAAGAACAGACAGGCAGACAGACAGACAGACAGACAGTTCAGATCACACATCTTAGCTAACTTAGGCTCACCCTTTACACTTTGGAAATATTGGCGAATTCCACTTGGATATTCCGACCGAAGTCATCGCCTCTCCTGCTTCTGGAGAATCGCAGCTGATTAGCACTCTCCTGTGGCTGGCTATCAATTGCTGCTTATCCTCTCCAACTGTCGCGTCTATTCCCACTGCGCATGCGTACACAGTAAAAGAAGCTTCCCGAAGCTATCGCTTCCCTCAAACAATATTAAATATTTTCCCAGCCCCACAACAACGGATGCAAACAATACATTAGTTGAATAATAAATATAAATATGACAATATCAAGAGACACTAATTTTCAAGAAGTTATATCATATTTCCAACATGCCCTTAGATTATTGCCATATAATTTATAGTTTGTGAGGAAATATCGTGTAAAAAATAAATCTGTATGAAAATGCTACGTGTGATAGTACATTCAAAACTATAATTGAAATACTTGAAGTAATTTATTTTAATTACTATAAAATAATCCCCCGAATTAAATCAGGTCACTAATAGTTTTGTTATGGGTTTGGTATACCTTGAGGCTCACAACAATTATTAAGGACATACTATGATTTTCAGCTTGGAAACATATGCAAGTGATTTCTGTCACCAATTAGACGTAACACGATACCTTGAACTCTTAAGACTTTTTTTGTAATTATTGTTAATTATTGTCTTGTTTTTTATGACGAAAAATATAGTTTTACAGATAAGAATCTACATTACAGTAAACTCGTGCAAAATTAAATTTAACATCACTTAGGTTTTCATAATTTAATTTTTTATTAAAATATGAACAGCTAAATCTACATATACATTATAATGTAGTATCAAAAGTGAGATTAATTTACGGTTTCAACTTTATGAAATGAAAAAGCAACATAAAGAAAGGGATGAATCACGTGTAACCAGGCATGTTCCTGCGAAACTGAGAATGCTCGCTTTTATTTAAAGAGATTGGTATATAGATCTAATAATTACATGCGTAAAATAAAAGGAATTTTTACTTAGAAGTGCACTTCCGTAACTGAACTAAATTCATAGAATTTTGTGTTCAGCTCTCTTTGGTGTTCAAAACTTTTTTGTGTCTTAAACTAATGTCCATTTCTGCTTCCTTTTTGATGCACCTTAAAGGCCCTAGGAGTATTAAGAAAACAAATGTAACTTGAAACGCTTACAGCTCAAAAAGTTTATATTCGTTTTTAAGCAAATGCATCTAATTGTATTTAGCAATAGTGTCATAATTTTATGAAATAAGTAGTTTTTACTTTATCTACTGCGTATTAAGTAGTATTCGATACCAATATTTCACCGGAAATGCATGTTTTGAGCCCCCCGAATAAATAAATTAGAAAAAAGTCCGGGCGCACGTGCGCGTGTGTCTGTAAACAGCATAACTCAAAAATGAAAAGCCGGATAAGCACCAAACTTGGTATTTAGGTTCAGTATCTTTCAAGGATGCGACACGAAGATTTTCAAGAAAATCCCCCACAACTCAGACTATCCTTTGCATTGAAGATTTTTCGAAATTTTTGATTTTCACCAAAAAATGGCTAACGATTTTGATTAAAATATTATATATTTAAAACATTTTCATGACAAATGAAATGTATATCTCGAATTTTCTGTCCCCAAAAGTCCTCTTCATTCTGAACGGCTTTTTCAGGTAAACTGTAAGAGGTGGACAAAATTTTTCTACACAAAAATGTAGAGCTCGTTAAAACATACAGTTTGTCATATACTTTTTTGTGGAGTGAACTGTTTCTAAGATATTCCTTGTTATTTGTTTGAATTTTCCAATACTTATAATTTTTCTCAAATGGGAATTGGTTATTTGCTTTTTTATGTCCTGGAGATGCAAAGAGAGTGGAATGCTTCACATAGCAACCAGCTCTTAAAATATTTGACTGTCACTTAAAGCCTACCATATTCCTCTTCCACCTACAAAAAAATTAGCAATAAGATTGCTAACATGAAGAGGTGGATAGTAAGCGTTTATAAAAATAGTTTGTACAAGAAAGTCATGTGAGTGTAACATAGCAGATTTTTGCTAATCATATTTGTAAGTGTGATAACATCTTAAAATTTTGACTACAAAAATTATTGGTCTAAAACTTTAAAACGCTATTACTTCTAAAAAGAGTAAACAATCCAAGGAATAAAATACACATTTTTAGCAGCAAAACAAGAGTTGGAAAAACATTTAAGCTTTTGAGAAAAACATACAAAATGAGTTGCAGCGAAAGTCAGTTGTTGTAAAGATGAGATAAAAATAACAATGTTACCAAAAGCAGCAATAAATAAATGACAGTTTGGAGATTAGGAACAACCACTGAATTTAAATGCAGAGAGCACGCGCGAACGCAGGAAGCGTCGGAAAATCGTCCCTCTCGGCATGCCACCGGACTTTTAAGTCGCTTATATTGACTCAATGCCAAAAGGAACCTATTAATGTGTGAAATGTGTCTGCGTAGCCGGAATAAGGATTCTACTGTAGAAAATAAAATTATTGGCCAACATGTAACACACGCTATGAATTCTATAACCGTGAAGTTTCCCATGCTTTTTCGTAACGTTAGCGCCCGAGTTAGCTTTGTAACATTAGTCTTTTTTCGGCTTAGACACGAAACAGATTTTCCGAGATAATTTAAGCGATAAATGACCACTTACCAAATACAGCATAAATTATTGCTGTAGCAAACCTTCGTTTGCGTAGTAACTAATCTGAGAAAAACATGTATGATTGTTCCATGCGGAACTTAAAATAGCTCCACTATAACATGAATAAATACATAGAATCTGGAGAAAAGAGTCTGATGTTACATTTGCATAAACTACTCTACCCACTATTCCTTATTTTTATATACTTATTGCAAACTATTCCTACGAAAGTTACTTTTATAACTACTTTATATTAATAAAAAAAACATTCATTTTATTACACATTTCCTTGTAGGTACAGCAAGGGATATAGAGCAGAATCTATAGTCATATATCTATATGTTCGCTTTGAAATTCCATAATATTTCCATGACATCGCGAGAAATAACTGAATAGCAGCACCACTTTAAAAATAACAAAATTTCAAACAAACAACTGACATCTCATATATGGCTGATATTTTAAAGAGGTGAGGATTTTTTATGTTGCAAGTTTTGTTTATGTATTATGGTTATATGAAATTATATAAAATGTATTCGGAATGAAGAAGATTAATAGGTAATTTCCAAAAAATTCAATATATGCATGTTAATATCTTGATGACATGTTAATCAAAATCTTTAAGAGCTATTTTTGAGAAAATCACAACTTTTTCCATAAAGCGTCATTAGGGTTGAGAGGCGTTTTTGAACATATTTGTGTTGCATGTTTGGAAGATGATAAACCCGAGCGCTACAACCGATGAAGTGTCTTGACCAGTGAACCCGACTACCTGTCTTACATGCACGAACGCAGTCAGAGATAAACGATTATCCAACCGATGCGGGGAGGTAATGTGACCAGCATCGCGCATCCCTTAGCCAGAATGTTGGTCTCCGTGGCCCGGATCGCTCTCTATCGCACCTCCTATTTTCCACACGATGCTGAATGGTCACCGGTCCTATATGGGGACTTGATCCCATCCGTGGGGTTGGGGATTTGAGTTTGGTATTTATTCGGCATTTTATTTTTGAGTTTTCTGCTCCCACCCAGACCCGCACACTAGGGCCTTTGTCTAAAAATACTTTTTAAAGGTTCAAGGTACCTCAAAACACGCATTTCCGGTGGAAGTTCGAAACGGAATTTTTGGGTGAAATATAATATTTCCTCTACTTACTGTAGTATACAGTAGAGAAGGTAGAATACAGGAAAACTCGCCGATAGAACAGTTTTCTTCTCACCCGGCGGTGTGTAACTGTTAGCAGATGGCCTGAAGGAGAAGTAAAGTAGGGTAGGGAAGGAGGGGACGGGCATCTTGTAAAAATATCTCTATAGCTATTCCTTTCCGCTGGGAATCCTATATTGCTTCTGTTATGTATGCTTGTGCCCGTTTCATATGAGACCCTCTGAATATCGGAATTCTCAACGTTTCGAATTCTGGATTACGCAAGAGGGAGGAAGTCTGTATATCGATAAACTTTACTATCCAGAAATTTCTCCCTCAATAGCTTTCATAATACTTCGCTAAAAAGAACCTTTATATGAGTGAAACTCGTAGCTATCTGTATAGACAAAAGGCAAGCGTTCAAAGCTTTTGGTGGGTAAACACGTGGTTCTTTCTCCAGAAAATTGTCACCTTAAGATATTTAGAAAAACAAACAAATTCTGATTACTTTCTCCACTATTTATACTAAGTAGGGGAAGTATTGCACTCCACCCAAAAATCGAAACCAAGATTTCACTGTTAATGCATGCTTTGAGGACCCTGAATCCAAATAAAGCGTTTTTGGAAACAATGTCCGTGTGTGTATCTGTGAACAGCATAACTCGAAAGCGAAAGGTCTGATAAGTACCAAACTTGATATAAACATTTTCAAGAAAACCCCCACACCAGACTATCCTTTATATGGAAAATATTACGAAAATTTTGATTTTATCAAAAATAGCTATAACGATTTTAATTAAAATATCACATGTTTAAAATATTTTCATGGCAAATGAAATGCATATCTTGAATTTTTTTGGGAATGTCCCCGAAAGTCCTCTTCATTCTGAATGACTTTTGCATAA
This sequence comes from Deroplatys truncata, assembly GCA_030765065.1. Classification (NCBI taxonomy): domain Eukaryota; kingdom Metazoa; phylum Arthropoda; class Insecta; order Mantodea; family Mantidae; genus Deroplatys; species Deroplatys truncata. The sequence continues at coordinate 103,491,214 of CM060985.1, forward strand.
CTGGTAAACCATAAGAGACACACAAAATTTTACTTCACAAAAATAGTACATCTGGTTAAAACACACAATTTATGTCGCATACATTTTTTGTGGTGTGAACCATTTCCGAGAAATTGCTTGTTATTTGTTTTCCTTGTTATTTTCCAATACTTATACTTCGCCCTGGACATGCAAAGAGAATGGAACATAGCAACCAGTTCTTAAAATATATGACTATCGCTTAAAGCATACCATATTCCCCTTACACGTACAAGAAAATTAGCAATATGATAGTTTCTACAAATGTTTATGTCGATTAACATGAAGTAGATGAAGTATAAGCGTTTGTAAAAATAGTTTGTACAAGAGTACGGAAAGTCATGCGAGTGCAACACATCAGATTTTTTTCTAAATGCATTACAGAAAATGATATGCGCTGAAAAAAAAATTCTATGTATTCCATTCACATGATTTTCGCTACTCTTCTAAAACTATTCTTACAAAGGCTTTATACTTACATCTACTTGTTAAAAGAACAAACTTTGATTATTCATATACAGAGTTCAATGTATGTATAGGAGGCTAAAGGATAGTCAGACTATTAAAACGCTTCTCGCTGTGTGATGGATTTGAAATTCCATGCTGTTTGAATGACCCGAGAAAAAACGAACAGCGACTTCCCACTTGAAAAAAATAAATGTATTTGAAAATTCAAACTAATAACATAGAATATCTCGTAAATAGTTAACACCTCAAAAAGTGTGCTTTAACGAGATATACATTTTTACTTTCTCTACTACGTATAGTAATCCACTCAAAAATTCGGTACCGAGATTTCACCGAAAAGACGTGTTTCGAGATCCCTTAGATCCAAATAAAGCATTTTTTTTGGAAACATGACCGCGCGCGCGCGTGTGTGTGTTTGTGTGTGTGTGTGTGCGTGCCTGTAAACAGCATAACTCAAAATAAAAATTGAGATAAATACCACAACTGCCATTTAAGTTCAGTATCTTTCAAGGATGCGACACGAAGATTTTTAAAAAATCCCCCACCCCAACTATTCTTTACATGGAAAATTTTTCGAAAATGTTGATTTTCTAAAAAATGCCTCTAAGAATTTTTATTAAACTACCATACATTGAATATATTTAGAAGACAAAATGTATATCTTGAACTTTCTTGAAATAGCCTTTGAAGTCCTTTTCATTCGAAAGGAATTTCATGTAATCTTGTATAAGTGGTAAATGCTGATTACATGTGACGTAACCAAACTGTTATGGCTTCCATAATACTTCAGCGACTCACTATGATCTTACTCGACGGCGCTTTTACACGTTTAAAACAGCAGTCCACTGGGATCCATTCACTGGCAAACAATGAAATATGTGTATTTAAAATAAAATGCAATTTGATCATTGTAATTCTTATACTGTAATAAACTGAGTTCATTTCCTTTTCTTCACTATGTGTTGCTTTTACGTTACCTGCAGGAAACGATAAATACAGCGTGAACTCAACATTGCTGCCATCTGTTGCCCTACTCGCAAACACATTCAAGGTCCTGTCATCAGTGCTGCCATCCGATCAGCATTTAATTACACGTAATTAACAAGGTGTGGTCGACCAAACTCGCTACCGCTTGTTTCATAAACATACTCGCCGCGTCTTAATTACTATCATTATAGTAAATAGTTTAGATACACTTAAGATGCGTTTATAGTTCTATATTATTATAGATGTATTTTAGGAATACAGAGATTCTTGTGAAACAAAATATACATAAGCTGGAGGTGTTACAATGAAACCGCATGGCAGACGTGACAAAACCTATGCAGCTGAGCTCTATCCGTCACGAGGGTGGAGATATCGTCTGCTGTTGACAGCTTATTGTATGTACCATTCACAGTTTCCACAAATGCCGTCTGGGTCAGCTTGCCACGTACACAACTTCTCTTTGCAACGGTTATTCTTCGCTCAGCGAGACAAACACAATGTAATCCGCCACCTATAACATCAGATTAGTGTTAAACGATGTGACTGAAAATTTGTGATTTACTACAAGCTGTGATTTTTACAGGTTATACCTTTCCTTTACTATTCGAAGATTTAGACAGGATGCTATGAATGCGCTATCTTGCCTACTTTAAGAACATTGGCTTGCTATTTTCTCCAACCTATGTTTTAACTTTCTCTACCACGTATACTGACAGGCATAAAATGTGGCTGGTAATGGAACGCAACTGTTTGTCGGTACTGACAAATATCGCCTCACCCCTTTGTCAGCGTGACCACCTCTGTCCCTGGTGTATAACCCTAGCCACTGAATTGGTAGCTACTTTACTTAATCGGTTTACCCTCCTCGTATGTAGACTTACACCCATGCCTAGGTTCAGAGGCCTATCGAGGAGCAGACGAACATTGAATCACAGAATGAAGAACCCGGAACGGTGAACTGGCCCTAAGACATTATGAAAGTGAGGATGATGACGTGAAATGAAGGTGAAATGGATGAAAGGAAATGTGATTATGGTGCAATTGGGGGAATAAATGGCGGGGGAAACCGGAGAACCCGAAGAAAACCCCCCAGATGCCGCTTATTCCAAAAAAATCCCACATGTGGGCCTCTGGGATCGAATTCGAGTCACCTTGGTGGAAGGCTTCCGGTCTAGCCACGGCGCCGCCCGGGTACTTTACCTCCTGAAAATATGACTAAGTGTCGAAGGGTAACATTACAAACAATGCCCATATTCTCACTAGCAGAGTACCGTTAAAACAATGCTTCGTTGAATTTTGGTGCAAAAATAAAGTATAATATAATAAAAACATGCCCAGTAATGACCTAATAGTGGTTGAAACTATGAAGCTCGGGGCTTAAAGTACTTACAACATTGTAGGTCGCCATTGGGGTATGTAATCCCAATACAATTTAAGATATCCTTGTGGTTTACCGAGAAAAATGCGAATCACTTGGGGAATTTAATGTCGTACCGGCAAGTTGCTCAGCGGTTAAAGCAACCGGACGGAGACTGGGAGAACCGTGGTTCAAATCCCGACTATGCACTGAATTTTTCAATCGTCTGATTCTACCTTTCCATGCCCAGTAATATCACTCTCGTATAAATGCCGTAGCTGTGATCCAATTTAACCACATACAAATCATTCTGCACCTCTTCCTCTAGAAAGCCGAATGATATATTGGTTAAGCCTTTCTTTGTGTACAAATCGTAGTGAAACTCTTTCATTTAGGCGGTATCTGAAACGCTCTTTCGTTTCGCATCGTTCATTGGTTCCCTTTTTGTGCATGAACTGTTTTCTAGTCCAGTCACATAGAGGAACGAGTGGAGTTAGAGATTGGTTACCTCAAGATGGAAACTTTACAAAGGGAAACTCTTATTTCAACATAAAGGAATAGAGCACTTATTATTCAGGTCAATGTACGTAGTAAGTACAGGAAGTATTGTACTCCACCCAAAGATTCGATATAGATATTTCATCGGAATACATGTTTTGAGATCTCCCGAATAAAAAAAAGCGTTATATCAAAAGCTCAATGTGTGTATGTTTGAAAACCGTATTTTAAAAACGAAACGTGGGATAAATGCCTTTAAGTTGAGCATCTTCCAAAGATGCGACGCGAAGATTTTAAAGAAAATCCCCTAACCTCAAAGTACATAGATACTCTTTACATGGGAGTTTAAAAAACGGGTGATGATTTTTATTTTAATATGTAGCGGTTCCCCGTGGTAGGATCCCACTAGGTTGATGATTGATACTGTATTACGTACCTGTAGGTCGTCTTGATGTCCGTACTTTCGTAATGTATCACGACGTACTCGTAGTCTGGAATCTGATGATCCTTTATCTGTATTCTTGTGTGTGTTTTAGTATGTGTAGTTAAAATTCTCTAATTGTACCACGGCTGCTGTATTTTGTCGGAGAGCTAATATCTTGTCAGGGTTACGTGTGGAGAATGTTAAAATATTTTGCACACGTATTCTGTTAACTATTTCACTTATATTTTAGGTAAAAACACATGTAAATATTCAAAATTCACTATCACCGTTGTCATGTTAAAATACATATAACTTGCAGGCTTTAACTATGTAGTTTTATCGTCTATTTAGAGACAAGCTTATACACTACCTTCCTGCTCGAAGTCTGACAAGCTTCTGTTAGCGTTCCCTTCAACCGTTTTCTTAGCGTACGTATTTGAATTATAGGCATTAATCAATGTACCTGATTGGTGCTTCTATCCAGTAACACCCAATAAGTTTGTTATATATATATATATATCTGTTTACAAACTTCCATTGCCTTAATTATGAATACAAGGTGCGTTACATGCCTGCGTAGATACTACCTGCATTTCTCGTAATTTTATATTATATATAGCTAACAATGGCCTTTCCCGCTCATATTATATTATATATGTTATAAGTTATATACTTGTTCTCTACCATATGTTCATTATGAATGTGTTTTTTAACATCCTCTTAATTATTATACGTACAATATTAGCAAAGAAAATACATAACACGTAAAACTTAGAACAAAAATATTAAATAAAGAAATTATTAATGTGTTGACGCTGAGAAGCTGTGAATTAAATATATTAGTACATTAATGAGTTATTGTATTAGTTTGTTCGTGGTGAGTACTGTAGGTTGCTTCAGATACAAGCTGAAGATATTTTGCTAACAAATAAAATCTATACTTTGAATTACTTATCTGGGAATATCCGGTTATCCTCTTCATTAGAATTTTTTTGTATAAAGTACGAGGTTTGCGAATGTACGGTCATGCATTTCACGCACGCACGAACACACGCACATGCACGCGCCCACAACATTTTCTAAAAATGCTTCTTTTGGGTTCAGTGGCCACAACACATTTTCAGTGAAATCTCGACATCGAATTTTTGAGTGGAATACAATGCTTCCGCTACTCGCCATACTTAGTAGAGAAAGTAAAAATATATTGTATATAAAATAGCTTATCGGTGATCGACTTCTAAGGAGAGACTATGAAAGCTTGCGATATGGAATATGCGAGGGCGTGTAGGTAGAGATTAATGAATATTCAAGTAAATACCTAAATGAAAAAGTCTAAGCAAACAGTGGGGGAATAAACGTACAAGAAGTGAATATGCATTGTAAATTAAGGAGCAGTAAAAAGGCACACAACTACGCTATATAAAACCAACCGCAGCTTGAAACACATTTGCATATTGTTTGTGCAAGGCCTTATAAAATATCTGTCATCCCTGTAGTGGGCTATGAGCTCCAGCAACTAAAAATAAGATGAGAGCTGCGGCTGGTTTAGCTGTAAATCCCTTCTTGTAATTAGCTTGGAAGACGCGTTCTTACGACTGGCAAATGTCACGGGGTGCAATTCTATTTGCCTCTGCGCTTCATAATTTCTTATTTAGTAAAAGAGCGGTGTCGTGGCTGCTGAACACAGCTAGGTAAATAAAAACGAAGCACACCGTTAAGCACCAAACGGTCTATATCAGCGTTTCCTAAAAGTACAGGTGATACAAAAAGTACTAGAGCATTACATTTAGACTTCGTGAACTTGAATAAAATAACTCGCGTGTATACACGTGCATAAAATGTGCCCCATAATGGAACGGAGTTGTTCATTTTGGTACTGCCAAAATCTGGCCACATCCCCTACCAGTATGACCACCTGTTTTTTCCAGTATAATTCTAGCCATTGGGTTGGTAGGTTAGGTATGGCCGAACTACAAGGGTAATATTACAACTTAAACCTAATGTTTCATACTACACTACAGTTTTCGTATTGCCGTTTAGTAGCAGCAATAACTTAACCTTCGTCTCCACGTTGCTGATGAAGCCTCTCATATGTGTACATGTTGTAGCTGTCATTCAGTTTAACCTTTCATGCAAATGATTCTTCACCCCTTTCTCTACAAGGCGGAATTATTTGTAATTGGTTTAGTCTTTCCTTGTGTGCCTATCGTAGTGAAACTTTCGTAGAGGGGTATCCGAACCACCCCGCCATTTCACATAGATTATAAACATTGTTCATTGATTAGTTTTGATGCCCCTGAATTATTTTTAGGCCAGTTACTTAGACAACTGATACCGGCCGGGCGGAGTGAAAAGTGGGTTACCTGGCGCAAAGAAAAACACTATAGCGATGTAGGGGAATGGGCACCTTTTTATGCATATTTTTAACTGTAACCACTGCACTAACGCAAGTTATTAGAAAATGCAAGATTCTAAGAGCTTTTCATAAGACAGTTGTACAGCTTCTAATTTTACCAGCAGAGTTCAGGTAAATTACTATTTGGTGGTTGGTACTAACTTACTAATAAAGGTATGTAGCGGGAAAGCGTCGTTGGGTGCCATTTGTAGCGGGAAATTGTCGTTTCTGGGTTCTTGTGGTCTTCTGCAGTGTTCTTCCTCGGCTATTGGTGCTCGTCGGTTATTGCGTATTCCATTCCTAACTATATCTAATTATTAATTCTCAGGTTATAGTGGGTAAGGCAAGTTTAAGAAATACACTGCAATTTTCCCTTAATAAATGAAGTTTATTCACAATTGAAATAATTATGGGCGGCTAGCTTTTGCCATTATTATAATCACACCACTTTAAATTAGTCAGGAGTCTAGCTATCTGCACACGCATTCCCACCCTTGTGCAACTGTAGCACCTCGTGTCGACGTGAATTCTTGAAGATCAGTGTTAGAGAGTGCCTGCCCTTATATACGGAAGCCTAGTGACGATCACCTCTGCGTTTAAAATGTAACGACGTTACCTATTGGCCCTCAGACCGCGTTACCTTAACATGTATGAGAATGTGTGGCTTCAGATCCGTGCGCTTCTTGGAGCGTTGAAGCTAGTTCCATATCTCCGTCTCTTTCTTTTCTCTATCTGTCTCTTTCTATTTCTCCGTATCGTTACCGGTTCCCTGCCTGTTGGCTTGGTGAAAGGTACGCTCTTTGTTTTCCTGGAATTCTTGCTAGCTTGCCCGTTTCTTACAATCAGCTCTGTACAAATGTTAGATGTTGAATATTTTAACATGTTAGTGACTTAAAATATTACTGTACAATTCTTATATGTATAGTTCCCCTTTCATATGTACAATTCCTATATATGTATAATGTATCCCCTTTCAGGTACATGTAGGTTTTAAATCGGAGCGGGATGGGTGTCGCGGTAGCGCAGTGGTTTCGTTTGCGGCTCTCGTACTGAAGATTCAGGGTTCGATTCGCCTATCCACGCCTTCGTCTCTGACTTGCTCGCATGAAGTATCTCCAACGCCAAACATGGTTCGTAGTCCACATAAAAGCTGTAGGTTATCTCATTCCACCGCCATCCTCACCAGCTATAGTCGGAAGCAACGGATTTTGCCCCCAGAAATGGGTCCAGTCATCGCATGGCGGAACGAGATAATCCCCGAAGGCCATAAGTCATATAGGGAGTGTTAGAAACGACGGCGGAGGTGGTTACTTCGCGCACTCAATCCTCATAGATCTATTGTAATTACTACTTCTCAGGAGAAAGGGATAAAGTGAAGGAACCAAGGAGGCTACAGGACGTAGAGGCGCGTGGGAGCCCCCATCAGTTCCAGGTCAGAAGATCCGTTGTACTGTTGGAGCTGCCTAAAGAGGGGCGATGTATGACCTGTCGATCAAGCATCTGCGTCATCTGTCCGGCACTGCCATACGCCACGAAACCTAGAAGCACATGTAAAATGAGAAGTAAGCGGAATGAAAGGGAAGCGTAGTAAATGCGAAACCACCCTAGCAGGGAAAAACACTAACGCAACTCATCAGAGTGGGCGGTTGACGGGGGTCGAACCCGGGATATCCCGAATGCGAGCCCCACGCGTTATCGGGAGCGATCTTGCTCGGTAAACCGAAAATTAATTATTATAGCATGAATTTACGATTCTTTAGGTTTTCAAAGAGCCTGAAACACAAGTTCAGATATTTCAACACAAAAGGAACTTTAATTCTCTTGTGGCACCTTTTGATTGAGGTTTTGAGTATATTTAATATTTTAAGACGTCAGGTGCTTTACGTTTGCTGTTACGTTTGTATCTGCATCGAGAAACAAGGCATTCATTTTATTTGTAACATACAAAAACAACAATTATTACATTTCCTTTCATAATGGTATAAGCAGTTTTATTGCAGTAATTATATAGATTATTAAAAACTAAAGATGTCGCTTGCAGTACTGTGTAAGAATGTAATATTTATCTTACTTGTATTATAAAGGTACAGTTGAATATGCACATGGTACATTATTTTGTCTTAATTGCTATATCACTGTCAATTCCACAAATCGTCTATTTTTATTTTTATAAAAAGCACGACCTTATTGCACGTGTTGTTTAACATATGCACAGAGTAAGTGTTATAGCTTACGTTGTCTTCTGCTGCTGACTAGAACGGCTTTGCATCGGCTGTCAAAAACATTTTTGTTGCAGAAGCGTCGTAATCGTATATTATATTAAACTGTGGAAATTCTTAAATGATTTCAGAAATACTGCTTCGATTTCAGGTTTTAAACTTACATTACATTAATCCTCGTTGTGCCTTGCTGGATAATTAGTATATTAACATTCTTACCTATAATTTTATTTTATTCTAAATCTTGACATTCTCATATGACCCAATGAATTGTGGTTGTGGTATGCTTTCTTATCACTTGACTTTATTTATGCTTTAAATGGGTGCGTAACCATTTTGATGGCAGTGAAAGTTGGTTAAAGATCGCTAATAATATCTCACTTTGACAGTGTCTTGAAACTTATAATATTTACAGATTAATTTCCGGGTATCAATAATAGAAAATCATTTTGGATGCTGTACCCGCTCGTGCTAAGTTACATACGGACCGGGGTTGCTAGCGCCTCTCGACTGATCTATCTGGCCACGGGTGAAGCTTATGTCCGGTCCCCATTCAGAACAATACCGTGCGGAACAATAGCCATTTTGTGCCGCTTCCCCGCTCCAGAGGATTCCTTTGAGCAGTTTCGAGTAGGTTCCTCTACTAGAAAGCTCCGGTTTGTATGCGGGGCTGCTCTGGCCAGCAAGTCAGTTCTGTTAGTTAAGAACTTAAGAAATGAAAAGTGGATAGTGCCAGTACAGTCCAGTTATGAGTTATGATTTGATGGATCAGTTGTGTTGTGTTTCGTGTGTGTACCAAAAGTGGCTCGGGTGTAACGTTTGTGCTAAGTCGATCACCTAAGAATAAATAAAGTGTGTTTGGTGTTTTCATTTGTTACAATATAATATACCGAGTGCATACCTAGGAGAAAAAAAACCCACGGCAATATTTGTCCTGGTAATGCAAAGAGAATGAAATACTCCACATAACAACCACCTCTTAAAATATTTGACTATCGCTTAAAGCCTACCAATTCCCCTTGCATCTACAAGAAAATTAGCAATAAGGTTATCATCTCGATATCTGGATTAAAATGAATATGGAGAACAAGCGTTTGTAAAAATAGTTTTCACAAGAGTAGGGAAAGTCATGTGAGTGCAACACATCAGACTTTTTATTTTGAAAGTTTATAGTCGCTTTAACATATTAGTCATATCGCGGCTTTACAACTTTTAAAATAAATATTTAACAAGAAAACAATGAGGTCATTTAACATACTGGCAGTTTTGAACCATTACAATGAACTAGTATAAAATTGTGACACTATAATTAAACAAGCTGATTGAACTTAATATACTTTTATATAAATTTATGGTTTTAAAAATTTCAACTATCTTAGAGTACATGGAATAGTTGAGTGCTGTTTGTAAATCATTGGGTATCTGGTAGTGTAGTCTCTATTGATCGTATTGTGGACATTCCGCGATTATGCGCTTCGTCGTTAACAGTATGTTACACTGGTGGCAGCTGGGTGGTTGGTCCTTGAAATAAAATAACTGTGCGTGATCTTGGTATGGCCCATTCTCAATCGGGATATTAAAACCTGATCTTGTCTGGAAAGAGAATTACTGGAAAGATGTTACATCACGGAGTTTGCTTCTCGTAGAGTCGAGCCATCTTGTCTTCTACTGTTGATAGAGCTTCTTTTTAATCGCTGAGATAACATCATGGGCTGGTGTAGTTGTAGTTGGGTCACATAATGGATGTTTAGTGGCTTCTTTTGCTGCCTGATCGACAAATTCGTTGCCTTGACTTCCAATGTGGGATGGAATCCATTCTAGAGACATTTGCTTTCCTTGCTTATTGGCTCTATGAAGTAGTGATTGAATTTCTTGTTGATAATCAAAACCGGGGATCAGAGGGGAATGAGGGTCAAGGCGAAACCTTAAATTGAAAGTGATAACTAACTTATTTTCAGTTTTTGATCCTTCCTCATACTTTATAAACTTATCAATTAATTCATCAGGAACTCTAAACAATAAAAACTGAGATCTTCTATTTGTAAGAGAACACTCTTTAGTAAACCAATGCTTTGAGAAATACTTTAAATCGAATTGGGCTAATTCAATTTATTTAATGTACTGTTGCACAATGAAGGCAATACTACATTTGCAGGCCTCAGCCTCGTTAATAAATGCAACTCGGAACTGCGGATGGTTTCTTTACCTGACTATCCTTCCACCCACTTATTCGTAACCGTTTAATTACTCTTCCCAGCACACGCACTCATATCATGGCCAACTAGTATGTTGGTTGCTAACTTGTCCTAAATCCTTAGCCTGTTAATGTATAATTATTACACACCTGTACCTACTAGTGCTCACCACTGTATAATTGGTGTATGGGTTACTTAGATATACAATATAAGTGAAAAATTCCAATACAGTCATTCCCTACCTATTTAATTTCCATGCTTTTCTTACAAAACAGATTTGAATAGAAATGTAGCAGTTATGCATTTGTCAATGTGCGTTCCTCCATGATCTCTGTCGAGACGAGCACGCGCTAATACGAGTATGCATTTAATGGAGCATTATCGTCATCACTTCTCAGGCACCACGAATAGCAAGTTTTAAATCATCCAAAGCACAACACAGTTACCAAACCTTCGTCTTAATGGTGCGTTTTCTACTGTGGTATGTTCCGGACTACTTGGGTGCCAAGGCACGTTTTTCTGTTGATTTCATTGGCGATCTAGCCGCTGAATCGGCGTCGGCAGTCGAGTTGAAGGTCTCCCACTTCGTAACGCGACTTAACATTCCGGTGCTGAAAGCCTTTTTTTTTCGTCTTCTTTTTTCTTTTCTGTTCGTTTTTACAAGCTACCTCTCTCTCCTCGTGGCCTCTTACTAAGTCGAGACCTAAAATCCTACATGATGTAACTCGTAAATTTTCCGATACGCAAAGCGGTAACCACAAGCCTTTGCCCAAACACTAAATGTTTGTATCCGCCATTCCAAAGTAATGACTGCTATAACCAAACCATTATTATTGGCTATGGCTTACTTGTATTACTGATGTATCCTACCGGCTCAGTTGTTTTGCGGAAAGAAAACAGAAGTATACTTCACCCGTGCTGCAGAATGCCGTAGAAAGATATTTTCTTTTGATATATCTTGTTTAAAGGTATTTCAAGAAATCTTTGGGTTAGCCTATACTTCTACATGATCATTTCTTCCTAGAAATTGGTGGAGTCTTTGCTTTCTCGTTAATGAGGACTTTAAAATGCGGATAAAAATAAACTCAGAGCATGATTTTAGGTATTTAAAGTCTCTAGTGCATATGCAAGTGCATAGTTTTTGTGTTTTAATGCATAAAGTGGAAAGATCTGTTAATAGAGCACGGATAAGAGTTAATTTCCACACATTTTATTCTTTTAGTCTGGTTCAAACAATCCCTGTGGAAGTTAATTGCTACTTAATGTTGTAACTGTTGGATGCGTTTAACAATTCTTCTTTGAAGTTTAATTACGCGATCCGTGATTCTGTATTCGGGCATTTAACGCATAATTTTCCAGTTTGGGGAAAAGATTATAATCAGGTGGAGCAAGTCCGCCTCAATGAGCAATTTTCCAATTGCATTTAACAAAATACGAGGGTCGTTCAATAAACAAGTTTCCTATTTTATAAAAAAACATTACCAACAATTGATCATCTTAAATTAATTTTATTTATATTGTACAATCATTCTGTTAGTTTTCTACAGTCAACATGTTTTCCAAGCATTTTTGGGGACGTGACAGCAGTTTTTCCAAGCCAGTGTTGTACCAGGTCGGGTCCTGTGCTCGCAACCAGCTGTTCACTGATTTAACTTCATCATCGGTGTTAAAAGTGCTTACCTTTGAGTTGGAGGAACATGTGAAAATCACTTGGGGGCAAGCTGCGGTGAATACGGAGGATACGAGAAGACTTTCAAGTTGAATCCTGACCCAGGCGTAGCTCAAAAGATTCAACTGGGAAGTTTTCTCGCATCCTCCATATTCACCAGATCTTTTTACAAGTGATTTTCACATATTCCCCTGACTCAAAGGTCAGCATGGTGGTAAGGACTTTAACACCGTGACGAAGATCAATCAGAAGTGAACAGCTGGTTACGAGCACAGGACCTGACCTGTTACAACATTGGCTTGGAAAAACTTGTCACGTCCCCAAAAATACTTAGAGAAACATGCTGACTCTGTAGAAAAGTAACAGAAGGATTGTACGATATAAATAAAATTAATTCAATATGATCAATTGTGTGTAATGTTTTTTTATAAAATAGGGAAACTTACTTATTGGACTCCCCTCGTATTCTTCATAGGTCTTCTTCAAAGTGCTGGCAACCATGCCCTCTGAAACTTAATCCTGAATTGTACAATGATGCACATTGGTAATAAAGTATACAGTAAAGGTTTTATAATATGTTAGTGTGTCTTGTTATTTGCATAATATACTCGTATTTAACAATAAAACATTTGTAGCTAGTAAACACATTCAATATATCAATACTATTGTAGCATTTTTTTAAACAAAATACATGCAACTGCAGTCAAATGTAACCCCGTAATCACCCATGCGTGCCATCTTCCGATTATTTTACGTAGGTCCTCCCCATCCTTTACCACAGGAACACATCACTCTGGCCGCTGGAATTATAACTTGGAACATTCAGTATTGAGTGGATGTTCATTTCATCTCGCCTTAACTATCACTGTTATTCGAATCGCTTATATTAAAGTACCTGTGACATAAAAAACCTGTTTAGTAATTAGAGGAAGAACGGCTAAGTATTTGCAAAATAATTCACGCTATAAAGACCAGCCCAAGGACGATCTTATAGTCTTCTGCAGCAATATGGGTTGAGAAAAACTTCTACGCCATAGGGGAGAAAAGTGTCACGGTCTTCTTTAGAGCGATCACACGCTTCTGGGAGAAGTTCACCAGTTTCTCAGCTAATGTAAATATAACGTTTCTGTTTTAATAAATATATTTGAACTAGACACTGAAGTAATCAGAACGATGTTGATAATGTATTTCAGTAACTTTTACACCAACATAGAATCGCTAGTAATGAGAGGTAACAACTATAATCTGCACGAAAAGGACAAGGCATATGGCTGCATTATTTCTGGGTTCACCCTCAAAGTTGAATGCATATTTTGGGAATATTTAATGATATAAATCCTCGGTCAAGTTATAGCGGTTACTAAGGTAATTAAAGAGCTAGCCTGAGATAATGCTTGGTAATGCAGCTGAGAGAAAAAAGTCGTGGCTACGTGAATGAAACTTTGACTTCCATGGTATCAACCTAGTCAACATGTTCCTGATTTTCTCATCCGGCCCCTATTGTCTGACAAATCCTATGTAATTAAGTGATGCATGCTTGAGGCAGGATAGAACTGACACAATTCTCTGTGATCAAATAAGGAGACAACCGGATATGGAGAGACGACGGCTTCTGTCTTGACCGGGTAATCATCCAGGTTACTAATGGAGAATGGCCGGGAGATACGTCCAATACCAGACGAGTGTGAAGAAACGGAATGAAGGGGTTTCTAGACGAATGGTGATTTGTCAAAATGAAATACAGACAAAAACACATTACAAAATGATGGAAGAAACCTATCTGAACGAATTAATAGTCTCCGGGCGTTATATCACACTGATGTGGAAGGTAGAACCTTCAAAGGGTATTTTTGTTTAAGAAGTTGGATTTTCTAGTTCGCATACTGAAAAAAAAGTGTTGTTATTCAGATCCAACGTCATATAAGCATTAACAGTGACATAATTTAAAGGAAATTATTTTTTCAATCCGGTGTGCATATTTTGACCATTAAGACAATTATCTACCAAGAAACACTCCAACTGTTACATGACCATACCCGTATTATATACAGGATGAATCACCTAAAACTTGCACCGCAAATATTTCGAAAATGGAAAGTGCTATTGGTGTGAGGTTTTCACAGCATTGATTGATAGTCAGGGGCTCGTACATTTAGCCTATAAACATATTTTAATAATACTGAGAAAGTGTATTTTTTGAGCAAACCTACAATTTTTTAAATGAAACAATGCCTAGTTACATCAACAAAATAAAGGTAGGGTAAATTAGAATGCCAATGGTTTGTATTGCATGATTCTAGTGCAAGTGGTTTACGAGAAATCGTATTTTGAAAAGTTTCCACCCCGACAATTGTTTGTCTCATTCAACCTGCTTAGTTGCTAGATACGATTTTATGTTTGTTTTCATTGTGTTTTCTGTTCATTGATTGCATTGCGACTTTCTGGTCAGTTTGTGACAGTTCAAGCAGTAAGTCGTGAGTGGAAGATGGGACATCTTCCACAGATGCTAGAAGACGTTCCTTTGCAGACAAGGAGGAACCTGTGGTACCAACACGATGGCTGTCCAGCCCATAGTGTACGAAGTACTACGCTTGTCTTAACATATTGTTTTCAGATCGTTGGATTGGACGAAGAGGACCTGTACCTTGGCCGGCCCGTTCACCGGATCTGACTTCTTTAGACTTTTTTATGTGGGGAAGGCTGAAGGAACTGTCTACAAGGATGTACCAATTACACCAGACGATATGAAACGACGTATTACTGTTACCTGCTCTAAAATTTCCGCTGAAATGCTAGAACGTGTGCAGTTGTCTTTCCACAGCAGACTGGAAGGGTGTATTGAAGCTGCCGGTGGTCATTTTGAACACAACCTTTGAAGGGCTATTTTCTCTTTACTTGTAAGAATCCACAGAAGTATTGTAATTCCCTTGTTTTACTTTAGTTTGTGCTACCACAGGTTGTACATGTGTCGGTGCGTAAAAGTTTCAAAATAAGATTCCTCTTAAACCACTTGGACTACAATCTTGCAATAAACGCCATTGACATTCTAATTTACCCTACCTTTATTCTGTTGATGTAACTAGGCATTGTTACATTTAAAAAATTGTAGGTTTTCTCAAAAATACACTTTCTCAGTATTATTAAAATATGTTTATAGGCTAAATGTACGTGCCCCTGACTATCAATCAATGCTGTGAAAACTGCACATCAATAGCTTTTTGCATTTCCGAAATATTTGCGGTGCAAGTTTTACGTGATTCACTCTGTACATTTTAAAGAAAGAGCATTTAGAGATGTAATAACATATGAATTCAACGTTTATTTTAACGTCGGGTAACCTGATCACATTATAGAAAGATTTTTATTCTAAAATATTCAGAAAGTGCATAATTATATTCCATAGGACATCCCATATGTTTCTACTGAAATACGAATGCAAATACTACATCCTCATTAGATTGACCAGATAACTATTGCTCCAATTTTTCCTGTATTATATACATGGCTTACCCTTAACTGGGGAATTATCAACTGAACCAAATTGTGTAATTGTCCTTCTGAACACTAGCTCATGAATCCAGAGAGGCAATCAGAAAACAGCGATTTACTGCTCTGTGCAACTGTTTGGAAATAATCACAATTGCTTTGAAAAGTCTTGTCCCATTGTTCGGTGTAGCTAATGCAGTGTTCAGTTCTTGTTTGGATATTCTAGCCTTTCTAATACCGGTATAGCACGCTTGTCTCCTTCCGTGTAACCCCTCGGGGCATGAGCTCAAAGCAACCTGCTTTACTACCGAAACACACTAAAGAGCTGTTTGTTCATTGTAACAGTGTAATGATTGCTGCTAGTTTGCTTGTTTCACCTATACAAGCGATAGTGCTTGGGCTGACCGATCAGCCAATCACTCAACTTTCACCTGCCATCATAGATAGGCACTGGTTTGTCGTAATCTTTGACTTAGGGCATGTAGCGGGAATTATATCACATGCTATTAAATTAAAATGTTAAATGGTGTAAGACAAATTCACATCTTATTTATATCCAATATTGTTTAATTGTGTAAAATTTGTATAAATTCAAAATGATTGACCAATACGGAGAAAAAGAAGAAGAAATACTAAATCAAAAACTGTGCAAATAACTAATTTATGAAAGCACATAAACCATTTTGTTTTATGTATATAATTTATAATAATTAAGAAATATTTAAAAATTATTATAGGATTATTTCAAATATATACACTATGTGATCAAAAGTATCCGGACACCCCACAAACATACGTTTTTCATCTTTGGTGCATTGTGCTGCCATCTACTGTCTGGTACTCATTATCCGCGACCTCAGTAGTCATTGGACATCGTGAAACAGCAGAATGGGACGCTCCGTGGAACTCACGGACTTCGAACGTGGTCAAATGATTGGTTGTCACTTGTGTCAGAAGTCTGTCCGCGAGATTTCCACACTCCTAAACATCCCTAGGTCCACTGTTTCTGATGTGA
This sequence comes from Deroplatys truncata, assembly GCA_030765065.1. Lineage (NCBI taxonomy): Eukaryota > Metazoa > Arthropoda > Insecta > Mantodea > Mantidae > Deroplatys > Deroplatys truncata. The sequence continues at coordinate 103,507,945 of CM060985.1, forward strand.
TAGTGAAGTGGAAACGTGATGGGACATGTACAGCAAAAAAGCGTACAGGCCGATCTCGTGTGTTGGCTGACAGAGACCGCCGACATTTGAAGACGGTCGTAAAGTGTAATAGGCAGACATCTATCCAGACCATCACACAGGAATTCCAAACTGCATCAGGCTCCACTCCAAGTACTATGACAGGCGTGAGGTGAGAAACCTTGGATTCCATGGTCGAGCGGCTGCTCATAAGCCACACCTCACGCAGAAAAATGCCAAACGACGCCTCGCTTGGTGTAAGGAGCGTGAACATTACACGATTGAACAGTGGCAAAACGTTGTGTGGAGTGACGAATCACGGTAAACAATGTGGCGATCCGATGGCAGGTTGTGGGTATGGCGAATGCCCGGTAAACGTCATCTGCCAGCGTGTGTAGTGCCAACAGTGAAATTCGGAGGTGGTGGTGTTATGGTGTGGTCTTGTTTTTCCTGGAGGGGGGCGTGCACCCTTTGTTGTTTTGCGTGGCATGATCACAGCGCAGACCTACATTGATATTTTAAACACCTTCTTGCTTCCCACTGTTGAAGAGCAATTCGGGGATGGCGATTGCATCTTTCAACACGATCGAGCACCTGTTCATACTGCACGGGCTGTGGCGTAGTGATTACACGACAATAACATCCCCGTAATGGGCTGGTCTGCACGGAGTCCTGACTTGAATCCTATAGAACACCTTTGGGATGTTTTCGTGCCAGGCCTCGCCGACCTACATCGATACCTCTCCTCAGTTCCGCACTCCGTGAAGAATGGGCTGCCATTCCCCAAGAAACCTTCCAGCACCTGATTGAAAGTGTGCCTGCGAGAGTGAACGCTATCATCAAGGCTAAGGGTGGTCCAACACCATATTGACTTCCAGCATTACCGATAGAGGGCGTCATGAACTTATACATCATTTTCAGCCAGGTGTCCGGATACATTTGATCACGTAGTGTATATAGGATTATTTCATATCTAAATCTAATGTTATATGCAGATGATGTAGTAATAGTGCAGCGCAGCGAAGATAACCTACAGCGCTCTATTTATAAAATGTACCAACTGGGAAACAAATATAATTTTTAGATTTCCTTAAAAAAGTAATGGCTCGCCAAGGAAAATATCCAGCGAGAAAAAAAATATGCATTGGAAATAATATCCTGGAACAAGTCATGTCTTTTAATTACTTAGTTGGGACAAAAGTTTCGATGTGGATAGGAATATATATATATATAATATATATATATAATAAAATAAATAAATTGCAACAAATATGCGGAACAATAACAAGAACTCTACAAAATAAAACAAGGAAAGAAATAAAGCTGAAGTTCTACAAAACCATGGCAGTCCCGGTGATCATGTATGGCGGCGAATCTTGCATAATAAAAGAAAAGGACAAAAGCAACATTCAATCGGCGGAAATGAGATTTTTTACGGAGAACTAAAGGATGCACTAGATTAGACTTAATAAGAAGTGAAACAATTATAGAAGAACTGAATATTTATAAATTATGTGATAAAATTGAAGAAAATACACTTTATTGGAAAGAGCACATGAACCGCGTGAGTGAAGAAAGCATACCATTTCTAATTAATAAATATACACCGCCAGCAAAAGAGACATCAGACGCCCAAGAAAGAGATGGGAATAAAAAAATCTGATCTGCTACACTTACATGGCTTTCTCTACTCTTGTACAAACTCTTTCTACAAACGCTTACTCTCCATATGCTTCATGTTAATCGAGATATCGAGATGTTAATCTTATTGCTAATTTTCTTGTAGATGCAAGGGGAATTGGTAGGCTTTTAAGTGATAGTCTAATATTTTAAGAGGTGGTTGCTATGTGGAGTATTCCATTCTCTTTGCATTACCAGGACTAAAAAAAATGAATAACGAATTCCCATTTGAGTAAAAGTATAAGCATTGGAAAATTTAAGGGAATAACAAGCAATATCTCGAAAATGGTTCACTCAACAAAAAAAAAACTGACATAAATTGTGTATTTTAACGCGATCTACATTTTTTGTGTAGTAAAAGTTTGTCTATCTCTTATGGTTTACCAGTTATGCAAAAGTCGTTCACAATGAAGAATAGTTTTGGTGACATTCCCAGAAAATTCAAGATATACATTTTATTTGTCATGAAAGTATCTTAAATATGATATTTTAATCAAAATCGTTAGAGCCATTTTTGAGAAAATTAAAATTTTCGATACATGTTCCATGTACAGGGTAATCTGGGGTGGGGGATTTTCTTGAAAACCTTCGTGTCGCATCTCTGGAAGAAACTGAACCTAAATACCAAGTTTGGTGTTTATCCGACTATTCGTTTCTGAGTTATGCTGTTCAGACAGACACAGGGACATGTTTCCAAAGTACTTCTTTGGATTCAGGGGGCCTCAAAACATGTATTTCCGGTGAAATCTCGGTATCGAATTATTGGGTGGATTGTAATACTTCTACTTACTATACGTAGAGAGAAATTAAAAAGAATGCGAAGCAAGGAACAGGTGTAATACCTTATTTTTTAAGTGAAGAAGAAGATTATAGGATTATTCATGTTAAATTGTTGTATAGCATTTATCGTTAATGCATTATAATAAAAATGTAAAGTCTATTAGAAAAGAAAGACATAGGAACACAAACATCTCCTTTGCAATGGGGGGGGGGGGGGTAAAGAGAAGATGAAAAAAAGTTTTAAGATGATGGCTAAACTAAAAGGAGAAATACGTGTTATACCTAATGCAGTGTATCAGGAAGTACGGTACTACTAAGTATACGGTATTGATATAAGTAATATTTACATAAAGCAGAACCGTTTGAGAAACTTCTAAAACGAAGTAAAGACCACATGTTATAAATGTGGGAAAACTGTACATATTGATGGATCCTTTGTTAAAGAGTTAAGACTGTTATTAAAATTATTTTATGAAATTATTCCACAAAACTTCTCAGACGGATAATTTTTAAATAAAACAAAAATACATAGTGAAGTAGTTACTTTATTATTCTTATTTTAATACCTACTATCTATTTAATACCTACACTTCATCTATCGTGTTCCTGTAAAACTGTAGTTAACTGTGTTTGATTAATTATTTCATGATTTGGCAGTTGGGGGAAGGGATCTGTTTTGAGTATTGGTTGAACATTTTGCTTCGAGAAACCGCTGATATTGTGTATGCGCTCTGGTTCTTCCTCGAAGCATTCATTGGTGAGAATGTTCTGTGTGGAAGGAAGACTCGTGTGCTCGTTTCTGTCCAGGCTACTACCTTGGAGGTTGCCGCAATAAATTATGAGATAATAACCTTTATAATAAATTTGTTCCAAATGTGAACTCATGTCTAATAACATTGAAATGCCCCTTTCCATTAAATTGAATGATGTAGGTTTGCGAATTACAAAACTCAATGTTTTTGAATAGCGTTACCTCTTGCTCCCAAGCTAGCTGTTCCCCAGTTGCATTACATGGCGTGTGTTTGTGTTTAAATTTAATATGTTTATATATTCACCATCTTAAAATTTTATGCAAATAATGGACATAACTTTATTAACAAACATGGAAGTACATAACAGTAGGCAAAAGGGAAATATCCATCGTCCAAATGCAAATCTACCTTGCTTCCAATAAGCTGTTTACAGTGAAACAATTAAGATATATAATGCTCTCCCCTGTAATCTCAAGGAAAAAATTAGCAATTTCAATGCTTTTAAAGCCTCCCTGAAAGAGTACCTCTGTGGCAAATCCTTTTACTCCCTAGAGGAATATTTAAACCACAATTTAGCCTGTTGGCAATTAAGTTCTAGTATAGTACATATTCCTACAATATTAAGTTACTGTACTAAGTCCAATAAGAAATACATTTAATATATATGATGGTTTTATCTTAATACTGCATTTTCACCTCCTTTTCATATAAGTAAAGAGTAAATTTTGAGCAGCGACACAGGCTGTAAAGACTAAGCAAAGTGCATTTTATACTCAGTACCTAACCATGCTAACTTTCAAAGTAGTAGAAATTTCATATTTACTATATATTTTTAGCACCATAATCTGAAATACTGTGCACTTTATATATGTATTTTATATTCAAAATTGTTTAATTGTACATATTTAATAACTTGTAAATGTTTATCTTAAAATTCTGACACTCTTTGTATATAAACAAAGGTTTAAGCATGAAGGGAAGAAATTTTGTATTCAGTAGACGTGACAATTTTTTAATGTAATAGACATTTGATGATTGCTGTTTACATTCTTAAAACGTTATACACTTTACGTGTGCAAAAAGAATAAGTTTACTGTAGGCAATTTTGTAAATTCCGACATTCCTTGCATGCAAGCAAGGATGTAATTCCTTGTGCAGTGACACAGACTGTAAAAGCCAAGTTTTATTAAGTTCAATAGAATAGAAATATAAAAGCTTTTGACATGTTCTATGTTCAAGGCCTTTTGGAGACCACAGAGGCATCCTAATCTAAGCTAATGTAATATGATGTTCACTACAGCGCTGGTGACCAACAGCAACGGGTAGTACATGAATGTTGACCAAATCCCCATCATCGGTACAGGCATTTGAGGTAATTTCCTCTTAGTGATTTCAGCTTTCTGCCAAGCTTCCTCGGACTTCTCCCCTCTCCCCCGTGTTTATTTTAGGTATAGTTTGCTATGATCAATAAAATTCTAAATCCTGAAAGCCTTTAACTTCATTCTGTTTACTTTAGTCTGTTCCTTTGTTTGCGACCTATTTTAATACAGTTCTTTGTGCGATATTGGTAAAATTTCCCACTCGAAGAAAGCTAACATCATTGCACAACCTTCTTGTAAGGATTAACCTTTGAGACAAAGGAGTTGAGAGGTTTTGTTTCTTTGGATCTGAGCCTAAAGAAACGGGAACTCGTGGCGTCACCAGAGTGTTGAAACGCGTGAGATGCACTGGGGAACTGCGCTTTAAATAGAAATGGTTTTCAGCTCAGGAGTGAAAGAGAGCTAAATGGAATTTTTATCAGTTTGTTTTGCTCTTTAACAGTACTGGATCTCGAATCTGCCAACGGTGATTACAAACGTGATCAAATAATCGCTTCATCTTTCATGGTAGGATAGCTCTATATGTTTATTGCACAAGGCAGTTGATGTGGAAGAGCCTTGACAATGAAGGGCTGCATGGAAAGTGAACCCAATACTTCAGGGTCCAAGTTTTGCATTCAGTTCAGTCCAAATGTTTTCCTCTATATAATGTTTTTAGGAGACTGGGGTCTTGACTCAAAATATCTGATGTGATACACTCGCATAATCTTCTATCATTTATTATAGGTACACAAATATATCTATATATTCAGTATACCCAGCATACCCACTATTTAATATAATATACAGAGTGAGCCAAAACACTACGAACCGACCGCGCGGTGTTTTTCCTGCGCGTGTCCTCGATTCTCGTTGCCGTCTGCTGCTATCATAGAAAGGCGCGGCTGAAACCATACAACATTTTAAAAACTACTTTTAAAGGCTTTACTTACAAACATTATGAAAGGAGATGCTGAAGCTGGCCACCGTCGTTATCCATACATTTTTGGCACCTCTTTAAAAACTATCCATCACTGCCCTAGTTCATGTTGAGAAATGCTGACAATTTCCTGGCGGATATTTTGTTTTAATTCTCCTAGGGTGTGTGGGTTTGTCTTGTACACTTTGTTTTAAGTTACCCCAGAGATAGAAATCGCAGGGTGGTAGGTCGGGGATTAAGGGGGCCACAAATCTCTACTAATAACTCTGTCCTCAAACACAATTTCATAAAGTTGTTAAGTAAAGCCTTAAAAAGTGGTTTTAAAAATGTTGTATGGTTTAATCCGCGCCTTTTTATTATAGCGGCAGACAGCAACGAGCGCCGAGGAGGCGGACAGGAAAAGCACCGCGCAACCGGTTCGTAGTCTTTTGGCTCTCCTTGTATTATGAGTGGGTGTGCAAACTATTCATATTAAAGCTTATTTTTCTATTACAGCGTTTTAATCCAAACAAACCTTTACAGAAATAGCTACATTACACACATTTCTTTAAGAGTACAAAGGGAATAGTTATAGTCAAATGTTTCAGAACTGAACGCCTTATGGTGGCCTTAACTCCAGACTCTTTCCACGTAATCGGGAGAAACAACTAAAAGTTGACAAGACTAGAAAAGAGTGAGAGGGTATAGAACAATTCGAACCATCACTAACGGATATCTCTAAAATCGCCAATGCCACAACAAAAGTTATTTGAAATAAATAGGGTGTTTTAAGTAGATCAACATTTTTGTGTAGTAAATTTTCGTCTATCGCTTAACGTATACCAGTTGTACAACACTATAAAAATTCCTTTCGAATGAAAAGGACTTCACAGGCTATTCCCAGAAAACTAGAGATAGGTATTTTATTTGTCATGTAAATATTTAATATACGATATGTAATCAAAATCATTAAAGCCATTTTTTAGAAAATACATTTCGAAAAATGTTCTATGTAAGGGTAGTTGGGTGATTTTCTTAAATCTTCGTGTCACATCTTCTTAAGATACTAAACTTAAATACCAAATTTGATATTTATTAAACTTTTGGTTTTTTGTTACGCTGTACGGATACCACACATTTTTAGAAATGTTTTTTTCTTCAGAAATTCTCAAAACATGTATTTCCGGTGAAATCTCAACATCGAATTTTTTAATGCAACACTTCCTCTACTTACTGTAAGCACATAGAAGCGAAAGTAAAAAATTGATGGACCGTCAAATGATTTGAAGGCAGGAAAATGGCTCGTCATGTTGACGTGAACTTCGGTAGGCAAAATGATGGGCTTGGTGAAACGAAACTTTTCGCTTTTAACGGACCGTCACCACTTGACGGCTATCAAATGTCTTGACGTCGGATGGTTGGTGAAATCGAGCGTTACTATCTTCTCTGGATCTGACGATATCTGTTTTTCCCTTTGGACTGCATAATACTATCTGTATCGATTTAATGGCGTTCTCTAGAAGTGCTGCTTTCGGTTCTAGCCATGTAATATGCTTATTTTACCTTAGAGTGAGAACTAGGACTCCGGCCTAAATCTTTCATTTGCGAGACGATCCTCTAGTTTATACTTTCTCGCTGGTAAACGTCTCATGTTAATATCAATACTTATGAACCACAGTAATATGAAAACGGTCAAAGCCTTATAAAACTTGGAGTCTTTTGTTGGATTTTTATATTCAAAGATCCTTTTATTTTTCCTGAAATTATCTATATAATTGTCATAATTATTACAGATTACAACCTAGAGATTTAAAATGACTTATTTGTTCTACCAGACTTAATGCGAGTGACGCGATTGGCCTACGTACAGCAGTTTATCGGGTGAAATGACTTCGGTCTGCGGTAACCTAGCTTACTATCTTTCGGAGGATAAACAGTAACGTTGTTTGGAATGGCATATAGCGGGAATAACGTTGTATGGACCTGTCTATTGTGTTTGTATAATTATGATACAGAACAGCGTGTATTTGTTGTTCTAAGTTTTGTTGAAATTAAGTCCCATATGCATTGTCAGGTTGAATTTATACAGAAATTTCCTGGTGCTACAGTTCCTAACATACCCACAATTTTAGGATTTTAGATTTTTAATTCGTATTACGCAAAGAAACGGATAGCCAATAGTTCTTAGGAAAAATTAGACGAGATAGAGCGCTGTCGAAATAAGTCCAAGAAAATCGCTGCCTCCTTGCATCGCAGTGTAGTCTTTATGACAGAATAATTGACCTGCTCGCTTTTCGGAATTAAACATATGTGATTATTATTTATGAGACATGTTAAAGATAATTTGTGCAAGAAATCGCCAACGATCGACAAATTCGGAGGAAGGATACGGCGAGTTTTTCTAATACTTCGGCTGCAGAAATTTGTTGAACATTCAATAATGCGTTCAACAGTTGCTGGGTTGTATAGTCGCCGTTTATAACAAAAGGTAAGCGCGACATATGCATATTGTAACTTTGTCCAGCTTTTAAACTGCCACCTCACAAAGTTCACACTGTCATTTCTCTAAGGTGATATAGTTCAATTCTTCACTGTCACTTTACTTTCTTTGTGACGTAGCAGCGTAATGAAATGCATATGACGTAGCCTCCTCTTCCGGACGGTTCACTCGCTGGGGAGTCGTACACAAGACTTCTCCAATCTCTCCCGCAGTATCAGCACTCGCTGCATGCCACAGCAGTCGTCTAAAACTCGCTCGAAGAACACGTTTTGTCGTACCAGAAACTCGCTCACTAACTACTCCTAAGTAATTTACTTACTCGTGAGATCTCTCGTTTATATAGCTTTTGGAATTTTACACAGAACGTTCTAGAATGTTCTGGACACACGTTCTGGTGGCCGAAAGACCTCCAGAAACTTGGGCTATAGCCGCTGCGTCATATTGTTTGGCATGGTTAGCAATATCTAAGGAAGAAACTGCGGGTCGTCCGCAGCAACTGCGCGAAAGGATGCGTATCGTAGTGCCTTGGAAGTGGCGAGGAGCTACCAATCGACTCATTCAGGAGAGACGAGCTGATGATATTATCTAAGCTATTTAACTTCTTATTCGTTATTTTCCCTGGCGCACTATTGCCTTAATTTTATTGCTAGATATTTGAAACTTGTATCTTTATTTGCAAATATTTAATTTCTTAATTGTTATCTGTAACTTAACATCAGATTTTGTCAGTATTACCTTATTTTTTGCATATAAAACACCTTATCTTTCTTCAACATTGCATATTTGTTGATTACTTTGAAAATTTTATTCTCAGACTAGTTCACATATATCATATAGGAGATTAAATTGATCAAAATACAAATCAAGTGGTTAGAAAGAGTATATAAGGCAATAGTGGAAGGCAAAATGCTCTATGGGATTAAGGTTTGGGGGTATGATCAAGGGTGGCAAAGAGTGGACTTAATATTTAGAAGTTTTGGTCGTTTAATTTTGAGTTTACCAGTTGCATCACCGAAGGGAGTAATAACATTGTTGGAATTAAGGAGATCAGGGAGTAAAAGATTAATAATTGAAAGATTGATAAAGTTTTGGTATCAGGTTAGACCCTTGTATGACCAAAACATTGTAAAAGAATGTATGATTATGCAAGAGAAATTGCCAGTGCCTGGTAATTGGGCCTTATCTGTACAAAATATTATTGAGGAAATAGGTATGGGGAATGTATGGGGAGAGAGAGAGAATTATTAGGAGGAAGGTTCTGGAAGGAAATCAGACAGAGTTGAGGATATCAATATACAAAATATTTTTAGCAGTATTAGGGACAACAGAACCTTGGTTTTGTACAGGAAAATTAAAAAAGATTGGGGCAGGGAAAAGTATATTGAAGTGTGCAATAAATTAGAAAGGGAAGGGTGGGCATGGTTTAGATCTGGAACAATGAAGTTGAGGGGGAATGGACACAGAAGTGTCCATTATGTGGGGAAATGGAGAATGACCTACATTTTATTTTAGATTGTAATGAGACTAAACAATGGAGAGATCAATGGATACCGCTTGGTTGGTTGAATTTACCGAGACCAATAATTAAAATGAGAATTGGAAAGCTTAAAAAATGCAGAAGAGATTATAAAATTGGGTAGCCTATTAGGAAACACTAAACAAAAATATAAGAGAGGAATTTTAAAATTATAAATCTGTATATTTTGCAAGGATGCCTATCAAGTAAACTGGTATATTTAATAAAGAAGTGTGTTTTATATGTGGGTAGTTAGGAACCTGGTATATAATGTGTTATTGACCACAGTGTTTACATTTGCACCAGGTGCAACTCAAGTATATGTATACTAGAATGCAAGAGTTAGTATATTTATATGTAATAGAGATAGTTTTAGAGAGTTAAAACAGTTCATGTATAATGGAAGTGAAATAAATTCATTCATTCAAGTTGATCAAAGCTGTCTGGCTGTTACAATTATATTGCATCTGATGCTCAACTCTCTGTCTGCTTCATTATTATTTATTTTATAGACAATTTATTTGCAATAAAGTTGCATAATTATTCTGATTAAGGCACTATATGACAAACAAAACGCGTATCTTGAATTTCCTGCGAATAGCCTGAAGTTCTCTTCATTTGGAATTAAATTTGTGTAATTAGCTCGTAAACCCTAAGAGACAGACAAAAGCTTACTACTCAAAGAAAAAGAAAGAAAAAAATCTTTTTTAAATACAATTTGTAAAATAATTTTCTGTAGCATTCAAAATTTCAGAGATACCCGTTATTATTGGTTTTAATTTTCAAATTCCTTATATTTTTTTGAAGTGCCAAGTGACGATTTGTATATAGAGAGTAGACTTTTAAAGCCAGTATAATTATAGTAATCCTTTCAAAGATTTGACTATCGCTTCAGCCTTTCTACACTCTGTTACCTATAACGAAATGTGTAGCGAAATTATTTATGCAAAAGTTTATCTGATTAACTTAAAGTAGGAAGAAGAAACAAGCTTTCTTGAGAAAAGTTTGCAGAAATTTGGGCAGAGAAATTCATGTGAATGTAAATGGTTTTAGTTTCCAGACTGGAGGCGTAATGTGTGTATTCCACTTTAAATGATTGTGTAGAATCAGACTTAAGTATGCTTCTGTTTTTTCTGTTATATGATTCTGCTTCGAGAAAAACAGGACGGTCGAATGTGTTTTTTTGTAAATGTTATTTAAGATTTTGAGGGGGTTCAACTTGACTCTCCAAATCTTAGGCCAATGGTGGATCTGCCCAAAAGTTATGTAGCTCATTTACAGCAGATTCACAATCCCCTTCGTCGAAATAGCTATTATTAACAAAACATGCACAATGTAAAGCCTGTATAATGTCGTATCCGATTTTGAGCCTTTGTATATTTAAATAAGCTAAAATGAATGAAATGTAATTTATATAAGTAAAGTTACACTTGTAAATAAATTATATTGGGAATTTAGTTTACTAAATAGTCTTATAAATATCATTAATTGTTTGCTTTGATGGATTACCTTGCTCTAAATACATACTGTTATATACCGGGGTGAGGGTCAAAAGGTTTCCAGCAAAATTTTAAATTTTAATTACCCCAGCATGCACATAGGAGAAGCGCAGCTACAGAATCTGCGAGAGGACCAGGACTTTGATGTTCACATTCAGCTGCAGGCGTGGGATATTTATAACAAATTACACAATTCACATTATTCATATTAACTGTGGTTTATTCAATAAAACACTATTTCCTACAATGCGCACACAAGAGGATAAAGAAAGAAATGAGAGATGCTACACACACGAGCTACATTCACACTCTTCACATATAACCTCACACACGCGATTCTCAAGCCAGACTAACGTAAAACAAAACAAAACAAAGAAAATTTTGGCTAATGTATTCCCCCTCTCCAACCCTCGGTAGACCCACTAGCTAGGACTGGAGATCGTCATGCCGGACGCAACTTCAAAGCCGAAAGAATTACTCCAACAGTGCTGTCGCCAATACGACGCAATGATGTGTCTGGCATGACAATAGATAGTAATTAACTTATACACCACAATACTAATAAACCAAGTTTTATTATTGAGGATCGTTTTAAGACCAGAAGAAAACTCGGTAGAAGGATAGAATCATTTAAGAAGGCAGGTAGAAATGCCCCACTTTCTTGTAATCTCATTTACATTACCTATAAAGATCATAAGCTCGGCCACACCAAAAAAGTAAAAGGAATGACGACTATATTTCTTGTAGACCTAACATTTGACTGTTATTCGAAAGGAAAGGTAGAATCAGACCGAAAAAGTGAATGCAGTAACCGAGATTTGAACCACGTACCTTCGCTTGCTATGCCGCTGCTAACCGAGTTAGCTTTGCAACATGCGGACCGAAGTTAAGCTCCCTAACCAACTCACATTTTTCCCAGTAAACCAGAAGGCGTTCTCAAATTAATTTTGAGATAACATACCTCAAAGGCGATTTAGTCTTATAAGTGCTTTAAGTCCGGGTTTCATAGTTAACCACTATGGATGATAAGGCCTGTGGTTTACTGTGAAAGATGTATATCACTGAAGAATTTAATATCTTTCCAGCATATTTCCATGTGGCTCAGTTGAGTAGAGAGGCACGGCAAGCCGAAGATCTGTGGTTCAAATCCCGGATATGGAATTAAATTTTTCAGTCTAATACTACCTTTTCAATTTCAACCTACAAATCGCATACGTAGAAGAAAGATTAAATGTCATTGACTGTTATTAATTTGCTATTACACTGAATCTCATCATAAAATGTGTAGATCCCTTCCAAGCGCAAATTACAGTGGATATAAACGATTACAAAATATTATGTAATACGTTCGGAAGGTTCTCTGGCTGTGACAGTGCCAACAATATGTTTTACGACCTCGATGATTATTTCGGACAGCTAACGTTAAATTTTGTATCCACATTCTAACCACGATCCTGCCGAATGCATGGCGTAATATTTATAGAGTATAAAAATTAAAAAAACGGAGTGTCTTAATCACGTGGAGGACTACATTTGGCTCCTTAAACTGACGTTCATATAAACGCGTTTTTGGATTCAAGAAATAAATTTAAATCTTAGGAAGATGAGTGAATAGAAATATTAAAGCAAGAAGTATATTCTTCGAATAAGGGAGAACAGGACAGAAACGGAAATACAACTGAATAATACATAAATGTTCTTTATGCTCACTATTACAGTTAAATATTTGAGATTTGTTTGAAAAGGCAGGAAGGAGATGGAAGAAGAATAATATCCTGCGAACAAATGTTCCATCTTCCGGTTCCAATAAAACGAAAAGGATCGGATAAGCAGGGAGTCATAAATGTATATAGTCTTTGAACTGAACTTTTGCTCCTTATAAAATATAACGATAACAACATCGCAGCTTCAGAACAATGACCAGATCGCCGTTAGGTGAACTCTGTTACCATTTACTGTGTAGAAAATACATAAATTCTGCTTAGAAAAAAAGAAACTTCAATCCTGTTACTACACTCAAATTTATACTGGTTTGTTATGCAAATTTTTTTTCTCGCAAGCTTAGCACATCATTTAATCAGTTGGACCTTATCACGCAATGACTGCAAGTATGACATAAATGTGAAGCACCAAAGCTGCTTAGTGCAGAGCGTTCTCTATATTGCTGGGCCGCTGCTCGCGCGTGTGCGTGCTCCGCTCACCATTAAACCAGCGGGGTTCCGTTCTAAATCTCCTGCGTAACTTAAAAGTCATAGTAATTTTCACTATAATGAGTACTAACCTTTTCATAAATTGTGGTTAAAGTGAGTCTACATGCAATGTGGCATTCCTGGCATTTTGTCTGAAATTTCCAATCACACGCATAAGATCTTCTTGCGTAATTCTCATAATTACTGTTCTTATATTGTTCTTAGTTTGTCTATGGTATAGGGATTGTTCCTATAAACTTTTGAAGTGTGCATTTCATATGATGCACCAATTTCGTAAGCGTTTTCTTCCGTTAGAACATTTCTTTTCGCTTTTCATGTTTAACGTTTAGCGAACCCATTGTTGTCAATGTATATATTGTTGTCAAACGAGACGTTTGACAACTTCTCTATCTGAAACTGGAATACTAGGAAATTCACCTGAAATTGTCCACACACCTGTCTAATTGAATCGGTTTTTATGTATGTATCGTACATAAAAATTCATTGTTCAAGCAGAATTTGTCGGTAGGCATTTCAGTGGACTAATAAGACAAGAACGCAACATTAACAAGAACATTCTTGAGCAAATCACACAGATGTCTTAAATTAACTTTCACCTTTGAGACGCAGTGCCTAAACTCTAATGCTTATAGCACGAACAGGAAGTAGCAACTTGCGCAGTAGGAGTATAACACACTGATAAAGGTAGCCTTGAGCAGATTATTCATCACTAGTGAGGCGTAGAAAAATACCGAGGTTACTGCAGTGCAGGCGGAGCATGCATACACGCAATCTGGTCCCGCCATTAAGAAAAACGCCAAATACCGTCCAGAAGGCAGCTAATCTAGTAGGAATTCGAACGTCTGCCCGCAACATAAGACGCAATAAACTTATAATACCTTTAGATGCTGAACATCACTCTTGCGGTTATGATGAGTAAACGGCGATCTAATATTTCAAATTAAATAAACTATATTACTGATACGCCTCTATAAATGCTCTCATACTGAAGGTTTATAAATTGCAAATGTTCAGATAAGTTACGGAGATAATGTATGATAATGCAATATTTTGATTTTTAAAGCTGAATAAGTGAGATATCTGGTTGTTTTACATCGTGCCTCTTTATAATCCTTCCCTAGGGGAAAAATAGTTAGTGCCAAATAGCCTATATTCTAAATGGGATCTACGAGACCAATTCCATAAAATCCATTCAATTATTCTTGTATGAAAATGTTATGCACATACCTACAGATACGTTTGAAATTAAATTTTTGGTTAAACGTTAAGATTAGTTGAACTGATTAATTGAAAATCTGCAAGATTTTTCAGAATGCTATATATTAGTTTATTGCATGTAGATAAAGACTGTGTGTGTGTGTGTGTGTGTGTGTGTGTGTGTGTGTGTGTGTGTGTGTGTGTGTGTGTGTGTGTGTGTGTGGTGTGTGTGTGGTGTGTGGTGTGTGAGAGAACGCTCCCTCATTCTAATCTGGCATTGAATAAATGGTGTTAAACTTAAATTACTGTTTAGTGAAATAGCTTTCTTGCACACAAATGAATAATTTAGTTATGACATAAATAGTTCTAATAATATATTTAATTTCTAGATCCCAACTTGATTAGCACGATTTATGCATTTATTTTATAAATGAATATTTATCTACTTACAAAAGTTTGAGATTAAAGCTCAATAGAAAACTGCCGAAAATTAAAAATAAAATGTTTGATTTTAATTAAAGATGAAGTAATCAGCATTTCTCATTCTTAGAAGAAAACACATCATTGCATCTCTTTGTTTACTAAACCAAACTATATTTTAGTTGTTTCTAATTGATATACGAGGTTCAAATCCTGTCCATAGCCATTGTATTATTCAGTCTGATTTTACATTTTCAACTTTAGCTACATACCGCTTGTATGGAAGAACAATTAAGAATAATCATTGATACGATGTTCGATACTTTCCTGCCTTTGTTCCCACCGTTGAGCTACCAGTGCATGGCGATTGGTGGGAATAATCTTATGTGAAGATGTCTATTAATTGTGTTTTAGTTGTGGCATAGAACAGTGCATGTTTATTCTGTTACGTTTTACTCAAACGGATTCATATGTGCAGTGTCAGCTTGAATTTGTTTTGAAATTTTCTGGCGTCACCATTCCTAGCAGAGCCACAATATATAAACTTTTAGAAAAAATTAAAACATGCTGTGTGCGTGTTAAACAAAAATAAACAAGAACAACCAACGGTGCTAACCGAGCAAAAAATAGGCGAGATAGGGTCTGTTGTTGAAATACGTCCATCAAAATCGCTGTCTCCTCGCGTCACAATGTGTTTTTGATGACAGAACATTTGACTGGCCTGGAAGTTCTCCGAATCTAAATGCGTGTAATTATCTGTGAGAAATGGTTAAATATGGTTCCTGCAAGAAATCCCCAGACACTCGAGAAATTAGAATACAGAATTCGGGTGCTTTTTCCAAAACTTCGGCTGCAGAAATTTGTCGGATATTAAATAATTCATTTAAAAGTGCCAAGTTATATAGGCGTAGAAGGCATTTTGAACAATTTTTATAACGAAAGGTAAACGTAACATTTTAGTATTATTGTACTTTACCTCAGTACGTTGCTGAATTAAACTCCATTTCCTTCAACTTGTGCACACTACTATTGTGAACAAATGTAGCATCTGCAGGTCCTCACGACCATACAGGGTGATTTATGAAGAACTGACACATTTCTTTCCTTAATTATTCTGTTCGAAATTCACTCGATGCCCCAATTTTAGCGCCAAATTAAGTCGAATATTCTGGAGTTTCGATTTCCTGTCACTAGATGCGCAGATGATGTTTTATTCGTAATTGTTTGTTTTATTGTCGGCAACTGTTTTTGAGATTTCGTTCTACTCAACGTGAAAATGGAGTACACATTAAATGAACGACTCTTCCTTGTAAAGCAATACTGGATTACGAATTCAATTACAGCTACTCAAAGGGCATACTAGAGAGAATTTGGTGTTCGGAATACTCCCCATAGAAACACAATACTGGGACTGGTAATCAAATTGGAAACAGCTGGATCTCTGGTGAGTGAAAAAAGGTAAAACTCATTCATCTAGGCTTTCCACGGTTGTTGACGTAAGAGCACGATTAGATCAGTCACCCCAAAAATCATTAAGACGTTTGTCGCAGGAGACAGGGTACAGCTACTCAATGTGTCAGAGAGCTTGAAAAGTGCAGGTCTAAAGCAGTATAGGATTACGGTTGTCCATCAGTTACAGGAACCAGATAAGGATCGACCACTGAATTATTGTTGTTGGTTTTAGGCGTTCGTTGTGCAAAATCCTGTCATGTTGTCCATTTGGTTCACAGATGAAGCATGGTTCCGTTTATCCGGCTATGTGAACTCAAACAATTCACACTATTGGGCCAACGAAAATCCACATGTTATTCATGAAGCACCTAAAAGCACGTCAAATAAATCCTTAGCACTAGTTGCAAGTTTCTTTGACGACCGGATAATTTCCAAGAACCTGTGGCCAACGAGATCTCCGGATTTGACATCGCCGGACTTCTTTCTATGGAGTTGCCTAAAAGACAGGGTTTATGCCACACATCCCCAGACATCGGACGTCTGAAGCACAACATTACACAGGAGATTCAAGCTATGGACAACAGAGTCCTCCAACGAGTGGCCACTAACATGAACTACGTGTTGTTGTGCCTTATGCAGGATGGAGGATATTTTCAACATTTGATACAGAGAAAAGCAATTTCCCAAAATTCCGCTGTATTTCAGGTATAATGGTTGTCACCAGCATAACTCGTTTTGAAACAATTAAAGAAATAAATGTGTTAGTTGTTCATCAGTCATCCTGTAGTTTCATTAAGGACTTCGTAGTGTTCGGTAAAATCCAGTTGGTTGATACTTCAACTGTTTCACCAGGTCCTAAAGAGGATATCCATCCTCTGCATTATAACGCTTGAGTTTGGGATTCTATATAAACAATCTACCATCTTCGTAAAAATTTAGCAGTTTTGTCTGAGAATATCAGGATTAGTGACGGAGGGCACACCTAGCACCTAGGATCTTTTATGCATACACCTCCGGGAGGAACGGATGAATGAAGCTGCAGGAGATGTATGGGTTGGAGGGCGGACCGACGCAGGCGACAGACGCGCAGAGTTCCCTAAGAAATACAGGCTTGACTTCGGGCTGGAGAGCAATCAACGGCGGCCCTCCCAATCCACCGGAGGGTAGCTCACAGGCTCCCCTCCAGCGGAGACCGGGGAAAGCTCGATCCAGCAGCGGAGGCTCGAACGGTCGCTATCTGACGGGGCCGAGGAGTTCCAACGCGCAAGTCTCTGCCTATCTGTCCGCATCCGACCGACACACAGCACCGGAATCAACCTGTAACGTGAAAGAGTAAGAGTGAGAGAGGAGGGAGATTCTAAGGAGGTAATAATCGTTTCCAGCTTTCGCCTAACGACTCGGAGAAACCCTGAAAAAATCGTGGGTCAGGAAGGTAGTCCGCGTTAATCGAACCCACTACCTCCCGAATGCGGGCCACAGAGGTTACCACCTGAGCCATCCCGCTCGTCATCCTGAGAATATTACCATAACCCAAACGTACCCGGATATGCTATATTCTGCAGAGCAAAACCAACGTGAACGCGGCAATGCTGTTCCGTCATTTAAATTTTCTTTGCTACTCTTCGATGGTGCATACCTGTCTCATAAAACCGTCTTAGAGTAATTGAATAAAAATTTAACTGTACTTTTCTTGAAATTCTTGTATCCTGTAGAACATATTTTGGTAAATATAAGGTAAATTCATCTTCCTCCTTAGACGTTTATTTGCCTGGCTGGTGTTTACCGTGTTTTCAGCTAAAATACCATACGAGATCCTTCCTGTTTAGAGTGTTCTCAGTATCCTTAATCGTATGCCCAGCCTGCCATATGCCAATTAGCGGCAGCGGTTGAAGTTTGATGTATATTCATTCGACGGATGTGTAGATATGGCTAATGTACGAAGTGCTGCTACCGAAAGTCTCCATTTCTTTAATTAAAATCTACTCCCATTAATGGCTTTACGACCACTTCCCCCATATGCAGCGCTCATATGTGATGTACATTTTAAAGTTTCTGACTTTACCTGCCACGAAGTGATGGATTTTGGTTTTAGTATAAATATCCCCGAAAGTAATATTGTTTCTGTTAAAAATATGTATTCACTCAACTATCTTATTGCTAGTTTCTGTTAAATATATTCAATGTATATTTAAAAACAAAAACAGGGCAATGGTACTAGCACAATGTGTGAAGCATTCCATCTCTTCAGTCAACCCTACTACAGGATCAGTCAACTGAATGCTCTCAAGTGAGAGAACATATCTCCCTTGTTCCTGGCGCAGAGAGGAACTCGGAAGTACCCGTAGCATAGGCAAGTGAGTGAAAGGTTATCTGGGCAAGAGGGGTGCATGTTGTATTTTATATATCTAAGTTATTTTAAGACACGAGACAGAGGATTATAGTGCATTGCGCTAATGGTTAGCTGTTTCTTTGACCCTTTTCCAAGAAAGCCTCTGGGCCTATGTTGCTAATTAAACTTTGTTCAAGTGATACTGATGACAGGCCGATAGCCAAAGCTCATTCCCTACCCCTCTATGCATCTAATAGTGTTCGCTACAGCGTACCAGTTCATTATTATACACATGTTGTGATTTATTAAAATTGAAATGTCGAAAGGATTAACTAGTTGCTCAGAGGTAAATTTGTGTATAGAATTGCAGTGAATAGAAATAGAGCCTTATCTAACTCAGTCAGAATGGCTAAGGAGGTGAACCGAAAACATAATAGTTTAATAAAAAATATTAGGACTATCTGAGAAACTAACACATGAGGACGCAAGAAGAAAGGCATCATAAGGGGGAAATAGAGAAATAACACGAGATAAATTACATTGTCATCCTGGCTCTATATCAGCTTTGCTTTTGGAAGAAATATAAATTGTCAACACAATACTGCCTTTCCCTACCCCCCTCTCCTTCGCAATCTTTGCCAGCGAATTTCTGGTACTGTAGCTGCTGTACCCTTACATCACATGTAATTCATTTGTCCGATTTCATTCTACTGCCTGAACAAACCATAAGCATGCACTCGACTTTGTAGTATTGAAGATTAACGGATACCATAAAGCTTTCGCTGTTTCGTACCACGTGAACATTGTGTTTGCCTTAGCCTGCAGCATTAGCAGCAATGAAATGTTTTGAAAGGTGCAAATCTTTAGCCTATTTGAGGAAGGATACACTGAATATTACACTTTTCTGTTCTGAAGAAGAAACAATACTTACTTTCCCAACCATACTTAAACCTCTATTGTGCACTCGTGTTCCACAGTGATGCTGCAGACTGTCATTGGTCCACTCCAGACTCCGACTTGACCGCTTTGGTCACTTTCGCTTATTGCGGGAGAAAGAAATGGTGATGGAAGTGCAGTTAAAAATTTTGTGCTCCTGCTTAATTTTCATTCATTTATTCATTGTAATTAGTAGTACTATATCATAAAACCGACCAAGCGTATTATAAAGTATGAATGACATTGGCAATGCTTACGACTTTCGCACTTCCAACAAGAGCGTTTCAGTTGATGTAGGTACATTCACTTCCTAGCATTGGTCTCGATATAATGAGCGGCTGTTAATACTGGCTGTACGCTGTATTGCTACTGTTTTAATAAAAACTAAGCAGTTTATGTCCCCAGGTTCAGTACACCTGGTACTTTTGCCATGTAGTACTAGAAGCGACGGTAATAGAGGAAATAATAAGCTACCGAAATTGCAGTGTATGAATATGACAATACCCACTTGGCGCATCAACGTTTGGCTAGAGGAAGGCATTCCCACGCGGATAATAAACCACATGTTGTCATTTACAGCGTGCAGCGGTGCAGCTCATCTTTAAACAAAGGTCAGCAGATGAAACTGCAGCCGGAATATGTCTCCTATTAACGGGGAGGCAAATAGCTGAAGTTATTAGAGAACGGGAGTGTTCTTCGCCATACAGACAGTCGTAAAGTTATTTGCGGGAGATGCAAGAATTGCGAACTAAACTGCAGCGTCTGCAACATCATTCTCCAACGTGACCGGGCATCCAAGCAAACATAACGCTGACGCCAGCGATGTCAACTGCAGGCATTTCCATGGAACCTGTTCAAAACAAGCTTCGTGCTCACAGGACCGGAACAAATTTCAGTTTCTGCATACGTACAGGCAAAACACTTCAATGGATCTCGTAGAGTGCATCCATTCAAATATTATATACCTATCTCTCCATCAAACGATAGTTTAGAGCCATTGGAGAACATTAAGAATAATAAAACATGACATTGACCTACTCTGTCTGTTATTTATTAGTTTCTCTACCACGTACAAGGGAGGTAGAGGAGGTATTGCATTCCACCCAAAAAATTGATACCGAAATTCCACCGGAAATACATATTTTGAGGCCCCCAGGATAAAAAAATGTTTTTGGAAAAGTCCGTGTGTGTGTGTGTGTGTGTGTGTGTGTGTGTGTGTGTGTGTGTGTGGAGTGTGTACAGCATAACTCAAAAACGAAAAGTCTGATAAGTACCAAACTTAGTATTTAAGTTTAGATCATCCAAGGATGGTACACAAGACTATCAAGAAAATTCCTACCACCAGCTACCCTTTACATGGAACATTTTTCGAAAATTTTGATTTTCTAAAAAATGGTTCATTTGATTTTCATTTAAGTGCCATACCTGTATTAAAGATATTTAGATGACAAAACGTATATCTTGAATTTTCTGGGAATAGCCTACAAAGCCCTTCATTCGAAAGATATTTTGTATAATCTTGCATAACTGGTAAACGTTAAGTGATAGATGTAAACGTATTACACAAAAAAATCTAGATCTCTTTAAAACACTTTATTTCAAATAAGTTTTTTTCTGGTATAAGTTATTTCTGAGGTATCCTTATTAATGGTTCGAATTGTTATTACTTGATCCTTCTATTAGTCCTGTCAACACTCAGTTCTTTCTCGCGATTGCATGGAAACAGTATGGAATTCTAAGGCGGCACATAGTGTCCAGTTCTTAAAACATTTGACTCGCTGTTCTTTGTATCTATAACGAAATGTATAATGTATCTATTTCTGCAAAGGTTTATTTAGATTAAAATGTAGTAGGTAGAAAAATAAGCTTTATTAGAAATAGTTTGTATACCCACTAATAAAGATGGAGGGTAGAGAAAGTCATATAAATGTATCGCATCGGATATTTTTTCTGTTTAATAATAATCACTTCCAAGCTAATGTTTTTTGTTTAAGTTTTTCAGACTCGTTTTATTTGTTTAGCCTTATTTAACGTGTATCAGGGGCTTTGACTTTAGAAACAATTGAAGTCAATTCACTTGTATGCAGACTTTTAATACTGACTATTTGTTTATGCCTCTAGCGCCTGCTTATAGTAAAAGGGGCATTTTAAAAGTAAGGCCCACAATAAAGTACGAAATACTAAATATTTTTTAATAATTTATTTTTTAACCAAGTCTTGCACTACTTTTCTACCAGTTAACAATGTTTCACGAACATTTGTATTATCGTAGCATAAGTTTTTTTTAGAACCTCGCCATAATCTTCCGCGGCCAGTACATCTAAGAAGCACGTAGCTGTTTCCGGAGTTAATTTTTCTGTATTAAAACTGAACTGCGATAATCCCTTAAAGAGCATTTGCAATACATGTACGAAAGCTTCTTGAGGGACCTAAATAATGAATTGTCTGTTTTTGGCTGTAACATTAACTTGCAGATTCACAATTGTTTTCCTGCAGTTACTCTGGGATAATGATCTGACTTTCGGACCACTAGTTTCAATCCCCCTCCTGAAACCAACCATACCAACTGTTTTGCCACAGAATCTTAGACACAGAAAAATGTATCTCGGAAACTGTAAAATTGTTTTATGGACTGGCGTCAAACTTCTATTACGAGCAGGCTCTGTAATGTATCCTACACCGGAATGAGAATTTGACTGTGAAATCTATGAGGAAAGAAATCTTAAGGTGTATACAATAAAATAAACAATCAGTTAATCAAAATATTTAGTGGTTCTTATTTTATTGCATAATGGACCATACATTAAAACATCTCCCGTAGGAATTGCATTTCACCCAAAAATGTCATTGTGAAAATTTCACCGAAAATACATGTTTTGAAGTCATGTACCGCGCGCACATGTATGTGTATATGTTTATATAACATAACATATATGTTTATATAACATTTTTGGATATATGCTAAAAAGGGTATTTAAGCTCAACTTCTTTACAGATGCGACGGAAATATTTTAAAGAAAATGCTTGCATCCCAAATTGTCCTTTATATGGACAACAAATAATTAACTGTTTTAATTAATATACTACAAGTTTAAGATACCTGAATGACATAATGTGTTTAATGAATTCTGTAGATTTTCGTGAAGTTCTCATTCGAAATTAATTTTCTATAATTTTGTATAGCTATACATCTAGTATACAGGGTGGACCATTTAAATTGAAACTGAACAATATCTCCAAAACTAAGCGTTGTAGAAAGAAATGGTTTTAATAAAAGGTTGATAATATGGGGGAAAGTAAATGCCATTAGTCGTGTTTTATTTGCAGGATGTTGTGCTGGTCATTTTAGGGTCAATTTAATTTTTTAAACTGAGAACCTACCCTTTTTATGTTTTCTCACTCCTCATAAGTTAAACATTTTTATAAAGCACTTAGTAATTTTTCTCACAGAAACGTAAATTACTACGAAAATTCTGAATATCTAAAACGCTTAGTTTTGGAGATATTGTACAGTCTCAACTTAAATGGTCCACCCTGTATAAATAACTATATCTCATTAAACCACACAGTATATGTATCTTTTTTGTGAAATTTAAAATTTCCAAGATTTTTGTTGCTATAGTTTTGAATTTTCTGTCGCTTAAAACAAACTAAATTTAAAACTAAATGTAAATTAAAATCTATAAATTTTAAAATATGTAAATATTAAATTAGAACACAACTGAGAAAACATTTAAAACAGCTTATTAATCATAGAAAGATATTACTTTTCACATGAAGTAACAAATTAAGGGGAATGTATTAAGAGGTGGAGGCATTTAAACACAACTATTTTGTCAAATTCTCGGTAGCACAGTAGATTTGTATGTCTTTTATTTGTAGTGTGCTCTTTCTTCCTAGGATTGTTATTGAAGATTTGTGCGTAGGAGTTCTTTATTAAATTGGAGAATGCAAAGGACCTCTTTTGAAAGAACAAACCATGTTGTGAAATGACTTGCAGAAATTTGCAGTTCCTGCCGAAGGCGATTTTTCAGTCCACTTACTTAGCGGAAACCCAGGGTTTGATCTATACATAATGCGTGTTGACAATCCTACAGAATGTAAAATATACTGAAACGCAACTGTCATTTTCCATGTCTTCCTCAGTTTGGGAACAGTAAATAATGAAATATACCTGGTACAAAACGTTTTACCGCTTTGATAGCGTCTCTTATGTCCTGTTTTAGGTTTATTAAGCAGACTATGATAGCATTTAAATTATGAAGACACATTAAGCGCGGTTTATCTGGTGCCACGTATGCGGCGGAAGGATGCGAACTTTGACCTCTAACGTGGTTCTACTGCTGTGATATTTATTATCCTCACATCTTGGCTGCGCGGCGAGGAAATTACTGCAAACGAAAGTCGTTTGCTAAAGGTCTTGTTGATATTACCCCAAGTTGGCGCCCTAAGGCGACATACGCATTCTCCGCCCTTTTCACCTGCAAGATAATCGATTCTTTTGAGGTACCTGGGTATAATGATCGCTGCGTTAAAAAGAAAGAGTGAAAAAAAGAGGGCATTCAACAGCGCTGTCCGCACAACTGAATTACTGGAGCGCGGAGACTAAGGCGGAAAAAAAGAAGAGAAAAACTTAAGTTTCTTTTGATGTATGGCAAAGAACAACCGCAATTCTGTGGAGAGCTTGCCTGAGAGATTATTGTTTCCAATATCGCTCCTCTGCACTTTTTCCAACTTCATCAATTTTCCCTATCCTGTCCTAAACCCTTCTGTTGCCCTTCCAATTTTCTCTTCACTGCCAGCATCTTTTGATGTTATATCTATTGTTTTCAGACTTTTATCATTTTATTTTCTTGTTGAGATCCCGTTTTATGGCTTGTCCTTAGATTGATTCAGAGTTGGATCCACCTTAGAATGCAGAAAATCCAAGGCAAGTACCCGTAATGAGGAATGGAAGGGATTTTAGTATCTTCATTATGAGACAAACTTGTTTAAGAACCTGATACAGCAAACTACTTTTCTCATACTAAAGAAATTTATAAAGGATGTTTAAAACCTAATTTATAGGAACGTTTTATAGGTGCCTTGAACTTTAACACGCCATTAAATAGAACGAACCATTATCTTATCAGGAGAGCCCCAATTCTGATAAGTCTACTTTTTACCGTTGCTAACGTGTACACTGGCGTGCATAAAAAGTGGCCCATTTCGCTAAATCGCCATAGCATTTTTGTCTGCACCTTCAGATAACCAACTTTTGATTCCAGTCAGTTCTCTGTGACTGGCCTGAAAAACCATTCAGGTACATTTAGAGTAACCAATGAACGAAGTTTACAATGTGTTGAATGAAGGGGTGATTCGGATACCAAGTCTATGAAAGTGTTTCGCTACGATTGGCTTACAAGCAAAGGCTAAACCAATTACCATTAATTCGGCTTTCTAAGGAAGGGGTGAAGAATTATTTGCAGGAGAGGTTTCACTGAACGACAGCTACGACATATACATATGAGAGCTTTCATTAGCGACATGGAGACGAAGGTCAAGTGTTTGCTGCTACTAAACGGCAATAAGAAAACTGGCATTAGGGTAACTGTAGTGTAGCATGAAATGTAAGGTTTAAGTTATGTTACCCTTCGGCAGTTCGGCCATACTTTGGGGGGAAGGGTTAACTACGGTGCTACTATAGTGGCTAGAATTAGCTTGAGAAACAGAGGTAGTCATGCTGAAAGAGGGGTTAGATTTTGTCGGTACTAACATAAACAACTTCGTTCCATTATGGATCACATTTTATACACGCAACTATACTTATCATGGATCTCACTTTATCAAAATGCATACTTGGGTCATTTTTGGTCATATTATACCATTTCCTAATTATAGAACATTTATTTAGATTTTAGGTTATTTTGTCATTTCATTCTCCTTTGCATCTTTATTTAATGATTTTCTTGTGTTTACATTCAGTATATAAAGGTTTTCATATTATTGGTGTTTTACATAACGTTTAGAGCATTCGAAATTTCACAATTTGACTGAGAAATAGACACTTTGTACATTCTCTCATCACATTAAAGAAACACACATTCCTATTTAATGGCTAATCTGGAAAAAGTTGCTTGCAGACGGAGGGGTGGTTATTGCTGGGGAAGAAGGTATAGATATTACTTCGTGTCCCAAGTTGGGATGAGACTGATCGGTTTCCAAACTTTTGCTTTAATGAGAGCCTATAGTCAGTTGCTATTGTCTTAATCTTAGTGCCAGTCATAGTCTGTGAACTCCTCTCCAATTGCTTTGAATTTTTGTAAAAGTGAATGCTACAGTTTTTTAGGATCTGCTTCAAAAACAACTTTCTTTTCAGATTCTTCAAACAAGAACACGGAAATGTTTATTTTTAATCAATTTTCATACTTTTTATACTCATATGAAGTTTAATGTTTAATGAATTTTAATTTTGTGTTATTTAATTTTAATAAATTGAATAAATCTCGCTTTTAAGCCTCTTTAATTGCCATTTTTAAAAATTTGGAATCCTTTTATAGGAATTTTTAAAACTTTTTGGGTTTTCAAAATCCGCCCCCTACTTATTAGTAAGGAGTAGTAAGTTCATTCCTGATAAAATATAAACCGATATTACATTAAGGCTATACTCAAATTCCAGAAATACATTTTATTGGCTATGCATGTATGTAAAACAAATGGTACTTTAACAAAATAGTTGAGCTATTTTTGAGAAAATAAAATAACGAAACATTCTCCATATACAGGGTAGTGAGGGAGAATTTTCTTTAAAACCTTCGTGTCACATCCTTGGAAGAATATGAAAACTTAATTACCAGTTTTGGTATTTAGCCAACTTTGTTTTTTCACCTACCCTGTGCTTGCGCATGCACAAACACACATGTGTTTTTCTTAAAATGCACTTTTTATTCACAGAACCTCAAAACTTGAATTTCCAGTGAAATCTCAATATAGAATTTTTGGGAGGGATACTTCCTCTAATTACTATGAAATAATAAAGGAATAAAAGCAGAAACAAATAAGCCGTAGACTTATCTTTAATCCTTCTCAATGAATATTGCCAAAATTCTTCAATAATGAAAACTTTTACTTTATAAAGGAATGAATTTAGGAGGAAACATATTGCTTTCTTTGTTTGTACACAGTGTGGTTTTAATATTTGACCATGCATTTGAAGATACATCATAACATACCGTATGTTATCTAAACGAAATATGTAAAGAAGTTAACATGCAAAGAAGTTATCTATAGAAAAAGAAAACAAAAATAATGGCATTGTATGACAGTTATGCTGCAAGATCAAATATTTGTGTAAAAGAACAAGTTTTTGACTTACAGTATTTGAAATGGAACAAATTATTGTGGAATACATGATATAAAGAAAAGAAATTATGAATTTAAAAGAAATTTGAGGAAAAAATTAATCAGAAATTGATAAATGAATCCATGAAAGAGACTAGGTTGGAATTTTATTCTAATACGGCTATACTAGTCATTCTATATTGAGCGAGTCAAGACAATTAAAATGAAAATAAAAATAAAAATAAACTTCGAGCAGCTGAAATGAGATTCCTACGCTCAGTCAAAGGCTGCATAAGAGAACACTTCGGAATGAGGACATTGGAAAATAATTAAATGTATGGCCTACTTGGGTTTAATTAACAAATACAGGCAGAAATGGACAAGACGCTTACAAAGAATGTCAGAGGAACGAATTCCTAGACCGGTCTTAAACTGTGAATACGATCAATTAGACGACTAAGGAAACAATGAAGCGTGAGAACGGAATAGCTTTTTCCCTAAGCCTTGACTAGAAGAAAAATATAATACATAAAGTTTAAATATTATACTTTTCCCCTGGAAGCAACTATGGAATGCTTATTTGCTACAGTGTAATATTCAGTACTCTTATATAAGAAGTTTCTTAATAAGAATGTGACCCAAATATTACTTTTTTCATTTATTTAATATTACACTACCAAAGGAGACTTACGCCTTAGGTTCATAATTAGTTCTTTGAGTGTTTTTACTCGCTCATTCTGTCAGAAAGTTGAATTTCCTGCATTCAATGCTAATATATTAAGCTACCTGCATGTTTTGCCTAATCTATTGCAATATGTGCATGAACTATATTAAATTTTAACTTTTGATATATTTATTAAAACAGACATGGAATATAATCATACTTGAATGTTACCATTTAAATTCTATCTGGATATTTATTTCATTTGTATTTGTTAATATTTACTCTACCAGGCATAGATATTCGATCGCCACTTTCCCACCAAGGGTAATGTTAATGACCTTGCAATTGGAAAACCACTATGTTCAACAGCTGTTAGTAAATTATTAATTTTATTTTCGTGTAAGTACTATTTCTATTATACGCTATATCTTAAAAAATTATCGCAGTATACAATTTAAAAAAAATTCCAGCCGACTCTATTTGAATAAGAATAAGTGGGTACCAATAAGAGCATCATGATTAAAATATAAATATGCAAAATAATTCTTAATATAAACATTTTCTACTGCTAACGATGCCATTTGTTTGGCATCAAGATGTCAGTAGCATTCCGGGAATTCCTTTTCCCTTCCATTCTTCACACTCTGTTTAAAGGACATACTAAGTAGGGTACATTATACATCAGAGAGTATGTGGTTGATGGTCTTTGCCCTAAATTAATAAGGAAAGATTTTGTTAAGTTAGAATTAAGGGAACTATAACATCTTGCAAAAGGATCGTAAGTAATAACATTTCAGAAAGAGTTAAAAGAATATTAAAGGTTTGTTTGTAACGGGTTGTGAGGAAAACAATATGGTAGTTTGAGAATTTCGTTACTAATAATTTTCCAGCCAATAATGGTTAATTCTGTACTTAATGCAAATATTTAAAGGCGTTACGTCATTCTACAACAAAATGAGCCTGAATGCTATTTGCATAAAGTAGGAAAATGTTCACCGTTTAAGGTAGAAAAACATGTTGATTTACGTAAGGTATAACCCGCTTTCAATATTATGATAATCCCTGGGTCAATTTTTCTCCGATTCATATCTATTGCGCATATCTATTTAGGAAGGAAGCGTACCAAGCCTAAATTTAGGGTAGCTCCCCGGCGTTTGCCAGGTAATGTTAATCACGACTGAGGTAAAATTCAAAGAAACTTGTCAGGGATTTAAACCGCAGACTACCTGTTCATTAGTCTTTACAATAAGGGCCTCGACTACTGTGTCGATAAGGGCGGAAGATTAAGATCTAAAGGCCCTAACTTTGCCAAAAGTAAATTAATACACCGGGTCTTACATTTTTTCGGTCTTTACCGCCAGTTGGTTTAAATGAATTACGTCATTAGTTCAGCGACACAAAGGGGAGGTGCAGAATTGAACCTAAGACTGCATGCGTTTCCGACTTCGTAAATAGGTTGATGTATTGCGGCGGTGCAGAACTGGTTTTCACTAGGACATTTTGTGCGTTGTTTGCATGCGTGCAAGATAGAAGTGATCACCGATCACAGAATTTGCATGGTTGTGTGCTAATCAAGATATTCTACGCTATAAAAGCCGTCCATTTATTTGAGTTACCTATCAGCATACATGCTGAGATTGAGAGTTTACGAGGTGCAGGCGAAACACGTTTTAAATGTACATACTCGAAAGGTACAGTGCAAGTCCCATTTCACTAAGGTGACTTCGAAGCTATTGACATCCACTCATCTTTCGTTAGTCCTCTGCCAAAGGCATGGTGATAAACTCGCTTCAAAGTATCGACGTAATGCGCAGACAACCGCCTGGCGGCAACGGCCAAATAAATAAGTATAAATAAGTAATAAATATATTCGTTTTAACTTTTGTGAAATTCTGTAACATTTCTGAAGAATTCCAAAGCTTTTTATTATTTATAGATGCATTGTTGGAGGGAAAATAATTGTATCTGATGTTGATTCAAATATAAAAGTAAGTTTTTTTTTTATTAAAATTGACATTTAACAACGCTTTAAGGTGTTGTCAGATTGTTTTGCGACATGATTCAATGTGCCCCATATAGATCTAGTTGCATAGTCGTCTTCCTATACCATTTTAATGTGCGGATAGATGACCGAGTGGTTATTAGCCTTTCTGGTCATTTATTTCATTGATATTTTGACCTTGTAAAGGGGACTGCTGCTATTTGGATACTTACATGTAGTCAGTGAGATATTGGACGATGATTTTTATAGTGTGGCCGCCTCCCTGTACCATTTATTTCATTATTAATTTCACTGTATAACTGAACTTGGGTCGCAGTACTGGATACGTATTCCGGTATTTACATGACGGCTGAGGGAAACCATAAACACCTCGGTCTTATTAGCTGGTACACGGATTTAAACCCACAATCTCCTGCCACAGACGCTACGGTCTTACCCATCTCGTTCGGCCGCGTGAATGTATAAGGGATCCCATACGTTTTCAGAAGAACATTTCACAAGCTGTCCCCTTAGTTACTTTTTTTTCTCTGAAAAAAAAAAAAAAACGTCTGCCACATTCCATATCAAAGGTTAGCTATTAGCTCTATAATTAAGGCATTTCTTATTACAATATAAAAAAAAGTTCATCTCTTGGAAATATACTGCAAGAAAATTCACAGGTGGTTTACTTTAGTTGAAAATTAATATAAACGCATGTTTGAATTCTATCCCATATCTGAAAGAAACAAAATGGTGAATTTCTGAAAATAATATTGAAAAAATTTGATTTTTTTCAACACCACAGTACAGAGACATAGTAAGTAATTCACTAGTGTGTGTGTGTGTGTGTGTGTGTGTGTGTGTGTGTGTGTGTGTGTGTGTGTGTGCCTGTGGCTGTGTCTGTGTCTGCAGATTTTCTGCAACTGTTAATAGAAAGTTATTTTTGATGTTTTGAAAAACTTAGTCTATTACAAGCGGATAATCCAAATAAAATACTGCTTGCGTCCTATTACTTTAATTTTGGACTGTCATGTCTCTTTTTATTAGAGATGTTCCATATCTGAAATAACACGTTTTTCGTCTAGATAAATGTGTAATAGTGCCAGAGCGATTAAGAACAAGAGTAAGATTCAAAGTTTCGCCATATCCAATATCCCAACTATTACTCTCACTCCATGCGTTGAAAACAAGTTGATCTTTCTCTGACCAAAGTTCCAAAGCTCATAAAATTGCAACACTTGCAAAGCTATTCCGAACTACACTTAACTAGTTTATCGTTTCCAGTTTCTATAGCATTTTTGTTGAAGTATGGGAGTCGTTCCATGATTTCCTTCATGTAAATCTTGGTAGAAAAACCAAGAATAGGACAATTTGCCTTCCATATCATTGCACAGAAATGTCAGGCCCAACTCCGTTGTTCAGGTACATTAATTTCCAAAGAAATGGGCAGCATGGAAGTTATAAAATCCATGTAGTATGCTTTAGAATGTTTTGGGAACAGCGGTTTAATCGTCAATAATTTGGATTGTTTCAAAAGTCGCATCAAACTTTAAGGCATAAAAAACTAACGCATTGCTTGAAAACATGTTCAATACTTTAAGAGAATGCTAGTACTTCATTTTTTTGTAAACCATAACGTCAAAACAACTGATGTCTCGGCAGATAAATCAATTAACTGACCATTAGAACCTACTTTACGGAATTAGCTTTATTCACTTAATATCAAACCAATTCTAAACGAAGTTCTTCAGCAAGAAGTCCTCATAGAATTGCCGAAAGCTGCAGTTAATAGATAACACTTGTAATGGAGGTATTTGATATATTGTCAATATTTTGTGAAAAATAATTCAAGTGATTAGCCAACAAAGTGATGCTTTTTCTTTTTCTTTCTTTCTTTTAGAGATTAGTCAATTCACCTGTTCCTATTTCTAACATCATTCAGGGTCTACCCAAATCTTTCCTTACGTATAGTAAGTAGGGGAAATATTGCATTCATGTATTCACCGGAAATACATGGTTTGAGGCCTCCTGAATCCAAGAAAAACCTTTTTTGGAAACATGTTCCTGTGTGTTTGTTTATGTGTCTGTGTACAACATAACGCAGAAACGAACACTCGGATAAACACCAAACTTGGTATTTAGATTCAGTAACTTCCTGAGATGCGAGACGGAGATTTTCAAGAAAATCCCTCCACCCCAGATTACCCTTTACATGGAACATTTTTCGAAAATTTTAATTTTCTCAAAAATGCCTAACGATTTTGATTAAAATATCATATCTTTAAGATACTTTTATGACAAATGAAATGTATATCTTGAATTTTCTGGGAATGTCTCCAAAAGTATTCTTCATTGTGAACGACTTTTGCATAACTGGTAAACCATAAGAAATAGACAAAATTTTACTACACAAAACATGTAGATCACGTGAAAATACGCAATTTATATCATACATTTTTTTGTTGGGTGAACCATTTTCGAGATATTGCTTGTTATTCCCTTAAATTTTCCAATAGTTATACTTTTTCTCAAATGGGAATTCGTTATTCATTTTTTGTCCTGGTAATGCAAAGAGAATGGAATACTCCACATAGCAACCAGCTCTTAAAATATTTGACTATCGCTTAAAACCTACCAATTCCCCTTTCATCTACAAGAAAATTAGCAATAAGATTGACATCTTGATATCTCGATTAACATGAAGCATATGGAGAATAAGCATTTGTAAAAATAGTTTGTACAAGAGTAGAGAAAGTCATGTGAGTGTAACACATCAGATTTTTAGTTAATCTGTTATGACAACTTTTAATGTATTGTTTCATTTTATTTTACCATCAACTTTCCTTAATTGAAAATGCGTTCAAATATGATCTTACAGTTTATTATTTTATCAGGCGTAATAATCCTGTTGCATATCTCGTAAATGTTATCCCTGCAGGCTGAATATGCTCTGTTTGTGTTGCTGTCCATGATTCGAAACCATATATACGAGCAAGAGTAAGCAGAGCCATCACCTTGTAGAACCTCATTTGTGTTTCTTTTCTAATTGTTTTCCCAAGAGTTCATCTAATTGTACCGCAATTTCCCTCTGAATGCTTTTGTCAAGGTTAAAGTAATAATACATCCCAAACATTGCAAGTCAGATAATTGTTCTAAAGAGCTTCCGTTTATTAATATTTTGTATACAACAGGATTCTTTCTTTTTGCAGCCATAATATTTTCCAAAACCAAGTATTACAACACTGATGCTTTCAACTCTAAACCTTTCAAAGCATATACAGGGTAATTCTGCGACTATGTTACAAGCTTTTAGGTATGAAAGAGGAAGCAATTATGAACAACTTTTCACATAGGAATCCATGTCTGGAAACCCTTTATAATGATAGCTAGTCTAAACTTTTAAATCTTTATTACAAACTTTCGTTTATTGAATGCACTTGAAGGTAATAAACACAAAAATAAAATTAAAATACGAACACATATTACAAGAACTTTGTAATATGTGTTGGTACTTTAATTGTATTGTTGTGTTTATTACCTTGATCATTTTCTCCACCAGCCTCAATATAAGCATTGCAGCGCCACACCATCGACTATTGCACTCGTTCAAAGCTTCCTGACAAGCTCCTGTGTCACAGGCAATTATTATTCTTGCTACTAGGTCCTCTTCCGATTCTATCGGTGTCTCATAGACAAGGGCTTTAAGATGACCTCACAAGAAAATATCTATTGGTGTCAAATCGGCGGGTAGGCCAATGAACAGGACCACCTCTTCCGATCCACCTCGCCGGAAAACGTCCATGGAGAAGAGCTTGGATACCCCCGGAGAAGTGAGCGGGTGCACCATCATGCTGCTACCACATGCGCTAACGAAGATGGTGCAGCTCGGGCATTATCATATCAAGAAAGTGTCGTCCTCTGTGGTAGATTGGTACCATACTAGCCTCTGGTTCCCGAGGTCGCGGATTCAAACCCGGCGGAGGGTGATGGATTTTTTTCGAGCGTAAAAATCCTTAGCATGGCTTCCTTCGAAAGAGAAGTAGAGCCGGTGGTCCCATGTCGTAGATTTACGGCATGTAAAAGAACCTCAAGCCTGATAGAGGCCTCTGAACAAAATTTCAGGTGTTTCACTCCCAATATAGAATGGGACGCCAAGGACCATAGTAGTTAGAGAACGTCCTTAAATAACACACAACTTATATCAAGGAAGTTGTGATAAATAGTTTCTATTTAAATGGGCTAGCAGTAGATATGTCCCTATCAAGTGATCATGAACTATGCCAGCCCACATGTAGACTGAAAACTGCTGTTTGTGGTTTCCAATGATGTGAAAGTGTGGATTTTCCTAAGCCCAGACATGGTTATTCCTGCTGTTAAGTGTTCCATCTGTGGTGAAGCAGGACTCATCAGAAAATAGCACAGCGCTTATTAAATACAGTTCTGCAAAAACCACAGGCGGATTTCTACTTGAGGACGATAATCAGATGGACTCAGTGTTCTGGACCTTCTGTCCATGAGATAGGCACAGACGTTATTAATGTAGAATCTCCACACGAAGAAATATTACGAAGAACCCACAATGTTTGTAACCTTTAGGGTACTCAAATGCAGCTACTAATCACAAGATCCAAAACTGTTCCTCGAACTGAGGAGTTGCGTGTTTTCTCCTTGCACCATTCTCATTAAAGTTTGTCTGCAGACTCCTGTTGCATGCAAATATCGGTGAAGCCTCGTAAAAATGGCATGATTTGTTTGACGCCGTAAGGGATATATCAACCGTTAAAGCCTTGAAGTTTTTCTTTCATTACCATCTGCTGTTCCATAAATGAAATTCATATTAGAAAGTTCTCTTAATGTGAATCTTTCCACGATTACAGAGATGTTAACATACTAATATGTAAACATCACTTGACTACATTAAAAGAAGACACTAAGGTTTACCAAGCCCCTCATCACTTTAGAATGATATGATTTGCTCTACCAATCTGTTATAGACAGCATTCTGACAACATATAAGTTTGTACCTATCAAAGAGTTTCAGGACATAGGTTTCTATTTGAAAGCTGCTCATAATTGTATTCTCTATCGTCAAAGTTTGTAACATAGTTACAAAATCACTCTGTATATACACTGGAGCGCTCTCGTTTTATCTGATCGACTTCTGGTATTCTTTTTAGTTTCCTCTTCCCTGACGAAGCTGATGAGTTCACTGGATAGATCAGGGTGATTCCGTTGTCTGCACGGCGCGCTCACCTGACTTGATCCGACCCACTTGATTTATTTTTATAGGGTTACATGAAGTCCGTGATTTATGAAACGCCTGCTGACTCGGAAGATCTTGTAGCGTGCATAGTCAGTGTAGCAGTTGAAACCAGGTAATTGCCTTTGAAAGCGTACGACAAAGTATAGCATATAGATGCACTACTTGTCTGGAATTCAATGGTTGTGTTTCAGCCTTTCTTATATCGATGAGATCATTTTCTTTGGGTACGATTTGTGTGTAATTTTCTGTGTTATTGGGTCAATAAGTAGAGTATCTGAAACAGTGTGTGTTCACTTTTCAC
Source organism: Deroplatys truncata (assembly GCA_030765065.1). Taxonomy (NCBI): domain Eukaryota; kingdom Metazoa; phylum Arthropoda; class Insecta; order Mantodea; family Mantidae; genus Deroplatys; species Deroplatys truncata. Next base: position 103,543,040 of record CM060985.1, read on the forward strand.
ATAATTATTACTTCAATTCCTTCCATAGAATCCACCAATTTAATCACATCTTGCACTGAAACGAGGCGTCGCAGTTCATGAGTGCCTGAACAAAAAGTGCTTCAAAGGAGGTTATTTATCTGTTCCCAAAGTTTGTAGTTCTAATTTAGAAACACACTGTATAATTGTTTTCCTTTATTCACCACTCTAAAATCTTCAGTCCTACGAGATTTTCTGGACGGTGTCGACAACATTAGCCTTTTCACACTCAGTTGGGGGCTTTAGTTTTCTTATTCACCGATTTTTCACGCATAACATAAATAACAATGTCAGTTTATTGATGCTACAGCTTGAGGCTTCCGCCAGACGTTTGGGTCTCATTCCCCAGGGCCTCACATAAGAAGTAATGTCATTCGCACGTCCATGTATTTGAAAAAGGTAGTCTTACATTCCCTTAATTGCATATAAGATTATATTGCTGAAAATGCCTGTGCCCTGTTACAATAACCAGCTTCCTCTAACATGTAAGCAATTACATTAAACAATTTCTTTATATGTTGCATAGCTAGATTACCAAAACAAGCGATCTTAAGAGAATTGAATTTTGTTTGTGATTTTTACTCTCTAAGAGAAATAGATTACAGAAGGTAAACTAGAGATTCTTCGGAACTGCACCTTTGATGTCCGCTAAATCTAAAAAGAAAGTATTCAGAAAAAATAAGTGTGTTTGTGTGTGTGCATGCATGCGGGTGAAAAGGGAGGAGAGATAAAGATAGAATGCATAGTAGGTTTTACATGTCTTGTCAAATGCAGTTGAGCTTCCCCAAACCAAAACAAAACTAATCAGGTAAAGTTATTTTTTTAAATTATTATTTCTGAAAAAAGGCTCGGATTTTTTTCTTTTTGAAATTTTAGAGTCTCTCTAGCATATTAGTCATATCGCGACTTTACTATTTGTTATAAATTAAATATTTAGGAATAAAATAATTAGATAATTTAACGTATTGACAGCTCTGAACCATTACAATGAACTAGTATAAAATTGTGACAATCAAATTTTATATAAATTTATGCTTTTAAAAAATCAACTATCTTAGGGTAGATCGAATAGTTAAGTGCTGTTTGTAAATCATTGGGTATCTGATAGTGTTGTCTCCATTAATCGTATAGTGGCCATTCCACGATTATGTGTTTCGTCGTTAACAGTATGTTACACTGGTGGCAGATGGGTGGTTGGTCCTTTGACAGAAGATAACCATGTGTGATTTTAGTATGGCCCATTCTCAGTCGGGATATTGAAATCTGATCTTGTCTGGAAAGAGAATTACTGGAAAGATGTCGAAAAACTTGAGGTTACATCACGGAGTTTGCTTCTCGTGGAGTCGAGCCATCCTGTCTTCCACTGTTGGTAGAGCTTCTTTCTAATGGCTGAGATAACATCATGGGCTGGTGTAGTTATAGTTGGGTCACTTAGTGGATGTTTAGTGGCTTCTTTTGCTGCCTGATCGGCCAATTCGTTGCCTTGTATTCCAATGTGGGATGAAATCCATACTAGAGACACTTGCTTTCGTTGCTTATTAGCTCTATGAAATAGTGATTGAATTTCTCGTGTAAGAATATAGGTTTATGACAGATTGTTTATTGCAAGTAGTGCACTTTTAGAATCTGAATATATAACAAACAACTTTGAACATCCAGTACTCAAAACATAAATCACAGCTTGTTTAATTGCAAACAGTTCACTTGAGAAGGTGGTACAAATATCTGGAAATCTGAATAACATAGTGCGGTCTGGATAAACGACGGCATAAGCATTTCTATCATTACACTTTGATCCATCATTCATACACACACAAATATATATTGAATTTTCTGATTTTCTGTGGACAGGCTACCTACGAAATCCTCTTCATTCTCGAATTGTTTATTTTTTGGAGTTTCATAAGAGATACGAACTTGTATAGAAACAACGCAGGGATTATCTAGGTAGCATTATATAAAAATGTGTATATGTAAATTTTCTTCGGCACGTGATTTATATAACATGTTTGAAACTGTGCGATTCCTGTTGCTTTCACACGAGCTCTAAGGCAAACTGTTTAATATAAACAGTTAAGTTTAAGTCCGTACGCCCAAATCATAACTTCTCCTAAATACACATTATTATAATTAACTTAAAGTGCATACGAGAATAATTTTTTAAAGGATATGCATAATATGATACCTGTGAACTGATAAAGGTTAAAGAGAGACACGTATACATACATTTTTTGTTGAAGTCGAGCAACTAAATCATTAATGCCTGCTAGGCATAACTATTATGTACAATACATCATAGCACAAAACATTTTGCTTTGTGCTATGATGCATATTTTTTTTTTTTTAGCACAAAACATTTCAGGCATACAGCTTGCCTTAAATGGTTACATGAAGCATACGCAAATCCCTCGCTCGCTTCCAGCAATTGCAAATAATTCTCTTATGCATTTTAAAACATTGTTTTTAACAAGCAATATTAACTGATACAAGAGAGACTGTTTCAATTACCAAATCCTCACGCTTGAAATGCAATAATTTTATCCTTCCGCGCGAGTGGTTTCCATTTCATAAACAATCAACCACACTTCCTTTATGACATCATTTAAATACCGGGAATGTCATTCAAATGCAGCGCAGATATGTTCGTTCCAGATTTTCATAGAACGGACCGAGTCCCACTTTTAAAGAATATTCAGCTATTAAAAAGAAATAAAATGAATATTATTTTGTATCGTTTAGATGTATTGTATGTTTTTATGCTTTATCAGCAACGTCAGTGTAAACCAAACCTAGAACGTACCAATTTTACTGATTAACAATCATTAACGGTTGACAACTTAATTATGAATCTACAACAGACGTGGTGACAGCAGCTTTTTGTCGCTTGTCACTAATTTATCAAGGCTTTCACTTAAAAACATTCCATTAAGTCAGCTATTATTTAAAGCAAATTTAAATTTAGAAACGTAAACAAGTGAAACATCGCACTATCGTACAAATAGAAACGGACTTAATTATTTAATTAGTACCTTTTAGTTTTCATTTCTTCAGTTCAAATTACACCTAATACTCTGTTTGGGGCATTTTTAAATGATAATTTCTTCGGTTTTTATATTTTCCAGCAAGAATGAAATAAATTAGTCAGCTGGTTGAAATGATAGGCTTGTCTTCTTTCAAAACTGTGAGGCTGTCTGGCTCAAATGCCCGATGAGTAACTTAAACTGCAGCGTGAGGCAGTATTTTTAACACTTAAATGATTTCAGTCTAATGATATAATATATAAATTCAATAACAGCCCGCCTTAAAGCAATATGTGCATGTAATAATATATAAAAAGTGTATATTACAGTCATTATATATGTTATTGTATACATGTGTAATAATGTTATGTGAATGTATTACGTAGTTTAATAATGTAGGAGCTGTGAGAATAATAGGTTAAAAGTTGCTAACAATGAGGTAACCTTGAGGCAATAATGAATTTGAAAGTTTAATAATGCTACTTGTGATTCTTGGAAGCAATAATGTAATTTTTGTAACAGTTTATAAAATAGCCAATCTACAACCAGAAAAAGCTTTAGTTAAATGAAGGTATTCTATTGGACTAGGATTAGCCAATCAGAAACTAAAATGGAGCAAAATTCACAAATTCAGAGTTCAGCTGCTTGTAGACAGTGTTCCTAACCGGACGCGAGATGCGTCCTCGAGAAATTTAATACGTATTTTGTGTGAGACAAAAATAGTTTACGTGTTAAAAAGTGCAAGTAATTGATAAAAAAAATCTCGCAGCTCTCTATATCAGTGAAGTGTTATTTAAATTGTGTCAAACATCAATAAAAGGAGTGAAGTAAAATTATAGTCTGTGTAAGCCTACATACTTCAGTTGCACCACTCCCTGCTAAGACATTCATGTCTCTAAAAATAAATACTGACGCAGCCGAGGCAAACATAAATATATAAACAGTCAAATTACAAAGTTAATATTTTTAAACTTGGGGCGAAGGCTACCGGAAACTTTTTACCATACGTGCGGTTGCAACTGGGATGGACTTAATCGTTGGGCGCCGTATTGAGTCGGCTTCTTTGGGTGTTGTCTTCGTTGGGCGCCTTAGTGGGATGGACTTTATTGTGTGTTTTCCTTTTATGTACGGTATCAGTGTTTTTGTAGAGGGAAAAAAGAAAAGGTATCGGTGAAATGTCGGAAGAGCATGGATACAAGTAGGTTCTCTTGATCTCGGGTCGTGTTAACCGATGACATTTATATGGTTTTATTACGTTTTATTCTGACCTCTTTAAAATCATTCCCATAACCGATCCGTTCACACAAATATGTTTAATGTCCGACCACACAAATATATCGAACTACGCCATCGCCAAATCAAACTATAGCCACATGATACCCTGTGGTGTTTCACACGTCTGCTCACATCGAATTCCAGAGTACAAGTGCTTGCCTTTACCCTTCGGTTCGCATTCCTGAGAATTTCTTAACCCTAACTCTGCCTTGTTTTGTTTCCCCCAATTCACACATGTGTCGTTACAATGGGCATGTTCAGCCCGCATTCCAATCCCCTAACGGTACGTTCATTTCCCGTCGTCTACCTACTCTGTACAGTCTTATAAAGATATGTTATATGTTTCCACACTTTTCTAGGTGGTTCACAAGTAGACTATGTATAATCGATATTATGGCTTCAACGTATCGTTTCACAACTACTTCAAGTTCGGCTCCCCAACAGTCGAAATATAATACTTCTTCATACTGACTTTCCATACGTAGCAGCAACAAACCTTCTTCAAGGGTAACTAGGTTTACCGCGCTGGAATGAAGCCTACGATTTGCGTTGATTCAGTTTGTTGATGACTCACTTTACAGGCAAGAATGTTTTTCGGAGCAAAGACAGAGCATTACGGGAATAGTGGCGTAAATTTATTTTCCCGTTCACTAAATAAAACAAAACTCGCTCCCAATTATCACGAGGATTCAAATATCTAAATGCTCCCGGAATGTTAGTATCTTCAGTTAACTTATCACACTCTCATTTTGAAATGCGCTCGTGGGAACGTCGATGGATATATGTATACTCGCCGAAGTCAACAGAATACTTCAGAATCTAAATTATATATAAGCAATGAAATACTGCTTCAGCCGCCAATTCCTATTTATTTTGGTATGAAATATGTAAACATGGTATTTGAAACCCTTGGTTCTCTCATTTCTTAAATAACACCAAGTGACTTTGTAGTAGAGTTTAATATTCTAAATATGATTGTAAATGTTTAGTTAAACTATTCTTTGATAACATTGATTCGGCTTTACCTAGAGAATACATAATGTTAATTGATCTAAATGAAACCAAAATTGTGTGAATCCTCCCTTATTTCTAAATAATAAAGTTGTGTAAAGGTCTTGATCATGTTAGAATTTTCAGGAATAAATATTGTTTGAGTATGAAAGGAAAGAGAGAGAGAACTTAATGAAAAATTCTGCTTCCTTCAACTGCAGGGTCGTCCTCCGTGGTGTGGTGGTTACCAAGCTAGCCTCTAGTTCCCGAGGTCGTGGGTTCAAACCCGGCGGAGGGCGATGGATATTTTCGGACGTGAAACTCCTTAGTATGACTTCCTTCAGAAGGAAAGTAAAGCCCGTGTTGTAGATTTACGGCACGTAAAAGAACTTCAAGCCTGATAGAGGCCTCAGAGCAAAATTACCGGTCTTTCACGCCCAAAGTAAAATGCGACGCTAAGAACCATAGCAGTTAAAGAGCGACCATAAAACTCAATTTCAATTTCAACTGCAGGTTGTTGTAAACAAAACTTACCAAGGTACAAAGCATTAAAGTAATACACAGACTAAATAAGTAATTTCTACTAATATACCACACAAATGGATAGTATTTATGGTATATAAAGTTGTTAGATGATTTCTGACACGAATTCATACAAACAGGCCTAAACCTACAACAGTAGTCCTTCAAATGGATATAAAATTGTTTAAAACATCGATACACTATATATACAAATGTTTTTAATATGGGAAGTGAGCTTTAATTACGGTAATTACTTTTTCCAAAAATGCATTTTTTAAATACTTTTTTTTGCAGAAGTGCAAATATAAATTTGTAATAGAACCTCTAGCTCCTTTCATGAGTCCAACTTGGATTGAGGTTAGGATTAGGATTACACTACGATACCTAGCATCTCGACCCACACAGGGATCTTTTGTGCATACACCCCCGGCAGGAACGGATAAGATGAAGGAACCGCAGGTGACGCAGGGTTGCAGACCGGCCGAAGCAGACGAAAGAGACGGGCAGAGGTCCCTAAAGTTACAAGCTTCATCACCCAACCGTAGAGCCTCAATACAGCCCTACCGAACCACCAGAGGTGACTCATAGTCCCCCTTCATCGGAGACCGGGGAAAGCTCGATCCAGCAGCGGAGACTCTAGCAGCCTCCGTCTGACGAGGCCGAGATGACACTCCAATACACAAGCCATCTGCGCCATCTGATCGCAGTTGTACGACACACAGCCCCGGAGTCGACCTGTAACGTGAAAGAGGAAGACGAAATGAGAAGGAATGTGGGAAGAGAAATTCGGGGGAATCAATGGCATTCGCTAGTGACCCGGGGAAACCCCTGAAAAAACACATGGATCAGGAAGATCGGCCACAGGAATCGAACCTACGACCTCCTGAATGAGGCTACAGACAGAAACGCCTGAGCCATTCCACTAGGTTGGATTGAGGCTAGTTGATATTTTTCGCTATAGTATGACCTGGTTGGTTCATAAATGTATTTTTTCCTTGTGCGCTTCTGCTGGTTGATCTTCATTTACTTGCCATCTGATAATATGGTCTATTATAGTACCAAAGGATGAGGCACGCTTTATGGCTGTTATATCTGTTTTCCTATGAGACCTGTAGAAGTACATCACAACGAAAAACAAAACAGATACTCTCTAGTCAATGTGTGGAGACTAAATTGAATTGAGTTTTTTATTTATGGACGCTCTTTAACTGCCGTGGTCCTGAGCGTCCTATTCTATATTGGGCGTGAAAGACCGGTAATTTTGCTCAGAGGCCTCTTATCAGGCTTGTCTAAATCTACGACACGGGACCACCAGCTTTACTTCCCTTCCGAAGGAAGCCATGCTAAAGACTTTTACGCCCGAAAAAATCCATCGCCCTTCGCCGGGATTGAACCCGCGACCTTGGAAACTAGAAACTAGCACGGTAATCACTACACCACGGAGGACGACATGTGGAGACTGAGTGCATAAAAACCATACATAGGTTTGCCCTATGACACTACACTACACAGTTGTATTTCACGGACAAATTCCAAACAAAATATTTAATTAAATAATCTTCTAAATATAATCGTTTTCATGTGCGTAAATGGCGAATGGCGCTGCATTTTCGCTCCAAGCTCTTTCTTTCACTGTGTCACCGCGCAGTTCTTGGTTGTGATATCATAATTATTGACGGGCAGATATAAATAAAGAAATAACAGTAAGGTAGAGAAATAATTGCAATAAATTTACGTATATTAAATCAACGAATAATGTAATAAGCTTGAGTTGAAATGTTTGTCTGGAAAGATGAAAGTAATTAGGAAGTCAGGTTAGCGAAAGTCATTAGTATCAGCCGAAGTAGCGAACTCATTAGCTCAAAGATTCTGGGAATTCAATACGTTTGCAGTCACGTAGGCCAATTCTATAAATTAGAAAGGCAAACGAAATTGTGAGAAAAGTGAAAGCTCATTTAGCAACAAAGTAAGTTACGTGCATGAAGGGGTTGAATATTGATTGGCCCAGGCGTAAAATAAAGTTGGAACGGGGGATAATAGTAGGCGGAGCGAAAAGTAATAAAGGTGTGCAATTTTAGGTCAGTGTTATTCTCTCTGGTAGCGGCACTGGTACTTGCATTCATTCATGCACATCTACGTGTCCACAGTTGTGCATAAATTACTCTTTCTGGTACTGTCACCGATACGTGCTGCTCTTGTGACATTTTAAGCGCCCACTGACACGCTTGTATGAGTAAAATTTCGCGCCTATTGCGAGAGGTCTCGCCGATAAGCATTTTAATGACTCGCGGCAGTTTCGTTTATTGCGGAAACAGTTATCTAAAATCTTAAAATTGATACTGCAGAAGTTAGCAGATATAATACAATTGTTACAATTTTTAGTAGTACGATCATAATCAGTTTCATTCTTTATCTTCAAACGATTGGGAACTCGCTTCAAAAGCTCAAGTATTAGATCACATTAATTTTTTCATTCAGTTTAAACTGGTGTTATGCTTTAACAATACGCCCACGCATACCCTGAGAGAAAAGGTATCATAGCTTACCACTGGAGCAGCTGGCGCACGAGACAACACAACGAGCTACGAGAACACGGCAGAGAAGTGGTAAAGTAAACGACTTCAAAGTACGACCTGCGTTACTCTTTCAGATTGTCGTATCATCGCGGCATCACAAAGATCCTGTTTCAAACTGGCGCCTTATTGTGGTGCAATAATCCTGCTAAGTTGTAAATCTTACACCTCCTCAAGCTGCAAAGCTCGCAAGGTCAATGTTGCTGAAGAGGTCCTAAGAGCGAGTATAATTGTATTTTACACGTTTTTACTTTTAATGTTTTCCTATTTCTCTACACTTGGCATTCACATATCTATTATATATCGTAGTTGGCATATAAAAAGCGATTCTTCTATCCATATTACATCATTAACAGTATATTTTTACCTAATGATTTCGTATTAAACAAAGCTACATAGAACTACGTACGCAACATTTACGTAGTTAATTGTGGTATAACAAGCTCCTGCAATGGAAACAAAAGCAAGGCAAAGCTGGGAGTTTTGTATTGTGCAACATTTCGGAAACCCTTTCGCTATGAAAATAAAAACACGTTGTGTAATATAATGAACTCTACATTTTTTCTTGTAGTTTAGTTTTGGTATATCTCTGATGGATTTATGTATAGGTTATATAACAAACATATTATATTTTAAAGTCATTAAAGCCATTTTAAGCAAATGCAAATTAACGAGGCTTTTTCCGAAAAGGATAATCTGAGGCAATTTTCGTTAAAATCTTCGACTGGTAGATAGTGTGAGAATCGACAACGAAATTGCTATGTATCGGAATTTTTGTTGTGTTGTTAAGCTGTACAGACAGACAGACAGACAGACAGACAGATACACCGGACGTGTTCCTATGCCTTTTTTGGATTAATTGGGCAACAAAACTTTGTTGCGTGTGAAATCTCGATATCGAATTTTTGGCTCGTACAATACTTCCTCCGCCCATAATAGTGCATCATAGGTTTGCCAGAAATACTGCACTTGACAGCAAGTGGGTGGTGTATGCAAATTTAGCTGTTCTGATTTGAGAGAATATGCATGTAGAATATTGCATATTGCAAAAGCTGGTGAACTATAAAACCGAAACGTGAAATTGTATTGAGCTTTAGAGAGTTCGTTTGAATGAAATTGCTTTGGACAATAATTATTTATTTAATAAGAACATGCATGATTTGGCCAATTTAAAATATGACAGATAGGGCATAAGTCCTTCGATAGGCGGATGGGCTATTTTGCAGACCTACTCACTAATAAGGAATCCATTTTTTGGAAGCTTAATAATAACTGGGCCACTTTCTCTAGGTGTTATAAATACGGAAGGCCAGACCCAAGATGATGGACGAGGATACAGGAGTAGAGGAGATTCAATAGCCCAGTGAAAATACCTCTTCTGGGGTACCTCTAACAAATTCTTGCAGATTTGGAAACAATAAGATGGCAACCCCACCTCCTGCTTCAGACTGTTCCAGTCCAGGAGATATCAAAAACCACCCAAGACTGCAGCGACTACTGTCATTACAAATGGATCCCTAAAACATATAAATCCAATATCAATAGAAAGGAATTCATGAAGAGTGTTATATTATAGGCCATGAGATTGAAGAAATATAAGGAGAACCAAAGAAAAAGGAAGAAAAGAATGGACTGAACAATTTGTAGTCTGAGTGCTAATAAGCTACTGCTAGCAGCAACAGATGATGACTTTGTACGGATGCAAATTTTACTATTAATCAGTACTGCCGTGTTGTATAAAATTTTCTCGTATCTTATAGCGAAATGAACCTTGGCGATTTTTTCTTTTACTTGAATTTGGGTTTAAGGAAGTGTAGAGTGCAAAATTTGTATTCAATATGAAAGAGATGCTCGATTCATCTGACTTTAGATAAAAAGACTACCCGCTACAGGTTTGTTGTCGAAGTTAAACTAATGTTCACCTAATGAAGTTTCTACCAGATACAATATAAGTAGAAAGCAGTCTTTACGCCGATGATCATATGTAGAAGTGCACTTTTGATCAGCACTAATGACGCTACATAGTAGTATTCTAATACCTTGAGTTGCAATTTTGTATACCATTAGCCCTTTACTTACGCTATTTTTGTTAACAATCCAGAAAAGCTTTTATTACTTGTTTTCAGTACACCATATGATATGTATACTGGTGTGCTTAAAATGTGGTCCATAATGGAACGGAGCTTTTAGTGTTGGTACTGATGGAAATCTAGCCCCACCCCCTACCAGCGTGACCACTCTGTTTTTCGATTATAATGCTATCCATTGGATTGGAAGGATACTTTTCCGACCCCAAAGTATGGCCGAACTGCCCAAGGCTAACATTACAACTTAAAGGTTATATTTTCATGCTACACTACCTTAATGCCGGTTTTCGTATTGCCGTTTAGTAGTGGCGACAACTTTAACCTTCGCCTCCATGTCACTGATGAACATATATGTAAATGTCGTAGCTATCGTTCAGTTTAACCTCGCATGCAAGTAATCTTCATCCCTTCCTTTAGAAGGCCTTTCCTAGGCAAAACTCTTTCTTAGACTGGTATCCGAACCATCCCTCAACTTCAGGTGAAGAATTATTGGTGAAGAATTAGTGGCGCTTGGATTTTCGATAGGAGTTATGTGGTAAGGTAGAGGGTTGAGGGGTGTGTGGCATCACGTAGGTTTCCAGGAAGTTACGGATTAATGCGTAGCCTTCCTGAAGGTGGTTCAAGTGGTCATGCGCTCCTTTGAAGTTCTGGTTGATGACGTTATTTGTGGTCGTTTGGAGCTCTCGAATCCCCGCAACTGAGGCCCCAAGTGCACCCAGTCGCGTTGATCGGTCGTCGCTGTCGTCGGTGGAAGTTTCGACGAGGTGGCATTCGATGCGTTCCAGCTTGCGCTGGGCAGACGCTACAAAAAGGGTGGCGCCTGCGAGTCACGTTTTCGCCACCACTACTCCAAGTTATTTCCTTAGAACTGCTGTGTATGGTGTATCGCTAAGGAAGTTTTCCCCTACTGAGAGATCTGCTGTGGAGTGCACTCAGCCTTTGAGATCCTTAGGGACAAATGAGAAGCCACTTGATGAAAACCCGTAAACCTTACTTAAGCTGCCGTGGCATATTGATCACTTGGTGCCCTCTAAGGACGTAAGTAGAGTATACATCGGCTGTGACTGAAGCGGTCGTAGGAGTTTAATTAACAAGTATGATTTTCATAGGAGTAGCCCTGATTGTGACATTAAAACATTCGCATAATGTGTTATTGTATAGGTCCCTTCAACTTGTATGGTCACAAGAGCGCTTTCACTTTAGAAACAATCGATGGTGTTTCTAACTCGTTGACTGTTTTCAGTGTTAATTTTGTTCACTTTCACTATGAAATACTTGCCACTCCCACATTACCTAATACTTCCAGACGAAGAGGGAGAAAGGAAAACGAACCGTTATTTTGAACCCGTTCCAAAAATAACCATAGGCGCATTTATATGATTCCACCTTACATTGGGGGCGATCATTCGAGTGTTTTTATAAACGGTTCCAAACGTAACTCTGTTACCTAAGAATACATTGCGTTAAAGCGGTTACAATGAATATGTACCGTTCTCCTTTAAAGTTCGAATAGAAATCTTCCTGTTCATCACATTTGCTACTGAAATTAAGAAGCCAAAACGCTACCCTGAACTACGCAGGTAGTTACCCGTTTTTGTATTGTTTATCTGGTTGTTTTTCTGTTTTCGTTGAAGACTTTCTGCTGCATCTACACACTGAAACCTCCATGCTGGAGGCGGGACTCGAATCAGCAATAAACTGTTCTATGAAACACCAAGTTTAGGTACTGTAGAGAATTTGGATGGTCAGAAGCTATTATTGAAAAATATAATTTTCCCAATCTCAAACTTCCTGGCTCTGCGGATACTAATTAAAGAAAAATTCCTTCATTCCAGCCAGCAATGGAGAAGCCAGAAGGCTGACCACTCGACACAGAGGCGATTACTAAAGAATTGAATATCTGCTAGGAAACAAATCTTTGCGATCACAAATTAATGCCAACTAATGTCTTAGGGAAACTGTTAACTACATCGCCAGAGTTGTAGACATCCAGACATCCTAATCTCTCTAGCTAATTTCTGATCTACACGCAGAGCTCCGGAAGTGCGGAATAATGCATGCGAAGCTAATTTCCGGGGCCTCGAGGATACTGTACCTTGGCTTTGTGACTCCAAGAGACACTTCTAATGGAGAACGCATTACTGCAAGAAAAGGATTGAGTTGACCTTGGAGCTTTACTTGTTCAGCAATTTGCATTAAGGTCTAATGTTGCCCGGAAATGAAACTATTAATTAGTCTGCTGAAGTAAGAGGTGAAGTCCGAAAACATTACAAGAATTTATAGTTTCAAAATAATAACTGACAATTCTTTGAACATAGAAAAAATACAGATAGTATAAAAACCTGATGACTTTTACTCATTACCACCTCAAACAAATGGTTGCAGAGGTTTAAGCCTGTTTTCTCTGCAGTATACAATATAATGTCGAATCATAATTTAAATTGCATTAAAACAAATAATGGACAAAAGGAGAGAATATTATCTGCCTACCTATATGATATTCATAGATTTTGAAAAGCCTTTGACCGAGTAATACGGATACGATATAACGGATGGGATATAACGATTAAAAGGATATCCAAAACATTGTGGAAACTACTAAAAGTTTATACAATGACAAATAATTTTAAAGGGTATAAAACAAGGAATTAATGTTAACCAATTAAGTAGTTATACAAGTGTGTTGTACGAGGCGTATTTTAAAAGTAATTACCGATAATTATTTGAAAAATAACAAAACTATTTTCAAACACTTTATTGCCATTTATTACCTTACACTACTTCTTCAGTCACTGACGTTATTCAGGCACTTGTTGTAGCGGGAAACCACTTGTATGCATTCGTCAAAGAATGATGCCGCCTGTTGAGAAAGCCAAGTCTGCACTTCTTGTTTCACAAAATTGTCGTTGATATGTTTTACACCAAGGAGTTTCTTCAGATGAAGAAACGGATAAAACTCACTTGGTGTCAAAACCGGACTGTAAGGAGGGTGGTCAAATTGTTTCCAACCAAATGATGCGATCAGATCTTGAGTTTGTTTGGCTGTATATGGCCGGGCATTGTCACTCATTGTTTCCCCATAAACCTCTCGCAATTGGCGATAAATGTGTACTAGTGTAACCTCTCGCATTCAAAAAACGAATCACTGATCAATAATTTCATAGTCGGCGGGTCGTTCGATTACTTTGAACATTTCAAAGCGCTCTAACAACAGGAAAATACAAAGTGACGATCGCTCACAGCTGATTTTCTAATGAATGGAGGGAGTGATCACACATGCTCAAAATCGCTGTCAGAGAGCTGAATCGGCAAAATATTAAAACGGCAATTACTTTAAAAGCATGCCTCATATGTCAAGCGCACTTTTTGAAATTTATATGGACGACGCCATCGAAGAATGAAATAGTAAGAGTTCAGAAGGCATTGGAATTAATAGAAAAACTTTATTACATTATCTTCTATATGCAGATGATCTCATAGTTTTAGCAGACAGAGAATAACTGCAAAGATTAGTGTATAGACTAGACCAAATATGTCGGCAATATAAATTTGTATTGGAAAAACGAAAATATGCCTTTATAGGAAATAGCCCTGTTAGGAATAAAATTAATACATAATATGATAATACAACAGATGCAACATTTAACTATTTAAGATGCGATGTTAGTTATAATTATGATCAAGACATAAAATTACGGAAACATCAAATTATGGTGGAACAATAAGTAGTTTGAAACTTACACGGAAAGACGCACAATTGACATTTTTTAAAGTGATAGCTATACCGATCCTTTTATATGGGAGTCAATCGAAGATGCACAAGAAAAGAGATGAAAACAGCTTTCAAGTGGCAGAAATGAAATTTCTAAGAGCTGGTAGAGGTTGTACAACAAGGGACAGAATATCAGCTGAACAAATAAGAGAGGAATTGGGTATTTATACAATAAATAATAGTTTTACACTATAGAAAAAACTGGAGAGAACATCTGCCACGAAAGCAAGAAGCTCGTATCCAGAAAATGGCCTTGACATATCAACCCTCAGTTAGAAGGAACGGCCCAGAAGGAGATGGCAATGAGGCCGTAACAGCCGGAAGGCCTAATACTTGCGAGGAGGAAGAAGAACTTAAATTGATTCCAGATATACGTTTTATTGATCATGTATATATTAATATCAATCCCTAGACTATTTTTGGGAAAATAACAATTGGCAAAACAGATACAATGAAAAGGGTAGCTTGGGGAGAGGAAATTTTGTAGAAAATCTACGCTTTGCATTCTTGGTTGTGCTGAAATTAAGTAACACATTTGATATTTATCCGACTTTGTTTTTCAGTTATGTTTCTCACACACATGCACATACATACACGATTGGTGTATTCGCTTTTTTAACCTGTGCCTTGTCTACCTATACATTATATGCTTTTGTTGTTCAAGTAGTTCTTAGAAATTTGCTATCCTAGCTGGTAGTGTTCTAATTCATAGATAAGAATTTATATGAAAATGTAACTAAAATAAATATCACTGGTTAACAATCACGCTAATTTGTCTACCCATTATCGTTTGTTCGTAAGCTATTCAATTCCTACAATATGCTTATATTTATATCCAATTGTTGCTTCTCACTATTACTCCAAATGGTTCTTCTCAGGTAATAATACACATACACATTTTGTAGACCATTGCAGGAGTCAATTTCTGTTAAAAGAATATGTCAATGTATACGTACGTCATGTTAAAATTGCATTGCTTGAGATCGTGGTGATTAAAATGCAGGGGAAAATTAAAACAATAACCACTGTATCAGAAACAGTTAAGTATTTTTTGTCGTAAATTGTGCATTATATTTTACGTCTACTTATACTTTGCCAGTTCTAAGGCTATTACGCCAACTTAACCTTCGCGAGGAAGAGATGAGGCGAGGGGCATTAAGAGCGGCCAGATCTGATGGCTGGAGAAACAGCGCTGCGGGTGCCTTATGTTTGCAGATTATACATCCCGACAGACGCCCCACTGAAATCGCCAAAACAACAGGTATCTTATTTCAAGAAACAAAATGTTCTCTCCTCGAACATCCACCATATGCAGCACACACCATCATCCACCTCACTTACACCTCTACCCTGAAAGAAAAATAGGGAAATGAAATGGGAGGGAATGAGAGAGAGTTTTTAGTGTCTAGAAATCCATCCCAGCATTCCTCAGTCATTCTTCTTGGCTTCCCTGTAGTGCTTTTGTATCTCTCCCGTCTCTAAAATTCAACGGGTTTGAAAACGAATTTACGGAAAATTCTGTATTAAAATATTTAAAGTCCACAATATCTTGCACGAAATTGTTAGACATTTGTGAGAACATAAAATAGCCTGCGATTCTAATGAAAGAATTCTGGGATTCAGAAAATTCTTTGAAATTTAGGCTCTTTAAAAAGGTGTCTAACATGAGTATGATGAACGCGGGCAAGCCCCTTCCTTAATACACACACTGCAATCTGATAACATGTAATTTCATGTGAAATCTCGATATAAAAATTTTTGGGCCAGCACGGTATGTTTTTCCTAATAAATGATACAGAAGATAAAATAGGGGTGCTGCAATTCTAGTAATGTGAACAACATTTCTTCCATTGCTGGCCAGAAGTTGGAACCCAAGCCCATCTCAGCAGCACTCTTATTTCATTGCGCTTCAGATAAAGTTTAGCTCGATTTAATCAGTTCTTGTAACTTTTTCTCAATAGGACCTTGTTAACTGCCACATTTCCTGAGAGATTAATTTTCTGTAACGGGCTTTCAATATTGGAAACTAGCATAGGTTGATTTCTTATTGAAAGTAACCTCAACAGACTGTTGCCTTGAACCTAAAACTTTTCTAGTTAGCATATATCCTCAGCCGAGAGAAATAAAATAGCGAATTTTTACATAGTGGCAGGACAAATTATTCATTGAAAACCCAGGAAGGCTCTGGATCAAATTTTCAGAACGAACGCGCTAAGGTAAAGAAAGCATTAGATTTGTATCATAATTTCAGAAGAATTCAAATTTTTCATATGTCTTACTGAATCACTTAACTACTAGCTGAAAGAAAAACAATCTGATATGATATAGTCTCATGACTTTTCTACCCTCTATCGTTTATTAGTGGGTATACAAACTATTATTACTGAAACTTATTTTTCTAGCTATTGCCTTTTAATCCAAATAAACCTTAGTAGAAATAGCTACATTACACATTTCTATAGATATAAAGGCAATAGCGATAGTCAATGTTTAAGAACTGGACGCTAGTTGGCCTTAAAATCCCATACTGTTTCCATGCAATCGCGAGAAACAACTAAGTGTTGAAAGACTAACAGAATGACCAAGAAATGAACAATTCTAACCTTTGATAAGGAATATCTGAAATGGCTTATGCCACAAAAAAAACTTGTTTGAAATAATTGCGTATTTTAAAGAGATCTTCATTTTGTTTGTGCAGCACATTTTCAGCTATGGCTTAACGTTTACAGTTATGCAAGATTATAAAATATTCCTTTAGAATGAAATATCTCTCGTATATGGTATTTTAATAAAATCGTTAGGGCCATTGTTTAGAAAATAAAAAATTTCCAAAAATGCTTCTTGTAAAGGGTAGTTTGGATTGGGGGATTTTCTTGAAAATCTTCGTGTGTCATCTTTGAAAGACACAGACTAAATACCAAGTTTGGTTTTTATCCAACTTTCGTTTTCGAGTTATGCTGTTCTCTCTCTCTAAATTAAGAAACTGAGTTTTATTTATGGGCGTTCTTTAACTGATGTGGTCCTTAGCGTCCCATTCTATATTGGACGTGAAAGACCGGTAATTTTGCTCAGAGGCCTCTTTATCATGATTTGAGGTTCTTTTACGTGCCGTAAATATACGACACGGGACCACCGGCTTACTTACCTTCCAAAGGAACCCAAGCTAAGGATTTTACGATCGAAAGAATCCACCGCCCTCCACCGGGTTTGAACCCAAGACCTCGGGAACTAGAAACTAGCATGGTAACCACTACACCTCGGAGGACGACTCTCTCTCTCTCTCTTTCACACATAAACATACACGGACATTATTCTAAAACTGCTTTATTGGATTCCAGGTGCCTTAAAACATGTATTTCGGGTGAAATCATTACCTATATAGTATCTTTGGATGGAACGTAATACCTTCTCTACCTATTATGTACATGGAAAGGAAAGTAAACATGTTACCTCTAGTTTTCTATTAAATGTCTTTAATGATTTTCGTTAAAATTTTTAACAACCTTTAAATTATAGGACAAATAAAATGTATATTTATAATTTGTTTGGTAATCTTCCTGTAAGGTTCCTCAATATCACTCGCGTGTAAGATGTAATTTTAAACCAGTTAACCAAACATATTTACTTCCATTCTCATAAGGGAGGTATCGAAGGTTTTCGTGCCAAGGCGTGCCTCTTGACTTAGACGGTTCGTTTCATGTATTGTAGCATGGGTATGCAAAACATGAGCTTCTATTTTCTACTGCAGCATCCAAAAATCGAAGTTGGAATCCTTGATGTCGCACAAGCGATGTAGCGTGGTTGGACAGCTCTGCGAGAGAGTCGCGCGGAGCCACAATCAGCTGACAAAGCCAGCGAGCCGTAGTCTTTCGCTCCGTTAGTTTTGAAGCCTGTAGTTGGAGAATGTTACATGGTTCAAAACAAGCCGCTAGTGTACAAACGCAATAATTAAAAGAATTAAACATTATTCTTCAAGGGTAGTGCTGGAATGTTCAAAACACAGCCTTTTTGACACCATCCACAACGAACAAGCAACAATGTTCGTCAATGTATTTTATTTTTCGTGTCCAAGTAATATTTAACTGG
The DNA here is from genome assembly GCA_030765065.1 of Deroplatys truncata. Classification (NCBI taxonomy): domain Eukaryota; kingdom Metazoa; phylum Arthropoda; class Insecta; order Mantodea; family Mantidae; genus Deroplatys; species Deroplatys truncata. The sequence goes on from CM060985.1 coordinate 103,561,383, forward strand.
CACTAGAAACTCGGTAAATTGCTCTGTTGCATATTTTGCAGCAACCCAGAAGTATAATGCCCCAGAATCTTGAAGATGAGAACTGAAAATTAAGGACACTAGCTCAAGAATAGTGTCCATGGTAAAGTTCAACATTAACATCTTGACGGGACATCCTAAGCTTTGATAATCTATGGTATAAAGATTTCTATTGTGAAATGGACTTGTCCAAGGATTGGATTTTTCCAGTGGTACGGGGATCTATTTGAAATAACTCAAATGTTTTCCCTAGTGGAATATCCTAATAACAAGCTAAGTAGTGCAGAAACAAGAATCGGAGCACAATTGTCATCTGTCAAATGCGGGAGGAAGGCTGCTCTAAACAATGTATTAAAACCATCTTTCCCATTTTGTAGCTGTGGCACTGTTATCAGTTTTGAATATCCTTCTCAGAACAATTGGACCGAAGCTTCCTGAAGGTTCTTGCAACGGAATACATAATGTTGGAACAGATAATCGTCAATGCTGACCGTAGGTATGAGTTAGTATACTAAAAGATTGTGGTACAGTATGCCTGTGTCTTTCAACATGAAGAGATAGGGTCCATTTAGTCCGCACTTCTCGGTCAAATCCACTCTTCCATGTTGTAAATTGAAGAGTGTAATTAATAAATCCCCTTTGGCTATTTTCACAAATTCCTCCGCTGTTTTGTATATTCCTGAATAATATATATGGGATCTTAAAACATTTTAGTAAGATTCTTCCTCTAATTACTGCGTTGTCTATTGAAACCTTTATAGCCGAAATTCTTGCGAAATTTCCAGAGCTCGTAGTCGCAAGTCTTATCATTAAGATTTAGTTATGCTTTTCTAAACTCCAAAAGCAAAAATAAAACCTATTATATTGTGGCATAATAATTTCATTGCCATTACCAGACGCATTGTTGTGCTGTATTGTTGCTATCAGACGTAGCATTATTGGGTCTCCTTAGATATATTTCGGCCTAACGGTCTCTCCTTTCGGTACGTATCACGCCAAAGGAAGAGATCTGTTTGAAATTGTCCGGTGTGACGTCAGCCCTGGATAGCGTCACTCGAATGGATGTGGTCGTTGGGAGCCAGTCGCGTGGGGTCTATGGCATATCCCTCTATCCTGCTTCGTTTGTTAATTATGTAGAGAAGTCAAACGCTTTTGTGAATCAATCCCAGGTAATGTGTCTTATGTAATCTTTCAATGTAATATAAAAACCCACGCCTTCTCCTTAAATTTACGCACCAAGGTCCCTGGTCTTTTTTCTGCCAGCAAGTTGTGTCCCATGTGCGTGTTGGGGTGACCTAAATTAATCATTTTCTGGTAACCTTTTGGCCTTCACCCCAAAATGTAACAATATACATATTTTTTCCAATTCGATTTTACTACCGATATTCTACCTCTTTTTTTCTTCCACAAACGCTACCATGTAACCAAACGAAAGTCCCTTCGAATGTTTGTAAATAATTGTCGTTTCTTATTACCTTCATAAATCCGCAGGTTCACAGATTTTTCCTTAACATTTGCTGACAACGGGCCCTTTAGATCGACACGAGGTTGTTAAGGCTTGGACTCGTAAACGTGGGGTCCGTGGTTCAAATTCCGCCAGGACCGTCCTCCCTGAGACTTTTTTCCCAGGTTTTCCTCAGTCCTCAAACTGGTAATTGCTGATTACTCTAAACATAGGCTTGGGAAGTTTCCTTACCAACTTCCTTTCTCAATTATGATTTATTTCATCTCTCACCAATGTCTACCACTGTGGTACCATATACAGTATAAACGGGCGTTAACTCTACCAAAGAAAATAAAGACCCTTTTAAGTTTCTTTTATGGACTAGGAGGAAGTATGCTAATTCCCATTCATAAATGGGTAAATCGCTTCAGCGTGTGTTTGTATTGCTAGTGTTATCCTATCCGTTGTTATGCCGGTGGTGCCTTTACCATATTGCTATTAATTGTACCAACCACTGGCTTCAATTTTATTTTCTCTGCTATTTGCCTATAGCAAGTAGAGGAATCTCCATTCCACTTAAACATTCTTTATAGAGATTTCACCGGAAATAGGCGTTTTGAAGTTACTTAAATAAAAAAATACTTTTTGGAAAAAAGATTTGTGTGTGTGTGCGTGAGAGAGAGAGAGAGAGAGAGAGAGAGAGAGAGAGAGACAGCATTACTCAAACGAAATGTCGGTTGAAACACCAAACTTGATAATTAAGTTAGCGTCTTTCAAGAGTATCAACAAAGATTTTCAAGAACATTTTGTAACTTTTACATGGAAAATTTGTCTATTTTTTATTTTCCCAAAAATTGTTTAAGTATTTCGATTGAAATACCATATGTTTGAGATATTTGCATGCTAAATAAAATGTATATATGTTGAATTTTGAATGAAGAAGACTTCAACGTAAGTGAGAAACATCTACATAAAACGTGTAGATCTCGTTGAAGCACACGATATATGCCAGAAATTTTTTCTAGTGTTAACCATTTCCGAGATTTGTTTGTAATTGTTTGAATTTTAAAATTGTAACATGTATCAAAGTTAAAATTAATTCATTAAAAGAAATGAGGAACAAAAACAATCCATTAATAGAAAAATATAAAACATAAATTAGATGGAAGCGTTAGGCTATCTTGTGGAAATTACAAGATAAAACGAGCAAAATTTACATATTAGGATTATTATTCTTTCTATCAGTCCTAAGTCTGCAATAGTTGGAGGAAAAAATGGTTTGTAAAACATTCCCAGGCCCAAACAATGCACGAATTGTCCCAAACGTCTTAAGTTTCGATTGTTCAAACCACTCGTCAATCTCTTCAAGTACGTGGTGAGAGTTGGTATATAGGAGCTTGAAGCATATTTGTTGAGATAATTAAAATTGGGTTTAAAACGATACAAATTTAAGGTTAGTTTAGATGAAAAGCTTATAAAATGTTCTATTTTTAGGCGAACCATCGGTGGTTTATATACAAGAGTTTGAAAAAAGTTGTCGATTCGAATTTATTTGAAGTTAGTGTAAAATCAAACTTAGTTAAAATAATGAGCTTTCGAATCGAGGTTAGATGAATATTTCCGGACAGAGGCCAAAGGATTACTTTGCTAGCTAATAAAAACACTGCCATGAAATAATTACTTAACTGGCTGTAACCAACTGGCCGCGGAAGGAAAAAATAAGAGTTTTACCCATTTTAAAATTTTGTATCACCATCAGAAAAGCAATAACATAGTTTTGGAATACAGGGCAGTGACCGAAATGCGTTTAAATTATAGAGTTCTGTTTCAAACAGTATTGCGTGGTACAATGGTTTGTGCTCTCACTTGTTATGCGGGAGGCCGGAATATTAAGACTTAAATGGATTAAATATATTTATTATGTGCAACTCGACTGAAGTATATAGCACACGTTTTTATTTTAAATATGTTTCAATGAATTATAACTTCCCAAACCACGTCACCGTCGGTGCTTTTTAAATGAACAGTAAACAAGTGTAAATAAAGAATTTAAACAAATGCTAACGTGCATAATTTGTTTGAAATCGGTAGGAATTTAACAGTAGTTTATATGGAAAGTCAACTAGGAACGTACAATTTTGTGATTTTTTCCCCCTATAACATATATCAGAACGCGGTTAGAATAAAACGCTATGAGTACGTTTAGAATCCTGTTTGCTTGACGTATCCCTGCCTTGCTGCCTTGAAGTTCCATATATAAGTTGGTATACAACACCATTTGTTTGATGATATGGCAGTCGTGGGGGAGTGGCGCACTATGAAATAAGGTTTAACAAAGTATAGTCAAGTAATTGTTACACAGCATTTATTTTACAAATGTTATAATATAGTTTTTAAAAGTACTTGAATGATTTTTTAGTTTTTCTATCAGTGGCAAGGGAAGTATTGTATTCCATCCAAAACCGCTGTATCAAAATTTTACCGGAAATAAGAGATTTTGTGGTCGCCTGAATAAGAAAAGCATTTCTAGAAAAATATCTGTGTATGTAAGCAAAATTACTTAAAAAGGTAAAAATTGCCAAAATTATTGCTCAATTCAGACACTGTTTAAGGGTTACCAACGAAGATTTAAAAAAGGAAGAAAGAAAGAATAAAAAATCTGGTATGTTACACTCACATGACTTTCTCTACTCTTGTACAAACTATTTTTACAAACGTTTATTCTCCATATGCTTCATGTTAATCGAGATGTTAATTTTATTGCTACTTTTCTTGTAGGTGCAAGGGGAATATGGTAGTATTTAAGCGATAGTCAAATCTTTTAAGAGGCGGTTGCCATGTGGCGCATTCCATTCTCTTTGTCCATGACAAAAAATCTGATGTGTTACACTCACATGACTATCTCTACTCTTGTACAAACTATTTATACAAACGCTTATTCTCCATCTACTTCATGTTAATCGAGATAAACATTTGCAGAGTCTATCTTATTGCTAATTTTCTTGTAGATGTAAGGGGAATATATATTTACAAGGGCAATTTGGAAATATAGTAGCCTTTAAGCACATACACATCTCTTAATAGCTGGTTGCTAGGTGCAGCACCATTCCCTTTCCCACAGATTGATACTCTTTGCATATCCAAGACAAAAAAATGAATAACGAATTCCCATTTGAGAAAATAAGCATTGAAAAATTTAAGGGAATAACAAGCAATATCTCGAAAATGGTTCACTCAACAACAAAAAAATGTATATGACATAAATTGTGTATTTTAACGGGATCTACATTTTTGTGTAGTAACATTTTGTCTATCTCTTATGGTTTACCAGTTATGCAAAAGTAGTTCACAATGAAGAATACTTTTGAGACATTCCCAGGAAATTCAAGATAAACATTTTATTTGTCATAAAAATATCTTAACATATGATGTTTTAATCAAAATCGTTAGAGCCATGTAAAGGGTAATCTGGGGTGGGGGGATTTTCTTGAAAACCTTCGTGTCGCATCCTTGGAAGATACTGAACCTAAATACCAAGTTTGGTGTTTATCCGACTGTTCGTTTCTGAGTTATGCTGTCCACAGACACACATACACGGACATGTTTCGAAAAATGCTTTTTTTGGATTCAGGGGGTCTCAAAACATGTATTTCCGGTGAAATATCGGTATCGAATTTTTGGGTGGAATACAATACTTCCCCTACTTACCATATGTAGTAGAGAAAGTAAAAAAGAAAACTACGATTTAAATGTAATATGTACGTTTCTCAAAGTATTTTAACAATTTTGATTAACATTTAGCAAAGTGATAAATGAATTCTGTTGCTTGAATATTCTGTGAATGGCACTGGAAGACTTTACTAAATTTTATACAACTGGGAAACAATAAGAGACACGAAAGCTCAGTAGGAAAAACGTAGAGCTTATGTAAATATACAGCTTGTACTAAATATATATTGTAGCATTAGCTATATGAGCAATAACGCTGTTGTTCGTTTGCATTTTCCAGAATTTTAAGCAAATACAATCGTTTTGCTTCTCTTAAATTCATGCAGAGAGTATTCAACATGAACGCAAATACAAAATGGTTGACAATCTTATCAGTCTCTAGTATACTACCGTGTGATATTAACTAATGTATTGAAATTGTGTCTGGATTTATTGATATATGATTTACAGGAAGTGCACAAAAATGAGCTTTCGTATCAATAATTTGCAGAATATATATGAAAATAATTGTTTTTTCAGAGAAAGGTAAAGATAATATTATTTTAAATAACAGTTTTGCCATTTAGCTAATTCTTTTACGAAACAATAACTGAGAGACTTACATTAGGGATTACGTTGCTGCTACCTGCTAGTAGAAGAAATGTCCGTAGCATTATGCTATTACATCTGTTCCTCAGAATTCCGTGAAACGATGCCATATGCAAAACCTCGCTGGAAGAAATTCGGTGGTTTGAATAGACACATGTGACGGTGCATTATGTGCTCCAACAAAAGAATCGGGAGGTGCAGAAGAAAATCTGCATGTGATGATGACGAATGGTTCTTCTTTGTGCACGGATCATACGTCCAAGTTTCCCTCTTTCACTTCGGATTCATCTGCTATTGTAAAACTATAGTTATGATAGTTCCGAGCTGCTCAGCACGAGTTTACTGTCGACGAAACCATGGAGGGTCCAAAGAGCTTTCCAAAATCTAACGACCAGCAGATTTACTGGCGTTGCTCGGGGTCTAGGCCCTTCTTTAATTAAAAAAAATGTTATCAGTTTTCTATGACATACTATTTTGTAAAGTTTTAACCTTTCAAAAGTAGTTTATTATAAAAAATGTCAGCTTGAATGAAAAGCGTATATACATATACCGGATGAGCCTTCTCAGCCTGCGGATTGAGAAGTTATGCAGTCTCGGCGTGCACAGGCTATGTCGTAGACACTGTCCACTGAATCGCGTCGTATGACTGCTTTGCATCGCTTGCTGCAGTGACTTGCGTTTGTAGCACAACAGTGTGCGCGTTGGTCTTCAGTGGTGAAGATCCGAGGTTAAAATGCTGCCAGTTGAAGATAATTTTTATGTTTACTAATTTAACGAGAACTGATAATTTGCACGGAAGTGTCGTTTCACTTAAATAGTTTGCGAGTTTCATTAAAACACGAATTGTTAGTTGTTAGAATATACTTTAATGAAGATCGTAATAAATGCAAGAAATGAATAAGGAAAGTCATTTATTCACTCGCGTGAATTCCGACCTTCACCATGACTTTCCAGCATGTTAACCATATTATTTATATCCTTATTTGCTTTAATTAATTGAAACCAAATAGAGGTATATCACTGTTAATGATAAAATTGAGATATTTTCCAATTAAGAAAATGTGTAGATCGAATATAAGTTGCTAACTTATTACTCATTGCGCTAGAGCACATTAACGACAAGTACCACCGTAGCCCTAATCAGTGCGGTGTCAGCACCTGCATTTCGCATCGACTGTAAAATGCAGAGTTGCCTAGTTACCAATCCGCAGGATGAGAAGACTCACGCGGTATTATTAATATAGCTGACTTTTTCTTGAATGACTCAACTAGCAGCCCCTGCTCTTACGACAGTGCTACACGAACCTGCTCAAGCAATAGCGAAAGACCGGCCCGCCAATTCATACCTATGTGAAACAATATGAAACTGCGTTTACGTTTGTTAGAAGATATTTTCCAAATGCTACTCCTCTAAAATTCTGGTATCTTTAGAACGCCTAACGCCGAATAATTTGGAAGCTGAAATATTGAAAAAAGCACCCTGGATGTCTTCTAATCTATTGAGTACACGGGGATATGTTTCGTAAACTATATCTTTAAGCATTCCCCGCAGATAATAATCTGTAATCAAAAACACGTTTTAATATTGGGTAACGATTTATCTGGACTTCTTACTACGACAACCCCTATCTTGTCTACTCAAACACTACCGGTTGCACTAACCTTTTACTCTTGAGTGCGTATTTTTGTACTCGCATCTAACTTTGGAGGGAGCCAGCCGTGGAAGCATTCGGATTATGGAACGGGATCAGGGCAATCCCGATACAAGGTGGGAGATGCCTCCCATTATATCTTATACTAAAATATGGAAGTCATAGATACGACCCTTTTATAATATAATCATAATACACTGGGTTCTGAGTGTCATATGTCCAAAATTTAACTTGAGCAGAAGGTAAATGCTAAATATGTAAGTGGTGTGGTATTGTTGGTGTCTTTGGGTTGTGAGTGGATACGTGGGCGTGTGTTTTGGTTGCAAGTTCTTAGCCCATCATGAGTTCGTTCCCCTTTTCAGTGATGACAGGACGTTGGACCGGGGAAGGATTCTTATCTCAGGGTTTGCAAGCAAAGAAGATGCAGGTAGCCAGTAGACGACCTTCGGTTGTTGGTCCTTCATTCTAGTAATAACAGGTACCACAATATTTCCCTTTCACACGCTTTTCCTCTGTCCCACACGCAAGACACAAACCGATTGCTACAGTTGTGATAGTTTAAGTCACTGTCACCTATACTACCTCCCGTTAACCAGTTGTCGCTCCTTGCTACAAAACGCCGATTCGTATGATTATTTCTTACTCACTTGCAGTGCGCTATACGTGAACTTTGATAACGTATGCTTAATTTTTATTGGCGGCTTTCCTACCAAATGTCTATTTTCGATTTGGAATATTTTATGGCTTGCCGCTCATTCCTAGCGTTGGTTTTTCCGCTCTAGTGAATTTGGAGACCGATTAAGCACGTACGATCTTGTGCCTCTAAGTCGCATTGGAATGTTCTGTCTTTTGTTTTGCGGGCCACATGTTCGGCATAATTCTTAAACGGCAGAAGACCTTTCCGATGCGTCCCATTATAGTCTCCGTGTCTTTTAAAAGGTACTTGTTCCTGTCTACCCTTCCGCAAGCTTTAGCTCTTGTGAAATTCTTTCCTTATAATACGTGTATAAATAATTATATGTGCATTTAGTATATTCATTTATTATATTCATTATATATGTATATATAAATAATTATCCAGTGCGTGTTTCTGCTTCACAAGTTAAGATACAATTCAAGTCTTCAGAAGCACATATATAGAATCATCTGTTCTCTTTACATTTCTCTTGGCCGTTCGTACAAAACTTTCAAGAGAAGGAAACGCAGGTCAGGTAAAGAAGTTGGAGTATGGGGGCTAAACGTGACCTAAGTAAACCTACCCGTGACTTACATAAACGTCCCGATTGTAGAAGCTCGTAACTCTTTGTTAAAGTGCACGCAAGAATTGAAAAAAAAAGAAAAGTTAATACTTTAAAGGGAACCCAGCGAAGCAACCAATTTGGACAGGGTGTATCTTGACGAAAGTAACACTAACAAAATCGCCAAGAATATAACAATTTACAGTAACTCTAACAAATAACAATTTTAAAACAGGAGTATAATTTAAATATATAAAAGTGATAATTATTTACTAGAAAAACGGCCAGTAAAAGCCGAAAATGCAATAGTTTACATTATTGACAATTTAATAACGATAATATACTTAAAATGTAACAATTTAAATAAAATCTAAGCTTTAACGACGTGAATAAACTCTGAAAATTAACAACTCAGGGCTGGAAAATAGTCAAATTACAAATACCAAAAAAATGGTTTGATGTCCTTTGTGACCCCCCCTTCTCATTAAATCTTTACATTTGAAATATACTTAATATGGGGAATTTGCAATGAGCAGAACCAGATTAACGGAGACAGTCAGCACACCCAAAGCTCCCTTAAGAATTATTCACAAAGGCATTTGCGCAATTAGAGAAACTTATCCTGATATCTGCACACTTGCATCGAGGAGCTTTAGACCAACCTACTTAAGTTATCTCATCGCCACCTGGGTGAAACTAGAAAACTGATAGTGACGCCGCAAGCGGTGAAAAATACAGCATAAATATATACGCTTCTCCCGAATAGATCGTGAACTATGTCATTGGCGAACCTTACGACAATTTCAATGTCCTGTCCGTAACGTCACAGGTTTACATGTTATAACAAAGTATAAGTTTTGCATTTGTTAGAAACGGTGATACCGGGGAATTTCTGTATAATTTCAAGCTGTAGTGCACATGCGACTCCGTTCGAGCAAAACTTAATACAAACACAGGCTGTTCTGTAGTACACATCATAACTATACATACTGTCTGTTTAACAACTGTTTAGCTAGAGGTGGCTTATCTCTCGGGTAAAGCTTTAGTTGGTGAGAGGGGTACACAGTATGCCGATCTCATGCCGCGCGTGACGTATACAATGGAAAACTGCCAACAGTTTCTCACTATCGCACATCTTTACTCCTCGCTTGCCTCAAACCATGTAAAAACTGCCTCTTGGAAGCGCACCCCCACCCCACAGCTAAAACTTTCTTGAACAGACAGCAGTAAACACAATCGGACTGCTTCACATAACTTTATTTCCAAATAACGTCAGCCTGAACTACAAATGCCGTTAGCCTCCGTCGGCGCGTGTGCGAGGTCCTTCAACCCGATTCCTGCTAGACAGACCCGGCGGTTGTCAGTTGCGTCATTCATCCACATACACCTGTCATGTAAGCTCAAGTGAGTCATCCCTTTCCCTTCACCGCAGTTGCTGAAATCCGTTACACGTTAACAAGGAACGCAAATGAACTAAAACAGGTGAATCATTTATGACGCCATGGTTTTTGTAACTCCAGCTGTATCAAAATAAAAATGCTGCCAAAGAAAACCCGAGGGAAATATATAGTGAGTACCATGGAAATCCAAAAATCCAGTTTTATTCCGATATCTTTAACCTTTTTACCACATACTCGGAGCATAAAACATGTAGTGCATAAAAAATATAAATACTATGTCATCGTTATTAAGATATTAATTTTGTATTCATAATTAATCTGTTTTGACACTGTAATCTGAAATGCTCCTTGGATATTTTGGTTTATCATATCGCTCCAAAATGTTTAATTTGAGCTTAGTATATAAACAAACAAACATTTTTCTGCAGGCATTTGATAATTTTAACTAATATAAGAAACACTTTTTGTATACATATTATTGAATTTTTCGAATGTAAGTGATTTGAAAATAATTAATTTCAGGTGAACTACCTAATATTCTTTAAATAGTGCATAGAAAGATTCAAATCCATAGCTAAAATATAAGAAGTTATAAACTGTGGTCTGAGGAGCTTTGAATAATGAAAAATTCTGAAAAAAAACCCTGATGCATTACATTCGCATGACTTTCTCCACTCTTGTACGCAGGGCGCCAAAGAAAATATTCGGCGAATATTGAATCATTTTGTGGGATCTTTTGAGGCCCGTCCTTCACCTTAGCTATTGCAGAGTGTGGTAGCTTGATAAAACAGCAATAAGGGGGAAAAGAGGGGAGGTTAATTCCTTTACTTTTTCTGGTGTTATTGAAACCAAAACATGTTTATTGTCTCAGAATCAGTCATGCCGTATAACAGCGAAATTACTCGTGGACGTATCCTGGGTATGTGGGAGGCTGGTCGTATTGCTACAGCAATCGCAACGGTAGTGCATAAAAGTGTTTTATATAGTAAATTAATGAATAAAAATATTCCAGGAAAGTGGGGAAGACGGTCTACCTTCTCGTCAGAAAGTGGCCACTCCCCGTAAAACATCCGCAGATGATATTGGTTTACCAAATGCAAATTACTGCTTTGTTATAATTGACCGATCATGTTTACAAATTAGAGATAAATATGTATATGTATATGGTTTACCGAATATGACACATATTGAGGCAATAAAATTGGATTATATTTTTGTATATAATCCTGTTGTATTCCTATGATCAGCAATATGCTAGCAAAGGTATATTAACAAATTATAGTTTGAATTAGAGGGGATACATGCTGTTTTATTTATTTCTTATTTAGTTATGCTTTCTTCTATGCAGCAACAAACATTGATATCATTGTGAGAATATAGTTCTGTTTATTTTTTGTTATAAAGTGCTGCCTTGCTATGTATTTAATGAATACCATCCAAGCCTTAATTTGCACCCCCTGAAAATCTTCTCACACTACACATTTTACATTTGGCTAATCTGGGCGCTCATCAAGTTTTCCCCCTTAACTTTTAATCCTTTCAAAGGCGTGTCCTGCACTATTCGGTAAAGTATGGGCTACCACTCACGATAAGAGGTCTGTGTGGCAAACTGAATGCACTCACTCTACCTCCTTTCTCTTTTAGCTAATACGATCGAGAGCGTAAACATATATTTCGTTTCTACGCCATCTTTTAACCTTTGTTGTGGTTATTGTTGAAACTATTTAGCAGAAGCAGTGGCGTACCCTTGCACCGTGGCCTAAAGCAACCAATGAAATGGCCATGGCTTCACAAGGCCACATACAACGATACATAACGATAGACGTGAGGTGCAGTGAGATTTTCTTTGGCGCTCTTTGTACAAACTATTTTTACAAACGCTTATTCTCCATCTACTTCATGTTAATCGATATAAAAATTTATAGAAACTATTGTATTGATAATTTTTATACGTGCAAGGGGAATATGGTAGGCTTTAAGCGACAGTCAAATCTTTTAAGCGTTGGTTGCTATGTGGAGCATTCGGTTCTCTTTGTATGCCCAAGACAAAAAAAGAATAACGAATTCCAATTTGAAAAACAAGTAATAAATATTGGGAAATTCAAACAAATAACGAGGAATATCTCTAAAATGGTTCACTCCACAAAAAAAAGTGTATGACATAAATTGTTTTAAGGAGATCTACATTTTTTTGTGTAGTAAACTTTAGTCTGTCTCTTACGGTTTACCATTGTGCAAAATTAATTCAGAATGAAGACTGCCTTTGGGGACATTCCCAGAAAATTCAAGATATACATTTCATTTGCCACGAAAGTATCTTAAGCAAATGGTATTTTAATCAAAATCATTAGAACCATTTTTGAGAAAATAAAAAAATTTCTAAAAATGTTACATGTAAAGGATAGTATAGGGTAAGGAATTTTCTTAAAAATCTTCGTGTCACATCTTTGGAAAATACTGAGCCTAAATACCAAATTTGGTATGTATTCGACTTTTCGCGTTAGATTGAGTTATGTTCAGACACACACGCCGATCTTTTTCTAAAATGCTTTTTTTCGGATTCAGGGGGTCTCAAAACATGTATTTACATGAAATCACGATATAGAATTTTTGGGTGGGATGCAAGACTTCCCTTACTTACCATAAGTAATAGAAAAAGTAAAAAGAAAAGGAAGTGAGAAAATGGAGTTTAAAGTTCAAGGCGGTGCGTTATGTAAATTGTACAGGACAATTTTTGATATTAAGAACCAATTTTACAGCATGAAAGTATAAGTTATAAGTATAATAAAATGCAAAAAACAAAATATCTAAAATTTTGCTAAATTTCAGATACGAGTATAGTGGAACTTCGCATACATTTTATGATCACAGAATTTTGGATTTTAATAAGAAATTTTCGAGCAATAAATAGCCACCTCACGCATGTAAAATCATCGTTAAACTGTTTCCAGAAAGCATGTGTACTTTTCTATCTATAAACGCAGAGTTGGAGCCTTTCTATGAGTAATATTGAATTAAGTTCACACCTTACCACCAAACCCACAACAGTGATGTGAGAACATTAATTCTTTGTGAGATAAATGATAACTGGACACTGTTCTTATATAGTATCTTCACTAAAAATATGCATGGAATTTACTCTCAATGAAGGAAACAAAATAGTGCTGGTACAGTCGAGTGTATGGAATGGTGCCGATATACTCGTAAAGCAGTGGTTTATGTTGGTAAGGGAACACTAAACTACCTTTGCCACACTCAGCCCCCACTCCTTACTTGGTTCTTGTACTCCACTTAATGTAGGTCGTACTTCCCCCTTTTTCTGAGCCTCAAACCGTTTTGTGTTCATAGATTAATTTTGGAGTGCTAGGCTTTTGTCATCAAACATGTAAGAAATGAATTCATCAGGGGTTGGTGTGAACCTCGTTGCAAAGATCACTTCCAGTCAAGCAGGTTGAATGTTTCCTAACTCCTCAGGTCATCCGCCGTGGTGTGGTGGTTACCATGCTAGTCTCTAATTCCCGAGGTCGCGGTTTCAAACCTGGCGGAGGGTGATAGATTTTTTTCGGACGTAGAAATCCTTAGCATGGCTTTCTTCGGAAGGGAAGTGAAGCCGGTGGTCCCGTGTCGTAGATTTACGGCACGTAAAAGACCTCGAGCCTTAGAGGTCTCTAAGCAAAATTACCGGTCTTTCACGCCCAGTATAGAACGGGACGCTAAGGACCACAGCAGTTAAAGAGCGTCCATAAATAAAATTCAATTTAATTTGTACTCCTCGCCTTTCGCCGCTTACCCAGGCCTGCCCTTTTGTTCATAGGCTAATGCGCGGGTGTCGGACTTGAATTCAAGCCAATGAAAGTTTGGCTCACCTAAGGCTGTGTGAAGCACAAATTAGGTGTTTCTGCCAACATTAAATGCGGAAAAAACACTATAGAGAAGTAGAAAATCGGCACATTTCCGTGCATTCGCTGTGCTTGTGCAATAAACATACTTGATCAGTCATTCTACTTTGACGACTGTTGATCCTCCCTGTATATGTTTAGAAAATCCGTTTATCCATTACATTGCCATGAGCATTAAAATCTTTCTCTGAGAGCCTACCAGCGAATGTACCCTGATTTATGTGGATGTTAAGGAACATCATTGTAACATCCTACATGCAGATCTCGCCTAACAATCCCAAGGGCTTCAGTCATGAGCTCTGTTTAAAAGGTAGAACCTAATCCTCAATTAATGCTCCAAGCAACGGGTGAACAAGTCCCATTGGCTACTGTAGTAAAGTGACAAGTTCCTCAGGGGGTGTTGAAGCTCCACATTATGAGATCTGGTTTCGACAGGCCGAATACACCGCATGCATGTCATATCCCGAGCTGTCATCTCCACCAAACACGTCACAAGGCCATTTTTATTTGTTGCTGCTGCTATTCATGTACTTACCAGCAGAGTTCGTTCACTGGACAAAAGATAATCGAGTGCATGAGTGTAATTCAGCATAACTCAAAAAATAAAATGCTGAATTTTATACCAAAACGCACTATTGCATTCTAAGGATGCACGGCTAAAATTTTCAACCAATATTCTCTTTACAAAAAAAAAGTCTTACACATATCTTCAACATATTTATTTTCTTAAAAATAAAAATAACAGTATTTGCTTAAATATCCACCTGTGTAGCTGCAGATACTGGCATGAAGAATACTTATCCTCACTTTACCTGTGAAAACTTATAACCTGTGAAACATTTGCGTTTTATAAACCCATAGAACAATCGAGATGGAAAACCTTGCTGAAAAACATATCGTTTATAAAAAGTCTTTTTCACAGCTTTATCCACGCATTAAATATTTGCTGTTGTGTATTTATTTTCTAAGGTTGTGGCCTACTTTGGTATACTAACGACACATAATATACGAACAATTAATGGTTCACATCTATTACAGTGTGAGGTCGAGGAAAAACCAAAACAAAATCGATTCATCATGTACTAGTTAGTCACGATATGAGTGCGTTCTGTGGGAAGAGAAATTAAACAGTTGCAGAACAAGTGGACGGGATATCAGAAGGACAGTCAGGTAAAGAAAACATCCGCAGTTCCGAGATGCATTTACTAGCTTGACTGAGGCATGCAAATATGGTACTGCTTTTATTATGCAACTGAAAATTTTCCTATCGTCTTGCCCCTCACTCTCTGCTGATCCCTAGACATTGGTGACGTTAGGTAAATAAAAGTACTGGTGCCTTCCTCCAAGCGCAGTCGTATCGTGGCCGACTAGTAAAATTTGTGTTGTCTCTGAATCCTTCATATAAACAGATCTGTGGTGTCTAACCTGAAATTATTTCTCGTAGTTAATTTAGTGTGTAGGAAAATGGAGCTTTTGTTGATAACTTCAGTACTTATATATTCTAAAACCTTTTTAATTATAAGGTACAATGTGTCAAATGAAATACAATTCAAAATAGTAATTTAAAGGAACCAATAACAAATGTTCTTTCAATCTTGGAGGAATCTACAGTATTTTTGTCGGCCATAAATTAGGAAATTAATTAAAAATAAGAAGTTTGGAAGACGAATTACTGCTGTTGAAAAATAAGATTAAATTACCTTCAAGGAAATTGTTTGAGCTCCTGAGAAATAATAAATACATAAACTATGTGCAACATATACGATAAATAATGCAGAGGTTTCAACTATATCTGCGGTATAGTGGTTAGCATGCTAGCCTTTTAACAAAACTTCTCTAAGATGTAAATACGTAATACATTTACAATAAATAAACATTTCATGTTACTTAAGACACACGAATTTAAATAGTTTCAAGAATGGCGAAGGAAATCAGAATGTATAAAAGCAAGTTACTTCAATTAATGCAAATGTAACCCAAACTTACAGTACCTTTTGATACAACATAATTATACTTATAAAACCTGACTGTTCGCACGGTGTTGTGCATCAGAGCGAATGCCGGCTGGCTTGCCCATTCTCCACACCCCACACTCACAACTGGCTTTCTGTCCTTCAGTTTCCACGTAGTCATTAGCGTCAGTAGTTCACTTTCATTTGTAAAGATGGGAAGGTAGTTATCTTTAGAACAATGTATATTTGAATGTAAATGTTATTTGAAGAGACATTACAATGACAGCTTTGAATTGTGTAAACCTAAATGTATTTACTCTTACAATGCTTGTTTAGCTCCGGAAGAACGATATTTCTAGCATTTGGTATGAGATAAGATTTAATTTTGTTATGATTTATGTACAGGTTTTCAGGAACACAGATTTAAGAAGCGAAGACAGACTACTGGCACGGCCGGCTATGGTATGTTGTGTTACCTAGACGCAAAACCCCGTGCGAGCAGTCAGATTTTATACCGAATACCCTGTATAGCATTGCGTTAAGCACCATTATACACTTCCAGATCACTTAAGGGACATCAATATATTTCAAATGTAACAACTTCAGTAATAGGCCCCATTCTTGTGCGACGCTTCATTCAGTTATCTAGGAACTGAATCCAATTTTCCCACCCTACACCAGGTTTGATGACGATAATACGATAATTATAGTAATGATTGAAGTTTTAATTAATGATTTAGCAACTACTAAGATCATACCATTATCCCGCAGTTATTTGCTAATAAAATTGGTTGACATGTGGCTTCGATTTAAATGTACTTAATTGCCATCCTGAACCCGCAACCTTGAGTACCGAAAGCCGTCGCTCAATAAATTTCGCAATATTAGCTGTACTGTAAGCCATAGCTAATTTGTCTTAATGTGCTCGTTGAAGTGTCACAGTTAAATTGGATATTAGAATACCTATTTATTTCCAATTTATATCTACATTATGTGCGTCAAGCAGGCGTCGGTTTTCAAAGCGTGCTGCGGGAATCACCGTTGTCAGACAATGAGTTGTAATAGAGTATGTGCGGTACTTGAGTAAAGAGAAATCGGAAACTGTTGATATTCGACGGGTATATGTAAATTTAGATCTAAGCTTAATTAAACCTCTTCATCAGGAAGCTGCACTTGCCCTCTTTGATAGTTTGAAATAATATAGTAAGAAAGATTACTGGTTCCTTCTTATTTATGTTTTATGTGAACTGTGTTCCCTGCTCTTCGAAGACGACATTAGTATTTAGTCTATATATGCAGGTGAAATGTCTTACTGTCGACATGGTTTTGTTTACAAAGAATGTTCAAGCGTGACAGTGAAAGCGTACATACGTATACCAAATACGTATTTAAATATAAATTCCTTGTACGGGATAGTTTAATTTATTTTATTTTACAATCTCGCTTATTAGTTGATTGGATCACTAATGCTTAATTGATGTGACCATCCATATAATAGAGGTAATAACGGTTAGTTGCAATATTCTTTCCGGTATTTTTTTCCTTCCTAGAGCGCCTGCTAATAATTGAAATTACGTTATATAGAACCTAAACCTTAGTGACAGCAAAAGCTATCAGGCTTCTGTCTCTAAAACTAAGACAGCAGTTGTAAATTAGAAGATATACATACAGGTTGTATAATTTATTCGCATAGTACAAAGGAAGATATTCATGCATTCGTTTTGCATGGTTTCTCCCCAACTTATCTTCCATGTTTATTCTAGGGTCTTTGGCTACTTGCAAAAAGTGAGTTGCCGGGAAAATTATCTCGTGCTGTAGTAACCGACGTTAATTAACTTACATCACCAGCGAGACAAGATTGCTCCCAAGGAAGCGATGGATGCTACAACGAACTTGAAAACAACGCTTGGAAATGGAACGTTTTCATAATTAGCGAAATTTGCGTCAAGAAAACGGATGAGATTCACAACAAGAACACATCGAGCACTTTCACTATTTTCTTCAGTGTTTAAGCAGTGTATTTTCGTAGCAAAATGATGAAAATAAAGATAAGGTGTTAACTCCTAGACTCCAATGGTCTACTCATTTAGAATATTTGTACTCGGGGGTTTTCGCCTGGTATAAAATCATCTGGGTATTTCAGGTATTAAAAGCCTTAATAAAGTAAGAAGGCATAAATGTTTCCC
This sequence comes from Deroplatys truncata, assembly GCA_030765065.1. Lineage (NCBI taxonomy): Eukaryota > Metazoa > Arthropoda > Insecta > Mantodea > Mantidae > Deroplatys > Deroplatys truncata. The sequence goes on from CM060985.1 coordinate 103,579,489, forward strand.
ATGATCTATTACAGTAGCAAACAGCTAAGGTATACTCGGCTTAGAAATTTCTCTACAGCTTGCTTAAAGGAGAAAGAAATGCATTTGACCTCTGCTGTTCATCGGAAATATATGTTATATATTTGAGGCCACCTAAACCTAAAACAAAAAATAAGGATAATTTAGTAATAATTTAATATGGCATTACAATACAAAAAAAACTTCAGTTTGAATTTTTACTCGAGAATATTGCAATTAAGTTTTGCTTAAAAGTAGAAAAATCTACAAATTGGATAATTTATACTGCCTAGGTACAGGGCGCGGAAAAAAACATCTGCAGAAAATTGTAGGATAGAATGACCGTACCAAGGGAAGCATTTTGAGTTTAGGAGCATGGGATCACAGATCAATATATTAACAGGCGCGCTGCATGAAAACGTACTTGAAATATGACTTTATGAAACATCTTCATTTACCAGGCAAAATGAAATCTAACTCGCACAAGTGTGCACGTACTGTAGTGTACTATTTGTACCAAACAAGAACGCTCGGTATTACCGCACCATTCAGTGAGCTTCACAACACAAATGCGACATTGAGCATTAAACACGCTTAGTGGCAGTGACTAGTGTTGTAATAGTCGGCTACGATATGAGTGCGTTCGATGGGAAGAGGAACAAGTGGGCGGGGCATCAGGACAGTCGGATACAGAAAACCTCCGCAGTTTCGAGTTGTATTTACTAGTGAGGCTGAAGCTGCAAATATACCTCTCTGAAGAATAGGTGTAGAAGGAACGGGTTCGTAAACAGGTAAAGTGCAAACACCGCCACGCGAAACCCTACACTCACAAAGTCAATGTGTTACAGTTTTGTGAAGAAGAGAAACGTAAAGGTCTAACTATTCGTATGTAGGCTGTGTTGATGTTTTGATGGTTCGACTGTACTGTAATCTCGTTCGAGCGTTGTTACCTCTCCTGTCTAAACCTAGCCATGGCACACTAGCGACCTCGCCTGTAAACTGTACACTTACGTCAGACAGGTAGTGGTACTATTACGAAACTGTACATTTACCTATTGCCTTGCCCCTTAACCCATTTGATCCCTAGCCTTGATGACGTTACGCATTGTCAACAAGAACAGTGGCGCCTCCTCCAAGTGCGCTCATATCGTGGCCGCAAGAGTACTTTTTGGTTACATCTGACATGCCACAAACAGGTTTCACAATCGGAGACACTAACATGACAGATTTAATTTTGAAGCCTGTAACGCAGTAAAACTCTTCTGCGATATCTAGGTTTCTGCAAATATTGTTCTTCCGTACCCAGCATAATTCATTAATATAAAAAAGAAACTCTTAGTAGCCCACCGGTGTACAAATTAATAGCAACATAAAATATACGTTATTTGATAATAATATTCCACTCTGTCAAAGATTGTTCAATGCTATTCAAATTTGTAAATAAACAGTTTTGTCAGAGAACTCAAAATATAATTAAAATTTCTCCTTTATGTTAGAAAATAATTTCGGAAAGGAACGTTGAGATAATCGACATATGTTTGATGCTTGTAAGCGTTAAATATGTTTTCTCTTATTTGATATTTGGCAAAATTTGATGCTTTACAGAACCATTTGCATCAGATGGACCCTTAAGCAGTTTGATTATCAAGTGTCGCAATGGAGATGCTTCAATTCTGGGCCCTATTTCCTCCTAAACGGAATGACCTAGAAGATCTATTTGTGTTTAAATTAATGATCGAATACATACGGAATGTATACTTCAGTCATCTGAAAGATGCAAAGGCGAAGATTTTCAAAGAATTCTCCCAGTTCTAAAAAGTCCTTTACATACATTTTTAATATATGCTATATGGATTTAAAACTGCTATAACAAATTATTCATATGTGAATAATGAATAAACAGCATTTCTCGAAATTTCGGTGTTTTTTTAACAAGTAGACGAGTATATTTATTTAAATTAAAGCATACAGATAAGGGTTCCTAACAATCGTATAGGTCCAACAGACAATACACGCTTTTAGAGCATACAGGATAAAGGAGAAAACTACATAATAAACAAAAGAAAACCTACTACTAGAAGAAACCACTGTAGGATAAAGTCAAATATAGCAGTTTAAATCGGAACAAACCATAAGACAGCGGTAAATAGATTGCGATTTATTGTTATTCCTATTATGTAACCCAAAAACGTTCTAGAAATATAAGTAATAATCATATAAATAAGTACAATAATATTCCAATCATAATTTCTGTTAGTGATCTGAAAGAACCCCTTCATAATTGCTGATGATAATACAGTTTGACATCGTGAGATGATAAAATGTACTACTGGAAAATATACCGAGCGGGATGGCTCAGGCAGCAACGTCGCATTCGGGAGGTACCGGGTCGATTCCCAGTGACCGCCTACTCTGACCATAGGCTTTTTCGTAGTTTTCGCCTAGACGAATGCCTGGGTGGCGTATTCCACCAAGATGTCCCCTTTTCCCGCTTTCCTCTCATTTCATCTCTCCTTTTCATGTTTCAGGTACGTTTTGGGGTCCTGCGGTGCTGGGCAGATGGCGTAGTTGCTTGCGCTGTCCCGCGTTAGGGTCGCTTTGTCACTCTCTCTCAGGATTGTTAGACTCTACTGGTGCGCGGGTGTTCAAACTGGAAATTTAAGGTCTTCTGCGCGTGTCTGTCTGCTTGCAGATCTGCGACCTCCTACGGCTGCTTCACCTCATCCCTTCTTCCAGGGGGGGTGGCGTAGCCACAATAGACCAAGCTGATCGCAGTAAGCCGATAAACACATCCTAAATTCTATTTCCTACTGGAAATGTAGGTAAAATTAATAACATTTATATCGAACGTTTCACGAACGTTGACCATTTTCCAAATATTTCGTGTTACATGTTCTTTCATTTTAAGAAAAACATTTTGAAAGGATAAATCACCTCGGTTTTATTTCTCATGAGATTTAGGCTACCAATATCTTCTTGTTTTATAGGTAACTGGCTTGTGCCTCAATTTCCTTTGAACAAAAATAAGGTTGTTAATGTCATTGATTTGCAGAACTGCTATGAAATAACAGCATTACTGTTACACAGTTATTGTGTTTTCTCACAAAATGAAGGAGGTGCTTTCGTCCAAGCCTTCTCATTGCAGAACCTCTTCGTCATCTAGCTGGTGCACTCTGTGAGCAAGGCAGAGAGAGACCTACTAAAAGGCTTAACTGCATGTTTAGCATTAGGTAACCACAAACAATGGAGCAATGGGTGCTGAATGGCACCTTATCTATAGCCCAGCACTTGGCTTCGAGCAGCTGTTGCCCCTGTTCGATTTCTCGTTAATGGAATACAGATACAGAAGTTTCGTTGCAGAAGTTAAAGGTGCGGCCAGCTAAGAGGATTTGTTGTTCCTGCGGTCATACCAACTTGTGCACTCACCTGACTCGGCGAAATGTATGCTGCGACAGTTTTTAGGTGATGGGGCTTACTGGCCACCCCTCTTTAATGGGTAAACTTTTTAGTCAGCATCCACTGGTTCCAAACCACAGTATAGCGCGGCTCTTTGCCTTATGTGTTTCTTCGTCATGTTACAACACATACCTCTTTCAAATGGATTGTAGAATGATGCAGTTTTAATTCTCACCCTCCTATTTATTGACTTAATAAAGGGAAATATTGGAACTGTCTGATAGTTATGGTTCGGTAAGTGCTACAAATAAAATGTTTCCCAACTTTATGAAACATTAAATATTACACGAAAGCTATAATAACGTACACAGACTTCATGTGCTTTAGGAATGACACAGATTAATTTAAGAGCAGTAAAAGTGACTACTTAATATTTGGGCCACCCCACGCAGCCCATCTACCCGGAACTGTCTTACTACGTGGATCTTATTTCATGTGCCACCTGATATAGGAAGGGAAAGGCATAATTATTACTAAGAAACACCCAAATCAATAAAGCATAAATACGTACACTGTCGTGCATAAAAAGTGACCCATTCTCTTAGATCCCCATAGTGTTTTTCTCTCCATAAGGTTTACACCTTTAGATAACCAACTTTTGACTCCGCTAGGTCGGTATCAGTTCTCTGTGACTGGATTGAAAAACAATTCAGGGGCATAAAAACTAACCAGGTCTCGTATATGAAATGGAGTAGTTCGGATACACCTCTATGAAAGAGGTTTCACTACGATTGGCACAAAAGGAAAGGCTAAACCAATTACAAATATTTCGGCCTTCTAGAGGAAGGGGTGAGGAATTATTTGCAAGTCTCGTTACACTAAATAACATTTACGACATTTACATATACGAGGGCTTTCATCAGCGACATAGAGACAGAGTTTAAGTTATTGCTACTACTAAACGGCAATAAGAAAACCGGCATTAAGAAACCTTTTGTGTAGCATGAAAGCATAAAGTTTAAGTTGTAATGTTACCTTTCGGCAGTTCGGCTATACCTTCTTTTGGGGAGTTAAAGTGCCCTGCCAATCCAGTGGCTAGAATTATCCTTGAAAAAACAGAGGTAGGCGCACTGTAGGAGATGTGGCTCATTTTGTCTGTACCGACCTAAAAAAGCTCCGTTCCTTATGGGCTACAGTTTATGTACCCGAGTATACGTATATTGTAAATAGAAGTGACAACAAATAAATTTAAAATCCCCATTATTATTATTATTATTATTATTATTATTATTATTACTATTATTATTACTATTATTATTACTATTATATGTTAAAAATAACGGAGCTAGTTGAAAACTTAATTTGAAAAGGTGCTGTAAACACTCGCATCCCAAACAGTGGTGACCGCAAATAAGACCCAGGCATCCGCCGACAACAATACATACACCGCCTTTTCAAGTTTATTTCACCTCCGTAATGCCGTTTTCTGCCCCCCCCCCCCTGCGATTTAGGACTAAAAGAGTTAATTCTCGCTTTCTGTAGGTACTGAACAATACTTCCGTGTTAGTTCCCGCTTTCTATAGGTACCGTGCAACACTAACCAGTAACCCTATATAAAAATAATTGTGCACAGATTTGAGAAACTGAACAACGCATCATTCACAATATTTTCCTCTACTCAGTTCTAAATGCCCAACATTTAGTAAAACTTTTCTCTTTGTTGGCTATACAGTTTAATCAGTATTACCCAAAATCATGCACAAAATTATTTGTATACATACTTGAGTTAATAACGGTAAATTTTCCTAAAAACTGTTAAGTTGAGCCCCTTGGAGTATTTGCAGTATTTGTCGTTCTCAGAAAAACACACCAACCATCCAGCTATCGAAATGCGATGAAGAGGACGGCTATGCTGATGCTGATGATGATCACGATACTGCAATGGTAAAATTGTTTATTTTCTCTGCCATGTACCCAGCAGGTAAAGATGAGGTTGCAATCCACCCAAAAATTCTATGTGGACATTTCACCATCGATACGTGCTTTCAGGTCCTGTAAATAAAAAAGAAACATTTTTAGAAAAAAATATGTATGCCCGATAAATACCAAGCTTGGTATTTACATTCAGTATCTTCCAAAGATGCGACACGAAGATGTTCAAGGAAATCACCCACCACCCTTTGCATCAACGATTTTTCGAAATTTTAATTTTCTCAAAAAAGGCTCTAGATGATTTTGATTAAAATACCACATGTTTAAAATATTTACATCACAAATAAAATACATATCTTGAATTTTCTGGGAATAATGTGAAGCCCTCTTCATTCAGAAGGAGTTTCGTATAACTTTATATGATGGTACGCAATGAGAGAGAGAGAGAGAGAGAGAGAGAGAGAGAGAGAGAGAGAGACTCGCTATACAAAAAGATGTACACAATTTATTTAAAGACTTTTTTGGCAATAGCCATTTCTGAGAGATCCGTCATTTATTGGTATGAATTTTTGGATACTTGTAATTCTTTTAAAACACTGTCGCTATTCGTTTGTTTCCTGGGATATCGTGGAAAGAGGATGAAAGTTTAGGTTATCACATAGCCACCCGATTTTTCAACATCTGACTATGGATTTCTCTATCCCCCTTTTAGCTTCAACGAAATGAGTAATGAAACTATTGGCACGGTTAAAATTCCATACTGTTTCCATGCAATCGCGAGAAACAACTGATAGTCAATGGGACTTAAACAGAATGACAAGTATTAAACAATTAGATTTAATAACGGATATCTCGGAAACGGCTTATGTCATAAAGAGCTTATTCGAATAAATTATGTGTCTTAGAGATCTACATTTCCTGTGTAGTGCATTTTCGTCTATTACTTAAGGCTTACCAGTAGTAAAAGATTATACAAAATTCCTTCCGAATGAAGAGGGCTTTACAGTATTCCCAAGAAAATTCAAGATATATGTGTACATGTTGTCATGTACATTTAAGAAATGTCTAACTACTAATAACTATTAAACCATTAATAACTATTTTCTTCAAAATCGTTAGAGCCATTTATCACGAAATAAAAATTTTTGAAAAATGTTCCATGTAAAAGGTAGTTGGGAATGGGATTTGCTTGAAAATATTGTTTTCCGTGGTCTAGTGGTTACCATGCTAGCCTCTAATACCCAAGGTCGCCGGGTTCATACCCGGCGAAGGGCGATGGATGTTTTCGGGAGTAAAAATCCTTAGCATATCTTCCTTGGGATGGGAAATAAAGCCGGTGGTCCCGTGTCGTAGATTTACAGGACGTATAAGAACTTCAAGCCTGATAAAGAGGCCTCTGAGCAAAATTACCAGTCTTTCACACCCTATATAGAATGGGGCGCTAAGGACCACAGCAGTTGAAGAGCTCCATAAATAAAAGCTCAATTTAATTTTAATTTTCTGGAAAATCTTCGTGTTGTATCTTTGGAGGAGACCAAACTTTAATACCAAGTTTGGTGTTATTCGTTTTTGAGTTACGCTTTTCACAGACCCACACATAGACCTTTTTCTAAAAAGCCCTTTTAATTCAGGGAGCCTCAAAACATGTATTTACTCTGAAATCTCGGTATAAAATTTTTGGGTGGAATGCATGTCTTCTCTACCTAATATGTATATGGTAGAGAAAGTAATAAAGGGTAGCAGGTAGAGAAAGTCGTGTGAATATAACGCATCAGAACATTTTTTCATCCTTTACTGGAGTTCACGAGCCTACAAAGACTGACACGCTAATAACGCACAAACAACCTCGTGTTTCCATGGAAACGGGAGCACATGCATGGTGTACATTATTTCTGGGGTCGACTTCATAGCAAAGGTTGGGTGTGTGACGGAATTAACCTATATACATCACAGTAATTAATGCAAGTTATATGTAATTTAAATGCATAGCATACGGATTGTTAAAACCTCCCACAGGAATACGCGAGAACTGCTTTTAGCATTTAGAATCGTACGTAAATTTATGCTAACATCACGAAACCTAAGATCCTAAATGAAAATGGAATGGGAATCGCAGCCGGACAAAATCTGATGGATAAATCGAATTATTTTCGCTACCCAATGATATTTCATAGCATATTTACAAACCGTTCGTATACTTCATTTTTTCTAATTTTTTCGTAATTAACAAAGATCCACAAAGAATAAAAAATAGGATGGCTTGACTCCACGAGAAGTAAACTCCGTGATATAACATCGCGTTTTTCGACACATCTTCCTAGTAATTCTCTTTCCAGACAAGATCAGGTTTTATATCCCAATTGAGAATGAGCCATACCAAGATCGTGCGCAGTTATCCTCTTTGAGAGGACCAATACCCACCTGCCACCAGTGTAACATACTGTTAACGACGAAGCACATAATCTGGAATGTCCACAATACGATCAATGGAGACAATACTACTAGATATCCAATGCTTTACAAACAGCTCTCAACTATTCGATGTACCCTAAGGTAGTTGAACTTTTTAAAAACATAAATTTATATAAAAGTGTATAATGTTCAATCAGTTTGATTATTTATAGTGTCACAATTTTATATAGTTCATTGTAATGATTCAACACTGCCAGTATGTTAAATAACCTCATTATTTTATTAAATATTTATTGTAAAAGTTGTAAAGTCGCGGAGTGACTAACATGTTAAAGCGACAACTTAAAAAAAAAACAACAAATCGGTGTAGAAATAGGTTAATTTTGGTGATTGAGGTAACAATCTACGGTCGAGTGGAGAGCTACTGGATTCTTAACGCAGAGGTAGTAGGTAGTATTTATTTCTAAGGAAACCTTTCACTTTTGAATTAGTAATTCCGAAAAAAAAAAACAAATACCCAACGTGAGCGAACTAGCGAAAAGCGATTATCACCAGTAACACCAGGCTGCTAAGTTTTTGGATAATTTAATTGAGGTTAACGAATGCTTGTCATAATTATTTGTAATTTTAGTGTAATCACTGAAGTGGCTTATCTGTTTCGTCTTGTATTATGCAGGATTAGATCTTGTATCGCTTCCTTTGGTTTGAATTCACAGATAACCAAAACTCGCTATGTTTACAGTTACCACTAAAATGGGGGCGATGGATTTTTTCGTGCCTAAAACTCCGTAGCATGGCTTCCTTCGGAAGGGAAGTAAACCCGGTGCTCCCATGTACGGCACGTAAAAGAACCTCAAGCCTGATAGAGGCATCTGAGCAAAATTACGGGTCTTTTCACGCCCAATATAGAATGGGACGCTAAGGACTGCAGCAGTTAAAGAGCGTCCATAAATAAAGCCCAATTTAATTTAGTGATATTGTTGTTATCTGAGACACATGTTTAGCAGTGAACAAAAGATCTCGGCTGAATTTTGAAAGTTGCCGTTTGCTACAATGCTCTCGTACCATAGTTAATCCAAACCACCACGAAAACGCACGCTAATGGCAAGTAGCGGCACTCTTTGATTTGCCCACTTTACTCTATACCAAAAGTCCTGACAGCGAGGCTCATTGCCATAACCAGGATATGTAATACGGATGACTACTTTGCTACCCTCGGAGTGACCTCAGCGGGTATGTTCTTGAAACCCAAAGCAAGGCGAACGTAGATAGGAAGGGGTGCAGATGAGATTTGCTCTTCACCTAGTAGGCGTGACAGATCTACCGGGTTGCGGAAGAACAATGTGCAGATTATTGTGGAGTAGAAAGGCAGTTTACCGAAATAAGCATTTGAAGGTTAGGAACAATGGGTCGCAGAAACATTTCTACAATGCTACATGTGTCAACATTAAATCCGTCACGCTAGAGTCTAAGATTATAAAACCGATTTGTGACATGTCGGATATAAACAAAACGCACTCTTATACGGTGCTAGTCATTGTAGCTATACCTGTTTCAAAGTAAAAGTACAAATCTAAATGTATCATTCAGATGAGCAGATGGCCGCATCACGTGGAGAAATGACGAACTACACTACGTGATCAAAAGTATCCGGACACCTGGCTGAAAATTACGTACAAGTTCGTGGCGCCCTTCATCGGTAATGCTGGAAGTCAATATGATGTTGGCCCACCCTTAGCCCTTATGACAGCGTTCACTCTCGCAGAAATACTTTCAATCAGGTGCTGGAAGGTTTCTTGGGGAATGGCAGCCCATTCTTCACGGAGTGTGGAAATGAGGAGAGGTATCGATGTAGGTCGGTGAGGCCTGGCACGAAGTCGGCGTTCCAAAACATCCAAAGGTATTCAATAGGATTCAAGTCAGGAGTCTGTGCAGGTCAGTCCATTACAGGAATGTTATTGTCGTGTAACCACTCCGCCACAGCCCGTGCAGTATGAACAGGTGCTCGATCATGTTGAAAGATGCAATCGCCATCTCCGAATTGCTCTTCAACAGTGGGAAGCAAAAAGGCGCTGTGATCGAGCCACGCAAAACAACAAGGGGTGCACGTCCCCTCCAGAAAAAACACGACCAACTATAACACCACCACCTCCGAATTTCACTGTTAGCACTACACACACTGGTAGATGACGTTCACCGGGCATTCGCCATACCCACATCCTGCCATCGGATCGCCTCATTGTGTACCGTGATTCGTCACTCTACACAACTTTTGCCACTGTTCAATCGTGTAATGTTGACGCTCCTTATACCAAGCGAGGCATCGTTTGGCATTTTCCTGCGTGATGTGTGGCTTATGAGCAGCCGCTCGACCATGGAATCCAAGGTTTCTCACCTCAAGACTGTCATAGTACTTGGAGTGGATCCTGATGCAGTTTGGAATTCCTGTGTGATGGTCTGGATAGATGTCTGCCTATTACTCTTTACGACCCTCTTCTTCTGTGTCAGTCAACACACGAGATCGGCCTGTACGCTTTTGTGCTGTACATGTCCCTTCACGTTTCCACTTCACTATCACATCAGAAACAGTGGACCTAGGGATGTTTAGGAGTGTGGAAATCTCGCGTACAGACTTCTGACACAACTGACACCCAGTCACCTGACCACGTTGGAAGTACGTCAGTTCCACGGAGCGTCCCATTCTGCTGTTTCACGATGTCTAATGACTACTGAGGTCGCGGATAATGAGTACCAGGCAGTAGGTGGCAGCACAATGCACCTAAGGTGAAAAACGTGTGTTTGTGTGGGTGTCCGGATACTTTTGATCACATAGTGAAAGTACCCCAGAGAGGAAATTGCTTCATACAGCATGCGGTTACGGTACATTCCGCATTTGTTATACCATTGTCTGATTCTCACTATATTTGTAGTTAGTTCAGCTACATTTTACTCATCACTGTGGACAGGTAGCAGGAATCGCCCCAAAAGAACACTCGAAGTTTATCTTTGATCCAACAAAATATTCTTAAACAGCCCCTTCCCCCAAATTACAATTTATCAGAGTTGTACATACCTGAGAATGTGAACAGAATTGTATTACCTGCCGCAGAGGATGGCAATCATACTATATAGGTTCACTAGTCCTCACAATCTGCTTGCTAACGGACCCCCCATCATTGCTACCACCCAATCCCGCGTGACCATTCTAACAATCTTATAGAATTTGAATATTTTCCTAACGATTACACGGAGTACTTCTCCAGCTTCTAAGAAAAGGTGAAATCATTCTTTGTTGCTTAACTTATTTGTGCAATGTTAAACTTATCGTATTGATGTTACTGCGAGAACGTACTATACTTCATGTGAAATAATACAACTGCCACACCATGTCATTCCTGTATTTTGCCCTACATTCTAAACTTCTAACACAATACTAAAGGATAAATGAAAGCGCTACTTGAATATTTCGGTATCTTCACCTATCTACTAATTCGATTTACGATTAAAGAGCTGGATTAAACTGCTCTTAACTTCAGATTTGCATTTAATGACTAATACCATATACCAGCTTTGCTTTAAACTTTTCTGAGTCAACGAGTTAAAAAAAACTGATGTTACACTAACATGACCTTCTCTACTTTTGTACAAACTATTTTTACAAACGCTTATTCTCCGTCCAGTTCATGTTAATCGAGATAAAAATGTGCAGAAACAATTCTATTGTTAATTTTCTTGTAGGTGCAAGTGGAATATGGTAGAATTTAAGCGATAGTCAAATCTTTCAAGAGCTGGTTGCTATGCGGAGCATTCCATTCTCTTTGCATGTCCAGGACATAAAAAAACAAATACGCATTCTCATTTGAGAAAAAGTAGTAAACATTGGAAAATTCAAACAAATAACAAGGAGTATCTCGGAATTGGCTCATTCGAAAAAAATGTGTATGACATAAATTGTGTGTTTTAACGAGATGCACATTTTTTGTGTAGTAAATCTGTCTCTTACGGTTTACCAGTTATGTAAAATTCATTCAGAATAAAGACGACTTTTGGAGACATTTCCAGAAATTCACGATATACATAGCATTTGCCATGAAAGTATCTTAAACATATGATATTTGAATCAAAATAGTTAGCCATTTCTGAAAAAATAATTTTCGAAAAATGTTCCATGTAAAGGGTAGTCTGGGGTGGGAGGATTTTCTTAAAATTCTTTTTGTGGCATCTTTGTAACATACTGAACCTAAATGCCAAGTTTGGTATTTTTCCGACTTCTCGTTTTTGAGTTATGCCACAGACACACATCCACACAGGCACACACGCGGACCTTTTTATAAAAAATATTTTTTTTATTAAGGGGCCTCAAAACACGTATTTCTGGTGAAATCCCGGTATCAAATTTTTGGGTGGAATGCAATACTTCCCCTACCTACTATACATAGCAGAGAAAATAAAGAATAACCTTACATAATCAACACGCGCGGGCGGCTAGGTTTTTCTAAAATTGTCGTTTTGAAGTTAAAGGGAATTTGCATTTCCGATGAAATCTATATGTCGAATGTGTTACTTCATCTACTACCTAACATTGGTAGGTAGAGGAAGCATTGAAGTAATAATAAAATGTTTGGTAACTCGGCATTAAATGGTATCGCCTTCGTATACTCGATATCATATTTTAGGCATTCATATGCCAACGTTTTTAATGGCACCCAAACAAGAGAACGCAGTTTCAATTGTGCAAAATTACTCTTAATGTTCCATAGAAACGATTTTAGATTAATAAAACTGTTTTAATTAACCTTCAAATTTCGGGCGTTTGCATATTAAATGGAACTGATGGAAAGATTAATTATGCATTTAAGGTAAGTGAACTAATGGTAGGTTTCGTTTTAAATTGGTATCGCATTTGTATGAAAGTTCATTGTTATGCATTGGGTTGCAAAAATATAATTTCCAGACTCGTTTGAAGTACCTACTACTCTGATCATTAACGCCGGAAATTGCTGTGGTATTGAAATGGTGTTAACTGTTATGGAACTTTTTAAAGGTATTGTGATTGATTCGGTAATGCATTCCACTGATGTATTCATAAACCTTTTTCACGGAATATTGCTCGTAATATGCCGTTTTTTTGTGCAGACATTTAAATAACCCAGCACATTTCAGCTAACTTTTCATGTGCCTAGCAAATTTAAAAGGTTTTAATGAGTTTGAATATGGTTAAACGTAGAAAAATATTCTAGGCTTGATCGCATGGATTATTATCGCAAATGGAAAATTCAGAATAACGTTTGGACACCTTTTTATCTGTAATAAAAGCTACATATCGTAGTTTCGTCGTAAATTTTAATGAGTAATTCTTAAAAACCTGTAACTTAAGCAATTACTAATTCATACAAAATTAAACTATTTAGTTCAAATTATCACATATATGATTAACGTAGTTCTAAGAGGAAATTAACTCTGTGGTTCTTTCTATAGGTTCTATAGCCTTAACTTTCCGTGAAAATAATTTTCAGAAATGAAAATCTATAGTATGGAAAACAAAATTGGACAGAATGAAGAATAACGGATATATTAAAATTCGTAACCAAAATAAAATCATTTGAATGGACATGTTGGCACAGCAGAGGAAACGAGATTGGTTAAAATAGAACAAGACCAACGACCAGCAGGAAGTAGAAGTGTTGAAAGGCCACTAAAAACTTGGTTAGGATGTTTTCATTGCCATCAGACTCTGTGTGAAGTCAGACTTAGCGTAAACAAAAGAAGAAGAAACTCGATTACAATTCAAATATCCACGTGATGACATTTGGAAGCTTTGCATTCTATTCTTCAAATACAGTATAATGCGTTTATCCGACACTGCGCACTACAACCATTTTTATCTATTGTGGCTACACTCCCCGGAGATAGGGATGAGATGAAGGAGCACAGGAAGTATCAGGTTCCGAGGCAGAGAGGTCCACAGAGACGCGCGGAATTCCCTAATATTTCCAGTTTGAACACTCGCGCATCAGTATAGGCGAAAAATCCCGAGAAAGGGGGACGAAGTGACCCTAACGCCACATTCTGGCGTTCACGGGGAGAAATCTTTCCAATGCGCAAGCAACGACGCCAATTGCCCGGCACCGCCAGCATCGCAGGACCCGAGGACACACCTGAAACGTGAGAGGAGAGAGGGAAAGGAGAAATCTTGGTGGAATACACCACCTTGGCTTCAAATGTAATTCTTCACAATCAACAATTAAACTTGTGCAACATTAAAACCTTTTCTGAAAAAAGAGGTAGCACACAATTTTCTGAATATCAATAGGTCTAAACATTAATAATTCAAAATTCTACCTCATGTCAAGAAACAACTCTGTAGATATTTCAAAGAATGTGCTCTAAGAATATGAAAGCAATTGAACAATAAATTAACACGAATAAACATTTTGAAATACCAATGTAAGAAAACGAAATTTTTAAAATTTCACGTGCCCTCAGCGTTCGTCCATTTAAACCTAACGTTTGGACATTTAAATAATCAGATGGATAAAACCGAAATGATTCTGATGTACAATTCCTGAGCATTCTTTTTGAATGTACAAGTTAAAATATTTTTTTCCCTCTAAATTTTATTAAAATTCAACATCCAGTAGTTTTTTGCTTTAGATTCCGGTACCAAACTGCGTTCACATTTGTTTAATAAGTACCAAATATCGGCATCACAGTACAATTATTTTGAGGAAAATTGTGTTTAACGAGAAGTAAATCTTATAAAACGTTTACTTTGACGCTTATCTGTGGTAAGTAAGGTACTGTATTCCATCCAAAAATTCGATATGTAGCTTTCATTGAAAATGAACGCTTTCAGGTTCAACGAATCCCTCTAAAAAGGAATTTTAGAAAACGGTTCTTTTATACACGTGCACGCTTGCCTCTCTGTGTGTCTATAAGTAACATATACTATTCGCAAAATTTATAAAGGTACAAGCGATATTTCGCTTCTTTGTAAGAGGCTATAAACGCAAACTTTCAACAAGCCAAATGTCTTGTCCCTTTATTATAAGTGTGGGCGTGTCTTTGTTGCATGGGATGGGATCTGCATTCAAAATCAGTATGGTTAGAAAGTAATGGCAACTTTTGTCACTTCTTTCAAGCGGCATAACGTTAGAACATTTTCTAAATCTTGTAGCATCTATAACTCAAAAACGAAAATTCTAATATTAGAGCTTATATTTGGGTTAGATACTGTTTAAGCTTACCAAGCGAAGATTTTTAAGGACATACTTTACCATAACTAAAATTTACATGCTAAACGGCTCATTTTTTATCTTGTACAAAAATAGCTCTAGCTATTTTGATTAAAACCATACGTTTAAGGTATTCGCATTACTAAGAAAATGTGTATCTTGAAAGTTCTGTGAATGGCTTGTGAAGTCCTCTTCATTGTGAATACAACCTGTGTAATAATTTTTATAACTGTTAGTAAACCATAACAGATGGGCGAATACTTGATACACGAAAAATGTAGTTCTCACTGAAATGTATTCTAAGTGTTAAATGCTGTTAATCTTTTAGGTTTTACCAGATTGAGATGTCTTGCGGCATCTCTATAGCACCTGCACAATTCTTTTTTCCCTACATACACTATGTGATCAAAAGTATCCGGCCACCGCAAAAACATACGTTTTTCATCTTAGGTGTATTGTGCTGCCACCTGCTGCCTGGTATCATTATCCGCGATCTCAGTAGTCATTAGACATCGTGAAACAGTAGAATGGAACGCTCCGTGGAATTCACGGACTTCGAACGTGGTCAGGTGATTGGGTGTCACTTGTGTCAGAAGTCTGTCCGCGAGATTTCCACACTCCTAAACATCCCTAGGTCCACTGTTTCTGATGTCATAGTGAAGTGGAAACGTGAAGGGACACGTACAGCACAAAAGCGTACAGGCCGACCTCATCTGTTGACTGGCAGAGACCGCCGACATTTGAAGAGGGTCGTAAAGAGTAATAGGCAGACATCTGCCCAGACCATCACACAGGAATTCTAAACTGCAACAGGATCCACTCCAAGTACTATGACAGTTGGGCGTGAGGTGAGAAACCTTGGATTCCATGGTCGAGCGGCTGATCATAAGCCACACATCACGCAGGAAAATGCTAAAAGACGCCTCGCTTGGTGTAAGGAGCGTGAACATTACACGATTGAACAGTGGCAAAAGGTTGCGTGGAGTGACGAATTACGGTACACAATGTGATGATCCAATGGCAGAGTGTGGGTATGGCGAAAGCCCGGTGAACGTCATATGCCAGCGTGTGTAGTGCCAACAGTGAAATTCGGAGGTGGTGGTGTTATCGTGTGGTCGTGTTTTTCCTGGAGGGGGCTTGCACCCTTTGTTGTTTTGCGCGGCACGATCACAGCGCAGACCTACATTGCTATTTTAAGCACCCTTTTTGCTTCCCACTGTTGAAGAGCAATTCGGGGATGGCGATTGCATCTTTCAACACGGTCGAGCACCTGTTCATCCTGCCCGGGCTGTGGCGGAGTGTTTACACGACAATAACATCCCTGTAATGGCCTGACCTGCACAGAGTCGTGACCTGAACCCTATAGAACACCTTTGGGATGTTTTGGAACGCCGACTTGCGCCAGGCCTCTCCGACCTACATCGACTACCTCTCCTCAGTTCCGCACTCCGTGAAGAATGGGCTGCCATTCTCCAAGAAACCTTCCAGCACCTGATTGAAAGTATGCCTGCGAGATTGAAGGCTGTCATCAAGGCTAAGGGTGGGCCAACACCATATTGACTTCCAGCATTTCCTTGGAGGACGCCACGAACTTGTACGTAATTTTCAGCCAGGGTTCCGGATACTATTGATCACGTAGTCTAGGTTTATTGGTAACAAAACTGTGTTAGTATACGCGAACAGTTATTTGATTTTCCATATCATGCATGACTAATTCCATGTTTGGATTAATTTGTAGTATATAAAAAAAGCATAAGTAAGCTAAAGTGATGAGAAAAACAAGATTGTATACGTATATTGCAATAAACGTGTAGCTACAATATGAAAAAGAAAAAATGTAGTCAATGTGCTTCATCAGTTTTTTTCTGACGTGCACAAAAAGTGGCTCATAATGGAACCGAGCTGTTTATGTTGGTGCTGATAAAATATAACCCCATCCTCTACCAGCATGACTACCTGTTTTTTCGAGCATAATTCTAGCCAATGGATTGGCAGGGTACTTTACCTCCCCCTAAGTATGCCGAGCTGCCGAAGGTAACGTTACAACTTAAACCTTATATTTTCATGCTACGCTATCGTTGTTTTACTGCCGTTGGTAGAAGCAACAACTTTAACCTTCGTCTCCATGTTGTTGATGAAAGCTCTCGTATAAATATCGTAGTTGCAATTCAGTTTAACCAGACTTCCAAATAATTCTTCACCCCTTCCTCTAGAAGGCCGAATTATTTGTGATTGGTTTAGTCTTTCCTTGTGTGCCAATCGTAGCGAAACACTTTGGAGGGGTATGCGAACCACTCCTCCATTTCACATAAATTATAAACATCGTTCATTGATAAGTTTTTATTTCCCTGTATTGTTTTTCAGGCCAGTCACATAGAGAGCTGATACTGGTTGATCGAGTCAAAAGTTGGTTACCTGAAGTTGGAAAGCTTACAGAGGAAAACCTACGGCGATCTAGGGAAATGCATCACTTTTTGTGCACGATGGTGTACATCTGTCTGTGTGTGTCTATGAACAGCATATCTAAAAAAAATCTGGCGTCTTATATTCACTTCATGTTCTCTTGCTTCTATCGTTTATTTGCCTACACTTTATGCAAAATGTTTTTGCAAAAGGTTATATTTATATTTACTTCACGTTAATAGACCAATTTCTAAAACACTTGTTTTTTTTCCCTTCTTTTATTAAGGATCTCTCAAAAGCATATTTTAAATGAAATGCGGACTTTTTTTGGGGTGGGATGGAATACTACTTCTACCTGCCATTGCTAAGTAGTACAAAATGTAAATACTCTGTTTTCAGGATGAGTTGAAACGTACGAGGGCTGTTCCACACAAGACCTAACAAAGAGAACCAAAAGTGTTGGGAAAAACATCTTTATTTCTCTATATACTCTCCTTTCAACTCGAAACACTTTTCCCAGCGAGGTTCAATAGCTTCGATACCCTGTTTATAGTGAGAACCGTTGAGGTGAGCAAAATAGCCATCAACTGCAAACTCCATCTCTTCATTGTTGGCATATATTTTACCACCAAGCCATTTCTTCAACTTTGGAAACAGAAACTAATCAGAGCGGGCAAAGTTTGGTAATAGGATGCATGAGGAAGCAATTCGAACTTCAACTCATTGATTTTGGCCATGGCGATAATGGATGTGTGAACTGGTGCATTGTCTTAATGAAACAGAACTTTCTTTTTCACTAAATGCGGCCGTTTTTGCTTGATTTAATCATTCAAACGCTGCAATAAGTTTGCATAATACTCGCCATTGATTTTTGACGCCATGACTTTGCACGCAGATGGAACTGTATTCCCTTCTTTGGAGCGATTCTCACCTTTCAATCCACTGTTTTGACTGTTCCTTCGTCTCAGGTGTGAAGAGATGGACCCATGTTTCATCCATAGTTATGAATCGACGCAAAAATTCTGCTTTAATCCAGCGAAACATCGCCAAACACTCGACTGAATCATCCTCACGTCGCTGCTTTTGTTCCATTGAGAGTAAACGTGGCAGCCACCTTACAGCTTTCTCATGTTTAAATTTTCAGTTAGTATGCAATGTACAGCACTTTTTGAAATACTTACGATGTCTGCTAGCTCTCTCACTTTCAGTCAACGGTCATCCAATACTATGTTGTGGATTTTCTTCACAATTTTTGGCGTGGTCACCTCATTTGGTCGACCACTGCGATGTTCGTCTTGACAGCTCGCTTAAACTCTGCCACCCAATATTTTACTGTTTTAAACGAAGGAGCAGACTCCCCTAGAGTAGAATATAGCTCAGCATTAAGATTATTTGGACTAAGACCTTTCAAATGAAAGTATTGTATCACATAATATTTTTATCCATGTTTACAAATTCGCCGAAAGAGTTCACTATTAATGGCTGCCAAACAATTACTAAGCAACGTAGCATCGTCAAACTTCAAACTTCAACTTTATAAGAGTGGTACTTTCTACCATAGTCATTTGTTTGAAACAACAACCGCTATATATACGTCCGGTCGGGTACTTCTGGGACTGCCGTCGTATTTTTTGAGTGTAAATTATCTTAACTGATCCTATTATGAAATTAATTATTTATTCAGTGTTAACTTTTTGATCCTAATGTATATTTTAAATATAATAATTTATTCCTGCAACCTCGCATAAGACTTTAATTAAATGCGTTTATAGGTGGGCTTTTGACTGCAAAATCTACACGAGTATTATTCTGGTAAGTGAGAGTGTCGAAATTAGCATTCTGCATATAACACTCTCCTGATCGGAAGCTGCCATTGATAATCATAGTAACAGGATGATAAATTACTAGTTGTAGATGGCAAGGATATTATTCACGGCAGTGCTGTAGGGAAGGGGCGGAAGGAAACGCAGTGAATTCACGCTGCATGAATAGTTCATGAACAGAAACCGACCGCTGGATTTAGCTCATCCGGAAAACGGAATTTCCTGCATACTTGGCTTAAAGTATTATTATTATAGTATGTAGACCACGTTTTGTCGATATTAAGGGGGGATTTCACGGTAAATTGTTACTCAATTTACATGTTAACGGTTGCCAAAATTAAATGCACGTGACATTTCTAATTTCCACTAGGTTTGTTGGATCTAAAAGTCTTGGAGTGGAGATTCTAGATAATGGCAGGAAATGATTTACAGGGGTCTGGTTTTGTATTTAATCATGCAATATTATAGGGGCTGCAGTCTAACTCAGGTTACTAGAAACTAAAGATGACTAAATGTCAGGGCTGTCAACATTCGGGAGTCGCTAGATATATAACCAGAAGAATTACCAGACAATATATAGGTATTTACAAAGACGTACTATTTCGGTGTTCTAGTATTATGAATCATTGTCGTACCATATATTCCGCTATGTAATGTTGTTTTATTCGGTGCAAAGGTTTGGTCATAATCTGCCTTCTCCGCCACAATCGCCGATTACCTATAACCTGGGTGGATAATATGATTTTGGTATACTTATCTAACCCAAAGAGTAAATTTCTTGATTTTCTTTTACGCAGATCTTCCTATAAAATAAAACCCACACAAACGGACAACGGTTGCACCAAAAATTGCAAAAGGAATACAAATTTCTAGTCATCTGCAAAGTAAGACCTAATAATTAATAGTCTAATAACAAATATAAATAGTAATATCATGAATGTAATATAATAACATAATCAGTGTGTCATTTGGTGAATAAATGGTCGGCGTGCAAAGTTTCAACATCTTGAGGCAGTATTTTTAACACTTAAATGATTTGTCTAATTATATAGTATATAAATTCAATAACAGTCCGCCTTAAAATAATGTGTATGTAACAATATATAAAAAGCGTATATTACAGTCATGTTTATATTATTATGTACATGTTAAATAATGTTATGTGAATGTATTAGGTAATTTAACAATATAGGAGCTGTGATGATAATAGGTCAAAAGTTGTTAACAATGAGGTAACCTTGAAGTAATAATCATTTGGAAAGTTTAATAATGCTACTAGTAATTCTTGGAGTAACAATAATGCAATTTTTGAGACAGTTTATAAATAGCCAATTAACAACCAGAAAACCTGAAAGTTAAATAAAAGTATTCTATTGGAGTAGGATTAGGCAATCATAAACTAAAATAGAGCAAATTGTAGAAATTCAAAGTCGGTTGCTAGTAGACAGCGTTCCTAACTGGACGCGAGATGCGTCCTCGAGAAGTTTTATACGTATTCAGTGTGAGACGAAAATTCATTATAAAGTCTACGCATTTAAAAGTGCAATTAATAAATAATCTCACAGCTCTCTATATCAGTGAAGTGTTATTTAATTGTGTGAAGGATTAATAAAAGGAGTAAAGTAAAAATTATAATCTGTGTAAGCCTACATTCTTTAGCAGCACCACTCCCTGCAAAGAGACACATGTTTCTACAAATTAATGCTGACGCAGCCGAGGCAAACATAAATGTATATAATATTCAAAGAAGCATTAAAATACAAATTTTGAAAGTACAGTTGGGGCAAAGACCACCGGAAAGTGAACATTGGGACGAAGGCCACTGGAAACTATGTACAATACGTGGTTGCAACTACATCAAGTTTTTGGCTCCCCAACGTTTGAACTACAATACAACTACTAAAATACTTCTCATAAAATAAACTTCTTCAATCTGCGAATATAAAAAAAAGGACTAACTTGGAATGTCTGCAATCCTTTGGAGTTCCAGCAGTTCTTGTGTTCTGCTTGAGCCCAGCACTTAATAGCCTGTTTCACTGGTCTGTAGGACAGCCCCAGTACAGGCTTCGGACCCAAAAATTGGATTTCGCTGCCAATCTTGGCTGCTTCATCTGCTTTCTCATTGCCTAGTATACCTGTATGTCCTGGCACCCACATAAGTTGAACCCTATTGTGTTCAGCCAGTGTCATTAAGGATTCCCGGCATTCTGAACCGAACTTTGATTTTATTGATGGTGATTCAAGTGCTTTAAGAGCAGCTTGACTGTCTGAGAGGATAAGAAAACTTCTATTTGAGGCGGGTCTTGGTATCCGTATTATATTTTTATAAAATATAAAATAGTAACTTTGCACATGATTTATTTTATCACTAGAAATATGGATATTAGTTTTAAACAAATAATATAAATTATAGAAATGTGTGATTTTAAATCCAGTGACACTTTAATGGAGGAAAAACCAAACAGATATAAAAAAAATCAATACACAGCTTTTATCAGATGATAGGTACTGATTTGAGATAGATTAACAACACTAGTATTGCTACTAGTGTTGATAGTTTTACGGAAATTTCATTGAGGTTAATGAATGCTTCTTGTGATAATTATTTCGATACCGATGGTATGATAAGATGCACGAGTTTGAAACCTAAATTAAATTGTCATGTAAAACTAGTAGCACGAGTGCTACTTGGCTAGAGAATCACACGAAAAATTATTATAATTTACTTAGTTTAGCGCCAACCATGTTTGTTACTCCTGTAGAACGGAAGCAATCTCTTTGTCGCTATCTATGGCGTTAATTTTAAAATTTCTCTCCGTATAGAATTCTGGAAACTGGTTCCACACCATGCTTTTGTTCTTGTTTGCGTTTACTGGCGTTAAATTATCTACAGCTGACTTGTATTACCAATATTTTGAGTTCCAGAGAGTAGCATTTACAGTTGCTATTATAGTAGTCACAGCCTATGTGATCTCATTCGCTGCATTCATACAAATTAAAAAAAACACCATGTAATACTATCAGTGTAGTAATCGAAGGTGAATTACTATCAGTGTAGTATGGCTTTGATTGGCCAACTGACTACATACTCTACCCGTCACTGGCTAATGACATATTGAGTGCGATTATGAACTATATTTTCCAGTTATAGTATATTTCAATTTGTTCTTTCCTACTTTGCTTCTCATATTGCGATCTGTATCAATGCTGTATTATTTATTCCACAAATATTCCATGCGCTTGTTTCAGAGTTGTTGAATGTAATAATTTAATAAATTAATGAGGCGTCCGGCCGTAAAACATGGATCTACCTCAGGGCTTTGATGAAACTCGGATTTACATAATATTTAAAAGCAATGATACCAACGCTATATAATTGTATTAGTTTATTAAACGAAACAGAAATACAATGAAATATAAACAAGTGATGCTTATATTCGGACAGCCTTCTCTAACTTTGGCAGTTCAAAGACTTGTATAAAACGCGATTCTTCTATCCATTTTATGCTAATAACTATAAAGACTTGAGTAGAAAAGGAATGAAATTAATAATACAGACTTGAGTACATGCACAATACAAAACCAATACTCAGGTGTATACTTCTCAAGTCAGTTTGTTGTTCCTTAGCTCATGCGGGAAAAAAAAGCTCGCATATTTTCAAACACGTTGCATTAGATGACACACAAAATTCAACCTGGTAGTATGAAATAAACAAATGAATTATATTATTTAAGGTTAAGAGCACAATTTCAGAACACTTTACTCTCAAGGGCCATTTTATTTCTATTTTTTAAACAAACAAGCCAGATAATCTTTATTTATCCAAACGCATTAATCGCTGTCGTCCTCCGTAATCTAGTGGTACCACGCTAATCTCTAGCTCCCGAGGTCGCGGGTTCAAACTCGGCGGAGGGCGATGGATTTTTTCGGGCGTAAAAAAACCTTAGCATAGCTTTCTTCGGAAGGTAAGTAAAGCCGGTGATCCCGTGTCTACTTTTACAGCAGGTAAAAAAAACCTAAAGCCTATAAAGAGGCCTCTGAGTAAAACTTTCGGTCTTTCATACCCAATATGGAATGGGACACTAAGAACCACAGTAGTTAAAGAGAGTTTTTAATTAAAACTCAATTTCAATTTTGCATTAACCGCTATTAAACGTGCCTAACATGCGTGATCGGTCCTGTGCCATGACGCTGTGGATTAGAACGTAGAGCTCTGGTTCCTGGACAGAATTGCGGCAGGGTTAGATCCCAACTATGGGAGTGCGGATTTCAGGTCCCGGTATTGGATCGGTGCCTACTAAGCATTGTAAGGAAAATAAGTGCCATCGAAAGGTAGCGATCCCTGCCACGGAGGCCTAGCATTCTTTTTGATTACATGAACACAAGCACTGCAGTGTTCTACAGTATTTCTTTTCACCGCAAAGGATTCCGGTTGGAAATAACTTGCCAAATTCCAAGCAAATTAAACAGTAAACTTAATAAATGTTGATAGGAATATTTTCAAATAGGAACACATTTTATTTTTTGTATGAAAGAAGTGTAAGTACTAGTCGGCCACGATATGATGCGTTCGGTGAAAAGAGGAGCTTAACAGTTAAGGGACAAGTGGTCGGGGCATCGGAAGGACTGTCACGCAAAGAAAAACATCTGGATTTCCGAGTTGCATTTACTAGCTAGGCTGAGGCCTGTAAATGTAGTACTGTTTTAACTGTGCAACTGTACATTCCCCAATCGCCTTGCCCCTCATTCCTCTGACCCCTAGTCCTTAATATTAACAAAAACAGTGGCGCCCTCCTCCAAGCGCACTTGTCATTGCCGACTAGTAATAGTCATTTGTTTTGCGGTTTGTTACCAATGAGATAATACGGGAAAACATTTTTAACCGCGTAAACATCAACCTTCCAGCTGGAGAAAACTAAAATACAGCCGCAATATTTAGAAAATTACAAAGGCTGCAATTTTTTTTTGTTATACATAAGTTCTACAATTTTTCTGCAGTAGGCATATTTATGTATCTCCTATGGTATTCCAGTTATATGGTACTAAAAGAATAGAAGACGCCGTAGATTGTGTACAGAAAATACAAAACTTTCATGTTGTCATGCACGTATTTTAAATATAAGGAAGTTTTTACTTTCTCTCACTCTTGCGTGCACGCACGCACACGCATTGACGGATTTTTAGGTTTTCAGTGTTTTAAAAATAAAATAAACGTACAGAATTATCAGATATTTGAAGTTCATTTTAAAACTGGTTCCAGATAGTCGTATGTCCTGTTCTTCAAAAAACTGTAAATAAAATTTGAGCCAAACCTTCTCACTCGGCTTGAAGTCAAACATCTAAAGTAAATAGAAAAAGGGAAGAAAAGGGAGAAAAAAGTCTTACATTCATGTGACCTTCTCTACCCTCTAGCGCTTATTAGTGGGTATAAAGTTATTTTTACAAAGCTTGGTTTCCTATCCACTTCATTTTAATCGAAATAAACCTTTCCGGAAAAATGTTTGCATTACACATTTGCATATAGTTAAAAAGGAAATAGCGATAGACAAAATGTTTTAGAACTGGGCGCTATACATCGACGATACTCGGAATATCCTGGCGCCTACACATCATGAAATATTTTATCGTCAATAGAATCAATAATCTCTTATTACCGTCATGTTTATATTCATTTTATGAGAAAGTAAAAGTTCAAATCCACCAGTGCTATTCAGAGATGATCTATTATTTAATTAAATATATTAAAATAAGTAAGAAGCAAATCAATTGTAATCATGACCTTAAAATGCCATACTCCTTTCATGGCGAAACGAACAACAAATGAAAATCGACTGGACTAAAGGAATGGCTACGTTTTGAACAATTCGAAACATTAATAAGGATACCTCTAAAATCGCTGATACTACAAAAAAAGTTAATTGAAATAAATTCTGCGTTTTAAACAGATCTACATTTTTCGTGATTATGTTTTCGTCTGTTTAACATCTAACAGTTATACAAGATTATATAAAATTCCTACGGAATGAAGAGGATTTCACAGGCTATTCAAGATATACGTTTTATTAGTCATATCGTATCTTTAATATGTGGTGTTTTAATAAAAATCGTTAGCATTTTTTAGAAAATCAAATGTCGAAAAAGTGTACAATATAAAGGGTAGTTGAAGAGGAGAAAATGTTTGGAGGAGATTGTTTAAAAATCTTGGTGTTGCATCTTTGGTATACACTAAATTTATGAACCAAGTATGATATTTTGTGTTTGAGTTATGCTGTTCATAGACACAAAAATACACGGATCATTTTTCTAAAAATGGTTTTTGTTTTAGTTTAGAGACCCTGGTGAAAGCTCGAAATAGAGCTTTTAACTGGAATACAATACTTCCCCTATTTAGTATACGTAGTAGAGAAAGTTAAAAAAAATTGGTATACGAGATGGTTGAAACATTTAAGAAAATTGTAATGTATGTATATGACGCTGGCTTTCAAAGAATGTAATGACGTAAAAGTGGGCGGCCTTTAATGAAAATAATACAAGCATTATTCGAAATCTAAAGGTGTATCCGTGCAATGCAGGGTAGGAAAACTAGTTTCCGTTCTAAAGGTAGGGAATAATGCGAAGTTTGGGCATCTCCAGTTTACTGCTTGGGTGTCCAATGGAAATCAATGGCAGTAATATTTTGACCGTTCCACTCTACGGTAGTTGAGCTGCATATTTGTTTATTCTGCCCCAAGCGCTCCACCTTCAACATGAAAATGAGAACAGAAAAAAGTAAAATTGCAGTGACCCAGTTGTCAGCACCAATAGCGTAGGACGAAAAACCTTCTCTATTTGTATATTTTTTTACTGACGTACCAAGCTTTTAGAATTATCATTGTAACTTTTAAAGTTGCAAGTAAAATTACAAGTTGATATTACATATATTGGAGTTTAAAAGTTCACTGAGACTGTGCGGCAGACTGTTTCCATCTCTGGCCATTATCGTATCGTATATTGTTTTCATATTCCACTATACGTCCATATGGTACAGCATTCCACTGGTTGTATATCATGGCGATATGTGCAATTGCTGATAACGACTATTTTCATAGCTACGACCAGATGCCGTTATTGGTACGTAATAGGTGGCATTAAACCCTTTCGTAATGCTGTATAGGAAGGTATTTTCCTGATAAGCGACTTTTTATCAATGACGGGTGTTGAATTGTTTGGCGGAACACCGAGCGACTTTAGGACATTTTGCTCGATAGTCCGAATAAACCAGTAGTAACAATACCTAATATCAAGATTTCAGACAGAGAATAACAATATCAAAAGGACAATTTTAATCAAAATGCATTTTTATGATCACATAATGAAAGGAATAGCGGGTGGATGAGGCATATATGCCATCTTTTAAACCACAGATAGCTCTCGATGAGTAAAGTGAAAAAGTTAGGTCACTTTTGTTCTATTTTTTATACAGTGTGGTTACTCAATGTATTATAAGAGTGAGATTGTTACGAAAGTAAAGCGTAAACTGAGTAATGTTTCTGCGAGAGATTAGAGAGGTCTTGTGTTACATACTTCATGAGTAAAGCGACAGTGAAAACTGAGCAAAGTCACAATGTTAAACTATAAAATGTCCATACTGCAGATTTCAGGACCAGCGTTTGTCACTTTGAGGACCACGAGTTATAAGTGGTTTGGCTGCATCCTGCTGCCTCGTATTCAAGAGATCCCAGAGTTCGATTTCTCATCTGAGGTGCTATCTGGATAAATCTTTATTCGGGGTTTTCCTTATCCTCAGAAGATGAATGTTGGATAATTATTAAGCTCAACGTACCACGGGTTCATTTGACTATTGTTACACTATGGCATAGAATCACTGAACGCATCCTAACTCGATTCCGTTGTTCTCGTGAGTAAAATTTCATCAACCCAACTCAGTCCCGTAGCGTATGCTGTCATCAACCTAACAGTCCCGTACCATACAGTACGATACCGTAAGAATACTGTGAGCATAGTGAAGTGTAAAGTGGTGTGGCATCCCTGTTACAAAAATTTAAGTGCAACTGAATACAAGTAGTTGTGCATTGCCAGGACAAAAAAAATCAGAGCTATAGATTTTAACTGTGCAGTAAACACACCCTAGTGATAGCACTGGAAAAATGTTTTTAACACACTGCCTAAATCCCTCGGCATGATCCCTTGTAATGCAAAATTATTCGCCACTGCATTGCAGATTACTTTTACATCATCAATTACAATATCCTGCAGCCAAACTTCATCAGCGCACAAGTAAGGCGGATATGACATAACACCATCATAATTTGAAATTGATTTTAAGTGCAAATCATTGCCTAAATAAAGAATTTTATCAATTACTTCAGAACTGCAAGCATCAATATTTATTACAGTTCAAAAACACAACACCATCACCGAGTTGCTTGTGCACTGCGTGTTTTTAACCTCACCAAACATGTCATTATTTTGGCTCAAGGTGTCACTTTGGCTGCTTTCACGGAAAATAACTTCCTAACATTAAAAGTAAAACTGATTCGTTTCTTACTAGGCATTATGAAAAGTCTTAAAAAGTAAACCAGTAAACAAAGAACAGAAACACCTGAAAATGATACTATAACAAATAATATATGAATGAATAAAATGAAACGGCTCTTAAATCGTGGAAACAAAAAATATAAACTAAAATAGGAACATTTAAAATGCTACTATAACGAACAGTAACATATGAATTAATAAAATGGAACGATCTTACGAAATTGGTTCAAATCAGCATTCCTTTGAAGCAAAAGCCGATAGAAGATTCACAAAATCATAGCAATTCGTTTATTTTTAAGTATAAAAAATATTTGACTATCGCTTAAGGCCTACTATGTTCCCCTTGTTTTGTATTTGCAAGGGCAATATAGAGATACAGTATCCTTTAAGCATATCTTAAGCATCTCTTAATAGCTGGTTGATATGTGCAGCACCATTCTCTTTGCCACAGATTAATACTCTTTGCATATCCAAGACAAAAAAAAAATGAATAACGAATTCCCAGTTAAGAAAAAGTATTGGAAAATTTAAGGGAATTACAAGCAATATCTCGACAATGGTTCACTCAACAACAAAATGTATATGAAATAAATTATGTATTTTAACGCGATCTACATTTTTATAGTAAAATTTTGTCTATCACTTATGGTTTACCAGTTATGCAAAAGTCGTTCACAATGAAAAATACTTTTGGAGACATTCCCAGAAAATTCGAGATATACATTTTATTTGTCACAAAAGTATTTTAAATATGATATTTTAATCAAAATCGTTACAGCCTTTTTTGAGAAAATTAAAATTTTCGAAAAATGTTCCATATAAAGGTTAATCTGGAATGGGGGATTTTCTTGAAAACCTTCGTGTTGCATCTCTGGAAGATACTGAACCTAAATACCAAGTTTGGTGTTTATCCGACAGTTCGTTTCTGAGTTATGCTGTTCAGACACACACACACACACACACACACACACACATACACGGACATGTTTCCAATTTTTTTTTTTTGATTCATGGGGCCTCAAAACGTATTTTCGGTGAAATCTCGGTATCGAATTTTTGGGTGGAATACAATACCTCCCCTACTTACTATACGTAGTAGAGATAGTAAAAAGAATGTTTCATTTAATTAGAATTATATTTTTTTAATAATACACAGATTTTCAACAATTTTGAGTGTGTAGTTGACAAAATTGTTACATGCATTTAGTAGAATATATATTTTTATATAACATGTGATTTTGCGCTTAAAATCATGTTTTAGTGAAACATGAAACTGCAATATCGTTTTGCAGTCACTACCTATAGGTCTGCCGAAACTCAGACCTAAAATGAAGTAGATTGAGATTAATGTCTTAAAGGATCGAATTAAATTGTTAATAGTTTGGAAAATGGGGTTGCTCACATTTTGGAAGACGGGACCGTGTTAGGATTCGAAAGTAGAAAATGAGACCGATTTGGGTTTCACCAGAATCACTATTATTGAAGAAACGTACCTACATCATAAATATAAGGAACACAAACTACGCCATGGTGCAACTGTGGGGGAAACTCGCTTGGCAAGACGGGTAACTAAACTACACTTTCATATTTCAAATTTAGCCCTAAGGTAGACGAGCACGCACACATCTTGTTCCCACTACAACTAGCCAGCTTCGACCTCGGGGTGGGGGGGGAACCAGTCAGTGAACATACACACCATTCACCCATGAGCAGAGATTGACTTCTCGAGCGAACGCTACTAGCAACTTCTCATACATTCTAACTGCCTAACGTGACTCAACTAACTTGGTCATCGTTTAACAATACCTAAATCTACCCCCTTAACTCCTAAATTATAATATAACTAATAATATCACCCCCTTATATGCTACAGCATCACTTCACCCGATGCATTCCTCCTCCAGTGCAACAAAAAAATACTTAGTTGTACAGCACTGTAAAATTAATTTCGATTTGTGGAGAGAAAGCATACCATCAACAGAGTTTCCACATTTTAGTTTCAATATATAACACTGCTTTACTTTAGCTCCTGTCTTTGGAGTTTATTTTGTTTTAGTGTTTGGTAAAAGAAAGAAGAAGGTTAACTGCATCATGAAAGGTATTATAACCTGTTGAATGTGTTCTTAATCCTTTTTGTCTGAATGCTTGTTTCACTGAATTTTCAGAGGAGAAGTTTAAAACAAATGCTGGAAAAATCTTCCTCATTTAAGAGGATGTATATGCCAATAAATTGCAGCAACTTTGTTATGATTTAAGTGTTGACAAGACGGCGTGTGACAATTAGCGAGCTGTTACGGTGCTGTAGTGGTGTTCGTCATTGCAAAATGATCCGTAGACACCATTTGGTGGACTTCACACGGGGAAGAATCATCGGGAAACTGGAAGAAGGGCGAAGTGTGACGAGTGTTGCTCAAGAGTTTGGAATTGCTCACAACATTGTTTTACGAGAATGAAGAAGCTTCCAAACCACAGACACTGCTGTCACAAGGAGAGGTGGTGGTCGACTGCGCTCAACTACAGCAGCAGATGACCGCTACATTGTGCAACAGGCAAGAAGGGATCCACGCCAAACAGCGAGTGCAATTGCAGCCACATTTAACAGGACAGCTAGGCACGCAATCTCACGATACACAGAGGTGGTCTCTTTGCCCGACGGCCAGTACGTTGTGTTCCTATGACATCCGCACATCGGCGGCACCGTTTGCGATGGTACCAAGAGCATCAATATTTGACCAACGAGGAATGGGGTCGCGTGCTCTTCTCGGATGAGAGCAGATTGTCTAAGTAGTGATTCTCGACGTACCCTCATCTGACGAGAGGTGGGAACACGTAATGAACCCAGGAATATACTTCAACATGATCGTTTTGGTTGCCCGGGTGTTATGGTTTGGAGAGGTATAATGTTTCATGGGCGCACCGACCTCCAAATCTTTGAACACGGTACGCTCACTGGTCAACGTTATTGTGATACTGTACTCCTCCATGTGCGTCTTTTCAAGAGTCGGCCCTGACTTCATTTTTATGGATGACAATGCGCGAACACATCGAACAGCGCAGGTGAAGGATCTATTGGAACGAGAAGATATTCGGCGAATGGACTGGCCTGCTCGTTCCCCCGATTTAAATTCCATCGAAAACGTGTGGGGAAACGCATTGCAGCACATCCACATACACCAACGACCATCCAGCGCTGTGGAAGAATGGAATGCCCTACCACAAGAACTGCTTACCAACCTTATGGCCAGCATGGGAGCAGGATGCAGAGCATGCATTACTGACTGTGGTGATCATACACCCTTTTAAGCACCATGTATCTGTTTCTGTAAATCTAGAGAGCTATCATATTCCGTCTTGACTTTAGTGTAGCTTATAGTCTATGAATAAAAGTGGCATTTCTGTTCGTCTCATTGCATATTTGGTTCAGTTGCCTGCTGTAGCATACCATAGCAGTTACCTCTATGTATGATTCAAGTTTCATCGAGCTATGTTACTTGGTAGTGTCACAGCATGCAAATATAACTTTCGTTCTTAGGTTTTGCACACCAGTGTAGATGCAAGAGGGCGGCATGTAAGAGAGCTTAAATGCAAAGACATTGTCAGCAGATCTTCTGACAGGCAATGAAGTTGTTACAAAAGAAAATTTCGCTACATAGAGCCGCTCATATGACTAGTGGGTGCTAGATAAATGAAAAGTTATTCTTTAGGAAGATGCGTTGTTATTAAAGTTATTTTTGCGGCAATGACAATGTAATGATGTTTGCTTATAGTGATGTTAAGTCTATTACATAAAATGAAACGCTGTAATTTTGAATACATAGAAACAAAGCACGGCAACTCTTAGTTTCTCTATCAGCTATGATAGTGGAAATATTGCGTACCATCCAAAATTACATTTTCGAGATTTCACCGGAAATATGTTTTGGGTTCCCTGAATAAAAAGAAAAGCTTCTTATAAAGGTGTGTGTGTGTTTAGAGATAGAGAACAGCATAATAAAAACGTAAAGTTGTATAAACACCAAACGTCGTATTTAAGTTTCAACGTCCTCAAGGATGTGACAAATATTTTAAAGACATTCCCCCTTTACTAAAAAAAACCCTCTACATGTTGATGATTTTCCCTGAAACAGCTGTATTGATTTTTATACAAATACCATATATTTAAGATATTTATGAGACTAATCAAATACAATTCTTGAATTTTGTGCGAATAGCTTGCGAGCTCTTCATTCTGAACTAATTTCGTATACTTTTGTATAACTGATCACGAGAGAGAGAGAGCGAGGGAGAGACACAATCGATACACAAAAGAGATAGATCTCTATAAAACTCGTGCTTATTTGAAAGAACTTGTGGATTCAACCCTTTCCAAAATATTCGCTGTGCCGTATCCCCTTGCACAGGTCCCAATCTTATGCTAAGGAAAGTGGTGGCATGTTAGAATAATTAGTGCAGAAAGTACTAATATACTCGTATAAGCCCCTAAGGGTCGTGGAAAGCTAGATTGTATCAGTAAATGCATATTATCTGTAGCTGTGAACTGTGAGCTATAAATCTTTGTACATAATAAATACATATATAACAAATTTAGGCAAGTAAAATGTTGAGTAACGTTATTGACTATTCTTGAAAGTATTTCTCAATTGAATCGCAAAGTACATTATATTTCTTGAAGATCGTGAATTTCTTCTGAAACTCTCTTACACCTTTTTCTTCTTTTCCTGTTTACCCTCCCCGTTGTTAGAGCTTACATCCTCCAGGATTCACAAGTGGGTGCCTGGGGGTCCGATATCTGCTGGGCAGCACAGAAC
This sequence comes from Deroplatys truncata, assembly GCA_030765065.1. NCBI lineage: Eukaryota > Metazoa > Arthropoda > Insecta > Mantodea > Mantidae > Deroplatys > Deroplatys truncata. Next base: position 103,612,034 of record CM060985.1, read on the forward strand.
ACTGTGGATAAGAGAAAACAGCCAGAGTAGATGATTAGCCCGAACCCTGGTATGAGAATGAGGAAGGAGATGACATGAAATGACGGTAAGAGGGATGAAAGGAAAGGTGATGTAGCAATGGGTGGAATGAATGGCGAGAGAAACAGAGAAAATCCGCCCAGACGCCGCTTGTCCACATCTGGTTCCCTGGGATTGGACCTTGGTGAGAGGCGAGTGCTCAACCACTCGGCAACGGCGTCGCCGAATCACTATTATACAAAATACACATCGATTCTTTATAACTCTGATTCACCAAAACAATGTCCTGTAAATATAAAGTCATTTCTTTGTTCTGAATTATAGTAAGACATGCACAAGTGCATAAATTCTCACAAAATAAGTTAAAATAAGGAATGTCCTATCGTCTTTAACTTCACCCTTATTCCTGAAAACATGGATATATGCTTTGTTGGAAATTCCCGGTACTTATTGTTATTAAAGTTCTCGCCATATTAGCATACCGATTTTAACAAACAGCCAGTACCTGCCTTTTCAAATAATACGCTTATTACCTTCAAATAACATGAAACCGTCTTAAACAATAAAATCACACAAGTTTTAAATAAAAATCAAGTGGCTAAGTAAATTTACTAGCTGAATGTAGATCTTACCTTAGTGTTTAAAGTAACATGCACACGGAGAAGGCCATGGCTAGAATTTTGAATTTCCAACTCTAATGGCGAAAATACTAGGCTAAACCGCTCCCACAGCGACCTACTGACTGTACAGGCTTTAGGAGCTTGTTATCTAAACTCTCGCAGGAGGACTACTTTTCTTGTGCTAGGCGGATTTACAAGGCAATACATCGGCTAATGTACGTTTTGAACTTTTGTTACCTATAAGTTACCTAAACTTTTGAACGGTATAGGTGTTACTGGTTTAAATTGTTAAATATTTTGTCATTTTTGAAATGCTGTTAGCATGCAAAGTCGAGGAAAGAGTATGGAATTTCAAAGCCAGCATACTGCAATACTTTTAAAAAACATTTTAGTTTCACTTCCCCTCATGTATTCCGTCGAACCTGCAACGAAATAAACAATGAAATTATTCTGCAAACGTTTATTTCGATTAACATAAATTGTGAGGCTACTTGCGGGCAACAATAGCTAGCGTGGAATAATAGATAATGATGGAAACAGCCATCCTGTTCGAGAATCTTCGTTTTGGCATGTTCTAGTAGCCTCTCTTTCTAGAACTTTCCACTTTCAGACTATATTAGGTGCTGCTCTCGCCACGACTGGCGGCTTAGTCGGTTAAGAAGTGACGAAGTGAGAAGTGGGCAGTGCCAGTGCCGTGCAGTTACGACTAAGCAGTTCAGTTGTGAGTTATAGTTCGATGGATCAGTTGTGTGTTCAAAAAAACGACAAGTTTTCCATTTGTGCTACGCGATAAATAAACTTTGTTTCACAGTAACTGGTGTTCACATTTGTTGCGTTATATAGAAAATAGTCTGATATGGTACATTTACATGACTTTCTCATCGTTTATTGGTGGGTATATAAATGATAATAGAGCTTATTTATCGATCTACTTCATTTTAATCCAAATTAACCTTTGCAAAAATAGCTTCATGGCACATTTGGTTATAGATACAAAGGGAAAAGTGATAATCAAATGTTAAAGAACTGGACGGTATATGCTGGCCTTAAAATTCCATACTGTTTCCATGCAATTGTGAGAAACAAGATTAACAGAATGGTCAAGTATTGAACAATTCGAAAAGTTAATAACAGATCCTTGGAAATGGCTTATGCTGCGAGTGTATTACTTATAATGTTTGTGTATTTGTGTTTACTTCACGCGGGGAAGCCATCTTGTGACGTGATTCATTTGTTAGGTTTGTTAGCTCCATCTGGTGTTAGCAATTTGCGGCAGTATTAGTTTTTGTTTGAAAGAATGCTACTGTTATTTTATTTAATTTTGGTTCTCTGTCCTCCGGCTAGCTATTATCCTTTGGTCGAGCACTTCTCTTTATACAGGTTGTGTAAACGGAAAGAAATCTTTTATCCAAAGATAACACTGATGAAGAAATTTGTTTTACACTTTTATTGTCGAACACGTTAACTATCACATTTACACATTGATCTTAACACTCGCCAAACTGAAACTGTTATAATAACTTCATTACTGATCACTCTTAATTCGCGTACTTCAACCTTTTGTATAATTAACTTTACCATACTGGAGATTCTTCCTAACTCTTATACGCGTAACTTGCGAATCGATAGCCGACGTGTAATATTTCTGCTGGACTGAAGGTGACGTGTATCATACAAAATATTTTCGACGAACTGACGGGAATGCGACGTGTAGTGTACAAAGAATTTTGATGAACTGACGGGGTCTACCTCTAACCTACTCTTTTTATACTCCTTCACCCAGATATGCCTAAAGATTATAACTGAACTGCAATTGGCTAATAAAACGCGCCAACATTAGCGTCTATTTTTATATCCAATGAAAATTATGAATACATATGCTCTAGGGAAATACATATGTTCCAGAAGATTCTAAAAGAAAAACGCGCCAATATTACTTAACTTCCTCGTTTCCAATAATGATAAACAGCTCACCCCCTCGCTGCATTATTGCACGCTATTATTGTCAGTTTCAGTAAGGCAGTATAAACTTACTTCCCAACAATAATTACAATCAACAAACATCTCAAATCAATGTCACATAATAATGCATATTCATACTATAATCACTCTTTACATTTAAATAATTTGTGATACAAATTACTGCATCAATGCCACAAACAGCTTATTAGGAGTAAATTTTCTGTTTCAAAGAGCTTTACACTTTTTGTTTAGTGCGTTTTCTGTCTATGGCTTAACGTTTACCAGTTATATAAGATTATACAAAATTTCTTCCGAATGAAGTAGACCTCAAAGTCTATTCCCAGAAAATTAAATATATATATATAGCATTTACAAGTTATAAAACTAAATATTTCGAAAAATGTTTCATGTAACGGTTACTTTGGAGTTGAAAAATGTTCTTGAAAATCTTCTTATCGCATCTTTGGAAGGTACTTAACCTAAATTTTGCTGTTCACACACACACACACACACACACACACACAGATCTTTTTCTAAAATATTTTGTTCATTCAGGAATCTCAAAAAATGCATTTCTGATGATATCTTGGTATCGAATTTTCGGGTGGAATGAAATACCTTCTCTACCTATTAGGTACATGTAATAAATGATAATAGTCGGAGAAAGTAATGCCAAAATCACAGACCAAGACAGAGAAGGTAATATGGAAACTGAATCTTACGTTCGGAATTAAGTTTGGAAACTGCGAGATAGGCACAAGATTATGGAAATGCTCTCGAGTTATGAAACAGCGCACGTACCAAGTTTCTGTAAGAAACAGGAGCAAATAAGTTCAAATATTGAAAGGCGGTCTCCTCCCTCTCCCTTCCTCTCTATCTGCAAGCTTTGTTATTACTGCAAACATACCAGCAATAAGTCCATCAGTAAGAGTAAATATTTCAAATCAATAGCTGTGATGATATTTTTTGCTTTGTTTCTCTGAACTCCTACGAGTATTCATATGTAGATTAAAAGCGCTGCTTCTACCTACATACTGTTAACATAAGCGCTGTGCTTGTAGCATTATACAGGAGTTCTATTGTGCACATAATTGAATCTACATCATGTACAACACGAAGATACAAATTAAAGCAAAACAGGAACCTATGTATTAATTAGCTGATATTGCCAACGTATTATGTGATCTAAGTCATTCGATAGTAACGTAATTCTTCGATAATGTTAATATCGATTAAAGAGTGAGAACAAACTTTTCTTTTGTACCTTTTATAAGGTCATATCAGCTGCTCTCACTTGGGAATACTTCTCATCAGTATTTATATTCACTCGTTTACATTCGGTTCTAGTTTTAGATTTTAATTACATTCTCATTTGGTATCATACCGCCGGACTCTAGGGGGAATTGGGAAAAGTCCTAGTAAAGAAAACTCACTCGCTACAATCGAGGATTCAACGAGGCCTCCCAAGTTCAGAGGCTAGCATGCTAAGGATTAGACAGATAAAATAAAACTTAAAGTTCTTGGTGGGTAAATTTAACGACTATAATAACTACAGAGCGGATTAGGGTGATCTGGTTCTAAAGAGAATGCGATGTCAAAAAGAGTTCCTGCATATAGCTTTTGTTTACGTGAGAGACGCAGTACAAAGAACACCAAAGAAAATCTTCGGCGGATTTTGTATCGTTTTCTGGGGTCTTTTGAGGCGTGTCCTTCACCTTACCTATCGCAGAGCGTAGTGGCTTGATAACACAGCAATAAGGGGGGAAGAGGGGAGGTTGATGCCTTTACCTTTTCTGGTGTTATCGAAACCAAAACATGTTTATTATCTCGGAACCAGTCATGCCGTATACTAGCGAAATTACTCGTGGACGTATCGTGGGTATGTGGGAGGCTGGTCGCACTGTTACAGCAATTGCAACGGCAGTGCGTAAAAGTGTATTTTATGGTAAATTACTGGATAAAAATGTTCCAGGAAAGTGGGGAAGACGGTCTACATACTCGTCAGAAAGTGGTCACTCCCCATAAAATATCCGCAGAGGATGAAATTTCTTTATTAAATGCAAATTACTCTTTTGTTATAATTGACTGATCATGTTTAGAAACTAGAGATAAATATGTATATGGTTTATCGAAAATGACCTACATATTATGGCAATAAAATTGGGTTATATTTTTGTCTATAATCCTGTTGTATTCCTATGATTAGCGATATGTTAATAAAGGTATATTAACCAATTATAGTTTGAATTGGAGAAAAAAAACATGCTACGTCATTTATTTATTGTTTAGTTATGTGTACTTCTATGCAGCAACAAGCATTGATACCATTGTAAGAATACCGTTCTGTTTATTTTTTGTTATTAAGTGCTGCCTTACTATGTATTTAATGAATACATAGCTTTAATTTGCACCCCCTGAAAATCTTCTCACACTACACATTCAACATTTCGCTAACGTGGGTGCTCATAAAGTTTTCTCCTTAGCTTTTAACCGTTTCAAAGGCGTGTCCTGAACTAGTCGATAAAGTATGTGCTACCAATCACGATAAGAGGTCTGTATAGCAAACTGAATGCACTCACTCTACCTCTTTTAGACAATACGATCGAGAGTGTAAACATATATTTCGCTTCTACGCCATTTTGTAACTTTTGTTGTGAGTATTGGTGCAACTATTTAGCAGAAGGAGTAGCACACCCTTGCACCGTGGCCTAAAGCAATCAATGAAACGGCCATGGCTTCGCAAGGCCACGTACAACTATAAATAATGTGACGTAGACGCGAGGTGCAGTGAGATTTTCTTTGGGCTCTTTGTACGTTCAGTTTCTAAAATCGCTTCATGTTCTTTTGACACAACCTGTAGAAGCACTGCAGGCACGCGCCCGTTGTTTACACCTGGACTCGCTCTCTCTCCTTCAACAAAACGGACTAGAGTACAAAGTAAGTTAACCTCATAAAAACGGTCACGCTGATCCGCCCCTTAATAGTAAGCATTAGCACGTAGATCTACACACAAATTTCAAGAAAATGTATATGATAATTTTGAATTTTGTATACATAACGGATAACATGCATAATGGGCTGCAATAAAGCTAAAAACTGCATTTTAACAATTTTTGAGACTTACTGATTTATTTATTTTTTGTGGCTTTTAGTTCAAGAATATCCGAACATCTTAAAACAGGTGGTATTATTACACACTTTAGGTCTTGCTGAATGAATAGACCTTCTTAGTCTTACTTTCCTTAATATAGAAGGGAGTGGTATATTTGTATTAAATTACCCTAACTAAAGGTTTACCATTTGACTAGGAATAACTCTGTTTCTATTAGAATATGCAAACAATGAAGCATATGAAAATAAGAAATGAACACAAATTGTTAAAGGAAGAAAATAAAATTGAATGCTTTTTTTATGGAAAAAGAAGAATTGCTCTTTCATTTATATAAAATGCTACGTTTACCATATAAATGGTTTAGGATGATAACCACGGAGTATTTTATAAAGGGCACAACAATGTTGTACGTAGTGTAGTTGTAGTGGAGAGTTTATATCTTTATCTCCTTGGACAAATGATTTTCAAAATATTGTTGGTAAATTGTGATATATTATATTCATTTTAAACACTATGCTTACCATGTAAATTCGGGAAATAGCCACAGAGTATTTTATAATAGACACCAAAATGTTGTCTTTTAGCCATTTGGAGTTTATACATTTGTCTCTATTGGACAAACAATTTTGTTGTTGTACCCCTAGCTCAAAAAAAACAACAGACCAGCGACTTCCACGTTTTGTATGACGTACGGAAAAAGCAATGGTTGGTTTTAGTGCATCTGAAATCGATCGAAGTAAAATCTGTGGAAACATGTTGAGTGGCATCCTTTCTATATACTATATATTGGAATCAGTTAGATCTTTGATTTTTAATTCTTTCTAACAGGTTACAAATGCTTAATACGCATTTTATTTCCTCATTGTATCTTTTATCTCATGTGTAACCTGCTGTTGAACGTAAGAACTTCATTCTGAAGTAGATGGTTTGTTACGTTATTTTTTTTACCACGCTTTGGGCGTCAATTTGAAGTAGTTTGTATTGAAGGAGTTGTATTATATTTCAACTATTGGGGATCCGAACTTGTTGTAGTTGCAACCGCACGTATAGTACCCGGTTTCCGGTAGCCTTTGCCCCAAGTTTAAAAACATTTGCTTTGTAATTTCACTGTTTATTTAGATATTATATTTGTGTTTGCCTCGGCTGCGTCAGTATGTGTTAGACGTTTCTCTTGGCAGGGTTTTGCTACGACTAAGAATGTAGGCTTACACAGATTTTAAGTTTTAATTCACTCCTTTTTATTAATCCTTGACACAAATTAAATAGCACTTCACTGATATGAGAGCTGTGGGATTCTTTTATTTAATACTTGCACTTTTTTAACACGTATACTATTTTCGTCTCACTCAAAATACGTATAAAATCTCTCAAGAACACATCACGCATCCGGTTACAATCACTGTCTGCAGGCAACACGTCTGGTCATGAGCACTGTTTGGAGGCAACTGAATTGATTTCAACCGTCTAAACTTGTAAATTTTTGTATTTCAAGTTTCTGATTGGCTAATCCTAGTCCAATAGAATACCTTCATTTAATTAAAGCTTTTTCTGGTTGTTGATTGGCTATTTTAAAACTGTCTCAAAATTTACATTAATGCGGCTCTAATAATGACTAGTAGCATATAAACTTCCTTACTCATTATTGCCTCAAGGTTACCTCATTGTTAGCAACTTTTAACTTATTATTCTCACAGCTCTTACATTATTAAATTACGTAATATATTCACATAACATTATTACACATGGATACAATAATATAAACATATACAATGACTGTAGTATACACTTTTTAGAATTGTTACATACACATATTGTTTTAAGGCGGGCTGTTATTCAAATTTATATTTATATAATTTGATTAAAATCTTTGTGTTAAAAATACTGCCTCAATTTCAACAGACTCTGTTTTTCGTTTATCTGTTCGCAAGCATACGTTAGTGTGGGTGTATTTTGTAAACTTTCATCTGTGTTATTCTCAAGGTTTTGTTTTTCAATGTTCTAATTGTACCGTTTTATATCGTTATCATTCGTTTCACAGTATGATACGTTGATTCCCAAATAATACGTTGTTTCATGATTTTGTTGTTTTCTCATTATATTGCACAGTCTATGCTTTGTCCCTTCGAAAACCATAGCTTTGGTTTTCTTATCAGAAATTTTCATATTATATTCGCTTACGAGTAAGTTTAATTTATGGGTGACAATTTGTAATTCATCCTTCGTATTGCTAAAAAAATCACTTGGTCATCTGCAAACAATATGGTGTTCAAGACCTCATCGATTATAAAATGACTTTTTAATTGTTATTGCCATTTCTTAATGACATCATACATAAAAATACCGCGTGAGTCTTCTCATCCTGCGGATTGGTAAGTTTGGGGAAATTATTATGTTTAATTTCTACTATTATATAAAAACATAATTCCAGGTTTTGAAAACATCACTAAGTATACGCGCGAGCTGAAACCTCATATGTAGTTGACAAAATAACCTGAATGGAATTGCGAATTTTGCTGGTCAAATAATAACCTTTTTTTCTGAAGAAGTAGCAAAAAAGTGATATATTTTAGATCTTAAAATTTTAAACCTGGAATGTTTATATACTATGCATATGACATTGGCTGGTCATCAAAGCTCACGTCTGCCAATATCTGTGACACGACGAACCTTGTGGGCCCTACCAGCACGGCTGACGACCTCGCACCCAAACGCAAAGTTTTGTTCTCCGTGACGTACAAACCCCTACCCATCAAATGCATCACGATGCTGTGCGGGCACCGGTCCTATACGTGGGTTGAAAAAGTCCACTTCTCGGTTCGAACCCACGCGCATTCATCACGCTGCAACCTACTACTTCGCGGCGCACGGCTCTACGTCTACTAACTTGTAGAATGTTTTTCAAACTGCAAACAACGATTCTGGCTGAGGATTTGCATTGAGGCGTTTCCGATCTTGAATTTACCTCAAATTGATTCTTTTGTGTTCCATAACCCTTAAAGTTGGTAACATGCACAGAAAGTTCTATACTTCTCTTTCTCGGATCTTTTAATAACTTGTAGGTAAACTTCGAGATTATTTATTTATGTTTATTTCTTCTTCTTCTTCTTCTAGAATAGCAGTATTTTATTTCTCATCGACTTCCGAGGTTGTTTCCATAAATTTGCTGAAACTACCGCAAAAAAGTCTGATGCAAATTTCCGTTTCTAAGGAAATTTATTATCATTACGCGCCCCCCTTTGGTTGAATATTAATGTTCTAGATACCTAAACCTTCCTAAAAGCTTTATGGTCTGTAAAAAAGCAAGAAGGTAAGAAAGTACTGTAAGAAAGTAAGCCATTTTAGTGATTTTCAAGATTAGGGCATTGACTCGCACCCAGGCGCGCGCATACGATATTTCCTTCTGTAAAACAGTGGTCCCTTATAATTCTTCAGATATGCTACACTAATGACCCTAAATCCAATATTGCTCTGCTGATCTTATTACTTATCGGGAAGCGAAGGAGGATTTTTGCACTTAAGCGCATAGTCGCCTAATGTGCTTCTGGAAACCTCCAGGAGAGCGACGAGATCCGGGGCGGCAGGCTCGAACACAGGCGGAGTCTATGACGTATTAGTGTGTTACATCCTAACGCCGTGGGAATCCTCCACACCCTTACCACACCCCACGAAGAGATCTCTCTCAGGGCCCGTCACACGCCTTATGTCAGGGTAGACACTTCCTCAAAGCAGATTCCACTCCCACACGTCTCGCCTGCCGTCCAATTGCCTGATCCTTCAATCCCGAAACATGAGAAAATGAAGCGATAAGAATGGGGAGAAGGAAATTCGCGACATTATACTCTAACGCACCCCAGTATTCGCTAACTAAGGTAGTGGCCGGCCCAACGGGAATCGAACCCGAGTCTTCCGAATGCGAGCCTAATACTTTACCGCGTAACCATTGCTATCTCGGTGCTATATAAATCTAGACTCCTGTTGCAAAAGTAGACCTAAGTAGCAGTATCTACATCCATATTACAAAAATATCAGATTATTATTGACTACTGTCCATATGCTTGCGACTAATGCTATAGGTTGTGCATTGTGATTTACCTTGATGGAAGCCTTAAACCACAAGAAGGTGTTCAAAAGGGAATGTAAAATGCACAAGTGGTGAGAACACAGCTCATAAGCTTGAACTAAACCTGATCTCTCGGGATAAATGGTTTTGTACTCGGACCAATTCATAAATCCTAGGATACGACGTTCTCTACATCAAATATGTTTATTTTCTGTGATCAAAAGATCTCTGTCAGTGTAGGAAGAGGAATAATAAATGCAGACACCCACATGGCGTTCTCCCGGTTCATTACAGCTTCATACCAGGTGGCCCAACCGCGCCGCATTTGACGTGTGCAGATAACTCTTCGTGCGTTAAGAGTTGCAGAACTCAACGGGGCAATTCCAAGTAAACATAGGATAGTTGGGGGAACTGGCGCATTGGCAACCTAAAATCCTGCTGTTGCTGTCAGGTAGAATGGAACCAGGAAGAGTGGACCAAGTTGCTAATTCCTGAGATAACACTATGGATATCTAGGAAGTTTGGTAATTTATAGTTGAGAATCTTTGATGCATCTTTGAAGGACACTCTACTTAATGCCAAGTTTGATATTGTGATACAGTGGCTGTCGTCCAGAGTTATCGGGAGTTCATTGCCGGACAGTCGAAGGTAAACAGATAATCAGCGCGTTCGTTCAGTGTAAACAGTGGAAGCGCTATCGACAGATAACCAGAATATTTTAGAAGTTCCTATCCCCCACCTCCAGAACGTGTATCCAGAAAATTCTAGTATGTTATGCGGAAACTTCCACCGGCTATAAGAGGCAGCGAGTTCTCCAGTTAGTGAGCGAGTGCATGTATGGTACGATGAAAAGTGCCCTTCTCCGAGCGAGATTGTGACGACCGCTGTGACATGCAGTGAGTGCTGCTTCCGCAAGATATTGGAGAAGTCTTGTGTTTGATTCCTCAGCGAGTGAACCGTCCGGAAGAAGAGACTACATATCCTGCGTATTTTCTTACGTCGCTACATCACGAAGAGAGCGAAGTGATAGTGAAAATCACATTTACCAAGAGACAATGAGAACTTGGTGAAATGACAGTTAAAAGCGGGACAGTCACAATCTTTATCGGGCTTTTCGGTGTGTTTTTTTATGCTGTTCAGACAGATAAGAATATTTTTTTAAAAGTGCTTTTTGGTCTCGTGGGGGCTTCAATACATTTCCGGTGAAATATCGATATTTAGTTTTGGGTGGAATATAACGCTTCCTCTATTAAGTGCGTGGTAGAAAAGGTAGAAATGCGTTAGTTTTTAATATTGAGTTTAAATGCTTGCAAACTAAGTTTTATTAGAAAGGTAGAACCACACGACTGAGAAATTCAATGCCATGGTCAGGATTTGAACAACGGATCTTCCGGCTTCTGTCCGGTTGCTCTAAGCAAATCAGCTACCATGGCAACATGCCGGTACGACATTAAATTTTCCATCTGACTCGCATTTTTCCCGGTAAACCGCAAGAAGATCTCGTACTATTATGAGATGAGGTACCCCAACCACAACTTACAACCTCGTAAGTGCTTTAAGTCCCCGGCTTAATACTTTAACCAACTAATAAGTCAATCAATGGAAATTGTTTTTACTTTCTCTACTACGTATAGTAAATAGTGGAAGTATTGTATTCCATCCAAAAATTCGATACCGAGATTTCACCGGAAATATGTTTTGAGACCCCCTGAATCCAAAAAAGCATTTCTGGAAACGTCCATGTGTGTGTCTGCGAACAGCATAACTCAGAAACGAACAGTTGGATCAACACCAAACTTGGTATTTAGGTTCAGTATCTTCCAGAGGTGCGACACGGCGGTTTTTAAGAAAGTCCCCCATCCCAGATTACCCTTTACATGGAACATTTTTCGAAAATTTTAATTTTCTCAAAAATGGCTCTAACGATTTTGATTCAAATATCATATGCTTAAGATATTTTCATGACAAATGAAATGTATATCTCGAATTTTCTGGGAATGTCTCCAAAGTATTCATTGTGAACGACGTTTGAAGAACTGGTAAACCGTAAGAGACAGACAAAATTTTATTGCACAAAAAATGTAGGTCGCGTTAAAATACACAATTTGTCATTTACATTTTTGTTGTTGAGTGAACCATCTTCGAGATATTGCTTGTTATTCCTTAAAATTTTTCAATACTTTTTCTCAAATGTGAATGCGTTATTCATTTTTTATGTCCTGGACATACAAAGAGAATGGAATGCACCACATAGCAACCAGCTCTTAAAATATTTGACTATCGCTTAAACCCTACCATATTCCCCTTGTACCTACAAGAAAATTAGCAATAAGATTAACATCTCGATTAACATGAAGCATATATAGAATAAGCGTTTGTAAAAATAGTTTGTACAAGAGTAGGGAAAGTTATGTGAGTGTAACACATCAGATTTTTTCACACAAGTCGCGTGTGTATAACAGGGTAAGAAAGGTAGTAGCAGATGATTGGAAAATTCAATGCCATAGCCGGGATTTGAACCACGGTTCTTCTTGGGTTGTACCGGCATGTTGCCATGGTAGCTCAATTGTTTAGAGCAACCGGACGGAAACCAGGAGGTCCATGGTTCAAATGCCGGCTATGGCATTGAATTTTTCAATCGTCTGATTTTACCTTTTGAAGTGGTTTTAGTTCGGGTCGCTTCTTGGTGACGTCAAGGTTGAATTGGAATTAGGGTAGTAGTAGGATGATAAGGTGCAGATGTTGCCACTGGCTCCTGATGGATGCTCTGTATCCGGGTGGAAGCTCTCGAAGATCTTCTAGACGCGGACACTGTCAACTTCGAAATGTTCTATTTGAATTTACCGCGCCACTCACACAATAAGGAACGCAATTTTATGCCTGGCGTGGTAGAAGTTATTTTCTTGGCGGATATATTCTTATTCAGTAATTGTTGATATGTGTTACGCCTAGTAAATTTGTTTCCTTTCTTCCATTGTATATTATGATATTTAAAGTACTACTAGCTCTATTTGTAGCTATGGTGGTATCTCAGTTTCCTGTCGTGTTTAGAAGGCGAGACACTATTTAAATAACAAATCCAGTAAATTAACTTTCACTATAATGTATGTTTTATATCACCTCTTAACGCTTGTTAGCTATGAACAAATCTGTATAAAAATATAAAATATATATACTATTGCTTAGTACATTTTTACTGCTGTATTTTTACTACCACTACTAGTACTTTTACTACTATATAAAATATTTTATTTGAATATTTGTTGACCCTCTTTGTAGTACAGTAATTCTCTACTACTTCTCTTTACAATGCTTAGCAATTCGCATTGATGCAACTCTTTCGCTTCCTTGGTAAGTGTCTCCTCGGTGAAGTTTTTTTTAACAATTCAAAAAGTTGAATGTTCTTTAATCAGGCTTTTGCCTTGTTGCTAACGATCGTAAAACAAATGCATTTAATTTAACAATAATTGCATTAAGTAATTCAAATATTAATAACGTCGTCCTCCGTAGTGTAGTGGTTATGATGCTAGTCTCTAGTTCCCGAGGTCGCGATATATTTTTTCGGGGGTAAAAATCCTTAGCATAGCTTCCTAGTCGGTGGACCCGTGTCGTAGATTACGAAACGTAAAAGAACCTCAAGCCTGACAGAGACCTCTAATCAGAATTACCAGTCTTTCACGCCCAATACAGAATGGGGCGCTAAGAACCGCAGCAGTTAAAGAGAGCATAAATAAAACTCAATTTAATTTTACATATTAATATAAATAACATTTACAATTATAATGCCTATGAAATAAAATTCTGCTTGAATTTTATCTTTTTGTTACATATTTTATGTTCCCCAATATTTATTTTATTGGGATTTCCATTTTTGTCGTTCATTCTCTTTACGTATTCTTAATGCTATTCAGCTTTTTTCTTTCTCAGTAACCATAAATATAATTTTAATTATTTATAAGATGCAAATGCTCTAGGAAAATTTTATGACAAAGATATTTTAAAACAATTATGATGCACAATGCATTCATAAATATATAATACATGAAATTCTTATCCGCTCCATTGCATTTCATTTTTGTTATTGCTTAGAAAGTTTAGAAATTACTTCCTATCATTTTGTTAACATCTGTTTCACTTTTCAACCCTGTCCTACAACCGGCTTATATGGAGAAACAATCAATTCCACCAATAAGTTTGGTCTTCCAAAGCATCCACCCAGTGCTAGCTTTGATAATCCTGGACGGCGAACTGAGAACGAGTTTATAGGTTTCCTATAAACCGCAGGATGCATAAAATCAAATTATAAGAGAACTGTTGGACCACATAGTATATTATGTATACGCAGATGTACACAAGATGAACCAAGCTTTCCTGTGATACTGGTAGCTAATGCAATTCATTTTCGAGAGTTGCTTTGCTCGCACACACAAGCAGAGCCAAAGGCTTTAATTAAATTTTATGCAAACATTTACAATCTGGAAAATGTATCACAAAGCAAAGATTAAATAGCCCCAAAACCTTTCTTCTCAGAAGATTTTACGGTCGCAGAATTCTGAACTGTACTGATCCCGCTTGCCATCCGTGCCCACGTTCTCTGCAAAGCACAAACAAAAGCTGTTGTGGGTTAAAATTAGCCCTTCTATAAACTTAGAATTTTATACACAGATTAGAGCTATCGTGGCATTTAATGCTACATAATTCGTGTAGTAAATTGTATTTGTTATTAGACTTTCTGCATTTGTAAATAACACTACGGCACGTACAATGTTTTCCTCTGTGTCAAAGGTTAACTATGCCAAATTTGATCAGTAAGGGGCGGATTAGAGTGATCTGGTCCATGATTTCAAGTTACCGATGCAAAGAGCATAATGTCTTGTATCATTCGTATGCACTTATTACCTCTTGCGATGTCGAAAGGAGTTTCTCATGATATGGCTTTTGTCTAAGTGAGAGACGTTCTCCGTCCGCTCACTTCCTATAATGTCCAGATTATGTAGTATACACTTTACATATATGTAAAATGTAATGCTCTATACGGAATAAAAGCATTAACAGTCGTCATGCACAGCATACTAAACGCATTCTTTCGATAAAACCTGTACGAACACTGCAGACCCGCGCCCGTTGTTTACATCTGGAAGCACCCTCTCTAACCCGGTGGAGGGCGATAGATTTTTTTTGGACCGTAAAACTCCTTAGATGGCTTCTTCGGAAGGGAAGTAGACCCCGGTGGCCCCGTGTCGTAGATTTACGACACGTAAAAGAACCTTAAGCCTAATAGGCTTCTGAGCAAAAGAACCATAGCAGTTAAAGAGCGTCCATAAATAAAAGAAAAACTCCATTCCTCACCTCAGTTTAAACAGACATAGTACAAGGTAAGTTAAACGGATAAAAACGGACACACTGACCCGCCCCTTATTGATCAGAATCCGTGCAACTGTATGGATTTTTATTCAGTTCAAACAAATAAATCATCAGACTTTTGAGTTTTTTTCTGTGGTTATCTATAGAATAGTTATGAAGTGAAGAAGGTTTATTTTAGGGGTTGTAGTTTCACTGTTGGGGAGCCATACTTGATGAAGTAACTGCCCCACGTATAGTAAAAAGTTTCCGGTGGCTTTCACCCCAATGTTAACTTTCCGGTGGTCTTCGCCCCAACGATTAGGAATCAACTTTGTATTTTATGTTTCTTTAAATATTATATATTTATGTTTGCCTCGGCTGCGTCAGTATTAATTTGTAGAAACGTATTTCTTTGCAGGGGATGAATTGATGATGAATTATAATTTTTACTTCACTCCTTTTATTAATCCTTCACACGCTTAAATAACGCTTCACTGATATAGAGAGCTGTTGGATTATTTATTAATTACTTGCACCTTTTAACACATAAACTTTATAATATTCTCGCCGTAATGAATTTTCGACTCACACTGGATACGTACGTGTGTAGCGTCCAGTTAGGAACGCTGTCTACTAGCAACTGATTTCTATCGCCTGAATTTGTAAATTTCTGTATTTCAAGTCTCTGATTGGCTAATTTTATAAACTGTCTCAAAAATTGCATTATTGTTGCTCCAAGAATTACTAGTAGCATTGTTAAACTTTCCAATTCCTTATTGCCACAAGGTTACCTCATTGTTAGCAACTTTCGGCTTGTATTATCACAGCTCCTATATTGTTAAATTACTTAATACATTCACATAACATTATTATACATGTACACAATAATATAAACATTAAAATGCATGTAACGGGTCATTGTATTATATATATATATATATCATACACGTATTGCTTTAAGGCGGGGTGTTATTATATTTTGTATTATATAATTAAACTGAAAGCATTTGTGTTAAATACTGGCTCGGAAGATGGTTATGTGGATGAAGTTGTGTTATTTCTGAATGTCAGGTTGTTTTAAAAAACAGTTGATAATTAACAATTATGTTAAACATCTTTTCAAGCCACTTTTCTTTTGAATTAAATTTGAACCGAGGTTTTGTTACGAAGACTTTAGGATTCAGTCTGCTTCCACTGTGAAATACGAAACCCAAAAGATAAGCTATTCGATACGACTGAAAGAACCTTTAAATGACATTGATCACCCTTTCAGAAATACGAGGTTAAGCTGGGTACTTAAATTTAATTATCTCCATTGGCTGTGCAATTCGTTCCGTTTCTTTCTAAGCTGATGGCAGAATCTCCTCCTTCCCTCTTTCCATGTCGTCAATGCTTGTAAGTAAGTTTGTCCTTACTCTGGGTCAATAGCAGAGGTCATAGGAGCTAACTTAATCAGTTTTAGAGCGACATTAACTTCTCTATCATTTACTAGAAATACTGGTATATACTTCTTTCGTATAAAAACAATACTCGAGAAATAGTAAGTAAATAAAAAAATCTCATGTGTTACATTCACATGACTTCTTCTGCCCTCTAGACTTATTAGTAGGTATATAAATTATGTGTACGAAAGCTTATTTTTCCATCTACACCACATTAATCGGATAAACCTTTCCGGAAATGTCTGCATTACACATTTCATTATAGATACAAAAAGAGTAACGATAGTCAAATGTTTTAGAACTGCACGCTATACACTTCCCCTTACATACCCTTTCCATGACATTGCGAGAAACAATTTAAAATTGAAAATTTTAGCCAGGACATGACTAAGTATTGAGTATTTCGAACCGTTAATAACGTATATTTCGGAAATGTCTGATGACACAAAAAATGTTACTTGAAATAAATTGGGTGTTTTAAGGAGATCTATAATTATTGTGTAATGTGTTTTGTCTATCGCTTAACGTTTACAAATTATGAAAAGTTATACAGAATTCCTTCCAAATGAAAATAACTTGTAGGCTATTCCCAGAAAATTTAAGACATGCATTTAATTTGCTTTGTATATACCTTTTAGTATACGGTATTTTAATAAAAATCGTTAGTCCTTTTTTAGAAAATAAAAAAAAATCCAAAAAGTGTTTCATTTAAACAGTAGTTTGGGGTAGTTTGAAAATATTTATAACGCATCTTTGAAAAGTACTGAACCTAAATATCCAACTCTTCGTTTTTGAGTTATGTTGTACACACACACACACACACACACTCTCTCTCTCTCTCTCTCTTTCTAAAAATGCTTTCATTTTTTTATTTAGGAGTCCTCAAACATTTTATTTCGGTGAAATCTGGGTAAGCAATTTCTAGGTGGGGTTCAATACCTTCTTTACTACTGTGTACGCGGAAGTATAAACTAATAAGGATAAAGGAACTCCATTATGGAGACACGCCAATAGTATAGTCAGTATATTATTGCAAACATATATTACTTCTCTGCTGTCAGAATGTATTACTAAGCATTTAAGTAATACTTTGTTACATATAATGCATACTTTGTTTTTATTAAGAAGTATAATATTTCAGAATCTCACAAATTATGCTGTATATTCACCTGTTTACATGTATGTTTTACAAACATATGTAACAAATAACACCAGTGGTTTCCAAACACACTTATGCTCAGCGTAGCACAAACTTTACAATTGACACTTTTGTCACACATTCGGAACAGAACGCAACTGATCCGTCGAATCGAGTCACAACTAACAAATGAGCGCAGTCACAACTCGTAACTGAATGCATTGGGCACTGTTCAAACTCTTTGACTTAATTTCTTAACACTGCGTCACTTGGTCTTGAAGATGGTGTGGTTAAAACGTTTGCGAGGTTAAACTCACCTTATCTTCATCGACCTTCAGCTGAAGATGAGGTGAATCCACACCTCTTAAACGTTTTCACCACACCTCATTTCAACCAATCTTTTGGCATGTAAACACATCGTTAGGCCCTTACAAAGTGTACTAAATGTACCATATTAATATGGGTTACCAAAGAATAAGCAATAAACAAATGATTCATCCGCCTCACAGGTATTATTGAAAATGTTCACCATTTGCGCACCTGCATGCTCCACACCACCTTAATTATACCGTATTCTAGTAAAGAAACCCTCATTGTTGCGTATTTCCTCCGCAGCCAGATCAATGCCTTCTCATAGATTCGACGTCAGTAATCCAGTGACGTCAGTCAGGCCAATGGCCCTCCGGTTGTACCTTTTATTTTGCCAAAACGTTTACATCGCCCTTTCGTCACTTTTATTTGGATTAAGAGGCATGTGGAAATCAAGCCCACTAAGTCACCCTTCAGATACAGGAGGGAAATGAGGTAGTCTGTTTTGTTTACGTCTGGACACTAGTTCAGATCGCGTGATCTATCTCGACCTGTTTCCATTGTTGTCGAGTTTTATTGCAACTTTACGTCTGCAAAAAGGTGTTTTATTATTCTTTTGAGTGATTAATTATTTAAATCCCCTGATGATGTTGCAGAGTTAGTACCGAAGGTATGTCAGAAGTATATTGCACTACTCATCTTACAAGTATCAAACTATCTTATATATTCTCGTTGAATTAAACATATATTTTGGAACAAAGACTGTATTTTTCGAAAACTGCTGATCAAAGAACAAAATTAATTGGATTAAAATGTTTATTGTAATAATTCTATGAAGTACATATTGTAAATAGGTTTCCTTCCTCCCGGTACATTGGCTTCATATAGGGGTTTTCCTCCGTTCTATAGTTTTTGACGGGTGTTTCGAGAGCTGGTCGTGTGTCCATGTTCTGTGGCCATGCTGCGTAGTAGTTAACCTCAAAAGTAACCACAACCACACCTGTCTTGTTTATTTCTTCCCTGTTATGTTAGAATTTATTCAGCGGGCATGTATGCCCTTTGCGATTAATCTCAGAATCGTTCAAGATTATGTAACTGAACTTACATCTTGAGCTTTCTGCGATCTTGGGAAATAGTGCTCACAAACATTTTGGAACGGAAAATACCGGGTACTATACGGGTGACGCAGCTCGAGGGTGGAATACCTGCCTAGGGGGGTGTGCAGCATTCTGAAACGGATGTGGTTTGCGATGGCAAATAAAACTCCAGGTAACGCTCCTGCCCAACCTTGGGCCCTTTTGTTCTAGCCTAAGGGTCTACGGCTCAGCCTGTAAGTGCCTCAGCTTGTTACATACCTGGCTGGTGGTGAAGTTGTTTCTTATACACAAATTACAGAGAGACTCATCGCGAGTTCGACCACGCAGAAACGTTCCGTATTGGGTCTTGAGGCGGTCTTGCCCGTAACCTCAATTAGCTTAAAGCTTATATAAACTACGCTGAGAGGCGTCAGCGTTCTGTAAATCTAGATTCACCACGTGCCTTGATTTCAACACTTCCGCGAGTTTTGCCTCATTAAGATTCTTGGGTTCCTTCATAGCCCTGGTATGCTAAGGTATTCATTAATGAAACAGTTTTTTTCGGATTATCATAAATGTTGCACATTTTCAATTTTTCATTTGAATAACATTAGCAGAATTGTATAAAGTATTCTGTATTGAATATTTTGAAAAATACACGAAAAGTGGTATTAGAATGCACTTTTAATAGTTTAGGGGCACCTATCTGTGAAAAAAGGGCAAAAATTACCAAAGTTTATAGCATATATGGATTCTACATTACGAAACACTGCAACCTTCTACTTTAAACGTCAGTACAGCTATAAAAGCTACATAATTCTAAAGCATGTTCATATAGTGATTTAAATGTCTGTCTCTAACCTAGCTTCTTATAAAATTGTATTAAAAAATAAGTTTTGCTTTCATTAAAATGAACAAACCATTCAAGAGAGGGCTGAAGAATCTGAAAGTACTAAATTAGCTGCAGAGGAGCAACAAATGGTGAGAGGAGCAGCATATATCTGCATATATACTAAATGTTTTTTAAACATCTTAAAGTGAGAAACAAACTTTTAGCGGTAATTTGCAAACTTAGGCGGCGCCATGGCCGAGTGGTTAGACCGCTCGCCTCCCTCCTAGGTGGTCCAGCTTCAATTCCAAGGGTCCGATGTGGGATTTGTGGTGGACAAAACGGCATATGGGCGGGTTTCTCCGGTTTCCCAGCCACCCATTCCATCAATTTTTCCATCATCACCTTTCCTTTCATCCATTTTGCCTTCATTTCATATCATCTTCCTCACACTCATAAGCTGGCTACGGGCCGATCCTCCGTTCTATTCTGATTCAATGTTCCTCTGCTCCTCTACAGGCCTAGGGTTGCAAGTCCTAGGGCGTGTAAGGCTACATAAGAGGGTAAGCCAGGAAGTAATTTGTAAATTTTAATTGTTTGGGTTTTTATATTTCGGTATATTTTCATTTTCAAATTGTTCCACACGAAATTTTTTCTGAATACGTGAGCGACATTTTGTATACTTCCTTATAAATAAAGTTCAAATTATGAAATGAATTTTTGTTAACATACATAATTCTGAGTTATTGAACATAATACTCGTACTGTAACTTTTTAAGTAAATTGAAGTCCTTTAACATTTATTAACTATAATTAATAATTCGTCTCCACAATGTATTAATATATCATTAAAGAGTTTAATTGCAAAATATTATTTTAAAAAATAATTGCATTGTGTAGAGCAATGTTTCAAAACAGTGAAAAATATTTAAAAACGTATCTCGGAAACCAATTTAAAATGTGCATGGAATTTGGTGCATATATTATACCTGCATTAAACCCGATTGCTGTATTAAAACAAATGAATTGAAATGAAACTATGAATTTTCGAAATTTTACGGATGAATTATCCTTAGTCGCAAATTGTAACCATTTATGCAACGGATATGCGACAGTTTCAGACAATTCTATTGACTGAGATGTTTTTAACGGAATGATTCAACAAGCAATATTTGGGGTATTTATTTTAACCAGCCGGGAGGTATTTCTTTACAGAATTGTGTCAGCCTTATTCCTACGCGATCTGTTGAGCTGGAAACCGCTGCGGTCTTTTGTTACATCAGCGAGTTGCAGAGAGATCTACCTTAACATAAAATGCGGGGGCAGACAGACCATCTGGTGCTATGTGCTAGAAGTGCGATGGGAATATTCGCTTAACAGATTCTGCTTATTGGAGGGAATTAATTTTGTTACAGCTCAGTGGAGCAAATTTATTTCAGATATCTTTTTTGAAATAATACATTCTCTTTTGCATAACGGTTTAAAAAGTGCTGCTATTTGAAGTGACGCATGGAACAGAGTGAAAAATGGATAAAAAGAGGACCGAAACGCAGAAAGAATAATGGTATCGTTTTTATCATGCATCATGCAGACAGCTGAAATTAGGTAACCACAGAAACAAATGCGCCCGGCATATGAAATACCACCTTATTATTCCACATCATTTCACATCGAATGAGAGGAATGAGAGAGGGAGAAACTATGAATAACAAGGCGTACGCATAAAAAACGCATTCATTTTACAATTACGGAGGGAGGAAAAAAAAAAACTACCAGCAGCCGAGATAAGCAAGTGTATTGCATATTTAGAGTCGACCACGCAATTTCAACAAAGGGTAACGGCATATGCAGTGCGTTGTTTTACGCTTTTTGTTAGTCACAATTCGAAGTTTCCAATTTCTGTGTTAGATAGGATGGATAAAAATAAATGTACACGCACGTTCAGAAGTAGTTTCATAAATAATTCAAAGCATCGCATTTTGGGGAGTAGCATATGCTTAAAAAAAGGTATATCGTCCAATATCACAAGAGTTTGGATGTTCACCCCTCCAACGAGTCTGTTGATCAGACAAATACTTAACTCCAGCCAGCACTGGAGCCGGGCAGGTGTCTTTAAAATGGGCAGTGTGTATGATAATTTGATTTCGAAAGAAACATTGATATATTATAGTGATGGGACGATTCCACGATTCGATACTCGGTGCCGATTCTGATTTTTGAGCACCGATATTCGATACTCGATACTCACTTTATAAAAAAAACTGTAAAGGCGATAGATTGTTCACTGAATTATGTTATTACAAGTAATTTTATGTGTATAAACACATGTAACCAATTTTGTAATGATGCTAATTCCGAAATTGTTCCTGTTTGACGTTTTCCATTTGACAGCAATTTTTTTCTTGATAAGACGTATTTTTTCATCCGGTAACAAATAATTAGCATATAACACTCAGAAATATAGTAAGTTTGTAGATTAGACCTTTATGTAGTATTTGTATGACTGGTAGCAGTACTTAAATGGACCTCATTAAAGTATTGGTATTCGACCAATCAGAAGTGGCCATGTAACATTGTGCAAGCGCAAGTATAGATTATTCTGCGTAGTACGTCTCACAACGCTAGCAACTTTGTTGGACACAGGTGCTACAAGGTTATTGTATTGTAACCATAGATAAAGGAATAACGATTGTAGCACATCACTCAAACCAAAAACGAATTCTTATGAAACCTTTAATTTAGATACGTGTTCGAGCATAAACAGTCGTATGAAACTTGACTATAGTGGTGATCGCGTTTTAATTACTACCATTATAGCCTCGTTGCATAATATACTATTACACTACCCATTCTCATACATTAGTATATACATGTGTAATGCAGAGGTATATTAGACAAAATTAAACTTTTGAAGAAAAATCAAGGTAGGTATATGAAATGCAGAGATTTTTGTTGAATACGAGCTTTCATGAAAGAACAAATGTTTCGATTCACTGTGTTATCTTAGGCGATAAGTTCTGATCTGTTTCTGCTGGATTCACAGATTTTGAGTCACCAAGCCAGACTATTGCAGAAACGTGATTTTAGTGCGTCAGCTAAATCAGCCTTATTCGCAGCTCAGTTAACGCTGCATGTTACATGAGTACCTACACTCCTTCCCCCATTGTTTTGCATGTTTTCATTTAGACGCAAGGGTCTATGGAATGCTGCATTCATCGCAATTAAGATCTATCAAGAACTATAGTCCACAACACTTTGGGACACATGGGAAGCAAAACACCTCCACTGCTTTCATTCCTCATCTAGCATAAAGTTAAACTCGCCAACTTTCAATAACGCAAAACTTAAACACTTAAAAATATCAAAGGTTTATCTCAAAGTATAGTCCTACTTCGATACCACCGGGTATTGAGGTCCCATCCCTAAAATATTACATCAGTTCTGATGAGGGGTCCGTCTATGCATGACGGAGCGTGATATTGGGGTGATATCAGCGCTAGCGTGGTCATATACTTCTTCGTTTTTTTATTTTGCACTTTTATTTAACTGCGTTGAGATGCATATTTTAAAAAACTGCTTTTTCCGCATGAACACTGTTAGTGCTTGTCGACCTTTTAATTAAAAATCAAATTGCTGTTTCTGCATCTTCCATCTGTCCAATCTGTACTGCCTAATTTAAAACGATTTCTATATTTATTGTGCTAAATATAAACTGCACAATGAATTGCTTTTAATAGAAAAGTGTAACACAAGGGGCCTTACGTTCTTAGCCTGACACTCAGATGTCATGAAGATGACCAATCTGTTGGCGCGCTATTTAGGTCTACACAAACTGGTTTAAACGTTTTCTGCAAAATAGATAAAACGGACATACAAGCTGTGATATAGTACTTCATTTTGAAGGATTTAACATCAATAGAAATGCAAAAGAAGTAAGATTCTATATTAAAGGGTTTTCTACCATTTGTTTTAGACGTTAAAAAGTGGGTTGCTGAATTTAAGCGAAATCGCATATCCATTTAAGGTGATGAATGCTTAGGGCGTACCAAAACCACTACGGCCGACGAAGTTGTAGCAAAAATTTGCTATACCGCACTCAAAGATCTCCAATTGAAGGTACACAAGTTGACTGACTCTTCAAAGACCTCGGAGGCCGTGTATACTATAATCCCGCCGAAGGGAACCTGATGTAAACAAAACAGCGCGCAAATTACTGGTCTACAAATTGTATTACTACGCCCTAGATGGAGCATACGCGCTATCTGAAGACATGTACTTCTGATCTGAATCATCGGACAACCATAAATGCACATCTGCGGGGTTGGTTTCTGAACGACCGCGTTATCCTTTTCTTTTATCAACACTGATACTTCGTTTGACAACAGACGATTATTTTACATTTTTTGTGCTGTAACCTATGACCAAAACACTCTTTGAAATAATTTGGTGTTACTGCATTGGAATATTGAAGCACAACGTACAATTAATGTTTACTGCAGACCGAGTATGGGCTAAAATCTATTTAAAATATTAAAATAGTAATATAAACCGTACGGAATGACAGAATCGGAATAATAATAAAATTTGAAATGCATCTCATTAATCAGAATGAAAATAGTTCAGTCCCGTCCATTTCTTACTCCTAACCACATTTCGTGCCAAGTACAGTTTTTTCGCGTTTCATTTTCTTTGAAGGTGATAAGTTTTTTCAGTTTTGTGCCTTTCTGCGCAACTGGAGTTGACGTTTTTACGGAAACACCAGTAAACTCAGACGTTAAATTAATAATATCTTTAATAGCTCACAAAACTGTGTGAACACATTCAATACAATAGCTTTTTTCACCTCTTTTCGAAATTTTCCTTTTGAGATGTTTCACATACACACTTTGATTACTCATAATTATTGTTAACCTTCACCGCCGTTAACCACAGTGTAATAATTTGAAAACAAGCAGGCACCGCTAAATGCAACAAGACTGACCAACTGATTTTAGTAATAGAAAATGGTGCATACGCATATCTGTAACTTTTTATTAATTACATATACTTAGCTTTTAAATGCAGTGTGAACTAAAATTTAATATTAGGTATCAGTAGGATATATAGGAGAGAGCTGGGCCACTTTTTTGCGTTTATATGGGAAAGGATAGGGAAAACGAGGCTAGATGGGACGGTTCAAGGAGGAAAATGCGTTTATATGGGAGAGATAGGGAATACGAGGACTGACGCTAGGCTAGAGAGGGTTGAAGGAGGGAAATACGTTTATATGGAAGAAATAGTAGAGAGGTGCTAGGCTAGACGGAGACTGAGGAGTAGAGTATGGTTTATATGAAAGGTATAGGAAAACGAGGAGGGGTGTTAGGCTAGACAGAGTTGAAGGGTAGAGTATGTCTTTTATATGAGAAGTATAGGAAAACGATGAGAGGTGTTAGACTAGACAGGGCTTGAAACGTAGTGCAGGGTTTATATGAGAGATATAGGAACAGGAGGAGGGGTGTTAGGCTAGACAGAGGTTGAAGAGTAGAGTATGGTTTTAGATGAGAGATATAGGAAAACGAGGAGAGGTGTTAGGCTAGGAGGGTTTAAGTATGCGTTTATAAGGAGAGACGAGAAAACGGAGAGAGATCCTATGTTAGGATACACAGGTGTTTAAAGCTAGAATGTGTTTTATATAGGCTAGATAGGAAACCAAAGAGATACTCTGCTAGACAGGGGACAGGAGAGGAATGCGCTTTATGAGAGGTAGGGATACGGGGAGTGGTGTTAGGCTAGACAGAGGTTGAGAGTAGAGTATGCGTTTATATGTATGAGAAGTATAGGAACAGGAAGAGGGGTGCTAGGCTAGACAGAGGTTGAGGAGTAGAGTATAGTTTATATGAGAGGTATAGGAAAACGAGGGGAGGTGTTAGGCTAGACAGAGGTTGAAAATAGAGTATGGTTTATATGAGTGGTATAGGAAAACGAGGAGAGAAGTTAGACTAGACAGAGGTCGAGGAGCAGAGTATGGTTTATGTGAGAGTCATAGGTAAACGAGAGAGGCGTTAGGCTAGAAAGAGCTAGAGGAGTAGAGTATGGTTTATATGAGAGGTATAGGAACAGGAGGAGAGGTGTTAGGCTAGACAGGTAGTGTAGCAGTAGGAATATGGACTTATATACAGGAGAGATAGGGAATAGGAGGTGCTAGACTTGAAAGCGACTTTAGACGTGAACTTAGTGGAAAACTGTTTCATGTCAATGTTCTAGACATGCCCATCACGTAACCTATTCAGGGAAAAGGTGACTCGTTCAGGGGAAAAAGGTGACTGCTCAGGGAAAAAGGAGGCCCACAAAGGGAAAAAGTTGACTAGCAAAGGGAAAAACGTGACCAGTAAAGGGAAAAATGTCACCAGCAAAGGGGAAAATGTGACCAGCAAAGGGAAAAAGGTGAGCCATAAAGGGAAAAAGATGACCTGCAACGGGAAAAGCTAACCCACTAACACTAACAGCTAAGTAATTCAGGTAGTATTGCAAGAGGCTGTCTGGATCATAGCAGTGTATGATTTCACAGGTAATTCAGCTAGTATCGTATGTATTTAGGCTAATTCGTCTAATAACACAGGATAGATTCCAGATGCTAACTGCATCATGGCTCTGCATGATTTCACAGATAATTCAGCTAGTATCGTAGGTATTTAGGCTAATTCAGCTAGTATCACAAGAGGATAGATTCTAGGGTTGGGTATAGCATAGTTTCATATTTCACAGGTAATTCAGGTAGTATCACGGGTGCTCGTGCTAATTTAGAGCAGGAATTCGTATCAGAGCTAGTTAAGGTAATTTCACATGATTCGGGTAGTATCACAGGTATTTAAATCATTTTCACAGCCAATTCAGCTAGTATCTTGAGCCTTTAAGCTAATTCAGCTAGTATCACAGGAGGCTAGATTCCAGAGGCTAACTGCATCATAGCTATGCATGATTTCACAGCTAATTCAGCTAGTATCGTAGGTATTTAGGCTAATTCAGCTAGTATCACAGGAGGTTAGATTCCAGGGTTGGGTATAGCATAGTTTCGTATTTCAGAGGGTATCGTAGGTATTTAGGATAATTCAAGTAACATAGGTGTTTAGAGTAATTAAGCAAGCATTACAGGAGGGTAGGTTCCAGGGGTTGGTTATAGCCTAGTTTCGTATTTTACAGATAGTTCAGGTAATATCGTAAGTATTTGGGTAATCAGCATAGTTTCACAGATGCTCGTGATAATTTCGATCAGAGATTTGTATCACAGCTATTTAAGGTAAATGCAGGTGATTCAGGTTGTATCAATGGTATTTGTGTCATTTTAACAGGTAATTCAGATAGTGTCTAGGTATTTGGGCGATTCAAGCATCATAGGTGTTTAGAGTAACTCAGCTAGTATCACAGGAGGCTAGATCCAATGATCAGGGTTTCGTATCAGAGCTATTTAATGTAATTTCACTTGATTCCAGTAGTATCACAGGTATTTAAGTCATTTTAACGGGCAATTCAACTAGTATCGCAGGTACTCATGGTAATATAGAGAGTAATTAAATTATAAAACATTTCTCATCCAACGTTACAACAATTTATATACTTTTTTCTAAATCTTACAAACTTATTATATGTTAAACAGTTATTGTACGATGCGGAGAGGGATAAACTGCATATTGGTTCACAAATTGAAAAGCTTTACGTCAACATACCTTTATTTTAGTTAGGTGTAGATGTCTCTCCCCTTTTATCTAGGCTTGAGACTAGCACTAGGATTTGCTCCTAATGGCAGGGTTACCACCTTCCCTTCCATCTTCTTCTTTCTTCATCAGGCGTCAGCTATCTGCATATACAGCACACAGATAACCTTCTTTTTTAAGATTGTAGACTCACGATAAAATCTTTATCTTTAACTTACATTCTTTTAAGCACTGTTTGTAATGGCGTAATGTCCATACGCATATGTCGTTATCCCATCCTCAGCAATAATTCTTTTATCATCAAACGGAGTCAATGCAATTTTATTCACTTGCACTGTAGCAAGAGCATGCTTTCGTGATAGGATCAGATTCATAGGTGTTCTGATGATTTCACAGGTTTTAAGACAGTCTGTATAGCTGTCAAACGAAACGTACTGCTTAATAGCGCTACGTTTTATACCTTTAATCTTTTTTATCATTGACCCTTGAATATCTAAGGCATACATCTTAGGACGTAGTCCAACAAAGCGTAGGATGATTTTGCTATTAGCCTCATCTTTAAATTTTCCCAATACCTTTTTGTTCTGAGTAGAGTAACATATATGGTTGGCAGGGTAATCAGCTGTATCGAGATGCTCAAGAAAACGTAGCTTGTCCTGGTACACATCTTCAGTTGTTACACGATGAATGAACGAATCAGTGTCCATATACATAAGCTTCAGGTTTTTAGCTCCATAATAAGGCAACAAAACATCGTAATGATAGTTATACATTAATGTCTTGGAGATGTCCAACACACTCATGCCAATGTATATAGGCTTGTTGAATACAATCTGACGAGAGGCCATATGTACAGCAGCTAGATTATCAGCATATATCGTCCTGTCGATAAACGTAGGCTTGGCGATCAGCTTCTCTAGAGTTTTTTCATTGGTCACCAGTCGTATATCCATGCGGTTACGCAGGTTCTCCATAGTTTTTCCAAACATAGCGTTGTTAAAGAGCTTGTAGAGATCCTTCTCGAAATCATTTGCAGCTTGTTGTCGTAGCCTGTTGTTAAATTCCACATAAGGTTTCAACCACTGAGACTGTCGGAATTGTAGCACACGATGGATTTTTGTTAGTCGTAGTCCATGACTAAGAGCTTGCTTCAAAGCCATGTAATGCACTACATACTTCTTTCGAGGTCCAAGATGAGGTATCAGTTTCTTTGTAGATGATTCCAATGGTTTCATACACTCTGGCAGGAAAGGTAGATCGTTGTGTAGATCGTGAAGTTCAGCAGGATACTCGATGTCAACTTCTAATATGTACCCATGAGGATCATCTTCTTGTAGTGTTTCTAAGTTGATTTCTTCAGGTGACACCCACTGAAATCCAGCAAAAGGAAGAGCGTGACACATTGCCCACCCATATTGGTTATTAGCGTCCTCGTATGTGATAAATTGGGTTGGTCTCGCCGGATCAAACTTCTCCATATAAGTGTTATTAGCCTCAGCATACCGATGAGAAACTTGACATAAACCTCCTCTTATACCTGATTCCACCATGAGTAGTTGATCATAATCTTGTAACAGCTCTAACTTAATTCCAGTATACAGTAACATGGCGTCCCATGTAAGACCTGGAGAGGTAAAATAATGGGCAGGATCAACTTTGTGTGTTTTAAGGGTTTGCTCTCTGAACGTCTCAAAGACATCAGCTAGAAGAAGTACATCCGAAGTTAAGTAGAGATCGCTGTACTCTCCCAGGTTTCTCACATTGAACAGCTCCCATACATTTCTACCATGATCGTAGTCAGTATCAGTAATTTCTTCTTCATTTAATCTATTGTAGAAGGAGTCCTTAGGAGGCAAGCAGGTCTCGTTCAGGGCATCCCATGACGTAACAAAATCATATGGAAATACACCCTTACGGGTCATCAACTTCAATTTGTCTTCTCCAAAGTACTTTAGCGTTTCAGGATACGAGGTTAGATTTTTTACCAACTTATCCAAGCTTGTACTGAGGAATCGGAAGCTATCCACAAATCGAAGCTTTATATCTCCTACATACTTGGTGAATGAGATATAGCTTTCTTCAGAGTTAGGAATTACCTCCACACGTTCACTTGTGCACCCCAGCTCCTTTACAATGAAATGCGAGTCATATCCGCTAAGGTTATGCATGAAGATTGGTATATATTTAGGTGTTTTACAGGCTAAATTACATTCATTATGAAGACTTCCACGATATTCACCGCTGATGTGATCATGGTCGCGTACTTTATAGTTCTCTTCTGTAAAGGGTTTTCCACACAAGTAGCATGCTGAAGAAGACTCAAAATCCTTTTGCTGTTGATCCGTAAGTTTCAGAGGCTTAGCAGATTTGTATATATTACCAATCATTTCTGCAAGAGATGTAAGGTACAGCATAAACTTCTGAGCAGCATCAGCACCACGATACACATAGGGTTGCTTAGGAAGACCAGTTTCGAGATGTTCAACACTGGATGTAGGCTTCACGTAAACACAGAAGCTCATTGGTGTGTGCTCTTGATAAGGGATTGTATAGGAAGTTTCAGGATTGGGTATACACGTTTGACATGGAGTGAGAATACTCTCAAAATCAGCATAGATGACATAAGGTACTTCCAGCATCCTCTCAACATTTTTAAACTGAACAATTGATTTCTCCTTGGTAGGCATAACTACCCTCGCAACACCATGTTGAATACAGAAGGCTACATGTTCTTGCAGTTTTTCCTGTCCACTTCGTCCATATCGATCATCAAAATGTGTAAAGCAGCGCTTACAAGTATAAACCCGTCCATTATGGTTAG
Organism: Deroplatys truncata; assembly: GCA_030765065.1. Classification (NCBI taxonomy): domain Eukaryota; kingdom Metazoa; phylum Arthropoda; class Insecta; order Mantodea; family Mantidae; genus Deroplatys; species Deroplatys truncata. The sequence continues at coordinate 103,642,455 of CM060985.1, forward strand.
TTTTCTGGCGTCGAACGAGTTTCTCAAAATTCTTTATATACACGTAGTGATGTTTTCCACTGATGTCATTCAATAGTAGCAGGTCGCGATGTTCAGGTAGTTCAATGTCAGCAACCTTTATTGGATACACTTCATGCTTCTCATCCAGCCCGAAAACGTTAATGGATATCTTGTTAAACTTCTCAAATTTAGGTATTTGAGAAAGTGGAGTAGGGTAGGAAACACAGCTGAAGTCGTACTTGTCTTGAAGTTCTTTGTATTTGCTGACGCGTTGAGGCTTGATGCTCACGAATTTGGCCAGTATAGAGTACATGAAACATTTCTCGTCGCTAAAGTTCTGGATGTTTATACATGCTTTCCTTGCTTCAACAGCTGACGGTAGTGGTATGTACCTACTTCCTCGTAACGGGTTGTACCGTTCGAGCACACAGAGAGATGCCGACATCTGATAAAGTTCTTTTGATCTATGCCGGCAAGCTCCGCCCATATTATATCTACTGTTTAATCGCTTATATCTCCTGAATGACAAGAGATAGAACATTGGGATAAAAACTAATCAATTCTTTGGAATGCGCCGCGTCATTAGGACATTGTTGCAAGTTGACCGGGATGCCTGGGTTCGAATCCTAGGAGTGAATGCAAATTCATCTTCTAATAACTCAGAGACTAATTAAGATAAAGACGTCAAATAAACTTTATTACATTAATGTCATTAGATAGTTTCTTGTGGATGTATATTTTGGTACCTGGTGTCCTGGGTTCGATCCTTAATTTTAAAAACTCCATTATCTCGGAAACGAAGAAAGCTAGAGGAATGGACCAAAGCATGATTGATAGCTGTTATAATGGGTAATTAATACTGTATATAATTTCCAATCAGTTGTCCCTAGTTCGAATCCCGATTTTTTAATGACTTCCTTAATTTTACTCTATACTCTAGAAAATATCAGTTACATTGATGCTGTAACTACATACAGCACCTTTAAGCATACCAAACTCATATTGTAAATTATTTTGTTCTTGGTGTTCTGGGTTCGAATACTGATTCGGGAATTTACTTATAAATTTAATAACTCCTAAACCAATTAAGATAAAGACGGCAAATAAACTTTATTGCGTTTAAGTTATTAGGTAGTATCTTGTAAATGTGTAATTAGATACCTGACGTCCTGGGTTCGATCCTTAATTTTTAAATTTTCATTATCTCGGGAACTAAGTAAGGTAGAGGAGTGCAGCAAAGCATGATTGATAGCTTCTATGATGGGTGATTAATGCTGTATATAATTGTCAATCAGTTGTGGTTGGTTCGATTCCCCATCTTTTAATGACTTCCTTAATTTTCCTCTGTACACTAGAATATATCACCTAGATCGATGATGTAACTGCATACAACTTTGTTTAACATGTCAGACTAATATTATAAATTAGTTTGTTCCTGGTGTTCTGGGTTCGAATACCGATTCAATGAAATTTACTTGCAAACATTTAATAACTCGTAATTTAATTTAGATAGACATGTCGAGGTAAACGTAAACAGAGTATCTAGTCCTTAAATATCGTTATCGTGACAAAAATTACTTTAAAGTACTTAGATCGAATCCTGAAGGGTGATTTCATATATCTTCAAGCTTATGGATCATATCAGGTTCGAGTAAAGATTAAATGGTAGATGCTGATATTGGGGAGCTAAAATACATTTATTAAAGTATTGCCGGGTTCGATTTAGAAGCTTAGAATCTGTGTAACTCTGGAAAAATTGCTTTTCTCGTGATTGTAGTGAAATGTAATGGTCTTTCTGTGAGAAGATGGAAAGGAAGAATTGAAAAGGGAATAAAAACATGAAATAATTAAGTAAATAAGGGGGAAAATCTTCTAGGTTTCCTTTTAAGCTTTCACTTTTAAGTATTGTGATAATACAGCTTGAATTAACCTTGGTACAATAGGTGGTGATGGTGGTGGTGGGCTTGAATTTGAAATATATGTCTGAATGAGCGTGTGGGAATACTTCTCTTGCTGGTGTGACAGCATAAGCAGGTAGTTATGAGACGAGTTTAAACGTGTTTGATGCTGCCAGACATCCTGTCTCTGGGTGTGACGTCATAAACATCCTGTCTCTAGACTTGAGGTTATATGGCTGGGGGGTTAGTACACGTTGAGCGATCATATACAGGTGGTTATGGAGCGAGTTTATGATTGATCTAAAAAGGTTCGTGCTCCCTCTATAAATATGGTGATCTAGGGCATTGGACTTCATTGTGCTAATTAGTCTTGAGGTGTTAACATCGTGTTCTCTCCAAGAATAATCAGCTTTCTAAAGTGGTGTCAAGGTGAAGAGGTCTACATTTCATTGATCAGTGATTAATACGTTATTACATCAAGAATAAAGATGAATAACTCAGCGTATAAGGATATTATTCCAAGCGCTACTGGATATGCATGCGGAAAATGTGGGAAGAAGTTCCTCCGAGGTTATGACAAGAGAAGACACGAGATGAGCTGTAAGAAGCTCTTCAAATGTAAACATTGTAATGTAACCTTCAAAGATGGTTATAAGGGACAGCGACACGAAGATATATGTGAAATAAGCAGCCCTCAGAAGAAAAGAAGATTGGAGCCAACTAAACATCAGTTGCTGTCAACAATGGAGGACTGCGATATGAAAGAATACGAAACTTCATTCGAAGGACGATTGAAATCGTATTTTATACGATGCGAATCAGCTAAGGACCTAAATATGTATCTGCAAGAGGCAAAACAACGTATAATCCATGCTGTGCATAAAGAGCTTAGCATTCATAAGAGTGTTAAAATTAATCTGCTGGCTGAGTGTCGATTTGTTAACAGTATTGGAGAAACCTGTGACAAAACATTTAAAACACGGAATCAAGCTGTTTTCCTGGAAACTGCTCTGGAGTCAGCGATGGAAGTGAAATTCAAGAAATTGGTGACTGAAATGGAGGAGTCTCAGCTTAAGGGTAGCAGCTGGGCTTTGCTTGCTGTGGAAGGAGTTCGACTTCGTATCAACAAGTACAACCCGTTACGAGGAAGTAGGTACATACCACTACCGTCAGCTGTTGAAGCAAGGAAAGCATGTATAAACATCCAGAACTTTAGCGACGATAAATGTTTCATGTACTCTATACTGGCCAAATTCGTGAGCATCAAGCCTCAACGCGTCAGCAAATACAAAGAACTTCAAGACAAGTACGACTTCAGCTGTGTTTCCTACCCTACTCCACTTTCTCAAATACCTAAATTTGAGAAGTTTAACAAGATATCCATTAACGTTTTCGGGCTGGATGAGAAGCATGAAGTGTATCCAATAAAGGTTGCTGACATTGAACTACCTGAACATCGCGACCTGCTACTATTGAATGACATCAGTGGAAAACATCACTACGTGTATATAAAGAATTTTGAGAAACTCGTTCGACGCCAGAAAACTAACCATAATGGACGGGTTTATACTTGTAAGCGCTGCTTTACACATTTTGATGATCGATATGGACGAAGTGGACAGGAAAAACTGCAAGAACATGTAGCCTTCTGTATTCAACATGGTGTTGCGAGGGTAGTTATGCCTACCAAGGAGAAATCAATTGTTCAGTTTAAAAATGTTGAGAGGATGCTGGAAGTACCTTATGTCATCTATGCTGATTTTGAGAGTATTCTCACTCCATGTCAAACGTGTATACCCAATCCTGAAACTTCCTATACAATCCCTTATCAAGAGCACACACCAATGAGCTTCTGTGTTTACGTGAAGCCTACATCCAGTGTTGAACATCTCGAAACTGGTCTTCCTAAGCAACCCTATGTGTATCGTGGTGCTGATGCTGCTCAGAAGTTTATGCTGTACCTTACATCTCTTGCAGAAATGATTGGTAATATATACAAATCTGCTAAGCCTCTGAAACTTACGGATCAACAGCAAAAGGATTTTGAGTCTTCTTCAGCATGCTACTTGTGTGGAAAACCCTTTACAGAAGAGAACTATAAAGTACGCGACCATGATCACATCAGCGGTGAATATCGTGGAAGTCTTCATAATGAATGTAATTTAGCCTGTAAAACACCTAAATATATACCAATCTTCATGCATAACCTTAGCGGATATGACTCGCATTTCATTGTAAAGGAGCTGGGGTGCACAAGTGAACGTGTGGAGGTAATTCCTAACTCTGAAGAAAGCTATATCTCATTCACCAAGTATGTAGGAGATATAAAGCTTCGATTTGTGGATAGCTTCCGATTCCTCAGTACAAGCTTGGATAAGTTGGTAAAAAATCTAACCTCGTATCCTGAAACGCTAAAGTACTTTGGAGAAGACAAATTGAAGTTGATGACCCGTAAGGGTGTATTTCCATATGATTTTGTTACGTCATGGGATGCCCTGAACGAGACCTGCTTGCCTCCTAAGGACTCCTTCTACAATAGATTAAATGAAGAAGAAATTACTGATACTGACTACGATCATGGTAGAAATGTATGGGAGCTGTTCAATGTGAGAAACCTGGGAGAGTACAGCGATCTCTACTTAACTTCGGATGTACTTCTTCTAGCTGATGTCTTTGAGACGTTCAGAGAGCAAACCCTTAAAACACACAAAGTTGATCCTGCCCATTATTTTACCTCTCCAGGTCTTACATGGGACGCCATGTTACTGTATACTGGAATTAAGTTAGAGCTGTTACAAGATTATGATCAACTACTCATGGTGGAATCAGGTATAAGAGGAGGTTTATGTCAAGTTTCTCATCGGTATGCTGAGGCTAATAACACTTATATGGAGAAGTTTGATCCGGCGAGACCAACCCAATTTATCACATACGAGGACGCTAATAACCAATATGGGTGGGCAATGTGTCACGCTCTTCCTTTTGCTGGATTTCAGTGGGTGTCACCTGAAGAAATCAACTTAGAAACACTACAAGAAGATGATCCTCATGGGTACATATTAGAAGTTGACATCGAGTATCCTGCTGAACTTCACGATCTACACAACGATCTACCTTTCCTGCCAGAGTGTATGAAACCATTGGAATCATCTACAAAGAAACTGATACCTCATCTTGGACCTCGAAAGAAGTATGTAGTGCATTACATGGCTTTGAAGCAAGCTCTTAGTCATGGACTACGACTAACAAAAATCCATTGTGTGCTACAATTCCGACAGTCTCAGTGGTTGAAACCTTATGTGGAATTTAACAACAGGCTACGACAACAAGCTGCAAATGATTTCGAGAAGGATCTCTACAAGCTCTTTAACAACGCTATGTTTGGAAAAACTATGGAGAACCTGCGTAACCGCATGGATATACGACTGGTGACCAATGAAAAAACTCTAGAGAAGCTGATCGCCAAGCCTACGTTTATCGACAGGACGATATATGCTGATAATCTAGCTGCTGTACATATGGCCTCTCGTCAGATTGTATTCAACAAGCCTATATACATTGGCATGAGTGTGTTGGACATCTCCAAGACATTAATGTATAACTATCATTACGATGTTTTGTTGCCTTATTATGGAGCTAAAAACCTGAAGCTTATGTATATGGACACTGATTCGTTCATTCATCGTGTAACAACTGAAGATGTGTACCAGGACAAGCTACGTTTTCTTGAGCATCTCGATACAGCTGATTACCCTGCCAACCATATATGTTACTCTACTCAGAACAAAAAGGTATTGGGAAAATTTAAAGATGAGGCTAATAGCAAAATCATCCTACGCTTTGTTGGACTACGTCCTAAGATGTATGCCTTAGATATTCAAGGGTCAATGATAAAAAAGATTAAAGGTATAAAACGTAGCGCTATTAAGCAGTACATTTCGTTTGACAGCTATACAGACTGTCTTAAAACCTGTGAAATCATCAGAACACCTATGAATCTGATCCTATCACGAAAGCATGCTCTTGCTACAGTGCAAGTGAATAAAATTGCATTGACTCCGTTTGATGATAAAAGAATTATTGCTGAGGATGGGATAACGACATATGCGTATGGACATTACGCCATTACAAACAGTGCTTAAAAGAATGTAAGTTAAAGATAAAGATTTTATCGTGAGTCTACAATCTTAAAAAAGAAGGTTATCTGTGTGCTGTATATGCAGATAGCTGACGCCTGATGAAGAAAGAAGAAGATGGAAGGGAAGGTGGTAACCCTGCCATTAGGAGCAAATCCTAGTGCTAGTCTCAAGCCTAGATAAAAGGGGAGAGACATCTACACCTAACTAAAATAAAGGTATGTTGACGTAAAGCTTTTCAATTTGTGAACCAATATGCAGTTTATCCCTCTCCGCATCGTACAATAACTGTTTAACATATAATAAGTTTGTAAGATTTAGAAAAAAGTATATAAATTGTTGTAACGTTGGATGAGAAATGTTTTATAATTTAATTACTCTCTATATTACCATGAGTACCTGCGATACTAGTTGAATTGCCCGTTAAAATGACTTAAATACCTGTGATACTACTGGAATCAAGTGAAATTACATTAAATAGCTCTGATACGAAACCCTGATCATTGAATCTAGCCTCCTGTGATACTAGCTGAGTTACTCTAAACACCTATGATGCTTGAATCGCCCAAATACCTAGACACTATCTGAATTACCTGTTAAAATGACACAAATACCATTGATACAACCTGAATCACCTGCATTTACCTTAAATAGCTGTGATACAAATCTCTGATCGAAATTATCACGAGCATCTGTGAAACTATGCTGATTACCCAAATACTTACGATATTACCTGAACTATCTGTAAAATACGAAACTAGGCTATAACCAACCCCTGGAACCTACCCTCCTGTAATGCTTGCTTAATTACTCTAAACACCTATGTTACTTGAATTATCCTAAATACCTACGATACCCTCTGAAATACGAAACTATGCTATACCCAACCCTGGAATCTAACCTCCTGTGATACTAGCTGAATTAGCCTAAATACCTACGATACTAGCTGAATTAGCTGTGAAATCATGCATAGCTATGATGCAGTTAGCCTCTGGAATCTAGCCTCCTGTGATACTAGCTGAATTAGCTTAAAGGCTCAAGATACTAGCTGAATTGGCTGTGAAAATGATTTAAATACCTGTGATACTACCCGAATCATGTGAAATTACCTTAACTAGCTCTGATACGAATTCCTGCTCTAAATTAGCACGAGCACCCGTGATACTACCTGAATTACCTGTGAAATATGAAACTATGCTATACCCAACCCTAGAATCTATCCTCTTGTGATACTAGCTGAATTAGCCTAAATACCTACGATACTAGCTGAATTATCTGTGAAATCATGCAGAGCCATGATGCAGTTAGCATCTGGAATCTATCCTGTGTTATTAGACGAATTAGCCTAAATACATACGATACTAGCTGAATTACCTGTGAAATCATACACTGCTATGATCCAGACAGCCTCTTGCAATACTACCTGAATTACTTAGCTGTTAGTGTTAGTGGGTTAGCTTTTCCCGTTGCAGGTCATCTTTTTCCCTTTATGGCTCACCTTTTTCCCTTTGCTGGTCACATTTTCCCCTTTGCTGGTGACATTTTTCCCTTTACTGGTCACGTTTTTCCCTTTGCTAGTCAACTTTTTCCCTTTGTGGGCCTCCTTTTTCCCTGAGCAGTCACCTTTTTCCCCTGAACGAGTCACCTTTTCCCTGAATAGGTTACGTGATGGGCATGTCTAGAACATTGACATGAAACAGTTTTCCACTAAGTTCACGTCTAAAGTCGCTTTCAAGTCTAGCACCTCCTATTCCCTATCTCTCCTGTATATAAGTCCATATTCCTACTGCTACACTACCTGTCTAGCCTAACACCTCTCCTCCTGTTCCTATACCTCTCATATAAACCATACTCTACTCCTCTAGCTCTTTCTAGCCTAACGCCTCTCTCGTTTACCTATGACTCTCACATAAACCATACTCTGCTCCTCGACCTCTGTCTAGTCTAACTTCTCTCCTCGTTTTCCTATACCACTCATATAAACCATACTCTATTTTCAACCTCTGTCTAGCCTAACACCTCCCCTCGTTTTCCTATACCTCTCATATAAACTATACTCTACTCCTCAACCTCTGTCTAGCCTAGCACCCCTCTTCCTGTTCCTATACTTCTCATACATATAAACGCATACTCTACTCTCAACCTCTGTCTAGCCTAACACCACTCCCCGTATCCCTACCTCTCATAAAGCGCATTCCTCTCCTGTCCCCTGTCTAGCAGAGTATCTCTTTGGTTTCCTATCTAGCCTATATAAAACACATTCTAGCTTTAAACACCTGTGTATCCTAACATAGGATCTCTCTCCGTTTTCTCGTCTCTCCTTATAAACGCATACTTAAACCCTCCTAGCCTAACACCTCTCCTCGTTTTCCTATATCTCTCATCTAAAACCATACTCTACTCTTCAACCTCTGTCTAGCCTAACACCCCTCCTCCTGTTCCTATATCTCTCATATAAACCCTGCACTACGTTTCAAGCCCTGTCTAGTCTAACACCTCTCATCGTTTTCCTATACTTCTCATATAAAAGACATACTCTACCCTTCAACTCTGTCTAGCCTAACACCCCTCCTCGTTTTCCTATACCTTTCATATAAACCATACTCTACTCCTCAGCCTCCGTCTAGCCTAGCACCTCTCTACTATTTCTTCCATATAAACGTATTTCCCTCCTTCAACCCTCTCTAGCCTAGCGTCAGTCCTCGTATTCCCTATCTCTCCCATATAAACGCATTTTCCTCCTTGAACCGTCCCATCTAGCCTCGTTTTCCCTATCCTTTCCCATATAAACGCAAAAAAGTGGCCCAGCTCTCTCCTATATATCCTACTGGTATCTTTTTTTTAACAAAATAAACTCTTAAATAATATAAAACAAAATTAATTTCCGTAGTTCGATATGGAACTACGTTGTTGTAATCCGTGGTCGATGCACGCAGCTTGTCACGGGATTTTGTTTACATCAACTTCCCTTCTAAGGCCGGCGGAACTATATATTTTCCACGAAGTTTTGGGTATAAGAGAGCTTGCCGCCCGATGGGTGGCGCGTTTAACAATGCAATCTAATGAACATTTTTCAAGAGTATTCAAGTGAGCCTCTTGGAAGTTTCATAACAGTATATAAAACGTGGATTAATCGCTACACTCCATAGACGAGGGATCAGTCCAAACATTGGTTAGCAACAGGTGAAAGTGCATTAAAGAAAGCAAAAAACAGCTCCATCTGCACGAAGAGTCATGGCTACAATTTTTATGGGGTTCTCATGCTGTGGTTCTTCTAAACTAATGTATGTATAATGAGAGCCGACGCCATCAACTGCCTACAACGGAGGTTAATGATAAAAGCGATTTCGTGGAGTATATGGAATTTCATAACGAATTTGTACCGCGCATTAATAAACGTATTTGCTGTTTAGCACAATTCACTTGAAACGTATAGGTATGCTGAATTTACGAAGCGACATTGGTTTACCAAATTATTGGTTTAATAATCTAATGCCTCTGCTAAACAATGTAACCTTAACAAACAGAGATTATGAAGCAACAGGCTTACTCTAAAAGATAACAGAATCTCAGTGCTATAACTCTGTCCACATATTTTCTGTTCAGACCTTTTCCCATTTATGTTGTCCAAAGTCCTTAGGACCCTAGAAAACGAAATTCCGCTGCACTTCTTCAGAATCGTGTAATAAAATGCAATAAATAAAGTACATCCCTGCAGTGTTTTTCTCGTTCAAATTGCCTGTTTTACATAAATACCACCACTGCAATGGATCACTTAAGTCACATGTATTTACCATTAATTCGCAAATATACTTGGGTTATCAAAATCTTGCCGATTTCGCGTGTAAAACCGCTATTGTAGCCAAACATAAGTTATTGGGTAGTTTGCTTTACTAGTTACTGTAGATGGTGTAGTAATTGCATTTGTGATTTGCTTCCATGCATGCATATACACAGTGCGCATCTTGTAAATACTTCTAGCTACTAACACTTTACGCTAGAAAGTCAGGTTTTCACTTTTAAAATAGTCCACGAGTAAATACAACTTAAAGCCAGTACACCAAACAGCGTACACCTGCATCGTACGAGGTGTTTGTACCTTAGCTCCAACTCTTTTAGTTGGTGTCTTTCCTGCTCGCTGAAATCTTTTCATTTTGGCAGTTTTCGACCTAAGTAATATAACGATATAAGTATACTACAAACATTTAGTTAACTTTGGTTTAAAATCAAGTACATTGTAAATTTAGTTAACTAATTAACAAATGTATCATTTAATACTTACAATCTTGTACCACGTGCTCAACAGCTATTGTGAACAAAATAACAACGCAAATGAAAATAGCGCCTGGCTGTTCGTTTAAACATTCCTTCGCCCATCCGAGTGGCTGTGAAACAGCTGAGCCATGTTGCCACATGTGCTTCGGAAATAAGTAAGCGTTTAGCGCTGAGCATATAAGTACCGTCTATTGATCATGCTTTGTATATATTGGCAACTCCTAAATTAGGGAAGTTGAAAGATAAATAAATCTTTCGATTATAAAGTGACCCTAACACACAGGGCCACTGCTTTAATAATTGAATTGCTTAACTTATATTTTCTGTAAAATGTTACAAAATAGCATGGGATATACCCCAGGCAAACAACGTTAATTGAAGGCAAGATGATATTTATTGCAGGAGCAGGGTATTGCTGAATCGTAAATGACACATTATTGCCTTTGAACTTCAGCCGATTGGCTTTCGCCTGTTTTCCATCTGACGGTGGATTCTACGATGGTTCCCGTACACGATCCTGATTGAATGGCTATAATGTCGACTCTTCTATGTGATCTGTTCTCTGCGATGCCATCAACTTATCGTAAATATAGTATTTCGGCAATCACTGAGCGCACTTGCTGGTATCTAATATTTCTGAGCAAACTGGGGCCACCCGAAGACAGAGTTTGCCTGGCGTCTCTCTCGCTCAGGGCGTAACGACTTGACCGCAAAGTAGGCCAAGTCGTTACTCTAAAGGTCCTAGCTGTGGCAATGGCACCATACGAGAGAAATGAAAAGTAACATTCACCAAAAAGAACAGAATGCAAGCAGCACACGATTTTAAAAGCAGATTGTGGGTTTAACGCACAATTCAGTGGAATATCCGTTTAGCAACTTCATGTGCTTTCAAAAATGTTCTGAAAATGAATAATTACTTAGTTTCTGTCACTGACTAGTATATTGAAAATTCTGCAGAAAATAACAGTTTAAAGAATCACTTCTAATGAACTATAGGTTATAAGTTATTCAACGGAGGGGGGGCACATCAGTACCGCAACCTACAGAGATATTGTGTCTACCACCAGGAGGAAGGGATGAAGTGAAGGAACCACAAGGAGGCTACAGGCCGTAGGCGGATAGGTACAGACGCGCGGAAGTCCCTAATATTTCCAAGCTCGCAGACCAGTGTATCCTCGCCGAGAGAGGGCGAGGAACGACCCAGCAGCTCTCTGGTGTCCACGGGAAATATTCTTTCCAGTGGGGTACCAATCCGCGGCATCTACCCGGCACCGCCATACACAACGAGAGTAGAATGACACCTAAAAGATGGAGGAAACGGAATTGAAGGGAAATGAGGGAAAGGAAATCTTGGTAGAGAATAAACCACCCCAGCATTCGCTTGTCAACTCCGCGAAAAACTCGTGGGTCAGAATGAGCGGTCGTCGGGATCGAACCTGGGACCTCCCGAATACGGACCACAGACGTTGCCTCCTGAGCCATCCCGCTCAGTTTCTAATTAACTAATCATATGGTTATTTGTAAGGGGCGTGTCAGAGAGATCGCTTTTATGGGGTTACCTTACCTTGTGCTGTAGTCTGTTTGTTGAAGCAGAGAGGTTGAGTCCAGATGTAAACAACGGGCACATGTCGGCACGCTCGTTCAGAGTGTATCAAAAGAGTGCGTGTACTATGCTGTATCTGCGACTGTTAATGATTTTTATTGCGTTATAGAAAGTTACATTTTACAAATGTAAATTGAATATTAAATAGTCTGTGCATGGCGGTGATATGCGGAGATTATCGAAAGCAAGCGTTCTCAGTTTTTCACTTAAAAAAACGACTATATCGTGAGAAAGTCCTTGCGACATTACTGTCTGACATATTTCTTTACCCATCGTCTGTACCCAGGGGACATGTGCCAAGACATTATGCTCTCTGCATCGGTAACTTCAAATCACGGACCACGTTACTCTAATCAGAAAAATTAATTGAGTTTTATTTATGGACGCTCTTTAACTGCTGTGGTCCTTAGCGTCCCATTCATATTGGGCCTGAAAGACCGGTGAGTATGTCCAGAGGCCTCAGCAGACTTGAGGTTCTTTTACGTGCCGCAAATCTACGACACGAGGTCACCGGCTTTACTTCCTTCTTCATAAAATCACCCGTACTTATAGCTGAGAGAACCGTTTGCATTTAATGGTTTCATTGCACACCTCATTAAAGGGAACGGCGATAGTTAAATACGTATTCAAAACATGGTCGATATGTACTGACTTTCCATGACATTGCGAGAAACTATTAAATAACGACAGTACTTTAAATAATGACAAACTATTGAAAAATCCAAAGCAACATTAACGGACATTTCAGAAATGACTGATGTTGCAAAAAAATTATTTGAGAGAAATTGTGTGTTCTAAAGACAATGAAAACTAATGAATCTCCGTGTTTCCTGCGTAGTACGCTTTCTGTTGGCTTTTTCTTTACACATTATACAAAATTATATAAAATTTCTTGTGAATGAAGAGATTTTCATAGGCTATTTTCAGTATATTCTATATATATACATTTTATTTGTCATGTAAATATTTTGAATATGTAGTAGTTTTAATTCATACTACTAAGTCATTTTTGAAAAAAAAAACAAAAATATAAAAAATATTTCCATGTAAAGGGTAGTTTTAGTTTGGGAGATTTTCTTGAAAATCTTCGTGTCGCATCTTTGAAAGATGTTGCCATTAAATACTAAGTTAAATGTTAATGGAACATTTTATTTTTGAGTTACGCTGTTCACATACACATGCCCCTTTTTCTAAAAATGCTTTTATTTTATATTATTCAACGCCTTTAAAAGTATTTCCGGTGAAATCTCGACATGGAATTTTTGGGGTGGAATGCAATATTTCCTCTAGGTAAATATTAGGAATAGTGTAATATAGAGGTTATATAACTTTTTAAAGGATTTCGTTGAATAAAATAACTGGCGCTCAAGTGACAAGAAGACAAATACTCACTCAAGCTGCTCTGCCTTTCGTGCTACATTGATAACGTCACCATTAATTTTAATTGTCAGCTGTAATGCTACAACAATAAATGTTCCCTGACGCGCATATAAAACTCACATTCTCTCTTCGCGTTACGTGAAGAGAGGATGATGAAAAAAGGTTGTCTTGGCAACAAATGCTCATGCCAAGACTTTCATTATCAACAGACGAAATTGGTAGTTAGAAAGAAAAAAAAAATACACCAGTAATGAGATGACTCGCTAGCCTTCGTTACTAAAATTTCTTTCTTCTCCACTTTCTCTCTGTTTTGCTCGATCTCATAGTTTCTTTGGTGTTATTGTGAAGTTTTTTTAACCCTAAGAGAAACAAAGGCATCGTATGTTTTTATAAAGTAATTGTCGATAAGTATATTTCAAATAAAATTATGCTACCGAGTTTCACGTACGTAACGGGCGTAAACGAAAAACACTGAAATATTAGCACGTTATATAAAACTCCTTAGTCATAGTGGAATTTAGTAGTACTTAATCTTACTCAATTAATCTTAAGCCCAAGAAGGACCTGCAACCATTTTAATGCGTTTCAGTTTATGGAACGGATTTAATATGCACGTTTTGTGTGCTAAATTTACGAGGGCGGATTGGTATGTCCCCGAGTTTTTAAACAAAGTAATTTTTTTTTCCAAAAAAATAAATTTTATTCTCAACATAGTCTCCTTTAAATTCAATACACGTTATCTAATGTTACTCCAGTTTTTCTAATCCGCCCAAAAATATGATTTTTGAAGTCTGCAAAATATGAGGCTCTTTCTGCCATAATGTGTTCACTGGACGTGAATTTCTTCCCAGCGAGCCAAATTTTAGGTCTGCGAAGAGGAAGAAAACCTGGAGAATAAGGTGGCTGAGTTAGCAGTTCGTAGCCCAATTTCACAAATTTTGCGATGGCAATGGCTGACTTGTGTGCGGGTGCATCATCGTGGTGAAAGGGAAATGCTTTCTTCACCAAATGGGTCGTTTCTTCAACAATTCGTTGTGAAACTGATAATTGTGGCATGATATGAACCTGTGATGGTTTTAACCTTTTTCCAGGTACTGGATGTTTTATCATCCTTTGTGAATCCCAAAAGACAGCTGCCATGACTTTTCCTGCCTACGGAATGATTTTCGCTTTATTTGGAGCAGGTTCGCCGAAGGAAATCCACTGCTTGATTGTTTGGCTTTAGGTTGAGAGAAATGGATTCAAGTTTCATCAACGGTGATATAACGCCGCAAAAACTCATTTGGGTTGCGCTGGAACATGTTCAACCATTCCTCTGAAATGGTCACAAGATTCCGCTTGTTCTCAACTGTGAGCAGTCGTGATACCCATCTTGCTGACAGCTTCCTCAATTTCGTGCAGAATGTTATACACCCATCCACTCTTGGCTATCTCACGGATTTTCACTCGGGGTCTTTCAATACAATATCGTAAACTTTCTTCACCATTTCTTCTTTGTGAACTCAACCGGCCGTGCTGTGCGCATGACATCTCTTGTGCTCGAACGGCCACATCGAAATTCTGTGAACCATGTCATGGGATCGAGCAGAGTCCCCATAATACTTGTTCAGCTTTTCTTCCGTGTCCTTCACTGTCTTATCACGCAAAAGGCAGTGTTTTATCAGAACATGAAATTCACTTTTCTCTATTTTCTACATCTGCTTATTTTAGACGCTCGCAACAATGTTCTAAGAAACAAATGACGAGGAATTTCTGCGATTATACCCAGAATAGATGTAAGACTTGGGTGCAAATAAGAAATCTGTGATTAGAACGCTATCTCATCAGTCATGCGCTGATCAATCGTCCTCGTATGTAGCTTCGTGACGCTGGAATTCTGGACTGCTACGTGGTTTTCTAACTACTGTTTAAATCAATAAACAGCTTTTTTTCTGAAAATCTATTTATTATTAATCTGGTTAGTTTTACCCAGAGCTATGATACACTTTCTTCATTTTGTTAACTTTCTTGAACGCTGCTTTTTACAGCTTTTCAATTTTACATTGTTATTTGTTAGTAGAATTGTAATTTCCTTTTCTTTCTAATTGAATATTTCCTAAGAAAATCCGGAGAACGAATTTGTATTTGTTGTTACGTGCCGGACTCTTATGATATTTTAAATAATCGTATTTTATTGCATTATTTTCTGAAGCGCGAAATACATTTGATTGTCTTCAAAGTAGCTGATGCTGAATTTGTGGGGGATATATATAATGGAAGTGTAAGTCCAGGCACTTCCCTTATGTACGGATAATGTACACTATATCTGAACGCATCTCACGGAGCTTATTATATAATTATCTCAACACGGAGCTTTCCCACCTTAACTAATTATAGATACCATGAAAACCAATTCCCTACCGCCCTCCAAATATATTCACGCTAATTCTAATCTCTTTGCGTCATTCTCGCGTCCGCTACACAAAATGATACAATGGCGCCCTCCTCCTAGCTTCGATTTTTCTCCTTCGTTATTGACGGATAACCAATTGTTAATTCCCTGTTGCTAGCGTACGTCGTTTAATTTTATTTCTCTACATATTATATTTATATATTAAGTTTTAAAATCTTTCCTATCGTTCTTTTTTATAACTTGATTCTGAAACATTTCTTTCTTTAATTATTCTGTTCGGAATTCACTCAATGCCGCAATTTTAGCACCAAATTAAGAAAAATGTTTGAGTTTCGATTACCTAATACTAGATGCGCAGGTGTTCATGTTTTATTGTCGGTAACTGTTTTTGAAAATGGAGTACACATTAAATGAACGACTTTTTCTTGTAAAGCAATACTGGATTACGAATTCAATTACAGCTACTCAAAGGGCATACCAGAGAGCATTTGTTGTTCGGAATCTTCCCCAAAGAAACACAATACTGGCACTGGTAAACAAATTCGAAACAATTGGATTTCTGGTGGAGTGAAAATGCAAAAATCGTTTATCTAGGCTCCCCACAGTTGTTGTTGACAGAAGAGCACGACTGGATCAGTCACCCAAAAATTAAGACGTTTGTCGCAGCTACTCAATGTGTCAGAGTTGTGAAATGTGCAGGTCTAAAGCCGTATAGGATTACGGTTGTCTTATCCGTTACAGGAACCAGATAAGGATAGACGACTGAATTATTGTCGTTGGTTTCTGGCGTTGATTGTGCAAAATCCTGCCATATTGTCCATTAATAGTTCACAGATGAAGCATGGTTCCATTTATCCGGCTATGTGAACTCAAATAACTCAAGCTATTGGACCAGCGAAAATCCACATGTTATAAATGAAGCACCTATGCATCCGATTAAATTCGGAGTTTGGTGCGCAATATTCGTACAGAAAATAGTGGGACCATGGTTTTTTTATAAACAACGTGAACACTGCAGAGTACCGACGGATTTCGTGGAATTTGTCGAGCAACTAGACGATGTAGAGATGAGTCAAGGATAGTTTCAGCAGGACGGCGCTACATGCCATACATCAAATGAATCCATGGCACTAATTGCAAGTTTCTTTGACGACCTGTTAATTTCCAAGAACCTGTGGCCACCGAGGTCTCCGGATTTGACATTATCGGACTTCTTTCTATGGGGTTACTTAAAAGACAGGATATGTCACACGTCCCAAGACATTGGACGATCTGAAGCACAACATTACACAGGAGATTCAAGCTATTGACAGCAGAGTCCTCCGAGTGGCCAGTAACATGGAACGACGTGTTGAGTTGTGCCTTATGTAGGATGGAGGAGATTTTCAACATTTGCTATAGAGATAAATAATCTCCCAAAATTTCTCTGCACTGCAGGTGTAATAATTTGTCGCTAGCATAACTCGCTTTGAAATAATTAAAGAAATAAATGTGTCAGTTCTTCATAAATCACCGTGTGCAATCTCAAGAAAGGGAGCAAGAGTTAGGTAAGATTCTATGTAAAATATCAACGCATGGTGCGACTTCGTAACAGGATACCTTTTAGCTACTATGTTCCTTGAAGTTTACTGGATTTTAAGCTCAACTTGGATATGATTTTCCAATGACTAGATAAATATATAAATATTGTGGATTCTAGTAGAGATGTAACTCTGGAACTCTAGAAGTTGTCGTTTGTGCTGGAGATAGTGGAGAGGTATTAACTTATCTAAATAATATGTTTTTGTAAACCGAAGTCAAGATTTAGTTATTTTATTAAATTCTTTCAGTAGAGCGTGATATGTTCAAGTATCTTTGTAACAACAATTGAAGTTTTTCTGACTTTTTGCAAATAATTTACTCTCTAACCGCATCTAAAACGAACTCTCGACGCCACTTTTACTATTATTACGAGACTTTTACATGCTCTACATTACTTTACTTCACTTTGTTACCAGTTTATTCATTTTACGTTTCCACGAGGAGATAAATATCAACCTTTCATCGCGTCTAAGACCAGCGAGTACTCGCCAGCAGGATAATTCCTATCTACTCTAAGCTTCTCTTGGGGAGGATAATTCACTTGAACTGCTGTGGCACAATCCCTCGTCTTAAACCTTTAGCTACGCGTAGTAAGTCTTAACTCTCGACTCACAATGGCTCGGATTCTCTCTTCTACCGGTCCTACTACGTCTCAGTGATCAAACTCGTGTCCCCCCATCATCTTGTTTCTTCTGACACTACTCCTACACATACATTGTTACACCACTTCTCGTTGCTAGTTTGGATAGTTTTGAATATCATGGATCTTCTTTTCTTTCCTAAAAATTGTCTTTAGTTTTTGTGTTTCACTTCTTCCTACATTGCCGTTTGTGAAAATTGCAACACCAAGAAGGAAACGCATGAATTCTATCAATTTAATACAAGTTAGATACATGACAAGTAACAAATGATAAACTTTTTAAATCTCTACATGACCTTTGAGCCCTAATATTCAGTATTTGGTGTGGCCTCCATGCGCTACAATTAGAGCTGCTATATGCCGTGGCATTGAAACAAAAAGGTTCTGAATAAGTTCCTGGGATTTCCCTCCACGCAGTTTGTATTCGAGCCCACAAATCCATGACACTGGTTACTGGAGGACCGTGACGCACCAGGTACCGACCAACCATATCCCAGACATGTTCGATGGGCGACATGTCAGGCGAACGTGCAGGCCAGGGAAACAATGGTACCCGTCGCTCTTCGAAGAAGGCTTGTACATTACTCACAATATGTGGCCGGGCGTTGTCCTATTGAAATGTCGCCTATGGAGATTGCTGAAGCAGGGGGAGTACCTCAGGCTCTACAACCACCGTGAGGCATCGGTTGCTATTAAAAGTGCCCTCAATTCATAGGAGGCGAGATCAGTTGTTGTAACCAATGGCGCCCCAAAACATCATACCTGGTGTTTGTCCGCTATGCCGCTCAACAATGCAGCCCTCCAGGTTGCCCTCACCACGGTACCGCCGGACAGGTATGTGACCATCACTGTAGGACACGATGAAACCGGACTCGTCCGAAAAGACTACATTTTGTCATTCAGTACCCCAGTGACGGTGTTCACGTGCCCATTGCAATCAGAGGAGCTTGTGGGTTCTGGACAATGGAAGCCGACGTAATGGAATGCATGCGACCAGTCCAACCTGCATCAGATGGGGACGAACCGTTGATGCAGACAAGTTCACACCTACTGCAGTGCTCTAGCGTCGAGCCAACACTGTGGATGAAGCTGTACGGTCCGTTATGGCATGCGGACAAGATTACGGTCATCCCGTGCTGTGGTCATGTTCCGTGGTCCAATACCTGCTCTTCGCTACGTACGACCTTCATCTATCCAGTGCTTCCACACACGCGTCACTGTACGAGCAGAAATGTCACGGTATGACAAACCCGCTTCCCGGAGACCGATCATTGTGCCCTGTTCGAACTCTCTCACATGCCAATATGGCTCCCTTTGACGTCGACGAAGCATTTTGGCACTCGCTTTGTTTGCACCTTGTTTGACAGCTCTGCACTGACTACAGGGTGATTTTAAATGAAGGACCCATTTTATAAAATTCGTATTTATTAAAGCACAAATCCAACAAGAACAGTCTGTATAACAATGAAAAGAGGAAGTTTCAAAGTTTTTTTTTCGGCGGGGGGTGATGGTTTTAGAAGCAGCCGGTAGAGTGCTCGCGCAATAGGCCGCCATTGCGTTTCACTGTCAGTACGTAGTGAGATGGCTACTGTGGAGCAGAAGGTTTCTGCGTTATTGAGTTCGCAAAAAGTGACTCGCTAATTGTAGTTCAGCGGGGATTTCGTAGCAAATTCGGTATTGAACCACCAACTAGAAAAAACAGTACCGTTGGTTTACGCAATTTAAACAGGCTAGAAGTGTGTGTAAAGGAAAAAGCACAGGCCGACCGTGTGTCAAAGGAGAACGTCAGACGGATTGAAGACAGTTTTGTTCGCAGTCCACGTAAGTCTACCCATAGAGCTAGTAGAGAACTTGGAATACCCCAACCAACTGTATGGAAAGTTCTGAGACGGCGTTTGCTGTACAATCCCTACCGATTACAACTTGTGCAGGCTCCTAAACCTAAAGACAAAGAGAAGCGTCTCGAAATTTGTGGTTATGTGCTAGGAATGATGGAGGATGACGCGTTTCTACAGCGTATCATTTTTAGCGATGAAACGACTTTCCACCTTAGTGGAAAAGTCAACAGACGGTGTTCGCATACGGGGTTTCCAAAATCCACATTCAACATTGCAACACGAAAGAGACTCACCAAAGGTAAAAGTGTTCTGTGCCTTATCCGTACAAAGGTTTATGGACCATTTTGCTTTACGGAAAAGACTGTAACTGTAACTGGAATAACGTACCTGGACATGTTGGAACAATTGCTGTTCCCTCAAATTATGGAAAATTCACAGGACCTCATTTTTCAACAAGATTGAGCCCCGCCCCATTGGCACAGCGATGTATGAGGCTTTTTGAATGAATCCCTTCCTCAGCGCTGGATAGGTCGCAGGGTAAATGAAGACCTGGTTGTACACTTCTGGCCACCGAGATCTCTGATCTCGCCCCATGTGACTATTTCTTATGGGGTTATGTTAAAGAAGCTGTTTACCTCCCGCCTCTACCTACAACTCTGGACGACTTGCGGAACCGTATCACTGCTGCCGTGCACTCAGTAACAGAAGATACGCTTGCTCGTGTGTGGGACGAGTTTGGCTATCGCGTAGATGTTTGCTGTGCAGCAAACGGTGGACACATTGAACATTTATAACGTATTAAACAAAAATTTGAAAATTCCACTGTTTATTGGTATAAAGATTGTTCATAATGGATTTTACTTCAATTAATACGAATTTTATAAAATGGGTCTATCATTTAAAATCACCCTGTACACTGGGCGCAACCCTGACCGTGTGGGATCGACACGAGAGGATTCTGCTCGGCCTACATGTACCCCAACTCTCTGAAAACCTAATAACTTATTGTTTGCACACTTTTCTATACTTCCACCAAGTTTGGGATTATTCGGGAAATTTTTTCTTGGTGTTGCAATTTTCACAAATGACAGTTTAGTTTCAATTCCTACTTCACCTTTTAAATTCATCTTTTTCCTTTTAACCCACAGCTTACGCTTCTCTGCCTTTTTAATTATAACGTAAAATAATATGTTAACTTTTTACTTTGAGCGTTATGTGCTAATTTCATCTTGAGGCCTCCTGATGCCACTCTATATAAACGCTCACCTCCTATTTTCATTACTTTTAACTTTGTACGGCATTTCCTTTCGTGAGATAATTAATTTTTCTCCTAGCTTTTTATATAATTAAATGACATCAATTCTTTGCCTTGTGGCATAATATTTTGCCATGGATACAGTTCCAACTTTAAACTCCAAACGGATTGGAATGTTAGCTCGAAACTTCACTTGCAGCACGACATTTAGCTTCCATCAACGTTACAGCGTTATTAATCAAATGACAGAAGCTATTACATATACTATTTTACATCTAGGTGGTGAGTTGTGCGTTAGAATTTAGCTGCTTTAAACACTTATTTATGACACAGCTGCTCATCAATTTTGAATATATGCGTATCTCTTAACTGGATGTGTAGATCTGCCAGTTTGGTTTTGGCTGATTTTGACTTTAATCCATAGGAGCTTTCATAGGTCGAGAGTAGTGCACTTGGTCAATTTAAACCTGGTCGGTGTCTGAGAGATGAGGCTTGGGTCGAGTACTTCCGTCAGTGCTCGGGACAAAGAGGCTTTGTTCCCAAGACTCTGATATTCTTGTAGTAGTTATAATGGGGAATGCAACTATTGTCGCAAGTCTTCGGAGAAGATTATTCGTATACGAGCTTTCAGACAGACAGATATTTCAGTGTTTCAACAATTTTGTGTGATTAAAGCTTACAATGCCACAATTGCTGCAGCACTCTTAGCTCAGTGATAGAGAGTAAGGTTACTCTCCCTCAGGTTGCAAGTTCAGATCTCCGTGTAGCTATTTAATTTTTTGGCTTTCATTTTAAATGCACTAGTAAAATTGTAGGTACAGCAGAGATTCTTCATTTTGTATTATTTGGCGTTTATTTAGCAGTCCATTTTACCGATAGATGCAAACATGACATTAATTTATTGGTCGGGAGAAGTTTCATAATCAGTCAATTTAATTTTATAACCACAAAGCTCACCATTATTGTAATTATATTTGTAAGTAAAATCAAGTAACACAAGCAATATTGTTTAACCATATTGCAGTAAAACGAGCTGTAAAAAATAAAAGATAACAATCTGCTACGAAGATTCAAATCGAGTTGTTTGCGTTGAAGCTAAGTAGTCAAGCACGGTGTGGAGGTAGCCGAAATCAATGCCTTGTGGCTTGTACAAAGGTCGTCCAATAAGTAAGTTCCCCTATTTTATAAAAAAAAACATCACGCACAATTGATCATTTTGAATTAATTTTACTTATATTGTACAATTCTTCTGTTACTTTTCTACGTAGTCAACAGGTTTTCCAAGTATTTTTGGGCACGTGAAACAAGTTTTATCAAGCCAGTGTGTACCAGGTCGGGTCCTGTGCTCGCAACCCAACCAGCTTTCACTTCTGATTGATCTTCGTCACGGTGATAAAGTGCTTACCTCCATGATGAGGTTCCATGAGTCAGGGGAAATGTGAAAATCACTTGGGGAAGAGATCTGGTGAAAATGGAGGATGCGAGAAAACTTCCCAGTTGAATCTTCTGAGCTCCGCCTGGGTCAAGATTCAACTTGGAAGTTTTCTCGTATCCTCCGTACTCACCGGAGCTCGCCCCAAGTGATTTTCACATGTTCCTCCAACTCAAAGGTAAGCGCTTTTAACACCGATGATGAAGTCAAATCAGTGAACAGCTGGTTGCGAGAACAGGACCCGACCTGGTACAGCACTGACTTGAAAGAACTTGTCACGTCCCCAAAATGCTTGGAAAAACATGTTGATGATGTAGAAAAGTAACAGGAGGATTGTACAATATGAATAAAATTAATTTAACATCAATTGTGTGTAATGGTTTTTATAAAATAGGGAAATTTACTTATTGGACGCCCCTCGTATTATGTTTAGCCAAAGCGGCGCACAGAAGTTGACAGTTGTGAACCGCGCGCTCACTCGAAGGGCCTTGGAAAAGCTTTTAACTGCTCAAGAGACCGGCCACATTTAGTTTGTCCGAGTGTACACGCTCCATGTAAAAGTTTATTAAATTGGCTGGAAAGCTTGCACACCTCTAGTAGATTGGTATAATGCTTTTGAAATGGTCTTCAGTCTAGAGTAAGATTTACCCCTTTTTACTGATCGTGGACCTTCATCTGTTTAAATAGGTACGTAAATGAGCTGTAAAGTGGGCGACAGACAGATCTGAGACACGTCTGCTTCTTAACAAAATGCTTAAATTATAAAAGCCTAATTGAGCGATTTATCCAATATGCGGTTATTTATTTTTGGTTTACGATTTTAAGAAAATGACAGCGGTTTTGGTTATGGCAATCCTTTTGTCAAATACTGTGGCGTATTAGTAGGTATTGTCATGCCAAACACATTATTGCGTCGCATTAGCGACAGCATTGTTGGGGCAATTTTAGTATTTCTTTCGACTTTGTGTTTGAAGTTCCGTCTGGCCTAACGACTCACCACCTCTGGCTGGCGAGCCTAGCTGGAGGTGGAGAGAGAGGGGGAATAGTTTAGCATTACTTTCTTTGTGTGTGCGAGCGTCAGTCGAGTCTGTGTGTTTGTGTGAAAGTGTAGATATAGGTCGTGTGTGAAGCATCTCCCCTCAGTTCTTTATTCCCTTCTGTGTGATGTAGGAGCACCATTTACTTTATTAAATAAACCATAGCTAACGTGAATGTGAAATTTGTTATAAAAAACCACACCCCTGCACCGGAATGTGAACTTAAAGCTCCTGACCCTCTCGCAGTTGCTGTAGCTACGCTTCCCCATGTGCATGTTGGGGTGATTAAAATTTAATACTTGCTGGAAACCTTTAGGCCCTCACCCCAGTATGTAACAATACCTTAAAATTTTCAATTATTAAAAATAACTTCTAACAACACATACTTTGATCATAAATGGCAGTGCTGAAAACTGTTGCTTTCAAAATATATTAGCCTTGGGATAGGGTAGGACTAAAAACGGAGGGGGACTTAGCACCTCGACCTACGCAGATCTTTGTACCTAGGCCCGTGACGGGGCGCCTCCGGGAGGGAGAGATGAGGTGAGAGGAGACAGAGGGCGGCCGGACCAGGAGTTACGACAGTCAGAGGGGAGGATCCTTACCAATTACAGATTTGAAATCCCGCGTAGCGTCCGGTGCAGCCGACTCCCCCCCCTTCTATAGACTTGCACATCCCCTGGGAGGCCGGGACCCGGAGACCGTTCGCAGTCCGGGGGTCAAAGGTTCACTCAGGGCATCCTTATCACCTATCATACACACGACACCGCCCGCGGACACTTGAACACTGAAAGAAACCAAGCAGATGAAGGGTGAAGTGAAATTAGAATGGTGATGAAATGGAGGGACTGGAAATTCAGGGAGGTAATGAATCTTCCCAGTGACTCGGAGAATCCCCGAAAAAACTCATTGGTCAGGAAGATCCGGCACGGGAATCTAACCATGACCTCCCGAATGCGGACCACAAACGTTACCACCTGAGCCATTCCTCGGTTATGTTAGCCTTAAGGCTGTATATTTTAATTTTTATTGAAGTATTTATTTAAAATATCTTCTTTAATTCTTGGAAAAAAAGAACTTCCTGAAACTACGTATTATGTAATTCTCCTCTGATTTTCTCTTCCGAGAAATACATTTTTAAACACATTTTTATCTAGCATATTTTTTAAGAACACTAACTTCGAAAGTTAATATAACAGTGTTCACACCACAAAATATTACACAGAATTCACAATACACAACAGCACTGAGATGATAATATTTTTAAGATATTAAAAATTATATTGGAATATTTTAAATAAAAACTAAAACACAGAAGGGTGAAAAAATTAAAAAAAAAAGGTTATGAAATGTGTATAAACTATGGTTAAACATCTTGGCGCCTTTACAATTTTTCTGTCAATATTCACTGGTGACTTGGTTACTGAGGCGAGTAATAAAATTTATTATACAGGTGTCAAAGAGTATTTAAAGTTTTATTTTGCGAGTAGGAGTGTGTGTGAAACGTCGCTGAAAGTTGAGTGCAGCAATCCTACGAGTAGAATAAAATCAGTGTTAACATGTTTTGTCATATACTATTTTCAGAACAGTCTTGAATATTAAACTATAAAGTATCCAGCTGACTTTTGCGTGGAAATAGCAGTATACATTCGGACATGCACAATGGTGCGCTCTAATCTGTTGTTGTTTGGCCTTCGTAGCACCAGTGCTGACAATAAGATTCTATAATATACAGAAGGCTGCGAGGAAAAATAAAGCAACAAATATAAATATTATATCCTTTACATTCAGACATAGCTTACCCGTAGAATAAAATGTACATAATGTTTTAAGGTTTCCTTATTTGGGTTTTTTATTCAATGTGCCAACATATTTTCACTGTAATTATTTTGTACGTGTTTTACATTGCGTCATTGAAGAATCTGTTGCATGCAATGTTGTACTGTTTCTACAGTTCTTTGGTAATAATTCCAACGGTATCCTCCCCGGTGATTGCAAAATTTCTTCTGATTCTGCCAAATCCATTTGAGTCATTCAAATAATCTGCCATTAAATTGTTCGAAACTGGACCTCCGCTTAATATATATTTGAAGCTGTACATGAATTTACGCATTATTCCTGAAAGTCCGGGCTAAGAGCAGGATACAAATCGAAACTAAACAGTCTCTACAACGTCACAAAAATATTAAATTTCAAAATTACTTGCCAAATAATTCGCAAAATATTTGCAAAATATGCGTCGATTTCACAATTGACTGTTTTAAGTTTAACTATACTTGTTGCAATAAAACAGAAGAATACGTTGATCACGGCCTTGGCAATCATGTCACCAAATGTTTATCCGCTAAAAGGAAGGCGGTGCTACAAGCTTAAAACAAAATATGTGCTTAAAACTAAATTATTTTGTTCTGTTCGTGGTGTTATGGCAAAATGTGAATCAATTTTACGATGGCTGTATTAAGCTCATAGCCACCTATATTTGTTGCAATCGTACAGAAGAAAGTGTTTATTTACCACTGATACATTGATCACAGCGTTTGTAACTATGCCAACAAATGTTTAGAAGACGGTGCTACAAGTATACAAGTGCTGTTATATTATTTTGTTCTGTTCGTTGTGTTATATTGATTTGTTTAACAATGAGTCGTCGTTTAAGAGAAGTCCATGGCGGCTAAGTGCTAAGGGATTCTTAAACAAGATTCAGAATACGAATGATAGTATAAATTATTCGTGAAAGGCATGCAAGACTGCAACATTATTCAAAATGAAAACACTATTGCAGAGTGGAAATTTGAGATATTGTATTTTAGGTTATGTGCAATTATGTATATGAACAAATTCCTGCTTTCAACAATTAAATTCTTTAATTCACAGCTAAAGCTGCAATTAGCCATTAGTATACATCTAGTTATGATAAGAAACAAGGATGGCAATAATGGAGTGTTATTCCAGGAATTATTAATATCTGAAATTTCTCGTATGATTGGCTCGTTTTAAAAGTTCTACTTTTAGTGCCAGGTGTCTAAAAATAGTTTTCTGTTCTTCTCTAATGTAATAGTATGCATTCCTATTCATATGTGTAGAGGTTGCAAAACTGAATCCAATCTTAATTATTACTTTGATCTATTCAGGTTTCTGTCAAACTAAAGAAATCGTTTTTGCTCTTTCATGAAGTTTCTAGGCGCCACAAACACACCAGCATTCAAGAGCTAATAAGCAAAATATTCCACGATAAGGGATAGCCCGGGGAAGATATGGCATTTTTATACATGAACCTCTGTCCCACTTCGCGTGAATCTCTCGTAAATGAGCAAGTTTTATGATTTGAATTGTCAGCACAAGCTGCTATTTGAAAACATTCCTGGAATGTTAACGCAATAAATAAGGAAAGCTAACAATGGGACTCGTATTAATGAGTATTAAAACCTCGTTTTCAATTAAAACCTTATTAGCATTTTACACTGGTTGATATATGTTTTCTAGCATAGTCAATGTTCAAGGGTTTTAAAAGGTGATAAAGGTACATAGAAAAACTCTTAATATCATATACAGCATTACAGATGTAATGAAGACAATTTATGTTATCCACACGAAGTCTTGTAGTAAAATATAGAGCATTATTTCCCTTGCTTGTGTTAAAAATGTACAAAAATCCTTAACATATGTACAGTAGTTTTTGAACTGCGAGTGCTACAGAAATCTAGTTCTGACACTACATTAGTCAAGTAAAACAGAAAGAAATCGGTGCCCGCCTTTGTGGTGTAGGCGTAGCGTGTCTACCACACATTAAAGAGCTCACAAGTTCGAATCTTGGTTATGGTGAATTACGCGGATAAGGTTTTTCCATAGTTTTCCCTTATGCTAAAAAGGGGAAGGACGGGTAACATTAAGCTGGCCCCAGGCACATTTTGACATTTCATCTTTCATTCATTCATCGTCGATATGACCTCCAGGATAAAGGACATTTAACGCAAGAAAGAGAGAAAGGAGAGAAAGAAAGAAATGAGTTCATAGAATATCGTGATAATTTAAGTTGAAACGCCTACTCCAAACACCATTGTTCTACACCTCTTGCATACGGAGGGTTGTTCACGATCTATGGTAACTATATCAGACGAGCACAATAGCTCCGCGCTGAAACATGTGGAACCGAATGAAAATTCAGCAGCATGAGTGTATCACTGTTTGCTCAATCGTGTGCTGTTGTTCTTGCTGCATAAAATAGCGTTAAAAATAGAACCATTCTGATAAGGGTACATTGTTCTTTCCGATGCAAAATACTTGTATTCTAAGTTTATTAAGCAGTGCAAGAGGCTTGCTATTCCATATCCAAGAAAGTGATCTCATGTGCACTCAACAAAAAATTCTAAAGGGCAAGAAATAGGGAAATCCACGACCGGCCAACAGTCGCACACCGGAGATAATTTGGAAAGTGAAGGCCCATGCCTCTGGACAAAATCTTGCAATTCAGAGGGCCATTGCACTGTAATTGGGGAACTCTGTTATTACTGTGAACACCATAATAAACCAGGATTTGATTACAGAAAGGTGCCATAAGAGCCGGGGATATAAGCTGTTGCCTAAACACACTGCAGAACGTGCCACTAACAGTAGAAAGCTGTATGAACCTAGCTGGTGAAAAGTGGGTGTTTGTCTTTTTAGATGAGGAATATATTTATCTAAGTGACTGCAACAAACCATGGGCTACACAGGGTGGACCAATTAAGTTGAGACTACAATATCTCCATTTAAAAAATTTGAATTGACCCTAAAATGACGATCATGACGTTCTCCAAACAAAACACGACTGCTTGCATTTACTTCCCCCATAATATCGAGCAACTTTTATTACAGACATTTCTTTCTACAACGCTTCGTTTGGGAGATATTGTAGTCTCAACTTAAATGGTCCACCCTGTATATTACCTACTAAGGGGAGAAAAAAAAAGTTTGAAAGTTGGTATAAGGAAACTAACGAAAATTTCCCCAATGGTTTCATGGTAATAGCAGGTACAGTTACAATGGCAAATGAACCATTCGTCGTGTACATTAAAGTGTGAAAATCAACTTGGCATATTGTCAGACTAACGTCCTGATACCAATTTTCCATAGAGAAATCCCTGCTCTCTGGTGCAGATGTAAATAGTCTGGTTGTATCAGGATAAGGTATCAAGCCATACGTATGCTTCAAACTACACCTTTTTGGAGAACATAGAAAGAGAGAAATGGGAATACATTCTATACCTTCAGCGATATCCATGTTAAGTCCTCTGATGCATCAGTGATGGAGTTTTGTGCATTTGGGTTACTAAAAAAAAGCCCTTGGAAGCAGACGGCCGTGAAATTTGAATGGTCTCTGAAAAGCTGCCAGGAGGAATGGAATAAACTGGACAGCCCTGTATTTCGTAGCAGTTTGCTCCAGGGAAAACTGTGCTGCAGATTGATAGCTCAAGCTAAAGGCTACCGGATAGAACATCACTGTTGGTGGAGGCGTGGTTATTCATAAGGTATGGGGAGGAATCTTAAGTTTGTTACCATAGATTGCAAAAAACCCTTTGTAATTCTAGCCACACGTTTACCTGTCGTCCATAAGATGGGAGAAGGGCAACAGCACTGCCAACGAGTTACTTATATTCTTACTAGTTAAGGACCATTTATAATAATCATAATAATATTAATGATCGCAGAACATTTATTTAACGACGCTTTTTACTTACTAGGATCATAAGTGTCGCTATTATGCAATAATAATCATAAATGTAATATAAACTGTATTATTATTATTATTATTATTATTATTATTATTATTATTATTATTATTATTATTATTATTATTATTCACCGTAGTCACTGAAATTGACACACTGAAAGAATAGCCTTATTCTACGTAGTTTTTTCGCTTTTGCGATTCCGTTATTCAAGGTAAAGTACAGTAGAGCTTTAGCATTGCATTTACTATTCAATGGCGACAATTTTAGATTTTGTTTCTATCGAGTATATGCTTCAGAAAGAAAAGTGCGTTTAATATAAATAGTTGGACTATTATGCATTTTAACGTAACAAATAATTAATTTCTCACACTCCTTCCTCCACAAGGTTGTTCATTAATAAAGTTGCATTAAGCTATCCCACTTCTAGCTACTTACACAAATCTGAATAGAATTCATTAGAGACTATGCTAAATAAATATGGAAGCACTGTGGAAGAAAGGAGAGAGAGAAAAACATTACTATAATCTGGGAAAATGAGCCATATTTTTGCACCCAAGTGTACAGTCGAGTGCATGGAAAAGTGACGATGCTTTTGATTCACTGTGGTGTCTTTCTTTATTTAATGTTGGCAGAATCTCCACACTAATCACAAAACGTTGCATAAATTAATAGAAAAAATCTCTTCCGTAAAGGGAAACGTTATTGTAGCAGGGGATGTAAATCTGCCAAATGTAAACTGGAAAGGTCAGTTAATAGGAGGCGAAGACCAAAATCTTGTTAATTATCTGGTTTGGGAACAGGGTTTGTTGCAAGTCGTTAACACAAGTACTCGGCAATCAGCCTTACTAGATGTATTTTTATGCAGGCCTCAGTCTTTGTTTGCTGAATGTGAGGTCTTGCCAGGTATCAGTGACCACCATTGTGTGCAATTAGAAGTAAACTGGGGGGGGGACGATTAAACCGGTTTGAATTAGAACAAACATCAATTAGCTGGAATTTCCAGAAAGCGGACGGGGCTGCTATTCAGAATTTTCTACGCGAGCAATATTGGTCTTTCGTAAAATCTGCCACTAGTGTAAATGAAGCCTGGGCTAGTTTCAAAACACTTACTTCGGAAGCAATTATGAAACATGTACCTTTTAAAGTTATGAAAAATAACGCTGATCCAGAATTTTATACAAAACGTATTAGGTCACTTAAAAGGAAAACAAGGCGCGCGTATCATAAAAGGAGGAAATCAGAATGGCATTTTATTAAATTTAAAGAATTAACCAAGAATTTACAAAACGAAAAGTTGCAAGCGCAGGAGCGGTTTTTAGAACAAATTTTAAATAAGGAAAGTGATGGATGGAAAGCATTTTACAATTATGTGAGGAGACGCAGGGGTAATAAAGAAGGCATACCAGATTTCAAAGTTAACGGGACTGCCGTAATAAATGATAAGGAAAAGGCGAACATATTAAATGCACATTTTGTATCGGTCTTTCATCAAATGGATGATAGTCCTGAACGGGAAAATAGGAGTGGTGGAGAATCGCTTTTTCAAATAATGGCGCCAAAATTACGTAAAAGGATCAAGATGCTACAGAATCGAAAATCAAGAGGGCCGGACAACGTACCTACTGAAATATTAAAAATAGGGGGAGAAGCCATGATTCCCTACCTAATGCTATTGTTTAACATGTCAATTAACAACCGTGCACTACCGGAAGACTGGAAATCCGCTATTGTAGTTCCAATATACAAAGGGGGTAATAAAACAGAAATAAATAATTATCGGCCTGTTAGCCTGACGTCGGTAGTGTGTAAAGTAATGGAGCATCTAATTGCAGAATACATACGGGAGGATTTAGAAAACAAACAGTGGTTCAACAAAGCGCAACATGGGTTTAGATCCGGGTATTCATGTGAAAGTCAAACAACTTCATTAATTCAAGATTTGGCAGATGAGGTGGATGCAGGGAGGACTGATGCAGTGGTGATAGATTTTTCTAAAGCTTTTGACGTAGTGCCACATAGTTTACTCATCCGGAAACTAGCAAATGCGGGACTTGATAATCGCGTTGTATTGTGGGTAGAACAATTTTTGAAAGGGAGGACGCAAAGAGTAAGAGTAGGTAGAGAACTGTCAGAAGGGGGGACCGTAAGTTCGGGCGTGCCCCAAGGCTCGGTACTGGGCCCGTTACTGTTTCTTATCTTTGTTAATGATATCCATATAAACATTAAATGCCAGATAAGACTGTTCGCAGACGATTGTATTATTTACAATAAGATTAGGAATTCCATGCATGAGACTGCTCTTCAGGACGACCTAAATGAAATCAGGAGGTGGGCCGAAGCAAACAAAATGACAATTAATGCTGGGAAAAGTAAGTCCATTGTTTTTAGCAGAACTAAGGGGAAGATTATACATAACTATCAAATGGGCGGGGAACCAATTCCACAGGTGGACAGCTGCAAATATTTGGGAGTGTGCTTGTCAAGTAATGCTGGATGGGGGGAACAGATAAATAGTACATCTAGGAAAGCGTGGAAAGCATTGCATTTCGTAATGAGAATACTGAAAAAGGGGAGCGCAAAGACCAGGGAACTAGCCTACAAATCTTTAGTGCGGCCGGTTATGGAATATGGAGTAGCATGTTGGGACCCATACAGAGTCAATCAGATTGATTCCTTAGAAAAAGTGCAGAGAAGGGCTATAAAATTCATAAGGAGAGGTAAAGATTTTGGGTTTACAAAAGGTGAAGAGAATGAATGGGAACCGCTAAAAGTTAGGCGTAAAAAACATAGATTAGTTGCGTTATTTAAAGCTTATACTGGTTCAAATGCTTGGGCGGATGTTAGAGAAAGGTTAGAGAATCCAGCACACTACGGTCGAAACGATCATCTGTTTAAAATTAGGGGTAGAAAGTGCAGAACCGACGTGGGAAAATTTTCTTTTGTTAATAGAACCATTGAGGAATGGAATGAATTGCCTGTAGCAGCCTTTCAGGGCTGTCCTCTGACCTTAAAGCAGTTCAGAAATAATATTAGCAGAATAAATGTTGGTTAATTAACTAGTGTACTCATTTCACAAACTATACTATTAAGGTTGACACTACCAGGTTGAAAATACTGGTAACTAAATATAAGGACCAATTGTAAATAGTTAAGTACCTCGAAAATAGTTACGTACTTTGTAAATTGTTAAGTACTTTGTAGATAGTTAAGTAAATTGTGAATAGTGAAGTAAATTGTGAATAGTGAAGTAAATGGTGAATAGTTAAGTAATTGTGAATAGTTAAGTAAATTATAAATGGTTCAGTAATTAGGGATTTTAAAAGCTTTGTTAATATTTAAAATTAATCATTTTGTATTGTTAGTCTTGTTTATTATTATTATTATTATTATTATTATTATTATTATTATTATTATTATTATTATTGTAAGCTAGTCATGGTGATGTAAATTTTGTACGGTTTAATTCTGCCACCGGGAAGTACCCAATTGCAGAATAAATAAATACATACATACATTAGCCTTGGATGAGCTAATCGCTGATTGGTTGGAACTTAAGTCAGACTGAAACGCATTAGCCTATGAATAAAGGTCAGTCTTGTGAGTGGCGAAAGGGGAGAAGTACGGAAACATTTCACCTGAGTGGCTGGAAGCATGCTTCGCAACGTCGGTCCATGCCAGCCCCTGGATAAGTTTGTGTCGTATTGGTTTTGTTTCAAAAGTTTGGTACTCAAACATTAACCTACTGACACATGGATTTCAGGCTCAGGAGCGAAGGAAAATGGAGTAAGACAAACCTAAGTGGAGTGTTAGAACTAGGTAAGGAGTGGGGCCTGGGCGTGGCAGATGCTGTTTGGTATTTCCTTACCCACATAAACCATTGAGCATTACATGGTACGATTCCATGTACTCGATTATACCTCTCGGGCATATTTTAAACACTTAACCCTTTACTACGCTGCTTAGTAAATATGCAAGGTGACTATTAAGAGGTATTTTTTTAGAATGTTACAAGCGATTTTATTGTTTTTATATTATAATAGTCTTTAATAATAAAATAAAACTATTTGTAGCTATTGTATATCATAAAATGTACTCGTATATTTATTTGAGTACTACTAAAGTGTTTTTTTTAACAAAAAGCAAAATCCACGTAATTGCAGTCAAATGTAACCAGTCATCATCCACGCGTGCTATTATACTAGCTATTTTACGTGTCCCTCCCCAATCCTTTACTGCAGATACATTTTACTGCTATCTCTGGGATACGAACTTATGATTTGGCTTTGCATGGATGATCATTCCATTTCATGTCACCTTAATATTGTTACATGTTGGGGTGAAGGTCAAAAAGGTTACCGGAAAATGATTAATTTAGGTCATTCCAACACGCACATGGGGGATGGGGGAGGTTGCCGCAACTCAATGGCAGCAAAAAGTCCGGGACCTCGGTATGTAGATTTAAAGAGAAGGCGTGGGTTTTATATTATACAAAAGATTATATAACGCACATTACCTTCACATACCTGGGGTTTATTCACAAACTTTTGGCGACTCTACATGATGAACAAAGGAAACAAGATGGAGGGGGATGCCACAACACCGTAGACCGGACACACACCGACTGGCCTCAACGACCACTTCCACTCGAGTGACTATCTTACACCCACCAGACAGGGCTGACGTCACACCAGACAATTTCAAACAGATCCTTCCCTTTGGCGTGGTCCGCACCGAAAGGAAAGGCCATTAAGCCGAAATATAACTAAGGAGACCCAACAATGCTACGTCTGGTAGCAACAATAGAACACAACGTGCGTCTGGTAATGACAATAAGATTAATAATACGCCGCAAATAAACCGGCTTAAGAATTAGAAGATGCCATATCTAGAAAAATAATTCATCCATTGAAGGGATAATATTGATTTTAAAAATTATTTTGGAATATTTTAGTTTACATAAATCTGCCTGAAAACTTCCTTAGAGGAAATGGGATATCGCGTTATATAAACAACACATGAAAGAGTGAAGGTTAGAATTTTAAGTTGTTTATTTGTTGTATCATGATTGCAGGAATACGCCACGAGTAGTCGAATAACCTCGGCTCGGCGCACTGTCCAATCGCTTGCTTCTTTTGTTCGCTGACGTGGAACATGGATATTAAAGGCGATGCGAGAATGAACTTTGAATGTGTATATATACACGCTTTTGTCCGTAGTGTTAAAAGAGCAGTCGCCTGTAGGCGGACGTGGATATTGCGAGAATATAGACAGTCCGATGATCCCGCGACTGGGGAAGAATAGCCAGTCTTGCCAACTACTTTCTGCCCGGAGCAAGCTTTCGGCTGTGTCAGCTTCTGAAGTGCGTTGGTTACTGTAATGAGGAAGCTGCAAAAATGACGCAGCTGGCCTTTCTTTATGGAACAAAGGAGAAGAAGAATGGGAAGACTCACAAGATGCAGTTTCTGGCACGTTCTTACTTCTGCCGAGTGCCCTTTCTGCCCGTATTCTGGAGAAATCATGAGAGTATATGCTTTTTATGTGCAAAGTCGATCAAGCTCAAAAAATCCATAAATTCAAACTCAAAAGATCTGAAGTGATAGGTCACATACTTTTCCATTACAAATTTACATACATACATACATACATACATACATACATACATACATACATACATACATACATACATACATACATACACCTTATACAGATGTAAAAGATGTCAAATTTATCATTTTGAAAGGAAAATTAAAAAAAGAGACAAAAATGTTCAGTCATTAATGTATAGGATGTGACGTCATACACTTTTTAAATGACAACATACTATTTGTTTTCCTTTTTTTCCTGTAAGGTAAGTTACAATTTCATTTGTTTCATAGAAAATGTTGGTTGATATGGGAACAGATAAATTGTTGGCTTGTTTAACAATTTTCTCTACAATTTACACAACTACTGTAACAAACAAAGCTATTTAATAAGGTGCTTAAAATTTTCCTCTTTTACAAACAAGTGGTGGTTGACTCGAAGCACGAATTCTTGTTGAACATTTTCAATCGCTGCTGGTGGTATATCTCTGCATTCTTTCCTGATCCTAAGTTTAGCTCTTCCATATTTGCAGGTCTCGTAACAAAGACTCTACATTTCAAATGTCCCCATAAGAAGTAGTCATCCGAACCTATTGTATGAGACAAATGAAATTGTTCATGCAACTAAATAAAATAACTACCTTTGAGAAAAAGAAATGAAATAATATACTGTTTAAAAATTTTGTCGATAAGGGTTGTACAGCTCCTGCAGGGACGGTCGAGACAGTTTGGTTAACTATTGTATTGTGTTAAATCGACTTTATACATTTTTTGAAAATTTTTCATTCTCCTTGTAATGGTTCTTCGAGATAAATTAACATTATTAAAATTGGGAAGTTCTTGAGGCGACATAATTTCCACAGCTTTCGTCAGACATAGTGTGATATTCGCCCTTTTGAAAAGGTTTTAGGGACCGAGTGATCTTCCAGGAACAATGGAGATTTCTGTACAATGTTCTTTGCAGTTAATCCCTGCAATAGTTTCGCAAGTTCAAGTCCTAAAACACTTGTTAATAACAATAATAATAACACATATATTTAGTTTCACCTTATGAAGCACGACATCTAACGTAATGTATTTGGATGTTTCCTCTAAATACGCCATGTAATGTTTTTCAGCAAATTACACATTTCACATTCTCTCCTGCACAGTCATCCTCCCATTGTGCACGAAATTTCCATCTTCCGGAAAACGATGATTTAGTAGAAAATGCCATTACGAACTCCGCCACTAAATTGTTCACTACCAACCACCCTCTCTCCTCTAGTTAGTAACACTCAACCCAGACTGCGTGCGCTTTCAATCGCGTTACACTGTGACTATACTCTGAAGTCGCGACACAATCTTTGCCCACCTCTACTTTAATGTTTACAATACAGAAGGTAGCAACTGGCGCAGCACGAATATAACAGCTGATGAACATAGCCTTGAGTGGGTCATTCACCACTAGTGTGCAATGGAAAAATACCGAGAACACTGCAGCGCAGGCGGAGCATGCATACACGCTATCTCAGGCCTCCCCATACAGCAACTGCTCTGTAGAAAATGAAGCTTTTATCGGAATTTGTTGAAGTGAAACTCTTAATAGGTAAAGAAAGGCATGTAAATATAACAATATCATATGTTTTATTTATATAGATGTCCTCAAAATGTGTGTTTGAGGTGATATCTCTGTATCAAAAGTTTGCATGGAATGAAAGATTTGTTCTAATTAAGGTATATAAGAAGTAGATAAAGTAATAAAACGGGGCTGTGCTAACTCACCTGTTATATTTCGGTATTTCTTGGTTTATGACTACTTTCAGCTACCTTTTATTTGAAGTGTTTGTGTTACTGGTGCACAAAAATAAAAGGTAGTATAAGTTTTTGTAAGCACTGCGTAGTAGTAAAAGAACATGATACATCTAAGAAACGCTGAGGCAGTGGTAGAAAGTGTTCCAGCCGTGCAATTTATCGTCTCTCTGGATCGGAAGTAATCTCGATGCTCATTTCCTTTCCGTCTGCCCTATCACTAGGTCAAGTTGACTGAAGTACCTGTCATGTCATTTCCACCACTGTGAACCAGGTTGTTTCCTCCCTGCATCTCCAACCTCCTGCTCATCACTGCTCGAATGTAGCGGTCCTAAATAACAAAAGAAAAACTGATATGTTACAATCATATGACTTTCTCTACCCTCTATCGAGTATTTGGGTGTACAAACTATTCTTACGAAAGCTTAGTTTTTTATCTACTTCATTTTAATCTAGACAAACCTTTGCAGAAATATCTACATACACATTTCGTTAAACATACAAAGGGAATAGCGATAGCTCAAATGTTTAAGAACTAGACTTATATGCTGGCGTTAAAATGTCATACTGTTTTCATGCCATTGCGAGAATCAACCGAAAATCAACAGGACTTTAAAAGAATGACGATGTATAGAACAGTTCGAACCATTAATAACGAATATGTTGAAACTGACCTATCCACAAAAAAGTTATTTGAAGTAAATTGTGTACTTTTAAAAAAATGTAATTTTTTTGCGCAGTACGTTTTCGTCTCTTAACGCATACCAGTTATAAAAGTTCATACCTTTAATCTATAGTATTTCAATCAGAATCATTAGAGCTGTTTTTCTGCTTTTGGGAAAATGAAAAAATTCTAAAAATGTTCTATGTCATTGGTGGTTGGGGCGTGGAGATTTTCGTGAAAATATTTGTCATATATTTGGAAGGTACTGAACTTGATATTCAACTTTGGTATTTTTCTGCTCTATTCGTTTTTGAGTTTGCTGTACACACACACACACACGCACACACACCACACACACACGGACGGTAGTTTTCCAAAAATGCTTT
Source organism: Deroplatys truncata (assembly GCA_030765065.1). Classification (NCBI taxonomy): domain Eukaryota; kingdom Metazoa; phylum Arthropoda; class Insecta; order Mantodea; family Mantidae; genus Deroplatys; species Deroplatys truncata. Next base: position 103,680,056 of record CM060985.1, read on the forward strand.
TTTCTGGGTTCAGGAGGGCTCTAAACATGCATTTCCGTTGAAATCTGGTTATCTAATTTTTGGGTGGAACACAATATGTTCTCTTACTAAAAAAAAAACGTGGTAGAGGGAGTAAAAATCTGATGTTACATTATCTTCACTTGATCCACCCACTATGTGTGTTTTTATATATCGTCTGGAAACTATTCTTACAAAAACTACTTTTCTATCTGTTTCATATCACTTGAGATGAACGCTTGCAGAAATAACTTCCTAACATATTTCATTGTGGAGGAAGCGATAGTCAGATCTCGTAAAAGCGGACCGATTTTTCATTACTGACTTTGAAATTCCATTATTTGGATAACATTCATGGTAACATAGCACTCAAAAAATTATACAATAAAATAATTGAAAACTTCAAACCAAGAGCAACGAGGGCCTCTAACTGACGCAGCAAAAATGTGTTTGACATAAATATTTATTTTACGAGATCTACAACGTTGGTGTGATAAACTTTTGCTTATCCCTTATGGTTTAGAGTGGAGAGTATACCACGTAGGGGGACAGCTCGCGCGCTGCGTTCCACGCGAGATCTGTTTAGGCTGCCACCCTCCAGGAGGGAGGGATGAAGTGAAGGAAGCACAGGAGACCTTGGAGACGTGTGAAAGGCCTTAAGAGTTCCTGGCTCGAAGACCCTTTGCACTACAGAAGCTGCTCGGAGAGGTTGATGAATGATCCGTCAAACCTCCATTGTCCATAGGGAGTACTTTTTCACGCCATAATACCTAGAAGCACAACGAAACTTGAGAGGGAAACGGAATGAAAGGTTCTCTTGTGGTTTAGTGGTTATATAAAATTGTATTAAATTCATTCAGAATAAAGAGAACTTCACAAGTTATTCGCAGAAAATTCAAGACGTGCTTTTTACTAGCCACACTAATAACTTAAACATATTGTGACTTTGTCCAGTTTTTCAACTGTTCTCACTGTCACTATTGCAAGTTCTCATCCAGTTCAACTTTACTGGGAGTTCACTTCGTTCACACTACCACTTCACTAAGGTGAACTAGTTCAATTATCCGTCATTTCACTTCCTTCGTGACGTAGCCTCCTCATGCTGGACGGTTCACTTCATTCGGGAGTTAAACATACAGTCGCTCTACAGTAGCACTCGCTGCATGTCACAAAAGCGAGTCGCCAACTCACTCGGAGAATCACTCTTGATGTCGTAAGGGAAATTCGCTGGCCAACACGCTCGCTCAGTGAGTGACCGACATAACTCAACTCACACTCAGCTCGAATTGCACTGACTGCTCCCGCGAGAGCGCTCGCTTATATAGTCAGTGGAATCTTTCCACAATGTGCTTGAACGTTCTAGAACCATTTCGACACTTTCTGGAAGAGGGGAGGAAGAAGCTTTTAGATGGTTCTAGTTATCTGCTGATAGCGCGCCCGTTTACTCTGGCGAGCGGCAGTTATCGTTGTTTATCCTGACTGCCTGGCGCCAACCTCCTAATAACCTTGGTCATAACCGCTGCGTTACAATATGCTCTTTTAATCAAAATTGTTAGTTATTTTTAAGTAAATCAGAGCAGCAGTGCTGATCCATGTATATAACTTTTTGAAGCATTTTAATCATTTTATCTTTCTAATCTTGGCGCATTGACCAATTACAAAAAAATCCGTTGTGATACATTCACATGACTTTCTCTACCCTCAATCGTTTATTAGTGTGTGCACAAACTACTAACCTTACGTTTCTACCGACTACGTTTTTATCCAAATAAACATTTGCAGAAACAAGTGCATTACACGTTTCGTTAGGATACAAAGAGAATAGCGATAGTCAACGTTTAAGAACTGGATGCTATATGCTAGCCTTAAAATTCCATACTGTTCCCACGCAATCACGAAAAAAATCAACGTTAAAGAAATGTCAAGTCTGACCAAGAAATGAACATTTGGAGCCATTAATAACGGATATCTCGGAAATGATTTATGCCACAAAAAACGTAGTGTATTAAGGAGATTACATTTTTTGTGTAGTATGCTTTTCGTCGTTTACTGTTTATATAATATTATACAAAGTCCCTTCGGAATGAAGAGAACTTCGAAGGTTATTCCCAGAAAATTCAAGATATATATTTTGTCATGTAAATATCTTTAATATGTAGTATTTTAATCAAAATCGTTAAGCCATGTTTTAGAAAAACTATTTTCGAAAAATGCTCCATGTAAAGGGTAGTTGGGGTGAGAGAATTTTCTTAAATCTTTGTGTTGCTTCTTTGGAAGATACTGAACCTAAATACCTAGCTTGGTGCTTATCCGACTTTTCGTTTTTGAATTATGCTGTTACACACACACACACACGCACATACGAATCTTTTCCTAAAAATGTTTTTTTTTTGGGATTCAGGGGGTCTCAAAACATGTATCTTCTGTGAAATATCGGTATCGAATTTTTGGAATGTAATACTTCCTCTACTTAGTATATGTTATAGAAAGGTAACATTTAGTTTTGGACACCAGTTGATTGTTAATTTCACATATTACTTATAAATAAAATCCGTATTACTTAATTTTAATTAATTTATACGCAAGTGCTTACGTGAATAAATTAAAATAGGTAGAGTAAGGAATTTTAAACAAAATGTAGACAGATTTCGTAAGTAACGTGGAATGTTCCCCCAAAATTAAGTGATTTTTAACAACACGCTCGGACATTTATAATTTAATATTTTAAGGTCTTCACGAATCTTTCAATACCTCTAATATGCCATGCTTTTGAATTTTGTTTCTGTTCTCTTCATGGCCGCCGATGGGCAAGTTTCATAGTTAAGTCTGCATATCTCTAATGGTATGTGTTATGTCCAACATGTTGCGGGAGGAGAGAAAAAGTTTTAACAATCCTACTCATATACTCCGAATTTACGCAAATTTCAGCTATTACTTTTTGTTCAAGTTCCTGAGAAGCTAAACGTAAATCTTCTGTCAGCCCGAAGAAGCCTCTTAGCTGGTTTCTACTTCTATTCTCCGTCTATAAAGTCTCGGCGTGCCACAAACACACCAGCACTCGGAGCTAATAAACGGCATATTCCACGAGAAAGGATAACCCGGGGAAGATATGACATTTTTATACATGATCTTTCTGTCCCACATCACGTGATTTCCCCTTGGATGAGCACGTTTTGTGATTTAAATTCTGAGTGCAGGCTGCCATTGTGAGAAGTTCTCGCAGTAGATGCAGTATGGCACTAAATGACAAAGATAAATAACGGGTGTCAACGTTGAGGATCGCATTTGGAAGAAACTAACGTTAAAATCCAGATTCCGAATAATGTTATGTGAATGTATTAAGTAATTTAATAATGTAGGAGCTGTGAGAATAGAGGCCGAAAGTTGCTAACAATGACGTAACCTTGAGGCAATAATGATTTGGAAAGTTTAATAATGCTACTAGTAATTCTTGGAACAATAATGTAATACTTAAAACAGTTTATAAATAGCCAATTAAAAACTAGAAAAGCTGAAACTTAAATAAAAGTATTCTATCGGAGAAAAATTAGCCAATCAGAGACTTGAAATAAAAAAAAATACAGATTTTAGCGGTAAACGCCAGTCGCTAGTAGACAGCGTTCCCAACCGGACGCTAGACGCGTTCCCGAGCAGGGTGAGATACATAAAATTCATTACGGCGAGAATATTATAAAGTTTACGGTTAAAAAGTGAAAGTAATTAATAAATAATCTCACAGCTCTGAAGTGTTATTTAATCGAGTGAACGATTAATAAAAGGAGTGAAGTAAAAATTATAATTCGTGTAAGCCTACATTCTTTAGCCGCATCACCCCCTGCTAAGAGATATATGTTTCAAGAAATTAATACTGATGCAGAGGAGGCAAACATGCATATATAATATTTAAAGAAACATAAAAATACAAAGTTGATTCCTAAACGTTGGGGCGAAGGCCACCGGAAACTTTGTACCATGCGTGGGGCAGTTACTTCATCAAGTTTAGCTCCCCAACAATAGAACTAGAATACACCTTCTTCAAATATGCGCCCAAAGCGTGGTGCTAATAACGTAAAGATAATACTACTTCAAGCAGCATTTCGGTTGCTTACGAGCGACCGAGACTTTACCATAACCGACCTGCTGTTTCTGCTCGGCTGCCGCACGTGGCAACCAAAGGTGAGTCACGGTTGGTCGTTTTCCTGAGAATGCAGACCTATAATATATAGGTCACGGTAAGCAATACTCGTCTAGGGAAGCATAGTGGTGACATTATCTTCCTGTATTGGTTAAATGATCGTTCACCATTGCCGTGTGCATGTGACTGTGGGTCGGTCGCCCCAGGCCGCCAGGGTTGTCATAAATGATTGGATTATAATTATTAGTGTACGGTGCTGCAGAAAAATTTAATTTATTGAATATTTTTCTCTCAAGCGAACCATAGTATTAGTTGCAATTCAAAATAATCTCCAACTCAAACTACCCTTGATATGCAAGGTTTTTCGAAATTTTGGATTTTCTCAATTTTCTCTAAAGATTTTGAATTAAATGTTTAAAATATTTACATAACAAATAAAATGTGTGTGTTAAATTTTCTGGGGATATTCTTTGAAGGAATTTTGTGTAACTGGTAAACCATAAGAGATAGAAAGAACTTACTACATAAGAAGTTTGTATTTCTTTAAAATGCATAATTTATATAAAATAACGTTTTTGTGGCATGAATTTTTCAATACAGGGTCATTTTTATCGGGTGTTTCTAGCTCGTATGTCACGAGAAGAGTGAGGGATTTCTAGGACAACATATACCAACTAGCCTTTGAACATTTTATTATATCCCTCTTGTGCCCTCAAAGAAATCATTTCTGCAAACGCTTATCTCGATTAACATGAAGTAGATAGAAAAATAAACTTGAGTAATAATAGTTTGGGAAAGCTATATAAAAATAACAATGAAAGTCATATGAATGTAAAACATAAGACGTTTTATGTAGGATTATAATCTGCAATTCCGTAGATACAGAATACCTAGAGGCGCTGATTCAACTGGTATAGTAATTAATTCAGTCGTTCTTGAGTGAAAAGGCAACATGAAAAGAGAATGTGTTGAAAATGTAAATTTAAAACCCGATATTTGGCTTCAGGGTGCTCATTATACAAAATAACGTTGGTGATTCTTCCAAAATAAAATTATCAGAAAAATTTGATTTTGGCAAATGTTGCTTTACATAATTACATAGCGTTCATTACGAATAACCAATTAGGATATACGCCAGCAGCCTCGTTATCTACATTAGCAAAGCCAAACGCAAGTAATTAAAGCAGAACATCCTAAATTTCTAGGTTTGCAATTGTACCAGTTTCTAGAGAAGTATCGTTATCTTCTTTCGGTAAACTAACCCTTATGTTGCATTACGTTATTGTAGCCCTATTTAATCTTAAGGGGACAAGTGGTCTGAACACACACAAATTACACCTTAAGCGTATTAAATTACTACTGCTCTTAATTCTCAATGGTTTTACCTGAAATGTTTATTAATTATTCTATAAATCACGATAATTATTTCAAGTGGTTGTTTGCATTGATAGCTTATGTAATTTAGTTCATAAAAATTATTTCGTTCAGAAGAAAAATAATAAAATTTACTCTTAAAACATGTGAATTTATGTACCTTTTTCTCTCATACTACTTGCAATACAGAATCACACTTTTGAATGCTTGTTCTTAGCATAATCAGCTATCTCCTGAAATTCAATTATTTAGTTTTGTATATCAGTTCACTAGAAATTGAAAAAAAATATTTGCAAAGTCATAAATGTAAAAATGGGGAAAATAGATATGTTGTTCCTTTCTTAATATCAACAATATGCATTATAAAATTATGGTTGTCGTTCATAAGGTTTAACTGTGTGTTGCTTACATGTACTAAAATCTTCAGCTCTCTACTTTTCATACTTTCTGAGAAAAAGGCGCATAAGTATCCAAAAGTGTGGTTTTGAGAAAACTGAAGTTGAACATTAAAATTTTGACACTCTTCAGCACAATCCAGGATCATAATCATCTGCACCTTCATTCCTGGATTACTTCAGCTTTTCTGATTGCCTTCTCTTGGTTCTGGCCCCTCTTGTTAATTGCTGAACTGCTCGCTGGGCATGATGTAGTTGTTCGTTGTTGAAAGATAGAAAAAGTTATAAAAAAGGGGCATTGCATGACAGCTTTAAAGAAATTCAGGCTATTATTTAAATGGTATTTAAATGTCTTAAAAAGTCTTAACCCCCAAAAAGTATATATTTTCTGAAACTGGAAATAACAGATTTTATTAGTGCCTAAAACAAAAAATGTGATGTTTGTCCATTTCAGAGTACCTTGTCCCCTTGAGGCAACCGAGTGAGATGACTCCGTGGTAACATTCGCATTCACGAGATCCCGGGTTCGATTCCCTTTGACCGTCCATTCTGAGCTTAATTCCCTCGTCGGTAGGAAATTGCTGGAGTGGTTTCTCATCACTTGCATGATTTTCCTTTCATTGCGCTTCTTTCACATCTTTTAAGTGTGCTTTTAGGTATCGTGACGTATGGTGGTGCCGGACAGATGGCGTGGAAGCTTGTTCAAAGCAAAGAGAATTTCCCAGAGGGCTGCTTGGTCGACAGGTCCTTCATCGTCCTTTCTAGGCAGCTTGTAGCGGGAATAAATGGGAAAAAGAGTTTCTTGGTATCGTGTTTCTGACTCGGAAGGATTGTTGTTGCCGGCTACTCGGGTAGAGGGTTATTGGTTGGGCGACTCTTATCTCAGGGAGTGTGGATAGCAGTTGTATGACACTCAGTCCTCCTTTAGTGGCCCGTTTATTCTGATAATCCACACTGCGATCCTTTACCGAATCCCCGTCACACAAGACTTGATTCCGCCTATCATCCCCAGCTAGTATTTACGTGCTTTCCCCTTTTCTAATTATCCTTAGATGTTGAAAAATATAACGATGTGAATTTTAATGACTTGACTCTGGTCATTTCTTGTTACTTTTCCTCACTTTTACTGAACACTAACTTTTACACATAAGTGCTTTAAATTTGGATATTTACACTGCTTCCCTGTACGACACAAAATGCTTTGAGTTGCTACATCTATACTCTTCCCCTGTAGGACACGAAGTGGTGTACTCTTCCCCACTCTACGACACGAAGTGATCCATCTTGCACACGTCTCAAACTGCTCTCCATCCTAGACAATTTTTCTATTCTGCGCCTATTTTCTAGTTTCATTCCTCCTTTTTACTATGCATGTGACTTTTATAATTTCTCATTGGTCATTTTCCTAACTTTTCCACCGTTTTCCATTGGTTCGTTATATTTTCGATTTGACCGTGCCCGCGTCTACCATTATCGCCTTACGCTCGTATGATTAGGTTTTCTGTGCGGTTGACTGCATTCTACTTCCTTTCTGTTCTTCTAGCTTCCTGTGAGTTTCACCAGATTTCTATAGGACTTAAGCGTTTGCTAATGTTTCTTTCCTGTATGTTCTTGAAGTATTTCACCTGTTACAGTTTTCACTATGTATCTCTTCGCTCTAAAATACGCGTTTTCCTACATTTTATTTCACGTTCTGATTATTTATTCGTATCTGTTCTTTACTTTATTTCTTTCGTTATGATTTTATTCCCCCCTTTTCTACTCCTTAATATTATCTTTTATTCTTCCTTCTTATTAGTATTCCCATCCTTATTATTTTGATGATTATTAACATTCTTATTGTGGTTATTATTCTTACTACTATTCTGGCGGATCTTATCACTTCAAGCTGCAGCAGTGGGAGCTTGAAATTGTTAGACTCTCGCACGTCTCTGTGGCCTGTCTGTAGTTCCTCCTTCTGGGGGATGGTAGCCACAATAGATCCATGCAAGTCTAAGTGTGCGAGATGTGCTCCTCCGTTGTGTAATCTATAACCTATTTTAAGGCAACCGATCGTTGAAAAATCTTTTGTCTAAATTCACACGACTTTCATTACTCACTTCGCTTCTACAGACTATTCTGACAATATTTATTTTTCCATATATTTTCATATTAATGAGATAAATGCTTGAAGAAATAGTTTCATTACGCATTTCGATGTGGATATGAGAGAGAGATACAGGAAACCGAATCCATAGTCAGATGTTCAAAACCGGATGGCTGGTCTTGAAATGCCATGCTCTTTCCATAACATCGCCAAAAACAATTGAATGGCAAGAACGTTTTAACAGCGATATCTCGGAAATGGCTAATGCCACAAAAAGTATGTTTGAAAGAAACCTATACAAATTGCATTCTGGATGAAAAGTTTAGGGTTATTCAAAAAGAAGGAACATACTTTAAATATTTATTTCTAATGAACAATAGATGGCGACATGAATAGAGAAAAGTTCAAAATTTTACTTTGTGTGTTCAAAATGAGCACCATTTGTTATGCGAGGATGACCAGTGCTTTTCCGTTTGCATACGCAACCATCTTCTACGAATTTATTGTATCAATTGTAATTTTTTTATGACGAGGCGGCTCGTTGTTGAACTGACAACGAAATGCACGCTGCAATGAAACAATGAATTTACTCTTTGCATTATGCAGCACACAAAATGACTTTTCCTGTGAGGTCGCCATTTTCTCGTAAACACAGCGCCGCTGTAGGCATTGAATGGAACTTGTCTTTACGTTATTTTACCCACGCTTTGGGCGCCATTTTGAAGTAGGAGTTGTATTGTGGTTCAACTGTTGGGGAGCCGAACTTGAAGTAGTTGCAACCGCACGTATGGAACCCGGTAGCCTTCGCCCCAAGTTTAAAAGCATTAACTTTGTAATTTGACTATTTCTTTAAATATTATATATTTATGTTTGCCTCGGCTGCATCAGTATTATTGTTAGAGAGATGCATTTCTTTGCAGGGAGTAGTGCGGCTAAGCATGTAGGCTCACACAGATTATAATTTTTACTTCACTACATTTATTAATCCTTGACACAACTTTATTTTCTGGTTGTAGATTGGCTATTTATAAACTGTCTCAAAATTCCATTATTGTTGCTCCATAATTACAAGTAGCATTTTTAAACTTTCTTATTCATTATTGCCTCAAGGTTAACTTATTGTTACCTCATTGTTAGCTACTTTTAACCTATTATTCTCATAGCTCCTAGATTATTAAATTACGTAATATTCACATATCATTATTGAACATGTACATAATATAAACATTAATACAATGACTGTTACGTGCATTTTGTGTTATTTATACACATATTGTTAAAAATACTGCCTCAAGGTAACCTGGTTCTGTGTTATTAAGAAATTCCGGGTACTTTTTGATTCTGGTATGTATAACACTTGTTTTAGGACGCATGCTATCTTTTACTGAGCTGGGAAGCTCAAAGACATGCAAACATATTTATAAATTTAATAGCTTACGAAAATAAAGAAAAATATTAAATATGTTGCTTGTTTGACATATTTATAGCAGTTTATTTGGTCATTTAAAGACATCAAGTGAGCACGCTACAAAATGTACAACTTTTTAACTTTTCGATCGGTCGTATTAAGGATGAATTTCGCAGTAGCAGGTTACTATTACCTACATCAATACTTCATATTCCTGGGTTACCTATCTGTAATAACATAGAAGGGTTTTTCATCTGTGTATGTATGGTATGTATACAGTGCCCATAAAGTCCCAATAACTTTCATGTTCCTGGTATGCTGCAGCACAGTTAGGATAGATTAGGTCCTTATAAAGTCTAATGCAGTTCAACATTCCACCTTCATCATCAACACAATTACTGGGACAGTTTACTTGGACGTGCCGCAGTCGTTTCTGGAGCCACAGTTATAGACTTGCTCCTGTGTTTTATCAACAAGATTGGGCTCCACGCCACTACGCAAACGTTGTGTGGGACTACTCGACTAAGACTTTCTTAACCGGTGGATCGGAGGAGCGGCGGATCGCATGTGGGCCTTCCCATTCCCCCTACCCACTCACTTTTTGCATGGGGTTTCATCAAGAGCCGAGTTTACGCAACTAGGGTGCCAGATGTGAATGAGCTGAAACAGCGAATAAAACCGGCATGCTTGCTAATAATCCCTCAAATCTTATAGCACATGCTTTTTACAACCAGAAGGCGATGGGAGCAGTGTGTTGATAATGAAGGTGGACATTTGAACTGCATTGTTGGAGTTTTCAGATCCTTTTGCTAGTGGCAAGTAGCTATTCGTTTTTCTTGTAGTCGTGAAAAGAGGATAGAAGACCCGTTTTAAAAGGAGTTGTATCGCTTTACCTACCGCATCCTTGCATCTAATACGAAATGCGTAAATAACATTAAAGTAGTCGAATCTCGCTTAGGGTAAGTTACTTGGATAAGCTCATTTCAGAGTTTTCCCTTATCCTGAGAAGAAGCATGTCGGGTAACTAAACTATAGTGACCCCGGGCACATTTGAGTATAATTTCAACCATTTCATTCATTCACCATCCGAAATGACCTATCCGATTAAAGGACGTAAATAAATCATCAAAGAAAGAAACAAGTATGATATCCTGATGACTAATTAGTCCTTGAAAGACCGCCAAAGAAAGAAAGAAGAAAAAAAAAGAAATGTTTAAATTTTAAGGATACTTTACCCCAATAAAAAATAGAACAGCAAGCTTTTGTAAACATGTGTTACATTTACATGGCTTTCTCTACCCTGTATTTTTATTAGTGGGTATCCAAGCTATTCTTACTAAATCACATTTTTATCTACCTAATCTTAATCCAGTAAACCTTTGTAGAAATAGCATTACACACTTCATTATAGATACAAAGAGAACAGTGACATTAAGAACTGGAAGCTATATGCTGGCCTTAAAATTCCATACTGTTTGAATGGAATCGTGAGAAACAACTGAAAATTGGCAGGACTTGAAAATAATGATAAAGTATTGAACAATTCAAACCATTAATAATGGATATCTAGCAGGTGGTTTATGCCACAAAAATCTTACTGGAAATTTGTGTGTTTTAAAAAGATCTAAATTTTTAGTGTAGTAAGTTTTGGTCTATTCCTTAACATATACAGTTATGCAAGATTATGCAAAGTTCCTTCCGAATGAAGACATCACAGACAATCACCAGAAAATTCAAAATATACATTTTATTTTTCATGTAAATATTTTTAATATATGGTATTTTAATCAAAATCATTAATCATTTTTTAGAAAATTAAACATTTTGAAAAATATTCCATGTAAACGGTGGTTTGGGAAAGGGGATTTTCTTGAAAATCTTCGTGTTGTGTCTTGGAAAATACTAAACTTAAATTCCAAGTTTAGTATTTATATGACTTTTCGTTTGAGTTACCCTGTACACACACACACACACACACACACACACACACACTCAGAGGTGCGCGCGCATGCATGCGGACATTTTTTCTATAAGTTTTTTTTGAGGGTTTCGGGCGGCCTCAAAACATATTTCCAGTGAAATCGGTACCGTTTTTTGGGGTCAAAATAATAACTCCCTACTTACTACGCGTAGTATAAAAACTAATAGTTTGCAGAATGAGGAGAGAAAACGATGCGAATGCACAGCATCATATTTTTACTTTCTCTACCACATTTATTAAGTAGAAGTACCTATCGCATTTCACCAAAATTCGACAGCGAGATTTCACCAGAAATACATGTTTTGAGGTGTCCCGAATCCAAATAAAGCATTTTTGCAAACATGTCCGTCCGTCCGTGTGTGTGTGTGTGTGTGTGTGTGTGTGTGTGTGTGTGTGTGAACAGCATAACTCAAAAACGAAAGGTCGGTTAAGTACCAAACTGGATGTTTGAGTTTAGTATCTTCCAATGATGCTACACGAAGATTTTCAAGAAAATCCCCACTCGGCTAGACTACCCTTTAAATGGAACATTTTTATTTTCCCAAAAATGGCTCTAACGATTTTGATTAAAATATATTTTCAAGATATTTTCATGGAAAATGAAATGTATATCTTGAATTTTCTGAGAATGTTCCTAAATGTCCTCTTCATTCTGAATGACTTTCGTATAACTGGTAAACCATATGAGATAGGCAAAAGTTTCTACACAAAAAATGTTGACCTCGTTAAAACACACATTTTATGTCTATGCATTTTTTGTCGAGTTAACCATTACAGAGATATTCCTTGTTATTTGTTTCAATTCTCAATATTTATACTTTTTTCCAAGTGGGAATTCGTTATTCGCTTTTTATGTCCTGGACATGGAAAGAGAATGAAATGTTCCATATAGCAACCGGATCTTAAAAGATTTGATTATTGCTTAAAGCTGAAGGTGGTTTAGTGTTATTTTTATTTAATTTGTTGAGCCCCTCGTTTGGGAGCCAATTTGAAGTAACATTATTTGTATATGTTTGTTTACTTCACGTGGTGATGCCATTTTGTGACGTAATTCTTTGTTAGGTTCGTAGCTCCATCTGGTGTTAGCAATTTGCGGCAGTATTAGTTTTTGTTTGAAAGAATGCTACTTTTATTTTATTTAATTTTTTTACTGTCCTCCGGCTAGCTATTATCCTTTTGGCTCGAGCACTTCTCTTTATACAGGTTGTGTAAACGGAAAGGAATCTTTTATCCAAAGATAACACTGATGAAAGAATTTCTTTTATACTTTTATTGTCGAACATTGTCACTATCACATTTACACATTGATCTAGACACTCGCCAAACTGAAACTGTTATAATAACTTCATTACTGATCACTCTTAATTCACGTAGTTCAACTTTTTGTATAATTAACTTTACAACACTTTAGATTTTTCATAATTCTGCTACGCGTAACTTGTGAATCGATAGCCGACGGTTAATATTTCTGCTGGACTGAAGGCGACGTGTATCATACAAAATATTTTCGACGAACTGGCGGGGTCTTTACCTCTAACCTACCTTTTATACTCCTTCACCCAGATATGCCTAAAGATTATAACTGAGCTGCAATTGGCTAATAAAACGCGCCAACATTAGCGTCTATTTTATATCCAATGAAAATTATGAATACATATGCTCTAGGGAAATGTTCCAGAAGATTCTAAAAGAAAAACGCGCCAATATTACGTAACTTCCTCGTTTCCAATAATGATAAACAGCTCACCCCCTCGCTGCATTATTGCACGCTATTATTGTCAGTTTCAGTAAGGCTGTAGAAACTTACTTCTCAACAATAATTACAATCAACAAACATCTCAAATCAATGTCACATAGTAATGCATATTCATACTATAATCACTCTTTACATTTAAATAATTTGTGATACAAATTACTGCATCAAAGCCTACCATATTCTCCTTGCACCAACAAGAAAATTAGCAATAAGATTAGCAAATGTTTATCTAGATAAACATGAAGTAGGTGGAGAATACGCGTTTGTAAAACAGTTTGTAAAATACTAGAGAAATTCGTGTAAGAATACAGCAGATTTTTTATTTTGGGCTGATTTAATTTTAACGGCCATGATACAGTTATGCAAACGAAAAACCGCGTTCAGCGTTTCATATTTTAACCTGTATAAATGACGGTTTGACCGATAATTCTTTTACATTAAGCTCATTAAGGAGTGAAAGGTTTCAGAGAACGGAGCTAAATTACCCAACCACAATATCCTGCGAGAATTTAATTACACTTTCGGTTTTCATTCTCTTCAGGTAGAACGAAGAGCTTCGCCTGTACACCTTTTATTGCTATCCGTTATTGAATCACTGCACGTTCTGTTCAAATAAAACAAAGTTAGATTGAAATTTCCGCGATGGAGCTTGTGGATTGTAAAGCACTTTGACAGGCAAATTCACCACCGGGTGCCATGTTTACCAATTAGCGGTCGAGGGTTCGATTTTCTCCGGTAACTTAGGCGCCAACGGACAGCTGACTCGGCTTGTAATGCAACTGGGAAAACTGGGGTGAAAGTTGTTTTGCACGGAGGAAAGTTATAAATAGTTGCTAATAAGCGATTGAGGAAAGTGTAAATTCTAACCAGCGTTACTGGTTAACACAAGCTCACCGGTTTATTTGCTCTAACAGCGCTGGTATAGATATATTTCCATCTCGAGTTTCTAAATGTATACTCACGTTTGTGTTTCTCCAGACAAAATCTAACCTTACCCCCTAACAACGTGATCGCTGCCCGGGATGGCTCAGGCGGTAATGTCAATGGCCCACATTCGGGAGATCCCGGGTTCGACCCCCGGTGACCGACCACTCTGACCCATGAGCTTTTTCGTTAGGCGAATGCTGGAGTGGTTTCTTTGATCCTTCGAATTTTCTGTCCCTCCATTTCGTTTCATTAATCATTTCATTCATCCCTCACCCCATTTGGTCTATTTCAGGGTTGGAGGTGTCAGTGATGAAGTTTCGGTTCAGCGTGGTAGGGAAAAAGGATGCTCTCGGTGCACCTTCTCCGTCCCTGGACCTCGGCTGGTTGCTGGGGTATAAGGACCGCCCCGAGGAAGGGTGTTGAACCCCATGTGGGACGGGGTCCCCGGTCTGTTTCTACGACGCTGAAGCGTCTATATCTGAAAATTGTCGGGACCCTAACATTGTTGTGCCGTCACTCCTGGTTCTTCACCTCATCCCCCCTTGTGGGGCGCAGGTACAATATCTTCATTCCTGTAGCGGTACCGAATCCCCTTCGCTTCACAACCCAATGCAATCCAACAACGTGAGCACTTAGGTTTTTCGAGCATAAGCATAGCCACTGGATTGGCAAGGTAATTTACCTCTCCCAAAGTGTGGCCGAACTGCCGAAGGGTAACATTACAACTTAAACCATGTATGTTTATGCTACATTACGGTTATCTTATTGCCGTTTAGTAGCGGCAACTACTTCAACCTTCGCCTCCGTTTGCTGATGGAAATCTCTCTTGCGTGTAAATATCGTAGCTGTACATCAATTTAACCAAGCATGCAAACAATTCTTCACTCCTTCCTCTAGAGACCGAATTGTTTGTAATTTAGCCTTTCCTTATGTTCCAATCGTAGCGAAAATCTTTCATAGAGATGGTATCCGAACCACCGCTTCATTTCACATAGATTATAAGTATTGTTCATTGGTTAGTTATTAGGTCCCTGAACTGTTTTTCAGCCAGTCATATAGAGAACTGATACTGCCTGGATTGAGTCAAAAGTGAGTTACCGAAGGTGGAAACTTTAGTAGGGGAAAAACGCTATGGTGATGTAGGGGATGGAAAACTTTTTATGCGCGTCAGTGTACTTTTTAATAATTTTGTGATTTTCTCCTTAGTTCCGATTATTGCAGAAATGTCACGCTTAAAATCAAATCAAATCTTGGTTTACATAATGTTATTTGCCATGTTGTATGTTTTTATTGCTACTCATAACTAGAGTTGTAACACCTAGGACGTTGGACATGCAACTGTATTACCTAAGTAAGTCAGGGAGTAAAGGTCAGTCACCACCTCAATACAACACACAAAGTTGCGCGGTCACCCTCCCTCCAACCCTCGGGAATACTGACGAAAGACGCTCGCCGCGTAAAGGCAACTTACAGGTATCCTAAATGTTACAGCTCTACTCATAAAATTATTAAACTGTGGTAGTGCCTTTAAAAGGGATTACCCAAGTTGGATTGACATCCCAGCTGTTTTCCAATAATTTCACTTCACATTAAACACAGATAATCTCCGTCTAACTTAAGTAATGGTGGTGACGAAGTGGGGAAGGTAGGAAACAGAACGAAAGGAAGTGTCACCACGGTTACAGATGTTCAATATTCAGTTCTTATTGCAATTTTAGAAACTAAGTTAGCAGAAAAGTTCACAAGCCCCACGATTTACAAAAATGAAAATAACGCAAATGAATACATTTAAAATAAAGACGTCATATTAAATAAAACTACTCTGTGCATATGATAAAGTGAGTAAACATGATTCGACATTTCGAAAAATTGGGGAGAGAAGCATGGAAATTGGAAGATAAAAGTAGTGAAGCTATTTTAGAAAGAATGCGTGAATAAATAAATGACCATATAAACAATTTAAGTTTTAAGGTGGGCGCCCAAAAATAAAAAAATCTGTTGTGTTCATATGACTTTCTCTGCTCACTCGTCTACAAACTATTCTTACCATCGCTTTTTCCTCTATATATTTCTTGTTTGTCAAGATAAACTTTCATTACACATTCATTTCGTTGCAAGTCTAAGAAGATTGCTGTTGGCATTGTTATAGTCAAATTTTTAAAACGCGAATGCTATGTGGTGGACTTGCAATTCCATACCGTTCCACAAGAGAAAACCAATTGTGACTTGCCTTTTAATAAATATATTACATACGTGCAAATTCAAACCATGAGGCAGTATTTGAACACTTAAATAATTTCAGTCTAATTATATAATACGTAAATTCAATAACAGCCCGCCTTGAAGCAATATGTGTGTGTAATAATTTGTAAAATGTATGTAACAGTCATTGCTTATGCTTATATTATTGTATCCATGTGTAATAATGTTATGTGAATATATTACGTAATTTAATAATGTAGGAGCTGTGAGAAATAGGTCAAAAGTTGCTAACAAAGAGCCAATAATGAGGTAACCTTGAGTCAATAATGAGTAAGAAAGTTTAACAGTACTACCTATGATTCTTGGAGTAACAATAATGTAATTTTAGTGACAGTTTATAAAAATAGCCAATCAACAACCAGAAAAAGTTTTAGTTAAATGCAGGGATTCTATTGGAGTAGGATTAGCCAATCAGAGACTTGAAATACATGAATTTACAAAGTTTAGGGGTTGAAATCAGTTCAGTTGCCTGCAGACAGTGATAGTAACCGGATGCAAGATGCGTTCTCGAAAGATATTTAATACGTATTCGTGTGAAACAAAAATAAGTTAGTATTAAAAAGTGCAAGTATGAAATAAAATAATCTCACAGTTCTCGATATCAGTGAAGTGCTACTTAATTTGTGTCAAGGATTAATAAAAAGGAGTGAATTAAAACTTAAAATCTGTGTAAGCCTACATTCTTGTCGCATCACGCCCTGCCAAGACTTCCATGTCTCTAACAATAATACTGACGCAGCCGAGGCAAACACAATTATTTAATACTTAAACAAACAGTTTAATTACAAAGTTAATATTTTTTAAACTTGGGGCAAAGGCCACTTGAAAGTACATTTGGGGTGAAGGCTACCGGAAACTGTTTACAATACGTGCGGTTGCAACTATTAAAAGTTCTGTTCCCCAACAGTTGAAATATAATACAACTCCTACTTCAAACTGACTTTACATACGTAGCAGCAACTATCTTCTTTAAATTGGCTTCCATATGTGGGGCAGAAACCAACTACTTCAAATTGACGCCCAAAGTGTGGTGCAAATAACGTAATAAAATACTCCTTCAATACAAACTACTTCAACCAATAACAAAGAATATCTCGAAATGGTTAGCACTGCGAAAGTTGACGTAGACTTGTGTGTTTTAACGAGGTATATATTTATATGCAGTAAGATTTTGTCTTACCCCTTACGGTTTGACAGTTAAACAAAATTCGTTCAGAATGAATGAGGACTTGAAGGCTATATCAGAAAATTTAAGATTTATAGACTGTCATGGAAGTATATTGAGCATATGGTAGTTTAATCAACATTTTAGAGCCAGTTTTGAGAAAATAAAAACAAACTAATATTTTCCATGTAAAGAGTATTCTGGGGTAGAGGGATTTTCTTAAATCTTCGTGTTGCATTCTCGGAAGACGAATTTAAATGCAAAGTTTGGTGTTTAACTGACTTTCCGTTTTGGGGTTGAGCTTTTCACAGGCACAAGCACACGGAACTTTAATGTTTTTATTCAGCGGATCTCTAAACACGTATTTCTAATGAAATGTCCATATAGAATTTTAGAGTGAAATACAGTGCTTCTTCTAGAAAAAGTAAAACGAAAATGTTCGCTTTAAAATTTGTAAGAAAGAGCAAGGTGCTACGACACAAAGTTACATGCTCTGTTCATTCTCATCTGAAGTAAAATGTTTGAAATGCAATCAAACGTGTAAAGTAATAGCTTATAGCGAAAAGTTGAAATCCTGTTTTTCTAGAAAGAATACGGAGTAGAGATAAGATAGACGGTCCCAATGCCAATGATTAAGGTGATCTTGGTTTAGATGCCTGTATGTACTGTGCATTGTCTAAAAAGAATTCAGTTTATTATGCTTTAAAATATTCAAGGAGTTTCCATAACAAGGAATCAAATTATTAGCACAAATACAATTTTTGTGTGAAGTACCACCAGCAAATTCTGTTAAAGGTTCAGAGATTTGAAGACTTAAACGTTCGTTGCGCTACAAAAACAAACCTTTCTTATCTAATACTTAAAATGTAATGATGAATCACGGACGCTTTGGTTTGTGTGCTTGCTCATCCATATAACTTATTTTTAAAAGATGTAATGGGGAAAATAGTTAGAGGCGGAGGAATATATTAGAAGAGAAGATAAGATCAGATGTTACTGGTAAATAATATAGATAAATTGAAATGTCCGTATGTAAAGTACTTTTCATTTACACTGCGGCCACCGCACAGTTGTTCGCGCGCCGGCCTCCGTAGCTCGGACTCCGCCGAAGTAGTTAAAATATCGCCGCAATCGCCCCACGTTATCATAGTTACAGTTATCATGTCAATAAGCACGTATCTTATTATAAGAAGTATTGGAAATATTATCCTTCTCTATCCACACATTTCTGGCATCTTCTCAGGAAATTTTCATTCAAACTCGAGAGTTTAATATCCGAAATTGAGTGAATTTATCGCCTGATGTTTTCTCTTAGTTCTTCCAAAGTATAGGGGTTTGTTGTGCACATTTTATTTTTCATGTGATCGTCAGAGTCGGGTAAATTTCTCTAAATGTCAATCGGAGAGTAATAGACTCGCGCTTAAAATTATCTGTCGAAGCACGGTTCCACTTATATGGACCCAATTGTTCAAACTTTCCAATTGTCACAAAATACCAGATATTGGAGTACACAAAAACCCGATTTTGCACAGAGATTCCCTTGCATAACGCGAAAATTGATGTATGGTGTGCCGTAAATACAAACAAAATAACAAGACCTATATTTTTGGAATAAACAAATGCAGAGAGATACCAGAATATTTACTCAAACATTTTTTGATCAACTGACTGACGTTGAAGATTAGTCTGGATTTTTCAAACAAGACTTTGCTAGCGCGCATACATCTGATGAGTCATTAAATATAAGGACATGTTTGAAGATATGGTAATTTCTAAGGAATTGTGGCTTACTATCCTCTGGCTTTACTGTATGTGGTAGAACTAAAAGAAAACTTCAATATCCGAATTTGAGTGAATTTCTTGCGTGACTCTCCAGTTTGAAAATAAGCTTTCTTGAGAAGATACCAGAAATATGCAGGGAGAGAAGAACACATTTCCATCTCTTATGATAAGGTATGTGCTTATCATTGTAATTGTAACCGTAAACTTGAGCACGCGAGGCGATTGTGGGGATGCTATAATTGTTTTGTGGAAGTTGGAGCTGCGGCGGCCGGCGCGCTAACGCTCACTGGCCACAGTATGAATGAGAAGTTCTGTATGTTAGTATGTTGGGGTATTCAAATGTGCAACTAAACTAAGATGTTCTAGAAACTTGAAACTCTTTAGTTTCAGTAAAGATGCCATAAAAATCTTAAATTAAATTTCTTCATTTACAGAGGTGATTTTAGGGGGTTAAAATTTCACAATACATTGAAAACGATCACATACAATTTTGAGCTAAACTATAACCATAGTAATGATTTGATTGAGCCAAGCTTTAACATGTGACTACTTTGGACACCAATTTAAAACGCATTTCTTTTAAAATGTTATTGCCCATAGCCATTATTTTAAAACCTTCATACATATCTACACTTTTAAACCATCGAGCGAGGTGGTGCTGCGGTAATGTGTGTGACTCGCTTTCGGGAGGTCTCGGATTCGATTCCCCAGCAACCACTGTTACTCATGATTTTTTTTCTGGTTTCCACGGGTCGGCAGGCGAATACTAGGGTAATACCACGACTTTCTTAATCCCGCATTTTCTGTATCCATAATCTCCTTCATTGTCATTTGTTTCAGGATCAGCCGTAGGTGTTCGGAGGGTTGCGGCTGGGTGGTACATGTGCGCTTTGTAGAGGTATTTTAGCTGGCGACGATCGAGATTGCCCAATGGGCCCCGCTTCCGAAGTGGACCCCACCAGGGGGCCCACCAGGGGTTAGGGGTTCGTGAGTGGGATCGAGCAGCTTGGGATGCATTTTATCTAGAAACATTAGGGACGCTGTCCATGCTTGATTGTCATCCGGATATGGTCACCCTTCGTCTCTCTCCCCTCATCCCTCCCTCTCAGGGGTAACCTTAGAAACAAAAAGGGCTATTGCGGTCTATTTTCGGTGCTCTCCCCTGGTTTCTGGGGCCCCGTACCGTTATCTTTTACACTAACTCTTACTTCATAGCAAGTGCTGTATGTACCAAAGTCACTGAAACCCCAACTTGTTGCGCTAACTTCGGTAATGATTTTCGTGGAGCGTTCAAGATTTTCGCCAATTTCGTCAAATACTTTTTCTGTTAACTCTGGTCCCATGACGTAGATTTACGGCACGTAAAAGAACCTCAAGCCTGATAAAGAGGCCTTTGAGCAAAATTACCGGTCTTTCATGCCCAATATGGAATGGGACGCTAAGAACCATAGTAATTAAAGAGCGTCCATAAATAAAACTTAATTTTGTAAGTCTTCACATGTGTTTCTTGTTTTGCACTGAATCAATAGTGTCAAATTTATTCACAAAATCTGAATTGAAATTATGGAAGTAGGAAACTGTGCAGGAAACTTCAGGATGAATTCTTCACGAACGCGACGAACCGATTTCTATTGAAAATAACATTTATATAAACATACGTTGTTCTAAAGATAGCCGCCTTCCCATCTTCGCAAATGAAAGTGGACTATGACGCTAATGGCTACGTCATAACTGAAGGACAAAAAGCCAGTCGCTAGTGCGGGGTGTGGGTAAGCCAGCCGGCATTGGCTCTGACATTCAACACCATGCTAGCGGTCAGGTTTTATACTGAAGAGTCAGTGTTTAGATATTGCTTTTATTTGTGTACCATTAATATTAAGATGTATGCCAGAATGCAAGACAAAATATAGAAATAGGATATATAAAATATATAACCGCTAATGATCCCTGCGGATTCACACGCTCTCTGGAGCACCTTCCTCTCGCTAGTAGCTCCTTAGTTCTTGCCCTTGCTCTACGAGCCACTGCCATGTGCTCGGCGGATTAAGACGAATGGTTCATAAACGCAGACGAAGAAGAAGCAGCAGAAATGACGGACGAATGGACGAGACTGGCTTGTAGTGAAGAGCCTGATTTGAGTAGAGAAAGGTAATTAGTGTCTGTATCAAAACTGCACTACCTTACTCCAAGTTTTATGCAGACAAACACATGCTACAATGAGCAGTATTCCAGAAGGGTTAACATGAAATGGGGGCGAACTGGTGGAGGGTTTTCATGACTGAATGGGCAGGTCTTTGAGAACATTAACGTTATAAAGGGTGGTATTAAAACCTTTGAAGCAGTAATTTCTCATAGCCGTGGTTCACGCCCCACTACGGGCTGTAATTAATGACTCGCTAGTTATGTAACGTACCTGGCGTTATGTCTCCAACAAAGCAATCAGTTTCAGAATCCCTTTCGGATTGCAGTTTTAGCTCCTGTATCAAAGGAACCAGATAGTACAAAGCGTAATGGTCGGGTGTGAGTGGGACCAGGGCGTTTCGGAAACAAAAAATGCTCTCATCAGCACGAAATGGCTACTGTAGTTCATCCCTGCTCTGGAGAATTACCTACTCTTTGTATTTACAATTATCGTCTTTTACTGTCTGGCACACGGAGCTATTGTTTGTACGTGTTGGTCAACATCAAATTATGAAACGAACGCGAAATAATGTATCTTGATCTTCATTACCAGCAACTGTCATGTTTCAAACTCGGCTAAAAAAGAAATAACTTCCAGTTCGCTGCAATTGTCATCCCTTTTGTATCTCTCGAGCTAGTGACGCACGTGATCTTACACAAAGCCATATTACTCCAGCATCTCTTATAGTTGAACTTCACTTATACGTTTTTTTACATATATGCGCTAAATTTTTTTATGCACAGAACTTAATCGATTAATATTTAGCTCAGTTATACGCTTTTCGTTATTAGGTCACATTTTGAGGCAGTATTTTTAAGACTTAAATAATTTCAGTCCCGCCTTGAAGCAATATGTGTATGTAATAATTTATAAAATTATGTAACAGCCATTGCATATGCTTATATTATTGTAAACATGTTCAATAATGTTATGTGAATGCATTACGTAATTTAATAATGTAGGAGCTGTGAGAATAATAAGTTAAAAGTTGCTAACAATGAGGTAACCTTGAGGCAATAATGAATTTGAAAGTTTAATAATACTACTAGTCATTATTGGAGCAAAAATGTAATTTTTGTGACAGTTTATAAAATAGCCCATCAACAACCAGAAAAAACTTTAGTTAAATGAAGGTATTCTATTCGACTAAGAATAGCCAATCAGAGACTTGAAATACAGAAATTTACAAGTGCTAAGAGAAACGTGTCTCTAACAATAATACTGACGCAGCCGAGGCAAACAAGTATGTAATATTTAAAGAAACCAATTAAACAACGTAAAGACAAATCATTCTTAATTTCACTGCTCCCCATGTACAAACTACACTACTCAAATATGAATACCACTCCCGTAACTGGAAATAAAGTTTGAGGCAGTATTTTTTATCGCTTAACTGATATAATTTTGATTGTGCAATATAAAAATAATAACCTGCCTGGAAACATCAATAATTACTATAAAAATGTATATTACAGCCATTTTATTATGTGTTTATTGTATGTATGTACAAATTATTAGATGGCTGTATTTCTTCGTTTATTAACGCAGGAGCTGTGAGGGTAAAAGCAAGCTGCCTTTAGTAGCAAACAAGGTAATGAAATGGAAACCTAAGGGTGGTTAACAATAAGGTGTAACCTTGTGAGAGAGCAATGACTTAGAAAGCTAAGTAAGTTACCATCACACGATGGAAAAGTCCTGGTGTAACGCTCAAAAAGTTTGTAAATAGTCACGTAGGCACAGAAAGCCAGTCAAAAACATACTCAGAGCCTTCTGCTAGAGTATCCTTAGCCAACCAGAAACAGAAAGATTAAATTTGAAAGTTTAAGCTGTGGACGCTAACAGGCAGCATGCCCAACAAGTTCAGTTCAGTGGTTGTAGCTCAGTGTGTGCAGATGTGAGAATTTAGTGCAGTGCGAAAAAAGCTAAATTTTGATCTTTAAAAATGTAGTTACGTACATCTCACACCCCCATACTTAGTCAATAAATTTTATTATATATATAATATATATATATAAATTCAACTGCCGTAAAGAAGTAATAAAGTAGTTAGAATTTAGACTATAAATTGGTGTTATATGTGTAAAATTATTCTGCAGCCGTACCACCCCTATTTAGGGATACTTGCTCTACCAGATATCACTGAAGCAGCCGAGGCATAAATAAATAAATTAAAAAGAAAAAAATCATAAGTAATTAAACTTTAAAAGATTTACTACACAAACTTTATTATTATCATCACACATCATCTGATGTAAACTTAGCACCCATCCTGGATAGGATACCGATGCAAATTTTATATAAAAATAATTACAAAATCAAGGACAGAGCGTATCCATAATAATCCAGGAAGAAAAAGGAAGGATTTAAGCACATGTTGCCCAAAAGAAATCATGTAACCCGCCCCCATTCCTTTTGGCGACGACGATACTTATATTGAAGAAACTGCCGCTATTTTGTGATGAAAGCTGGTAAAAGGCAGTGTAAAGAATCGGTAAAAGGTTGCTAAATCACTGTCGTCAATATTTGAAAACGCTGTGAAAGTAATGTAGTGGTTTCGCTTCACAGATCCTACGATTACGCCCTATCTTCACTCTTCTGCTTACAAAAAAGTCTCTCTCTGCTATAGTTTGCGGCTTAGGGCCCTCAGACCTAGGCCACGCTTTGCGGCTTATAGCGCTCAACTGTAGAATATGTTGGCAGCAGAAGAAATATTCCCATAATGCCTCGGGTGAGATGCGGGTGTGTAACTTTGGTTTTAATGAACATAGGTGTAAATAATTGTGATAAATGCTTTTAAATATGTTATTTACAGTATTAATTTGTGTTATTAAATATATGTAAGTATTTGTGATATACAAAATAGCAAATAGGGACAAACATTTTTGCACCCGAGTTAATAGAATCGGTCGAAAATTGTAGGGTACCTTTAAACGTTTCAAGATAATTATGTGCCCTTTAGGTACACATCTGTACCACTTAAACTACGCTGGTCAAAACGTTAGATAACGCTTTAGGTCCCAGTGAAAAATTATTATAGTCTACTCTCGACTTAAAAAAGAACTACTCTAACGTTGTTTTTAACTCTTCATATATAAACTCTTCATTGTTTTTACCCCGATGTTTTGACGGCATTGCTCACGTAAAATTCAACAACTGGTTAGGTATGCAACCCATATTATGCGCACGCTCCGCATGTTGCCTAGATCATAGGGATATAATAGCGATGCAAGATTTCATCTTTCTTAGCGGTTAGTGCAGCCCTCGAATACATACCATATGGCATTTGTCTTGCCAGGCGGGATGGTAGCGGATGATATGTTAGCAGCCATAAATGGTGGAACCATCGGGTATGATGCCGACTTGACAAGAAAATATACTTGTCGCATTCATACGGTTTCTTCTACCCACTCATCTAAAACTGTTCTTACAAAATCTTATTGTTCTATCTACTTCTTGTTAATCGTGTAACTTTCGTTATAGTAATAAGAGCAAAGAATTTCAAAGCTATCATTTAGCGGTCCGCTTTTTAAAACTGTTAACCATCGCTTTAAAATTCCATGCTCTTTGCATGACGAAAACAAATAAATAGCGACTTGCCACTTCAAGAGAGTAAGGATGTTTAAAATTCACACCAATAATGAAGAATATCTCTGAAATGGTTAACGCCACATACATTTTGACGCAAATTGATATCTACATTTTCTGTGTATTTGAGGCAGTATTTTTAACACTTAAATGATTTCAGTCAAATTATATAATATGTAAATTCAATAACAGCCCGCCTTGAAGCAATGTGTGTATGTAATAATTTTTAAAATGTATGTAACAGTCATTGCAAATGCTTATATTATTGTAAACATGTTAAGTAATGTTATGTGAATGTATTACGTAATTTAATAATGTAGGAGCTGTGAGAATAATAATTAAACGTTGCTAACAATGAGGTAACCTTGAGGCAATGAGTTTGAGAGTTTACCAATACTACTAGTCATTATTGGAGCAACAATAATGTAAATTTTGAGACAGCCAATCAACAACCAGAAAAAGCTTTAGTAAAATGAAGGTATTCCATTGGAGTAGGATTAGCCAATAAGAAACTGAAAAGGAGAAACATTTACAAATTTAGAAGTCAATTGCCTGCAGACAGCGTTACTAACCAGACGCAAAAAGTGTCCTCGAAAGAATTATAATACGTATTCGTGTGAGACGAAAAATAGTTTACGTGTTAAAAAGTGCAAGTATTTAATAAAAACATCCCGCAGCTCTCTCTATATCAGTGAAGTGTTATTTAAATCGTATCAAGCATTAATAAAAGGAGTGAAGTAAAATTATAATCTGTGTAAGCCTACATTCTTAGTCGCATCACAACTCTGCTAAGAGAAACTTGTCTCTAACAAGATTACTGACGTAGTCGAGGCAAACATAAATATATAATATTTAAAGAAACAGTCAAATTACAAAGTTAATATTTTTTTAAACTTATGGCAAAGGCTACCGGAAACTGTTTACCATACGTGCGGTTGCAACTACTACAAGTTCGTCTCCCCAACAGTTGAAATATAATACAACTCCTTCAATACAAACAACTCGAATCGGCTTTCCATACATGGTGCAAACTCCTACAACAACCTAACTTCTTCAAATTGGTGCCCAAAAAAGAGGGGCTAATAAAATACTTCATAGTAAGCTTTTTTCTATAATTTACGGTATAGCAGTTATACAAAATCCAGTCCGAGTAAAAAAGAATTTCTCGTGCTATGCCCAGAAAATACTCATTTTATCACGTAAATATCTCAAACATACTTTAATCAAAATCGTAACGTCCTTTTTTCAGCAAATCAAACATAATGAAAAATTTTCCATATAAGGATAGTTTGGGATGGGGAGATACTCTTAAAAGTCTTCTTTTAGAATTTTTGGAATATGCCGATTTTAAATGTCAAGTTTTATGTTTAAGCGACTTTTCGTTTTTGAGCTCTTACTGTAAACACATGGACCTTTTTTCTAAAAGTGATTTTTCATTTAGGGGACCTCAAAATGTGTGTTTTCGGTGAAATTTCCATATCGAAATTTTGGTGGTATACAGTACTTCGTCTACTCACTAAAGATAAACAGTTGACAAAAAGTATAAAGTATTTGAAACTTTAAACCAATATAAAAGAATTTCTCAGAAATGGTCAATGCCGCAAACATTTTATTTGGCATAAATTGAGTGCATTAACGGGATATACATTTTTGTGCAGTAAGATGATTTTATCTTCTATTACGATTTACAAATTATACAAAAGTGATTCATAATGAAGAGGATTCAGTTTATAAAATAAATGAGTCGAATTATATTAAAAGCCTTCACTTACATCATGGTGGTAAACGATGGACGATCGTTTCGAGACTTCAAGGTTTCATCATCGGCACAGAAGACGACTGAATCTTGCTTCACAACACAAAATGTATCTGACTTTGATAGGATTCCGTTTAATCCCTATTTTTGAGAAAATAAAAAATAAGCAACAGTTTTCAATAAAAGGGGTAGTTTGGGGTGGAAAGTTATTTTTGAAAATCATTTGTTGTATCCTTAGTACACGCTGAACTTGAGCAGAAATTTTGGTATATATCTGACATTTCGTTTTTGAGTTGTGCTGTTCAAAGAGACAGATAGGCATGGGCACGTTTTCTAAAACTGCCATTTTTGGATCCAGGAAGTTTGGAAAAGTGTGTTTGGGTGAAATACCGGTATAGAATTTTCGGGTGGAATGCAACATATTTTCGTCTTTTATATATTGTAAGAGAAATAGGCACTGTAGAGCGAATTAAAGATAACGTGTGGGTTTTTGTAGTACTGATGAACTATAAAAGAATGACACGTGAACTGTAGGCAGACAGACACTCGCAAAGATAAAGCGGCTCCACCAGGACCATAACACACAATATAAGAACTGGCGGGATATTACGCCATGTTTACCGTTGGTGATAAAATACTGCAGCAATTATTGCATTCCCCGCAGCAAACGCCGGAATTGACACGGTTGTTAAGAGAAGTGGCAATCCCCTCTTTTTTCATTTCCCGAGAGGTCTTATTTTGATTCTTGCTTATACCAGTCGTGCACTTCTAATCAGTCCTCGAGGTTAACAAGCAGTGACTGATTATGTCCAACTGTCACATACAATTCTTGATCTCACACTCCACCTTCTGGTATATAGCCATAAGTTACATGGCTTTTGAGAGAGAAAAACTTAATTTACTCCATTTGAGTATTTCAATTCTGACCTTAAATGGGAGAGGGTAACAATAATCAACAGCCAGCCTTAAATGGGATCCTTTGATTTAATTTTTCTTTAATCTTTCTCTACTATTTATATATAGTAAGCGGATAAAGTATTGCATTCTATCTAAACATTGCTACCGATATTTCACCGGGAATGCACGTTTTGAAACTCCCCGAGTCCCCCACTAAAAACAAATTTTAGAAAAAGTCTGTCTGTCTGTGTGTGTGTGTGTGTGTGTGTGTGTGTGTGTGTGAATAAACAACATAACTCAAACGAAAATTCAGTTAAACACCAAACTTGTATAAGATCTTCCAAGGATGCGACGCGAATATTTTTAAAATCTCCCACCAAAAATCACCCTTTACATGGAAAACATTCGGTTAAGTTTAGTTTTCTAAAAATGGCTCTTAACGATTATCAATAAAATTTTGATAGGCTTTTGTATAAATAGTAAGCCGTAAGAGATGGACAAAATCTTACAACACAGAAAATGCAGACCTCGTTAAAGTAGACACTTTGTGTCCAAGAACATTTTTCATGGCTTTAACCATTTCCAAGATATTTTTGTTATTGGCTAGAATTTTCAAATACTTGAGTTCTTCTAAGTGGTAAGTCGTTATTAGTTTTTTCCTCAGGAGGTTGCGAAGAGCATGGATTTTCAAAGCAATCACACAAGGACTCATATATTAAAAATCTGACTATCGCGTTTGCTTACTGTATTCTTCTTATACCTACAACGAAATATATAAATGTTTAATGATGGTTTATCTCAATTAACAAGAAGTAAACATTAGAATACGCTTTTATATATAACTATTTTCAGAAGTGTCAGTAGAGAAAATGCTATAATACAACACATCAGATTTTTATTTGGAAATGCTGAACATCAACAGCACAGCTTCATTCAACGTGCAAATACCAAATGAGTTAATTCCAAAACATTAAGTTTACTTACCAAAATTGTTCTGAAAGGTAATAATGATAATAATTGAAAGTAGGTTATAAATACTTTTGCATGCTTCCGTGAAAATAAATCGTGCAGCAAGATCTCTCAGGAGTAGTCTTTAAGGCCTCATTCGGTAGAACCCAGCTTGAAATCTTCAAGTGACCGTCCATCTGACTAAGGCTTATTTTAGGTAGTTTTCCTTTGTCACTAGGAGAACGTTGGGTGAATGATTCTTACCATAAATTGTTCTGTCTCTATTTTTACTTCATCTTTTTCCTCTTCATCTTATAGAGTTGCAGGGTCAGGCACAATGGGCATATAAGTAGATTCGCATTAAATAGAGAACTTCTACTCTGGATCGGCACCTACCTATGCCTATCCTTGTGATTAGGGGATTATGTACTGGAGAGATGCTCATCCAAGATACACAGGCTGTTTACATTGGGGACTTCGCTGTATTGTGCTTGCCGCCGTCAGATCTGTCCGTCCTTGGTGCTCCCTCACGTCATCCCATCTTTCCGGAAGTTTTCCTTTCTTTAGTCCAATTGCAGGTGCAATAGGACTGGACTTTGCGGCACTGTTGAAGTCTTCCACCATCAATTGTGCAATACCGGTATACTCTATATGCAAAAGGGCTCGAAAAGTTTTTATTTGTTATATACTCTTTATTATCGCTTCAACTTTAAAGTCATATCGCGACTACTTTAGAATACACATGATTACAATGAACATAGAATATTTTAAACAGTAATAGTACATACAACATTAAATTCTTTAGATGGTGTGTTACTCATTATATAATTTTGTCGCTTTCATATAGTTTAAAGTTCTTTGTTGTGCTGAATTTAGGGCGTCTGGTAGGCTGTTGGGGATGTCACATCTTTCTCTGTGTTGTACATAGCGACAGCAGGCTGCAACGAGATGATGAACTGTGAGGTTGGATCTCCAGAGGTCGCATACAGGAGGAAGGTCACGGTTGAGGAGATGTTTGTGCGTTATAAAAGTATGTCCAAAACGTAGCAGAGTTAATACAACTTGGTCTTTGAGGTTGAAATGACAGTGCTAAAGTTTGGTCTCGGGAATGCAGACGCCGTGTAACTTGCTTCTAGATGTGGCTTTCCAGGTTTGTGTCCATTGATTAATGCAAGTCTTTTTGGTGAAGTTGATGAAGAGTGTGGGAACTTGATGTCCTGAGGGGGGATGTTTGGTGGCTTCTTTGGCTGCCTGATCAGCTGATTCATTTTCCAGAATTCCGACATGAGATGGAGTCCAAGCGAATTATACTGGATTTACCTGAGACTAGTATTTGGTTGTACAGTTTCTGAAGCTCTTTAACGATGTTTGGGGGGGGGTTGAGTTATGTTGAAGGGATGTTAAAGCATTCAACGAGTCGGAGAATATTATGTAATTATGAGGGTCATCTTTTGTAAGTATATGTTCCAATGAGAGTTGAATAGCGAACAATTATGAATAGCGACAATTCACAAGAATAGACAGAAAGATAGTGGGGAGACTATATTGTATGGTGTAATCAGGTAATACTGCTGCACATCCATTACGATCATCAAGTCTGGATCCATCAGTGAAGATGTGAGTGTGTGTTGAATAAAGTGTACACAATTCGTTCAACAGACGTTTGTAAGAGACACTATCTATTGAAGATTTTCCTTTCTAGCCAACGATGTATCATTAAAGGGGCATGTGAGTCTCCATGGTATATAATCTGAATCTATGAAACAAGGGAAAATATTAGGCAGAGTAATGTTAAATTCCTTAAGGTACGCCGGGAGACGAGTTAAAAAATCTGAGGGTTGTGCTGATTCTATGGCAAGAGTTTATCAATAACTCTTTAAACCAGTCAGAGACCTCGATGAGTACATTAAACAAGTTTATGAATACCTTTTTCCTATGTTACAGAGATTTGTAGAAAAACCTTTGAAATTTGGAGATTCCTGGCAACAGCATGGTTTCCTTAGAAGTGGTTGAGAAAACTGGCCCACTGCAGAGTAGAATGTGCATTCTATCTCCTACAGCGCTGATAATTGGTTACCGCATTATGGGAACGATATTAACTTTACTAGCGCTGTTTAATCCCAAAGACAATTCTTTCGTGTATTCTCAGCGGAATGGTTAAAATGTTTAATGAAAACGACTCGATCCGAAATACGTCAGTTTTGGTTTTAATGAAACAATACAAGAAAGGAAGTATATTAACTTAAACGTTTTTTTTATTATGCTGTACCTAATGTAAACAAGAAAACAAATACAGCACATTATAATTTTCAGATACAAGCAGATACAACAAATAAAGAAAAATCGGCGTTTTTAGTGAGCGGTATAAGGAATTGAAAGATGCAATCAGGCTGAAAGACTCAATGCCGTAGAACATTAAATTCGGACGGAAACCTGAGCAACCGTGGTTCAAATCCCGGTTATGGCATTGTATTTTTCAGTTTGATTCTACCTTACAATCCTTGTCCTACACACAACCTTGTATGAAAGAACAATTATCATAGATTGACCTAATAGAGGTTACCTATAAAGCCCGGGACTTAAAGTACTTAAAACATGTCAAGTATAATTTGACACTTCCTTGTGGTTTGCCGGAAAAAAATGCGAGTCAGTTGGGATTTAATGTCGTACCAACGTGTTGCTATGGTGACTCAGTTGGTTAGAGCAACCGGATTTAAACTGGAAGATCCGTGGCTCAAATCCTAACTATGGCATTGAATTTTTCACTCTGATACTACCTTTCAACTCTTGTCTTTACACATGGCCTTGTGGGAAAGAACAATTAAGTATAAGAAATTGGTATCTTATTTTTAATAAAATATGCAAAAGAGAAACTACGTACAGTGCTGGTAAATACATTTATAGTGCAATGATAGCGAGCGAGATACTACAGCTTCATGAGGTTGTGTATATAGTGTGTGTTTAGTTGTCCAACCGCTGTTACGACATTATTATCTTCGCGAAAATTATGATTTTTACAAAATTTAAGTGCTTAAGTGTGACGAAATGCGGTGAATAAAGTAAAAATATAGATTTGTTGCTAGTGATTATGTCTTAACCATCCCCTATAGGAATTTTACGATGAAAATTGTATAACCACTTGATATTACATATATTTTTCTATTCTTTTTGTACATAGAATCATCGTTAAGAAGTTAAAATCTATACTCTTTTCACTCCGTATATACGCGTTCATTATATTTGTCATTTTAAGTTGTTTAATAATTCGAACTATCTTGGAAGCAGCCATATGTCATGGTGAACGTTCATAGAAAGAAGACTTTGAAAGCCATGTTCGTGGGCATGAGTTTGAGCACACTCTTTAGGACTTTTTATTGTTTCCTTTACTCCTACATGTACAAAGGCCGTATTCGCACGATTTGAGCTTTGAGGATAAGCCACAGCTCTCATAGCTCGGGATAAAGGATCTGGAATGTAGGACAAACACAAAGGGCGTCCATGATCGCCTTTTCTTTTCTTTTCTTTTCTTGGACACTTGTTTTTATAACATCTTTACACGCGGAAGGCGTCCAACGCATCTTTTCACAGATTTCCAAAGACGAGCGCATTGGGAATCTGAGAGCAACTTATTTTCTAGTGCGCACAACTTCCAAAGCGGTGTAGTGATTCAAGGGCTCCCAAGGCTGTTTAAGTTGGTAATTAAATGTGAAGCCCTGCTCTCGCTTGTAAAGTTTTGCTTCATTCGGAATGAGTTTTGTATATTTCCGTATAACTGGTCTGCCATAAGACATACAGATAGACAATCTTACTATAAAAATGTAGATTTCCTTAAAAACAGAATCAATTTCAAATATTTTTAGTATCGTCAGTAATTTTAGAGATATTCGTTGTTATTTGTTTATTTTTTATGGTTTGCCACTTTTTGAAGTGCTGGTACAATTCAGTTGTTTCTCTCAATGTCGTGGACACAATATGGAATTTCAAAGTGAGCATATAGCGACTCGCTTTTTAAGTATTTAACCATCGCTTCACTCTCCTGTATCTATAACCGCTCCGCTTTTCGAATATAACGTTATGTAAATGCATGATATCTTTAACTACCCTTTATTGAAAAGGATGTGGAGTAATGCATCAACAGGGCACCACACTTCATTAGACAGGGGCCTAGACTGGGAACATGGCGGATGATAGAAGTTAATAATGAAAATATTGTGAGAATATGCCCCAATTACGAGAAGGAAGTCATCTTGGCAAGCTGTAGGGATGCCGAGGAATGGAGGGAAAATATTTACCGTGATCCTTTACCACAAGGGTGGCAAAAACGCCTTCCGCGAGTCACCAAATATGCAACACGCACTGCATCACTCATCAGCATGTGAAAATCAAACGGACGGTTGCAGAGAGGGAACGTGGGCCTGCGAGTCAAAATAACTCGCGAGTCACTTTTTCACCAACTCTGCTTTACCACATCAAATGAAGAGTTAAGGACATGCTGGAGACTACTGGTAGGTAGGGAAGGTCGTCCTCCGTCGTCTAGGGGTACCATTCTATCTTCTAATTCCCGAGTTCACGGGTTCAAACCCGGCGGAGGGCGATGGACTTTTTCGGGCGTAAAAATCCTTAGCATGGTTTTCTTCGTAACGGAAGCAAACCCGGTGGTTCCGTATCTTAGATTTACGGCACGTAAAAGAACCTTAAGCCTGATAAAGAGTCCTCTGAGCAAAATTTAAGGTCTTTCACGCCCAAAATACAGGGTCATCAGATTAAGCGGCCACGCTATTAACGGCACCTGAATCGCGGTCGCGCGCCGGTTTCCTCCCAACAAATTTTCCCCGCGCGGACCGTCTTATGCGTCGAAACAAATAGGATGAACGGACAAGGTCAAGTAAAACCAATGTTATTTCACAAATTAAAATACTGAATGTCCCTTACATTCTTACCTTTTCAAAGTTGATGTAAGAAATCTCTTCCTTGTGCTCGAAGACAGGCATTGCAGCGTCTCAACAGGTTATCATAAACATGTTGCAATTCTTCTTGGGATATATTGGTTATTTCTTCCCTATGTTATTTTGCAGTTCTTATAATGTTCAGGGATTAGATTTATACAATTTGTATTTCAAATTACCCCACAAGTAAAAATTGCAACGCATGAGGTTCGGGGGTCAAGCAGGTCAAATCCCTACACTGATACTCTGTCACCAAAGACGTCAGAAATTGCATCAAAAGAAGTGCAAGCTGTATGGGCTGTAGCCCCGTCTTGTTGAAATACACCGTGCATTCTTTCTTCATCTGTCAATTGAGGGAGCAACTGTTCCAAAATTAAGGTTTGGCAGCGTGCAGCATTAATTGTTTCGTAAACAAAATTGGGCCAATTGTTCTAGTCGCACTCACAGCACACACACACACCAACCTTAGGATCATTTAGTGGACTTTGGTCTACGAGTTTTGGATTTTGAGTTGCTCAGTAGTGATTATTTTGAGACTTAACTCGTCCATTCAAGTGAAACCACGCCTCGTCACTAACACACATTGTGGATTTATGTTGCGCTATGCACGGGCTCCAGAAACCAGGTGTAAAAGTGAATTCTTCTCTGCGGGCCCATCTCCTTCAAGGCTTGTACTCCTGTATTTTGCAATTTGAGTAGTTTTGTCGCATTTTGTGTTGACCCATAGCTGACTCCATCTTGCTGTGTTAACTTCGAGAGACTTTCGTGGTGAATGTTCTAACCGTGCACCGATATCATCAATCTTTCCCTTTGTTAAAAGTGACGTTTTAGATTTTTCTTCCGGGCTAACACTGATCCGGTACCTTCAAATTTCTTGACTATTTCATGAACTGTACTTATGTTAGGCGGATCAACATCAGGAAAGCGTTTCCGAAGTGCTGTTCTACACAAAGACTGAAATTTGATTCATAAAGTTGCAACAAATGAAAACTTTGTTCTGTAGTTAATTGGACTATGACCAGACTAACACACAGCTGAAAACCACTAAAGAATGTTATCTAGTGACTTCGTTTGTCATACGTGACGCGAGTCAAAAAGTCACGCCATATATTGTTGCATGCTGGGTAGATGACCTAAAAGTTCACATGAAAATTAAATTAATTTCGAGTACCCTGCACGTGCAATGAGGGGACGTAATGCTTGCTTACTTCGTTGCGGAGGACCTAAACGTGGTGTGAAGGTTAAGAGGAAGGCGTGGATTTTTACTGCACAAAATCCATAACACAAATTTAGTCGCACATTCCTAGATTTATTTCTCAACAGTTTGGGGTTCCTACACTATTAAAAATGGAAGGTGAGAGGAGATGTCCACCGATCCAAGGGCCGGCTTACACACGCGGTCCGTTTCTTACGGAATGCAAACTGAGACAGACGCTATCCCCCACTACTCGTGGCTAGCAAAGCTACCAGCCAAGAGTAACGCAAATAACAATGTGTCTGCTAATGGCAATGTAGAACAATAATGTAACCCCCAAATTATTAATACGCTCCAATATGACGCAATAGCAGGAACTGGAATCTCATCAGGCAGGTGGCGCGCGCCCGAGACAGGAGTCGATAAGAGCATGGCAGCTTAATCTGATGGCGCCGTTGATTGGGACGCTAAGAACCATAGTAGTTGAAGAACGTCCACAAAACCCATTTTGATTCAGGCAGGGAAGACATCGAACGGATAGGTAAACTTCTGTTTAAGGCGAGACAGCTGATAGTAGGAAAGCGGAGATATAAGAAGAGCTAGACATTATTGGTAGTGTGCTGTGCTTATTTATTATCTTACTGATCTTTATTTACTATAGTAGGGCATAAAATGTACGGCTTATTGTTGTTCTGTGGGCTGTTTATGTTTCAGATGCTATTTGAATGAATTTTCCTTTTTTTTTTCGTGCAATGGCGTTTTCTTGTAGGGACATTTTTTCTCGTTTCCTCCTATTTTTGCGTTTTTTATTTATTATTACGATTATTATTAATCTTGATTACTCGTTGTGTATTATAACAGTATGTACGGTATGCAGACCAATTCGACTAATAGGAATGTATGTATACCGTTATTTAAATAAATACATTCATTCAGCTGACCGTGATGCACGGGAAACCAAAGCGCATCATAATTCGTAGTACCTTACGATTATCTGTGAACTTTCACGGAGTATGTTAAATACACTTCGAAGTTTTGATCAATATGAAATAGTAATAAATATAAATAAATAATACTAAAAAGCTGGTAGCCTTTGTGTAATTCTGTGTGGTGTAGTCCACCTCTTCCCTGCATTTATACGATGATAATGACTAATGTAGGAGAATCCAACTGTTGAATTAACATTGTTAAACCAACTGCAGATTATATCGGTGTTTCCGAGTGGAGCGTTGCATGCGTGCATGGAGAACTGAAGGAAACGGGAGCACTGCGAACACCAAGGAAGAAAATAAACAGATATAAGCTAGAATTAGGAAAAGAAGATAACTTTACCAAATGTGCTTTTCGTAAGAAGGTGCACGAGCTTATTTAATAACGAACGTCAACTTTGGACAGTCTTAAATTCTGTCAAGATTTAGGTTGTGAAGAGCGATAGTGTGAATGCAATTATTCCAGAGAGAATATCGTGTGATGGAGACACAGATTTTACATTTCTTCCGATAATGTAAAGTCCTGCTAAGCTACAGTTTCAAAGTTAATTTTGTTTTAATTATTCTGTAATTAATTATAATTAAGTTTTTACTTTGGTGTTTATTATTGTTGTTATGCTTGTTTACAAGTCGGATTCTAAGGCTGGTTCGATTATACAACGGAAATAATAATGAAACTATTTCTGGAAACGTTTATCTCGATTAACACGAATTAAATAGAAGAAAAAGATCTGATGTGTTACATCCACATGGCTTTTCTATCCTTTATTAGTGGGTATATGAATTAATCTTACTAAAGCTTCTTTTTATGTCTATTTCATTTTAATCGAGATACACTTTGTAGAAGTAGCTACGTTACACATTTCCTTATAGATACAAAGAGAACAGTGATAGTCAAATATTTAAGAACTGGACCCTATAAAATTCCATACTGCTTCCATGCAATCACGAGAAACAACTGAATGTTGACAGGAATTTAAAAGAATGATCATGTAATGAACAATTTGAACCGTTAAAAACGGTATCTCAGAAATGGCTTATGCCACAACAAAGATATTTCACATAAATTCTACGTTTTAAAGAGAACTAAAACTTTTGTGTAGTACGTTTTCGTCTATTGCTTGACGTTTAGCAGTATACAAGATTACACAAAATTCTTTCTGAATGAAGAGGACTTCAAGGGCTATTTACAGAAAATTCTATATATATGTTTTATTTGTCATAAATAAAAATAAGTAAAAATCATTGTAGTTTTTAGAAAATAAAATTCGAAAAAAAATTTCTACGTAACGGGTAGTTAGGAGTGGGGGATTTTATTGGAAATCTTTGCGTTGCATCTTTGCAAGGTTCTGAACCTAAATACCAAGTTTCGTGTTTATCAGTATGGCAAAGAGATGAATCAAATGACAAAAACATATGGAAAGGTGTCAAAAGAAGACTAAGAGACATCAACCAACAGGAAATAGAATCTGATTGTAAAATTAAACCTTCTCTAAGTCTAGCAAATGAAATAAAATTGAATTGGGGTAAAGAGGCATATACTTAACTTAGGAAGAAAGGAAAGAGCAGGAATGGCATGTTTTAGACTGGGGGGCTGGAGGGCACAGAAAATGACTGACGATTCTGGCAGGACAATCTGCCCATTCTGTGATTTGGATGAGGACTGGGTACATATTTTGGCGGAATGCGCTCAGTAGGAGAACCAGCGAACAATTAAACTCAAAGAAAAATTCTTAATTCCGTCAAGAAAGAGACTAGCATGTTAGGAGCTACTGTCTGACCAGAGGAACTGGCAAAACATGGGCAATTTCTTTGCTAAAGTGCGCGAAGCTAGGTGAAATTTGTTTAGTTAGTCAAAGGTAATTTATCTCTCTTTTCCTTTTTCTTGTTTTTTTTAGTTTTGTTTTCTTATTATGTTGTTTATTTTGTCACCATACCTTTATCTTAAATATGCATGTAGGTCATTGACCCATGCACCAAATACTTGTGCAATAACTTCAATAATTAAACCAATAAAGATGCCTTATCTATCTACTTTTGCCTCAAAACATGTATTTCCGGCGAAATCTCGGCATCGAAATTTTGGGTGGAATGCAATACCTCCTCTACCTACTGTGGTAGTGGAAGTAATAAACAATAAAGTCGTGAATGAAGACAGTCATGTGAATGAAACACTCTTATAGTACTTCAGCTTATTTTCAACAATGTTATCAATACATCTCGTTGTTTCGTATTCTTATGAAGATAGTCGAACCTCATCTCCTCTGTTCACAACTTCGGAGGAAGTGGTCAGATTATATCACTCCTAGATGTCTGAGACATGTTTGGGATGAGATTACACAGGCATTAATTACAGTAACAAAATTCGACAAAATGTTTTCAAGGCCTAATAGCCAGTTGACCTATGACCAGGGAACGGAGGGGACATCTCGCACCTCGACCCAATGTGGAACTTCCGTGCGTACCGCCCTCAGGAGGGACGGATGAGGTGAAAAAACCGCAGATGGCTATAGGTGGCAGGTAGGCCGGCTGACAGACACGCAGAGGTCCTTAACTCTTTCAAGCTTTAGGACGCAGTCACGCTGGCGGGTTTCTCAGCGAGGCTTCCCTCTGGCGGAACCGGGGAAAACTTAATAGGGGGTTAATCGAGAAGTTAGTGGTTTTCAGAGACCAAAAATGCAAAAGATGTTCATGGTGTACAAAAATTATTTTCATTTGTGATACAATAGCATGTAATACGACACCTTCAGATTTTTGCTTTCAGCACACAACATTCAAACATAGAGGAGCTAAAATTTTAAAGTAGAGTTTTAGTTGTAGGATCCTGTGAATGATTTTAATTCATTGAAATCAATCTATTAAACATTTTTATTAACATAATTCTTACATTCTGAA
Organism: Deroplatys truncata; assembly: GCA_030765065.1. Lineage (NCBI taxonomy): Eukaryota > Metazoa > Arthropoda > Insecta > Mantodea > Mantidae > Deroplatys > Deroplatys truncata. Next base: position 103,718,717 of record CM060985.1, read on the forward strand.
TTTGGCGTGTCTACCCTTCACCTGCGGTAGTATTATTTTCAAACCAACTGCACACAAAAATTGTGAATATGAAAATTGCATTTACTTATGCTGAGCAACTTTCGAGGATGTAACATAAACATTTTCAGAAAGCAAATGTTGAGTATTTTTCTAACGATGTGGAATAAAGTAACAATTGAATTAAGACATCACAAATAAAATGAATGCTCTGTATTTTCCGTATGTAATATGTCTGAAAAGTATTCTTCGTTCGTGTTGAATTTTAAGGAACTAGAAGGGCACAAAATGCAGGGTTTCCGAGAATGAATGGTGGGGTTTTATGAGTTCAGTGTGAACTAAGTATTGGTGTAATTGATTGAAAGTGACTTTAATTAATTAAATAACTCAAAGAGTTTCCAAATAACAATAATTAGTTTCAATATGGATACCATTCACATCATGACAGAGGTCCAAGCGAAATTCCTCTTCAGCCCACACTCTGACAAGAACATCTCGTGTAATGTTTGCAACTGCTTGTCTGATTTTTGTTTTAGATGGTCAATGTTTTCACTTTTTTATTGTAGATCTCATTCTTGACATAGCTCCAAAGGTAAAAGATCAGTGGAGTAAGATCTGAACTTCTAGCTGGCCATGAAATTGGTCCATTTCTGCCAATCCATCGATCTGGAAATGGATTATTTAACTTTTTCGCATGTGGTTTGCGAAATGGCACGGTGCTTCATCTTGTTAAAAGTTTATTTACAAACCCATTTCCAATTGCTCGATTTGAGGAAATAATAAATTCTGTAGCATGCATATGTAGTACGCAATGGAGTTGGTTTTTTTTCAACAAAAAAGAATGGGCCAAAAATCTTGTTATGCATAAGGCTGCATCAAACGTGCACCTTAGTAGAATCTCAAATGAGTTCGTGTATCACACGTGGACTTTCCAAGGCCCAAATTGGGCAATTGGGCCGATTAACATAACCATTTACATGGAACGTGGCTTCATTGGATATGATGATATTCTTAAGAAATTGTGGTTCATCATCAATTCTTTGTAGCATGGTAGCAGCGAATTCAGCCCTTAGGAATTTGTTCTGTGTTTTTATTGCATGCAAGAGTTGGATTTTATAGCAATGCAATTTGTCTCCTCTACATGACGTCGTGCGCTGTTGACTTTGGAATACTTAACTGTAGACTATGGCGTGGAACGGACTTACGAGGACTCTGAATACAGGATTGTCGGGTTCTTTCGACATCAGCTTCTGATGTTCTGGGTCGTCTTGTCGATTTTCCTTTTGTACACTGCGTGTCTCCTTAAACTGTTTGTGCCATCGTCTGATATTATTGGGAAGATCTTTGTTATACTCATGTTTGAATTGTTGCTCACGGTTTTGTATTCCGTGAAACATTTTTCTTGTACAGTAAACATTTTATAAAAACACAAATAAAACGGTTTGAAGAAATCAAGGAGCACTTCTATAATACATCTATAAACATTACAAATAACATTTTAATACAAAGAAAACGATTTGGAGAAGATCTACACAGATCATTTGTATGCAAATGTGTTAACATACAGTGCAAAAATCTTAATTTTGCAGCAATGAGTTTGTTATGACGATGGAAACAATGACAGAAAAAATAACATGTGAACGGAAACTGTTTGAGTTACTGGATTAATTAAAAGTACTTCAATCAATTACGCATAATACTTAGTTCACAGTGAACTCGTAAAACACCGCCATTCATTCTCGGAAAAATTGTATAGGTAGGAACTTACATCGGAGAAAACATACTCGTAGTTGTAGTTAACTCATACCAAATGGTTTCTGCAGTGTTCACGTTTACCACAATATTGGTTTTTGTGTGTTTATATTTTCACTCTTTAGCTCATAATATAAGAGATATTCTCAGTTTATACCACTAAGACTTTCTTTTATAAACAAATGAAGCTTAGTTCAGCTTATACTAGCATTTGAAAATTAGATCGTCGAACACTCAAACGGGCTACGAAGCTTAGTTTCATTGAAAAAGGGAAAGGGATTTGTGTAGTTTAATTTGGAGTAAGTTTTTCTGAGCTATTTAACCCTCTTATGGTATTATCGGATAAGAAATATGTTCCAACATGACGGTGTATCTTCTCATTTTGGGGATATCTTGTAATTTGACAGCTACATTCCCATTCGGAGGATAGGTCGTGATGGGCCGTTACTTATGGGCATATCAGCGCTGCACCTTTAAGGGATGTCTCATTCACCTCCCATTTGACTCTGAAGCTGCCCTTGTAGCACGAATAATCAGCGCTGCACCTGAATGGGAATGACAAAGTATGTCACATACGCACTGAAGTTCAATGCTTTTGTGTTCCAACATTGTAGTGGTGAAGTAGCAATACAATGCATCCATATTGTTAACCTATACTAATAATATGAAGAAAAATGTATGTGTATGTCACCATTGAAAACCCCTATTATTTCTAATGGACATGGACCATTAAACACCTAATTTAAATTCATAAATTAAAAGACCAAAAAGAATATACAAAGCCTATGTAGTAGGATACGGACATACGGGAGTGATAAAAGAGCGTACATGCGAAGAAGGCTTTGGTTTTCTCGTTGCGATTGCCATGGAATAAAAAATAGTTTTTACCCCCTCCCCAAATGCATATAAACTAAGACAAATGCAGTCTACATTTTATTCCAAAAATATATAGTTGGCCACCATTTAGCAACTAAGACAACAGAATACGTAGCAAAACAAAAAAAGAATCGAATCTGCGGATAATGCTACGGTTCGCATACAATACCAATGGCAAAATACTTTATTTTGGGACCCTATATGGAGTTCGATGTCCACGCTCGGGAAGTTGTATAAAGTTGCGTTTAGTTTCAGAAAGTGTTATGAAGCAAGTGGTAGCAATGAAGACGACAGGTTGCTGAGCTGTCCCTATAAAATGTATTTATTGACCACATAAGTGGGTCAACTGTCTCAATTCTCTACACGACCAGCTGCGACGTGGAAGCTACTTCTGTTTCGGGTTTCGTACCCCATCCTAATTAGAGCATTTCTAAACTGTGTTAAAAGTCTTGCAAAAGTCTTAATATTGAGTCGTGTATCTGTACAGTTAAGTTCTTTGACATCCTTTCGGAGTTTCTACAATCCTAAGCCTAATTTATTGAATAATACAGTGTTTTTTGTAGAAACTTTTGAACTTACTTCTGACACCCTTGCCGAGCGACCTCGTGGAATCCCCTCACCACGGTATCAACCGCCTCTACCCTCTGCGCCTACTCCCCCCGTCAGCAATTGCCGGCGCTAACTGTCCATAGGTCGCTACATTATTAAACCTTATGTAAGAAAGTTTTGTTTTGTTTCTTATGTATTTGTTGTAATAAATCTAGTTAGTAGGGGATGCTAAATGCCTGTATAGCGAGAGAAAATTGTTAGCATTATAAATAAGTCGAGTCACATTTTATAATTAGCAACTGAAAAGATTGTCTTTTCAATGATCGCAGACTGTCCTTTTTCCCCAAAGCGGTTAGCTTGCTGACCTGCGAGTGCGGAATCTTCATATTCACCAGCTTCACTTCTATTTCGTTGTATATATTAAGGGTTTATGCATTATGTGCAAACTATGTAGCTATTGTATTATTAAATAACTATGGTACTGATACTGATATTTATATGAAACCAGAGAGAAGGTACAAGGTTTAGGTCTGTAATTGTTTAAAAATTACTGAGCATTCCGACCGATGATTGTTCTGCTACCAAAGACTGCCCTGACGTGCATAAAAAGCAACCGAACCGTATTTTTTGCTCTAAGGTTTCTATCTTCAGGCAACCAGCTTTTGATTCCACCCAGCGGTATCGGTTCTCTGTGTGACTGGTCTGAACAAAAAAAAAATGAGCAAATGAAAGAGTTCATCAATGTGCAATTAAAGGGGTGGTTCGGATACTGTCTGTATGAAAGAATTTCGCTAGATTGGTACACAAGAAAAGGATAAGCGAATTTCAACATGATTCGGCCTTCTAGAGGAAGAGTTGGAGAATTATTTGCTTGTATCGTTAATTTGGACAGTTACGACATTTATATGAGATCTTTCATCAGCGACTGGACACGAAGGTTAACTTATTGCTAATACTAAATGGCAATATGAAAACCGACATTAAGAAAACGGTAATATAGCATGAAAAAAGGTTTACGTTATATATTACCCTTCGGCACTTCGATTGTATTTTGGGGAAGGTAAAGTACTCCGATAATCCACTGACTAGAATGCTCGGAAAATGGGTTTCTACGCCGGCATAGGATGGGGCTATATTTTTCAGCACCAACATGAACAACTGCATTTTATCATGGGCCACATGTTATGTACGCCAGTATACCTAATAGGCTATACAGTATTTTCCGAAGTTAAAAGACTATAGGGAGGAGGTTAAGGAAGTCGGACTTTAAGCGGTGTCACATCCTTTTGCATAACTATCAGGGGATCAGGTATAACCGGGTCGGTACAGTTTGCAATAAGTGGTAGATGGAAGGACTAATAAAAATCCTCTGGATTATTGTATAATAATTTGATACAGAACGGGGGAAGGTAAATGAAATTAATTAGTCAGAGCTTAAAAGGCTAACCGTGCGACATTGGATAACCCAGCTAGTTTAATATTAAAGCGAGTTCTTTTTCCTTTTCTTCGGTTCTTTTAACGTTGTTTGTTGCCTTTTCTGTATGTTTGGGTCAATAAATCTGAAAAATAAATGAATTGTTTGTTCAATTTCACATATTAATTACTTCAATCGCCGCCTCTAATATTGTACAAATGGCATAAATGTATCATGTAGTAAAACGAAGCGTCTAGTCCCTGGGTTCCTTAACAAAATAGTTTAGAATAGTATGTTATGCAGCTACTATAATGATAGTATTAAGACGCGGGTATGTTTAGGAAACGAGTGGTAGAGAATTTAATAATTTTCATACGAACGTCTTAATTATCATTAAGTTGCATACAACTGTTTTTGTCGACCACGCTATAATTGCAGAACCTTGAATTCTTTTAAAAAAAAAGCTTGTTAATTATGTGTAATTAAATATTCGCAGGGCCTGGCCATTTGTTGCACTACTCGCACGTTTGCGAGTAGCACAGCAGATGGCAGTACCATTGACTCCATGCCGCATTTAGTAGGTTTTTTTGCGGGAAAGGAAATGAACTAAATTTGTGAATAGTTGCAATGGATTTATTTTATTTTAAAACCACATATTTCATTATCTGGGGAATGGATACAGTAGACTGCTACTTTGAAGGTGTTAAAGAGGTATGAGAGGTGCGCGCACAACCCAGTAAGATCATCATGAGTCGCTGAAGCATAATAGACGCCATTCTAGTTGAGTTATGTTGCATGTAATCAACGTATTATAGTATGGTAGACCAAAAAGTAGGTTATCTATCCGACTTGAAGTTTATCGATGTAATTTGAAAATATCCTGTATGTAGGAAGGCTTGGGTGAAAGCAGTAACCTTGGAAGATTTAGTATTATGCAAGAAGAATCCGTTACTTTATCAAGAAAGTAGGCAGTAAGCGGCACTCTTGTGTGGTGCGGTGTGTAACACGTTTTAATTAGTGCTAGAGTCATTACATACTCTCCTTAATAAGATAGGTGACGTCATTACGAGCATGAGTTGCCACATTCATTATGTAAATGTTCTGTCTTGTTCTACCAACTTTGTTTTTCAGGGCAACTTATGCTAAGTTTTCTTCGCGTTGAGATATTCTTTAAAGTTTTCTCTGCACGAGAAGATGGCACTGGCAGTGTAGATAAGGAATTGCTCTGTTCCGAATAAATTGCTTTCGCTCTACCCATTCACGTCCTTAACATTTGATGGAGAGATAGCATTCATTGTTCCTCTCTGGCATTTGCTTTCCAAAGCGTGCCTCATTCTAAGCTACAGCAGTAAGGAATAGGAAGCCTGTACGGCGCAATGCTTGCAATTCACTGTTCCCTTCTTACTACATACATGATTTCACTATGTCGTTTAAGCCTTTCTCTGCTAACAGCCGTCGGAACACTGTTCTTTCGTGGTCGTCGTATGCAGTTCTCTTTGGGTTTCCTCTTCGCCAGCTCCGTATGTGCCAATCTCTCATTTGTTGAATTCAAGACTTACACATACACACACACGCATTAACAGGTGAGCGGCAAAAGGGGAGGAGTAGGGAAACTGAGCATCTGGGTGGCTTGAAGGCCTGCTTCGCCTGTGCAACGAAAGTCCACACCAGCCCCTGGATGAGTCGGTCTCATATGGATTTAATGTCCAAAGTCTGGTACTCGTATTAATCTATAAACCAGGTCGCTTTCAGGCTCAGGAGCGAAGTAAAAAGGGGAAATAGGTCAAACACTAAGTGGAGCGTTAGAACCAAGTAAAGGGTGAGGACGGCATAGCAGAGGCGGTTTAGTATTTCCTAGCAACATGTACACGACTGCACTTAAAATTGTAAGGGTAACCGAGGCATTAAGGCACGGACTCGTGAGCGGAACGTTTGCGTTTCATTTCGCTAGGATCGTCCACCGTGACAGATGTTTTTATTTTACAGACTCTCCTCGGTCCTCGTACTGGCAAATGCTGTGGTGGTACACTAATTTAGTTCGGGAACGTTTCCTTCCCGAATGTTTTCGCAATTATCACTTTATTTCATATTCCGTCAGTGTTGCCGCCTGTGGTGCCATATGAAGTAAAAACAGGCGTTAAAAATTTAAAAAGAACGTTAGATATACTATCTATATTCTGAATGATCTAGGCTTATGTGGATTTTATTTGCAATATAGATACAGTTTTGGGTTTCGCTACTTCACGATAAAATCATGCGTTTTATACAAATACTAGCTGCCGAACCCAGCGTTGCATGGGCGGCTTTTTAAATCTCAAAGGTTTTGTTTCATTTACCTATATTCTTTATGAAATTATTTTGCAATGATCTAGAACAAGGGTGGCGAAAATGTCTTTCTCTCTCGAGTCATCAAATATGCAACACGCACTACACCACTCAGCAGCACATGGAAAACAAATGAATGGACGGCTAAAAAAGCAGTTGCGCCTGCGAGTCAGTGCCTCGCGAGTCGCGCTTTCCCACCACTGATCTAGAAGATTCTGAGGTAAGTATTTCCCTTTCGTACAATAGTGTTCAGTAGTTGATCAGGTAGTAACTTTTTTGGAGGGGAGGAACAGAAATAGCTAAAATATGCCTCCAATGAAAATATCGTTTTAGTTGGAATATTAATTCTAATAAAACGGGTTAAAGCAGTCTATTGAGATAAAGCACCAATAACTTATTACTTTAATCAATAATACTAAAGACCGCAACGGTGGTGATTAGAGAGCGGATTAGAGTGACCTGTCCGTGATTTCAAGTTACCGATGCAGAGCATAACGTCTTGGCACGTGTTCCCTGAGTACAGGTGGCGGATAAAGAAATATCACAGTAGGCATGATGTTCCGCTTCGCAAACAGAGTAAGAAATATATCAGATAGTGATATTAGTGTATCATTCGTATGCTATATTACCTCTTGCGATGTCAAAAGGAGTTTCCCGGTATAGCTTTTAAGTGAGGGAGGAGAACGATCACTTTCGACAAAGAGCGCCAAAGAAAAAATCTCACTGCACCTCGCGTATGTGTCACATTATTTATCGTTGTACGTGGCCTTGCGAAGTCATGGCCATTTCATTGGTTGCTTAAGGCCACGGTGCAAGAGTGCGCCAGTCCTCCTCCTAAATCGTTACATAAATAACCACAACAAAGGTTACAAAATGGCGTAGAAACGAAATATATGTTTGCGCTCTCGATCATATTGGCTAAAAGAGAAAGACGTAGAGTGTGTGCATTCAGTTTGTTATACAGACCTCTTATCGTGATTGGTAGCCATACCATATCGGCTAGTGCAGGACACGCCTTTGAAGGGGTTAAAAGCTAAGGAGAAAACTTTATGAGCACCCAGGTTAGCGAAACGTAGAATATGTAATGTGAGATTTTCGGGGGATGCAAATTAAAGCTTGAATGGTATTCATTAAATACATGGCAAGGCAGCGCTTTGTTACAAAAAGTAAACATAACTATTCTCAGTGATAACAATGCTTGTTACTACATAGCAAACATAACTAAACAATAAATAAAGCAGCGTGTTTCCCCTCTAATTCAAATTATAATTGGTTAATATACCTTTACTAACATATTGGTGATCATAGCAGTACAACAGGATTATAGACAAAAATATAACCCAATTTTATTGCCATAATATGTATTCATATTCGGTAAACTATATATATATATAATATAGTTTCTAAACATGATCAGTCAATCATAACAAAAGAGTAATTTGCATTTAGTAAACGAATATCATCTGTGGATGTTTTATGGGGAGTGTCCACTTTCTTAAGAGTATGTAGTTCGTCTTCCCAACCTTCCTGGAATGATTTTATCCAGTAATTTAGTATAAACACTTTTATTCACTGCTGTTGCAATTGCTGCAACAATGCAACCAGCCTCCCACATACCCAGGATACGTCCACAGTAATTTCGCCAGTATACGGCATGACTGGTTCTAAGATAATAAACATGTTTTGGTTCCAATAACACCAGAAAAAGCAAAGGTATCAACCTCTTATCTTTTCTTTGTTATTGCTGTGTTTTCAAGCCACTACGCTCTGCAATACGTAAGGTGAAGGACACGCCTAAAAAAAACCGCAGAAAACGATACAAAATCCGCCGGAGATTTGCTTTGGCGCTGTGTGTACATTATTATCCACTGCTATGTACAGACCATGTAGTATTCACTTTACTTTAATGTAAAACGTAGTGCTCTGTAATGGAATAAAAACATTAAGTCGTCATCTACAGCATAGTATACGCCTTCTTTTGATACAGCCTGTACGAGCACTGCGGGCACGCGCCCGATGTTTACATCTGAACTGTCCTCTCTCCTTCAGTATAAACAGATTACAGCGCAAGGTAAGTTAAGCTCATAAAAACGGTCACTCTGATCCGCCCCTTAGTGATAATGATGTACTTGCTGTTAAAAAATATTAGGGGAAGAAAAGAAACGGCTGTTATGAAAATCTCAAAATCATGGAAATTACGAAGAAATTTAAATATTGTTATGAAATATGAAGGCATTGCTAAAATATTAGGTATGGTATAAGTTTCGTTCAAACTTTTAATTCGTTTTATACATTAGAATTAATAAAAATGCACCGACACGGGTACACATTTCGTCCACAGTTCAAATTCCTGCAGGACCTCCTCTCTGACAGAGGTTTATCCAGCTTTTTCTTAGTCTTCATAATGGTAAATCTCGGGGAGGTACCCTAAACTTGAGCTTGGAACTAAATTTCCATTCCAAAGTATTTCACTTCTTTGCATTACCATTGTCAGCGACTTTGGTACTGTCTGTAGTAAAAGCGGCCGTTAAAAGCTATTATAAACAACCAACCCGTTCATATTTACAGTTTTTGCCCCTGGGAAAGAATGTTAAACTAACTCCAAATAACTATCTTCTTTTCCCTTACAGTATTAGATCCTTACAATCTGTTACAAGGCTCTTCAAACTGTTCTATCGATCTTCTTCGTGGTCGTCCTATACTCGTATCTCTCCGTCCATGTGGTTTATATAATAATGCTTGCCTGGGTGGCATCCTTTGCCCACGATCCTTCTAGTGCCGCTCTATCACAGATTGTTCAATCGGTTCCTTATGTCAACATTTCTAAGTGGATCTTAAAAATCTCATCTCCGTACCGCCAGTCTTGGCCTCTCTCGTTTTTCTAGTACCCATGTTTGGCAACCTTATTTTAGTGCTGGCTTAGCTACTATACTTTGGATCCTTAGTTTTATTTCCCTGTTCAAAATCTTTTTTCAAAATTTGTTTTTATGTATCAACTAAGTTTATTATATTTCTCAATGTTTTCTTCAATATACGCTTTCCTTTCACTTTTAAATCCTAAATATTTAAACTTGCCACTAGTTAAGATTAACTTCCCTCTGTTATTATTTTCATTCTCATTTTTGCTTTCCTCCTCATGGCCATAACTTTATAAATATACAACTATATTGCATTCTGACTATATTGTAAAGAATTGTAAAGTCAGTTCAAATAAAATGTACGGTTATGGGCAAGGAAATGAAACTGCTACACATCAGGATTTAGTGCAAAGCTAAACCTGGAATGAATAATGACAAACGATTTTAAATCACTGTAGAATTGGAAGGTTGTTTAAATATGATGGTATGCTGGGACTACAACAGTCATTTGGTACTACTGAGTGTGTGGGTACAGCCCCACTGAGACCATATCTCGTTATCGATGCAAAGCCTTTCATCAGGAAGCCATTTGCTGAAACAGTGACCTCTGCGTGCTAATAGACGTCACCACTAATGCACTTCGCCTTTATGATAGATTTCTCGTGTGTCCTAATACACACGGCTATCGGACGTGTTTACCGCTGTTGCCATTCAAGCAATCTGAATAATGAACCTGGTTTCACTTCAACATCCGTCGTCCAGTTTTGTTCCATTTTAGGCCAGATTCCCATCACAGACTATTATGTATTTTGCGGAAGTGGTGCTGTGATTGTTTGTGTTCCCAAGGGGTGAAATAGTTTCAAGCTTAGTGCGTTCTGGGAAATACTCCAAGAAAAAGAATATCTGATATGCAGCATTCACACGACTTCATCTATTACCATCTTGTGTTACCTACATACCGGGTGATTCAAAACAACTCTAACAACGTTTAACATGTGGGATAGGGCAAAATACTCCTTTCTACTTTCTCTATCACATACGTAGTAGGTAGAGGGTATTTCATTCCACCCAAAAATTTAATGCCGAGATTTCAATAGAAATGCACGTTTTAAGGCCCACTGAATAAGAAATAACAGAAGATTGTACATGCGCGCGTATCTGAACAGCATAATTTAAAAACAAAAAGTCAAATAAATACCAAAATTGATATTTAGCTTTACTGCCTTCTAAATATGCATGAAACAGGTTTTCGAGAAAATCTCTCTAACCGAAACTACAATTTGCATGGGCAAATGTTCGTTACGTTTTATTACCTCATTGGTCATAACTATTTTGATAAAATGCCATTTTTAAGACGTTTAAATGGCAAATAAAATGTATAGGTATCTTGAATTTTCTGCGAATAGCCTGTGAATTCTTCTTCATTCTGAACGACTTTTGTACACATTAGCCTATAAGAGGTAGATAAAATCTTAATACACACAAAATGTAGATCTTATTAAAGCACAGATTAATGTTCATTTATTTTTTGTGGAGTTAAACATTTCCGAGGTATTCTTTGTTATTGATTTAAACTTCCAAATACTTAGTCGTGCAGAGATTATAAATTCAAAACCATCACACTCTTTATCAGTTTTTTTAAACATACGACTATCGGTTTAGCCTAATGGGTCATTCTTATACCTACAACATTTAAATTTAAATGCATAATGAAAATTTGTCTTCATTAACAATAAGTAGAATAAAGAATAAGCTTTGTAAATAGTTTGAGGAATGAGTATACAGGAAGTAATGTGAATGCAATACATAAGATTCTTCTAAGAGTCCCTATGACCGGAAAAGCATTTTTTTTCACTGTGGACCCTATAGGGTTGTACGGGGTGTTTTGGTATCCTAAAAAAATATACAACGAATTTAGCCGACAGAGTAATGCATAGATATGTATTAATTTTACCTAATAATACTCATATGCATCAACGACATACGTCAGAATACAAGTTTCGCTTCCTAACGAATAGTTTGTCACTGCACTAACGTTGTTGGTGGCAATAACGTTCTGTAATCAAGGAGGTCGACGACAATTCGAAATCCTTTTGCAATTTTACGCCCAGCGTGACGCTGTTGATGGATTGGTGGAGGTTCCCTTATAAAATGTAGTCCATCACCATATCAGAAGGGCTGTCAAACTTTGAGACCCCACAGTTCCCAGCGAATGCTTTTTGGGTGCCCTTTTGATAAATGATCAGTTTATCGTCCCGCACAACATAACGTTGCTGGCGTGGTTTTGAATATAACTGTGCGCGATAAATATCTGCTTAAAACGTTTCAAGCTAAAGGGACGGACTTTATCAACAGATGTGAAAATATAACTAAGCTGCTTGAAAAGGCAGAATGAGGCTGAAAATTCAATGCCATAGCCAAGATTTAAACCACTTATCTTCCATGCGGCTCGCTGCTCTGAGTTACCATGCCTGCATGTCGGCACGACATTAAATTTCCCAGCTGAATCGTGGCTAACGAGATAGACCGGCTAAGGTGCGTACTGAAATCAGCTGATACTTCTAGTCCAGTTATGGCTCGAAGTGAAATTACAGTCGCCTAATATATCCATATTCTAAACAAACAAGTTGCTCGTTTAATGCATGGAAACCGCATTATATATGAAGCTATTCATTGTAGGCCACGTTTAAGACTACCAGTAGTACGTAACTCTGATTCGTACCGTAGCCGAACTCGTTAGCCACGGTTGAATCAGATTTTCCGGGTTGAGCATAAGGCATTCTGAGATGACATACCCCAAATGCGAGTTGTAATCTCAGAGAAGTCTTTTTGTCAACAAATGCCTTCTTGGTAAATTGATTAGTCATGTTTAAGCTATAGTAAGGAAATTTAATTAGAAGGTATAAAACAAAAACAAATATTAACATAAAATACAGTGCGTTCCTTATATTACTGGGCCACGGATCGCGCGTATACGTACTCCGTGCACTATCTATTACACTGGGGTTCTTCCGTTCTAAAACTCCCACGTTATTTACTCATGAGTGATAGTAACATGTCTTGAAATGACTACTAACCTTGCTATAAATTGAGTTGAAAGTGATGTCCATCCGCATCGAGATATTCCTGGCGTTTTCGGATGAAATTTCCGTTCACACGCATAAGTTTTGCTTGCATAATTTTCATAAGTCCTACTATTATATTGCCATTAACGCCATTTATGCTGTGGGAATTGTTCTTATAAACTTCTCACAAATTCGCACACAGTGGGTATATATTTCAGTGGACTAATAAGAATAATCTAATGCAACTCGCACACAACATGGGTACCTTGAATAAACTTTCACTTTTGAGATGCACAATAAACAAACTCTAGTCTTTACAGTTAAGAGCGAAGTTCTACTCGGGGCAAGAGACAAGCCCAAGCCCCCCTTTTAGAACAGGGTTGGCACCAAACGAGTGGCTCTCCCACCGAGGGATTTTCCATGAGCCCAATACCTGGTTTCCTAAAAAGGCCCCCACTTACGCGCGTCATCCCGAAAGGGCGACTACCGAAAACCGCCAGCAGCAATCTATCATGCCGTCTACCGGCTATCCAGGTCGGTACCGGAGGACATAGAAGCGTCTCACAACCCCGCCGGCATGGAAACCCATACAGACATACCCGATCTCCCACGGGTATCGGGAACCACTGCCCCGTCTAATCCAACCCAATCCAAACAACTATACAGCACGAAAGATGCTCTATGAACAACTTTAATCTTTACAGTACAAAAGAAGGCTGCAACTGTCAGTTAACATTCACGGATGACACCCCAGTCATGTCGAATGAGTTGTTCGTAGTAGCGAGTTACGCGAGACATACCGAGGTCATTGCAGTGCAAGTGGACTACTCATATATGCGATCTATGGCCCGGCTATAAATGAAACGCATGATACAAAATGCATAACACCACAACTTTAAGATATTCCTTAACCGAATAGAACGCTTTTTGTATCAACCAATTTTTTTTACACTTGCTCTTAATATCGCCAAATTACTTTACATTACATGGCAACCTTTTATATCTAGACTCTGGTTCTGGTAAAGTAAGCTTATGGGTTCTAAACTGGAGTACTAGTTTAATGTATTTCTTGTAATATTTGGGTATTGAGCATTATATTTTGATAATTGTAATTTTGAAAGGCTGCGGATTTTAGGCAAACACCCTTTAAAGAGAACTTAAAAGTTGGCTTTGGAAAATATGTAATGTCATTCCCCGGATGCCCAGATTACCAAAGAGAACCACATGATTCAAGAGATAATGACTGCCGAATTGTTCTGAAAGCTGCTGACTTGTTTTGGGAAGGTGCTAACCAATACTGACTTCAGCGCTTACCGAAACGCTTACTTAGCACCGTCATTTGCGTGTCAACCGGACTCTATGTCGTTGGGATATTTAATCAGTCAGCCACGTATTATAGTCCACTAAGAATCAGACGCTCAGAACCATGGGCCTGCTCACCTCGTCAGGTGCAGCCATATGTAAAGTTTCTGAGAGGCAGGTAGTGTAGAACAGCATTCATATAATTAAAATAGGTTTGGAACCGGATTTAACACCGTTGTTGTAGCCCATCTGAAAACAACAAGCCAAACTTTACCCAAAATCTGAGTCTCCACAGTGTTAACAAGTGCCGATGTGCTTCCGCTGTCAAATTAACACGTCATCACAATGTTATTCTGATTCATATGAAAATATATGCATGTTAATAGTCCTAGTAAGTAAATACAGGGAAATATAAATGTTTTACAGTTTTTAAAGTTAGACCCTCCAGACTATCTGCATTTCTTGACACTGTGTTGAATCCGATTAACATGTACAGGAATGATAGGATTGTGAATCTATTTAGTAGCCTAAAATGTTCAATAGCAGGTATCCAGCAGTGACCTATATGTGTCAGCCACGAACTTCCGTGTCGTCCTCCGTGGTGTAATGGTTACCATGATAGCCTCTAGCTCCCAAGATCGCAGGTTCAAACCCGGCGGAGGGCGATGGATTTTTTTCGGGCGTAAAAATACTTAGAATGGCTTCCTTCGGAAGGGAAGTAAAGTCGGTAGTCCCGTGTCGTAGGTTTACGGCATGTAGAAGAATCTCAAGCCTGATAAACAGGCAAAATTACCGGTCTTTCACGCCCAGTATAGAATGGGACGCTAAGAACCACAGCAGTTAAAGAGCGTCCATAAGTAAAACTCAATTTAATTTAACCAACTTCCGCTTTAAATTGTAAAATTTATAATCTTAGTTGGTATTGTTTTAATGTTTTCCAGTCTGTATATTTTCCCAGCTTATCAGTTAAATTATAAATATGTAGCTCTTATCTCATAGCTTCATTTATGTGGTGCTTTCAAATAGACCCTTTTACCTTTCTTAAAAGTCCCATTATCACTGTGTTTTGCTTTTATTATTCTCTTTAATACGTCAGGATTCACTTGCATGAGCTATGAATTGTCCTTTCATTATCTTATAGAACTTTATTTTGCTTTCATTTAGGAATTTATCTTTAAATGTTCTGTTGATTGACTACATTTTGCTTGAAATATAATTGGTTTACTTTCAATATCTTTATTTCTGTCATAGCGTATGTCGTTTCTCAAACAATTAAAATCTAATACCTGTTCTGCAGCTTCATTATGTATTTTTGATTGAGCCAGAGATTTTGATCTTGTAGGGATTCTAAGATTCTTTTTTTGTTTGTTTTTTTTTTTTTTTTACAAACTACATTACTTAATTCAGCATGCCCTTAAATCGAAAGTTTCGAGACGCGACGATGTATCGACTGCAAACCACTAACTACAATCCATTTATTTCTCCAGAAATACGCAACTAACCCCATGGAAGACAGATATTCCGCCATTTAAACTAATTTCTCTATAATTTGATTCATGGGTTGTGTTATGATTGAGTGGTGGAGAGCTCTAACGTAAAATATGATTGTCCTCACCTACAAAGAGACAGTTCCGTGATGAACGACCAGCCCCCCTCCCTTTACGATATATTTTGCAAATGACAGCGAGTATTAGCACAACTCAGAAGCGAGTCGAGCTTCACGCTCGTCGACTGCTGGCTTAAACGGCAGTTTATCGCTTTGATGCACGTTTTACATCGGATTGAAAAGCGTACCTCGGGATTAACCCCGCGCTAGAACAAAGGGAGGAATTTCGGGCTACACAAATAACGTGTAAAATGGTTTTGAAGGTGGATAATGCAGCGATCGATTACAGCTCCATGTTTCGATAGAAATTTATGATTGGCTTATCTTTGTCCGCTCTACTGTTAAGTGCGATCCATTGCTGTGGAATTTGTTTTATGTTTGTAAGTGATGCCGCCGGGTCAAAGCGTAATCTATTCGATAATATCTACCTATGTATGTGCATTCCGGTTTTCATAAAGTGTATTGTTTTTATGAAGTTTTACACAGCTTAAACACTGTGCAGTGACAGTAAATGCACTCTTGTGATTGCTTCCCTTTTTACCACTTTCAGAGCTAAAAACGGGAATTTTTGAGGGACTAATGAAAATCCCATGCAAACATTTCAGGGAGAATGTATTGCTAGGCAAAACTGCATCTTTCCGGGCAGGGAGTACAGTTAAGTACAGTCAGTTTTGAGAAATGCTTAGATGTAGCTTAACTTCCCTTAGAATGTCTTGTAGGCCATCCTTCTCTATCTTTTCCCCTCCGAACATGTAGTCAGAATATAATCGATCATGGCGATGGGTCGTCCTCCATGGTGTAATGGTTACCATGCCAGCCTCCAGTTCAGAGGACCGGGTTCAAACCCTCGGAGGGCGATGGATTTTTTCGGGCGTAAAAGTCCCGAGCATGGCTTCTTTCGGAAGGGAAGTAAAGCCGGTGGTCCTGTGTCGTAGATTTACGGCACGTAAAAGAACCTCTAGCCTGATAGAGGCATCCGAGCAAAATTGCACATCTTTCACGTCCAATATAGAATGCGACGTAAGGACCACAGCAGTTAAAGAACGTCCATAAATAAAACCCAATTTAATTTTTTCGTAGCGATAGAGATAGCTTCGCAGACACTCACATTTGAGAGGTCCCGAGGTCGATTTCCATCGACCGCCCAGTCTAGCCTTGATTTTTTTTCGTGACTTTCCCTGGTCGGTAGGCGCTAACTGGGGCGGTTTCTCTTCTAGAACTATTTACCTTCCATAATTTCCGTTTCTTTCCATTTACTTACCTTCAGGTGTGCTTCTAGGTATGGCGGTGCCGGGCAGATGGCGCGGATGCTTGCTCAAATGAGAGTAGTCTCGTGGACACGAGGGCTGCTGGTCGACGGGTCGTTCATCGCCCTCTCTAGGTAGCTCCAGCAGGAGACGGATCTTCGAGCCTGGAACTGTTAAGGACTTCCGCGCGTCTCAGTGGCCTGTGTGCCTGCGGCCTGTAGTCGCCTGTGGTTATTCATTTCATCCCTTCCTCCTGGGAAGTGATAGCTACAATATGTTTATGTAGGTCAGTGAGCGAGGTGTCCCCCTCCGTTGTATAACCTATATCTATAAGCGATCGTATCTTGGAACCGGAATTGCGTCAACAAAATATTTTGTATCCTTCCGTGTTAGCCTCGTATTCGTATCAGCTGTGAGATACAAACCTAAATATATCTATGTAGACTCATGCCTTGTGTTTATAATGAAACAGAATGGTGTAATATTAAATAATAATAATAATAATAATAATAATAATAATAATAATAATAATAATAATAATAAAACCTAACAAATAAAAGCTGAGTTGAAAACTAAATACTGAATTCATGCACTTACCTACAAGTAGCGAATTTTAAAAATTATCTGCTTTTTCTAATTCTGGATTAGGTCTTTTCTTCCTGGATGTCCCCGTCTCCATTTCCTTTAGTTCTTTTCACGCACATGCAACTCTGAACTCGGAAACACCGATATAATCTGCAATTAGTTACAATTATAGTGATAAGCCCATATCTTATCATAATATATGTTGCAAATGTTGTGCTTATCTATCAGCAACTTTGACATCCTTCCAGGAAATTGTCTTTCACACTGAGGAGATCAGTATAACAAATTGTGTGTGCATTGTGTGCATTTTTCGGTTGTAATTTCGAAGTTCCATGCATTGCCTTAATGAAAATGTCACATATATTTTTAATATCCTGCTATACTGTTACGGAGGAAACAAATATTAAACTACCTCTATGCAGTCGAGTGGGCGGTAACGTGCCGATGTTTCTGTTTCCTATAGTATTTTTCTTTATTTAATGTTAGCAGAAAATGCTTGTATGTTCCACATTAGTTATGGATAAAGCAATATTTTATTGGTTTGAATTAAAATACGATACACATGCATTAGTCTATGAGCAAAAGTGAACAGAATGAGTGTCGAAAGTGGAGGAGTAAGGTTACATTTCACCTGAGTGGCTGGAAGGCATGCTTTGCAACGACGGTCCATGGTAACCCCAGGATGAGACTTTCTTCTGGTACTGTTACGATGTCAAAAGTCTGCCGCTCAAACATTAACCTCGAGCACAGATGGATTTCAAGCTTAGGAGCGAAGGAAAAGGGAGGAGTAAGACCAACATTACGTGTAGAGCTAGCAACAGGAAAGGAGTGGGGCTGGTCATAGTGGAGGCGGTTTAGCATTTCCTCAACAAGTAAACCATTACATTCTATGCATTTGAGTTAAGGCGGTTTCCACAAACGAATGGAAGAAACTTCGAATAAAACAATTGCTTCAAAATTAGGACAGAAAATACTACTTTTCAGTTCTCATTAAAACACGTTCTATGGTATTATTTCGTGCTGCAGTTTTTGTTATTTTATTGGAATTGCCTGTATCAACTTTTACGAAAATATTGATGTTTTATAGAAAAAGCACATTAATGATATTATTGCTAGTTATTAATAAGATAGTTCTGAAGAAAAGTATCCGCTATATTAACATCGCTGTTCATTTTTTTAAAAAAAATTTCAACGCCCTTCAAACATCTGTATGATCCTTTAAGTACCTCCAAAGTGGTGGAATAAAGCAGATATGGGAATGAGGTGGTACCGCTGACTCTATGCATTTTTGATGCTATAATGACTAGTTGAAATGAGTTTGCAGAAGGGTAAAATAAATAAAAATATAAACAATTAGCTTGCCCATTCACAGAAGATGTTGAGAATGTCGCCTATTCTGCTGAAGGCACAAATTGTCGCATCTTATTTAAAGTCTCTCTTATCACTGAATTAGTGCAATTTATTGTTACTATGTCAGTTCATCTGTTGTTGGAGTATCTTTATATCTATTCTGTTGACTTTGCATTGCCCTAAAAGAAATAATTGGGGTATACCAGTTCTTGCAGCGGCATAAATAGAACCAGTCTCTCGAAATTTATTGATTAAATCGCAAACGTTATCCCAAACGGTAATCTGGAATTTGGAAATTGTTACGTAAATTTTTCTCTCTTGCGTGCGTTTTCCACCTTCTCTAAGAAACAACCCGCGTTCAGTGAAACAGTTTCAGCTTAAACGAAAACACGCTTAAGCAGACAGTCTTGTCATTGACCATGATTTGCAACCCTTGTTATGGGGGAAGCAATTTAATGGCAGTTCCCAAAAATTTAGAGAGACTGCCAACCTTACAACTCGTCAGTAAATCAAATGTTTTCAAAAAACTCAAGTTAATTATATCATTTCGATCGCTGAATATGTCTCGTATTTTCAATGATGGGAAAGTCTCTTGTAAAAATTATTAAAAAGCGTGGAACACAACGGCCTCTACCCAATCAAATATTATTTGCTTTAAACTCAACATTTGAAGTTCTGCAAGATAATGCCCATACCACCAACGTGACAGCTGCAGTTAATATCAACAAAAGTCAAATCTTTACTGTGCATATGTTTTGGTATTGATGCTAACTGAACAAACAGAATGTCATCAAAAGTAACCAGAGAGCACTGTAATGGGGGAAATATGCCGCAGTAGGCTTTTGGTGAATTGAAATAGCTTGCGTTCCCTATACAATAGAGACGGTGCTTTGGGCATTGACAGCCATGTCCTTGACAAACACTAAACAATGGCTTGCTACCACCCATTTTGGGAGTGTATTGAGTGATATTGACCTGCGGTACTGCGGAAGGAATAAAATATTACATTGTACATTCGGCACGACATGTGGAGGACACTCCTGATGCATGACATGAAATGATAATTAATTGGTGAAGGAAATATGGAGAGCAAGCTTTTGAAGCAGAAACGTGCGCCTGATAATTGCTTATATGTACATATATAATAAATAAATAGAATAAATACACATAAAATTAGTCATACACGTAGCATAAAGAAAGAACTTCACAAGAGCTAAAGCTTGCGGAAGGGTAGACAGGAACAAGTACCTGTTAAAAGAGCCGGAGGCTATAACGGGACACATCGGAAAAGTAGGAAAATAAAGTAGCAAATAATGAACGTGATAAATCACGTGGTTAGCGTGCCAAACCAAGCCACCTAGAAAATAGGCGTGAAATAGAAAAAGATCCTAAATAGAACGAGGTAGGAGCTGCGAAGAAGACGGGACGCACTCGCTCCGACCGGCATTATGTTAAGATGCTAAGTGTAACATTTCCGACGTAGTGGTCGGCAAAATTACTAAGCATACGTTATCAAAGTTCACCTATAGCGCAGTGCAAGTGAGTAAGCAATAATTATAGGAATCGGCGTTTTATAGCTAGGAGCGACAACTCGTTAGCGGGACGTAGTATAGGTGACAGCAACTTAAGAAATGATCACCACTGTAGCAATCGGTTTCTGTCTTGCATGTGGGACAGAGGGAAGTGTGTGAAAGGGAAACAGTGTGATACCTGTTATTACTATAATAAAGGGCCAGCAACCGAAGGTCGTCTACTGGCTACCTACATCTTCTTTGCTTGCAAACCCTGAGATAAGAGTCCTTCCCCGGTCCAACATCCTGTCATCACTGAAAAGGGGAACGAACTCGTGAGGGGCTAAGAACCTACAACCAAAACACACGCCCACGCATCCACTCACAACCCAACAATACCACACCACTTCCCAGGCCTAGTTTAGAGTGCCTACCTGGCATTTGTCAGGAAACCTTATGCTGCTAATTTGAAAATTGAAGGAGTAATATTCATTTGGTTGCAGACTAATTATTTCGCCTATTTGTAGCTTTGAATTCTAGTTAGTGAATTTTGCCTCGGATCTATCAAGCAACGAATAATGTGATTTCTACAGGATTAAACATTACGAAAACGTGACACCTAATAATGAGCACACATGTTTTGCACATATTTTTACATTCTGGGGTGAGGGCCAAAAGATTTCCAGCAAATGATTAAATTTCGATCACCCTAATACGCACATGAAGGAGCGTAGCTCGCTAACGGTGGACCGGGACCTTGGTGTTTAGATTTAGATGAAAGCGTGAGGTTTTACATTATACAAAACATTAGATAACACACATTACCTGAAATTTATTGACAAACGTTTGGCGACTCTACATTACACTTAAGAAAACAGGATGAGGGGAGATACCCCGAAATTGAGGAGTTTCACACGCGACTTACTACTTAAACTGCTCGCACATAAGTAACGCTAATTCTCAAGTGATGCTAATTCTATTCCCCTTCTCCAAGCGTGTCTAGCTTGGCCAGCCAGCCAGGATTGGCGTCATTCCAGAAATTTTCAAACACAGCCCTATCTCCGGATGTTCCGCGCCAAAGGAGAGGTGAAACCGAAAAATAATCGAAGGAATCTAATAATGCTATCGACAATGCAACACAATAATGCGTCCGGTAATGACAATTCTTACTGATACGCACATCATGTAGCTCTACAATCTGAAGAGCTTACATAAAATGAGCTCTAACACGCAAATAAAGTATTTCTGGACCCGTGTACATAAGAAATATTTATGATAGTACATACGTTTGGTTTAAACCTGTAGAGCCGTAATAACAAACTCGATTACATTGAGGGAAAATTATAGATTATAAAAATGTCACAATATGATCTAAAAATTCTACTTAGTAACCAAAAACTTACTTTTTGTGTACCAGAGCCACCAGTACCTCCAAATGATAAATTCTTAATGTTGAACAAGGTCTCTCTCTTTACATCCCAAATCGACTCTCTTAACGAGCACTGTATCTAAACTGATGTTCACAAAAAGTGGCCCATAATGGAACACAGCTGTTTGTTGGTTCACAGAGCGCCAAAGAAAACCTTTGGCGGATTTTGTACCTTTGCTGGGATCTTTTGAGGGGTGTCCTTCATCTTACCTATCACAGAGCTTGGCGGCTTGATAACACAGCAATAAGGGGGGAAAGGGACGAGGTTGATGACTTTGCTTTTTCTGGTGTTATTGAAACCAAAACATGTTTATTGTCTCAGAGCCAGTCATACCGTATATTAGCGAAATTACTTGTGGACGTATCGTGGGTATGTGGGAGGCAGGTGGTACTGCTGCAGCAATAGCAACGGCAGTGCATAAAAGTGCTTTTATAGTAAATTACTGGATAAAAATATTCCAGGAAAGTGGGGAAGACTCGTCAGAAAGTGGACACTCCCCATAAAACATCCGCAGATGATATTCGTTTACTAAATGCAAATTACTCGTTTTTTATAATTGACTGATCATATTTAGAAACTAAAGATAAATATGTATATGGTTTACCGAATATGACATACATATTACGGCAATAAAATTGGGTTATATTTTTGTCTATAATCCTGTTGTACTCCTATGATCAAAAATATATTATTAAAGGTATATTAACCAATTATAGTTTCAATTAGAGGGAAGAAATGCTGCTTTAGTTATTTATTATTTAGTTATGTTTATTTCTATGCAGCAACAAGCATTGATATCACTGTGAGAATACAGTTCTGTTTACTTTTTGTTATGAAGTGCTGCTTTGTTATGTATTTAATGAATACCATTCAAGCATTAATTTACACCCCCTGAAAATCTTCTCACACTAGATATTCTGAATTTCGCTAACTTGGGCACTCGTCAAGTTTTCCCCTTAGCTTTTAAACCTTTCAAAGGCGTGTGCTGCACCAGCCGATAACGTATGTGCTACCAATGACCATAAGAGGTCTGTATGACAAATTGAATGCACTCACTCTACCTCTTTCTCTTTTAGCCAATACGATCGAGAGCGTAAACATATATTTCCTTTCTACGCCATTTTGTAACCTTTGTTGTGGTTTTGGTGTAACGATTCAGCAGGAGGATTGGCGCACACTTGCACCGTGGCCTAAAGCAGCCAATGAAATGGCCATGGCTTCGCAAGGCACGTGCAATGACAAATAATGTGACAGACGCGAGGTGCAGTGAGATTTCCTTTGGCGCTCTATGTACTAGCAAATCCATTCCCACCCTGTGTCAGCGTAATTTCCTCTGTCGTCGAGCATCCTAGACACTGGATTGTTCGGCAACAAATGTAGCCGAACTGCCAAAGGGTAACATTACAAGCTAAAGTTGTCAATGCCTCACTAGCGAAGTACCGTTAAGGCAATCCTTCGTTTAATTTTGGCGCAAAAATAAAACATAATAAAAACGTAGAAAATAAGCGAAAGTTAAGAAATTTATAATTTTGTTCTTTTGATATACTTGCACATTGTATTTTCATTATGGACTCTGAATCTCATTCGATGGCGCTAATAGCTTTAACCTCGTCTCCATATCGCTGATGGAATGTTCGTTCAGTTAAACAACACATGCAAATTATTCTTCTTCTCCAAGGCCGAATTATGTTGTATAGTTTAGCGTTTTGCGGTGTTCCAATTGTAGCGAAATTCTTTCATAGAGATGGTATCCAAAACACCTCTTTGTTTCACATCAATTATGACCTTTACTGCTTCGTTTATTTAACCCTGACTGTTTCTCAGACCGGACGCACAGAGAACCAGCTGGGTGAAGTCAAAAGTTAGTTACCTGAATGTGGAAACTTTATGGAGGGAAAATACTACTGCGACATAGGAAAATGGGCCACTTTTTCTGTCAGTGTAGGTAACGTAACACTCTTGTAAGTCTCTCACTTTACCCGAGTTTGCACACGTGTAAAACGTTTTATTGCCAGCTCTTTTGTCACGGAATTCCTAGCACCTACTTCGTAAATGTTTGCAAATGTACACAAGTGTCGTGCTCTTTGTATGGCTGACAATAATAATGCATGAAAATATAGTGAAAAAGTTTACATCTCACGTGTTTGGTGTTCAGCCTTGCATACAATTAGCTACTGAGAGAGAAAACTGGGAAAGACATCTAAAGCTTTGGATACGTTTGTCTCAAACTACTGAAACAGAGTTGCAGTTTTATACCAATAAACTAGAAGAATTTGTTTCTATTAACTTTAATTACTTATTAAAACATTAATAAAGTTTTTTAACCCAGTTTCATTTATAAAGGGGAAAAAATGACATCTATCCCTTTTCGTTTTTTGAAGGAGGTGTTTTGTTGTAGGAATTTGCCCCAAATTTAAAAAATATTAACTTTGTAATTAAACTGTTTCTTTAAGCATTAAATAATTGTTTGTCTCGGCTGCGTCAGTATTATTGTTAGAGACATGGAATTCTTGGCAGTGCGTGATGCGACAAGAATATAGGCTTACGCAGTTTCTAAGTTTTAATTTACTCCTTTTTATTAATTCTTGACACAAATTAAATAGCACCTCACTGATATCGAGAGCTGTGAGATTCTTATATTTCATACTTGCACTTTTTACAACGTAAAACCGTTTTTCGTCGCGCACGAATACATATTAAATCTCTCGAGGACGCATCTTGCATCCGGTTACTATCACTGTCTGCAGGCAAATAACTAGATTTCAACCGTCTAAACTTGTAAATATCTGTATTTAAAGTCTCTGATTGGCTAATCCCACTCCAATAGAATACCTGCATTTAACTAAAGCTTTTTCTGGTTGTTGATTGGCTATTTTTTTATAAACTGTCGCTAAAATTACATTATTGCTTCCAAGAATCACAAATAACATTTAAACTCTCAAACTCATTATTGCCTCAAGGTTACCTCATTGTTAGCAACTTTTTAACTTATTATTCTCACAGGTTCCTACATTATTAAATTACGTAATACCTTCATATAACATTATTGAACATGTATACAATAATATAAGCATATGAAATGACTGTTGCATACATTTTACAAATTATTACATACACATATTGCTTCAAGGCGGGCTGTTATTGACTTTACATATTATATAATTAGACTGAAATTATTTAAGTGTTAATAATACTGCCTCACCTTATTTTGCATTTAAAGACATTTATAATATTTCAATTTTTAACATTTCTCTCTCTGTAGAGAAAATGAATTTAAAAGCTCAAAAGCTTGAAATTTATTATGCTCAAGAATATAATTCCAATACAGGACATTTTACTATCATAGATATATACTAATATTCTACCCTTTAATGTTTGAGAAAGAGACGCTTTGTTCAGCATTCTCTTAATTGAAATTAATTATCTTGCACGCTTTTAGCTGATCATTAGCTGCGTCCTGTATTGCCTTATAATTATCTAATTTTCCGAGAGTTTCGTGTCTACAGAATGTAACATTTTCCAGCTAAAGGTTTAAGATGTAGCATTAATTACTAATGTTAATAGGAGTTTGGCAAACAATTTTTATTTTCCAACCTTTTTAACATTAACATTTTCAAACATTCATTAAAAATGTATTCTGAATAAAAAAAAAGAAGCAGGGGTGTAATTTCATAATAAAAAGTAGTTTGTCACCTTAAAGCTTCTGCTTTCCTTAAAGCAACATGCAAAAAATGTGAGTCCTAGATTTAAACGTCTTAATACTAACAAAATAGTTCAGTTGTAATTTTTCATGTTCAATCCTTATGCTACTTCTATTAATTCTGTTTTATAGAAGTTTGTAGTCCAATATGTATATGGAAATTGAGTTATATGAATTTAAAGTATCAGCCGTACAATGCCTCTTCAAGTTGGGATAGCTATGTAGAGCAGACGTTAAAAAGATCCCAACATTTCAATCAGTTGTCTTCTCATGTTGCAGTTTAATCAACGTTTGCAATAGCATGGTTTATAAGCTTTATTAAACTGAAACTAAATATCTTCAGTTTTTAGAAATCCATATTTATACATTTTGAATAACTTCATGCATTATTTTTAATTCCAATATTGTATTATTTTAACTATCAGTAACATTTTAAGCACATTCTTAGATTCTTTCTTCATACATGAAAGCAATTCATTATAATTTGTATTACAAAGTTCATAGTTACATTCAAGGTTAGATAACCCACAGGAGAAAAAATGGGGCTCTATAAACTGTTTGAATTAGTGAGTATGAGAAATTTTATAATATATTTTAAATATGAATAAAAATTGATTTTCATAGAACATAAAATTAATGTGCTAAAAATGCAATTTAAAGAACACAGACATTATGAAAGAAATATTACCTAAATTTGAATTTGACTCAGATGAAGTCTCAAAACTTAACATTTAAATCAGTCATTACATTTTGACACTCAATGTCATTGTCCTCCTTTCTCCCTCCGACTTCGTCTTGGGTGGTCGAACATTATGACGACATAGTCCTAATAGGATAGAAGCTCCTTGAACGGTAGGCAAACTGAAGATCAAATATAGGTTAAATCTCGTGCCCCCTGGAAACCTAGGACAACCCAGTTTTAAACTTTCTGGTTATTCACATAAAATATTTTTATACGTTTGACTTGCAAAACTAATCAGTCAACAGTAGCTTTTTGCCCAAAATCAGCATTTTCGTCCCAGCATAAGTACAATTATCTTATGAAATGCTATATTTCTCCATCCCAAACAATTTACAATTCACTTTCATGCATTTGCTTGTAAAATTTTGCAAACAATTTAATTTCCTCTTTGTGATAATTTTAGCGTTGGTTATCTTCCGACCACTTTTGCTAAAGAGTTTCATTACTTAATTTGTGCATCTGCTTGCCATGCTTCGTTCTTACTGATTTCAATCGTATTCCTCGCTTCGTTGCAAAGTCGAAGTGTCAGCACTGCGCAATACCACACTATCATACTTCACTGATCTCATCCTTATTTATTTCTTCAAGGGTCTACGAAATGCATCTTTTCTCTGAAGTTACTTTGCAACCTATATACTTTGCACAATTTTGCAGAGGTTTAAATATATGTAGTTAATTCTCATTTCGGATAAAGCATTTGGTATCCTTGCTAGTCATTATTGGATTCTTGGTATCAGATCTAAATACGGAAGTTAAAAGAATTACAGTTTTAGACATCTAGGGCTTGTTTTATTAAATATTCGTTTTAAGTAGTTGGTTTAAGAAGTTGGATCAGGAGCAGCATACACAACCCAAATGTACTAATTATTGTATCTGCATAGCAGGTAGACGAAGTATTGCCACCCAAAAATTCGATATCGAAGTATCACTGGAAATAATGCTTTGATGCACCCTGAATTCATAAAAACAAATAGAAAAATGTTTGTGTCTTTGTGTGAGAGAGAACACTATACCTAATTCAAAGTCGGGCAGTCCAAAAAAAAAAAAAAATATAAAAAACTTGATATTTATAATAACTTGTCTTCCAAACATGCGTCCCGAAAGTTTTCAATAAAATGTTCCTGCCTCGTAACAATCCTTTATGTGGAACATTTTTAGTTATCTTTTTTGATTTCTTATAAATGTATAACGATTGTTATTAGGATCCATATGTTTATAATATCTGCATGATTAATAAAATATATACCGTTTCGAATTTTCTTTGAATATTATACATTTTATATAATTTTGTGTAACTAAAACACTGTGTTATACAAAAGCTTACCGCAGAAAGCGGTACAGCGCATTAAAATCTGCAGTTTACTTTTCGTAGCATTAGCTGATTTGAAAATATATAGAAAGTTAACATCCCTCCTAGGTGCAAGTGCGTTATCTAATAGCTACTCCTGAAAGTTCGTCATTCTTTGATAAAATAAATGAGTCGAATGATATTAAAAGCCTTCACTTACATCATGATGGTAAAAAATCTGGACGATCGTTTCGAGACTTCAAGATCTCATCTTCTGCAGGATTTTTGGAATTGATCGTCATCGTTTATTTTCCTCCTCCTTTCAATTGCAAGTGCATGTTAACGCGAATAAACATATGAATGCTTTTCCCCCATGTTTTGTTTAACAAAATCCGTCTTCGAAATGCTTCCAAGGCAAAAATATATCAGGAATAACGTTAGGTGTACAAAGATTTGCCAATAGATGTTTAACAAGAATTATAAAAATAAGATGGCTGGATACAATTTCAAATTTAGAATTATGGAAGATAACGAATCAAAAAGAAATTACAATAGAAATAAAAAAAAACGAAATGGAATTGAATGGGACACACACTAAGAACAGAAGATAAAAACAGAGGAAAAAATGACTTTGGATTGGAATCCCCAGGACAGTAGTGGAAGAGGAATACCAAGAAACACTTGCAAGAGTTATCGTCGAAGAAATTCCTAAAGAAGGGAAAACATGGAATGAAGTAAAGAAGTTAGCAAGAAATAGGGTGCGAGGAAATACATTGTGAATGCCCTGTGCTTCTCATGAGTAAATACACGAGATTGATTGAACGCAACCTGGACACAAAACGAACTTTTTATATGCACATTGTAATGGACAGGTGATTTATGAAGAACTGGCACATTTATTTCTTTGATTGTTTCAAAACGAGTTATGCTAACGACAACTTATAATCCCTGAAATGCAGAGCAAGTTTGGGAGATTATTTACCGCAACAGCAAAGTTGAAAATGTCCTCCATCCTGTATAACGCACAACTCAATACGTCGTTTCATGCTGTTGGCCATTCGTTGGAGGATTCTGTTGTCAATATCTTGAATCTTCTGTGTAACGTTGTGCTTCAGATCGTCCAATGTCTGGGGACGTCTGCCATAAACCCTGTCTTTTAAGTAACCCCATAGAAAGAAGTCCAACGATGTCAAATCCGGAGATCTCGGTGGCCACAGGTTCTTGGAAATTATCCGGTCGTCAAAGAAACTTGCAATTAGTGCCATGGATTCATTTGACGTATGGCATGTAGTGCGTCTTGCTGAAAATATCCTTGACTCAACTTTACATCGTCTAGTTGCTCAGCAAACTCCATGAAAATCCATCGGTTCTCTGCATTGTGCACATTGTTTTAAAAAACATTGGTCCCACTATTCTCTGTGAGGATATTGCGCACCAAACTCCGATTTTAACCGCATACATAGATGCATTGCCAGATAAATGGAACCATGCTTCATCTGTGAGCCATGTGATGCACAATATGGCAGGATTTTGCACAATGAACGCCTGAAACCAACGACAGTAATTCAGTCGTCTATCCTTATCTGGTTCTTGTAACTGATGGACAGCCGTAATCCTACACGGCTTTAGGCCTGCACTTTTCACAGCTCTCTGACACATTGAGTAGCTGTACCCTGTCTCCTGCGACAAACGCCTTAATGATTTTTTGTTTGACTGATCCAGTCATGCTATTACGTCAACAACCGTGGGAAGCCTAGATGAACGAGTTTTGCCTTTTTCACTCACCAGAGATACAGTTGTTTCCAATTTGTTTACCAGTCCTAGTATTGTGTTTCTTTGGGGGAGGATTCCGAACACCAAATTCTCTTTGGTATGCCCTTTGAGTAGTTGTAATTGAATTCTATTCCAGTATTGCTTTACAAGGAAGAGTCGTTCATTTAATGTGTACTGCGTTTTCACGTTGACTAGAACAAAATCTCAAAAACAGTTGCCGGCAATAAAACATGAACATTTGTGCATCTAGTGACAGGCAATCGAAACTCCAGAACGTTCTGCTTAATTTGATGTTAAAATTGGGGCATTGAGTAATATTTCGAACAGAATTATTAAAGAAAGAAATATGTCAGTTCTTCATAAATCACCCTGTATAACGGATATATGTAAATTTCCGTTGTTAGAGAAATTCGCGTGAATGTATCACATGAGATTTTTACAGTAACATATTACATATTCCTCTTTTATTAAGCATTCTCTTTGAGAAAAAATTGCACCTGTCCCCTTATTAACTTAGTTGGATCACTTATGCGAACACAAGGCACATATTCTTGTATCTTGTTAGCGCTTTTCTTGTAACATTTGTGTTAACTCAAGTTTTCCAGTAATGGGAAAAGTGCTTAGGTAGATAATGCAACGTCACAAGTTTTGTGTTCCTACAAGCACGTTTTCATTATAAGCAGTTAACTCTCGTATGGCGTCGCTGTAACAGATGCTTACACACGAAGAGGCTGTAAATTTTAGTGATATTAATTTAATTTCATAAAGTTTAGAGAAAGAATTGGCGTATATTATGGGAAGCATCTGGGGCACCACCTTCACACAGCTATGTGCTAAAGGAAACTACAGGCTGCCTGCTGTAGTGGTGGTTAGCAATGGCCTTATAATTCAGGGACAACCTGTACACTGACGGGCATAAGAAGTGACCAATTCTCCTAGAAATCAATAGTGATTTTACCCTGCATAAGGTTTCTACCTGGGAATCTACCATCAGTTCTCTATGCGAGTGACGTGAAAAACAATTCAGGGACATAGAACGAATCAGTGAGCAATGCTATTATCGATGTGAAATGAAGGGGTGGTTTGGATACCCTCTCTATAATAGTTTCACTACGATTGGTACACAAAGAAAGGTTTAACTAATACAACCTAAGGCCTTCTAGAGGAAGGGGTGAAGAATTATTTGCATATGTAAATTGGACGACAGCTAAGAGATTTATATGAGAGTTATTTTCAGTGGCATTATTTCTTCTTTTTCATTTCAAGGATTATGCTTTCTGCATGTTCTGACTTTACAGATACTCTCTTCCCAGCGTTTTCAGTCTCCCCTGGTCTCGTCTTCCTTTTGGTGTATATATTAATATTTTCTTAGGGATTTGGTTACAATCCATTCTTTCCAGATGTTCTATCCGCTCCTTCCTAAAATTATGTAGGCGCCATTATTTCTACGGTTTTATTATACAGGGTTATTCAAAAAGAAGGAACAGACTTTAAATATTTATTTCTAATGAACGACAATAGATGTCGACGCATGTGATACATCACTGAATAGAAAAAAGTTCAAAATTTTATTTTATGTGTTCAAAATGAGCACCATTTTGTTATGCGAGGACGATCAGCGCTTTTCCGTTTGCATACGCAATCATCTTCTACGAATTTATTGTATAAACTAAGTTTTTTGACGAGGTGGCTCGTTGTTGAACTTACAACGAAATGCACGCTGTAATGAAACAATGGATTCACTATTTGCATAATGCAACACACAAAACGACTTTTCCTGGGGCGTCGCCATTTTCTCGTAAAGAAACACAGCGCAGCTGTAGGCAATGAAGGAACTAATAGATGGGGCTTAAGACTTTGAACTTTCCTCTATTCAATGATGTGTCATATGTGTCGCTATCTATTGTCGTTCATTAAAAATGCATATTTAAAATCTTCCTTCTTTTTGAATAAACCTATATTACATTTACTTTTTTGCGCCCAAATTCAATGAAGTATTTTCTTGACGGTACTCCGATAGCAAGAATATGGACAACTAGCTTGGAATGTTTCGGTCATATTTTGGGAAAGGTAAAGTTCCCTGCCATTCCAGTGGCTATTATTATACTCGAGGTGGTCACGCTGTCGGCGGGTGGGGCTAGACTAGTCAGTACTTTCATAAACAACTACGTTCTACTGTGGAATGTATTTTAATGTCAGTATACATACACCTTATTAGCTAAGTATGTGTTGAAATATTCTCCATTTGGACTATTCACAACTGTTTATCCTTTTGATTGCATTGCTTTCATATCACCTCCGCGTATCATTGCTTTTTTTCTTTGTATCGTTGCCTGCGCTATCCAGTGAGTTTTTCTAACATTATCCTTCCACTATTTGACCGTTAGTGGAGATCAAACTCCTGAACTGGAGATTCACAACCTGCAAGCGAATTTATTTTAAGATTATTAGCATTTTGTATGCCCTCTTAATTGTTTAACATGGCTTTAAGTTCTTGGTCATGTCACGAGTTTATTGTAGTTTTCTTAGTTCACTGAATTAGTGTATACCACACAGATAGCCTTAGCTGCGTAGGCGTCTTCCCGTAACATATATTTTGTTGTTTGATGCTGAACCGGCGACCTTAGTTACAGTCCTGTACAACCTATTTTTACTTGTTTCTTTTGCTCTGTAGGTGGAACTTTGGGTCCTGGTGTTCAATAGCCAACACAGTATATTTATCTGGAAACGGAAGGAAACCACAAAAAAAATCAGATTTGCCGATATGTTTTTTGAACCCGCGACCTCCTGAATGAGAGCCTTAACTCTGAGCCATCTCGCTCGATGTATTCATTTTATGGATATCTTGTCTGATTTCATGATGGATTCAGCCTAGACATGGATATATCTCCAGATTCTCCCAAACAAATTTTTAAGCTCTCGTTGTGTTAATTACTGTGAAAAAACCATAATGCCCAAGGTGGTAGAAGAACCCTGAATCCTCTACCTCCATTCCTGAGTGGAGGTTGGAGCGAGTTTCCTGCATTCAGGTGGTCATGGGT
The DNA here is from genome assembly GCA_030765065.1 of Deroplatys truncata. Classification (NCBI taxonomy): domain Eukaryota; kingdom Metazoa; phylum Arthropoda; class Insecta; order Mantodea; family Mantidae; genus Deroplatys; species Deroplatys truncata. Next base: position 103,751,128 of record CM060985.1, read on the forward strand.
TCGATTCCCGGCGACTGCTCACTCTGGCCCATGGGTTTTTTCCGGGGTTTTCCCGAATCGTCAGGCGAATGTTGGAGTGGTTTCTCTCACCCTTCCCTGAATTTCCTGTCCCTCAATTCCGTTGCATTAATCTTTTCATTCATTCTTTACTCCGTTTGATCCTTTTAAGGGCTGGAAGTGTTGGTGATGGTATTTCGGTGTAGCGTGGCAAGGAAAAAGGATGTTCTCTGAGAATGTTCTCCCTTGTTCTTCGGCTGGTTGCTGGAGAATAAAGACCGCCCTCGGGAGCGGCGTCGGATCCTGTGTGAGGTGGGGTCCCCGGTTACCTTCCGACTGTCGTGGCATGTATGTCGAAACTGTGGAGCCCTGTCATTGCTGTGCTGTCACTCCTGATTCTGGCCCACGGTGTCTCCCTTCACCTTATCTCTTCTCCAGGGGGTGCCCCCGTGGGGCGTCGGTAGAATATGCTAATTCATGGATCGGTGCCGAATCCCCTCCGCTTCGCAAGCCTAATCTATCCCTGCAGCACAGTATAACATTAGTGGTAAACATGCATAAGACTCTCTTCCATTTGGGAGATTTTTTAGACCAGGAGTCGTTACTTCTCAGCCGGTTTCAACCATTTCATAAGCCGACTGCAGATCTTGAGGATCTTTCAGCACAAGAATAATCTCATATCGCTTTATAAGGGGGATAATTATTACGGGAACACTCAATAAAAGGAACTTTTATTAATGTTTAATAAAACATAAACATGAAGCGTAAACGCATCATATCATGTGGCTTTTTATTAAGTTCTAATCATAGACGATCTCCTTTGCGGCTTTATGGGATTCAATTATCCCCGTGACGAATAATGGACCAAGCTTTAAGCAAGATTGTAACAGTCTTTTTGTCTTTTCTGCAGAATAATTTGTTGCACTTGCTTCGGAAACGTAGTAATTTGAAAAGCCTTAAAACTAATTCCGTAATATCCGAAACTTATATTAGTCTAAAAAAAACCGATTGCCACGGCCGGCAATCCAACCTCGTATCTCCGCGCTTGAACTATCATGGCTACATGTATTTTTCTTTTGTTTTACCCCTTGGTTTTCTTTTCTTTTGGTATAACCAGATACGTCGTATCGGACCATGACTGAATGAAATGGCTGAAATTATGTTCAGATGAACGTATTTATTTTTTTCAGATAAGGGAAAAACTGAAAAGGAGAATTATGCGTTAACTTGCCCTAACCGAAATTCTAACTCGGAACCTCTTGAAAGAGAGGCAGACACACCACGTCTACACCATGGAAGTGGGCTGATAGTTATCTATGCGCATTAAACCATCTCACTTGATTCAATTGGTTTAATGCGCCTAAGGGCAGACGCCATGGTAGCTCAAGCGTTAAGAGCATCGACATGGAAAGTCGAAGATTCGTGGCTCGAATTCCAGCCGTAGTAATTCATTTTTGAAGTCTGATTAAATCTTCTTCTGCCTGCACACAGCCAGTTGGAAAGAACAATTATGAACACTTTCGTAATGGTTCAAATAAGAAAATGATAGAATAGAAGATTTTTAAAAAATATTATTCAACAGCTAATATTTGAAAAATATATATACCACTTTTCCAAGAAGGAAAGAAAGAAAAAAAAAAGTAAACGAATGTGCTTAATCATATGCCTCTTTTCCATTTTGTTAAGTTTATATATAGGTAATACTTTGAATTTTATGAATTATTTGAAAAATTGGAATAAAATTGTTTATAATTTGTAGAAATTCCTTTCGTCTATCATAGGTAATGTTTAATTCTACAAAAGTTAACTCATGACAATTCAACTATTGTTTCCAAGAAGCTTGCAATAATGGATGCCATTGCTTCAAGACAATACATGATCGTATTTTATACTCCAATTTCTCAAATTGTATTATTTATTTGTAAAGAAACCGAAAGTCCAAACTAACTGCGACACCCGTGCAATGCCGGAGGACTGGTTCGCCAATTTCCTCTTAGTAATGTTCAAAATAAGGGAAAATATTGCTCAATTAAGCTTTGGTTTAAAATGAAATTCTCTAGCGACCCATCAATCTACATTTCTGATTGCGGTTTGAGTAAAGCATTCGACCTTGTTGATCGCTCATTTATTAATACTACATTAGTGAATTATATTATGAAAATAATGCTCTATGTATATTTAAATACCACTTAGTTTATAAAAGAAAAATGACTAATTCTGATAAAAATGGTTATATGTAACTCTGAACTCGTGTGCCAAAGGGTTCTATTTTGAGACCTTTCCTCCTATTAATCTCATTAATTGATCTTCCTTATTGTTTTAAATATCATCAATATTATGTATTATCACAAAATGTTTTAGCCTGGTTTAAATTGAATGTTATTCCTTTTCTGTTTGTATGAGGTGAAACCAAAATATGACAAATGGAAGATAGGACACTTAGCCACGTTGTGTACAAAGGGCTGTATCACACATGGTATAAACACCGTAAAATACTCTAATCTTTGCCTCTTGTCCTTGTAAACCAGGAGTGTGCTGAATTATGTTGTATAGCCATTTTCATTTAAAGCATGCTACTCATTCTACAGAAAAGAGGGCTGTGAGACTGCCCGATGAGAAGAGAATTTAACTGATCCCAACCCACTATATCGCATATTAAATCAAGAAGCGCATGCATATAGCGTATATTTATTTCATGCATTTACAGTTGTAGTTCCTTGTCATATACGTTATTTAGGGTATTCCTGGAAACAGGAGTTGTGCCGTCAACTCCATTATTTCATCCATTAATCATCTTTCATACAGATTCGAAGAAAATGTATCAATGGGTTTTCTTAATTATTTTATAGTTGCAGAGGGAAAATGGTAATTTTGTTGACAGCAATTGCTACAAATTGCTGGATTATTAGGTATTTTTTCTAAGAGAGAGAGATACAATACAAAAAGAAAGCTGAACTCCTTAAATTATGCAACGTTTCTGTATAATTTTCCGTAGCATTAGCCGTTTCCAAAGCATTTGTTATCTATGTTTTAAGTTTTATCTGTTAGAAAAATGTTTCAGTGTGCCATTTTTGAAATGTGTGATTGTTCTTTTTATTGACAAGAGTTCCTTACTAACAAAAGATATAGTCAATCCCTCATGACCTTCTATACCGTTACAATCGCAAATAATTCCTTATATATTACACTATTCAGGTAAACCATAATTTTTGTCTTCATGTTAGGTTATTCACATTATATCACTGACTAAAATAATCTCAAATTAAGCGTTATGGGCTTGGTTGCATTCCATGATAAAAACAAAACACGACTGTTTTCATATTCAGGGCTATTCTATAGCTTTCTGGTTAAGAAGATAGTGTTACTCTTTAAGATCAAGAAGCTCTAAAAGTGCTTCCATTTTCAGTATTGGTAGAGTTAACATCACGGTCTCGTCTCTTGGTATCCCTAACCATAATTTTCTTCCTCTTCGCATGATGTTCCAACGTTACAGAATACCAAATGGCGTATTAACTGGTTAGCAAACTTAATAGGCTGTTAAACTTAACCAAATGTTGAAGAATTGTGTGCTGTTAAGTCAGTTTCTATTACTAATGAGTACATGTGAGCAAAAAGAATCGCCTAAGATGCTCTCTAAATGCTCAATGACACCCCAATCTGCGAAACCTTAGATGAACAACAGATATTTGGGAAACAACTAATGCCTCAAAAAATAAATGTTCCAAAAGTTGTATATTTCATTGAGCTGTAATTGACATCTTTTATCAGTACTTTATGGTTTACGGTTATGCAAAATTAAAGATAATTCATTGAGATGAAATGCATTATATTTTGAGAAAATGAGCAGTAACATTTTTAATGTAAAAGGGGTGGAGGAATTTTTTGAAAATCTCTAACGTGCTTAAACAGTCTGATTTCACACTCAAATATGAGATTAATAAATAGCAAATCTTTCGTTTTAGGTTATGCTTGCTACATACACACACACACACACACACACACACACACACACGGACGCGCGCATATGGTCATCTTCTAAACTTCTTTTTGGGTTCAGTGAACTTCAAAATGTATATTTCCGATGAAATTTCGACATTCAAGAGATGGGTGTGATAAAATAGTCGTAGATAAGGTAAAACTTGTATGATAAATGGTTCGGTATTGTTTCCACATTTAACCACGTCCATATTGCCTAATTTGACAAAATTACTAGGCAGATGGTGCTCTTTTTAATGCAAATTGAACAGAGGAATAAATATTTCTACTAACAGTACAATACTGTAATGAAGTAGTCAAAGGATAGAGAAAGTCTTGTGAATATCGTACATCAGAATTTTCGATTTTGCAATAATTAAAACACCTAATTATTCTTATTTACTATAATTCATTCCAAACTCGCGAGTGATCCTGTTCAAACATATGCCCAGCATCCTGGAGAACTCTTGATGGATTTACAGCTGCATTTATAAAGCTATATTATAACAGAAAAGCAATACTTTTGAAAAACAAACGACGTGTCTCTGTAACCTTCTCTGCACTCAGTGAACACGCTGGTGGGAGAAATCCGAAATGTCATCAGATAATCGAGCAGTTTCCAATCTACTCCAGTAGTTGCGGTTAACTGAAACTGAAGTGTTCGTTCGTGTTGATTCGTTCTAAAGCCGTATCTATCACTGGAATATCCTTGGAGATTTCTACTTACCTAACGCAAAGGCTAGAGTGGCCAAATGAGGAACACCAAATATATATATATATATATATATATATATATATATATATATATACGGGATAATAATTAAGGAACATCAAAAACCTAAAATATCTGAATTTGGGTATACGGAGGAAAAAGAAGAAAGGAAAAGAGGCTAAGCGTAAAACATCTTTAATTGTATAGTAAATTAAAAAATATAAATAAATAATTCATCATTATTGCTCTACTTGTAATTTTCTGTACCAAATAATTTCAGTTCACATCAGTGACATACTTTTGTAAAGACTGTGCGAGATTTCTAATCTATATATTAATGCGTAACTGTTAAAACAATAATACAAAAATGAAAAGAGGGAGATAAACCCCATTAGTTTAGTTCTGCGATATATTAATGGTTACAGTATTCTTTCAAATGTTAAAGAATGTTACTTCGTAATGCAGGAGCGGCGAATACGGGATGTGCGTTTGCATTTAGAACCCCAGCACCTATCACTCTGACTGGCTCGCCACTCATATTCTACTAATCTCATGCGCGTTGTGTGTCGATACCGTACTTATTGATAGAAAGGGATAAATAATTGAAAAGAGAAATGATAAGCGGTAGAGAAATAATTGCAATAAATAATTTCCGTATATTGAAACAATGTATAATGCAGTAAGCTTGAGTTGAAGAAATTTGACCTGAGAAAAAGATAATTATGGAGCAAAGTCATTAGTAATAGCTGAGGAGCGAACGCGTTAGTATAAAGATTCCTGGAATGCAGCTAAAATTGTAAATTCATTACGTTTGCAGAATCACGTAGACAGAAATTCTATAAAAGAAAAAGGGGATGGAATTCATGGATTGGGAGATATCGCAGAGAAACATGGTAACAGCAGCACACCTAGCAGTTTAAGATTGACCTCGTGCCAGAGGGAACCTTGGGATGTTTCTAAGGTAGGCGGAGCATAAATAATAAAACAGCGTGTATTGCTAAAATTAGCAATTTGCCTTCCGTTCTTTTCTTCGTGTACAGCCTTAGGGGCTTAAGTTTTTTGCGGTGATGGGTAGTTCGCAGCACCAAAGACCGTACTGGTTTTCAGTTATTTACCGCTACCCGCGAGGGGTTTTGCCGGTAAGCATTTTAGCGACTCACGGCAGTTTAGGCTTGTAATTTCTGTTACTGCAAACGTTATTCCAAAACCGTAAAATTGATACTGCAGAAGTTAGCAGGTATAATTAGTCAATTATAGTTTCAAGTGCTACAGTTCATAATGTTTCATCCTTTATCTTCAAATGGTTGCTAACTCGCTTCAATAACTCAACCACTAGATCGCATTACATTTCTGAATTTAAACTGGCGTTATCCTTTCAAAATACGCTCACGCATACTCTGAGAGAAAGATTTCATAGCCAACCACTGTAGAGCTAGCAACAGAATCGACAGCAGTTATTCAAGCAAAGGGCACGCTTCAATGTTTGACGATCCGACGAACGGAGGCATTGTCGCCGCTCTTGTATCGACAATAGTTTAGTATATTATTTATGCTTATGGCATTATTTTCTCACAAAATAAGGTGCAGTCAGAAATTACTTTTCAGAACGTACCAGCAGTATCGCACACTTGGGAGCAGGAATAGCAGCTCACATAGGAGCGAGGGTTTTCAGTTTATAATGATTGTGTAGCCAAGCGTCATCCTTCTATCTTCCCTTTTGCAATAGTCTAAGCACTTATTTGACAAGTTCCTTAAGTCATTCCAAAAGCTTAGGTAACATTGACAATGAACTTCTCTTTATCTTCTAGATGAGCACCGTTAAATTAATAAAATAATAAGCACGAAAATAGTAGGTAATAAGGCTGACGATAAGGGCACTTTTCGACTGCTAGGTCGATGATATTATTATTATTATTATTATTATTATTATTATTATTATTATTATTATTATTGCTGTTACTTCTGCGTAATAACGCAAGTTAGCAAAGCTTACATTTTTCTGCCAGGTAAGAGGGTGTAGGGACAAAAGAAAACCCTTATCCAGACGTTTGGACCGGTTATAAAGTCTTGAGACCGGAGCAGGCCAAACGGCCTAACCCTTAAAAAAAGAAATTATTATTTTAGTTTTTATTCTTATGTTGGTATTTAAAACACGTAAGAATTAAATTGATTATTTACATCGACAAATACATCGGAATAATACCGTGACTCTGTCCAGTTTTTAAATTCTCACTTCTCTAAATTCTCAATGTCACAGTTTGTCGTCCTCCGTGGACTAGTGGTACCGTGCTAGCCTCTAGTTCCCAAGGTCGCTGGTTCAAACCCGGCGGAGGTCGATGGATCTTTTCGGGCGTAAAAATTCTTAGCATGGCTTCCTTCGGAAGGGAAGTAAAGCCGGTGGTCCCGTGTCGTAGATTTACGGCACGTAAAAGAACCTCAAGCCTGATAAAGAGGCCTCTGAGCAAAATTACCGGTCTTTCACGCCCAATATGGAATGGGACGCTAAGAACCATAGTAGTTAGAGCGTCCATAAATAAAACTCAATTTAATTTAATTTTAACAGTTTAATTCTTTTGTCTAGTTGAACTTCACTGGTAGTTCACTTCACTAATGTCACTTCCTAAGGTGAAGTAGTTAAATTCTCCATCACTTCACTTCCTTTGTGATCTAGCCTTTCCACGACGTACGGTTCACTTCACTCGAGAGTCGAACAAAAGACCTCCACAACCGTCTCTCTGCGGTAGCACTCGCTGCAGGTCACAGCAGCTGTCATCAACTCGCTCGCAGATTCGCTCTTAATGTCGCATGGGAAACGCACCCGCCCACTCGATCACTCGCTGACCGACGCAACTCAATTCATGCTCAACTCGACCTGACTGACTCCCGCGAGAGCTCTCGCTTATATAGTCAGTGGAATCTTTCCACAAGGTTCTCAAAAGTTCTAGAACTATTTCGACACATTTTCTGGACGAAAGGGGTAGAAGCTTCCAGAAGGTTCTAGTTATGTCAATAGTGCGCCCGATGTTTACGCTGGCGAGCGAAAGCTATCGTTATTTATTCCAACCTCCCGATAACCTTGGGCCTTAGCCACTGCATCACAATAGCCTCTTTGCGGCAATAATTCAATCATGGAGGCAATCACTTCGGGTTGCGTTCCCACTTCCACTACAGTAAAACGCTGGGCTTTAATTTATGGCTGTTGTGAGTTTCAGTGCTGCAGGTAACTCATTTCTCACCCCTTTACAATTTCAAGTGCCTGATTCGCGTAAACTAGTCCAGTGTAGCAGGATTAGAGTGGAGTTCAGTAAGGGAGGTTATTTCTGAACCCTCTTTCGTTTCTCAGCGAGTGTAACATTGCTAATTAATTCATGTTTGTTTTATAGGATTTGTTTCAAGTCAGACATGGAGAGATGTGATAATGGCTGGGTGGAATATAATTTGTTAGACAAATCTGGGTTACGCTTACGGAAGAGAACTACTGTGATTTAGGGGAATGAGCTACGTTGTACCCAAACGTATTAGATCACTGAGCTAATTGCGTTTCAGAAATAAGTGATTTTATCTTTCAACCTGTTTCGCGGGAATACACTGAATTTGTATAACGAGATATGAACGAGTCAGAGGTAAAACTTATAACAGGTTTTATGATCGTATATAATCCCTTTGTCCTGCGCTGTGGACTATAGCGTGGAGCTCGGGTTACCCGCCACGAATGCGCCCATGGGGGTGCGGATTTTAAGTCCCGGGTATAGGGCCGATGCTTACTCTGCATCGTGAGGAAAGTGAGGAGCTGCGATAGGTAGCAATCCCGATCACGCAGGTCAAAATTGTGCCTGGAGGATGCGTGATACTGACCACATCTTCCCGTATAGTTTGGATGATCGCCCACCTCTGCCGTACGTACGTGAGGTAGGTAGTCGAGTTTGCAGGGCTGTAGCGCACGGTATTAATAAAAGTATTATTATTGTTATTATTATTATTATTATTATAATACTACGTAGTCCCTTTATCACATGGACAATTTTCAGCGCTGATCTGAACATCCAAAAGAATTTTTCTGAAAAAAACTTATATGTACATCACTTGGTAGGAGTACAGATGTTATTCACTTAGGAGGTGGTTCTAAGCACATATATGCACGAAAAATTGTGATAGTACTGAAGTCTTTGAGCACTTATTTCAGCAGAAAAAACATCTTAATTTTTTCATGGCCTTCTAACTCATATTCATTGCATACGTGTAGTTGGGGAAGACTGGAGTGAACCTCTGGGTTGTTGTTAACCAGTAACATAAATTTCTGTATCTCTAGAAGGCAATGAGCACAGTGGTTCAAGTTGTGGTGACTGCTACATCTGCAGAAAGTTTAGTGCTGGAGAAAGTTAACACATGCCGTCTCGACTTTTCTCAAGTTAAACCTCACATCTCTCCTTGGAGAGTATTTTGTTGGCACTTGTGCAAGTTGTCTTTAACAGTTGCAATCTCTGGAGAAGGGGTTCCTACTTGCTGAGAAGGGGACAGAACGCTAGTTTAAAATCCATATCACCACCCTTGCCTTCCCCTTTCTCCTTTCTCTTTGCATTTCTCTCATTGCCTTTCACATATCTTAAGAGTACGACTTTTGGACTTTAAATCTCGACGTGGAAATTTCATCCATAATCTAATTTTTACTTTCACTAACACATGCCTAGTAGGTAGAGAAGGTATTGCATTCCACCCAAAAATTCTATACAGATTTCACCGAAAATACATGTTTTGAAGCCCCGTGAATCAAAAAAGCACTTTTAGAAAAAGCTCGCAGCGCGCGTGTAGGTATGTGTGAACAGCGTAACTCAACGAAAATTCGAATAAATACCAAATTTAGTATTTAGGTTCAGTATCTTCCGAAGATGCCACAGGAGGATTATCAACAAAATCCCCACCCCAAACTAACCTTTCTACGGAAAATTTATCGATTTTTTTTATTTTCTAAAAAAATGGCTCTAAAGATTGATTAAAACAGCATATACTAAGGATATTTACATACCGAAAGAAATGTATATCTTGAATTTACTGGGAAAGGCCTATGAAGTCCTCTTTATTCTGAAGTAAATTTGTATAACCTTGTATAGCTGGTAAACGTTAAGCGATAGGCGAATACGTACTACACAAAAATGCAGATCTCTTTAAAACACACAATTTATTTCAAATAACTTCTTTGTGGCATAAGCCATTTCGAGATATTGTTATTAATGCTTCGATGTGTTCAATACTTGGTCATTCTGCTGTCCCGTCGATTTTCAGTTTTTTCTCGTGGCTGGAATTTAAGGCAGTATTAAGCGTCCAGTTCTTAAACATTTGACTATCGCCGTTCCCTATGTATCTATAATGAAATGTGTAATGTCGTTACTTTTGTCGCAAAGGTTTATTTGGATTAAATGAAGTAGATAGAAACGTAAGTTTTAGCAAGAATAGTTTGTATATCCATTAAAAAAGTATAGAGGTAGAAAAGTCATGTGAATGTAACACAGACTATTTTAATGTCTGGATGACAAAACCCTTCAAGAGCTCTATGTAGGCAAGCAGGCTTTGCTTTTCTCTTTATGTAGCAAGGTCCATTAAGAATAAACTAATTTATATCTACTAAATACGTAAATAGAGAAAACTTTGTCCACAGTAAACTAAGAATCGACTCAAATGATGTTATTCAGGACGAGAAGATTATTAGTTTTTCTGCGAGTTACAGGTTACTTCATATTCACCAGTTTTCTACTATTTCGTTGAATTTGATATTATGGGATTCCTGTTTATGCTTAACCTGAAAAAAGTCCTTGAATAGATAACAAAACACAGTATTTTTTCATGTTGCAACCATCCTAATTGTGCAGCCAACATTTCAGGAAAAATCTATAGTTCACTCCTTATTGCTTAATTTTAAATGTTTTTAAAACAAAAATGTATTGTGAATAACGAATGTGGGTAGAATAATAGCTTTTTAATGAATGCTAAATATACACGATGTTCCCGAATCCTCCTTGAAGTTATTTCTCGTGGTTGCGCACGGCGCGCCGGTGATGTTGGTTGTATGTTCAGGAGTTTAAGCAGCGGTACACATTTTAATCCGTTACAAGATGTGGCTCTATAGTAAACTATGCTATATCAACCTGGAATCATATTGCCTAGACCAAGACGTATATTGCAAATTTATTCAATATGAACTGCATAATTGGTTTCTATTCATAATTGTACATATATATTCTTGGCCTACTAAACGAAACAATGTGAAAAATAAAATAAAAAATATTTACATTAAGATAATTGATTGTAATAATATTTGCCACGTTACTTTTGCTGCTAAAAGCCAGCAACTCTTCAGACTGGTTGCCAGTTGGCATCTACTCCCCTTTAATTCTAACGTAATTTAAACTTAACTATGTTAGATACTGGCAACCAGCATCCCTCTTAACGTAAGTTCCGCCGAAGTCTCATATCGTGTGCGTGAATATCAGGGGATTTTTCATCCGTTATTAGCCGAGCTGTACAAAATTATAATTATGGGGGGGGGGTAAATGGAAGGATTCACCATAAAAATGCTCTAAATTGTTTAGTAATTTCATAAAGAACGTGGGGAGGTATATTAAATAAATTAATTCGTCATTAAAATTCAAAAAGGTAGTCGTAAGACATCCGGTAAGATTAAACATAAGATGGAATTCTATGGTTTTACTTGAAGTAACGCAAAATAAAGTGTCATTTTAGAAATATGGGGTAGGGGGAGCAAATCCAGTTACGCGTATTGTTAAGTCAGTCACCACATTTTAGATGCTGCTATCGTTAAATCTATACCAGCACGAGGCGAGAGATGAATCTGGAAATGCAGGATCCCCTGTCACTGTGCCGACAGACAGGTGAAAGAACTGCTATTGATGTTCCACATGGGACCCAAAGAGCAACTTTATGTCGGTATAGGTAGTCTTTTATGACTACAGGAGTTTCTTATACCGGGGCTTGTGTGTGTGGAAATCCTCTGATCCTCCGTACTAAATCACCTCTCAGAAGAAGACTGTCGAAGTGGCTCTGTGTCAAACCTTATCGTATTGCAGACCCTTAATACAAGTTTGGGTTTCTTTCTGCCATTTTCTTTTCAGGGCTTTGGAAACTGACACTCAGAAATAACCTTCTGTGTATAGTCGCGTGTGAAGAAAACGTAACAAGTAGTCAAAGTGATCATACGAGATGCAACCGTCAACCACAGCAGCTTGGGATTTACATTTCTAGACTTTTAGGTGTACCCTGTACTGCGTAGCTCCTATCAGGGTCTCCTTATCCGCCTGTTCACATCAAAGATTCTCAAATTTCAGTACGCACACAGAATAGTTGTCCATATTGAAATGATACTGATGAAAATGCAAATATAAAATAACTATAATGGGTAACAAGATAACAGGATGAATCATTTAAGTTGAGACTGTACAATATCTCCATAACTAAGCGTTGTAGAAAGAAATGTCTAATAAAAGTTGCTTGATGTTATGCATTATGATATCATTTTTATGATTTAAATTGACCCTAATTGTAGGTTCCCATTTAAAAACATTAAATTGACCCTAAAATGGCCATCATAACGTCCTCTAAACAAAACACTACTAATGGCATTTACTTTCCAGCATAATATAAAGCAACTTTTATTAAAGACATTTCTTTCTACAATGCTTAGTTTTGGAGATATTGTACAATCTCAACTTAAGTGGTCCAACCTATATATGTATGTTAAAAGAAAAATTGCAAGAAAACAGTTTGCGTGCTATCCGGACGAAGTAATTAATAATTAGAGCGGTATTCATAGATTTCACATTGGTCTGGACTATCTCTAGACTATTTGGTCGGGACTAAAGACCGACCAAGTTTTTGAAATTCACGCACAATAAAAAGTCTCGGACCAAGAAAGGCTGTGGATTAACAAGAAGGAAATGTTGCACGACGAAGAAAGGTAGTTATTTTACTCCCTAGTTTTTAACTTTCTATGGTCGTTTCACAGCTGTTTTTTTATCGGTTCAGTGCTCACTCCTCGCCCTCGGCAATTAAAAAATAAATAAATAAATTGAAGATAACCTAGAAGCGTGCATTAAAATGGTCGGAGGAGGAAAATGCCTGTTTTTCTTAATACAAAAAAATGATGGATGTTTTCAAAACAGGCAGCATATCACGTGTAAATATTCTCACTCACTCTCCGAAGCCCAGCAACAGGAATTCTTGTAATGAAACGCCTCATTATGATCAGTAAATTGGAGTGTGGTGTGCGATAAGTGCTAGAAGAATAATAGGGCCCATATTCTTTGATGAAACAATAAATGCAGAGTGATATCAGAGGTTAATTCTGAGACCATTTTGCAATCGCTTGACAGAAGAAGAGAAATCTTATGGTTGGTTCCAGCAAGATTCTGCAACAGCACATACGGCTGCCGAATCATTACGTGCAATAAAAGAGGTGTTTGATGACAGAATGCTTAGAGTTGATTGTGGCCCCCTCGTGGTTTTTATTTATGGGGTTCTTTAAAAGACAAAGTGTATCGTTCCGATCCTCGCACACTACAGGAACTTAGAGAAAACATTGCCACAAGAATTCCTGCCGCTAAGCTTTGGAGAGTGAGCGATAATATTTACATGGGATATGCTGCCTGTTTGAGAGCAGAAGGTCAATATTTCCAGTATCTATTATAAGGTAAGATTTTAGTCCACCTCTGCCGACGTAATTTCCCTGGCGATTGCCGGCTGTCTCGTGCAGTCGAGAGACGCCGCGAGTGGGTTCGAATATAATTTAACTACCATATATATAATTTCTGATCTTATTATTTCTATTTGGATTTCTTACTTTTATAAAAGAATTCGAAAAGTAATTGCAACAACGCTGTAAATCATTGCTGCTAGTGTTTGAGTATTGAAATTTTGCATATAAAGCGAGAGAGAGAGAGAGTGAGGATAATGTAGAAAATAACTAAACTCATTTTAATAAATTATTTTTCCATTATGAAGCACTCTTCTTTCCGATACACACAATTAGTCATATAGCATTTTTAATCATTGGTGTATTGGAGGAGCGGGAGCCTTCATGTACCTTCAGGTTTTGTCAACAGCAACACACCAACAAAAATTCCCTACTTTGTTGGGTCAACAGACAGTATGATTATGGATATTTCGTCAAGTGTCTTCGCCTACATTTCTTATAGTCAAAAGCAAACTTCTCATAAGACTTCTCGTCAACATATAACACCTCATCAGTCTAGTAAAAGTGGTGCATTTATTGGCCTTAAGCATTTTATACATTGAACGTACCTCGTAGTTCCCATGCTTCAGTCTGTGTTCTTCACACTAAACTTCAAAATTAAACTGATTGCGAAATCTACCCTATGTGTGCTTGCAAAAGCGAGCAGTGGTCAATGGCTCGAAATGAGCCGCAACGAAACCACTGGGTTCTATCGTTACTACGTTTAATTGGAGATGAGCCTTAGAGTTAGTGTATATGTATATGAACTCGTATTATTACACTTGAAGGCACAATCACAACACCCCTTTTTCCCTACTCTTCTCTCTACCAACAAAACCCTTCCGACATTCCCCCCTAGCAGATAATTATTTTTACAAACAATTCTCGCCTGCTGCATTACTCCACTATTGAAGCGATAATAAATAGAATATTAGAGAAGATGGTTTAGAAAAGGAGATTAGGAGCAATACTTGACAGGAAAAGGCCTTATTGGAAAATTCAATTTAGGGAGAATGGATTAGGACAAATAACCGGGAATAAATAGTATAAATCATTACCTTTTACACTCTCATTATTTCCATTAATTCTCAAATTTCAATCGGTATACCCATACAATAGAAAGTATTTTGTTACGAAATATTCATTGTCGACTTTACTCTTGTAGAATTTCTCAGTTATCAAACGCATCGTGATGAATTTCACAGAAAGGCAAAATTTTTCATTGACGACTGTCTGCTAATCTTTATTCATATCCCATTTTCATTCCGATTTCATTAAATATTAGCATTCCAGATATTTTTGGTCTTTAAGCTGAACGTGAAGGAATTTTACAAGGGGAACCCTTAAATTTGAGATTTGGTTGGGCAATCTGGCTTTTTCATATAACTAAAGCTTCCTGATTTTTTTAAAATTATCAGGGAATACTTTGGCTTGATTCGGACGAAAATTTGAACCGGCGAAAATAGCTGGCCACCTTAAGGTTTCAAAAACCTCCACTCTCCTTGTTTTCAGCCCCTTGTACAAACACCAGATTTTATCTTGGACAAAACTTCTTACATATAAAAGGTCTGATAAAAAGTTTATAGGATATTTTACAACTTTCAAAACTACTGGTACCATTATTTTCAACTCCTTATGTAGAAATTTGAACCGTTCTTCAGGACAAAGCGCACTAAAATTTAAGCTACAGCAACAAGTTACAGATTTACCTTGCTTTCAAAAACCCTTTAGTCTTACTTTCAAAGCTAGGCCACCTTCTTATTTTCAACTCTTATTCTAGAATTAACTGAAAAGATGAGCTTACGTTGTAAAAACCAGAAAACAACTATAAAGTTTCTTAAATTAAAAATAAGCATCTTCCAATTCTTTCAAACCTTTAAGTATAAATATTCACCCAGGATTAATCTGGGCAAAAATTAAGAAACGGTTAAAATTGTTGACTTCCTACCTTATTGTAAACTCCCACATTAAAGCTTATCGCTTTTGACTGTTCCGAACAACCTGTGGGATACTTACTTTAAGAAATAATAAAATTTATGAGAAATGCGACGGTATTATTAAAACATCCACAGGGTGTAGCGCCATTTGTGGCGGTGTAAATGAAATTCACGGTGTTGGGCGCCGAGAATGTAAAGATGTTTAACCGTTTTAGGTAATTACCCTCGGCTTCGACGCTCATTTTCTCAGCATGGGTGTAATTGAGCATTTAACGATGAAATAATTACCCTAGATTATTTTACTATCTGAATATTTATTATACCAAACAGTAATTATATTAAAATTTCTGTGGGTTGTGTGTATGCAATTATTAAACTCATTCCACTTTCTTTAGTTCCGTCATATGGACAAATCCTTGCTGTATTTAATTATCATGACGAAGTATATAAACTGTGTGAAATATTTCCCCTGAACTTGTACGATTCCATGTTAATTGCTCACTCCCGTTGTCGTTTGCGATGATATTAAGCACTGATTAGGACTTCGCGATATTGAGCGTGTAGCGGTTCCTCCTTGGTAGGTCCCCACTACGATAATGATGGATGCTGTATTACGTACCTGTATGTCGTCTTGATGCCCATACTCTCGTGACGTATCTCGACGTTCTCTTAGACTGGAATCTGATGATCGCATATCCGTATTCTTGTGTGTTAGTATGTCGTAATTATTATTATTTTATAATTATGCTAGGCTGCTGTATTTTGTGTCGGAGAGCAATTGTCTTGTCAGGATTAGGTATGGAGAAGGTTAAAATATTTTGCACACATGTATTCTGTTAATTATTTCACTTGTATATTGGATAAACCGCATATGTTCACAATTCACTATTACCTTATGTTAAAATGTGTATAACTGATAGATTTTTAAATACGTAGTTTTTAACGTCTATATAGGCACTACCTTCTTGCTCTAATACTGATAAGCTTCTGTTAGCGTTAGCTTCAACCGTTTTCTTAACATACGTATTGGAATTGTAGGCAAGTATCTATGTACCTGATTGGTGCTACTATCCAATAACGGTTTGTTTATAGACTTCCATCGTCTTAATTATGAATCCAAGGTTCGTTACATGCTTATGTAGATACTACTGCATTTCTAGTAATTTTATATTACTGCTTATATAGCTAACAATAGCCTTTCCCCCTCATATTATATTTTATGTGCTATAACGTTATATAGTTGTTCTCTACTATGTGTTTTCATTATTACTATGTGTTTTTTTAACATCCTCTTAATTATTACTTTCTCTACTACGTATAGTAAGTAGGGGAAGTATTGTATTCCACCCAAAAATTCGATACCGAGATTTCACCGAAATATGTTTTGAGACCCCCTGAATCCAAAAAAAAACATTTTTGGAAACGTGTGTGTGTGTGTGTGTGTGTGTGTGTGTGTGTCTGTGAACAGCATAACTCAGAAACGAACAGTCAGATAAACAGCAAACTTGGTATTTAGGTTCAGTATCTTTCAGAGATGCGACACGAAGGTTTTCAAGAAAATCCCCCCAACCCAGATTACCCTTTACATGGAACATTTATCGAAAATTTTAATTTTCTCAGAAATGGCTCTAACGATTTTGATTTAAGTATCATATGTTTAAGATATTTTCATGACAAATAAAATGTATATCTTGAATTTTCTGGAAATGTCTCCAAAAGTATTCTTCATTATGAACGACTTCTGCATACCTGGTAAACCATAAGGGATAGACAAAAGTTTACTACAAAAAAAATGTAGATCGCGTTAATATACAATTTATGTGATATACATTTTTGGTAATTATGCAGAACTACGGCCGCTCGAAAAAAAACAACGAATTCCGGTGTTAATGGTAGATTCTTTTATGCTGATTACGTTTTTACCAATTTGGTTTGTCGGAAAGGTTCCGTAATGGTGTTACACGTTAATTTATTGCATGCGCGTAGCGACGTTTATTTGCGGATATTTATTAAGAATGCTGGCTAGAAGGAGCACGATATGGATAAAGAAGCTTTATGACACATTTGAGATGTAAACATGCAGTTAATATTAATTTGTAGTACCTAAAACCTGGGTTTCATTGTCGGACTTAAGCTTATATAAAAAAAACTAACCTAACGCTAACCTTCCGTGAATTCAGAAACTTAAGCTTATATAAAAAAAACTAACCTAAGGCTAACCTTCCGTGAATTCAGAAACTTAAGCTTATCATAACCAACGTTAAGGAACGCACGCGAGCGAAGCGAGCGTGCTTTGAGGATAGCTACGCTAATTAACCTAAGTTTTTATAAAAAAAACTAAACCTAACCTCCCGAAAATCACAAAGCTTAGGTTTTATAAATAGGTAATCATAACCATCGTTAAGGAACGCACGCTCGCTTCGCTCGCGTGCTAGCGTCGTGTAACACCATTATGGAACCTTTCCGACAAACAAAATTGGTAAAAACGTAATCAGCATAAAATAATCTACCATTAACACCGGAATTCGTTGTTTTTTTCGAACGGCCGTAGTTCTGCATAATAACCACATTTTTTTTTGAGTGAACCATTTTCGAGTTATTGCTTGGTATTCCCTTAAATTTTTCAATACTTATTTTCTCAAATGGGAATTCGTTATTCATTTTTTTTGTCTTGGATATGCAAAGAGTATCAATCTGTGGCAAAGAGAATGGTGCTGCACCTAGCAACCAGCTATTAAGAGATATGTCTATGCTTAAAGGCTACTGTATTTCTATATTGCCCTTGCAAATACAAAACAAAGGGAACATAGTACGACTTAAGCGATAGTCAAGTATTTTTAGAACGATCGCTATGTGTAAAATGTAATTCTCTTTGCATGTAAAAAGATCGTTTCTGCAAATGTTTATCTCGATTATTATAAAATAGATGGAGAATAAGAATTTGTAAAAATAGTTTGTACAAGAGTAGAGAAAGTCATGTGAGTGTAACACATCAGATTTTTATCCAGGCAATATTAGCAACGAATACATAACACGTAAAACATAGAACAAAATATTAAAGAAAGAAATTATTAATGTGTTGATGCTGAGAAGCTGTGAATCAGATATCTTATTACATTAATGAGTGATTGTATTAGTTTGCCCGTGGCTAGTACTGTATGTTGCTTCAAGTGTGTGTCAAATCTATTACAATCGCGTGTTAGAAGTTAGTGTTGTGACACAGCTGTACGTATGTAAGTTCAGTAACACAGTGTTTATGGGAGAGTTTGTTTGAGAGCGACGCTTCGATGTCTTCCTTCTATTTCTGTGACAATTGCCAAGCCTGTACATCCACCTCCTAGCGAACTCTCGTAATATTCACATATGTGGATTTTAATTCTAATTTTTCCATTGGTTCTGAAAATTCGTGTTTCCCCTGATTTCTACCAATAACATGTTATGGTTGAAACAGCTTCTAGAACATTTGATGGCTTGCCCACGCTTTTTCACAGCAAGTGTGTTTGGCGTCACTATTAGAGAGGTCAATAATTTCTAAAGATTCTTCACTGTCCTTTGTTCCGCTTTGTGTATATGTTTCCGAGTGTCTAAACTTTCCAGCGCCAGGCGACTTTTCCTGCGTATATACTGCTTTTTCCTTGTTTGCGTATCTACGCTGTTTAAATACATTGGAAATATTCAATTATTATTAGCATTATTGATGTGTATTCGATGTATATATTGTCCTGATTAATCTAATTAGTGCGCAGACTATCTCAGAAACGGTCAACTTTAATAAACTAGGAGAACTGTCGAGAGAACGCCATCTCCTTATTATTCACTTTACAACAAGGAAAGAACTTAAAACTGCAGCATGTTTCTTTTCTTAAGAACCTCTTCCATAGTACAGAAGGTAATGAAATAGACTGTAAAGAGTGACTGAGAAATTCACAAAGTAGAGCTTTCCTCTGTGAAGGCGTAAAAAAGGGAGGGCTTTAATCCTCTTCAACATTAAAGAGGATTATTAATAAAAGCTCAATAAGTGGTTTTGCAGCTGCCGGGTCTTTAAGTAGAGTCTGAAAACTAGAAACTTGTGTATATAAAGTGCTGTTATGTGCTAGAGCTCCATGATAAAGAAGCATTTTATTAAGCATGATTTATGAAAGCGCCACTGAAACAAAGTCGAGAGAGATTGGAGTAGGACAGCGTCCTTAAAGCGGAACACACTATTGCATAGAATCCCACGTCTGACACCAAATTTTAGAACAATTAACTAGTAGCGGGATTAACTGCAGTACACAAATAAGTGAATGCTTATGAAAAAAATATTATAGCACTAGGGCTATGCTTACATCTGTAGAATAGGTCAGCGTGCAAAGACATATAGTCCTCATAGTGAAACTTAACATATATACACAGGGAATATTACATTCCAGACCTAATATGTAAGTAGCCACACTTTATCTTGCCACCCATGAGGCGTTCGAAAGCCGGAAGAGTTTGTCAGACTGCATTACATTCAGGCATTGGTGGAAAACTGTTTTTTCACTTGCTTACATCCTCTTCGTTGCAATTGTGTTCCGGTTTGCTGTTAACCGGACTCTGTAGGTTAGGAAGAGAGAGGTCGGGAAAGAAAACGAAGGGAAGAATCTGTCTATGAAAGAGGTGGTTGAGTGCTTGTCCAAAGTCGAATTACCTTCAGCCCGCTGCGCTACCACGTCACGAGTAGAACGGTATCGTGTAACCCAGGCACGACGAAAATGCCTAACTTTACCGAGTTTAGGAGTAAGCAACGCACAGAACTTCACCCATCAGCACGCAAAATACAAATCAGGCCGACTGCCGACTAGTTAGAGAGACGGAAGTGGTTCGGGTATAATCACAAGTTAATTCTTAAGAAGAATTGCTTTTCACTGGAATTACCGTATTACCTAGAATTACCTATATTTTACTTTTTCTTTTATAGTATAATTTTCATTTTATATCTTACGTTCCTTATATATACCAGGTGAGTCAGCTGTCCCTACTTATTTTTAATTTATGCAACGTGCTAAGCAACATCTGTGACTTACGCCTTTCTTGAATTCCTTCTAAAGGCTGATTTGCATAACACTTAATAGAGGAGGGATAGGTAAACACAGTGCATAAGTGTTTTATGGGACAGAGTGCTATCGTCATGTATGTCGATGCGAAAAACATCCCACCCTGACACTCGGAGCTTCAGTGGCACTTTAAGCTGGTTTTACAAACTTTTATTCTTTAGCATACATTGATACATAGCTTTGAAAACGACCCTGAAGGAACAACTTATTACATGCATCGGTTGACAAAACTATTTGGAAACATAATGGAAGGTCTAGCAGTGCGACCAATTGGATTTAAGCCGTCAGACGACAAAGGTTCGTTGTACAGCCTTGTCAAAAAATGCTAAGCATTAGGTAGATAATTTCTCTTGTCACAAACTATGGCATATTTCAGTTCATACAGTAATTGAAATGACTGATGCAGTTTGTTTATGTGACTTAAAGTTACCACAATGACCTCCATACGCTGTATGAATTGCAAAAAGCATATGAAGATTCGAGGTGGGGTTGAGGTTTGCCATTATTAATTCGTATACAATTTATTATTCTGTTTACCATGAACTTAGCACATTTACAAATCCTTTGTCAGTAGAAGTGAAACATGAAAAAAAAGCTGTTAGATTTAATATCGTGATATGTGCCCAAAAGAATAAAAGCTAACTACGTGACACGGTTTACAACGCCAGATAGGTACAGATCATTACCGTAAACATAATACACAATTGTAATGCTTGTGTCTTTGGCTCACAGGAAAGCCAATAACAAAGATAAATGGATTAGCATACTAAAATACAGAAAATAAACGCAAGGAGAAAGAAAAAAACAATCAAAACAATTTGATGTTTGTATTAGGTTCGAACTTTCGAAGCTAACCGTTGCTTTACCACACCCCGGCAGCTAATCCACTCGGCCAGAACGCACGTGTTGTCTCCCGCTCTTCGGAAAACATACCTCTATCTCCTTGCAAGCATTATATCCATGAAAAGCCGTCGTTTTAAAGCCTTTCGCGGCTCCTTGGCCTTTGGCTCCTTGGTTGTGTATAGTATCGAATAGAAGGGCAGAGCTACAATAACAGTTTGTTTGATAAAAGGGTCAATGTTTTCATAATAGACTATAAAGTGCGGGTTGCATAGATACGAATACCTAGGGGCAGCTGACTCACCTCGTATGTGTGTGTGTATATATATCTGAACAATGATTAGACATATAACAATATTTATAAACTAAAACTATTAAATAAATTGTAAAGGTTTGCAATACATATTCGGGTGTAAGGAACCAGGTACCAGGGGGCTTTATTTAAGAGTTTAATTTTATTTTTGTCTTAAGAGGATACAGTGCTTAAAATGCTACTTTCGAAAGTTTTCAGTCAATTTAAATGAAAATTTAATAATTATCTTTTTTAACATGAACATTGCAAATATTTAAATTTTATCTCGGAATTGTATTATGTTAAGTTTACAACTATTTTACATGCCCCTTTAGCAATGTTTCACGTTTCACACATTTATCTGGTTTTAACTAAAAGATAGTTTCAACATTTTATTGTTTTAGTTTTAATAAAAATAATTCGTAGTAAAGAAAATTTATATAAAATTTCTAACAGAAGTTTTCGGAATGCATGTAAAAAGTTTCACAGATATTGGATGAAAACCCTGTGCTTAGATATGTTACTGACAAGATCTGATGTTTTGCATTCACAAGACTTTCACTACCATCTATTATTTATTAGTGGGTATACAGATTATTCTTAGGAAAGTTTATTTTCCTATCTACTTCATTTTAATCGAAATAAACGTTTCCAAAAATAGCTGAATTACACATTTTGTTATAGATAGCGGTAGTCAAATGTTTTAAGAACGGGACGCTATAAGCTGGCCTTAAAATGCCATGCTCTTTCCATGATATCGCGAGAAAAAAATTGAAAATCGACACGACTTTAAAAGAATGGCAAGTATTGTGCTCGAACCATTAATAGGGGATATCTCGGAAATGGCTGATGTCACAAAAAAGTTTATTTTAAATAAATTGTGATTTTTAAAGAGACCATTTCTTTTGTGGTACATTTTGTTCTCTTATCGTCTACCAGTTGTACAAGATTATACAAATGAAGACTTCCAAGGCTATTTCCACAAAATTCAAGATATAAATTTTGTTTTATAAATATCTTTAATACATAGTACTTTCATCAAAATCCTTAAGAGCCATTTTTGCAAAAATCAAAAGTTTCGAAAAATTTCCATCTGGAGGGTAGTTTGGGGTGGAGGTATTGCGTTGAAAATCTTTGTGTCGTATCTTTGAAAGACTTAAATGCTAAGTTTGGTATTTATCGGACTTAATTTTTGAGTTATGCTGTTCACAGATACACGCGGACCTTTTTAAAATGCTCTTTTTTTGTATTCAGGGGCTTCAAAACATACATATTATAGGTGAATAATCGGTAGGGAATTAATGGGTGGAATAAAATGGCTTTTCTACCTACTATAGAAAGTAAAAGAAAATCAAACCATTAAGTGAAAAGCATGTATTGTACCTTCTTACTTTATTGGTGTAAAGAAAAACTAAAGAATTTTTAAATGATAAACGTTAAGTGCTTTAGAGCATGCAATCCAGATGACCATTATGCAGATATTTTCGTAAAGCTTTTGTGACTTTTCTTTAACTCGACATTAAAAACTTGAAAGAAGGAGAAACGTTTAATAATATATATATATATATATATATATGTGTGTGTGTGTATTTTATATACTATTGTTGCGAAAGCTTATTTTTCTGTCTACTTCATGTTAATCTATGCAGAAATAGTTTTTACACATTTTGTTGGATATATAAATGGCACAAGAAAACCCATTCGATAGTCCGATGTTGAAAAATAGTTCTATATTATGCTCCGAAATTCCATATTATTTCCATGATATCACGAGAAACTACTAAATAGCGATACCACTTTAAAATGACAAAGTATTGAAAAATTCAAACCAATAACAACGGAAATCTCTGAAATGGCCGATGCCAAAGATAAGTTATTGGAAATAAATTGTGTGCGATTGTTGAAGGGAGATAGCTATACATATCTTGTGTAGTCTGTTTTTGGTTTATCAAAATTCCTTCGCAATCAAGATTGCTTCACATGCTATTCCCGAAATCTCAAGATATACTTTTTATTTGTCATGTAAATATCTTAAAAATATGATTTTGATTAGAGCCAATTTTGAGAAAATCTAAAATTTCTAAAAATCCTCCATGAAAGGCGTAGTTTGAAAATTCTGAACCTAAGTGCTAAGTTTGGTATTTTCGGATGTTTCCTCTCCTCTCTCTCTCCCTCTCTCTATTTCTCTCTCTCTCCCTCCCTCCCTCTTTCACGCTCTATTTCTCTTTCTCTCTCATACACGCATAAAAACGTTCTTTCTCATTTATTCAAGGGACTTCAAAATATGTATTTCCGATATAATTTCATACCGCTTTTGGCTGGAATTCAATGACCTCTAACTAATAGGTACTTGCGTAGTAGAGAAGTAAAAACCGTAAAATAATTTGCAATATATCCTAGAAATGTTGTATCCATAATTTCCATAATGTATACTGGAGTGTATATTTATTTTGAATGAATAAATTCAAGATTATTTAAAAGCAGGTATAATTCATCATATTATGAATTGTGCGTGTGTTTTAGGCCTTTTTTCTGTTTAAATTAGCAAACAAAGAAATAATGCTCCACGTTGTTTCAAACCCCACCTATCCATTTCTGAAGCAGAATGAAAAACTGCCAGTCTCGTCTGTCATGGCTTTTCAGAGCTGATAATCTCTGACATGAAATGTCATGACATCAAATTTTCCACCTGAACGACGTTTTTCAGACTACGGATCAAGAATAAAAAGATATTTGCCGATTGACGGTTTCACTTGTCAAAATGTCGAAAATGGGAGGCTTTATTCGATGTGTGCTGGTTCTTGTTTCATGCGAGTAGGTGTCAGACCCCTGTTGTTTGTTTTTTTTATTCTTTTGTTTCCCTTCGGAGGTTCATTCTTTTATTTCACCACGTTCACGCAATTTATTCAGTAATTTTTCCGTTTGAATGGATATTATGAAAAAACTTATAAAACCATTCAACTTCTATAGCATTTAATGATTCAGTGATACTTTTATACTTTTTGTGATTTTCACTAGAAATGACTATTGCGCTCGAGCGAAAATTTTACATGAAGCTCATCTTAAATTGTTCCATAATATAAACTAACTGTTTTACATTCACGTGACTTACTCTATTCTCTATGCATTATTATTTTCCTATCCACTTTACTTTAATCCAAATAAACCCTTCCGGAAATAGCTACATTACACATTTCGTTATAGATAAAAACTGAATAGCGGTAGTCAAATGTTTTAAAACTGAGCGTATAATGCTGGCCTTAAAATTCCCTACTCTTTCTACGACATCGCGAGAAACAGCTGAAAATCGACAGGACTTTAAAAGAATGACGAACCATTAATAAAGAATACCTCGGAAATGGTTGATGCCACAGAAAAGTTATTTGAAATAAATTGTGTGTTTTAAAGAGATCTACATTTTTTGTGTACTACGTTTTCGTCTATCGCTTAATGTTTACCAGTTATATAAGATGATACAAAATTCCTTCGGAACGAAGGGGGCTTAACAGGCTATCCCAAAAAATTCAAGATATACATTTTATTATATAAAATTCAAAATATATATTTTACATATGTACATATATTTTAATATATTGAAATTTATTCAAAATCGTATAGATATTTTTTAGAAAATAAGTCATGTATTTGTGCAAATATAGAGCATATTCTATTTGAATGTCCAGGAACAAGTGAATGGCGTCAACAGGCAACATGTAAATGGTTGAAATTAAATAGACAAATTTAGAGGGTTATTGCCCCACTGTTGGAGAGCCAAACTTGAAGTTGTTTATTACTGCTGTTGCACCACGTTTTGCGGGAGATATGTTTCTTGGAGTGTTCGCCCCACGTACGATACAAGCTTTCCGGTGGCCTTCGCCCCCACGTTTAAAAAATCAACTTTGTATTTTAATGTTTATTTAAATATTATATGTGTGCCTCGGCTACGTCAGTAGTAATTTTTAGAACACGTATTTCTTAGCAAGGCTGGAACAGCTAAAGAACAAGTCTTACACAAATTATAATTGTATTGTTCTTTGTTTATTTATCCTTCACACGATTAAATAACACTTCACTGATATATCCTCCTATAGAGCTGTGAGATTATTGTTATTTGCACTCTTTAAACACGTAAACTTTATATTATTCTCACCGCAATGAAGTTTTATGTCTCACTCTGAACACGTACCAAATCTGACTGCTTGGGTACGCCATCTTCTAGTGTCTCCCGCCTGAATTTGAATATTTCCTCTATTTCAAGTCTCTGATTGGCTAATCCTATTCCAATAGAATACTTTTATTTAACTTAAAGCTTTTTTAGTTTTTGATTGGCTATTTATAAACTGTTTTAAATATTACATTGTTCCAATAATTATTAGTAGCATTATTAAACTTTGTAA
Organism: Deroplatys truncata; assembly: GCA_030765065.1. NCBI lineage: Eukaryota > Metazoa > Arthropoda > Insecta > Mantodea > Mantidae > Deroplatys > Deroplatys truncata. The sequence goes on from CM060985.1 coordinate 103,777,096, forward strand.
TTTATTGTTGCCTTAAGGTTACCTCATTGTTAGCAACTTTCGGCTTCTACATTGTAATTCTATTTGCTATGGAAGGTATTTTGCTTCTATTCTCACAGCTCCTACATTGTTAAATTACGTAATACATTCATATAACATTATTATACATGTACATAATAATATAAGCATAATACAATGACTGTTGCATACATTTTATTTATTATATTATACACATATTGCGTTAAGGCGGGCTGTTATTACATTTTATATTATATAATTAGACTGATATCACTTAAGTGTTAAAAATACTTACTCAAAATAGCAGCGAAAAAAAATATTTACTGACAAATTGCAAACCAGGAAGCTGGGAAATTTTTGTTTAGGGTGGAGAAAAAATGGTAATGGTCAGCAAGGAGAGGAGACATGCCAGTTGGATCGAGTTCGCTTTATGAAATTGGTTAGTAGTGTTACTTCGGTTGAATGCGTAATATATAGAATAGAATGAAAATATGTAAACCTAGTAGGTATTAAATTTGATGGATATTACAGTATAAACTTGTTTCCTTGTTCTATTATAATTCTGTGTGGTGGGCAAAAGAGCAAGGGCTGTAACCTGGTCTCAACCGAAGTGTTAACTTAGTAAAAGTAAATAAATAAATAAATAAATAAGAAATAAGGTAGGGAGTTGAAACTTCATGTGTAGGTGGAAGAAAGTTTGTTAGCATATCTAAAAAGACTATAGGGTAGTAAGATAGACTCCGAATAGAGCTTCCAGTTAAAGGCTTTGAAACCTTTACTAGCAAAAAGAAATACTGTAATGAAATACATACGTAAATGCCTGCAGAGCGGTGAGAGAAAATGAATAGGCTGCTTTTTATTTTTATTCGCTTATTATACTCATTATAAGCGGAATATAACCGCAATGGGAACCAGGTCAGTGGCCCAAATCCTGTTAATATGTTTATAGAACTCAAATTCTGTGGAGTAGCGGTTTGTGCTTATATTGGTTATACCAGAGATTTGGTTTACCACCGGATATTACAAATTTAATCTACCTTATTAAACCTAAAATAAATTTTAACGTATTTTTAATTATCTACAGCTCGACTGCAGGACATCGCTACACTTCTTATTTTAAATTTATTGCAATAAATTCATACTTGTTTAACTTTCTCAAACCCATCGGAAATGCCAGTTTGCCTAGGTATCCCTTAAGCTATCTTAGCAAATTAAAACAATACAAAGATTTTAATTGCGATACGAGTCTGAAAAATGTATTACTACAGAATTGAGAAATAGTTTGAAATGACGAGATGTAGTAGAATATTTTATATTTCTGTTATGTATTTCATACTATGTTAAGCACGATCGTGTGCTTTTATTATTTTTAACGAAGAATTAAAACAATTTGTATTGCATTTAAACATCGTCAGGTGGATTTCCGGTAACCAAAATACTGCCTATTCAACAGCCATTACTAATACGACGACTTGGTAAGACACTAATTTAGGGAGCTTAGAGTCAATTGTTTGATGCTGTGACTCAAATCTGGGTTTTAAAATAATATAGACGATAATATAAATTCAATATTTAAGAAGAAATTGACAAGATAGTCAAAATGTTGACTATAAAAACACAGATATTGAAGAGGCAATGCGGGTATGCGTGATTGATTCCTAAAGAATCTAGAATGTGATATGAAATGCTCATTCACCTTTAATGGTTAGTTTTTAATAATGTTAGAAATAACGTGCTATTCAGTGTAATGCATTATTGCTGATTATTAAACAGATATAAATTAGGGATTCAAGTATCTCTTACTTCCCACCCTAATGTACGTTATAGCTATGTTGCTACAACGACTAAATTTATGTTGGTAGATATGGGTTTCCTTGTAAAGGAAATCACACGTTGGAACTTTAAGCTTTCTTGTGTGTAAATATTGTCGGGAAGACGTAGATCGTGCAAAAAGGTATAATTAAACCTTGGGCTTCAGATTTAAAAGCACCCTATAATAAAACTTGATAGTGAAACCTCACTCACTCGAACTGCACGCTAATAAATATTGCAACGAATGCAATCACCAGTTACTGCGAAACACACCTTATTTATTACTTGTGCACTCAACGTAGCACAAATGTTACACTTGAGTCGCTGTTTGCACGAACTCTGAACACAACACAACTGATCCGCGAATCACAATTCGCAACTTAACTGTATTGACACTGTCCGCTTTCGCTCTCCACTTTTCGCTTCGTAACTTCTTAACTAATAGAGCTAAACTGAACTTACTGTGCAGAGCACCCCCTTATGAAGGCCTCGCATGCAAACAGAACTTGCTATAATGGGAAACTACTCGAAACGGCCCAAAAGAATACTCTGGAGAGAGGAAGCGGCACATAATAAGTATTGTTCCGCACGGCCATTGTTCCAGCCATCAGCCCCCATCAGCGACTAAGTAGACGAGGCGGAAGGCGCTCCTACTGCCGATACTAGCGCGATCAGAATAAATTGAAGCGACATGTCGGAATGATGGCATGTTTTAAATATCGCGAAAACAAGAGATGGTGTCAAATATAGAACTGCTACGCGAGTATTCATATATGTAATTTGAAATCGATAGAAATTTAAGAATAATTTATATGGGGAGTCTGCTAAAAATGTAAGACATTTAAGATTATTTTCTAAAATGTCTACCAAATAATAAAAGCACCACACAAATGTTGCTCACGCATCTAGAATACAATGCTATGTGTACAATTGCGATTTTGCTTTTACTTGTTAATCTGCTAAGTGCCAGAGGGAGACCTAGTCTTACCCAATAACAGCTCAAAAAATTTAATAGTGAATAAATTATAGTTAAGAAATTAAAAGGCAGTAATATTAACGCCAATCTAACTTCATAAGAAATTGTTTCTGCAACTCTTACTAGTTTAGATAAGCGAAGGCTTCAAACTTGGCGAAACAGCCGCTTAGTAATTTGAAGATATTTTAAAATCTAGAGTAGCATAGTTCTGTAATCAATTTTATAAACCTATGATCTATAACAGGAGTCACAAATTCAATTTTTTTTCAAAGTAATGAATGTAATTGAGGTTCGGAACCACTAAACTTAAGAAGTTGCCTAAAGGACTTGGTTTATTAATATTAAATATATAATGTACTCAAAATTAATGAGAATTTGTTAGTTTATGAAATTGAATAACTCAAAAAAGTACGCATTGAGGTGCTAAAATCATTACAATGGCGTGTAACACATTCTCTTCCAGATCGGGTGTTCTGGCATATCTCGCACGGCCAGTATCTCTCATTTAACACACAAGAAACCAGTTTCTCGTAGGTGCAAAGTTCGGATGCAAAAGTACTTTGCGGGAACAGCTCGGCATATCATCGTTATGTCGCTTTTCCATCGTATTCAGTGAACCCATACACGAGGTGCATATTGGCCAATCAGTAAACCTATCTATACTACTGTGTATCACTGTTAACGCATAAGTAACACTGCCGGAAAACAAAACCCTAGACAGCACCGAGCAGTACTGAACGCAAACTTGAGGGCAACGAGTTAAAGAATGCGAATAGAAACAATTTGTTTACAAACAAGACGCACAGCGCATACCGAAGATGTGTGCACTGTTGTGCAGTATTTTCAATGCACTGTAGATACAAAATTAATTGGGGGCAAGAAACCAAACAAAATAGTTATTCTGTAACGAGTCGCCGGAGACCTGGGTCCCTTGCACCAAAATACTCGGAAGGTAGCCCTAAATAACCTCTGAATCGTTGTCGGTCAAGTTCTGGTTACTCTCTATATGCACACCAAAACAAATATCCAAAATTGTCAGCTTGTCTTTCAGAGCGGCATAGTTTTGGAATTGAATGACCTACAATTATAAGAGTGAAGCAAATCGCATAATGTCGGTTGCTCTAATATTAAATTTGCCTACAAAAGACTGACTACAAATTGCTCTGGATCAAACAAAAAGAAAGTAGTAAATTTATAATAGTAATAAATAATAGATAGGCAATGACCAATTATTATTTATACGTATACGCCTGATGTAACCAAAATGAATGTTGTATGGGCATGTCACACAGCAAATATATGAAAAATATTTACTTTATGGCGCGAAATACACCATGGAATTTGATACAGCTGCTTGTATTATTTTTGATTAATGTCATTGCAAGTTATAATAGGGGCTTAAAACCATAATAAAAGACTGTAAGCCTGCAGATGATATTAAAGTCCGTCTAGTGTAATTACAAATTTAAGTGTAAAATCAATTAAAATTTGAGGTTTAAAGTAGCTGAATGGTGTTGCCAACGTTTCGTTTAGTGTAGCAAACAACTGCTGTTCGTGGTTTTTACATGGTAGTTTAACTCTTCTTCATTCCCCTTTTTGTTGCTTTGGACTTAGGATTAAATTATTTTACATAGAATAGTAATGACCACCTCTAAGCTTTAAGGCTCAAAAAGTGAAAACAAGGGTTTGTGGTTCTCTCGATGTTCTAGTGAGAAGGAAATAAAAATGATGCTATAGCACCGAATACGGTACAAACACATTATATGATCACAATTAACATATCCGTTAACCTCTTCAACGCACAAAGCAACGCGTTAAGGCTGAAGAAAATCATTGCAATACTTTTTTTTAACCATTGATTTTAATGCATTGTTATTTCGCAGGGTTAATCCACTCAATCATATGGAACCAAATCTGCCGCTATAATGAAACATTTTTATTTAACTGTGATTTCACATTTACGTAACCTATTGATTTTCTAACGCTTTTAATACGTTCATAAATTAATGCTAGAAGTCACAGTATGAATAAATGTTATATGAAATGTAGCCATAGTAAAAGAGTGTCTATTTTTCTAGCAAAGGACTTAATGTTTTCTGCAGATTGCATAGATATAAAACCTGGGGACGGACGATCCACCTAGTTTAAGAAATATATTTGAATTGAAAATACATAAAGCCTGGTGACTTTTACAAATCGTATTTTCTTCTATGTGTATTTAGTAGATAACCCATATTCCATATGGGTTTTAGTGAGAGCAAAAGTCATGATGTACTTCATAATGGATCAAATGTAGGGGAAGGTAAGTAGTAGGAGTGTGAAGGATGAGAGGCTATCAACGGTTCGTCTGTAGTTAAATAAACAGATCATTCTAAAGTGCCCATTGCGAGCAATTTTGTGTTTCCTGTATAACAGTGCAGCCATGTTTAACGTGAAGTGGTTTGGTGATCACCTGTTTCGCTTACTGAATGGCCCTCTAAGCTCTCAACACGGTTCCTGTTTATGCATGTAGTTCCTTACCAATAACAGTGACAAGGCGGAGCAAGCGGAGTGATACATTACAGTTGAAGAGCCTATGACGTACAGGGTAGTGATTTACTGACTATTGACGAGTAACCGTTGCAAGTCTTCACGTCAGCATGATGGATGGCGAGTGTGTGACTGGCCTCTCAAGCAACAACAGGAAATAGAGGTGTCATTCCTTGACGTCTTCCTTATCTCCCTCATATCGATTTATTTCTCATCTTTTGATAGCATCCCTAGGGCGCTTTCAGTCATTCGAATGACGTAACTGTTAAAGCTGTGTTGTTATTGTAGGCGTTTTTCATTTGGATACCTTTATCAGTACTTTACTTTCGCTGCCGTTTATATCTAAGCAGAGAAAGTATTGCGTTAACGCAAGAAGCGATCAGAGAAGTCAAAAATTCGAAGAGTATCAAATGTACTTAAGTCAGGCATAGATTAAGGAATTTACTTAAAGGTCTTTGGAAAATTCCCTTTCCCCTTTACATGAGCCATGAGATGGCACTAAGTTGGAAACTGAATCTAACTTAAAAAATATAATGTTGTAGGGATTTTCGAATCTTCCGCTTCTATTACTGACTCCATCCTTTGGGGCATTCATTTTGAAAACACAAGATTATTAATTTACGTTTATGTCTTTAAGTACCAATAAGTTATAATTCAATATATCTTGTCCATTAAAACTACATTATACTGCTGTATATAGTTACATGTTGGGGTGAAGGCCGAAAAGGTTACCAGAAAATGATTAATTTGGGTCACCCCAACACGCACATGGGAGGGGACCTTGGTGTGTAAATTTAAGGTTAAGGCGTAGGTTTTTATATTATACTGAGAAATTAATTAACACGCATTACCCTTACATACCTGAGATTAGTTCACAAACGTTTGGTGACTCTACATAATTAACAAAGGAAACAGGATGGAGGGAGATACCACAGAACGTAGACCAGCCCCACACACAAATGGCTCCAACGACCACACACACGACTGGCTCCAACGACCACTTCCACTCGAGTGACGCTATCTTGCCCAATAATCGTATCTAGCCAAAGCCAGACTGGGCTGACGTCATACCAGAAGATTTCAAACAAATCTTTCCCTTTGGCGTGATCTCACCGAAAGGAAAGACCGTTAAGCCGAAATATGGGTAATTAAGGAGACCTAATAATGCTACGTCTGGTAGCAACAATACAACTAAGATTAATAGTATGCCACAATATTAAATATTAGTTTTACTTTAATTTTTTTTCTAACCGAGGTAGCTCTAATTGCACAAGAGTTAGCTTAGCCATCAGAGGACAGGACTAGAAAGAATGGTGCAATTTTCCCGTTTATCGCAAATTCTTGAAAATTAACATAAGGTGTAACTGTACTATAAACACATCGTTGTAGAGTTCCTACAGATGAACGTACTGATTTTGATGGCTGCAGATTCAGACATGAAAACAGAATGTCGATTAAGGGTGTTCTTGAGGAGAGTTGGATAGATTTTATATTTTTATCCCACCATAACCCTGAATTGAAATCTATTTTCAGTCTAGTAATCAGCAACTAAGATAGCTAAGAAAACTTTCCTTTCTCATTCTTGCTGTATAATAAACTTCTTTGCAGTGTCACTGGGGGCAAATATTCATTGAGTTTTGCTCCTGTTATGATTGTTTCTGTGTAAATTTGACTGGGTCTCTTGGTGTGTGATGTGTTTCCGTTCAGTTAGATTATTCATGGCCATCTGTAGGTATTTTCGGTTATTTAAACCTACACTGCTTTATTTCTAAAAAGAGGTCCAATCCTTAATTTCATTGTATGTCTAAGCCATTTTCGAGTCCCGTAAGTCGTACTAAACTAAAATTGAATCCAGTGAATCATCATCGTGCCTGGTTTCTCTGTCTCCCTTAGCCCCTCGCAGCTACTAGTTTCCTTCTCGAGTCTTTTTTTAAGGCGCTGGAACTTAGACTGTTAGCTCGCTAAGGTGGTTACTGGTTATATCAATAATGTTTGGCTTATCGCTATTCTCACTTGACTTTCTTGCCAACAAAAGCAGCATTCCCTTCCTATCACTGAACTGATAAGTGCTCTTTGTCCACTTCTATAGGTACCCAGGACATTTGATGGAAAACATTCGGCGTCAAATATACTCCATAGACATTGACGACGTTCTAAATGATGACTCATCAAAATTTCACTCGACTATACGGTGTGGTACACTCCGTTGTACATTACTACTCAGCAAAATCTTGGTTTGAGCTATTTGCATTCTTGGTCTCACATCAACATTGAGGATTATTGACCCCATTTTAGGTAACGTATAACCGTGGCTATAACATACAATCTATATCTTTCCATTTGTCTGCACAGACATACATTCCTTTAAAATAAAGGAATTCTATTTTGTAAACGGCATAAGGGTACTGATGAAGATTGGGAATCACCGTTTATATCTGTCGAAATAAGTAAGTGAGTTAGAAATTTAGTTGGCCTCTTCGCGGAATCCTGTGGCATGTAAGTTCACTTAGCTGAACTCTGCACAACAATCATCTCTATGTCGGTCGCGGATAATTGACAAAATGATGGCTCGCGTTACTGAATATGTAACATAACAGTACAATAAAGCCAATATTTACCAGAGGCGATGTTTTTATTATCGCAATCTATATATAATTTTACCACCCCCTGTAGACTTTACAGAGTCGACACTGCTCTACACTAGCCGGAGAAAGAAGAGACTTAAATGTTACGCATCGAGGACGCGGCCCGCTTCAGTAGATACCCTTACTTGGCAGCTAAAGCTCTAGTTTTATACCTCCAATGTCTTCCATAGAAACAGCAACCATCTTGTATTACCTAGAGCTTCATGGTCTGGAAGAGTAGGTTTAGCAGTTCTTCGGACCTGTGATTAGGATCTCCTTTGCAGTTCCCAACCAGGAAGTTTCAACCGTCTATCATGTTATATTTCCGTGCCCAAGAACGAAATTTCAAGTGTGTCTTTAGAAACGCCATGTTGTGTTCTGGTGCAAAATGGCGAAGAAACTCTTTTTCCAGATTATCTGCCTTATTCTTTTATGTATTTTAATTAATGTAATGCTAAGAAACAAAGCGGAAATTATGGTCATTTATAAGAGTGCGGGTTGAGACGAAATGCAGCAGCACATGGAGAATAAGATTTTGTATTACATTTAGTAGGATAAGCGTTTTCTGAGCCTGACTAGGTAACCTGTCTAAGTCAAAAATACATCATAGCCGAGATGGGCAGGGTTCAGAAAGACAAATGATCATCTAGTTTTTGGAGGTTAACGTCGTTATTAGAGAAACTTTAGAATGGTTCTAAAAACTTCATAGCAACGAAATTGTATACTCCACGTGGACGGGAGGAACTTCATCACCCTGGAGGCAAGGAGAGCCCTATGTCTACAGCGGCAGAGCAGGTTGAGGACTGCAATAACGCATACTAATAGGAGTATTGTTTGCTATGAGTAAAAAGTGATACCTTGCGTGTGGTAAATGCGTGAGTAAAATACAGGAATTGTCTCCAAATGCACAATTGCGAAAGTGTAACAAAAAAGAGAATTACATAGAGATTTTTTTAAACAGTAATTTCGTATAATTATATAGTAATTGTGTATCTGTATAAAATCCCTCCTGAGAAAGGACTCGTATCAGTCTTTCCTACCCTTCGTACCTGAACCCAATTATCACATCTGAGCAGGTAAAGGGAAGGAAATCACTGAGCCCGACAGAGCAACTAACAAAAGATCAAAAAATATCCTCAACCCTCGCAATAACAGAGTTATCGCTGCCGATCTAACTCAACGAAAATAATTGGGAAAATAAGGCTTGAAATTTAGATGATTCAATCAGTGATATATGTTAAGTGGCCATGCGTTTATTTCTTATGCAATATAAACAAGGCAGTTTGACCTTTTTAACCATTTGACTACCATCTCAGCTTTTATGCTTGATTTACCATCAACAAATGTGTAATGAAGCTCTTTCTAATGAATCGTTGTATTGCATGGACTATTTCTAGCATACACAAGAAAATAAAAAAATAGATATTACGTGTATGTTGCAATTCAGCGTTTTTCGTCGTTTCAACAGTTTCCACCAGAAAGTCCAGATAATTTGTTGGTCACATTTGTCTTTGTGGAGTTTGATTCCGATGCACTCTCCCAGTAATCGCCAACTCTACTTCTCTCCAGGGGGTAAAGAACTGTTGGCTGTTCACAGGCATGACGGACATAATTCATCACACAATACAAGTTGATCCATTGCAGGATGTAGTACCAAACACCATTTAAACTACTAAACCAGAACATTTATAACGAGCACTTTCCTTTGTTGCTTCCTCGCTTACTCTCCACCCTGGGACTTCCGCTCTAGCCGCAATATGCTCTGCGCACGAAGCGCGACCTCTCCTGGTTCATCTATTAATATCAGGACGTCCATTTCTGTGCCAGAATACAGTAAGAGCTCATTCCATCTGAAAGTGCTTTTAAGCAAAACGATATCTTAAGGTTATGTTTTCTGTCAGGGATAAAAATCCAGTTTGCAACACCCACACAACTTTCTCTATTCACTACTATTTCACAGGTATCGCTTAGTATTACGATTATGTCTCTACCGAGAAGATAATAACTACGCGGTCTGGGAGAGCATAATCTGAATATTCACTAGCTTCACTTCTTTCACGTTATATACAGGGTGGACCATTTAAGTTGAAACTGTACAATGTCTCCAAAACTAAGCGTTGTAGAAAGAAATGTCTTTAATAAAAGTTGCTTGATATTATGGGGGAAAGTAAAGTAATTATTCGTTTTGTATGGAGGATGTTATAAGGTCATTTTAATTGTTTAAATGGGAACTTGCATTTTGTATGTTGCTTTCTCATTAGAAAATGGTTTATAAAATGTTGTTTATTTTGTGATGAGGAATAAGGAAACAAAATAAAAAATGTTCCCCAATTACGAAACGTAACTTGATGCTCAAATGACCATCCATGGATGGTCCAACCATTCATTGTGCTCTTCGTACACAACCATTCAGAATTTTGTTATTATTTACGTTGGTGTAAGAGAAATTGCAAAGTGCTTTATACAAATGTTGTTTAGTTTTTTTATGAGAAGTGAGAAAACAGCATAGGAAACGTAGGTTCCCGTTTAAAGTGTTAAATTGCCTCTAAAATGACCATTATAACGCCCTCCAAACAAAACATGATTAATGGCATTTACTTCCCCCATAATATCAAGCAACGTTTATCCAAGAAATTTCTTTCTACGCCGCTTAGTTTTGGAGATATTGTACAGCATCAACTTAAATGGTCCACCCTGTATATTAAAAGTCTATGTATTGTGTGAAACCATTTTGTAGAAGATCCTAGCTAGAAGCAAATCTAAACTACTATATTCTCCATACAAAATTAGAGGTCTCTTCTTTTTTTAACCTGTACTACTCTACATAAGATTCCCATGTTCCATTTTTACTTACCTTATGTATAGCAAGCGGGCAAGTATCGTATTCCACCCAAAAATTGTATGTCGTGATTTCACCAAAATATGGGCATATTCAGAAAAGGTGTGCGAGTGTGTGTGTGTGTGTGTGTGTGTGTGTGTGTGTGTGTGTGTGTGTGTGTGTGAGAGAGAGAGAGAGAGAGAGAGAGAACATAATGACCCAAAATCGAAAATCAGTTAAATACCCAAGCCTGTTCAGTATCCTTAAAGAATATACAACAAGATTTTTTTGAAAATTTTGGATTTCTCAAACATAGCTAACAACTTTGTTTAAAATATCATATGTTTGTATATTGTCGCGATAAATGAAGTGTACAATATCTTGAATTTTCTGGTAGTAGGTTCTGAAGTCCTTTTTATACTGAATAACTTTTGCCTAGCTGGTAAACCATAAGAGATCTCGTTAAAGCACACGACAACAAATAACTTTTCTTGTGGAGTTAACCATTTCCGAGATATTCCTTGTTATTGTTTTAGAATTTTCAAATGCTCATATGTAGTTTTCCAAATAGAAAGTCATTCGTTCTGTTTTCTCCTGGTCGTGCAAAGAAAACGGAATATCAAAGTCAGCACATAGCCCCACCTCTGACTCGCTTAAGCTCAATATTCCCTTATTTCCATTGTATGCACAAGAAAATATGTAAAGCCATTGCTACAAGTTTTTATCTCTATTAACATGAAATAGATAGAAGAATAAGGTTTTGTAAATATGATTTTTTGAATGTGTACAGATAGCCTGAATGTAGTATATCAGATTTTAAAAATGATTGTTTATATACTTCTGTTAATTTACAAATTTTCATGAACTGACAAAAAGTATGTATTGCACGAGAAACCAGAAGTGCCTTTTATTTACCTGTGGATTAATTATTTTTCTTCAAACAGTTGTGTTTTTAATTGTGGAGCAGTATTTTCTGTAAGTAAAAAAATCATAAAAAAGAATAATCTTTCAAAAAAACTAACTTTTATTCAACATTTAAAATCTCGATGTGAGCTACAATCATTTAAATATTAGTATAAGCTTTTTTTAATTCTGCCATTTATACCCCGACTTTTACTGCAATGGTCATGTCTGCGGCCTTTCACCTTTGAATCATATTGCGTATAGGTAATGGTTTAACTCGTATACTGTTATCGCAGATAATTTTACTTAATCATTTTTGAAAGAATAAATTCCTCATACCTATTAAACAAATTATTCCAGTAGTTAAACAAAAATAATCCTGCAGAACTCTCATTTAAATGGAAAATTACTCCTTCAGAAGTCGTTTTTATTGTAATAAATTAATAATTAATTATTGTAATAGAGTAATATATTCATATGTTTACTGCTAGTCTTGAGTAGTTTGTTATTATTATTAAGTTTTCTTCTTTTTTAGGTAAGTACCACACGTGATAATTGCAGTACAGTGTAAATCTCTCCAATTGGTAAGCATTAACAATTTCTTGTCATCTTTAAAATATGGAAACAAAGGTGTATTGTTTCTGTTTTAGATTAACACTCACGAAATAAGTGTGGAGATATGGATATAAATATTAGTTATAAATGTTTAAAAGTATACAATGTCAAACACCAGTACTATTTCGTGTGCCATAAATGTGCACAAGTATAACATAATTGTATACTATATTATGTGACTCATTCCCTCCCTGAATGTCATCTTGAAATGAATCGTTTACCTAATTTGTAATTCCTCACTCGCTTGTTTGGGTGAGACAATCTCATAGCCGTCTTTATTTGTTCTAAATTGACCGTCTTGGTTAAGAGTTTGTCATTCTGTCTTTTCTAACTTTGATTCCTACGCATTCATCATTTACCTCGCATTTTAATTCCCCTCCTTGAAGGAGGATGCTAAGTTCATTTCTGGGGGGGGGCGTCCATCTTCTACACCTTTTACGACTATATAGTATATTGCTGATAAAAGCGCAGTAAATGCATCATTAAGTAACAGGGACTAGCAGCCGTTGGCTTCCGGTAGCAGTATCACCAATTATGGTGACGAACTGGCAATCGTTATCTACGCCTGTTGTTTACCTAAACAAGTCAATAAATCGGAGCACATATGTAGTTGCTATGTGAATTAAATCTAGCTAAACATTAACAATTAAAAAGGAAGTAAATAACCAGGTAAAATTTAAATGGTAAAATTCATCTATCCAACATGATTATACCCCCTGTCTGTAATAAACGTTATATCAACATTTAGAGGATTTAATATAGTTCATGCGTATGCATATATGCAGTAAAATAGACAAATTATGTACTAAATTCAACTGTCCACTATGACAGCATGAACAGGAGGTGGATAAAAGAAGTTATCGTCGAAAAACTTCATTATGTGGCGGAGAAGGCAAGCATTGGCGCGTGTAATATAGCATCTTATATTTTTGAAACCGGCCCTAGGCGAGCCAATCTCTTACTGTTTCAATTTAAGTCCGACACATGAATTAGCCTATGAACAATGGGCTTAGATGAGCGGCGAAAGGGAAAAAGTACAGAAACATTTCACCTGAGTTGCTGGAAGGCATGCTTCACAGCGACGGCCCGCACGAGTCCCTGGGTGAGTCCGTCTCGTATTGCTTTGATGGAAAAAGTCGCATCCATTAACCTAGGAACACAGGTCACCTTTAGACTCAGGAGCGAAGGAAAATGAGGTAGTAAGACACACATTGAAATAGAGTACCAGAACCAGAAGGGATGGGCTGGGACAGCGGTAATTTGGCATTTTCTTACCAAAATAAACTACTGCCAAGTATATCCGAACGTTTTTATGTACTCGACTGTACAGACATAGTTAAAAATATGATAGTGATAGCCTTTTGAAGTTTAATATACCCTATCATTTTCGTCAAGTGCTCAATTTTGTGCCCTATGATTCGACAAGCAATATATATATATTTGTCTGCAAGTGAATGAGAATAAAATGCAAAGTGCAGTATGAAAACTTTCGAGTTGCTCTGTAATGGAAAATGAGGGTGGTATACTTTTGTGAATGTAAGGTAAGTTATCACTTTTACTAGTTTTTATAGTACAATTGTACAATACTTTCACCAGATAGATGAAGCTCAGCAGGTTTCTACAAAAGGGGTTAAAATTATGGACATGCAAGGTAGCCTCTACTTTTACGTTGGGTCATACAGTGTAAATGTACAAATGCTTATCTAAATAGATCAAGGAGTGTTGATTTTTATGTTAGTGGTTGACAATAGTGAACGATGTTTTTTTTTAAATTTGTACAGTTATTACGTATCACTTCTTTCACATTCTAGTTTCTTAAAAATTGTGCCAAAAATACTCCTGATGAACAAAGCCCAACAATTAAAAGAATATTTTGGTTATATGAACATGATGTGCAACTTCCCCTCTATAGTCGATTTTAAGCCTCTCGTTAAGCTATGTGCATGTGTGTTGAAAGTCATAAAAAGTCAGCCAAGTTTCCAATAAAGCTCCTGGACCTATCCACTGATGTCCATATAGGATTTAAAATAACGGAGAAATAAATTTGTGAAGTGGTAAATAGTCGCTTTAAATCGAAATTACAGGTATTATGCAAAACATTGGTATACTCAAAGTATAAAAATAGTTTTTTTTATACCAGACACAAAGAATAATCTGTAAAAAAAAAAAAAGCAATTTTCAAAGTATTCCAAAAATAATAAAACTAAAAATCTTGAAAACGCCATGACAAACTGTAATATCGTTGGTTCTTCACTCGTATTAAAAGTGATAATTTGTCTCCATTAATTTGGCTTCTATAAAGTGAGGCAGTATTTTTAACACTTAAACGATATCAGTCTAATTATATAATATAAAATTTAATAACAGCCCGCCTTAAACCAATATGTGTATAATATATAAAATGTACGTAACAGTCATTGTATTATGTTTATATTATTATGTACATGTACAATAATGTTATATGAATGTATTACGTAATTTAACAATGTAAGAGCTGTGAGAATAGAAGCCAAAAGTTGCTAACAATGAGGTAACAGTGAGGAAACCTTGGGGCAACAATAAATTAGAAAGTTTAATAATGCTACTAATAATTCTTGGAACAATAATGTAATACTTAAAACAGTTTAAAAATAACCAATCAAAAAACTAGAAAACGCTTCAAGTTAAATAAAAGTATTCTATTGGAGTAAGATTAGCCAATCAGAGACTTGAAATAGATGAAATTTGCAAATTCAGGCGGCAGACGCTACAAGACAGCGTTCCCAAGCAGACGCTAGAAGGCAGCGTTTCCGAACAGTTCGCTCGGTACGTATTCAGTGTGAGACATAAAAAAATTCATTACGGCGTGAATAATATAAAGTTTACGTGTTAAAAAGTGCAAATAACAATCTCTCAAGTAGGATACATAAGTGAAGTGTTATTTAATCGTGTGCAAGATTAATAAAACTAAGCTAAATACCATTATAATTTGTGTAAGCCTTCATTCTTTAGTCGCACCAAGCCCTGCTAAAAGATGCGTGTTTCTGCAAATTACTACTGACGCAACCGAGGCATATATATATAAAATAAATATTAAAAATAAAAAATTGATTCGTGTATTTGGGGCGAAGGCCACCGGAAACTTTGTACTGTACGTGGGGCAAACACTCCACGAAACATATCTCCCGCAATAACAACAATTCAACTACTTCAAGATTGGCGCCCAAAGTGAGGTGGTAATAACGTAAAGATATTCTACTTCAAATTGGTTTCCATACGTGGGGCAACAACACCCTCAGATTGGCTACCATACGTGAGGTTACAACTATTATACCTCAAAAGTTAGAAGAATACTTCATGAAGTCGAACTAATGGTACTAGAAAAAAAATATTGAGCTCTGTAAAACTTCAAAGTATAGCTACGACCTTGCGGAAATAAACGAAGTTAACACAGCTTGGTTCACAGTGCAATGTGTTTCACCACACACCAGTTACTCCAGCTAAAGATACCAGTACAATGTACTTCCCTCCACCGGGAAGTAATGCACAGGTAAATGTTCAAAAAGAAACCCAAACCTTTCAATTTGAGCCTTTTGTTACATAACTGTATAAAGAGAGAATGGCACTTCACCTCGTAGAAGTGGCTCAGTGCCAACTTCTAGGTGTGAAGTTCAGGGCACTAATTGCAGAGACGCTCGACCTTGCAATCCGCGAGTACTTTGTATTCATGCACCTTTCATATAGTCACTTTATATATTTATGCAGATTATGTTTTAGATGTGTGTTCATTCTATGATTCTGAGCCATTTGTTTGCTGTTCTCGGAAAAAGAACTCTACATAGGGGTTTGGGTTCTAGTCGCTTTTGAACCTGAAAAAGAAAAGCAAATCTAGTTAAACCAACGCAATCGTAAAGAACAAACGTATAATATTTGCGTGGCCCCAGCTAATTTCTATCACCCCCCTCAATCTTATGGGTTTGGAACCCACCAGGTTTATGAATTAATTGCCATTCTCTGTAGTGATTCCTAAATGTTTTCTACGGCATACCAGAACTGTGTAGCTTTAGTGAACCTGGGACACCGAGAAAGCCTCAAAACAAAAAAGTAAATAAATTAGCTTTGGAATTCTTGGTTGTAGGTAATTTATCATTTTACGGGTACTCGATCATTAGTGTAACAATCAATGAGCATGACATCAGACAGACAGACATATATTTGAGTGCTAGTGACACATTGGCTTCGAAGAAAAAGGGGAAGTGAATTAACCTGCTCCATCATCCCTCTGTAATTGTAGTGTAACAAGGGCAAGGGTGTTTTAAGACGCCTCCTATTTATGTGCTGGGTAGACGTTAAGTATTACCATTGGTCTTGTTTCTGCCACTATTAGAACGCTTGAAAATGGACTCGTGTGAACCCTGCTTGAAACCGAATTGCAAATGGAATAAGTCCTGCTCTCAGAGTGCCCTCAATCAATTTTTTCTACAACTGTACATTAGTTGCTCTACTCAAGCCAACTTTACTCTTTTCTCATGATAGAAATAAAGCCATTATAGGCTTCCTCCTCACTTAGATAAGAAATGCTTGTTCTCAAATTAAAGCAAAGCAGTATTTTGGGAATGTATTACAAATAATGCTCCTTATATTCACTGATTAGCAGATGGTACCAATTGCAGTAAAAGCCAACAGACTAACAATGGTTTCCTAAAGCATAGGGTTCAGTGCATAAATTTAAAATCGTCCATGGCATATTACTTACAACAATTTCATGAAGAAAAATATAAAATGTATTGTTCATTTTGAAGTAGAATATTTTTTTGTAGTTGGAAAATGCTTCGTGTTTATCTGCCCCACGTTTGGGAGCCAATTTGTCGCGGTCACTTCGTGTTATCTTATTGCTGAGCGCCTGTTATTGTTTTACTATTTTTAAATTTGGGTTCTTTGTCCTCCGGCTAGCTATTATTACTACTCAGTCGATCATATCTTTTAAACAGGGTGTGTAAACGGCAAGGATTTATTACTGAAAGATAACACTGATAAAAGAATTTGTTTTTACCCTTTTATTGCCGTCACCCTTTATTCACTTCACATAATTATTCTTGATACACGCCCGACTGAAACTGTTATATATTTTATGTTACTATAATCACTTATTTGCTGCACATTATTAATTCGCGTATTTCACATTTATAACTAACTTTACGACGCGAGAGATTCTGTTAAACTGTGCGACGTGTAACCCACGAATGATTCTGATGAACTGAGCGACGTATAACCTTTGTATGATTCTGTTGGACTGAACGTTACCCGTCTCTCGGCTTCATAATTTATACTCCCTCACGTAATATGCCTAAAGATTATAATCGAGCTACTATTGGTTAATAAAACGCGCCAACATTAGCGTCTATTTTTATATCCAATCAAAATTACGAACACACATGCTCTAGGGAAGAAATTCCCTCCATTTCTAAAGAAATCCGCGCTACTCTGACATCATTTGCTTGCCTCTTCTAATTAATAAACAACTCACCCCCTCGCTACATTGTTGCCCGCTCTTATTGTCAGTTCCAGTGAGGCCGTGTAAACTTATTTCCTAACAATGCTTATAATTAACAAACATCTCAAATCATTGTCATACAATAATGCTTATTTACACTACAATCACTCTGGCATTTACAGTGTTGTGATATAAAATACTGCCACAATTTTAAATATAAATCTATAATTACTATTTTGTAACTTCAAAATTTAAGTATAAAACTCCATTTTACTGCCTTAAGTTATGCTTGCTATGTCTCCTTTCCTCCTGAAACTTTTTCGAAGAGAAATGGTATATGGAAAGAAGATATAAAAAATAAACTTTATTTGAATATTGAAACCAGCAGTCAGAAGAGCGCGCTTGTTGGTTTAACAAGCAGAGGAAATTCTGCATTGCGTTAGCATTTCTATACGAAACAAGAAAAGGCAGAATAAGCGTAAGCTGTTAGTGGAGGCCTAACGCATCATTTGTTTCGTTCGCAACAGTGAATAACAAGAATTTTTTTCACAATTGCCTCTCAATTTACACGCTAAAATCAATTATTCTGGTAATTTTAGCAGAGAAGTAAAACTAAACACAAATATTGGTTTATAGAAGGGTAGCGAGAATGTATTTGGTAGAAAACTATTGAACGCCAGTGAGAAATTGGAAGATGCTTATGAAAGGCACTGAAGAAAAAAGTTAAACGGATATTCCACGTTGCACATCAGCCAGCTCTTGTATATCGTAGTGAATGTTTGGGACTAACAAAAGGCGTATCGAAGCAACAAATTAGGTTTTAAGAAACCCTTAAAGTTTAAACATACGAAAAGTGAAAGTGCTAACCAGGGCCCGGAGTTTGAATAAAAATTCACTAAAACTACCAATAAAATGACACTAGAATTAAAAAAAATTGCATCGAAATTACAAAGAATTACCTAAAATTGAGATTTCATTTATTAAAATTTGGTGTACAGAAACTTATGAATTAATTTATACCTGGATAAAACTGTTATTCAAGTAGAGAAAGTAGGTAAGAGATTAATGCGATTATTTATAAAGTTAATTAAAATATATTTGATGTTTTTGTTCGAAGAATTCGAAAAGAAAAGTAAACTATTTTTGAAGCAGCATTAACTGTATAATTAACTCTTTGAGTTGTCAGATTATACGAAATTCACAATGAATGTATAGGATTTCACGTCCCATGACAAAAGCACCTGACTGTATGCGGAGATTAACACGAAAAAGGGGAAACTGACTTAACTCATCGCCAGTTTGGGATATGATTTCATTACCGTAATTGATAGCTACTCCCCTGGCAATAGCCACTCCACCATCCAAAGCAACCCTTTCCAGACTGACCATTAAACAGAAATTTGATTTTTTTTCTAAGAAACGGTGTAAATGATGTACAAGGTTATTTGAAAAGTTACCCTTATGTAAAAAGTCTAATATATATTATATACAGGCTTATGCTGTCCAACGTAAATGCAAGTTAATGGCATAACATTACTAAAAATGACCCAGTAAATTTGCATTTCGTAGTCTGAGTGCCATGTTTAAGATTTGTGTGCAAGTTAGCAGTACCTGTAATGCAACAATTAAAAGATGCAATATATTATCACGAAGGAATGGCAATACCATGCACAGTTTGGTGGAAAAAAGTGCCCATATAATGAACTACATGTTTAGGTTGGTAAGGGCTTAAGTAAAACAGCTCATCCCTATTCGTGGATCCAGCCCACCCCTTGCCTAGTTTTAACAACCCAAGTTCATAGCCTTTTTTCGGGACAGCGGATGTGCACCAGAGCTAGGGTCCAAGGAAGTTTTAGATTCTTTGAAAACATAATCAATTCAGTTCTATTAACTGTTTTTCCGCAGGGTGGAAGATAGAATAAGAATGAAAAAGTATACAAGTTGACATTGGGATATGGTATGTCAAGAGAAATTAAGGATGCCCAGGGTTTTACCGGAAAAACCCTGATTTTGATTTCACCTTCCCATCGTTAATTCGAAATTAGTATTATTTTAATCAAATTTTAATATCAACCTTTGCCAACCCTTTTCAATAGTTTGAAAATGCTATGTTTTGGACTTTTTGTAATGCTTTTTTGTTACACAAGGTTCATTTTGTATAACTCAGTTCCTACCATGCTTATTTGCGATATTTTATAATTCAAAATCAATGTCAGTTGGTTTTTTTTACTATGCAAAGAATTGTTATTAGTAGAAGGTGGTGGTTACATTAATAATAATAATAAAACCATGATTAATAATCCCACTATTCCCTAACCTATTAAATGAATTATTCAAAGTGAAATACTTCTGTATTTCTTCTGAAAACTTTATTTATTAAAACTGTTTTCTTCATATGCCCTTTAGCTTTGCTTTATATTCCGATGTATGTTTTTGAAGCTTCCGTTGCCCTGCGGATTACATTGTTACATTTATAATTAAATACGTCACCTGGTTTGCGTGTCCAGTAACCACATTCGTGGTATTTCTTCCACCAGTTTGACGCTGTTCTTGGAGATACTTCATACTTCGCAGCCCTCGCTGCGCTATAATCTTGCTCATTAAAGACAATTTTCGATTTATTGTCCATATCCTTTCTTCTTTTCAAATCACATGTATAATAATGGTAACATTGTTTGCAAGCCAGCTTTATCCAACCACTTCCCTTTATTAACTATTTGTAATTAAAGTGTACCCCTATGATTTGTATGCGCTTAATTTTAAATTGTAATATTATGACTTATCTTATGGCTAGTAAGGTCTAAAAGATAAAAAGTATCGATCCATCCATCTACCTGTCTATCTATCTCTGTCTATCCCATAATGTTTTTCTTACCTCCCCCCCCCCGGCTCCGTTCGCTCCTGGATTGCAAAGCGACCACTGTTCATTGGATAGGGTTTTAGTTCCAGATGAAACCAACAAGGGATGTACAGTATCTTGCAGCCATTCAGGTAAAATGCTTCCGTTTCATCCGAGTAGGTGTGGAACGCAACTGATGAGGGGGTTCTGCCAAAATTAAGTAAAGAAAAATATAGGAAACCAAAAGCATCGGCACGTTTTTTTTTTTTTGCACCGGACTATACATAAATAGGATGCTACCTGTTCTATTAATTTGGTAAGATTTAGAGATAGATCAAGAAAAATTTTAGCGACCTTTGGTTTTGGAACCTGGAATACTCACCGTTTGAGAAGGAAGAAGAGGAAGAGGTTAATGAGAAACAACTTTAGTACGAGTAAACAAAGAAGCAGTACTAATCATATAATAAAACGTGTATCACTTTCTACCCCCTTTATCGTTAGTCGGCGGATGGAAATTAGAACATCTAATAAGGCACATGGCATGGAAAATTCGTGAACGCCCTCTCTAAGAACTTAGGGTTAGTTCACTGAAAAATGCGTTGAGCGTCTACTGTACCGGTGACATCACTCGACAGCAGCGCCAAATTCTGCTCATAAAGAGGACGGCAGGAACCTCCCGGGGCAAGCAAGACAGCCAGCAGACATACGACAGCCGCCGAGACAAGCACGAAGTTAACGTAGAGGCACGTCCTACATCGTGTAGCAAGGGTAGGCAAAGTTCAACTTATCGGATTAATCTAAGACTAATCTTGCTCATCCATTTGGTAATTATACTCAAAACCCTCTTTTCGTGTTCTGCGCTATACGTATATTAGTGGGAGGCACATATTTCTAAGTATCTCACGAGTATTACATGTGTACTGAGTTAATTTAAAGTGCGGTACAGAAAGCAAAGAACTTTTAATGTGTTGGATTTTAAACTTTACTGTTATAGTTGTCAAGTTAAAGTATTAGACTTTTTTGAAGTATACTAAAAACCTCAGTAAATGTATGTTGCGAAAGTTTAAAGCTATATTGTAATAAAGTCGCGTATTACTGGCCTTTCTTTGTAGCATTTGCCCGAAAATTCCTTCATAGTAAACCTTTACTGCGCACTTAAGATACCATACCGTCTGGGCAGACAATAAAGGTCACTCTTAATTAAGCTTCCTATAATTATTGTGAATTCAACTTTATAAAAATGATAGTACATAGCTTCAGGTTTTATCTCGCTTTATTAGTACACATTATGGTAGCAGTTGCGTAGAGTAAAATATAAATTTTTCCATTATTACAAACGTCCTTGTATAGTCTGTGCCATTGTAATCCATTATTCTACCGCACTTAAGGTTATTTCGTATTGTGAAATTGACAGCATCTGTTATTGCATGTTCTGCAATATCACTATGGGAAGTTATATTGGTCCTGGCTTTCACTGTGGGGTTTGCCCCTTTGAACTACTTATTTCTTTGCTAAAGTTAAGGGGGGTTGTCATTTCTGTCCAGTGCTTCGGTAGATTACATCAGTGATTAATCCTATTATTATTTTTCTATTATTAGAAATATTATTTTATTTGTAGAAAATATTTTTTATTATTCTATTTCTATTTTTCCGATCCTATTATTATTATTTTTATTAAATTCAAATGTTCACCTTAAATGCTTATTGATTATTCTCAAGCTGAATCTTTTTGGTTCTAAAATGTTAGTAGTTTAAATAAGGTCATTTGGAGCTACCTATATAATTAAACCAGAGAGAGAGAGAGAGAGAAAGAAGCAAACAAAGAGGAAGATGTTTTGTACATATAAAAGCAAGATTAGATTGATCGGTCTGAATCCTTTCTTTGTGTTCAGTGATTGGTGGTACAGCTATTATTATTATTATTATTTATTATATGGTGGCTCTTCCATTAAAATATCCACGTTTGAGTGGTAATCCGGTAGATTCCACCATGTATTTCGGGAAGGAATTATTTGCTGTCACTTAAATACCTGCCATAATTATAAATCAAGCTTACCTGGCTGCTAAGAAACAAAACACAACTGAGTACTAGTCGGCCACGATATGAGTGCCTGTGATGGGAAGAGGAACTAAATAGTTACGAAACAAGTGGGTTGACCATCGGAAGGAAAATCAGGTAAAGACAACATCCGCAGTTGCGAGTTGCATTTAATAGGCCAAGGCCTACAGATATACTACTGTTTTCATTGTGCGACTTTATCCTTTCGCCTTGCTCCTCATTCTCCTCTGATCTCCACCCTTGGCCATCAACAAAAACGTGGCGTCCTACTCCATGCGCATTCATATCGTGGCCGATTAGTAATCCTGGGGAGCGAACGAAGGTTTAAACATTTATAAATTCAATGAGATTATATTGTCCAGTTTAACTCAGGATTTTAAAAGAAATAATCGTTTTTTAAATAAGGATGTATCCTTCTTTCCGGAAAAACAAGGCTAATAAGGGGAGAATCTTCTCATTTAACTCGAGCATTCCCTAATTCATTTGTTTCGGGTAGGCTGCTGCTTCAAATTCTAGAGGTCGCAAGTTTGAGTCTTGGTTGTGGCAAGTTAGCTAGATAAGTATTTTCCCGAAGTTATTTATACTAGAAAAGATGAATGTCGGGTAACTGAATTCTGTGAATCCCCATACACACACTAAGAAAGCAAAATGACAAAAAAGCACAGCTGCGGATTTTGGTAATAATTTATAAAGTGATTTAATGTATACGATTGCTGTGATATCCAAAGGACAATGTTAAGATCATGTATATGAATAGTAGGGTATCAGAAAAGTGTATTCTGGCAGACATGCAGAAATGTAACATAATTATGTTGCGACAGAAGGAATGATAAATACTTCTGAAGCTACGGTGAGTGCCGTCATATTATCCAGCTTGTTACTCACTTATATATTCGCACAATGCGTGGACTGTGAAAGGAGAACTGTTAACTTGTTCTCTTTACCCGTTTTTCCAGTTCTGGTCTATAAACAAATAGAAAATTGCTATTTAATAGCATTTGAGTGTGTCATTCTTGAATTAATACGTATCTGAATGCAAGATTTATTAGCAATACATATGGAATATTACTCAGCAAGAATCAGTTTCTGACATTTCTCTGAGGCAGCGCCAAATGTGTAATTGTATTTGACATGTTCACGGTAGCGGAAAGATTGCAGGTGATTAAAACACCCATACAGGAATATGCATCCGGGGGATAATTACTGGCTTTGATAGGACCAATTAGAACGTAATGCGAGTCCGATAATAACACATAATTAACCATATAAACTGAATTGAGTCATAATTAAGGGTAGTGTGGTGGTTCCGGTTTGCGGATCATCTGTAGAATAGTCTCCGAGTTAATATTATGAAACATTATTCAACTCATCTCTTAATCCTGGTCGAGGATGATCCAACTTAAGCTTAAGGATAGATTAAACCCATGTGCTGGGGAATATTTGGGAGTAGATTATTGTGTTAGGGTTACGTAGTCACCTGTGCCTGCTATTAAGGATGTTGATTTGTCACCATTCCTGACTGCGTAATGTTGTGGATGGCATTTTGAGAACTATATTTGTATACATAGAAGATCAGCTCACTATGCATCGCTTAGGGCAGGGGTATTCAAAGAAGATACATGATTGTATTTGGACATCCCCTCCGCTTTGTCTCTAAACGGACCCAAACTTTTCATTTGTATTCTACGTGCTGCTAAGTCGGGAAAGGAGGATTTTTTTGCTACTCCTGTTCTGGAGTAACTGCTAGTAATATCAGTATGAAAGTTAGATCTACTTTTAAATACCGATCAAACATAAATTTACAATAGTAGTCTGGGGGCCCGATGATTTTCCAGTTTTACTTCCTCTACAACTTACCTACTCGTGTATAGGAATATAGTAAGTTTTCACTCTACCGAAAATTTGATATCAAGATATTGTAGCGAAAACCTCGGGTTGAAAAACCATTAGCCCGCTATTAGGGGGGAGTGCAGTAGTCTCTGAGAGTAGATGCACTTGGCTGGAATGAGGTAATGCCATTGAGGGAACTAAGGGGTAGCGGAAAATATTTATACCAGGTTTTATAAAATTTAGTAGCTAGCCCATTTTGTTAAGTGAATTGAGATTTAGGACGCTCTGATGGGCCCTCGGGGCGCAGGAGCTTATATCACCAAGACTTATCGAAGATAATTCTGGCAGGACTTGAGACACTAGGTAAAATAAAACTAAGTGAAGAGTACCAGGTTCAAGACCTTAGTTTAACGTAGAGGATTCTTCTCTATACGGCAACGTGACGATTGAGAGATTGACCGATGACCTACAAACAAATTAATACACTTCACAACGCTATATAGGCAAAATGTTGACCCCGTTGCTTGGTTTGTTCCAATTACGCCGCTTTATGAAATCCGACCTCCCGGTTGTGGACTGAATCCCACGAAGGGTGGTTGCAATATCATGTGATATACACGCTTTGAAGTCCAACTAAAAAATACACATTTGTAGAACAAATCGTATGTGCGTGTTTGTGCGTTTTTCTTTCGTTTTAATAGTGTTGAATGCCCTTTGCCTAATGGACACTGATCTATGAAATATAATTAATAATAAAATTTAATTATAAAACTTTTCAGGCTTAAGTTTGGGGCACCTTACCGGCATTTGCCAGTTCTGAGGACTAGGAAAATCCCAGGTACTCTGCCGGTGTGTGTGTGTGTGTGTGTGTGTGTGTGTGTGTGTGTGGAGGGGGAGAGCACTTAGTTCACAGCTATTGTACAACTAGACTAAATTAAGACATTCACAGAAATTACGTGACAATAATAAGCCTACTGCAATTAGGTAAATGGTTAGCTAGAAAAATATTACGGCATTGAATCCCAATTTCGGTGATTTTTCTGTTAAATATATTTTCTCAATTTCTCCACAGTAGAGCTTTTAAGCTAATGCTCTTAGTGGTCTTGCTCGCAGTTCGGATAAAAGAATGACAGATGATATAAGAGGAAAGGCAAAGCTACTCTTAGTAAAGCACTAGTAGGTAAGCGGAATGTAGGGTAATTAATTGTTCTTTCACACATGCCGTGTGTGCGCTAAATTGAAAAGGTAGAATCATATTGAAAAGATCAATGTCATAACCGGGATTTGAACCATGAATATTTGAACCGTGACGCTGCTATGACCAAATGAGCTACTCTAATAACATGTCAGAACAACATTAAATTCTCTAGCTGACTGTTTTTTCCTGTAAACCACAAGGCGTTCTCAAATTCATTTCGCGATAACTTGCTCCAATGGCGAATGAATACTTTTAAGTTCTGGGCTTCATAGTTACCCTATTGGGACATGCGTAGGCTAAGGTTGGAAAAGTAGAATCCGACTGCCATGGTAGCTTACTTGGTTAGAGCAGGACGCAGTAAGGCGACTATCCGTGGCTCAAATTCCGACTATGGCATTGAATCGTTCAATCTGATTTTGACTTCCCAAGAGAAATGTATGTCGCACTTGGTACTTACGTGTTTTTAAGGCACAAAGGGTAATCTGCATTTTCCTCTGCATCCCTTGCCAAAACATCAGGAAACTATATTTCGTCATACGTAATCGAGTTCTCTGCCTGCTATAATAGTAATTTATGCAACAAGTAAATAATCTTGATTATGGTACGAGTGAATGCTTGTCGCATAACGGCAGTGAGTGCAAAAATTCTCACGGGTGCCATATGAAGATTGTCCACGAGTTGGATACAACATTTTGTGAAATCTAAAGCCAAAACGTTTTATATTTTGAGAGTTTAGAGCAGGATAACCTCATTAGTTTAAAACAATAGGGTTTGTAAATTGTTCTCCATAATTAATAATAAAATATCAACTGAAGTAAATAGTTAACATGGATTTTTATGGAATTTAATCACTGTAAAATCCTTAAACTTGGAAAAACAAAGAAAAATAATTACTGGTTGTTTAGTTCTTAATACTGCTTACAATACGCCATTAAGAGCACCGGTTTGCTAAAATAAAAGCTCTTAAGAATAGAGAGCGTTTAATTCCGCAAGTAAGCAGAATATTTGTAAAGTCCGGTTCATTGCTAACGAAAATTATTTTAAAGGCGATATGAAGGTTTTCAATAAAACACGTCGATTTTCACAAAATCTTATAAAAATTAAATTCTCTGCCATGTGCATTGAATTCTACACACTGCCAAACGTAGAAATACTTATTCCCATAATGATATCAAGTTTGGTTTAGAATATTAATATTCATATGTTGCCTGTCTTTTATTACCTGGTCTGCTGAACCCATAAGCAAGGCAGCCACTAGCATGCATACATTCTATTCCATTGGGAATGAAGTGAACAGGTGTTACGGTCTGTGATGCAGCTTATCAGCAGGGCATGTTAAGTAGTTTTAAATTCAGATCTTAAATATTCTATTGTTAATAATGCACACGGGTTTTTGCATCTTCGTTGCTTGGAGAAAAGAATATCACAGTGGTTTCATCTTCTGTCTATAAGCCGCGGGAAATTGGAGTGCTGATATTACGGCACGCGTGCCATAGCGATCACGATTGAGTACAGTAAGAACCTGTTTATAAAGGTAGGATTGCATAAAAGACAATATGTGATCCGTATTTATAGCATTAATGTGAACGTCTGTTATTGGCTTTAACAATAACCACTATAGATGATACATGCCACTGGCTGAAGTCAGCTGCCCACTAGAGAAATGCATGTAGGTTGTTACAATGCAACGAAAGTAGCATTTTAAAAAAATCCGACACGATTACGCTTTGACATAAGACTGGGACACGAAATAGCTGTTTTATTTATCTACAATGCCTGTAGCAGCAGATACGCAGTCATTGCTACTAGTGTGCTTGTTCCCACAGCTGTCTAGCGGGCATCAACACAGCCATCCGTACAGATACACGTATCGAACCATATGTCGGCTGTAGCATGCCCTTGTCGACTAGTGCTTCCAGCCTTGCTGTTTACCCTTATATGCTGGTGAATACAAGTTAAAAAACTCTAATATGTTACATTCACATGACTTTCTCTACTCTTGTACAAACTATTTTTACAAACGCTTATTCTCCATATGTTCTATGTTAATCGAGATAACGAGATGTCAGTCTTATTGCTAATTTTCTTGTAGATGCAAGGGGGAATTGGTAGGTTTTAAGCGATAGTCAAATATTTTAAGAGCTGGTTGCTATGTGGAGTATACCATTCTCTTTGCATTACCAGGACAAAAAAAATGAATAACGAATTTGAGAAAAAGTGTAAGTATTGGAAAATTTAAGGGAATAACAAGCAATATCTCGAAAATGGTTCACTCAAAAAAGTATGACAGAAATTGTGTACTTTAACACGATCTACATTTTTTGTGTACTAAAACTTTGTGTATCTCTTATGGTTTACCAGTTATGCAAAAGTCGTTCACAATGGAGAATACTTTTGGAGACATTCCCAGAAAATTCGAGATATACATTTCATTTGTCACGAAAATATCTTAAACATAGAATATTTTAATCAAAATTGTTAGAGCCATTTTTGAGAAAATTAAAATTTTCGAAAAATGATCCATGTAAATGGTAATCTTGTGTTGGATTTTCTTGAAAACCTTTGTGTCGCATCTCTGGAAGATACTAAACCTAAATACCAAGTTTGGTGTTTATCCGACTGTTCGTTTCTGAGTTATGCTGTTCACAGACACAGATATGTTTCCAAAAATGCTTTTTTTTTTTATTCAGGGGGTCTCAAAATATTATTTCTGTTGATATCTCGGTATCGAACTTTTGGGTGGAATACAATACTTCCCCTACTTACTATACGTAGTAGGGAAAGTAAAAACTTATGATGTGTTACATTCATATGACTTTTCTGTCCTCTGTCGTTAATTAGTAAGTATATTAACTATTCTTACTAAAACTTATTTGTCTATATACTTTATACCAATCGAGATAAACCTTTTCAGAAATAGCTGCATTACACATTTGTTATAGGTATAAAAGGAACAACGTTAGTCAAATGTTTAAGGAGTGGAGGCTATATGACGCCTTAATATTCCATACTGCTTCCATGCAATCGGTAGAAAAAAGTGAATGTCCACAGGGCTTTAAAGAATGACAATAGTATTGAACAATTCGAACCCTTAAATCCTCAGAAATGGTTTATGCCACGAAAGAGTTGTTTGAAATAAATTAAATTTGTCTACATTTTTTGTGTAGTACGTTTTCCTCTATCGCTTAACATTTACTAGTTATTCAAAATTCCTTCCGAATGATCACGAATTCACACCTTATTCCCAGAAAATTCAAGATATACATTTTTTTTGTTTTGTTTAGGGGCGCTCAACTGCTAGGTCATTAGCGCCCTTGTAAAAGGGATCATGACAAAGGCCAGAGATAAAGATCAGTACAAAAGAGCCTGACAAAGGGCAGAGATAAAGCTGAATATAAAAATCATAGCAAAAGTGTGAATAAATAAAAAGTGTATCTTTATTGGTGTCATATATTTGGGGGCGTGTTCCTGGCATCAAAACAGTAAAAAACGTTCATATGTACATGTGTCTGAAAATCAACCGTTTCGTCGTTATAGGTCAAAGATGTAGCGGATAGCAATGCAGTACGAGCACGTTAACTTTATGCAGAAAGGTACCCTGACAGGCCGTTACCGTGTGCAAGAACATTTGCACGAATTCACCAACGCTTGAGAGAGAATGGCGCATTTGAGAATACTAGGGATGTTGGGAGTCCAAGAGCGGTACGAGGCATTGAGTTTGAAGAAAGAGTTCTTCGTGCTGTGGATGCAGACCCATCACAAAGCACAATACGTATGGCTGTAAGGGAAATAGTCATATGACTGTCTGGAGAATTCTGCATGATCTTCTGTATTCGTATCGCCTTCAATTAAATGAGGCCAAATTTAGCCAAGACGACGTTTCTGTCAACGCATGTTACAGCTGTACACTGTGTCCATCAATTTCCTAGCCTGTATCTTATTTACGGATGAGGCTGGTTTTACTCGCGAAGGCATCTTCAATTTTCATAACACTCATAACTGGACGTTTAGAAATCCTAATGAAGTAAGACAGGTGAAGTGATAAGATCCGCCCGAATAATAAATAATAAATAATAACGAATAAGAATAATTAATAAGCATATCAAAATAATAAGAAGGAATACCAGTATGAGGGAAGAATAAAAGAACATTAAGAATTAGAGAAAGGGGGGAATGAAATCATGAAGAGAGAAACAACGTACAGGGAAGATATTAATTAATAAGAACATGAAATAAAAAGTGTAGTTGAGAACGAACAAACTTGGCGAAAATCACACAAAGATAGCAGACGTAGGAAAGGACAGGAAAAAGAACATTAGGAATCGCTTTAGTGACAATAGGAACCGAGGTGTGCACACAGGATGTCAAGACTACGGGCAGGAAACCGCACAGAAAATTCAGTAAAGTGAACATAATTTGTTAATGTTAGACGCGAGCCACGCTTGGACGATGAAATTGAGAACCAATGGTAGATGGAGGAAAAATTCAGAGATGTAACCAAGAAAACGAATAAGTCACGTGAATAGCAGAAAGTGAGAGAGAAACTAGAAAAGTAGGCGTGAAATAGAAAATTATCTATGAAGCAGAGCGACGTTCAAACGTGCGTAAGATACTTCACTCTGTGTCGAAACGTCGGGGAGAGAAGAGGTCTCTGTGTAGAAACGTGGGGGATAGAAGATGAGCTGGAGGGAAAGAAATAGATTTGTGTAGGAAAGGTGAGGGAAAGTAGGATAGATCTAGAAATTCAAAATATCTTGTATTACAGAGGGAAACAGTATAGCGGTCTTCGAGTAAATATTTATGAATTGAAAACCAGTTTAAGGCAACAGTGAGTAACAGGGTAGCTAGGGAATGACAAAAGGAAAAGTCATTAGCGTAATGTTGTAACATACTTCAACTTCACAAAGTAATTCAGAAAGGGTAAGAGCACGGAAACACTAGGAGGGGTGGCAGGAAAAATCGCGTCCTGTGTGGAAAGGAAATTCGTACGAGGACATCAGTGTGAATCATCAATAAACGGGCCATCTGAGAGGAGAAAGTGATCTTCATTTATCTCCCATCCACACTCCCTGAGGCAAGAGACCTCTGAACCCAAATTCCTTTACCTGAGTAGCCGGCAGCAACAACGATCCTCCCGAATTAACAAACCATCCACCAAGAACCGCACCATTACAGACATTTACCATTTCCAAACCCCGCTACAAAATGGCACCCAACGTGTCTTCCACCCACGCCTAGCACCCTTCCAAAAACGAAAACACACTCGCGGCCACACGACGGAAAACGCCGCCAAGGAGGACTGTGAATGTTACTGCGTAGCGGTAAACACCTCAGCAACACCATGGAGAACGCCCCAATGGAACAGCAAATCACAGCAGTAGCTATCCATGAGGAACAAAATTCCAACAATCCATTCACTTTAGAAGCTGTATTGCACCAAATGTACGCACAATTCCAACAATTAACAACACAAATTTCTTCACAAGGTGAAACTCTCCAATCTCAAATCACATCACAAGTAGACACTCTTAATAACCAAATCACCGCACAAGGTGAAACACTCCAATTTCAAATCACATCACAAGCAGACACTCAACCAAATCACCGCACAAGGTGAAACTCTCCAAGCTCAAATCACATCACAAGTAGGCACTCTTAATAACCAAATCACCGCACAGGGTGAACAATTAAACACACAAATCAATACGCAACGAGCAGAACAAAAGGAAGCATTGACACAATTTGAATGGAGACTCATGCAACAGGTAAAAACACAATTAGTAACACAAGGGGAAATACTAGAAGCTCAGATATTAGCGAGACTTAATACACAATTAAACGAACATAAGACACAACTAGAAGGACACGTGAGTAGACAAGCCAGCCAGGTAGAAGAAACTAGTATAGGGCAAGTATCACTAAGAGCTGAGGTTATTGCCATCAGAGACGACATTCAGGAGGCATGTGGAGAATTGCAGGTGTTAAAAGGGAAGATCACACAAATGTCTGCTGACCAGAGCAAAAATGATAAGCTAAATTGTGATCTGCGTGCAGTCATGTGAAAAGCTAACAGAAAACGTAAACGGAGAACTGTCGACAATGCGACAAATAATACAGAATACAACGACACAGGCTGCTGCAGAACACAATGAGGCTATAAAACTAATCGAAAGAAACTCGCGTGAGCTGGCACAGGTCAGGGCAACAATGCAATTGCACCAACAAAACAATTCGGACGAAAATGCCAGTAACCCTGCCATCTCTCGCGAGTAAAGGACCGCGGAGACGCAAAACGCTTCACAAATGCCGCTTGCGTCGCCGCAGACACCAATTTCAGGTTTTGCTCATGAGGAGTCTAGCTTTACAAATGTGCATGCATATCCTATACACAATTTATTGAATGAAATAGCTGTACCGCAATTTAACGACTCTAAAGACAATGCCAAACTTTACATCATGGACCTTGACTCGTATTTCGACACAAATTCCTGAAAATTTGAAATTGTTGATAGTTAAGAAAGGGTTACAAGGGCGAGCACTCTCTTGGTTCCGGATAGCAATCGGCGACCATACCACATATGGGGATTTTAAAAAAGTCTTTCTATCCAAATACTGGAACACCACACAGTACGCAGTTAGAATCAAGCTCAATAATGGCAAATACACGCCAGGGCAAGCACCACCAATGAACGATTATTTCTTGGACCTAGCTCAACAAAGCCTTTTACTTGATCCCCCCATGCCAGAACACGAATTCGTGAAATTGATTGTGACACCATAAGGAACAAAGTTGTAGCAAGGGCAACCACAATTTCTGAAACCCTTGAACTATTGACGGCGCTACAAGTACACCAGAGCGGTAGCCCTGAGAATAGAGCACCGAATGGAACTTTTAGTGGGTTAAGGGCACCACCCACGTTTCATCAAAGAAGAGGACCGTACCCCCAACATAACCGCTACGATGACAGGGGAAACTATTATAATCGACACAGGGGCGACTACAATGCTCACCGGGGACCACCACGAGAAAACACAAGGCGACACATAAATTACGTACGAGTACATGGAAATAGGAGACAAACTTCACACTGGGAAAACCCTACAAATGAAAACAGAGAGTACGGCTCACGTCAGGATATCGGACAGAGCCCGCCGAGAGGTCGCGCACAAAACGGACAGGGTCGACCAGGTTACAACGTGGAAGCGCCAACATGGCCACATGATAACCGGCGAGATCAAACAAATCACAACCAAAGTATAAATCACCAGAGGAATGAAACTCCACAAACATCACACACGGGGACAATTAAAAAACAAACTTGGTTCAACCGCGACATCAGGGTGCAACACAACAAGAAAACATGCGCGGTGACGCATACGGTACCGACAACCTGTCGGAAAACTAGAACGGGGTCAGGAAAAGTTCCCGTCGTTGGACCCCCTTGCTCTTTGCAACACAGGGAATAAAAACAACAATGACAGTATTATGGCAGACAGACAGGGCGACATTATTGATTCACCTCGAGTATCAATAAACATTGCAGGAGAAGCTTATCAGGCTATAGTAGACTCCGGAGCCATGGCTTCTCTATGTAGTCTGGAATTCTATAAAAATTTATCAAGGAGATTGAAACTGCAAACACTTCCAATGCAAAATGTTTACACTATTTTAGCTATAGGTAGAAAGAGGACTCGAATTCAACAACAAATTTTGATAGCTTTCAGAATACATAAAGTGGAATTTGAATATATTTTTTTAGTCGTACCACATGTGGTAACGCAAGTACTAATTGGGAGTGACCTACTATCAGAATTCAAGGCGAATATCGACTACAAAACAAGGGAGCTGACACTAACAAAAACATACACAGAGACTGTAACCACTAAATTTCTAAAAACTCCAGGTATACAACGGCAGCTAACAGACGGTGAAAGTAACATTCAGCGGAACCGGTTCTTTGTGCAAGTCATTAGCCTAGGGGAGGAAATCTGCCTAGCACAAGTTGAGATGGGATATATATTTAATGAAGATGAAATAGAGTACAATAATGAAAGCGACGATGACGACGAAAATAGTGAATATGAAACAAGGGAGAATGAGAATGTAAAGATCGCGAGATGCGTAGAAGAAAAAGAGCATGCCGAGTTAACAGGGGGAAATTTAGACAAATACTTGC
The DNA here is from genome assembly GCA_030765065.1 of Deroplatys truncata. Taxonomy (NCBI): domain Eukaryota; kingdom Metazoa; phylum Arthropoda; class Insecta; order Mantodea; family Mantidae; genus Deroplatys; species Deroplatys truncata. The sequence goes on from CM060985.1 coordinate 103,810,946, forward strand.
ACGAAGAACTGGACACACAAAAGATGCATGAACGTATAGCACGAAAGGTAAACGATATTTCAGCCCTCAATGCCAAACAAAAACAAAACCTCACCACGATACTTTGGAACAACCGAGCAGCATTCACAGACAAAACTGGCTGTTGTACCAATTTTGAATATTCTTTTGACGTAAAACCAGCTCCCCCATGGAAGTAGAAATGTAAGAATATACCTATAAACCTTCAAGACGCTGTAAACGACACAATAAACGCAATCTTACAGCAACAGATAATACAGCCTTCAAAATCGCCATACATAAATCCTTTATGTGTAGTTGCAAAGAGCTCGGGAAAAGTTTATCTGTGAGTGGGTCAGGATTTTCAAGAACAGACAAAATTTCCGGAAATAAAACACAAAACTACCTAACCCAATATATCGACCACTTTCTAATACATAGCAAGGACATCGATGAGCACCTACAGAACATTGACATGGTTCTTACAAAAATAAGAGAAAAAGGGTTGACCCTAAATTTGAAAAAAAAATTCTTTAATAAAGAAATCAAATTTTTAGGATACATAATTTCAGAAAAAGGCGTGGCACCAGACCCAGAAAGAATCAAAACCAAACAGGCAATACCGCCCCCTAGAAGTGTCAGGCAATTGAGAAAATTCCTGGGCATATTACAATACGAGGCTCGCTTCCTCGCAAACTATGCCAGAGAGTTAGCGCCTTTAAGAGAATTATTAAAGAAAGGTACGCACTGGAAATGGTCAGAAGAACATCAGACAACTTTCAATACCGTAAAAGAACCTTTCGGCAAGGCAATTTTACTAGAGCGACCGAACATGAACTTACCCTTCCATATTTATTCAGACGCAGCAGTAACCGGTTTTGGAGCGCTCTTATGTCTATATGACGAACAGCACAAACAACACCTCATCAGTACTGCATCACGAACTTTGACCTCAACAGAAAAGACAGCTGGAATTGCGGAAATGCAGATAGGAGCAATATACTTCGCTCTTCAGAAATTTAAACATTACGTGTACAACAAACATATCACAATATATACCGACCATGTGAGCCTATCATTTATAAAATCATGTAAGCTCGAAAATAGCGCGATACATACATGAGATTACAGCATATGTTGTAAACCTACAACACATCCCAGGGAACAGCAACATTTTCGCCGATACACTATCCCGTCTAGCAAACAGGGAAGCCATTCCAGAATGCTTAGGACACACAAGACGTGAAATCAAAATTTTAAACACCACAATATATTCAGGTAGTGAACTGGCCAAACAGGTAAAGAACCTGAAATCCTTGCAAGAAAAAGAACCTAAACTAGCAGCCTTAATGGGAGAGGCGAAAGTCATTACACCCGACCTAATTGAGCCGATAGGGGTGCACAACGGGATACTGTATAAATTGAAAAGGTCTGAACGGCCAACATGGTTAACATATGCAGCGAGTTCGTTAGAAAATCAGATAATTAATACATTTCACACAGCCATGATCCACGCCGGATCACAAAAGACATGCAACGCAATACAACAGCATTTTTAGATTCCTAAATTACACAGGAAAGTAAGGCAACACCTAAGCGAATGTGTCAGAGATGCAAACCACGGAACGTTAAGTATGACACACCACCGCAGAATATCTTAAGGGACAAACCATTAGAATTAATAGCTGCAGACGCACATGGTCCTTTACTGTTAGGCGTAGGAGGAATGAAATACATATTCGTCATGGTAGACAAGTTCACAAAATTCGTGAAATTATATCCCATGCGAAAACTAACGAGCGCGGCATGCGCTAACAAAATCTTTAACAATTACATACCCAAATACGGAAAAATGAAATCGAATCTGATGGACAACGCTTCTATTCATAGGGGAAAACATTTTGTGGACAACATAAGGGCACAAGGTATAAAAATTTACAACTCCACAGCATACCATCCACCATCTAACCCCTGTGAAAGACACATGAGGGACCTAGTGATTTTTCTAAGAATCCTATGTCACAAAAATCATGTCTCCTGGGTGGGACACATTCCCACGATGGAGAGAGCATTCAACGAAACCCCGAATAACAACACAGGTTTTACACCCCTTACTCTGCTGACAGGAAAAGCGCATACACTCATGAAAGGGATGCCTTCAGCTATTCACACACAAGAAACCAAACAGGTAGACATGCTGAAACAAGCATATGAACGCATAAAACGTAATAGTGAACAACGCAACAGGCTCAAGAAACGCCATAACAAAATATGGAATCCGGAAGAGGAAGACTTAGTATTATATAGAGCTCACCATAAGTCTTCACTGTTAAAGAAAGAAACAAACTACATCTTATGTGGCACGGACCAGCTGTGATTCGGAAAAAATTGAGTGACCGTTCTTTTGAGTTACAACACCCACGCACATTAAAAATCATCGGTAGGTACAATTTGGCCCTACTTAAACCGTACCGCCTACCGACAAAATGACGGAATAACATGTCATGATGTTTTGTTAGCAACGTCTACAATTTAAATAATAAAGAAAGCAAGAAAGAATAACACGACTCAATTGAGTTATTCAGCACGTTACAAACAAGCGGTAAATAATCAGTAACAAAGAGGGAAGCATGACACATGGTAACAAAAAAGTATTAGCATAAGTATTGTAAAATAACATGTAAACCTTGCAAAAGTCAGGGAACAGAATGTAAGAATGACAGGGATAATATATAACAGAGAAGGATAACAATGTGAATAACACTGAGTCAACAGGGATAAAAAAGAAAGCATGAAATTTAGAAATTCAGGGAATAATACATTGGAATGTGTATATAGAGATGTTAAAAGAAATTTATAAGATAGGAAACAGCTGAAATATAAATTTTTTCAATATATATATATATATATATATATATATAAGGGTATTTTCAAATCATGAATGTTAATATTAGAATAAATTAAGTTTAGCTGTAAGTAAAATTAAACCAGACACTTATGAGCAAAACAGAGTCCTGAGAAACGTAAATAACTGAAAAAAGATGTTTACTTGTATAATCGTGTAGGGACTTAAACAAAACTGTAAGGTCAGGCAGACAGGTGACTATTCCCAGGTAGTCTCCAAAGTTCAATGACATGCCCCAACATCTACCAACCATGCGTGTGCACGAAGAGAAATGTGTAAGTGGTCAGGGCGTGAAAATAAAAAAAACAAAAGTGCGAAGAAATATTATCCGAAAGCAAAAATATGCAAATAAGTGTTTGCGGAACCGAAACAATGTTCCACAAAAGGAGAAACATACAACCACGTCGACAAGACACAAACAATGAAACAAGGCCAGTATGAAAATGGCACACCCTAAAACAAATATGTATATAACCTTAGTGAATAAGTACGTAAGAAATATGTAATTGCTAGATTGAACTAAGGCACAAGGCACCAGGAGACGCAGAAGTCAGTATCAGAAAAATTTTGTGCATTGTAAATTTTCTTTCAGGGTTACTATATTCATGAATTTGTGTGCATAATATGTTTATAAAAAAGGTACGATTTTCAGTGGGTTTTCAAACAAAAAACGTAGAGGGTAGATATTAATTAATAATAACATGAAATAAAACGTGTAGTTGAGAACGAACAAACCTGGCGAAATTCACATAAAGATAGCAGACGTAGGAAAGGACAGGAAAACGAACATTAGGAATCGCTTTAGTGACAATAGGAACCGAGTTGTGCACACAGGATGTCAAGACAACGGGCAGGAAACCGAAGTTAATCAAGCGCACAGAAAATTCAGTAGGGCGAACATAATTTGTTAATGTCAGACGCGATCCACGTTTGGACGATGAAATTGAGAGCCAATGGTAGATGGAGGAAAAATTCAGAGATGTAACCAATGAAAACGAATAAGTCACGTGAATAGCAAAAAGTGAGAGAGAAACTAGAAAAGTAGGCGTGAAATAGGAAATTATCTATGAAGCAGAGCGACGTTCAAACGTGCGTAAGATACTTCACTCTGTGTCGAAACGTCGGGGAGAGAAGAGGTCTCTGTGTAGAAACGTATGGGATAGAAGATGAGCTGGAGGGAAAGAAATAGATTTGTGTAGGGAAGGTGAGGGAAAATAAGATAGATCTAGAAATTCAAAATATCTTGTATTAAAGAGGGAAACAGTATAGCGGTCTTCGAGTAAATATTTATGAATTGAAAACCAGTTTAAGGCAACAGTGAGTAACAGAGTAGCTATGGAATAACAAAAGGAAAAGTCATTAGCGTAATATTGTAACATACTTCAACTTCGCAAAATAATTAAGAAAGGGTAAGAGCACGGAAACAGTAGCAGGGGTGACAGGAAAAACCGCGTCTTGTGTGGAAAGGAAATTCGTACGAGGACATGAGTGTGGATCATCAATAAACGGGCCATCTGAGAGGAGAAAGTGATCTTCATTTATCTCCCATCCACACTCCCTGAGGTAAGAGACTCCTGAACCCAGATTCCTCTACCTGAGTAACCGGCAGCAACAACGATCCTCCCCAAATTAACAAACCATCCACCAAGAACCGCACCATTACAAACCTTTACCATTCCCAAACCCCGCTACACAGGACAACCATCAATAGAGTTCTGTCTCAACGTTTGGGGTGGAATCATTCATGATCACCTTATTAGTCCTTGCTTCTTCCCTCTGCGTCTGAATGGACAAACCTATCTCCATTTCTCAGAAATCATTTGCATCCCTTAACTGATAATGTGCTTCTGGACATCATTCAACGAACGTGGATTTTACACGATAGTGCTCCAGTTTATTTCAGTATGAAGTTTGTAAGTTTTTGAACGATCGATTTCCGCAGATGGATTGGTCGAGGGGGACCCATTGCATGCCCTTCTCGATCGTATGATTTGAATTCAATAGATTTCCTCATCTGGGTTTATGGGACTCCTGTACCTAATGTTGACATTTTGAGCGGACGTATCCAAACTGGATTTGACCAAATACGAAACACACCAGAGCATGGAACACAGGTTACTGCATGCATCGAAGCAAGAGGAAGCTACTACTTCGAGCAATTTTTGTAGCTTTCGATTTTGTGTTGTAGCTCTGAAATAAATGATTTTCAGACCCATGTTCATATGAACTTTGTTTACTGTTTTGATCTCAGAAAGACGTCCCTCAAATATATGACACCAATAAAGTTAAACCCTGTATAAATGTATAAAACTAAACCGAGCAGCATGAAATACCGGCTATTAGGATGACTAAATCCGCACTTGGAAATTTAACTGTGACACAAAATTAAAAATCCTATCAACCGCTAAGACCTCTGCAAGACTGGCCAGCAGTTGCAGTGTGTCCCGAAGATGCGCTAGAGCAATACACTCTAGCAACACGCGATAGACCCATAGTCCTTCGCTACAAAGCGGACAAGTAAGAGAAGGGCCACCCTTAAAAACATAACCATGCGTAAAATTGCAGTGCCCAATAAGCAATCAAGCCAAAATCGCCTCACGACGAAATACGCCAGAGGAAGTTGCCCAGTTTATCGGAATGTGCTTCACTACTCTAAGCGTATTTCCGCGAAGAGCTAACCATTCCTCGCGCCTGCACGACAGCACCGTTCTCCGCACAAGCCTAAAGCCTTCTGACGTTACCCGAGGTATTGTAACACTGGGTTCTGTGGTTGCCGCCTTAGCTGCCAGCAAGTTCATTTCCAGCCAAGCTATACCTTTTGTCAGGAAAATATCTTGCATATGGCATTTTAATCAAATTCGTTACAGCAGTTTTTGAAAAAAATCTACGTTTTGAAGAATTATCCATGTAGCTTTGAAGATGCTAACGTAAGTACCGAGGTTGGCATTTAACAGACTTCATTCTTGAGTTTTTCCACACACACACACACACACACACACACACACACACACACACACACACACACACACAAACAGGAAACTTTTTTTTTCGTTCAGGGGGCCTCAATATATGTATTTCGAGTAACATTTGTATCAAATGTTTCAGTGGAATACAATACTTCCTCTACCTATCGTAAGTGCACAGTGGAGAAAGTAATACGTTTGTGCCATTTCTCTGTTACTTTTTTACAACGGTAAAATCGTACGTTGCATTCACTTGAATTTCTCGACGCACTATCGTTTATTTTTATATAGCTTCTACGAATTATTCTTACGAAAGTTGATTTTCTATCTACTTCACGTTAACTGAGGAAAAACCTTTGCAGAAATACTTTCATTACACATTACTTTAACGTATAAGAGTAACAGAGAAACAATTGAATAGCATCAGACTTTAAACATCTCTGCTAGTACTACTAAATGGTGATTTAAGGGTTTATTTTCCCTATGGTTGTTTAGGGTATGCCTCTCTTCAGCCTCCTGGATTTTATTTTATTAGGGTCTGTTGAATTCTAATCCGGGCTATGTGTATGTACACTAGTCGGCCACGATATGAATGCGTTTAGAGAAGGGCGCCACTTTTTTTTTGACATTCAAGGCTGGCGATCAGAGGGGAGTGAGGGGCAAGCGAAAGGGGAATGTACAATCGCACAATGAAAACAGTACATTTGCAGGCCTCAACCTCACTAGTAAGTGCAACTCGGAACTGCGGATGTTTTCTTTATATGACTGTCTTATCGATGCCCCGCCCACCTGTTTCGTAACCGTTTACTTCCCTTTCGCACCACACGCGCGCATATCGTGGCTGACTAGAAAATATATATTATAGTGCTTTTTCTTCACTGTTGCCATCAAATGGCAGCCGCGACAGCTCGGACTACCGCCGAAATGGCTATAATATCCGCGCGACTACCTCATGTTCTTATTATAATGATAATCACATACCTCATCCTGAGAGATGCTAGAAATTTCGTCCTTTGTCCACACATTTCTGGTACCTTCTCAGAGAAAATTTTCAATTACACTCGAGAGTTCAATATCTGAGCGAATTTCTTGCTTGATATTTTCATTTAGTTTTTCCAACGTATGGAGTTAGCTGCCTACCTTTGTTTTTCGCGTGATAATCAGAGTCGAGCAAGCATGGTTCCGTTTACATGGTTACGCTCCGTCGTAAAATAACAGATACTAAAGCATAGAGAAATCCGATTTTACACACGAGATTCCTTTGGATGACCGAAAATGTGTGCCGTGCAGTAAATGCATACAGAATAATAAGATTTACATTTTCTGAACAAAATAAATGCAGAGACGTATAGAAATGATTACACCAATTTTTGAACAGCTGAGCGATGTTAAATGTCAGTTTGGATGGAGACTTTTTTGAAGATAGGGTAATCAATAAAAGATTATGCCCCTCAAGATCCCGTGTTCCCGGGGAATCTTAAGGTGTATGCAGAAAATCCACATACCTTGGAAGAACCAGAAGAAAACATCAGGCAGAAATTCACTTAATTTCGGATATTGAATTCTCGAATGTGAATCACAATGTCCTGAGAAGACGCCAGAAATATACAGATAAAGAAAGACATTTGCAACATCCATTATGATAAGGTACGTGATTAGTATCCTTGTAATTGTAACTATGAGAATGTTAGTGCGGTTTCGCGCGTGTTATAACTGTTTCGACGGCAGTCTGAGCTGCGGCGACCGGCGCGAGGGCAGACGTGCCGTGGCCGCAGTATAAAGGACAAATACTTTGTACGTATATATAATTATACTTACTTAGTCGACTTACCCTGAAGGGATTGCACCCCCTAGGACTTACAACCGTGACTATGGTTAAAGGCCTATAGAGGAGCACACGAACATTGAATCAGAGAATGAAGAACAGGGAATGGGCACATAGCCAGATGAGTGAGGGAAGATGATATGAAATGAGGGGAAATAGATGAAAAGAAAGGTAATAATGAAGCAATCGGAGTGAACGGTGAAGAAAACCGCAGAACCTGGAGAAAATCCACCCAGACGCCACTTTGTCCACTACAAATCCCACATGTGTGTACACGGGCTGCCTCGGGGGTTCTCACCACTCGGCCACGGCGCCACCCGTGTGTGTGTGTGTGTGTGTGTGTGTGTGCGTGTGCGCGCGCGCGTGTGCGTGCGCGTGCTCGTGTTGGACATGAAATAAAAGGCATCCAAATCCCCAAGTTGGTAATGGTATTTTTTCTTAATTTTAATTTTTTTTATTTTTAGAATTATGGTAGGATGAGAAAGTAGCGTCTCGTCACATTCTTCTTTGAAAACCGTTAACACGAGAAACAGTACCGATAGCAATGCAAGATCAAAATGAGATCTGTTGGACAGAAAGGAGAGAGAGGGGTCAGGGCAATAGAGGAAGAGTAGGAAGTGAGTTGGGGAGACAGAGAAAGACAGGGCTATGGGCTGGGAGAGAGAAACAGAGAGAGACGGAGACAGATATATATATATATATTTTTTTTTTAATTAAAGCAATAAGGCGAGCAGAACTGCAGGTATCTAATAGTCATTAAATAAAATTCGTTGAAAACGGAGACATCAAGCATCGCTTTTGCGCGTATAAGCCAAGTCAATTCGAAATTTAAATCATACGCACTGTTTACTATAGTAAAGTCAAGAAGATCGGTTTGACAGTTTGAGGCGATACTAGCGGTCCTGTGGCTAGCTACTAGGATCATCTCAGCAGACGATAGAATTAGTTATCTGTTCTTTTGGAAAAAATAAACACCTTGTTCATTATTCAAACTTTATAGAGCATATTTAATTTAATATTTTAACGAAGGAAAATAAATTCCACCGTGTACGCGAAGACGCGAGAAATTTTAGCAATGATTATTATTCTCAGGTGTGAGGCATAGACACTTACTGCAACCGTGAATGTTTGTTCTCATTCATACATCGTAATTATGTAATTAAGACTTATATTTTTACATGTTAATATAGTTAGATTGCCTATGAACTCACCTTTCTGGATCTTTTCGTAATTCGGAAGAAGAAGTCTTGTCTTTTTTTCTTACTATTAGTACAACCGAGCGAGGAGGCTCAGCGGTAACGTGCAAGGCTTGGATTCGGTAGATCCCGGGTTCACTCCCGTTGACCTTCTTCTCTGAACTTGAGTTTTTGTTGTGGTTTTCCATAGTCGATTGTCGAATGCTGGGGTGGTTTCTCAACTGTAACTATTTCCTTTCTTCATTTCCCTTTCATTCCGTTTTCTTCTCATCTTCTAGACGTGTTTCTAGGTTTCTGGTGCAAGGTAGTGCGGCTTGGTTGACCGGTGGTTCTCTGGACAGCTCCAGTAATAGGACGGGTTTTCGAGCTGGAACTGTTAAGGACTTCCGCGCGTCTCTGTGGTCCATCTGCTTGCAGCCTGCCGTCTTCTGTAAAACCTTCACTTCATTATTTCTTTCTGGTCTTCCACTGGTAGCAGCAGTAGATCTCATTTAGGTCGTGCTGCGCGAGGTGTCTCGACCTCCGTTACACTACACTGTTAGTGCAATTTATTGCACTATAAACGTGACTTTGCCGATATTATTATCTTTAACAGACATAGTAACAAGTGTTTCTCTGTGAAACAACAAATTAACACAGCTGTCTGGTTGATTAAAACCTGGCCATTCGGAGCGCTATAATCGCACTTGCTGCACCTCCCTCTCCTGAAAAAACGCCTCAAGCTTCCTGACTGTATTATAGGAGACTGTGTTATACGAGCATAAATTTATTATTTTGCAGTTTTAGGATTGTATATCAGATTGTACACGCGTATAATCATTCGTATACCACTGGTGAAAATAAGCACATGAGCGATTGTGCCAATATTTTAAACTTATTAATTGAATAAAAATAATCATCATTATTATTAAACGTGGGTACTTTTTCTAAGAGGCCTTCGGAATAGAAAGTGACTATCTGAACAAATAAAAATTGCTACTCATTCGTTCTCTAAGAAAATAGCCGTTTAAGACACCTTAGAAACAGAGGATCCTTCTTAGATAACATTAAATCACATATGCACAATCAATTCTGCTTCGTTTAACTTAAAATAGAAGTAGTGCACAAAACGAAACCGGTTAGTGAATCCGCACGATTCCATGAGGCATCGATTTGGCGCGAATGGCTGTAGTACTACCTCCTCGTAGCAGATGTTTTCCTGGTATAACTAGCGCTGTCTGCTGCACACAGTTGCCACATTCCCTCTACCTCTTTGTTCACTTGGACAGGTCTCCAGCAACAAGGTTATTGCTATTCCTATATCGCGTAACCTAGTTGCGAGAATGTTTTTGCCGTGTAGTTGCGAACGGAGAACCCCTGGTATATGGCAGCATTCTTTTAAAGGGAATTTGATACCAGTTTTCAGAGACATCGGTCAGAAAGGATGCTCCTCTTTTCTTTTTCTTTTTTCTCAATGGTTGTATCACTTAGATTATTAAAAAGTGACTGCCACTCAGCATTACGAAGTCTGAAATCAATCCCAGAAAGAACCTTAAAAGGCACATAGCCCTATTTAAATCAGTATGCCACTAATTGAGTGTCGAATGAATGGACTGTTTCTTCAAATACAGCGGAAATATTCACAGAATTCCAACAATATTTTTACCATGCAATTGATATTGCAAAATTTCATCTACTTTTAAATCGTATCTTAAAAAATAACAAATCATAATATAGGATAAGCAGAAATGGAATTTTGAGGCGAACTCCAGTTTACTCTGAGATGAGATACAAAATAATGCAGTAAGGAATGAATCGAACATATTCAAAAAGTATTTAAAAATTCTATACAGAAAAATCAATTGGCATGAACCAATGAGAACGAGTAATGATGGACCGGCCCGACAGATAATGTACAGTCTGTTAGAAAAAATCTGATGTGTTATATCGACACGACTTGCTCTACTCTTCTACAAACTATTTTTAAAAACTCCTATTCTCCATCTATTTCATATTAATCGAGATAAACATTTGCAGAAACGATCTTTTGACATGCACAGAGAAATACATTTTCACATAGCGACCAGTTCTTAAGACCTCCTATGTTCCCCTTGTTTTGTATTTGCAAGGGCAATATAGAAATACAGTAGCCTTTAAGCATAGGCCTATCTCTTAATAGCTGGTTGCTATGTGCAGCACCATGCTCTTTGCCACAGATTATTACTCTTTGCATATCCAAGACAAAAAAATGAATAACGAATTCCCATTTGAGAAAATAAATATTGAAAAATTTTAGGGAATAACAAGCAATATCTCGAAAATGGTTCACTCAACAACAAAAAAGTATATGATATAAATTGTGTATTTTAACGCGATCTGCATTTTTGTGTAGTAAAATTTTGTCCAGCTCTTATGGTTTACCAGTTATGCAAAAGTCGTTCACAATGAAGAATACTTTTGGAGACATTCCCAGAAAATTCAAGATATACAACTCATTTGCCATAAAAATGTCTTAAATTGATGGTATTTTGTTCAAAATCGTTAGCCATTTTTGAGAAAATTAAAAGTTTCGAAAAATGTTCCATGTAAAGGGTAATCTGGGGTGGGGGGATTTTCTTGAAAACCTTCGTGTCGCATCTCTGGAAGATACTGAACCTAAATACCAAGTTTGGCGTTTATCCGACTGTTCGTTTCTTAGTTATGCTGTTCTCACTCACACACACACACACACACACACACACACACACACACACACAGAGGATATGTTTCCAAAAATACTTTTTTTGGATTCAGGGGGTCTCAAAACATGTATTTCCGGTAAAACCTCGGTATCGAATTTTGGGTGGAATACAATACTTTCCCTACTTACTATACATAGTAGAGAAAGTAAACATTTTGGACGGTAACAAGGAAGATTTTAATGTGAAATGATTTTAATATTCCTGTATGAGTGAAGAAGGCTTTAAAAGCCTACCTTGATGATGATTGTGATGATGAGAAAATTAGCATCAACATGAACATTTGAATATTTAAAACCTGTAAAATTTTTGTTTCTGGAATAATACATTTATGAAACTCCCAACGGAATAAGGATTCAACAAACTATAATATCTACAATAAAAACAGGCATTTTCTGCATTTTTACGTGTAAAAAAAGTTGGACAAAGGGGATTTATTGTAAAAACATTACGCATTATATATTCTCAAATGAGTTTGTACAATTCAAATCAAATGTGCACTGTGAAAACCGAAGCTTTTATTGATAAATTCGAGTGATCCGGCATCCATATGTAAGAACTTTATCTCTTCAAGCTGCCATATTTGGATGAATTTCTGGATGAGCCGCTGTTGTTTCTATTAGTTTTCTTCAGCACTTCTCTATTGTTTTCCTGAAACAGGCCACAGGGATTCAGGTTACTTTAAAGCATGAATTTTTGTTGAAATCACGATATAGAATTTTTAATCAAATGCAATACCTCCGGTTATCTATATAACATAGTCAAGTAGCAGAGAAAGTTAAAAAAAATAATAATAAATAATAAAAGAAAAGAAAAAGAAAACATATGTAGCTGAAATTTGCCATATCGTTTACCAGAAAATTCGAATTAATTTAAGAAATACATTAAGTCTATCCTGATGCCATATTCAAGAATGTTATGTCTTGAATTTGTAACTTATAATAATTTTTAAGTGCTTTCCTTCAACTTTGCTTTACAGATGAACCAAAACTCCACGGGCAAGCTTTCAGAGGTTGTACAGGGTTATCTTCCAAGTATTTTGATACAAAGAACCCACGCTCATCGGCGGCTCATTACACAGTAACCGCATTTCGTTTGGTTTCTTGCCCCAGTTAGCTTTGTACCTGTATTGCACTGAAAATACTGCACAAGATTGCAAACGTCGACGGTATGCGCTGTGTCTTGTTTATACACAAATTGTTTCCATTCGCTCGCGACGCCTGCTGTTGACAACAGTAATGCCCTCTTTAACTCGTTGCCCTCAAGTTTCCATTCAGTACTTCTCGGTTCTGTCTAGGCTTTTGTTTTTCCGGCAGTGTTAGTTGTGCGTTAACGGTGATACACAGCAGTATGGATAGCTTTACTGATGAAGAGTTGGCCGATGTGCGCCACCGTAACAACGTTATGCAAGGCTGTTCGCGCACCAACGGCAACCACATCACAGTACTTTTGCATTTGCACATAGGCGCCTACGAGAACTGGATCCTTCCGTGTTAGAATGGAAGGTACTGCCCGTGCGAGGTATGCCAGAACACCCGATCTTGAAGAGAATGGGTTACATGCAATTGGTGATAATCCTGCGGCAGTATTCGGTGCGTTGCTCAAGCTCTGAGCACAAGCCAATCAACTGTTTTGAGAGTCGTACATGAACAACAATTACACACATCCACAGAAGTGCAATCATTGTAGGCAACAGACTTCCCATTTCGAGTGGAGTTTGCAAATTGGTTCCTGCAGCATTGTGCAGAAAACCACAATCTTCCTGCTTTTGTGTTGTTCACAGACGCGGCCAAGTAGGAATAGGCATGTATGGGATTACAAAATCCACACGCATTGATGTGTCAATCCTATCAACAGCAGTTTGGTACTGTCAACGACTTTGTGATTAGACCTTGGCTACTTTCCGATACATTGAACGGTGTCTTGTACAAAACATTTCTTCAACATGTCCTACCACAGTTCCTAGAAGATGTGCCACTGAGAATTCGTCAGCTTATGCGGTTTCAACATGACGGGACGCCGGCACACTTTGCACTCGATGATAAGAACCATATTGATGCACAGTTTGGACGACAATGGATTGGTCGCGGTGGTTCGGTCACCAGGCATGACACCAATGTACTTTTTCTTCTGAGGGCATGTGAAGAGCCTATTTTACTAGACTCCGATGGATACTCGCATGGTACTAGTGTTGCCGCACCCCGCCGCAGTAGTACGTCAAACTGCTGCAATGCTTCAGCGCCTATGAAGTCGATGGTGCATCGCTGTACACTCTGCCGTGATCATGGTACTCGACATTTTGAACAATACATATAAGGGAATAGTTCCGCATTTGTTACATACTTTTTAGAAAGGGCCCATGTAGGTACTTCGCAACTGATAAGGTGGCCTAAATTAATTCTGTAAATACAACTTTTCAAATAAACCGCACCTTAGTAAAATTGAGCTCTTATCGATCTGGCAACGGAAAAATGCACCTGTCTTGGGGTTTTGTTATCTTTGATTTTCCTTTCTTTTTGGGGGGAGGTATTTTAGGACTGCAAAAAATAATTTATATATATATGTTTTTATTAATTATTTTTTTATCTTAATTAGGTATTTATACTTTCTGTACCTAGTAATAGAGAAGTGATGCCGACCTGTGTCGCATTGGTATTACTATTGCTGCTATTTTGAGAAGACTCGGGGTCACGGGTTCAATTTAAGGATGGCAGGAGCTGAGGTTCTTTTTTCAAGATGGTGACACTACCTTGATAGTCATAATGCTGCCGGCTAAACTAAACTATTATTTATTTTTAAAAGATTCCTTTCTGGTCGACCCACCACCTCCATTTATCGAAGCCACTTTCATTTGCCCTAAGGTTCGTGAATTCGCGATTTATGTTTCCCCGGCCGTCTCTCCTAATTTTCCCTTTGGGTTGTTTATGTTACGACACTTTAGCCAGATTTAAAAAATTCACTTGACAATTTTCCGTCGAGTTCCTTTACGGCCGTCGCTCTTGCTAGTTTTCGGAAGTGCCCCGTAAGTTTCCATACTTTTTGCTATTTCGTAATGGCGAATTTCTCTCCCGTTTTTCTTATGTTTTGTTCCGTCCTGGGTTCTGTTACTTTTATTTATTACTACCTAACCCATAATTATTACATCATTAACGAAATACAATATATATATTTTTTTTGACTCCGTTGCAATTTTTGAAAGTATTTTAACATTATAGATCATTACTGTACAGATGGGTTTGAATCTTGCTTTCCCCCAACGTAACAAAATCTATTTATTTCGCATAAGAGAACATTACAGCCATCTCTCCTTGTGTGCTTCCCTCTATCTACTTCAAGTTAATTAATTTTGGAAGATTACTCACCAAAGCTGTTGATTAGAAACTTTTGAATAGTCCGTAAAAATAATGCACCTTGACTCATATTTCGTATTTGCGTGCTACCGGTAGGCGTGCCTGTAAGTCACCCAAGCTAGGAGAAGGTGAATAGTTCTCCTTTCCTCCGTAGTAGTGCTGCCGCCGCCTCACTATTGGCGACTTCATTCACCAATGGTATACTCAGACGCCCAACCCGCGCCGTCTTGAATATGCCATTCTGGTACCATGGACGTAGTTCAAACTTGCGGAAGGGGAAAAAGTGACACAGTTCAAAACGTATGATGTGGCATGTACGCGATCCTTCATTTGCTATCATTTTTCTTATTGATCCTCCTCACTTCGGCAACTTCCACGTTTAATTCTGACAACTTGCTTTAAGTCAATCTTCCCACGAGCCTTCTTAGATTAAAGATACACACGTACACTCTCCGATCGTGCTAAGCTTATGGTCTTTTGTCCGTGTGACGTCCGAGCAGAGATACAAAGTGTTGTAGACTTCACGGCACCATATGTGACCCTAGGCTATTTCCCCCTGAGCAGATAAGTGTCTCCTGTCCTTTCGCTAGAAAATAAAGTTTGTCTTTCTTCCTTTTCGGCAAAGTTGTTACTGGTGAGAATTTACAGAGGACGCATTCAATTATTATTGCACCTGATTTACTTTTTGTACATCTTATAACCCTTTTAACTGATTACTCATTATACCCATTCCTGCTTCAAAAGTTTATCTCGGGCTATGAATTATTTGTTATTAAGTTTTATTAGATTTTTATAAATATTATTTTCTCCATTTATATTTAATGTTTATATTGTACTATATTATTTAGCCAGATAACTGGCTTCAAAAGCCATTTTATTTCACTCAAGGATTCGATGTCGAGATTTCACCGGAAATGCATGTCTTGAAGTCCGCTGAATCCCTCTAGAATATTAGAAAAAGGTCCGTGTGTGTTTGTGTGAACAGCATAGTAAAAAGAGAAAGAGGTGTTTAATATTAAACTTGGTGTTTAAATTTAGTATGTGCCAAAATTCTCAAGAACGACCCCCATTCTAAACTATCCTTTACATGTATTAGTTTTTATTTTCTCAAAAATACTTAACGATTTTGAAAATACCATAATTTTCTTGAAAAATAACATGTATATCTTAAATTTTCTGCGAATAGCCTGTAAAGTGCTCTTTATTCTGAATGAATGTTATAGGCTGTAATCCGTGCGAGATAAGCAAAAACACAAAAAAGATATAATGATAATAAATAATAATAATTTTTGTGGCATTAGCCATTTTAGAGATATTCTTTATTGTTCGTTTGAAGTGCCAACTATTTCACTTTTTTCAAGCGGTAATTCGCAATTAGTTTTTTCCTCGTGTTGATGAGGAAGAAAGAGAAGGAAGTCTTATAGCCATTACATAGCAATTGGTTTTTAAGAGATTTGACAACAGCTTGAGTCTACTGTATTCCCCTTGCACTAGCGGAGACCGGGAAAAGCTTGATCCAGCAGCGGAGACTTCATCTGACTGGGTCGAGAAGAAATCTCTGCGCCATCCATCCGCAGTGGTCCGACCACAGCCTCGGAGCCAACCTGAAACGTAAAAGAGGAAGATGAAATGAGAGGGAATGAAGGAAGAGATATTCGGGGGAGTCAATGAGCCTTCCCAGCATTCGCCTAATGATCCGGGGTAAACCCCGAAAAACCCATGGGTAAATAAGTCGGCCGCGGGAAACGAACCCACGACATCCCGAATGCGGGCCACAGGCGCAACGGCCTGAGCCATCCCGCTTGGTTTGTGGGAGGTAAATTGCCCTGTCAATCCAGTGGCTACAGTCATGCTCGAAAAACAGACGTAATCACGCTGGTAGGGGGTGGAACTAGATTTTAGCATTGCCAACACAAACAGCGCCGTTCCATTACGGACCATATTTTATCTATGTTAGTATGCCTAATAATATTATTTGTGCAAATTTGTATCTGGATTAACGTGAAGAAGTAAAAGAGTAAACTTTTGTAGTAATAGAAAGGTAGATCAGACGACTGAAAAATCCAATGCCATAACCGGGATTTGAACCACGGATCTCCCGGTCTCCGTCCGGTTGCACTAACCACTGAACTACCATGGCAACATGTCGGCACCACATTAAATTGTCCAACTGATTCGCATTTTTTCCGGTAATCCATAAGGAGATCTCAAATTGTATTGAGATGACATATTTCAATGTCGGCTTACAATGTTGTAAGTACTTTTAAGTCCCGGGCTACATAGTTTCGACAACTATTAGGTCAATTAATGAAATTAATTGTTCTTCCTCACAAGTTGGACAACGTTGGAAACATATAATCAGACGACTGAGACCGGGAGGTCCGTGGTTCAAATCCCGGATATGACATTGAAGTTTTCAGTCGTCTGATTCTACCTTTCGAACCTTGTTCAACACACGGCTTGTGTGGAAGAACAATTAATTCCATTTTATAGGAATAGTTTGTAGAACAGTGGGAAGAGAAAGTCATGTAAATTCAACTCAGATTCGCGCTGTAAATAATGCAACAGAAGGCTTTAGTAGGTTTTGATAAAAGGTCAGTAGCATGCATACAGAGCTACAAAAACGCCCGTAACACCGCTACTTGTTGACTGGTATGATCACAGAGCTTGGTATTAAACATTACATGCTTGACTTAGTAACAAGTTATGTGGACATCGGGTTAGCAGAGGATTATTCGTAGAAATGCGAAAACCATTTGAGCCTCTAGCGAATTATTGCAGGTTCTGAGAACCCGTGAAATGTTTACATTTTGTGTTTACGTCCATTACTGTTAGATCTACCAACTACCAGCTTTTGAATCTCGTCAGTAATTACCGATAGGATTTGTTTCCACTGAAACCTGACAAACTTGAATCAACTCTCAAATCCGGCCTTGTAATTTGCAGTTAAAATGGTTTGGAATGGAATATGTTTCTTACTTTAAGCGTATAACGGACCAATTAACGTTTTGCTTCCGACAGTCCTTTTAAATGTTACGTAATTATTTTCTCTGCCACGTAACTGATAGGTAGAGATAATATTGCATTTCACCCAAAAATTCGAATCAGTTTTATAGGAAACACATGTTTTGAGGCTTCCTGATTCCTGTGTGTGTGCGTGCGTGTGTGCGTGTGCGTGTGCGTGTGCGTGTGTGCGCGCGCGCGCGCGCAACTCAAACGAAATGTCGGACAATACAAAAATTGGTATTTAAGGGGACAAGGTAGTCTGAACACTGGAAATTACACCTTAAGTGAGTTAAATTACCACAGCTCTTAAAGGCTCAATGGTTTTTCCTGAAATTTTTATGAATTATTCTATAAGTCATGACAATTATTGCAAGTGATTGTTTGCATAGTTTATGTAGCAGAGTCCGTAAAAATTATTTCGTTCAGCAGAAAAATAATAAAAATAATAAAATGTACTCTTAAAACATGTGAATTGACGTACCTTTTTCTCTGATACTACCTTCAATACAGAATCACACTTTTGCATGCTTGTTCGTTGTATAATCAGCTGTCTTCTGAACCTCAATTATTTACTTATGTGTATCAGTTCACTATAAATTGAAAAAAAAATATTTGCAAAGTCAAAAAAGTAAAAATGTTGAAAATTTGTAATGTTGTTGCTTTCTTAACATCACTAATACACATTCTGAACTACAATCATAGTTTTATAAATTTTAACTATGTGTTGCATACATGTACTGAAAATTTCAGCTCTCTACCTCTTATATTTACTGAGAAAAAGGTATCTAAGTATCCAAAAATTTTGTTTTGAGAAAACTGAATTTAAAGTTTAGCATTAAAATTCTGACACACTTCAGTACATTCCAGGGTCATAATCAACTGCACCTTTTCCTGGATTGCTTCAGCTTTTCTGGTTGCCTTCTCTTGATCCTGGCCTCTGTTGTTGGTTGCTGAACTGCTCGCTGGGCATGATATGATCGTTCGTTGTTGAAAGATACAAAAATGTTCCAAAACATTGCATGTTGTATGACAGCTAAGGAATGCAGGCTAGCATTTAAATGGCATTTAAATGCCTTAAAAACTTCTTAACCCGCAAAAAGTATATATTTTCTGAAACTGGAAGTAAGAGATTTTATTAGTGCCTAAAACAAAAAATGCTATTTTTGACCATTTTAAGAGTACTTGTCCCCTTAAGTTCAGTATCATCCATGATGCGACACAAAGAACTTCAACAAAGTCCCCCTATCCAAAACTACCAATTACATAGAAGACTTTGTAATTTCTTTTTTCAAAAATGGCCTTGATGATTTTTAATTACAACACTGTGTGTTTAAGGTATTTACATGATAAAGTGTAAATTTCTGAAAATAGCTTATATGCGTATTCCTTCATTCGAAAGGAAATCTGTATATTTGTGTAACTGGTAAACCTTGAGAGAGATACAAAAAACGTACTTTTTGTGGCATCAGCTATTTTCGAGATATTCTTTGTTGTTGGTTTGAATTTTCAATTACTAATTTTTTTTCAACTAATTGCTTAGCCTCAACCTTAGTAATTGCCTGGTAATGAGTTCTTACCCAATGGCAGAATTGTAACTTATTCTTCCTATATTATGCATTGATTTTAATATATGGGCATTATATGGGAAGAAAAACTTAAGGAAAATACTACAAAGTAATAGTAAAAATTAATTATTTCAGATTAATTATAGTGTCTTTATTTAATAGCACAATTCATCACTCAATTTCCTTCAAAAGCTCTTCGTAGTCGTGTATATTGTAGCGATATTTCTGGCTGATTACACATGCATAAAAAGGAACTCTGTAACAATTATAATTTAGGAATTATTAATAATTAACATGCAATTTGATAATTTTCCATAATTTTGAAGCAATCTGATTCAAATCTGTATCAATCGAAAGCCCTTCAGAAGCTGTAAATATGTTTTAAGTTTCAATAAGCTGTCAAATAAATAAAGGCGTAACTGCCTAAGAAAAACTGCAAGATTTAGGCAAAAAAAGAGTAGTTTCGTCAGACTGTCCATTACGTTTTTCGAACGTGGTGCCATAAAATTCGAAAGCTTCTTTTGTACTTCGTGGGGATGAGGCAAGTTTTAAGAGTAAACAGACGCTATGAGGAAACGGACTTTTCTTAGAGTTAGGCTTTGATTTTTCAACTAGGGAACCAATAAACGTAGAGTATAAGTATTATAACCAATGAAAAGATAGGAAGGCGCAGTAACATCTACAAAATTTGGAGGTGAGCAGTGACTGATATATGTGAACACGAGTGTGGATTTAAGACAGTTTGTCATGATTCTCGTTAAGGTAACAGTAGCACTCCGGGTCAGAAAAGTACGCTAAGTTCCGAAATTTGCAAGTGCCACGCAATTATGCAATTATGAAGTGATGTACGTGAAATATTTATATAATGTGCTAATGGTATTCTTCGATATAATTATATACAAGCTCATAATCGAGCTAATGTTAGTCAAGTGACTACTTAAAGTTCGCGCGGGTCTAAAGAACGGTGGTAGAGCACCGAGATATTAAATAACTTTAGTGTTCCAAGAGACAATAGTGGGAAGACTGTTAGAAGAATCATATGTTTTAGGGAATACAATGAATGTTGCAGGATTTCTAGCATAAAAGTGAGAAAAGTGAAAACAGTGTTTCTTTCAAGACAATATCCTGGTGTCACCACTATCGCAATCCTACACTGAAAACAACTGTAGGGAATTTCAGGTCGATTCACCGACAGTTGACTCTGAGTGCTTCTTGACTGATATCGAGTCCTGAAGACTACACATACAACGACCCAGAGACAAGATCGACGCAGGTAAGATTACCATAACGACTTAGCGGGGGCAAAGCGCTACAATATTATGGTATAACTTGTGAACTATTGTGAAACAGTGACGTTAGGAGTAGCTACAATGCATATCTCCCAAATTCATTTGCAAGTTATGCATACATTTGCTATATTTATAACGCTACGATAGCTACGTTGTGTGGAATCTTTATTATGGTACAGCGAAAATTACTGCTCTCGCTTTTCTTCACTAAATAACCACTCCTGCCATAATCTGCATAATCAATTATTACAAGCCTATGTTGTTACAGAAAATGCTTACATTTGCCAATACTTCTTCCTTCTCTGTTTACTTTCATATGTAGGAGTACCAGGACTTACAAGCGGGTGCCTGGGGTCAGAGGCTGTCGAGGAGCAGACACTTTGGATCACATAGAACAAGGGTGGCGAAAACATCTTCCTTGTGCGAGTAACCAAATACGCAATACGCACTGCATCACTCTGCAACATTTGAGGCAGTGTTTTTAACACTTAAATAATTTCAGTCAAATGATATAATATATAAATACATTAACAGCCCGCCTTGAAGCAATATGTGTATGTAATAGTTTGTAAAATGTATGTAACAGTCATTGCGTATGCTTATATTATTGTATACATGTTTAATAATGTTATATGAATGTATTACGTAATTTAATAATGTAGGAGCTTTGAGAAATAGACCAAAAGTTGCTAACAATGAGGTAACAATGTGGTAACCTTGAGGCAATAATGAATTAGAAAGTTTAAATGTTACTTGTGATTCTTGGAAGCAATAATGCAATTTTAGTGACGGTTTATAAAAATAACCAATCAACAACCACAAAAAGCTTTAGTTAAATGAAGGTATTTCTATCGAAATACAGAAATTTACAAGTTTAGGCGGTTGAAATCAATTCAGTTGCCTGCAAACAGTGTTCCTAACCGGACGCGAGACACATCCTCGAGAGATTTAATACGTATTCGTGTGAGACGAAAAATAGTTTACGGTTTAAAAAGTGCAAGTAATTCATAAAAGAATCTCACAGCTCTATCAGTGAAGTGTTATTTAAATCGTGTCAAGCATTAATAAAAGGAGTGAAGTAAAAATTATATAATCATGTGTAAGCCTATATTCTTAGTCACACCACAACCCTGCTAAGAGAAACGTAACTCTAATAATAATAATAATAATAATAATAATAATAATAATAATAATAATAATAATACTGACGCAGCCGAGGCAAACATACATATATAATATTTAAAGAAACAGTAATGATACATTTGGGGCGAAGGCTACCGGAAACTTTTTACCATACGTGAGGTTGTAACTACTACAAGTTCGAGTTCCCCAACAGTTTAAATATAATACAACTCCTACAAAAATATACCATCTCCACATGTGAAAAACAAATGGGCAGTGGCAGAGAGGGAACGGCGCCTACGAGTCAAAATAACTCGCGAGTCCAGTTATCCTTAGCATGGCTTCCTTCGAAAGGGAAGTAAAGCGGTGGTCCCGTGTCGTAGATTTACGGCACGTAAAAGAACCTCAAGCCTGATAAAGAGGCCTCTGAGTAAAATTTCTGGTGTTTCACGCCCAATATAGAATGGGACGCTAAGAATCATAGTAGTTAAAGAGCGTCCATAAATAAAACTCAATTTAAATTTCATTTCGCCACCTGTGATATAGAATATCCAGGATGTGTGATCAACCGATGCCTGGTATGAGAGGAAATACATGATATGAAATGATGGTGAAATGGATAAAAGGAAAGGTGATGATGGAGCAGTTGGTGGAAGGAATTCCGGGAGAAATCGGATAACTCGGGGAAAACTTGTTGCCCAGGCGCCGCTTTGTCCACCACAAATTCCACACGTGGGTCCCAATAATCGAGCCTTGGTGAGAGGCGAGTAGTCTAACCACTCGGCCACGGCGCCGCCTTGTTGCCAATATGAATGAATTAAAGCACCGTTAGTTACAAAGACTTTGAAGATAGGTTCCACTTAATATTACTGGATGACTTCATGACATTACTTCCAAGGTATTTTGAGAAAACTTACGAGGGAGATGGCTGCTCGGTAACGTGTGTGGTTGAGATTCGGGAGATCCCGTTTCGATTCCCGTCGACAGCCCACTCTGACAGTGGTTTTCCCTGGTTGGTAGGCGAATCCTGGAGTGGTTTCTCATCTACCATGATTCCCATTCCATAATTTCCCTTTCATTTCGTTCCTTTCTCATATTTCAGATGCGGTTCTAGGCATATGGCGGTGCCGGACAGATGTGGCGAATGCATGCTTAAAGGAAACAATAGAGGTTGATTTTTTTGGACGAAAAAAGGCAGAAGCGCAGAGGAGGAGGTGAGCTAAAGTGGCTGGGAGAATGGCTGGCAGTATACTCCATTGAAGAAGTTCTTTTGCTTCACGTATGGAAAGCCAATTTGAAGTAGTGGTTTGTTACATTATTTGCAACACGCTTTGGGTGTCAATTTGAAGTAGGTCGTATTGAAGGAGTTGTATTATATTTTAACTGTTGGGAAGCCGAATTGTAGTAGTTGCAACCGCACGTATGGTACCCGCTTTCCGGTAGCCTTCGCCCTAAGTTTAAGAATATTAACTTTGTAATTTGACTGTTTCTTTAAATAATATATATTTATGATTGCCTCGGCTGCGTCAGTATTTGTTAGAGACACGTTTCTTTTGGCATGGTTGTGGTGCGACAAGAATGTAGGCTTACACAGATTTTAAGTTTTTCTTCACTCCATTTATTAATGCTTGACACGATTTAAATAATACTTCACTAATATACAGAGCTGTGAGATTCTTTAATTAATTACACTTTTTAACACGTAAACTTATTTTTCGTCTCACACGAATACGTATTAAATCTCTCGAGCACGCATCTCGCGTGATTTCAACCGCCTAAACTTCTACTCGTAAATGTCTGTATTTCAAGTCTCTGATTGGCTATCCCTAATCCAATAGAATACCTTCATTTAACTAAAGGTTTTTCTGGTTCTTGATTGGCTGTTTTTAAACTGTCTAAAAATTTACATTATTGTTGCTCCAATGACTAGTAGCATTTAAACTTTCAAATTCAATATTGGCTCAAGGTTACCTCATTGTTAGCAACTTTTAACCTATTATTCTCACAGCTCCTATATTATTAAATTACGTAATACATTCACATAACATTATTACACATGGATACAATAATATAAACATATACAATGATTGTAACATATACTTTTTATATATTGTTACATACACATATTGCTTTAAGGCAGGCTGTTATTGAATTTACATATTATATAATTAGACTGAAATCATTTAAGTGTTAAAAATACTGTCTTACCTTGCGTGGAACA
The DNA here is from genome assembly GCA_030765065.1 of Deroplatys truncata. Lineage (NCBI taxonomy): Eukaryota > Metazoa > Arthropoda > Insecta > Mantodea > Mantidae > Deroplatys > Deroplatys truncata. Next base: position 103,835,102 of record CM060985.1, read on the forward strand.
CGCACTTGGAACCGTGGTGATATCATCTTATCTTACGTTATGTACGTGCTTGCTGCTCTGTTAAACTGAACGAACAGACCTCCCGGAAGATAACTGGACTTATCCAACTACTACCCGTTCATCACGACGAAGAAATCGGAATGTACTAGAGGGCTGCTTGTTCGACGGTCGTTCATTTCACTCTCTAGACGGCTCGGTGGGATGGGTCTTCGAGCCTGGAATTTTTAGGGACCTCCGCGAGGCTCTATAGCCTCGAATTAAAACTCTTAAAGATGTTTCTAGTATTCCTGCTCATGCACCAAAAATAAAGTATAATGTTCCAATATCTTTATGGTTTGTTGAGAATAATCATCGTTGCAATCATTTCATCCCTTCCTTATGAGGGAGTGTTAGCCGCAATGGAACTGTGTAGATCTAATTGTACGAAGTGTCACCTTCCGTTGCATTACCTATAACCTCCTATAATCTATTTTAAGCAACATTAGTTAGTTTTACAATACGTATTGCTTCCATAGAAATACTGGATAATATGTTAGGAATTGAATATTTCCGTTGCATTACCTATAACCTCTTGACCTATATTCTCACAGCTCCTACATTATTAAATTACTTAATACATTCACATAACATTATTAAACATTCACATAATAACATAAACATAATATAATGACTGTTACAAAATTTGTTTTTTTATATTATGCACATAATGCTTTACGGCGGGCTGTTATATTTTATATTGTATAATTAGACTAAATCATTTAAGTGTTAAAAATACTGTCTCATGGTTAATTTAGAAGCCATACGCAAATAAATACAATATTAAAAATATAAAGTTCAAAAAACGTAAAATAATATTGCAAAACAAAGTTTTAAAATTTATATGGTCACATCAAGAGAAGAAGAGTAAGAAGAAAGTTATAAAAGCATATGTAACATTTGAAATTATTCACATATAGGAAGAAAACGCACGTAAACCTAAGAAAAGAACGTAAAAGTTATGATAGGAACGATTTTAATGAATGTATAGATAAATATGTTGTTAAATAAGTAATGCAAATAAGTGAAAGACACGAGCGTACAAAGAATTTCTCGTTGTCAATGATGAAGAAAATCAACAAAAGAGAAGAGACGCCATTGTAACTTTATGAGAAAAAAACGCGTGGGCTTCGAAGAAGAAAAACCTTGTAGAAGAACTTCGTAAAAGAGAGAGATAATGATATTTGCAGTGTGCGAGTTTCAGTGGTGATACCGTGGGGTCTTAATGGTTATGCGGGAAACCTCCGTGGGGGATATATTGATAGTTCCCATATCGCGTAGAGGAATTATCTTCACGTCGAGAAGTGCCAGAACTCTATCTTCCGCAAGGGAGATAGGAATTAATAGATTTCCCCCAAGAGTGAGGAATATATAAAAGTAAAGTAAACTGCATTATTATAGTATGAAATTAAATTTTGAAAGGTTGTAACGTAGACAATGTTTAAAAAGAAAAAATGTAAAAAATAAATAAATAAAAAATCTGATGTGTTACACTCATATGACTTTCTCTACTCTTGTACAAACTATTTTTACAAACGTTTATTCTCCATATGCTTCATGTTACTCGAGATATCTAGATGTTAATCTTATTGCTAATTTTCTTGTAGATGCAAGGGGAACATGGTAGGTTATAAGCGAGTCAAATCTTTTAAGCGCTGGTTGCTATGTGGCGCATTCTATTCTGTTTGCATATCCAGGACATAAAAAATTGAAAAACGAATTTGAGAAAAAGTATAAGTATTGGAAAATTTAAGGAAATAACAAGCAATATCTCGAAAATGGTTCACTCAACTAAAAAAATGTATATGACATAAATTGTGTATTTTAACGCGATCTACATTTTTTGTGTAGTAAAATTTTGTCTATCTCTTATGGTTTACCAGTTATGCAAAAGTCGTTCACAATAAAGAATACTTTTGGAGACATTCCCAGGAAATTCAAGATATACATTTTATTTGTCATAAAAATATCTTAAACATATGATATTTTAATCAAAATCGTTAGCCATTTTTGAGAAAATTAAAATTTTCGAAAAATCTTCCATGTAAAGGGTACTCTGGGGTGAGGGGATTTTCTTGAAAACCTTCGTGTCGCATCCTTGGAAGATACTGAACCTAAATACCAAGTTTGGTGTTTATCCGACTGTTCGTTTCTGAGTTATGCTGTTCACAGACACACACACACACAGACAGACACACAGACACACACACGGACATGTTTCCAAAAATGCTTTTTTTGGATTCAGGGGGTCTCAAAACATGTATTTCCGGTGAAATCTCGGTATCGAAATTTTGGGTGGAATACAATACTTCCCCTACTTACTATACGTAGTAGAGAAAGTAAAAATACAATAAGGAGTGTCTCAAAACTAAAATGGTCAAAAGGAACGTATATTACTTCAATAAATAGTAATTAATAGTGAAATCAGCATTATCATTTCAGTAAAGCCGTTAGAACCCTGAGAATTTCTGGAGTGTGAAGCAACATACAGTACTAGCCATGGACAAACTAATACGATAACTCATTATGTAATAAGATATCTAATTCACAGCATCTCTGATCTTCTCAGCATCAACACATTAATAATTTCTTTCTTTAATATTTTGTTCTAAGTTTTACGTGTTATGTATTTTCTTTGATAATATTGTAGTATAATAATTATGGGGATATTAAACATGCATATGTTCATTATTTACACATGGTAGAAAATAAGTATATAACGTTATAACATATATAATATAAGAGGGGAGAGGCCATTGTTAGCTATACTAACCAGTAATATAAAATTACGAGAAATGCAGTAGTATCTGCGTAAACATGTAACGAATCTTGGATTCATAATTAAGATGATGCAAGTCGGTTAACATTATATATATGTAACATAAATTGTTATTGGATGTTATTGGTTAGTAGCACCAATCAGGTATCTACATTGATACATGCCTATAATTCAAATATGTTAAGAAATCGGTTGGAGGGAACGCTAACAGAAGCTTGTCTGTGTTCGAGCAGGAAGGCAGTGTAAAGCTCGTCCCTAAATAGACACTAAAACTACGTATTTAAAGTCTACCAGTTATACATATTTTATCATGACAAAGGTAATAGTGAATTATGAATATGATATGTGGTTTATCTAAAATACAAGTGAAATAATTAACAGAATACGTATGTGCAAAATATTTTAACATTCTCCATACCAAACTCTGACAAGACACAAGTGCTCTCCGACATAAATACAGCAGCAGTGGCATAAATATAAAATAATAATTACAACATAATAACACAAGCAAGAATAAAGATATACGATCATCAGATTCCAGTCTACGAGAACGTCGTGATAAGTCACGAGAGTATGGGCATCAAGACGACCTACAGGTACATAATACAGCATCCATCATCATCAACGTAGTGGGGGCCTACCAAGGAGGAACCGCTACATAGTGCCACATCATCTTCAGTATTATACTGCAGCTGTTACAACATTAAAATAAACTAATTTCTCTTTCATATTTATTGGCAAGAAAATATTTATAATATATGTTACCAGTGGAGCTGTGTTTTTCATTTTATCTGTTCATTATACCCATATCTGAAAACGTGCGTCATAGTGTTCTTGTTTAGCTTAGTTTTTATAAATAACATAAGAATATGCGTCTCTCAAATACAGAATTTTGCATTAGTTTTAAGCCAAAATTGAAGCGTTGAGATAATGCACATTTTAATGGAAAAAAAACTTAAAAATAAGATGTCTATAAAATATTAATCGCCAATAATGTAAGTAACAAGACGTTTAGTGCATCATGACCGTTTTAACATTTTTATGCGGTTGAAGGTTTGTTATAGCCACGAGTGCTTGCAGAAACAAGCGACATAGATGCACCCGCTGAAAACATTTCCTGTCGCAGAGTCGTCTTCAAGCCTGGGAAAGGTCAAAGAGTGAGTGGATAATTAAAAAAGCCGCACAGGAAGCCCTTCATGTCAGCCGACCGGATATTGAGATAGCCGCATGCGATGGCAATGCGTCTCGAAGTAAAGAAGCACTTCTACACAAAATGGCGGGCGAATAAATCTTCCACGCTCGATCAAAGTCAAGGGATGACATTCTTTTTCAATATAGTTCCGGATTCAGTACCTGTCCAAGTAGATTTTTATTGGGGTTCTGTCATTTTAGACGGTTATTTCCAAAACCTGTTAAGTTTACTCAAAATAGAAACTGATTGAATTCTATTGTGTGAGACGGTATAAAACTCGTTGCTTTCCTGAGAAAGAGGGAAACGATCTGATATGTTTTTACCTAAACCCTATTCCATATCCCGTAACTTTAAACTGTCAATGTGCACTAGTCATCTCTCATTGGCCGCTGTCGTGAAATACGTTGCAGTGTGGTACAAACTAATTCTTATTTAATATGATTATTTATCTTAATATAATTATTCTAAGAGAATTGTCAGATTCACACTTTTATAATCGTATGATTCAAATAGATCATTTAATTAAGTAAATTAAGTTCAGGATTGTGGACCCTACAACAGGTTGTGTGTGTAAGAGCTTAAGTATACATTGACCTGACTTACCTGGGCACAAATCTGGTAGGACTTGAGTTAATTATGTAGACTTAAAAGTATACAGATTTAGGATGGGTTTCGATACCAAATTTAGCGTAAACACGTTCGAGAGATTGAGACCGCTGACCCACTTACGTGGTCAATAAATGCTCTTCGGTAAGACAGATGAGCAAAGTGTGGTCCTCGTTACATAATTTGTCCCAATTGCGACACCTTTTGAAACCTGACATACAAATTCCGGTTGTGGATCGAAACCCACGAAACGTTAAAATATTACGTAACAGAGTTAATACATCTGGAATACATGTAAACTCTTATTGCTAAATAGTGTGGGTCTATGGTGGTCTACAAATAATTCATTGTACGGTTTCAATTCTTTTAATCTATAAATTTTTTTGATTGGGGAATTAATCAGGATTAATGCGTCAATTTCATTTGTATTTTTGGCATTTTCTTTTCTTCCCCCCCTTTTCTCAGCGGGGACGCCTCATTTTTGTAAGTGCGGGGAGATGCGGCGTATTAATTTGAGAGGTTTCATGTGGTTTTTCATTGTCATTACCAGACATGTTTTTGTTTTCGTCCGGGATGACGTCACTCCTGCCTGGTCGTTTTGCTAGTCATGAGTGGTGGCGATAGCGTCTGTCGGATTTCGTGAGGAGCGGATCGTGTGTGCAAGCCAGTCCTCGGATTGGTGAACATCTCCCCTTACCTTTTCATTTTTTTAATAATGTAGAAACTCCAGAGGTTGAGAAATAAATCCAGGAATGTGTAAGTAGATTTGTGTTACGGATTTTGCAGAATGAAACCTACGCCTTTCTCTTAAACTCCACACCACGTTTCGGTCCTTCGCAGCCAAGTAGTGTGCATCCCCTCAATGTGCTAGACATTAATTTAATTTTTCAACTGAACCTTTGGGCCTCTACCTAGCATGTAACAATAGCTAGGAGGATTCTTCAGTTTAAACCTTTTTCTGCGGATGACGAAAGCATGTGCTTCTACCACGACAGAGCGTTTATATCGGTTTTATCTAGGGCTTGTACATCGCCATTCAAAAAGTGTACATTAGTCATTCAGTAAAACTGAGAAGGAAAGGGAGCGCGGAAGAATGTGTCAGCGGCGTAAGGTTGTAAGAAACAGGGTTTAGGAGTTGTTGCAACTTAACAAGAAGGTCTCGGAAACAGCATTCAAATGTTTAATTCTGGTAACAGGCTCTTGCAATGGAAAGAAAAAAAAGGGGGGAGGCGAGGAGGAATCGCTAATCTTCAAGCTTTTCCGTTAGATGATGCTCAGAAAAGGCCTAAGCTTGCAACATGGACTATTTCGAAAACGCCTAATGCTACGAAAAAAGTGTATTTGACAGAAGTTGTGTATTTTAACGAGATCTACTATTAAAATGTTGCAAGTATAATATGATTTCCCAGTTATTCAAAATTATACAGGATTCAATCAATAAGGAGGGTACCTCAGGCTAGTCACAACAAAATTAAGGTATACCTTTCTTTGTCGAGTAACATCTCAGATACATTATCGAAATCCTTAGCAGCATATTTGAGAAAATAAAAGATAAAGAAACTTGTACACAAAGGGTGGGTTGGAAAGGGGAATTAACTTGTAAATCTTCTCTGGGTGTTTAAACAGTGTTTAACTCCAGTGTAAAGTTTGGTATCTATCTGACTTTTCGGTTTGGAATTATGCTGTTCATACATAGGACTTTTTGGGGCTCTGTTGATCTGAAAATGAGCATTTACGGCGCCCTCGTGTCGATTTGGGGGGGGTGGTGGAATACAGTTCCTCTTCGGTCTACTATAGACAAGTGGTAGAGAAAGCAAAGTATAACAGACAACTTTGTCGGTACATTAAGATTGGTTCAGAATAACCTGGAAATGGAACCAGAATGGGAAGGACAAAGCTAAAATACCTGTATTAGAATGAATAGGTATTTACACTTAACGGAAAGCTTATTGAAGCAGGAAACGGCATCTTAGATGTATTTTATACTAGTAATCCTTATGGCAAAAATTATTGAAGGAGGCTGTAAATTAGAACCACCGCAAAGCCCTCTTAGTCTCAAGTAAAAACAAAATGGGAACAACACAACATAATATAGCACAAAACTACACAATTTAACAACCCTCATTTATTAAAAAGCTATTAGATGATTGTGCCTTTTAAGAAAACTTAAACGTAATTATTTCGAAATAAGTTCCTTTATAATTCTGGTATGTTAATATGAGCCTCATACAATGGGAAGGGCTACCCATAGGTGAAATTTCTAGATCTTGCTATTAAAATGCTTTTCAATATTTTACTACATACCAAAATGCCTTAATTATAAGTATGTTTTAAATTTCATACAGATATTTTAAATATTATTTGAAAACATCTATTTTACTTCTATTATTCTACTTAATCAGGTGTTCCACAGGATGCAGAAATTGTAATTTAAGAAAATAAAAATACTATAACATTCGATAAATATTAATGTACAAAACTGGTATATAGAATTCTATTCACTACCCTGTTTGCCTCTGAAGTTTTTAAAACTTAAAATGTAACTTTTAGACCTAAAAGTAAAACTTCTAACAGTGCCCTCGAACTAAAAGCTTTACATTATTGCACTAGTGCGATAAAACTTTTATACCACTCCATTGTGACCAACTTTGATTTCAAGACCAGTCTCATGGCAGTTACCCTTTGTATTTCGACTTGGTTTTGGTAAGTTTTACTTTTCATTGTCTTTTTACACGATTAATTTCTCATGGCGATCGCATTATCTGTTCACAATTCAAATCTTCATACTTCAGTTTATCACAATTCGTTGTTATATTGGCAACCTTATTCTTTCTTTGAACTAAAACGTTATTGTTTTATCTAGTATAACTTACATAAAGATTAAATGGCGACAATTATGAATTCAGAAGAAACTGCAATGGAAGAGCCAGGTGAAATTACAAAAGCAGCAGAAAGAATAACACTAGAAATACTTACCCAAAAATTTCAGAATACAATATGATATAGCATTTAATTGCTACATAGCCTGGTGTAATGCAAAACGTGTTGAAGATAATTTCATTAAAAATGACTGCTAGTGAGTGAACAAAACATCTGATATCTCGCTGCACACGAGAGTTGGTCTCGTTTTAATGTCGTTTCTCTTGTTTCAAGAATCTCGCTATACCCACGAGTTGATCTAGTTCTAAAGGTGATTTACTTTAGTTTCAGGAATCAATATGATATTACTTTGTTGATATTTTGCAAATTCGAGCTCTGTCTAATAAAACAGTATATGCCACACGTGTTAACATACGGTCTACGGCTAGTTCTCAGGGTCGCGGTTTCAAACCGGGCGGAGGCGATGGATTTTTTTCGGGCGTAAAAATCCTTAGCATGGCTTCCTTCGGAAGGGAAGTAAAGTCTGGTCCCGTGTCGTAGATTTACGGCACGTAAAAGCCTGATAAAGCGGCCTCTGAGGAAAATTACGAGTCTCTTACGCCCATTATAGACTGGGACGCTAAGGACCGTAGTAGTTAAAGAGCGTCCATAAATAAAACTCAATTTAATTTTATACGGCCTACGGCCATCATTTTACAAACACTCCTACTCGAAAGAAAATCTGATGTGTTACACTCACATCACTTTCTTCACTCTTGTAGAAACTCTTTTTACAAACTGTTATTCTCCATCTATTTCATATTAATCGAGATAAACATTTGCAGAAACGATGTTATTTCTAATTCTCTTGTAGGTGCAAGGGGAATATGGTAGGCTTTAAGCGATAATAAAATGTTTTAAGAGCTGGTTGCTATGTGGAGCATTCCATTTTCTTTGTATACCCAGGACATACAAAAAGAAAAGAAAGAAAAACAAAACGAATAACGAATTACCATTTGAGAAATAGTATTCAGTATTGGAAAGTTCAAACAAATAACAAGGAATTTATCGGAAATGGTTCACTGCGCACAAAAAATGTATATGACATAAATTGTGTGCTCTGTGGTAAAATTTTGTCTATCTCTTACGGTTTACCAGTTATGCAAAATTCATTCAGAATGAAGAAGACTTTTGGAGACATTCCCAGAAAATTCTAGATATGCCCTTCAATCGCCATGAAAGTGTCTTAAAATATGATATTTTGATCAAAATCGTTAGTGCCATTTCTGAGAGAGAAAAAAATTCGAAAAATGTTCCATGTAAAGGGCAGTATGGAATGGGGGGATTTTCTTGAAAATCTACGTATCGCATCTTTTAAAGATACTGAACCTAAATACCAAGTTTGGTATTTATCCGACTTTTCGTTATTGAGTTACGCTGTTCACAGACACACATACGGGCCTTTTTTTTAAAATGTCTTTTTTTTTGCATTATGGGGCATCAAAACATGTATTTCCGCTGAAATCTCAATATCGAATTTTTAGGTGAAATGCAATACTTCTACTTACTATACGTATTAGATAAAGTAGGCGACTGTGTGTCCACGTGTGACTACTGCAAGGTTAAGGATGTATACGAACTGAGCCGTCAGATGTCACACATATGGTGAGCCACGTGATGCTGGCAGAAAGGCTGCCTAGTGGGTGACTGTGTGTCCACGTGTGACCACTGCAAATATACTTAAGCAAAAATACTTTGTATACCGACTAATAAACGATAGAGGGTAGGAAAAGTAATGTGAATGTATCACACCAGAATTTTTTTTCTTCAAGTTTACTGCTTTGCTGGAAACACGTTCTGTCTCACTTGTACCTCAATTTTAGCCTTGTCCGAGTGCACTTCCGCTCGTTTATAATCACACCTTGCTTTATCCACACAGATCAGTACTTCCATTAGTATATAATCATATCTTGCTCTGTGTTTTGGTTTTCGGTATCCTTGCTTGTATTATAAATATCATTTTGACAGTTATTAGGTTCTCATTTCCCTTACGCCCACAGAATATTATTTTATGTTCTTGACATGCAAAGAGAATTACATCTTACACATAGCCACCAGTTCTAAAAATATTTCCCCTTGTTTTGTATTAGGAAGGGAAATATAGAAATACAGTAGCCTTAAGCATAGACATATCTCTTAATAGCTGGTTGCTATGTGCAGCACCATTCACTTTGCCGCGGATTAATACTCTTTGCATATCCAAGATGTATATGACATAAATTGTGTATTTTAACGGAGCAGTCTACATTTTTTGTGCAGTAAAATTTTGTCTATCTCTTATGGTTTACCAGTTATGCAAAAATCGTTCACAATGAAGAATACTTTTGGAGACATTCCCAGAAAATTCAAGATATACAATTCATTTGCCATAAAAATGTCTTAAACTTATGGTATTTTATTCAAAATCGTTAAAGCCATTTTTGAGAAAATTAAAATGTTCGGAAAATGTTCCTTGTAAACGGTAATCCGGGGTGGGGAGATTTTCTTGAAAACCTTCGTGTCGCATCCATGGAAGATACTGAACCTAAATACCAAGTTTGGTGTTTATCCGACTGTTAGTTTCTGAATTATGCTGTTCACACACACATACACACACGGACATGTTTCCAAAAATACTTTTTTTTGGATTCAGGAGGCCTCAAAACGTGAATTTCCGGTGAAATATTGGTATCGAATTTTATATTTGACATTTTCACTATTATGATTAAAATATCTTGAATTTCCTAGGAATAGTCTTGCTATTAATTTTGAATGAGTTATGTATAACTGATAAATCGTAAGAGAGACAAAATCTTGCTACAGCAAACATTTAGATCTGATTAATGGAAACAATTTGTCAAATATGCTTACGGCGTTAACAATTGTCGAAATATTCTTTGTTATTGGTTTGAATTTTCAAATAGTTACACTTTCTCAAGTGGTAAGCCGCTATAGTTTTTCGTCGTGGCCATGCAAATATCTCAGAATTTCAAAACCATCATATGACGATCCGCTTTTTAAAAGTCTAACTATCGCTTTAATTAGCCTACTGCATGCTTCTGATACCTGCAATGAAGTGTGAATGTGTAACTAAAGTTTATCTCTAGAAGTACATAAGGCCAGTCTCATAGCATAATCGATAGAGCACCTGCCTGCTGTTCAGGAGTGCCGGGTTATTGCCGCCTAGGCGAGTGGGAATTTCTCTAGACAGATTATTCCCGATCTTCCCCACAGTCTAGAGGTGATTATTCAGCCAGAATGGTATTTTTTCATTTGCCTCTGCTATTTTACGTTCTATTCCTAATAAATTAGGCGGAGTAATTGCTCTAGTAATATCAATTGCTATTTCATTTATAATACCCTTAATAAATACAAATTTAATTTAATATCTATGCTTAAATTAAGTGAAGAAAATTGGATAATAGTTTATGGAATATTAGGTTTAATGTTATTTGTAGTAATTGTTTAATGTCTTATTGTCTAGTTATTTATTATCAAAATATTAAGTGTTACAATGCTGGAATATTAACTTGATCAAATGTATAAAATCCAAAGAAAAAATCAGAAGTCCAATGACAACGGTATACGCGTTAACACCATTGCCAATAAGCAATATTTTCTGAAGGCAAAAGACCACCGATATACCATTGCAGCTAAAGAATGGGTGTAAATAAAACAATAAAAAATCTGATGTGTTGCATTCACATGACTTTCTCTATCCTCTAGCGCTTATTAGTACGCATACAAATTATTCTTACGGAAGTTTATTTTCCTATCTTCATTTTAATCGAGATAAAACATTCCGGAAATAGCTACATAGATATTTCTTTATAAATATGAAGGGGATAGCGATAGTAGAAATGGACACTGAGGACTTTGCTTGCAATTGAGAGAAACTGAATATCGAAAGGACTTGAAAAGAATGACGAAGTACTGAACAATTCGAAACATTAATAAAGGATATCTCGTAAATGGTTAATGGTACAATTAATTAAAATAAACTGTGTGTTTTAAAGACATCTACAATTTCTGTATGATCTGTTTTCGTGTGTTACTTAACGTTTGCCAGTTACACAAGATTATACAACATTTCTTCCGAATGGACTTCGCAGGCTATTCCAAGAAATTTCGAGATATACATTTTGTTTGGCATGTAAATATTTATAATATATAGTATTTTAATAAAAATTCTTAGAGCTATTTTATAGATTATAAAATAAATTTCGTAAACTCTGCGGCGATCACCTCCTCATCCGTTGCTGTTAGGCTTACCTTGATGCTTCTCCCGTTGGTTCCAGAAGTTCTCAGTGTGTTGGTTCTCTTCAATTTATCCTCGGCTAGCTGCAGTAATTTTCCTTAAACTATATGGGAGCATGGACTTATCCTCGGTAAAGGAAAACGTAGATCTCGGGTAGTGATATAGGAAGACATAGACTTGCTTTGTTTATGTAAAGATGACACTGCCGTTTCTTTTTATTTAATTAACACTCGTAGTATACAAAACTAGTATTGCCGCTGTAAAATACTGTCCACCGCTGTTAAACTATGGCGCGGATAAGACACGAAGTTTAAATATTCTTGTTGTCGCTTTAAGAGTAGCAGATCTTAGGTGTGTTGCTAGAACTATCTTGATTCCCTGTTTTGGCGCGATATCTCACACATCCTGCAGCATCTCTCCCTGACCACACATTACGAAAACTCTCGAATAAAATGCAATACTAAGCTGACATGACAAAATTGACTTGATTCCCTTTTTGGCGCGATATCTCACACATCCTGTAGCATCTCTCCCTGACCACACATGACATAAACTGTCTTGCTACAAATCCATGATAAAACTGTCTTTATTCCCTTTTTGGCGCGATGTCTCACACATCCTGCAGCATCTCTCCCTGACTACACATTACCAAAACTGTCCCGAATTTTCCCCAAACAGATCCATTTATAGTCTCAGGCTTCTGAGGCTGCTTCCTTTCCTATTGGTCCATTTTTAGCGCGACTCGACGCGTCTAACTATTTCGAATAAACTTTCAGGGATCTCATTGGTCCAAGTTTAATATAAATCGCGGCTTTTCCTGCATTTACCGTTAGGTTGTCTTTCTCGCTCACTTGGTCACGGCGAATTATCAAATAATGGGACAAAGGCTCTACACCCTCGCTGTAGGAATAATAGCACTGCGACTGAAGAGAGGTAATAAAACTAGGTTTTCTGCCTTCGAAAGCACTATTCCTGTAGCTAAAACATTCCATCGTGGACAGTATTTTAACATAGCGCTTAAATTATTTACATTAAACCATTTATAACTCTACTAATATTAGTAACCTAGATAGATACATAACGTTAAATCACCCTTCTTAAAATATACAAGCAGTATGAGAAAAAGATATTTACATAGTACGATTTAACATCAATAAAAGTTAATTAATAAATTATCTAGAATTACAGTTCTCGGGCTCGGCCTAGGCCTAGAGTTGCCGTTTCAACTCTTCCATGTAAAGGGTAGTTTTCGGTGGGGAGATTTACTTGAAAATCTTGGTGTCGCATCTTTGAAAGCTACTGAAGCCAAATACCAAGTTTTATATTTATCCTACTCTTAGTTTTTGAGTTATGCAATTCAGACACACACTCACACAAACACATACAGATAGACATACGGATCTAATTCCAAAAATGATTTTGTTTTAAATTCAGGGGGCCTCAAAACGTGTCTTTCCGGTTGAAATCTCGGTATCGAATGTTTTAGTGGAATGCAATACTTTCTTTACCTACGTACGTGGTAAAGTAAAAAGTAGATAGAGGAATAAGAAATTTAAGAATATTTTGTACAGTGAGTAGAGTTTTTTTTTGGGGGGGGGTTAGTTGGTCCCTTATACCATACGAATGTAGCTTAAAGTTGTAAAACCACACACTAATCCAAAAAGCAACTGTCTTCACTAATATCACGAGTGCTGATAGTTTTTCGATAGTTAAATTGAGGTTAGAAGATTTTAAGTTAAACCAAACTAATATGCTTCAAAGTTAAAAAATATTAAACCTAATATTCCAAAAAAACAATTATTCAATTTTCTTCACTTAATTTAAACATAGGTAGTCATGACAGCAAGCATGAGCTTGAAAGCTCAAAGAAATTACCTTAATAAAATAAGCAACAGGGGCACTCGTTAAAATAATAAAATGCGAGAACGATGCCATGTTTGTACTATTTTTAATATAATCACTGAAGCAGCTTACCTGTTTCATGTTTCCGAAAACACACTAATTTTATTAGCTTTTACTCCAAGCAGAACCGCATGTTAAAATAAATACGTTTTTCTATGAATTGTTATCTCAAACGTTCATTTGTTTTTAATTATAAAATGCCTGAGAATAGGCTTCCTAGATCCCTAATCGAAGTGAAGCAGAGATTATATGAACAAAAAGAAATGGATATAGGAGAAAACAAAATTAGCAGTTATTAGCTTCTGAGCACGATGAATTAATAGTATCGATTGAATTTGTTTCTGATTGGTGAATAAGGCATCAATGAGACTGTACATTGACTGAAATGCGCTCAAGTGTAATTAACAAAACTAAATCAATAGTCACTGCGGAATATATACCTGCATCAATGTAAAAATATGTAAAAGTGATAACAGTTGAACTTGTATTGCATCATATTCTACCTATATTTGATGTTAACACGAATTCGCGGTAGAATAGATTACCAAACATAAAAAACACACATTAACCTACATCCTATACCCAGTGCGTAGCTCTTCAGAACGATGGATAAAACACAAATTAATCTTGTTCTACAAAGGCTCGGAGACCAGCAGCGTTTGGAATTGGGTTTTTGATTGGAGCTCAATCTCGTCTGGCGTATTATATAGGAATACGATTAAAATACGCTGCAATCAATCCGCATTAAGTTCGGATGTTTATCATAACATTCCGCAGGACGGCTACAAAAATTAAATATAAATTTACTTTATCCGATGAAAGGCGATTAAATGTTCTTCTCTATGGTGTACGTATAGCATTTGTGATTTATTTCAAAGGGCTTCTCTCCCTGTATAAAGTCATTCTTGACTTTTCCTTGCGCAATAGCTAGAGAGAATAAGCTCAAGCACAGATCGTAGCTTCAATTACGCCATTGATTCCGTGTTAGTGTATCTCTTTGGTTTCCTTTAACAAATCTGTTTTTACCAGATAGGGGTGTTGGCAAACCCCCAACTTGGAGGGCTAGGTAACTTCTGATCAAGGTTTTCTACCTCTAGCCCTTGAACAAAAGCTTCTATCGCTATAAGGCAACAGAGTTCGGTTTTGGTCCGCTGCATGTATTTCCCCGGTACCCACCATATTGGTGGGTATTCCCCTATCCGCCACCTGGAGAGGCGCTCGATGGGACCGGGATTATACTTATATTTGAAATATATTACTTTCTCTACTACGTATAGTAAGTAGGGGAAGTATTGTATTCCACCCAAAAATTCGATACCGAGATTTCACCGGAAATACATGTTTTGAGACCCCCTGAATCCAAAAAAAGCATTTTTGGAAACATGTCCGTGTGTATGTGTGTGTGAACAGCATAACTCAGAAACGAACAGTCGGATAAACACCAAACTTGGTATTTAGATTCAGTATCTTCCAGAGATGCGACACGAAGATTTTCAAAAAAATCCCCCCACCCCAGACTACCCTTTACATGGAACATTTTTCGAAAATTTTCTCAAAAATGGCTCTAAGGATTTTGATTATAATATAATATGTTTAAGATATTGTCATGAGAAATGAAATGTATATCTCGAATTTTCTGGGAATGTCTCCAAAAGTGTTCTTCATTGTGAACGACTTTTGCATAACTGGTAAACCATAAGAGATAGAGAAAATTTTACTACACAAAAAATGTAGATCGCGTTAATATACACAATTTATGTCATATACACTTCTTTTGTTGAGTGAACCGTTTTCGAGATATTGCTTGTTAATCCCTTAAATTTTCTCAAATTTTTTATGTGCTGGACATGCAAAGAGAATGGAATGAGCCACATAGCAACCAGCGTTAAAATATTTGACTATCGCTTAAAACCTACCATATTCCCCTTGCATCTACAAGGAAATTACCAATAAGATTGACATATCGATATCTCGATTAACATGAAGCATATGGAGAATAAGCGTTTGTAAGAATAGTTTGAACAAGAGTAGAGAAAGTCATGTGAGTGTAAAACATCAGAATTTTTTTAAAAGTGGTGCTATATCTGCCATTTGATATTGTGAATTCTGCATCACTTCACAGGAAATAAGTCGCCTCACGCACACCTTGAAGTAGAGAGATAAACTTTATCCCAATTTTTAGGGAAAGTTTTGCTACTATACTAAATATGGACGTTTCTATGTAATCAGTGCTTGTGCTGCTGCTTTGCAAAAGAACGAGAGTTTGTTTCTTCCATTTTTGCGTTGAACGGATTTTTCTGTAAACGACATTTTCTGGTACAAATGACCCGTTTTGTAGAACTATTGAAGACAGCTAAATAACATTTTAAGGTGATAAAAAGTAATCCTTATATCCTGGGTGTTAATAACTGTTTGGTTATCTTTAAAAAGTAGTTGCTAATACATTTTAAAGGATAGAACTTTTTCTAACTGTACCATCCTTAATAAACTTATTGGATAACAGGAGATCAGTGAACTTCAAAAGACATACATCTACATTAGTTAAACATTTCAATCTGATTTTTAAGTAATTTCTAAGATAATGGATCATGAATTTTGCAAATTTAACATGGTGGGATAGGGCTTTTAATCTTCCCTTAATGAACTAAAGTCAACCCTGTTTGTCAGGGAATAAATCCTCGCTCATCCGAGCGCTATCTACATCTCCTTGAGAAATGATTGGGATGGTTGTGTGTTTTGAAGTGGGATTTTAATGGCGGCCGCTGCTAAGAGGCGTAGGATGGAAATGCTGTGATTAAAATATCTAAGTTCCCAGACTTGCTGGAATATTCATTAGTACTCGTAGCATACACGTGCGGAGTGTAATTTCGAAGTAAGAATGGTTTGCTTTTCGCCTTCGGTTTTAGAGAGACTTCTACCGATTACTTAGTTTTATCTTCGCGATAAGTCTTTAGAACATGTTACAATCGAAGGCAAGTAAATGCGGCTCTTTCTCTTTCTGAACAGGAGCAGGAATTGTGTGGAGCAGGTCTCTATGCGTACCTTGATTACGTTGGTCAGAGGCAATTAATGGCTTGGTATTACATTTCGTTCGTTGCTGTTGGTAATGAGTAAGCACGGAGGTAGGGATTTCAGTGTTCACATAGCTGCCTGCATATCGACCATCTTCTTAGGGTAAAGGTGGCTTAACTCTCCTCTTAACACATTCTCAGCTTCCGATACGGTTGATGTACATTGTCGTGCATAAACTGGTCCAATTCCCTAGATTGCAAAAGTGTTTTTCCTCCGTAAAACTTCCACCATTAGATTACCAACCTTTGACTCCACCCAGCAGGCATCACTTCTCTATGTGGCTGGCCTAAAAATAAATTCAAGGGCACAAATACAAACCAGTGAATGATGTTATAGTCGAAATGAAATCAAGGGATGTTTCCGATATCGCCTCTATTAAAGAGTTTCGCTACAAACGTTTCTCCTGGAAAGGCTAAACAATCAACGTAATTTGGTCTTGTAGAGGAAAGGGTGAAGCATTATTTGCATGTTTTGTTAAACTGGATGACAGGTATGGCATTAATATGAGAGCTTTCATCAGTGAGATGCAGACGAAGGTTAAGCCATCGAACGGCAGTAACAAAACAGACATTAAAAATGATAGCGCAGCATAAATAGCCAAGGTTTTAAGTGTATTAAAAATAAGTCTTCAGTTTCCTCTGTTTATCTACAGAGAGAGCCAAAATACCACGATCGGGTTGCTCGGTTTTTTTCCTGTCCGCGTCGTCGGCGCTCGTTGCCGTTTGCCGCTATCATAGAAAGGCGCGGGTGAAACCATACAACATTTTAAAAACTACTTTTAAAGGCTTTACTTACCAACTTTATGAAAGGAGATGCTGAAACTGGGCACCGTCGTTGTCCATACATTTTTGGCACCTCTTTAAAAAAACTATCCATCACTCGCCGTAGTTCACTTGAGAAATGCAGGTCATTTCCTGGCGGATATTTTGTTTTAATTCTTTCAGGGTGTATGGGTCTGTCTTGTACACTTTGTTTCAATTTACCCCAGAGGTAGAAATTGCAGGGGGTTTGGTCGGGAGACCGAGGGGGCTACGAACATCTAATAATAATTGTCCTCAAACGCACTTTCAATTGTTGTCATCGAAATATTGACCTATGAGCTATTGCAGTCTTGTTGAAAAAGGCAAAATCAGCTTCCTATTTGTTATTCTCTAAAAGGGGAGGTGCAAAATTGTATTCACGAATGTGTAGGCCTCAAATGTTGACTCGAAAAAAGTTGGCCTTATAAATCTTTCTCCGCTGATAGCGCACCATACACTATTTTTTTTCATCATGAGGGGTACTTCATGAACAATATTAGGTTTGTCAGAGCTCCAATAATGATTATTTTGTGTACACACATATCCATGAAGGTGGAACCAAGCCTCTTCCGTGAAAAATATTAAATATGGGTCTATTTCGCCATTGTGTACACTATTGAGACTCCACTCACAAAATGTGTGCCTAATTACAGGATCACCTGGTTGAAGAGCATGTGCCACAGTTATTTTATATGGTTTTAACTTCAGCAATTTAGTAACTCTTCGCACAGAGCCATAAGAAATGCCTGCCTGTTGTGAAAGACACCTAAATGATTTTTGGGAGGAATTCTCCAAACGATGACCGATGTCGTCTTATATTTCTTCGGTAAGAACCGTACGCGTCTTTTAGATTTCTTAGCCTGAACACTTCCTGTGACCTGAAATTTATTGTAAAGTTCATGGAACGGCCTGGAACTTTTACACCTGGAAACCTTTCTGCAGATTGTACTTTCAGTTGGCGAGCTGACTGACAAATCATAAATAAATGCACACTGTGCAGTATAAAACATACTGAGCCATAATATTGTGGCGAGCACATGTCAAGTTGGTAGGCCCTGCGTTGAGTCAAGCCTTCCTAAGAACTAGTGTGGTACACCTGATTATGTTTGTATACTGGATGGCTTGATTCAAATGTTGGTCCTACTGATTAGTTAGTTAATTGGGTGTTTGGATTGCTCCAGTAGATTGGAGTTTAACAGGAAGTTGGGGTGGGGATAATGAATTATAAAAAGAGTTGAATTAGTGTGTTTTGGTCTCTTTTGGTTTTGGGCATAGTGAAAGGAACATGTAAGTGTGCTTGAACTTCGTCTACCCCATGACAGGATATAGCTTCAGAATTATCCTGGAGGTTAAAGGTACTTCTGGACTTTATTAATAAATTGTGTTATTTGTAAATTGAATCTTGTTCATTTAGGCTTCCCGTACAATGTTTCCTGGTTCTCGATGTTGCACAGCCAAGCGAGTAGTGTTAGTTTTTACGTCCCCTTAGTCCGGCTGAGCTAAGAGGTTAGGATTCGGAATGATTATGGCATAGCCGTGACAATATACGTTGTGACTAAGCACAGGGCAAAATAATAAATAACTCGTAATAATTACCGTAAACTCAATACTGCACTTAACACTGCAGAGCTAAACCATGTCAGCAGCGTGACCTTGTTTATAGCAACTGTGAGTTATCATGTTTCCATACGTCCAGTGGAAAAACACCGCGCAGTCGGCTCATAGTTTCTTGGCTCGCCCGTTACGTTCTTAATATATTTTATTTTTGACTTCCATTCAACGGAGCATTACCTTAACGGCACTAAACTAGTGAGAAAATGGACAATTAACATGTAATGTTACCCTCGGCACTCGGCCATATTTTGTGGAAGGGAACCACTCTCCCAATTCAGTGACTAGAATTCTGTACGAGGAAATGAGGTCACGCTGGCAGAGGGTGGGGCTAAATTTGTCAGCAACAACATAAATAACAGCATTCCATTAAGGAGCACTTTATATGCACATCAGTATATACTCGAGTGCAAAGAATTTGGGCCATATAGGAACGGTTATGTAGGAAAACAGCTGTAATAAAAAAATAAAGCGTTTCCTGACATATATTAATTTAACAACAAAGAAACATCTCCATATGGTTCTGAAATATAGTTTTACGTTATGCAAAATAATAGTTGCGTAAAGCAGAAGATAATGAAAGAAAAACAGTATATAAACGTAATATATTTCGAAATACGGACCTACAGGAAATACTTACGACTAAATTGGTTATAGTAGACCTCTGATTTTTAGCAAATACCTATTTGGTTCCTTCAAACGGACGTGAAAAATAACTGTAGATGTTAACATATAACAAACAAAACAATTTAGCCCTCCTAAAAAATCTAAAAGAATGCTTGACATATGTTTAAATGCCTTTTTTGGACTAGAACTGCCTAAGAGGTAATACAGCGCTTAAATTGTCCTATAGGGTTATTTATTCCTACCTTAGAAAGCAATCAAAATTATTTTTAAATTTAAGTTCAGGTCACTAACAGAGCAGAAGGGAACTGAAGCGGGCAGAATCCGCGAAAACAACGAAACACGATTCAATTGCGGCTGCCCACTAACAGTTAACATGTCTCTGGTTAACGTGTGAATGGTATTTTATTGCCCAGTAATTATTTTAAATTTCAGTTAAAAGTGGTTTGGTGTTCAGATTCTGTATCATGTTTAACTGTGAAGAAAAATATCAGTTTTCAAAAGCTTTTTTTAATTCGTAACTGGCTGGTGGATTATAAAAGCCATGCCATATTTCAACACCAGCAAAATTGTCCTACGTTAATTACGTTCTTTATGGAATAAATAGGTAGGTAAGAATTAAAAATTTTCGTTATGATCGGAGTATAACATATCTGCTTTTAGATAAATTAAGGTGTAGGAATGGCGAAAAAAAATTTAAATGTTATAAAACCTGTTAATATCTGGTCACAGGAGTAGAGTAGTGGAGTAAATTAAGTGCGGAGGATATCTAAGAGCTTCCGGTAGGAGGCGTAAAGCGAAAGAGACAGAGGCCGACCAGGTCAAGAGCGGCGGGCTCGGATGCAAGCGTGGTTCCTAACCTATCCAGACGCTGATGGTATCAGCCACACTTTCCCTTTGCAAGGAGAGATCTCACTGGGGTTCGTCACACACCGTACGCCATAACAGGCCGCTACTCAAAGGCAATTCCACTGCCACGCCATTCAGGTGCCAGATCCTCCAATCCTGAAACATGACAGGGAAATACGGAACTGGAAAATTCACGGCATTACTGAAACCATACCAACATTCGCCTACCGCCCTGGGAAAACCACAAAACAAACTCGAGTAGCCGGTCCGATGAGAATCAAATATGAAACCTCACAAATGGGTGTCTCGAACGTTGCTGTGGATCCATTTCGCGCGGTTTGATTCACTTCCGAAAGTGAAGACGAAAAGTGTAACAAAATTTAAGTTCGTACCTAGAACACCAGTATCCTTTACAGTCTTATCAAATGGATTTAGCACAGAAATTTGGAGGAAGTATTGTTAAAATAGTGTTTATAACTACGAATAACGTGTTATGCTGGTAATTCATATTCAAAATCAAAATTAGTAATAGTCCATAATTTAATAACTTTTGGAATTATTTAAATGCCCAAGACCTCACTTTTTCATCCCTAAAATTGGGAAGCCCAGATTTTAGTTACTGCAATATATGAAGTCAAACTGAATCTGTAAATACCAGTCTTAAGGGGTAAGGGGAAGGAAGGCTGAAATCATAGGTGGAAAATGCAAGCTAAATTTTAAAACCTCGGGATGGGGTAAAAACTACCATTTTTATGGGTGGCAGTAAGCTACATCCGCTCGTGCTGTAATGATGGCATAACATTATAGCACTGGCTTTTCTTTCTCCTTGTACACCCAGAACAGAGTATTTGTACAACATCGTCCATAAAAGGTGGCCCATTCCTCTAGATCGTCCGTAAGGTTTCCCAGTTTTAAGTAACCAAACTCCAATTTCACCCAGCCGTTATACGTTCTCTGTGCGATAAGCCTAAACAAAATTCAGAAACACAAAAGCTACCGAATGAACGATGTTTTCATCTCAGTGAAGTGAAGCGGTGGTTCAGATACCGCTTCCATGAAAGATTTTCGCTATGAAACACACAAGAAAATACTAGACTAATACGATATAATTCGGCTTTCTATAGGAAGGTGTGAAGAATTATATTTCGCATGTGACATTAAACTGAACGGTAGCTAGCCATTTATATGAGAGCTTTCATCTCCGACATGGAGACGAAGACGAAACTTTTTCGTATTAATTTCTACCTTTCTATTACATTTTATTTTATTTTTGCACCTAAATTTAATGAATCAGGTAGCGTGTAATATTACCCTTCGGCAACATTTTTGGGGAGTGAAGGTATCCTTTCAATCCAGCAGCTAGAAATTAGGTTCGAGAAACAAAGCATCTTACACTGGAAGAGAGAGGAGCTACGTTCTATTACTGGCCACATTTTATGAACGTTAGTACAAATGAGATTAAAAATGCTAGCAGCTAAATTAATGGCTGAATTAAATGCAAACAGTTTCCGAAAATGCATTTTAAATTTTGACTTCGTTTTCAGAAATCTCTAAAGATGAAAGGAAAAACAGGCATATAAAGAGAGAACTCTATGCAAGAATTTAATTTTTCTTAATGCAGTTGCTCATGCTGCCAAATCCCAAGCTGACAGCTTAACGCTTATTTTGCATTTATTTTGGTGGCTCTGTCTCTCTCGCACCAATCTCATTATGTTATAAACTTGCGTTTTATCACGCAAAGAAAGTTAAGCTTGCAAGAAAGTTCTTCATTCCTTACAAGAGAATATAGACCTCACAGATTTGCAGCTGATTTTCCGCTGAGAAATGTTCCACATTGGAATTGGAAAACGAATAAATCTCTGCTGCTTTAGAATACAAAATGGTTCCTACCGTATGTTCAAATTAAAATTGACTCTAGATATTCGGAGCTGTTATTCTTGTTAAGAATCTTATATTCACTTTGCTCTTTTTTTTTCTTTCTTTTCTTTTTGTGGTTTCCTTCAGTCGCCAACGTAAATACCGAAATGGATTGGATATTTAATACAACCACCCAAATTTCCACCTTAAGTATAAAACATATAGTAAACTTTAAAAATAGGTGGTAATGATGAATTCTCTGTCATTATCCACAGATAATGAAAGCAGGTAGGCTGGACGGCACCCTTATGCCATCTGCCGGGTACGTGTATAAACAGAGTACAGTTGCTCATGCCTCTGTGGACACGTGTTGAAGCTGCTATCCGCCTGCCAGAAGCAGAGGTACAATTGCTATGCACATGCCTCTGGAGATGTGACGAAGTAAAATGGTATGGCACAGGGATGGAGACCTATAAGGCCAACTGTCCGCCACACACCGATCCACAAGCTATCTCCTTACAGATCTGCCGCGCTATAACCACGCAATTCAAGTGGTATAAAATAAATAAGGAGAAAACATTGTATACTATGGAAAACAAGACAAGTATACACATATTTTAGGTCAGTTTTTGTTACCTACTAATGAATCCACGTCGAAATAAAACGGAATCGCGTAATACACTTTGTAGATGTCGTATGACAGTTAAACCTTGCTTGTACCAACGAACATTTCCAAAACACTTTATGCTACAGAAAAACTTGTTTGATATAATCTGCTTCGACGTCTACATTTTTATGCAGTAAGTTTTAAACATTTCATTGTCGCTTTGGTTACGTATCCCTCTTGTACTTTCAATGAAATCTATAATGAACTAATTCTGGAAATGTTTATTTCAATTAGTACAAGTAGATAGACAAATAAGTTTTGTGAGAATAGTTTGTGGAAGCTATAGGCAAATAAAGGATAGTCGTGTAAATGTAACACATTAGTTTTTTTCATTATTTTCTCATTTGTGGTTCTGGCGATTTTGACTAAATGTAAGGTCTGAGTAATACAAAAAATGAAACTTATGATTACAAAAAATCACGATCGAGAGAAAAACCTGATCACGTGAATCAGCAGGAAGTCCGAAATCAGGACCTCTTGCAAAACTTTTTTCCAATGAAATGACACCCCAATGAATTCTTTTAATGCATAACATGAGTAATTTCCTTCCAGATAGGTACGAGTGGATTACATTAACCTTCCTTTATTATACCTTGATCCCGAATCATACAAAGGTTTAATGCTATAAGCCCAACGTTTGTTAGAATATTGTACTACTTTATGGCTAACCCAATACTAGTAGCCGATGTCATAAAGGCATGGACTCGTTACGGGAGATCTGCGTTTCAAATCCTGCCAGGACTGTCTTCTCTGATTTGAGGCAGTATTTGTATCACTTAAATGATATGTCTAATTATATAATATAAAATATAACAGCCCACCTTAAAGCAATATGTGTATAATGTATAAAGTGTATGTTGCAGTCATTGTATTATGTTTATTTTATTATGTACATGTATAAAAATGTTATGAGAATGTATTACGTAATTTAACAATGTATGAGCTTGGAGAATAGAAGCAAGCTGCTTTTCGTAGCAAACAGAATTACAAAGTAAAAGCAGAAAGTTGCTAACAATAAGGTAACCTTGAGACAACAATAAATTAGAAAGTATACAAAGGCTACTTATAGTTCTTGGTACAATAATAATGTAATATTTAAAACAGTTTATAAATAGCCAATCAAAAATAGGATACATCAGTGAAGTGTTATTTAATCGTGTGAAGGATTAATAAAAATAAGTTAAATACAATTATAATTTGTGTAAGCCTTGTTCTTTAGCCGTACCAGCCCTGTAAAGAGATGCATGTTCTGAAAACTATTACTGATGAAGCCGAGGTATTTTCGATTTCATCTCCAATCTCATTTTATTTCACCCTTCCTCTGCTTGGCCTCTTTCACGGTTGCAAGTGTCGGCTGGAGGTCTCGATGTGTGCAGCAGAGGAACAGGATGCTCTGTGGATACTTTGGTCCTCCGGACTCTCCGGGTCCCAGACCCCCTACGGGATGTGAAAGCTAAGTTGTTGAGGGAGGCCGGCTGCACAGCCAGTACCCGGGGAGTTCAAATCTGTAAATGGTATGGACCCTGTCCTCTGGCTATCGTGCCTCCTGGTCGAGGTGCTCAGTCCCCCTCCGCTTCTGGTCCTATCCTATCCTACGTTGACTATTAGAACCAGAGGATTGTTACCTAGCGCACTTCGCTCCATTATTACCTCTGCAGATTTCTGTTTTATGGCGGGGAAAGGGATAGGTTTCATACCAACCTACGGCGAAAAAAAACCTTCCTAATATGATTCGTAAGGGAATTTACGTTTTATGTGTCCCAACTTTTAAATTGTATTAACTTTTATATTCAGTTTCATCTTCTTTTGTTATTCGTGGCCTCAAGGCTAGCGTAATACTTGTCAACTATGCACGGAAAGCGGCAGAACCATGTTCAAATCCCGAATATGACGTTGCAATTTTCAGTTGCTCTGTATTACATTCCCTAGTTGGGCAGGTCGTTAAAGGTATTATTAATTAATTTGATTAATTGTACATAATAAAACAATTACGTTATACTTGGCATAACTATATAAGTACCCAGGAATAAAGTAATTGTGATTATGTCGCCGGTAATATTGCTGTCTGTATAATGATTTGTCTTGGTTGGTGCACCTGGGGAAACGTTTGCTTTTGGCTGAATATTTGTGCTTGTAATATTAATCTTTTTTAGTAATGGTATTTATCTAAGAGTTTTGGTAGCTTGTTGCGCAAACATTATTCAAACTGGTGTATTAGTTTAAAAATTCTGATGTTTTGGATTCACGTGATTTTCGGTATCCACTGACGTTTATTTTAATGTAACTTCTACAAAATATTCTTACGAAAATTGTTTTTCTATTTCCTTATAATCAAGATAAACATTTACAGAAACACTTTTATTATACATTAATATGTAGGTACAAGGAGATAGAAGAAATCGAAACTATATTTAGATGTTTAAAAACCACGTGGCTAAATGCTGGCCTAGAAATTCCACTCTTTCACGACATCCGGAGAAACGACCGAATAGAGACAGCACTTAAAATTGAAATATTAAAACCAATAACGGATATCTTGGCTGTTGCCACAAGGAGTTGTTTAAAATATGTTGTATGTTTTAAAGAGATCTTCATTTTTTTGTGTAATACGTATTTACCTATCTCTTTTGGTTTACCTGTTATACAAAATTGTACACCATTTCTTAGAATGAAGGGGATTTCACAGGGCATGCCAGAAAATTCAAGATACGTTTTATTTTTCATGTAAATATCTAGGTGCATTTTAATCAAAATCGGTGTAGCCATTTCTGAGATAATCCAAAATTTCGAAAAATCTTCCATGTAAAAATAGGCTTGGTGTCCCCCCACACTTGTTCTTGAAAATCTTGTCATATCTTTGGAAGATTCGGAATTTAAATACTAAGCTTGGTATTTATCGACATTTAGTTTTACAGTTACGTTGTTCACAAACGCACACAGACCTTTTTCTAAAAAAGATTTTTTTTATTCAGGGGCCCCAAAATATGCATGTCCGATGAAACTCGACATAGAAGTTTTGGGTGGAATACAATATTTCCTCTTACCTGCTTTAGTTAGGTGGGAAAAAAAACCAAAAGGTGTCTAATGTTGAGTTATTAAAATAGCATTTTAATGATTTTTCCCTCCGTTAATATACTTCGAAGTGTGTAAAAGTGTTAACAGTTCATATAGCGTTACGGCTCTGTTTTACGAGGCAAGAGAGGTTGCACATTTCAGTGTTTCATATATCACCTCATCACGTAATCCTGACATAATGTACGGCCGCCGGAAGAGAATCGTATGTTATAAAGCTTGGACCCGTAGCGACGTTATTAGCAACGGAAATGTGACAGGTTAATGTCGCCAAGATTTATTTTTCCATTACTTTAATGCACTTTTCCCTATTCGAAAAAAAAAAACACCGAGGGAAATAAAGCAAAACTACAACAAGAGTAATACTGGATTTTAAGCAATAAATAGAACATATTTTTCAAACAAATAAAAACAGTGAAATATGATATCGAAGTGGGAATAGAAGCGGCACAGAAAGTTCTCAAAAGGATTTAGTTTTGGGGCACTAAAAGTTGTGACAATCATTGTATTTTCCTCATCGGTAAACTGTTTATAGTTGTGACACACTGTCAATGCATTTCAAAATATACACGTCTGTCAACTGTTCTGGATTAATATAATTTGGATCGTAACCTGGGAAGCAAACTGTGAAATGCAAAGAAACTAATATAGCTGAGAACAAAAGTGTTAATCAATTAGAGCTATTTATATTTATTTATCATACAATTCAAATAAGATATAATTCCATCTTCCAAAATTTAATATAAAAAGACGAAGTAAGATGTATAAAAATTGATAAATTTCCTATAAAACGAATATCTTGAACTCTTATTCATCACATTTAATTGAATTAATAAATAAAAAATATAAAATAAATAACAGAACAGAATTGAAAATAAATATAGGTGTATGGAGAATAATGAACGTAAATGCTACTTAAAATGTAATAACTCATAAGTGTTGGAAGAATTAATCAGTTCGACATTGTTTTTCTGTGTTCTGACTGCATTACCGCTTATAACCGAAAACACCCATGCCCATGGCGGGACTCAAACCCGCGACCCTCAGCTTGGCGGAGCGCCGAAGCTACACACTCTACTCGACCACGGCTACGAGGGCCGGCGAAATATTAAAAACGTATAGAAGATCAACTGATATAGTTCTCTTTTAATTTAACACTACTATAAGCGTGTGCAACTCTGTTAAAATTAAATTTAACATTCAAAGTATTGATACCGCCTATGTTAGAAAATTATTTTGCCGAAATAGAAACTCCAATTCGTATCATTCTTGGGAAACTATAGCCGAGTCAAAGATTTCCTATTCACGAATGATTATTTAGAACCATATTTGTGACTCTGAAATACGTGTCAAAACCCGCGAAGATATACGTGATTGAGCTGGTCTCGCCCGAGAGAATGAAATGAGATTTCCTTCCTTCAACAACTTTCTTCGGAACAACGTGGGTGTCTCGTCGGTACCACACAGAGGTGCGCCCGCATCCAGGAGTGTCAAACTAACGAAGCTGAATGATAAATTAATTTATTTCTTGTCCATAGACTTCATACAAATTTCGGACATTCTCATACATTCTACATTATCAAATTACGTTAAGTACTGAGGCAATATTTTATAATTTCAGTCTAATTATATAATATGTAAATTCAATAACAACCCGCCTTGAAGCAATATGTGTGTAATAATTTGTAAAATGTATGTAACAGTCATTGCATATGCTTATAATATTGTATCCATGTGTAATAATGTTATGCGAATATATTACATAATTTAATAATGTAGGAGCTGTGAGAAATAGGTCAAAAATTGCTAACAATGAGATAACCTCGAGTAAATAATGAGTAAGAAAGTTAAAACAGTACTATTTGTGATTCTTGGAGTAACAATAATGCAAGTTTAGTGATCGTTTATAAAAGAGCCAATCAACAACCAGAAAAAGCTTAAGTTAAATGAAGGTATTTTATTGGAGTAGGGTTAGCCAATCAGAAACTGAAATATAGCAAAATTTTCAAATCTAGAAGTCATTTGCCTGCAGACAGTTACTAACCAGACGCAAAATGTGTCCTCAAGAAATATAATATGTATTCGTGTGAGACGAAAAATAAGTTTACGTGTTAAAAAAGGTGTAATTAATTAATAAAAAGAATCTCACAGCTCTCTATTTCAGTGAAGTGTTATTTAAATCGTATCAAGTGTTAATAAAAGGAGTGAAGTAAAATAATCTGTGTAAGCCTACATTCTTGTTGCATCACAACCCTACCAAGATATCCATGTCTCTAAAATAAATACTGACGCAGCCCAGGCAAACATAAATATTAAATATTTAAAGAAACAGTCGAATTACAAAGTTAATATTCTTTAAACTTGGGGCAAAGTCCACCTGAAAGTACATTTGCGGCGAAGGCTACCGGAAAATGTTTACCATACGTGCGGTTGCAAATACTTCAAGTGTTCGGCTCCCCAACAGTTGAAATATAATACAACTCCTTCAATACAAACTACTTCCAACTGACTTTCCATACGTAGCAGCAACAAACATTTCTTCAGATTGGCGTCCATACGTGGTGCTAATAAATAACCTAATAAATTACTTTCTCAGTACACATTAATTTACATACACACTATTTCCTTCGTGCTGTTTAACACTGAACAAGTCTTGCTCACTTATATTTAATTGCTATACAGTTATGAGTTAGATATGTTTCAATCTATTTCATTTATATAAGATAACATTTTTACAATTCTTTATCCACTATTATTAACTTCCCTTAACATAAATATCATAGTTCATCCACCCTATATAAGCATTTTGAGTTAGATATGTTTTAAGCTAATTTTGAAATCTCTTTCCTTTTTAACTCGTATCCTGTGATAATTGTCCTTGCCTTCAGTATGATAAGTGTAAAGTACACTGTTACTTAGCCCTTTATTTACCTTTTCTGTCCGACCACTGTAAGAATTTTGTTTTCTATAAATACATTTCTACATGATTCTGTGTTTGCTATCCGATATATACATCGTAAGTATTTTTTTTTTCAGTAGTAGTACCCTATTCATATTAGCAATGCTGGTACTTCCCCACAATTCTATGCCATAGGAGATATAGGGGTATATGATTCCAAAATATAAGGTTTGTAGCATGATAATTGTCTTAATGCATATATATTAGAACATATCTTTTACATATATAATCAGTATGGGCTTCCCAAGTTAGCTTACTTCCATGTGTATGCCCAAGAAATTATGGATATCAACTTTTTCAATTTTAGTGTTATTTAGAAATACAACAATATTCTCTTCTTTATTAACATGATGTTCAAATAGGATTAGCTGAATTATACAAGAATTACATCTACAGAATCTAACTGCCATAAATGTTAGAACAATAGATAGAAGAGAAAAATCATATTATACATATTGTTGCAATTTTCATAGTTACCGAATCAATGGGATTCTGGGTAGTTGCAGAATGGCGCAAAAAATGTCCAACAGTTTACGAAACATGGCACTTGAAACATGCAACATGCCAACAATTAAGATAGCATTCCACCGCGTCAAACGTATGCTAAGAGTATTTACTTTGCATGCCAAAACTACTCCACGTTTTAAAATTAATTTCTGTGGAAACAAGAACTTGGGAAAATGTTAGCACAAGTTACTGAACTAGTAGACAAAGCAGTAGTGATCATCTTTTTTGTGCGTTTTACAACTCTAATTTTTAATATGCAATAATACTAAAGTATATTGGTTTATTTTGTTGTACTTACTTTTCATTTTATCACATTTATAGTTCGTTTTAAACATGTTTATGCTCATGTTTACAAAATATTTAATATGAATATAAAAATTATAGTGTACTACCACTCATTTCGTGGCTAGAATTGCTTAAAGTGGAGACGAATAGTTTCTAATGTCGCGGTATATTATATGGCGTGTATGTGTGTGTATTGTCACGCCAGACACATTATTGTGTCGTTGGCGACAGTATTGTTGGAGTAATTCTTTCGGCTTTGGGGTTTGATCCTAGCCAAAGTTGAGAGAGTGGGGGGAGTGAGTGTTAGTTCTTTGTGTGTTGAGTGTCACTTTAAGTCGAGTGTCGAGTCTGAAAGGTTGTATTGAAGTTGTGTGAATGTAGCCTCGTGTGTGTAGCATCGCCCCTCAATTTTTTTCTTTATCTTTTGTGTATGATGTAGGGGCACCGTGCTTGTACTGAATAAACCACAGGTAATGTGATTAATGTGAAGTTTTGTATATTTGTTTATAATTATCCCACGCCTGCTCTTAAATGTGTTGCTTAAGGTCCTGGTCCTCTTGCTACCTCTGTAGCCAGGTCTCCGAATGTGCATGCTGGGGTAACTAAAATTTAATATCTAGCTGTAAACCTTTTAGCCTCACCCCAGTATATAACAATGTGAACTACTGTATTTAAAATTGTGTACATATGGAATTTTATACAACTGCCTGTATAAAGGATGTTAGGCTCTCTCGTCCACACCATCACTACCACCCTGATGGTAATGAAATACTTGAAAAGATAAGACTTCTCCAACAACTTTTCATGAAAAGTATCGACATTGGTATACAAATAATAAAAAAAATACCATTTGCACCATCAAACATTTCTTTAGTATTTTTTAGGGGAAAACTGAACACACATATACATATGGTATAACTGCACATAGCATGCATACAAATACATGTATGGGCACAACCGTTGTGGTTAGTTTTGAGAAAATAAAACATATTGAAAATTATTTCCATGTAAAGGGTAGTTTAAGATGGGGCATTTTCTTATAAATCTTCATGCCGCACGCGCACAAATAGCCCAAGCTCTTTAAGCATTCAGGTAATCTCAAAACTTAATCCGTCCGGGGTTGAAATTTCTAATTTTTTTCTTTCTCTACCTCTCTCTTTCTTCGTTCCCCCCTATGCCTCTCTCGCCGCCCCTCCCTATGCCTCCTTATCTCTCTCGTCGCTCCCCGCCTATTTCTCTCTCTCTCCGTTCCTCTCTATTCCTCTCTTATCGCTCTCCATTCTTCCCTACACCTTCCTATCTACCTATGCCTCTGTATCTTATTTCTCCCCCTCACACACATACACATCATGCAGTGCTACCAACAATTGTAATGGAACATGCAGGAAAATAGAATGCCACTATAATGAAAGACACGCACGTATATACAGGCAAACATGTAAATATTTGCGTTGATATATATTAAAATTTAATTACTTATTTATTTTTAACATTAATTGCAGTTCTTAAAATTATTAATATCTATAAAGGACCCTTGCGACGAATAAATTAATGTATAAACCACTGCGAAAAATTCATCCTGAACCTTTTTGGTGAAATATAATACTTTCTCCATTCTGGCTAATGATTAGGCAGGAAAACAAATGACATCTAAATTTCCCCGTTTCTTTTAAGATTATAAATAAAACTTTTATCTTCATATATTAGTGTTTAGTTGTGTCAGAATTGCATCCTGATATAATTATAATGAATAATACTTGTACTTATTTAGGATCACTTTTGAAGTTATCTGAATTTTATGTAACGGGATTTTTGTCATCTTCTCCCATAGATATAATTCTTCCTTCAGCTTCTTGCGGTACCTCATAACATATACTATGGTACTTTGCCCGAGTATGTGTGCGTGCCGGTTCAAAGTTTCGAGATATGCCAGGCATGTTTGAAAGATAGATCACGATTTCTTCGTATCTGCGATAAAATGTCACTTCCAGACGGTGCTTATTATGATTGGAATGCGGAACACCTACACTATTTCTTTTTTTATCCCAAGTTTTATTGCTGTATATGGTTGTTTTGGATATTTTATCGAAGTTAATGTTCTGTACTACAACGGTCATAAAACTGGAGAATTTCATGTAGGTCTTTCCTTCAAAATGTGCTCGGATCATGTGGCCATAACTCTTTTATGACACTTGACAATAGTCGAGAACTTAGGAAGTAAGGTTTATTGCGGATATCGCCCTCTCCATAGTTCAGTGCTGTTATAATGTACTCTTAGAACAGATGGTACCCAACACGAACATTTTTATTTTAAACGTATAGTAGGAAATTCAAATCAGGTAGCAAAAGTAAACGGAAATTGCATATTCGAGTGTCCCTTTTGTGGCGAAAATATTGCGATAGCATCGCTAGATTTTATTATGATAGTAATTCGATGTCAGTATTTCACTGGAAATGCATGTTGAGGAAGAATAATGTGCAAATGCTAAGGAAATTAACTTTTATTTTAACCGAAAAACTCGAGTTGAAAAAATTAAGATCCTAAAACATAAGCGATGACTTCTCTGCGAAGTAAAATATCTGTTGTGATTAAGAGATGCTTAATAAGACAAAAGTAAATTAATATGCAAGTATACATTTTTCACTTCGCCTGGTGTTAAGAGGAAAGTGGAAGGTAAGTTACGGTAACGTGGAAAATTAGTTTAAATCAGATTTTAGAAATATAGTTTTATTGATTCAGTTTGTTTATATTTCAATAAAGTATAATCATTAGAAAATAGAACTTCGTGTTGCCGATGACGTAAATCTTTCAGAGTATCCACTGATTTCCATCACTCTTGGTTTTCTCGTGATCAGGCAAAGAACATAAAGTTTCATTGCAATGTTGCTGCTGCCGCTGATAAAATGATCATTCTTGTCATAGGTTGCCCTGGGGAGTTTTCAGCCATTCTGTGCTGCTTCTTCCTAATAAATTAAACCTTTTGGCGATTTAAATACGAACCTCCGTTCCATGTGCTTCATAGTTTTGGCTTCAATGTCCTATACTGGCTCTTCATAACACCTCGCCACAGTAATGGGTCAAGATATTTTAGGTTTTAAACATGCCGTTTATTATTTAAAGCTTCATTTTTATAATAAATGTTTTATAAAAGCAGAAGGGAGTCGAAAGTTTCACTATCCGTATAAAACTCTCTAGAGCACGAGATGTTTAATTGCATTAATACACAACTTAGGAGTTACAGCTAACAAATCTACTTACATGGACGAAAACTCTGTCAGTAGGCGATATTACTTGCTAATATGGTCGATCATAAACATGTCTACCCTGCAGTCAAAGACTGGCACCGAACACAAAGAGTAGGGTAGAGGGTATGCACAGTAGGACTCCTGTCTAGTTGGACGATAACTCTGGGATTTGGTGGGTGAAGGCAAAATAACCTTGGTTTATTGAAGAGAATTATATCCATTCAGGCGGCTAGCAATTTTTCCTTATGAAGTGCTTTTTAAATCTTATAGCTTAAACCTTCCCGCTATCATGTTATGTTATTCTGTGGACCTAGCTAATTCGTCACACGATCTTTCCACCCACATACGCAGCATCTTCCACCTGGATGCACAATTTCACAATTTAATTACATCACTGATTCTCATATGGGTTGTTACCGTAGTAGCACGCAAACTAATGCCAAGAGAGTATCTGCGCAAATCATGTAAACTCGGGGTCTCCCTACCTTATCTGTTTTCCTATCACGCCAGAATTCGCGCCTTTATTTGTTACAGTTTCCATTGCTTTAAGTACCTCGGCATGTTATGACAGTAAAATGTGCCATATTTCTGAAGTCACGCGTCCTGCTGACTTATCAGGCAAAACCCAAAATCTCTGTTCTTCTCTTAAGTACATGTTTCCTTTTCTATTTTACGAACTCCCGCGATTTCCGGGAAATGATCCACTATTTCTCTCTATTTCTATTCTCTGGCCTATCTTTCTATTTACTGAAATTTAGCCTGAACTGTTTGCACATTTGCCCGTTATTTGTCAGCCCGTGATTTGCCAGCTTGCCTCTAATTACAGCTATATTACAAGTTGGTTTTACACATTTGAAATTATTCCTAATATTTTAACATTGATTCTTAATCCCATTTCCAATATTTATATGCAGTTATTTCCTATGATTATTTATCGGTTATGTCCCCTTACAAGGCACAAGAAGTAGGATACGGAAGGAAAATGAAAGTGATAGTGCAATCACATACTACTTCATCGCTTTGCAGAAGCAGAATAGATACATAAGAAAATGTCTATCCGAGAGGATCAGATTTCTGAAAGTATATAAATAATTACACATAAGTTATATATAATATATATACGTTTATTTTAATGTGACGGAAGTCTAAAAATCGAAATCCGCTAAAACTATATTTCTTCAAAAATGAAAAATGGACACTATCTACCCTGTCTTCCCTATGTCATTGGTATATAGTCATTGATATATTTTTACTTTCTCTACCACGTACATAGTAGGTAGAGAAGGTATTCCATTCCACTCAAAAATTCGATATTGACATTTTTCCGGAAATACATGTTTTGAGGCACCTTGAATAAAAAAAAGCATTTTTAGATAAAGGTTCGTATGCGTGAGTGTGTGTCTGTGAACAGTGTAACTCAAAATGAAAAGTCGGGTAAATCCAGTTGATATTTAGATTCAGTAGCTTCCAAAGAGCAACACGAAGATTTTTAAAGAAATTCCTCCAACCCAATCCACACTTTACACGGAACGTTTTCTGAAATGTTTTATTTTCTAAAAAATGGCATCAACAATTTTTATTAAAATACATATTAAAGATGTTTACATGGTAAATAAAATGCATATATTGAATTTTCTGGGTGGAGCATGTGAAGTCCTCTTCATTAGGAAGAATTTTTATATAATCTTGCATAACTGGTATAAACGTTAAGCGATAGACAAAAACGCACTACACAAGAAATGTGGATCTCTTTAAAACAATTTATTCCAAAGAACGTCTTTGTAGCAACAGCCATTTCCGAGATATCCGTTATTAATGGCTCGATTTGTTCAATATTTTATCATTCTTTATAAGTCCCGACGATTTTCAGTTATTTCTGGTGATTGCATGGAAACAGGGTGGAATTTTAAAATCAGCTTCTGGCGTCCTTTTCTGAAACATTTGACTATCGCTATTTCCTGTGTACCCTAACGAAATGTGTTATATAGCTATTTCTGAAACTGTTTATCTTGATTAAAGTGAAGTAGATAGAAAAATAAGCTTTCATAAGAATAATTTCTATACTCACTGTTAGTGGTAGAGAGTAGAGAAAGTCGTGTAGATGTAACGCATCAGATTTTTTACAGTGCTTTTCACTTGGACTGACACGTCGCGCTGTGTATATCGCTGCGGTAGGCAGAGCTTTAACTCCCGAGTAATTGAATAAAATATTGTAGTGTATGTGTGTGTATTGCCGCGTCGGACACATTTTGCTGTATTTAATATTGTCGAGTTAATTGTTGTGTTAGTATGTTAATTATTGTTCGGCACGGCAATTCCATTTCCCAGTTGGGGGGGGGGGTGAAGGCAATTGTGGGAATAGTTCTCTGTGTGTGTGATAGCGTGGGTTGTTGTAGCCTTGGTAGCGTCATTCGGGTGAGAGTTTTCTGAGTGTAAGCATGTGTGTGAATAAGAGTGTTTGATGGATGTGTGTGAGTGGGGCATCTCCCCCAGTGTTTTGTGTGTAACCTTTTTGTGTACTATGTAGAGCACCTTGATTTATAATAAACCTGAGCAAAATGTGAATTAAAATGTTATTTAAAATTATCCCATGGCCGCTTTAGTTTTGTGCAGCAAGTTCTTGGTATCTCTCGTGTGCCGCTGAGTCTACGTTCCCCAATGTTTATGCCGGGGTAACTAAATTTAATATTTTAGCTGCAAACCTTTCGGCCGCACCCCGGTGTAGAACAATATCTCCATGTTTGAAACCACTAACTTTATGAAGATTAACGTTATCATAGTTATAGTTTAAATTAAAATGAAAATAAACTCTTACGTTATCACAACAGACGCTGCAAATATGCTCCTCCTGCATCCACACATTTCTGGTATCGTTCTAGTAAATATTCTTTCGCGGGTTCGGTTCAACTTCCAGAATTGAGTTCATTTATCTGCTGATATTCTCTTGCAATTTTTCTAACTTGAGGGGGTTTGACTAGTACAGTTTTTCAAGTTTCCTAAAAATAAAAATAACGTGATGTGAAATCCGGAGACCTGCGGGCTATAACCACTTACTAATTGTCCTGCTTTCAAAAACCTCCTGAATGCCATTAATGATCTGAAACTGTATTCACTGGCATAATCTTGCTCGAAAAATCCCCCCAAAAATATCCAAACTAACGTTCTATAACGGTCGGTTAAAATGAGTAAAAAAAGAATCGTGAGAATGTCATTCCGTAACGATCCACATGTAGTATTAGTGGTGGTGGTGGTATTTATTAAGTACTTTAAGTACTTTTAATTGCATAACACAGTAGCATGGGTCACAAGACCATACATAACCTCTAGAAAAATACCTGGTCTGTATACGTGACTTGCAGAATAGACCAGAAAAACTATTTTATAATCGCCACACTATATACATATAAAATTGAAAAATAGTCTGAATCACACACGCAAACACACACACACACACACACACACACACACACACACACACTCACTCACGCACACAAGTGCTCAAGCACCACATATATTTAAAGAAAATTTACATAAACACCTTATCTCTTAGAACACGTACTTCCATTAAGTATGTGCCCAAGCTTGGCCAGTATGGCTATTTAGAATCAAGTCCCAGCATGCTGTCCTCCGTCTGTTGGAAGCCAAAAATACTTCCGGTAATAATTTTTTCCTAATACACTCCGTCTGTACGCATTCTTCCAAAATATGCATCTAGTGTTGCTGTTCCCCGCATAATGGATGAATTCTCCTGCCATCATCATCAACAATCTTGCGAGCTTTCCACCCTTCCAACCTAAGCCATGCTATCCCCGTCCTCTGTTTTACACCTAATTCCAAAATATGTTTCCTTACCCCACCCAGTTTTTACTTCATTTTGTAGCTGCTATGTTGATCTTTGTCTACATTGAGATTCTATTCCCTGCCTCTTGATATCACAGACGTCTTTTGACTTTTTTCACGGCACTGTGTGTATTTTCATTACCCCTTTGCCAGACATCGTTTAAGCCAATTTTTGGTAATTCCCGTTGTAACCCCGTCGCCCACCATTTTGGATGCTCTATGTTGTTCATTTGATGACGATAACATATTGCTGTGAGTTGTTTGATCACCTTTAATTATTCGCAGCCAATACCCAACTACATTTGATTTAGCAAATACAGTATCTTCCCAGCATCCCATTTTAGTAGAATTTAACTCCGATCTCACTGAATACAGCGGCATAGAGGCAGACACTGAGGATACATGAAATTAAATGATTATTATTGGGGAAGAAAATTTGGGAAGGAAACGTTTCAGGCCTAAGTTTAGGGTATCTACAGATTTTTTTTAAAGATATCTCAGCCAGTGTTGACAGTCCTGGCGGGATTTAACCGCAGACCATCTATTTGCGAGTCCGTGTCTTAACCACTTCGGCTAGGGCTACCGTGTTGATAATTATCCCATCGTTAACATTTCCTCAAAATGTAGCCGACCATTATTATGTGGGCAACAATGATGCTGTATACTGAGGCAATATTTTATATCATAACGTGCTGTGAATGCCAGAGTGATTGTAGTGTAAATTGATATTATTGTATGTGCAGGATTTTAGATGTTTGTTAGCCATAAGTATTGTTAGGAAATAAGTTTACACGGCCTAACTGAAACTGACAATAGAAGTGGGTAACAATAAACCGAGAGGGTGAGTTGTTTATCACTAAGAAGAGACAAACAAATTACGTCAGGGTAGCGTGCTTTTTTTTTTAGAAATGGAGGGAATATCTTCACTAGAGTGTATATGTTGTTAGTAGTAGTGATTGGCTGACCAAAACAGACGCTAAAGTGGGCGCAATTTGGTAACCAATAGGAGCTATATTATGTTTAGGCAATTCGAGGCGAAGTGTATATTCTCGAGCCATAAGCAAGTGTCGCACAACTCGGAAGAGTCTCTCACGAGGTACACGTCGTACAGTTCTGAAGAATCTCTCACGAGATGCACGTCGCAGAATTAGTTACAAAAATGTAAAGTACGCGAAGTAATTGGTGCGCGGCAACTATAACGACTGTAGTTACATTCAGAAATATCACCGTTTGAGTCAGGCTTATATAAAGAGTAAATATGTGAATTATTAATTAAGTGTGACGGCAATAAAAGTGTAGAAACGATTTTTTTATCAGTGTTTTTAGCAACAACTCCTTTCCGTTTACACGACCTGCTTAGAAATATTCGCTCGACTGAGTTATAATAGCTAGACGGAGGATAATGAACCCAAATTTAAAATAATAAAACAAGAGGCGCCCAGTAAATAAGATAACACGAGTCATGAGAACTGCGACAATAGTTTTAGTTTAAACGTTGAGAAACTTGACACCCTGAGCTGATTGAAATATCGGTTTTCTGAAAGTCGTGCAGATATTTCATGTCATTCCCTAAGTGTTCAAACATTTAGATGCGATCTTCTTTCGGCAGAAGTCCTTTCAGCATATTTTTATCGATGCCATGGATTTATGGAAGAACAAATACCCGGGATTATCCTTTGTGTAAGTTACCTGTCACTCAGGTAAAACTGTAGGAAAAATCTTTAAACCGTAATCTATACCTTCAGTTTCACACAAAGGCCGCGACAGTTCCACCCCGCACAGGAACACATAGCAAAGATAAAGTGGGATGAAGTAATTCAACGTTGTGCTTGCTTGTCTCACACATCCGCCGTGATGTTGGCAGAACTTAGTGCTGCCAGTTTGTTTGTGTTATTGCCGGAACAAACGGAAAGTTCGCTAATTGACTACCGTTAGACTTTTTCAGTCTTACCAACATAGCACCGTATGACTTCACATACGAATTCCTTTTCACGGCTCGTATTTGTTTTCTCTTTTGCATACATTGTAGCCTCTCTGAAAGTCTATATTTCACTAGAAATTCACGTTTTGAGATCCTCCAAAAAGTGCTAAGAGGAGTAGGAAGGTGTGTGTATGTGTGTCTCATGAGTAGAATCCAAAAGACGCTCAGATAATTAGAAAATATTATATTTGTTGTATGTTCAGTCTCGAGACAGTGGAAGGTGGAAGCTAGAAAACCGGTTGCTCCTGCCCAAGTCGGCTACATGTGGCGGCTCTTTGTGATAGCTGCCGCACTACGCGCGACGTCCTTGTCTCCCCTTCCACTGTCTCAAAACACCCTGAACAAACAAATCTAACACGTTTTAAGTAAACAACACAATTTGTTTAACGAATTTGTCCGCTCTAGGTATCTGTTTTCAAGTAAAAAATTCTGTCATATTTTATTTTCTAAAACTATCAGATTGTGATCAAAATACTACTCGTATATGCTTGAGATATTGGTGGGTATTCCGAATAAAGACACAGCTTGACTTTTCTGTTAATATGCTTTGATGTGCTCTTCATTGTATTGAATTTCTAATATGTAGGAACCCAAAAACATAGAAAAAGCTTAGTGTTGTGTCGTTGACCGCTTCGGCCATATTTGCTATTGTTTCATTAAATTTTGCACATTTTACGCGGTGCACTGAGAAATATTAAATATATATCACTATGACTTCGCGGGATTGCAACAAAGTGATATGGGGTTCTATGACCAAGCTTTCGGTCTATTCTCCGAGACCCTCTTCAGGGCCGAAAGCTTGGTGGTAACTCGGCTGCAATCCCGCGAAGTCGTAAATAACTATCGCCGAGAAAGCTTCACATCATGAAGTATTAAGTATCAGTTCTTCTGCTTCTCGCGATCTCGTGCAATATATTGGTCAAATCCTGTTCCATAACGTTGCCCGTAACTCTGTCACGTGTACTCGTTGCCTCTCATTGACTGCTGTCATACAACAGGTTGCGGTGCTGTAAAACCTTATTTAACTTGGTTGTTTATCTTAATATATTAGAATGGTTAAATTTACATATTCATAACCGTAACAATAAAATATAATACTAATAAGCCAAGCTTGTGAAATTTTATCAATAGGTTGGAGGATACTTCGGTTTAAAGCTGCCTCTCAGAATGATGAAAGTACGTGCATCTATTACGATTTTATCGTATTGCACAGGGATTTCTTGTCATTTACATCGCGTTAAAAAGTGTACATCAGCCAAACCGGGGAAAGGTGAAGAAAAGGGGAGCGCGGAAAAATACATGTAAACGGGGCAAGGTTATGAGAAACCGGGTTTAGTGTAATGTGTGCACTTGCTTTTATAAATAACTGATTGTCATACTACAAATATCTATTTCTAAGGTATTATCTGACTGAAATAATGATTTCAGATTTATGACGATTAGCAAGAGGTAAATGGAAAAATATGCTTTTGTTGTATAATTAATTTGCCAAATATTTATGATAGATTTTAGAATGGTTGGAGAAATCCGCGCGTCTGTCAAACACAAGCATTTTATTTTAATTTCTGAAATCTTTTTTTTTTTAATCGTTTCTTTGAAGTATTTTAATGGGTCGCTCCATCATTCTGAATTGAAATGTTTTTAAAACCTTCAAAGTGGAGAACTGAGTTTTCTTTATAGTGAAAGAAAACATCTGAAGTCTGATTTCTAAAATAACGCGGCACTAAAGAGACCTGTTATGTCCATTCACTCTCCCTTTGCTTTCATCCTTAAAATTCGTAATCGTTTAACGATTTTCTTTGAAAGCCTCGTTCAGAATGCCTCAAATTTAGCTACTCATTTCTGAACTCCGTGCGTAAAAAGACAAATACATAGTTCAAGTCCTCTGTGAGAATCACTTTCATGTATAAACGTATATTATAAATGTGTAATAGATAAACATTTACAAAAATGCTCTGTTTTCGAGAGAGAAATTGTTTAATTATAATTATCGCTTTTAGAAATTCACATTCTTCAGAATTAATTCATGTAGTAGCTCAACTAAATGAATTATGAATGAAAACATTCGCAAGCTTTCTATATTTACTACTTCACACAATGCCTTATATACAGTAGTGATGTAAAAAGGAATTCTTCTATTCACGTTACGTTACTCCAGCAATCGAGAGCAGGTCACCCAGGTTTACCTGGACGGAGTGTTAATCGCCGCAGTACCTAGCCGCAAGTTTGAGTTCTTTCTTTTTTTGTATTTATGGACGCTCTTTAACTACTATGGTTCTTAGCGTCCCATTCCATATTGGGCGTGAAAGACCGGTAATTTTGCTCAGAGGCCTCTTTATCAGGCTTGAGGTTCTTTTACGTGCCGTAAATCTACGACACGGGACCACCAGCTTTACTTCCCTGCCGAAGGAGTTTTAGGCCCGAAAAAATCCATCGCCCTCCGCCGGGTTTGAACCCGCGACCTTGGGAACTAGAGGCTGGCACGGTACCACTAGTCCACGGAGGACGACCAATCATAGCCGCAAGTGCAGCTTTATCTGTGCAATATAGAAGGTGAATAAAGATTTTCGCAAGCTTTTATGTTTGGGGTCAATGGACGGAATATAGCTTCCTGCACTGCCATTGGGTCTCGGCGAACCCACTTGGGCGGTCATGCGACCAGGTGGTGACGAAGCCAAATACTGCTTAACCTTGGCGGTGGTCATCAAGTTAGCATGCCGGCAGGCAGCGAATCAGGATGAGTTTGAAGAATATCCAAGGTATCAGTCGGGCTCACCGCTAGAGGTCACTCATCTAGCTAGTGACAAGCCCAATGCTGCTTGTGGAGTTTGTGATGGATGAGTGGTAGCCTTTAACCCCGGAGACCCAAGGCGTCCTTAGGCAACCGGTAACACTTCCGCCGTCTTGGTTCCCTGTGCTCGTAGCGACCCAGGGTGTGAACCAGCTGGTTGGTATATAAGTGAGTTTCGTGTGCTCCCGCACCCGTACACGATGTTTGGGAGACCGGAGTGGATGTGTAGGATATGTGACGGGAATACACGCCCGGTATCATAGATCACCCTCTTCTGGACGGTCTGCAGCCTGCGGATGGTGGTCGTTGCTGCCGATCCCCAGACCTCACAGCCATACAGAATCAGGGGCGGGATAATTGCCTGATGTAGGCGTAGTTTGAGGTGTGTTGCCGTGGTTAAACGAACTACCGGATACGGCTGTCCTGACATGTGGAGTGAAAGTAAGCCCGCGGTCGAGGGTGACTCCGAGATATTTGGCCGAGGTAACCCAAGGGATTCTCCTCCGCCGCAACCTCAAGAGACCGCTCGGGTCGCCAGCGACGGACCTTCGCCAGGAGAGGCGCAAAACTCTTCCCATATAGAAATAATTTCAAATGAAGAATTTAGTCTTGGTTGCATGCTCATACGAAAAACAATACACAGTTGGAAAGGTAGAATCAAACTGGATTTGAACCACGGATCTTCAGCTTTTGGTGCTGTTAACCTGAGCTACCATGGCAACACGAAGCTTGAAGCTTACACTGTGTACGAGATTGTGAATCGCTATAGGGGTATGTTATCTCAAAATGAATTTGATATCTCTTTATAGTTCAGCGGAAGTTGAGCAATTCAATGTCGTGCGAATATTTCGAAAACGGAAATGGGGAATAAAGTCTTCGACTGGCATGCTTTAAGTCTCTGACTCGAATACAGAATTTGGTGTTTATTCGACTTTCATTTTTGAGTTATGTCATATGTACATGACGCGCGAACATGTTTCTAAAAATTATTTTGGGGGGCTCAGTGGACCTCAAAAAGTGTATTTTCGAATAAATCTAGATGTTTAAATGTTGAAAGAGATAAAATAGTTCCTCTACCTAGTAATTGGCAGAGAATGTATAAATATAAACTTATTGTAGAACTGGGGCGTGCGAATCTAGTGAAAAACAGCTTGCTAACAAAATAGCATTGCTAAATGGGAATCGGCAGATGCGGTTACCTAGTTCGTGCAGATAGTAAACCCTCCCTCTGACTAAACACCGTGAACGTACGTTACGATTTACAAGTAGATAACGTTTTGAGGTAGAAACATTCGCCAGATGTGTATTAAAACAGTATAAAACAATTAAACACTAGAAAAGGAAAATAAAGAAAAATATAACAGTGTAGCGAACATAAGGAGCTTTATAATAAATGCTAAGTAAACAAACGGAAGACAAAGAAATAAAAGCACGCGGAAGAATCGCAACTATATTAACCCTTCTATTCTCCTTAAAAAAATACTTTACACACTTTGTCCTTCGGGTCATAATGACCCGATAAAGAAAATCCTAATATATTTGTTAAGGAAATATGTTTGTCTTTTAATTGCATTTAATTCTTTCTTAATACACTTTAAGAACTATTATGCAATGTAGCTTTGGTATTGGACGAAATACAGGCAGAGAAACTTGAGTATAATTATATTTTTCCTTCCTTTTAATTAGCATGTCTCAATATACAATAAAATAAAAATGAATAAATGTATTTTCAGAAAAAATATCAAATTATAAATAAATGAAAAGTATTCATTTCTATTGAAGTAAAACCTTTATCATAATTTACAACATTCTTATTCTTTGGAATATAAAATACAACTGTGGTATCTTTTGTGAAACAGAATTTTGAAACGTGGACCTCTTCTTTGCTTATTTAGGGAGCTCTGTCTTGTTTTTTCTCATTTTCCCCAAAATTGTAAGTTTTTTTTTGAGAAGTGCTTGACACAATACATAGAGTGTAAAAAAATTATCACATGTAACATTCTGTCCTCGTAGCTCATAAGTCAGATCCATGACAACACGCATACCTTGGTGTTTTCTCACGTGCTATGCCTGGTGGTCTTCCTGTGTAAATTTGTGCTTTCAGAAGTTATTATGAAGTAGCACTGTCACATAGCGTGCAAATTTTAATTTCATATTTGGCGGGTTTACTTGGAATATATTGACTGAAGGGACAGGGACTTCTGAAACCCACCAGAAGCTCATCAACACTTACGTTTAACCCAGGATTGTATAATTTTGCCGTGTTTCCACCCACTGTTCCCACAAGTGCTTTATAGATGCTAGTTTGTCATTTGTTCATTGGTCATTTTCAGCACAATACTGCAAAGTGTTTTGTTCATTGTTACTTGAAAAGAAGATATTATATTACTTTCTCTTGGATGTAGCATATCTGTTTGGACCAGTTGTTTTGTTTGTTAGCACTGGATGCTCTTCCATGTTGTGGAAAGGCTGATAAACTCCAATTGATGTTTTTATCTTTCGATTGAACCACTTTCACATTTTGAAAACTGTCACTTCTATGATCACTGTCTGAAGAATAATCTTCTGATTCCGACGTAAGGCAAATGCTACCTTCATTAGTATGGTTTTCTTCTTCTGAAATATCCTCTGAACTATCAGATACATTGCCTAAAGCTTCCAATTCACTTGATAAAAGTGCCATGATAAAAGTATAAGTAAAATTACATCCT
This sequence comes from Deroplatys truncata, assembly GCA_030765065.1. NCBI lineage: Eukaryota > Metazoa > Arthropoda > Insecta > Mantodea > Mantidae > Deroplatys > Deroplatys truncata. The sequence continues at coordinate 103,879,645 of CM060985.1, forward strand.
CCTTCAACAGTCAATCAAATGTAACTGATTTGTATTATACTGCATCTACTTCATCAACAATGTATTGCCCATTGTTACAAAAAAAGTGGCTGTTATATTATGTGCATTGATATACACATGGATTTAGATGTAGTGCGACATGAAACTTAATGGGAAAAATGTATAAATTTTAAAAGTAATCGGGTCATTATGACCCAAAGAACACAAGTGTAACAATTTCAATTATAAAAAAAACAAACATATGTTTTTTTTTAAATTCAGGTTTTATGAGCAGTACATATGAAGAGAAACAATTACATAAAATTACAAGTATCAGCTATCAAATTTAAATTAGTAATAGAAAGATACGTTTCTTGTCAGGATCATATTGACCCAAAGATAACAGCAGGGTTAAAGGGGAATATTTGCTAAATATATATAATAAGGAAGAGTCTATGTTTAGCAAGAAGCAGGGTGGGCCAAGAACAGAAGGTTTTATCCTGCAGTTTTTGGCTGTGTATAACAAAAGAAGACAGAGGCAGCAGGACTGGAAAGGATGGAAACTTAAGATAATGCCGGAAAAATCCTAGTCATTCGCAATCAGTCGAGCTTACGAAAATGAAATCAAGCGGAATAATATGACAATTAGCAGATTGCAGATGCGTTTACCCTTCTAAAATACAGAAGCCAGTATAAACGAGTATAACTTTGACATTTTAACCAATAGAAGTAGTAAAGTAATCAAAAGCTGTGACTAGAAAACAAGCTGAGCGTGAAATAGAGAACCTGTCTAGCATAGGAGCTAAGCTTCTGACGGTGTTTATATCGTCATTGTTTTATTTTGCTGTTACACTACGCTTATACGTCATAGATCTGGCGAGAATGTAACTTACGAATTTTACCGTCAGTAGGGAGTCAAAGTTTGATTTCGAAAACAGAACAAGGGGAAGTCACAATTAAATACCGTTAAGCTGAACTGTTAAGATATAATGCACTGGTGTGCAAAACCTAAGACGAAAGTAATATTCACATGCTGCCAAGCAACATAGCTCGATGAAACTTGAATCATACATAGAGGGCACTGCTACGATATGCTACAGTAGGCAACTAAACTAAATATGCATCGAGACGAACAGAAATGCCACTTTTGTTCATAGAGCATAAGCTACACTAAGTCAATACGACATATGATGGCTCTCTAGATTTACAGAAACAGATACATGGTGCTTAAAAGGGTGTATGATCACCATGGACAGCAATGCATGCTCTGCATCGTGCTCCCATGCTGGCCACAAGGTTGGTAAGCAGTTCTTGTGGTAGGACGTTTCATTCCTCCACCAACACTGTTGACAACTGTTGGAAGTTGGTACATGTGGGTGTGCTGCAATGCGTGTCCCCAAAGCATCCCACACGTGTTTGATGAGATTTAAATCGGGAGAACGGACAGGTCAGTCTATTCACCGAATATCCTCTCGTTCCAAGAGATCCTTCACCTGCGCTGTTCGATGCGGTCGCGCATTGTCATTCATAAAAATGAAGTCAGGGCCGACTGCACCCCTGAAAAGACACACATGGGGAAGGGGTACAGTATCACAATAACGTTGACCAGTGAGCGTACCGTGTTCAAATATTTTAGAGGTCGGTGCGCCCATGCAACATTATGACTCCCCAAACCATAACACCCGGACCACCAAAACGATCAAGTTCAAGGATGTTCCTGAGTTCATTACGTGTTCCCACCTCTCGCCAGATGAGGGTACGTCGAGAATCACTACTTAGACTGAATATGCTCTCATCCGAGAAGAGTACGCGACCCCATTCCTCGTTGGTCCAATTTTGATGCTCTTGGGACCATCGCAAACGGTGCTGCCGATGTGCGAATGTCAATGGAACACAACGTACTGGCCGTCGGGCAAAGAGGACGCATCTGTGTAGTCGTCGTGCCGCTGTGTATCGTGAGATTGCGTGCCCAGTTCTCCTGTAAAATGTGGTTGCAATTGCATCCGCTGTTTGACGAGGATCCCTTCTTGCCTGCTGGACAATGTAGCGGTCATCTGCTGCTGTAGTTGAGCGTGGTCGACCACCACCTCTCCTTGGGACAGCAGTGTCTGTAGTTTGGAAGGTTCCCCATGTCGTGAAACAATGCTGTTAGCAATTCCAAACTCTTGAGCAACACTCGTCACATTCGACCTTCTTCCAGTTCCCCGATGATTCTTCCCCGTGTGAAGTCATCCAAATGGTGTCTACGTGCCATGTTGCAATGAAGAACCATACTACAATGCACCGTAACAGCTCGCCAATTGTTACACACCGTCTTGTCTTATTTCGTCAAATGCCCCGTGTTGCGGGACCAGACCCTTTTGGCACCATAGGCTCGCTACATCCACGCCATGTGACGTCCAGATTTCTGTGTACGTGTGAGGGACCTCTGGAAACATGCTCCCGCACCTTCATCTACTTCCACCAAGTAGTTCATTCGTTATGTTACTTTACCCATTTCATCCTTGGGTTTTGCACACCAGTGTATTAATACTTTTACTCGGGTATAGGAGTAGGTGACTGTAAAGGTGACAGGTATGAAGATATTATTCTTATTGTGGAAACACATAAAGGGGCAGTTAAAGAGTAATTAGCAGCATTTATCTCCGGTCCACATATACCCTAAATCCTCCCACTTATAAGCAACCCTTGCAGCTCTGTAACCTTTTATCAATAAGTGGAATAATTTTTGGTTTACTTTCCGTGTTGAATTCTAAAATGGATTCTTTTACCATAGGGGACATATTTAACAAAGTAGGCCTTCTGGTCGCTCAGATTAAGTTTCTATTTTGCTTTCTTTCTTCTTGTCACCTCAAAATGGCTTTTGTGCACGCATTAATACCTTTCTGTGGGACTTTACTTCAAACGGACAAAAGACTTGCTCCATAAGGTGCTGGATTGGACACCAAAATATGAGGTGGTGGTTCTGGTAACACTCAACAGAAAAAACGCTACAGTATGCCGCCAAATCGTGTGTGTGTCCAAACATTATGGTTAGCTACATTTCATGGATAAGCGGCCTGCTATAATGAGGGAACCCCTGTCACAAGTAAGTTGTGAGTAGGACTCGTTTTCTGAAGGAAAAAAGCGGTGTTCATTTACATTGCGTCAGTATTGCGTGTACCCACTTAGGGTAATAATTATAGATATATGGTTTTACCTTGGGCGTTATTGAGCGGTTTGTGGAGGTACAAGGATCGTGCCTTCATTCTCGTTCTCTGCTATCTCCGACGTGGTGGAAGATATTATTCTCTGCTGGATTTGACGATTCTCTTAGTATTATTATGACCTCGGCTGCTGACGGTGTGTTAAATGAGCAAACGCGGGTATCTTTAGTAATTAAGATTACTAAAGACACGACGTTGATTGAATTATTTTGTCAAATGAAAGAAGAAATCTTTAAAACACTAATACTTAACAATATGTGAGAATATGACCACAAATTCAAGTAGATCTGGAGGTATTTCGAACCCCCCTGATTCGTTCTCGTCAAATCAGGTGGTAAAAAATAATAAAAAATTCCCGTTTCTGGCTTAGGTTGGGATTTCTGGAGCGTTGTGGGTATAAGTCCTTCTTGCTCTGAATACGAATAAAGAGTATTGTCTACACAAGGCTAGTACAACTTTCTCTTTTCTTATGTGAGTTTTCAACTAAAATCTTCCATAGCAACGATATGAGAGAGTATGGGGGAAGATACAAAAAACCAAATCACCTGGAGCTCAATGGAGAGCAACGTGAAATGAAGATAGATAAACAGCAGATCTGTTAGGCCTGGTGATCAGTTCACGTTGCGCGACCGTGCTCTCAAGACTCTAGAACTGCATAGTAGATTTATAGTTTTCTATAGTTCTGCTTTCTTCGTGTTCTTTTTGACACTGTCGAAAACATGAGACAAAAGCTGGTATTGATGATCTAACATATCTTGTAGAGCAAACAGGCTGTAGGAGATGTAATAAACAAGGCATTCCAGATAAAATAAGAACCACATTGTGGTAATTTCTCACAGGTAAATGAAGATTGTATCTGACTTGCCAAATATAGTTAACTGTGTGCTGACATACCATTTATTAAAGCCCATACTTCCATGCAAATATATGTACTATAGATTGGACCTATATTATCCTCCTCCATCATTCGCTATATTGGCCTGTTTGTAAAGAGTAGAGAGTGCTCTCTGTGTACTGGAATTGGACAGGGAATGCTACAAATGTGCAGCGGAAATTCAGACTAAATATGGCAAGAAAGCATCAAGCTGGAGGGCGTCTGGCATAAGAAATCTGTGGATGCCTGTGCTCTGCAGACAGTAGTTAATCTAGAACAAGTGAAGTGAACATTAACCGTCTCTAACGAGGTACCCTACGAACTTCTTCGAACAGCCCGAATGGGTGAACTTCCACCATTGACAAGAAATCCAAACAAACTATTTGTTTTTCATTCACATGAAATGTACGAACATATTGTGACATAGCTGCTATGGGCCGAACATTTCACGTGGATGGCAATGTCCTTCAGCACCGGCCGACTGATTGGTTGGAGAGAGAAGCAGGGCGACGCTCTTTTCAATGGAAATATCAAGAACGCCTTCGAAACGCAACGAGATAATATTTTATCTCGGTCACCTCGCTTCCGGCGAACTCTCTTGTGACTATATAACGGCGATCATTAATTAGTGAGCTTTTTATGTTGGACGAAGTGCTGAGTGAAGTTGTAACGACAGTCGTAACGTACAGTATGTGCTGCTCGGCTGAATAGGAGAGAAGTCCTGTGAAGCGGAAGGAAGAGGTTGCTAGGCACATGATTCATTACATCGCTGCACGCAAAAGAAAAGTAAAATCACAGCATCATTAGGGTGTTTAGATAATAAATTAAGAGAAGCGTTACCGGCTTTCGGGACACTGTGTAAAATACGCTCCTTTTTAAAACTTCACGAGCAGTCACTGCCGAACATTTCTAGGCAGATGGTATTCCCCTTATACGGCTCATGTCAGTTGCTACAGTATCTTTGCTCTGTTTGCAAATTTTTAGAGCTGGTCCATAAGGTAGAGAGAGATGATCAGAAGCATTTAACCTTTCCATCAGTGGAACATAGTGTTTCATATTTTTAAACTTGACGTGAACCACAGTTAGAAACACGTACCTGCGTGATTGAGGTAACCGGAGAGTCAACACACTAAAGATAAACAAAGGAGTAGAATGATTACTATAGAACTATCCTCAGGGTTTAATTTCAGGTATATATATACCTAGTACTAGACAAATAAACAGTGGAAGGGTCTGTCGGACCACGAAGGATGGGGCTTAATTTAATATGGTAGAGCGAAGGAAGCACGGATTGCAACTAATTTCGAGTCCTAGAATTAAAAACAGTTGCTATTCATGTTTTTATAAACGCCATTCTCTTAACTCTTAAACAAAAGCGTTAAAATGTGTCGAACAACGCTCACATGACCTGTAAACATTACCAGTTTGTGACCCCTGCAGCTAATTCTTGTTGTTTATAAAGCTACAACTTGATGATAAGATCTGATGAGAATAGCATGCTCAATTCGTGATTTCTACCCAGTTATGAAAATACGTTTCAAAGGCTTCATGTTTGCACGATTTCGTTTCAATGTTTTTGCACTTAATACTCCTTCAATATTCCATTTCTCTTCCCGCCAAATAGCAAACATACGATGTTATAAGTAACCACCAGTTAACTAATTACATTTATACTACCAACATTTTTGAAAAATCCGTTTTTGGTTCCTTTTACCTTTTAGTATACGAATCTTTATTTTCTCTACTGCTTACATTAAGTAGGTGAAGTATTGCATTCCACCGAAAATTACGATACCGAGGTGTCACCGTTTTGTGACTTTCCTGAATAAAAAAAATTCTGGTGTGTTACATTCACATGACTCTCACCTCTCTATTGCGTTCTAGTATGTATACAAATTATTCCTACGAAAGTTCTACCTCAATCCAATTTTAATCCAAATAAGCCTTTGGAGAAATAGCTATATTACACCTTTCATTATAGATACAAAGGGAATAGCGCAGTCAAATGTTTAAGTACTAAGTCGCTATACGCTGGCCTTAAAGTTCCATAATGTTTCCATGCAATCGCAAGAAACAACCGAATGTTCACAGGACTTTGAGAATGACCAAATATTGAACAATTCGAGCTGTTAGTAATGGACATCTCCTAAATGGCTGATGTCACGAAAAAGTACTGGAAATAAATTGAGCGTTTTACAGAGATCTACGTTTTCTGTGTAGTACGTTTCCGTCTGTCGCTTAACGTTTACCATTTATACAAGATTGTATAAAATTTCTACCGAATCAAGAAGGCTTAATAGGTTATTCCCAGAAAATTCAATATGCATTTTGTTTGTCATGTAAATATATTTAATATATGCTATTTTAATCAAAATCGTTAAAGCCAGTTTTAGAAAACAAGGTATCTGTAGTTTGGGGTGGGGGATTTTCTTTAAAAATCTTCATGTCGCATCCTTGGAAAATGCCGAACCTAAATACCAAGTTTGATACTCGCCCGACTTTTCTATTTTAGTCATACTATTAAAAGACACACACACATATATATGCGCGCGCGCGGATCATTTACTAAAAATGCTTTTTTGGACTCAGGGTGTCTCAAAACATGTATTTCTGGTGAACTCTTTATCGAATATTTGGGTGGAATACATTACCTCCCCTACTTATTATACGTAGTAAAGAAAGTAAAAAAGTGTTTTTAGAAACATGTCTGTGTGTCTGTGAAGACTATAACTCAAAAACAAAATGACCATTAGATACCAAAGCTGTCAGTAAAGTTTAGAACTTTACAATAATACTACATGAAGAGTTTGTAGAAAATCCATCTACCTCAAATTACCCCTTATATGGAAAATGTTTGAAAATTTTGATTTTCTCAAAAATAACCATAACTGTTTTGATTAAAGTAAATATATTTAAGGTATTTTCATGACAAATTAAATCTATATCTTGTATTTTCTTGGAATGGCCTTTGAAGTCCTTTTCATTTTTAATGACTTTGTGTAACTGGTAAAACGTTAGAGATAAGCAAAGTTTAGTACACAAAAATGAAGATCTCTTTAAAACACACAATTTGTCTCTCTCTTATTTTGTGGACAGTTAACTTTTTCGAAGATATTCCTTGTTTTGGGTTTGAATTTTCGAACACTTAAACTTTTCTCGACTGGAAAGGCGTTATTCCTTTTTTTTTCATGGAATTTCAAAGCGTAACATACCGACCAGCACTTTAACGATACAGTAGGGGATAGTGGGATTTTTAAACTAAATCCATATTTAAAGTTTTATCTGGATTAACAAGAAGTAAATATAATATTATTTTGTAAGACAAGAGTCGTAAACAATGTTTTTAATAAGCAGATAACTGCATCAGTATAACTACACATACTTCTAAAATACAGAATCACACAGTTTAAAGTAAACCAACGTTGCACTACATTCAATGCTGGGTCAGCAATAACTGAGAAATGTAATGTTTGTTACCCTGCTCATTCTGTACCATACGACTTCCGGCCTCTAAAGCGAGCAGGTACCCTGTCTGGAGTCCAGAATCTCATAAAGTCTTTCCAGTCTCTTTGGTGATTGACTTTATGCCGCTCATGTACAATTAAATAGGCAGCTCTCAACGTGTAGATCAACATTTAATGGTATGAAATTATATGACTCGAACTTGATGAGGCTTTCAACTTGCTCGATCATCCCAGTATCTACTACTGGGATGACTTTACTACTACATGAGATTTCGACGCTGCCTAAATACGCGCCACCACAAACACTTGATAAGAGTACAGATGGAAAAATGTGTTCTCTACGGGTGAATAGTAAAAACAAATATACGCGCTAAGTGAATGTATAAAAGTTTCTCACAGTTCTTTAAAAAGTGTGGTGGTTTATAAATATGTGCAAGAATTTAAATAAAAGAAGTTAATTTAAAAGTTTAATTCTGTGATGTCTAAAATTATTGTCATACCGCGCCCTGCATAAGATACATGACTCTAAAGTAAGACTGACGCCGCCCAGGCAAATTCAAACATAAGTAATATTACGTAAGCATAAAATTCAAACCGACGCCCAAAGCGTGTTACAAACTATATAAAGCAACTATTATTACATAAAATAATTCTTCAGGTTTACGTTAACATATATTACGCAACAACAGCAGCAAATTAACCTCTTCAAGTTAGCTTCCAAGCGTGTGGCTAATAACAGTAAAACTTCAACAGTAGAAGATAACTACTAAAGTTGACTTCCAATTGCGGGGCAGATAAAGTAATCTACGTATTTATATTACGTAACAAAAGTTGAAGAACATTACTTCTTCAAATTGGCTCCCATACGTGGGGCAGTTAAACATAAAGCATCTACCCAAAATACCTTCTTCAAAGTCCAGACACAAGGGTTCTTTGAAAAACTGAATTGAAAGTGTCCGCTTCTACGCTGGCAAGATGTTTTCTTGTAGCTGTTAGTCTGAATATTTATAACCCTTTCTGGTTTGTTTGAGAAACGCAACCTCAAAGTTGTAACCAAGAAAACGTGCAGGATTATTATTACGAAGGATTTATGGTTCTTTACCTACAAACGATTTTAAAGCCGAAGATTCCCAGCCGCAACTTCCGTTTGCGTAAAGCAGCCAAATTAACTGTCGTAATAACTTCTGGTTTGCGTGAAGTCTACCTCACAGGGGCTCGGCTTTGACTCGGCGTCTTACGGGAAAGTAACTTTCTCCTTAATTATTTCCTCCTTAGTAGTTTTTCATTAGGTATATTCTTATTTTCCTTCGCAGCGCGCATCCCTCATCTTCATTAGGTTTTCCTCGTAAGAGAAAAGGAAGATGTTTCTAGTTTTGCAATCCAGGGAGGCTTTCTCTTGGTGAAAGATTTTAAGAAGCAGTCGACGCACAGCTGTGATTTTTGAAATAGCAAGAGTACGATGTGCTATGAAACATCACTTTAAATCTGTGACTTCTGCAAAAGCCTTATTCTGCTATGCACATGAAATCATGCGCCATGCTTTATAAAAATACATGAGCTGAACCTCGCTCATACGTTATTCACGTCTTCGTTTTTTCGCAGATACACGTTAAGCTTTTTAAACACCAAACTTTGCCTATTAATCTTTGGCTCGATTATAGGTACAGTGGAGTGCAGGGATGAAAGGCGCGGCAGAGGCGTGTTAATTATTGATTGCCAACTTAAACCGCGGCTCTTCATATCGGCACGTTTTTGTATCCGTCTGTGGACTCGGTCAATTTAAAACTGGCCGGCGTCTGACACGGAGCTTGAATAGGGTACTTCCGTGAGCGCTCGGGACGCCAGGCTTTGTTCACAAGACTGCGTATATTTTATAGTAGTTATAATGGGGAACACAACTATAATCACAAGACTTCCTAGAAAATAATTTATGTACGCGATTTTAAGAAGAGAGATGTTTCAGTGGGTTTCAACACTGAATATTTGTAGGAAAAAGCAAACTTTATTGATTTACGGTTCTTAAGTGGAGCGTCACTTAAGCTCGTAAAAATGAAGTTATGATATGATAGAGTTATTAGAAATAGAAACTGATTTAGATAGAAAGTTGGCAAGGTAGAATCAGACTACTGAAAAATTCAATGCCAAGCCGGGATTTGAACCACGGGTCTTACGGTCTCCATCTGTTTTTCAGTCGTCTGATTCTACCTTTCCAACCTTGTCCAATACACGGCTTGTGTGTGCAAGAACAACTAGTTCCATTAGGTGGAAAGTAATGCAATTTAGAAGCGGCGTATAAAATATTTTTGCATCAGAGGATAGATATGTTGCATCAAGAAAGTAATGAAAACCAAATTTTTTCACCCAGCATGGCTCAGAGTGCAACAATGCCAAGTTGCTTTTAAAAGCAGAACCTTGCAAGAATCGTTGTCTAAAAAGAGAAAGCGGATTACCCACCCGGATTGCGTATGAATCTTTCAAAAACCAACGTTACACCAAGTTTATGGGGACAGAGCAATAAAACCGTAACTAGAAGACACTCATAATAGAGTTATAAGAAAACATAAAAACGCTGTTGAAGGTACGGATAAAGTTTCCGTTATCCGAATACAATGGCAGTAATGTACACTAACATGCTTAAATAGTGACCCATTCCCCTAGATCACAATGGTACTTTATCCCTCCTTCGGTAAGGACCTAGCCGTTATCAGTTCTCTATGTGCATGACCTGAAAAACAATCCAGAGACACAAAAGCGAATCAATGAAGCATGTGTAATCGATGCGAGATGAAGGGTGGTTCCGAATCCCCCTCTATGAAAGTATTTCGCTTGGATTGGTACAAAGAGCGCCAAAGAGAATCTCACTTCACCTCGCGTCTATGTCACATTTATCGTTGTACGTAGCCTTGCGAAGCCATGGCCATTTCATTGGTTGCTTTAGGCCACGGTGCAAGAGTGCGCCAGTCCTCTTGCTAAATATTTGCACCAATAACAACAAAGGTTACAAGATGGCGTAGAAACCAAATATATGTTTATGTTCTTGATCGTATTGCTAAAAGAGAAAGAGCTAGAGTTAGTGCATTCAGTTTGTCATACAAACCTCTTATAGTGATTGGTAGCTAGTGCAGGACACGCCTTAGAAAGGGTTAAAAGCTAAGGGAAAAATTTGATGAGTGGCCAGGTTAACGAAATGCAGAATGTGTAGTGTGAGAAGATTTTCAGGGGGTGCAAATTAAAGCCTGAATGACAATCATCAAATACATAGCAAGGCAGTTCTTTATAAGAGAAAATAAACAGAACTGTACTCTCACAGTGGTATAAATGCTTATTGCTGCATAGAAGCAAGCGTAACTAATTAGTAAATAAATAAAGCAACACGTTTTCCCTCTAATTAAATTATAATTGGTTAATATACCTTTACTAACATTTTGCTGATCATAGGAATACAACATGATTATAGACAAAAATTGTAATCCACTTTTATTGCCATAATATGTCATATTTGGTAAATCATAGTGTACATATTTAACCCTAGTTTGTAAACATGATCAATGAATTATAACAAAAGAGTAATTTGCATTTAGTAAACGAATATCATTTGCGGATGTTTTACGGGGAGTGCCCACTATCTGACGAGCGTATAGACCATCTTCCCCACTTTCTCGATTTACGATTTCTCGTAAACCACCTGCACTAGAATCTTTTAACAAACACCATTGACATTCTAAATTAGCCTACCTTTATTTTGTTGATGTAACTAGGCATTGTTCCATTTAAAGAATTGCATATTTGCTCAAAACATACACTTTCTCAGTATTATTAAGATCTGTTTATAGGCTACATGTACGAGCCCCTGACTACCAATCAATGCTATGAAAACTGCACATCAATAGCATTTTCCATTTCCGAAATATTTGTGGTGCAAGTTTTAGGCGATACATCCTGTATATGTGCAAAATATTATGCGAATGTACTTCTTATTTTAGAAACGTAGGACCTTTAAGGGTAGAAGCAAGCTGTTTATGTAGAAAATGGTGTCATAAAGCGGAAAACAAAGGGTAGCTAGCAATAAATTGTAACATTCTATGGAAAAATACTGATGTAACGTAAAAAAGTTTGTAAATAGTCACATGGATGCAAAAAGCCAATGGAAGTCCAACCAACAGTGTTCTGCTAGAGTAGGCTTAACGAATCAGAAAATAGAAACATTAAATTTAAAATTTTGAGCTGTGGACGCTAAGAGGTAGTGTACCCAAGCCAAGTCAGTTCAGTAGACGAATCTCGGAGTGTGCAGATGTGAAATATTAGAGCAGTGCGGAGAAGATAAATTTTGACCTCTATAAAATGTAGTTGGGAACAGATAATTACTACAACCATAAAATACATTTCAGTATATATTCGCAGAGATATAAATTTGTTGATTTATAATTTTTTTAATGCGAATAAAGAACTTAAGAAATTCTCTGTAAACTGCAATTCGTTAGCACACATATAGAACTTAGCTCCATGCGTCAATACTTCAGTAATTTGTTATTAATATATTATTCAACTGCCTTCAAGAATTAATAAAGAAGTGAGAATTTAAAACTGTAACCTGTGTAAAGTGTGTGGAACTATTCTACAGCCATACCACCCTTGTTAAGAGATACTTGCTCTACCAGATATAACTGACGCAGCCGAGGCATAATTTAAAATCACAAATCATTACATATTAACTTTACGAGACACCACCGCATAAAACAGCTTCAATACGTTTTGCATGCTGAAGCAGTATCAACGCCTTCTGACGTTGATTATTCTATAGTTGTCCTAATTACGGACTTCAATCCTCAACGTGTTTACCCTGGTCAGTCATCATTTTTTGTTTGTAGAGGTTCTATAGTTTCCCTCTCAGGCGGATCGTGCAGTACGAAATTGTTATGTTTCTTGAATGACGATAATTTCGTGGAGTAAATTGTTGGACGAGTGAACAAATGTTTAAACAGTTTTTTACTGTGATACCTTAAGTTGCCACCCGAGGCATAGCAAAACACTATGAACTAATGGGTTACATATACTGACATGCACAAAAAGTGGCTCATAATGGAACGTGGCTGATAATGTTTTAATGACAAATGTAGCCCCTCCCCCTGCCAGATTGAATCACTGATATAAAAACTTAATACTCAACTTGGAAAAGCTTTACTAAATAGATTAATACACACTTATACTCCTGCTGTAATTAAAGTTGAAGAATGAACTAAAGCAGAAACATGAGTAGGGACAGCTATAGCGCCAGGTGATCAAGCTTAAAACGGAACCTGAGCACTTTGTTATATCGCTGTCTTCCTCAGACATAATTTCTAACCAAACCAAACTGCTGAAGGGTAACTACAGGCTCTCACTAGCGGAGTACCGTTAAGACAATGCTCGTTGAATTTAGAAGCAAAAATAAAATGTCATACAATAAAAATAAAAACCTTTGTTTTCATCTCCATGTCGCTGATATAAGCTCTCATATTGTCGTAAGTGTTATTCAACTTAACAACACATGCAAGTATTCCTTCTCACTTTCCTACACAAAGTCAAATTATGTCTTATTGGTCTAGCCTTTCCTTGTATACACAGAGCACCAAAGAAAATCTTCCGCGAATTTTGTATCGCTTTCTGGGGTCTCTTGAGGCGTGTCCTTCACCTTCCCTGTATAAAATAAATATACATAACAAAATGGCTGTAATATACACATTATAGCATTTACTGATCGCTTTTGGGGAGGGCTATTGTCTTTATATTATGTAATTAAATTGATAGCAGTTAAGGGATAAAAATTATTGCCTCGTATATAATTTTATATATTTATTTTAAACATAACAGGCATAAGCCCAATTGCAATGTTCGTTACAAAATGCAGTCGCAACAATTAATACGTAGGTAATACAGAAAAGACAAACAAAATTTATAGATGAAAATGAAAATGGAAAGTTGAAGTTTTACAGACAAACAAAAGAATAAGGAACAGAACCACTAAGAAATAAATAAAACGGAATGGTTGTTAATTATACAGCTTTTTAAATTCAAGTTATTTTGTTGTAGGAGTTGTATTGTAGTTCAACAGTTGGGGAGCAGAACACTTGAAGTAGGTGCAACCACACGTATAGTACCCGCTTTCCGGTAGCCTTCGGCCCAAGTTTAAAAATATTACCTTTTTAATTTGACTATTTCTTTAGATATATATTTATGTTTGCCTCGGCTGCGTCAATATTTATTTTTAGAGACATGAATTTCTTAATAGAGTGTGGTGCGGCTGAAGAATGTAGGCTTACACAGATTATAATTTTACTTCACTTCTTCTATTAATGCTTGACATGATTTAAATAACACTTCACTGATAGCTGTAAGATCTTTTTAATGAATTACTTGCACTTTTCAACACGTAAAAATATTTTCGTCTCGCACAAATACGCATTAAACTTCTCGAGGACACATCTTGCATCCAGTCAGAAACACTGTCTACAACCAACGCGTCCAGTTATGAGCACTGTCTACGAGCAACTGAACTCTAAATTGTAAATTTTGCTATATTTCAGTTTCTGATTGGCTAATCCTAGTCCAATAGAATACCATCATTTAACTAAAAGTTTTTCTGGTTGTTGATTGGCTATTTTTTAAACTGTCTCAAAAATTACATTATTGCTTCCAAGAATCATAAGTAGTATTGTTAAATTTTGAAATTCGTTATTGCCTCAAGGTTACCTCATTGTTAGCAACTTTTAACCTATTATTCTCCTAGATTATTAAATTACGTAATACATTCACATAACATTATTGAATATGTACATAATATAAACATATACAATGACTATAATACACACTTTTTATATATTGTTACACTGTCGATGGGGATGTGCATGTTGAACTGAGTTTCTTTTGGCGAGTTTCTTTGGTGATCAGATAGGAGTGTGCTATCTTTGTATGTCCAATTCTTAAATGGGTAATGATAACTTGATGTTTCCTGTTTTTATACAGTTTTGTTTTAAGTTTAATATTTATCTTAATTTTCTAAATGTAATTAGCAACTATAGCATTTCTGAACTGATTTTCAGACAGGTTGAAAATGTTTACATCAAAATAAATGAACTTGGTTATATAAGTGCATAATTATGTTTAATGGTGAATTTTTATGGATTTCTGTATTTGTTCTGGGAGTTGAATGCTATTTTGTACATAAACTATTTTATATTATCAACTCGTCGGGAGTAGGTATTTTAATGTCGTTTTAATATAATACGCATTCATTAATCTAAAATACGAATGGAAATATTTATCAACACAAAACAGCGTTAATACAAATTAATATACGGTATTTACCTGTTAGGCATCACATAGGATATCAAACAAAATACAGACTATGTGCGTAACAAGCCAGACTAGTTAACGAATGTCCTCTCATTAATGGCAGATATCGACGCTGATAATGAAGCGGTCGGCTCTAATCAAGTGAACATCGCCACAGCTTTGTTTGTCATTATCAGAAGCTTCTCCAGGTAACAGCCAGAGAAACAAGTTCGGGGTTAAATTATACGTACGCGCTTCTGCGATCAACGTAATTGTGTCAATATAAACATCTGGTATAGACAGCACTGACGTCAACGTTTTGTTGCTAAATTAATGAGCCTTCTATACACGGCAGCCTGCAGTGTGTTTGGAGTACAGTGTATGACAAAAGTGTAGGCATCCTTTCAAGAGCTGTATCGAGGTTGAGCAATACGCTTTGGAATCGCCTTCTCGGCTCCGCGTCCTAGGCAAGTCCATGAGCGTGCGGCTGATTAGATAACGGTTATCTAATCTCGGGAGGATAAGCGCATTACTTTTATGCCGGATTATTCAGATTGTAATTAAAGTTAAATGGCGAGTGAGGATGGCATTTGGGAGGTTCAAGTCCCCTTGGGTCGGCTTTGGGGTTTTTCTCGTATTTCTCTGGCTGATAAGCGAATGGGGTTTGGATTATATAATGCCGCAAATTTACCTGTCCCCCATTTCCTGCTATTTCATTTCCTTATTTTTTAGGGTGGAAGGATCAGGCAAAGCACGGCGAGCTATGCATTTCACGATGCTCTTTGCTTAAAACAACTCTGGGAGAGACCTCTCGCTATTAGGTTTGTGGAAAGGGGTCAGGACGTAATACTGAAGACGTTAGGTATCCCACCTGCGCCCGAGCCTACCGCCCCGGATCTAGTCAATTCCAGAGTCCTTCGCACAATAGGTCTTCAGGTGAGATTAAATATCCAATTTCTCCTCCGCTTCCTGAAAACCACAACCAAGGCCTAAGGCATTGAAGCGGGAAATCATTGCTCCTCTGGATTGAAGGTCTCTGCTGCAGCGTTCTGGTATCCGGCTATCTCTGCTCAGTGATGATTTCTCCATTCCTAACAAATCGCCTATCTATCTAATCTCGCTAATCTCAAGGCTTTCGTAGGTGAGGCAAAACTAGGATACACTGCATTTCGCTTAAAATATGATTACCAAATGACGTACTTATGGGCGGCTAGCCTCTCCCATCTATGACGCTTATAACAATTTCCACCACTTTTATAGAGAATAGTAATTTAGAAGCGTAATCTAGTAGCACGTGCTTCCCCATTCCCTATGCACATCCGTCGTTTCGCACCACGTGGAATATCAAGTATGAGAGTAAGTGTCTGGGGCCTTCTCCCCCATTTATACAGAAACCTAGTGACGCTCAAGTTCGCGCCTTGAAATATAACATTTCTAATTGGTCCTCGGACCGCGTTACTTTACCACGTATGAAAATATTCTGTTCCAAATCTCTTCGCACACGCGTCCCAGCGACGCGTGAGGAAAAACCCAATATCTCTGCCTCTTTCTTTACTGTGTGTGTTGCTTTCTATTTATCGTTATTCATCCAAGTCCTGTGCTTATTAGCTTGGGGAAAGGTGGTGGACTTCTACCTTGAATTAGCTAGCTCGCCCGTCCCTTAATTATCTAATTACAATCTGCTTTGTACATCTTTTGATTGCTAAATGTTCTAACATCTTTAACATGGCTTTTTTGCTGAATAATTATACTATTGTGTACCATTCTTAGTTGATATCAAGTGTGTGCGCTGTGCGTTGTGTGTTTCCGTCCCTTTTCAACATCGGCTGAATTATAAGATCACTTGAAGAAACTCCAAGGCTTTAAAATCCCAGATAGAAATACGATTCACATATTGAAAAATACATCGTGAAAATGTTCACGACAGGAAGACTAGAAAAAAGGAGTATGCTTACACATTCCACCTCATGAAACATTCAGGTTTTTCTTCACAGCAAGCAGTAGTTTCCTATAGCTCTCCCTATAGTTCCACTTTATACAGATCAGAGATCTTGTGTTGTTCTGCCTGGGTATGTTGGACTTGCTGAATTAGATACTGAAGGTTTTTCTGCATCATAGCATGGCACAAAACTAGCCTGAATATCTTATGAGTACGACTGTACATAGCAAGCTGCCCTAACTATTCCATACGGTGTTAAGCCTGGTTCACAACAACCGAGAACGGGAATCAGAACGAGAACACGACAAAGTTGAAATACATATATCTTAATGTGAGCGTTCAAAATTGATGGGAAGCTTTCCCAGGCCCCGGGATCGGGAAATAAGACATAAGACTTGGTCAAGATTTAACTTTCTCCTTCTCGGGCATGGCCGCTAGTGCTCTCGCTAGCCGCAAGCTGGAAACCTAAAACTGGAAGAAATTCTAACATGTATGCGTCCGAACCTCAGATCTTGACACCTGCAGATCCGTTGAGCGCTGGTTCTTCTGGTGAAATGATCATCTATAGTTTGTTTATTTGCAACTCAAAACTGGCTATTGCCTCAAAAACAATAGCAAAAACTGCAAAGAACAGCAAACCCCTATAGAAATTAACAAAGAATAAACATCTTTAATGTACAAAATTAAATAAAGGAATGGAAGCTTGATACGACTAGAGGAATCGGAAATGTAGTGAATCTGCATTTAAGTAATGTTTCTCTATCGAATTCTGACGTTTGTTAACTCGCATTATGTTGTCTGAATTGGTAGCAGGTGAAAAGACGTCATTGGCCAATTAAAAACAAATAAGTCTCAATGGGCAAAATCGTGATTCATATGATTTCGTGTTCGGACTACTGTGAACCAAAATCTTGTATGTCGATTGGTTCCCGTTCTCGTTTCCGTTTTGGCTAGCGTTTTCGGGTTATTTTGAACCTCTGCAAATTTCCTTGTCTGTTATATAGGCCTAGGAATGGATTTTAAGTAACGATCTTGATCTAGAGAGCAGTTAACATGCGGGATTTGGCCTATTCCCTGCATGTTCAGCAAACAATTGGAACAACATTTGTAGTGCAGTTCGTTGCCTCGGCTTGGCTGCGTTTTGTTTCATCTAAGCGGATTGAATTTTAAATGATTAGCTTTATTGGTAATGAATACTGTATACACATTTAAATAATACAACAGTAAATTCTTTTGAGATTCAGAAAAAGCTGTTATATTTCCACATTAATTTCTCTCACAAAGTTTGTTAATTCTTCTTAGCAACAGCTTATGTTTACCGAGGGGGAAGGCTCATTTATGTCCCGCATTCGGGAGGTCCCCGGTTCAAATCGCATGAACCGACCAATCTGGCTGGGTTTTCTCGTGGTTTTCCTCAGTCGCCAAGGTAAATACTGGGTAGTATATTTAATACCACCACCCAAAGTTCCACCTTATTACTAAAAAAAAATCTGATGTGTTACACTCACATGACTTTCTCTACTCTTGTACAATCTAATTTTACAAACGCTTATTCTCCATATGCTTCATGATAATCGAGATATCGAGTTGTCAATCTTATTGGTAATTTTCTTGTAGATGCAAGGGGAATATGGTAGCTTTTAAGCGATAGTCAAATATTTTAACGCTGGTTGCTATGTGGCGCATTCCATTCTCTTTGCATGTCCAGGACATAAAAAAATGAATAACGAATTTGAGAAAAAGTATAAGTATTGTAAAATTTAAGGAAATAACAAGCAATATCTCGAAAACGGTTCACTCAACAAAAGAAATGTATATGACATAAGTTGTGTATTTTAACGCGATCTACATTTTTTGTGTAGTAAAATTTTGTCTTATCTCTTTTGGTTTACCAGTTATGCAAAAGTCGTTCACAATGAAGAATACTTTTGGAGACATTCCCAGAAAATTCGAGATATACATTTCATTTCGCATGACATTATCTTAAACATATGATATTTTCATCAAAATCGTTAGAGCCATTTTTGAGAAAATTAAAATTTTCGAAAAATCTTCCATGTAAAGGGTAGTCTGGGGTGGGGGGATTTTCCTGAAAACCTTCGTGTCGCATCTCTGGAAGATACTGAACCTAAATACCAAGTTTGGTGCTTATCCGACTGTTCGTTTTTGAGTTATGTTGTTCACAGACACACAGACACACACACACACAGACACACACACACACACACACACACAGACACACACACACACAGACACACACACGGACATGTTTCCAAAAATGCTTTTTTTGGATTCAGGAGGTCTCAAAACATGTATTTCCGGTGAAATCTCGGTATCGAATTTTTGGGTGGAATGCAATACTTCCCCTACTTACTATACGTAGTAGAGAAAGTAAAAAATAATAAAAATGAAATGGAAATATATGGAAATAGCGAATGCTCTGCCATGTATTTACGTCTATAATCGTAATGCTCTATAATAAACAGATTCTAAGTGCTACTATGACCATTTCCAAACGACTTTTGTAGATGGCTTATGGAATTTCTATCTCACTATTATCTACGTAACTTGAGGCTATGCCCGTTGTAGATCGTTTGAGTCAGAGTACAGTTATCTATGTAACGCTTGTTTGCGTATGTGCCAGTTGGTGCTGTCGTTTGCCTTAGGCTCACTCGTCCTGTTGGTGAGGGTAATACAGTGACATTGAAATAATAACTTCATTACCCTTTGCAGCTAGAGTTTTTATTTGTCGGAGTCTATGAAACAAAGTATGGAATTATGCTACACCAGGCCAGGTTATTATGCATTATCCGAATAAAGATTTTCCTACTACGGGCGTTACTTTCAAGAAATTAATATCATTCACTAGATGATCCAAGAACACTTGCGCCGAACTATCTGAGTAGAGTGAGTGAGTGGCGCGACCCTAACGATATTTTTACATAAACTATTGTTTTAACGCGGTCTTGTTTCTTGCCAGTCTGCCATAACCATTGTCCTCTTTCTTCGTAACTTCATAATCTCTTAGTTTGCAAATTATCTTGGAAACTTCTATCCTTCTATTCTTCCCTGAGCTCTTTTAAGAATATTCTGAACACTGTACTACATAAATTTCTTCTTCTAAATTTATTATGAGTTCAACATTTTTGCTCCATTTATATGCCATCTTTAACCCCTCTGGTCATATCGGCAGCCTTTTTAGCTTTGGAGCAATTGCTCATCGACAATGATGTTCTCGTTTAAAGTTGCGTTAATCTTTGAGTGGCTATTACTTTTGGTTTTTTGGTTTATGAAAATAAAATTTACACACACATATTCCCTCATTCTTCTAGATTCTAGGGCGAATAGAAAATAATCCTGGCTAAAGAAAACCGGGTCATTCCAGCCAGGAATCGAACTAGGATCTCTGGACTTGAACGTAATTTTGTTGTAATGTGAAACAAAATATGTTGCTCTTAACTAAATTAGTGCATCGCTTTCTATAGCAATTGCGTAAATAACCAGATTTTTTTTAAATAAAAAGTCAAAACCTATTGAGGTTCGCACATGAAAGTAATGTACATTGATTCGATTAAAATTTAAGCAGACGGCTTAAGTTTTTTTTTTTCCTAAAATAAACAGTTAACTCTTAAGGTTTACAAAAATACAACGTTGCTGCAAATTAATAGTTGCATACAATTTTATAGTTTCCTTAAATGCGTACTTTTGTTATCGTTTATTCCAACAGGTTTTTTTTAACTATTGGTGTAATTAATAGTGTTCTGAAGCTTAAGAATGACTAAAGCGTCCACTCCAAAATGGTGGTCCGTGCTATTATGTTCCTCTCATGGAAGCCTCTTTGGTCGGTTTCTATACTACTGGTGGCCTTCAAGCATGAAAAGTTGGTCGAGTCACGTGACATCCACTTTATTGGCTCATATTACCAAGAGGCGGCAACAGGAAACACACAAGGATGATCAGTCATGGTTGACTGCACATTCGTAAAATGGAGGTGAAGTTTCTTCAGCAACATCAGAAGCATTTAAATATCTACGTATTTTTTTAAATTGCTTGTTTATCCATGAACTTCTTCCTAAAACTCGGCAGTATCTGATAAAAACAGAATCTCTAAGTGAATAAATAGGCAAACAAGTGAATTACGATTGGAATTCATGCGGTCCTTGTGGTATAGGGGTAGGAGAGGCATAGTACAATTTAACTTTAGCTATATTTATATTACCCCTACTATGTAGATGTATACTTGAGTCAACCTCTTTTATACATAAAAAAATGGAACTTTCCAAAAGGAAATTACACCTACAAGAGCATGTGGTAGCATGCATCTTAACACTCGTAAACTTACCAGATGTCTTAAGTCAATATCACATCAAGGCATTAACCTATGCAGTCATCTTCCAAATAATGTTAAAGAAATTAATCATAACAAATTTAAAGACAGCTGTGAAAAACATTCTCTTAAGTAATTTACCTGCCTTCCAATCTTGTCAGTTACTGTTGAGACAGTAACTATGGTTATATATGCCATATATATAATAATGTGAATTATAATGTGAAATTGTATTAATAAGAAAAATACTTGTTGTATAAATAGGAGTTAAGGCATAAGTTTTATGTATGTGCAAGTGTAGCTGGAGCTGTGGAATTCTTGTTAAAAGCCGACAAACATATCTTTGTGTTAAAATTAGGGCCCAGGCAAAAAGGACTTTACGGGAAGGTCATAAAAGCCAGACCTTGAGCCTTTGTGAAACAGAAAAAGGCGACAAGCGAAAATAACATATGTTTGTAGAGAGGCCACATGCTTGCAAACGTAGAACAATAGCCGGGTAAGTCTTCTGGAAGGTTCCAAGCTGAACGAAGACAGACAATGAAATTTTAAGGAAGAGTATGTTTAAAATCTTCAAGAGGAAGAAAGGTTAGTTCTAGCGTCTCCATCAGCCAGGGCGGTTGGGTATAAAGTGCTGCGATGTGAATAAGATACATGTAAGCTCTCAGAAGCAGGCGATATTATTTACTTCTTATAATGTAGTAGGAACGGTGAAAGGTTATCGATTTAAAGGTCTATAGGAACGTGTGATAAATACTACAATTATTTCTAGAGCACGTATAAAATACTTCATTGCTCAGCGACCGCAAGTTTGGCTTACGAACGTGGTAGAGCTAGACCGTTCTACAGCTCCAACTAACTTAAGAACTGTGTAGATTATTACTAAGACATTCAATGCGTGTGCCATTAAAGCATAGTGTTCTTCAATAACTTAATCTATTGTTACAGTTGTTACTTTTTACCTTCCTTCCCGTATCACACCCTGCTAAGTTACACAAGCTTTGCCAGAAACCCAAATAACAGCAGCCGTGGCAAGAAATAAAGATAAACTTTAAGAGTAACAACTAAAACACAAGATAATTATCAGTATCACCAGAGTTCATATATTAAATCATATATTAATATATCGGACATACTGCGAGTTATGCTTTCCCTCCACGAGTATACCGCACTGTATATATAAAATGTTTACTACAGATGTATAATTGGTGTGAACGTTTTTTATAATTTATATACATGTAAATACCAGTATTATAATGAATGAAATGTATTTTGACGATACCATAAAGGTATAATAAAATAAAATGAAATGACAAAACTAATGGCCTCGGGAGCATGGGGTTTAATGAAAAGAAACGTAAATCCTAAACGCAAAAATTAACTGGAATTTAAATAGATAATATATTCATCCGATGTAACATTTAGCAGTTTCATAATTCATTATATAAGAACCTACTAACGCACTAATGTTCTATTCAGGAAAATTATTTCATGCATTTGATGAAACATGAACAAATTGTATAAGTTATAATTGTGATGCAAAAGATACAGAAAGCTCAGCTTAGGAAAAGTAATTTTCAACACAGCAGACGTGTTTCAATGTAGATAGGTGTATTTTCCCATACAGTGAACATGTGGGATTTATATATACTGTGACTAGAATGGCGTACGGCTGCACCGAGGTCATTATGTATAATTGTAACAGACAGTTTTAAGTACTACGCAGATTTCATGTTGCAGCAAGACATTGCCATAAGGGCAGATTAAAATCCTATCCCCCAATGTGGAATCTTAGAAACTATTTAAGGTAATGTAGTGGTGAAATTTTGTAAAAAAAATTATAACATTTTTCAATTTTTTCTTTTACCATCTTTATTATGTTTAAGTTGTGCTTTGATGCTACATAATTGCTTTTTATAACACAACAATGGATATTTAGTTGGTCTTCGACTATTTAGTTAAAACATCGCACTGAAATTTAAACTATATTTTTATCAATTCTTCCTTCAACATTTTTCACTGTTCAAAATGGTCCTTGTGCCACAGTTTATAATTTATTAGCTTGAAATTTTCAGGAGACCTTCAGGAATTACGGATTAGGGAAGGTCGGGTAGCATGGGACGGTTTGCGTTTACAAGGTTGTACAGTAGACGGCGGATAACTACGCTACCCAGTGTTAAGCGTAATCAGTTAGTTCGAGGTATTACGTTGGCAAGTGTGGATGTCAGCGGTTCCATTGTGTTAAAAGTTCCTGCTGCTTGTTAAATTCAAAGTTCTATTGTGTTATTGCAGGTAAGAGACTTGAATGTTGTTTTGTGGTGATTGGACCCCTGTGTAAGGAACATTATTTTTATGTGCTATAAACACATCAGAATACACTAGTTTCGTTATGGTGATTAATTCCTTTTGCTAATGCGTTTCGGTTAGTATGGGACAGTAGACTCGGTGGGTAGTATGGGACAAATAGACAGAGTAATATTTCGTTTCAGATCACAATGCGGAAGTTTAAGATGATGCCTGAGGGTTCCGGAAGAGAGTGGGATGAAGTTAATATGACGGTTGCCGTAAAGAACGTTGTCGATAAAAATGACCATAAGGGAAGTTGCGCGAAATTATAATGTGCCAAAAAGCACACTTCAGAGGAAAATTTCTAAATTTAAATCAGGAGTGGAAGTAAAAATGCAGGAAGAGCTGGGTAGATTCAAACCTACATTTCATTCCAAATTCGAGGATGAATTAATGAAGTATATTAAACATATGGATGCCAGATTAATGCCCTTTACTCTCAAGGAATTTTTGAAACTCGCATATGACCTTGCAAGTGAAATGAAGATTGATCACAGATCAACAAAGAAAAAAAAAAGCTAGCTGGGAAAGATTTTTATTATTTTATGAACAGGCATTCAGACAATCACAGTCCACGAGTTTAGTGTGGCCTATTCATTTCGTCCATTAATATTTTCAATGCAGATGAAACTGGTGTGTCGTGCGTACATGTGAACGAGAAGGTCATGTGAACATCAAGTAGGAAGCTGACTTCAGGCGAGAGAGGGGAAAAAATGTCACCTTTATGTTTTAAATGAGTGCCGCTGGTCAGTTCATTCCACCTAAGTTCATCTTTCCACGCAAAATATGAATGGCAGACTGATGATTGCTGAACCAAGTGACACCATTGCAATTCCCAACCTAAGCGGCTGGATGAATGGAGACCTTTTTCTTTTCTAGCTTCAACACTTCAACCAACACACTCATCTAGCTCCATCAGATCCAGCATTGTTGATCCTGGATGGCCACAGCAGTCACAAGGAACTCCAAGTGATTGAAGTTGCACGAAAGAACAATGTCCATATGATAAGTATCCCCCCACCACATGTCACATAAGCTCCAGCCTCTGGATAGCGCATTTATGAAGCGCTCCAGTGAAAGACGACTGAATTTACGAAAAAGAAAAGCCCAACGGAGTGAAGTTTTAACTTCACGCCCCTACAAGAATACTTGCTTGTGAAGCAGGGACAATGTTTGAACAAAAACAAAGTTCTAATTTCAAAACGCCTAATCCTAACACCTCAAAACGCACACCAAAATCTAAAGTGAATAAAGACAGTGAAAAAAAAGGCTGCATCATCTGCAGCGAAAATTTCAACGAAAATTGGATTCAGTGCTACAAATGTGAAGGATGGGACATGAGTGTGCAGATGTTGAAGATCTTTACTATTTTTGTGACATTGCAATGTTAAGACTGATGAAAGTGCTTAACTTGGAAATGTACCAAAGTTTGTGTAGTGTCTCTATTTGTCATGCATGATGTTTAAATAAAAGTATATCAACAATTTTCTAGTTTGTTTTAAATTAACTACCTTGTCCCATACTACCCGCCAAAAGTCAGAATACTAACAAAATGTCATACAATTTTACACCACTTAAATAATATTTATAATGGTTATAAAAATTTAATAGTGTTCTGATAGCTTAGGGTGCTTATAACATATTAGTTGGTGGCAGTTTCAGGTTGCTGTAATGTAAAACTGCAGTTTTACGAGCAAAACACCTTAAGTGTCCCACACTTACCCTAAAAGTTTTGTGCATTAGTTAAAAATATGGAATAGTTCAGTTTAAATCATTTCCATAACTCACATTAAAAGAGCTGTAAAATTCAATAACTTGTAGAAATACAAAAGCTTTTTCCTCCCTTAAACTAATTAAAATTAAGAAATGCCTGCGTTAAATTTGCTCTTTTTATACCAAACTTAAATTGAAACTTAGGGAGCGATACTATAAACCCTATGTCATAAGGAGCATTTCATACTGCCATATCAAAAATGATTATTAGTTTGTGGTACCTGCTAAGCCTGATTTACAATGTCTTGTTTTTACAAGGTGCAACGGTACGTGCTTTCCAGTTCCTACCATAGATATTTTCCTGTTGTGAACCAGACGCTGTATGTTATTCATAACAGAGCATAGGCAGAGTCAAAGATACCGATGAGTAACTTAGAATACACTCGCACGATACATCTGACAATCGCCATGCTCCATTTATTCTTCCACTTTCTACTTCCTTTAATCTTCGTCTTCCCTTGAGATGAAGTCTGAACCCTTTCAGCCCATGTGTTCAGTTAGTAGACCACTAATAAGTCTAATTGCTGGAAAATAAAACAAAGCTGTAGGAAACCTTTAACGCATAACTGCTAAACGTTTCTACAGTTTAACTGCATTTGTTAGTAGCATTATACTAAACATTATGATGTGTTGCATTCACATGACTTCCTCTCCCGCTATCGTTTATTTTTATATAGTGACTGCAAACTATTCCTGCGAAAGCTTATTTTGCTATCTTCTTCATTATAATCGAAATAAACGTTTGCAGTAGTAGTTTTATTACACGTTTAGGCCACTTCATTTATAAGATATTTTGTATAATTTTGTATAACTGGTAAACGTTACGGGATTGATAAAAACGCAGTACACGAACAATTCAGATATCTTTCAAACACAATTTAATTAAAAATCATTTTTTGCTTTATGGCATCGTACATTTTTGATATACCCGATCATATTGGTTTCAACTGGTAAATACTTTGTAAGACCTTTTTAAAGCCTTGTCGCTATTCACTGGTTTCTCACGACGTCATGTAAAGAGTATGGAGTTTTAATAACATCGATTCGTTTTCCTCTATCCCTCTTATACGAGTACCTACAGTGAAAAGAGTAATGAGATGTTATCTACAAACGTTTATCTAGATCAGAATAAAACAGACAGAATCAATTTTTTGATGTGATAAATTCATATAACTTTCTCTAGCCTCAATCGTCTTAGTGGGTGTACAAATTATACTAACTCAAGTTAATTTTTTTGTCTAATCCAAATAAACCTTTGCAGGAATAGCTACATTACAAAGTTCGTTACTAGATACAAAAAGGACAGCGATAGCCAAATGTTTAAAAACTGGGCGCTATATGCTGGCCTTAAAATTCCATACTGTTTTCATGCAATCGCAAGAAGCAACTGAATGTTGAAAGGACTATAAGAGAACGCCCAAGAAATGAAAAATTCGAACCTTTAATAACGGGCATCTCATAAACGGCTTATACCACCAAAACTTATTTTAAACAAATTGTATGTTTTAAAAGAGATCTACACTTTTTGTGTCGTACGTTTTCGTCTGTCGCTTAACGTTTACTAATTACACAAGATTATACAAAATTTCTTTCAAATGAAGTAGACTTCACAGGCTATTCCCAGAAAACTCAAGATAAACATTTTATTTATGTAAATATCTTTAATATGTGGAATTTTAATCAAAATCGTTAAAGCCAGCTTTTAGAGAAACAAAATTTTGCAAAATCTTCACGTAGGGGGTATTCTGTGGTGGGGGAATTTTTTTGAAAATCTTCGTGTACCAACTTTGGAAGGTACTTTACTTAAATGCCAAGTTTGGTGTTGATCCGACTTTTCTTTCTGCTGTTCACAGACGCACACGCGGACCTTTCTCTAGAAATGCATTTTTGGATTCAGGGAGCCTCAAAAGATGTATTTCCGGTGAATTCTCGATATCGAATTTTTGGATAGAATGTAATACTTATACTTACTATAGATACGTAGTAGAGAAAGTAATAAGCCTACGTAAGAATAATTTGTGGAAGCTACCACATAAAAATATTTGTGGAGAAAGTAATGTGAATGTAACACACACAATCTTTTTACTTAAGTTTCCAGTAGCTCTAGTACTCAAATAGGGTTTGTTTTTATTTTGCACTTTAAATAGGAAGCCACGATGTTTGCAAATTACTTTGATGTGCTGTACTAGTCGGCCACGATGTGAGTATGTGCGTTGGGAAACAGAACTGGACAGTTGCGGAACAGGGCATCGGAAGTACAGTCAGGTAAAGAAAACATCCGCACTTCTGAGTTGCATTTGCTATCGAGGCTGAGGCCTGCTAAATGTAGTGCTGTTTTCGTTGTACAACTGCACATTCCTCTATCGCGTTGAATCTGTGATCCCTAGCCTTAATAATGTTAGGCGTTGTCAACAAAAACTGGCGATCTCCTCGAGCGCACTCATATCGTTGCCGATGTACTTCCTCTGCATTCAGCACGTCGTATTTTATCTTGTATTTGCAGAGGGACCTCATTTTCGTTTATTATTGTTATTAATTAATGAAAAATTGCTAATGTACTTTGAGCTGAATGCTATTTCTCCATAAAGAAAGTTTATAAATAATTACCATTCAATATTGTCTCTCAAGTGACAAAATCTAAAATGGAGTTAAAACGCATGGGGTCATTCATTTTTTTTCTCTTGATTTCGTTGCTCTTCTGCTTTAGGAACTGCAGAAGCAGCTGAAAAAACCTGTATTTCACTCACGTGGCTCTTTCTACCCAGTCCCCACAAAAGTCTTTTCTTTTTCTTATCTGCTTCATATTACTTATCCCAGAAATGTCTTTATTGCCATTTCATTGTAGTTACAAGAGGCTGAAGCTATGATACTTGGAAATTCCAGGTTCCTTGCACGACTTCGAATAAAACGAGTGTGGCGATTTAGCACATGGAAACAAATAAAGTATTTGTAAATTCAATTAAATAATAATCCTAAATGATTAATACCGCAAAACATTCACAGAAATGTAGTGTATTAATCAAGATCTACAATGTCTGTACAGTAAGTTTTGTCTACTACTTGTGATTTACCAAATATCTAGAGGTATAGAACATTTTGTTATTCATATAAATATCTTAAACATGTATTAATCATAATCGTTAGGCTATTCTTGAGAAAATAACAAACTTTCTATTTTTCCTATACAGAATAGTTTCGTGAAGTGGAATTTTATTGAAAATCGTTATGCCGGATATTTGGAACATCTTAAAACTTATCAACTATAAATAATATATATAAGGGTAATCCAGGAAGTAACAACCGTTTCTGCATTTTCGCTGCACAAATTGCTGTCAGGCTTCTATCCAAGGTCGAATGCTTTCCTAAGCAACGTTCTTCAGTGTTGTACGAGTTTCAAGCGAAAAAGTTACTTTGCTTTCTGTAATTGTTAAAAACGAACTGTGTGATGCAAAGTCCCTCTGACTCTTGAGGTGAGACGGATTGGAATTTTGAGTACTCGGGTGTTGAAATCTGCAGAAATTTTCCGCATGACGAAACTCAACCCGGACGTCTATCATTCATCACCAGGTAGAGGGTTTCAGCAAGTAAACAGTGCAATCATTTTACTACACGGGGTATAAGTGACGTCCGGTACTGTAACGGACACATTCCTTCCCTTTCCTTCACAATATCCAGTTTCGTGGCAATATGCCTAAAGTAAAGTAGAACCCAACACCACAATTAGCATTGTTTGTGGCACAATTTGGCAGGGAAAACATCAACACACATGGCGAAACCATTAGACGTCAAATAGGGCTAAAAGGACATTTAAATATCATGCTAAACATTAAGTATGTCTAGCAAATAGTCGTTGCCGAATTGCGGAAGATATTAGACCCTGTTTTTCGGATGTTGATACCATATAGTCAAAGTGAAAAAGATATTTGGCAAGGCACCCTCAAGAATAAAAGTATTTAAGGGAACAAAACTTGGAGTTCCGTTGGCTCTACAACCAACTATAACTCGATGGGGGACATGGCTACGGGCTTGTAACAATATTACGACAAAGTTGTTAGTGTAATTAATGTCTTTGACGAGAGAAAATACGTGCAATCAAGGAAATATTTTCACCAGCTTTGTTTGAACATTTTGCATATGTTCCGAATAATTTCAGTAGTATTCTAACTACAGTAGCATATCTAATTATTATTTGCAAACATATACACTAAAGGTATCGGAAGCTGTTGAGAAACACAAAAGATTTGGGAAACACTGAGCGTAGTATAAAGCTAGGACTTTAAAAAAAGAAACTTAAACGTATTCTAGAAAAGAATTCGGGGACACGGAAGGGAATCTCAAGCAAGTCTGATATTTTGTTTTTATTTGCTCTTAGTACGTCTGGTGATATGGGACGTAGTTTTTCAAAATACAACAATTGTCTACGTGTTAATCGATGCGATTTACGTTCAGTGTATTTCTAGAATACCTTATTGTACATTATAAAACTCACGATGTAACAGAAGAGCCAATGTAACTCAGACTTCTGTACATTAATAATTTAAATAAATAATGAAGTAATTTTATTGCACACTACCAATAGCTAGACATACATATCTACACTGTTTTCTTCCTATACTGCGGAATCCAGTTGCTTTCAACTGTTCATATTTGTTTACAGAGAACACTGCAAGAACACAAGCGCTTCAAACTTCCTTCAGTAACAATCCTCGGTGCTCTCCTAACTTGATGGTTTACTTACTAAAGCCCCTCTGCCTGCTCATCACATGATTTGAAGAAACAAGTAAACAACAAAATTGTACATGGCAGACGTGATTTATAGACCTCCTTTCCTATTGCACTATGTGATTAAAAGTATCCGGACACCCCTAAAAACATACGTTTTTCATCTTAGGTGCATTGTGCTGCCACCTACTGCCTGGTACTCAGTAACCGCGACCTCATTAGTCATTAGATATCGTGAAACACCAGAATGGGACGCTCCGTGGAACTCACGGACTTCGAACGTGGTCAGGTGATTGGGTGTCACTTGTGTCAGAAGTCTGTACGCGAGATTTCAACACCCCTAAACATCCATAGGTCCACTGTTTCTGATGTGATAGTGAAGTGGAAACGTGAAGGGACATGTACAGCACAAAAGCCTACAGGCCGACCTCATCTGTTGACTGACAGAGACCGCCGACATTTGAAGAGACTCGTAAAGAGTAATAGGCAGACATCTATCCAGACTATCACACAGGAATTGCAAACTGCATCAGGATCCACTCCAAGTACTATGACAGTTAGGCGTGAGGTGAGAAACCTTGGATTCCATGGTCGAGCGGCTACTCATAAGTCACACATCACGCCGGAAAATGCCAAACGACGCCTTGCTTGGTGTAAGAAGGGTCAACATTACACGATTGAACAGTGGCAAAACGTTGTGTGGAGTGACGAATCACGGTACACAATGTGGCGATACGATGACAGGGTGTGGGTATGGCAAATGCGCGGTGAACGTCATCTGCCAGCGTGTGTAGTGCCAACAATGAAATTCGGAGATGGTAGTGTTATGGTGTTTTTCCTGGAGGGGGCTTGCACCCCTTGTTTTGCATGGCACGATCGCAGCGCAGATCTATATTGATAATTTAATCACCTTCTTGCTTCCCATTGTTGAAGAGCAATTCCGGGGATGGCGATTGCATCTTTCAACACGATCGAGCACCTGTTCATACTGCACGGGGTGTGGCGGAGTGGTTACACACAATAACATCCCTGTAATGGACTGGCCTGCACAGAGTCCTGACTTGAATCCTATAGAACACCTTTGGGATGTTTTGGAATGCCGACTTCGTGTCAGGCCTCACCGACCTAAATCGATACCTCTCCTCAGTTCCGCACTCCGTGAAGAATGGGCTGTCATTCCGCAAGAAACCTTCCAGTAGCTGATTGAAAGTATGTCTGCGAGAGTGAACGCTGTCATCAAGGCTAATGGTGGGCCAACACCATATTGACTTCCAGCATTACCGATGGAGGGCGCCACGAACTTGTACGTCATTTTCAGCCAGGTGTCCAGATAGTTTTGATCACGTAGTGTATTCCTTCTTCTTTGGTTGGTGAAATTGTCATTTTGTCTTAATGGATAGACGACAACCGATTACAACAGGTAATTCTAAAGCTTGTAGATGGAGGTGATTATGTGGAAAACTAAAGTAAGCTCAATTATGTATGTGACATGTGTTTTTAATAAAATATTTTTTCTGAATATTTTAAAGTCAAACGGTCCTTTCTTCCTGGATGAACCTCGTACATCAACATATACAGTATTGTCCAAGGCATATTGTTAACAGAGGGCAATGAAAGCTAGGATCATGACTGAATAACATTATATAAATTCAGCAATGATCTCAGCAAACATCGCTCTCGATTTTTCTTTCACCTTGAGCGATAAAATTTATAAGAATACTATACAATACTTGCATCAAAATATCCAGTCCTCTTCAGGATAGATGTTAAAAGAGAGCAAAGAAGGCTGAGATCATCAATGGATGGTACTACATACACCCAACAATGATTTCAGCGCACGTCGCTCTCAATTTTTCTTTCTCCTTGTGCGGTTCAGCCAGTGCCACAGTAGTAGAACGGTTCATCGCTACTCTCCACAAAAACGCCTAGCCATCTTAGTATTCTGCAACATTTACCAGATGTACGGTCTATTGCCAGTGAATACCTACACTGAGCCTATTTGTTGTATCCTGGAAGAATAAAAAACATAAACTTCAACCACGAGGACGTAATTCAACTGAATCCTGGAATGGTTTTATTAAAAATGTGATGGCGCTCGGGGAATCATCCTCAGGTTCTACTGATATCATATCGAATTAAAACACATTCCAAATCTTTTTTATTATTATGAGACACTTTATTTTAACAATTTTCTTTCTAAGCGCTGAGCATTACCTACAATGCTTAATATTTAATTTAATATATGAAGCTTCCAAAGTTGTTTAAAAAGTGTTCTTTCTATGTTAGAAAATGTCAAGAACGATTTTATTTGTTACTTTCCGGACTTCATTTACTTTATTTACGAGCCGCGCGTACTTTATACCCGTATTTAATTATTTGGTTCTTTTAATTTTTGTTCCATTTTATGCTGCCTTTAACAAGGTCATATCGGCGGTTTTGCTTTTGGAGCAATTGCTCTTTGGCAATGACTTCACTCGCTTACTATGGTGTTAATATTTGAGTTTATTTACTTTATGTTCTCAATTTAAACATAAATTTCGCTCTAGTTAATTAATTTACTCCCACTCATACTTTCAGGCTCTAGGGGAGCTAGGAAATAATCCTGGCTACAGAAAAATTCCACCCTCCAGCCGGGAATCGAACCCTGAAACTTTGTGCTTGTTACAATTGCTAAGGAACTGTAAATTCCTAACTCTTGCCTCGCGGAAGTTCCAGTTCAGATTCTTCTCTACATGGGGATAATTCTTCGAGTTCTCGCGAGCTACAAGGCGTGTTTTTAAAGTACCAATAATTTTTTAAAAAGTAACAGAATACCATTTTCTGAATACTGTATTATCATTCATTGCCTTTAATCTTACACTATTTGTTCACACAGTCACCGCTGTTATTTAGACACTTGTAACAGCAAACCAGTTGTCGTATGCCTTCGTCCCCTGTGATGAAAGCCAAGTCTGCACTTATTTCACATCATCGTCGTAGAAATTTTTTCCATCAAGCAATTTCTTCAGATGAAGAAACAGATGAAAATCACTTGATGCCAAATCCGGACTGTAGGGAGGGTGATCGAATGGTTTCCAACCAAATGATGCGATCAGAGCTTGAGTTTGTTTGGTTGCGCGTGGCCAGGCATTATCGCTGCCTATTGTGACATTTGTGATATTATTGGCATTATTGCGTATGTGACCAGATCGGATATGTTGCAATAGTAGTGGGGATAGAAACCGGTTCCTAGTGTAGCGTGCCTGACGCCAAGATAGCGTGGGTTTAGTAGTCGAGTCGAGGTTCTGCTTGCAACAACGTCAGTGTGTGTGTGTGTGTGTGTGCAGCTTGTCCGTGTGTACAGCATGGCGTCCCCACCGACAGGCAAGAAGGTATTGTAATTCCTTTTTATCGTAAAATATATTTGTCATCCAAACCAACTTAATGTACGTTTCTGTAGTAGATAGATCCTTCCTTTATCCACATAATGATTTAGGAATATTTTAGGGTCCTTTGGGTGTATTTTAGAATTTCGTTGAGCTCGCCCCGTCGAACCTCGTGCAATTTGTGATAGAATGTTCGATTCTTTTCACGGTACCTATTGCTCTACTTATTGAGCTAGAATAAGTAAAGAGGTTACGACACTATTATTTCCACAGAAACCTCGCACAATTGGCAACGAATGTTTTTGAACATATTGAAACGCTCTAACAACAGGAAAACATAAAGGTACGATCACTCACAGCTGCGCCTGGCTTCCTAATGAATAGAAGAAGTGATCGCGCATGTTCAGAATCGCGACTACAGCGCTGCAGCGGCAAAATATTAAAACGGTACTTACTTTAAAAACGCGTCTCGTATTTAAATATCCCCCTGGAGATTTCCCACGTAACTATTTAAGATCCCACGGTATATAATCGCTCAAACTCGCTCGGTATAACTTAACATTGCTTCTCTCTTCTTCAGCGTTCTGCAAGATTTCTGCTTCGAAGATTACTCGTCTAATGCTCTCAAAGTACAAGCGTATCTCTTTTTCCTTGTTGATATTCCTCGTCTTGACAAGAGTATTACTTTGTCGTACTCACGGTTGCTAGCGTCCTTTACTTATTTGGGTTTAGTATTTACAACGTATTTCATCTAGTGAGTAAAGCAACTATTGGGACAACTTGCATACATCTTAATTTATAATCAGAAATCATACATATTATTTATAATGCATAATGTATATATATATATATCAATATCAATTTTATTGCCATTAAACAGTTATATAACTGCAATAGACAATATCAGTATGTACAATAAAATACAAATCAATAATATAAACTACACCTTGTACAACTTTACAGCAAAAAAGCAAAAATTAAATATCAATATCAGACACATTAAGATCAATACATTCATTAGTAGTAGGGAAATGACAGAGCTGGCCCAGTTAATTTATGCATGGCTATTCATATGCAAATGAGCTCCCCCACCTCCTCCCTCCCCCACCTCCTCCCTCCCCCTCCCCCCGCTGTGCCTTGGTAGTTTTAGCTGCACCTGCGGTCGTAAATCATGTTGAGTACAATGGAGGCTTGACAGTTAGGTAATTAAGGCTGTCAATCAATTGTCAAAACGAACAAAGGGGTCATAAATTTAAGGTTCTGTAACAAAGGCGAGATGTTTTTCCTACCCATTCCACATCCGGCCACTTCTGCACCTGGTCAGTTACCCGCCCCCACTTCCATTGTGTGTGTCGAACACGTGGCATACTCGTTCCACTAGCTTTTAACAAAAGAACAATGCTTGCCCTTCAGCTGTCAAAATGAACAAAGCCCATGATGAATTAGGGTTGTAACAAAGCCTGACCCTTTCCATTGTGTAAGAGATTCTATTGTGTGTGCCTTTCTATTGTTCGACGCAAGCATTCTTTAGAAAGACCACCTGGCAACCCAATAACAAAGCCTGACCCTTTCCATTGTGTAAGAGATTCTATTGTCCTTGGCAAGGCTAGTTTAGAAAGACACCTGCAGCGTTCCCATTGTTTGGCCACCTGCTAGTTTAACAAAAGAATTCGAGGGTTGCTTTATACTCGTTCTGTCCTTGTTTGTGTGAAAGAGAGAGAAACTTGTTTACCAACTCTGCGTGACGTCATACTTTAGAAAGACACCTGCTCCATAACAAAGCCTGACCCTTTCCATTGTGTAAGAGATTCTATTGTGTGTGCCTTTCTATTGTTCTGTGCAAGGCTAGTTTAGAAAGACACCTGCAGCGTTCCCATTGTTTGGCCACCTGCTAGTTTAACAAAAGAATTCGAGGGCTGCTTTATACTCGTCCTCTCCTTGTTTGTGTGAAAGAGAGAGAAACTTGTTTACCAACTCTGCGTGACGTCAGGTCGGCCATCATGATTTTGCCTGAGGGAGTTCTCCCCGAAGTTTTACGACCTCCTACGAATATATCCGAGCATAGTTAACAAGCATTCTGTTTCAGCCAACGACTCCGAAAAGCATCTAATATACATTTCATTACGTGCATTAAACCTCTGAGTGATATCCATAGATCGGTGTTCGATTCTTACTGTAATCAAAAGTTTATTGCTAATGAGAAATTAATGATTGATATTATTATATCATTACCCTAATTAATAAAAAGGCGTTCAGAGAATTCTAGCTCGAGTCTTACCAAGTGAAACTCTAACGCGTAATAACTATTAAACTATGCAAGGTCAGATTAAAAAAATGTAAATATCAATTATAATTTAATTTTTTATATATCATTACCCTAATTAATGAAAGGGTGTTCAGAGGGTTCTAGCTCGAATCTTACCCAACGAAACTCTAATGCTTAATAAATATTAAACTATGCAAGGTCAGATTTAAAAATATATTTATCAAATATAATTTTTTATACATCATTACCCTGATTAATGAAAGACCGTTCAGAGGACCCTAGTTCGAATCTTACGCAGCGAAACTCTAATGCTTAATAAATATTAAACTATGTAAGGTCAGATTAAAATGTATTTAACAAATATAATTTAATTTTTATATATCATTACAACAATTAATAAAAAGGGTGTTCAGAGGGTCCTAGATCGAATCTGCGAAACTCTAATGCCCAATAACTATTAAACTATGCACGGCTAGATTAAAATGTATTTAACAAATATAATTTAATTAATGAAACGGTGTTCAGAGGGTTCTAGATCGAATCTGCGAAACTCTAATGCTTAATAAATATTAAACTATGTGAGTATTGGGCGGTCAGATTAAAACGTGTTTAACAAATATAATTTAATTTATACAACATTACAATGTTTAAC
This sequence comes from Deroplatys truncata, assembly GCA_030765065.1. NCBI lineage: Eukaryota > Metazoa > Arthropoda > Insecta > Mantodea > Mantidae > Deroplatys > Deroplatys truncata. The sequence goes on from CM060985.1 coordinate 103,915,866, forward strand.
GATCTGTATTGTTAGGAACCAGAGGTCCATAGTTCGAATCCTGCCCTGCGAAACGCTATAATAACTATTAAGTTATTGAAGCAGCGGGCGGTCGGATTAAAATTGCATTTAACAACTATAATTATTTATATTAAACCCTGATGCATACTTAGATATCTCGATGCCTAGACAACATTCTTTCTTCTTCTCCTCTCTTTTTCTTTCTATCTATCTCTTTCTTTCTCCACGACTTGTACACATTCAGGCGTTCACATATACACGAGCGCTTGTACACACATCAGCAAACATACACTGGTGCACGCTTGCAAGCACATACACACACGCACATGTAAGTACACACACGCACACACATACACACACGCATATACATACACCAGCACATACACACACACACATGCACATACATACAACCGTACACACACACACACATACATACACCAGTACACACACGCATTCACGCACCTCATGCGTATACATACATACACCAGTGCTCTTACACTCACGCATTCACGCACCTCATGCGTATACATACATACACCAGTGCTCTTACACTCACGCATACATATACATGGACACACACACACACGTGCAAGCACATATGCCTGTTCACTTACACCCAACAGCAGCAACCCACACACGCACACACCAACTCACGCGCATGTCCTGAATGAAAAGAGACAAAATGATGCAATAAAAACTAATTATAGCTCGGGATGCAAGGCTCCATTTACGATTGCTCGAAACCGGTTTTCTAATAACTCCAAAACTAATTAAAATAAACTTTATTACTTTTATGCCATTAGCTCGTTTCTTGTGCATGTATATTAGAGTCCGGGTGTCATGGGTTCGATCCTTAACTTTAAAATCTCAATTATCTCAGAAACTAGCAGGGATTAAGGTGCGGACCAAAGCACGATTTTTAGTTCCTACGATGAACAATTAATGCTTTATATAATTTCCAATCAGTGTCCCTAGCTCGAATCCCGATCTTTCAGTGACTTCCTTAATTTTCCACTGTGTTCTAGAATATATCACTTAGATCAATGTTGCAACTGCATACAGGTCTTTTAAACACATCAAACTAATATTATAAATAATTTTGTTTCTGGCGTTCTGAGTTCGAATACCGATTCAATGAAGTTTACTTATAAATGTAATAACAGTAAATAATTAAGACAAAGGTACCAAATAAACCTATTACGTTTATGTCATCAGATAATATCTTGCGGGTGTATATTAGGGTACCTGACGTCCAAAGTTCGATCCTTAAGATTAAATCTCAATTATCGCAGAAACTAGCAGAGATAGAGCTGTAGACGAGAGCATGTTTGATAGCTCATACAATGAACAATTAATGCTGTATATAATTTTCAATCAGTTGCCCCTAGTTCGAACCCCGATCTTTCAATGACTTCACTGATTTTCCTCTATACTCTAGAATACATCACTTAGATTGATGCTTTAACTGCATGCAGCTGTGTGAGAGAGAGCGAGAGAGGGAGAGAGAGAGCGCGAGAGAGGGAGAGGAAGTGAAACAAGCAGGGATAGAAGTGCTGAGGGCCTCTGCGCATGCGTAGCAAGAGATGATGCCATTGGCTGCAATAATCACGTGACGTGTAAGCATCACAGCCATGATGACGTGCAGGCATCGCCTGGAGGGGGTTTAGATCCCTATATAAACAGACATCTTTCCCATGTTAGAACTGTTGTGTACTTATTAACTTTACATTCAAGTTTTAAAGAGCTTTAAAAGCAAAGTGAGCTACAGACCGTCTACACATTCAGCACATATCAAAACGGGGCAATGCAAGGTGAGTTTTAAATAACTATACAAAATCACTGTTGGCTTTTACAATACATTTAATTTTATTTAAACGTTACAGTACATGAAAGACGATTCGTTACAAAGAGCATCATATGTTCTAATCTGTGCTTTACATTAACATGGATTTCACTGCATACTCTTCTTCAGTTCACATGATTTTCGCCACACATTCTTCTTACATAAACATTCATACGACTTTCCCCTCATTCTTTGTTTCACTATACACTCACATGATTTCCTCTACTCATTCTTTATTCCACCTATAGGTTCATGCTTTGTTAACATTCACATGGCTTTCTCTTCACATTCTTTGCTTCCATTAACATTCACATGATTTTCGCCACACCTTCTTCTTACATAAACATTCATACGACTTTACCCTCATTCTTTGTTTCACTATACACTCACATGATTTCCTCTACTCATTCTTTGTTCCCCCTGCAGGTTCATGCTTTGTTAACATTCACACGACGTTCTCAGCTCATTTCTCTATTGACATTCACATGATCTTCTCAACACATTCTTCTTACTTAAACATTCATATGATTTTCCCCCTCATTCTTTGTTTCACTATACATTCGCACACGATTTCCTCTACTCATTCTTTGGTTCTCTGCAGGCTCATCTTCAATGAACATTCACATGATTTTCTGTACTTATTCTTTATTTCTCTACACCTTCATAGGCTTACAAAACATGCACACCCTAATTCTAATATAAAGAAGTGTATAACTCGTTCTTCAACTTGAATAATGTAGTGAAAATAATAATTCATGGCAATGTCTGTTACAGATTGTTTAGCTGATAGACTTAACAAGATGGTGGAAGAGCGCAGTTTCCTACCGACTCGTCGAGTTCAAGATCTCGAAATAGGTCTTAACTATGAGATAAAGTCCTTAAAGAGAGTTCAAACAAGATATGGTACCAGGATCGTATCTTCGCTGGAGGATTGTCAAGTGTTCTTGCCAGAGCGCTATAATTCGTTAACCGATCAAGAGATTGCAGAAATACCAGGGAGCGTATACCTACAGTATAATGGCATGACAGAGACGGGGAAATTTAAGACATGTAAATTGTCTTTTTTACACGCAAAGAAGGTGCGTAGAAGTGTCAAACTTAAGTATTGAATGTTCTCCCATTTCACAATGAAAAATTCATAAATAAAACAACTGACTCATTGATATTACATATAAAGATACAAAAGATGCATATTATAGAATTTTATAAAAAATTAACGAAATTACAATATCACATGCATGAGTTTAATTATATCTAGCGCATTGAAATAACTCTAAATATCCGAATGTGTATACAAATCTTTGTGCTTCTTTTTACATGTGCCATATGCTTCATTTTACATGTATCATAACAAAAAATGTAATTCTTTCCAGGTTGCCTTTACTTGACCAAGATAGTTTTCTAAGACTTTCATTGTGCAATGTTTCAGGGTGTACAATAAGAGGAAGAAGAAGAAGAGGAATAGCCTGCTGCCATGCAAAGGATGCTGACGCTATTGGAGGGTAGAATACCTACAAGAAACATTTCGGCAAGAAACGGGTGCTGAAACATCTACATCACCGAAACACATTAAGACAGGATCCTTATATAACATTACAAGGTATACAATGAAAAAATACGGTCAATTTTGTATACAATTAAATGCATGGCTGAGAGTTAGCTCGAACTAGTCTCCCTATATTCACTGAAATTAAGCATTGTGAGCAATAATTTAAGTGACTGTGAAAATACTTTGAGTAATGGTGAAATTTGTATCCTAAAAGACTTGAGCCCTGTATACATTAACAGCATTAAGACTGTTTGCCACGCTGGAATACAAATTATGAAAATAAAAAGACTTTCATTTAAATAATAAGGAAATTTGCATAACCTGCTGTTACAAGTGTAATGACATATACAGAAACAATGAGTCGGACGAGAAAGTGATGGAAATGTAAGATAAATAATAACAATAAAAGAATTAAGGTATGTTTTTACATAGTGTTTTTATTCATTAAAAATCCTTGTATTCTTAATGAAAAATAAATCATTACAATGATTAGTTTAAGTTATATCACAATGATCAAAAAGAGAACCGTCTTTAGATGCATTACTCGATCTTAAGTCAGAGCACCAAAAAATGACAAATCACGGCTTCTCCATTTTAGATGTGGTGTCACTATTCAGGTAAATTCATGTAACACAACAGGTTGAGTATGCAGATCTGTGGTCCTAAATGGGTGAAACAGAGTCTTATCCAGCTTAACAGTCTTGAGATCTCACCATCAGAAAGTCGAATCACAAGCCTTCTCCACTCGCTGAGCACAGGTTTAACAACAGCATTCTCTTCACCCTGAGACGATGTAAAGTATATAAATGTTCAACTTGACAAGGGATTCTAAACTGGTTGTTAGAGTCCAGAACTGATGTATTATATGCTGAAAACACATGTTCCTCTTCTTAGCGATCTTGTCGTCGAATCTCGGTAGCATTGAAGATGCCCATGATTATAGGATTCTGAAGCCCAAAAACTGTAGGAACTGCTGATTGCGTGATGTTAACTTGATGGGCGTCAAGGGCAGAGCATGATGTGTGCGTCGAATCATTCCATTATTATATCCTCGACGTCGTTGACTAGGCATTATGCTTATATCCTTCTTTCTAAAGGCAATTATATTGCTGTTAGGCTCCCCTGTTTGCTCTATGAAGCGGATGTTTATGAACAACAGGTAAAATTTGATTTGATGGTTCCTGTGAAATACGTTATCCAGCCGTAACAGATGGGAAAACTGGTAGATGGAGTGTCCACTTTTACTATAGAGGAAGGAGACTGATGCAATACTGCGCTAAATTCGTATGATGCTCAACTTAAATATATTCACTAGGAAATCAGATTCAGACAGCTGATTAGATGGAATAACTTTGTCACTGAAGGGTCGCAGAACGTTCCTATAGAACAATCACTGGAAAAAATCAAGAGTGAAAGGACATTTTAATGACATTTTTATTATTATTATTATTATTATTCACTGATCTCACAAAGAAGACATTCGCATCCTAATATGAGGAATCTTTCTAACTCTTTCATGGTTTTGCAAATGCTAATCACGCTATAAAACCACCCAGCTTTAAATCCTGAATAATGTCGTTAATCGCATCGGAAAAGTCATTTTTATCTGGTGTATGAAGCATCATGAGTACCCTTAGCATGTTTACCAAATCATTAGGATCGGTGTAGCGGTATAGCATCTCCTCTGTATTCGCTTTGGATATATCTTCTAATCTAGGTGAGTTGTCACTAGTATGCTTGCTTTCATTGGTGTGCTTATTCAGAGCTTCCTCATTCAAAGAAACTGCTCTCAGTGCTTCATTAGTGGTAGCTCTTGACGTTATTACAGGGTCGCTTGAACTGGTTCCAAGCACAGTACATCTTGAATCCCGCTCTTCGGGACTTGAGAAGATTTCAGGATCTCGTTTGGGTGTTGTAGTCAATGCACAGCTGGTCATTGCTTTACAGCATCGTCTCCTATGTTGCTTAAGCCTTGAAATTGTCCTGTTTTTTAAAGTTCTATTACATATGCAGCACTTAACAAAGCGATTACTCCCCCCTTGGGAAACATACGAAAAATCAAGATTCTCGTAAATTGACTGTAATTGTCCGTCTTTGTGAGTGTTCATGTTCAAGCAGTATATATAAACTAGTCAATGTATAATGTAGATGTTGAATTCGTATACGATAACACGAGACTGAGTTATTTTTTAACATTTATGTATTTATATATGTACTCAGGTTTTGATGTATATAAACAGCCATGTCCGAATTAGACTAAGCAAAATATTGTAGCATTTCCGCATAATAGTTGTAATTCCGTTAATTATAACTATCTCATTAAGCACACGCAGATTCAAGTAGCTAGAAACGGATTCATAGAGGTAAGAGTACAAGTTTTCTTGATAGTTAGCACAGAGAATGCGAGAGTTGAGGGAGATACTGGTCATTTTCCCTTTGCTGGTCACCTTTTTCCCTTTGCTTGTCACCTTTTTCCCTTTGCTGGTCACCTTTTTCCCTTTGCAGGTCACGTTTTTCCCTCTTCTAGTCCCATTTTTCCCTTTACTGGTCACCTTTTTCCCTTTGCTGGTCACATTTTTCCCTTTGCTGGTCACCTTTTTCCCTTTGCAGGTTACGTTTTTCTCTCTTCTGGTCCCATTTTTACCTTTACTGGTCACATTTTTCCCTTTGCTGGTCACGTTTTTCCCATTGCTGGTCACCTTTTTTCCCTTTGCTGGTCACCTTTTTCCCTTTGATGATCACATTTTTCCCTTTCCTGGTCACCTTTTTCCCTTTTCTGTTCACCTTTTTCCCTTTGCTGGTCACCTTTTTCCCTTTGCTGGTCACCTTTTTCCCTTTGCTGGTCACCTTTTTCCACCTTTTTCCCTTTGCTGGTCACCTTTTTCCCTTTGCTGGTCACCTTTTTCCCTTTGCTGGTCACCTTTTTCCCTTTGCTGGTCACCTTTTTCCCTTTCCTGGTCACCTTTTTCCCTCTTTTTCCCTTTCTGGTCACCTTTTTCCCTTTGCTGGTCACCTTTTTCTCTTTTCTGGTCACATTTTTCCCTTTGCTGGTCACCTTTTTCCCTTTGCTGGTCACCTTTTTTCCTTTGCCGGTCACCTTTCTCCCTTTGCTGGTCACCTTTTTCCCTTTCCTGGTCACCATTTTCCCTTTGCTGGTCACCTTTTTCCCTTTGCTGGTCACCTTTTCCCTTTCCTGGTCACCTTTTTCCCTTTACTGGTCACCTTTTTCCCTTTGCTGGTCACCTTTTTCCCTTTTGCTGGTCACCTTTTTCCCTTTGCTGGTCACCTTTTTCCCTGAATGGGTTACATGATGGGAACGTATATAACGTTGACATGAAACAGTTTTCCACTAAGTTCACATCTAAAGTCGCTTTCAAAGTCTAACATATCAATAGGCTGTGAGCATTCTTGTTTTATCCTCTCTAGCTTGACGGCTAAAATAAAATAAATCGCTCTTAATGTATATACGCTAATGAGAAAGTATAAAAGAACTATCCTGAATAAAAATCGATTAGTATAACGTGAGAGCTAAGGTGGTTAAGCTCGCTAGAGGTTTCGGTTTAATTAACTCTCTCACTAGCCTGCAACATTGAAGTACATTTACCTAGTTACATAGACTGAGGAACTGTGGTAAAGCTAGCGAAAAATTAAAGAGAGGAGACCCTGGAATCATTCCGTTAGACGATTCGTGTAATCTTAGCGGCATTGCCAACGCTCAGCATAAGGTCTCTGCTTCGAGAAACATTGCTGCCAAGATCTGCCTGAAACGACTTGGAAAAGCGTGCAATCTGATGTTTCATTAGGTGAAAAAGTTGGCAGCGTGACTAGTAACAGCAATTATGAAGGGAAAGGTAGCTCCAGGTGCAGTAACCATGAAGAAGAAACGAGGAGGATTTCTACCTCTCATACCAATTATTGCAGCTCTAGGCGCTGCTGCTGGAGGTGCAGCCCAAATTGCCTCAGCAGTAAATAAGAAAAAGACAGCAGATAAACAACTTGCCGAAATGATGAGGCATAAGAGAGAAATTGAGCGAAAGGTATCTGTTGTCGGAGGGTCCAAAAAGAAGAAACGAGGAGGATTTCTACCGCTCATACCGATTATTGCAGCACTAGGCGCTGGAGGTGCATCACAAATTGCTACAGCTGTAAATACGAAAAAAGCTGCAGATAAAACAACTTGCTGAAATGATGAGACGTAACAGAGAAATTGAAGCAAGAGGGAGAGGTTCTCGAGTGAAGAAGAATAAGGGAAGAAACACAGAAACGAAGAGGAGACAGAGCCTGAAAGGGAATTCAAAAAACTCTGGCAGAGGACTATACTTGTCCCGGAAAAAACATTGAGTAAAATAGACCTTGACTTGTATGCCCGACGTCTAAAGATTCCTCATATTAGGATGCGAATGTCTTCTTTATGAGATCAGTGAATAATAATAATAATAATAATAATAATAATAATAATAATAATAAAAATGTCATTAAAATGTCCTTTCACTCTTGATTTTTTCCAGTGATTGTTCTATAGGAACGTTCTGCGACCCTTCAGTGACAAAGTTATTCCATCTAATCAGCTGTCTGAATCTGATTTCCTAGTGAATATATTTAAGTTGAGCATCATACGAATTTAGCGCAGTATTGCATCAGTCTCCTTCCTCTATAGTAAAAGTGGACACTCCATCTACCAGTTTTCCCATCTGTTACGGCTGGATAACGTATTTCACAGGAACCATCAAATCAAATTTTACCTGTTGTTCATAAACATCCGCTTCATAGAGCAAACAGGGGAGCCTAACAGCAATATAATTGCCTTTAGAAAGAAGGATATAAGCATAATGCCTATAGTTTTTAGAAGAAGTCAACGACGTCGAGGATATAATAATGGAATGATTCGACGCACACATCATGCTCTGCCCTTGACGCCCATCAAGTTAACATCACGCAATCAGCAGTTCCTACAGTTTTTGGGCTTCAGAATCCTATAATCATGGGCATCTTCAATGCTACCGAGATTCGACGACAAGATCGCTAAGAAGAGGAACATGTGTTTTCAGCATATAATACATCAGTTCTGGACTCTAACAACCAGTTTAGAATCCCTTGTCAAGTTGAACATTTATATACTTTACATCGTCTCAGGGTGAAGAGAATGCTGTTGTTAAACCTGTGCTCAGCGAGTGGAGAAGGCTTGTGATTCGACTTTCTGATGGTGAGATCTCAAGACTGTTAAGCTGGATAAGACTCTGTTTCACCCATTTAGGACCACAGATCTGCATACTCAACCTGTTGTGTTACATGAATTTACCTGAATAGTGACACCACATCTAAAATGGAGAAGCCGTGATTTGTCATTTTTTGGTGCTCTGACTTAAGATCGAGTAATGCATCTAAAGACGGTTCTCTTTTTGATCATTGTGATATAACTTAAACTAATCATTGTAATGATTTATTTTTCATTAGGAATACAAGGATTTTTAATGAATAAAAACACTATGTAAAAACATACCTTAATTCTTTTATTGTTATTATTTATCTTACATTTCCATCACTTTCTCGTCCGACTCATTGTTTCTGTATATGTCATTACACTTGTAACAGCAGGTTATGCAAATTTCCTTATTATTTAAATGAAAGTCTTTTTATTTTCATAATTTGTATTCCAGCGTGGCAAACAGTCTTAATGCTGTTAATGTATACAGGGCTCAAGTCTTTTAGGATACAAATTTCACCATTACTCAAAGTATTTTCACAGTCACTTAAATTATTGCTCACAATGCTTAATTTCAGTGAATATAGGGAGACTAGTTCGAGCTAACTCTCAGCCATGCATTTAATTGTATACAAAATTGACCGTATTTTTTCATTGTATACCCTGTAATGTTATATAAGGATCCTGTCTTAATGTGTTTCGGTGATGTAGATGTTTCAGCACCCGTTTCTTGCCGAAATGTTTCTTGTAGGTATTCTACCCTCCAATAGCGTCAGCATCCTTTGCATGGCAGCAGGCTATTCCTCTTCTTCTTCTTCCTCTTATTGTACACCCTGAAACATTGCACAATGAAAGTCTTAGAAAACTATCTTGGTCAAGTAAAGGCAACCTGGAAAGAATTACATTTTTTGTTATGATACATGTAAAATGAAGCATATGGCACATGTAAAAAGAAGCACAAAGATTTGTATAAACATTCGGATATTTAGAGTTATTTCAATGCGCTAGATATAATTAAACTCAAGCATGTGATATTGTAATTTCGTTAATTTTTTATAAAATTCTATAATATGCATCTTTTGTATCTTTATATGTAATATCAATGAGTCAGTTGTTTTATTTATGAATTTTTCATTGTGAAATGGGAGAACATTCAATACTTAAGTTTGACACTTCTACGCACCTTCTTTGCGTGTAAAAAAGACAATTTACATGTCTTAAATTTCCCCGTCTCTGTCATGCCATTATACTGTAGGTATACGCTCCCTGGTATTTCTGCAATCTCTTGATCGGTTAACGAATTATAGCGCTCTGGCAAGAACACTTGACAATCCTCCAGCGAAGATACGATCCTGGTACCATATCTTGTTTGAACTCTCTTTAAGGACTTTATCTCATAGTTAAGACCTATTTCGAGATCTTGAACTCGACGAGTCGGTAGGAAACTGCGCTCTTCCACCATCTTGTTAAGTCTATCAGCTAAACAATCTGTAACAGACATTGCCATGAATTATTATTTTCACTACATTATTCAAGTTGAAGAACGAGTTATACACTTCTTTATATTAGAATTAGGGTGTGCATGTTTTGTAAGCCTATGAAGGTGTAGAGAAATAAAGAATAAGTACAGAAAATCATGTGAATGTTCATTGAAGATGAGCCTGCAGAGAACCAAAGAATGAGTAGAGGAAATCGTGTGCGAATGTATAGTGAAACAAAGAATGAGGGGGAAAATCATATGAATGTTTAAGTAAGAAGAATGTGTTGAGAAGATCATGTGAATGTCAATAGAGAAATGAGCTGAGAACGTCGTGTGAATGTTAACAAAGCATGAACCTGCAGGGGGGAACAAAGAATGAGTAGAGGAAATCATGTGAGTGTATAGTGAAACAAAGAATGAGGGTAAAGTCGTATGAATGTTTATGTAAGAAGAAGGTGTGGCGAAAATCATGTGAATGTTAATGGAAGCAAAGAATGTGAAGAGAAAGCCATGTGAATGTTAACAAAGCATGAACCTATAGGTGGAATAAAGAATGAGTAGAGGAAATCATGTGAGTGTATAGTGAAACAAAGAATGAGGGGAAAGTCGTATGAATGTTTATGTAAGAAGAATGTGTGGCGAAAATCATGTGAACTGAAGAAGAGTATGCAGTGAAATCCATGTTAATGTAAAGCACAGATTAGAACATATGATGCTCTTTGTAACGAATCGTCTTTCATGTACTGTAACGTTTAAATAAAATTAAATGTATTGTAAAAGCCAACAGTGATTTTGTATAGTTATTTAAAACTCACCTTGCATTGCCCCGTTTTGATATGTGCTGAATGTGTAGACGGTCTGTAGCTCACTTTGCTTTTAAAGCTCTTTAAAACTTGAATGTAAAGTTAATAAGTACACAACAGTTCTAACATGGGAAAGATGTCTGTTTATATAGGGATCTAAACCCCCTCCAGGCGATGCCTGCACGTCATCATGGCTGTGATGCTTACACGTCACGTGATTATTGCAGCCAATGGCATCATCTCTTGCTACGCATGCGCAGAGGCCCTCAGCACTTCTATCCCTGCTTGTTTCACTTCCTCTCCCTCTCTCGCGCTCTCTCTCTCCCTCTCTCGCTCTCTCTCACACAGCTGCATGCAGTTAAAGCATCAATCTAAGTGATGTATTCTAGAGTATAGAGGAAAATCAGTGAAGTCATTGAAAGATCGGGGTTCGAACTAGGGGCAACTGATTAAAAATTATATACAGCATTAATTGTTCATTGTATGAGCTATCAAACATGCTCTCGTCTACAGCTCTATCTCTGCTAGTTTCTGGGATAATTGAGATTTAAACTTAAGGATCGAACCTTGGACGTCAGGTACCCCAATATACACCCGCAAGATATTATCTGATGACATAAACGTAATAGGTTTATTTGGTACCTTTGTCTTAATTATTTACTGTTATTACATTTATAAGTAAACTTCATTGAATCGGTATTCGAACTCAGAACGCCAGAAACAAAATTATTTATAATATTAGTTTGATGTGTTTAAAAGACCTGTATGCAGTTGCAACATTGATCTAAGTGATATATTCTAGAACACAGTGGAAAATTAAGGAAGTCACTGAAAGATCGGGATTCGAGCTAGGGACACTGATTGGAAATTATATAAAGCATTAATTTTTCATCGTAGGAACTAAAAATCGTGCTTTGGTCCGCACCTTAATCCCTGCTAGTTTCTGAGATAATTGAGATTTTAAAGTTAAGGATCGAACCCATGACACCCGGACTCTAATATACATGCACAAGAAACGAGCTAATGGCATAAAAGTAATAAAGTTTATTTTAATTAGTTTTGGAGTTATTAGAAGACCGGTTTCGAGCAATCGTAAATGGAGCCTTGCATCCCGAGCTATAATTAGTTTTTATTGCATCATTTTGTCTCTTTTCATTCAGGACATGCGCGTGAGTTGGTGTGTGCGTGTGTGGGTTGCTGCTGTTGGGTGTAAGTGAACAGGCATATGTGCTTGCACGTGTGTGTGTGTGTCCATGTATATGTATGCGTGAGTGTAAGAGCACTGGTGTATGTATGTATACGCATGAGGTGCGTGAATGCGTGAGTGTAAGAGCACTGGTGTATGTATGTATACGCATGAGGTGCGTGAATGCGTGTGTGTACTGGTGTATGTATGTGTGTGTGTGTACGGTTGTATGTATGTGCATGTGTGTGTGTGTATGTGCTGGTGTATGTATATGCGTGTGTGTATGTGCTTGCGTGTGTGCGTGTGTGTACTTACATGTGCGTGTGTGTATGTGCTTGCATGCGTGCACCAGTGTATGTTTGCTGATGTGTGTACAAGCGCTCGTGTATATGTGAACGCCTGAATGTGTACAAGTCGTGGAGAAAGAAAGAGATAGATAGAAAGAAAAAGAGAGGAGAAGAAGAAAGAATGTTGTCTAGGCATCGAGATATCTAAGTATGCATCAGGGTTTAATATAAATAATTATAGTTGTTAAATGCAATTTTAATCCGACCGCCCGCTGCTTCAATAACTTAATAGTTATTATAGCGTTTCGCAGGGCAGGATTCGAACTATGGACCTCTGGTTCCTAACAATACAGATCGTTAAACATTGTAATGTTGTATAAATTAAATTATATTTGTTAAACACGTTTTAATCTGACCGCCCAATACTCGCATAGTTTAATATTTATTAAGCATTAGAGTTTCGCAGATTCGATCTAGAACCCTCTGAACACCGTTTCATTAATTAAATTATATTTGTTAAATACATTTTAATCTAGCCGTGCATAGTTTAATAGTTATTGGGCATTAGAGTTTCGCAGATTCGATCTAGGACCCTCTGAACACCCTTTTTATTAATTGTTGTAATGATATATAAAAATTAAATTATATTTGTTAAATACATTTTAATCTGACCTTACATAGTTTAATATTTATTAAGCATTAGAGTTTCGCTGCGTAAGATTCGAACTAGGGTCCTCTGAACGGTCTTTCATTAATCAGGGTAATGATGTATAAAAAATTATATTTGATAAATATATTTTTAAATCTGACCTTGCATAGTTTAATATTTATTAAGCATTAGAGTTTCGTTGGGTAAGATTCGAGCTAGAACCCTCTGAACACCCTTTCATTAATTAGGGTAATGATATATAAAAAATTAAATTATAATTGATAAATACATTTTTTTAATCTGACCTTGCATAGTTTAATAGTTATTACGCGTTAGAGTTTCACTTGGTAAGACTCGAGCTAGAATTCTCTGAACGCCTTTTTATTAATTAGGGTAATGATATAATAATATCAATCATTAATTTCTCATTAGCAATAAACTTTTGATTACAGTAAGAATCGAACACCGATCTATGGATATCACTCAGAGGTTTAATGCACGTAATGAAATGTATATTAGATGCTTTTCGGAGTCGTTGGCTGAAACAGAATGCTTGTTAACTATGCTCGGATATATTCGTAGGAGGTCGTAAAACATCGGGGAGAACTCCCTCAGGCAAAATCATGATGGCCGACCTGACGTCACGCAGAGTTGGTAAACAAGTCTCTCTCTCTTTCACACAAACAAGGAGAGGACGAGTATAAAGCAGCCCTCGAATTCTTTTGTTAAACTAGCAGGTGGCCAAACAATGGGAACGCTGCAGGTGTCTTTCTAAACTAGCCTTGCACAGAACAATAGAAAGGCACACACAATAGAATCTCTTACACAATGGAAAGGGTCAGGCTTTGTTATGGAGCAGGTGTCTTTCTAAAGTATGACGTAACGCAGAGTTGGTAAACAAGTTTCTCTCTCTTTCACACAAACAAGGACAGAACGAGTATAAAGCAACCCTCGAATTCTTTTGTTAAACTAGCAGGTGGCCAAACAATGGGAACGCTGCAGGTGTCTTTCTAAACTAGCCTTGCCAAGGACAATAGAATCTCTTACACAATGGAAAGGGTCAGGCTTTGTTATTGGGTTGCCAGGTGGTCTTTCTAAAGAATGCTTGCGTCGAACAATAGAAAGGCACACACAATAGAATCTCTTACACAATGGAAAGGGTCAGGCTTTGTTACAACCCTAATTCATCATGGGCTTTGTTCATTTTGACAGCTGAAGGGCAAGCATTGTTCTTTTGTTAAAAGCTAGTGGAACGAGTATGCCACGTGTTCGACACACACAATGGAAGTGGGGGCGGGTAACTGACCAGGTGCAGAAGTGGCCGGATGTGGAATGGGTAGGAAAAACATCTCGCCTTTGTTACAGAACCTTAAATTTATGACCCCTTTGTTCGTTTTGACAGTTGATTGACAGCCTTAATTATCTAACTGTCAAGCCTCCATTGTACTCAACATGATTTACGACCGCAGGTGCAGCTAAAACTACCAAGGCACAGCGGGGGGAGGGGGAGGGAGGAGGTGGGGGAGGGAGGAGGTGGGGGAGCTCATTTGCATATGAATAGCCATGCATAAATTAACTGGGCCAGCTCTGTCATTTCCCTACTACTTTCATTAATAGACTAAAATGGATTATCCACAAGCCAAGAATGCAATTGCTTGCAACATATAAGGCCAAAGCATTTACAATTTGAGGTAGGTTATTAAAAAGTTTAATGCCAATATAAGAGTAACTTTGAGAAGTTTTCTTAAGTCTATGTTGCGGAATATGAATCATTTGACCATTTCGGGTATAATGATTATGAATGTTGGATCACGTGTCATACATATGTTCCAATACAGTATAAATGTACAAATTTATCTTTTAAAATAGGGCTTACAATGTGTTCTAGTAGACATCTTAGCCATAATCCTTATAGCTTTCTTTTGACAATTAATACATCTTGGATATATGAACTATTACCCCAAAGTAAAATACCATAATTAATAATACTGTGAAAGCATGCAAAATATGAGACACGCATATACTCAAAGGGTACACAATTGACTAAATTCCTCAACAAAAATACAACCCGTGACAACTTTCTGCATAAAAATGTAACATGTGGCTCCCAAGTTAAAAATCTATCACTCAAAATGCCTACAAGTTTTACATCGGTACAAACCTTTGGGACAATAACATTATTTAATGTAACAAAATTTAGTTTTAGAATCATTAAGTAAAAACTTATGTTTGAAACCATTGTGATGTATACATTAAACTATTTTGAACCTCAGTTTCAAGATACTGTATATTTGCATTATTATGCATAAAAGTTGTCATTAGCAAATAATATGGTTTTAGATACAGTATTGAAATCTGAATCATTAATCATAATAAGGAATAGTAGAGAACCCAGGACAGAACCCTGAGGAACACCGCACATTACTGAAGCCATGTCCGAAACCTTATCATTAATCTGAACAACATGCACTAGCAATAAGCAATTAAAATACAAAATAACATTTATTTTCTGATATCTTTAGGGCCAAAAATATGATAACACCAACTATTATATTTCTGTGCAAAATAAATATTGGGAAACCCGAAGAAAAATAGCCTATCTTGTGCACCTAACCAGAAATTTCAATACCTTGTTGGATTTCCTCTGCGTTTTATTACCTCTCTCAGACGATTGGACATGCTGCTTAAAAGTTTAGCAGTAAATGCAGATGAAAGTTTGACCCACTCTTCACTGAGCCTGCTTTTCAAATGCATTTTTCAAGATATTGGCTGACTGCGGACTCTAGTATACAATTCATCCCATAAATTTCAATTGGATTTAAGTCCGGTGATTGTCGTGGTGGATGAAGGATATATGGCCAGTTGTAGAGTAGCCATTCTTGCGCAACCCTGGAAGTATTTTTGGGACCATTATCTTCATAGAGCTTAAAAGTATCACTGATACCAATTTTCTCTGCATTTATGCGTAGGTTCTCCTTCAGAAGGTTCAAGTACTTCATTTTATCCATCTTTCCCTCGAGGAAAGAAAATTCTCCAACTCCAAATGCCGCCATGCACCCCCAGACCATCACACCTCCACCACCATGTTTTACAGTAGGTCGAAGATTATTTTTTCCATTTCCGTATTAGGTTTCCTCCAGACCATTGTTCTTCCATCTGATCCGAAAGCGTTAAATTTGCTTTCATCCGCAAAAAGAACGTTCTCCCACCAGTATTCATTCATTCTTTATGAATGAACTCCTTTACATATTTTAGCCTTTTCCTTCAGTTTTTTTTTCTTTTTCTATTTACATGTACTTCTTCCTTGGCCACACGTCCATGGAATCAATTTTTTTTTCTTTCCTAATCGTTTGATGGGTTACGTTCTTGCCAGTAGTATAGCCTACCTCGACACACAACTTGGGGGCACTCAATTTAGAATACTTTTTCACACTCCTGACAGTATTTGTTTCCTTTCAGTCAGTAAATGTTTTTGGACGACCAGTTTGAGGTATCAAATCCATTCTGTTCTCGTTTATGTATGTTTTAATTATATTTCCAGCTGTATTTTTCCTTATTTTTTTAACATATTGGCAATCATTCTGTAACTCTTTCGTAATGAAATATGACGAGTTGCTTTTGCTGAAAGGTCGTATTCTTACCCCTACGCCTCATTTTGTGTAACTGAACTGTTTGTTTTGATTACATAGTTAAGACTGTTTACTACCCATAGACAGACCTGTTGTGCCTCCCCCCAGTGAGCATTTGAAACGTATAATATGATGTAAGAAATGAAGTGACCCAATATTTATTTTGCCTAAAATTATGTGAATATTCGAGTATACAGTAGTTATAGTTAATACAATAAGACGTATAACAATTATAAATCAATTAACCGATATTACAGGGATTTTTTTTTCGTGGGTGGAAAATGCATTATTGCATTCGACCCTCAACCGGTGTGCAATGGCTGGAGGGATATGTGGGGCTCGCCGCTCAGAATACCCACTAAAAAACCCTACCGCGTGTTAATTGTGTATTGCTGTGTATGAACGTGCATTCATGCTTGCATGCTTTAGTCGGGTCCCGCATAGCACCCCGGTTAGTATGTGAATGGCTATTTGGCTGGCGTGCATTGCATGCGAGCGCGTCAAATGTTACTTGTTGGTATTGCCCATGAAACCTGAACAATACCAGTGTCTGGGCTTATAGAAAGCAATAGAAAACGAAATTATGAATTTCTGTTTCAGGTTTCAGTTATACAAAAATAGAAGGGATACTATGTAAATTATTTAAAATGTTACATGTTACATTTTACATGCTTTTAAATGTTTGCTACCTTCTTTCTCAAAAAATAATTTTTTGTTTATTTATTTTGCGAGGCTTTTGATTAAACCATACTTGGATTAATTCCCGCTGGAGTCGTAACATCAACTTTGATTGCTCATTAAAATGTGAGTCGTACGAAATTCAGTAATGTTGTCTTGTATTTATGTAGTGTTTACTTGGTAAAACATTAATTTGGGACCTTTCTTACGTCTTTTCCTGCGAAGGGCGTTGTGATAATCATTTTAGGTTTAATTTAAATTGAACCTAGTACTAGGTTCCCATTTTAAAAAAAATAAATTGACCCTAAAATGATCATGAGGGTCTGCAAACAAAACATGACTAACTTTCTACAACGCTTATATCTAGAGATATTATAGTCTTAGCTTAAATGGTCCACCCTGTATACTCTGGTATACCAGATATAAAAGCTGAAAAAATATGAAAAATTTCCTTAATATGAGGATAAATCTCATACTGCCCAAAACTGCCAATAGTCAGTAAACAGATGAAAAGGAAGCGGCAAGCAATGTTTGATAAAACAGCAGAGAATGAACAGCCGTTGCTTTAAACATGCTTGAAGAGGGGTAGCTAACCATGACACGTTTAAAATATCGTTTCATGGAAAGCATACCTCGCTCCACGCATGCGCTTTGCTCTCAGCAGTTGAAACAGAAGTTTGGAGCCAAGAAAGATTATTTGAGACAATATATTCTTTGAACAATCCTTGTTCTATACAGCCGGTCCGGGGAAATGTATCACTCAGCGTAGGCTCTTGTGCTTTGATATAAAATATGGTTACAGAGATTAGGGATAACTGAACTTATAAGTAGTTTGTATACACACTCTTAGTTTAGTTATGCCTCGTCTCCAGAACCTCTTCTTTCAGTATTCCTCTGTGCAGCTGTTATAAAGATTTATGCAATAATTTAATAATCTAATTATGGTACGGGTTAATGTTTGTGGCAAGAAGGACAGTGAGTGCGATAACCTTCAAGGGTGACTTTTTAAGATTATTCACGAATTGGATACATTTTATGCAATCTTAGCTTAGCTTTATAAATCGTGAAATAATTCGGCATCCATAGCTCACATAAGTGAGAGTGTCTTCATATTTATTAAATAGACTTGATCCGTTTTCACCCCCACATTTTCAATAAGAGGACCGGATCTCGACATAAAGAGCGACAGATAAAGAATGCTCTGGTCCGAGCCGTGCACTCACAGTGGAGTGACGCCATGGCCGCTCGTGCGTGCGGATTGGCCAACAGGAAACTAGTCCACTGACAACAGCGCTATGGTGGCTTGCGGCCACGGAGCAGGACACCCCGAATCGAGAGAGAACGCAACGAAGTGCCATCGAGAACATACCAGAGTTGGGGTAAGCGAACGGCAAGCTACTCTAAGTAATGCTTTCGGACATTTTCAAAACTTCGTTCATCACATTTTGCAAAGTTTTATTGCAAAATTCATTGTATATTACTTTCTGAAGTAGCAGTGAACACCTTTCTGGAATTGGAGCGGTACAAAACAACTAATGACTGAAAAACTAAATTTCACGTGCTTATGTGTTAACTAGTGAAGTGAAACAGAAATATTTTAAAAATTGTTAAAGCTTTAGAGTCTATAAAGAATTTTAACGTAATGGTTTTCAAAGCGTTGTAATGTTAATCTCATAAATGGTTAACACAGTTTGTAATCAAAGTTTAACTTGCAAAAGTAGTATTTTAGTGTACATTCAGCACGAATTGAAAGAAACAACAAAAGTGCATAACTAAATTTTCTTGTGTTACTATTTCCCTTGCATTCCTGTATTTCCATTAGCAAACCTTGTAATAACTACACTAGTCTGCCTTTTCAAACTTTTTGTCAGATAATTTCTTAAAAGTGGGTGTTCTTGAATCTAGTTTTTATGTGGATTCCAGAAATAACTTCGGTTTTTTTTCTATCACGTCAGGTTTTTACACAAAATAAGTAAGGTTTTGAAAAGTATTCAAATACCATTTCACACAAGGTAAGTTTTTATTCAAGAAACATTTTACGAATACTCTCAAGAACTCCCCTAATTTACTTCATGCTACATTTTAACAAAACAAGCCAAAGTGTTTCATTAATTTTTTTTCAAACTTTCTCTTCTTTGACTTCCTTGCAGATCCTTGAATGTCCCTCCTCAACATCCAACAGTAGTCGGCCATCATAGTTTCATTCCATCTCCCCTGGTACCTCTTCTCCATTTCCTTAATATCTTGGTGAAAACGTTCGCCCTGCTCTTCACTAAAATGCCCCAGATTTTCTGGAAACTAGTGGATATGTGAATGCAGAAAATGCGCCTTTACACTCATGTTACAATCCATTTTCTTGAAATTGTACCACACTGTTACAATAGCCTTGTAATTAGGATGTTTGTTATTGCCAAAGAAGTTTTCAGTAACTGATCGGAAAGCGGTCCGTGCTTCTATTTCTCTCTCATTCATTGTCTTCTCAAAATCGCCATCCTTCATCAATTTCTTTATTTGAGGACCAGCAAAAATTCCAGCCTTTAGTTTGCCATGTGTAATGAAGGGAAATTTCTTGGAAAGGTACTTGAAGTAGGGTCCATCCTGTGGTACAGCTCTTGCAAATTGCTTCATCAAGTCCAATTTGATGTGTAGTGGCGGAAGCAATATCGCTATATTTTTGAAGTGAAATTGTGAAAAAAACTGTACGTGATAGAAAAAAACTAAAAGCAGTTTTGAAATCAGCATAAAAAGTGAGTCAGAATAACATATTAGTTTTTAGTCATCCGATATCATGCAGACTAGTGCTATCCATTTCTCTGGGAAATTTATTATTTAGTATACATATAGACTAGACTTTAATTGTTCAATAATTTTGGAAACTTAAAGTACCTTTGTGCCATGTAGTTCAGACCTTAGCTTCTCTCCATGAATTTCATTTGTTATTACCTAGCGTACTAAACGATAAGTAACTTGCGCATGCATGTATTCCCTTCCTGGGGAAGAAGTGAGTAGGTATTACGATCTGTGACTATACAGTCACAGCATGTTAAGTAATTAAAAATTCGGATCTTAATTATTCTGCTTTCAGTAACGAACAAAGTTGAATATTCGAACTGAATTCGCGGAAATTAATCGATAACATACCATACTAACACCACTCCAGTTTTAGAGTTAAATGAAATTTGAGTGCGGGTCCTCCCCACCCCACTCTGTAGCAATGAACCATAATATTGCACATCACTCCGCTTTTACTGTATAAATTGCTGCAACAGATACTGAGTGATTGAACAATATTCAGCATAGTATAGCCGGTTTCAATGATAGATATTTAGGCCGAAGATATCAGATTTAAAAAGAAGTCTAAACAATATGCATTGCATCTGAATTTTTACTTCAAATCTGGAACACATTAGACATTAATGAATATTAGATTTTATAACACCATATCTCAATATGTGCTGAAAGTTTATAATGCTGAAATGAAACATTATGGTGGGAATTATACTCGACAACCTCCATAGACTTTGTTGATAGAGCCAAACCTGAGTGCTGAAGCTGTAATTGCTAAGTAGTAACTTCGTTATTATCTCTGTAAGAATTGTTTCTTCAATTATGTCTTAAATATTTTTTTTTCAATTGCCACACAATTTTACATTTCTGAAAATGATTAATTAGTACTACTGATGTAAAGTTAATAACCATCAAAAGAATATTAAACACTGTTGAAAGCAATCTGTAAAACATAATATAAGCATTCAGTTTGTAATATTTGCAGCAGGCAGAGTATATAGTTATCCTTATAACTGGTGAAAGATGGCAAGTCCAGTAACAACTAAAACTCCATAGCCTCGCTGCCTCTTAACTCTTCAGACGGTGCAGTTTGTGGTTACTATCACATGTAGATATTGTTGCTCACAACTTATTCCCAGTCAGCAGATCTGCACATAGCAAATAACACCAACCACAGCAGCAACTTTGCTTATATGTAGCAAAAGTCGCTGAGGTGGCTGATGTCATTTGGTGCTTGGTCATTGAGAACTCCTGGCGATTTCTTTCATCCTAGGGTATCAAGAGAAATGATTAAACGACAACTAATAAAAACATCTTAATTTTACATATATTGACTAATGTTGTCTTCTTATTCTACAGCAATTATTTCGCCCAACAATTTTGTTGTTACGCTCCAAGTTTTTTTTAAATAAATTAACTTTGTTATTAAACTGCTTCTATAGATAGTATTTATGTTTATATTTGCCTCGGCTGCGTCAGTGTTACTTTAGAGACACGTTTCTCTTAATCAGGTGCGACAAGAATGTAGGCTTACAGATTTTAGGTTTAAATCACTTCTTTTTATTAATCCTTGACACAAATTAAATAGCACTACACTGATATCAAAAGCTGTGAGATTCTTTTATTTAATACTTGCACTTAGTTAACGCGTATATATAATTTTCCTTTCACACGAATACGTAATATTTCCTTGGAGAACACATCTTCCATCTGGTCACTACCAAGGTCTGCAGGCAGTTGAACATATTTTAACTGTCCAAACACGTAAACGTCTGTATCTCAAGTCTCTGCATTTAATTAAAGCTTTTTCTGACTGGTGATTGGCTATTTTTAAACTGTCACAAAGTTTACATTATTCCTGCCCTAATCATGACTAGTAGCATTCAAACTCTCAAACTCATATTGCCTCAAGGGTACCTCATTGTTAACAACGTTAAACTTATTATTCTCACAGCTCTTATATTATTAAATTACCTAATGCATTCACATAAGATTATTAAACATGTTTACAATAATAATCATATGCAATGACTGTTACATACATTTTACAAATTATTACATACATATTGCTTCAATTATTGAATTTACATATATAGTTAATTGAAATTATTCAAGTGTTAAAAATACTGCCTCAATGTGGAACATTCTGAATAACTGTGTAGGATTAATTCAGTTACTTGGTATGTAACTGTTAAGTTTGGCAGAAAAGTGATCATTTTGGATTTTTTCTTTTTCTTTTACTTATGACATCTATTTCCATGCTACTCAATTTTTTTAATATTAACAATTTTAAGTCTACAAGTGGCTATTTAATTGTTCTGTACTATTTCGGTAAAGTACGCGTTTATATTTCTACTTCCATTTTTCAAAATGTGCCGCTGTAAACCATTAGCTTGAATTCTCCAGAAAAGGTTTAGCAACTTCGGATTTAAAAACACATGCGCATTACTTAAACTATTAAGTAGTTCAGCGGAAATCAATTATTTTCCATAACTCCCATTTAAAAACTGAAACATTTAATAACGTATATAAATTGATTTTCTCTCAAACCAATTCAAATTAAAGAATGGTGTAAAACAATTTTGTTTGGATACTGTTACATAAGGGAGGTTTATTAACATTGTTGGTTACATTAAAATTTAGCTTTGGGTTGTAGGTTTTGGTAGGACCGTTAAATACGTACATGATGTAACGACTACAAAGTAGCTGATTCATTGTGTCGATTGAGAATTTGCAGGAAACATTTACTTGAGAAGCTCTGGGCTGCCACGAGGAAGCGACGTTTGGAAATGTAACTCAATAAATATGTAATATAACTTTATGTCAGCTTTACCGGCGTGATTGCTTCCCTTCAGTTTTAATCATGTGATTCTTTCAAATTGAGTTAGGAAAATATAGTTTGGTTACCTCTCTCTTGCAAAGCGAGTTTTCCCCTATACCTTTTTCACTATAAGCTGAAAGGAGAAGTAAACCAACCCACGTGACAACACAGCACCTCACTGGCTGGTGGACAAATTACAACCTTTTCCGCTCAGCATGTCGTCTCTTCCTCTACAAAAAACAGTGCGGTTTAGATTGGAACATTTTGTGGTTATTCTTGTGCAGAGAAATTAAAAAAAACTCATTATTGTAACAGTTAAATGTATGAAACTAAATGTGTTTGTTCAGATTCAGCTATAACTAAATGAACCGTTATAGTAGAGGATAGAGAGACTATGCGCAGGCGCTGCGGTTCGTTTCCGGCTGAGAATCTTCTGCCACTGTGGAAGAAGACAATTGTGTTAAAATGCTTTTAACAAATTCTGTGAAAAACGCCCACCTTTAATCGACAATGAATATGGTTGGCCATTGTTTAGCAATAATTGAACTTCTTTGTTAGTGATGCAGAATTGTTGCTCAAATAGCGTGGGCCGCGTTTGTTTTTCTGTTGTGTTTTAACCAATAGTGCTAATCGTCATTTAACTTTTTACTCATAAAAGGTTAAAGCAAAAGTGATATACCCTGGTCGAGTTTTTTACTCCAGAATATTCTCAGTCTTCGTAACTGGCAAATGCCGAGAAGTTACTCAAAATTTGGGCCTGGTACGTTCTTCCCAAATTTCCTTTCCGAATTATCATATCTCGTGTGGCATTAGTGTTCATCGCCTGAGGTAGGAACGGGTATTAAACACTATTTAAAAATAATATCGTCAGCTTATAACACAAAACACAACAAAAACTATAGGAGTCTTAAGCGTAAGAAGAAAAACACTTTAAAACACGTACAGACTAATTACACCTGATTGACTGGAGGATTTCCAGTGGGCATTATCGTCAGTGTGCTTTCAAAACCACCAGCCTTTCCTATGTGATAGCTGCTTTTAACACCCATCGCTTAAACCCTGTTTCTTAAAACCTTCCTGTTGATATGCTGCATTCTTCGACATTCTGTTTCCTCTGATTGGTTAACGTACACTTTTGAATGGTGATGTACAAACCCTGTGCAATACAAGACTATGTGAACAGTATCGTGATAGAGGCACCTGCCATTCCGAGAGGAAGTTTAAACCGAAGGATCCTCCTACCTATTTACATGAATTTTAGATGCAATAACTCTGTGATACGATTACGAAAATCCAAATTTGACAATTCTCTTTGTACATATTAGTCCTGTCATCAGCCAGTGCACGTGAAGCCTTCCATACCTGCATAATCTTCAAATAGTTTGCTTCCTAGTGCGTCCTTGAGTAGCCCAAAGATGATGAATATTGCAGGGCGATAAGTCTGGACTCTGGGGAGGGTGACCAAGTGATTACATTTTTTACATTTATGGCCAGTGAGCTCTACAGTATGGGTCCTGGCGTTGTCGGAGAAGAATGGCTTCACTTATTGGCTGGCCACTTCGTTTGCTGCGATAAGCAAGTCTAATCTCACTCAAAGGTCACAAAAATATGTTTCATTGATGGTGCGATGGTCAAACGTCGGTCGTCTTCAAGACCATCATGAATGACTTCAATGTTCTACTCCATAATGCTTGTCCTTGGACGACGATCATGCCTCTCATTTTCGACCCGTTCACTGCCTTCCTTGAACGGCTTATGACAAGCAACACACGAGCCCTTGAAAGTGTCTGATCACGGAACTCTGTTGCCAGTCTCTGCAAAATTTATGCCGGTTTTACGTCTTGAGTTGTGCAGTGGAAGCATGTACCAACTACCAATGGGGTCTGTTGAGGCCAAAAGTTACTCAACCCTACTGCGGATATTCCCATCCAAACAATGTATAAGTCGCAGCGTGCACTTTTTAACACTTCGAGCTCAGAACAAAAAGTCTCGTTTGTATTTGATTCACCACGTATTAAGATGTTGTATCTCACAACAAACTATTCCAAGTCAGCAGTCAATGAGAGGTGACTAGTGCGCCTGAAAGTGTCGCAGTAAAGTGTAAGACTCGCATTCAGGAGGTCCCGGTTTCGATCCCGGGCGACCCCCACTCTGACCTATGGGTTTTTCGTGGTTTTCCGGAGTCGGTAGGTGAATTCTGGGGTAGTTTCTTCTCTGGCACAATTCCCTACCATAACTTCTCTTTCATTCCGTTTACTTCGCATCTTTCAGGTGCTTTTTAGGTTTCGTGGGATATGGCGGTGCCGGAAAGATGGCACGGATGCATGCTCAAGAGTACTCCCTTGGACACTAGAGAGCTGCTTAATTGGTGGGTAATTTATCGCTCCCTCTCGGCGACTCTAGCAGAGGGACAAATTTTCTTGGAAATGTTAGGGACCTCCAAGTGCCTCTCTGGCCTGTAGCCTCCTGTGGTTCTTTCACGTCATCCTTTCCTACTGGGGACAATCGTAGATTTCTTTCATTGTTAACTGCGATAAACATCTAATACATCTAGTAGAGGGAACTTACTTGTGAAAGTCTGAGGTTATTGAATTTCTTCTAAACAGGGTATATGCACAGCATCTGAAATAGTTCTCGATAGCAGAAAAAATCCGACATTTATATGTATTAAAATTTGAAACCCACACTTGTAGTGTTGTCTGGATGTTAGTATTTAGAAGGAACATACCGTGGTAACAATGCATACAATTCACTAATGGTACTGTTGATACTGACAGACTTGATGTTAGGAGCTGCATGTGCAAAGTAACAATTATACTACATACCCTGCAAACATAGCTCCTACCTCACATCTGTCTTATGTGCTTATTCTGCAGTTAGCTGATCTTCATGCTCTTTCACTGTAAAATAAAGGGGGAAAAAATCTGTGATATGTTCACATGAGCCTCTACCATCTATTCTTTATTAGTGGATATACAAATTATTCTTACTAAAGCTTATTTTTCCATATGTCACAGTTTTATCCTTTGCAAAAATAGCTACATTACAAATTTCGTTATAGACGCAAAGAGAACAGCGATAGTCAAATGTTTAAGAACTGGTGCTGGCCTTAAAACTCCATACTGTTTCCATGCAATTGCGAAAAGCAATTGAATGTTGACAAGGCTTTAAGGGAATGAACCTAAAAATGAATAATTCGAACCTTTAATATCTCACATCTCAGCAAGGATTATACCACAAGACTTACTTTAAGTATTTGTTTGTTTAACCCTCCGTCAGTCGCTAGGGGCCTGAGAGACCCCTGACATTATATAAATGTTATAATTTATGAACGAACGTACCTATGCAACTGCCTGACTAGGACATCTAACATTACACCTTGCGCGATTATTTGCTGCAGCGATAACCTTATCTGTTAATTTGTTTGGCTGGAGGAATGACTAATCAGCAGTTACGTATCGCACAGGTCAACCAGGCCCCGCGCGCCTGGTTGACCTGTGCGATACGTAACTGCTGATTAGTCATTATTGTTGACAAATTGGTTTATCATTAGCTTTTGTACAATATTGCTTTGCTATTGCAAGGAGATTTTACTGCTTCGTCATGAATACGAGTAAAAGGTACGATCTACAGAATCCGAAGAATTTGGAAGAAGTACATCGCCTACATTGCGATTATGATCCCTTGCTCGTGGATGACAACTTATATGAATCAGATAATTCTGATTCAGAAGA
The DNA here is from genome assembly GCA_030765065.1 of Deroplatys truncata. NCBI lineage: Eukaryota > Metazoa > Arthropoda > Insecta > Mantodea > Mantidae > Deroplatys > Deroplatys truncata. The sequence goes on from CM060985.1 coordinate 103,942,515, forward strand.
TAAACTCGAAACGAGATCTTTATATTCAGAAACTGAGCATGAAGATGAAGAAAAAGACGATGAAAGCAGCTTGTGTGATAACATGTATTTTATAGGTAACATCATATGCTTATCATACTAATTATTATTATTATTATTATTATTATTATTATTGACAATACATTCCGTTGTTATTTACAGGAAGAGATGGAACAACATGGAAAAAAACACCTTGGAATATAACACAGACAAGAGCTCACAATATATTGACCAAAATTCCTGGTGTGGTAGGAGCTGCCAAAAATGCGAAAACGGAAATTGATTTTGTTACCGAAGATATAGTTGATTTGATTGTCGAAAGCTCAAATACTTACATTAGCAGTGTGCAGCACAAATTTGATCGTGAAAGAGACAGCAGACCTACAGATGTAATAGAAATAAAAGCTTTCCTAGGCTTATTGAACCTGGCAGGAATTTTTCGTGGTGGATGCCAGAATATTCAATTGGCTGCTGTTAGAGAAATGTTTACATTGTTTCTGAACAACTGTCAGAACCATTATTCTCTTGGACAAAATGTCACTGTCGACGAACAGTTGCCGGTATTTCGTGTTGATGTGGTTTTAGACAATATATACCATCCAAGCCAAATAAGTATGGCATAAATAGATTCTGTTTGAGTGATGCAAAACTGTTTTATACAACTAACATGGAGATTTTTCGTGGGCAGCAGCCGGACGGACCATATTTGCAAACTAACTCGGCAGAGGCTGTAGTGCTGAAACTAACTGAACCAATCTCTGGCACTGGACGAAACGTTACTGCAGATAATTGGTTTACCAGTGTATCGCTGGTGAATGAATTGCGCAAAAGACAACTTTCTTTCATCGGTACAGTGCGAAAGAACAAAAATGAATTACCCGCTAATTTCACTTCTCAAAAGATCGCAGTCTGTACGAAAGCATATTTGGCTTCTCAAAATATGAAACGCTTTTTTCATATGTTCCAAAAAGTGGTAAAACAGTAGTTTTGCTCTCAAGTCTACATGTTTCATTCACACAGTTATCAGAAGGTGCTGAGATAAAGCCTGAAATAATCCTGCGTTACGACAGTAAATCTGGAGTTGATGTAGTAGATAAATTGTGTGCTACATACAATGTAGCAAGAACAACGGTGAAGGTGGCCCATGGTAATTTTTTACCATATCTTGAACATTGCAGGTATTAATTCTAGGGTTATCTTCCTTGGAAACCAAAATAAATATTCCACAAGGAAAGAGTATTTGAAAGCACTATCTTTAGCTTTACTGTTACAACAGCTACAAAGCAGAGCAACAGCATCAAATCTACCCGGTGATTTGAAAGGCCTTTTGACAAAATATAAACCTGAAGAATCCGGGGTAGATGAATTGTCAAATACACCACTATGCACATTGAAAAGGAAACGATGTGCACCCTGCAACAAAGACAAAATGAACTGCAAAACTAAATATGCATGTGGGAAATGTAACACCCCCCTGTGTTTGAGCAAACATGCTAAAACTATTAGCGAAAGTTGCTTAATTGGGGAAAACACGGGTGAGATATTAGATGATTCTGCGTAACTGAACATTTGAAATTACAAGTTGTATGTATACCTGGAAATGGCAATGTATTTCTTTATACTTATAGTAATACAATTTATAACGTATATGTACTCGTATTTTAGCTTGTATTTTTATGTTGTAACAAAATGTCTACTAATGAAAGCCTTTTACGCTTAATCTAAATAAAGGTAAACACAGGAAAAAAGAAAATAAACGAAAGAAAACAAAAATACAAACAATAATAACAAAAATATAGCGCGGGTCTCCTAGGCCCCGCGCGACTAACGGCGTTCTACCAAAGCGCGCGCCTGACGGAGGGTTAAAGAGATCTACATCTTTTGTACAGTGCGTCTTTGTCTGTCGCTTAACGTTTAAGAGTTGTAAAAGTTTATACAAAATTCCTTCCGAATGAAGAGGAAAATTAAAGATATACATTTGTACTGTAGATATCTTTAATATATAATATTTTAATCGTAGAGCCATTTTTTAAAAAAATAAAGAGGTTCGAAAAATGTTAAATTTAAAGAGTAGTTGGAGGGGAGTGTTTTCTTGAAAATCTTCATGTCGCATCCTTGGAAGATACGGAAATCAAATACCAAGTTTTGTATTTATTCAACTTTTCGTTTTTGAGTTTAGCTGTTCAAAGAGACACACGCAGAGAAACATGTTTCCAAAAATGCTTCCCTTTTTTTGGATTCAGGGAGTCTCAGAACATGTATCGAATTTTTGGGTGGAATGTAATACCTTGCTTCCCTATATACTATGTACAGTCGAGTGCAAACAAACGTGTCGATGCTTTTGGTTACTTTGTGTTATCCATTCTTGAATGTTGGCAGATCATCGTTTGTGCTCCGCTCCTGCCTTAGGTGAGCCATCCTCTAATTGGTTTTAGCTGAAGTTCGATACGCTGGCATTACCCTATGAAGAAAGGCCTAGCTGGATGATGAAAGGGATGGAGAATCGATGCTTATAGCCTGAACGGTTGAAACAATATGCCTCCCAAAGAGTGTATATACTAGCCCCTGAATGAGTCCGGTTCTTATTGGCTCGAACCTCTGTAACCGAATGAGGGATGGAAATAGGGAGCGGCGAGTTGTGTTAATTATTATTGATAGCCAACATAAGCCAACATTATTAAACATAAAATGTGGATTTCAGTAACAACCAGTAATAAGTAAATTCAGAAAAAGAGATCATTAAAATAGTATTAAAGCACTTGAATACAAAAATACGAAAATTAAACTCGGCAGCACGAGAATTAGCATAAGTGTATCATAACGTAAAAATTATGAAATATAGCTTCAAATTGTAATGTATAATAACTAGACAGCCCAGCACTAATAATCAGTAATTTAACATAGCTAATACAATCATGCAACTGAATATCAACCCCCAAAAACAAATTTAGAAGAGCAGGTAATAACCCGACATTCTGGCCTGGTTTGCTGCAATATGTGCAAATGAATTCATTTAAAAAATGACACACTGTACCTTGTAAGTAAAACATCTGCTTGAGGTCCCGGTTAGATTCCCGGAGACCGCCCATTCTAACCCATGGATTTCTCGTGGTTTCCCGAGGTCGGCAGGCGAATGCTGGAGTGGGTAAACTTCTACCACGAATCTCCTGTCCCCATTTCCACTACCGATCACCTTCCATGTCATCTGTTTCAGGGTTGTAGAATCAGGCGACGGTGTTCGGCGGGTTGTGGCTAGACGTGGCTGTACGCTCTGTGGAAGTTTCACCCTGATGAGGTCCAGAGATGCTCGGCTGGAACCCGCCTCTGGGAGAGCTCCTACGTGGGCCCTGCAGGTTTGGGGCTCAATGGAGTGGGCTTAGGAGGCGTTCAATCTGGGAAAACTAGGGACCCTGCTGTGCTTGCACCCGTCGTCATCCGAATCTGATCGCCCTCGGGTCCCTCCCCTCATCCCTCACTGTAGGAGTCAGGGTAAAAGCTAAGCACGAGGCGACGACTGACCTATGCGCGGTGCTCTGCCTCCGTTTCGGGGGGGGGTTCCCCTGTGTTTGTTCGTACCTTTACCTTTAAAACACCTGCTGCCCTCCTCTTGTGTTACGTAAGAACCGAGTTTGCCTGCCTCTCCTCGACTGCACTAACTGTTGAGAGGCGTAATCAAGTGCTCCTCGAAGGGGCTGGCGGACGTACCAGGGAACACAAATGAAATATCGCATTGGCCAAAAAGTTTGGAAGCCGGCTGGCGCACACGTCCAATTTGGATTTAACTACTGTCGATAATTGGAAATAACATCCTGTGCCATATATACGCCTTGTGACCCTAAAGCAATACAATAGAGATTATTACACCCGAAAGCTTGGCATTTACTTTGTATTAAGTATTTGTCCCAAAACAGTAAATTTCATTATAATACGTTACGTTATTGACATTATTTACAGCAAAACGGGTTATCTGTTTTTGAAGTAAAATATGACGTAGGGAGCTCCACGTTATGTGATGTAACGACCCGGAAACACAGGAAGCTACACGGGTGTCATAACTCAGTGGGTGTGCACTCGCTTGGGGAGGGGCCGCAGCGCTCGGAATGGAAGTGAGAATTCCGGTGGCAATGAAAGCTACAGATGTTCCTGCCCATGCCTTGCGCTCTTTACTTTGTGCTAAGAGCAAGTTTAAGATATTACTCGGTTTAAATAATTTCACAAAACTTGATTTAGAATTCTTACAAGTCATTTTCCGAATGCTTATGTAAGCGGGGGCTACGATCGTATGATTTTTAGGGGAAATTATCATCGCATGTTCGAACACGTGGGGAGATTATGCGAATCATGCTAACACCCGCTTACGTCAGTGCTGCCTGAAACACTAGTCAGTGTACTCCTCGGGTTATTTAAACATAGCTTTTTGAGGCCTGGGACGCTGCCTATGACTTACCTAGCAGGGCTCTGTGACGTTTGGCTCTTTATATTTACTTTGTGCTAGTTTACAACTTCGACATAGACCCTAGGCACGACTAAAACGGAATACCTGACGTCTTCTGTCAACCAAGTAAACCCAAAAGCTGACTCCTCTTGGAATCAGAGTCGCACTCTAAGAGTGGTATCCTTTCACCACCCAATGACATCTGGAAGTTGGTCGGTTAGAAACGCAATATAAGAAACAGACTTGCACAGAAATCGCCAGTTCTATTGTTGACGGTGACAGATTTGAGGTTAGAAACAGTATCTTCATGGATAAATAATTTATTATATACTTGCAGGTACGCTTTCTACCTCACGTCTACATTATGTGCTTCTTTTGCAGCTTATTGATCCTCGTGCATCTTTAGTGGGAAAATATGAAACAGCACCCAGTAACCCGCTCCAAAATATGAGAAAGTTGAACACAGTATAAAAACCAAATAACTGCAGCTAAAGCATTAGAAGATAAGTTTCGTGTTATATTTGTATTGTGTTACATTTGTATGACTTTCTCTATCAAATATTCATTATTTTCACTATTCTCACTTATACTAGTCGGTCATGTTTGGCATTGTCAACAAAAACAGTGGTGCCCTCATCCAAGCGCACTCGTATCGTGACCGACTACCACTTACCAAAATCGTAGTTTTCTTTCATGTTAAATGAGATAAACCTTTACAGAACAATTTCATACACATTACGTTGGAAGTACATGCAAGAAGAATCAGCTGACCCACGCGATGCTCAAATGTTTAAATCGGGTCAATATGTGCTGGCCATTAATGTTATTCTCTTTCTATGACCTCTGGATGGAACAGCACTTCAGGAAATAAGACTTCTTGAAAAATAAAACAACAACAATTGTTATGTAGGAAATAGTAGATGTTACGAAAATTAGTATTGTGATATAATGTGTGTTTTAAAGAATATTTTGGTGCAGTAAGCTATTATCTAACTCTTAAGATTTATCAGTTATACGAAATTATTCAAAATTTCTTCCGAATGAAGCGAATTTAAGAGGCTATTACCAGAAAAACAAGATACACTTTTTATCTATCGTGTAAATATATGATATTTTAAAGAAAATCCTTAGAGGTATTATTAATAAAGTAAAACACAACGAAAAACGTTCCAGATAAGTGTTATCTGTAGTAGGGTACTTGTTGAAGTCTTTGTGTCGCATATTTGAAACATACTGAACTTCAATATTGTGACGCAGCAGCTATGACCCAGGGTTATCGGGAGTGGGTATCGGGCAGTTGGAATAAGCAGCGCTTGTCAGCATAAAGACCGGGAACGCTATCAACAGATAATCAGAGTTTTCTGAACGTTTTTCACCCGAATCTATGTCGATATAGTTTTAGAATGTTATGTGGGAGATTCTACTAGGTATAGAAGCGAGAGTTCTCGCTAGAGGACCAGTTAGTGAGCGGGTTTGCGAGTGCGATTCTACAAGTGAGTTTGTGACAACTGTGACGTGTAGAGTGCTGCTGCTCTCCCCAATGAGTGAACCGTCTGGAAGAATTGGTTACGTCGTGCGTCAAGAAGGAAAATGTATCGATGGGATATTAAACTAGTTCACATTAGTGAAGTTACAGTGAACTAAGTGCCAGTGAATTTGAACTAAATAAAAACAGTGAAATAACTTTGAGAACATTAGAAAAATGACTGTGATAAACTGGACAGTCACAATATCAAGATTTGTATTTATTCACTCTTCGTGTTTGCGTTCGTACGTCTGTGAAATACCGGTATTAAATTTCTGGATAGAATATAATACGTCCTGCTAGTACAAAGTGATGGCAAAGGCTAAGTGATTGGAGAACATGCACTATAGTAGGTACCAAGGTTTGAAACATGCTTTTACAATATTATCTGGAAGTTGGTAAAAGAATTGCAATATTATGGAAATCACTTCTACAGAAACATCACCAGCGGTATTGTTGTCATCAACAGACTTGAAGTAGAAACAGTACGTGCGTCAGTAGCTAACTTATATACTTCACAAGGACAGTTTCTACCCCACGTCTGTATTACGCGCTTCTTTTGATCTTCATTCACCTTCACTTTGAAAATCTGAAACACAATACAGTATTACACTCTAAATATAGTACAAAACAATATGAATGCAGTTCAAGCTTAAAAACAAATCTGAGGTGTTACATTCACATGACTTTCTCTACTAACTACTCTTTGTTTTAATGTAAAAATAGGTTTAGGTAGTTCAACGGAGCGGGTCACCTTGCGCGCTGCAGCCTGCACAGTTGTATTGCGGCTGCCACCTCCCAGGAGGAAGGGATGAGGTCAAGGAAACACATGAGGCTATAGCCTACAGTGACGCACGAATTCCCTAACATTTCAAAGCTCACAGAAACGTTCCACTGCTGGAGCCGTCAAGAGAGGGCGTGAACGACCCACCAATCAAGCAGCTCTCTTGTGCCCACGGGGAATACTGTTTCCATTGAGCATGTATCCGCGCCATCTATCCAGCACCACCATATGCCACGAAACGTAGAAGCACACTTGAAAAGGAAATGATGCAAAGGAAATTGTGGTAGAGAAGAAACCACCATAGCATTCGTCTGCCCACCCAGGGAAAACACGAAAAACCCAAAACGAACCTTAAACCTCCCGAATGCGAGTCGCACACTTTACCGCAGTGCCACCTCGTTCGGTTTTTATATGGCTTCTATAATGCCAAAAGAGGCACATTTTTCTAATTGATTCGCGTTGATTATTAAGACAAAACTCTGCAGAAATAATTTCACACACATTTCGTTGTACGAAATAAGATGGAGCAAACCTAAGCGATAGTGAAATGTTTAAAAGTGGATCCCTGTATGCTGACCTTGAAACATGTACTTTTCCATAACATCCGGAGAGACCATTAAATGGGGTAGCATTTCAAAATCAGACAAGTATTGAAAAATTCCAACCAATTACAACGGATATCTTGCACATGATTGGTGCCTTAAAAAGTTAATTTAAAGTGACTCGCGTGTTTTAAAGATATCTACATTTTTTGTAGATTTTCTAAAAATGCTTTTTTAGGGGTCTCAAAACATTAATTTTCCATTGAAATCTCGGTATCAAATTTTTAGGTAAAATGAAATACTTCCCACCACTACTTATAGGTAGGTAATAGAGAAAGTAAAAATACACTATACATACAAAAACTAATTTTGAAATTTTTTATGTACTGCACAGAAATATATCTAGTTGTCCATAGCATGCTTAATGTGCAATATCGGTTACAATTTAGATATAAATAATATAAATTGCAACTGACACTACACACCACGCATGCGTCTTGCCTATATCACCTGAAAGAAAAACTGCAGAAGCTATAACAAATGATAGGAACTCCTGTGTAATTGTTAAGGAAAAGCATATGTTGAAATTTTTCTTTATTTAAAATAAGAATAGAATAGTTACTGCGGCCGTATTTCTGTAGTAAATTATGACGCAGAGAGCTATACGATGTGCTTGCTAATGTGTTACGATGCAGTTATAAGCTTAAAAGGCGCTGATGAAGGCTGTTCTTCCTTTACATACACCAAGAAAGAATTTCCCGAATAACTCCAAACTTTGTGGAAGTGTAGAAGAGTGTGTAAGCAATAAGTGATTAAGTTTCCAATGAGATAGGATACACGTAGGCCGAGTAGAGCCCTCTCATGTCGATCCGACAAGGTCAGTGCTACGCCCAGTGTAGTCAGTGCGGAGTTTTCAAACAAACTGGAAACAAGAAGTGAGTGCCAGTATGCCTCGTCGACGTCAAAGGGAGCCATATCGGCATGTGAGTGAGTTTAAACGATCTTCGGGAAACGGATTTGTCATACCGTGACATTTCGGCTCGTACAGGGCATGCTGCTACGACAGTGATGCGTGTGTGGAAGCAGTGGATTGATGAAGGTCGTACGCAGCGAAGAGCGGGTACTGGACCACGGAACATTATCACAGCACGGGATGACCGCCCTCTTGTCCGCATGGCCATAACGGGTCGTACAGCTTCATCCACAGTGTTGGCTGGATGCTGGAGCTCTGCAACAGGTGTGAACTTGTCTGCATCAACAGTTCGTCGCCGTCCGCTGCAGGTTGGACTGGTTGCATGCATGCCATTACGTCGGCGTGCCATTGTCCAGGAAACCACAAGCTCCTCCAACTGCAATGGGCACGTGAACACCGTCACTCGGGTGCTGAGTGGCAAAATGTAGTCTTTTTGGACGAGTCCCGCTTCAACGTGTTCTACAGTGATGGCCGCATACGTGTCCGGCGGTACCGTGGTGAGCGCAACCTGGATGGCTGTATCGTTAAGTGGCATAGCGGACAAACAACAGGTGTGATGGTTTGAGACGCCATTGGATACAACAACCTATCTCGCCTCCTACGAATTGTGGGCATTTAGAACAGCAACCGTACCTAACGGTGGTTGTAGAGGCTGAGGTACTCATGCTTCAGGCATCTCCACAGACCACATTTCAACAGGACAATGCTCGGCCACATATTGCGAGGAATGTACAAGCCTTCTTCGAAGAGCGACGGGTACCATTGCTTCCCTGGCCTGCACGTTCGCCTGACATGTCGCCCATTGAACATGTCTGGGATATGGTTGGTCGGCACCTGGTGCGTCACGGTCCTCCAATAACCAGTGTCACGGATTTGTGGGCTCAAATACAAACTGCGTGGGGAGAAATCCCTCAGGAGCTTATTCAGAACCTTTTTGATTCAATGCCACGGCGTATAGCAGCTCTAATTGCAGCGCATGGAGGCCACACAGACACTGAATTTAGGGCTGAAAGGTCATGTATAGATTTGAAAAGTTTATAATTTGTTATTTGTCGTGTATCTAACCTGTGGTATTAAATTCATTGAATTCATGCGTTTGTTTCCTTCTTGGTGTTGCAATTTTCACAAACGGCAGTGTAAATTAGTGCTTTAGACCTCTTCCGAGGCTAATTAAACTGCTTTCTCCACACATACGGGGAGAATCCATTGTCTACGTGTCTCAAAGGTTTATAAAATAGTGCTTGCTGTGGCAATTTCGAAGAGTCCATCCTTTGCATGTGCTCTTTCCACTTAAAATCCATTCGCATTCTTTTAGGCCAGTAAGTAGGGGAAGGGAGGGAGGACATATTTGTAGAGCTAGGCGACCTGCTCCCCTTCTTCCAGACCTGCGCAAAAAGAATGCGAATGGTCTGTACACTGGTACGTTTAATTTCCTTGTAGTTATTCCCAATAAGGACCTTAAAAGTCTCATTTGAGAGGCCTCCAATTTTGATTCTTCCTTCTTTTATATGACACGTTTCACATGTTTATTTTAATGTGGGCTTAGATACTATCCTTAGTCTCGATTTAAGGTCCTTCCCCATAGTTTTACCGAAATGCCTTAATGCATGCAGTGATTCTATTATCTGCTTTAATGTTTTCTTCCGTTTCTATCTTTCAATCAATTATCAATATCGTTGAACACAAATATTTGAAGGTATATCTGCTCAATTATCTGCAAATATCTGCTTAATTATTTGTTCTCCGATTACAGTCTTGATCCGAAATTGTTCTTTATCCATCAGGGCCATTACCTTCGTTTTTATCCCAAAATTTCCATATTGTATTCTTTTATTACCTAATTCAAATTAAAAACTGATTTTTGCATATCTACCTCATTCCCTGCCAATAACTGATCTGCAAATATAATTGTATCTACATCAATATTGTTTGAAGTAATTCCCTTTGAATTACAATTGACAAACTACAGTCTTGTCTCAATCCCATGTCAACTTATAATTCTTATTTACCTTTTTCCATTATTATATTGATATTACAATATAATGACCTAATTGCATTAATAAAGTTCGTACAAATTTTATATCCTTCTAGTATTTGCCATAGCTTCTTACGGTCTACCCTATCATATGCTTTTAAGTAATCAAATTGTAAAGAAGTTTTAAAACTATATTCTCTTCTTTTTTCCAAGATCTGTTTTACAATGTAAATGGCATCAATGCACGATATACCCTTCCTAAAGACATTTTGTTCTTCACCCATTATTATTTCTGCTATGGGTTGCAGCTTTTTTAGTGTTGTAACGTATATTTTGTATGCTATGATCAAAAGGGATATTCCTCTGTAATTTCCACAATTGTTCCATTGTTTTTGTTTTTTTTTGTATGTTTATAATCTTTGCTTTACCCTGTTTCTCTGGAGAGTCTCCCTATAATAATCTTAGTTTTAATCCTTTACCTCGGTGTTTCCAAAATTCCAAATCTATATTATCTACCTCTGAAGCTTTTCTATTTTTTTCCTGTATTAAGACCTGTTCCAATTCGAACACTCATATTTGATTATGTTCACTGAAGCATTTTGTTATTATAGTTATTTCTGTGTTATTTTTTAGTAGATGTGCATATATTATAGCAATTGTTGTTCTAGAATTATTTCTATCCTAGCTCTGTTATTTTCTTCTCTTCTGAAATTTTGAAAAACTAAAATCAAAGTGTTTAGCGTCTGAACATTCCCTTCAGTTCTGCTTGATAAACTGATTCCAAATGAAGGCTATGCGAGGGAATGGGCCCCATGATTCATTGAGATTTTAAAGACATTCTTTCATGTTGTCATATCTTGTTCTCTTTTGTGTAATTTGATTGGATAATTTGCTTACAAATGTGTTTATCTCAGTAAAGAATTTTAGTGCAAACATGATGTAGATCCAACAAAATTTGTTTCAATTTTTAATGTAATATTTTAGATCCCTTTTAAATTGTTTATTTATGATGACTATATTTCCACTACAAAAGCTAAAATAATGGAATTCATAGGGAAGAAACTAATTAGAAGAAAAATAATTGTTAATAATCGTTGTGCAGAACCGGTGAGCTACTTTACTTAGGGTGTTTTTGAATGTGATAGAGAATATGATGTACGCAATAAAATATACAAATGTCAGAGAACGTGTTGGAACTTTGGAAACAAACGACTCAAAGAAAAAACATTAAAGCTTTAAAGTTATGACTGCACCTGTGTTATATGAAAATGAAGCTTGGACATTAACTAAAATCAAAAGTAGAATACAGGCTTTAGAAATGAAATTTTAAGGAATATAAAGCAATGCATGAAGCAAGATGATTTAACAAATGCAAGTGTAAGAAAAGATCTAGGAAGGGTTTAATATTAGTAATAGATTAAAGTATCTTAAACAACAGTGGCAAGAAAATATGAATCCTTCATAAACCTTGAAAAGGATAATACAAAGCGAATATAGCGTATACGTAAATAATCTAAAACAATTCCTACAATTTGAAATAAATTGAGTATTTAGGGGTATCAAAGTTTTGACATCTATATTTACGACATTGCCTGGAATGTAGTACTTAGAAAAAATATATTATGGTAATAATTTTACACACATATCAAAGTTATTGTGACAGAATTGAGGGCAGAAACAGTACATACAAAGTAATAATGTTTATGTAAACCTAGCATTGTGTAAATAGGTTATTACTGTAATTAATATGCTGCATTACTGGCACATTGTTGCACACGTGCCAATCATACCAATGACGTAATATCAGTATTACAATTTTCCGCGGCTTATTCAGAGATGAAACCATTTTGTGATATTCTTTTCTGTGATCAACGAAATGCAAAAGCTTCTGTACATTATTAAATATGGAATAATTAAGATTTGAATGTATATTACTTATCAGGCTGTGCTGATAATAGGCTACATCACAGAACGTAACACTTGCTCGCTTCTCTCCCAGGAAGGGAATACATGCAAGTAGCTTCTTATTTATCGCTTCTGCACGCCAGATAATAAATGAATCAAGGAGAGAGAAGCTAATATCTCATAACATATGAAGATACTCTGTTACGTCAACTATGGATGCCAAATTACATAATGATCTATTTCCTACAATTTATGTTAAGATTGGTTAAAATGTTGTATGAAATCGTGGATAATGTTCAAATGACACTCATGATCACAGTTTTCGTGTGATAAACAATCACTAGTGCCATAATCAGAAAGATTATCCACTTGTTGCATAAATAATTATTTTGGTCGACCACACTATAATACTCTGGCTGCATGTGACATAACTAAACAGTTGTGGCATCCACAATAATTCGCGTCTCATTATGATCTTACTCGGCGGTACACCTATGTTTTTATTTTACTTAAGAGCTTACAACCCATGTTTTGCCATTGGCATATAACAGGATACAGCATTTTATATAATTCAATTGCAGAAGTTAATTTTGAAGTGAGCGGAAGATGATGTTGATGGAGCTTGTCACTCCTGTGTTTTTGAGGCTTCATTACTGATGCAATTTTAGCTTTGACAGTGTAGAAGGCCGGTCTCTTGAAGAGTGTGCATTACGTCAGTAGGTGTATTGCTGGCTGTGGTGCTTTCTCGGGCCAGCTCCATAATGGAGAGGGCGATTTATTAATCCTGTAGAGTTATGATCTGAAGCGTCCATGGTTGGTCAGGAACTGTGTGAGGATATACATAATTTGGCCATAGGAATATGGAGAGCCTGTATGTGACGGAGGGGATAAACTGTTTGGTATTATAGTGCTACCTATGGATATATGTAGCGTTCGAATGTTTGTGAAATAGTTTACTAGTAGTTATTCTGGCAAGGTCAAAGGGATGGAGTGTATTGTGTTTCTATATCTGTCGCTATGTTGGCTAGATAGTCGGCTTGTATCTTCGTTTTGCGGCATTTGTTTGCTTTCTGAGGATGTTTAATTTGCTGAACCACAGGGAACGAATTTGTTAGTTGGTCCGGAAGGAAGCTATTGGTGTTGATTTCCTTCAGTTCATGCCATATTACTATGATGCATACTATGATTTGAGAGTTGTTCAGTTGGTTCATCCGCTTGTTTTCTGCTTGTTGGAGTTTATGTTCGACAAGGTTCCATTTCACGACCTGGGTAGCGAACTTTCTGGCAGTCATTTTCTCTTCTGTTAAAGTTTGTGGGATGACGTAGTTTCTATCGCATTTTATGAGATTGTGATCTGAGGGTATTTCCTCTTTGCTGACTTGCCATGTTTTGATTTAATGGGCAGCGTTGGTTGATGTAACTGTGATGTCTATCCAGCTGTCACCCTGGACCTCGGAGAACGTGGGACCATCTTTCTGATTTACAGTGATCAGGCTCTGTGTTGACAGGAATTTGGTCATCTTTCTTTCCTGGGTTCGGTAATAAGGCTATTCCACACGCTGTGTTTGCTGCCCATACCTTTTAACGCCTTCAAAGGAACACTCCACTGAGATCCATTCCCCAGATAAAAATGAAATGTGTATATTTAAAATAAAAGAAATTTTGTTCACTGTAATTTTAATATTCTAATAAATTGAATTATTTCCTTTGCTGCAAATGTGCTGCATTCATGTTACCTGCAAAATCGATAAATACGCCATGAACTCAATAGTACTGTGAAGTGATAAGATCCGCGAGTACAATAATAATAATCACAGCCAGAATAAAAGCTTAAGAATAATCCGCTAATAAAACAAAATAAGGAAGGAAATAAGAATAATAAGAAGGAGATAAAAGAGAATATTAAAGATTAAGAAAAGGGGGGAATAAACATTATTACGAATGAAATAAAATAGAGTAGAGACACGAATAAATAAATCAGAATGTGAAAGGAAACGCAGGAAAAGAAGACAGAAGGAAATCTGCCAAAGGGCAAAACACTTTAAATAATACAGGAAAGGCGAGCAGGAGAAACAGTTAGGTTCTATTGAAATCGTCGGAGACTCGCCGGAAAGCGGAACAATGAAACGGATGCGCTAGGCACTCATGCGGGCAGAAAATCAAATCAGCCGTTAATAACGTGAAACAGAAGAGACGCTCGCAGAGCATAAGGTTGCTGAAATTTAACCAATAGTAGGAAAAGCGCAAAGTAGCTAAATAGCCAATGAGGAATAATAAAAGTCACGTGAATAGTAACGCAAGGGAATGAAACTAGAAAAGAGGCGTGAAATAGATTTTTGTCTAGGAGCAGGAGCGAGTTTTCGACACGCGAAACATGGAACACTTTGTGTCATGAAGAGCTAAGGAGAGGATGTAAAAACTTTGTGTCGTGTAGAGCAAGGGAGAAGAAAATGAAATATTTCGTGTAGTAAAAGATAGGGAAAACAGGCAACGTGTAACAGTTTATATTATCACAAGGGAAAGAGATATACGATAGGAAATCGTCATAGTATAACAGTAAGAGATAGGGTAGCTAGGAATGACAAAAGTCATATTGTGTATAACTTAGAAAGAGAATTAAATCAAGGGTAGAAGCACGGAAACTGTAACGGGGAAAAACAGATAGGAACGCGTCTTGTGTAAAGGGTCTTCGGTACAACACGTGTGGATCATCAGAATAAATGGGCCACTGAGAGGAGCTGTGAGTATAATTCATCTCCCATCTACACAATCCCTGAGATAAGAATCCCACAATCACTTATCCTCTACCTGAGTAGCCGGCAATAATCTTTCTGAACCCGAAACCCTAAGCCAAGCTCCTACACACCAGAAAACGTTTTATTTTCCAAATCCCCGCTACAACTGCCATTTATTACACTACTCGTAAAAAAACTCGAGGGCCTGTCATCAGTGCTGCCACCTAATCAGCATTATATAACACAATTAAAAGGGATATCTTTTTGTAAAAACTCGTATTTTGAAATTACGTGGTCGACCAAAAACAGGTGTATACAATTTGGCTATAATGGTAATTAAGACGCTGGTATGAAAATTATGAAATACTAGCGTTCGTCCCATAAACATACTCAAGCTTAAATACTACCAGTGTAGTCTTATCTGCCTAAAGTGCTTCTGTAGTCTGCTGATTTTTAATGCACCCTCAGTGTGAAAATCTGAAACACAATGCAGTAATTTACTCTGAAATGTGAGATAGCTCAAAATGCTATCAAAACATTGTCAGTGTAGCTGAAGCTTAGGAAAAACATACTATACATAAACCCATAATTCTGCAATATTTGATTACAGCATAGAATTGTATCTAGTTGTCTCTAGCATACTTGATTTGCAATAACCGTTCCACCTTAGATTTAAATAATATCCTTAAATGGAAAAGCTATCGCACACCACGCATGCGTCTTGCTTCTGTCGCCCTGAAAACAAAAGTGTATAAATTGATGGCAACCCAAGTGTTATTGAAAAGGAGCAGAAAATGCTGAAAATTTACATTATTTATATATCTTAAAAATGCACTATAATTAAGTGCTACAGTATTTAACACAAAATACACTTTCGTTTCTGGAATAAAATCTTACTCAGTAAGTGATGTTTTGTGATGAAGTTACCAGAAGTTTAAAAAGATTTTAATTAGAATGCGGCACCTCTCTGCCCCACTTTGTAGCGCTCAACCAAATCACGCGGACTTGGAGAAACTCAAACTCTCGGAAACCGACTGGAATACAAATCAGTCCCACTTTGCAATAGCAGACATTTATTTCAGGTAACAATTAAACCAAAAGTGACAGTGTGAATCAATGCCATTCAAACTCCTTCTCTTTCCAGTAGAAATATGTTATGTTCAGCTATTCATGACCGAAAGGAGCAAAGTTGACAAAGTAAAAAGAAGGGATTCGTGTTATAGAGAAAGAAAATGTACAATTTTAAGGCAGGTATCCATGAAAATCAACAAATCCGCAGTTTTCTTTTTGCCTTTTTTACCATATACTTGGATCATAAAAAATATAGGGCATAAACAATTTTAACGAGCCTTCAAATCATTAAGATATTAACCTTCTATTATTCAGAAATAATTTTGTGATATGGTAATATGAAAAGCTCCTTGGAATTATGCTGTATCATATCGCTAAAAAATTTTTAATTTGAGTTAGTATATGAAAATAAAGAAATTGTGCATTCTTAATTTGAATTAGAATGTTCAAAAGAGAATTTTCGTGTACACACGTTACAGAATTCCAAGCTTTGAATGCGAGTCATGAAAAATAATTTCAGTGGAACTGTTTAATATTTTTAAATAATGCACAATAATCTTTAAATTCGTAATTCTTGAAGCCATCCTGAAAATTACAAGCTGATAAGCTCTAAATTGTCATCCAAGAATTTCGAATAGTGAAAAAGATCATAAAAATAAAAATTTTGAATAATGGAGATTAGTTAAATGCGGTGCTTTGCCTAATGCTAAATGACGGATCAAACAGCCATTGTGGCTTTAAAATTGTCGACACAAAACATAAATTTTCTCGCATAATAAATACAAAAAATCTGATGTGTTACACTCACATGACTTTCTCTACTCTTGTACAATCTAATTTTACAAACGCCTATTCTCCATATGCTTCATGTTAATCGAGATATCGAGATGTCAATCTTATTGGTAATTTTCTTGTAGATGGAAGGGAAATATGGTAGCTTTTAAGCGATAGTCATATATTTTAACGCTGGTTGCTATGTGGCGCATTCCATTCTCTTTGCATGTCCAGGACATAAAAAAAATGAATAACGAATTTGAGAAAAAGTATAAGTATTGGAAAGTTTAAGGAAATAACAAGCAATATCTCGAAAACGGTTCACTCAACAAAAGAAATGTATATGACATAAGTTGTGTATTTTAACGCGATCTACATTTTTTTGTGATTTTGTATATCTCTTATGGTTTACCAGTTATGCAAAAGTCGTTCACAATGAAGAATACTTTTGGACACATTCCCAGAAAATTCGAGATATACATTTCATTTCTCATGAGAATATCTTAAACATATGATATTTTCATCAAAATCGTTAGAGCCATTTTTGATAAAATTAAAATTTTCGAAAAATCTTCCATGTAAAGGGTAGTCTGGGGTGGGGGAATTTTCTTGAAAACCATCGTGTCGCATCGCTGGAAGATACTGAACCTAAATACCAAGTTTGGTGTTTATCCGACTGTTCGTTTTTGAGTTATGCTGTTCACAGACACACACACAGACATGTTTCCAAAAATGCTTTTTTAGGATTCAGGGAGACTCAAAACCTGTATTTCCGGTGAAATCTCGGTATCGAATTTTTGGGTGGAATGCAATACTTCCCCTACTTACTATACGTAGTAGAGAAAGTAATTAAGTACCTATATAATAAAAATGGAGAATGTTCATATTTTTTTATATAAATTTAAATATACATTGCCTAAAATTCCGTGACTTCACGACTAAATTTGGCATTAAAAGTTGCAAAAATGTCTACCACAATATTTAAGATACATGAAATGTACACAAATTATAGCGTCGTAAGTCATTCAGACAATTACGATTAATAGCAGTGGAAATGTACACTGTTCCTGTTAGTAGGAACTGTAGCAATAAATTTACCACATTGATAAATCTGTTTTGACGTCCGTATTATGTCACATTTCCTGCCCTTTTAATTTACAGAACCGAGACAAGTGGACCACAATGTATCTACTGGCCAGAGATAGTTTTTTTTAAGGGAATGATTCCAAACATTGAAAGAAATGATGGGGAGAAATACAGGCTGTCTGTCCAGGGGAAAAAACAAAAACTTCTGGTATCACCATGAGAACCTATTAAGGATATTACATATTATTTATATAAATATAAATTTAATTTTATTTAATGTTTCCCACTTTTCATCACTTCTAAATTAAAATTAAAAATCCACACTAACAAATGAGACCACCAGTTGCTGCTAAACATACTTCGTTTGTCACTTAGGTGCTCAGCGTAGCACAAACTTTACACTTGACACTTTTGACACACATTTGGAGCAGAATACACTGATTCGTGAATCGAATCCCGCTGAACAGCAGCGTCACAACTAACAATCAAACTGCAGAGTCACGCTCACAATGAACTGCACTCGCACGGTTCACTTTTAACTAACTCTTCGACTTCTTCACTGCATTTAACTGCGTCACTTCTTAACTGAACGTACCGGGCAAGTGCTGCCCCTTATATAGGTCCCGCAACAAAGCGAAATGTCCTAGAAGGAAACGACTGAAAGGAATCTTCCGGAGCAGTAAAAAACTGCCGAGAAGCGGCACATAATGGGTTCATAGCACGGCTGTTGTTCTGAAGGCAGGTCGAGGGCCCCACCCAGGTGAGAGCAGGGATGAGCTTACCGGCAGGCCGCTAGTAGCTTCGCGCGCGCGGTCACTTTACATATGTACAACTAAGTAAGCTGTAATAAGGCTACATTACTAATTAATCCGTTTATGAATCATAAAAAGGAAAAACGTATCCTTTGTAAAATAAACCTTAAAAGAAAAGTAAACTCGCCAATTTAATCAATGTACATATTGCAATAATGGTTATTCTGAAGTTGATGTATGTGTTGTATAAATACAGAAATATTTTGTAAAAGGTTTGGGAAATAAAATGAAGTAATGTTTTGTATTTTTGCTAGCAATATGTTGAGTGTTTTCTATTCTGAACCAACGTTCAAATTGTTTAAAAGTGTAGCATTAAATAAAGAAATATGTGTTACACTCTGATGACCTTATTTACCCACTAGCTTATTTCCACAAACTTTTTTTCACAAAAGATTATTTTTCTATGTAACACAGTTAATCGAGACAAGCGTTTGCAAAACCGTTTCATTACACACTTCGTTGAAAGTATAAAGGGAAATAGGGAGCTTAAGCAATAGTCAGATCTTCCAAAGCGGGTCACTAGAAGCTTCTGTTGAAACTATTCTTTGCATGGAACGAAATGAAACAAAGGAGTGGTCACTAAGTACTTAAATGATGGAAAGTATTCGGAAATTCAAGCCAAGAATAATGAATATCGGAGTGAGTTTTTTTTTATTTCTTATAGTTTACCAGTTATTCAGAATATACAAATTTAATTCCAAATATAGAGAACTTCGAAGAGAATTCGCAAAAAAAAAAAAAAAAAAAAATCGTGAACGGGAGCACTTCCACTCAAAATCCGTTAGGGGCGTTCTTGAATACTCGTAGCGCATTTACTGAACTCAAGTTTAGTATTTACCCCATATGTCGTTTTTTAGTATTAACATGTTCAAAATTAAAATGAAATTGCGTACATGTTGCTTAAATACTGTGTGAAGTGTTATTATTGTTTTTAAAATTATATATTTGAAGATATTTGGACCCACATAATAAGCGTGAATAATATATCACTTTATTATCAGCTGAGAGTTTTGAGCAATTCCTCAACACCTGTTGTTTACTGTTACGAGAGCAGAGGGAAGCGCTAGGTGGCAGTAACAGTAATTTATATGTACACTGTTTACTACTATCTAACGCTCCCCTCCGTCATCTCCTTCCAATTTATTTATTATTTCCTTGAAGAAAAGGCTATTTTTGTGAAAAACAAGTAACCATAAACTGTGTCGCTTTCTGAAAATCATGTAGCTGAAACATTGTGTTGTCAGTAAACTGTGCTCATGATGGGTGGATGGATTTCTGTCTACATCCACAACCCCATTGAAAAGCATGCCTTCATTGTTTCTCAAAAGCCGTCTCTCGAACAAATTGCAGTAACTTGGTTGCAGTGTCAGCATCCTTCTCTAGATCTTCTCTGGTTATAGAAAGAGCAAATGTTTTCCTTACCAGGAATGGGCAAAGAGAATATGCGAGGCAGCTTCCTCATCCTCTTTGCACTTTCTACAAATGGGGTTCATCCTTGTCGAGTCCTACTTTACGTGCATGTCTCTTGAAGTGACCATGCTCAAAATTAATGCAACTACTAATCCTGTTCTATACATTCTCAGGAGAGATGAGAAAAGTGTGTTGCATGAACCTAAATCCAGTTTCTTTGTTTGTGTTTGTGCAGGATAGATTTTCCACCTGAATTGCTGTTTTTCCCTAATCCATAAGTTTACCGAGGTTTGGTAGTATGCTGTAGGTTCCAATCAGGGGTTCAGGGCCAACACCGAGTATCTCAGTACCCCCTTTAACCTTTTTCATTTCCATAGATGCTCTGATGCTCCGGCACCCATGACAAGGCAATCAGGACATTTAGACATTCCCATACCAGTTCGATTTTACCTGTTTGAGGAGAGCTTTTAAAGCACTTGACTGTGAGGATGAGAATTTGTTTGCTATGGTAATGTTCCTCAAGTGTAAAGCTCAGGGTAGTAAATACTTCTGCCTGAAAAACCGTGTTATATTTTCCATATGTCCTTGGAGATAGGCCATATATACCGTATCTCTAAACTGTCACGTGCACTAGCCATCTTTCATTGGCTGCTACGTTGAATAGCTTGTTGTGGATAGTTCCTTGTTTAACACAAAAATTTATGTTGATATATTCGAAGAGAACTATCAAATTAACATTTTCATAACTGCATGAATAAAATGCATTGTGAAACAGATACATCTGGAATGCATGTCAATTCTTACCAACAAACATGTAGGATGAACCTTCGGTTTAAACCTGCCACTTAGGAGGACGAAAGCACATGCGTCTCTAATGACAGTGTTTTGATAGCTTTTATTACTTGGCCTTGCATTGCAGAGGGCTTGTTTGTCAAACATTCGCCAGAAACTTCCAAACAGGGGGAAGGGAAGGGAAGGAAAGAGTCCGCGGAAAAATGCATTACAGCGGGGAAAGGTTATAATAAACAGGGTTTAAGTTTTGCATCTTGGAGGTATCATAATGGAATTGTTATGTAATTAACGTTAATCTTATATAAGTAGGAATTATGTTAACTTAAATGCAGCTGCTGTTTCAGAAAAGGGCAACGGATTGCAGAAAAATGAAAGTTGAATATCATCGCTGTACATTTTTAATTGCAAGTTGCACTTAAATTGTAGCAATCTACAACTATGATCACATTAGACTTTTTGTGTTGATTTGCAACATATTTTACAGTAAAATGTAAGTTTAATCCTATATCAGTCAGTTCGTGTAGAATAGTGTAGCTTAATCCGTACTGCAAGCTGTATAAAGCTCTATTGCTGCTCCATATTATGATAATGTTGATGACAGGCTTAATGGTGGCAGGATGGTTTCAAAGAGTTATGATTGGGAACTCTGTGAAACCCTCCCCGTCATCACAGCTGTCTTGTAAGACAACGGAAATTTGAATGGGGCCCCTCCCCGCCCCACTCGGTAGCGATCAACCAAAATATAAACACATCGCTTCCCTTCTTGTGGCTTATATGCTGCTTTCAAGATTTTAAATATTTTATTATTCAAAATTTGTATTTGTTTGAAGTGGGAAGACCTGCTGAAAATATAACCCAGCATAAAGAAGAGGTTGTAACTGATTTCAATATCTTGTATAATTGACTCATTATGCCACACGTGCTAAGAATAACAATGACTTATTTCCTATAGCAATGACGTAATACCGTTCCAAGTTGCTTATAGAGAGAAGATGAAACAGTTTTGTGATATTCTTTTCTCTGAGCAACTGTAACGTTTCGGTGTGCGACACACTTGCTATACTACTCTATACTTCATACTTAAGTCTCACGTTACAGTTCATATCATTACTGGGCCCATTTTTAAAGAAGAATTAAACCTCCAGAGGTGGTGAAACGTTTTCTTGAGTTGTCTCTCGCTGCAAGGAAAGGCAAATAAATAAATAAAAGGTTTTAACACACACAGAAATTAGACATTAAAGTAACTTTAACTTGCAGATGTATACAACATACATTTCAACCTGAAAAATCTATAAAATATTACATTTGGAATTTATAATTCGTTTCATTGCCTTCACAAAGTTACAATTTAAATTTTATAAACTCTTTGATTCCCTTGCTGGTTTATACTCGTGTTTCGATTTGCTTTTCACAATTTACGACTCGCATAATTGAATTTCACTACACGTCCGAGAGTTAATATTATGAAGATGTACTTACATAATAGAGATGTTATCGTTATGCATTACAATTGGCCGAAAGTGTATGTGTGTGCATCGCTTCCCCATACAAAGCTAGCAGAAGTTCCTTCTCTGTCGCTTCCCCGTGGAAGACTGTTCACTTTCAGCAAGCTCGACCCACGGGCAGGCAGGTAACGAAACGTCACAGCTGCGCTGTAAGCACCACCATTGATGACTTCTTTCCACACCACCTTGTGGCATGCTGGCGAACTAATAGTCTTGGCCGGTGACGGAACCAAGATGTTCCTAAAAGAATCTTACATCAGTCAGGTTTGAGCACAGTTTCTGAAAGTTGGGAGCCATTCATGACTTGCAACGAAAATGATTATTAAATATAGAATAATTAAGATCTGGATATATAATTAATGTGCGGTACGTTACAGTCCATAACTCCTCCCACTTCTCTCAAGCTTTCTTGCTTATCGATTCAACACGCCAGGTAGTTACAAATGAAATGCAGTATGAGAAGCTAAGGTCTGATTTACGAAAATTGAAGACGCTCTTAATTATGCAAGCTATGGATGCGAAAATATTTCGCGATTTATTTCCTACAATTTATAATGCTAAGATTATATAAAATGTGTACCCAACTCGTGGACAATGTTAATATGGTAGACCGATGTCGTAATAATCAATAATCAAGATTATCCACCTGTTGCATAAATTGCTATTTTAGAACATACGTATGTGGACATACTTAGTTTCTATTGGTGTTATATTTAAGCAGCGTTTTCTTACTGAAGCTCTCAGGACTTTATCGAAAATCTTAAAATACACGTTAAGTTAATCTTAAAATACATGTTAAGTTAATCTTAAAATACACGTTAAGTTAATCTTAAAATACACGTTAAGTTAATCTTAAAATACACGTTAAGTTGATCATAAAGGGGTGGGCAAAATTAGATGTACAGTAGGTAGACTTAATTGAACACAGTGCGCAAAGAAGCCCTAATATAACATTATATAGATGGAGTAACACATACAGAATATTAGGAGTATTAGCTACTTATCTTCAGCCTTTACACTCTCCTATACTTTAGACTGAACACTAAAGCACATTTTCCTACTTATTGCTTTTGTTATGCCACCCTAGTAAACTGAATCTTGTTCTTTACAATAAGAGCTCTTCTATAAAAATCTTATCTTGAAGAAATCCATGGGGTTAAGGAGACACTCTAGTACCAAAAGTTCGTAAAAGGTTACTTTTTTCGGAAAGGAACAATATTTTCTTGTCTAGAATACACTAAGTAAATATTAAATTCAAATTCACATGGAAATTAGTGTAATTAAAACTGATAAGTAAAGAGGAATACCTTAAACTATGTTCCCGAACTTTAAATAGGTTTTTCTCCATATAGCAATTTTTTTCTTTGAGGTGTACCTTTTACAGTAAATGTAAATAAATCAGGACTTTTTCAGGACATGTAGAATATAACTAGTTAAAGAAAACTGTGCATTGCTTTGTTGATTATTCTCATACAAGCATATGCTTCTTTTCTTTGTAATTATTAGTAGTGTTTTATCTCATTCTAGATACAAACATATTTCTAATAAATATTAATATTTTGGAAATTAATTGCGCAAGCTTATTGCATAAGAGTAGAACTAATATCCCAAATTTCAGACCTGTGTTTTAATTCTAAATTGAAAATGTGTACCGGTAATTATTATCCAATTATTTGCAACAGGCATAATAAATAATTTTAATTACAAAACTATTGGCTCTAGAGCAATGAAACTTATAACAATCTTATATCATGGCAGGAGCAGAAAATTCATTTGGTACTAGAGTGTCTCCTAAGATCTGGAGATCTTGGTGGCGATTCAGTTGATTCCCTTCGTCCTATTCACTTACTTGGGAATTCTTCGGCTAAAAAAGCTCCCAAACTCATGTTCAGTAGGCAGGAGCTCCATCCTGCTGGAAATGAAGCCCTTTAACATTGTGTTGCTGACCCATAATATTACTAATGATTGAATACATACTGTAAACCTAATTTTACCCACCTATGTATCACAAAAGTATTACTGAATATCACCTAGGACTTTTAGGACCTAAAATCACCGTAATATACAAAATTAAAAATAAAATATTCTGTTATGACCTACAATTTACAAACGTATACACAGAACATAAAAATACGACCTAAAATAGTATGAGGTAATATTTCAGTTGTGAAAAAAAATTAAATGGAACACAACGTATGACACCTTTTGTGTTATTCTAACACTTATGTCGCCAATTTACAATACAGTATGTTACCAATCAAATACTTTATCACAACATTGAGACACGAACTGTTGTAATTTTACTCAAATGCTTTGCTGCACTTTGCATATTTTCTGAACTATACTTCATACACTTCCAACTTCAAAAACATCCTTTGATAAAGCAGACACTCGTCTGCAGTTAGCTGCCCAAAGTATAAAGAACAAACTTGGATATTAGCCTATTTGTAGTGTAACTATGAGCTGCATGAATCTATCAACTCAAATACAACAGAAAGAAATTGCATAAAAAACTTCTTTACTTCTTGAAAGAGAAATTAAAATAAAATTTTAGTGCAGAATTCGTACAAAAGTCTTCGCAAGTTGTCCTCAATGTCTGCCACGAGAACAAAAATTATCATCTACATAACATGATCATGCTAATACTTTTGTTTCCCATACTGTATGTAGGTTCACGTTTTATTTTCTTAATAATTACATTCATTACAATACTAAACGGAACTTTCGCGTTTGAACAGTGTTTTCAAAAGGAGAAAAGCCGGCGATTCTCCACCATACTATAAAACCGTCAGTCACCGATGCGATGTAACATGTATTAACCGATAACCATTGGGAAACCTCCTCTCAGCCAGCTCGCCGTACGGAGATATTTAGGTCTTTTTCTCCAAAATGGAAAATTCCCTTTCGGGCCAGACACTTGAAACGTTACATGATTTGAATACGGTTGTTACGTGATGTATCCGAGAGTAATGCATTAAAGGAAGCTAAAAGAAATCGCTCATAACGTTGCGGATAAGTTATTAAATACCATATGGAATGTTTTGAACAATGGTTATATAAGTTAATGGAAAATAGCTGAAGTAATTCTGTGCACAACTCCTTGACACACTAGTTATTCATTTAAATGAAACAATTGTGGCTACGATTTTTCGAAATATAATGGTTGCATTATTAATTTTTTGCACTATAAAATCTAAAGTTATTAACAGAGTAATTTTCTTAATATAACCAACCGCTGATAATTCTCACTCCTTTCCTAAACTTGTATAAGCCTTCTATGCTAAACCGATCTTCAGGAACTCTTGTCTGAAAATCTCATTTTTCTTTTTGAAGCTGATGGAGCATTCAGGAATACCAGAGTTTAATACCTGTACTTAAAATATAGACTGGAGAATCATACTTGCAAAAGTACTAAGGCAACTCTTACACACAAATCCCTAATGCTATTGTTGATGGTGACCAACTTGAGGGAAGAAGCAATAGATACATAGTGATACTTTATTAAAACTTTGCACGTACTGCTCCTGCACCACGTCTGCCTTAGATGCATCCTTTGTAGTTTAGGGATCATGTTTCTTCATTCTGAAAAAATCACATTACTGTGGAAAAGTGGAGATAATTATGCAGCTGAAAGTTAAAAACTAACAACTTCATTTAGCGATGTAATATCACAAAAACTGATGGAGTTGTCATCACGTATAAAGTTTGTCGTCTGAAAAAAAAACTAAAAATTCATTAAATTTATAACAGTAGAACACTTCGCTGAGGAATGCAGATCTCTGCATCTGAGGCAGTATTTTATATCACAACACTGTGAATGCCAGAGTGATTGTAGTGTAAATTAACATTATTGTATGACAATGATTTTAGATGTTTGTTAGCTATAAGCATTGTTAGGAAATAAGTTTACACGGCCTCACCGAAACTGACAATAGGAGTGGGTAACAATGAAGCGATGGGGTGAGTTGTTTATCGTTTAGAAGAGACAAACAAATGACGTCAGGGTAGCGTGCCATTCTTTAGAAATGGAGGGAATATCTTCCCTAGAGCATATGTTTTAGTAATTATGATTGGCTGACGAAACAGACGCTAATGTTGGCGCGATTTAGTAACCAATAGTAGCCCTATTATAATGTTTAGGCATATCGGGGTGATGGAGTATAAATTCTTGAGCCAAAAGCAAGTATCGTGCACTTCAACAGAATCACTCGCGAGGTACACATCACACAGTTCTAAGAAATCATTCACGAGGTACACATCACGCAGTTCTACAGAATCATTCACGAGGTACACATCACGCAGTTCTACAGAATCATTCACGAGGTACACATCACGCAGTTCTACAGAATCATTCACGAGGTACACATCACGCAGTTCTACAGAATCATTCACGAGGTACACATCACGCAGTTCTACAGAATCATTCACGAGGTACACATCACGCAGTTCTACAGAATCATTCACGAGGTACACATCACGCAGTTCTACAGAATCATTCACGAGGTACACATCACGCAGTTCTACAGAATCATTCACGAGGTACACATCACGCAGTTCTACAGAATCATTCACGAGGTACACATCACGCAGTTCTAAAGAATCATTCACGAGGTACACATCACGTAGTTCTAAAGAATCATTCACGAGGTACACATCACGTAGTTCTAAAGAATCATTCACGAGGTACACATCACGCAGTTCTAAAGAATCATTCACGAGGTACACATCACGCAGTTCTAAAGAATCATTCAGGAGGTACGCCTCACGCAGTTCTACAGAATCATTCACGAGGTACACATATCGTAGTTCTAAAGAATCATTCACGAGATACACGTCGCGCAGTCTTGAGGAATCGCTCGTGAGGTGAATGTCATACAGTTTGGATGAATCTCTCGCGTCGTAAAATTAGTTACAAAAATGTGAAATACCCGACAGCTATTACGACAGTAATTACATTCGGAAATATAACAGTTAAAGTCAGGCGTATATCAAGATTAAAGCTGTGAAATTAAGTGCGACGGCAATAAAAGTGTAAAAACAATTTTTTTATCAGTGTTATCTTTTAGCAACAACTCCTTTCGAAATATAATGGTTTACACGCCCTGCTCAGAAATATTTGCTCGACTGAGTAATAATAGCTAGCCGGAGGACAAAGAACCCAAAATTCAAAATAGTAAAACAATAACAGGCGCCAAGTAAAAAAAAGATAACACGACAGATTACCGCGACACATCTTAAACACGGAGAACCGATCAGAATATAATTTTGGTAGATAAGCTGTAACAAAAATTTGTTTTGTTTGTTGAGAAAGCTGAATGATAGAAGCTATTTTATAAAGATTTGACCAGAAATGTATGAAGAAAATTTAATTTAAATGCTGCCTTTTCCCTCCCCGCCCTACTTAGTAGCGATCAGCCAAATATCGTACGAATTTGTTGAAGGCTGTCATCGATAATTCCAACACTCATTACCGACTGAAAAGTCAATCATATCACAGTGGTGTTAGTAATTATTATTGATGATGCAACTTAATGAACTTAAGTGCAAAAGTAAATAAAGTGGATTTTGTGGATAGATACGTTCAGTTTTAATACGGCAACTTTTGGCTAATCTACCATTAAAAATCAAATAAAAATGTGTGCCAAAGTAATTAAAACATCGAAACAATCTTATTACGGAAACAAACTAATCAGAAAGCCTTAACTAATGTGGCATTTTAAGTTGTTTTAATGGATTGATATTTGCGATTATGATATTTTAGCATTAATGTATTTGTTTAATTTGTGATATGTGGGACTATTAAAAGAAATGTGCTTCCATTTTTTTTGTAATCGGAGAAGCAAACTAGTAAAGCAATAATTTAAAACATCAAAAGTTTTAATTTCAGGTGGTCTTTTCTAAATAAGAAATAAAATGTAGGTTCCCATAAAAGAAAATGAAAATTGACCTTAAAATGAGCATCGTAACGTCCTACAGGACTAATGGCATTTCCTCCATAATATCAAGCAACTTTAATTAAAGACATTTCTTTCTACAATGTTTGATGTTGGAGATATTCTACAGTCCGAACTTAAATGATCCAGCCTGTATATTGTTTTAATTGCAAAGTATTCTACTGCGGTAAGTACATGCTCAGAGTTGTATTTTGCCGTTTACGCAGATATGCATAAAATATTTTAGGAGGGGTGGCAGTGCAGCTCCCATAAAGAACCTGTCAACAGAGGGAAGTGTTACGTAGTAGTATAAGCGTTTTATACACACGCGGTCGCATGACCTACCACTCCTCTCAATAAGCTGTTTCCGACGATTAGCTTATTCATTATTCCCAATAGCGACTGGGAAAAGATAGACAGTAATGAAAAAAGTGGCGGTAGAAGCTTTGGGGACTAAGAAAAAAAGGAAGTCGAATAGATTAAAAGTTTGGAATGAAGAGTTAGAGAAAGAAATTAAAGAGAAGAAAAAAGTATATAATATATGGTTAGGAAATAGCAGTATTGAGAATTATTTAAGGTACAAAGAGCAGAAAGCAAAGGCTAGGAAGCTATCCCGGCAAAGTAAAAGATAAAGTTGGGATCAGTTTCTCAAAAGGATAAAAAAAAAGGAGTAACAGGCGCCAAACGTTTTGGTTTTAAAGTTTTTAGAAGATTGAGAGAAGAACGAAAAGATAGAACAAGGATAGAAGTGAAGATAAATGACTTGAATACAATATTGTTCAACACAAAGGAATAATTACTGCAGAAATAGTTAATGATGCTATAACAACGGAATATGTAGAACTGGCATTGAAAGAAGCAAAGAACAGGAACGCTTCGGGAGAGGGTAATATAAATATGGAACTGTGGAAGTACGAGGAAGGAAACTAAAAACAAGATGAATTCAACTTTGTAATCTAATCTGGAGTCAAGATGAGTGGCATATAGCGTAATAAACCTGTATAAACAAGGAAATAGACGAGAATTCAGTTGTTATAAAGCATTTCTTTTTTAATGACAGCATATGAGGTTATACATTACGATTCTGAATAAGAAACTACAATCATTAGTGGAGGAAATTCTGGTTGAGAATGGTTTTAGAAAAGGGAGTTCATTTATAGATGCGATGTTTACACCAAAACAAATTTTGGAAAAAAGGAGTGAATACAATTTACAAACTTTTCTATTATTTTGGATTATAAAAAGGCATGATATGATCGCACGAATTATGGCAAATATTAGAAGAATAAAGCAACAAGAATAGAAGAATAAAATATACCTTTTAATTTGGTAAACTCAATCAAGGCATTACACAATATAAAAATAGAAATGGATATACGGAAGAAAAGTTTCAAAGTCAATACAGGTTTGAGACAAGAGTGAAGGCCGTCACCTATATCATGTGACTTATATCTGAACAGGGCAATAGAAGGTTGGAGAAGTACCAGTAAACCCAAGGGACTAAGCATAAATGATAGGAAAGCGGATGTTGAAGAAAATATTAAGAAATATAATAAACTTAATTCGAGGTTGGAGGCAGCTCAGAATTTTACTTTAAAACCAATTCCAAAAATATCGTATTGTGTGTTTCTGTGTGCCAAAAACAATTATCGTCATATACTATGTACCTAATTCGAGTCTGTCACAATCAGACCGCTGTGGTCAGGCGACTTAAAATAAACCAAGCTATAAAAAACTGGGAAGTACGCTATCAGGAATGTAAGAAGAATTTTTAAGAAAGGTGTGTTGCTTGTGCCGTAGATCGTAGTACAGCTTCGCGTCGTATAAACTTATACTGCAGAAGAGTACCAATTTCGCGGAAGATCGAAATTGTACCTTATTTAATTGCAGACTTAAGTTATTTTGTGGGATTGCAGACATAAGCCTTGTGAATAGATCTCCTAGAGATGGTTTATGTTATTGGTATTTTGCATGGGAAGTCCCCCTTCTCCTGCAGGACCATCCTCTCACCGAACGTGGGTTCATGTATTTACTGTCCGTACTGCGACGTTTTAGCTAGTGGTAGGGGTGCCCTAAGAAACAGGTAGGGTTTTAGCTACTCGGAGGAGGTAGTTCTTTGTGTAGAAAGTGAGGGGCTAAGACGCGCGACAGAGGAAAGACTTTTCCATTGTATGCATCACACGCGGCACAACTTCAACATACTGTGTACCCTCTCACCAGCTAAAGCTTTACCTGAGGAATAAGTCATTCCACCTCTAGCTAAAACGTCGCTGAACAAGCAGTACTGATTACAATTGTGAAACAATCTTTTATTCAGTCTACCTTCCGGACATGAACCAATGTTATTTTTGACCCAAACTGAAAAACTCGCTTCAAATATAGACTTTTCCAAAGTTAACTCACCCGAATTATTAGTTTGTGAATCTTCTTGCATCTTCATTCAAAAGTAATGACGATGACATTGCTTTAATTCTAACTATAATTATGAAATATAATAATCTGTTGTAATACTATTACAACAATAGTGTTTCTATTAATTTTTATACTTTAGCATTCCTCTGTGAAATAAGACATCTGAACATAAGTTGGCATTAAAAGAATATAGGTATACCTGAAATTAAGAAAAGCAAAGATCATACAGTAGTTAACCTTTATTTTGTGCTCATTGATGCAGCCGCATAGAAAGACGTCCAGTTGTCCGTAGCACACCTGATATAACGATGCCAGAGCCATAAAATGTTGAAATAATATCATTTTATGGCTATGGGATCGATTACCAAATATGCGTCTAGCTTGTTTTCCTGAAAGAAACAACACACAAACTGTAACAATCAATAACACTACATTTGTGATCATTAAGGTTCAGAAGAAGTTCAATTTTTTTAGACTATTCTAAGTAATTAAAGGTTGATAAGTGTCTTATCCCCGACCATTTAATGATGACTGCTCACCCATCAACGTGTCAAATTGGTAATGAATTAATATTGTGACGCAACTGCTTTGGCTTAAGATTATTGTGCCAGGAATTCGGAATAAACAACGATAACTGCCGCTCGTCAACACAAACACCACGCTCAATCGGCAGATAACTGGAACCTTCCCCTCCTACTCCAGAAAGTGTGTCGAAATATGTCTAGTGCGTTCGAGAACCTTATACAAGCGAGAACTATATAAGCTAGCGCTCTCGCGGGAGTCAGTCGAGTGCGAGTAGTGTGAATTGAGTTGCGTCCGTCGGTCAGCGAGCGAGTTGGCGGAGAAGTTTACCGTGCTACATCAACAGCGATTCTCCGAACGAGTAGGTGACGGCTGTTGTGACGTGCAGCGACGAGTTGTGGACGTTTTGTGTTCAAGTCCCGAATGAAGTGAAGTCCGGCGTGAAGGGGCTATGTCACGAAGGAACTGAAGGAGAAGGTTTGCGAGATTCTGAAGAAAGTTAAAAAATGTGCTAAACAAGTTTTTTCTCGTGTATGATATTACTCCCTTAACTTCGCATTATTTCACATAATGTTCATTTGCCACCTTATACTTTATCGTGTATTTACTTGGCAAAAGCTATTCAACTGTCGAAGCTGCTACTTCAATATCTAAAGGGGTAATTTCTTCAAAATCATTCAATATTCAGAACGAATTTGCCAATTGTTCTGGATGCCAGATAATCTATACCTTCTAATGTTGTCATAACAATTCATACCGTTAGATTATTTTTAAACCAACTTTACTAATGATCAAGGGAATGGTATTAGGTAAGCTTTAGTTTACATTGAATCATAGTGACAATGTTTATTGGATCACGATGCCGTTATTTGGAAATCAACGCTCATGTGATAAGGGAACGGAAATAAGCTAAGGAGCCATTACTTAATTGTCTTGGATAAAACACTATATGCAACTAGTGCTCTCATTTAGTCACAGAGCTCGACTTACGCATCGTTCTTGCAAAAAGCATTCGAAAAAAAATGCTACTGGTATCCTACTAATTGCATGAATAACTAATTAGCTCAGAATTCGCCTTGATGGACTACATTAAGATATAGAAAACATTTTTCTAATGAAACTTGCCAGCAAAGACTCGAACGCACGCAAACGATTGAAAACATGCTCGGAATAATACGTATATTACAAAAACAGCGGTGTGGAACATTCGCATGTCAAACTCTGCCTCTGATCTAAGCAGGCATTTGATACATACGTATTTGTGGTCTATAAGAGCAACTTTCGCAACCGAAAGTGTCTGAATTGCGAACGAAAGCTTTTTTCTTCTAAATTTGGTGCTGTTATTGTTTCATTTTTTGATAAAACTATCACAAAATCCAAAACAAACATTTCTGCACTGGCTAGCTAATGCTGGGAAATAGACGCTCTTGTTTATGTTAAGTCCAGTGAAGAACAATTTAGCGACATACTTTTTATATTGTCTAGTAAATAGCGGAGGATATATATTTCAAGGATCCCCAGAAATGCATTCTTTGCGATCCCATTGACTTTAAAAAGCACCGCGCGCGCGCGTGTGCCGGGAGCATACACGAAAGTGTATGGGGGGGAAGCCACTGCGTAGAAAGACAGGGACAGGGACAGGATAAAGACAGGGGCAGGGATAAAGACAAAGACAGAAATAGTACAGTATCTCTATCATTCTCGCTCAATATGTACTGGCAAGTCACAAAACAGTACTACTGGGCAATCTGCACTCGCCCGCCTTCGTATGTGCTTATTAATTCTATTAGTCGTGAAAATAGCCGAACACATGATTTAATCCAAATCATTAGAGTAATTTTAAGAAAATAAAAAAATTACGAAACGTTTATCATTAAACGAGAGTTTGGAAATGGAATATTTCCTTAAAAATCTTTTGTCGCATTATAGAAAGTTGAACTTAAAATACCACTAGGTATTTATCCACATTTCGTTTGAGTGATCAGACACACTCGTGGGGATTTTACTAAATGCTGTTTCGCGTTCAGGGGATTTCAAAACAGGTATTTATGGTGTAATATATGGTATACTTCTGTAAAAGAAGGAATGAGAGATGCATAGAAAAATATGGAAATATAAGGAAAGAAACCTCAATGGCTTTTGGAAAATTATAATAAATAGACGGAAGACCCAGAAAGACAAATTTGGGAAGCTTAGAAGACAAAAAAATCAGTAAGGTCTGTAAGTCAATTAAAACAGAGTGGGGAAGAGAAAAGTACATTGGCGATTGTAGCAGACAACAAAAGAAAGAATTAGCATGGATGAGAACGCAGTTAATGTACTTGAGAGGTTAAGAGGCAACGAGAAAGAAATTTGTGAATTATGTAGTGGAAGAGAAAGTACATGACAAAATTTAAGGAACTAACGATATGGAGTCAAAAGTGCGAGAAATAATGGGATCAAATGGACGAGAAAATAGTAGCTATAAAAATGCTAATAGGTAAACAAAGTAAAATAGAAACATGGGGAGTTTTTAAGAAAAACAAAATAAAAATGAATTAGAAAATTTAAGAGATGCAAAAACGGAAAAATGGCATAGAGAAGAAGAGGAAGAATCAGATAGGGGTTCGAAGGTTCTTAAAGGGCTACTCAGCGGTGCGAGTCAAATTTAAGTACCACATATGGTGCATAGATAGCCAGAATATTTGTACGTCGATTAAGCTGGTAACCGGAAACAATATTTAACACATTTATGTACAATAAGAGGTACAAATAATTAAATTAATTTCAATCCTATATAGGTATGTCATAGAGAAATTAAAAATGTATCCGGATCATAAATACAAATAGTTCAGAAGAAATGGTAAAAATTCACAACGGAAGCAGAAACCAAACACCAAAGTAGACGACAGTGCTTCGACGTCATCGGTAAAAAACGGGGTTATGATTGTAATTCAATAATAAGAGATATAGAAGCCATATGGATGAGACACACATTTATTAAGCTGTTGTATTATACCTTCTTCAACAAATTTGCACCCCTACTCTCGCTTGCCACAACCAGGGCTTTAGTTCTCAGGTAGTGATGGTCTGGTAGGAGCTGGAATATGTAAACTGTAGGTTAGTAAATATCTGATCTAAGCTACAAAATGCAGTATACTTTGAGTTACGACAAACAGAGGCCAGATTTAAATGTTGTGACGCAAGTGGCTATGGGCCAAGGTTATCGGGGGTTGGCGCCGAGCGGTCGAAGTAAACACCGGGCGCGTTATTGGAAGATAACTAGAAGTTTCTGGAAGCTTCTTCTCCCCCTCATAAAGTGTGTTGAAACAGCTCTAGAACGTTCGAGATCCTTCTGTGGAGGATTTCGCTGCCTATATAAGAGAGCGTTCTCGCGCAGTTCAGTCAGTTACGAGTCGAATGCGAGATATTTTGAGTCAGTGTGCGAAGAAGTTAGCGACTGCATTTCTACTGCGATATCAAGAGCGATTCTTGAGCGAGTTGGTGACGATTGTTGTGACGTGCAGCGACTGCTACTACGGAACAACGGGTTGTGTTCGACTCCCGAATGAAGTGAACCTGTAGCGTGAAGAGGCTACGTCACGAAGGAAGTGAGGTTGCAGAGGATTGAACAAGTTCACCTTAGTGAAGTGGCATTAGTGAATTGAACTCCCAGTGAAGGTGAACTACATAAAAGCGAAACAATAGCAGTGAAAATTTGCAAAAGTGGCAGTTGAAAAACTGGAAAAAGATCACAATATCCATTTCTTCATAAAAGTATTTCATTAAGACGGTAGAAAATTGCAGATTGGAATGAAACAATACACAGGTTTAAATTACATACAGCGGAAATCCTATATGCCGATTTGTTTCTATGAATCTGCAAGAAAGAGAACAAAGCCTGTGGCGAATTATAGCATACAGGCCATTTGAAAACTGATGCAGTAATTTGTATCACAAATTATTTAAATGTAAAGAGTGATTATAGTATGAATATGCATTTTTATGTGACATTGATTTGAGATGTTTGTTGATTGTAATTATTGTTGGGAAGTAAGTTTATACTGCCTTACTGAAACTGACAATAATAGCGTGCAATAATGCAGCGAGGGGGTGAGCTGTTAATCATTATTGGAAACGAGGAAGTTACGTAATGTTGGCGCGTTTTCCTTTAGAATGTTCTGGAACATTTCCCTAGAGCATATGTATTCTTAATTTTCACTGGATATAAAAATAGACGCTAATGTTGGCGCGTTTTATTAGCCAATTGCAGCTCAGTTATAATCTTTAGGCATATCGGGGTGTATGAGTATAAAAGAGCTAGGTTAGAGGTAGAGCCCGTCAGTTCATCAAAAATCTTTATACATTACACGTCGCTTTCAGTCCGTCAGTTCGTCGAAAATATTTGTATGATACACGTCGCCTTCAGTCCAGCTGAAATATTACACGTCAGGCTATCGATTCGCAAGTTACGCGTATAAGAGTTATGAAAAATCTCAAGTATGGTAAAGTTAATTATACAAAAGGTTGAAGTACGTGAATTAAAAGTGATCAGTAAGAAGTTGTTATAACAGTTTCAGTTTGGCGAGTGTATAGATCAATGTGTAAATGTGATAGTGACTGTGTTCGACAATAAAAAGTGTAAAACAAATTATTTCATCAGTGTTATCTTTGGATAAAAGATTCCTTTCCGTTTACACAACCTGTATAAAGAAAAGTGCTCGACCCAAAAAGATCATAGCTAGCTGGAGGACAGTGAAACAAAATTAAATAAAATAAAAGTAGCATTCTTTCAAACAAAAACTAATACTGCCGCAAATTGCTAACACCAGATGGAGCTACAAACCTAACAAAGAATCACGTCACAAAATGGCTTCACCACGTTGAGTAAACACATACACAAATAACGTTAAAACACTCTCAAATTGGCTACCACAAGGTGGGGCTACAATCAATAAATAAATAAAATA
The DNA here is from genome assembly GCA_030765065.1 of Deroplatys truncata. NCBI lineage: Eukaryota > Metazoa > Arthropoda > Insecta > Mantodea > Mantidae > Deroplatys > Deroplatys truncata. Next base: position 103,978,673 of record CM060985.1, read on the forward strand.
CAACATAAATACTGCCGCAAAACTTCCTTAAAATTGTGACAACAAACAAATGCCAGAATTTAAAATCTATACCCTTGCAATATAAATTGTAATTTTAAAGATAAGGAAGGAAACTAAATATTTTGACTTAAAGCAACTTCCAGCTGCCTTGTTGATAGGCACAGACTTGGATTTAGAGGCAGTGCTTACACAATTATGATAATTACAAATTCTGTAACACAGCATCAAACTCCACACCTGTGTTTCACTAAATCTACGAAGTTAGGGGTCCTCATGGATCTTCAGGCTAAAGATCAGAATCGCAAGTCGGAGCAATTGTCTGAAATAAGAAATGTATTTGTTCGTGAAGTATTCCAAGCATCTTGGTTATAGCTGATGCTAGTCCAGGATGATTAAATCGGGCAACTTTTTCATTTGATACTGTCTATGGTCAATATCACATTCACAGATTCTAAATGTATTGCACCTTTTCCTGCAATGTTAGAACGAGACGTGTTTTCCAAGTAAGAAACGTGTTAATACTTTGCCGCTGCAGTCGAGATTTTAAGCATGCACGACCACGTTCTTCATTTATTATGAATTCAGAGTAGCCGTCAGCGATCATCACTTTGTGTTTCGAAATGTTCAAAACAATCGAACGACTGTGAAGTCAGATCAGTGAATCGTTTTTTAAATGCCAGAAATGTTACGGAGCAAATATTTATCGCTAACTTTGCGAGGCTTTTGCAGAAATAATGCCAAGTGACAATGCCCGGCCACACACAGCTAAACAAACTCAATATATAATCGCATCATTTGGTTGGAAACAATTGACCACCTTCCCTACAGTTCGGATTTGACACCAAGATATTTTGATTTTATTCTTTTTATTTCACGTCGCTTTAACTCCCTGGTGATATTGCGACGGATCTGTTGGTGGATAACTCTTGGAACGATATGTGATGGACAGTTAGCCTTCTAGGTCTCTACCCTGTAACCCCCCGCTCCGTCACGTGACAGACACCCTAGCGCATAGCTACCGAATCTTCTGCTTCGTGCCGTGCAGAAGGCATTAGGGCGCCGTCCAATCCAACCGCCGCCCCCATACAAAGGCGGATTTTAGCTTTCTAGGTCTCATCCCTGCAACCATCTGCTTCATGCCGTGCAGATGGCATTAGGGTACCGTCCAGTGTGTGCGTGAGCGCGCGCGCCATAACCCAAAAACGGATAAGTCAGATAAATACCACGCTGGGTCAATACCCAGGTTCAGTACCTTCCAAAGATGCGACACAAAGACTGTGGAGAAAATCCCTTCAACCTAGACTATCCTTCACATGGAATATTTTTCGTTTCAATTTTCTAAAAATAGCTTCAAGAATTTTAATTAAAATACAATATATTAAATATATTTACATTACAAATAAAACATAAGGTTTTGTGTGAATAGTGAAATGAAGTGGCCTATAAACTCCACTTCATTTGGAAGAAATTTTGTGTAACTGGTAAAGTTAAGGGATAGACGAAACCGTACTACACAAAAAATTATCGCTTTAAAACACACGATTTATTTCAAATAAGTTTTATTTGTGGCGTAAGCCATTTATGAGATATCCGTTATTAAAGGTTGGAATTGTTCATTTCTTTGCCATTCTCCTAAAGTCCTGCCAACATTCAGTTGTTTCTCGCGATTGCATGGAAATGATATGGAATTTTAATACCAGCATATATCGTCTAGTTCTAAAACATTTGACTATCGCTGTTCCTTTTGTATCTATGACGAAATGTGTAGTGCAGCTATTTCTGTAAAGGCTTATTTGGATTAAAATGTAGTAGACAGAAAAATAACCTTTAGTAAGAATAGCTTGTATAGTCACTAATAAAAGATAGAGGGTAGAGAAGGTCATGTGAATTATATATATATACATACGCACACACGACCGTTTACTTTGGGGGGGGGGGGGTATTCAGGGCTCCTCAAAGGAAATCTTTCCAACGAAATATCCATCCATCCATCCAATCCATCCTTAAATGTGGTGAAGCCTGCTCTTTAGACAGTACTAATAGCTTCGGAAGCCAAAAGGTAAAGGGCCTCATTATATAAGGGGGGGAAAAGCAAAGAAACCGAATCAGAGAAAAATTAAAGAAAGAGGAAAAAGTCCTCTCCTAAAACAGTCACTTCAACCAGCAGTTTTCTGCCCACGAGGAAGTGCTTTAATTAAAATCGGATACCTCAATTCTTCCCTCTTCGGCCTGTTATCATTTGTTATATTTATGTATTACGGGCGTTCTTCCCATTCTTCCAGTAGTTGTTACCAAGAGTTTTCTTCTCATTCAATATGTCAACTAATTTACTTTCTTGACTAGTTTTAGCATTATTATTCCTTTAATCTCTGCTTTATAAGGTCACTGTATTTCCTATTTTTGGTGCGAGTTTTACTTGCTCCATTGTATTGCATATTCGCGCTCCAAATACTACCGCAGGTTTTCCTTAATTAGTAGCACCATCATAGTTTCCGCACTAACACATACAGCATTTCACAAATGGACTAGTAGTATTATCGAGTTGCTATACAAAATTATCCTTCCGTTAAAAGGAAGAACTTTGCTATTGTTTCCTTTTGTTTGATTGTTGACACTTACTATCCTAGTTAGGCAACATCCCGAAATTCTCCATTTACTCTGTTAGGTTATCTCGAATTCGCATAGTATCTTATTTGTTTCTCTCTCGGACATAGTTTATCCCTTACTGTCTCTATTGCTGGTAGGGGAAGTTACAAAAAATTCGGTATCACACAGGAAATACTGATTTGGGTTTCCACGAGTCCAAGAAAACAGTTTGTTAAATTTGTCGTCGTGTTTGTTTTGTTTGTGTGTGAACAGCATAGCTCGAAAACAAAAAGCGGGACATTATCGAATTTCGTACTTGGATAAACCATCGTTTAAGAGTTCCAGGAAGAAAATTCCGCTGCAAACTGTTATTTAAATTTAACATTTTGATTAAAATATAGCATGAGTTCAGATGTCAACATACCATAAAATGCAAATTGCTTTTCTGTGAACAACACTTGGAGTCCTTTATTCTTTATATATTTTATGACTGTACATCACTTGATAAGCGATGTAGAGTTGGTTAGATATATTTTCTTTGTAAATTACGTTTTTTATGGCATTAGTAATCTTTGAAGTAATGGTGGTTGTATATCTTAGCTTTCTATAATTTTAAGCAATACACATTGAAATCGTATTCTTTTGTTTTTAAATAAGTTTATTTAAAGAACATATCAAGACAAGCATTTACAAAACTGGACCAAAAATGCAAAATTCATTCGAAATAAAAAATACTTCACAGACTATTTGTAGCAAATTAAAAATACACGTTATGCTTATACATATATAAAACATACGTTTTTTGTAGTGAGGCTATTTTCTTGAACACCTCGGTGTCATATCTTTGGAAATGATGAAATTAAATACTAATCATGTTAATTATCAGTATTTTCGCTTTTGAGTCGTGCTGTACACACACATTCCCACATAATGTGACTGTCCAGTTTTTCAACTGTCACTCTCTCAAATCTCACTACTACTTTTTTGTTTTTATCAGTCACTGTTTCACCGGGAGTGAAACTGACTAGCTCAATACTCCGTTTCACTTCGTTGGTGACAGCCTCTTCACGCCGGATGGTTCACTTTACTCGGGAGTGGAACACAATACCTCTACCACTCGTCGCCCCACTGTACAACTCGCTGCACGTCACAAGAGCTGTCACCAACTCGCTCGGAGAATCGCACTTGATGTCGCACCAGAAACGCACTCACTAGCTCGCTCGTTCACTCACTGACTCGAACACTCTCGCGCGAAAACGCTCGCTTATTTAATCGCTGGAATCTTTCCACAAAGTTCTGGAACGTTCTAGAACTGTTTTCTGAGGAGGGGAAGAGAAGAAATTTCCAGAAGATTCCAGTCATCTGCCAGTAATGAGCCCTGTGTTTACGCTGCCGAGCAACCGTTCTATTTTTTACTCCGACCGCCCTGCGCGAACTCCAAATAACCTTGGGTCATAGTCGCTGCGTTTTTTTCTGAAAATTCTGATTGGAGGGCGAATTCAGGAATCCTCGATGGAAATATTTCCTGTGAAATATCAATATCGAATTTTGGATGGAGTAATACTACCTGTCTACCACGGCTATTTAATAAAGTAAAAATGAACTCTGATGATAAACATAGATTTTTCAGAAGACAGTGCATTACCGAGTACAAATGTATCATTACGAGGGAAGAGGAAACCAAGCAGCTGTGAGTTGAATCAGTCGTTGCTTTGTCTTCGTATTGTGAAGTGTTTCGACAATGCATATATTGTGTGTGATTTCCTTAGGAATGTTATTCTCGTATTAGTCCACAGAAATGCCTTCCAACAGTTCACGCTTGAACAGCCTATTTTTATATACAATACATACATGAAAACTGAATCATGTAGAGAGGTGTGTAGATAATTCAGCAGCAATTTCCTGGTTATCCAGTTCTGGGTAGATATACTGTGAGATATTTAGTCAATAAATTTAGAACGGGATCGCTAAACGCTAAACTAAGGAAGCAAAAACGGCATGTTCTAACGGAGGAAAAGCTAGCCGAAATATGTGCTGCATTCGAACTCTCGCCTAAGAAGTCTTTCAGCCGTGTTGCACAGCAAGTGGGTGTTTCACATTAATCTGTTCATACAGATACTAAACTTTTAAAACTGAAACCCTACTGAGTGACTGTAGTACATGAACTACAACCTCTGACAACGGAAAACGAGTCACTTTCCTAAATGGATTTTACAAAATATCTGTAACGGTACTGTTGAACCCCATTTAATAATTTTTTCCGATGAGGCATGGTTTTCATTAAATGTGATACAATAGCTCTTGAAGCACGAAGAATCCTCATTTAACTCGTGAAGTTCCGTTGCTTATTTAGAAATCTGATGTGTTACACTCACATGACTTTCTCTACTCTTGTACAAACTATTTTTACAAACGCTTATTCTCCATATGCTTCATGTTAATCGAGATGTTAATCTTATTGCTAATTTTCTTGTAGGTGCAAGGGGAATATGGTAGTACTTAAGCGATAGTCAAATCTTTTAAGAGCTGCTTGCTATGTGGCGCATTCCATTCTCTTTGTATGTCCAGGACATAACAAAATTAATTACGAATTCCCATTTGAGAAAAAGTATTCGAAAATTTAAGGGAATAACAAGCAATATCTCGAAAATGGTTCACTCAACAACAAAAATGTATAAAACATAAATTGTGTATTTTAACGCGTTCTACATTTTTTGTGTAGTAAAATTTTGTCTATCCCTTATGGTTTACCAGTTGTGTAGAAGTCGTTCACAATGAAGAATACTTTAGGAGACATTCCCAGAAAAATCGAGATATACATTTCATTTGTCATGAAAATATCTTAAAACATATTACGTTTTAATCAAAACCGTTTGAGCCATTTTTGAGAAAATTAAAATTTTCGAAAAATGTTCCATGTAAAGGATAATCTGGGGTGGGGTGATTTTCCTGAAAACCTTCGTGTCGCATCTCTGGAAGATACTGAACCTAAATACCAAGTTTGGTGTTTATCCGACTGTTCGTTACTGAGTTATGCTGTTCACATACACAGAAACACACACGGACATGTTTCCAAAAATGCCTTTTTTGGATTCAGGGTGCCTCAAAACATGTATTTCCAGTGAAATCTCGGTATCGAATTTTTGGGTGGAATACAATACTTCCCCTACTTACTATACGCAGTAGAGAAAGTAAAACTCGGTGTATGGTGTGTAGTAGCCGCACAACAGATAATATTTTTCACGGACACGTAAATTCCGATATGTACCGCAGAGATATTGTTGCACCATGTTTTCGGATAATGAGAGAGAATACGGTTATTTCCAACGGGATTCTGCCACAACCCATACTGCTGATAACTCCTTGGAAGACATAAAGCCTGTTTTTGGTGACAGGGTAATTTCGCCCCTTTCTCCTGAACTTAATGTGTGAGGCTTCCATCTGTGGGAAACCCTAAAGTTTATAGGAAGAATCCTCACACCTTAGGCGGACTTAAGGACAATATAAAAGCAGAAATTATGAACATTACGCAGGAAGAACTTATGCGTGAGTGGTAATTTTAATCCGACAATGCCAAGAATGTCTTCGCGCAGGACACCACTTTGAACGACAATTATAACAAGGTTAGTACTCATTACATATATGTTACTAATATTCGTGAATAAGTAATGCGGGAGTAACGGAACGGAAAACCCCGCAATGTAATAGACTGTGCGGAGCACGCATTCGCACGATTCGCGGCCTTGGCATAAAACGAAGGCATTGTAGCTGTTCTAAACAAGATATAAATATTGCGGTATAGTTTAGGATACAACAGAGGTCAGTTTTAAATATATACACAACGTAACAAAAGCGTGGCATGGTAAACCGCAAACTGGTTTGAAACATAATACAAGTTTAAATTAGGCGCAAAATAAATATGCTATTTATTCCTATGAAGAAAGAGAACAAAATCTGCCACGGTGGACAGCATATTTGAAAACCTAAAATTTATGACAGGTTAGGCATTGACAAACATCAGAGTTTTAACTTACAATATAAGTCACAGCTTTAAAGGTAAGAAAGGTAATGAAACGGTAGGACTATGGCTCTTTAAAACGAACTGCGTTGTTGATAGTCACAGACTTGAAGGCAGGTGAAGTGCTAATACAGTTAGGATATTATTACACACCGTGTAAGCACTGCTCCTCCCCCCACGCCTGCGTTTTGTAGTTGTGTGAAGTTTGTGGTCCTTCCTGCATCTTTAGCCTAAAAATCGGAAACACATGCTCAAATAGCCTTAATTATCGTGAAATAACCACAACTTTAGGAAAACAGGCCTGCAAAGTGTTATGTATGAGTACAGAAGGAACTTTGGTTATCCTTAAGAGTATGGTTGGTGCAACATGATTGTTCCAACCATGATTAAATAATTATGTAGTCTTTACCTGGAACAGAATGGGTGTGTTTATATAACGATATATATTCCTAACAGTTGCACAGGTCCGTAGACCGTACGTGCTATTATTATACACAGAATAAGAAGTAAATTTTATGATAATGACAAAAATAGAAGGAAATTATAAAAAATCTATTACATTCGAATGACTTTTTCACCCTCTATCGTGCATTAGTGAATATACGAATTATTCTTAAGAAAGTTTATTTTTCTATCTTCATTTTAATCGAGACAAACCTTTGCAAAAATTACGCATTCGTTAGGATATAAAGGGAATAGCGACAGTCAATGATCAGAAGTATTGAAAATTGAAAATATGTTCGTTATGCAAATATTCCAAACATATAGAAAATAAAATAATAAAGAACCATTTTCGATCTACAGGGGTCTTGGATGGGGTTATTTTCCTGAAAACTTCAGGAAATGCTGAAATTAAATAAACGTTATTTATAAGAATTTAGTTTCTGAGCCATACGCACACTCTCTCTCTCTCTCTCACTCTCTCTCTCTCTCTGTCTCTAATTCCTTTTTCCAAAAATGCTATTTCTTGTTTACAAGAGATTCTAGGAGCTTTAATGAGCGTTTCCTGTGATATCGATACTGAATTTTGAAATGTAGCATGCGGGGGTACGGGCACTGAGCACCAATTTTGCGGCACGGGATTTGCAGGAATGTCCCGGGTTTGATGCTAGCTCAGGGATTCGCATAGATCTTGGATCTAGGGTTAGTGGTTAATACGACTGATTCATTCTCCTGCCCGTTTATTTCCCGTCACCGTCTTAAAATTTGACTCCTTCTATTATCTCGCCCCACACACACACACACACACACACACACACACACACACACACACACACGCGCGCGCGCGCGCATTTCTTGACTGCTGTACTTCATACTAATGTCCCTATCCGCCGTTACATTTGTTGTCACAACCTCCTCCAAGAAACTACCACGATGGAGATGTGCGTCTTCTAAACTCTCCTGTCTCTCTATTTCAAAATTACCATCTTCCCATTTCACTAACAAATGATTTCTGCCTTCTTTCTTATAGGATGCCTGAAGCCATCTGGGATCTTTGACCGTTTTCTACACATGTGATTTTCAGGCGAACTAACGGTACACTAACAAAGCGTATTTTTTTCTCACTCGGTTGGAATAAGGAAAATACCACTCCATTTCCCGCCTGCTGCTGTCACTGCCTTTTCAACCCATATTCACCTAGAGATGTAATATTCACTTATTAGTCTTATCTAATAATACTATTCCTACTGCTATTAATATTTATTTTACCTATGGTTATAATTTTATCTTTACCTACTGCTTCAAGTACCATACTTCTCTACCTATCACAGCCATGTGATAGAGGAAGTAAATATGAATCCTGGTCATAAACACAGACAACTCGGAAGATAACAAAGATGCTACGAGGTAGAAAGAAACCAAAGCAACCCGTAGAAGATGAAACCCAAAGTAGACAGCACTCCGACGAACATGTACTTATATCATTAACAGAGAAGGGATTAAAAGTAGGCATCAAAGGATAAGGCATAGAGTAAGCAAAGTGACTATAACACATTTTAAAATCTATTATTATCTAAGGCAATGCTTCTTTCCAGTGCCACGGCCAAGGTTAAAGTTCTCTGGGGGTAACGTTAGATGAGAGCAGGAATATGTCGTCGACTCTAACGCTCCTCATATATGACCTATCACCTTCGGGGGGTTCCTCAATTCACTAAGCGATGTCTGAACTCATTCTTACCTCTGATGGCGGTGGAATGAGAGGACCTACAGCTTTTACCGTGAATTGCAAGCCACGTTAGGGGATACTCCACATGAGCAAGTTAGAGGTTAAGGCGTGGATATAGCCGACTTAAAATCGAACCCCGGACTCTCAGTATGAGAGTTGCAAACCACTGCGCTACTTCGGCGCCCAGAAGGAATATGTTAGCTATAGGTTACTAAAACGCAGCTCTAGGCTACACAATTCTTCGTCGTTGCTCTTAAGAAAATAATATTGCAGTATGCTTTGAGCTATACCACTTTTTAATACGCAATTACTCATAAAAGCATTTCAGTAAAGCTTGACAATAGGAAACTGCACATTGTTATGAAACATAACACACGTTTGATTTACATGCACCGTAAAATATGTATATATAATAAACTTTTCAAATCTATACATGACATTTTAGCCCTAATATTCAGTATTTGGTATGACCTCCATGCGCTGCAATTAGAGCTGCTATAAGCCGCGGTATTGCATCAAAAAGGTTCTGAATAAGCTCTTGAGGGATTTCCCACTACGCAGTTTGTATTCGAGCACACAATTCCGTGACACTGGTTACTGGAGGTCCGTGACGCACCAGGTGTGCCGAGCAACCATATCCCAGACATGTTCGATGGGCGACATGTCAGGTGAACGTGCAGGTCAGGGAAGCAATGGCACCCGTAACTCTTCAAAGAAGGCTTGTACATTCCTTGCAATATGTGGCCGGGCATTGTCCTGTTGAAATGTGGCCTGCGGACATGCCTGAAGAAGGCAGAGTACCTCAGGCTCGACAACCACCGTTAGGTGCCGGTTGCTGTTCAAAGTGCCCGCAATTCGTAGGAGGCGAGATCGGTTGTTGTAACAGTGGTGACACAACCATCACACCTGGTGTTTGTCAGCTATGCCGCTGAATAATGCAGCCCTCTAGGTTGCGCTCTCGCGGTACCGCCGGACACGTATGCAGCCATCACTGTACGACACGTTGAAGTGGGAATCGTCCAAAAAGACTACATTTTGCCACTTACCACACCAGTGAAGGTGTTCACGTGCCCATTGCAGTCGGAGGAGCTTGTGGTTTCTGGACAATGGAAGCCGACGTAATGGCATACATGTAACCAGTCTAACCTGCAGCAGACGGCAACGAACCGCTAATGCAGACAAGTTCACCTGTTGCAGAGCTCCACCGTCGAGCAAACACTGTGGATGAAGCTGTACGGTCAATTTTGGTCATGCGGACAAGATGACGGTCATCTCGTGCTGTGGTCATGTTCCATGGTCCAGTACCCGCTCTTCACTGCGTAGATCTTCATCTATACACTCCTTCCACACACACATCACTGTCGTAGCAGCATGCCCTGTACGAGCCGAAATGTCACGGTATGACAAACTCGCTTTCCGGAGACCCATCATTCTGCCCCGTTCGAACCCCCTCACATGCCGATATGGCTCCCTTTGACGTCGACGAGGCATACTGGTATTCACATCATTGTTTCCACATTGTTTGACAGCTCTGCACTAACTACACTGGGTGCAACAATGACCTTGTCGGATCGTCGCGAGAGGGCTCTTCTCGGCCTGCAAACATAATCACTTATTGATTGCACACTCGCCTACACTTCCAAATTCGAGTTATTCGGGAAATTCTTTCTTGGTGTTGCAATTTTCACAAACGGCAAAGTATATATGCCATGCATTCCCGTTTCTTCCAATGATCCTGCAGGAAAGAGAGCATAAACTGTGTCGATGGACAGGATATAGGTGTTCAAAAATCTCCTCAAATTTCTGATTAGTTGGGCATTAACAAACACTAGAGTTAAAACCCATGTTCTTGCAGCATAAACTGCAAGTTTAAAGGTTACAAAGGTAACGAAATGTTACCAGTGGCAAACTACAGAATCTTATGAAACATAAAGGTTTAAGTTACATGCAACATAAATCTTATCACGGAATGCGTAGAAATGAAAGAAACATTATAACTAGTTTTTTAAAACAAGCTTCAACTGCATTGTTGATAGCGACAGGCTTGAAGGTAGGCGCAATCCTAACACAATTATGATTTTATTACAAATTGTGCAAGAATCGATCCTTCCCCCACGCCTGTTTTGCAACTGTGTGAAGTTTGCGTCCTTCCTGCATCTTCATCCAAAGATCGGAAACAAAACGTTCGTTTATATCAAAACATAAGCCCAACTTAAAGGAAAAAAATTACCATTATATCCAAACGGCTTAGTTTGTTGAGATTGTCAGTGCTGGGGCTGCCACTTTAAATGCCTCCGACTTGCATCCTCTTTATTATCCCAACGGGAGCGTTGTCCCTTCCGTTAGGTGAGCCGTTCAGAACTCCTCCGCTTGTTATCGTTGAGGTCTTCGCTATAACCCTGGGAAGGGTGGTTCATATCTTGAAGACACTCTTTAGTTCCTTTGACCGTTGGCAGATGGAGGCTTAACTCAGCAGGCTGGTTGCAGTGTTATCAATAACGCTGGGAGATGGGATCGCCACCTCCCTACGCCAAAGTATGAATGAGTGTATTTAGTTGCATAACCGTATACATACATAGATCCCTATCAATCTCAAGGTTCCGCAGACGGTGCTTAGTGTTATAATGCACAGAATAGTAAGAAAGACTAACATCAATAACAATAATGACAAAAATAGAAAGAAACGAGAAAAATAACACTACAAGAAATCACCATTGCACGAAATAAAGTAAACATATTTAAATATAGCATCTTGAACGTAAAAAACCACACATGAACGGCAAACTCTATCCTGATGCCTTATTATGCCCTATTATAGTAAACAAAGAACAGTTAAGAGAATAAATATACACAACACACAATAAATGGAAAACAAATAAAAATGACATAACAAATCTAACACTAACACAGACATTTAACTAACTCTTCTTACAGCCCCGCTTCCCAACTATCAGCCATCTCAGATCTCAGCTGTCTCGTCGCCTTAAGCAGAAATTTACCTATCCCCTCCGTATTTCCCTTACTTACTAGTAGCGTCCAACATGCCCTTAACTCTCTGTTCGAAGTGGTAAAGGGTCGCGGTAAATCTCTCTGTTCGAAGTGGTAAAGGGTCGCGGTAAATATTTTTCCCTCTATTCCTCCGTACCCCTACCATGGCAATATGCGCACCCATGACTCTTCCTCCTCGCAAATGGAACAGATTCTCCTACCACTTTCATCAGTAATTTTTATCATCCGCTAATCTCTTACTCTAAGCCACGCGAACCCCTGTCTAATGATCCGATGTCTGTTTTGATGTATTGCTCCATACCCACTTAGATTTTAGCTCAGACTGTACTTCCGAGACCACCTCCGTCTATTGTGTAATTGTTTGTTGCCTGTCAGTACTACAGAGGCGGTATTTAATATTTGCTCATGCACTCCACCTATATCCCTGATCCGCCATCAAAATGTTGTCCAAAATCCCTCTTTACTTTTGATGCCCTTGTCGAATTTCCTTCCATTTTTAACTGTTCACAGTAGCAGGTCACCCTAATTAGAGATTGGTTTTCAAGAATGATTTTCATCCAGTACTGAAGTGTTCTGATTTTGCACTCTTATCGTCTCACTATGCGCTCTAAATTCTAATGTCGCAGTTAGCCGTATCCCACCCTAACCCCAGAATTCTTTTCAAAAATTGGATCTTCACTTGGCCCATATTCCCTGTTTGTTCCCATCCCATATTTCTGTTCCATGTGTCATCGTGGACCTACCTGTAGTTCGTACAGTCTCCTGAAGGTTGCGGAAATATCTGGAATCCTATTGCGTATACGGAGAGTTTCTGCTGTTTTTAATCCTGCCTTGTATTTCGTGTCGTCAATGTTTCGTTCTTTTCCGTTCACCGCAAACGTGAGTCCAAGGAAACGAATCTTTAACGTTGTCCAGTGTTTGTTCTGCAAATGTCCATCTCCTCTCTACTATAAACCGAACCACTCTTGAAAGTCAATGTGTTAGTCTTACTTACATTAAGTGTAACTAGCTATTCGTCGCAATAATCCTTAAGTGTGTCTAGTCCCCGTTGTAGTCCGTTAATTCTTGTAGAACAAAGCACTAAGTCATCAGTGTATAAAAGTGTTGGGATTTGCAAATATTCCAATACAGGTTATGCCAAAGTTTGGATAGGTATTAAGAAGAAGAGTTATAAAGAAGATAAAAGAATACAGGACTCGATGGTTAAACATCTAAGTAGAATAAATAAGGATTCCCGAAACAGGCACAGATTTATAAAGCATGGGAGAAGAGATGTTGGTCGGCAAAGAGCAAGATAAAGGGTTGAGGATAGAACAGGAAACTCTCCTACTCCATGAAAAGAAGAAGAAAGTCTGCAAAGTGTGATGCAGAAGTCTAGAAAGAAACCCGGTAATCCTTGGAGAATTTTTGGAAAAGACTGGTAGCTCCAACCATGTATAAATAATTAAATATGAAAATACCGTCTGTACCAAGCATTCTGCTTCTGCTTATTATCCCTTTAAGTAACCACATGGATTGAGACGAGCACTGATTGCTGGAACTACTAAACATTTTAGTAAAAACAAGTCTTGGTAAATAGAAAGTACTTTCTAGTGGAATAATTCTTAGCATGTTGCGTTATTTAACCAGTGCCCCAGTCTACATATTGCTGATTTACTTTAGGATATGCTCTGCAGCGTATTGCCATAATATATTAAGCAGCAGTCCTTCGTTATTTAGTATTTTAAAGCACTGGGATTTACGAGAAAACTTCTTCTCAAAGCCTTTGTGGGGTCATCAGGTTTTTACACAGCCTTCTATTGAGTTACTGCGACTCGTGCAGGATCATCTTACGTAACGAACGCATCAATAACTAGTACGGCATTGTGAATGATTTAGTGTTAAGACTTAGGATATATCATGGCACAAGAGAATCAAGAAACCCTGCTTGTGTTTTGAGACATTACGCTACAAACACTTACGAAGATATAAGCATACAGAGACTGTATCTTTATCGGTGACATATATTTGGGAAGTTACAAAAATTGCTCGAAGGGGCTTCCTCTTGCTTCGTTGCATACAATAAGCATGCGTCCCATGCTCTGGCGTACTCTGTTGAAAATTCCTGGTGTGTTTCGTATTTGGTCAAATCCAGTTTGGATACGTCCTCTCAAAATCTCAATATCAGGTACAGGAGTCGCATAAACCAAGGACTTCAAATGTCCCCAGACTAAGAAATCCACTGGATTCAAATCAGGCGATCGAACAGGCCAAGCAATGGGTCCTCCTCGAACAATCCATCTTTCCGGAAATCGATCATTCAAAAACTTACGAACTATCATACTGAAATAAGCTGGAGCACCATCGTGTAAAAACCACATTCGTTGGATGATGTCCAGAGGCACATTATCAGTTAAGTGATGCAACTCATTGCTGAGAAACTGGATGCAACTCATTTCTGAGAAACTGGAGATAGGTTTGTCCATTCAGACGCGGAGGGAAGTAGGGACCAATAAGGTGAACATGAATGATTCCACCCTAAACGTTGAGCGAGAAGCTCTGTTGGTGGTTGTCCTGTGGTACTTCATTAGGATTTTCAAATGCCCAGTTATGAGTGTTATGAAAATTGAAGATGCCGTCGCGAGTAAAACCAGCGTTATCCGTGAATAAGATACAGACCGCTCTTGGTCTCCCAACATCCCTAGTACTCTCGAATGCGCCATTCTCTCTCAAGCGTTGGTGAATTCGTGCAAATGTTCTTGCACACAGTAACTGCCTGTCAGGGTACCTTTCTGCATAAATTACACGCGCTCGTGCTGCATTGCCGTCTGCACGGCCATACGTGTAGTGCATATCCGTCTGTTCACTCATGGAATACATCTGTTTTGACCTATAACAAGAAATGGTTGATTTTCAGACACATGTACATATGAACGTGTTTTACTGTTTTGATGTCAGGAATACGTCCCCCAAATATGACACCAATAAAGATACAGCCTGCAGAAGGAAATTATTGCAAGTCCAGTACATGTAAGAGCCACCTCGCCCATACTCGTCATAATCTCAAAAGTATCAAATCTATGTTGATGTATCTTTTCAAACGGAAGTGTATTGGGCAGTCAAAAATCTGAGTTTTATTCTTGTTTTAATTGTTCATTGCAAAATTAACTAAATAATATTCATTGCAAGTAAATTGCATGTACTGAAACTTTTAAAGGAAACTTTTATTAAGCAAGTTGTAGGTAAGTGTTTTGGTATTAAGTTAATAAATGTTATAAAAGTAATAATTATGTTTAAATCATATTAAAAATTAGCACCTAATCCTGATAAACATTATTGAAACAAATTATTTACACTCAATCTGGAAATCTTCAAACCTGGTTCCTCAACTACTCTTCCTCTATCAAAATGATGGTTAGTCAAAGCGTTTAAAGCGTAGTTTTCAATGCATTTAAATGCGGCAGTATTAATTATGAAATTCTATGTATTACGTTGTTCAGCTTTGAGGACAAAAATCTGTCGTGGTAGAAAATCATAATTCTATTTAGGGTAATATGTAGCTTGACCAAATACTTTAGTTACTGTACATAAACGCTGTAGAAAAAAATACCAGTAGTTCAGCGTTAAAACCAATTACAAAGAATAAAACACAAACACTGGAAACATGAGTTCGTCAACAATTACATACTAAGATGTGAAGTTTTCTAAGCTAAAAGCAACAGAAAAACACATTTTATGCCCCCATTAGAATAGCACAAAATAAAGTAAAGAAACCGGATCAGAGAACAATTAAACAAAATAATTCTGCTGTATTAAGATATTTCAAATAGTCTTTCAAATAGTTTTTTGCCAAAGAGCAAGTGCTTTATTGCAAAAACACGCCTCCCTCCTTCACTCTTTATCTTCCTTCGTTTGTTATTTTTACATAACGCGAGCCTTCTTTCCATTCACAATATCTTCCAGTGTATCTGTTATCAATTGATTTCTGCTCATCCAGTGTACCAATTGTTTTCTTTTCCTGGTTAGCTTTAGCATTATTCTTCCTTCCACACTGCATTGTAAAAGAATTCCATTTCTTATTTTATGTGCATTTTACTTGTTCTGTTGTGTTTCATATCCGCACTTCAAATGTCACTTATTGTTTTTCTTACTTCGTAGCAACATCATAGCCCCCCCTCACTCAGCTAAGTAACATATATAGGAGGCTGAGGGAACAGTCAATTTGAGAAAGCTGGTCGGTATATACTGGCTCTGAAATTCAATAATCCTTGCATGACATCGCAAGACAAATGAATGTTACCTTAGTACTTAAATGCAAATGTTTCAACAAATTCAAACCAATAACGGATAGATCGGGGAAGATTAATGGCACAGAAATGCATTTAACAAAAATAGCGTGTGTTAATGAGATAGATAAAAACTAAACCAGAATATTGTTGATCTCCTATGCTTTACCAGGAATACAAAGTTCATTTAGAATGAAGAGTTATTGGTATAATTTCAAAGTATACATTTGTTTGTTACTTAAATATCTAAGCATTTAAAAGAAAATGTTTTACTTTTGAAGGGTTTATAGTTGGGGTTATTTTCTTGAAAACTTCAGTGTTATACCTTTTTATAAATGCTAGAATTTAACACAAAAGTTATTATACGAATATTTATAGCTTTGATGTACACACACACGTACATGAACATAAACCGTAGTCATTCAGAAGACTTACAGTGAATTCTGGAGAAAGAGATACTAAGCAAAGCAGTAGAAGATGAAACCGAAAGTAAAGAACGCTCCGACATATATGTACCTATATAGCTACTGATCAGGGAAAGGATTGGAAGTCCTAATCAAATAATAAGCGCTAGGGTGAAGAAAGTGATTGTTACGCATTCAATAAGCTGCTGTTATAAATTTTTACTTTCTCTAGCGTACATAGTAGGTAGAGAAGACATTGCATTCAACCCAAAAATTTGTATCGAGATTTCGCCAGGAATACATGTTTTGAAGTGCCTTGAATAAAAAAAACCTGTTTTAGAAACAGGTTGCTGTTGTATGTTTGTGGAAACCATAACCTAAAAACGAGAGTACTAAACTTAGTACTTAGGTTCACTAACTTTTAAAGTTGTGACACAAAGCTTTTCAAGAAAATCTTTCGAATTGTTTTATTTTTTAAAAAATAAACCTAAAGATTTTGATTAAACACCATATATTAGTGATGTTTACATGGAAAATATAATGTTTATCTTGAATTTTCTGGCAATAACCTTCATTCGGAAAAAGGTTAAGGATAGACAAAAACTACATCTTTTTAAAACAAGGAATCCAGATCTTTTTAAAACATACAATTTATTTCTAGTAAATTTTTTGTGGCATCAGCCATTTCTAAAAATCCGTTATTAATGTTTCGAGTTGTTCCTTACTCATTCTCTAAAGACCTGTCAACATTCACTTGTTTCTCGCGATTGCGTGGAAACATTATGGAACTTGAAGGCCAGCGTATAGCGTCCAGTTCTTAAACAGGTCGTCCTCCGTGGTGTAGTGGCTACCATGCTAGCCTCTAGTTCCCGAGGTCGCGGGTTCAAAACCGACGGAGAGCGATGGACTTTTTCGGGCGTAAAAATCCTTAGCATGGCTTCCTTCGGAAGGGAAGTAAAGCCGGTGGTCCCGTGTCGTAGATTTACGGCACGTAAAAGAACCTCAAGCCTAATAAGGAGGCCTCTGAGCAAAATTACTGGTCTTTCACGCCCAATATACAATGGAATGCTAAGAACCATAGTATTAAAAACAGGCGTCCGTGAATAAAACTACATTTCATTTGTTCTTCAACTATCGCTGTTCTTTTGGTTTTTATAACGAATTGTGTAATGTAACTATTTCTGCAAGAGTTTATTTCGATTAAAATGAAGTAAGAGAAAGTTAGCTTTAGTAAGAATAGTTTGTATACCTCCTATTTAGCGATAGTGGGTAGAGAAAGTCATGTGAATGTAACACACCAGGTATTCAATAAATGTACTCAACGGTCATCATGGAGGTAAGCACTTTATTACCGTGACGAAGATCAATCAGAAGTGAACCAGAAGTCGGGTCCTGTGCTCCTAACCAGTTGTTCACTTTTGATTAATCTTCGTCACAGTGATAAAGTGCTTACCTCCATGACCTTTGAGTCAGGGGACATTTGAAAATCACTTGGGAAAAGATCTGGTGAATTTGGAGGATGCGAGAAAACTTCCCAGTTGAATCTTCTGAGTTACGCCTGGGTCAAGATTCAACTTGGAAGTTTTCTCGTATCTTCCGTATTCACCGGGGCTTGCCCCAAGTGATTTTCACATGTTCCTCCAACTCAAAGGTAAGCACTTTTAACACCGATGATGAAGTCAAAACAATGAGCAGCTGGTTGCGAGCACAGGACCTGACCTGGTACAACACTGACTTGGAAAAACTTGTCACCTTCCCAAAAATGCTTGGAAAAACAGGTAGAAAGTAACGATTGTACAATATAACTAAAATTAATTCAACATCATCAATTGTGTGTGTAATGTTTTTTCTATAAAATAGGGAAATTTACTTATTGGACGCCCCTCGAATAATAATGTAAATAAGTCTTGCCTGCTCCGCGCCCTGAGGATATTTGAGATCTCATTACTCAATTTTTCAGTTATAAAACATTTTCAAACTTATACTACATAGCCCTCCTATTTTCCGCTACACGTCTAAGGTTTTTTAAAATAACAGCTGCCTTGTTGATAGCGAAGACTTGAAGGTGGCTGCAACACTTATGCAGTTATGACTTGATTACAAACTGTATGAGTATTGCTTCTATCTTCACGCCTGCGATTCGTAATTCTGTGTAGTTCGGGTTCTTCATTCATCTTCAGCCTAAATATCAGAATCGAAAGTCCAAATCCTGGTTTGAAATAAGAGAATTAAAGTTTTTTATTTGATACAATGATTTCCTTTCACACAGTTGCCGCTGCACGGCAACCTGTGCGCGGGAGACTAAAGCTCGGACTCCCGCTGAAACTGTTATAATATCCACGCAACCGCCCCACATTTACATCAATTTTCAGTTACAATGGTAATAAGCACATGCATTATCATATATTTTGAAATTGTTGTCCGTCTCTATCAGCGTATTTCTGGAATCTTCCCATGACTTTTCAAGAAAATTCAGTACCTGAAACTGAACTTCATGGCTGATTTCTTTTAGTTCTTCCAATGTATGGGGGTTTGTTGCGTACCCCATAGTTGAAAATCACATACAGTTAAATCGAGGGATATTGGGGCCGGAATCCCTTATTAATGATTCTATCTTGAAAATTTCCCTTTAATTAAACTTAAATGAATCATCGTCTGTATGCAGTAGAAAGTCTTGTTGGAAAAACCAGACTGACAGCGTCGGTCAGCTGTTGGAAAAATGGTGTAATGAATTCCTGCACCTTTCTGTTAGTTCAGAAAATATAGGTCCGATTATTCTGTATGCATTTACTGCATACCGCACATCAATTTTCATGTCATGCAAGGTAATATGGCGTGTAAAATGGGGTTACGCTGTGCTGCAGTACCTTTTATCTTACGGCGGGGCACAATCGTGTAAATGAAACCATGCTTCGTGAGAGAATATTAAGATGGGCCAATTACTCTTATCATTGATATTTCGCAAAATCCAATTACAGAAAATTACCCGACTCAACAACAAATCCCATGCTTTGGAATAACTCAAAGAAAACATCAAGCGAGAAATTCACTCAATTTTGGATATTGAAGTCTCGGGAAGTTAACCAGAAATGTGTGGTGGAGGACGGCATTTCCAGCATCTCCTATGATAAAGTATCGTAATTGTAACTATGAGAATGCGAAGCGATTGCGGGGATATAATAATTGTTCCATTGGGAGTCAGAGCTGCGGCGGCCGGCGCTCGAGCAGCCGTGTATGAGGCACATTGTAAAAGAAAATAAGTGTATTTTCTACGAAAAACGTCATATTCACAGATTCTAAATCTAATTCACATAAGTATACGTTAGTATTAAAACATAACCTCCAATAAGTTGCAAAACCAGTGTATAGTGCCATGCAGAAAAACAAAGAAATATGGTTGTTTTTGGATAATGGTTTGTCTAAGGTAGTGGTTTCAATCACATTTAAATAATATGTTTGAAAAAGAAAAACCCTTCATCGCTCATGCGTCTTCTGCTTATTATTCGTTTAAGTAACAGTTTAGAATAAACACAATGGACAGGTCTGGAAAATCTTACACATTAAGGATGTAAAACCTTATTTTTCAGTGTATCAGAAGAAATGCATTACTTTATATGCAACAAATTATCGGACCCTACTTCTAGGAGACCAGTTAGTGAAAATAAGTTCTAATGACTAGAATTTCCTTCCAAGATGGAATAGGACCAGACTACAGAGGAGACACTTAACACCTCGACCCCCAATGGATCTTTGGTGTGTACACTCCAGGAGGAACGGATTAAGTGAGAGAACCTTTGGAGATGTATGGGCTGCAGAGTAGGTCGGCGCAAGTATACAGAGACACGCAGAGTTCGAGGCTTGACCACTCGACCACGAGAGGGTCGCTTGGAGACATCCCTTAGTGGGACCGGGAAAACATGACCCAAAAGTGGTCCGGCACCGACCCAACCACAGGCCCGGAGTCAATCTGAAAATGAAAGGAAATGAAACGAGAAGAAATGGGAGAGAGAGAAAATTCGTAGTAGAATATACCACACCAGCACGAAAAACCCTGGTCAGAGAAGGCGGCTACCAGAAATCGAACCGAGACCCCCGAAACGAGCCTCTCACGTTACTACTGATCCATCTCGCTCGGAAAGATGGAGTATTTCAAGTTATTTGACCTGTGCTCCGGTTTACATAATTCTCCTTTGCTGCAGTGTGTGTTGAAACAGATAATGTGTAGCCCAAAGCTACAGAGTATAAATTCGAGGTCTTTCACAGAAGTACCCGCGCTATCAAAGAAACATCGCCAAACACTCGACTGAAACATCCTCACGCCGCTGTTTTTGTTCCATTGTGAGTAAACGCGGCACCCATCTTGCGCACAGTTCTGTCATGTCTAAATTTTCTGTCAGTATGCGACGTACAGCACATTTTGAAATGCCTACGATGTCTGCTAGCTCGCACCCTTCAGTCGACGGTCATCCAATACCATTTTCTGGATTTTCTTCACAATTTATGGCGTGGTCACCTCATTTGGTCGACCACTGCGATGTTCGGCTTGGCAACCCGTACGGCCTCACTTAAACTCTGCCACCCAATATTTTACTGTTGTAAATGAAGGAGGAGAGTCCCCTAGAGTAGAATTTATCTCAGCTTAAATATTAGTTCGAGTAAGACCTTTCAAATGAAAGTATTGTCACATAACGATGACCAGTTTTATCCATGTTTACAAATTTGCTGAGAGCGTTCACTATTGATGGCTGCCAAATAATTACTAAACGACGTAGGATCATCGAACTTCAGAATATAACCTTTATAAGGGTGGTACTTTCTACCAGTCATTTGTTTGAAACAACAACAACCACTCTCTATACATCAGGTCGGGTACCTCTGGGCCTGCCCTCGTAGTATAGTTTTTATTTACTATTTTGCAGCACTGCAAATAACTATGCTGTTATTGTATAGAATTCCAGCAAGAATATTGTTTCATAGTGAATACGTAAAAAGCGTGCTTGTAGAAAGGTAGAAAATCAAGGAAATACCTGCATATTAAAATTGTTTGGAACTTATGACAATCTCCACTCATTTGCATTGCTTCGTTTTAATCCTGCAAGAAGTAATTATTTATAAGACACTGGTGGTGGTATGGGTGTGCGTGAATATAATAGAACGTGTACTAGGAAGTTCTGAACACGCCCA
This sequence comes from Deroplatys truncata, assembly GCA_030765065.1. Classification (NCBI taxonomy): domain Eukaryota; kingdom Metazoa; phylum Arthropoda; class Insecta; order Mantodea; family Mantidae; genus Deroplatys; species Deroplatys truncata. Next base: position 104,000,306 of record CM060985.1, read on the forward strand.
ATAAACGCTTCTCTTCCATAAGAATAATTTCTACACATTTTCTGACTGAGACAGTTAACACTAAAGCATGTTATCACTGCAGGCTTTCCTGAAAATAGAAGTTAAATATTAATAAATTTTCCTCTAATTTATTTCATCATTCTTGTCTCTTGTTTAACAGTTTTCAGTTATATGAAAACACATAATAAGGATATGCAAACGCTTAATAACTGTCTGAAATAGGAGATAATTAAAGCACTATTAACATCAAAATAATACAAAAGGTTTGAAAGAGAACATACAAAATATCACTAATACCAATACAGAACATCGGTTAACACTACAATAATACAAAAACTAGTCTAGTTAAACTGGTGTTGTCCTTCACAATACATCCAAGCACGTGGGGGAATGTGTAGGCGGAGGTAAAATTAATAAATGTTCGGTTATCTAGATTCTCTGGTACCGTGACGTTAGTGCACACAGTACCGTGCTAGCCTCTAGTTCCCAAGGTCGTGGGTTCAAACGATGGATTTTTTCGGGCGTAAAAATCCTTAGCACGGCTTCCTTCGGAAGGGAAGTAAAGCCGGTGGTCCCGTGTCGTAGATTTACGGCACGTAAAAGAACCTCAAGCCTGATAAAGAGGCCTCTGAGCAAAATTACCGGTCTTTCACGCCCAATATAGAATGGGACGCTAAGGACCATAGTAGTTAAAGAGCGTCCATAAATAAAACTCAATTTAATTTAACTCTACATTAAGATACGAGAAATATAAGTAAGAAGGTTTCTCATGGTTTGCATTCATAACAATGCTATTTTCAGTACTGATCAGAAATTTGGAGATGGCTCAAAGAAATTCAGGGTGCATGAACCCTTCTACTCACTCAACTACACCCACTCCCAGTCCTAAGCAAAGTTGAATATGAAGCTATTTTTTTATTTACATAATGCTATGCTCTGTTGTGCTAACATCAACGTGTTATATGATGACGAGCATAGATGTACAAAAATATTCAGAAATTTATAATGAAATTTTAACTTGAATGGGGCCCCTCCACGCCCCATCCGGTAGCGATCAACCAAAAGCTTACACATCGCTTCCATTATTATTGTTAGTATTATAATATTTATATTAATATAACATATTATTATTTATTATATTTATATTATTATTATTTATTATATTTATATTACTATTAATATTTCTATTATTATTGGTGCTGGTATACATCTTTGAACAAGTGAAATCATATCGAAGATGAACGAAAAAGTAAGTATATTCGATTGCACTGCAACATCCCAAAGCTTTTAGTTTTCTATAGGGTTTTCTTTAATGTTAACAGAGTATCCTTATCATCCGTGTACCAAATCAGCCCTGGGTGAGCCATCTCTTATTTTAAATTTAAGACAGAGATACAGGCATTAGGCTATGAACACACGTCAGGCCTAGGTGAGCGGCGAAGCTGGAGGAGCACAAAAATATTTCACCTGAGTCGCTGGAAGGCATTTTTTGCCACGACTGGACAGTAGCCCCTCGTTTAGTCCGTCTCATATTGGTTTGATGTCGAAAGCCTGGCACTCAAAGATTAAGCTATGAACTCGGGACGGTTTCAGGCGATGGGGCGAATGAAAAGTCGGGAGTAAGACGAACAGTAATATTATCGAGTGCTAGAACCTAGTATTGGCTGGAAACTGGGCATGGTAGAGACAGACGGTTTACTGCTTCCTGACCAACATAAACCACTGAGCATTATATCGGCATGATTCAATGCACTCGAATGTACATAGCAAGCGCTAAACCTACCCGGTATTCATCAAATAGAAACCTCGGTGAAGCTGCTTGACCCAACCAGGATTTGAACCTGAACTCGACCTCGTGACAAGACTCTTACCCCTACGTCACTACTGCTCTTTATTTGTCTTTTATAACTTCCTAGTATATTCCTTATTTTAAAAATAATGTGTTAGAAGATTGATGGTTCAGTTATTCACTCATTCTGGGAAGAGTCATGCGTAAGAAGAGTCTCTTGTATACTAACAGTTTAATGGAAAATAATTACGTGCTGCTGTTAATTAACAAGACATTTTCGGCTGCCCTCGTAGCTCAGTCAGTAGAGCACCTGCCTGCTGTGCGAGCGTCCCGGGTTTGAATCCCGGTTGAGGGGAGGGAATTTTTCTCTAGCCAAGATTATTCCCTATCCCCTCAGGTTCTAGAAATATGAATAAGGTGTGTGATATCCAATGATAAACGAATGCGAGTTAATGTAATGAAGCGAATATTATTAACCAGGTCTTAAATGAGTCCAGGGTCCCAAAGGCGGTATTACTATGCATTTGCTTTTACAAGGCGATGGTTGATAATGGTTCTTTGTGTGTGTGTGTGTGTGTTGTGTTATAATAAAAATAATAATGCATAACTACTTTATTCCAATATATTTTCCGCAAATAGTAATCTAGGAGATTACAGAGTGTTAAACACTAAAGAATTTGTGGTAAATAAGTAATAATTTTATGAAGTTTATACGTGCGCTAAAAGCTGTAATTTTAAGATATTTAAATTACGTGTGTTAAAATATTTTGGCGGCGCCGTGGTCGAGTGGTTAGACCGCTCGCCTCTCACCGATGAGCCCAGGTTCAATCACAGGGACCCGCATGTGGAATTTGTGCTGGACAAAGTGGCGTCTGGGAGGTTTTCTCCGGGTTCTCCTGTTTCCCCCGCCATTCATTCCACCAACTGCTCCATCATCACCTTTCCTTTCATCCATTTCACCATCATTTCGTTTCATCTACTTCCTTCCTCCCTCCCATACCAGGCATCGGGCTGATCACCCATCCTGAATATTCTGTTTGATCCATGAGTGTCTGCTCCTCGACGGGTCTCTGACCCCAGGCACCCGCCTGTAAGTCCTGGGGGTGTAAGTCCTACATTGGAGGTTAAACAGAGAAAGAGGTATTAAAATATTTAAATGACGTGCTACCTTTTATACATGGAAGAGAAATCCACTAGGCACTTTGAACCTTGGAATACACACCACACCTTAGTTTCCACTTCGAGTATAGTCCATTTGTTATCTTAAAACACTTCCCCAAGGGAGAAAGTTATAAGGATATAAAAAATGCCCTATTTATCTTTGCGAAAAAGTCTGTTAATTATAGTTGATACGCATGATTTCGTTACTTACAAAATATCGAGATCTTAAATAGTTGAATAAAAATACATAAAAACTTGAATACAAATATTTTAACGGCGTATTTCATATCGAAGGTTGAAGGAATTAAATATGTAATATTATACATAAATTAGATCGGGATTCACAAAGGACAAAGGAAAACTCCAAAACAAAAACAGTACATAACGAATTCACGTACCGAGATTCGAACTCGGGAGCTTTGGAATTGGAGGCAGGCGCTATAAAAATGGGATATTTCAATATCATTTTTATAAATAAACGAGCCCTCTGATACATTTTATTTCCGAATCGTTAATGAAGTTTTTGGTAACCACTATATCCATACCCTTTCGAGCCCATTGCAGGTATAATGAAAAGGAACAGATTTGTGCACTATTTTGCTAACACCCCAAAAAAGCAGGATTAATTCCGATGTTGAAAACAACACATGTACATATAAACTGCACAGAGAAAGAGAGTCATTGTGAGCGGAGATGCAGATTCTAAATCTGAAAATAAAATTGTCTTACCACATGGAAACCATAGCTGAAACTACCAGTGAAAGCAGATGTATAAAATCACTCACATTGTTGGAATGTAAATTGTGCCTTTAGCATACTTAGAAGACGAGGTCAAATACTGAAATAATTATAATACAAATATGTCAGTAAAAGACATCGTATCCAACTCATGCGTGTTATCTACAGCTTCCCAGTAGAAAACTATGCAAACAAATATTCCAGACTTTGGAGGCGATCATATAGGACAATATTAGAAACGAAATTTTCTTTCATTGATTGTTGATGTGTGCTAATGAGCTATCAGTCGAGTAATGTCTTCAGAAATTTTAAAGCTTTCGTCATGATGACTTATCCATTATGATAAAATAGTTTTAACTCAGGTTACAACGTGGCTAATACATATTACTTTCTGTGCCCTCTATCGTTTATTAAAGGGTATACAAACTATTCTCACTAAAGGTTATTCTTCTATTCCTTATTTTTCTACTACATTATAATCCAAATAAACCTTTGCAGAAATAGCTGCAGTTATAGATACAAAGAGAACAGCGACAGTCAAATGTTTAAGAACTGGACGCTATACGCTGGCCTTAAAATTCCATATTCGTTCCATGACATCGCTTAATGCTGAAAGGATTTCAGGAGAATTGCCAAGTATTGAATAATTCGAACCCTTAGTAAGGGATATCTCAGAAATGGCTTATGCCACAAAAAAAAACTTAAGTCAAATAATTGTGTGCTTTAAAGAGATCTCATTTTTTGTGCAGTAAGTTTTCGTCTATCGTTTAAGGCTATTAACAAGATTATACAAAATTCCTTCCGAATGAAGAGGACTTCATAGGCTTATCCTAAAAAATCAAGATACACATTTAATACATGTAAATATCTTTAATATATGCCATTTTAATTAAAATCGCGATAGCCAGTATATAGAAATCAAATTTATGCTTCACACATACACAGCTCAAAACATGTATTTCCTGTAAAATCCCGACATCTAATTTTTGGGTCGAATGCAATACCTTCTCTACCTACTAGGTACGTGGTAAGGAAATAAAAAGTCATTTGTAACAGAGAAAAGATGTAGTACCAGTTGTTTTTTGTGAAGTATTTCTGCTTAAAAGAAACTTGCTCTGCCCTTTATGAAGTAAACAATAGTCCTTTAGGGACTTTAACACATTAAATCGACTACTCCACTCATAGGTTTACCTGATATACACTAATTATGTGCTAGCAAGTGTGATATCAAGCAATCTGAAACCCTTTTCGATTAAGTATAATGCCATGTGTGCAGTGGAAACAAGCGCTAAATTTAAACACAGATTTAGCCAAACTGTGAAATAGAAATGCACTAAGTTAAAGGATATGAATCGGAATATTAAATCTCACCACAGAAGACTAAATATTTGAAGAGACTGGACAGCTGAGAAAGGCAAACTGAAGGGTTTATTGTCATACACAGCAGGACCTTTAATTTATGTTCAGTAGGTATGCTGATGCACATAATTATAACAGCAGTAACCAGTTTTGAAATTGTGCGTGTTAAATTAGGTTCATATAACACCTCATATTTGCTAGATTAACTATTAGAGCATTTTGTTTACACGTGATGTACTACCTTGCGGTTTAATTCATTCCTTTATTAGACCCGAGATAAAACGGGATACAGGGATACACCAGCGTATCCGAGATTGAATGCGAATATATACATATATTTGACCTAACGATGGCTATTTTGAAAACACTTCTTTAAAGATACATCCTTACCACACTGTTAGTTTCATTGTGTAGCACATTATACAATAGAAATAGAGTATAAAAATAGCCATAACAGATCTTTCCATGCTCATATAACTTATTTCATCCTCCACATGAGAGGAACACACCTCTTAAGTTCTAACACATAGCATATTTGCATATTCTGTAAATGTTGACAACGTAAAACCAACTAAAAGTAAAATAATCACTTTTTATCCATTATATAGTATTCCTCCAGGAATACTGATTTGCAGGGAAGACGTAAATAGCATGCTTGGAGAAAGACAAAAAATACATGTTAATATTCTGTGTAAATTATGCCTATCTCCATGGATACACGTTTATTTTATCCTTTTAATGAAGAAGCGAAACAAAGGAAATCTCGATATGTGGTGTGTGTGCGAGTGTGCTAATTTCGAACACTTGGAGTAGAGATTGTAAAACGTGTACCAGGAAGTTCTGGACACACTCAATGAAAGCCTTCTCTGTCAGAGAATATTTATACATATATATATTTTTCCGACAGAAACGGCTATCACTGAATGTTATCATTGCGGACACTGCGTGAAGATTACCGTGTGAATTTTACTCTAATTCATGTCATTCTTTTTTTCTTCAATAGCAGCTTTAAGGCACCGAGCTGAAATATTACCAGACGCACAATAGGAATACAAATGTAACTGTCTGAAATAGATGATTAATACACTGCCTAACATAGAATAATGCATAAGCTTTTGAAACAGAGTAACGTGCACAACAGCACTCCAAATACTAGATATTTATTGAGCATCGGTTAATACTAGCTTAATGTTGAAGTAGTTGAAATATGAAATTTAAATATGCAGAATGACAAGAAACTAATCTTAGCTGAAATTATAACTAATGTAAGACTTTCTAACACACAAGGTTCAAAATGACTGTCTGAAATATGAGAAATTGGAGCAGTAGTAAACATCGGATACCATATAGGAGCTTCTGAAAATTATATGCCTGAAATAATTGATTTGTTAAAATCAGAATACTATACAAACATTTTAAGTATCCTGCGTAAAGCAGCTTTCTGAAGTATGAAGCAAATCAACATAATTTTTTTTAATGATTTTGTGTTTTCTATGTCTTCCCCATTATATTTACACACTAGCAAATTTAGGATTCCAGCACATGAATTTGTTTGCAAGAAAATTAGTAAATTTTTAGGCTTAATAGCATAAAATATACTACAGTGATGGTAAGTAAAATATACTTGAAGCCTTAATTTACATATTTTAATAAAAATCAGCAATAACAGATTACAGTGAATGTCATACTTCAAACAAGTTCAAATTATTTTTCAAACAACGTTTAAAACTTAAATTAATTAATTAATTGTATTAAAGGTGAATGAGCTTTTCATTCCTCGTTCTAGATTTTAAGGAATCCAAGCCTCTTCAATAACTATAATCCACATTTTCAAACTTAAATTCTTGTTTACATTGTTATAATTATTATTATTATCATCAAACAATCCGCTTTGAATCCCAGCATCAACTAACAAACAATTAACTCAAAGCTTTCTAAATTATAGTATCTTATTAAGCCATTGTATTAGTTATAGCTGTTAAATTGGGAGGATTGCGTTGCCGGAAATCCGAGGTGATAATAAGCAAGTTCATTAGATGATTTTATAAGTAATTAATAAATAATGCGAAACACGATCATGCAAAAAAGTGTCCAATACATGTTTGTGAAATGCACAATAGGATCTTTGAAGTGCAAAAGGCTCCACAAGTGAATATTATTTTGAAATACTCTCTTATGGCATTTGCTTGTTTGTGAAATAATCCCAACAAATACAACTTGTGATTTTCAAATTCTATAGATAAATCCATGCATTCTCCAGGGATACATCAGTGTATCCGGAATTGAATGCGAGGACACATGTATTTGATCTAGCGTTGGCTGTATCGAACACTTCTTTAAAGATAAGATTTTTACGTATCTTACTGTTGTTTCATTCTGTACCAAATTTTATAATAGAAATAAAAGAAAAATAACCATAACAAGGGAACAACGTTTTTTGGTATTCATACAACTTAATTCATCCTTCACATGAGAGAAACACACCTCCAAGTTTTAACATGTGACATGTTTTGTTTTGTAAATTATACAAAGTTTTACAACGTTAAAACAACTAAACATAAAATCAATTTGTGATTCATTATTCTACAAGAACATTGATTTGTAGGGAAGAACTAGGTGTATGCTTAGAGAAAGGCAGAAGATCCATGAAATACTTGGAGTAGGTAAAGATAGTAAACTGTATACCAGAAAGTTTCTGGATGCACCCAATGAAGGTCATTTCTGCCGGAGAATATGTATATCTATATATTATTCCGGAGGAGATGGCTAACACTAAATTTAAGTTATCACTGCACACTTTTCTGAAACTTGCACTTCAATATTACTATGTTAATTTTCTTCTAATTTGTCATTCTTCTCTATGTGTTAACTGTAGGCACAAAGCTGTAAGCTTGCCAACAAAACGCATAATAAGGATACAAGCTATTAACATTTGGAAATAGGAGATAGTTAAAACAGTAGTTAATATCAGAATAATACATAAGCTTGTAAAATACACAAACATGCACAACAGCACTCCAAATACATCGAATGTTTATGAACATGCGTTAATGCTAGAATAATACATAAATAGTTGAATCATTATATGCAGAATGACAATAAATTGATCTCAAGTTGACATTAGACTAATGTAAGAGTTACAACACACGAAGTTCAAAATAACTGTCTGAAATGAGAAATTTTATCATTAGTCAACATCGGATACTATACAGAAACTATTGAAAGTTATCAGCCTGAAATAATTGAAAGTTGCGCATTAGTTAAGATCAGGATAGTATAAAAACATTTCAGATATCGTGTGTAAAACAGCTGAGTACGAGACAAATTAAAGATGTTTGTTGCTTGACGTATGGAAAGCCAATTTGAAGTAGGAGTTGTATTGTGGTTTAACTGTTGGGGAGTCGAACTTGAAGTTCGTTGCAACCGCACGTACCGCTTTCCGGTCGCCTTCGCCCCAAATATACTTTCCGGTGGTCTTTGCCCCAAAATGTTTAAAAAATATTAACTTTGTAATTTGAGTGTTTCTTCAAATATTATATATGTGGTTCAAATCCCGGGTATGGCATTAAATTTTTGAGTCATCTAATTCTACCTTTGCAACCCTTTCCAACACACGGCTGTGTGAAAGAACAATTAATTCCATTATATATTTATGTTTGCCTCGGCTGCGTCAGTATTATTGTTAGAGGCATGTTTCTCTTTGTAGGGTTGTGGTGCGACTGAAGAATGTAGGCTTACACGGATTATAATTTTACTTCACTCCTTTTATTAATGCTTGATACGATTCAAATAACACTTCACTAATATAAAGAGCTGTGACATCTTTTTAATTAATTACTTGCACTTTTTAGCACCTAAACTATTTTTTTTCTCACACAAAATACGTATTATACTTCTCGAGGACGTATCTCGCATCCGGTTAGGAACACTGTCTACGCCCAACGCGTTCAGTTATGAGCACTTTCTACAAGCAACTGACTTGATTTCTAGCGCCTAAATTTGTAAATTTCTGTATTTCAAGTCTCTGATTGGCTATTCCTAATCTAACAGAATACCTTGATTCAACTAAAGCTTTTTCTGTTTGTTGATTGGCTATTTTATGAACTGTCTCAAAAATTACATTATTGTTGCTCCAAGAATGACTAGTAGCATTATTACACTTTCTTACTCATTATTGCCTCAAGGTTACCTCATTATTAGCAACTTTTAACCTATTATTCTCACAGCTTCTACATTATTAAATTATGTAATACATTCACATAACATTATTAAACACGGATACAATAATATAAACATTTACAATGACTGTAATATACACTTTTTATACATAGTTACATACACATATTGCTTTAAGGCTAGCTGTTATTGAATTTATATATCATATAATTAGACTGAAATCATTTAAGTGTTAAAAATACTGCCTCAAAATCAACATTATTGTTGATTGTGTGTTCTACATTTTCCCGATGATATTTACACAGAGGGAAATTTAGTCTCAAAACATGAATGTGTTTCCTCGGATATAGCAACATACATTTGTAGGCTTTAATAACATGTAATATACAGTATGATAGTAAGTAAAATACAACTGAAACCTTAATTTATATTATCTTTAATAAAATATCTTTAATAAAGATACTTCAATAATAATAATAATATCCTTAGTAAATCAAGCAATTACATATTATAGTGAATATCATACTTCGAACAGTTTAACATTATATATTCCATCAACTATGTAAAACTAAAGAGATAAATTAGTTAATTATAATTAAAGGTGAACCAACATTTCATACCTCATTCTAGATTTTTCAGTGATTAGAAATTCTATAGATAAATCCACGTTTGTTTTCATGGTCATGTGGCTCAGTTAGGACCAAGAAAAAAAATTCTGCAGAGATACGTAAACACATCCGGGATTGAATGCAAGCACACATGTGTTTGATCTAAAGATTGGCTGTTTTGAACACTTCATTAAGGGTGGATTTCCAGTAGCGCGCTGTTTGTGTTTGTGTACCACATGATATAATATAAATAGTTTTGAAGAAAAATAGCCATAACACGGCAACAAAGCTTTTCCATTTTCAAACAAATATTTGATCCTTCTTCAAAAGAGGAATACGCCTCTGAAGTTCTAACATGTAACGTTGACAATGTTAAACCAAGTAAAAATAAAATTACGAATTTGTGATCTATTATATAGTATTTCGGCAAGAGTACAATTTGCAGAGAAGATATAAATAGTATACTTAGAGAAAGGCAGAAAATCCTTGAAATACTTTTATGGTAATTTTTTGTGGAAATTATCCAATCTTCACAGATGCACATTTTGTTTTTATCCGTAATAAACAAGTAAAAAAAGAAGGAAATCTCGATACTGGTGCGTATGTCATACTGTTGCTTGGCGACTGATGTCGGTCAATAATACAGTTGGAATAAAGATAGCAAAACGTATACCTGGAAGTTACGGACGCACCCAATGAGTCCACCTCTATCGGAGAATATTTGCATCTATATATTTTTCCGGAAGAGGTGGCCAACACTGAATGTATGTTGTCACTGCAGACTTTATGAACCTGGAACTTAAAAATTACCTTGATAATTTTCCTCTAATTTATTTCATTCCTTTCTCAATAATAGCAGCTTTTAGACATCTGCTGAAAGATTAGCAACAAACCACTAAATAAGAATACAAACTCTTAGCAACTGTCTGAGATAGGAAATAATTAAAACAATAGTTAACATCAGAATAATACACAGGCTTTTGAAACGTTATAACATATACAATAGCACCACAAATGCGAGATAATTATTGAACATCGGTTAATACAAGAATAATACATAAAATTTTTAGGCTGTAATAACATGGAGTATGCTAGTAAGTAAAGTACAATTGAAGCCTTAATTTATATATTTTGAACAAAATAAGTAATAAAACATTATAAAGAATGACACACTTCGAACAGTTTCAAGATTACATTTTCAATCAACTATGTAAAACAAAAGAGGTAAATTAATTAAATGCAGTTAAAGGTGAATAAACGTTTTATACATCGTTCTAGACTTTTCAGGAATAAATTACGCCTACCAGGTTGGCATGCCTCTTCAATAAATGCATTGTCTTATCGTCTACAGTATGATTATTATTAATTTCGCACAACCCGCTTTGAGTCCCAGCATCAACCATGAAACAATTAACTCAAAGCTTCCTAATTTATACTAATATTATAAAGCCGTTATATTAGTTATAGCTGTTAAATTGGGGGAATTGCGTTGTCGAGAATCCGAGATGATAATGGGCAAGTTTATTAGATGTTTCTATATATTAATAAATAGTGTAAATCATGATCGTGAAAAAGTGTCCAATGTTTGTGAAATGCATAATAGAATCTCCGAAGTAGAAAAGACTCCACCAGTGATAATTTTTTGAAATTGAGGATTCGAATACTCGATTTTAGCATTACGTCGCATTGTTCTTGGGAGAAAACGAAAGCTTAAAATTTCTAAGCTACGATTGATCTTTTTGGAATTTATTATGGCACTTTAATTTGAGTGGGGCCCCTCCCCGCTCCACTCGGTAGCGATCAACCAAAACTTTATACATCGCTTCCCTTTTTGTGCCTTAATTCTCTACCAGTAAATTGATAATTAGACGCAGTACATAACTGTAGCATTAATTCGTGATACAGCAGCACTAGTGAAAATCTTTAATTATGTTATTGTAACCAAACATGCTTATTGTTCCATAACATGTCGTATACTAACGAAATTACTCGTGGACGTATCGTGGATATGTGGGAGGCTGGTCGTGCTGTTACAGCAATTGCAACGGCAGTGCATTAGTGTTTTTATAGTAAATTACTGGAATAAAGATATTCCAGGAAAGTGGAAAATACAGCCTACATACTCGTTAGAAAGTGGGCACTCCCTGTAAAACATCCGCAGATGATAATAGTTTACTAAATGCAAATTACTCTTTTGTTATAACTGATCATGTTTAGAACTACAGCTGTTTATTTTTTTGTTATAAAGTGCTGCCTTGCTATGTATCTAATGAATACCATTCAAACTTCAATTTGCATCCCCTGAAAATCTTCTCACACTACACATTCTACATTTCACTAACCTGGGCACTCATCAAGTTTTCCCCATAGCTTTTAGCCCTTTCAAAGGCGTGTCCTGCACTAGCTGATAAGGTATGTCCTACCAATCACAATAGGAGGTCTGTATGACAAACTGAATGCACTCACTCTACCTCTTACTCTTTTAGCCAATACGGTCGAGAGCGTAAACATATATTTCGTTTCTACGCCATTTTGTAAACTTTGTTGTGGTTATAGGTGAAACTATTTAGGAGTGGTGCTGCGCCGTGGCCTAAAGCAACCAGTGAAATGACCATAGCTTCCCAAGGCCACGTACAACGATAAATAATGTGACACAGTCGCGTGGAGCAGGGAGATTTTTTTTTGGCGCTCTTTGTATGTTCCCATTTAAAAAATTAAATCGACCGTAAAATAACCATCATAATGTTCCCCAAACAAAACAGACTAATGACATTTACTTTCCTCCATAATATCAACCAACTTTTATTGAAGACATTCTTTCTACAACGCTTAGTTTAGAAGATGTACAGTCTCGGCTTAATTGGTTCACACCTACATTCAAATTATTTCTATAATTCTGATTTAAGAACAATGTTAATCACTATGAATGTATTTCCACGTGTAAAAAAAAAGAAAACAAGACAATTGTTAACGACAGTGCTAATAAACAAAGTTAAAGAAAAATGAATTGAATTTGAGACCTAGATGGTACACCTCGTAAAACTCCCACTGCTTCCTTTTGTAATAGAAATAAGTTAAACGTTGAAATAACAGTAATTTTTCCATAAATAAAATAGTTATGGATTTAAGCATAATATTTCCTGCCTTGTCTACAGTTTAGAAACAATTAACATTCATTTAAACATATCATAAACAAAGTATGTACGAGTATTGACTTATGTTAACATATAATTTCAAAGCTATTTAAATATTGAAACCATAGAAAACCACCGTATTAGCAAGTATAGTCACCAAGCTGGGGTTTTAAACCCAGCAGTATGAAAGCGAAATTATTTCCTTAAATGTTGTCATCAGCATATTTAGGGAGAGGTACCAAAACCATAGATAATTTTATAATAATATCTATGAGAATTGCTACCTCACCCCACGCATGCTTGTTGGGTCTTCACTGTAAGAGAGAGATAACACACTACTCCAAATCTTAAACATTATACTTAATTAAACATACTGGACTTAAATTGATGGTAAATTAGGACAGTCCTATTGACATTAAGTGCATGTAAAGAGTGTCACCCTGGAAGAAATTTCTTACATGAATGCGGGAGAATATTTATCCCCTTTTTGCTTCAGAAATACCTGGAGGCACTTTAATCAAGACACATACATTTATGGAAGGTTGGAATGGCTCAGTACATAGTATCGTTTTAAAACCAAAACTGTATTTTCGGCGTAATTACCAATTCGGGGAATTTTATGGTATTATACGTGGCATCACTGGCAAAATTGGTTGTATTGGTGACGTGTTTGTTTGTAAGGAATATGAACGTTTTTGTTTAGAAAAATGTTATTCATTTCGTCATTTCAAAAGTTATATTGTACATGCTGTCCAAGGAAACTCAAATTAAATATGTGTTGCTAGATTAAATATGCTTACCAATATTAACAAAAGAAAATGACTATTGCAATTAAATTAGATGAGAACTTCTATCGCAAATTTCTGGTTTCTGCAATCATTTACAAAATGTGACATCGTATAAATATGTATTGTATATCATATATATTTCTATAGTACTACCAAGCATTATCGTACTGCGGTTAGAATATTGTAATTTTAGGTTCCTTCTGGCAAGTTTTGATAAATTTTCAGTAGACAAAATAGATTGAAAGTTAATTGCTGAAGGATTGAGTTCCATTTTCCATCATGTTTATAGTTTGGAAACAAATGAATTCCTTCACGGGTTTAAGAAACTATTTCTGCAGATCATATGTTTTATACGCCTTCCCATAATATTTACCTAGAAGAAAATTTAGAATTCCAATGCATTTAGTTGCGAGGAATCCCATGTTTACCAACATAAATTTGGTGGCTGTACAACAAAATATATAGTAAAATACAGCTCTATTTCCCATGCCTCTTCAATATCTGGGTGTACATAATCCATGTCTCCGGCTTTAAAATTTTCTTGAAATCCTGAATGTGTATTATCAGGGTCCATTGTCACACTGATGTCGCAGATTGAGCTGCGATTTTTTATAGTGAAAATATATCAAACACAAAAGTAGCCCGTCCCGGCTATCTCTCTCATAGGCTTCCTATTCGCCGGGAAAAAATTTATGAAGTTTTAACGGTAACTTTATGTGTCTTCCGCACAGCGATCAGCTGCCTGATACTATGTCAAATGCATGCAAGGTTGCCACAAAGTCATATTGCTATTCAGAATACTGAATTCGGAACTAACAAGTAAAGTACGTAGTACACATGAATTAAAATAAACTATTATGTATGTTTAGACAGTTTTATATGAGAGCGTAGGCACAATCGGAACATTACAAATACTTTTCATATTGCTCCAAACTTTAAAAAATAGTTTCAAATATAGTTAATATTAACAATTAACGCATATAGAGTATTATTGAATTGACGTAAACATACACATAACATACACATTCAGACGTTCCAGAAGTTGAATCATTCTTAATTAAACATTTATTTCCCAATTAATGTTTAGAAAGAATTAACATCCACCACGCTGCTTGGAGACAAGAGAACTAATGGAAAGAACATACTGTGTATACCTTCGTCAATAAATGAACATATCCACAGATGGGACGGCATAATAAACTTTTCCCCGCACCAAGGTTACAGTTATGTGATGTTATAATTAAATAACAATGAAAATACAGGTAAAAGGGAAATAAAACTAAAGAGCAGGGTAAAATTAAAAAGACATTACAAATTTTTAAGGTGGTAATTATATTTAATAAGCAATATTTTCTTTCAAAATCTTACATATTACATTCATATGGCTTTCTGACATTCTCGTTTATTACTTTTCTTACGTGAGCTTATTTTTCAGTACGTACCTCATTATAACCGAGATAAACCTATGCAGGGATAGCTACATTACACATTTCGTTATAGATACACAGAGAATAGCGATAGTCAAATGATTAAGAACTAGACGCTATATGCTGGACACAAAATTCTTACTCTTTCCATAGATTGCGAGAAAGTACTGAATATCAATAGGACTTATTGACAAGGTGTTGAACAATTCGAACCATTGATAACGAATATTTCGGAAATGGCTGATGCCACAAAAGGTTTATTTCAAATTTTAAAGCGATTCACATTTTTCCTGTAGTGCGTTTTCGTCTATTGCTTAATATAAACCAGTTATACAAAATAATACAAAATTGCTTCTGAGGGAAGAGGATTTCGTAAGTTGTTCCATAAAATGCAAGATATTGATTTCGTTTGTCACAAATATCTTTAATATATGGCATTTTAGTAAAAATCGTCCGAGCCATTTTTTTTTAAATTAATGATTTCCATAACTGCTCCATGTAAAGGGTAATTGGGATGGAGAGAATTTCTTGAAAAGTTTCGTGTCGCATCTTTGAAAGATGTGAATTTAATAGAATTTTGGTATTTCTCCGAATTTTTGTTTTTTCAGTTACGTTTTTCACAGACACATACACACACAGGGCCTTTTTCTAAAAAAAATCTTTTTTTGGATTCGGAGGACCTCAAAACATACATTTCCGTTGAAATCTCGGTATAATTTTTTGGTGGAATCCAATACCTTCTCTACCTACTATGTACACTGCCGTGCATAAAAAGTGGCTCATCCTCCAAGATTGCCTCCAGTGTTTTTCTCTCCGTAAGGTACCTTCAGGTAATCAACGTTTGACTCTGCCAGGCAACTATCAGTTCTGCATGTGACTGGCCTGAAAAACAATTCATGGAAATAAAAACTAATCAACTGTTTGATCTATGTGAAATGGAGGGGTGTTTCGGATACCACCTCTATGAAAGAGTTTGGTACACGGTAATAAAAACACCTCATTAAGAAAATAGAAGTCTAGTATGAAAATAAAATGTTTAATTTGTAATGTTACAGTTGGCAGTTCAGCCATACTTTGTGGGAGGTAAAGTACCCTGCAAAATCCGTGACTTGAATTATGCTTGAAAAAACAAGAGGTGGTTACGCTAGTAGGGGTGGGGCTAGATTTTGTCAGTAGTTAACATAACCGTTTCGTTCGATTGTGGGTCACATTTTATGCATGCCGGTTGTTAGGGAAAGAAGAGTCGAGTATGTATTTATTGATCTTAAATATTTTACACGTTCAAACTTTTATATCGCACGGGTCAGATAGACCGTACGTACTTATACTAGAATACACTGTGGTTCATATGTTATATATATTCATCACACTGAACTTTAAAGTTAATATTTTATAAGAATTGGAAAGAAAAGAAACGTAACAGAAATTAACAACAAAAATCACAGAAAGAAAACAATAACTTGTTTACAAGTTTGCGCTGTCAAAACAAACAAATACTCGCCCCTAAGCCACTAATCCTATCCTTCCCATCCTTTCCCTCTTGCTTACACTCCGATCTGAGCTGCATAACGTTACCTAGCAGATACTTTCTCAACTGTTCTGTCTAAATACGATGCGCCAAAATATTAATCAACGTTTCTTCCTCTCTACACCTGGGACACATTCTTATGCCTTCTTCGTTAATTGATTTCTCGTCATGATCCCAGTCTGAGCCAAGCAAGCCCTTGTTTACTAGCTCTATTTCTGGACTAAATATATTGTTCTATGAGCCATGCCGCAGTTTGCCGTACCTCTTCCCATACCCAACCAACCAATTTCAGTTCACTTTAGTAACTCGAACAGTAGTTCACAATAAATTTCTCAGTCAATTTAAACTGGTATTGTCCTTCATAATACATCCACGCATACCTTGAGGAAAAGTACTCATCTACCACTGAAGCAGCCGGCAGTAGAACCAATAGCAGATAGTGAAGACAAGGTGCCAACAACAATCCTTATCCAACAGTCGCACTACCATCGCGGCAACTTGTTTCTGCTTCAGAGCTTTACCTGAAACAGAGCTTACTTATTAGTACTGCTATTAGCCATTGCAGACCTTAAATAATAAGAGTAGTTTTGTTTCGCATTTCCCAAGTGAAAAATTTAAAAATAGAGATATCAAGCAAGTAAATGTAAATATACAGAAACGACAGGAAGAAATTAACATGACTTCCTTGACCTTACCGCATTTCTTGACGTTTCTAGGGTACTTCACGACTTCATTTTATTGGCTGGTGCTGTTCACTTCGTACGTTTTATCACGCTTTTTGCTAGGTATTGGTCCAATAAGCATACCTGTGTTAATTCTGTCAACTCACTGGCTATTTACGAATAGGTACAGGTGAGGAATGGCCACCTCCCTCAACTGAAAAGAGGAGTAGGTAACGTGTGTCTCCTTTTAATATTGTGGAGACCGATATTGTCGATCTTTAGTGAGGTTAATCGCGAATATACAGTAAATGCCTGTTTGGAAATGCTCATGAATAAGTCAGTTCTCGATATGTTAGCAGTTTAGTCCTCAAACATCAGTTAAGGGTTCTGATATACATTAGCGTTACCTAACTATTTACATGTTCTTAAAACAGGCAAGCTATAGCTAACTGCCTCCTACCCTCACTAAGGGTAAAGGAGGTGTTAGTGGATATCTTAGGACACGCCCTATTAATGCCCTTATAGAGGATCAGAAATCGGATGTGGTTTACTTCTTGTGGAATGTGCACATAAGTGGGTGCACATTAATACTGGGTTATTAAAAAAGAAGCAACATAGTGTAAATACTTATTTCAGCAAAGGGCTGAAACAAATGACAAAAGCCTACGGAAAGGTGTCAAAAGAAGACTAAGAGACATCAACCAACAGGAAATAGAATCGGGTTGTAAAAATAAACCTTTAAGTCTAACAAATGAAATAACATTTAATTGGGGTAAAGAGGCATATATACCTAACTTAGGAAGAAAAGAAAGATGAGGAATGGCATGGTTTAGACTCGGGAGCTGGAGGGCACAGAAAATGACCGACGATTCTGGCAGGAGAATCTGCCCATTCTGTGATTTGGATGAGGATTGGGTACATAAGTCCGTCAAGAGATTGGCATGTTGGGATCTACTGGCTGACCAGAGAAACTGGCAAAACATGGCCAATTTCTTGGCTAAAGTGCGCGAAGCTTGGTCAATTTGTTCAATTAGACAAAGGTAATTTATCGCTATTTTCCTTGTTCTTGTTCTTTTTTGTTTTGTTTCCTGTTCTGTTGTTTATTTTGTTACCATACCTTGTATCTTAAATATGCATGTACGGCCAATGACCCATGCATTAAATACTTGTGTATTAACTTGAATAATTTTTTATTGCATTCAGTATGAGCACCATTTGTTATGCGAGGATAACCAGTGCTTTTCCCTTTGCATATGTAAATCATCTAAGAATTTCTTGTACCAATTGTAAATCTGTTTATGACGAGGCGTCTTTTTGTTGAACTTGCAACGAAATGCACGCTGCACTGGAGCAATGGATTCACTATTTTCACACTGCGTCACACTAAACATAAAGCTATCACAGCGCCACTGAAGACACTGAACGGAGTAATGAGTGGAACCGTATAAATTTAAATATTCATCTATCAGTGACGTACCATCTGTCGCTATCTGTCGTCGTGCATTAGAAATTAATATTTATAATCGGCTCCTTTTTGAATAACCCTAAATAACATACACATTATTTTTTAAATAAAACACAGCCTAATACATCTCTTTAACACTTTAATGAAATGTTGAGTGGGGCCCCTCCCCGCCCCACCCGGTAGCGATCAACCAACACTTGTACATCGCTCCCCTTCTTGTACACTAACACAATACAACAGTAAAATTACATATTCTGTAATATTTATATTAAGATATATGTAGATTAAGAAAGCAATATTTAATAATCCAATAACACTTTACAAAATATTTTAAGTTTTTCCAGTTTTTAACTATCACCTCGCTCAGTTTTGATGTAGCTCAGCTTTCACTGGGACTTCACTTACTTCTGTCACTTCATTAATGTGAACTACTTCAATTTTCCCGGTCACTTTGCTTTCCTATTTGACGTAGTGTCGTAATTAAACACGCTGGAGGTAGCCACGAGGTAGTCACTTCTTCCGAATGGTTCACTCGCTGGGATTCGAACATTGACTTCAATCTCTCCTGCAGCAGCACTCGCTGCACGTCACATTTATCAGAAACTCGCTTGTAGAATCGCACTTGATGCCGCACCTGAAACCCAATCACTAACTCGCATAACCGCCGGCTTATATACCCCGGGGATGGACACACGTTCTATAGGGGGGGAGGGGGAGGAAACCTCCAGAAGATTCTGGTTATCTGACGATAGTGCTTCCGCTATCGGTTTACGCTGGGCGGGAGCGCTACTTATCTTTATCTCCGACCTTCTCACAGCCGCTGTGTCACACTGCTTTCTACTTTCTATGCGGATATAGTTATAAGAACTTATTTATTAAGATAGTATAAAATATTAAACTTAAATTTTTGTTTTATTGCGTCTATTTCTGTATGCGGTATTATAACATTTAAAAACCAGAAAATTATTTAATTCACTGCAAAACAATTTCATGTTTAAGTGATATGGCTTACACAATTCAGAATTTAAGGTACTGGAGGTATTGACAGCTTTTAAAAATCATCCTTGCATTGTCTCGACTACTGCAAGAGAATGTTTAGAATTACTTAAGTATAATATGAATCCTTAAATAGCTGTTAACGAAATTTCGTTGCTGTACGTTTAAACAATAAATTACGAGGGCGACACTGAAAATGTTTAGAAAATCAAACAAAAGAAATCAAAAGTGCTAGGTCAGAGCTGTATGGTGGATGATTCATGATGTTCATCTTCTGGGCACCCATATACTCAGTTGTTTTACTGTGTGCAACGATGTCGTGATATAACATTTTTCCTTTTGGGTTTTTTCCACGAACTTTTACAACAAAATTGATAAAAGACAATTGTGTACCAATCGGCAGTAACGGTATGTGTATCTTCTAACGTTATAGTAACAATATGATGCGTTAAAAAAATAGCAACCATCTTCTGTTCGAAACACCCCTTGAGCCCATTGACTTTTCTCTTTAGAATCATAACAATAAAGCCAAGATTCATCACCAATAATGATATTCTAAACCAAACTTGAAGTGCCGCCTTGAATTTTTTTTCGAGTTTTTCCGCACCAATCAATGCGTATTGTGTTTGGTCGGGAGTCAATTTATGTGGAACCAATCGACAATGTTTTCTCACGCCTTAACTGTTGATGAAAATGTTTTAGAAATGAATCGTACTAATGCCCAATGTCACCCGAATAAATTGACAATCAGTAAGAGTAGTTTTTGGGTGACCCTCACGAAATTCATCACTAAGAAAAAAAAAATCGATCTCTCTTGAAATCGCTGTACCAATTATAATTGCCTTTCTTCTCTAAGTGCATTTCTAAGCCCATCTTCACGTTGTTTAGGTGTTGATGGCAATTTAAAATCTTAAAAAAAATGTTCTTTAGTCAAATTAATTTTTGGGAAAAGGCAAAATCTTTAAACGATGGTAATTAACAAATTATTAGAGCAACTTGAACAAACTACACGGGAATAGACTGGAAAAACATTAGAAAGTAGGTATCAAATAAATAAATTTAATTTGTTTTTAGAAATATAGAATTATAAAAATTAACAGTATTGCCCTCCTATGTAGAATTATAGAAAAAGAAAGAGTAGAAACAAACCAGTGTACATTCACCAAGTTGTAATTTTAAATGCAATCAAAATGAAAACAAATTATTTATTGAAATGAAAATAAGTTTACTGGATAATTGAAGCCAAGCATTAAATCTTGCAGTAATATACAATGAAAATGATTTCTTGTGTACATAAATATTATTCTCCTGTAAAAACCAAAGAATCCCAGAAATCTACTCTATACAATTGTTCAAAGCATACAAAAATAAACTAATTAAACAGGTTTCTTGGTTCTGATAACAGATAATAAGACTTCTAAAAATGTCCTTTTATTGTTTACGAATTGCACAGTAGGCATATGTTGAAACATCACTGAGGTAAAGTGGAGACAAAACTGAAGCTTTTCGTAGCCATGTGTTGGACAACTGATGGAGCACAAGAACCTCAGGTTTAGATTTTAATTAAAAACAAGAGAGCACTTGTGCCCCACCAGTGTGTGACCAACATAAAATGTCGTGGGGATCGGATGTGCCATACACGAGTTTCTCTTCTCATATTTTCTTCTTCTTCTTCTAAAAATTATCCATAAACACTTGGACTTTTTAATGGTGAAAGAATTATTAAAATTGTTTTGAGTGGCTTTTAAGATTAATCCACATACATACTAATTTTCTCCCTTTATAATATTATAGCAGATATTTTGACTTAGCAGAAGGGACATAAAGAAATTAGAAACACATCAGCAAATGGTCACCAACACAGGTAAACTCTGACGCGACTGTCTCTCAGTATTTTTTCCTCTGGAGGTTGCCGCATTAGACTTTATTTTCGTGCAGTAGTATACGTTAATACGAGGTTAAAAGTCCTCTGCAGACGTCATGAATGAAGTCTTGAGCCCTACTTCACTTCGTCACTTCCATTTCTTTTTAAAATTATGGCAAAAGAAATCACGTGATAAGACTAAATTTTCTTTTCCTTGTTGTCTGCTTTGTAATGGAATTTTTATTTGTTTTCTAGTTTACGAATTCCCCAATGGTGGCGTTTCTGGCAAACCTAACACATCACAAGTTATCCTTAAGGATTGTTTATCCAGAGGAAACCGCGTGCTTGAGAGCGTTGCTTATCGGCCAGAAACATTTGTTTGGAAAGTAAAATAAAACATTTCTTTTGTCAATTGCTGTCGTATCAGCGCCACCGGTGTACCGGAATTTCGTCCCGCAGGCGTTCTTTTACATAATAGTAAATCTAGTGACATAGTGCTGTTGCTTTTAAGCACACTTAAAAAAAACCATCGGTCTGGGTCGGGTTTGACCCCGCGACCTTGGGATCGGACTGTGCCACCCTCAGCTCAGTTGCCTAAACAAATGACCCACTCAGACCGACTTTGGAGAATAACTATAGGCAAGCTTATCGGGACATTGTAGAACCTGCCCTTTATGTGTATTCTAAGTAATAAGGAATTATATGACAAAGAGTCAACTAAGCTAAGAAAGTGTTTCTGAAGGCGTCAAAATAATCATGATATTTGAAAGCGTATGCACAGTTGAGAAGACCTGCGTCCAATGGCATAGCAACAGGGGAAACGGGGAAGACAAGTGTCTACACTAAATTTTGGGACAACTGTTTCAGCTATTTTGGTTTTTGAACTTCCGTCACTTTAAATATGATTAGTGACTAGTAAATACATAAATAAGTAATGTATAACTATTACATAATTACATTGAAAAATATATGTTTCACTCTCTTGCACAAAGCTCTGCCTCTCAGGTAGACATTTTCGTACGAGTCTACTCTTGCTCTTCTGATAGAGCAAAAATACATAATATGCGATTGCACTGCTACCTTCACTTTCCTGCCATAGCCGGCTTCTAGTACTTCAGGGAGTGACACTTTCTCATGACTACCTTCAGTACATGCTCTCTTATCCACCCCTCATGCTTGGTGCTAATCTTTGACTGACCAGGGAGGGAATGTCTTTGATCGACTATGATGTGCAATAACAGCATGTATAAGAGGGCGGATTGATAAGTCAGTGACTTTTTAAACAAAATAAGCATTTTTTTCCAAAAAATAAATTTTATTTCTCAACATAGTCTCGTTTCAATTCAATACACCTTCTCCAACGTTTTTCAATTTCTTTTAACCCTGCAAAATATGAGGTTGTTTCTACCATGGTGTGTACGCCAGACGTGACTTTCTTCCAAGTGGGCCAATTTTTCAGGTTTGCGGAGAGAAAGAAGTCGCTCGGAGCCAAATCTGAAGAACATGGTGGATGAAGTAGCAGTTCATAGCCCAATTCCATTAATTTTGCAATGTCAATGGCTGACTTGAGGCGGGTGCATTATCCTGGTGAAAGAGAACCTTTTTCTTTACCAAATGGGGTCGTTTCTTTAACAATTCCTTGTGAAATTGATCCATCACTGCGGCATAATTTACCGTTTTCCAGGTAGTGGGTGCCTATCATCCCTTGTGAATCCCAAAAGACAGCTGCCATGATTTTTCCTGCCGACGAAATGGTTTTCGCTTTCTTTGGAGTAGGTTCGCCCAAAGAAAGCCACTGCACTGATTGTTGTTTGGTTTCAGGTTAATAGTAATGGATCCAAGTTTCATCAACCGTGATATAACGCAGCAAAACTCATTTGGGCTGCGCTGGAGCATGTACATCCCTGTGAAATGGTCGCCCGATTCCGCTTGTTCTCAACTGTGAGCAGTAGCGGCACCCAAGTTGCCGACAGCTTTCTCATACCCAAAAATCCGTGCAGAATGTTATAAATCTGTTCACTCGAGATGTTTACGGTCTTGGCTATCTCACAGACTTTCACTCGGGGGTCTTCTACCACAATATCGTGAACTCTGTTCACCATTTCTTCTGTGGTGACCTCAACCGGTCGTCCTGTGCGCACGGCAACTCTTGTGCTCGAACGGCCACATCGAAATTCTGGAAACCACTGGTGAACCATGCCATGTGATGGAGCAGAGTCCCCATAATACTTGTTCAGCTTTTCTTCCGATTCCCCCACCGTCTTACCACGCAAAAAGTAGTGCTTTATCAGAACACAAAATTCACTTTTCCCATTTTCTACAAAGCAACATCCATCTCCTTATTTAGACGCTCTCAACAATGTTCTAAGAAACAAATGACTAGAATTTCGGGGATTATACCCAGAATAGATGTAAGACTTGGGTAACAAGAAGTCTGTGATTAGAACGCTATCTCTCATCAAAGTCATGGACTTATCAATCCGCCCTCGTATATCGCCCAGGAGTATGTGATTGTTCATCGTAGATTTGTTCGTGTATATGCGATATTTAAAGCTGTGTGTCAAGACATTAAATACGTGAACTAGTCAGTTTAAAACAAACAGTAGCATTTGTGATTATTCTGTTTTTATAAAGCACTCATTATCAAGTTGAACATTAGATTATGTTTTAAAACGAATCTCGACCCCTTCTGGACCCTTTACAGAAAATGTACAAGTGACAACATTTTAAAGTAATTTATGCTTATTTACGCTTAAAATATAGGGGTTGTAGTCCTAAGAAAGTGCTTTGTTAGTACTGCGTTGAAGTCAATATAAGATTAAGTCTAAAACTATGAAGCTCGCAGAGCTATGAAGAAGCAGAATTGATCACTATTTGTCTGAAACCCCTTTCGGGCAAACAAACGACCCAAACGTGACATTAAACAAGGATATTTGCCAGCAGCAGTTCAACTATGTATACATTTACTAAGAAAGAATGTCTACTCATTTTAGTTATCCCACGCTTCTGTCGGCGTTCATAAGTGTCAATTACAGTAGAATGAGGCATGAAGTCTGGAGTTTAGGAGGATGCCTATAGAGGGAAAATTGCTTTCAATTTCCGTGCATCTCATTAATTGATGTCACATTACTATTCTCGTATAAGTCATTACGCTGCATGTCGCGATAGACCAGCTACTCGATGTCAAAAGGTAGCAAGTACGCGAGCTGAATATCTGGGCATTTTAATGCTCCATTTAGTTATTGCACACCCTGCACTTGCAATAAAGGTCACTTTCATGTAACAAAATAAATAAAATTTTAAAACACGAGGAAATAGGAATTAAGAGTAAATGCGTAACGAAGGAGTACCTGTATTAGCAAGAAGTAGGTATAAGAATCAGCTTTTGTAAGAATAGTTCGTAGAAGAGTAGAGTAGAGAAAGTCATGTGAATGTAACACATCAGATTTTTTTATTTACTCGGACTTTAAAACTGTCATGTTTTCCAAGAGACGTTTATTCAACTGAAAAAAAATGAAAAACGTAGTACAATATGTTGGCAGGAACACTTGACAGTGCTTTTTCTAAGACACTGCAGCTATAGATATGTAAAGGAAACATCTTCATGGACCTGGTGGTGCAGCTAAAGGTCATGCAATGGTTCCACATGACAGGCTTCTAAGTTATCCATGACATACACGAGGAACTTAACTGAAAACTTGTGTTATTGCTGAAGGTTTATGGCTTCCAAGGTCCAAATATCTAGCGTCATTGGATTCTTTTCTGCGAGGCTGTTTAAATGAAGGTTCACAGAAGCAGATCACGAATCATCCCTAACAAACATGACAGTTGAAATAAATAATATCGACGTAGCACAATACAAAAGACTACAGTACGTTTTTGGGAGAGAGGGGGGTGACTTCCATCCAATCTTGCTTAAGTATTTTACTAGGGATAACCTCTTGCCTACAGGTACTCATTTCGATATTGTCCTTTGTCAAGAAATACATGTATTTAAAAGTGAAATATCCCAATGAAAAGCACTTTTATATTAGATTAAACACAATAGTGAATAAACAGGTTATTCATGGAGTATTGTGGTTAGCAACTTCTAAGTGACTCCAACTCATTTATTTTCCTATATTCAGCAGTGCACCAAATTGCGCATTGCTTTCTTCCTTCCTGAACTCGGCAGCTAAAGCGTTTAGTGAACTTGACGAAAGGTTTCACTGCCGATATGTTTACTTACAGCACTGAAACCTCGAGCCCTTTATGCCCATTGCTTTCCTTCTTCACTAACTCAGCAGCTAAAACATGTAGCAAACTTGGCGAAAGGGTTCACTTGAGTGAGACGTTTACATTAATATCCCACAGAAATGAAATCTCGCGCCACGCATGCCATTGCTTTCATCCTTCTTGAAGAGACGATGCAAGACTCAGCAGCTGATATGAGGTCGTCCAATAAGTAAGTGTCCTATTTTATAAAAACATTAGACACAATTGATGATGTTGAATTAATTTTATTTATATTGTACAATCCTTCTGTTACTTTTCTACATAGTCGACATGATCTGGGTCCTGTGCTGCAACCAGCTGTTCACTGATTTGACTTCATCATCGGTGTTAAAAGTGCTTACCTTTGAGTTGGAAGAACATGTGAAAATCACTTGGGAGCAAGCTCCGGTGAATACGGAGGATACGAGAGAAATTCCAAGTTATTGACCCAGGCGGAGCTCAGGAGATTCAACTGGGAAGCGTTTTGGTATCCTCCATATTCACCAGATCTTTTCCCATGTGATTTTCACATGCTCCCCTGACTCAAAGGTCGTCATGGAGGTAAGCACTTTAACACCGTGACGAAGATCAATCAGAAGTGAACAGCTGGTTACAAGCACAGGACCCGACTTCTGGTTCACTTCTGATTCATCTTTGTCATGGTGTTGAAAGAGTATACCTCCAAAATGACCTTTGAGTCAGGGGAACATGTGAAAATCACTTGGGAAAAGATCTGGTGAATATGGAAGATGCGAGAAAACTTCCCAGTTGAATCTTCTGAGCTCCGCCTGGGTCAAGATTTAACTTGGAAGTTTTCTCGTATCCTCCGTATTCACCGGAGCTTGCCGCAGTGATTTTCACATGTTCCTCCAAATCAAAGGTAAGCACTTTTAACACCGATGATGAAGTCAAATCAGTGAACAGCTGGTTGCAGCACAGGACCCGACCTGATACACAGTGGCTGGGAAAAAACTTGTGACACGTCCCCAAAATGCTTGGAAAACATGTTGACTATGTAGAACATTAACAGGAGGATTGTACAATATGAATAAAATTAATTTAACATGATCAATTGTGTATAATGTTTTTAATAACACAAGGAAACTTGCTTGTTGGACGCCCCTCGAATTTAGCGTACTTGACGAAAGCTTACACTTCTCTGATAAGTTTGCTTTAACGTCGGCAGAAATGAAATCCCGCGCCACGTATGCCACTGCTTTGATCTCTCCTAAAGAAACATCGCAACTCAGCAGCTGAAACATTTAGCAAACTTGACGAAAGAGTTCACTTCTGCGAGACGTTTATGTTAATATCCAGCAAAATAAAATCTCGCACCACGCATACCATTGCTTTCATCCTTCACTGACTCAGAAGCTGAAACATTTAGTACACTTGATGAAAGATTTCTTTACTGTGATGGTTTACTTGAACATCTCAAAAAAACGAAACTTAGTCCCACGTATGCGCATTGCTTTCTTCCTTCCTGAAGAAAGAATGCAAGACAGTAACTCAGCAGCTGAAACATTTAGCATACTTGAACCATTTCACTGTTGTGATATTTTTACTTAAAACATCTCATAGAATCGAAACCTCGCGCCACATATGTACATTGTTTTCTCCCTACCTGAAGAAACGGTGCAAAACACAAACTGAATAGCTGAAACAAGCATACTTAATCCTTCTGAAAAAAACAGCGCAAAACAGCAGCTGAAATATTTAGTACACTTGACGGATGATTTCACTCCTCGAGTTTGTTTGCACTGACATCTCATAGAAATGAAACCTCATGCCACATTTGCGCATTGTTTTATGCTTCCTAAAAACAGCGCAAGATAGCCAATCAGGGGTGAAACTTTCAACAAACTTGACGAAAGATTTTGCTGCTGTTTTACCTTATTTTAACATCTCATCAGAAATTAAGCCCCGCGCCACATAAGCACATTGCCTTCCTAAAGAAACAGCCCAAAATACAAACCCAGTAACTGAAATATTCAGCACACTGTTGTGATATTTTTACTTTACCATCCCACAGAAATGAAACCTCTCGCCACTTATGCACATTGCTTCCACAAACTCAGCAGCTGAAGCATTTAACATCCGTGACGAAAGAATCAATGTTCTGAGATGTTCATATTTACATGGCATAGAAATTAAATTTTGCGCCATGTATGTGCATTGCATTCATCCTTCCTGAAGAAACAGGGTAAGATAGAACTCAGTAGCTGAAATGTTTAGCAAACCTGATAAAAAAGGTTTCACTTCTGTGATAGGTTTAATTTGCTATGCCGTTGAAGTGAAATCGCGCGACAGTATGCATATTGCTTCCTTATGAAGTAACAGCCCAAAACATAAGCTCAACAGCTGAAACATGTAGCATAGTTGACGAAAGGTTTCACCGCTGTTATATGTTTACCTTCCACGTAACAGAAATGAAACCTCGCGCCACATATGCACAGTGCTTCCTTTCTTTCTTCCTTAATAAACGGTGCAAACACAAACTCAGCAGCAGAAACATTTAGCATACTTGAACAAAATGTAAAGAGTGATTATAGTATGAATATGCATTATTATGTGACATTGATTTGAGATGTTTGTTGATTGTAATTATTGTTGGGAAGTAAGTTTATACTGCCTTACTGAAACTGACAATAATAGCGTGCAATAATGCAGCGAGGGGATGAGCTGTTTATCATTATTGGAAACGAGGAAGTTACGTAATGTTGGCGCGTTTTCCTTTAGAATCTTCTGGAACATTTCCCTAGAGCATATGTATTCATAATTTTCATTGGATATAAAAATAGACGCTAATGTTGGCGCGTTTTATTAGCCAATTGCAGCTCAGTTATAATCTTTAGGCATATCTGGGTGTAGGAGTATAAAAGGTAGGTTAGAGGTAAAGACCCCATCAGTTCATCAAAATTCTTTGTACACTACACGTCGCATTCCCGTCAGTTCGTCGAAAATATTTGTATGATACACGTCGCCTTCAGTCCAGCAGAAATATTACACGTCAGGCTATCGATTCGCAAGTTACGCGTAGCAGAGTTAGGAAAATTCTCAAGTGTTGTAAAGTTAATTATACAAAAGGTTGAAGTACGTGAATTAAAAGTGATCAGTAAGAAGTTATTATAACAGTTTCAGTTTGGCGGGTGTCAAGATCAATGTGTAAATTGTGATAGTGAATGTGTTCGACAATAAAAAGTGTAAAACAAATTCCTTCATCAGTGTTATCTTTGGATAAAAGATTCCTTTCCGTTTACACAACCTGTATAAAGAGAAGTGCTCGACCGAAAAGATCATAGTTAGCCGGAGGACAGTAAACCAAAATTAAATAAAATAACAGTAGCATTCTTTCAAACAAACACTAATACTACCGCAAATTGCTAACACCAGATGGAGCTACAAACCTAACAAAGAATTACGTCACAAAATGGTATCACCACGTGAAATAAACACACATACACAAACATTATAAGTAAAACCATCGCAAATTGGCTTCCCAAACGTCGGGCTCATCAACAAATAATATAAATATAACAAGTATACCACCGCAAATTGGCACCACAACGTGGGGCTACAATAATGTTAAATAACATTAACATTATACCACTCTCAAATTTCACTGCCACTCACAGAAATGAAACCTCGCACCAAGTGTGCACATTACCTTAATCCTTCTGAAGAAACAGCGCAAGATCGTAACTCAGCAGCTGAAAAATTTAGCATACTTGACGAAAGATTTCACTCCTCAGGTATGTTTACATTGACATGCCATGGAAATGAAACCTCGCGCCACGTAAGTGCAATACCTTCATCCTTCCTGGAGAAACAGCGCAAGAACTTGACGAAAGATTTCACTGCTGTTTTATGCTTACTTTAAAATCTCGCAAAAATGCAATGTCGCGCACACTTATGTGCATGGCTTCCTTCCTGAAGAAGCAGGGCAAACATAAACTCAGCACCTGAAGCATTTAGTGTACTTGACGAAAGGTTTTGCCACTGTTATATGTTTACTTTGACATCTCACAAAAATGAAATCTCGCACATGGGCGTAATGCTCTCGTACTTCCTGAAAAAAGAGCGATAGACATAAAGTAAGAAGCTGAAACATTTAGTACAGTTACCGAAAGATTTCAACCCCATTGTATGTTTACTTTTACATCCTAGAGAAATGTAACCTCGTCGAGTATGCATATTAATTTCATACTTATGAAGAAACAGCGCAAGACAGTAACTCAGCAGCTGAAACATTCAGCGTACTTGACAAAAGATTTCACTTCTCAGGGATCCTTACATTGATATCCCATAGAAAGGAGACTTCTTGCTACGTATGTGCATTGCTTTCATCCCTCCTAAAGAAACAGCTCCATAAACTAACTCAGCAGCTGAAGTATTTAGCGTACTTGACAACAGTTTTCTCTATTGAGGCATGTTTACTTTTACATCCCTTAAAAGAGAAACCTGATGTCACGTAAGCATTCATCCTTCCCGAAGTAGCAGGGCAAACACAAACTCAGCAGCTGAAGTATTTAGCGTACTTGACGACAGATTTCTATTCTAAGGCACGTTTACTTTTACATCCTTTAGAAGTGAAACCTGGCGTCACGTAAGCGTTCATCCTTCCTGAAGAAGCAGGGCAAACACAAACTCAGCAGCTGAAGTATTTAGCGTATTTGACGCCAGATTTCTATTCTAAGACACGTTTACTTTTACATCCCTTAGAAGGGAAACCTGGCGTCACGTAAGCGTTCATCCTTCCTGAAGAAGCAGGGCAAACACAAACTCAGCAGCTAAAGCACGCACTTTCAAGAGTAGACCCTAAATATAATACTTCGAGCCTGGCTTCGCAATACCTGCCTCTTTGACTCGCCACTAAATTCACAACAATAAGCCATTGCACTATTTTACTCTTGCTGCTTGCTCTCTGAACTGCATACTGATATTAACTGTGTAGGGTAAATAAACTCCAACCCAGATTTAGAAACAACACACAATAATAAACATGTGACGGCTCACGTTCTGCAGATTCAGCATTCTACAAGTAACACAAGTGAGCTGGGTGGGCTGTTTGCTCTCTCTCAGCTTTAACAAACACCTTGGTTTTTCAATATAATTCTTTATCACCATCAAGTCATGTGGGTATGTTTATTCGTTTGTATTATGAAAACTATTTGAGCTAAAAATATGTGGTTTTTACGATTGTGTTACGAAAATTACTCCCTACCTTCTAGTGGGTTACTTTTTCCAAAATTTGAATTTTAGTCTTAGCGCAAATTATATTTATTAGAAACAGATTCGATTAGCGCGCGTCACGCTTAGCTTACGGCGAATGCAATATGACAACACAGCGGAACTCCAATTGGTTGCCGCTCTGGCCGCGCTCAAGGACAAACATCTCATTTGAAAATCACAGTAGTGTGTTGCTTGCATGGAAATTCGTTATACAAACACTCTACAAATACTGCGATGTATCTTAAAACTTAAAATTAAGTTCCAAATATTGATGGTTAAGTTCCCAATTATAACGAAAATGAACCTTTATTTGCAGCAGATATTCCGTTTGGAATGAAATAATGTGAATGAATCTGTTATAGGAATAAGGCGTTGAAACTATTTTTGGCTCTTAAAGCATGCCCTTTTGTGGAAATAATTTAAATAAACGACTCGATCAATAGTATAATGAAAAAAACTTAACATAGCCATACTGACATCAGAAGACTCGCATTTTCCTTTCTTGCAACATAGAAACACTTCTGTGTAGGAAAATCATATCATATTGACGTTATTATGGAGCAAACCTGAGTGTCTCTCATTGACTTTAAATTGTACTGAATTCGCTTTTTGGGCGTATTCAATATTGTAGGGAAACTGAAACCTGCGTTTCCAATGTCTAATTACTGAAGACGGGTGCCTTGAATACCCATCAATCTATGCTTTAGTTGCTATTGCTATTTCACCCAACTTTCCCTTAAAGAAGCTAACAAACATTTAAACAACGAATTGGTGTAACAATAACAGAATATGCTAAACAATAGGCACCTTTGAACAGTTAATTAAAAGTGATATATTATTGAATTTTCAGTCTGACATGGATATAATATGCTTCAAATGCAGTCATAAGACTGCATGCAGTCGTAAATGGTAGCAGAGCGCGGTGCCCAGAGAGAAGAAGTAGTCTATATGCACACTTCTTTCTCTCTCTAAGTATCGCTCTCTGCTTGCTAATTCTCATGAAGTGTTGTAGCGAATATTAGAATATAAGCGACACGGATATTTCTTGAATGAAAAAAAATTATTCTGAATGCATAACACTTAATAGATCCAAAGCACAAATTTCATCAACGTTTTTTTTTTTTTTTAAATAAAATGATCAGAGCTCATATACAACTATTTTATGCATTTTAATGTCCCGCACTTTTAACTAAACTTCTCGGTTATATTGCCCCTTCAGCTGCTGAAAGAGAGAATTCCGAGTTAAGCACACTAAACTGTAAATATTTCAGTAGCTATCAATAACAGTTATAGTTGCATCCAGAAACTAAGTTCCGATGGCCGAGAAAGATAACAAAACGCATCAATAGGTAAGGAATATTTATTGCAATATTTACAAAAAATCACTGGCTACTCTCAACATGATCGCCACCACTATTAAGAAGTTTATCGTACCGACGCACCAACGTTTGTATCTCCGTGTCATGGGAGTCTATGAAGTCACTGCTATGTGTACCTCAGCGTCGTCCTGAAAACGTTTTCCTGCCAGAAAGCGCTCCATGAGATGGAAGTCACTAGTGAGGTCGGGGCTGCAGGGTGGATGGTTTAAGATCTCCCATCCAAATTGAAGCAATGAATCCCGTGCGGTTTAAGATTTATGGGGTCATACATTGTCGTGAGAAAGTGTACGTCAGCATTCCACGTCTCTTGTTCTAGATCGCCCTCTGACAATACCGTTTAGCATCGATGGTCTCTCTCGCGGAAAACTTGCACAGGACACCACGTCGATCCTAGAAGGCAGGCGCATGATTTCTTTTTGGCACTACAAAGTTGAAAACTACCACTAATGCATGAATTGTTGTTTTGTTTCTGGTGTGGCATGCGACACCCATATTTCATCCCCAGTGACAATATTCTCGAGAAACTCGTTACCTTTGTCTGCGTGCCGCTGGAGGAATGTCGATGATGCGGCCAGACGTATAGTGTAGTGTTCATTTGTCAGCTGCTTTGGCAGGCATCTTGAATACACTTTCCAAAAAACCAAGCCACCGGGTGACGATTTTGTGCACTAGTGAAGGAGAAGTCTGGGTGGATTGATCAGAGAGTTCCGAAATTCTGAATCAGTTCTGGCGACACAATGGGCGGTTGGCCAATGCAGTCTTCGTCGTGCACATTTATTCGGCCATCAATGAATTGCCTGCACCATCGCCTGATCATAATGTCGTGTCCATACACGTGACACAATTGGGTGGATCTCCGCTGGAGAATGCTTCTGAGCAAACAGAAATCTGATAACTGCACGAAGTTCGTAGTTGGCGAGTGACAATAGCAGTGCAGCTATTTTCTTCTAGCGCTGTGCAATATTTGCTGCCGTCACAAGACTGAAGCTGCACTGCATTATTCCCATATACCCCCTCTCTACTGTTACGCGTGCGCTTCCCGTTCGACTGCTCATGCCATTTCTGGACGCGATCGGAACTTAGTTTCTGGATGCAGCTGGCATACAGGACTACACACAGAGCATTTAAAACAAATAATATTACAGAATTTATGTGAAATATTTAACTGGTTACATGAGATTTTCTGTAACAATAGAAAAGGATCGCGTTAAACAAATATGAAGTAATTAGTTATTTTACATACTATGGTGCTATTAACAGCATTAACATGCCATATAAAGGTTAGTCTCCTCCGTGGTGTAGTGGTTACCATGCTAGCCTCTAGTTCCCAAGGTCGCCGGTTCAAACCCGGCGGAGGGGGATTGATGTTTTCGGACGTAAAAATCCTTAACATGCCTTCCTTCGGAAGGGAAGCAAAGCCGGTGATTCCAAGTGGCAGATTTACGGCACGTTAAAGAACCTCAAGCCTGATAAAGAGGTCTCTGAGCAAACTTTCTCGTCTTTCACGCTCAATATAGAATGGGACGCTAAGGACCGCGTTATGGAGCGTCATAAATGAAATCAAATTTAATTTTTAACATAAAGGGCTCAATAATAAATGCAGCAATTTCCACTTCGTTTACAACCTATACTTCTAGTTACTTTGCGATTCTTTGTTATTCCTATACATATTAGTTAATAATTATATATTACAAACTGGCTGAGAGGTGAAAGGAGGGAGTCTTCCACCAATACTTTTGAAACGGGAGAATAATCGAAACATAATGCGCAAGAACCCGATTAGTTCAAGTTCCATTAGACCAAACATTACTTTCCTGTGACGACTGTGCGTAAATAGTAAATACTCATGAAATTATTTATTTTGGAAGAGTTATATCATGGCTTCCCAGTTATAGAAGATTTATTTGGACTGAATAGAACATACAAGCAATTTAAAAAATATTAGTCACATCCATTTTATTTATAATACCGATATTTCAAATCCTCATAGACGTTTTTGGGAAATAAAAAATAAACAGCCATACTCCAAGGATGATTTGCGTCACGAAAAACTTCGCCTTATATCCTCAATCAATGTCATAACTGAAATGCTTTATTTACCAAAATTTACATTTATGAATTAAAAATGTTTACAGCCAGATTGACATACAGACCAGCACATGGTTACACGTGGGTCTCTTATTTTATTTATTCGTTGCATTTAGAAGACTTGAAAATATTTTTAGTATTAGTTACAATAACCATAACAAAATACCTGTAACTTATAGTGACTGCATAAAATTCGGTCCAAAAAGGAACGACCCACATCCTGCCAGCGTCACCACCTCTGTATAAGTCACTGGATTGTCTGTTCTCACTAGCGGAGTACCATTAAGACAATGTTTCATTGAGTTTTGGCGCAAAAATTAAATATAAGAGAATACACATGTATAATAACGTGCTGACGAAAGCTCTCATGTAAAAAATGTCGATTTGAACGACACATGTAAATAATTCTTCGCTCCTTCCTCTAGAAGGCCGCATTATACTGTATTGCTTTAAGTCAAAGTGAAACTTTTTCATAGTGGCGGTATATGGAACAACCCCTCACTTCACTATGATTATGGCACTGTTCATGGTTCGTTTTTATATACCTGAATTGTTTTCCAGGCCAGTCACGTAGAGACTGGTAGCGGCTGGGTGGAGTCAAAAGTTAATTACCTGAAGGTGGAAACCTGAGGGAGGGCAAACACTATGGCAATCTAGGGGAATTGGCCACTTTTTCTTCTCCTTTCCGAGGTATAGACCAATGATCTGTTCCAAGACTAATTTTCAATGTCAGATGTGTTGATCACTCCATCGTCTTCGTGGTCGTCCCAAGTCTCTAGTTCCCTTGGTTTTAAAATACATTGCTAGCTTAGGTAATCTACAAGGTGACATTCTGATAACATGCTCTTTCCATTGCTTCTTGTAGTTACATATTTCGTCTGCTGTATTCTCGACTCCCAACTGTGTTCTTATGTCATGGTTTCTAACTCTTTGTCTTTTCTAGTCTTCCCCACAAGATAACTCATAAAATACATTTGTGCTACTTCTAAATGGCGTTTATCCCGGCTTCTCAACGTCCAGGTCTCGCTTCCATATCTCAGGCCGCCTTGGATACTATATTATACCGTCTGTTTTATTTCAGTTCTCATACTTTTCAAAATCTTTCTGAATACATCCATTCGGTTTGTTGTATTTTACAATGTTCGTTTCCAGGTCGTCATTCATTCGTTCAGTACTTATCACATCCCAGGTTATTGAAAGATTATCTACGGCCATTTTCACTTGTCTTCGATGTTTCCCATACATGACCATTGATTTGGTTTTCTGAGATGATATTTTCATATAATATTTCTTTGTCATCGCATTCAACATACTCACCGATCTTAGTAAGTTATCTTAAGAATCTGATATTAGTAATTGATCATCAGTAAACAATATTGTTTTTATTTCCTTTCTTTACTTAAGTGAATTCCTTTCCGGTCTTTTACAAGCCATTTTTCCAGAATTCTATTCATATATATTACCAACAGCAGAGATGATAGACCACATCCTAGTCTAAGTCCTTTATTTATCTGTAGAGTATTTGTTTACTGCGCGACTATTGGTCTTAATTGATATTCTATTATTGTTATACAGAGATATAATAGCATTGATTAGGTTAGGTTCTATCTTATAGTGATGTAATGTCTCCCATGGTTTTCCACGGTTCACCTGGTCATGTGCTTTTTCGTAGTCTAAAAACAAAAGGAACAGTGGTTCATTAAACTCTCTCTTCTTTTCCATAATCTGCTTCAGTGTAAATATGGCATCAATACATGATCTTCCTTTGTGAAAGCCACACTGTTCTACCAACAATAGTGTTTCTGCAATCTTTTTATGGACGTCAAAAATATTTATTAAAAGTAGTCATGGTCTTATTTTCCAATTGATTTTTACCCATAAACCCTTTAAAATTTTTGGAATTAGTCAATAAAAACTATTCTGCATATTGATCATTTTTATCATTCTGTTTATCATTCATACAGAAGCACAAACTTACTAAGCTCCAAAACCTCAAGATACACCACAAAGATACTTCTCATTATGTAGAAATCAATCGCATACTAGGAAAAGGCAATATTTTCGGTGATACATTGCCTGGGCCCAAAGCAGAAAACAACTTCCAGAGACAATCATGTTGTGACTCATAACATGAGAATAAAATTCTAAATCTTAAGTTAAAAATAGCGTATGAGAAATGTATTGACGCTTTAAAAAGAACTAGAGTTTATAATATATTTTACAAAGCCCTGAATCAAAGTAGGAATGGGTGAACTAAGCCATATACTGTACAAACTACACGGTAAATATATTTCAAAATCGCAAACAATTATTCCACAAACTGGAATGGGATAAAGTCTTATCCTTCCAACAGGTGTTAACTCAATCAGGTATAGTGAAAGCATTTCGACCATCAAGAAGATGCTGTATATAAACATTTATGTAGAAAAGCTAGGAAGTATGCAATCTTTGCCAAAAAGTGAAACCCAAGATGTTAGGTACAATTTTCATCCTCAAAGTACAAGTGACAACAAAAATGCCATTATGAAAACATATTCTATGCGAAGAATTAAGAGTAAAGCATGCCTTAAGAAAATGGCACAAGATTATATTCCAAAATGTGGCAAAATACAAGCCATACTGTCAACAATGCCAGTGTACGTAAGAGCAAAAGTTGTAAAGATATCACATTAAATCAACATGGAATTAAGCTTTATAATTTTTCAGCTACTTTCTACAAGGTAGCCCATTCGAAGAATGCATTAAGGATATTAGTACATACTTTTGGAAAAAAAAGACAAAAATTGCATTTAGAATAATTAAAGAAAGAGCCAGAAAGAGAATGCTCAAAGTTAAACGCCAGTGACATAAGTGGAATCAGGGATAATAAAAGAGTGCTCTTGCGAGAGAAAAGTATCTCACGAGCAGGTAAAAAGAGCTACCACAGGTTGAAATTATTATACAGAGGATCTCGAAAAGTTTGCAAATTATTTGGAGATCATACATTCCAGCTGTAAGATGCCAAGAATAAAATTTTGGGTAGATATCGTAAACAAATCTTACAAAACTTCAATGAGTTCGCAGAAGAAACAAAGGAAAGATAAACGAGAGGAATTAAGAACTGAAATTGCATCATCAAAAGCTGATCTTCCCTCACACAAAATATAAACAATCAGATGTAAATTATGTATAAATTATTAGATTGTAACTATGTTAAAATGTCTGTATTTATACATATGTATAATAATATGAGAGAGAAATATAATCACCTAATAAATTGTACTAAGAGTCTATAAAATGGAACTTATTTAAACTTGATGTCCCCAATTATAAAGGGAAAAATATATTAATAATCCAAGGTTTAAGACAAGGGTTACCAAAAGGAATATGCATAACCAAAAATAAATACATTAACATACTATGATATGCTGACTATTGTATTAATTGCAAATTCTGAAAATGAACTACAAAAATAAATCCATATTTTAAATATAATTGGAAAGGATTATAATTTTAAGATATCAATAAATAAAACGAAGACAATGGCATTCCATGGGAAATGCCCAGTAAGATGTAAAATAGCAATTGAAAATTGGGTCTTGGATCAAGTTCAGCATTTCAACTATTTAGGAAGTTATATTACTTTTATCCAGGATAAGGGCATAGGCATCAAATTACAGAAATATTAGAGTATCTGTAGTATTATAAGCAGAACATTAAAAATTACACGAAGAGAAACAAAAATTACATTTTATGAGGTGATGGCTCTACCTATTCTATTATATGGTAGTGAATCCTGAGTGATGAGAAAAGATTGCAGTTATGTTCAGGTTGCAGACATGAAAGTTTTACGAACAGTTAGATGTTGCACTAAATTGAACAGGATCGCTAATGAAGTAATTAGACAAGAATTGAATATTTTTGCAGTGATGGGGTAAACCAGAAGAGCAAAAACAAAAATGGCAAGAATATTTGGAAAGAATGGAAGAAAGTAGGATTCCAAAGATGACCTTACAATATAAACCTTTAGGAAAGAGGGACATAGGAAGGCCAGTTAAAAGATGGAATTGAGGTCGTAACAGGCCAATAGGCCTAATCCTTGAAAGGAAGAAGAAATATGTCCCATAAGGGAGAATTTTCCAAGCCTCGTTTAAAGAAGTACAACAAAAAAGGGCACGAAAACAACCCAACATATGTTAAAGTTAAATGTAAAAGTAAGGAGGTGGTAAATAATGTTACGTTACGTACAGCTATTGAGGTTAATAAGCTGCTGACTTTAAATTAGTTGTGCAAAACAAAGCATGCACAATGATAACATAGGTTGTATATATTTCTAAAAGAATTGTATAAAATTAAAAATAATCTTTAAAAAAACGCTAGCATATGACATTAGAAAAGTTATTTTCTACTGAACTCTAAAGCCATATGCATTTTTGTTTGTCATTTTTAATTATCATAACAGTAAATTTAGTGTTAAGGGAAAGAAAAATTAATTTCCTAGCAAGAGCGTGGTTTTTTGTGTTCAATTTTATTTAATTTAAAGTGTATTTCTGCTCATATATTATATATAACACTATTTTTATACTTGTTTTAAACGTTACAGTGTAATCTACTTTGACTTGTGACAGATGTTGGATGGGGTACATTTCCCTTGCAACCTCCCCTTCGGTTTTTGTTTAGCCAGTAAGGTGACACAGCATTCTTTCCCTTCACCCACAGCTGAGCTTGAGGACTAGAAAGTTGCCAAATTACAGTACATTATAGTTTGCGATTTTCTACTCTACACTATATTCATTTCTATCTCCTTTACTGTGTTATTTGCTGTTTGTTGTGAGTGGCCGTGATCAATGTGTTGTTCGTTTTGCTCCCAAATCTTTCTTTGTTTCGTTCCGGGGGGATAAACAAGAGCTACTAGGAGGAAATGAATGCTAAACTTTCAGTGGTTCCTATACTGTTTATATAACATATCCCTCCTAAAGCATTGCACCGGTAGTGTTACTTTTCTAATTTAAAATGACTGTATTTACAGAAAAACTTACAGCCATCGCTAATTCACTGTAACTTTTAGTTAATTTTAGTTACGTTGAACCCATTGCAGATTATGAAATCGTATTATTTTCTACATTTTTCGTACACTACATATTGTGGCGTATCAGTAAGTTCATTGTCATTACCAGACATATTGTTGTGTTGTATTGTTGCTAACAGACGTAGCATTATTAGGTCTCATTAGTTATATTTCGGCTTATCGATCTCTTCTTTTGGCGCGGACCACGCCAAAGGGAGGGATCTGTTTAAATTGTCTGGTATGATGTCAACCCTGTCTGGCTTGGCTTGACATGGTTGGTAGGGGGAAAAGTTAGTGTCACTCGAGAGTAAGTGGTCGTTGGAACGAGTCGTGTATGGCCGGTCTTCAACCTGTGGCATCTACCTTCATCCTGTTTCCATTGTTAACTATGTAGAGAAGCCAAACGTTTGTTAATAAATCCCAGGTAATGTGTGTTATGTAATGTTTTTGTGTAGTATAAAACCTACGCCTTTCCCTTAATTACACACCAAGGTCCCAGACTACTAGCTGTTAGTGAGTTGCACCCCTCATGTGCCTGTTGGGGTGATCTAAATTGATCATTTTCTGGTAACCCGTATGGCTTTCACGCCAGCATGTAATATCTATAGACATGCTTCACAAACTACTAGTGACAGGGATCTCAAATGTATTGTAAACATCATGTCAGTTATTTCAAATCAAAAATAATGTTAGCTAATTTTATATTTTCTTTATGTGCTGAACAAGCTGCATTTTAGTTTACGATCCTAGCCATAACCGTTAAATAAAAATTGAGTTTTATTTATGGACGCTCTTTAACTGCCGTGGTCCTTAGCATTCCATTCTAAATTGAGTGTGAAAGAGACCGGAAATTTGGCTTAGAGGCCTCTTTATCAGGCTTCAGATTCTTTTACGTGCCGTAAATCTAGGACACGGACCACTGGCTCTACTTTCCTTCCGAAGGAAGCCATGCTAAGCAATTTTACGCCCCAAAAAAATCCATTGCCCTCCGCCGGGTTTGAACCTGCCACCTCGGGAACTAGAGGCTAGCATGGTAACCACTACACCACGGAGGACGACATAACCATTATGTGGGCCTATTTTCTAAGCTTATAGTTACGGCTAACTAGTGGCTAAAGGCAATAACTATTGTTTCGGGCCGAACCTTATGGAATTCAGTATGAAATAAAAAACGGTTTTGCTAACCATAAACTTAGACACCATGGACTATTACTTATTGCAATGCTGAAGCTATGCGCGCTGCTCAACAGCTGACAGATACTCTAATAGTGGTTTTCAACCTTTTGGTGGCTGCGTCCCCTTAAAGAATATTATAATTATTAATATTAAAACATTTGTCTATTTACTTATTAATTTATTAAACACAGCCCCAAAGAGTATGAACTCGTAAACAGGGGCAGAACATAATAGATTAATTAATAATATTGCATATTTCAAAGTAGTAATTAAAATTTTAATCATCTTGCAAGGAAAGACAAGTTTAACACAAATAACACAAGAAAATAAAACAAATTAGAAATAATCAATAACAAATAAAATAAGAAACAATGCAAGGTAAACCATAAATCGAAGATGATAAAGTTTTAAATTTAAAATGCTTTTATGTTGATAAAATATTTCAATTAATAAATAGTGCTTATTAGGCCTATATTACAAAAAAATTGCAGTTTTTGAATGTTTGATTGCAACTGTAAGTGCACACGTCAGATCGCTTTTAACATCTAGCCGTTTTCAGCATTTAAATTTGGTGTAAGTCAACATAGAAAATCCAGAATCACATAGGTGTGTTAATGGAAACTGCACTAACAACCTTGCAGCTTACATAGCAACTTGTGGAAACACCGGAAAACAGTTTAACCCAAATTCTTCAACAGTGAAGTTTAGAAGCTACGCTTTTGTCTCGGAATCACGTTTTAGATTGATTGCCTGCTCCGGAAGGGAAATCAGGAAGTATTCCACCTCTACTTTGAACGGATCTCACGTAAACTGAAATTGCACCTATCTGATTGAGTGTTATCAAGAAGCTCATTAAGTGGGAAGGATGTAAAGCTGGGTTGTGAACTCTGAAGGCGACGTTGCCATAAATATGTATTTTTTTCTGGAAACTCTTCATGGCATCATAAGCCTTCAAAATGTTTTTCTTTCCTTGCAGTTTCAAATTCAGAAGGTTAAGTAAGTCAACGAAATCTCATAAATAAGCCAAGTGGCGAAATCAGTTATCATATGTAATTTATACATATGTATAAATGATAAAGTAATCGCACCTGTACATCCAATAACATTTCTACCTTCGAAGAAGCATAGAAAATAGACAATTTACTAAATATAGTGGTAACAGAGCGTGGTTACAGGATTGTAGGTGTTTAGTGACGAAATAATCTGCCTGCACTAGTGAAGGACTGGTCAGGTACCAAGCTTATGCACACATGATTTTTAAATATACTCTTTGCATATGCAGTACCTGTCAAGTCCTGTCACCCATATTCCCTTCTTATTTATTGTGTAAAACAGATATTTGACTGTTACTTCTACTCCAAAGGCTGTGTGCATAAACAACCTGTTAAGAGTTAACAAGCTGTTAAGCTACTTTTACATTCAAATAAAAAACAAAACTTCTTCCTTGCCTGATGTCAATGTTAACATGTTAAGCTAGCATCCCATTTTGCTCTCTTAAATACGGTAACAAATTTTAAAGGTTTAGACACTGGTTGCTGTTAATAAAGCTGAGGTAATTAAGTTCGTTTTCAACTTCTAACCATTTCCTTAACAAATATTTATACAACTGTAGACATACACAATGCATTTAACATTTTACATAGATGAGCAAGTCTTTGAGTAAGGTACAAATAGAATTTGTGTTTCAATTAGGTTATTGATAACTTGGGTCACGCCAATTCTATGTACATTGGCATAAAATAGTGCAAAAACGAGATGATTTATCGTAATTATGCCTGCTCTTTGTTTATGGAAATATGCAACCACAACTGCAAATTCCATTAATGAAAGTCAAAGTTTTTTTACCTAAAAATTAATTCTGTTGACTAAATTTGAAGTATGTTCTTTTCAATGATTAAAGACAAATGGGTGTATTTTCAGTTTTATAAAAGAGCTGACTAA
The DNA here is from genome assembly GCA_030765065.1 of Deroplatys truncata. Taxonomy (NCBI): domain Eukaryota; kingdom Metazoa; phylum Arthropoda; class Insecta; order Mantodea; family Mantidae; genus Deroplatys; species Deroplatys truncata. The sequence goes on from CM060985.1 coordinate 104,043,118, forward strand.
ACTTTATTTCAATTTATTGATTTATTTATGTGTTACTTAATGATCGACGTATTAAATAATTTGATTTCAAAATTTAAAACGTGTTAACCAATGGAAGAAATGAGACTTTTATGAAGTCTATGTGTAAAAAAATTAATACCTAACATTTTTAAAAATTAAAAGTTCGTAAGACAATACAATTTACATTTAACCACGAAGGAATGCTTAATATTTTCAAGTATTTTAATAGTTTTGAACTGAATGTATTTAGTTCTTGAATAATTATAGCTAAGGAAAACTTCATTAAGAAACTGGGTGACACAAAGTTTGAAAGTCATACGAAAAGGACTAAATTGTGTTTTACCACCACAAAACAATGCATATAAAGAATAAACTTAATAAAATTAAATATAGGAACTATCCTGGCTCACACGCCTATTTAAGCTCATATCATTTTGAAGATAAAACAGACCTAATAATTAAATATCTACAGCCAAAATTAATCTTAATCCAAAATCGAGTACGTAAATCTAATTAACACCTGATAATTTATGATGCGTTGGAGATATTTAAAATAAATATTAAGCGGGGCCCCTCCTCGCCCCACCCGGTAGCGATCAACCAACATGTTACACATCGCTTCCCTTCCTACCTACTTATATGTCAGGACAATGCATCAGTGAAATGTTCATATATTTTAATATCTTGCCAAATACTTTATAATAATTATACTTCATAGATGCTCATACTTTAATTTAATTCTCAAAAATATTTAGTTTTGCTGATTTTATATTCACGAAAAGCTGTTTTACATATCCGATAACATAAGAATATTCACTTTAGATATAACTGCAAGGTCATAAAGAAATGTGCCCACATAATTCGTAAAGTTATAAGAAAATGTGAATGTTCTAGTTGCATAATATTTTTGCCTGAACTTCAAGGATGCATTGTTTTTCACTACTGAAAAGAGAAAGTACAAAATTTCTCATAACTAAGACTCGGAAGTTGGGGTCGTGTGCCTAAGCGACCGGTATTTAATATCAACAAGTACCTCCTTTTACCACAGAGGTACTGTCACTGAGTGCACGTTGTATTAGCTTTGTTATAGTTGTAGTCCCAGTATTCCGCAAGGCACACCGGGTCTCAAGTTCCGAACCTTAGTCATAGTACAATATTATCCAGAGTGCTCCATGTCGCAAATCAAACTGGATAAAATGTAGGAAATACAAATTTTAATAATGATAAATTGTTGCGTATTGCTTTCTTCTATGAAACAACTACAACTAAATGGTCATGTTGAATGAAACGCAAGACGGGTTCTTAGTCTGTGCGGACGCTGCCTAGTTATCACTAAAAACAAATGGCTATCTTATTGTCACCTTTTTACTTTAACATTGGCACAGTGCTGTTATTAGCAAAAATGCTTCTATAATTATGTAAAACCGTGTCAGAATTTATTCGTGGTACTGCTTTTAGATTCTTGATGAAGATGAGAAGATATTTAAACTAAAATGGATTCTGTACGTGCTAAAAAATGTCATTTTTTAAAAACTTTTGTCTTTCTCAACCAGATATGTGGTAGGTAGAGAAGGTATTGCGTTCAACCAAATCTCGATACCGAGGTGTGTGTGTGCGTGCGCGCGCGCGGAGAGAGACATAGAAAACAGAATAACTTAAAAAGGAAAAGTCGCATAAATACCAAACTTTCAAAAGTTTTTCAAGAAAATCTCCTCGGACTAAAGTACCATTTACATTTTTGAATTCTGAAAAATGGCTAGCGATTTTGATTAAAATACCATGTATTAAAGATATTTGCATGACAAATAAAATGTATATCTTGAATTTTCTGGGAATAGCCTGTGGAGTCCTCTTCATTCGAAAGGAAATTTGTATGATTTCTTTAAGATACACAATTTGTTTAAAATGAACATTTTTTGTGGCAGCCACTTCCAAAATATCGTTATTGATGGCTCGATTTGTTCAATAACTTGTCATTCTTTATAAGTCCAGTCCATTTGCGGTTTTTCTGATGATTGCATAGAAACAGTATAGGCCAGCTTATAGCGTTCAGTTCTTAAACATCTGAGTATCTCCGTTCCCTCGTAGCCTAACGAAATGTGTGATATAGCTATTCCTACCTTAAAGTGAAATAGAAAAATACTTTCCTGAGAATAATTTGTATAGCCACTAATAGACCATACGAGCACAGAAAGTTATGTGAATGTAATACATTACATTTTTATAGTCACTTTAACCTAAAGCATATCGCGACTTTACAGTTATTTGTACACGACCCTTGGAATTATAACAAAACATTATACATATTTATACTTTTGAAGAACTGAATTAACCTGAGGCAGTTAGGAGAGGAGTTAAGTGCTGTCAGGTTGTCGTGCAAATAGTATGCAATTGCAAGGTACACGTATAGCGGCTCAATTTTAAACTGGCTATTGAGATTATTGTATGCAATATGTGCTACTACAAAATGTGTAATATAAGTATTATCACGATTAACACGAATTAAAACTAACGTGATACATTCACATGACTTTCTCTACCCTCTATCGTTTATTAGTATACGAACTAGCTTTACTAAATCTTATTCTTCTATCTACTTCATTTTAATCCAAATATAAATTCAATAACAGCTCACCTTAAAGCAATATGTGCAACAATATATAAAAAGTGTATATTACAGTCATTGTAAATGTTTATATTGTTGTATCCATGTGTAATAATGTTAATTAATAATTATGCAATTTAATAATATAGGAGCTGTGAGAAATAGGTCAAAATTTACTAACAATGAGGTAACCTTGAGGCAATAACCAGTTTGAGAGTTTAAAAATACTACAAGAAATAGACGCTATATGCTGCCTTAAAATTTCACTCTCTTAACATGCAATTGCGAGAAACAACTGAACGTTGACAGAACTTTAAACGAATGGCTAAATATTGAACAATTCGAGCCATTAATAACGGATATCTCGAAAATGGCTGATGCCACAAAGTCATTTGAAATAAACAGTGTGTTTTAATGAGATCTACCTTTTTTGTGTAGTACGTTTTCGTCTATCGTTTAATAATTATACAAGATTATACAAAATTCCTTCCGAATGAATGTGACTTTATAGGCTATTCCCAAAACATTCAAGATATACATTTTATTTGTAATATAAATATCTTTAATATAAGGCATTGTAATCAAAACCGTTGGACATATATTTTAGAAAATAAAACAAAATTCGTTAAGTATTTCATGTAAAGCGTAGTTTAGAGAAGGGGAATTTTCTTGAAAATCTTCCTGTCGCATCTTTGGGATGTACTGAACTTAAAATACAACATTTTATGTTTATCCGACTTTCCGTTTTTGAGCTATGCTGTTCAGATACACACAGGCAAACATATACGTGGACCTTTTTTGTATTCAGGGACCCCAAAACATGTATTTCCGGTGAAACCTCGGAATACAATACCTTCTCTATCTACTAGGTACGTGGTAGAGAAAGTAATAAGATTCCCGTGAGGAAGATATCTTGAAATAAACGATAGTGGTTAGACAAAGTCCTGCTATTATAATATGTTGCATTTTTTTTAAAGTTAATAGTGCCGTAGTTCGGGGCAGGAGCTATTGCAAGTTAGAATCATGAACATACTTGTCAAAATTGTTTGTACAAAAACGTGAAACTCAATGACTCTGCCTATGTGCTTTGGAAAATCAGATTAGTGGTTAAACGCCTGATGCATAAGCAGTTTCTCTGCTTCAACTTTGCAGCGAGTATTGCTTTCGGCAACACAACTGAACCTTATATTTTAGACTACTGCTTACAGACTTTATAATAAGTTAAGTACTCTATACAGGCTGGACCATTTAAGTTGAGACTGTACCTCCAAAACTCTTGAAATGTCTTGAATAAAAGTTGCTTGATATTTTGGGGGAAGTAAATGTCATTAGTCGTGTTTTGGAGGACGTTATGATGGTCATTTTAGGGCCAATTTAATTTTTTTAAATGGTAACCTACCTTTTTAATGTTTTCTCACTCTTAATAAAAAGCTAAACATTTGCATAAAGCACTTTTCAATTGTCCTTACACCAACATAAATAACAACGAAAATTCTGAATGGCTATGTAGAGTGCAATGAATGGTTGGATGGTCGTTTGAGGAACGTTACATTTCGTAATTGGGAATTTTTTTATTTTGTTTCCTTATTTCTCATCACAAAATAAACAGATTTTTATAAACAACTTTCTAATGAGAAAACAACATACAACATGTAGGTTCCCATTAAAAAACACAATACAATGGCCCTAAAATGACCACCATAACGTTCTTCAAACAAAACACGACTAATGGCATTACTTTCTCCCGTAATATCAAGCAACTTTTATTCAAGACGCTTCTTTCTACAATGCTTACTTTTGGAGATATTGTAGTCACAACGTAAATGGTTCACTCTGTATATTGAAAGCTTTTTACCATCAAAAATTATTTGTAACTTTCAGAGGAAACACTAAAATATCATCCAGCAAGCCAAGATCCATTATACTTCTACGTCAATAAGAATTTTAGATGTCTCCAAGGCTGAGCGTAACAGAGCGTAGCAAGAGATAGAAGTACCAGTGGGTGTATCGTAAAGAATCTCACAGGTAATGCTGTCCCTTGCAGCACCCCGTTTCTACTTCCTCTTCTTTCCATTTGCGTTAAGTAATATATACAGATAATATGCACAAATGCAGAAGATAGCTTTTACCAACTAAATTATGAAATTAATATAGTTATACAGAGCCTTTGCTTGGATGTGTGACCGGCCTACGGGAATTTTCCCAGGAAGCACGCTGTTTGCCGCTGGAGTCTGATATTTATAGCCCCTTAAATTTAAGAACATAGATAAAATAAAACCATGGTTCGTCCGTAGAAGGAATTAAACAGGGTAACAGAACGATCATTAAGATTATCGAACAGCCAATTGCAGAAATTAACTTTATTCACATCGCGTGGTTGCAATTCCTGAATTACAGTTATCTTATAGGAATGTATTTTTAAAAGTTTAATGGCATCCCAAGCCGAAGTTGGGAAATTTCTGACTCCTGTGCAAGCTTTCTCAGATTTTTCTTTGGACTTCGTTCTAACTTTTCTCCGATGTCATCGAATTTTTTTTCTCTATAGGAACATGGTTATTTAATTTCGGTTTCTTATCAAGAAAGATCCCATTTCCCTAAAGCTGTTCACAAGATTACGACGCGTTTCTCTGCGAGGCACCGTCTGGTTTCTCTACAAGAGGTTGTCACATAGGAATCATACATGAAGATTCTGTGTGCTAAAGTGTGTGGACTTTTTGGCACTAGAACACGCAAAATCATACGGAGAGGAGGGAAGTTGGAAAGAGAATAGAACCGGTTAGAAACAGCGCAGATCAGGGCAACAATCTCCGCAATACGGCCACGCTTCGAAACGAAGGCTCTGTATGTAACAATACAATTGTGAAATAAGGCGAAATTTTAAGTTTTAAGAAAAAAATACGCTTTTAATAAGGCATGCTTTTTCTATAAAGATTATTGTATAAATTGAATACAATACAGTTGTGCATACATGAATAAATAACATAAAATTTTTGATCAGGTACTTAGCCAACAATAAACCTAAGTATGTATTCATCTGAGTTACAGACGTAAGTCGCTGTGGCATTTTCAGTTCAGTATTCTGAGCTGTGGTAGATTGTTATTTGCTGAATCAGAGGACTTCGAAGATTTTGGAATGTTCTTTGAATGTAATTCGTGCTGGGAACGTCCTTACCCCTGGAATTCCTAACTCATCACGCTGAACGGCGTTGTGCACGTGCCATGGTGATCATACCCTAAATTGTAGGTGCCTGTTTTGTATCCTGTTAGTTTGACTGGCAAGAGCAGATCCCCGGATTGAACAACCATATTGTCAAATTAGTCGAATTAGTGAGGTATATTTGAGGCACTTATATTATAGTGGAAGTGGTGATCTTTCTTTGAATACATGTTTCAATTGATGAATTCAGTTTCGACATTTAGTCAATATGTCGGATGTATAGGAATTCCACGTGAGCTTAAAGTCAATGTCAATCCAAGATATGTGATATGTCGGTAAATTAATCGATGACTAGATAGTATTTGTTGATAGCTAACTGTTTTTTACTTACAAGAATTCAGGATTATTCTGCATTTATTGCACCAGTTTTGGATATGGTTTCTAAATTCCTTGGAATATCTCCTTTACACAGCACAGCTATATCGTTTGCAAACTGTAACATTCTTATGTTTAGGAAAGTCGGAAGTATATAAAACATACGTTAGCGGCTCCAGTACGCTGCCTTGCGGACTTCTAGAGAAAATTGGGTAGGATATTAGGTAGGCAAAGTAACAAAAAAGTAAAGCTAAAGTTTCTGAGGTAAGATTTATCACTCTAAAATGTGTGCTAGAAACATGATTTTTAATTTTATAGAGTAGTTCATCATGCCGCACTTTATCGAAAGCGTTTTTCAAGAACAATCCATTATTTGTGTAACTATCCATAATAATATCAACACGATGGAGTTGCTGTATGCATGAATGGTGAGAACGAAAACCAAACTGCGTATTAGGTATCAACTCTTTTACTTATGCTAAGAGTTGAATTAGAAGTAGCCGCTCATAGATTTTAGAGAAGAGTGTCAGAAGACTAACTGGTGTGTAGTTTTTGAGATCTGCTTTATTTTACTAGGTTTTGGAATAATACTTATTATGGCTTGTTTAACATTTTTAGGGAAATAAGATATTCTAAGACTTGTGGTATAGTTAAGTTTAGACTGTACAGTATCTCCAAAACTAAGCGTTGCAGAAAGAAATGTCTTGAATAAAAGTTGCTTGATATTATGGGGGAAAGAAAATGCCATTAGACGTGTTTTATTTGGAGGACGTTGTGATGGCCATTTTAGGGTCAATTTAAATTGAACCTAATTGTAGGTTCCCGTTTAAAAATATTAATATTAACCCTAAAATGACCATCATAACGTCCTCCAAATAAAATACGACTAATGGCATTTATTTTCTCCTATAATATCAAGCAACTTTTATTCAAGACATTTCTTTCCACAACGCTTAGTTTTGGAGTTACTGTACAGCCTCAACTTAAAGGGTCTACCCTACCCGAGAAGGGCCCAAAATTCGAAACTCTCAAAACCACGATAATTCCTCAAATACATCACCGATTATTTAGCAAATTTAACGAGCGTTTCATTGGTAAGACGGTCAGATCCGATCAGCTTTGTTAAATATGTAAATGACAAAATGAAAGCTAAGACATATCACTTAACCATGTGAGTAACCCGCTCGGCGCTGACGGCCTAGAGCTATCGGAAGAGATTCCTGAACTCCCCACGGCTATCGCACAGAAGTCCCTTCTCCCCGCATCCCGCTGTAGGCAGTAGTCAACACAAGCTGCAACACGGTCCGGTCGACTAGCACATGGCATAAACACAAGTTATATGACTGGAATGACTGAAAATATGATAATCTCTTGTGTCGAACTATAAAATCAGACAAGCTCAAGACTTCTTTCTCTCGTACCTTTTAATATCCCTGTTTTCCTGCGAGAGATTTATGCAGCAATATGGCACTCCCAGTCACCACTAACTGCTTTAGGCGTGAGATAAGCAGTCGTTGACGTGTAATGAGCGTGCCGACATAAAATTTTGTTTATTTTTCCTCTCCTGCCACTGAAAATAATAGTCTCTCTCAATTACTTATCCATTATAATAATTAATATTATTATTATATTATTTTATTAACATAGCCTACAAAATGCTACTAAATTGCAGCATGTTATGGCTGTCAACTGGCTTTGTATTTCCGATATTTTACGAAAATTAAGGCCGGAATTACAGCCATGATATACCAACATTAAGTTTTTATTCACAAAAAAGTAGACTGCCTGTAAGTAATGTTAAGCAATTATTAAATACGTAGGGTTGTGGTGATATTGGCGCTTACACCTATCGGCACGGAATAAATGGAAGAAAACACTCTCGCAAATACATATATTTTTATTACTTATACCAAACAAGGTGGCACGTGGCCGAGTGGTTAGACCGCTCAACTCTCACCAAAGCGGCGCGGGTTCAATCCCAGGGAACAAAGGAGCCTCTGGGCGGATTTTCTCCGGGTTTCCGGTTTCCCCCGCCAGTCCTTCCACCGACTGCTCTATCATCACCTTTAATTCATTTCATCGTCATTTCATATCATCTCCTTTACTCTCATAGCAGGCTGTTCTACCCAGTCCGATTAGTCTCTCTGCTCCCCGACAGGCGTCTGACCCCAGGTACCCGTTTGTAAATCCTGGGGGTGGGGTAATAAGTCTTCCTAACGGGGAGGGTAAACAGAGAAAGATATTCGAACAATCCCTTCATGGCTACATTAAATTTATTAAATACTCGTTTAAATACATATAGATGGTTTCAATATAACTAATATTCTTGAACCGAAATTATACTATTGTCCTTTGGTCTTTTGGCTTTATAATCCAGAGAGTAGAGACGGAAACGTATGTAGGCGTCTTGTTAGTAGGAACTAGAGTAATAACTAGCTTGAAAACGATATACAAAGGGATTTATTGTTATTATTTACTAAACATTTCTAAATACTGGAGCAGCAACCTAAACTCCACCAGCATTTTGTCTCAGGTTAGTCTCAGATAGTCTCTATTAGCTTTTTCACATTGAAATCAAAGCTGGATTTATTTCTGCTAATATTATCCTCGTGGCACTATAAAACAATCACTGAAAAACAAATCAAGAAGAAAGAGGACATTAAAATTTTATAAAACTATGGCACTGCACATTATATTTTAGAGCCTATACCTGGGCCATGAATAGGAATGATAAAGACAAAAAATAAAAAATATTTAAACCGGGGAATACAAAATAAAATGGAAAGATCTATATACGGAATACCAGATGAAACCAGTTGGTACTAGAAATGTTGGAAGACTTCTAGACGTTGGGGAGATCTCTTCTGAAACGAAACAGGCCTACCTGACATGAAGGTTGATGATAATCAATCGTATTTATGGATGTTAATTGATCAATACAAGTCATTCTTGTTCTTTATACTTATGTGCAATTTCCACACGATTCTTAAGTTTGAAAGAACCGTTTCTGAGTTGTTTCAGAACATTTATAAAAACGAAAATTTATGTACTTGCATTTAGTGTACTGTCACAATTTTATTAATTTTTTCAGTTTATCGCGAAATCAGTGCCTAGTGATTTTAATTCTTTAGTAATACTATGTTTTTTAGCTATGAGGCGCAGTGCATGAAAGGTTTTGAAGTAATTAAAATGACTGCATTAAATGTGATTAATAAGTTAATGTGGTCTATTTCGGACCATCTAAGATTATACATGCCATTGTGAGGCACTCAGTGTCATTCTCCTTTCTTCTCCCTCTTCATGTGGGGAGTGGTCGGACGGCAACACGGCGCTAATAGTATAGAAGTCCCTTGAACGGTATGTAAAACGAAGAAGAAAAAAAAGGAGAATTGGATAAATCTCGTACCCTCTCCAATGGTAACCCGGATCTAGAACATAAATGCTTTCGAAACGTATAAAAATGCTCTCTCTCTCTCTCTATCCCTCTCTATCTCCTTTTTAAATAAAAGCCGTTTTAAAATAGATTTGCATGTTAAACGTAACATAATCAAGAAATGCTTATTTACTCTCGCTGAGAAAGTTTCCTCATCCTCTGGAAGTACAAGATGATAGCTTAGCAACAGACTTGGAAGGTACTACTACACTTGAAGAGTAATTCATTCTATGCTCTTCAAATGAGGTAGCACCCTACCAGGTCCGGGCACACAAGTTACAGCTTCGACTTGAAACTGAGAAGGGTGACACACAAAGATGGGCCTAAATTCGGAATCAGCATCTAGTTTCAGCCATCCAAGGAAAGCTATATTCTTTAAAAAAAAAAAAAAGCGCTATAAGTATCAAGGAACAGGATATTTAGACATTTTTGTTGTATTCTCTAAAAATAATTTTGAAACACTAACTTTGTTAAAAGACTATTAGGAAAGCTGATTTCTGAATTTGAATTTTTAGGAGCACAATTCTGGGCCACAACTACCCAAAATGAGAATTTTAAATCTGTTTATAAATCTCAGCCATTTTGAAATGTATTTCTTAAATTTTTACACTAAAATGTTGGAAAGTAAATTATATTTCTTGTAATTCTTTTTATAATAATATGAAATAGGTGCATAAACAGAAATCAGAATTTCCTAATATACACATTAATACAATATTTTCAGTACGAATTAAATAACATATAAAACAATTTCCTTCTTGCAGAAGTTTTGAAGTTTAATGAAGAACACACACTAAACATTTTAAGCAATAAAACGTAAAGTAGTTCTAGGAACATATCAACTTTAATGGAAAAATTCTGGGAAGAATTAGTTTTCTTTGTAATTATGTGACAATCGCTGAAAAAAAGAACATTTCTCAGTAGTACCATTTGAGACTGTTTAAATCCTTAAGCTTCTATTATCTGGCATCTCTGCAATCTGTAGCCTGTTACTTAAACTAATGTCTGTTCAGCGATATTATTTTAGCTAATGGTTGGGGGAGTTCTAGCGGCAGGGGTTACGTACAGGAAAGATTAGCGTTTGCTTAGTTTTTCAGTGTGATAAGTATTGTGGCCAATTTTGTGTTTGATATGCCGCAATAAGGCATTATCGTGACACCGCAGAGTAGGAGTACACCAGGTTCTGATAAATCATTCTTTGAATCAGTTTGCTTTGAACACATCCCAGAGGTATTCCCTTGCATTTATTGAAGAAATACTCCTGTTGGACCAGATTCTACCAAGACATTCCAAAAGATGCAATAACACTTCATAGACAGGTCGTTCATGGAGCTATTAAAATCGTTGTTTTACAGCGTAATTGGGCTCGCTGATTATTATTCCAAGCAATTAAAATCTCCTGGAACAATAAAACATGCGTGGAAAATCCTGGAAGTAAGCAGATCACACAGATACTCCAGCCTCCAAGGTGGTTGTTACCTATTGTGTTATTAGTAAGCCTTGGAACTTGGGACCCAGTGTGCGTTGCGGTAATCAGGTATAATGTAAACAAGGTTAACACAACATGTACTCAGTGAGAGTGCTTCTGTGGTGGTAGGATATGTTTGTTGACAATGAATACCTATCGCTTAGAAACACAATCTTTTGGGGTTTAACTCAGAATTCTAAGCTTGTTTTCAATTTCCATTTCAATGGCTTGTAAAAAATAATCAAATGTCTTATTGAAGGATCGTTCATTAAAGTGAAAGGTTGCGTAGACATTCGCCGAAAAAACTTATTAATTTATTCTAAAGGTTGTAAAAACACACCGTTCTTTGAGTATTAATATTAATAATTGTAGAGTTATATCATATTTAAACATTTATATTTCAATAAGAAAAAGTCAAGTATACCACAGGTGTATAATAGCCTAGGGCACGCCAAACAAAGGGGAACTGAAAGTCTTAAGAAATCTTGGTTCACCTAATCGGAACCTGAGTTCAGTCAGCGTGAGGGACTTAGCGAGCAGAGAGAAACTAGTAAACTTATATTAACTCGTACAACGCTAAGAACATGATTGGAGGATGCAAGGGGAAATACAAATTCTGAGGGCAAATTATAAAAAAGTTTAATAAAATCCAACGATGACATTACTAGGAAACCCGATGGTAGTGGAACATTATGGGCGTGGCTAGAATCTGAAAAAACCCATGCAGTCTTCGAAGCGACTCTAACTCTTAACGCTTCTACTAAATGCTATGAACTCACAATGTACACGTAATAAAATTATACAGTCGTGGAAATGTATAGTGGAAATTCTTACTTAAAACTCTCAAGCGAAAACACATTGTAAAACATTTTGTCTACATTTTGTGAAATATGTAACCGAAATTGGGACCGTCAGTATCGCGGTTAATACTTAAACTCGCGATGGGTATATGGTTGCAAAAACACACGGTAAATCGTAACAATTTACACTGAAGGTAGGGGGGACGAATAAATTTTGTAATATTTCTAAAACAATAAAAAATGTTTTAGCCCAATCACTCATCAAAACCCATGCTGAGATGATAAGAATCAAAGCCAAGGCAAACAAGACAAATTAGCAATTAATATTGGTTCCCATAAAACAGTCTCGCCGCAAATGGGTTTCCCGATTACACACCTGAGTTATACTCAACATTTTCCTTATTTAACTTGTTCATAGGTTATAAATATACATTATTATAAATATTATTAGTCAACGAACGATATGTTCCATTACCAGATGGTGGCAAATCTAAAATCACCTTACTACTGTTTTCAGTGATATAAACTTTTTCATAAATGTAGCATTACAAGAAAAGATAAGAAAGCACACGGAGGACCCAGGTCATCTCGGTGTCATCTCGGCTTCACTGTCAACAGTTTTGTAGAAAACAAACGCACCGCTTGAGAAAGGTTATCCATGTGTGCTGTAAATCTTAAGTTATGGGCATATAGCATTTAACACAGTACCTTCAAGAGAAAGCAGCTACTGCTTCTTCACAATAAAATAACATGATACATCGGAGAGCATGCATTGACCCATTACAATTGAAATAACATCCTCCCCAGGATGAAACCTAAACATATTAGATTATGACTTTTTTGCACGATCGGAGCTAAATGTCGGCTTCTAGGATACCAAAAAGGGAGGGAAATATTAATAACTCTACTTCTATAAGTTTCATAGTGTTAAAGTATTAATAAATAATATACTAATTACTTTATAAACAAGAACTTCACATAGAATATTGTAAACATATCGTAGAAGACTTGTGTTCCTTCCATATTTCCGTGAAATAAAACAAGACGTTTTATGATTTGTACATTCTTCAGTAAGCACCATTTTTTTTAAAACGATTGTACGCTCCTTTGTATAAACTTTTGAATTTTTTTTCGGTAACAGACAAGTAACTACCTCACTAGCAGCACATGTATATTTTGGTTCTTCAAAATTATCTCTTTTGCATTTAAACTCCCGATGAAAACAATGCAATCGATAAAAAACAAACGTTGCTGCGCATATATCCTTTAAAACATTCCAAAGGCCCTTATCCCTTGTAAATAATTCTAAAGCACCTCTAAATAGTTCCTGAAAAATTCAATAAAAATAAATAAAATACAATTTACCTCCGGTCGTGGAAAAAATAGTATATACACCACGGGATCGAAATAGATTTTCTCTTCAGTACATTATGTACCACCTGGAAAATCACCTGTTTCTCTCCCTCAAGCATTTAACAACGCGACACATCCGAGATTTAGGCTTCAAAGGAGAACTAAATGACATTCGGTACAATAAAGTAGGGATGACAGTAACGGCTACGGGCCGCATTCGGGAGGTCCCGGGTTCGATCCCCCAGTCTGACTCGTAGTTTTTTCGGGGTTTTCCGGGGCCGTCAGGCGAATGTTGGGGTGATTTCTTTCACCCCCCAAATTTCCTGTCCCTCTATTTAGTTCCATTAATTATTTCATTCATCCGTCACCCCGTTTGGTCTATTTCAGGGTTGGAAATGTTGGCGATGGTGTTTCGGCGCGGCGTGGTAGGGAAAAAGGATGCTAATTGTGAATATTCTCTGTCCCTCGACCTCGGCTGGTTGCTGGGGTATAAGGACAGCCCCGAAGGAGGCGTTGGAACCTACAGGGCGGAGTCCCCGGTCTGCCTGTCCGTCTGCCAGGGCGTTTATAGTTGGAAACTTTAGGGACCTTGTTATTATTGTGCCGTCACTACTGGTTCCGGCAGCTCGGTGTCTCCCTTCACCTTATCCTTCCTTGTGGGGCATGGGTACAATATCCGGATTCACTCGATTGGTACCGAATTCCCTCCGCTTCAGAATCCAATTCAAGTAACTCCGTGCTGTATTTCCGGATTACAGCATTTCTGGAGTTACAATATGCACAACTGATACTGTTTTCAAAAAATTATGAAAATCAGTTGAGTACTATCCGAAATACACCCTAGGAACTTCTCAGTTTATAGAATTAGTATATTTTTCGTTTTGTATTTCCAATTACAAAATATTAGAGGATTTAGATAACATAAAACTAGCCAACATTGTTCGTCGTCAAGGATTCTTTTGCGATTGGGAGAATTACAATCTTAAAAGACGTAGGTTTTAACCCCTTAATACCTAACGTTGCGATTCGTGTCATACGAATTTAATTTCTTTTTGAAAGTTTAAACATTTGAAATTCCAATACCAGCTGACAAACGTTTTTCACAAGCGAGTGGGATTTAAGGAGAGAGTTAAAGACTTTTATCCCACAAATTTAAATCTGCTAAATTTATTACACATTAACTCAACTATTTAAGGTAGCAGACTGAAATTTTACAGCATGAAGTTTTTGCCTTCCAAGTTCACTGGCTAAAATGTAACAGCAATTTTTTTAAAGTGACAAACATCTTATTAATACCGAAGTAGACCCAAAAGAGAACTTAGAAGAGAATCCTGAAATTTGATTTAACTGTCTTCAATAGTTTAAGAAAACGGGTCATTTATACAGAAAATGTCATTCATAAAAAGCCATTCGAAGCAAAATTGAAAACCAACTCGCATATATTTGCAAATTAAACAACCCCATGGCTTCAGCACACAAAAACTGCCATAATAAACAGTGGTACAAATTTGTAGAAAAAAATGTGTAGTAGTTATGTTTATTTTTCTGTGAAGAGGCCCAGAATTCGTAGCAGAAAATGGCCGTAAAGTGCCTTTTTCAAAATATATTTAAATATAAGTATAGTGTCTGAAGTGATAAAATACAGATCAAATTAAAGAGTGAGTTCTAATTTATATGGCTACATAAAAAATTAAAATGTAAACTTTTGGGCCAAGTTTGCCATTTAGTCTCATCTTAAATACTGAATTAAAGATGATCTTCCTGGGACAAGAAATATGATAGCAAACCGTCTGGAAATAACAACACAGGGCTATAAATTTAAATCATACTGTAGGTGAGTCTAACAAAGTCTAAAGCTCGTAGTGTATCCAAAGATACTGAATGAATCATTCACATTCAGTATCTGAAAAAAGAAAGTCAATAAGAGCACAAAGTGAAGCAAACAGTTTAGCTTGTTATTACAGTGTTACGGCGACCGCGAAGTTGCCTGCGGGTCAGCGGTGTAAGCGTGAAAGGAAATTTAAGCAAATTAAACTTAAAGTTAGGATTTTCATTTACACTGAAAATTATTACTGTGCAATTCAATATAATTTGAGATTTATAAAATTGTTTTTTTTTCTTGAATGTAAATTAAATAAAATTTTGGTATTGTACTATACATTGAATTGTACTATACAATCCTGTTTACCTGATTGCCTGGGTGGGACTTCGGCCGGCCCTTCAGAACAATAGTCCGCACAACAAACTTATTATGTTCCGTCTTTCCGTAGTTTTGATAATTTTTGTTTCAGAACTCGTTTCGGGAGGTTCGAGTAGCTTCTTCTTCGAGAAAGTTTAGTTTTGTATGCGGGGCCATGACAGCGGTTGGACAGTTAAGAAGTTATACTTCTAACAGTTAAAAGTGGATAATCAGGCTGGCAGTTCAGAGTAGAGTTCAGTCATGAGTTCAATTGTGGTGGTGCTTCGACGGTTCAGTTGTGCTCTATCGAGTGTGTGCCAACAGTGGCTCCAGTGTAACGTCTAATGCTACTTTCGGTGTCTTAAGTGTAAAGTGTTTTGCAGCATTAGCGTTCTCAGTTGCTACAATATCCAATTCCACAAATCGGACACGAAAATATGCCTGATGTTAGATATGGCTAAACTTCGAAAAACTAAGCTAACAATTGGGATTTTAGTTTGTTCTTCAAGCTCAACTTAATTCAAGCATTAAGGGGTTAAATACCAAGTTTTATATCTATTCGTCTTTTCGTATTGAGGTTCATAGTCACGTGTAGGAAGATGATTCACACATGCTGCTTAGTGATATTTTGACTACAGAGACGAAAGGGAGGCTATCTGGGTAATAAACCATTTCAAGGACCTATTGTCTTCGATTTGCAATACGACAAACAGCACGTTAGCCCGATATCGTCAGGGACACCTGTTGCTAATGCTGATAGTGAATGTTATTTCTGTCCTAGATTCCAGCACTGGTATGAAATCAGCAGTTTGGTATGCAGCGTGATATCCCTCTCTCTTATGAAGCGAAAGCCTTGGATGAATACATATCACTGTTGCTATCTATGCCTTGGCATCGTTCCGCTTTCCTGAAAGGAAATTTGGAGCAAATCGTCTCTAAGCTTTTTGTAGATTACTTAGAAAAATTCCGAAAAAGGCAGACAGAGAGAAACATCAGAAAATCGGTATGATCGAGGTTTGAAAATAAGTTTGTCTACACCCTACGCTGCCTCGATGAAACCGAAAGTTTTACAGGGAAACTAGTTTAGCATTTATTGAACAATAGCAAACCAACAAAAGCAAATCTGTGTATTCTGGCGTGCGTAAAAATGGTCCATAATGAATGCAGGTGTTTGTGTTGATAATGCCAATCTAACCTAACCTTCTGCCAGCGTGAACTGCTCTATTCCTCGAGCGTAATTCTAGCCACTCGATTGGCAGGGAACTTTACCTCTCCAAAAGTAGGGCCAAACTACCGAAGGGTAACATTACAAGCATACTCCTAGCCGAGTACCATTAAGGCAATCTTTCGTTGAATTTATACCCAAATATAAAATAAAAACATAGAAATGTGAATGAAAACCTTTTCGGCTTCATTGTTTTTAAAAAAATGAGTATAGAGTGAAAATAAATTGGGGAAGTCATTTCTAATTGTGTAAAAGAGGTATTATTTCCAAAACAACATTTATCCGGTCTTGGCAAGCATTTAAAAGTTTGGTTTATTTCCAATGTGACTTATTTACAACTCGCTTTTATTTCCAAACCGTCTTATTTCTACTTGACCATTTGCAAAGCCGCTTGTGATATCGTGACCTTGCGAGGTGCCATCATGGCGGCATTGCTTTCTGTTACGCATTATTTTGTGTCGCGATTGCTTTCGTGCATTTTTTGCATTGTTTGTGTTATAAAATGAGGAGAGAATGCTCAGGAAAGCTGAATTGATACTTATTCCACAGGAATGTAACTATTTTTTTTTCTAAATGTAGGCCAGGTCCGAGTTATTGCAAGAGATTTGCATGTTTCTAACTGGAAAGATGATGTAAAATTACACATTGTCAAACATTGATTTTAAAATGTCGGAAATTAAAATAATTTTCGTTAATTCAAAGTTTGTTAGTTGCCTGCCAAACTATTAAAGCTTGCTCTCATACATTACCAGAGAGGTAAAATGGTCCTCCCTACAAACACAAAAACCTCCCCTATGTAACGAGGTAAGGAAAGAGAAACTTAACGATGTAAAGGTTTTGATAGAGAAGCTTGGTGTTAATGACATCCTGCTATGGGATTTTATAATAAGGTGTTCTTACATGTTTTGAGCCACTGGTAATGAAAGTGATGACTCTAACCAACTTCTTCTCTGCTATGTAAGCAAAATTATATTTTGGAACGTCATTAGGGGATTATTTATCTTTTATGCATCTTAAGCTGTTGAAACAGTGAATACATAAACGATTTAAGGTTATATTAATAAGAAGTGACTATAATGTTTGTTTCATGAAAAAAATATAAGTTATTACTGCTTTAGTGCAGTTGAGGCAGTATTTTAACACTTAAATAATTTCAGTCTAATTATATAATATATATCAAATACAATAACAGCCCGCCTTAAAGCATTATGTGTATGTAACAATATATAAAAAGTGTATATTACAGTCACTGTATATGTTTATATTATTGTATGCGTAATAATGCTATGTGAATGTATTACATAATTTAATAATGTAGGAGCTGTGCGAATTATAGGTTAACAATTGCTGATAATGAGGTAACAATGAGGTAACCTTGAGGCAATAATGAATTTGAAAGTTTAACAATACTACTTGTAATTCTTGGAAGCAATAATGTAATTTTTGTGACAGTTTATACAATAGCTAATCAACAACCAGAAAAAGCTTTAGTTAAATGAAGGTATTCTATTGGACTAGGATTAGCCAATCAGAGACTTGAAATACAGAAATTTACAAATTTAGGCGGTAGAAATCAAGTCAGTTGATTGTAGACAGCGCTCATAACTGGAGTGTTGCTTGCAGACAGTGTTCATAACCGGACGCGAGATGTGTCCTTGAGAAATGTAATACGTATTTTGTGTGAGAAAATAGTTTAAATCGTGTCAAGAATTAATAAAAGAAGTGAAGTAAAATTATAATCTGTGTAAGCCTACAATACAATCAAACTACTTCAAATTGACGCCCAAAGCGTGGTGCAAACAACGTAATAAAATTAATAACAACTTCACAGTGTACTGCCAAAATGTCTTAAATCCTAGTCATGTGATCCATTCCTATTACTCTCTATTAAGTTTAAGATAAATGAAAGAAGCCTAGTGCCATAATTAAAAATTCTATCAGCAACTTACAAGAACTTATTTAAAATTTATCGTGAAAAATCAGATTTTATGGAGAACGTTCACTTTAGAAACAAGCCCTTCAATTATACACCCTTTCCCCTAGAAGGCCGAGCTATGTTGTTCGGTCTAACGTTTCCTTGTGTACCAATCGTGGCGATAATCATTCTGAGAAGGCTCCATACGAATCACCTCTTCACTTTAAATCGATTCTAACATGTTCATTAATTCGTTTTTGTGCCTATGGATTGTTTTGCAGGCCAGTGACAACTAATGTCGGCTGGATGGAGTGAAAGGTTGGTTACTTAAAGGTGGAAACCTTACGGAGGGAAAAGCACTATTGCGATGTAGGGAAATGGGCCAATTTATGCACGTTAATGTATAGAATGCGTTACCTTTCATGTGAGTCAGTTTTGTGCCTGAAATAATGTGATGTTACTGGTAATATTTAGTATTTTGAACAGTGACAGTATCTGTGACAAGAAATTATATATCAAACTAATTATTTAAAAGAATATTTGTGAACAACGCTGTCAATTGCCAGGATTATATCGGCAACGCCGGTGTGCGGAAATTTCGTTCCCAGGAGTTCTTCTATATGTTAGTAAATCTACTGACATGGGGCTATCGCTTTGAAGCATACTTAAAACCATCGGTTTCGGCCCGGTTTGAACCCGCGTCCTTGGGATTAGAATGTTAGCGCCTAACCAACTGAACCACCCATACCGATAACTAATCATTGTAATGTTACAGGGTGGATCATTTAAAGACTGCAATATCTCCAAAACTAAGCGTTGTAGAAAAATTCTTGAATAAAAATTGCTGTATATTAGGGGGGAAAGTAAACACATTAGTTGCATTTTATTTGGGGGACGTTATGATTAAGCCCCGGATTTTTAGGTTTTTAAAAAGTTAAAATTAGGTTCTATGCATCAGTGTATTAGGATTTTATAGGGTCTTATATGTTGAATTTAGGAATTTATAGGATCTTTGGCACACCCACACACACATGCAAGTCACGTTTAAAACACTAACTTAAAATTGTAAAAAGTTAAATTAACTGTAACTTTAGTATGTATTTGAAAGTACCAAATTAAAAAATGTCGTGTTAGAAACTCTCTATAACGGAAGAAGCAATAATGCATACTACTCAACAGCGCTATTAAAATGTTTGCCTCTAGTTTTCACCTATTGTTGCGGCATGTAAACATCACACGTTTCAGAAATGCCGCTTGCCACTGACCACCTCTTTCGACAATAGCTAGAAAATGATAACTGAAGGCGGCGAACGTTTTATTTACTTTATTATTGTGGCGGACGGTTTAATTAAAGTTTATTATTGTAAGGTATTGCGCAAGATTTCATAATCTAATTATTTAATAGTTTCCTTAATCGAAGTTTCCTTCGTTTTAAAAATACTTTTATATTCATAAATCTTTGCTTAAATAACCGAATTAGGCACTTTTAGGTTCTATCACGAAAAATAGGTTTTATTAGGTCCTAACGTACAATTAGGTCAATTTAGGCTCTATAAAATGTAAGTATATTACTCGTTGGTAACTAAAACATTAAAATAAACTGAAATTTGGAGTGTAGAAGGTCAGGAATAAAATAGGTCAGAACCTAAGAATCCGGGGCTTAGATATGTTCATTTTAAGGTCAATAATTTGATCCTAATTGTAGGTTAAATTGACTATCGAGCAACTTTTATTAAAGCCATTTCTTTCTACAACGCATAGTTTTGGAGATATTGTTCAGTCTCGACTTAAATGGTCCACCCTGTAAATGATTTTGATATAAAGTATTTGTTTCTCTATAAGTTTTGGCATTTTATCTGCCTTTAAAGCGGAGTAATGAACATAATACTGTTTTATAACGAATTTTAGAAGCGGTTTAAAGCTGAAAGGAGTTTGGTTCCAACATATCCAATTGTAAATATCTATTTAATTTTAATTTGGGGGAAATTTAAAACTGAGGCTAATTCAATTTCCGAACTTAACCACTCACCGCATCCACTCTCTCTATAATTTCAAATCTCACCTATACACCTAATTTATACTTATTTTTTAAAAATTTTTTATTTTATATCATGCTAATATTTACGTTTTCGTGATTAGTGCATTGTTCAACGTACCCGTCTTGGTTGATTACTAGCATTTTAACGTACTTTTAATTGTTTTGTTTAATATTTTAGTTTTATTTGGTAATTGATTAATTAATTAAAATGAATATCTGTGGGCCTGCCCTGAGATCACTAGCGTAACGTTTAAAGCTATCTAACAGTTTGAAAGATTATTATTATGGTTTCACAGAGTACCTGGTCCATAAAAGCCAAGCTTTCGGCCATCTTGACTCCGTTGCCTTCCTCAAAATCTCAAGTGTCAAGATGATCGAAAGCTTCGCATTTTTCGACCATACTTGGTTCATTTCACGCGAAACCATAATCGATAATCTTCAAATCCCCGTTTCCACATTGATCTGAAAGTTATATTTAAAATACATGCTTCAACTTTTGTGTAGTCGAAGAACGTCATCTAGATTAGGTAATGGAATGACCAAGCAGCGATTAACGATCACTCTGGCAGATACTAGCAGAGATAACAGAACAAGATGACTGTATGTCCAATTGAAGTTTTAGTCTATAAATTCTACCAAAACGGCATTTTTTGTATTCTAAAATATGAATGTATAGCTTTTATAGAACAGTATGGTATAGCAATTGAATTATATTAATATATTAGCTTAAAATGATATATATATATATATATATATATATATATATACACACGAGGGCGGATTACTTTAACAAGAGATAGCGTTCTAATTACAGGTGTCTTCTTTGCACCAAATCTTACATGTATTCTGGGTGTAATAGCAGAAATGCGTTGTCATTTGTTTCTTAGAACATTGTTAAGAACGTCTAAAATAAGCAGAATTTGTTGCTTTGTAGAAAATGGAGAAAAGTGAATATCGTGTTCTGATAAAACACTACTTTTTGCGGTAAGACGGTAAAAGAACCGGAAGAAAAGCTGAGCAAGTATTATGGGGACTCTGCTCCATCACATGGCATGGTTCACAATTGGTTCACAGAATTTTGATGTGACCGTTTGAGCACAAGAGTTGCCGTGCGCACAGGACGGCCGGTTGAGGTCACAACAAAAGAAATAATGAACAAAGTTCACCTCCGAGTGAAAATCTGTGAGATAGCCAAGACTGTAAACATCTGGATTCTGCTCCATCACATGGCATGGTCACAAGTGGTTCACAGAATTTCGATGTGGCCGTTCGAGCACAAGAGATGCCGTGCGCACAGGACGGCCGGTTGAGGTGTTGGAAGACCTCCGAGTGAAAATCCGTGAGATAGCCAAGACTGTAAACATCTCGAGTGAACGGGTTTATAACATTCTGCAGGAATTTTTGGATATGAGAAAGCTGTCAACAAGATGGTTGCCGCGACTGCTCACAGTTGTGAAGAAGCGGAATCGTGTGACCATTTCACAGGGATGTTTCAACATGTTCCAGCGCAATCCAAATGAGTTTTTGCGGCGTTATATCACGGTTAATGAAACTTGGATCCATTACTATCAATCTGAAACCAAACAACAATCAAAGCAGTGGTTTTCCATCGGTGAACCTGCTTCAAAGTAAGCGAAAACTATTCCGTTGGCAGGAGAAATCATGACAGCTGTCTTTTGGAATTCACAAAGGATGATAGGCATCCACTACCTGGAAAAGGGTAAAACTAATTATGCCGCAATGCTGGATCAGTTTCACAAGAAATTGTTAAAGAAACGACCCCATTTGGTGAAGAAAAAGGTTCTCTTTCACCAGGATAATGCACCCGCACCCATGTCAGTCATTGCTATCGCAAAATTTGTGGAATTTGGTTACGAACTGCTACCTCGCCCACCATATTCTCCAGATTTGGCTCCGAGCGACTTCTTCCTCTTTGCAAACCCGAAAAAGTGGTTCGCTGGAAGAAGTTCACGTCCAGTGAACACATGGCGGAAACAACTTCATATTTCGCAGACTTCGAAAAATTATGTTTTTGGAAGCGTTAAAAGAATTGGAGAAAAGTTGGACGTGTATTAAATTGAAAGGAGACTATGTTGAGAAACAAAATTAATTTTTTGGAAAAAATGTTATTTTCTTTAAAAAGTCATTACATATCAGTCCGTACTATGCATAGTAAGTAGCGGAAGCATTGTATTTCACCAAAAGACTTTGAGGCACCCTGAATCCAAAAAACAGTTTTAGAAAAAGTTCCGTCTGTGAACAGCATAACTCAAAAACTAACAGTCGAAAAATACCAAACTTCGTGTTTAGGCTTAGTACCTTCCAAAGATGCGACACAAAGATTTAAAAAGTAAATCCCCCATCCCAGACTAACCTTTACATGCAACATTTTTCGAAAATTTTGATTTTCTCAAAAATGGCTCTAACGGTTTTGATTAAAATATATGTTTAGGTTACTTTCATTGAAAATGAAATGTATATCTTGAATTTTCTGAGAATGTCGGCAAAAGTCATCATTCTGAATGAATTTTGCATAACTGGTAAAGGCAAAATTGTACTATACAAAAAATATAGATCTCGTTAAAACACACAATTTGTCATACATTTTTTGTCGAGTGAACCATTTCCAAGATATTTCTTGTTAATTGTTTGAATTTTCCAATACTTATACTTTTTCTCAAATGGGAATTCGTTATTCGTTTCATTTAATGTACTGGACATGCAAAGAGAATGAAATGCTCCACATAGCAACAGCTCTTAAAAGATTTGATTATCGCTTAAAGCCTACCATATTCCCCTTGTGCCTATAAAAAATTAGCAATAAGATAGTTTCTGCAAATGTTTACCTCGACTAACATGAACTAGATGGAGAATAGCGTTTGTAAAATAGTTTGTACAAGAATAGAGAAAGCCATGTGAGTGTGGAATGAGCCATTTCTAAGACGCCCGTTATTAAAGGTTCGAATTGTTCATTTCTTGGTCATTCTCTTGAAGTCCTGTCAACATTTAGGTATTTCTCGCGATTTCATGGAAACAGATGGAATTTTAAGGCAACTATATTGTCCAGTTCTTAAACATTTGATTGTCACTGTTATCTTTGGATGTGTAACGAAATGTGTAATGTAGCTATTTCTGCAAAGGTTTATTTCGATTAAAATGAACAGGACGAAAAATGAGGTTTAGTAGGAATGATTTGTATACCCAATAATAAACGATAGAGGAAAGAGAAAGGCAAATGTAACACATCAGATATTTTTGTTTCATTATGCAAAATGTAATAGACAAGAACAATGATCTGGAAATCGCAGAGGCTTGGAAAAGTGCATATGACTAGTTAACACAGAAAAAATCAAAACAACATGAATTTGCATATGCTCATTCTGCAAGTGGTTAGAAGAAAAAGGTGCAGTTATTGTTCAAAAGAATGTATTTGCACATTTCTTTCTAAGAAGTAGTATATTGATCAGTCCAGGAAGTTTTTGTTCGGAGCTTTCGAAATTGAAAACAAGAACAAATGAATGATAGAATTGATATTGGAACTTTCAATAAGTTATTATTTATATTGGGGTGGTTTTACTCTCCGCACCAGTGCTTCTAGTCATTTCTTTCAGTAGGGATTTCTTTTTGTTTTCATAGTAACCACATTCTATGCGAGGAATATCAACTTATGATCCATAGCAACAATAAGTACTACACATTAGTTACATCTGCAAAAAAATTATTAAAGTTGACTTTTAGCTCAACAACTGGCTATTTTAGGCGAATACTGAATAAAACATAGCCTACGTGGTGGTTTGGTAACTTCATAAAATGAAGTTATTTCTCTATAACAGGTATGTGTTTGCTTGGCAGTGGTTGAAACGGGAAAATCAGAATATTTAAGGTTCAGTCCCAGAGTTTATCTTTAATTTTGTTTCTATGTATTAAATTTCATAGCTTTTAGCAAAATATTATTCCTGTTAGTGACTCTAGATTATTGCTAAAAAGTATCTTCACGTTTGCTAGTACTTAGCCGCATAAAATAATATATACATAAATTACATTTACTTGTTGGTAAATGAGAAATTTGCTTTTATTTATGATTCTTCCATTTCATAATATTTTACACAATTTATTTACACTTGTAAATTAATGAAGCTTTTCTTTCTTTAGAAGTGAATTCACATGCAGATTATGTATTTTATATAATAAAAAGATATATTAAACACCAAATTGCATATTTTATCCATTACTAAAGATTATTATAACACCAAACGTTTAAGTATTAACAGTGGAGAAACTACTGACATTCAATTTAATGTTTTTTGTGGGTTATCCTCGGGGACCGTAATTTGCGTCTCCAGGCATAAATAATCCGCAAGTTGCGTCCTTTGGGTTACATTAGTTCCGTACCACGACGATTTAAAGATAAGGGTTGTCCATCAACATTATTGAATTGTAAGTAAACATATTTATTCCAATTTTCAGACCTGGGATTGACACTAACGTAGACTACGTTGGTGGTATGGTTTATACTTTAATGAAGTTGAACATTTGAAGTCATTAACTCCAATTTAAGATACGGATGTTGTCTTTTGATTAAAATTCACGCCTACTGGCAGGTTCTTAAAAGCAATAGGCTTTAAAAATTGTAGTCTTGATATTTCTTTTTGTGGGAAAACTAACATTTGTTTTTCTATTAGTTTATTGATTTTTTCTTATTAATAACTCTTCTTTCCATTGAGTTCTGAAGGCTATAATTATACGTTTCCGTTTGGATATTTTTGAGGTATCTCGACGAAATTATAAACGTTATGGCTTGAGGTAAGATTGTTCAGTTTCCTGTGAAATGATTCACAACCATTCGTGGTTCTTCTAGTAAAGAAAATTCAGTCCATATATTTAGTAGCAACTCGCTTCAGTATGTGTCTTAAAAACATAATCTGTAAAGGCGCGTTTCCAAAGTTTCTTTTTATTAGTGCAATGTCGGGCTCATTTACACCATTTCTTCTTAATTCGTTATACCACAATTTGGATGGCCGGGCACAAAAGTCATCTACTGCTTTTCCTCTTGGCGGAAGCAACTTATGGAGCTTTATAAACGCTCCTTCTAAATAGATGGAACGCAGATTAACTTCACCCACTATCCTTTAGTAACTAAGATATTTTGCAAAAGAAGGCTCTTAATTTCTGGAGCTAATTCTAAACCCAGTCTTTATTGAATTCGACATTCCCATCGATGTATGTGCTGCTCATATGTTAAAGAAAGTTTAAATAGTTTTACAGTTTGCTCAAATATTTATAACTACTCGACACAAAATAGTCTAAATTTATATTTTAATATTTGAAGTACACAAAATTCATAATAGTTATTTAGTTTCTTCTGTTTTTGTTTTTAATGTTCTACCACAAAGAGTAATAGAACTCCTCAACTTAACCTTTAAGAGGAGATTATACGCCGTACATTGGTGGCTATTTCATTATACAGGGTGGACCATTAAGTTGAGGCTGTACAATATCTCCAAAACTAAGTGTTGTAGAAAGAAATATCTTGAATAAAAGTTGCCTGATATTATGGTGAAAAGTAAATGCCTTTAGTAGCTTTTTTATTTAGAGGACGTTATAATGCTTATTTTAGGACCAATAAATTTTTTTTGTTTTTTCGCTTCTCATAAACAACTACACAACATTTGCATAAAGCACTTTGCAATTGTTCTTACACCTACGTGAATAACAACGAAAATTCTGAATGGCTGTGTACGAAAAGCGCCATGAATGGTGGACCATCCATGGATGATCATTTGAGGCCCAAATTACGTTTCGTAATAGGAAACCATTTTTTAATTTTATTTCCTTATTCCTCATCACAGAATAAAACCGGTTTTTACAGTTTTCTAATGAGAAAGTAATATGCAAACTGTAGTTCCCATTTAAAAAAATTAAGTTGGCCTTAAATGACCATCATAACGTCCTCCAAACGAAACACTACTAATGCTATTTACTTTCCCCCATAATATCAAGCAACTGTTATTAAAGACATTTCTTTCCACAATGCTTAGTTTTGGAGATATTGTACAGTCTCAACATAAATGGTCCACTCTGTATACTGCAAATGATTGTTTTAATGTAAGTTTACAGGTTTTTATTTTATTGAGGTGCTATACAGGTGGCCCGGGTTCAATCCCAGGGACCTGCATGTGGGATTTGTGGTGGACGAAGCGGCGTCTGGGCGGGTTTTCTCCGGGTTCTCCGGTTTCCCCCGCCATTCATTCCACCAACTGCTCCATCATCACCTTTCCTTTCATCCATTTCACTAACATTTCGTTTCATCTACTTCCTTCATCCCATACCAGGCATTGGGCTGATCACCCATCCTGGATGCTCTTGTCTGATCCATGTGTCTGCTCCTCGACGGGCCTCTGACCCCAGCACCCGCTTGTAAGTCCTGGGGGGTGTAAGTCCTACATAAGAGGAGGGTAAACAGATAATAATGAAGAGTTGCTATACTGTAATAGTTCTCGGCTATAAAGACTATCCATCCAGCTCGTATATCAGTGACTAAAGATTGAAGTGAACGCTTGTGTTCCTTTGTCGAGTCACTGCACTTCTGTATTTAAACTCTTAACATGTAAAAAAAGATGTTTTAATGAATGCTCTTTGGGCGTTTTCTTACAATTAAGTAGTGTTGCAGTCTTCGAAAATTCATTCATAAAATTGCAGTCTTCAAAACTTATTCATAAAGGTAATGCTAATATATCTAATACTGAACAAAATAAAATAAACCAATGAGCACGCTATATTACAAACGAAGTTCTACTCTATGTATATGAATTACGCAACAAAAATATTATTAGTTCTTGGATATACTTATACTACTACGGTAGTACTTAAAGCAGAAAACGCTTATCTTCCGGATAAGAACTATAGCGTATATATTTAATGATTTACCTGGCCTTCGTAGTACTAGACCTAGCAGTAGAAACTATTTACTATAGGAGGCTGCAATTTTATTTAAATTTCAGACGAATCGCCAATTACTATAGGTATTCATAGCATTTTGTATTTAATCTCAGTTGCTGTTCTTTCCCACCTTAATTTGTTCCTTATCAAATATTATTTTAGGCTACTGTTAAATTGCAGTTTTTGAAAAATCTATTTTCTCAGTAACATTCCACACTAGAATTTTAAATTATTTGCGCTTATTTTTTGTCACTTTACTGACAATATGAATCTACAAAAATTGTTATTCAAATACAAATGTAAGAATATTTAAGCTTTTAATTGTCGAAAGAAATACATTAGATGGTTAACATAAGTGCTGCCTCTGTAGTCGAGTGGTCAGCGTTCTGGCTAACCAACTCAAATTTTCCGGGTTCGATTCTCGGCTAGAACAGGGATATTGTACTGTAATAACAACAATTCCCTACCCTCCGCAGAATTTGGAATTATGAAACTAGGAGCGAATGTGTGCGCTCATTTCATAGCGAAAACGAAAGAAATGCACATTAAAAATCTAGTCAAAATGTTACATTCATGATCACAGGAGGCCATGGATATACTAAGAGCAGCACGTGTTAGGTTAAGTTCCGTAAAGAATTCAATAATCACATATTCTATGACGTGATAAAAGTCTTTTAAAGCCACTAACCGGTTGCTGCGCGCTGCTACTACTATTATTATTATGATTATTATTATTATTATTTAATTTATTTTACGTTGCTTAAACTACAGGATCATATCGCGACGGATCTGTTGGTGGTTAACTCTTAGCACAGCAACTGGATCTTCTGCTTCGTGCCTTGCAGATGGCATTAGGGTGCCGTCCAGTCTACCTGCTTTTATTGTCTGTGGATAGATGGCACAACATTCGCTATTACCACCTATTATTCATTTTTGCTATTGTTTTAGACTTAAGGTGTAACTTTGGGTCGTGGTAAATATCCAATCCGGTATTTACCTTTGCGGCTGAGGGAAACCAGGAAAAAGCTCAGTCAGATTGGTCGGCCCACGGGATTTGAACCCGGGACCTCCCAAATGCGGGCCACAGACACTACCGCCCGAGCCATCCCGCTCGGGTATTAGGTATTCTGTAACATCGTAGCAACATCATGTTATTGAGAGGAAGAAAATTATGGTAAACAATTCCAAGAGCTCAGACCATATTGTTAGCGCTAGCAACGCTATATTACTGGCTAAAGCGTATGCACTTTTAATGCTTCATAATATTAAGAGTATCTGTAACAAACTTCAAGTTCACGTATTTTGAAGGATAAACATTGTGTTTGCGTGTTAGTGCCCGCGAACTCGACTTGAGCTACGAATTTCTTTGTGTGCACATGTTTTGATCCTACCAACAATTCATACCAACTGAATTATCTAGTCCTACTGCTCTATCTACGGCTACATAATAATATGATCCTGCTCTCCAAGTACGTAACATAGCTATGAATAGTAATGATATTCCTTTACCACGTCAGAGTAAATCTACACCTAAAATAAAATTCTCAAACAATCATTCCCCATGCATTTACGCTGTAACAACACTAATTCCCTACTACCTTAGATCCCCTAAGCGCAATACCAGTCAGAGATTATAAGTCTTCCTCCGTGGTCCAGGGGTTCAATAGTTTCCGAGGTTGCGGGTTCAAACCCGGCAGAGGGCGATGGAATTTTTTAGGCCGTAAAAATCCTTAGCATGGCTTCCTTCGGGAAGGCTGTAAAGTCGGTGGCCCCGTGTCGTAGATTTACGGCACGTAAAAGAACCTTAAGCCTGATAAAGGGGCCCCTCAGCAACATTTCCGGTCTTTCGCGACCAATATAGAATGGGGCGTTAAGGACCACAGCGTCCATAACTAAAACTTTTTTCAAGTTAGAGAATATATGTATTTTTGCTGTCGGTAAACTCCATCCTACAAAATATATATATCGGTTATATTTCAAAGATTTCTAATAGCAATATGCATATATCTAGCAAACAAGAGAACGTTGACAAACTATGCAACAAACATTCCGGCATTGTTGTGAAAAATCTACCTTTACCCCTTCTCCCACTCATCTCTAGGTAGAAGTGTGTAAGTGTGACATAATTCCTTACCACATATCCATTATAATCAGTCTATTGAATGTAAATAAATTGTGGCACACAAAAAGCGTGATTGACCGAAATGCAGCTACCGCTGCAAAAGTTTCCTAATGAAATCTAAGCAAGAAATAGTCCCAATATTATTTCACAATTGTCAGCTACAATTAGAATTAACGACTAAAGTATTATTAGAACATTTACTTTCGAAAAAGTAAACAATCAATACATTCGTCTTGCACATCGCTTGTTTATCGTATAGCGGATGCCAAAAATAATCCATAAAGGATTGGTGAAAAGCAAATAGTGCTAAATGTGACCAATTTTCTAATGCAGAGAAATGCCACAATGCCAGTGAGTCACGTAGTGCAACTCAAGCCCGGTTTTAAAGGCTGTTCTCAATGGTGAGTGATACTCCGGATATCAAAACCTTCTACTTCTCAAATTATATTTTTTTGCTTAAATAAAGCCTTATTGCTAGCTGGAATATAAAAAGTTCCGTCAACTTGGATGTTTAAGGTAATTTAAAGATGTTAGTTTGATTAAAATGTGTTTTCTCTACTGTTTACATATAGTAAGGAGAGTATTATATTGCATTACAAATTTGACATAGAAAATTCACCGAAAATATAACATACTTTGAGGCCTCCAGAATAAAGCAAAATCATTTTTAGAAGAAAAAAAAGGTGTATGTGTGTGTGTGTGTGTGTGTGCATGTGCGTGTACGTACGTGCGTGGGCATAGCTGAAAAACGAAACTCTGGATAAATACTAACTTTGTGTTTTAGGATAAGTATCAACTTAGTATTTTAGTTAAGTGTCCTCCAGGGATGCGATACAAGGATTTTCAAGATCCTCCCCCCAACCTCAACACTTTACATTCACTGTTTTTTATTTTCTCAAAAATGTTAAAAATTACACTGAAAAGGATTAAACATAACAGCAAAGTTTTCTAAAATTACTGCTTATACAAAAACGTAATTTGATAAAATGATGTACATACTACAGTTAGTCATACCATAGTAAGTTTTTGTGGATTTCTTGTAGTTTCCCATATTGTACAATTCATCAGGAATGAAGAGAGCTTCAAAGGCTTTTTACAGAAAATTCAAGATGTGCCCTTATTTTTGAGGTCAATGTGTCAAACATTTGATATTTCAATTTAGTCTGTTTTTATAAGATAAGAATTCTCACTTTTTACGTAAAAACTTAATTGCGTTGTAGGAATTCTGTAATAATCTGTCGTCTTTCATCCATAAGGATGCCGCACTTAAATAAAAAAAAAGATCTTGTTATGCTGTTTAAACAGATACATAAACCAACGTTTTTTTACCGGCCTTTTTTCCTTTGGCCTCAGTGGACCTCAAAATCCGAAAAATCTCGATATCGAGTATTTTGGTCGAATGGAATCCTTCCTATCTTGAATAGAGAAAGTAAAACTATCACTGAAAAACGTGTTGAATTTTGAATTCTGTTCCATCCAACAATTAAAATATAATGTATTTGTTTTTTAATTTTATATAAAGTTTAATAATATTAGAAGACAAAGACAGTGAAGAAAATTTATGAAAATTTTGTATTTGGGTTTTCCTAAAATTTTATACACAAATAATTTGTTAACGCTGTTATTGTGCTATATCAAAATTTATAAAATGAACTAGAAGATGCAGCATTAATTTAAGTGCAAAAAATTATAAAATATTCACTGGGGCACGAAGTACCCCCTTCGTGTCTTATAATGACACGTCCTCTTAAATGGCCCGGGCAGTAAGATTTTGACCGAAATCGAGAAAATTATCAAACTAAAAATTGTTACAAATCTACTTCAGATACTACACACCATATGATACTGTTTTTAATTCTGTCATTTTTAAGATGTTTTAACAATGTCGAAACGGTAAGTGAGAAAGCATTTTTCAAAATATAAACTGTCCCTTGTTTATCAGTCGTGATCCAATTTAATGAAAATATTTCTCTAGTCATTGTTATTTGCTGGTCAAGTAAATCTTAAATATAAGATATTTATGAGCTTTTATTGAATAAAATCCAAAAATAAAGACAAATTAATATCTTAATAAACAAATGTATTATTTAAAAAGTAACATCTCATACTGCTCTTTGAACTTATATCGAACAAAATTTGATTTATTGCTCTTGTTAAATTTCTATGTTGCAAGGAGACTGTAAATACTTAGTCTTCGTATCGCTATAATTAGGGGCATATGTACAAATTTTAAACTACATAACTTAAAAATTACAGAAATTAGTAAATCTAGTATTAGGGTTCCTTACGAGTCAAGTGCTGAACACTAGTAATTTTTGCGTAAAGAACAGTGGTTTAAACCAAAGCTATAGGCTCAGATAAATTAATATTTTAAACAAAATAATCTGTGGGACAATGAAAGTAGTTCATAAGTACTGGCAAAACCATCACCAAAATAAACCGCACCTAAACGCCTCTCCCCCAAAAAATCCACATATTCATGGTTAAAAACCAGCCGTATACTTTAATTTCTTTTTTTAAGTGGGACATATCCGTGTCGGATTAGCCCCCGTCGCGGGACGTATCCACAGGACAAACACTTGCCAAGTACGTCAATGTAAAGTATTCCTAGAGCAATTTATACAGTTTGCAAAGCTTTCTGGGAAATAAAATTACTACAATAGGAAACTAAGGATAGATTAAAAAGTCCTATCCCTCCAATGTTAAATCTACTAAATTTATGACCCATTGTCTCGGAAACTAAGATGATAAAGTGAAATTTTTACAGAATGTACACACATGCTTCTGAGTACACTAATTAATTTTATCCAATAAGTTTGTTTATAAATGAAGGTAGTATAATTTTGACTAAATTGTATCAGTATTTATTAAACAAATACACATGTTATTAGCACCAAAGCAGATCCATTAGAGCTAAGAGGTTGCTTTTTACTATCCTAAAATTTAATTTATCAATCTTCAATACTTCTTGAGATGAGTATGTATAACAGAATATGCCATTCACAGTAAAAGTTGTTCAAAGCCAAAACTGAGAAAACAAGCCTTTAATGTATTTGCAAAGAAACCACATGGCTTAAACACACAGAAGCCACTATAACTCAACAGTGATAACTATACAAATTACTACTTTTTTGTGAAAATGGCAGATGCAATAGTATTATTTCTGAAATTATAAAATATACGTGAAATTAAAATGGGAATTACAATTAATGACAAAGCACAAAGAAAAACATATTGCTATTTTCTTTTTTACAATTTTTGCCATTTAGTCTCCTCTTAAACAGAATGGCACATGAAGTTCTCCCTCTTTTTTCTTGTTAGGGATAGGTTTAACATCCTTTATACTGTAGAGCAAGGGTGGCGAAAATGCCTTTCTCTCTCGAGTCATCAAATATGCAACACGCAGTACACCACTCTGCAGCGCATGGAAAACAAATGAAGGGTACAGGGGGAAACAATCGAACTCCACTTTTGGGGAAATTTGAGATTCTGGTACCAATGGATTCCATGTATGTAGTACTACATTCCAACAGGTTTCATACATGGAAAAGCCTCATGTAGACCATACAAAATCCGCATAGAAAAATGGTGTATAGGGGAAAATCAATCAAAGTCCTCTGTGAAATGAAAAAACCTCGAGTCCATATTCATTGTAAATGAGAGTAATTTTGTACTACTTCAGGAGGGTTCATTCTTTTAAATGTTGGTCAGCTTGGGTGTTTTAAATGTGTGACATACCTATGCATTGTTGTGGCTTATATTTTTACTGGGAGCAAACTGCATTGTTGCTCAATGCAGTCTATTTTAATGGTGAGTAGAGAGGCAGTTTACAGTTCGACATGGAATCGAGTGATGAAAATCTTACCGCTGTTCATCAGAGTAGAGCAAAGAAAAGACCTAAACATGATAGACTTCATGATGCGAGTAAATGCATAGGAGTGATGAGCCATGTTCCTGGTGAAGATTGCAGATGCAGAAAACAGTGTTTCACGAAAGTTTCAAAACATGAACGTGATGTATTAATCCGTGATTTCAATTTATTTGGAAATAAGAACATACAGAGTGCACATTTGTGTTCACTAGTTTCAGGTTTACCTGTGAAACGAAGAAGATCACGGAAACCAGAAGAAGATAGCAACCTCAGAGAGCACTCTTACTCCTATAAGGTATGTGTACAGAGGGACCGAAAAGTTATTGAAATTTCAATTTGTTACAAAGCCTTCACGAGTGTGCATGGCATAGCAAACCAGAATATGTTAATCAAGAAATCTCTTTCTACTACTGGTCATGCGAGGTACTCTTCTACTGGACCCATGAAAAAGACAGCTGAGGTTGTTGAAAATTTAATGCAACATATCGTTCCCTTCAAGGCCGTCCTTCTCACTATAGCCTTCGTGACACATCTAAAATTTATTTACCTGAAGAATTAAACATTAAAATGTTGCATCAAATGTACAGAGAGACACTTCCAGCTTTTCTCGTTTCTTATGAATTTTATTGGAACCTATTTCAGACAAAGTTTAATATTGCTTTTGGGTACTCCGGGTCAGATACTTGCTCTGCATGCGATGAATTCAAAGCAAAAAAAGCAATCTTTTCTTGCAAGAAAACCTAATGATAGCAGTAGTGCAGAAGTAGATAAAGAAATTAAGCGGCTAAAAACTCAATTTATTACATAAGAAGAAGGCTGAAGTCTTCTATCAACGAAAACGTAGAGGCAAAATTAAAGCTAGGCAAAATCATGAACATGAGGCAATATGTACAGAGTTCATGAAAAATCTTCCATTGCCAAATATAAGCACAAATGATGTATACTACAATCGACAGCTATCAAGTGCATGTTCTCTCATCCGGAGAAGTATACTTTATACTTACGATGAGACCACAGCTAAAAAGGGAGCTGATGAAGTAGCAATGTTGTTTGACTTCTGCTTTTATCAACTGGACTACGTGATTATTCGCCTCATCCATGCTATGGCTCATAAATACAGATTTGAATCAAAGTAACCTTTCCCATTAGAGGGCACAATTACATTGGAATGTGACAAAGATATGGGTTTAATAAATCAAAAATCCCACATTGAAACAACCAGCGATTGGAATGAGCACATCAAAAGATGTCGCGTGAAACCAAGTCCCTTCAATGTCATTGAGTGTTCCCAAAACAAGTTCAAACCGTGGTATTCATTTCTCATTAAAGAATACAGATAGAAATTTCCAATGAAGATAAAAGAAATACGAGAAATTGCAACTGACAGAACTAGAACAATTCTAGAACTATAACGTCGCATCACTTACAATGGCTCCTGGAGGTCCTATGTTATTTCAGGCAAAAAGTGCCATGCCCACACTGAAAAGCAGCCAAAACCTTCGTATTCAAGTTTAATTCCACTCTCCAGGGCAAAATACGACGACCTATAGTCCCTGAAGAAATTCTGTTCTGAAAATGCTCAGCTCTGTCTTTCAAGAATATCAGTAGTCAACAATGAGTAATTTAAGCATAGAGATTAAATAATTTCATTGGTGTTTTATACGTTACATTTTTCTAAGGCAAACAGTTATGTATAATGTAATCCATTCTATAAAATAAGTGGACTAAGATTGTTGTTTTCAAGATTATTTCTGTTTGATAAATGCGGCCTGATATCGTTTTTAAAACTTGGCGCAACAATGAATAAAGCAACAATTAGTGAAATCTTAAGGTGCCGCATGCGAAACGGAACTTCGGCAATGGAATACAATAACAATTGGCCCACGTCTGGTTCTCAGAATCAGTTATTTGAAAATAAGCAAAGTGCCGGTACCTGTTCATAATATAACCATAATAAAGTCTTTGGTTGCTGTGATAATTTTTCTGCTAGTGCTGCTAAATGCCTTAGAATAAATCTACCAAAAGTGCATTAATCTCAAATTTTTTGATGCATCTTAAGTCCAAAACTGGGGATCTAACAGTACAACAGATCAAGGGAATATTAATTTTGTACAACACAATTTTTTTTAAGTTGTAATAGTTTTTATGTAAATTGTATTGATTATTCATTTAAAATTTTAATTTTAGCAAAATATTGTTTACGGACATTAAAATATATTTATAAATATATTTTTCAATTTAAAGCTTCTGCCGAAAAAAGGAGTCACTTGGTACAACACGAGAAAACTTCAATCCATCAAGCAAATTCTAAAAGGAAAGATTCTCAGAAGCAAACTTTACTTACACAGCGCATGCCCTCAAAAATAAAACCCCAGTTCTATTATGATGTGTAAAGCAGTATCTGCAGCCAACATTCCTTGGAATACAGTTGAAAATACAACAATGAAGTCATTTTAGAAAAGTATTGCAGAGAAAGAATACCATCCGAATCGAAAAAATTACCTTGAGATGGTGTATGAATCACAGCTGAATGAAATAAGGTCAGAAATAGGAGATTCCCAAATCTGATTTCTATGGATGAAACCACAGACGCTCTGGGGCGTAGTATATCAAATTTAATTGTAGGGAAATTAGATGAAAATTATGGAAATTCGCATTTGATTTGTTCGGAGGTGTAGGAGAAAACTAATGCTCAATCAGTTGCCTACTTCGTAAACTCCGTACTAAAAGTACTGTATCCGAATGGTGTAAAGAATGAAAGGGTGTTGTTACTGTAGACTGATGCAGCACCACATATGATAGCAGCTGGGAAACTTTTGAAGGTATTTTTTCAACATTTAACACACGTTGCTTGTCTGGCTCATGCACTTCGAGTAGCAGAGGAGGTTCGAAACGAGTTCTCCAAAATCAATGATTTAATATCCTCCATAAAGAAAATATTTAATAAAGCCAAACTCTATAATTGCAGCTTTCAAAGAAACATGTCCCAATCTGCCTTTACCACCAGCGTCTATTTTGACAAGATGGGGTACATGGCTGCAGGCTGTGAAGTATTACAGTGAGAACATCGACAATGTTGGAGGTTGTAAATAGTTTTTCGGAAGAAGAATAGCAGTGTATTAAGGTTGCTCAGAATGTCCTACGAGATAAAGGTTTGAGACAGGATCTCCCATATATTTGGCGCTAATTTCACATTTTTAGCAGATACAATAGACCAGTTAGAATTGTCGAAGTTCAGTCTCACTGAATCAATCACATTATTTACAAGAGCAGAAAGTCAGTTAAACAAAGCTGTTGGTGAGGTTGGGAAAATTGTTTCCAAAAAACTACAAATGGTGCTCGCCAAAAACCCTGAGTATACGGTTCTGAAAGGTGTATCAGATATTTTAAGCGGACGTGAGGCAGATCTCCCTACAGGATTTAATCCGCATATGGTTTCTCTTTTCAAATATGGTCGTCACCAATGCAGACATTGAGAGATCTTTTTCAGCATTTAAGCTAATTCTGACCGACAAGAGACATAAAATTATCCATCATCTAGAAATGTTTCTTGTTATTTCTTGTGGACAAAATTACGGCCAAAAGTGAAGTTGGATCTGTCATTTTAAATTTTTAAATTCCATGTAAGCCATAATTCCATCATTTATATTTTAATTAACTGAGTGACACAGATTTTTTATAGAGTGATTGTTCAATTACTATATTATCTTCTCTATCCTACTATATTAAAGTTTGTTTTGAAATAAAACAATCACTGTGTTTTGTATGGCACGATGCATAACATTTGTTTATTTATTGTGCCTATTAAAGACCTATTTCCCTACTTTTTCAGACATTTTTAAGCGCCTAAAAGCACATTCTATAGGACCTAAAGGTCCGAAGTCTAGTTATTACTCATTCTCTAATATAGATAAGAATCGACATGTGTACAACAATGGGTTGCTGCTATGAAATGCAAAAACCTTTTGCCAACGAAAAATGCTAGAGTAGGTGGAATTCATTTCAAAGAAAGTGATTTTAATGAGTCAGATGTTATAAAACTAGGTAAATGAAGAATGAGAAATTCAAAAACATAGACTGAAAAGTAATGTGGTGCCTTTGAAATTTTTAGTACAAGAAAAACATTCTAATAAAAAAATAAATTCAAATTTTCTTAAATGAAAGCAAGTGTTACAGCTAGTTAATAATTCTGTAAGCTATTCTCGGCAAGAAAGTGAAGTTACGCTAGTTTCTGAGCCTTTACACGTGGAGCTGAAGATTGATGCTGAAATACAATGCGAGTTGAGAACTTAAAGTGTTAGTGCTGTGAATGTCACTAATGTGAACTAGAGTTGGACTAATGAGGAAGGCGAATTTTCAGCTGTAAATGATGATTATAAACCGAATAAATATTTGAGGGAATCCAGTGAAGGTGGATAAGGAGATGAAGTAGAAGACAGGCATGTTCAGAAAATGTTGTTTTGTGTATGTATGTGTAATTACTCTCCTTGAGCTTTCAGTATTTGTCACACGTGTGGGTGTAATGAGTTAAGTGGATAGAAACTAAACAAAAAAATCTTATGTGTTACACTCACATGACATGACTCTTGTAACAAACTATTTTTACAAGAGAAAAAGTATAAGTATTGGAAAATTTAAGGGAATAACAAACAATATCTCGAAAATGGTTCACTCAACAACAAAAATGTATATGATATAAATTGTGTATTTTAACGCGATCTAAACTTTTTATGTAGTACAATTTTGTCTATCCCTTATGGTTTACCAGTTATACAAAATTCGTTCACAATGAAGAATACTTTTGGAGACATTCCCAGAAAATTCGAGATATACATTTCATTTGACATAAAAATATCTTAAACATATGATATTTTAATAAAAATCGTTAAAGCCATTTTTGAGAAAATTACAATTTTCGAAAAATGTTATATGTAAAGGATAATCTGGGGTGGGGATATTTTCTTGAAAACCTTCGTGTCGCATCTCAGAAAGATACTGAACCTAAATACCAAGTTTAGTGTTTATCCGACTGTTCGTTTCTGAGTTATGCTGTTCACAGACTGACAGACAGACAGACACACACACGGACATGTTTCCAAAAGTGCTTTTTTTGGATTTAGGAGGCCTCAAAACATATATCTCCGTTGAAATCTCGGTATCGAATTTTTGGGTGGAATACAATACTTCCCCTACTTACTAAACGTAGTAGAGAAAGTAAAAAAACAAAGTAACTATGTAAGAATTCCACAGATTACAAGGACTTCTACAGTATAATAAATAATAATTGCAAGATTTTAAAGTGACATTACGCAAATCAATCACTTTAATCATACAGGAAGCCTTGAATCCTAACACAGTGAGCGCCTAAAACATATCCCAAAACTCATTTCCAAGTACGTGGAGTGTTTTTTTAAAGTACTGATAATGTTTTGAAAAATATTATTCATTTGTTAACATTATTTTCCAAATACTTAATTATAGGTTTGGCTTAAATGACTAAACTGTGAAAAAAGAATAAAATATGTAAATAATAAGATGACCTCAAAGAAGTGTAATTTTAAAGCATCTATATTCAGTGTCTACACATTCCTGTTGAAACTTGGCGGTACGGTATCACCTGCCGGTGCAGAAAATACGCTGCATATCCTGAACGGTAGGTCATATACTGTCGTGGATTCTAACATTTTAATGCACAATCCAAGATATCGTGGAATATTAAATCAAATAAACATGTAAATTTTTAGTCCAGTCCTACTTCAGTGTATGGCTAGCCAAATAATGTATTTTACAATGTTTTCACTCACCTTACGTCGTTATCACGTCTGTCGGCGCAGCCCTTCGACTCCCGATGTCTAGCCAGCAGACAGCTGACAGTTGATGACTGCGTTGTCCACCACACCTATTGGTCAAGGCTTGGAGAGGCGGTTCTACCACCTTTATGGCCGGTTTTGCACACTCCTCCATGTATTGCTAAAGATTGCCTGCTGTAGTGGCATCAGTCTACACTAGTCTACCTATCAGTATAACAAATGCTCGTGATTGAAATAATGCCTACATTTACTTATAATGGTGGGAACCAAATATTAGGCAAGGTGGTGGTACTCGACACACTAGTTTGCTGGGTTGCCTGCCTGAGAGGGGAAGTTTAATCACAACCTTTTAAGTCAAATGAAGTGAATATTTTAGGTATAGACTTGTATTTGTCTATTAATTTTCTCATTTCTTGAGCCTACTTTTACCTCTATTGAAACGCACAGCCTCTTAAATTAGTTTTTGAAAATTCTCGATCTTCCTTGGATTTTTCAGATGTTTATTGTTCAACATTACTCACTTACAGTATTTCAAAGTTTGTAAAATACCACTTTGTTTTATAGATGTAATAGGGAGTATTAGTGCATTGATGTCAGATTGTTTTGATTACAGTTAAGAAAAACAATGAACACTCACATAACTTTCTCTATACTTTATACTGTTTACATAAAAGCTTCATTATTCTCTATGATTTATAACGATACGTTAATAATATGCTCAGTAATGATGCTAAGGTAGGCAGCGCGACCTTTGTTCATATGAAAAATGACGAGACAATACTCGACTGTTTATGTGAGCAGTCAATTTTCATTTTTCATTAGCTCGTGGAAAAAACATGAATAATGAATCGTTTTCAAGCATTGTTACTAAAACACAGCGAACAAAAAAATCAGCTGAAAACTTTGAGAATTTCAAAAACCATTAATGATAGGAATATCTACATATTTTTAAAATTTCAGCGAGATTTACATTTTGAAGATTTTTGTATATGGAGAGACGTAAACTAAAAGATATACATACATTTTATTTCTCATGTTAATATCTCAGACATGGTATTTATTTTAACCTTAATCAAGAGAGATTTTGAGAAAATAAAATATAATTTTTTTGTATTTTCCTTTGAAAATAAAAGCATATATCTAACATTCTTACAGATTTTACTAATTCTTTAGTTATACTGTCCATAGAGTGATACACAAATATGGACAGTTTACTAAAAGCTGCATGCTTTGTATTTTACGACACTTCAGAGAATTCATTTTCCAGTGTGAAGTCAGATTTTTTTGGCCGGAATGCAGCAATTATTAACAGGTTACTTAAAGAATAGCTACCACAAATCAGAACAATCTTCCTCAAGTTTTTCGTAAAACTCGTTGCAATGCTATTTTGTTTTACACATCCTTGTTTAGTAAAACTTTAAGTTAACGCAAACTGTAAATCATTATTACACTGCAATAGTAAGTGCAATATTTTGTTCTATGGCATTCTTTTTACTTTCTCTACTATGTGTAGTAAGTAGGGGAAGTATTGTATTCCACCCAAGAATTCAATACTGAGATTTCACCGGAAATACATGTTTTGAGACCCCCTGAATCCAAAAAAATCATTTTTGGAAACATGTCCGTCTCTCTGTGACTGTGTGCCTTTGAACAGCATAACTCAGAAACGAACAGTCGGATAAATACCAAACTTGGTATTTAGGTCCAGTATCTTCCAGAGATGCGACACGAAGGTTTTCAAGAAAATCCCCCCACTCCAGATTACCCTTTACATGGAACATTTTTCGAAAATTTTAATTTTCTCAAAAATGGCACTTAACGATTTTGATTAAAATATCATGTTTAAGATATTTTCATGACAAATGAAATGTATATCTCGAATTTTCTGGGAATGTCTCCAAAAGTATTCTTCATTGTGAACAACTTTTGCATAACTGGTAAACCATAAGAGATAGACAAAATTTTACTACACAAAAAATGTAGATCTCCTTAAAATACACAACTTATGTCATATACATTTCTTTTGTTGAGTGAACCGTTTTCGAGATATTGCTTGTTATTCCCTTAAATTTTCCAATACTTATATACTTTTTCTCAAATTGGTTATTCATTTTTTTTGTTCTTGTATTGCAAAGAGAATGAAATACTCCACATAGCAACCAGCTCTTAAAATATTTGACTATCGCTTAAAGCCTACCAATTTCCCTTGCATCTACAAGAAAATTAGCAATAAGATTAACATCTCGATATCTCGATTAACATTAAGCATATGGAGGAATGAGCGTTTGTAAAAATAGTTTGTACAAGAGTAGAGAAAGTCATGTGAGTGTAACACATCAGATTTTTTAATATGTAAAACGAAAGTTTAAAAGCACTCAAAAGACAACTGCGATCCAGACATCAAATATAATAGATTTGTTTTTATTTTCTTTGTTTGGTTTTTTTATTTGTATTTTACTCCTAGCTAGGAAAACACTTTACCATCCCTTTATTACCTATATTCTAAATATCCCTTAAAAACAATCAATCGATACTTTTTCCACGTTGTATTTTATTCGAAATTTATGTACATTACGAATATATTAATTTCTTATTGCATTTGTTAAAACATATGTAGGAAAATTTGAACTAAATTCTATAAAACTTGTAGAAATTAGAAATGTCAGCTCAGGGTACCCTTAAATATTTTTTATTAAAGGAAAATCTGTGCATTTAAAATGTTATATGCAAGAGTAAGGGGGATTTAAATGCATTCTGGATAAAACAAGGACAAATACTAGAATGGTCTCCAACGACGGGCTGCTTACTACCAAATAAGTATCGGAAATCTTTTATTTTATAATAGCGAGAAAACTGGTGAGTTTGAATACAGATGTGACCACAAATACAATAACAAAGCCATGCTCAGATCCCTAAAATACAAGAGAGCAGCAGCAAGAACACCTATTATGCTTCGACAGGACTAGAAACCCGAAATAACACACATAGTTATACCTTTTTGAACGAAAGGTATCCAAGTATGCATTTTAGAGTCCAGTAATAGCATTACATCTGACAGAAAAAATCAAGGGAGAATGAAGTTACCTTTACGAAGATAGAATCTCGTCTAAACCCAATTAAAAGAACAGATTATGAGATGTTAGTAGAGATTTCAATGCCAGAATAGGGAGCATCCCTGAGTGAATATAATAATTTTTAATACCACAAATATAAATATGAGAAGTCTCACTAATTTATTGAAATATTACACAGTTGTATTTTGTAAGAAAAGCCCAGAAATTTCTTTTTAAATAAACATTATGCTAATTACACTACTACGTAAAGAACATTTTAACTGCTATATATTTTCTAATTTAAGTAGTTTGTTAATTAGGACGACCTAAAAAAGTATGTATTTAAAAGTTCAAACTAAATAGCAAAGAATATTTTGGAAATCGTTAACGCCACATATAATGGAAGATGTGCATATATGTAATGAAAGCTTATTTTGAATGAAAAGAAGTAGATAGAAGCATAAGTTCATGTAAGAATAGTTTGTAGAAGAGTGAGTAGAGAAAGTCATGTGAATGCAATACATAAGATTTTTAGTTAATTTTGGACATAATACATAATCTAAA
The DNA here is from genome assembly GCA_030765065.1 of Deroplatys truncata. NCBI lineage: Eukaryota > Metazoa > Arthropoda > Insecta > Mantodea > Mantidae > Deroplatys > Deroplatys truncata. The sequence continues at coordinate 104,086,025 of CM060985.1, forward strand.
TTTCTATGAAGAAATAAATAATAAATACCAATTTGTTAAAAGTGCCTCAGGCTGTATAAGTAACGCAGAACTTATATGTATATGGATTCTAAGCTTCATAATCTTTGCCTCAATATTTAATGCTTAGGAAAATAATATTCTAAAAAATTGTAAAAGGCGGCTTCTTAATATTCTTATGCATAGTACAATGAGATTTTTAATTCTCATTTTAATTCTGATTCATATGATTTTATTTAAATGCTATGTATTACTGCAGTAACAAAAGAATGCGTACCTGAAGAAGAGGAAACCAACAATGTTGTTAGAAATTTGACTTTGGATATGACAATTAAATTTGTCTGGGTGGAAGGACAGATTCAAATAAAGACTTATTCTTCCTCTAATGCATAAACATAAATTTTGCTTTCAGCAATTTACATTTGACTTTAAGATTACTCGGTATAGAATTTGAAATTTCTACAAATTTTATGTAATTTAGTTGAAATAATCATCACATCTTTTTTTTAACACAATTATAGCAGCATATTTAACTTTCTTGGTACCATGTTTCTAATTTTCCAAGAAAATATTGCTATCAAATATTAAATTTTATGTAAAATTAAAGTCTTTCCTGGAAAATAGTAGTAAATTAAATAACACAATTCTGTACTAAATTATAAAAGCTCTAAATACTAATATTACTGATATCAATAGTGGACTCTTTAGAATTCATCATCTTGAAATAGCATATACTTGAAATTTTAAAGAAATTTAAGAAACGCTGCATTACGAGGAACATTTTAAAGTGGCAAACAATGTAAGACAAATAGAGAAAATAACGTTGCTATGTGCACACACCGTGTATATCCACTTTTAAATTACGAAAAGGGAAAAACTTGATACCGCGATGTCTGAAAACTTTTTTGAAACAGTTTTAAATGTTAGCTTTTTTTTTTTTTTTTTTTTTTTTAGAAATTTCCTAAAAATTTCAGTATCCAGTACCCTTAAAGACGAAACGTTTAATGTAATGTAATGATTTAACTTCCTGATTTATTGCTACAATATTGCAAATAATACCACATATTCCTCTTATTAAAATAAAGATCTAAGTTTCAAAATTGTAATTTGAAATGCACTGTTACAAGCATTTACTTTGAAATTATTTGGGTACTTTAGAATCATTTTGAAAGGCAAGTAGAAAATGATTTTATGCTCAAAGTGCATTATCCTTAGCAAATTATTTGTAGATAAGGAGGGATGTAAGTGTATATAACGAGAAAATACAATATAAAACAAAGCATTTAGGACCAAAAGATCTCATGAAGAAACATATTGTTAAATGCGTCTACCAGATTTCCTAACTCCCTAGTAAAGACTTTGGAACTAAAATGCTTACTACTCTGTAAAAAGTATTAAAAATGTATACTTCAAAACCGGGAAGTGATTATAAGCGATGCAGAATTTTAAAAATAGTCAATTTATAGTACTATGAAAAACATTAATATCACTAAAATTTGAAAATTTACATAGCTTATTTTTCTTACACATTAGTGACATTGTGTCGCCACTTACAGTAATTTGTTCAGTTGGGACTGAATTTTCGGTTTATAAACCTAATAATAATAATGTAATAATTGTTTTAATACAAATGCTGTACTTAATTTGAAGAATGTAGACCTATTAGTTAATTTCAAAATTATTACCATGAATTAAATATAATTATTAGTCAATATAAAAAGCCCTAGTTTAAAATGGACTTCCTGACAATCTGCATAAATCTTCTGCATGTAAATTCTATATTTTAATATACTGGGATCTGGTTTTGCTTAGGACCTAAAAATATTTTAGTTTTTTATAATATTTTGCAAAATATAACTACCACTGTAAAAATAAATCACTGCACATTGACACTGAGAATAACTCGCACTTCATACCCACTCGAAACACAAAAATGAAAATGCTGAAAGAAAAACAATTAACAGAGAAAAGGGCAAATGAAAGTGCAATTAAATCTGTATGAAATCTGTTTGTTGCACATGCACATTTTTTTTTAAAAAAAACTGGAGCCAACGTAATTTACAGATAGACGAGTTGAACAATTGGTTACATTTAAAAGAATTTTAAGATTTTAATGGAATAAATAACAATATAATAAAACAAACTCGCACAAACAAAAACACAGTAGCAGCTGCTGACTTGAAAAAGGGGCGTAGCACGGTTGAATTGCCAAAGAACTTAAATTTTTAAATCAACTTACAGGAGGAAATTAAACCAAATAGCTTGCTTGGCATGTTCTCAAATGTACAATCTATCAAATCACTTTAACTGATGACACAGCGGGTAGGAACGCCGGCCTACAAAGCGATTTATGGTCAAATTCCGAATTTTTATTTCGAACTTTAACTTAAAACTGTAAGGAAGTGCAGGAAAAACGGAATTCACTATTAAATTTGACTACCAATGTGTCTGCCTGTTAATTTTAACAATTTTGTGGTTCAAGAAGAAAGGCTTTACCAAATTTGAAAGCTAAGAACATGATGAATTTTTAAATCTCTGCAGAAGCTTAAGAAAATTAAGTTTTTGGATAGTAACGACAGCAAGCTTGACTATTAAAGCTCTTTTTCGTGGTTAACTATATAGATAAATTAAAAAATAAGCAATTAGAACTTTGAATTACTTCTGTGCTAACGTAATTGAAGAGAAATTAACAGCAAATTTTAAACCATTTTTTGAAGTTTTCGAGAGTAATACTTCTAATCTAAAAATAGCAAATTCATCCAGATGAAAAGTAAAAGTTAACGAAACTAAGCATCATAATATTTGCTAACGAAATATGCTATAAAGTAACACCAAGTACTCATTCTAATGGGTTGTTCAAGAAGAATCAGAGAATGTTGCATGTTGAAATAACGAATTCTCTTTTAACAACTCGCTGCATAGCGTTGAGAGCGCAATCGCGACATTAGCGTGATTCTTAAAGCTCTGGATTTTGTGTCGCCATCTTGTAAATGGCGTCGCGGCGCCACTTTCGGAAATGTTTGTTCCTACTACAAATAGTAGTTTCATTGTTCGGGGTCAGAAATGTATAATAAAGTAAACCTTCTGGAACGAACGTCCGAACTCGGACAGACCAGAATTATTCGCGCTTGTAGAAAAGAAAATACGTAAAGCTTGAAGAAAACAAGACACTGTTCATGCGCAGTTATAAGAATTAATTGTTTCACTTACCAACAGCGTCCAGAATCCCACAGGTGGTTAATCGTCAAAGTTCAGCTGCCACTGTCTTGAAGCCTTGCCATTGCTCATTCTGATTCACTCGCCAACCACTCAACAAGTCACCACCAAGTTACAAGTTCGCGGAGAGTTGCCGTATTAATACTGCTCTCCATCTGTCACCTCATTGGTCAAGACATATAGAGGCGGTACCGCACATTATGGGATACTCATACCCATTGCCAACTTAGGAGGCGTTTTCTCGCTGGATTTGCTGGCAGAAAAATGCATTTTGCATTACTACATTGACTATATTAAACTGCATTGACTATGCGGAATTTAGAAAGATACTAAACATCCTCAACAACAATAAAAAAAATGCATTGCTACACACTCTTGACACAGGATTTGACTGATTGGTGTTTCACCTTCCGCTATTGTTATGTTGGTCACACGAACATGCTATCTCACCCGTCCGTTGGAAATGGAATCATCCAGTGACATACGACAACTACAATACTCAAACTTTTTATACGCCACCTAAAGGTGCCTATGTAAATTATTACAATGAGTCCAAAATTCTATGCTTATCACCATACCAACACAAATATTTTTTAAGACACCTTTATAATTAAAAACCATCTGGTGCGCTACAGTCATACGAAATAACCTACTCAACCGATTATAATTTATTTTCATAACTATCCCTCAAACTGTTCATTAAAAACGCTTGCTTCTCTATCAACTTTCTATTAAAATCATAAATGCAGGTTGAAATGATTTCAATACACATTGTGCTGTAGTTACAAAGGAGAAAACACTCGACTATTCCAGTGAAATTTTTTAAAGGCAGGTCGCTGATAATGCATACTTTTTGCATGGCGTTACAAGCAACAAAATTAATGAAAAGTTTTACAAAACGGTTATTTAACTCGCAAAAATTGTGCTTTTTAACCTTTAAAAGAAGTTTTAACGTCCTTTAACCCATAGATCATATCGAATGGTTTAACGTGTTCTACAGTTTTTCTCTAATAAAAATTTTTCTCTGTCTTAGTTTCCCGGATAAAAGTCACTAAAATTCAACTTGTATAGAAAGAACTTCATAGGCTGTTCAAAGAAAATTAAATACATACATTTATTTATTACACCAATTTCTAAATATTGATCAAAATCATAAAGCCGTCTTCGGAAAAATACCGATATTTCTACAGCTATGCCCAGTTATGGTTGTGAGGAATGTCAAAAAAAAATTAGTGTTGTATTGAAGGACTTCAAGTCTGGTATTCATCAGATTTTAATTCTTATTTTATGCATTTCACAGACACACAAAGGAATGTATTCAGACGTGCTCGCGGGCACACCCGGACGATTTCCTAAAATGCTTTCTTTTTGGAGAGTGGCTTACCGATCCTCGTAATATCTAGCTCCGATAAAATCTTTGAAGTTTTTGGCTAGAATACGCTATTTCTCTGGCTACCATAGAGTATATAAAATAAATGACTGTGAAAAAAGCTTTGCTGTCTCTACACATTAGAATTCAACTTTCGTAGCTTTTTCCTTTAAGTGTGAAAAACATTATTTGCATAGACATACTACGATAATGCCTAGAAGGCGGCAGTCAGCTATTTAAAATATCTGATGTGTTACACTCACATGACTTTCTCTACTCTTGTACAAACTATTTTTACAAACGCTTATTCTCCATCTACTTCATGTTAATCGAGATAAACATTTGCAGAGTCTATCTTATTGCTAATTTTCTTGTAGGTGTAAGGGGATAATATATTTACAAGGGCAATTTGGAAATACAGTAGCCTTTAAGCACATACATATCTCCTAATAACTGGTTGCTAGGTGCAGCACCATTCCCTTTGCCACAGATTAATACTCTTTGCATATCCAAGACAATAAAATGAATAACGAATTCCCATTTGAGAAAATAAGTATTGAAAATTTTAAGGGAATAACAAGCAATATCTCGAAAATGGTTCACTCAACAACAAAAAATGTATAGGACATAAGTTGTGTATTTTAACGCGATCTACATTTTTTGTGTAGTAAAATTTTGTTTCTCTCTTATGGTTTACCAGTTATGGAAAAGTCGTTCACAATGAAGAACACTTTTGGAGACATTCCCAGAAAATTCAAGATATACATTTTATTTGTCATAAAAATATCTTAAATATATGATATTTTAATCCAAATCGATGGAGCCATTTTTGAGAAAATTAAAGTTTTCGAAAAATCTTCCATGTAAAGGGTAATCTGGGGTGGGGGATTTTCTCGAAAACCTTCATGTCGCATCCTTGGAAGATACTGAACCTAAATACCAAGTTTGGTGTTTATCCGACTGTTCGTTTCTGAGTTATGCTGTTCACAGACAGGCTACTTACTATACGTAGTAGAGAAAGTAAAAAAATCCTGATGTTACACTCATAGGACTTTCTCTACTCTTGTACAAACTATTTTTACAAACGCTTATTCTCCATCTATTTCATATTAATCGAGATAAACATTTGCAGAAACGATCTTTTGACATGCAAAGAGAATTACATTTTACACATAGCGACCGGTTCTAAAAATATTTAACCATCGCTTATGGCCTAATATGTTCCCCTTGTTTTGTATTTGCAAGGGCAATATAAGCACATACATATATCTTAATAGCTGGTTGCTATGTGCAGCACCATTCTGTTTGCCACAAATTAATACTCTTTGCATATGCAAGACAAAAAATGAATAACGAATTCCCATTTAGAAAATAAGTATTGAAAAATTTAAGGGAATAACAAGTAATATCTCGAAAATGGTTCACTCAACAACAAAAAAAAAGTATATGACATAAATTGTGTATTTTAACGCGATCTAAATTTTTTGTGTAGTAAAATTTTGTCTATCTCTTATGGTTTACCAGTTACGCAAAAGTCGTTCACAACAAAGAATACTTTTGGAGACATTCCCAGAAAATTCAAGATATACATTTTATTTGTCATAAAAATATCTTAAACATATGATATTTTAATCAAAATCGTTAGCCATTTTTGAGAAAATTAAAATTTTTGAAAAATCTTCCATGTAAAGGGTACTCTGGGGTGGGGGGATTTTCTTGAAAACCTTCGTGTCGCATCTCTGAAAGATACTGAACCTAAATACCAAGTTTGGTGTTTATCCAAGAGTTCGTTTCTGAGTTATGCTGTTCACAGACACACACACACACACACACACACACACACACACGGACATGTTTCCAAAAATGCTTTTTTTGGATTCAGGGGGTCTCAAAACATGTATTTCCGGTGAAATCTCGGTATCGAAAGTTTGGGTGGAATAAAATACTTCCCCTACTTACTGTACGTAGTAGAGAAAGTAATAAATTGATATGTTGGCTATGAGCTTAAGTTAAACAAAAGAATGACCATTTAGCATAAAGTGTACTGCTTAAAGTGTGGTAGAATATAAACGAACAATCGGAATATTACCACAAAAGCTTTTGTTCGTCACAAAATGACGATCTCAAATGCTGTGTATATAAATTTTCAAATATATACTTTAATTGCAGATGTCATATTAAAATCATTTGTCATATTTGGGAAAATAAAACTATAAACACGTTTCTATGTAAAGGTTGGCATGATGGAATTCCCAGAAAATCTTTGGCCAGCATTCTCAACAAATTCCTTATAATTTCCGACTGTTTGCCTATATTAGACAGAGGAAGTTTTGTACTGAATTAAAAATGTTGATACTGAGATTTCACTGGAAATACAAAGGTGTATGTCTGTGTAAACAGCATTATTAGAAAATGAATGTCGGATAAACACTCTTATTTCTTAATTAATTCAGACACTATTTAAAGATACCAGGCAAACATTTTCGAGAAGATATCCCTACCTCCAAGTACCCTTTACATGAAAAATTGTAATTATTTTATGTTTTCTCATGATATTTTCTTCATCTTCATAACTTTTCTCAAGATATTTGCATGACTAATAAAATGTATATATTGAATTTTCTATTACTGGCCTATAAAGTTCTATTCCGAATCATATGATGTGGCGTATTAATAATTTGGGAGTTTAATTTTCGTTATCAGACATATTGTTGTTCTACATTATCATTATCAGACATTTGTTGTTTTCCTTTTATGTTGACTGAGATGCCGTCACTCCTAGAGGGAATATATTGTTTAACTGGTAAAGAATAAAAGACATACACAAACTTACTTCTCAAAAGGTAGAGATTGTTGAAATATGCAATTTGTCATATATTTTGTATATTAACCTTTTGAAAATATTTGTTGTTTTAAGTTTTCTAAGGTTGAAGTGTCATGCGGCATCTATAAAGAATTCTCTGCAATTCTTCATTTTTCGTTTATCTATGCGTTACTAACAGATAATTTTACCCCTAAGGTGCGTGCAACCAAGACCATATTTCTTGTTTTGAACACATTTTAATCTAACATTTATCATGATTAACGTAACGTAAACAAAAGAATCATTTTTATTTTAATACTACAACATATGAGATTATATGAAGTTGTAATGGGTAGAGAGAGAGAGCGGTGTGAATCTCCCAGGTCAGATTTTTTTCTCTTCACACAATACGACTAATAATTTTTCAGAGGTTTAAAAAAATAGCATTTTGGTATCTGTATGATGCTTTTTAAACCTAAAAATCTGATATGTTCTCTACTCTTGTACAAACTATTTTTACAAACGTTTATTCTCCATCTACATCATGTTAATCGATATAAACATTTGCAAAATTGTTGCTTATTGCTAATTTTCTTGTAGGTGCTAGGGGAATATGGTAGGCTTTAAGCGATTGTCAAATCTTTTAAGAGCTGGTTGCTATGTGGAATATAACATGTCCAGGACAAAAAAATTAAATAAAAGCGAATAACCAATTCCCATTTGGGAAAAAGTATTGGAAAATTCAAACAAATAACTATTATCTCGTAAAGGGTTCAATCGACAAAAAAAAGTATGTATTTGACAAAAATTGTGTGTTTTAACAGACCTACATTATTTGTGTAGTAAAATTTTGTATCTCTTACGGTTTGTTATGCGAAAGTCGTTTAGAATGAAGAGGACGTTTGGGGACAATACCAGAAAATTCAAGATATACATTTCATTTGCCACGAAAATGTCAAACATATGACATTTTAAACAAAATAGTTAGCCAGTTTTGAGAAAATCAACATTTTCAAAATATGTTTCATGTAAAGGGTAGTCTGGGGTAGGTGGTTTTTCTGAAAATTTTCGTATCGCGTACTTGGAAGATACTGCACTCAAATACCAAGTTTGATATATATATATATATATATATATATATATATATATATATATATATATATATATATCCGTATATTTTTGTGCGTTGTACACAAACACATGCACGGACATGTTTCCAAAAATGCTTTATTTGGATTCAGGGCACCTCAAAACATGTATTTCCGGTGAAATCTTGCTACTCCCCCTACTTACTCTACGTAGTAGGGAAAATAAAAAGGTACCGTTTATGTCGCGGGTGCACGCTGATGCGCATATTTTTGAGTTTCTTAGCGTTAAGTTTACTCTATTGAAATTATCAAATTACATAATTTAAAAGTAATGCTGTACTCATTTTCAGCTCAAAAATTAAATTTCAATTGATTTTTATTTATGGACACTCTTTAACTGCTGCGGTCCTTAGTGTCCCTTTCTATATTGGGCGTGAAAGACCGGTAATTTTGCTCAGAGGCCTCTTTAGCAGGCTTGAGGTTCTTTTACGTGACTAAATCTACGACACGGGACCACCGGCTTTACTTCCCTTCCGAAGAAAGCCATGCTAAGGATTTTTACGCCCGAAAAAAATCCATCGCCCTCCGCTGGGTTTGAACCCGCGACCTCGGTAACTAGAGGCTAGCATGGTAACCACTATACTATGGAGGACATTTTTTTCAGCTGGGTTTCTTATATTATCTTAATGGCTATATTAGAGCATCGTTGCGCTCGGGGAATGTATCCATAACGTTAGAGATTTGATTGTTTTCTGACTGCATTTTTTATGTTTCTAGGCTGTTCAAAGGAAGTTTCTCGAAATTAATTTTAACATAGAGGGAATTTTCTCATATTGTACTGCCTTTAAAGCAAACGTTTGTGCTGAATAAGTACATCTTTTTTTATAAGATGAATGCAAGCACACACTGCACGTCATCATGTTTCCCTAAGGTGCGAATGATGTGACCGCCAGAGTATCACAAGCGCTTTTGATATCCAGGTTGACAAGAGTGGTATGCTGACTGCTCAAAAAGGTTTCGCCAATGAAAAATTGGCTTTAATATTAACCAATGGAGAAATCATATCTTTATACCCAAGTAAGGTACTTTAATACACACAAAACCTCTTGCATTCTACCTTCTTTTTTTTACTTTTCCAGTCTCTATTACTACAGGGTGAGCCAAAAGACTCCGAACCGCCTGCGCGGTGTTTTTCCCGTCCGTGTTCTCGGCGCTCGTTGCCGTCTGCCGCTATCATAGAAAGGCGTGGGTGAAACCATACATTTTTAAAACAACTTTTAAAGGCTTTATTTACCATCTTTATGAAAGGAGATGCTGAAACTGGCTACCGTCGTTGTCCATACATTTTTGGCACATTTAGGAAACTATCCATCATGACCGATGTCGTCTAATGCTTCTTCGGTAAGAAACGAACGCCATATTTTAGATTTCTTAGCCTGAACATTTCCTGTGGCCTGAAATTTACTGTAAAGTTAATGGATTGTTGTACGGCCTGGAACTTTTACACCTGGAAATCTTTCTGCAAATCGTACTTTCACTTGGCGAGCTGACCGAGTTAACACATACGAATCATAAATAAATACACACTGTGCAGTAGAAAGCACACAATATACTTTGTGACAAAGTACAGGACAAAATAATAAATAACTCGTAATAACTGAACTACATCACATCACCGTCAATTTAAAACTGCACTTCACACTGCACAGCAGCGTACTTTGTTTATAGCAGCAGTGCGTTATCATGTTTTTATCATATTTCCACATGCCCAGTGGAAAAACACCGCGCAGCCGCAATATCGTTGATAAAATATCCCTCCGGGGTAACTTAAAACACCGTGGAAAAATTAAAACAAAATATCCGCCAGGAAATTTCTCAACGTGAACTACGACGATAGTTTATTAAAGAGGTGCCAAAAATGTATGGATAACGACGGTGGCCAATTTCAGCATCTCCTTTCGTAAAGTTGGTGAGTAAAGCCTTTAAAAGTAGTTTTAAAAATGTATGGTTTCATTCGCGCCTTTCTACGATAGCGGGAGACGGCAACGAGCGCTAAGGACGCGGACAGGAGAAACACTGCGCAGGCGGTTCGGAGTCTTTTGGGTCACTCTGTATTAGAATAAGTAGAGGAAGTTTTACATTCCACCCAAAAATTCGATATCGAGATTCACTGGAAAATGCATGTTTTGAGGTTCCCTGAATCCAAAGATGCATTTTTAGTAAAAACTCGTGAGTGTGAGTGAGTGTGCGAGAGTGAGTGTGAATGAGTGTGAGACAGGATTACTCAATAACGAACAGTCAGTTAAATATGAAACTTTTTCTTTACATTCAGTATCATCCAAGGATGCGACAGACGATTCTCAAGAAAATCCTTCCAACGCAAAAACTACCCTTTATAAGGAACATTTTTCCGTTTATTCACAAAAATGGCCGTAACGATTTTGATTAAAACACCATATGTTTAAGACATTTGCATGACAAGTAAAATATATTTGCTAAATTTTCTGCTAGTAACCTGTGGAGTCCTGTTCCTTTTGATTAAATTTTGTATAATTGGTAAACCGTAAGAGATAGACAAAATCTTACTACACTAAAAATTTAGATATCGTTAAAGCACACAACTTACGTCAAATAACATTTTGCGTGCCGTTAACCATTACTCCTTGTTATTGGTTCGAATTTTCAAATATCAGAACCTTTTTATGTGGTATTTTCTTCTGATAGTTTTAGAGAAAAACCTTTTAAAAACCGTCAAATAGTGATCCGCTTTTTAAAAAGTGACGATCGCATTAGCCTTCTATGTCCTACAACGAAATGTGTAAATGTGTAATGTAAGTTTGTATTGGTTAACAAGAAGTGTGCAGAAGAATAAGATTTTGTAAGAATAGTTTTTATAAGATTGATAGAAAAATCATGTGAATTCAACACACAACATTTTATATATCTACATAGATATGATTTTGTGTTTCGCTGTTTACTCCATAAAGTATGCTAGTACATTTTATGCAGATATTGTTGCCTTGTTTAAGTTGCTGATAAAACTGCTAGCTCATTGTATGAATATAGGATGAAACAAACACGGCTTGCATCGTGCCAGTTTGTCCCAATCTTAATTCACGGAAAGTCGATGGGAGTCGTTAACATTCAGCAGAGATATCAATTTCCTCCACAAATGTAAATAACGCAAGTAATACAAATTTGCGTGTTTAAAATGCTGATCCTTGCGGCCATTGCCGCTGGGGTATTTGGCTTTGGAGTTCCATTGCTAAAGGGTATTGCGGGTTCGATTTTATCCTCGGGCGTGGATGTCTGTATCTTTGTCAATGCAGTGTATTTATGTATGTGTTTGTAAGGTATAAACTGAAAAATAACTACTACAACAAAGGTAAAAACTGGAAAAAACAAAAGAAAGGCTTAGAAAAAATATCGCGCAGAAAATTTAGGAGTAGTGGCTTCATTATTACGCCCATTTAATGGCTCCGCTGGTTGTTGATACTGATGATACATGAAATTAAATGCTAATTTGGAATGCAAATTGGGGAAGGAAACGTTTCAGGACTAAAGTATAGGTGCCTCATTTATGAGAATTGAGAAAGCTTGGAAAACTCTCAATCAGTGAGGAAAAGCCTGGTGAGATTGGAGCCGTGGTCCTCCCGTACATAAGTCTGTGCCTTAACGATCTCGGCCATCTGCCGTTCAATCATACCTGTATAGAAAAATAAAAAAATTATGGAAATAAATTCTTAACATTCATGTATAGTAAAGTGCGAATTCTGTATAAAACTGTTTTTACAATGGTTTCTGTACTCAGAGGGAACGTTCACTAAAACCTTTTTCACTGTAAGTTGAAAGGAGAAGTAAACAAAACTTAATGTATCACTCCGCTGAGCAAATGACAGCACCACGTGGAGGATGACGGGAACTAAGACCCGGGAGAAGAAATTGCTTCACACAGAATGCGAATACAGTATATTGCGCAGCTTGGGGATCATTAACTTTTAAACATTGTATGTCTTATTCCTATATTTTGCCTTACATCCTAAATTTCTAACACACAATATTAAGAGTAGACAAATAAAAGTTTGTACCTGAACAGTTCGGCATCTGTGATTAAATGTACTGGATTAAACTGTTCTTAACTTCAGGCTTTAGAAAGCATTCATTTAATGACTAATATCGGTATACTACCTTTGCTTTAACCTTTTATGAGTCAACAAATTAAATAACGATCAATGGTATAGGTTAGAACACAACAGAAAACAAACGCGACCCAAGCTATTCGAGCAACAATTCTGCATCACTAATGAAGAAGTTCAATTATTGCTAAACAATTGCTAACCATATTCATTGTCGATTAAAGGTGAGTACTTTTCACACAATTTGTTAAAAGCATTTAACACAATTGTCTTCTTACCATTTCCCTCGTGGCAGAAGATTCTCAGTCAGAAACCGGAAACGAACTGCAGCGCCTGTGCATTGCCTCTTAAACCCTCTAAAATAAAATTTAATTAAATTGAGTTTTATTTATGAACGCTCTTTAACTACTAAGGTCCTTAGCGTCCCATTCTATATTGGGCGTGAAACACCGGTAATTTTGCTCAGAGGCCCTTTTATCAGGCTTGAGATTCTTTTACGTGCCGTAAATCTACGATACGGAACCACCGGCTCTACTTCCCTTCCGAAGGAAGTCGTGCTAAGGATTTTTACGCCCGAAAAAATCCATCTCCCTCCGCCGTGTTTGAACCTTGGGAACTAGAGGCACAGTACCACTAGTCCACGGAGGATGACTCTTAAACCCTCTGCTATAACGGTTCGTTTAGTTATAGGTGAATCTGAACAAACACATTTAGTTTCATCAATTGAACTGTTGCAATAATGAGTTTTTTTTTTAAATTCCTCTGCACGAGAATAACCACAAAATGTTACGATCTGAACCGAACTGCTTTTTGTAGAGAAAGAGACGAAATGCTAAGCGGGAAAGGTTGCAGTTTGCCTACCACCAGGTACTGTCTTGTCACGTGGTTTTATTTATCTCTCCTTTCAACTTATAGTGAAAAAGGTATGGTTACGTTGCGGGTAACTATAGAACTAAGGAGACTATCACGTTGCAATTAATTCAGAATATTAAGATTCTTATTATAGTTAACGTGCATGTGTTTACTTTGCAAAGTATTTTCAGCTGATCCTCGAATTGTACGATGGCATAGACATAGAGAATTAAGTTGCCAAAGAAAATTGCTTCCACTAACCTTAGTTGCTATTTGATTAATTAGACCTCCTGCTACTACGCAGTTTAAGATGCAAATGCTCTTAAATTACAGCATTTTTGAAAGGATTTGTAACGCCATTTAGCTACGCAAATCTCTCTTAAACCAGTCGTGGAGAAAGCTCATTGCTCTCCGGAGGTTCAGTAATAGACAACCAGCCTGACACCAACTAACCGCTCGTAGAGCACAAACGGGAATCAGAGGACCCCCTTCCTGTATGAAGGTAGGGGAGGGAGACCAAATGTAGGAAATGGCGAAGTACGCTTTAGCCACCCCAGTCGTAAAGCCAATTATTATTTAAAAAAGATTAAATATTTATTTCCCTTAAAGACTTCCTCTGTGACCTAATAATTAAGTGCTAAGCTCTAAATTCAGAAGTCCTAGGTTTGATTCCTGATGGAGCGGAATCTTATCTTTAATTAGGATTACTCTCCGATTTCCTTTAAATATAGAAGTGAATATGTATGTGTTTAAGTCTTGAACACCCAAAGAAAATTAAAAAATAGACGCAAATGTGAAAGCAGTGAAAATCGCTCCTGAGGAATTGCTATAAGAGTTGAAGCCGCCGATATGATCCAGGAAGTCCTCGTCATCGTCGTTGTTGTTTCTAACGCTCCCCATATGGCCTTCCAGCGATGACTGGAACTATATCTGAGGTTGAACCGCCCAGCCGGCGGAATCCGTTGCCTCCGATGGTAAGGTGGTGATGTCGGAATGAGAGGACCTACAGCTATTCCTATAGACTCCGAACCGCGTTGGGTTCTTAGGAATACTTCACATGAGCAAGTCAGATAGGGCGACTTAAAATCGCCACTCCAGAGCGGGAATCAAATCCCGAACCCTAAATACGAGAGCCAGAAACGAAACCACTGCGTTTCTCCGGCACCCTTGATTTGGGAGGTTAATGGCTGCATTTAAGCAGAGTCCTAAATAGTAATAATAATAATAATAATAATAATAGTAATAATAATAATAATAACAACAATAATAACAATAATAATAATAGAATAAGATAAACTTGGATTTCTGGAGGTGCAAGAAATAGGCATGGTGCATCTTATGTTTGTTTTACCCTTCAATCACGAAAAGTTAAGCGTCATGCTAATACTCAGCAGGGCTAAAATTTACACGAAAAAAGCAAGGTACTGTTTGTGTAAGCAGCAAAATCCAAAACCATAAATCTGATGTGTTGTATTCTCGTCACTTTCTCCATCTATTTTCAATAAACTATTCTTATAACGGCGTATTCTTTTTCTGCCTTATAGTAATCGGAATAAACATTTGCAGATATGTTTTTATTTAATATTTCTTTGTAAATACAAGGGGAATAAGGGAATACACTAGGCTTAAGCCATAGTCAAATCTTTTAAGAATAGAAAAAAAAAATAATAGCGATTTTGCAATTGAAAAGATTTAAAATGCTTGACAACTCAAACAAATAAAACAGGAGGTCTCGCAAATGATTAATGCCAGAAACGTTTTTATTTGTCATAAATTGTATGATTTATTGAGATTTACATTTTCTGTATAGAAAGTTTTTGGCTTTTACTTACGGTTTACAGACATTCATTCAGAATAAAGATATCTTGATAGGTTATCCCTGGAAAATTCAACGTATGCATTTCATTCGTCATGAAAATATCTTAAACGTGTTATTTTAACCAATCTCGTTAGAGCTGTTTCTGTGCAAATAAAAATCAACCATTTGTTCACGTAAAGGGTAGCCTGGGCTAGCGGAATTTTTTTTGGAAATCTTCGTGTCGCATCCTTAGGAGACGCTGACTGTACTTAAATACTAAGTTTGGTACTTGACCACTTTTCGTCACATGCGGACCTTTTCCAAAAATACTGACTTTTTTAATTTAGGGAGTCTCAAATGGTGTATTTTCGGTGCAATCTCGGTATGGAATTTTTGGGTGGACTAAAATAGTTCCTCTACTTACTATAGCTAAGCAGTAGGGAAACTAAAAACGCTAATATTTATTGAAAAGATAGTATATCCCAAATCATTAGCTGTCCTCACAAGGGAAGAAGAAACCAAACCCAATCACAAATTATGGCAAGGAGAGAAGACAACGCTTAGACGGATATATCAATCATTAGCAGTAAAAGGCTAAGTACAAATGACATATTCAGTTAATCTAGAAATTCTAAATACTGAAAATAGAAGCAAAAACAAGCGTTGCCACTTTTAGCTCCACATAGGATTTTAACGTACAAACATTCCGTTGGATTATGCATACTGCAGCGCGTTAAGTAGTAGTGGATCTGGCAGAAGATGTAAAATTTTGACTTGCACCCTTTTCCCATCCGTCTCTTCAATAAAATTATACCTAAATTGTTTCCTCTACGGCTTTCAAGTGCAGTTCATATTTCCTCTAGATGGTTATCTGATAACTCGGGTTGATATTTGATCAAATCGTACTCTTAAAGCAAGTAATATAGATTGGCCACAAATAATTTCCCAGTGGGTAGTTAAAGCACGGGGCGATTAATTAGGGTGAATTGCAAGGAGATCAATGTGTGTAGGCGGATATAATAATCCATTTCTTCCTTTATCTTCGGGGTGAGGTTTTATATTACTTCCTAGCAGAACCCGCTATTCTCTTCGGGTTATGTGCTATTTGCGGACATTTTTCTGTATCTCTTCCCGTACTTTTCCATCGTTTATCCCTCCCCTTTTTCACTCTTGCTGAATATCCTCTTTTCTTTCATTATTCTTTCATTATTCTTTCTTCTTTGGCTCTCTCTTTCTTTCTATCTTTCCAATATCCTTTTTCCTTTCAAGATGTCTTGCATCTGTGTCGCGGGCACGCCGGCCGACAGACAACAAGAAATATGTAACATAAAATATTTATCAGCATGTTGATAATGTTTTAATCTGAAGCACATAACACCACGACTATATGAACAGTCCCTTTCGAATATCTAAAACGATACATAAAATATAACAAGATAATGTTTACCAGGCCAGTTAATCAATTTTATTAAGTTGAAACTTAGACTGCGAGGTTATAAACATCGTCAACATACAGACATTGATAGATGATAACTAAAAATTTATAATTTCAATAAAAATATTCCTCAATGGAATAAAAAGGATTAGGAATTAACGAGTTATGAATAATGTGGATGGATTGACTTAGTATATTAAGTTATATATATCGTATAATGAAAATTAAAAACTTTCACTGAAAAACAAGGATCTAAAGTGAAATTCGGAGTGCTTTCTTCCGTAGTTTTAAGATATCAATTACTCTACTAGCATTTCCTAAATAGTAACGCCATAAGATGATATACTATGAAATAATACGAGAATAGGCATGGGGTCAGTATGGTAAAGAATTGAAACAAATTACAAAAACATATGGAAAGGAGTCTAAATAAGACTAAGAGACATCAACCAACAGGAAATAGAATCGGATTGTAAAATTAAACCTTCTCTAAGTGTAGCAAATGAAATAAAATTGAATTCTGGCAGGAGAATCTGCTCATTCTGTGATTTGCACGAGGACTGGGTACATATTTTGGCGGAATGGGCACAGTGGAGAACCAGCGAACAATTAAACTGAAAGAAAGATTCTTAAGTCCGTCAAGAAAGAGGTTGGCATGTTCGGATCTATTGGCTGACCAGAGAACTGGCAAAACATGGGCAATTTCTTGGCTGAAGTGTGCGAAGCTAGGTTAAATTTGCTCAGTTAGACAAAGATAATTTATCTCTATTTTCCTTTTTCTTGTTCTTTTTGTTTTGTTTTTCTGTTGTTTATTTTGTCACCATACTTGTATCTTAAAGATGCATGTACGGTCAATGACCCATGCACTAAATACTTGTATAATAACTTCAATAATTTGAAACCAATAAAGATACCTTATCTGTCTATATCTATGTATATCTATCTCTATATCTCTACCTCTCTATTTCTATCTCTCTATGAAATAATACAAAACAAGTTGATTTTAAATAGCTTTTAAGAAGTTTAATAAGTAAATTATTCTATACAGCGCCTACTTCTAATATAATGAATATGTTCATTATCATGTTCATTATCATCATCTAAAATACCCAATAGTTTGACACAAGACACAAAATTGAAATTGAAAATACTCCTTAGACCCAGTTAATCTACACTTAGTTTAAAACCATTGTCATTCAACGAAAAAAGCAGCTTCATTTTAGGCATCATCCACAAGATAGTGTTGTTACATGGTGCGGTGAGGGCCTTTAGTTCAAAGGAGAAGGCGCGTTCAGCCGAAAGAAATAATCAAACGAACCCAATAATACCGTCGACAATGCGACATAGTAATACGTCTGGTATGACAATGCTTACTGATACACCACAATATATTAAGCTAATAACAAATTTATGAGAGCCATAAAGAGTCATATTGGAAGCAAATAGTAAGGACTTAAAATGAAGGTTCAAAGGTAGGTAATTGATCATAATTAAAAATAACAAAGGATCCAAGACTGATCCATAACAAGTCCAACATCTGAATAATTGATCGTGATAGCAAAATGCTATCGACGGTTGGATAAGTAGGCTATAAGCAATGTCAATTCTGTACCGATTTCGCCATACAAATTGAAGCTTAAAAATTAACCAGGTTTAGCGTTATCAGAAATACCTGTAAATGCAGCTCTCAGAGTTAATGCAATATCTTTAAAATATTATATCAACAAAATGAAAACCATACCTTAAACTTTCTGTGAATGGCTCCGGAAAAACTCTCCATTCTTATTATATTTTATATACCTGTATTTAATTTGGAAACCATACAACCAGGCTAAAATTTGAGAAAAATTGTAGTGCTCTTGAAAGCATTTTGTATTAAATCAGATTTTAGATTCTATACTAGAGAAGTACTAGAAGTATTGCGTTTCACCCAAAATTTAAATATTGAGATTTCACCAGAAATGCATATTCTGAGGCTTCCTGAATAAAATAAGAGCATTTCTAGGGCGTGTGTGGGTGGGGGAGTAGGGTGGGGGTGGTGTGGGTGGGGGTAGGGATGGTGGGTGTGAGAAAAAAAAACGCATATCTCAAAACCGAAATGTTTAATAAATGCCAAACATGGTATTTAAGTAAAGCACCTTCCAAAGTTCCGATGTGAAGAATTTCAATAAACATCCCCACCCCAAACTATCTTTCACGTTGAAAAAGTTTTGATATTTTTTATTTCTTCCAATAACCATTTTGATTAAAACGCTATATATGAGCAACATTTACACTAGACATGAAATTTATATCTTTAATTTTCCGCGAATAGCCTGTGAAGTTCCCTTCATTCGGAAATAAATAGTAGAAATAATATTCTTCACAGTAAATGGCTCTAATGGTTTTGATTCAAATCTCAGACGTTTAGGTATTCGATGGCAAATAAAATGTAAAAGAATCTGAAATTTTCTGTGAACAGTCTATGAGATCTCTCTATTCTCACAATGTTATTTATCTGGAAAACCATACGATACATACATATACGTATTGCAGAAACAATGTAGTTCTCTAAAATATGCAATTTGATAAAATAATTTTTTTCTATCATTAGCTATCATTGTCGAGATGTTTGTTGTGGTTCGCTTACAAGAAACAAAGCTAAGCAATACAAATTTGAAACACTTTGTCCATTTCGTTATCAATTGTCTGCTGCCTATCCAGAGAGCGTGCAATAGGCTTTCGCATTCAATATGCGGTTTTTTACAGTAAGACTGCCGCCCCAGCCTTATATGTGAAAAATTGCGTTATGTTTATGGACGCTGTTTAATTACTAATTACGTCCCAGGCGTGAAAGACCGGCAATGTTGCTCAGAGTCCTCTTTATCAGGCTTGTGGTTCTTTTACGTGCCATAAATCTACGACATGGGACCACTGGCTTTACTTCCCTTCCGATGGAAGCCACGCTAAGGATTTTTGCGTCCGAAAAAATTGCATCGCCCTCCGCCAGGTTTGAAAAATTAGAGATAGTATGGCACCCTTAGACCACGGAGGACGACACTTTATATGTGCTGGACAGAGACCGGAACTTAGGCAGAATGCCTTTTTAAATGTGTCAAATCTATCTTCAATTTGAAAGTGAATCTGTACGAATTATACCTTTGTGATTGAAATGCCTCAGTTTCATGTTGCCTTTTTAAATATAAAGGTCTATTTTACGAAACAAATGCTTTTTTTGCCTTTATTTCATTATTTATCTATTATTTATGAAGTAGGTTAATTGTAGGAGAAGTTGTAGTTCCACTGTTGGGGAGCCGAAATTGATGATATAACTGCCCCACGTATGGTACAAAGTTTCCGGTGGCCTTCGCCCCAGTGTTCACTTTCGGGTGGCCGGCCTTCACCCCAATGTTTAGGAATGAGCTTTGTATCTTAATGTATCTTTAAATATTATATATATTTATGTTTGTCTCGGCTGCGTCACTATTAATTTGTAGAAACTTGTTTCTCTTAATAGGATATGATAGGACTAAAGAATGTAGGCTTACACAGATTATAATTTTTACTTCACTCCTTTATTAATCCTTCACACGAATAAATAACACTTCACTGATACAGAGAGCTGTGGGATTATTTATTAGTTAGTTTCACTCTTTTAACACGTAAACTTTATAATGAATTTTCCTCTCACACTGAACACGTATTAAACTTCTTGACCAGTTAGGAACGCTATCTACTAGCAACGGATTTCTACCGTCTGAATTTGCAAATTTCAACTATTTCAAGTCTATGAAATACTCCAATAGAATACATTTATTTTACTTTCAGGTTTTCTGGTTGTTGATTGGCTATTTATAAACTGTCTAAAAAAATTCCAAAAATTACTAGTAGCATTATTAAACTTTCCAATTCCTTATTGCCTCAAGGTTACCTCATTGTTAGCAACTTTTGACCTTTTATCACAGATCCTATATTGTTAAATTACCTAATATATTTGCATAACATTATTAAACATGTACATAATAATATAAACATTAATACAATGACTGTTACATACATTTTATATATTATTTATACACATATTGCTTTAAAGCGGGCTTTTATTATATTTTATATTTGAAATATTTTAAGTGTTAAAAATACTGCCTCATTTATTAATTATTAAACATTTTCTACATGTACATTTTATTTCAATAACCGTTAGTCCGTGACAATGAAAGTTAGTTCGCCGAATGTATATTATTGTATTTACGTTGCAGACAGCATAGGCGTCCTTCATTCAGTTCATTATGTTCTTTGCAACAATGAGTGCTGCCACGCAAATAAACGTATAGATAACAGAAAGCGTTTGAATTACCGCTTGTGTTTATTTTAAAAGGCAATAATGAGTGCGGGTCTTACTTTGTTTTTCTTTCAGTTTTCATTGACACGTTATTGTAGCTAACAGCAAAATGACGAAATTCAGTGTTTCTTTACGCAGTAAATTACAAAATTACGTTAATACTTTTGGATCCGACGTATTTTATACCGACGGTAAAGTATCACATGCAAAATATGCGAGCAGTCGGTGAACTACGAAAAGTATTTTATATCACAGCATATCCGCACAATCAAACACAAAAATGCACTTTCCAAGGCTACTGGGAAGATTTCTTTGCTTCCAACAGTAATTGCAACATCGATTCGAAAATCTCAGTTTGCATTCGATTTATATAAAGCTTTCCTCAGCGCCGGAATCCCTTTGTGAAAATTAAAGAAAAAGGCTGGGATAGCGTTAAAAGTGATATTTCCAAACATGCTTCACATGACCTGCGTAGCACATGGCTTTCACAGGGTGTCAGAAGAGATACGATGCTTGTTTCCGGATGATCACAAACTGATTTCTAGTATTAAGAAGATCTTTGTGGAAGCCCCATCAATTAGTTTCACTCTTTTAATACGTAAACTTTATAATGAATTTTCGTCTCACACTGAATACGTATTAAACTTCTTGACCAGTTGGGAACGCTATCTACTAGCAACGGATTTCTACCGCCTGAATTTGCAAATGTCATCTATTTCAAGTCTATGATTGGCTAATCCTACTCCAATAGAATACATTTATTTTACTTTCAGGTTTTCTGGTTGTTGATTGCACCAGTAACTCCCCCCCCTCCCCCAACTATCATAACATGAATCTCAGCAGCACTTTACTAGGCTTCAAATTTCCAGAGTATAACTGAGCGATGAACGCTCTGGAGGATGAAGCATCTTCAATTGTAGCAGCCGAGAAACGTCTCAACTCTTCTGAAGTGAAAATGACTTAACTTTCATTGCGGCCGAGTTTGGGCTCCTGCCACAAGCGACCTGCCAGCTTCAAGAAAGAGGACAACCTTTAACGAAGTCAGTAAAAATTGTGGATGATGCAGTGCAAAGACTGGACAGTGTACCAGGGAAAGAGGGTTCATTAGTTAGCGAAAAGTGTAAAAAAAGTGTTATCGAAAAATTGTAATCTGGATAAACTTAGAAACATTTCAAAAATTCTACAAGGTGACAATTCTGTTGCAGTCGAAATGGGTCCTACAATGATGCAATGTTTTAGATTTTCTCCAATAACCTCTGTCGATGTCGAGAGGTAATTTTCTCACATGAAAAATGTGTTATCTGACCCCAGAGAACTTAAAAAATAATTTGGCTGTCACGTGCAAGTTGTTGAAATACACAGGCCTTTTTTAAAAAATATTTAATTTTTGTGTCTATTATAACACTAGCATTTTGTTTAAAACTTTGAAGTTATTTAAAATATGACGATCGAGTTATTGAATAGTGTAATTTATTAAATAAATGGGTTTTTCTAATTGCCTTTTATTGCCTGTTTTAGTATTTATAATGCCTTTTTGCTTGCCTATTTTAATGATTTACAATGCCTAAACTCCCGATCCCTTCTTATAAGCAATGTCATTTATGTACCGATTCTGCCATACAGATGGAAGTTTTAAAAATTAAGCAGGTTTGGCCTGTAAACGCAGCTTTTAGGGTTATATTATACCGGTCATTCTTATTATATTTTATATACTTGTATTTAATTTGGAAACCATAAAACACAGGCTAAAATTTATTTTAGAAAAATTGTAGTGCTCTTTAAAGCATACAATTGTCTCAAATAAGATTTTAGATTCTCTACTAGGGACGTACTAGAAGTATTGAAGTATTGCGTTTCACACAAAATTTAAATACCGAGATTTCACCAGAAATACATTACTTTGAGGCCTCCTGAATAAAGTACGAGCATTTTTAGGAAAAGGTGTGTGTGCGCGTGTGTGAAAACCGCATATCTCAAAACCAAAATGTTGAATAAATGCCAAACTTGGTATTTAAGTAAAGTACCTTCCAAAGTTCCGACATGAAGGTTTTCAATAAACTCCCCCACCCCAAACTATCCTTCACATTGAGAAAGTTTTGATATTTTTTTTATTTCTTCCAATAATCATTTGGATTAAAACACTATATATTTGCAATATTTACATGAGAGATGAAATTTATATCTTTAATTTTCCGTGAATAGCCTGTGAAGTCTCCTTCATTTGGAAATAGTAGAAATAATATTTTTTCTGAGAAAATGGCTCTAATAATTTTGATTCAAATCTCGTACATTCAAGTATTCGATGGTAAATAAAATATATAAACATCTCAAATGTTCTGTGAACAGCCTGTGAAGAACTCTCCATTCTCACCATGTTATCTATCTGAAATACAATGCGAATCACACATATACTTATTGCAGAAAAAATGCAGTTCTCTAAAATATGTAAGTTGATAAAATATTTTTATGTCATTGTTGAGATGTTTGTTGTGGTTCGCTTACAAGCAACAAAGCTAAGCAATACAAATTTTAAACACTTTTTTACTTTCTCTACTACGTATAGTAAGTAGGGGAAGTATTGCATTCCACCCAAAAATTCGATACCGAGATTTCACCGGAAATCCATGTTTTGAGACCTCCTGAATCCAAAAAAAGCATTTTTGGAAACATGTGTGTGTGTGTGTGTGTGTGTGTGTGTGTGTGTGTGTGTGTGAACAGCATAACTCAAAACGAACAGTCGGATAAACACCAAACTTGGTATTTAGGTTCAGTATCTTCCAGAGATGCGACACGAAGGTTTTCAAGAAAATCCCCCCACCCCAGACTACCCTTTACATGGAACATTTTTCGAAAATTTTAATTTTCTCAAAAATGGCTCTAACGATTTTGATGAAAATATCATATGTTTAAGATAATGTCATGAGAAATGAAATGTATATCTTGAATTTTCTGGGAATGTCTCCAAAAGTATTCTTCATTGTGAACGACTTTTTCATAACTGGTAAACCATAAGAGATAGACAAAATTTTACTACCCGAAAAATGTAGATCGCGATAAAATACACAATTTATGTCATATACATTTCTTTTGTTGAGTGAACCGTTTGCGAGATATTGCTTGTTATTTCCTTAAATTTTCCAATATTTATACTTTTTCTCAAATTCGTTATTCATTTTTTACTTTCTCTACTACGTATAGTAAGTAGGGGAAGTATTGCATTCCACCCAAAAATTCGATACCGAGATTTCACCGGAAATACACGTTTTGAGACCTCCTGAATCCAAAAAAAAGCATTTTTGGAAACATGTCCGTGTGTGTGTGTATGTGTGTGTGTGTGTGTGTGTGTCTGTGTCTGTGTCTGTGTCTGTGTGTGTGTGTCTGTGAACAGCATAACTCAAAAACGAATAGTCGGATAAACACCAAACTTGGTATTTAGGTTCAGTATCTTCCAGAGATGCGACACGAAGGTTTTCAAGAAAATCCCCCAACCCCAGACTACCCTTTACATGGAACATTTTTCGAGAATTTTAATTTTCTCAAAAATGGCTCTAACGATTTTGATTAAAATATCATATGTTTAAGATAATGTCATGAGAAATGAAATGTATATCTCGAATTTTCTGGGAATGTCTTCAAAAGTATTCTTCATTGTGAACGACTTTTGCATAACTGGTAAACCATAAGAGATAGACAAAATTTTACTATACAAAAAATGTAGATCGGGTTAAAATACACAACTTATGTTATATACATTTCGTTTGTTGAGTGAACCGTTTTCGAGATATTGCTTATTTCCTTAAATTTTCCAATACTTATACTTTTTCTCAAATTCGTTATTCGTTTTTTTATGTCCTGGACATGCAAAGAGAATGGAATGCGCCACATAGCAACCAGCGTTAAAATATTTGACTATCGCTTAAAACCTACGATATTCCCCTTGCATCTACAAGAAAATTAGCAATAAGATTGACATCTCGATATCTCGATTAACATGAAGCATATGCAGAATAAGCTTTTGTAAAAATAGTTTGTACAAGAGTAGAGAAAGTCATGTGAGTGTAACACATCAGATTTTTTTTACTTTCTCTGCTACGTATAGTAAGTAGGGGAAGTATTGTATTCCACCCAAAAAGTCGATACCGAGATTTCACCGGAAATACATCTTTTGAGACCCCCTGAATCCAAAAAAAACATTTTTGGAAACATGTCCGCGTGTGTGTCTGTGAACAGCATAACTCAGAAACGAACAGTCGGATAAACACCAAACTTGGTATTTAGTTTCAGTATCTTCCAAGGATGCGACACGAAGGTTTTCAAGAAAATCCCCCCACCCCAGATTACCCTTTACATGGAAGATTTTTCGTAAATTTTAATTTTCTCAAAAATGACTAACGATTTTGATTAAAATATCATATGTTTAGGATACTTTTATGACAAATAAAATGTATATCTTAAATTTCCTGGGAATGTCTCCAAAAGTATTCTTCATTGTGAACGACTTTTGCATAACTGGTAAACCATAGGAGATAGACAAAATTTTACTACACAAAAAATGTAGATCGCGTTAAAATACACAATTTATTTCATATATTTTTGTTGTTGAGTGAACCATTTTCGAGATATTACTTGTTATTCCCTTAAATTTTTCAATACTTATTTTCTCAAATGGGAATTCGTTATTCATTTTTTTGTCTTGGATATGCAAAGAGTATTAATCTGTGGGTAAGTGAATGGTGCTGCACCTAGCAACCAGCTATTAAGAGATATGTATGTGCTTAAAGGCTACTGTATTTCCAAATTGCCCTTGTAAATATATATTCCCCTTACATGTACAAGAAAATTAGCAATAAGATAGACTCTGCAAATGTTTATCTCAATTAACATGAAGTAGATGGAGAATAAGCGTTTGTAAAAATAGTTTGTTCAAGAGTAGAGAATGTCATGTGAGCGTAACACATCAGATTTTTGTCCTAGTAATACAAAGAGAATGGAATACTCCCCATAGCAACCAGCTCTTAAACGCTTTAAGCCTAGCAATTCCCCTTGCATCTACAAGAAAATTAGCAATAAGATTAACATCTCGATATCTCGATTAACATGAAGCATATGGAGAATAAGCGTTTGTAAAAATAGGTTGTATAAGAGTAGAGAACGTAATGTGAGTGTAACACATCAGATTTTTTATGGTAGGCTGCCATCGCAGCCTTATGTGTGAAAAATTGCGTTTTATTTATGGACGCTGTTTAACTACTATGGTTCTTAAGTCCCAGGCGTGAAAGACCGGCAATTTTGCTCAGAGTTCTCTTTATCAGGCTTGCGATTCTTTTACGTGCCGTAAATCTACGACACGGGACCACCGGCTTTACTTCCCTTCCGAAGGAAGCCATGCTAAGGATTTTTGCGTCCGAAAAAAATCCATCGCCCTCCTCCGGGTTTGAACTCGTGACCTCGGAAACTAGACTAGTATGGTACCCCTAGACCACGGAGGACGGCACTTTATATGTGCTCGAGTTTCTACAGCAATCATTGAAAGATTTTGGTGGAATATGTATCTCGATTAACAGAAAAAAGGCTTTATGTAAATTATTTGTAAAACAGATAAGAAAAATTATACATAAATTCGGTTGTTTGCTATACAGATCCACTGTAGTGTGTTTTTTTGTTTACTAACAATTGCTCATTTATGTTTTTATTTCATATTTTGCCATTTCAAGTGAGTTTCACAAGGCGAATCCTCAAAAATGCATTTGTGGTGCGATTTTGATATCGAGGTTTTGGGTGAAATACAATGAATACTTCCTCGATTTCCTATAAGTACTAGAGAATGTAATATTTCTCCAGTGGACCACAAAGATGGGTTTTTGAAATATAGATAACTAATTTTTGGGCGAAATATATTGTCTACTATAGGTAAATGGCAGAAAATGTAAAAAGTAAATCCAAGATTTACTGGGTAATCCACATTGATGTATAATCTAAAAATTATCCCAAACATGTTTTGCATTACATACCCTTAAAACTACAGTTAATCTTGATGTACTTAAAGTGGCCGACTTTGCATATTTCTATAGCCTTTTATCAAGTGGTATAATATTGTGGGGAAAGTCCAGTTATAAAAATAGAATCTTTATAATACAAAAAAGGGCAATGAGAACAATGTTAAACCTTCATAGCAACACAAGCTGCAAACCTTACTTATACTGTTAAATATCTTTACTGTTTTTTCGCTATACATTTCTGAAACGCTGGTAACAATGTATAAGCAGCAAAGTAGTGTTAACATAAATACAGATTCACACGACTATAATACAACAAATAAATCTAAACTGCACATTACAGGTCATAAAAAACCCTATACGAAAAAAGTTTATATTATAATGGCATTCAATTATTTAATAAACTCCCCACTTATTTAAAACAAGTTAAAAGCCTATCAGTCTTCAAAAAAGATTTGAAAAAATCCTAATACAGGGTTGTTTTTATTCAGTGGAAGAATATCTAGAAATGAATTAGTTTATAAACTTTCTCATGGAATATACTATGTTTACATTTCCAAAATTTAGTTTAGGTACCTAGTCGTGTATTAATTAGGATTTCTGTATTTGTGTATTACATGTAATGGGACCTGTTCTTTTTGTATTAATAATTGTACTTATTGTTGAAATGAAGCCAATATTTCTGTATTGAAATCAAACGGTGAATAAATTTGAATAAGATTTACAAATGTAGCATATGCACACAGGCTATATAACCTCCGCTTAAACTAAATATGCATTTTATTTCCATAAGCAAGGCAAGTCTGCTGCATAGCCACTGGTTCTTATCTCCAAAGCATGAGTCACTTCCTGCCCTATATGACTACATGTTCCCATACCAATATGCTTACGTAGGCAGCGGTGTCGGCACATTTTTGAGTCTCTGGAAAGCGTATACACAGAACTCATTAGTTCAGCCTCGACCAATTCGACTATTTTTCGCCGCCATGTTGCGGCGTTAACTTGCCGCCAAACTTCTCGCTTAGAAAAGGAAACGGATGTGAGTTATAGGATTTCATTTCCTGCCAACAACAGTCACAAACACAACACCTGCTGCGCAAAAAGAACAATCTGGGTAGTTGAAAACTGCCAAATTTTTGTAATGCTATAACATAGTATTGCATATACATTTACTCAAAGTATTATTCTTCTGCACTTTAAAAAAATTCTAGCAGTAAAGTTCTTAACTTGTTGAACATAAAGATCAAATGGAAATACAGCTTACGTAATTTGGCATTTTTTCAGATCGTTCATTTTATTAGTTTTATAAAATTTTTAAAAAACATGGCAATATTGCAATTATTCGAGCATTTTTTGTGCATATATCCACACTTTCATTGACATGTGAGTTAAACTGGTGGAGAAATAAATTCCCAAAGGCCTAAAACAGTGATCGGAAAATGAGGAATTAAGGCAGAAACTTGAAAATTCCGAAATTTGACATTTTATTCCTCCGTCAAATAAAACCCTATTTTCGCCGAAAAATCGAGTAATACACAAAAACATTTCTCTACACAATGCATGTAAGTTAATTTTGAAACCACCACATGCAAAAGGGCTGCAATTTTGGATTGTTTTTCAAAAATTTATAAAACTGGTAAAATGAGCGATCTGGAGAACTACGAAAAACACGTAAACTGTATTACCATTTCATGTTTATGTCCGAAAAAGATTAAAATTTCCCCTGCATTAATTTGACTGCTAGAATTTTTTAAAGCACAGTAACTGTATATCACAAAATGCCTAATGGTATGCCAAGTGAAACTGGCACTTGATTTGTTGCACCCATATGATTTTCTCTACTTACTCTTTTACAAAATATTCTTAAAAATGCTTATTCTTCTATCTACTTCTTGTTAATTGAGATAAAGTTTAATTACGCATTTACAAATTTGTTGTAGGTATAAGGAAGATACGGTGGGCTAGAGCGACAGTCAGATTTTTAATAAGCGGGTCGCTATATGTCGCTTTGAAATGTCGTACATCAACATTCAAATCAGTAACAAAGAACATGTCGCAAATGGTTGAGGCCACTATATATAGATATGTTTATTTGGCATAAACTGTGTGCTTTAGCGAGATCTAAATTTTTTATGTAGTAAGATTTTGTCTCTCTCTTATGCTTAACCAAATATACAAAATTCATTCTGAATGTACAGAACTTCACAGGCTAGTCATATAAAATTTAAGATGCAAATTTTATTTGCCATTCAAATATCTCAAACATAGCATTTTCATTCAAAACATTAGAACCATTTTTGAGAAAATCTTAATGATATAACCATACATTTTCCATGTAAAGAATAGTTTGGGGTAGAGATATTTTCTTGAAAATGTTCGTTTGACATACCTTAAGTATGCTAAACTTAGGTAAATATCAAGTTTGGTACGAGGCTGTTTTAAAAGTAAGTGGGAATTTTAATATTTTGCCGCTGCAGTTTTTGAGTAGGTTTGATTCCTCCTCCATTCATTAGGAAGCCAAACGCAGCGGCCAGCGACTGTCACTCTGTATTTTCCTGTTGTTAGAGCGTTTCGAAATACTCAAACAATCGAACGACCCGCCGATTGTGAAGCCAGATCAGTGATTCGATTTTTGAAAACGAGAAATATTACGTCAGTAAACTTCCATTGCCAATTGTGTGAGGTTTATAGGGGAACAATAATGAATAACAATGCCCGGCCACACACAGCTACACAAACTCCAGATCTGATCGCATCATTTGGTTGGGAATAATTCGACAACCTGAGGCAGTATTTTTAATACTTGAATAATTTCAATTAAATTATATAATATGTAAATTCAATAACAGCCCGCCTTGAAGCAATATGTATGTAATAATTTTTAAAATGTATGCAACAGTCATTTCATATGCTTATATTATTGTAAATATTTTTCAATAATGTTATGTGAATGCATTACGTAATTTACTAATGTAAGAGCTGTGAGAATAATAAGTTTAACGTTGCTAACAATGAGGTAACCTTGAGGTAATAATGAGTTTGAGAGTTTAAATGCTACTAGTCATGATTAGGCCAGCAATAATGTAAATTTTCTGACAGTTTAAAAAAATAGCCACCAGAAAAAGCTTTAATAAAATGCGGGTATTCTATTGGTCTAGGATTAGCCAATCAGAGACTTGAAATACAGAAATTTAAAAGCTTATACGGTTGAAATCTGTTCAGTTGCCTGCAGACCTTGATAGTAACTGGATGGAAGATGTGTTCTCTAGAGAAATGTAATACGTATTCGTGTGAAACGTAAAATAAGTATACGCGTTAAAAAGTGCAAGTATTAAATTATCTCGCAGCTCTTGATATCAGTGTAGTGCTATTTAATTTGTGTCAAAGATTAATAAAAAAGAGTGAATTTAAACTTAAAATCTGTGTAAGTCTACATTCTTGTTGCACCACGCCCTGATTAAGAGAAACATGTCTCTAAAGTAATACTGACGCAGCCAGGCAAACATAAACATAAATAATATACATAGAAGCAGTTTAATAACAAAGTTAATATTTTTTTTAACTTGGAGCGTAACAACAAAAGAAAGTCTTCAAATCGGCTTTTAACATGTAGCAGCATATTACGTAACAAACAATCTTCTTCAAATTGACGGTAATACGTGAAGCTAAATAAATAAACAACGTAAAGAACAATACTACTTTAAATTGGCTTCCCAAACGTGGGGCTAACATCAAAACATTAACAATAAACAACTTCAAATTGACGCCCAAAGCGTGGTGCAAACTCCAACAACAAAACACCTTCTCAAACCCTCCCTACATTCCACATTTGGCACTAGGTATTTTTATGTTTCCTCATCTGAAGAAATTCCTTGATGGAAAACAACTCAACGACGATGATGTGAAACAAGAAGTGCACACTTGGCTTTCTCACAGGCGGCAGCATTATTTGAAGACATACAAACAATTAGTTTCCCGTTAAAAGTACCTGAATAACGACGGTAAATATGTGAAGTAGTGTAAGGTAATTAATGATAAAGTATTTGGAAAATAGTGTTCTGTTATTTTTCAAAAACTCATCGGTACTTTAAAAAGACGCCTCCTGATTCACCGACTTTGGCTTTTTGAGTTACTCCGCGCGCGCGCGCGCACACACCCACACCCACACCTTTTTCAAAACTGTCTTTTTTATTCAGGGAGCGTGTACTTCTGGTGAAATCTTGGTATTAAGGTTTTGGATGAAAGGCAATACTACTGTAGGTAGTATGTAGTAAAGGAAGTAAAAATATTGTGTGTTACGCTCTTAGAACGTTCTTCACGTATTAATATTTATTACTTTCTCTACTACGTAGAGTAAGTAGGGGAAGTATTGTATTCCACTAAAAATTTGATACCAAGATTTCACCGGAAATACGTGTTTTGAGGTCCCTTATTCCAAATAAAGCATTTTTTTAAAACAGCATGCGTGTTTCTGTGTGGCTGTGAACAGCGTAACTCAAAACCGAAAGGTTGGATAAATATTAAACTTGGTATTTGAGTTTAGTATTTTCCAAGGATATGACACAAAGATTTTCAAGAAAATCATCCCACCGTACATGAATATTTTTCGAAAATTTTGATTTTATAAAAAATGGCTGTAACGATTTTGATTAAAACACAATATCTGAAAGATATTTACATGACTAAAATGCCCTATCTTGAATTTTCTGGTAATAGCCTCGGAAGGCTCTTTATTCGGAAGGAATTTTTTATATTATTGTATAACTGGTAAAAGTTAAGCATTAAACGAAAATATAGAACATAAAAATGTAGATCTCCTTAAAACACAATTTACTTCAGATAAGTTCTTTTGTGCCATAAGTGGTTTCTGAGATATCCGTTAATAAAGGTTCGGATTGTTCAATATTCATTCTCTTCAAATCCCATCGATTTTCAGTTGTTTCTCGTGATTGCATGGAACACGTAAGGAATTTTATGGCCAGCATATAGCGTCCAGCTCTTAAACATTTAACTCTCACTATTCTCTTTCTATTTATAACGAAATGTGTAATGCAGCTATTCTTGCAAAGCTTTATTTGGATTAACTGTAGTAGTTAGGAAAATAAGCTTTAGTAAGAACAGTTTTTATACCCACTAATAAAGATGGAGGGTGGGAAAAGTCATGTGTATGTATCACATAAGATTTTTTATATATTTCTTCCGCAAAATATTATTACCGAACTTTGTTGTTGTATCTGCTTCATGTAAATCGAGATAAACTTTTGCAGAAGCAATTCCACTATACATGTCGTTATAGGTATAAGATGGCAAATCTACGATGGAAGTTTCATATGATAGAGCTCCTGTATGTTAGCTGAAAAGCAAAATTACAAACCACACAACTTTTCAATGGAATGACATTTGTACCGCAACCCAGAAAACGCACGTTACGAGAGAAATACTTATCCTGAGATCTAGGATTGACTCCAGATCAAACTAATTGTGAACTTCGTGTTTACTCAATTTCCACCTAGCCATAGCAAATTTAAGTCTTATTTCGAGCGATTTAAGAGCGATTTGTTCCCAGATTATTATTCATGCTTCTGTGGATCCCTTCAAACCTTACGACACCTGATTATGGTGTCCTGTATTTAAAAAATCAAGATATACCATAGACACCTGAACATTGGTGACAATGCCCATCAAATCTCTACTTCATATATTAAAAAAAAAGACAATTGTGTTATTCTCGCTTTCTAACATTCATCATTGCATCTTTAATAAGCCTTCATCATAATGTTTAGTTTGTTGGCTAATAGTAATTAATTGCCAAACTAAACTCTAATATGCTCTGCACAATAGGGTTTCTTTTCTGTTTTATGAAAATCCAATTACAATAATAGGTACAAGGTGATACAGAAATCTGAAGAGAATGAAATATTTCGTAAGTGGGATTCTGGGTGCCATGTTTTTGCACGGTATCTTGAGAAATAAAAGAATGACGACTCAACACTTCACAAATCTATGACGAAGTACTGAAGAATTCAAACCATAGGCAATCTCTGAAACGATTACTGCCACAAAAATTATTTAACACAAATTTTGCGGCTGAACACACGTATTTTTACACACTGTACCACATATATAGTAGCTAGAGAAAGTATTGCATTCCACTCAAAAATTTGATACTGAGATTTCACCGGAAGCACGTGTTTGTGACCCCCTGAATGTCAAACTTGGTGTTTAAGTTCAATATGTTTCAAAGATGCAACACGCAGATTTTCTATAAAATTCCCCCAGCCCTAACTCTACCGTACATGAAAGATTTTTCGTAAGTTTTTATTTTCTCAAAAATGGCTCTAACGTTTTTTTATTAAAATACTGCACATCAAAGATATTTACATGAGAATTAAAATGTACATTTTAAATTTTCTAGGAAAAGCATGTCAAGTCCTCTTCATTCAGGAGGAATTTTGATTCTCTTGTATAACTAAACGATAGACGAAAATGTACTACATAAAATTTAGATCTCTTTAAAACAAAAAGTTTATTTCAAGTGAGCTTTTAAATGCATCAGCCATTTATAGATATCCGTTTATTAATGGTTCGAATTGTTCAATACTTCGTCGCTCAAGTTTTTTTCTATATCCAGTTATCTCGATTAAAATAAGCTTTCGTAAGAATAGACTGTATACCTACTAATAAACAATAAAGGGTAGAGAAAGTAATTTGAATGTAGCGTATGAAATATTTATTTTAGTAACAAAAGTTCATACTTAATTGTACAAAATTTATTCATAGGTTTCAGAGGCTATTCACTGAATTTTGAGGATTTTATTGTTTATGTAGATATCTAAAAACAAAATCTTTAGGTGTAGACACAGATCCATTTCCAAATTCATCTCTTTTTTGCGTTTTAAGTAATTTAAAATGTTTTCTGTAATGTTGCATCGAGTTGTTGACGGAATATAATTATAATTTTCTCTAAATTAACGGATGAAATTATTGACAAGGAAGTCGTTTTCATGAAAAAGAAAATGAAGTGCAATATGTGCCTTGTATAAGTTTCACAAACCTACACTTAAAATGCATAAGGTGACGCATCTAGGACACCTTATGCATATCAATTCACTTATTTAAGCACGCCTCCCTTTGTCTCAGTGGACGAAGGATTAAAGCTAAGCCCAGGGTCCGTGTTACTTACAACCCTTTGTCTTACTGATGCTTTAACTTCATCCTGGTGCATACATGATCTGTCACAGTCAGGGATAATGGGATGAACATACGGCTGCAGGCTTCAGGATTTAAACTTCAGTCTGCCTCTGAACATCCTAGCTCCGGGATCGCGATTTATTTTTATTACTTAGTAACTATGCTGAGCCATGGTTAATTACTTACTTAATGCTATTAGAACCGCCTTTTAACTCTGCTTTCCCTTCTAGACTTTTGTTATTTTTACTTTATCTGCACCTAGTAGGTAAGAGAAAGTACTGTATTCCAACCAAAAGCTCCATGTGGATATTTCATGAAAATTCCCCCAAAACATATGTATGCGTGTCTCTATCTGTGAGCAGCATAACTCGAAAATTTGGTTAAATACCAAACTTGATATTTAAGTACAGCAGCTTCCAAAATGGCGACGCGAAGGCTTGCAAGAAAATGTTTCCACCCCAAAATACTCTTTACATGGAAATGCTTTCGGTATTTTTTTATTTTCTAAAAAATTACTCTTTTGATTGAAAAGTCATTTTAAAGATATTTTATTAAAAAATGAAATTTACTTCTGGAATTTTCTGGAAATAGTTGTAAAGTCCTCTTCGTTCTGAACGACCTTTGAATAAATGGTAAACAGTAAGATGCAGAAAAAATCTTAGTATAAAAAAATATAGATGTCGTTAAAGCACACAATTTAGCCTATTGTTAGGGTAGAGGCCTAAAGATTTATATGAGTTTATAAGATTTTAGTACCCAGCACTACATTGAGGGGACGTATACTCACTTGGCCGCGGAGGACCGAAAGGTGGTCGGGGGGTAAGAGGAGGGCGTGGGTTTTCACTGTACAAAATCCATAACACAAATCACCTTACACATTCCTAGATTTATTTCTCAACCATTTGGGGTTCCTACATTATAAAATATGAAAAGTGAGGGTAGATTTCACCGATCCAAAAGCCGCTGCCCGCGCGATCCGCTTCTCTCGGAATACTCCGCAAGACAGACGCTATCCGCACCACTCGTGACTAGCAGAACTGACTGAGAGACGGAAACCACAATATGTCTGGAAAGGTAGAATCAGATGACTGAAAAATTCAATGCCATAGTCGGGATTTGAACCACGGAACTCCCGGTCTCCGTCCGGTAAGTCTAACAATTAAGCTACCATGGCAACATGCCGGTATCACATTCAATTCTCAAACAGATTCGCATTTTCCCCGGTAGACCAGAAGGATATCTCAAATTGTATTGAGATGACATACCCCAATGGAGACTTACAATTGTGTAAGTACTTTAAGTCCCGGGCTGCAAAGTTTCAACCACTATCAGGTCAATTAATGGGATTAATTATCATTCCACACAAGGCGTGTGGAAAGCTAGAGTTGGACAGGGTTGGAAAGCTAGAATCAGACGACTGAAAAATTCAATGCCATAGCCGGGATTTGAACCACGGATCTCCAGATCTTCGTCCGGACGGAGTCGTCTGATTCTACCTTTCCAACCCTGTCCAACACACGGCTTGTGTGGAAGAACAATTAGTCCCAACAATATGTCTGGTCATGGCAAAGGAAAACAACTATATTTGGAATGACAATGAAACCCCCAAATTATTATTATTATTACGCCACAATATCATTCCTCTTGTGGGTTACCAGTTCTCTGAGAGTTGAACTTTTAAAATGATGCATTAGAGGAAAAACCTGATGTGTTACCTCACATGACTTTCTCCACTCTTGTACAAAGTATTTTTACAAACGCTTATTCTCCATCTAGTTCATGTTAATCGAGATAAACATTTGCAAACTCTTTTTCTATATTGCCCTTGTAAATATATTTTCCCCTACATCTACAAGAAAATTAGCAATAACAGTAGCCTTTAAGCACATACATATCTCTTAATAGCTGGTTGCTAGGTGCAGCACCATTCCCTTTGCCACAGATTATAACTCTTTGCATATCCAAGACAAAAAAATGAATAAGGAATTCCCATTTGAGAAAATAAGTATTGACAAATTTAAGGGAATAACAAGCATTATCTCGAAAATGCTTCATTCAACAAAAAAAATGTATATGACATAAATTGTGTATTTTAACGCGATCTACATTTTTTGTGTAGTAAAATTTTGTCGATACTTTGAGAGTGTTTATGATAGCATTACTTATTTAACTAATAACCTACTTGCTCACAATTTCACCCAGTTCTCCGTATAGCGCATATTGTAACAACTATCTCTTACGGTTTACCAGTTATGCAAAGTCGTTCACAATAAAGAATACTTTTGGAGACATTCCCAGAAAATTCAAGATATACATTTTATTTGTCATAAAAATATCTTAAACATATGATATGATAATCAAAATCGTTACAGCCATTTTTGAGAAAATTAAAATTTTCGAAAAATCTTCCATGTAAAGGGTACTCTGGGGTGAAGGGATTTTCTTGAAAACCTTCGTGTCACATCCTTGGAAGATACTGAACCCAAATACCAAGTTTGGTGTTTATCCGACTGTTCGTTTCTGAGTTATGCTGTTCACAGACACACACACACACACACACACACACACACACGGACATGTTTCCAAAAATGTTTTTTTTGGATTCAGGGGGTCTCAAAACATGTATTTCCGGTGAAATCTCGGTATCGAAATTTTGGGTGGAATACAATACTTCCCCTTCTTACTATACGTAGTATAGAAAGTAAAAATTAACTGGCTGGTATCTCAGAAATATGTTCATCAGTGCGCACTGTTTTATTTTTTAATCTACAATTAAGAATGAATTGTCTCTAGTCATCACCATCTTCAGGGATTAAGCCTCGAAAGGCTTATGGTCTTATGAATTCAATTTTGCTGTGACCATGTTTTCTTAGGGATTTCAATGTTTCTGTTGGCTATAGGTTTATAATGTATTACTTCCATTCTATCCACATATTCTACCCAGCTAGTTCTGCAATGGTGTATATTTTCTATTAACTTAAGAATGCTGAGTTCCTTTCTGGTCTCGTCACTTCCTCTTTTATCTAACTGTAGCCTGCAACGCTCCTCAGGAATCTCATTTATGCGGCTTTTATTTTCTTCTTTATTTTTGTGTAGTGTCCAACACTGAGTCATACAACATGGACATAGCCATTACCTTATAAAATTTTGGTTTAGTATTTATATGGTTTCATTTTATTGTACCGCATATGTAATTAAATTTACAAATCCTGTTTCTTACCTCTTCATTTTTAGTATATGAAACATTGCAGCCTAATTAGTTGAAATTATTCATGTGTTCTATCAGTTTTCCTTCTAAAATTAATTCTGCTCTAATTGTATAGGACCCTTGAAATGCAATTCCTTTTTGTAGTAGTAGTAGTAGTAGAGATATTTACCAGTATTTTTACATAAATTATTTAAGAGTATATGGCTTTCTGTACATTGTCTTCTGAGTTACATATAATTATCTCTAACAAAATAGCTAAATTGAACATGGATGCTTTAAAAAGTTTGGAAAACAAGCATGAATGGCGTGTATTTTTTAGTGACAACAGTATTTTTAAATTTTTTGCTGTATAAACAATTTAGTTTTATTTATGGTCCTTAGCGTCCCATTCTATATTGGGCGTGAAAGAGGCCTCCTTATCAGGCTTGAGGTTGGTTTTCGTGCCGTAAATCTACGACACGGAACCACCGGCTTCATTTACCTTCCGAAGAAAGCCATGCTAAGAATTTTTATGCCCGATAAAATCCATTGCCCTGGGTTTGAACCCGCAACTAGAGCTAGCATGGTAACCACTACACTACGGAGGACGACTGTTTTTTGTATCATACACTCTTATTTATAGCTAATTGAGCGAAATGGCTCGCGGTAACGTGAGAGGCTCGCATTTGTGAGGTCCCGGGTTCGATTCTCTTTGACCTCCCAGGCTGACATTGCTTTTCGTCGTTTTTCCTGATCGGTAGGCGAATGCTGGAGTGGTTGCCCATCCACCACGATTTACTTTGCATCATTTTCCTTTCATTCCGTTTCCTTCTCATCTCTCAGCTTGTTTCTAGGTTTCGTGGCGAATGCCGGCCGATGTTTCTTCAAAGGAAAGAATACTCTCCGTGAGCACTGGAGGGCTGCTTGGTTGATGAGTCGTTCATAGGTCTCTCAAGGCAGCTCTAGGAGTGGGGCGGTTCTGCGAACCTGGAACGATTAGGGACTTCCACGCGTCTCTGTGAACGTATCCTGCGGCACCTGCTATGGTTCCTTCCTCCTGCAACATAGTAGCCACAATAGATATATTTAGGTTGCAGTGTGCGAGGTGTCACCTCTGTTGTATAACCTATATTCAAATACTTGGAGCTACGAGCTGTAGCATCAATTCTTGAAAAAAAGAGGAAAACACGTAAGCATTTGAATCATATTAATCGTTTACGGCGTATATATTTATTTATTATTTGAATTTTATATAGAAAATATGCACTAATGAATTCATCATAGTGTATACCATTGTTTGCAGAACACCGTTCTAGAATCTCGCAATATGCTTGGTTATAGCTGGAGGAAACCTCCCCAAATTCTATTGTTCAATATATACCCCTTCCCCTGCCTGCGTTTTCTTGTGGTTCGGAATGGTAATACATACCATCATTGTGAATATCGGATTCCGTTCGTTTCTAAGGGAAGCCATTCCATTCTATTAGTTTGCTTACACAGTGGGTATGGAAGAAACGAAGTAAAGGCAATGCCTCTGCTGACAATAATAGCTACGTGTAACCTTTCCTTTTCTACCTTGCCTTATAAAATAGGTTAATGGTTCCACGACCGCAAGTTTTCGGTTACCAAAACACAAATAGAGTTGAATAAAGGAAAACCTGAAGACAGAAACATAATTTGAAAAAAAAATGAAGGTATTGATGACGAATTAGTGCGCACTAAGGGTATCTAAACTATGAATGCATTTATGCTGTCAAAAATCTGTAAGTATCTTCTATAATTTCTAAAATATGCTGATATAATGCACAACTTAACTTTAAGCTGATAATTTTTGGTACTTAACATTCAAATTCTTCCTTTTACATCACTCCGGTTGTAATTTGATATGCAGATACAATGATCATTTTCTCTAAATGTTCAGCTGTAATTTTATGGCGTTTATCGGTTAACATACGTTTATATGCTGAGAAGGATCTTTCCACGTCGATTTCTCTCTAAAATCCTGCACAATTTACCCCTTAATTTTTCTGCATGCTTTAAAGTAGCACACTCAAGTTTACACTGAAAATAATGGAACAGAGGTATTTATATTGTTACCGACATAACCTAGCCACACCCCTACCAGCGGACCACCTCTGTTTTTCCAGTATAATTCTAGCCCTGGATTGACAATGTACTTTACCTCCCCCAAGGAATGTCCGAATTACCGAAGGGCAACATAACTTAAATCTATTTTCATCCTACCCTTTTCTGAATGACTGTAGCCTTCGTCTCCATGTCGCTGATGAAAACTCTCATATACGTAAATGTAGTAGCTGCTGTTCAGAGCGACACATACAAATAATTCCTCACTCCATCCTCTAGAAGGCCGAATTATGACGTATTGGTCCAGAGTTTCCTTGTGTACCAATCGTAGCAAAACGCTTTCATAGAGGCGGTATTCAAACCACCCCTTGATTTCGCACTGATAAAAACGAAGCAATGCACGGTGTTATAGTGTCTCTGGGTTGTTTCTTCAGGCCAGTCACTACAGAACTGATATCGGCTGGGTGGAGTCAGAGATTGATTGCTTGAAGGTGCAAACCTTACGGAGGGAAAACACCATTACGATCTACGGAAATGGACCACTTTTTAAGCACGTTAAAAGTGTGCTAAGTGTGCTAACTTCGCTGTATGTTGATACCAGTGGCTTTCTGTTAATACCAAATCGTTGTCCGGGTAAAGGTTTGATTTGTTCATCTTACTACATATGCAAAAAGCTCGGCAGATCTAGCAGGGTTATCAAATGTAAACGAGACAAGTATGAATTATAAAATGTAAAATTCAAAGTGTAAGTAAAAAATCTTATGTTACATGCACACAAGCTTCTCTGCCCACTAACGTTTATTTTTATATAGCTACTACCAACTATTCGTATGAAAGCTTAGTTTTCTTTCCTTCAAGTTAATCGAGATAATCGTTGCATAAATAGTTTCACTGCACAACTAGTTCTAAATACAAGGAGGATAGAGGGAACCGAAAAGGTAGTCAGATGTTTAAAAGCGTGTCGCCGTATACTGGCATTAAAATTGTTCCCTGACATCAGGATAAACAAATGAATAGCGACAGCAGTTTAAATGAATGATAAGGTCAATGAAAGGGTCAAACCAATATTAATGAATGTCTCGCAAATGGTTGATGCCACAAGATACATTATTGGATATAAATTGTGTTGGATTTACACGCTTTTGTGTCTTTCTTACGTTTTACCCGTGATTAAAAGCTATGCAAAATTCCTTCCGAATGAAGAGGACTTAGACTATTTTCTCACATATCTTAAACATAGTGCGTTTTAATCAAAATCGTTAAAACTATGGTTGATAAAATAAAAAAATAACGAACATATTCATATGAAAGGTAGTTCGGGAAAGGGTCTTTTCAAAACCTTCGTGTGACATTCTTGGGAGATCCGGAAGTTAAATACCAAATTTGGTATTTAAGCGACTTTACTTCTTTGAGTTACAATAACGCTGTTTACACACGCGCGCGTGTGTGCGCACCTGTTTCTAAAATATATTTATTTTTATTCAGGGAGTCTTAAAAAGTGCGTTTCCGGTGAAAACTTATTTAAATTTTGGTTGGAATGCAGTAATTCCTCTGCTTACTACAGATAAGAGGTAGAGGAGGTCATAGACGCAAATAATTCAGAACATGGACAATAAATTGCAGACCATACAGAACCAGTCAGGAGGGAAGAAGGAACAATAGAATTGTAGAAGACTGCGTAAGAAATGGATATACACGTCGTTAGCAGTGTAAAGGTTAATAGCATGTCTTAAGTTGCTATTCCATAGGTTTTCAGGAAGAGGTTTTGTTACGAGATGTTTTTACACGTACTATTTGAAGTACACCAAGTACAAAGAGACTGATGTTACATTCACAGGAGTTTCTCTACCCTCTATCGTTTATTTTTATAACTACTCCTCAAACTATTCTTAAAAATCGTATTTTCTCTTGCATCTTCCTATAGTGGATAGTGGAAGTATTGCATTCGTCTAAGGAAGATCAAAACCTATCAAGATTTCACCGGAAATATGCATTTTAAGGTTCCCTGGGTAAAACAAAGGAGCACTTTTAGAAAAAAGGTCCCTTTGTGTTTAGGGGGGCGCTTATGAGCAGTATAGCTCAAAACGAAATGTCCGTTATATACTAAATTTTGTATTTAAATGCAGCATCTTCCAATATTGTGACACGGAGATTTTTGATAAAATACTCCCACTCCAAACTGCCGTTTAAATGGAAACGTTTTCGTTCCTATGTTTTTCTGAAAATGTTTTGATGATTTTGGTTAAAGTACTATATGTTAAACATATCGAATGACCATGAAAATCTTGAATTTTCCGTGATTTGCTCTTCCCTTCTCTTCTCTTTTGTAGATATTATAATGTAACTTATTTATAACAAGCACATAGGATATCAAACAGTAATACGCGTGTACGGAAACGTGCGGATGCTTTTGGTTTCATGTAATGTTTTTCTGCATTTAATGTTGGCATAAACTCCTTATCTGTGTTACGCATTAGCCTACGAAAACGTGAGGCTTAGATGAGCGGCGAATGGGGAGGGGTATGGAAACGTTTACCTAAGTGGTTGGAAGGCATGCTTCGCAACGACGGTTCTCCACACCAGCCCCTGGTTGAGTCCTTCTCGTATTCGTTTGATTTTAAAAGTCTGGCTCTCCAACACTAACCTATGAACGCAAGTCTGTTTCATACTCACTAGCTAAGAAAAAGGGAAGGAGCAAAAGAAACGTCAAACGCAGTACTAAAACCAGGTATGGGGTAGGAACTGGGTGAAGTAGAAGCGGTTTAAGATTTCGTTACCAACATAAACCACTGCGCATTATATCGACACGATTCACTCGACAATACAGGAGATATATAAAACTCATTGACCATCACCAACTACAAAAGACTACCAGTTGTTAAGCACCAAATACGCAGACCAGACAGCCGAATCGAATCGCTCTAGATTTATTACTGATAAAAATACGTTTATACATTGCGCTCCAAAACTTATGGTAGAATTTTACTGGCTTTGTTTGACTTTATTGCTTAGTTTATAACCTCGCATCGCATTTGTACATTTCAGATTTTTACACAATAAGAAATTTATTAGCCATGGAGATTAGAAGCTTGTTCTGATTAAAACTCGGGATCCAAAATGAGTCTTTTTTTTTTTAAATTGTTTATGTTCACTGTAATAGAAACGTTTCTTGATGTATTTATTACAATCAATTGGATTGAAAAATTGGCTATATCTGTGTTATTATTTAAATTTAAAGACAATACAAATGTGGAATATACATTACTTCGTTACTGGATTAATGCTATTCATGTCATTGGCTGAGATTAAGTGCAAATAATACTGAAGTAATGCTATCCTCAAAAAGTAAAATTTAGCACTAATGCACTAACTTCCAACAAGAGTTTGTTCATACACAAGGAGTGTAAAAGTCATCCGCTTAGTAGATGATTCTGTGTACACAGATGCATAAAACGTCCCGCTACCATTCTAATTTCTGAATGACAGTGAAATAACTAAGGTAAGGTTTATTGAAATATATGAGTAGCTGATATACATTTTTTAGGACTTTATCCATCACGTGCACTGGCTACTGTCGAGGAATAGTTTAAAGTGTGATATAAAATAGTTCCTTTATGACATGAACATTAGCTTAATATATTATTTTTACAGTTTTATTAACGTAGAAATCAAATATTTTTAACTAACGAGGTTAATGCATATGGAATACATGTAAATACAAATAGGTAAGAGAATCCTACGGCTTAAACCTGATTCTAGAATGACAAAAGAAAGTGCGTCTATCATGCCAGTATGTTTATCGCGTTTATCATCTGACCTTGCATTGCACATGGCTTTTTTGTCGCCACTTAGCCAATCAAGCGAAAGGGGAAGGAAGGAGAGTGCAGGAAAATACATATCAATGGGACAAGGTTATAAGAAACGACAAAATTCCATATTGAGATTGCATAGGAAATGTGTAGGCCTAAAAAAAAAGTAACGAAATTTTCGATAAATACCAAACTTGGTATTCACGCAGGGTATCTTACGAAGATGCGACACGAAGATTTTCAAGAAAAATTCCCCACCCCAAACTATCCATTTACATGATTTTTACTCATTTTTTATTTTTCCAAAACCATATTTCAATACCATATATTTAAGATATTTACATGGCAACCAAATGTATATGTTGGTTTTTCTAGGAATAGCCTGTAAAGATATCTTCATTCCGAA
This sequence comes from Deroplatys truncata, assembly GCA_030765065.1. NCBI lineage: Eukaryota > Metazoa > Arthropoda > Insecta > Mantodea > Mantidae > Deroplatys > Deroplatys truncata. The sequence goes on from CM060985.1 coordinate 104,129,714, forward strand.
GACGTTTGTATAGTTTTGTTTAGCCAGTAAACCACAAGAGAGAAACTAAAATGTACAGCACAAAGTTGCAACACACAATTTAATTCATATAACATTTTTTAAGAGTAAGTAATTTCCGAGATATCCCTTATTATTTTGAATTTTTCAATATTTTCTTACTTTTTAATGTGCTATTCAGTTGTTTCTGGCGATGTATGGGATTTCAATACCAGCATATTGCAACCCGCTTTTAAACATCTGACTGTCGATTCAGTTTCCTCTATTCCCCTTGTACCTTCAACGAAATATGTAATTAACTATTTATGAGCAAATTCATCTCGATTAACGTGAAGCAGATAGAAAAATAAGCTTTCATAAGTATGCAGAATGGTATGTAGAATTTACGTTAAAAAAAAGTTAGTATTTGGAGAAAGACATGCGAATGTAGCTCAAGATATTTTTCGTGTTTTTTATGCCATTATAGTTCGCATAAACGATTAAGGTACGTTGAAGTCTATGATAGAACAATAGCTGATATAGTTTTTGTCATCTTCACGTTTTTTCTTAATCGCCCCGTTTTGGGAAAATGTAGGTTCCTTATTTTTTCTTTATTTTTAGGTCCTTAACCTTTAAAAGCTGTTGTATCGCGCATTGAAGGGCATTAACGAAGTTTACATTGTTTTTATCTGCTATTACGGAGTGTTTAAATTAACTTCACTTACTTATTATTCTGTTTTTATTAAAAACTTATAATCATTTATGTTCTTTTGTTGTTCAGTTAAATTGTTAAAAAACTACTCCTAGCCTGTTTTTTGCTTTAATTTAATACTTATAAAATCATAAGTTTTTATTTTTTTGTATTGATTGAAATCAGCAGCAGATTAACTGTATAAAAGAGAACATTTAACATAGTTTATTTTCTTTCTTTCATTCCGAAAAAGTGTCAGTTGCTTGATCAAACATGAAAAATGTTCCTCCAAACTCACGAATGTGCTAAGTTAGGGTTTAATACGAGTAGCAAAGTTACTGTACTTCCTATAATGCTGTAACACATTCGTACCTGCTTCGGAAATTCAATGCACATTCTGCTATAGAGCAGCCTTAACTACTTACTCCTAAACCACGAATTCTTTCACTCGCCATTAAAAGAAGCGCACGACTGCCAAATATGACTATTTTTCTTAGCTTTTTCAACAACTCGTTATGAAATACAGTAGAAAATCGTTCATAAACTTCATTGTACCCACCGAAATCTATCTCTATAGCTTTTTCACCCGCTAAAGTGATGTTTTATTTATAATAATTTATATTGTTGAAAAAGCGAGTATTCTGAGTGTGAGCATAGGTTTTAAGGAAAAATGTAAAATAAAACTAAACTATTGATTTTAAAAATAGCAATTCAAAAAAAGACGTGCGTGTGCGTGTGTGTGTGTGTGTGTGTGTGTGTGTGTGTGTGTGTGTGTGTGTGTGTATAGTATAACTCTAGAAACAGAAGTCGAATAAATACCAAACTAGATGTTTGAATTTATCATCTCTCATGCGTACGACACGAACATTTTCAAGAAAATCAAAGTACTCTTTAATTCTGAATTTTTACCTTTTTTTGATTTTTTTTAAAAACTGACTCCTAATGGCTTTGAATAGAGTACCATATATTTAATATATTTGTATGACTATATAACGAAATAAGTATCTTAATTTTCTGCAAAGAGTCTATAAAGCTTTCTTCATTCTAAATTAATTTTGATAATTTTTTATGACTGGTAAACCATAAAAAATTCACAACAATGTATACCTTTTTAAAATACACAATTTATGTCAACTAATACCTTTTTATCACATAAACCATTTCCGTGATGTTCATTGCTCATTGTTTGAATTTTCAAAAAGGTACTTAATACTTTTTTGAAGTCTTAAGTTGCTATTTCTTTGTTTCTCGTGCAAGAGTGAAATATCAAAGTCAGCACACAGATACCCGCATTGTAAACATTCGAATATCTTTAAAGCCTAGGGCGAATAAAACTATTTTTGTAATCGAATTAGTTGTTCTTTCACACAAGCCGTGTGTTGGACAGGGTTGGAAAGGTAGAATCAGATGACTGAAAAATTCAATGCCATAGCCGGGATTTCAACCACGGATCTCCCGGTCTCCGTCCGGTTGCTCTAACCACTGAGCTATCATGGCAACATGCCGACACGACATTGAATTCTCCAGCTGATTCGCATCAAAGCCAGCACACAGATACCCGCATTGTAAACATTGGAATATCTTTAAAGCCTAGGGCGAATAAAACTATTTTTGTAATCGTTTATCTCGATTAACAATAAGTAGATAAAGTATGAATTCATCAGAATACTTTGTTGAAGACAGATATAAATAAACGACACTGTGTAGAGAAGGTTTTGAGAATATAACAACAGGATTACCTAAATGTCTACGTCTACTACTGTTTAACAGAGAAAAGTTCGTTGAATCTTGGAAACTATTAACGGGCTATCTCCTTTATCATGACATTTTGACACTCTGTATATGACGATGTGCGGTGGGAGAGAGTATCTGTATCAACAGCGATAGGCCGCCTGGTTGTCACTTGTCATATCACTCCACTTTGTAATCTGTTCGACACCTGCGAGAAACTGGTTCATTAGATTATTCTGGTTGGCTTTGTGTTACTGTCTGTGTAGGGTGGGAATGTAGCAGGCGGGCTGAAAGGCGAATCCAACGGACATTTAGAGCAAATTAACACAGAAAATAAAGTTTTTTTTAACAAATATTAAAGAGAACATAGTTGAAAACCGTTATCAGTAACCACGCTTTGATTTCAGATTAAATTTCTTGCCCTTATGCTGAGGGCCAGAGTTAAAACTGCAATTGAATAAATATGTTGAGGATTTTTTTTCAGGTTATTCTTTTAGTCCGTAGGCAGATATAAAATAGATTCAATATTTTAATCCCCAAACTTATTTGCGTATTCCTGCCATACTTTAATTCTTCATTCAACTTTTCTCTCAAAAGTTATAAAGCTTAAACGGAAAAGGCCTACTCTCATATTTTTAATTGAATTAAGCACATAATGTGCCATTATTTCTTTCTCTAGACTGAGCGGGATATCTCAGTCGGCAACATCTGTGGCTCGCATTCGGAAGGCCCCAGGTTCGATACCCGGCGATCGCCCAGTCTGACCCATGGGTTTTTTGTGGTTTCCCCGGGTCAACAGGCGAATACTAGGGGTGGTTTCTTCTCTATCACGAGTTCCTTTCCGTTATTTTCCTTTCATTCCTTTTCCTTCTCATCTTTCAGGTGTGCTTCTAGATTTCGTGGTGTAATATGCTGGTACCGGACAGATGATGCGGATTTATGCTCACTGGAAAGAATACTCCCCGTGTACACCAGAGGGTTACTCGACTGATAGGTCAGTCGTCCTCCGTAATGCAGTGGTTACCATGTTCCCGAGGTCATGGGCTCAACCCGGCGGAGGGCAATGAATGTTTTCGGGCGTAAAAACCCTTAGCATGGCTTACTTCGGAAGAAAAGTAAAGCCGGTGGTCCCGTGTTGTAGATTTACGGTACGTAAAAGAACCTCAAGCCTGATAGTGGCCTCTGAACAAAATTACCCATCTTTCACGCCCAATATAGAATGGGGCGCTAAGGACCACAGCAGTTAAAGAACGTCTATAAATAAAATAAAATTTGTTTTAAATTTCAAACACTATAATCTTTCTCAAAGTCCTAAGTCGAAATTCACTTACTTCTCGTGGTCATGCAGAAAGATGGGAATTCAAAGTTCACATAGCAACACGCTTTTAAATATATGCATAGAGTTCTGCAAACGTTTATCTCGATTACCAAGTAGTAGTAAGTTAGTTTGTAGAACAGTGGGTAGATTACGAGATATGAACACAACACAAGAATTTTTGTTAATTTCTTTATCAGTGGACGTCACCGCCGCATTTTGATTAAACCTACATTTAAAAAAAAACAAATATAGAATTTAGTCCATCTTTAAGCGACAGATAAAGTAACCGTACATATCTTATTGCATGTTTTAACGAAACATTTGATTTCTTCTAACTTGTCTAATTTTATAGTTTTATAGTAAGATAAAATTACACTTATTTTATAGAAATGTGTAGGTACGCATACTTTAATATGTCTAACTGAAAATCCTGTTAGTTTGGTAAAATGTAATGCGGAACTATCCAAACACATTGTAAGATACAGAATTGGAACATGCACGAACTGTGATTATGCTCACATATGGCTGTTTTGATTGAAAGTTTCACGTAGAATCCGAAAATAGTACCAAGAAGCTAAAAGAATAACTCCAAATATTATTAAATTGCAGTTTAATTCCCAAAGGGGTCACGTGAGGCAATAGCGCGTCCTTATTGGTCTGACGTCACCGTCTATCTACACGGTTCCCAGCAGAAAAACACGTTGTTTTATAAAACGAAGACGTACTCTATTTATTTCCCTTTTATTTTAATGTATGGTGGAAATAAGTGCATTTACTGTGTAGCATATGCAGTAGAATGTTTTCGTGCAGCATAAATTCCGACCACAGCTTGAAGTTATGCCGATTTCTCCACCTCCCCCCTTACTTCAGTCGCCGAAGGGCCAAGTTCTGGATCGAGACGGCATAGGTCCGGCTAGAGCGCTGTATGATACAGTGCTTTAGGTGCGGCTCTGACGTCATCTGTTAGAGGTCTCGGAGGGATAGCAATCAGGCTATCCGAGGGCTTGCAATTGGCTAAGGCTACTCAAGAGTTGGCGACAGCGGTGGACAAGGATGGTCCCCCTGGGCTGGAAGACAGGTTGATTGCGTCGAACCAGGGAAGCGAAAACAGCACTCCTCGCCAGTAGCACAGCACTTAGCGCTGTTTCCGTTTCGGGCAAGATATCCGTTATCATTTTCCGATTTTTCTAAATTTATTACACAAAAGTCTTGGTGAGTAGAGTATTTAACCCTCCGTCAGGCGCGCGCTTTGGTAGAACGCCGTTAGTCGCGCGGGGCCTAGTAGACCCGCGCTATATTTTTGTTGTTATTGTTTGTATATTTGTTTTCTTTCGTTTATTTTCTTTTTTCCTGTGTTTACCTTTATTTAGATTAAGCGTACAAAGCTTTAATTAGTAGGTATTATGTTACAACATAAAAATACAAGCTAAAATATGAGTACATCTACGTTATAAATTGTATTTCAGTAAGTATAAAGAAATACATTGCCATTTCCAGGTATACATACAACTTGTAATTTCAAATGTTCAGTTACTCAGAATCATCTACTATTTCACCCGTGTTTTCCCCGACTAAGCAACTTTCGCTAATAGTTTTAGCATGTTTGCTCAAACACAGGGGGGTGTTACATTTCCCACATGCATATTTAGTTTTGCAGTTCATTTTGTCTTTGTTGCTGGGTTCACATAGTTTCCTTTTCAATGTGCATAATGGTGTATTTGACAATTCATCTACCCCGGATTCTTCAGGTTTATATTTTATCAAAAGGCCTTTCAAATCACCGGGTAGATCTGATGCTGTTGCTCTCCTTTGTAGCTGTTGCAACAGTAAAGCTAAAGGTAGCGCTTTCAAATACTCCTGCCTTGTGGAATATTTATTTTGGTTTCCAAGGAAGATAACCCTAGAATTAATACCTGCAATGTTCGAGATATAGTAAAAAATTACCATGGGCCACCTTCTCGTTGTTCTTGCTACATTATATGTAGCACACAATTTATCTACTATATCAACTAAAGATTTACTGTCGTAACGCAGGATTATTTCAGGCTTTTTCTCAGCACCTTCTGATAACTTTGTGGATAAAACATGTAGACTTGAGAGCAAAACTACTGTTTTACCCTTTTTTGAAACATAGGAAACAAGCGTTTCATTTTTTGTGAAGCCAAATATGCTTTCGTACTGCGATCTTTTGGAGAAGTGAAATTAGTGGGAAATTCTTTTTTGTTCAGAAAGTTATCTTTTGCGCAATTCATTCACCAGCGATACAGTGGTAAACCAATTATCTGCAGTAACGTTTCTCCAGTTCCAGAGATAGGTTCAATTAGTCTCAGCACTACAGCCTCTGCCGAGTTAGTTTGCAAATATGGTCCGTCCGGCTGCTGTCCACGATAAATCTCCACGTTAGTTGTATAAAACAGTTTTGCATCACTCAAACAGAATCTATTTATGCCATACTTCTTTGGCTTGGATGGTATATATTGTCTAAAACCACATGGACCACGAAATGCCGGCAACTGTTCGTCGACAGTGACATTTTGTCCAAGAGAATAATGGTTCTGATAGTTGTCCAGAATTGTTCAGAAACAATGTAAACATTTCTCTAACAGCAGCCAATTTCTCCAATCTTCGTCGCTCCAGTCTTGAGCTTTTGTCATCAAAGCGAATACAGCGTATTAGAAAACTGAATCGTTTTTCGGACATAGTCATTCGGAATAGAATTCCAAGATCATCGGTTCTCCAAAAATCGTGAATATTCTGGCATCCACCACGAAAAATTCCTGCCAGGTACAATAAGCCTAGGAAAGCATTTATTTCTATTACATCTGCAGGTCTGCTGCCTCTTTCACGATCAAATTTGTGCTGCACACTGCTAATGTAAGTATTTGAGTTTTCAACAATCAAATCAATTATATCTTCGGTAACAAAAAGGTTCCAACAATCAATTTCCGTTTTCGCATTTTTGGCAGCTCCTACCACACCAGGAATTTTGGTCAATATATTGTGAGCTATTGTCTGTGTTATTTTCCAAGGTGTTTTTTCCATTTTGTTCCATCTCTTTAAATAACAACAGAATGTATTGTAAATAATAGTAATAATAATAAGAAGAAGAAGAAAAAGAAGAAGAATTACTATGATAAGCATATGATGTTACCTATAAAATACATGTTATCACACAAGCTGCTTTCATCGTCTTCCTCTTCGTCTTCATGCTCAGTTTCTGAATCTAAAGATCTCGTTTCGAGTTTATCCACGGGCAAGGCATCATCATCGGAAAGTAGCGATATACTTCTTCCAAATCATTCGGATTTTGTAGATCGTATCTTTTACTCGTGTTCATGGCGAAGCAGCAACAGCTACTTGCAATAGCAAAGAAATATTGCACAAAAGCTAATGAGAAACTAATCTGTCAACAATATGTAACGAGAGCAGGCGCGCGGGGCCTGGTTGACCTGTGCGATACGTAACTGCTGATTAGTCATTCCTCCAGCCAAACAAATAAACAGATAAGGTTATCGCTGCAGCAAATAATCGCGCAAGGTGTAATGTTAGATGTCCTAGTCAGGCAATTGCATAGGTGCGTTCGTTCGAGAATTATAACATTTATATTATGCCAGGGGTCTCTCAGGCCCCTAGCGATTGACGGAGTGTTAAACTATCTCTTTTGTGGCCTTGGTTGAAAAGTACAGAGATAGCCAAAAAACTACGAACCGGCTGCGCGGTGTTTTTCCGCGTCCTCGGTGCTCGTTGCTATCTGCCGCTATCATAGAAAAGCGCGGATGAAACCATACAACATTTTTAAAACTACTTTTAAAGGCTTTACTTACCAACGTTATGAAAGGAGATGCTGAAACTGGCCACCGTCGTCCATACATTTTTAGCTCCTCTTTAGGAAACTTCGTCAATCGCCGTAGTTCACGTTGAGAAAAGCTGGCAATTTCCTGGCGGATATTTTATTTTAATTCTTCCAGGGTGGGTGGGTTTGTCTTGTACACTTTGTTGTTACATCAGAGATAGAAATCGCAGAGGTTAGGTCGTGGGTCCGAGGGGCCACAAACTCTATGAAAGTCTGTTTGAGGACGGAATTATTAGTAAAGTAGTTTTAAAAATGTTGTATGGTTTCATCCGGGCTTTTCTATGATAGCAGCAGACGACAACGAGCGCCGAGGATGCGGACAGGAAAAACACCGCGCAGCCGGTTCGTAGAGTCCTTTGGCTCTTCCTGTAGATTAATTCTACGATTAAATGTGAGGTACAGGTAAATTTGATACTGCGTGAAGGGAAAACATGTTCATTATGCGTGTCGGCGAAGCAAGCCGTAATGTTATCTTGAAATTTCAACTGTTTATATTGCAAGCCATTTTCTTTCTTTTAGAAGTTAAACTTTGAACCTTAAAAAGGTATTAAGCAAAAGCATTGTTAACTCCTAACGAATATTACGTATTATTATAGCCAAGGTTCATTACCTTCTTTCAATTGTTAATTCGGGTGAACATTAAATACATTGTTAAATTGTGTGTGTGTACGTAACTCAGGATTGATAACATATAAAAAAGGTTAAAGTACTTGCCACTAATTTAGTAATTTTTCTTAACTTTCTTTCATAGTGGAACACTAAGCAAGTCATTTAAGACCTACGAATACGAGTAAATTTATGCAATATGTCATTTTGTAATGGTTCACTTTAAATATCATTACATTACTAATCGTATATGGCTCCTCTGTGCATCAACACATTACATATTTCCAACACATTGTTTATTCACGTCCTCAAAAATCTGAGATAAGGAAGATAAGGATTTTGCAGCGGCGAAGAAAAGTTAACGCTATCTCAGAGAAGTCTACAAGGTATTGTTGCGAGGATCATTATGTTGTAAGTTACTATAGCAATTTTTCTGAGTTTTTATGCTTGATTTTTTTCTAATGTAAAGTCGTTGAAACCATATGTTTGCTACTTTCAATCTCTTTAGGAAATGTATTAAACGTTTCAGGCGATTGGTGCGTATTTAATAAGAGGTAATGAATACAATATTACCCAAACATAACCTATTCTTTCTCTTGACAAATTAAGAAACTTCCGATAAGAATCAAAACATCCGATGATTCCATGCTACTAAATTAACGTTTCGCATTATCATTACTATTTTTATAACCACCTTTATGCAACAAAATAAAACCCTATTGATTTATTTGCTATTTTGTTACTGTTATCTTGGCACCACGATTAGAGGTGTGTTGGAGCGTTTTAGCATTACATCTGTGTTTCATGGCGTCAACAAGCTCCAACTACTTTCATTTTCCCTATTATCCCTGTGGCATTTTAGCTTTATCTAATATAAATAGATAGGCAAAAAATCTACTAGTATACTGAAAAACAGTTTTAAGTCAGATGTTTAACTTGACGCTTAGTCGAGAAAGAGAAATACGGTTACTATGTTTCACTGATGTCTTCTGAAAACTAATCAATATAAGTATTAGTTTTGTTGAAACTTAGCAAATTTGAATAATCAGGCGTGCAATAGATGGGTAGGCTGCTAAACGATATGCTTTTGATTCACGAATTTCGGGAGCAACAAAACAATTATGCTATATGCATTCATGCATAGCTGATTATTCCCTTGTGCTTTTTCAAAACATTCATGCATCTTTTTGATAAAAAGATGCTGAAAAAAAAGCTCTAACCAACAGCACACAATCCACTTTCAGCTCGTACTAAACGTGACGTCACAACTCGATCGTTTAGGTTAGAAACTGTGTTGAGAACCTTGCGAAATGGGGCTTTATAATATTTTCCCTTGCTTTCAGAACGTAATATTACAACGCAATATGATTTTATAATTTAAGGAAGAAATTTTCATTAAAAATATTTTTAGCATTCGTGCATGTTTACAATTATAATACTTCCAGTTCTATGCTTTAGTTTGAACTATGGTGACTCAGAATCTGTTGTGCCTACTGTAAACTCACAATAAAATCGCTGTAATAACTCGACCAGCTGCAGAAAAGTAATTATTCTCCGCATAGGTCTTAGTAATTTATAGTCGTCCTCAGTAGTCTAGGGGTACCATAGTAGCCTCTAGTTCCCAAGGTCGCGGGTTCAAACCCGGCGGAGGGCGATGGATTTTTTCGGACGTAGAAAACCTTAGCATGGCTTCCTTCGGAAGGGAAGTAAAGCGGTGGTCCCGTGTCGTAGATTTACGGCATGTAAAAGAACCTTAAACCTGATAGAGGCCTCTGAGCAAAATTTACGATATTTCACGTCCAATATAGAATGGGACGCTAAGGACCATAGCAGTTAAAGAGCATCCAGAAATAAAACCCAATTTAACATAAAAAATGAGCCCAGCCATCGCTTGGTGGAATGAGGTATCTTCGATGATAATAGGCAATCTGGGGAGCATTAGAAATGACTACTGCTGAGAACGTGAGGCGTTTTCAGTGATATTGTAGCGTATCATACATATCAACTCTACCATAAAACCTGCAATTGTGGAATGATGTAACGAACTGCTACGATAAGAATAGAGGGAGAGGGCGAAGACTTCACTCTCAGCAGAAATGACGTGATCTTTAAGGGGCAGACGTGAGCCAGTCGTGAGCTGTGAATAAATTCCTACTGCTAGCTATTTGTATCTCAGGATATTAATATGTTATTAATAAGCTGAATTTCTCAACGATCTGATTTATTCTAACATAGCAAATTAACGAAGTGCCAACAACTGTTCCCCTTTGATTAACAATAAAGTAATATATAAGCTGTATTATGCATCTTGTTGCAGTGGACCAATATAGCTATCTCCCCCACCCACACGAATACGTGTTGCAACACCTGTCAACAAATGGCTCACACGAGAACATGAAATAGGATTGAAATCTGAGCGGGCCTTATTTTATACCTTGCTGCTATCATGCTAACTTTCACGCCTTTTTACCTAATCTTTATTTTGATTGGTTATTTACTTGGCGTACTATGAGAAAGAAATCGTTACCTTTTAGAAGTCAACTCCTTTGGTAAAACCCAGTATCTCTGTCTGACTCACAGCTCGTGTTTCTCTTTCTAAATGCTGACATCTTGTCCAACTCCCTTGACTTTCCAGGAATTGTCCCCCTATTGTCATCCTTGTTTTTCCAGGACCTCTCCCCCAGCTGGACGCAATTGTGCCTAATCCTGTGCTCGTTAGCGTTAGTGGCCTTTTAACCCTGGTGCTAGCTCGCTTCCTGGCTAATTAGAATGTTCCTTACATCCGTTTAAATTTTATGGTACAAGTTATCTTACAGTGTTATATTACTACATATTCCTATCTTGATTAATGCTTTATTATTTCCCGTTATTTACATTACTTGTCTTGTCTGATGTAGATATTAATAATGTTAACAACTGCAATTAAAGTTAAAAATAAATAAGAAGCAATTAATTCTCCTACACTCTCTCACCATTTTCATTTAATTTCATTGCCAAATACATTAGTATCTCTTCCTCTTCTGCTAACTCTGTTGTTATTATTAACAAATACTATTTCATTTTTCTTCTTACTACCACTCTTCCATTTTTCTTCAAAAAGTTCTTCATCAACTTATCCAAGGAGATGTGATGAGGTGCATCCCTGCCTCGTACTTCTCTCTATTCTATTTCCCTTTTACACATATTCTTTCATTCTGATTCTGTTTGCTATTTATAAACATTGCTGAGGCGCTATATCTCTATTCTATATTAATATTTTTCGAAATCTTAGCAGATTTCTTCCAATCTCCTCTATGATGGTTGCAAACACTTCATTATTTTTGAGCTGTTACAGTTTTCGGAATATTTATAGGAGTCCAAATGTCATTTAGCAGTTCTCAGTAGATTCTGTAACAAGTGAGGTATATACCAAATAGACAAGAAATCATTTCATTTTTGAACTGTTGTTCCTCAATATAGGCAGATAATTATGAGTGTGTCCTCAAATCCTCCGGCTATTCACTGTTGCATGGAAGAAAGAATGTTTTTCTCCTCTTTGCCCAGATATTTAACTACCTCAATGGGAAGCCATTAGCTGCTGTTGTTTTTCAGTGCTTCATTTCCATCTGCTTCTTCCATTAAAACTGAAAATCCTATTTTGTCCTCTGATACGTCTGCTTCGTTTTCTATGGCAGAGCTATATGGACTATTACTTGTAACATGATCTTCCACAGATTGTTTTGTTCATCGCTATAGCATTGCTTGTTTGTTTGTCATATCAGTGACCGGAAGTAACAAAGTTATTAAAATAAATATACAATTTACTAAGTGATATAGTGGAAAGAAATTAGTGAGATGTAAAAACAGGAATTAATTCAATTATTTTAAAAGCCCTACATAAACTGAATACAATGTAGTAAGGCTTAAGGTTAACAAAGTTATTTAATAAGACTTGAATAGTGATTCCTAATTAGTGAAGGTTTAAATGCCTAAAACTGGAGGTAGAATTAATTCTCAATTATATATTAATACAAATATTCTGTGTTCCATGCTTACACTTTGTCTTATCAAGGAGATATTTTGAAAGTTTGCGATTCTTCTTTTCTCTCTCCATTGCAAGAGCTTCTTACCACGATTGAATATTTCACTGCTGTTTCCGCAGCTTTTATGCAACTAAGTGGTTATTGTTTAGTTTTAAATTATCCGTATATATTTAAAGTATAGAATGAATAGTGTAACATGGCTAGAAACAGCATATGGAAATTAATACACAGTCGTGACGTTAACATAAGAGCTTTATATTATTCAAAAGCTGTTTTACTGTAGTTTAAAACATTCCAATGCTACATTTTCCCTGTTGAATGTTGGTAAACATATAAGCCAATTGTGGCTCTTCTTTCACCGAGTGGCTGTTTTGCAGAGATGGCCGTAGTTCTTTTATGTACCTGCAATCATGAACTACAATTTTCAGCTCCTGCTTGTTATTATGCCAGCAGCCTGCCTTACACCAGAAGTCGGTTGCACCAGGTTCCTACAGCGCTCGGCAGGTTGACTCCTCTCTGCCAGTATAGGTAGCGCTTATGTTGGCACCACGTCATCGCCACCTGACCTCCCCAGTGCGTACCCCGAGCGATGCATCAAGAGGAAAAAGAGAGTGACAGTTCTCGATGACCAGCGAAGAAGTCTTATTGAGCTTCGTGTCTGGGAGCGGCCGTCTCCACACTTTTCGGTCTTCTCTAAATTATTTATATCATGTACTTTTGGCGTAAGTAAAATTCTAAGTTCTTGTAGTGTGTGGAGCGGCATTTAATATCTTGAGTTTATATAATATTATCGCGTGTTAAATTTCATTTCAAAATGGCAAATGTGTGAGAAGGACAAATTCAAATGCAATCTCCTTCAATTGTAACATATCTTAGTTTCTACATTTGAGTGTTAATATACTCAGTACTTTGGGGCTTAATGGATTCTTACTTTCATTTAAAGCTACTTTAAATCCTTGTTCAATTTCTTTAAGCTTTGGTAGTACAAAACAATTATTACTCTGGGAGAATGCTTTATTTCCAATGTATTCTATAATGGGTGCGGCATTTTACTTTTCTAGTTTATTCACTTTTTTAAGTAATTGTGACTTCTATGCATCGGCTACTTCTAAATCGGCCTTGCGAGAGCCTTACACATATAAAGTGGAAATAACTACCGAGGCATAAAGTCTATTTTTTGCACTGCTTTTCAGCTTGAAAACGAGCAAATCCGACGTTGTGGAACAAAATGTTTAACCATTTTCTTCATAGCTGCTGTAACTCTCGCAGGATGTAAACATTTGAGACGACTAGCCGGAATAATGCTCACAGTAATGGCTTCTATACAGCTAAACGTTATTATTGCCGCATATTGATTACTAACTCTTTGATTTACACCGCCTCTCCCTATTGTTTTATCACACACATAGCTCTTCTGTTATTTCCTTTTTTACCCGCCGCTCAGTTTCCTATTATGCTACTGGTAATCTTTTAGATAGACCGTTTACGCTACAAATTTATGGAGCCTGTTTCTGTCTCCATGTGCAACAGAATCTGTTGATAAAGTTCCGAAAGCAGCACAGTAGTTGATCGCCCAATCTGAGCAACCAGTGGATCAGAAAAATAGCTTTACATGTGATAAAAAGCTACCTCTGAACCACAGCTCATTTCACAGTGGGATGATGGGAAGCGACGCGTTTAATGAGAAAACAGAAATTGTCTCTAGCCACCAGAAGCGATTAAATACCTACTGATTTTGATCACATTTGTTTCCCAACGGTTGCGGACAAAATATTTATTTCTTCACGTAGGTATATCAGAAATTGTTAAAAATCAAACTACTGATGATAGAAAATCTGTGTTAGAAAAATATTTAAAATATATATGTACTTTTGAACACATACTTTCTTTTCCGGGATATGTTTTTCAGAGAACAGCGAAATATCTCTTAGCGAAGGGTTTTTTTTTTCGGAGTGCAACCAAAACATACTAGTATCCGGAGGAGAGATGCTTTTCTTCCATCCATTTATTAGTTTGGCTTGAGTCAAAATAAATATGTAGAAACAATTTCGAATAAAAGTCCTTTCTATGTAATAAAGCTGAACAAACATATCCGACTGTCCTCCCTAACAGGCATTTTCATGTTTTCTTTCAGTCTTCATAAGTGCGAATGCCGGGGGGGGGGGTAGCCTAAACTTCACTGAACGCGGTAATGCCGCAGTATCATGTGTGTCTCTATGCGGAAGGTCCCAAGTTTGACCCCGGCGAAGGCCGACTCTGACCCATTCGTTTTTCGTGGTTTTCTAGGGTAGGCAGGCGAATGCTGGAGTGATTCATCTTCTACCTCGGCTCTCTTGCCCCTCATTTCCTGTATCCACCATCTGCTTCAGATTCCTGTGGGTTCACAGGCGACGGTGTTCTGTGAGTTGCACCTGGAGGGAGGCTTTCGCTCCGTAGAGCTTTCTACCGGACGTCATCCAGGGACCTCTGGGTTGGATATCCGTCTCTGGGTGCCTTAGGGCAGACGCTTCTTTGGAGATCCCCCAGAGGTTCGGGCACCAGCGGGTGTCTCGGATGGCGTTGGAGGCGTTCAATCTGGAAACATTATGGACCCGTCCGTGCTTGCGCCCGTCGTCATCCGGATCTCGCCCTTCGGGTCTCTTCCCTCATACCTCCTTCCCAGAATTAGGGTAGCAGCACAAGTGGTCGGATGCCCCTTCGGGGGGCCCCTTCCGTTCGTCAGTACATTTACCTTTTACCCTAAACTTAAGCCTGGAGCATTTCCATCCCGAATTATCATGTTTCAGGATCAACAGTGCTCACCGCCTGACGTGGCGTCTGCACCAGAAACGGGCCTTAAACACTACTTTAAAAATTAAGAAATCGCTGAGTTGTCGAATCATTAATAACGATTTATTGGTAAATTAGCTGCGATGAACAGTAATTAGACAGTGTTATAGTTTTGCATACAGAGAAGGGCGCGATAAAAATTTAAAACAAAATTATACAGACATGCAAAAATCCAACCTTTTTCGTCATTTTCATCTTAAGAATGAAAATCGTCAAAATAGTGGAATTTTGAGGTTTTTGTGCAGTCTTCTTAATTGGATTTAATCTTTAATTTGATGTAAACTTTATCACTGTTGGTACAATAATTACATTTTAAATATGTTATTAAAACTAGTGCTGCATGTGCCGTTTTGTACTGTGAATTCTACGCCACTTCTCAGAAAAGGGTGGTAACTCCTACAAATTTTGGTCTAAGCGATTAACTTAACCCATTTTTACGGAGAAGTTTTGATCTACATATTCATAATACTGTTAGTATGGCAGCTTCTGTATTCTCGAGCCATGGTGTTTGTTTCTTTGCAAATATATGCGAGTTTGTTTCTTCCATTTTTACTTTCTCTACTACGTATAGTAAGTAGGGGAAGTATTGCATTCCACCCAAAAATTCGATACCGAGATTTCACCGGAAATACATGTTTTGAGACCTCCTGAATCCAAAAAAAGCATTTTTGGAAACATGTCCGTGTGTGTGTGTGTGTGTGTGTGTGTGTGTGTGTGTGTGTGTGTGTGAACAGCATAACTCAAAACGAACAGTCGGATAAACACCAAACTTGGTATTTAGGTTCAGTATCTTCCAGAGATGCGACACGAAGGTTTTCAAGAAAATCCCCCCACCCCAGACTACCCTTTACATGGAACATTTTTCGAAAATTTTAATTTTCTCAAAAATGGCTCTAACGATTTTGATGAAAATATCATATGTTTAAGATAATGTCATGGGAAATGAAATGTATATCTTGAATTTTCTGGGAATGTCTCCAAAAGTATTCTTCATTGAGAACGACTTTTTCATAACTGGTAAACCATAAGAGATAGACAAAATGTTACTACACAAAAAATGTAGATCGCGTTAAAATACACAACTTATGTCATATACATTTCTTTTGTTGAGTGAACCGTTTGCGAGATATTGCTTGTTATTTCCTTAAATTTTCCAATATTTATACTTTTTCTCAAATTCGTTATTCATTTTTTACTTTCTCTACTACGTATAGTAAGTAGGGGAAGTATTGCATTCCACCCAAAAATTCGATACCGAGATTTCACCGGAAATACACGTTTTGAGACCTCCTGAATCCAAAAAAAGCATTTTTGGAAACATGTCCGTGTGTGTGTGTGTGTGTGTCTGTGTGTGTGTCTGTGAACAGCATAACTCAAAAACGAATAGTCGGATAAACACCAAACTTGGTATTTAGGTTCAGTATCTTCCAGAGATGCGACACGAAGGTTTTTCAAGAAAATCCCCCCACCCCAGACTACCCTTTACATGGAACATTTATCGAAAATTTTAATTTTCTCAAAAATGGCTCTAACGATTTTGATGAAAATATCATATGTTTAAGATAATGTCATGAGAAATGAAATGTATATCTCGAAATTTCTGGGAATGTCTCCAAAAGTATTCTTCATTATGAACGACTTTTGCATAACTGGTGAACCATAAGAGATAGACAAAATTTTACTACACAAAAAATGTAGATCGCGTTAAAATACACAACTTATATCATATACAGTTTTTTTGTTGAGTGAACCGTTTTCGAAATATTGCTTGTTATTTCCTTAAATTTTCCAATACTTATACTTTTTCTCAAATTCGTTATTCATTTTTACTTTCTCTACTACGTATAGTAAGTAGGGGAAGTATTGTATTCCACCCAAAAATTCGATACCGAGATTTCACCGGAAATATATGTTTTGAGACCCCCTGAATCCAAAAAGAGCATTTTTGGAAACATGTCCGTGTGTGTGTGTGTGTGTCTGTGTCTGTGAACAGCATAACTCAGAAACGAACAGTGGGATAAACACCAAACTTGGTATTTAGGTTCAGTATCTTCCAGAGATGCGACACGAAGGTTTTCAAGAAAATCCCCCCACCCCAGACTACCCTTTACACAGAACATTTTTCGAAAAATTTAATTTTCTCAAAAACGGCTATAACGATTTTGATTAAACTACCATATGTTTAAGATATTGTCATGACAAATAAAATGTATATCTCGAATTTTCTGGCAATGTCTCCAAAAGTGTTCTTCATTATGAACGACTTTTTCATAACTGGTAAACCATAAGAGATAGACAAAAGTTTACTACACGAAAAATGTAGATCGCGTTAAAATACACAATTTATGTCATATACATTTCTTTTGTTGAATGAACCGTTTGCGAGAAATTACTTGTTATTACCTTAAATTTTCCAATACTTATACTTTTTCTCAAATTCGTTATTCATTTTTTTATGTCCTGGACATGCAAAGAGAATGGAATGCGCCACATAGCAACCAGCGTTAAAATATTTGACTATCGCTTAAAAGCTACCATATTTTCCTACAAGAAAATTACCAATAAGATTGACATCTCGATATCTCGATTAATATGAAGCATATGGAGAATAGGCGTTTGTAAAAATAGATTGTACAAGAGTAGAGAAAGTCATGTGAGTGTAACACATCAGATTTTTTCCTTCGAATAGCTTGTTTAGTTTTTGAATGACATTTTCTCGTATTAATTACCATTGTTGCAGAAACTATTAAACTAGCTAAATTAAACATTACGACGATATAAACAACCACTAAGTGTTTGTGCATCTACTTTGGTGTTAACAACATGGCTAGTTATTTCTTAAAAGAAGGAAACATTTGGTGATAAACCTTAATCAAAAGATGATGTAAATAGTCCTACCTTGATTAAGAAACAAACTTATTATTTAAAAATAGATCAATGAACTTAGAAGATATTCATCTACATCCTGTAAAAATGTATCTGATATTTTAAATAATTTCTGAGATTATGGATCATGAACTTAGCAGATTGGTGAGACAGGGCTTTTAATATCTCCTTAAACGGCATTTCCAATGCTGAGTTGTTTCGGAATCTAGTTGCTTGCGAGGAGACGTTATGGATGAAGTGGTTTATTTTTGCCCCACTCTTGGAGAGCCAAACTTGAAGTGTTTAATTGTTGGGGTTGTTGCACCGCGATTTGCGGGAGATATGTTTCTAGGAGTGTTCGTCCCACGTACGGTACAAACTTTCCGGTGGCCTTCGCCCCACGTTTAAAATTTAACTTTAATTTTAATGTTTCTCTATTTTTAATGTGTATGCCTCGGCTGCGTCAGTAGTAATTTGCAGAGCACGTATCTTTTAGCAGGGCTGGTACAGCTAAAGAATGAAGGCTTACACGGTAATTATATTGTACTTTGTTTATTAATCCTTCACACGATTAAATAACACTACACTGATATATTCTACAATAGAGCTGCGAGATTATTGTTAATTGCACTTTTAACAGGTAAACTTTATATTATTCTCGCCGTAATGAATTTTCTATCTCACACTGAACACGTACCATACCTATCTGACTACTTGGGTGGGCTTCTTTGTAGGGTCTCCCGTCTGAATTTGCACATTTCCTCTATTTCAAGTCTCTGATTGGCTAAGCCTACTCCAATAGATAATTTTATTTCAGTTAAGCTTTTTCTAGTTTTTAATTGGCTATTTATAAACGGTTTTAAATATTACATTATTATTGTTCAAGAACTATTAGTAGCTTTTATTAAACTTTCTAATTTAATTTTGTCTCAAGGTTACCTCATTATTAGTAACTTTCGGCTTCTACTTCGTAATTCTGTTTGCTACGGAAGGCAGCTTGCTTCTATTCTCACAGCTCCTACATTGTTAAACTACGTAATACATTTATATAACATTGTTATACATTTACATAATAATATAAACACAATAAAATGACTGTTACTTACATGTATGTATTATTACATACACATATTGCTTTTAAGACGAGCTGTTATTTTATTTTCTAATTATATAATTAGACTGGTATCATTTAAGTGTTAAAAATACTGCCTCATGGATGACCCGGTCTTCTTGTATCATAATGCAAGGTATCGTGTCACCGACACGCAATAGGCTTGTGCAGGATTAGTATTGGCAAGTTCTCCATCCATCATACAAATTAAAATTTAAATCGAGTTTTATTTATGGACGCTCTTTAACTACTATGGTTCTTAGCGTCCCATTTCATATTGGGCGTGAAATACCGGTAATTTTGCTCAGAGGCCTCTTTATCAGGCTTGAGGTTCTTTCACGTGCCGTAAATTTACGACACGGGACCACCGGCTTTACTTCCCCTGCGAAGAAAGCCATGCTAACGACTTTTACGCCCGAAAAAATCCATCGCCCTCCGCCGGGTTTGAACCCGCGACCTTGGGAACTAGCACGGTACCACTAGTCCACGGAGGACGACATACAAATTACATTTGACACTCCGGGGCTTTCATCCCTTTGCTGATTGAAAAAGGAACTACAGGCGGACGATTTATTAGTGACAATGACGTGATGAAATGGTTCAAAGAACAAAATTGTGACTATTTTTTCAACTGTCACTTTTCTTAGTTCTCATTGTTAGTGTTTCGCTTTTATCTAGCGCTGTTTTTTTATGTAGTTAATTTTCACTGGCGGTTCACTGAGGTGAATTCTCAGTCATTTCACTTCCTTCGTGATGTAGTCTCCTCGCGCCGGAAGGTTCATTTCACTTGGGAGTCGAGCACAAGAGCTGTACAACCCGACACTCCAAGTAGAGCACGTGACAAGTCATGATCAACTCGCTCGGAGAATGGCTTTTGATGTCGCACGGGAAATTACCTGCCAACTCAACCCGCAATTGACTGCTCTCGCGAGAACGCTCGCTTATATAGACAATCCAATATTTCCACACGGTTTTCGAACGTTCTAGAATTATTTCTACAGAGTTTCTGGAGGAGGAGAAAGAAATCTTTCAGAAGGTTCTGTTTATCTGCTGATACCGCTCCCGGTGTTTACGCTGGCGAACGGCCGTTATCGGTTTTACTCCGAATACCTTGCGGCTGTAGCCACTGCGATATATATATATATATATATATATATATATATATATATATATACATAAATGTTTATAGGCACATGAATATCTTGTTGCACATAAAACATGGCTAAAATTAAAATTAAGTTCAAACTAGCGAACAGCGGTGAATATTTCGGAAACTACTATTGATACGAGGAAACCCTCGGGATTTGAACCCGGGACCTCCCGAATGCGGCCAAGGCATTACGCCTGAACCATTCCGCTCGGTTCTTCTATTTTTGTTACTTTACTCACGTCTCATTTTTAAATAGAAGTAGTGGCACTTTTAATACGTGTGGCATATACTGTTTTTTAGACAGCGCTCGAATCTGTAAAATATCAATAATAATATTGTATTGATTCCTGAAACTAACAGATTTAGATTAGAACGCGGTTCTTGAACCAAGAGACGTTAAAAAGCTAGTACGATAATCTAAAGCTTTTAGCTTGTGTGCTCTGTGTTAGAAGTTCTACTTTTAGGCATGTTGTTTAAAAAGCTAATTAGTGTATATACAGGCTCTAATTCTTTTTACTCCTCCTCTGCAGTTATTTAATATTTGATAATACCTGAGGTCTCTTTCGAATGGTTTATTTACTTTAATGCTGGCAAAACTTGTCGTTTTTAGTACAATTTTAAAGAAACCTAGGCTTACAGAGACATTCAAATCCCTATATGGCATGCTTTAAAAGGTCGACCTACTATATAAGCTACATAGAACTAAAGTGGAATGCGTGTAGTGTTTAATAATGTTGTTTGTGTATATATATATATATATATATATATATATATAAATTTTGGCAATTTTTAGCCTTTTCTCACAGAAGATATCCTTAATGCATTTCCACACCGAGTAGGATGGCTACACGGTAACGTGTAAGGCTCGAATTCGGGATGTCCAAGGTTTGATTCCTGTCGACTATCCACACTGGCCTAGGATTTTTCGTGGTTTTCTCTGGTTGATGGTGAATGCTAGTGTGATTTCTCATCTACCACAATTTCCTTTCCTTCATTTACCTTTCATCCCGTTTCTTTCTCATCTTTCAGATGTGCTTCTAGGTTTCGTGACGTATGGCGGTGCCGGACAGATGTCGCGGATGGTTGCTCAAAGAAAAGAGCACTCCCCGTGGACATTAGAGGGCTGCTTGGTCGATGGGTCATTCATCGTCATCTCTAGGGAGCTCCAGCAATGTGACGATTCTTCGAGCCCAGAGCAGTGAAGGACTTCCGCGCGTCTCTGTGAACTGTCTGCCTGCGGCCTGCAGCCTCCCGTTGTTCCTTCACTTCATCTCTTCCTCCTGGGGGGTGGTAGCCACAATAGGTCTATGTAGGTTGCAGCGAGCAAGGTGTCCCCCCTCTATTGCCTAACGTACAGAGTGAGCCAAAAGACTCCGAACCGCCCCCGCGGTGTTTTTCCTGTCCGCGTCCTCGGCGCTCGTTGCCGTCTGCCGCTATCATAGAAAGGCGCGGATGAAACCATAAAACATTTTTAAAACTACTTTTAAAGGCTTACTTACCAACTTTACGAAAGGAGACGCTGAAACTGGTCACCGTCGTTATCCATACATTTTTGGCACCTCTTTAGGAAACTATCCATCACTCGCCGTAGCTCACGTTGAGAAATTTCCTGGTGGATATTTTATTTTAATTCTTCCAGGGTGTGAGGGTTTGTCTTGTACACCTTGTTTTAAGTTACCCCGGAGGGGTATTTTATGAACAATATTACTGGCAGCGCGGTGTTTTTCCACTGGGCGTGTAGAAATATGATTAAATCATGATAACGCAATGCTGCTATAAACAAAGTCACGCTGTTGTAGCTTTGCTGTGCAGTGTGAAGTGCAGTATTGAGTTGACGGTGATGTGATGTAGTTCAGTTATTACGAGTTATTTATTATTTTGTCCTGTACTTAGTCACAAAGTATATTATGGCTCATATGTTTTCTACTGCACAGCGTGTATTTATTTATGATTCGTAT
Organism: Deroplatys truncata; assembly: GCA_030765065.1. Classification (NCBI taxonomy): domain Eukaryota; kingdom Metazoa; phylum Arthropoda; class Insecta; order Mantodea; family Mantidae; genus Deroplatys; species Deroplatys truncata. The sequence continues at coordinate 104,151,824 of CM060985.1, forward strand.
GCGTTAACTCGGTCAGCTCGCCAAGTGAAAGTAATTTTGCAAAAAAGATTTCCAAGTGTAAAAGTTCCAGGACGTACAACAATCCCTGAACTTTACAGTAAATTTCAAGCCACAGCGAGTGTTCAGGCTAAGAAATGTAAAAGATGGCGTTTATAGTTTCCTAAAGAGATGCAAAAAATGTTCGGACAACGACGGTGGCCAGTTTCAGCATTTCTTTTCATAAAGTTGGTAAGAAAGCCTTTGAAAGTAGTTTTGAAAATGTTCATCCACGCCTTTCTATGATAGCAGCAGACGGCAACGAGCGCCGAGGACGCGGACAGGAAAAACACCGCGCAGGCGGTTCGGAGTCATTTGGCTCACTCTGTACAACTTGTATAATGCATTCCCAGTATGTGTGTAGAATTGTGTGTCTTAATTTTGAACGGAATTGTGCTGTATGTTTCGCATTTTGGGGAATGCTCCGATTGTAACATTATTTATGTGGAGTAATTCGATTTTTTGAAGCAGAACTTAAGAGAAATCCAATTTCCTTACATAGTGTCACACATAGGCACACCCCCAGTGAAAATGGAAAGTTATGATTCGGTTTCTCATCTGTTTCTATCACTGGGAGGCAAATTCTTTAAAATTTATTGCGTGTAGAATAAAAAAAATTAAGCGCAAATTAGAAACGGAATGAATGGCTCTGGTAGAAATGTAAAACCGAAGGTTCTGCCCGGTGTAATTTAATCCCAAGAGAGGGATAACAATTGTATTTTATGTGCACTGCTTTGTGAATTGTGAATCTTAGGGAGAAATATGGCAAATGAAACCGAAATCTCTGTTGCCGTTGGTTGGCGTGTAGTATATCATAAAAAGGGAGGATGAGAGAGTTGGGATATGAAGGTTTTAAAAACGAGGAAATATGATGCACAAAATGTTCAATATTGTGTTAGTTCTTTCCGCTTGTTGCGTTTTTTACCAGTCTCTGCATGACAAACCCGATAGGAGAATAGCATAGGAATGCAACATTTTCTGCATAGTAGGAGGAGTAATGAACACATTTTTAGCAGAAATAACGGATTTCGGCCTCATCCCCTAAAACATAAAACACAAGTTTCAGGGGAACCTCTCACAATCTTTTCTAACCATTACAAAGAAACATAACCTGTTAAACGGTTGCATATTATAGTTCTCATTAAGACGTAACCCTTCTTTTTTGTATTTTTTTTACAATGCTTTAACTACGTGGTCCATCGCGACTGAGATACCTCGTCACGTGTCCAGAGGCCTTAGTGCTAGGCAACTCTACCTCTGCTTCTGTGACGGACAGAGGTACAAGATGTACATTGTTTGTATAGTAACATTTTATCTACTTCTTACGGTTTTGGTTTCTCTTTACTTTCTCTACCACTTATCTGTAGTTAGTAGAGGAAGTATTCCGTTGAACTCAAAGATTCTGTACCGAGATTTCGTCAGAAATACGTTTTAAGACTCCTGAATCCAAAGAAAAGCACTTTTAGAAAAAGGTCCGCACGCGTGCATGCCTATAAACAGCATAACTCAAAAACGAGAAGTCTGTTAAATGCTTAACTTTGTATTTAAGCTCATGTTTCAAGGAGCGACACGAAGTTTTTCAAGAAAAATGCCCTACTCAACACTGCGCTTTGATTGAAAACATTTTCGTTATTTTTAATTCCTCTAAAATGACTCCAAGGATTTGTATTATAATATAATATATTTAAAATATTTGCATGACAAATAAAATGTATATCTCGAGTTTCCTGGGAATATTCAATGAAGTCCTTATTCTGAATGACTTTTGTATAATTGGTAAACCGTAAGATAAGTCAAATTATTCTACTTCTTCTTCAGATTTCTCTCCTCTTTCTTAGACTTATATTCCCAAGTACTTGCAGCCAATGCTTTGGGTCAGTAGTAGCAGCAAGCAAACTCTGGATCATAGCATAACTAGGATGGATCATCAGCCCAATGTCTGATATGGCGGTGAAGTAGTGATGAAGGGGATGATAGGAAAATTCGCGGATAAAATTATCCAAACCAGCATTCGCCTAGTGTCCTTGGAGTTACCACACAAAGAAATGTAATTTTCTTTTAAATTTATTTGTTTAAGGTCTCTTTAAATCTTGGTCTAATCGCGACCGATTTAGGTTCAGTAGAACGATTTTACAAACATTTCTTATCATGATTTTACAAGAACATAACATTTCACATTGAAAATAACGGTAGCCTTGCAGTTACAGTTTACATATTAAACATAACATTGGTTTAATACACAATGAACATTACAGTATTTTTATAATAAAAACATTTTTAATTCTTTTGATTAAATATGGTTATATAATTCAATTGCTTTAATGAAGTTGATAATGTTTCGACAGTGAGAAGATTACTGAGTGCTGGATGAAGGTTTATTGGTTTACCAAATTGTTTTCTCTGCTGCTGAAACTTTGAGCATCTCAGTATGATATGTTCTACTGTTAGTGCTGTTTGACACTCATCACAGGCAGTTGGAGGGCTTCTGTTTAACAGGTAGGGGTGAGTAATTCTGGTGTGTCCAATTCGGGTTATTGTAATTTGGTCTCTACGTTTGAGGTTTTGAACTGGATACTCTGAAGTGTCTGGCGCACATTGTGAAATTTACTGTTGTTCTGTATCCAACTATTCCACCACTGATTTTTATTTGTCTCTTGAAGTGAGTAACTGCATCGTAGTAGGGTGTAGCTATGGTTGAGTCCTGTGTAGGTAGACATATTGATTCCTTTGCAGCAGTGTGCGCTTTTTCATTTCCTATAATTTTCTGATAAGAAGGTACACATATAACAATAATGCAGATTCTGTTAAGGGTAGATAGGTTGGTGTAAAGTGAATGTATGTCTTGGACGATGCTGTTAGTGGAGTAAATGCTTTAGAGAGATTTTTAGAGCAGATAGGTAGTCACTGTTGATAAGGTAGGTGTGATAATGTAGTGTTTTCAATATATATACAACCACCTTTTTAATGGCATATAATTCACAGCTGAAGACTGAAAAAAAGGTAATTTGTACTGGAAGCTCTTGTCACCGAACGCTATAGCACAACCATTACCTTCTTCACTTTTGGAGTCATCACTGTAAATGTGGAAGCTATTTGGGTATTTACCATTTTTTTCTTTAAATAACTGCTGATAAACTAGTAGGCCGGTATTTACTTTTTTGTGTTCATTTAGTTCCATATCAATTAGTGGTAATTTATTTCTCCAAGGCGATCCATTCGATTTTCCTTGCCTTGAGGTTATACAGGGTATTGTCATATTTAGTTCTTTTAAATATCTGTATTATAATGTAGAACGGTAAGGAATGTAGCATTCCTATACCATTTTGTACAGGAAAATGATCTTGAAGATATTTTGGGAAAATATATGAATGCATCCTGGACGCAGCATTTGCTGTTATCTTGTGGGCATATGTGATACTGAGTTTAATGAAATTTCGTTAGAATATCGCAGAAAACGTCTCAATCAGCATGCTGCTTACAGGACTGGCACGTAACGCACCTAATGCAATCCGAATGCCTGAAGTTTGAATGACATAAAGCATTTTCAGGGAGAAGGGTCTTGCAGAACTGTGTATTATGGAACCGTAATCCAGCTTTGAGCGAATGATGGCCCTATATGTAGACATCAACACTTTTAAAATATTTAGTCTTCATGGGCAGCCATTTTTCAAATGTGTTATTTGAGTCTGTTAAAGCATACAATTGATGTGAAATAACTTTCCTTTGTGACGTTAACCATTTCTAATATATTTCTTGTTATCGGTTAAGATTTTCAAAAACATACTTTTCTTCAAGTTGTAAGTCGCTCGTTTTTCCTCGTGATCATCCAAGGAGCATGACATTTCAACGCCTTCACATAGCGATCTGCTTTTTATTTATTTATATTGGTCACAAAACGAAGCATGTTAAATGTATCTATAAAGAGATATATTATCTTCTTAAATATAATTTATAAAGTAAATATAGAAATTCTGTAACAACTTACTTAAGCTTTTCCTCGACAGAAGACGGGATGGAAAGAATGAAATTGGTGCAATGGAAACTCTGTATATTTGACAATAAAAGTTACGTGAACTCCCCACGTCTCCTACATCAAGCGTCTGCACTGCCTCATATATAAAACAGCTGCGATACTAAAACCGGCTTCTTTCTGTTTGACTGCCTTGAAAAGTAACGTAATTTGTGCTGGTGCTCCGCCATCAACTTTTACTGGGTTTATACCTCGCTTTATGTCCCTTTCTCTCAAGTAGATGTAAGGCATTTAGATCGTTTGGTAGGGCTCTGTTTTGAAAACATATTCATACATTTTTTTACTCCATTCTGTTACGTGCAATTTGTTCTTCCACAGCCAAATATCATTCACTTGCTATCAGACGTGTTTATGGTTGACCATAAATGACGGTTTGAGAAGGTAAATTATAAAAGGCACTAAAGGCAGCCTCACTGAATTTTCGGAATATACAAAAAAAACTTACATTATTTTATATAGCTTTGTTATCAGCTCAGGTTCTACGTTTTGTGGAACAACTCTTATGGTATTTAAGCAGTGAAGAAAGTTTATATGTTTTTGCAAGTTATGTAAATGACAGCAAATTGAAAATTTGAAAAATTAAAATATAGCAGTTTCTGGAATGATGCGAGTATTTGGGATGTTCTGGAAAGTAATTATTTGGAATTCGTATTTTGGCAGGAAATATTCTGAAGTAATAATATATCCTGGAATGATAAATAGTATGGCATAGTAATAATTAATTTAGTACTCTTTGTAAAGAAATGTTTGATTAATTTCCTGCGGATACAGTATGTTTCGGAAAGAAAACAACTTTTTATAAGCCGATTATCATCCTTTTACTACATACTACCAAGATTTTCTTGCCAAAATCGATGTAACTCGAAGGAGTGTTTTAAAGACCTGCCTTACCTCATTTAGGGGACAAGGTACTCTGAAATGGTCAAAAATCACATTTTTAGGCACTAATAAAATCTCAATCATTTCCAGTTTCAGAACATATATAGTTTTGGGGGGTTAAGAGGTTTTTAAGACATTTAAATACCATTTAAAAGCTAGTCTGCATTTCTTTAAACCTGTCGTGCAACGCCCCTTTTTAGAACATTTTTGTATCTTTCAACAACGAACGACTATATCATGTCCAGCGAGCAGTTCAGCAATTAACAAAAGAGGCCAGGACCAAGAGAAGGCAATCAGAAAAGCTGAAGCAATCCAGGAATGAAGGTGGAGATGATTATGACCCTGGAATGTACTGAAGTGGTCAGAAATTTAATGTTCAAACTTTAAATTTAGTTTTCTCAAAACAACATTTTTGGATACTTATGTACCTTTTCTCAGAAAGTATGAGAAGTAGGAAGCCAAAATTTTCAGCACATGTGGATAGCACATAGTTAAACTTTCTGAACCACAATCACAATTTTATAATGTATATTAGTGATATTAAGGAAGCAACAACGTTGCAAAATTTCCACATTTTTACTTTTTTGACTTTGCAAATATTTTTTTCAATGTCTAATGAACTAATAACATAACAAAATAATTGAGGTTCAGAAGATATCTGATTACACTAAGAACAAACATGCAAAAGGGTGATTCTGTATTGCAATTAGTATCGGAGAAAAAGGAACATGAATGCATATGTTTTAAGAGTAAATGTTATTATTTTTCTGCTGAAAGATAATAATTTTTACAGACTCGACTACATAAGCTATCAATGCAAACAACCACTTTAAATAATTGTTATGATTTGTAGAACAAGCTATAAAAACTTCACAAAAAACTATTGAGAACTTTAAGAGCAGTGGTAATTTAACACACTTGAGGTGTAATTTCCATGTATTCAGACTACCTTGTCCCCTAAAAATAAATAAATAAATAAATAAATAAATAAAAATGGGTATAGTACTGTTGGAATTTATCTTCTCAATTGGGTAAGTGTTAGACTAATAGGTATTTAAACTAATCAGAGCTGCCTATTTCCTTAAATTATTAGTTTTGTTATATCGCTTTAATTTTATCTCAACTAGTGCATTCTCTTTTATATAAATTAATAAGAACAACGCCCTAAAACATCTTTACCGCTTCTTTATACACTTAATTAGTGATGTAGGATATCTGTTTTCACTGCCTTGTTAACTAGAGTGTTTCGTCGGGAAAATAAAACGGTAACTTCGTGCTGAAAGTTTTTTTCTCTTTAAAGGTAACAGGTAGAATGAAATGTTTTCTTCTGTTTTCGATTAGGCAAACAACCTGACATCAATATTTGGTTTCTGTTTGGTATACCGCAAGAAGGGTTTTTTCGTAGTAAAAAACTTAGGAATTTGTTTTTTTTTCGCATGTAGTTTCACCAGAATTGAATGAGGAATTAGTGAAGCAGCAAATGTTGCAGTCATGTTCAGTGATATTATTTTCACCGTATTATTTTGCCTTACACCAGGCAATGAAGCGATTAAATGCTATATAATATTGATTTCTGGATCTTTTTTTGGGGCGGGGGAAGTAATGCTAGTCTTATTGTTTCTGCTGCTTCTGTAATTTCACTTCCATTTCAGTTTCTTCTGAATTCATAATTTACGCTTTTTAATCTTTATGTAAGTTAGATAAAAGAGTAATGTTTTAAATCAAAGAAAGCTGCCAATATAACGTATATGTTAACTCTACAAGGAATTGCGATAAATTGAAGTATGACTATTTGTATTGCGAACAAATAAAGCGAGCGCCATGAGAAATTAATCATGTAAAAAGACACAATTAGAAGTAAAACCTAATCAAGGCAAATCGAGTTATAAACATGTGAAAAAGTAATTGGTATGTGATTGGACTTCAAACCAAAGTTGGTCACACTAAAGCTTATTGCACTAATGCAATAATCTGAAGCTTTTAGTTCAGGTGCTCTGTGTTAGTAGTTCTACTTTTATGTCATGATGTCTAAATATTTTTTGGGTAATTTTAGAGTGCTAATCGAATGTAATATTACTTAATATGCTCATTAATATCAACGTTTCAAAAAAATCACTTCAGTGTTTTTATTTGTAATTTATCAATTTTTCCTTGACATTTTAAAACAAATTGAACAAACCTTTGCATCATTTTGAATCTCTAAAAATGTAGAAAAAACAAAACAGGAGAAAATCAACCTTGAAGTCTTAAAATGACTATGAAACCACGTGCCCAGAGACCTGTACAAAGCCTGGTGTCGTCTCTTCTACGCATCACTGACTGATAACAACTAGATAATTATAAGCACAGAAAACAAAAATCGAATTTTTAATGAATTTTTGTCACTCTTTACCTATGCGTACCATAATAAACCAGACGAATCGTGCCCTAGTTATTTCTTTTTGACATTATCCCATCCATTAAGGGGCAGATGTGCCTTAGGGCTATTTTTCTCACTCCTTTACATATCAATCGCATATTTAGATACACAAGATCTCACAATCTCTTCACCATGACCGGGCAGGAAGACATTCTAACGCGACGCACTTTCTCGAAGACCGTGCTGGGAACTACAGCCACTGGGTGAAGGTGGAGACGAGGGAGGTAAATGTAAATGCAAAGGTAAAGGTAAAAGTAAAGGTACGGATCTGGGTGGGGTTCCCGGAAACGGAGCAGAGCAGACCAGTCGGTCCATTGTGCTTCCAACGAGAGATCCGAAAGGCGACCAGATCCGGTGTCGACGGGCGAAGCATGGACGGAGTCCCTAACGTTTATAGAACGCATCCGACTGATTTCTACCCACAAGTCACCAACCTCCAGGGAGCCCCGCACCGAGGAGAGACCTAATTGAGCGGTGCCGCAGCGACACTAGGGCCACCGCCCAGCCGCAACCTGTCGAATACCGTCCGGTCCTACAACCCTGAAACAGATGACAAGGAAGATGATGGGTACAGGAAATAAGAGGAAGGAGAGTCGTACCATCCAAGCATTCGCCTGACAATCCGGGGAAACCACGAAAAACCCATAGGCTAGAGTGGACGGTCCCGGGATCGATCTCAGAACTTCCCTAACGCGGGCCACAACGTAACCGTCAGAGACTACCTCCTCCGTGGAGATGAGGGAGACTTGCAGCCTTATTCCCGGTCACATCTAAACACGTCACTCTAGACTTAACTCCGTGGTGCAACAGCCTGCCGGCCGGCCGCTGCGTCCTGTACCTCTGCCCAGAATAGGCGTTATGATTGGGGTGCACTATCGGAGGGTGGGACATGGTCAGTCCACCCATATGCGACCTCCTTAATCCGGAGCCACTACTTTTCAAACAAGTAGCTCCTCAATTGGCCCCTCAGGGACCGAATGAGGCTGAGTGCATCTCGGGTCAGGTCTCCCAGCGGGAGAAAATTCCCACGCCGGTACTGAGAATCGAATCCGGGTCTACCCGCTTGGTAAGCAGCTGTGCTATCACCGCGCTAAGGAGGCGACCACAAAAACTCTACTAAAACATAATTGCTTCTACTGGAAATAAAACAGCTTTATGCAATTTTACTACACAGCTGTACTCTGTTAGCCCTCCAATGAAACCTCCTGTGTATAAAGTATCTGTTACAATGGAATTAATATTAAATCAGCCAAAAACTGAATGGGGGATCTAAACAAATATGGTAAGGACTATCCAATTAACAGACACGCCTATCCAAAAACTGGGTGCTGTAGAAAATACCATCTGCTATTGGAACCCTGGCATGAGTTATGGCTCGCACATAATAGCTTCTGTCAGTTTACTAACTACAGTAGGAGAGGCTTAAAGTTATGCTAAAAGGCAGTAACATATTTCGAACTAGTAGCAAGTTAGATTAGAACAATTTAAAAGCGTTCAGAATCTAAACAGCAAACAGCTAAATATCATTACCATTTGTTAAGCGTTATGTAGTGGCAACATGGTGAGGAAGTTGATGCAGTAGCCTTTTTCTGTTTTTGACTTTGGAATGGGAATTTCTATATAAAACATAATGTGAAAGTAGCAATTTCTAGTATAATTTTACATTAATTTCTGATCTCAAATTTTATCTGTATTTACACCGTAATAACTCGTTTAAATTCTATTTACATAAGCATAAGTATTTTGTAATTCAATTAAAGTATCACAGAAATAATTTTCGTGAAATAACCTGATAAACTAAAGCTACAGAAAAATAATTTATTTCAAAATCTAAATGAATTATGTTATTATCATATGTTTTAAGAACTCAAAACATTGATATCATTAGAAAGCAAACCTCGAATTCGCTACTCCGAAGATATGCCGTTAACCTTGTAACCTTCCACTTCTTGTTTCTAAAATGTGTTTATCTAAAGGTAATTCCGCACTGTTCAGCATATCAACAGTTAACATTCAACATGTTAAATGTCATCAGCGTGTTGCAATTGTTAATTTTTAACGTCTATCCACACTCAGATCCGTTGGGACAACAAGGTCTCTAACTAATATAAACAATAAACTCCAGTGATGAGGATTTGCCTATTAGTATGCATTTATGTCTGTGATCGTGTAATAAAAAAGAAAAAAAAGAACGTGGATGAAGACCTATGTGGTTAATCGGCACAGCAGTGAAAATATGTTTAATGAACTTAAAATTGAGGACAGTTTGGCTTCAAAATTTTCTTCAGAATGAGTGAAAGAGACTTCAAGTTTGTTTTGGGCAAGGTAGAACCTATAATTTACAAAAAGGACACACATTTGAGAGTAACTATTCTAGCTGCCGGAGTTGAGGCTTTTTTGCACTTTGTGCAGCTCCCTACCGTACTGTGAGCGGAGTGAGGATGTTTTTTATTTCGATATCGCCTCTGGAACAAACATAAATTGCACATAATCCGCATAATTTTCCGCCCTTTTTATCTTGTTCTTGTAGTCTTTGCACGTAACGCCCCACAATTATGGATTCAACATATCATTGATAAATGTAAGTGTGTTTTCCTTCGTCTATTCCATAACTTCACATGGAGCAAACAAATCAAGGATACGGAACCAGAACAATACGAGTAAACAACGGAACTATCCGCACCGAGCACATAACAAATAGCGCGTAGGTTTCTTAAGAACGCCATTGCGATGGTTATAGTCCGGAAACTTCCAAAGCTCCCCGAACACACACGAGCGAATTGAATTAACAAGTTTTATATCGAAAACACCCAACATGTTAAAAGTGTCAAGCGCAACACTCTCGGTTAACATGTTAAGTCAATCCTGTAAACATGCAAAGTATTAACATGTTACACTTGACAAGATTTGTTAAATGTTAATCATTGCAGACACAATTCCGCCGTTCTCATGTTTCGAGTTTCCTTGTATATTTTTTTTCACCAAGTATTCCACCTTATGTGGTGTATTTCCATACTTGTTTTTAAATATTAGCCTATAATCTTCGGTTTCTCTTCAGTGTAGATATGGAGTGTGTACATGGAAAAGTAAAGAACACATTTCGTCATCTTGGGAACAAAGGGTTTAAGTTTGGAGCATGCGCAGTTAGAAATACTTTGATTTAGATATTCGAGCCACTCTCCTATTCTGTCTCTATGAGCCGATTATCCAATATTTTAAGTAGAAATGCATCTTTCTTAAATAAAGGTAATTGGACTGTTGGTGAAAGCATCAGATTGGGACTTAAAATTAATTTTAATAACGAAGTGGCTGTTTCTACGTTCTAGGGTTCATTTTCTAACTTTCGACATCAGTATAGGTAAACTTGGAACTATGAATTTAAAATTATATTTAAAAATCTTGCTTGATTGCACTATTTTTGGATTTCCTAAATCTATGCACACCATTAGATATTTAATGGCCGGATTTTTAGGTTCTAAAAAGTTAAAATTAGGTTCTATGTATCAGTGTATTAGGATTTTATAGGATCTTATATGTTGAATTTAGAAATTTATAGGATTTTTGGCATATGTGTATATATACATATATTCATGCAAATCACTGGGCACTTTGTTTAAAACACTAACTTTAAATTGTAAAAAGTTAAATTAACTGTAACTTTAGTATGTATTTGAAAGTACCAAATTCAATACACCTATGAATAGTATGACACTGAAAAGCAAACTAATTTCAAGCACTACTGTGCAAAAGTTGAAAAACATATAATTTAATTTCAAACACTGCATGTGCAAAAGTACTGAGTATACTCATTTTGCTTTACTATTATACTTTAAAAACACACAATTAATTTTAAAGACTACAAATGGAAAAGCTTTCAGTACTCATTTTGTACTCCTAGTATGACCCTGAACAATGAAGTACTTGGAAAGATTGTGAGGTGTAAACCCCCTTCTGTCTTCTGTTAAAATGTGCTTGAAAGCGGAGAAACTGCGTTCCACTACACACGAGGTAAGAGGTGCGAACTTCATCTCGGCTATTTCCTTAGGATTCCAACTCAATGATCCCTGCACTTTTTCTCCACAGAGAACGTGGCCAATTGTTGCTATGACCTTGAAACCTGGACTGCGCACCAAAACAGCTAACTTCTTTTTTATAGATTCTCCACTTGGTCCAGGTACCACTTTGTGTCTTATCTCCTCTATGACTTGCAATGCTTTTGTCATGGGGAGAGATGATTCTTCCAATTTTTTATTGCACTTTCAAAGTGAAAGCAATTTGCTTTGATATAGCTCAACTCCTGTACTGCTGCTCCTGAGTGCAATGCTTTCTTTGCCTTTACAATGGCTGCTGCATCAAGCTCATTTAATGAACCAATTACCTCAACGATGCTTGTGTAGTTTTCCGCATAATACATTGCTGCTGATAGCCACGAACACCACCATGTCACTACAGGCTATGGAGGCAGTGGTATCGAAGGATACTTCTCTCTGAATATCACCACTCAATTTGGTGCTTTCAAGAAAACCTTCTTCACCAAAGAAATTATTTTGTTGACTGTAGGATGCTCTTCCCGAATCTTTTCAGCTACCCGGTGGAGTCCATGTGCAAGGCAGGTGACATGGAGCATACGAGGATGGAAAGCCTTTAGACATTCACCTACTTTCAACATGTAAGCTGCACTGTCGGTCACTAACAATCTCAATTTTTCCTCTCCTTCTGCATCTGGCCATATGACCTTTAAAGCATCCCTCACTGCAATTGATATTGTAGAGTGGTTGGTTTGTTGAAGCTCCTTGCATAGGATGTCATGGGGTGTACTGGGTTCCTCAGAAGTGAGTTTGCCCACAACTATGGCGGCAATATATCTACCACAAGCATCCGTTGTTTCGTCCACACTTAACCAAATGTTGTGGTCAGCGATGTCTGTCTTTATGTCTTCAATAGCTTTCTCATACAACTAGGGCAATACATTCTTTCTTAAGGTGGACTCATCTGGTACTTTAGAGTTGCAAAATTCTTGAAAAAGGTTTTTCAATATTGGGTTTTGTAGTGTAGCAATTGGTATATTTGTGGCAGTAAAAGCTTCACATAAACGCATGCTAAATGAATTAGCTTTGGCTTCATTAGAACTCCTGGCTTTGATGTTAAGAAACTCTGCTTCTTTTGAGATTCATTCCTAACAGCATTTGTAGAATGAGTTGCTGATTGTCGATGTTGCACCAAGTGAGAATGTTTTTCTGCTGGCACCTGTAAATTAAATGTAAACAAGAAAATTAGTCAATTTAAATACCCACCACCGGCAAATAAGTATTAAATAATTTTGGATGTGTGATGGAGTCTGAAGAGAGCATACTTTAAGTTGCACTCCAGTATTATTTTAAAAAATAGCAGGGTGAAGAGTTACCAAAATACGAAAAACACAAGAAAGAAGCAAGAAGACTGAATATTTTGCCATGAATTTTAAAAATGTCGTGTTAGAAACTCCCTATAACGGAAGAATCAATAATGCATACTACTCAACAGCGCTATTGAAATGTTTGTCTCTAGTTTTCACCTATTGTTGCGGCATGTAAACATCACATGTTTCAGAAATGCTGCGTGCCACTGACCACTCTTTCGACAATAGCTAGAAAAGGATAACTGAAGGCGGCGAACGTTTTATTTAGTTTATTATTGTGGCGGATGGTTTAATTGAAGTTTAATATTGTAAGGTATTGCTCAAGATTTTATAATCTAATTATTTAAGTTTCTTTATTCGAACGGTCTCCCTTTGTTTTAAAAATACTTTTATATTCATAAATCTACTCTTATTTGCTTAAATAACCGAATTAGGCACTTTTAGGTTCTATCACGAAAAATAAGTTTTATTAGGTTCTAACGTAAAATTAGATCACTTCAGGCTCTATAAAATTGAAGTATATTACTCGTTGGTAAATAAAACATTAAAATAAACCGAAGTTTGGAGTGTAGGAGGTCAGGAATAAAATAGGTCAGAACCTAAGAATCCGGGGCTTAGATATAATATACTTACCTAAGCCTTTAAGTAAAGATATAAACGATGTTTTTAAAATTGTAATGAATATTTTAATTTTTTCAATATTTCTTGAATTACTAAAATTCATCCAAATAGGTTTAAACATGCCTATTTCTTTTTGCTTTCAGTTTCATCGTGATTGGTAACCTTTTCCTTTGGAAGCTTTCATTCATATATATATATATATATATATATATATATATATATATATATATATATATATATATTTACTTCGTATCACTTGAATTTCACCTCTTGTTGCTCAGTTTAAATGGAAAAAAATGGAGGCATGCAGGTACCTCTGCAGGTGAAGATTCCGCAACTCTTTGATGTTTGACATCTCTCATCTTTTGTACAATGGCGAGAGAACACTTTAATTAGTTTCTCCAAGCGCTATGCAAAGAATGCGGGCTCTTACTTTGAAATGTCCTATTGCTGCGTAAAATAAGCAGTGTTTTATAACACAAAGACGCAACGCGTGTTCAACAAAAGGCATAGGTTCGTAATTGTTAAAGAGAAACTGACATATAATCGCCACGGTTTCCTCTGCCAATAATTACTGGAAGGTTCCATATAATTAAACTATTGTTTCCTCTTTAGATTAAACGCCCAAAGTACTTGACCGTCTGTTCAACGACGTTTTAGCTATTGGGATGGGATGGCTTATCTCTCAGGAAAAGCTGGTGGAGGGGGTACATAGTATGCTGAACTCGTACCACGCGCGACGCGTGTAGTGGGAAACAGCCAACAATCTTTCACTATCGCACTTTTTTACCCCTGAATTGCCTCATACCAAGTAAAAACTACCTCCATCTTCTTGGGTTGTCCTCCGTGGTGCAGTGGTCAGCATGCTAGCCTTTAGTTCCCGAGGTCGCGGGTTCAAACCCGGCGGAGGGTGTTGGATCTTCCGGGCTAAAAATCCTTAGCATGGCTTCCTCCGGAAGGGAAGTAAAGCCGGCGGTTTCGTGTCATAAATTTACGGCGCGTAAAAGAACCTCAAGCCTGATAAAGAGGGCTCTGAGCACAATTTCCGGTCTTTCACGCCCAATATAGAATGGGATGCTAAGGACCACAGCAGTTAAACAGCGTCCGTAAATAAAGCTCAATTTAATTACTATCTGCTTGGAAGGACCCCCACCCACTAGCTAAAACATCGCTAAATAGACAGTACGTGCTGGGCAATACATAAGATGCAGAAACAGCACACAGCTCTTTATATTACATTCGATTTTTGTCATATAAAAATGTGTTATGTAAATAACCTTGCCAAAAGTATAAAAACACAAACACTTTTACATGAATAACTTCCAGTGGATATTTTTCTTTTATTTTCTTAAAAGTGACTATCACTTTGGATTAAGAAGATTAAATGGCGAAAATTGCCAAAAAAGTGGCTTAGTAGTTTCTCTGTAGTGTTTTAATTGGAATTACCTCTTTAATATCATATATATTTCACCATTGTAGACTTAATACTTACATTTTAAATACATTGTTAAAAAGAGTGCTGCTTCATCCATTATGTACTGTGAGTTGTTATGCATCACTTCACCATTTTGGAGTAGAGTGGTAAACTTGTGTCCATCTTCTAAAGAATTTTTTCTCTATAAACTGGTACTACTGTTAAATATGACAGTTTGTGTGTGCTAAAGTCACGTGTTTTCATTTGCAAATATATGCGAGTTTGTTTTCTGCATTTTTACCTTCAACTTTTTCTGTGCAGGACATTTTCTAGAGTAAATAAGCCGTTTTCTCGTAAACTATTTAGATAACTAAATTCCATTTTAGGATGAAAAAATACCTCTAAGCGCTATTGTGCACCCACTTTGTGTTTAATAACATGGTTGAGTGTTAAGAAAACAATTTTCCGATAAACTTTCATCAGAATATTGTCTAATTAAGAAAATAAGCATATCTCTTGAATAAGCTTATTGTATAAAATTAGATCAATGAACTTAGGTGGGATGCATGTACATCCTGTAATACTTTCAGCTTGATATATTAAAGAGTTTATGAGATAACGTGTCATGAATTTAGCAATTTAGCATGGGTAGGATAGGGCTTTTAATCTATCCTTAAAACTCTTTGCATGAGCCATAAAACAATTACCTTCAATTTTATATAAATAGCCTTATGGTGTCTTATTCATTCTCACTGAATTTTATATAACCGGAAAACAGTAACTGACATAAAATAATAGATGGTTAAAATGAACATTTCTCGTAGACTTAACCGTTTCCGATATCTTTGTTATTTTATGTTTGAAGTTTTCGTTGGTTTCCATCTCTGTGGCATGTTTGAAAATGTGTGTGCTTTGCTCGTTGGTAAAAAAATCTTATATTGTTACATTCACTTTCTCTACCCTTTATCGTTTATTAGTGGATATATAAATTATTCTTATGAAAGTTTATTTCTGTATTTACTTAATTTTAATCGAGATAAACGTTTGTAGGAATGAATATATGGGACTTAAAATCGAACCATTAATAAGGTTATCTCGGAAATGCCTGTTGCTACAAAAAAGTTATTTGAAATACTGTATTTTAAAGAGATCTACATTTTTTGTGTGGTACGTTTTTGTCTATCGTACCTATTACACAAGATTGTAGAAAATTCCTTCCGAATAGAGGACTTTGTTGGCCATTCCCAGAAAATTAAAGATATATATTTTATTCGTCAAGTAAATATCCTGAATATATGGTATTTTAATAAAAATTGTTGGCTATTTTTTAGAAAACATAAATTTTCGAAAAATGTTCCATGTAAAGGATAGTCGGGGTAAAGGGATTTCTTAAATCTTCCTTTTACATCCTTGGAAGATACTTAACTTAAATACCAAGTTTGGTACTTAGCCAACTTTTGGTTTTTGAGTTTGCTGTTCTCTCTCTCTCTCTCTCTCTCTCTCTCTCTCTCTCTCTCACACACACACACACACACACACACACGCGGGCATGTTTTCAAAAATGCTTTATTTGGATTAAGAGGGCCTCAAAGTGTGTGTTTCTGGTGAAATCTCGGTACCGATTTTTTGGGTGGTATGTAGTTCTTCTACTTACTATATGTAGTAGGGATAATAAAAAGGAAACAGTGATAGTCGAATATTTAAGAACTGGACGCTATATCCCTGTTTTAAAAATTCTATAATGTTTCCATGCAATCGCGAGAAACAATTTAAAATCGATGTGGCTAATAATGTAACCATTAACAACGGATATCTCGGAAATGGCTGATGCTACAAAAAACGTTATTTGAAATAGTGTGTTTTAAAGAGAACTACATTTTTTGTGTGGAACGTTTTCGTCTATCGCTTAACATTTGCCAGTTATACAAGATTGTACAAAATTCATTCCAAATAAAGAGGGCTTCGCAGGCTATTCCCAGAAAATTCAAGAAATACATTTTGTCAGGGTAAATATTTATTATATATATTCCTTTGTTTAATACATACCTAGTATTTTAATCAAAATATTTAGAACCTTTTTTTGGAAAATAAAAAATTCGAAAAATCTTTCATGTAAATGGTAGTTTGGGGTGGGGGGAGTTCTTTGAGAATTTTCCAGTCGCATCATTGGAAGGCACTGAACCCAAATGTTACGTTTAGTATTCATCTGACTGTTTATTTTTGAGTTATGCTGTTCACACACACGGATCGTTTTTTTAAAATATCATTTATTCAAGGGCCTCAAAACATGTATTTCCGATGAAATCTCAGTAACGAATTTTTGGTTGGAATGCAATAGCTTCTCTACCGACTATGTATGTTGTAGAGAAAGTAAAATTCGATATGTGATACCTATAAACAACTGAGTGTTGAAACCATTATCTTACATGTAACCATAGCTACTTTATTATAAGTATTTAACTATAGCAGAGTATTATTATGATTACTGTTATTAATATTATTACTAAATATATTTGAAGTATTTTATATAAATACCATAATATAGCTACGTAAGCGGATACCTACTATTGTGAAATTGTGCGAGTATCAAACTATCAGAACCCGCAGCTTCACTTCAGTAGCTATTCTCTATCTGTCTGTGAAGCCTTTATGTTTGTACTTTCCCCACTCCACTCCCTCTTTGGATCCTAAACTGACAGGGAGTTCTCAGATTGAAAATGACAGTGAATTTCCCTAATCAAACCCTTCGGACTACGCTGAAAATCGCCCGGATTCGATATATCTTCCTTCGTAATGTTTGGCCTAGCCCAAGACCAGGAAATCCTAGTTACTCTCGCTCCCCCCTCCAGTTAACTGATGAAGTGTAGGGAAATAAGAAGGAAAGAGCTATACAAATCCTTAATAATCATGCTAGAACTTCTATAAATAACAAAAGCAATCATAATATTTAAGTTTATTCTAGAACGTTGTGTAATGTGTATGTAGTGCAATGGTGTAGTACGTTTTAACCAATTTTAAAGATTAAGTCAGTGAAAAAAGTAATATTCCTTATACTATAGAATAAAATCAAAATTAAATTTAAAAAGAAGCTGTTTTGGCTTCAGGGTGGCCCTTAGTAAACCGTAATTTTATTTACTTTATAAAAGTTGTAAACAACTTAAAATCGTTTAGTCAGATTTTTTTATACTTACCTGTACTACACAGAGGAAATATTCCATTCCAACCGAAAATTCAGTACCAATATTTCATAAAATACAGGTTTTGAGACACCTGAAATTTTTTTTTAGAAAAAAGTCCATTTGTATGTATCTGTCTGTCGAACAGAATAATTATTCTGAATAACTTTAGTATAAACTAATAAACCGTAAGAGAGAGACAAAGTATTATTATGCAAAAAATGTACATATGTTAAAGCACACAATTTATGTCAAATGTTGTTTTATGGCGTTAACCATTTCCGGGATATTCTTCATTATTGTTTTGAATTTTCAAATACTTTGTTGGTCCCGATATGAATGCGTGCGGTTGGAAGACGAACCAAGCAGTTATGGAACAAGCGGACTGGGCATCAGGACAGTCGGGTAAAGAAAACATCCACAGTTCCGAGTTGCATTTACCAACGAGACTGAGAACTGCAAATATAGTACTGCTTTCATTGTGCAACTGTACATTCCCTATCGCCTTGTCCCTCAATGCCCTCTAATCGCAAGCCTTGATGCATTGTCAACAAAAACAGTGGCACTCTCTTCCAAGCGCACTCATATAGTGACGACTGGGAGTTATACTTTTTTCAAGTGGTAAGTCGCTATTCGTTTTTTCTCGTGGTCATCCAAGGAGCATGGAATTTCAAAACTATCACATAGCGAGGAAATTTTTCAATTTTAACTGGCCTAGCAAGAACAATACAGAAGAACAAACTTTGTAAGAATTGTTTGTGGAAGAGTGAATAGGGAAAGTCGTGTGAATGCAGCACATCAAATTGTTTTTCTGTAGTTAAATACATTTAGCAATAGAAAAAAAATGCATTTCTATGCATATAAGTAGCTCCTTTCCTTACAACAGTATTATTTTCAACCTTATACTATAAATGCATTAGGAAATATTAATGAACTGATTAAATCATGATGGGGTCCAATGGCAGCTGCAGCTTTTAAGGCGATCAAAATCCCTTCACCCTCCAGCAACCTCAACCCAATAGGGAATCGAATCCAGCCCCCTAATTAGAAGGGACTGTAGTGGAATGTAAATAAGTTTGGGGGGAATGTAACAGCCTTCAGCCAAAATCAATGCTTCATTTGCAGCCAGCATCATAAAGAGAAAATGCCTCTACTTAGGTTGCCCCTGTCGATATGTGCAATTACAGGCTCGAAGGGCGGTACTTATGGGACATAAGGGGACTTCGAGAGGTATAAATAGTGAGAAATTAAAAATGTAATTTCTCCATACCCTGTAATCTCTCTTCTTGAAGTTTGTGACATTCTGAAAATGTTGTATATTAAGTACAGTATATTTATTAAAAATATTAAAAGGAAGGTTAGATAAAGGATTTTATACAGGAACTCAAGGTTTAATTTGGAATAACAGAAAGCTTTCATTAAAATTTGTGAAAATTTTGGGTACCTGGTACTCTGCAATATAAAGAGTAGAATAAAAAGATAGAGCAACAACAGTCATACTAAATAGAAATATAACCAAAGAAACTAAATTGTGTGCGCAAACTTTGAAGCCGTACCCTTTGCTTCAAATTTTGATGTTGCTATCTCGAAGTTGTATCAATTTAGATAACGTTTAATGTTATCTGCCTTGTTGTTGAGTTCTAAGATATCATCTCCTAGCTCGTTCTGCGTTGTCTAGTCTTCAAGCTGTAACAGAGGTATAACTATGCGTTCTTTATCCCAGGGTTTGCGTGAGTGTAATGTGAAAGGATAACACCAGTTTAGTGAGATACATTTTAATTTCGACTAAAATATATTGAAAAGACTCGCGCACTGCTGAAATAAAGAAATAAATTATTTCTACAACGATAGTGATGCGAAGCGTCAGTTTCCGTAAGTCGCAGAAATCATTCTCAGAAAGACCCCTCACAATAACCGCTAAATCTTTCTAACACAAGCGCGTCACTGGGCGCTGTACAACTTAAAATTGGAACAAGAGTAATCACAAGATTCGTCACACGAGTAAGTCGCAGAATCGAGTAAGTAATTATTTCTGATTTAGAATGCACGTTCTTTTCTTAACTTAAGCTCCGTCAACCTATCACTACCCTACCAACGTTTCCACGCACGTGCTCCAATCCTAAAACTCTACGTATGCGTCTTTGAAACTGTTTCTATTCAATACCTTGCTGGAATCTAATAATTTTATTCCCCTTTCTAATTTACAGAATTCCTGTCTAGTGACTTTACAAACGTACTTAACTCAACCTTAACTGAATTCCAGGAAACTTTGGGTTAACGCGTTCGTTACTAGTCTGTTACTAGTGTCTTTCTTTAACACTTTAATGAACTTTTTCTCCGGATAAAACTTTTCAACTCAGGCTTTAATATACAGAAATTGTTTCTCTATCTTACTATCATTTGTTTGTTTACTTATTTATATATGCCTGTCAATAATTACATCAGTATACAAAACAAAGTGAGAAATAGTGTCGCATTTGGGGCTGAAGTTTGGAAATCAATAATGATTTAGTGTCGAGATTATTATCAATGGAAATAGGCTTTAGAAGGTGGTCAGTCAGACATTCAAAAATTAGAAAAAATGAGAGCAATATTTTTAAGGAAGAAACGAAAGTTAATCCTGTAGTAGAATATGTAAGATATAAACAATTAAACTGCTGGTGTGGAGAATACATCAGAGAATACTAGAGGAAGGAATATGTACGCAGAAAGGTTTGATAAAGGTGTCCACCTGCGAGAAGACACTTGGATGCAAGAAATAAGGACTGGATGAAAGCAAAAGGACTTGAGGAGGAGGAATGGAATAACAGGGATAAATGGAGAAGAAAAATAAGTCAGCTGAAGAATTTAATGCGGTACCGGCATGTAGCCATGGTAGTTAAGTTGGTTAGAGCAACCGGACGGAAACCGGAAGACCCGTGGTTCAAATTGCGGCCATAGCATTGGATTTTTTAGTTGTTTAATTAACTTTCCAACCTTGTCCTACACACAACTTGATTGGAAGAACAATTAGTTTACAGGAAAAATAATATTTAGGAACATAAAAATTTGTAAACAGTGTAAGTCTATATGTGTAGTACTACTCGTATAAAATAAATACTTTTTTGCCAAACTATGAAACTTAATGTAAAGTTCGATCCAACGTCATGACCGAGACTCAAACCAAGGATATTCGGCTTACTGAGCCTATGCCCTAACACTGAGCCAGCGTTGTTTGTGTGTCTGTTTCTGTTGGTGCACTGAAATACTCATCTCATTTAGTTAAGTGATGCTTTAAAATTCGTTTAGCATATTATTTGCAAGCACTTGTATAAAAAATATATAATTACGAATATAACAATAATTATTTATATAGTTGCGGAAAATTGCTGTGCAGAAAATTATAGGGTAGAGAGGCATTTTGAGAATATGAACAAGGGATCGCAGAAGCTTTTTACTACGCTACATGTGTAAACATTAACTCCGTCATGTTAGCCTCCATTGTGAAACCTGTTTCAGGCTATGTAAACAAAACGCACTCCTTGGCAGTACCAGTCGCTATGTCTGTCTGATGTGTTATGAAGCCTACTACAGGTACGGTAATACCGAACGCTTGTCTAGAACAAAGAGTACGCGCATTTCTCATTGTGTACTCATTAGTTGAAACAGTAGGTACAGTGTCATGCGATCCGTGATTCAAATCCCGGCTATGGCATTGAATTTTTCAGTCGTCTGATTCTACCTTTCCAACCCTGTCCAACACACGGCTTGTGTGGAAGAACAATTAATTCCAATATAAATAAGGGTTTACATAGTTGTAGCTATATAAAATACTACCTAAATATAATTTTATTATAACCCACACATATTAATGGAAATTCCCTTATCTAAAAAAAAAAGATATTTGTATACAAGACTAAATTAGTGTACGTACCATACAAATTATTTTTCAATATATCTAGCGACACTTTAGTAACACTGAGCGGCCACTGCCTTAATAAACGAATTGTTTAATTTATATTTTCAACAAAGTGATACAAAAAAGCACGTGATAGTTCCCCTAGCTCCAATTAGTAAGCCAGTGTCAACTGAAGCAAGATTTGTATTGATTTACTGCAAAAGCTTAAGTATCGAGTATTGTTTGTTAATTATTTCTGCAGTTTTATAAACAATATTAATTTACTTTTTTAATTTAATAAGACGCATGAAATATTTTGCGTTCTAAAGCTTTGAATAATAACGAATAAAGCACTTTATTTTGTTTGTCATTTAATATATGCCTTGCATTTTAATAAATAGACATTTCTGGCTTTTCAAAACAAAGAATCACAATACGACACTGCTCCGATAGAGAAGTAGCTAGGTTACGTCACAGTACCCCTCCACGGCCCACGCTCCTGGATGTGACGCACGGTTCGCGCACACCTAGACTAAAATGTGATTATAATTATTTAATTTTCTTTGTGGGTAGTATCGGTAATTTTCTATGAGGATAGCATATACATACCTCCAACCGATATGGCTGATTTCTCTTTCCCAAAATCCCTTTTTAGTAAATGTCGCGAATATATTAAGAAATGCATGCTTACATACGAATATCGGGAGGCCGGCGACGGACAGTGGAGTTGAAAAACGATAGGTAACGTTCGCCAACGTGAAGACTAGGCGCGTTATCGGCAGATAACCTTTGAAGGTTCTGGAAGCTTCTTCACCCCTCCTCCAGAGTGTGTGTCGAAATAGTTCTAGAGTGTTCTGTGAAAGATTCGACTGCCTATATAAGCGAGCGTTCTCGCGAGAGCAATCAGTCGAGTTAGTAGAGAAAGTCGAGTCAATTAGCGAGTACGTGTCTGGTGCGACATTAAGTGAGATACTCCGAGGAGTTTGTGGCAACTGCTGTTACTTCAACAGTTTGTGCTGCGGAGCGAAGGAATGTGGAGGCGTTGTGTTCGTCTCCCCAGCAGTAAACCGTCAAGAAAGAAGTGAAGTGATGGAGAATTAAACTAGTTCACTTAGTGAAGCGACAGAGTGAAGTGAACTCCGAGTGAAGTTGAAATAGATAAAATCTTAGAACACCAACAGTGAGAAATGACGGAAGTGACAGTTGAAAAATCGGACGAAGTCGCAATATGTACATAGTATGTACCAATTTTAGTTTTTCCTATACGGACAATGAAATTTATGTAAAATATGAAGACACATGGAATGCTTTCCGTGCATATTTTGTTATACAATTATCGTAAAATGGCATAGACCGAATAATTTGGCCTCCACTAGGGCACATTGGTTAAAGAAGCAGTTACATTTGATCCCACAACAATTGTTCCAATGTTTCCTGTAGAAGAGAGCAAAGAAAACAATAGTTAGATAGTTGCCTCATGGAGATACTGCAAGAAGTGAAGAGTAGAAGGAAACAACCATAAAAAAAACGGGGTAGAAAAATAATGCCCGGAAAGCTTTGAGCCTGAACGGATTTGACCGCGAAGAAAAGGATGACCAGCAGTAGTGCTAGTGCCAGTCATTAGAACCTTCCACGTCTGGAATTAAGAGTCTAAGCTTACTGGTAGCCGTAGCAAAAACGGTAAAAAAATCAATGTGTATTGTGTTCGTTTAACTGGAAAACTTACAAAGTATCAAACTGGGTTCAATGTGTAAAATGTATTTGGAGGGGGGGGTTGCGGTAACTGCAATGAAGGTGCATTCTTTGAACGCAAGAACTGTTACTATAGTGATCACATGATGTTAAATTACCTATGTTTATTTTTCTTTGTGTTCTTTACATTCGTATTTTCAAATTAGCTTGTACAAAGTATATGATTTTAAAAGAAAGTTGCATGACAAATTTTGGTACAAATCGAATTAATGTATAACATGTAAATCTTCCCATGTACTGTCTGTTCGGTGCGTTTAGCTACGGATTGGGATAGCTTGTCTCTCAGATAAAGCTTAAGCTGATTTGAGAGGTACACAGTGTACTGAACTCCTACCGCGCGTGACGCGTACAGTTAAAAACAGCAAGTCTTTTCACTATCGCGCGTCTTTATCGCTTACTTAACTCATATCAAGTAAACATTGCCTCCTTCCAGTTGCTTCGAAGGTTTCCTCCACCCACTAGCTAAAGTGTCGCTGAACAGACAGCACAGGGCAATTCAAAAACCTTTTTATTATAAAAACCAGCAAGTTATAAAAAAAGTGTTGCATTCTCATGAATCTCTACTCATTCCTCTACGAACTATTCCTGCAAAAGCTATTATTCTACCTACACCATACTTTCAATTCATATTTAACATTTTTGTAGGATAAAGTAGGTAAAGCATCGGTCAGATTTTTAAACAGCGTGTGTGTATGCGACGACTTTGAAATTCTTTGCATGGCCACGAAAAAAAATAAAATAAAATAATAGCGACTCCCAAGTTGAAAACTATAACTAATCATTTGAACTTCAAACAAATAACAAGGAATAACTCGGAAGTGGTTAACTTCACAAAAAGATGTTATGTAAATAACTTGTTAGCTTTAAGTAGTTTTGTGTGCTGCATTATGCAAAGAGTGAATCCATTGTTTTATTGCAGCGTGCATTTCATTGTAAGTTCAACAACGATCTGCCTCTTCATAAAAAATTTACGATTGGTACAATAAATTCGTAGAAGATGGTTGCGTAGGCAAACGGAAAAGCACTGGTCGTCCTCACGTATGTTCCTTCTTTTTGAATAACCGTGTACTAATTCATCTACTTACTCTAAGCACGTAGTAGAGAAAGAAATCCTTTTTAAATTCAGGGTGTTTCAAAACATGTATTTATAGTGAAATCACGGTTTTGAATACAGAGTTCAATACTTCCTTTACGTACTATACGTGGTTAACTTTGGAAAATTAATTTTGGAACAAGTATAACAAACGTTTGAGTGTAATGATGAAGTTACTTTGGAAGCATACGTGAGCATACTTAAATTGCAAAAAATGTTGTAAAAAACTGCCATTGTTTCCCAATTTTACTGTATGTAATTTTTGATAACTCTTTTCTTAAAGTGTTATCAGCAATAGTCTGGAAAATAAAATGTTATATTTTGCCGTTCTATAATAGTTAGCACGTCTTTTACGCCAATGTCTCTACAGAAACAGACCGGCTGTTGGGACAGTTTGAGGGTAACAGCTGCGTCTGACAGTAACGTCAAAGTTATAAAGCAAAAGCAGAAATTACTAATAAAACTTGGCCCTTCCTTGTCTCGTACCAGAAATTGGTGCATGTACATCTGACGTCCGGGTTACAATTATTATTGTACTTGCTATGTCTAGACTGACCCATTTCAGCTTGTATGTAACTCGTAAACTAAGGAAGGTTTCACTTCGTGTACCCTGACATAACCAGATCCCTGGTACAAGGAGAGTCAGTGGCTCGACATCCTGATGCATAAGAAATGAACGTCGTTCGCACGGTGGCCGGGCTCATAAACCTTACCATGCATCGGTAATAACAATGGACGTACAATGATAAAAAAATACATAACGCCTCACGTTTATGCTTAGTTGGTTCAGTTCGTATTATAGCAAAGGGTTTTACTACCAGACTCTTACTCAGTTTGAGGAAAGGAAGCATGCATTTCGTTAGGCCATCGACTTATAAGGAATGCAGAAAATAGATTCTCCGTGTACGTAACCTATTGCAGAGAATCTGTAGACCAGACTGGTAGTTCAGTTAGAAGTGTAGCACTCCCGGCAGTGCAGTGTGTGCGGTTGAAGTTACTTTAGTGTTGCTCAATTGGTGAAGTGGCTGACAACTAAGAGGGCAAAGAAGGTACACACGTCCGATGTGGTTTTGAAAAAGATTTATGTTTATTTGAAAGTTGTGTGTTTGGATTAATGGTAAGAAAACTATATATATAATTTTTTTTTGCTAAGAGATTTAAAATTTGATTGTATACTGAAATTTGGCCCTTGGCACTCATTTTGTAGACATCCACTACACTTCATCTACAATTTTCCATCAATAAATTATCTTGCTCCAGTTTTTCATGTCCCATTTCCACTTGTTTTTCACTTGTCACTTTTTAATTACTTTACCATCAAACATTCACCACAGTTTTCCAATCAAAGTTTCATTGAATTAATAATTTCTCACTACCTCTTTCCATCGTCTATTTTGTAAGATACACTACCTCTTACTTATCTCTGTCCACTGTCCAAAGCCATCTATTTTGACTTTACACAAAAACTGTCCAATGCTCCTAGCGTCTTTGCATATGAAGTTGTTATTGTTTCACGTATGGAAAGTCAGTTTGAAGATGGTGTTGTATTGTAGTAGTTGTATTATATTTCAACTATTGGGGAGCCAAACTTGAAGTTTGTTTGCTAGCGCACGTGTGGTACCCGGTTCCCGGTAGCCTTCGCTCCAAATGTACTTTCAGGTGGCCTTTGCCCCAAGTTTAAAAATATTAACTTTGTAATTTAAACTGTTTCTTTAAATATTATATATTTATGTTTGCCTGGGCTGCGTCAGTATTATTGTTAGAGACACGTTTCTCTTAACAGGGTTGTGATGCGACAAGAATGTAGGCTTACAAAGATTATAATTTTTACTTCACTCCTTTTATTACTGCTTGAAACAATTTAAATGACCTTCACTGACCGAGAGAGAGCTGCGAGATGTTTTTATTAATTACACTTTTTAACACGTAAACTTATTTTTCGTCTCTCACGAATACGTATTAAATCTCTCGAGGATGTGTCTCACGTCTGATTAGTAACTGTTTGCAGGCAACTGACTTCTATATTTGTAAATTTTGCTATATTTCAGTTTCTGATTGACTAATCCTAGTCCAATAGAATACCTTCATTTAACTAAAGCTTTTTCTGGTTGTTGATTGGCTATTTTATAAACTGTCACTAAAATTACATTATTGTTACTCAGAATCGCAAGTAGTACTGTTAAACTTTCTTACTCATTATTGACTCAAGGTTACCTCATTGTTACCTCATTGTTAGCAACTTTTAACTTATTATTCTCACAGCTTCTACATTATTAAATTACGTAATATATTCACATAACCTTATTACACATGGATACACTAATATGCAATGACCGTTACATACATTTTACAAATTATTACATACACACATTGCTTCTAGGCGCGCTGTTATTGAATTTACATATTATATAATTAGAGTGAAATTATTTAAGTGTTGAAATACTGCCTCGCATATCATTTAGATTATAAGTGTATTTCTATCCCCCTTCAACCACTTCCCTTTAATAAATTCTGTTCTCCAATTTTCTGTTCCTTGGCACTTAAATATTATGCGATCAATGTCTTCATTACAACCACATATCGGACATTGGTTTTGAGGAATACCCTGTCTTAACCCTTTCCAAACATTTTTCACATTTTCTTCTCGTCTTCTCCATATTTCTCCTAACCCATTTTTCTCCAAAATGTTCCGCAAATTACTTACCCATCCACCATTCTTACTATTCTGTTAGTATTCTATACATTGTCTTAACAGATTACTTTTTCCTAAATTTAAAATTCTAAACCAAAATTTCAAAGCTCTTTCCATTATCTTACCCTTACTCGCCACCCTGCCCAACTCTAATTGCGCTACCTGTCTTACAATTGCATTCGGTAACCCTAGTATTTCTATACAAAACATCCTGTTCACCTCATCTATATTTTCCCATCCTCTATCTAATCCGCATATTTCTATACCATACATCATTTTTGCCTCCACAAACATCTCATGACTTTCTCCAGCCATTTAACCTTTATATTGGGTACTCTATATTTGCAGCTTCTAATTGCTGCCATCGCCGTTTTACCCTTTGCCAATGCAAACTTCGTTTGTTTCTCCCATTTATTACCTCCATCTATTTTTACTGCTAAATAAATACAGTCACGCACCACCCTGTAATCTTTATTCTCTCCCTTCAAGTTTTAATATCATTATTATTATTATTTTATTATTTTATTATTATTTTATTATTATTATGATTATTCAAGACCATATATGAAAATTAAATGGTAAATATTTGTTCTATGAGGTGTATCTATTGTTCTGGGTAGAAGTTTGAGGCTGTGGGTTAGAAAAATATTTCACAAAGAAAAATTCTTAGTGAAATAGTGTTATTAGAAGAAAATAAATATTCAGAATTAAAAATTATTTTCAAACTCGGAACTTAAAATCATTTTAACTCTAAAATCTGCTCCAGTCTAATAAATCTTTAACCCATGGTAGTGGTGGTGGTCACCAGATCATGAAAGTAATAAATGTTATTTTATGAATACCTTTAGGATTTATTACGAAATAATACTAAATTAACAGTCCAATATTGCATTGTAAGGAAGCAATTTTAACCTCGAATGATATTTAATAATAATTTCATTTAACTCCTATTTTTCTTATGAGCATGCTGTATGTACAATGATCCAGAACGGAGGTGGCGAAAATGTCTTTCTTCAGCGAGTCAGCAAATATCTGCGAGTCCAGTTTTCACCACGTTTGATCTAGAAGATTTTTATCATGAATCCTCACTCTTTCCCCTTATAACTGCAATAGGTAAAGTCTCGTGATATTCCTAATAATAAACCAAACTTACTGATGTTTATGAAATATTGGCGGATGTTGATTTCTTATTTCTTTACTCTTCCTATGGTTTTCCAAGTTCTGGAAATGAAGTTTAGCGGTAGAATGATGGATAATCTAGATTTATAGATAATATATAAAAAATAGAATTATAGTATTTTATATATCTTCTTTGTAACTGTAGTACTTGATATTATAAGCTTACACAGTTTTCACTTAATGCAGAAGCTCCTGACATCAACATTTAACGCGTTACGAGATAAAATGGTGAATATGAAGAACTCCCCACCCCCAGGCTATCCATTTTAAATAATTTGGAGATAACACACAAGTTGTAACAACCAGGAAGATTATTTTGTCGGAAATAAATTATAAATATAGGTAGTAAGGTTTCTGATGCTGCGCCAGACACAATTCTTTCTCTTTACAAAATTAATGAATGCATTGCAATTGATTATAATATACCGAGAAATGAAGAAATTATTATTATTGTTGTTGTTGTTTCTTCTTTGCTAGGGGCTTGCATTAAGAGGTTTTGGCCTCTACAAACTTATTAGCTGCGTCTGTATCATTATAATAAATGTTACTTTCAGGTTTTTATGCTAAATCCTGCAAAAATTTGTAGAATTTGAATAAACTATTAAAGAAATTGTTATCGCATGCATAACATACGTTATAAGCAGGATTCAATTGTCTTTTGATTTTCCTATGTCCTATGTCTTCTGTCCCTTAATTAGTAAATCGTAACCACATATTATATATAATCCGCGGTAATGTTAGGTCTTATACCCATTTTCTGTTAACAACGGCTTCATTGATTATCCTTTGGCGTTCTCAACAAAAGATGAAGTCAACTTCGAAAGTATATTCCATTCAGAATCAGTATGTTTGTATTCTGAACCCTAGCCCATTTCATTAATTCGATTTGGATATGTATAATGTTTAGGGCCAATAAATACACCATTCTACTTCAATTAAATGGAGTTGAAATTAGAAGCGGACTATATCTGTAGAGAAGAACAAACACTTTCAATAGCGAAATAATTTATCATAATACTTTGAGTGGCTTTTGAAATTAGCCCCAAGCCCTACTCCACACACACTCATATGGGCATGCATTTTCCCTCTTTGTAGTATTAGCATAGATTACTAAACAAAAATCGTGAGGAAACGCAATTTATTACTATTTTTAATAATAAGCATTTTATCAAAAGGTTTTGCTGATTAGGCTGATTTCGTTTATTAACTCGTGCTTTATTTAAAGCATTACTATTTATGAGCTGAAATAATGATTCATAGTGTAAAGATTTATCAAGATATTCGTTTCATAGAAAATTTATCGGTTCTTGTGGATTTAACTTCTTTTGTAGTAAATTATTATAATCTGCTGTTGAAAGAAAGAATAATGTATTATACGTTATATGCAAATATGAAAAAAAGCTATGGGCACAGGATCTTTATTTAGTTTATAGCATTAAAATACTACAGACAATATATTTTAAGATTTTTATTAGTCATAGCTTGAATTTTTGTCCATTTGTTTTACACCAAGAGCAATCACGATCTGATACCTCTTTCGCTTCTGCAGATTTGGTGTTCCAAGAACAGGCATTTGGTAAGCTCACACGTTCCTTGTGCCCCATAGAACAATGGGTTGTTGACCCTGGTAAAGCTTATGCTACTCGCTGAAAGTCAATATCGATAAATATCTGCTTATACATTTTTTAAATAAGGAAATAGAAAGGTAACAATTAAAACCGTAATGTATTCAAGATTCTGCTGATGCAGTAGTAAATTTTTTATGCCTCTATGCAATGAAATTTCAATAATTTTTTTTGTTTCGTTTGGTATTAGCATAACCTCCTACTATCATTCTCTTCTCTTCACCTGTTTCTTTGTCCGAGTCCTCACTCTTTTGAAATTGTGTTTCAGCAAAGTAAAATACACAAATTAAAGGATTATATATGAAATTATATGCTCAACAAAATTAATGCAAGATAAAATATTTAGTGTGCAACATATACGTATATTTTACTGAGGCGATAGTATTTTTCCAACTGTAGGCTTTCCAAAGCTTTAATTTTCTGCTTTATTTAACGAAAATGTGGGCCTATTTATTCTGCTCTCTCTCTCTCTCTCTCTCTCTCTCTCTCTCTCTCTGGGTTCAGCGCTCTTCACCAAACGAACCTTATCAGACGACGAATACAAGTATGAAATTAACACATAAATGAGCTAATGGATACAAAGCAAAAGAACCTGTTATTCATTTTAGTAAATAAATGTTATTTTAGAAAAATTCCGAATAGATAACTTAGTTGGACAGTTTGATCCAACAGGGACTCAAATCTGGATCAGCCTGAGAATTAGCAACACGTTGCTTATTAAATGGGACGACACTTTGTTCCAGTTTGCCTCGAGGTACTAGTACTACAGTATAGAATACCTGTTCTTACAAGTAGATAAGAGCAGTACATCGACATCTCGCTCTGCAATACACCACAAGCAGGTTGCCTTTTCCTTTCCAGTGCAGTATCTTTGAACATGGCTCCATTCCGTCAATATAGGCAAGTAACTACCAACCTAATATGCGGTCATGCTAGGAAAAAGTGTCGTCCTTGCTTATCAGGAGTTCAAACTACTCTTTTTCATACACAATACTTCAAAACAGAATGTGCCAATGGCTTTGTGTATCCGAAAAATGAAGAAATATTAGTATAATGCCTTAAATATTAACCCTATCAAAATTTCTCAAATTACGAAACCTGTCAGAAAAACGTTCAAATAAGTTTTTGTTGTGTATTGTTTAAAACATTTAATACTAGGTAAATCATCTAGAGATTGTAGTATAAAGTGAAACCATAGCATATTTCTGTAATTCGTTCTGGTTGCACGGGTAGCGGCTTCAAATGCTGCGTTTTTCAGAAATAAAAACTGTTTGTGCAATTTTGAGAGAAGGAAAGACAACATCTCTTGGAGATGACAAAATTTCTTGAACATTTTCACCTTGCACTCTCGAAAGATATCCAACATTTAGCTTGTGAGCTTTCAGGACACTTACAGGCGCGAACTTTCAATTTTATCCAAGAGAAAGTTTTAATCACAGAGTGGGAATCTTTATTCTTATTGAATACTAACTGCCTTACCCTCGTTGCACGGAAGGGTAATTATTTTAAGTTTCGAATGACGTTATATAAAGTTTGTTTAAACGCCTGCGCGAATTATCTCCTTAATATTCTCTTCCCGACTTTCCAAGTTCGGGAAAATTCATGCAGCTTATCTTAAACTACTTAAGGAGTTATTGAATCATTATTTTTAGATGAAAATACCTTGTAAAAACACCTCACCATTGCTGCCGCCACAAGGGAGCTGCAACGGTAAGGTTGAGTGGCTAGCCAATAGTCATGACACTAGGCCCTGGCTATAGCCGTGGAGAGAGGTGTTTGGAAAGGGAAAGCTATAGAAGGAGAGGAAGAGAGGGAGATGAGTAAGAATCTTTAATCGTTAATGTTGTCTCCTATGTGGTAGATTCAGAAGGATATGTTGCTCCACGAAGTTGCGTATCGACTGCTAGTTGGCATTTAGATTCCCGAGGCCGGTCACTATACTGGCTATGGAGGCGGTGTTGGACTTGGTGTTGGACTCAAGCTGGAAGTTTTGGATTGTTGCAATTGAGGCTTGATGGCACTCGTCGGCTCGAGCTGATGGTGTCAGTGCTGCTGGTATCTATTCTGGTGATAACTGATACAAGTGGAAGTGTAGTTTCGACGTTTGAGGTACTGGTTTGGACCTCGGTATCCTCAAATACATCTCGATCCTATACGCTGGCCCTGGACTGAGGCGAGAACTTCCGGATCTGCGTTGGCAGCAGTGTTCTGGATGGTGGTATAAAGTTTGGTGATCCTGGTTGAGGCTGTGGCGAATTGCCTGGTTGTTAATCATTGCTGGGATTCTATGGCTGAAAGGCGCTTAGCTACTGAGAATCGAAGCACCTCGATCCGGTTGTTGAGCGTGGAGATCTGGGCTTTAAAGGCGGCTGTGATAGTCCTTATGTTTTCGCTGGTGACATCTATCAGTCGGTAGAGCCGCGAAAATGTCCGGGTTGGGCGTCTTCCAGGAGGTGCTACGTGGTTTGTGGTACAGGAGGAGGCTGCGTTGGCGGTGTGTGGTGGTTGTATGGAGGGTGTAAGGAACTGCCTGATATAAATACTCAACGAAATAACAAAAATTCCTACTTGCGAAATTCAGCAATGCAACACATCACATGTTTTCTCGTGATCATACAAGCAATTAAAAAGCAATCACATAGCGGTCCGCTTTTTAAACATCGGATTATCGCTTAGGAAACTGTAGCGTCTGTATAGTTACAGTGATGTAAAAAGTGTAATGGAAGTTTACCTTGATTACTTACAAGAATAAGGTTTTGCAACATTGTGGAAGAGTAAGTAGGTAAAGTTATGATTATGCAACACATCAGGTTTTTACTTTCTCTCTAGTAGGTAGAGAAAGTATTGCATTCTGCCGAAAAATTACAGAGATGTCGCCGGAAATACATGTTTTGAGACCCCTGAATCAAAAAAGAATTTTTAGAGAAATTGTGCGACTGTGAACAGCATAACTCAAAAAACGAAAATTTGAATAAATGTCTAACATGGTATTTAGCTTCAGTACCTTGTAAACATGCGACACGAACATTTTCAAGAATAACTCACCGCCGCAAACCTTACTTCCTCTGAAATATTTTTCGAAATTTTTGATTTTCTAAAAAAATGGCTAGCATTTTGATTAAAGTACATATTAAATATATTTACATGAAAAAAAGAATATCTCAATTTTCTTGGAATAGCCTCTGAAATACTCTTCATTCGGAAGGAATTTTGTATAATTTTGCATAACTGGTAAACGTTAAGTGATAAACGAAAATGTAATACACAAAAACGTAGATCGCTTTAAAACACAATTTATTTTAGTAACTTTTTCTGTGGCATCAGTCATTCCCGAGATATCCGTTTATAATCGTTCGAATTGTTCAATACTTGCGCTATCCTCTTCAAGCACTGTCAATTTTCAATTGTTTCTCGCGATATCGCGGAAAGAGTATGGAATTTTAAGGCCAGGGTATAGCGCCCAGTACTAAAAATTTGACAATCACCATTCCCTTTATATCTACCACGAGATGTTTATTGCAGCTGTTTCCGTGTTTATCTCGATTAAATTGAAGTAGTTAGGAAAATAAACTCTCTAGGTTTTATACCCACTAATATACGATGGAGGACGGAAAAAGTCATGTGAGTGTACCGCATCCAATTTTCACTCTTTGTAACAGTAATACATATGTGATTAAATAAGAACGTGTGCTCTCTGGAACAACGAAACTATGCGTCCAAAAAAGGAGAACATTCTAGAATACGATATTTCATCAAAGGAAAACACGAAAGATCTTGTCGTAAAGAATTACAGACACGTTCCATTGATTCTCAGAGACCCACAGATTTGCAGAATTTAGCTAATGAAGCTAAAAGCTGTTTGATCTGAATAAAGGAAGATTGGTTGCGAAGTTCTGTGGTGCTGATCAAATTGAAAACGTCTACTCAAATATTAACCCTCTATTGAATGAAGTATTTTGCTACATATGCTGCTCTTCTTCCAATTCATAAATGGTTTTTACATCCCCGTCACAGGCACTTTAATGAAAGAGGTTCAAATAAATATAATCATTAATGCAAGACGGAATGGACTGGTGTTCAATTCAAAGCGAACGTCACAATTCGAATCCCAGTAACTGCGGTAAAGGATGGGGCGCGCCCACGTAAAATACTAGGTGGGTGGCACAAATGGATGTTGAGGGCGTTACATTTAACTACAGTTGCATGGATTTTGTTTTTCATTGCAAATGGAAAAAAACTAAATCACTAGAATAGTAATGAAATAAATTGTTTGACGTTACAAAAATAGCTACAAATACTTTTATTGTTAAAGCCTAGGATAAAATGCACTTCAACTATTCTAAAAACATAACTAAACATCTGTGTTTATTTAAGGCAACAACATGCTAGATTTTGTAGATCTTAGTGCACTCTAGCTAGGGAAGAACATACCTCATCACGCCGAAAACATATCCAAAGCTAAGAACTTAGTGATAAAGGGAATCTGTATATATGAGAAGCAATCGAGTGAAAATGGGGTCAGACCAGCACCTTCTGATATTACCTATCTCGCCGCACCCCTGATTTGAGAAAGGTAATATCAGTTTGCAACTGAATCAGCAGAAACGCATATCGATCTTACAATACTATATGACGGAATTACTGTTTATACTAATTCGCATTTAAATAATATTTAACTATAATATTTTAACACAAAGCCATAACATTAAATTTACTCTATTTTCCAGATACTTTTTACCGTCTTTCCTACTTACCAGTAAGTAGACAACGTATTGTATTCCAACCAAAATTTTGATGTCGAGATTTCACGTGAAATGTAAGTTTCAGGTTCCCTGAAAAAACAAACAAAAACTTGTTAGAAAAAGCTATTGGTCTGTGAGTTGTAAACAATGAGAGACAAAATTAATTACATAAAATATCTGTGTTACATTCACATGGTTTTCTCTACCTCCTATCGTTCATTTGTGTGTATACGAATGTTTATTTTTCTATTTCATTTTAATCGGGATGAATGTTTCCGGAAATAGTTGCATTACACATTTAATTTTAGATACAAAGGGAACAGCGATAGTCAAACGTTCAAGAAGTGGACGCTATACGTTGGCCTTAAAATTCCGCACTCTTTCCATGCAATCGCGAGAAAAAACTGAAAATCGACAGGAACTTTAAAAGAAATACGAAGTATTGACAATTCGAACAATTAATAACATATATCTCGGAAATGGCTTACGAAAAAAAAAAACAAAGGAGAAAAAGAAAGAAAGAAAAAAAGTTGTTTGAAATAAATTGTCTTTTAGAGATCCTAATGTTTTGTGTAGTACGTCTTCGTCTATCACTTAACGTTTACCCTTATACAAGGTAATACAATCTTTCAGAAAATTCAAGATACGTTTTATTGATTATGTATATTTTAATCAAAATCGTTCAGTCATTTTATAGAAAATAAAAAGTTTCGGAAAACTGCTCTACGTAAAGAACAATTGGTGGTGAGGATTTTTCTTGAAACACAAACACACAATTTTCTAAACATACTTCTTTAGATTCAAGAGGTCTCAAAGGACGTATTTCCGGTGAAATCTCGGTATCGAAGTTTTGGGTGGAATTAATACCTTCTCTACCTACTATTACGTGGTAGAGGAAGTAAAGATGCAAATCACGTCACAATTTATGCCATATAAAACTTGTTGTAGCGTTTGCATTTTCTAAGATTTTCCTTATTATTGGTTTGAATTTTCAAATTATTTATATTTTTTCTTTCTCTATTACTTACCTATAGCATTTGTATTTTTATACATTTGCCATAATACTGTACTATACAGTTGTAATGGGTTGGGATGTTTTCTTATAAATTTTCGTGTTAAATACTTAAGTTAAGCAGGAACTTTGGTATTTATCTTAGTTTTCATATTCAAGTTATACTGTTCAGAGACATACACAAATACACCCAAATATGTAGCTGTTTGCTTTAAAAAGGCTTTTTTCAGAGGACCTCGAAACATCTATTATCGGTGAAATCTCTAACGAATTTTGGGAGGAGTGCAATACTTCAAGTGGTAGAGAAAGTAAATGTTGATTGCAATTTCAAAGTGAATTCGATGACGTCACAGCTCGTGCAGCAATTATTGCGAAGGTTTATTGTTTGATTATAATATAATTCCTTTTAAGGGGAGACTAAATAACAAAAATTGCCAAAAAATTACATTTTTTGTGTTTACTTTCTCTTCCACACAAAAGTAGAACACATGGAAAAAAGGATTACATTTCACACAAAATTCAATTGCGAGGTTTCATTGGAACATGTTTTGAGACCTCCCGAATCCAAAGAAAACATTTTTAGAAAAAGGCCTGCATGAGTGTCTGTATGTGTGTGTCTGAACAGCATAACTCAGAAACTAAAAGTCGGATAAGTACCAAGCTTGGTATTTAGGACCAGTATCGTCCAAGAATGCGACACAGCGATTTTCAAGAAATCGCTCCAAATTACACCTTACATGGAACGTTTTTCGAAAGTTTTGATTTTGTAAAAAATGGCCCCAATGAATTTGATTAAAATACCACGTATTACAGATATTTACATGACAAATAAAATGTATATCTTGAATTTTCTGAGAATAATCTGAAGTCCTTTTCATTCGAAAGGAGTTTTGTATAATCTGACGCAGTATTTTATATCACAACACTGTAAATGCCAGAGTGATTATAGTGTAAATAAGCATTATTGAATGGCATTGATTTGAGATGTTTGTTAATTATAAGCATTGTTAGGAAATAAGTTTACACGGCCTCACTGAAACTGACAATAAGAGCGGGCAACAATGAGCGAGGGGGTGAGTTGTTTATTAATTAGAAGAGGCAAGCAAATGACGTCAGATTAGCGCGCTTTTCTGTAGAAATGGAGGTAATATTTTCCCTAGAGCATATGTGTTCGTAATTTTGATTGAATATAAATATAGACGCTAATTTTGGCGCGTTTTATTAACCAATAGCAGCTCGTTTATAATGTTTAGGCATATTGGGGTGAGGGAGTATAAATTCCGTGCCAGAGTCGGGTAACGCGTAGTTTGACAGAATAATTCACGAGGTAAACGTCGCTCAGTCCAACAGAATCGTACAAAGGTTATACGTCGCACAGTTTAAGAGAATCGTTCACCCGTTATACGTCGCGCAATTCTACAAAATCTCTCGCGTTGTAAAGTTAGTTATAAATGTGAAATACGCGAATTAATAATGTGCAGTAAATAAGTGATTATAGTGATATTAAAAAATATAACAGTTTCAGTCTGGCGTGTATCAAGAGTCAATATGTGAAATTAATTAATTGTGACGGTAATAAAAGTGTAAAAACAAATTCTTTTATAAGTGTTATCTTTCAGTAACAAATCCTTTCCGTTTACACACCCTGTTCAAGAGATATCCTCGACTGAGTAGTAATAATAGCTAGCCGGAGGACAAAGAACCCAACATTCAAAGTAGTAAAACAATAACAGGCGCTCAGCAATAAGATAACACGAAGTGACCGCGACAAATTGGCTCCCATACGTGGTGCAGATAAACATGAAGCATCTTCCAACTACCAACGAAAAAATATTCGACTTCAAATCTTGTACAACTGGTAAACGTTAAGTGATAGACGAAAACTTACTACATATAACTTGTAGATCTCTTTAAAATACACAATTTATTTCATATGTTTTTTTGTAGCATTTACCATTTCTGAATTATCCGTTTTTAATGGTTCGAATTGTTTATTAGTTGGTCATTCTCTTAAGTCCTGTCAATATTCAGTTGTTTCTCGCGATTACATGGAAACAGCATAGAAATTTTAAGCCAGCATATAGTGTGCAGTTCTTAAACATTTGACTATCGCTGTTTTCTTTGTATCTATAACAAAATGTGTACTGTAGCTATATCTGCAAAGGCTTGTTTGGATTAAAATGTAATACATAGGAAAATAAGCTTAGTAATAATAGTTTGTATACTCACTAGTAAACATGGAGCATAGAGAATATCATATGAATGCATCACATAAGAATTTTTGCATACTATTTAAATTGGAATTTTCTCTTTAAATTCATACCAATTGGCCCAATAACGCCATATTTCAGGTGCTAATATCCCTTCAGTGGGACGGTTCCAAGTAAACACAGGTCAGTGGAGAACTGGCGCATTAGGTGAGCGATTTCATTCTACTCCTCTTGTTAACAGCGAGGACGATGAGCAAATCGCATTCATTGAGAGGCAGCACCTAAGCTTGCACTAGAGTGTACAGTCCGTGATGATAGACAAGAACAGTGTAAACAGACCGAAAAGGAATTTTTTCCACTTCAGTTGGAGAAACTTTAGGAGGGAATAAACTTACTTTTTGCCTTAACAAATAATTAGAAAGTCTTTATTGGTCCCATCAGTATGCGCCCATTGTTACTTTTGAACTGTTCTTTACCAAATGCGTCAGTTCTCTATTTGACTCGTGTTTACTTGGAATTGCTCCGTTGAGTTCTGAAACTCTTTCAACTCACGAAGGGATATCTGCAAACATGAAATACGGCGCTGTTGGGCCTCCTGGTATAAGTTTTATCATTGTAGCTACAATAGTTACATTTTAATATATTTTTAAAAAATGAAAGTGCATCTGCCATTTTGTACTTATTACTTTCTCTACTACGTATAGTAAGTAGGGGAAGTATTCCATTCCACCCAAAAATTCGATACCGAGATTTCACCGGAAATACATGTTTTGAGACCTCCTGAATCCAAAAAAAGCATTTTTGGAAACATGTCCGTGTGTGTGTCTGTGTGTGTGTGTGTCTGTGTGTGTGTGTGTGTCTGTGTGTGTGTGTGTCTGTGAACAGCATAACTCAAAAACTAACAGTCGGATAAACACCAAACTTGGTATTTACGTTCAGTATCTTCCAGAGATGCGACACGATTTTCAAGAAAATCCCCCCACCCCAGACTACCCTTTACATGGAACATTTTTCGAAAATTTTAATTTTCTCAAAAATGGCTCTAACGATTTTGATGAAAATATCATATGTTTAAGGTAATGTCATGAGAAATGAAATGTATATCTCGAAATTTCTGGGAATGTCTCCAAAAGTATTCTTCATTATGAACGACTTTTGCATAACTGGTAAACCATAAGAGATAGACAAAATTTTACTACACAAAAAATGTAGATCGCGTTAAAATACACAACTTATATCATATACATTTTTTTTGTTGAGTGAACCGTTTCCGAGATATTGCTTGTTATTTCCTTAAATTTTCCAATACTTATACTTTTTCTCAAATTCGTTATTCATTTTTTTATGTCCTGGACATGCAAAGAGAATGGAATGCGCCACATAGCAACCAGCGATAAAATATTTGACTATCGCTTAAAAGCTACTATATTCCCCTTGCATCTACAAGAAAATTACAAATAAGATTGACATCTCGATATCTCGATTAATATGAAGCATATGGAGAATAGGCGTTTGTAAAAATAGATTGTACAAGAGTAGAGAAAGTCATGTGAGTGTAACACATCAGATTTTGTCTTGGATATGCAAAGAGTATTAATTTGTGGCAAACAGAATGGTGCTGCACATAGCAACCAGCTATTAAGAGATATGTATGTGCTTATATTGCCCTTGCAAATACAAAACAAGGGGAACATATTAGGCCTTAAGCGATGGTTAAATATTTTTAGAACTGGTCGCTATGTGTAAAATGTAATTCTCTTTGCATGTCAAAGGATCGTTTCTGCAAATGTTTATCTCGATTAATATGAAATAGATGGAGAATAAGCGTTTGTAAAAATAGTTTGTACAAGAGTAGAGAAAGTCATGTGAGTGTAACACATCAGATTTTTTTTTCACGTGCTGCAAAATTAACTCTTTACGCTTTAGAATGCAGGGGTACATTTTAGCTCAGGTTTAGAAACAGCTTTGCTCTACAAACTGATACCATTTCTAAATATGGCAGCTTCCGTAGTGTGGCTTTTGCTTTATAAATATATAAATGACTCCTTCCCCAGGAATTATTGAAAATAGCTAAAGCACCTAAAAGCACTCCTCAATGACCTTGAGACTCTGCAGTAGTGTTAAGGGTACACATAGTAACATAATAAAAAAATTAAAAAATTAGTTTTTATGTTCAAAACTAATTTCAACGTTTAGCTGCAATTGCATACCTTGTTTTTTTTTCTCTCAGAGTCCATCAAAGCGTCACATTTTAAATGCCAAAGAGCACACGGGCTAATGGCCTGTATTTACTTTGAATGCCTTATATTTGACTTTGCTTTTTTTACACTTTTGCATATTAAAAATGTTCCGCGTTTGCGACCTTGTTGAAATTTTCATCACAAAGTGGAAGAAAATGAACAAGCAGAGATTAAAAGCCCTATCCTACCAATGTTAAAATTGCTAAACTAAGGTACACTTTTTTCAAGAACTACTACAGATATAAATGTGAACTTTTTATAGCTGTTTCAGGCAATTGTTTTTAATATGTAAATCTAGTTTTGAAATACAATCTCCAGTTATATAAATGTTAGAATCGGTTTTTCTATAAGTTTTTCTTGAATTTTATTCATTGTAATTTTGTTTTAAATATTTCACTGATCACCACAAAACTAGATCCACAACTCTGTCAAAGCAGGCTTGATGTGTGTTGAAAATGTGAGATTTTTATGTTTCATAGTTTCTGAGAAAACTGTACTTTTATAAGAAAAAATGTTTTTTACAGAAAAATTAGAAAAGAAAAAAAAAAAGAAAAGAAAAACTGACTTGAACAGGTACAAAACAGCTAGAATCCCCCTGGGCAGTAATCAGACTCCTCTTCCACATCATCAGCTAGAAGTCTTGCTCTCCTGCTGTTAGATCTAGCCTCCTTACTATATTTCTGAACGCTATTTCAGCTTTGTCATTCTTATTTGATCCAGTCCCTCCAGGATACTTGCTGTGTATTATCCAATACTCATGCCAAGATCTTCCAACACTTTAACCTTATCTACGTTACCATAATTAAAAGTTAAAACTGTGTCATAGACACACAATTGCAGGGTTTTAGTCCTACAAAAACATTTTTTGGTACTCGTTTCCAAATTCCACTTCTTTCTGCACTTGTATTATTGTCATGCATTTGATTAGCATTTACAGAACTAGTTACATTTTTATTTACCTTTGGTGCACTGGTACTTAAATTTTCAAAACTATTTCTAAGTTTATCAATTTCTTTGCTACTTTCCTGTACTTTATCTTTAATTTCAGCTATCATTGACATTACTTGTCCTTGCCCTGTATTTGCTTCTTTTATTGCCTCTGCATTTATTTTTAGCCAAATTCATCTGCATTTGTATTTTCTACCATTGTTTTTAATTCTTCACCCTGTTTATCTAACTTATTACAAATACCCTGTTTAGTATTAGTAAGTTTCAACTTCATTTCACTTATATTTTTATCAATATGACTTCACAATTTCTGTTCTAGCTGTTTACACCCTATATTTACTTTTAAATCTATATATTTATGAAATGCTTTAGAAGATTGTTCTATTTTTATTTCTAACCTCTTGTTTTCAGCTTTGCTTTCTTTCATGCAATTTTCTATTTGCTTAGCTAGATCATTTTTACACTAGATAGCTGTGTATTAGTCTCAGTTAATTTATTACTTAACTCTGTACTAGTTTCATTTAGCTTATTAAAGTCAATGACTCGTTCACGTTTTGAGTTTTTCCATGTAGGCACTTAGTAATTGTATGATTTGATAGATCGTCACAGATAGGTTTTATAGCTAACCTTTAACCTTTGGAATGGGTTTTTTATGAATATAGTATCAGTCTCTTTATCTTGCAGATACTTACACCATTCTATCGAGCACATGTTATGTAAAGAGTGTACATCAGTGAACCCTTTGTGGAGAAATGTAGCCCAAAATGCTCTTGTCATTTTCTCCAAGTCTTCAAAATTTTCTCGTACAGCTTTACTACAGTAAACTTGAAGTTAATCTATAAGTGCATCTGAAAGGAGACCCTGGTAGATTTTCCATTGGAAAGCAATGTTTTTCGAAGCGACTGTTTTAATTTTCTCAATTTCTTCCCCATTCTCATTTGCACTCTAATTTATCAATCTGAATTTCTCCATAAGGCTTGCTCTCACAAACAGTCTTATAGGCTTTGAAGTCACCATCATTCAAGAAATTTCAAGTATCTTACTTCTCTCTGCTCCTCAGAACGATTAAAAACAAATACTGCTGCAGAGACCTCCATCCCACCACTACTCCCACTGTAATTTTAATTACATTCATGCTTGCTATTATCTTTCCTTACCAAAGTGCAACCCTGACAATATCTTGATAAGACTACTGCATCAAGTAGGTACCTTTCTTGTATCAATACTGCTACAGAAGCACACCCGTTGTTCGATTTAAAACCCCTCTTTTGCCAGGTTCCATCTAATACAACAGCTATATCACTGTCGTTTTCATTTGTATTTACGTTTCTATAGCAGCTTCTTTCATTGATTTCAAAGCTGCAGATTTTACACTTTCTCGAACAACTGCTGAGTACTTAGAAATTTTTTGGGTGGAGTTGCAATATTTAAAAGACATGACAGCACTTTCTCAGCAGCAAGCCCGTTGCCAATACATCTTAATCCGTAATAATATTGTATATTTACATCATTATATTTACAAATTATTGCTTTCACACTTTTCAGATGCCCAGCAATTTTTGTTGTGTTGCATTGAAGTCAATTAATTTTCAAATTGGAGGCTAAACCATTTCTCTGGGTAATATTTTCTGTCAATCTGATCTATCCACCACATAAATTGTAAGATAAACATTCAGATAAAGCTGTACTTAAAATGTTAAAATCAATAACTAAATTAATATTGTGTCACACACACCATCTAAATATGGATATTCATCTTGAAATCCTGCCAATTTCACTTCAGAATAATTACTTGGAGGGGTTGATGTTGAAGGCGAGTTCTTATCAATAGCTTCAGGATTTGATTTTTCAACAGGATATGTTGTAGAATAACTATTACCTTTATTTTTAAGTTTTTCAAAACTGGTTTCGCCCTAACCATGATTAATAGTCATTATAAACAAGTTAAAATACACTACACTAACAAACAAATGCACTCTGGCACAAGAAAATGCAACGATATCACACTTTTTGAAGTAAAAATTCCAATGTTTATTATTTTTCCATCGCACAGACAGTGGTCGTCTTAACAGTAGTGATGTCAATCGCTGCAGCGTATATTCCACTGTAAAATGAGCTGAATTAGCGTCATTGGCTTAAAAGTTATGATTTTTTTCTCTGAAACAATGCAAATGAGGGTCAAGTGCAGCACAATTTAAAAAAAAGTGTGTTAAAATATTTATAATGCACTGTTAAATAAAAAATATATATCAAAATGCTAAGAAAATATCAAATAATAATAATAATAATAATAATAATAATAATAATAATAATAATAATAATAATAATAATATCACCTTAAAACAAAAAATGTCATTTTTTAACGGATTGACCTTTCAATCTCACCTTAAAAAGCTGGAATATTGTTTTCGTTACACTTTTAAATTGCTCAAACATGATATAATTAGTTCACTACTGAGGATAAATTGTTAAATAAATTGTATGTTTAGACCTTTTTTTCTGAGACTACCATAGTAGTTAAATAAAATTGTGTACGTCTGATTTGTACATTAGTACTTAAATAACCTCTACGATAGTATTTTACCTTTTTTTTAGAATTT
The DNA here is from genome assembly GCA_030765065.1 of Deroplatys truncata. Lineage (NCBI taxonomy): Eukaryota > Metazoa > Arthropoda > Insecta > Mantodea > Mantidae > Deroplatys > Deroplatys truncata. The sequence goes on from CM060985.1 coordinate 104,195,767, forward strand.
TGATCTGTGCATCACGTAGAGCACCTGATTAATTAGGACAATTAAGGTAAAATATCCTTTTTTAATATTAAACATACCTGTTTTAAATTTAAAACAGAGTTGAGCAGAGAATTTAAATATGTGACAATAATTCAAAAACATTTGGATAACAACTGCAAGATTTATAAATTCCAACTATGTGTGCCCTGAACAAGTGGTTGGTTAAAAATAAAGCTGATAAATTTTAATAGCAACTTGTGTAATTAACAATAAATTATATCTTCCGTAAACCACGTTATTGCGTGAAAGTAAACCAATGAACTCAAAGGCTATGCATCTCTATCCTGTAAAAAATTCAGTCTGATATCTTAATTAGTTTTTTCGATAATGGGTCTTTAAGTTTGCAAATGTAATATTGGTGAGATTGAACTTGTAACCTTTCTCTGAAGTGAGAGTTGATATGTATGAAGATTTACTAAAGAAAATTGAATTAAGACTACACATTAATAAAGAAAATTTATATATACATAGCTCATGACAGTTTTGGACCTCACTGCTAAAAACTAAATTAAATTCTTTTTCTCTTTCACTTCTGGCATGAACATTAATGCCCTTCCGTCTTGCAGTTGTTCCCTCCATTGTTTTTGCATCGGCCGACATTTCTCCTTCCTTTTGGTTGATACTGAAATGCGACTTAGGCAAACTTGAATCTGCCATTCTTCGGACGCATTACTACCATTCGTTCAAATGTTTTTCATTTTTGCTATTTATTGAGTATATATCTTAATTTTGTACTTGTCTAACCTTGTGGATCCCTTAATTTCCTTAAAAGGTTCATCTCTGGACTTAGTAATCAGTTTTTCATTTTCCTTGTGATGACCTTTGTCTCACTTCCATACAGTAGTTTGTTTTATAAAACTTCAGCCTAGTTTTGTTTCTCAACGTTCTATGTAAGGTTAGTAAATGTCCCTTTTAGTTCCTGCCATATAGCTGAAATGAAATAATTAAACTCTCTTACTTGTTCCAACGGTTTATTGTCTAAAATATTTCAGACATTGTTATTTTCCCCAAAAATGTATTATGTTACATTTCTCTAGAATATTAAATTCTATTATAGCAAAGCAATAAATTCAAATGAATTGTGGGTACTCGAATGCTACAGGCAGGTGAGTAAATTGCATCCCCAACTTCAGAAGCTCAGCATGTCCTCTTTCCGATATCAAATGATGAAGTTGTACACGAAGCCAGCAGCGCAGTTTTTATATGGTTTATATGAAAGTCAGGTCTTTGATGTTCGTCTCCTAGGGCGATGTAACTAGACAATTTTCGTCGTCAATTACCTAGTGATTTACACTTGGGAGCTACCACGTAACGTGTCGCATGGTTAATTTTTCATCACACTAAACAAAAAGCGAAATTAAATTTCTAACGTTAGAGGTAAACAGCCCTGTAGATACAGTTTAGCATTTTAGCGTGTAAACTGTGAAACTGCATTAAAGTTCGTATTCGGGTCATAACTTCATTAACTCAACTCAAAACGGAAAGTTGTAGGTCTACGTTTAAGGGGATTTCTCGATGAAGGGTTTCACTTTCACCAGATACTGGGCGATAATGTTTCTTACACAATTGACAGAGGTGAAGATGTGCTTATTACATGTTTCTGGAATAACTAGCAGATTCTTCAAACAAATAAAAAACCTACCCGTTATCTGTTGAACACGGAGAGACCGCAAACATTTCTTGTAAAGATTACCTCCAAATTAGTGAATAACTCTTAATTAAAATTCTTGGTCTTCTGCCTCATTACCAAGAATTGGGAATTTAATCACGTTCCGCGCCAAAAGTGTTCATTCAAATTGATCTTTCCGTCGTCCTATATCTCGTTTTATCCTTGGGTTGTAACTAAAACCTTGTTTCGGTAGTCTGTTAGAGGGTATTTGATTGACATGCTCTTGCCAGTTCTTTTTATATTGAACCATCTCTTGCACTATACTACAGAGTTATTTAAAAAGAAGGAACAGACTTTGAATAGTTATTTCTAATGAACAAGAACAGATATCAACACATTCGACACATCATTGAATAGAGGAAAGTTCAAAGTTTTAAGCCCCACCTATTAGTTCCATTCAGTGCCTACAGTGGCGCTGGGTTTGTTTACGAGAAAATGACAACGCCACAGGAAAAGTATTCTATGTGCTGCAGTATGAAAATAGTGAATCTATTGTTTCATTGCGGCGTGCATTTGGTTTTAAGTTGAGTCACCTCATCATAACAATTTAGAATTGATGCAATAAATTTGTAGAAGATGGTTGCGTATACAAACAGAAAAGCACTGGTCGTCCTCTCATAACAAATGATTCCCATTTTGAACACACAAAATAAAATGTTGAACTCTACTCTAATCAGTGATGTATCGCAGTGTCGCCATCTATTGTTGTTCATTAGAAATAAATATTTAAAGCCTTCCTTCTTTTTGAATAACACTGTACCTTTTTGTCTAGTTTCTTTCTTATATCTTCGCTTCTCATTCTATTCTTATAGATAGACCTAGTATCCCTCATGAATCTTAAATCTGCACGTTCAATTTTATTTTTGTCTTTATTCCCTCATCCAAGTTTAACTATCATAGAGTGCATTGGATTCGGCGCAATATTATGTAGTCAGAGTTTGACCTCCTTCCTCATTGATTTTGCCAAATATCTATTAATACATCCATTTATTACATTATATTTTATTATTAACTTGTTCTATTATCTGGTCTGTGAAAACAATTTTAGTTCTTCTGTTGTGCTTACCTTTTACTGGAATTATCATATCGAAGGTTTCTAGAACTTCATTTAATTTTGTTAAGTTTTCTTGCAGGTTATTTTTAGAGTCGGCCAACAATATCAGATCATCAGCAAATAACAAGGTATTTATTGATTTATTTGGTCTTAATTTAACACTGATTTCATAAGTGCCATTTCTGAACCATTTTATATATTATATATAGAATAGAATATTGTGTGGACAATTCTGAGAGCTTGATTAAGTTTAAAATGCAACCCTTTATTTAATATAATCTTCGTGTTATCATATATTGATTTAATGGCATTGATCAAATTGCTGGGGACATTATGTGGAAACTTACCATGGTGTCTGCCTATCTGCTCTGTCGTATGTTTTTTCGTAATCTAAGAACAGGATAAGTAGTGCTAGATTTAATTCTCTTGTTTTTTCCATAAATTGATTTATTACGAAGATTAAAATTCTTAGTAAACTTGAAAAACTTCAGGAAAATTGTAAGCTTTTAGAGACAAATCTGATGTGTTCACTCACATGACTTTCTCTACTCTTATAAAACTGTTTTTACAAACGCTTATTCTTCATCTACTTCATGTTAATCGAGATAAATATTTGCAGAAACTATCTTGTTGCTAATTTTCTTTTAGGTGAAGGGGAATATGGCAGGCTTTAACCGATATTCAAATATTTTAAGAGCTGGTTGCTATATGGAGCATTCCATTCTCTTTGTATGTCCAGGACATAAAAAACCGAATAAGGATTTCACAAAAGTATACGTATTGGAAAATTTAAACAAATAACAAGGAATATCTCGGAAATTATTCAGTGGACAAAACATGTATGACATAAATTGTGTGTTTTAACGAGATATACATTTTTTGTGTAGTAACATTTCGTCTATTTCTTACGGGTTACCAGTTATGCAGAAGTCATTCATAATGAGGAAGACTTTTTGGGACATTCCCAGAAAATTCACGATATACATTTTATTTGCAATGGAAGTATCTTAAAAGTATGATATTTTAATAAAAATCGTTAGAACCATTTTTGAGAAAATCAAAATTTTGAAAAATGTTCCATGCAATGGGTAGTCTGGGGCGGGGGGATTTTATTGAAAATCTTCGTGTCGTGTTTTGGAAGATTTGGTATTTATCCGACTTTTAGTTTTTGACTTATGCTGTTCAGACACACACACGGACCTCTTTCTAAAAATGCAGGAAGCCTCAGAACATGTATTTCCGGTGAAATCTCGGTATCGAATATTTGGGTGGAATACAATACTTCCCCTACCTACTATACGTAGTAGAGAAATTAAAAATTGAAAGCTACTTAGCTTTTGTGTTACGTGGTGCAGAGAATTTCGGGTTGCGGGTTTTGCACTGCAGGGTGCAAAGTAATAATAATAATAAAAAATCTGATGTGTTACACTCACATGACTTTCTCTACTCTTGTACAATCTATTTTTACAAACGCCTATTCTCCATATGCTTCATGTTAATCGAGATATCGAGATGACAATCTTATTGGTAATTTTCTTGTAGATGCAAGGGGAATATGGTAGTTTTTAAGCGATAGTCAAATATTTTATCGCTGGTTGCTATGTGGCGCATTCCATTCTCTTTGCATGTCCAGGACATAAAAAAATGAATAACGCATTTGAGAAAAAGTATAAGTATTGGAAAATTTAAGGAAATAACAAGCAATATCTCGAAAACGGTTCACTCAATAAAAGAAATGTATATGACATAAGTTGTGTATTTTAACGCGATCTACATTTTTTGTGTAGTAAAATTTTGTCCATCTCTTATGGTTTACCAGTTATGCAAAAGTCGTTCACAATGAAGAATACTTTTGGAGACATTCCCAGAAAATTCGAGATATACATTTCATTTCTCATGACATTACCCTAAACATATGATATTTTCATCAAAATCGTTAGAGCCATTTTTGAGAAAATTAAAATTTTCGAAAAATCTTCCATGTAAAGGGTAGTCTGCGGTGGGGGGATTTTCTTGAAAACCTTCGTGTCGCATCTCTGGAAGATACTGAACCTAAATACCAAGTTTGGTGCTTATCCGATTGTTCGTTTTTGAGTTATGCTGTTCACAGACACACACACAGACACACACACACACACAGACACACACACACACAGACACACACACGGACATGTTTCTAAAAATGCTTTTTTTGGATTCAGGAGGTCTCAAAACGTGTATTTCCGGTGAAATCTCGGTATCGAATTTTTGGGTGGAATGCAATACTTCCCCTACTTACTATACGTAGTAGAGAAAGTAAAAAACAGCAGAACAACATAAAAAGAACGAACATGTAAAACAAACAAAAATATGTGTTGAAATAACATGACTTTCTGTAATCACTCTTTCACAAACTATTGTTACAAAGACTTATTCTTCTGTCTAGTTCTTGTTAATTTGAGATAAACTTTCATTACACATTTCGTTGTAGGTATAAGAAGGATACAGTAAGCTAAATAGATTTTTTTTTATAAAGTATGCCACGACTTTAAAATTTGTAGCGGTTCCTCGTTGGTATGCTCCCCCACTACGTTGATGCTGATGGATGCTGTATTACGTACCTGCAGGTTGTCTTTATGCCCGTACTCTCGTGACGTATCTCGGCGATCTCGTAGACTGGAATTTGATTATCGTATATCTGTATTCTTGTGTATGTTAGTTTGTTGTAATTATTATTTTATAATTGTGCCACGGCTGCTGTATTTGTGTCGGGGAGCACTTGATCTTGTCAGGGTTGGTTATGGAGAATGTTAAAATATATTTGCACACACGTATTCTGCTAATTATTTCACTTGTATTTTAGATAAACCATATATGATATTCACAATTCACTATTACCTTTGTGATGTTAAAATATGTCTAACTGATAGACTTTAAATACGTAGTTTTAGCGTCTATTCAGAGACATGCTTATACACTGCCTTCCTGCTTGAACACTGACAAGCTTCTGTTAGCGTTCCCTCCAACCGTTTTCTTAACGTACGTAGTTGAATTATAAGCATGTATCAATGCGCCTGATTGGTGCTACTATCCAATAACTTCCAATAACATTTGTTTTTTATATATGTATATATATATATATATATATGTTTACAGACTTCAATCGTCTTAATAATGAATCCAAGTTTCGTTACATGCTTACGTAGATACTACTGCATTTTTCGTAATTTTATATTACTGGTTATATAGTTAACAATGACCTTTCCCCCTCATATATTTTGTTATAACGTTAATACTTGTTGTTTACCGTATGTACATTATGAATATGTGTTTTTAACATCCTTTCAATTATTGTACATACAATACTATCAAAGAAAATACATAACACGTAAAACTTAGAACAGAACATTAAATAAAGAAATTATTAATGTGTTGATGCTGAGAAACTGTGACTTAAATGTCTTATTACATTAATGAGTTATCGTATTAGTTTGTCCGTGGCTAGTACTGTATGTTGCTTCAAATTCCATCATCTTTGCATAACCACGAAATAAACAATATTTAGGAACCTACTACTTATAAAAAGTAAACATACTTTAAACTCAAACCAATATTAGGATACGTTGGAATTGCTTAACACCATTAGTAATTTGGTCTAAATTTTGTGCTTTAACTAGCAGCTGTTTGTATACAAAAACCATTGAGAAAGAAGTGAACTTAACAAGCTATTCACAGAAAGTTCAGGGTATACATTTTGTCATGCAAATATCTTAAACAGGTGGTATTTTAATCAAAATCATTAGAGCCATTTTGAGGAAATCAAAAATAAGGGAACATTCTCCAAGTAAAGTGTGGTTTGAGTTGAAGAAATTTTCTTGAAAATCTTCGTGTCGCATCCTTGAAAGATGCTGAACTAAGTACCAAGTTTGGTATTCAACAACTTTTTGTTTTTTAATTATGCTCTTCCCTAACAGACAGACACGCGTACATGGACCTTTTCTAAAAGAGATTTATGGAAAGGAATGCTAAATTTTAAACTATTTGTCATACAGTCTTTGAGGTTCCGACATAAAAATGCAATAAATGGTGGGAAATGCAGATTTTTCGAAATGTGTTTTGGCTATGTGACTTTTCGGTATATACATTAACAGAAAAAAGTATATGTACCTCGAATGAAAATATATTTCAGTTTTACGGTTATTATTAGTGAATATTAAAACCAATTAAATTGTATAAAGGTGATGGGTTAAAGTAAAATTATGTTAATTCGAATGTATTGCAGCCATAAAAGCGCAACGTAAGAAAAGTAAATGCCTAAATATGCTAGGATAATGTACTTAAGGACACTCCTACTCTGGGTTAAGCGTTCATACATAAAACAAGACCGATATTATAGTTAATGGTTTATAGGTATATATCGGGTCTATGTATAACGCATTCCGTCAGCCCGCTCAAGAGAAATGAACTTCGTGTAAATGAAGGGAAGACAATTTTATCATTTTCAGCGTGTAAATACATACAGGCATTCGCGGTTTCTGCACGGCACTCAGCTAAAGCTTCGCGTGTACCGAACCTAAGGGAAATGAGTGTTGAAGTTCACGCAAACTTCAGGCTCCCATTTATGTCAAAACAAAATTTGCTAATAATCGTATTTGCCAACAACTGCGTGTATTCATACCGTAACTTTGCCGTTTAGCAACAGTCAAAAGTGCTCTCAAGCGCTCCGAAATCAACTTCATGAAACTCACCCTGCTTCATAATTTTTTTAATACGTAAGCTGTATAAATGTTTTCAAAGTTGTCTGTTTTTCGCGAATATGGATAAAAATTCACGAATGATAAGTTTAGGAAGTGCGTGGGTAATTTGAGTGTAGAGCACCACTTCTCACAACTAATTTCGCTATATTAATGTGTTTAAGAACTTTTATACAGTATCGAATGTTTTTGAATTCGCCCGTTGCAAATTTCCAGGGTCCCTGAGAATAATGCGCTCTGATGTGTTGTTCGAGGTTACACGACTTTCGCTGCCTATTAACAATTCACAAGAATCACAAGTATTCTCTAGGTATAAAATTATTATTCTCTCTGTTTTACGTTATGTTACTGTCCGCGCGCGCGTGTGTGTTTGTCTGTGAACGGTATAACTTAAAAACGAAAAGTCGGATGAACACCAAAGCTGATATTTAGGCTCAGTGGTTTCGAATATGCTCAAGAAGATTTTCAAGGAAATTCTCCACCACAAACTACCCCTTACATGAAACATTTTCCAAAAATTTGGTTTTCAAAAATTTTGCTCTAATTTCAATTAAAATACCGCATATTAATGATACATAAAATGTATAGCTTGAATTTTCTGGGAATAGCCTTTAAAGTCCTCTTCATTTGGAAGGAATTTTGTATAATCTTGTATAACTAGTAAACGTTAAGCGACAGAAGAAAACGTACTACACAAAAATATAGATCTCTTTAAAACACAATTTATTTCAAATAACTTTTTTGTGGCATCAGCCATTTCCGAGATATCCGTTAATAATGGTTCGAATTGTTCATTACTTGTTGTTTGTTTAAAATTATTTCAACATTCAGTTGTGTCTCGCGATTGCATGGAGATATTATGGAATTTTAAGGCAGCGTATACTGTCCAGTTCTTAAACATTTGACTATCGCTGTTCCTTTTGTACCTATAACGAAATGTGTAATGTAGCTATTTCTGCAAAGGCTTATTTGGATTTAAAGTAGATAGCAAAATCTGATGTGTTACACTCACATGACTTTCTCTACTCTTGTACAAACTATTTTTACAAACGCTTATTCTCCATCTACTTCATGTTAATCAAGATAAACATTTGCAGACTCTATCTTATTGCTAATTTTCTTGTAGATGTAAGGGGAATATATATTTACAAGGGCAATATAGAAAAACAGTAGCCTTTAAGCAAATACATATCTCTTAATAACTGGTTGCTAGGTGCAGCACCATTCCCTTTGCCACAGATTATAACTCTTTCCATATCCAAGCCAAAAAAACTGAATAACGAATTCCCATTTTAGAAAATAAGTATTGAAAAATTTAAGGGAATAGCAAGCAATATCTCGAAAATGGTTCACTCTATAAAAAAAAATGTATATGACATAAATTGTGTATTTTAACGGGATCTACATTTTTTGTGTAGTAAAATTTTGTCTATCTCTTATGGTTTACCAGTTATGCAAAAGTCGTTCACAATGGAGAATACTTTTGGAGACACTCCCAGAAAATTCAAGATATACATTTTATTTGTCATCAAAATATCTTAAACATATGATATTTTCATCAAAATCGTTAAGCCTTTTTTGAGAAAATTAAAATTGTCGAAAAATGTTCCATGTAAAGGGTACTCTGGGGTGGGGGGATTTTGTTGAAAACCTTCATGTCGCATCTCTGGAAGATACTGAACCTAAATACCAAGTTTGGTGTTTATCCGATTGTTCGTTTCTGAGTTATGCTGTTTACAGACAGATAGACACACAGACACACACGGACATGTTTCCAAAAATTCTTTTTTTGGATTCAGGGGGTCTCAAAACATGTATTTCTGGTGAAATCTCGGTATCGAATTTTTGGGTGGAATACAATACTTCCCCTACTTACTATACGTAGTAGAGAAAGTAAAAATGAGCTTTAGTAAGAATGGTTTATATACTCAATAATAAGCGATAGAGGGCCGATAAAGTCATGTAAATGTAATACATCATATTTTTGCATATAAAGGGTTGTTTCAGCTGGGGTATTTTCTTGATAGTCTTTGTGAATCTACCATGGAAGGTGCTAAACTTAAATATTAAGTATGCTGTTCAGACACACATGAAGGCATGCACACAGACCTTTTCCTATTTTTTTCAAGGGGTCTCCAAACAAATTTTTCCAGCGAAACCTCAGCATAAAATTTTTGGGTGGAACACAAGAAATATTTCCTTTCACTTAATATAGGTAGAGATAAATTAAAAAGTACGCTTTAGTTTTACACACCTCTCTGCTGTGTTGGGATTAAGCCATATAATCGCATCTACATGACGCAATGTCACATCAGACCTGAAACCTGGGCTGAAGTGCACTCATGCACAAGAAACCACTGCAACAAAAAATGCTGTAAACCCAACACAGGTGGTGCTAATCCCCTCCTATCGTTTATTTTAGATGCCGTGTAGCAACTTTGTTCCCTTCTTCGTGACAGTTTCTATGTTTGCATAACATGATTATACTTTCCATCCTCTTCAAATGCGTTTTCCATTTATTTTTACTTTCTCTGCTACGTAGAGTAAGTAGGGGAAGTATTGTATTCCACCCAAAAATTCGATACCGAGATTTCACCAGAAATAAATGTTTTGAGACCCCCTGAATCCAAAAAAGCATATTGCTTGTTTTTCCCTTAAAGTTTCCAATATTTATACTTTTTCTCAAATGGGAATTCGTTATTCATTTTTTTTGTCCTGGTAGTGCAAAGAGAATGGAATACTCCACATAGCAAGCAGCTCTTAAAATATTTTGACTTCCGCTTAAAACCTACCAATTCCCCTTGTATCTACAAGAAAATTAGCAATAAGATTAACCTCTCGATATCTCGATTAACATGAAGTAGATGGAGAATAAGCGTTTGTAAAAATAGTTTGCACAAGAGTAGAGAAAGTAATGTGAGTGTAACACATCAGATTTTTATTTGATTGCTAACCTTAATTGGGCAACTCCTATTAATCATGTTTGAACTAGATTGTCACGTGTGCTTTGTTTGCTGCGTCAACTGATGTCAGTCGTATTTAAGGTAGTATATTATTAAGCATGTATATTATGCTTTTTAATGTTATTTTGATTCATGGTATTCATATCTGGGGCTGAAGTTGACAAAATGTTAATTTTACAGAAAAAGGTACTTCGTATAATAGTATACTCGGCATATGGTCCCATTGTGAGCCAATATTTGTTCAGGAAGGTATATTGACTACTACTAATCAATATATTTTAAACAGTTTGTGTAAGATAGAAGGTTGTCTTAAAGATGCCAGTGGCCTGTAGCTGCCCAATCTGTAAATCTCCTTAGATTTAAGAGTGTAATGAACAAGTGGCTTGTTTTAAACCCATTCTATAATATTGATGAATATTTTGATGCGATTTTAACATGATGTGGCTCGCATTTGGATTCTATCACTCCGACCCATGGGTTTTTCGTGGTTTTCCCAGGATCTACAGTCGAATGCTGGGGTGGTTTCTCTTCTACCACGATTTCCTTTCCATCATTTCCCTTTCATTCCGTTTCTTTCTCATCTATCAGGTGTGCTACTAGGTTTCATGGCGTTTGGCGGTGCGCGGACAAATGGCGTGGATGCATGCATAATAGAAAGAGTATTGGACGAGAGATCGTTCTTCGCCCTCTCTCGGTGACTCCAATAATGGGATGGGTCTGCGGGTTCGGAGATGTTAGAGACTTCGGCACGTCTCTGGGGCCTGTCTGACTATGGCCTGTAGCCTCCTGCGGTTCCTTTCTGCTGGGGGTAGTAGCCGCAATAGATCTGTGGAGGTCTTAGAGCGCGAGGTGTCGCCTTCCGTTGAGTCACCTCTACCTCTATCTATAGCACTAAATTAGCAATGATGTTAAATAAACTGAAAATTGAAGTTTAAAATTAATATTTAAATTGAATAAAATAGCAATAAAATAAAATAAGATTTCAACAACTAAAACTTAAGTTATAATAGTTATTGACAAAGAAAAGAGAAGATCGATAATTGTAATATGAGCTCCCCACGCGTGAAAACGGGAAGTGGATAAAAAAACACCATCGTCGAAAAAGAAATGATGCAGCACATTTGGACAAACGCTTTGAGTCAACGCGCTTATTAATCAAGAAATGCTCGATAAGGCAAGTGTCCTGACCAGATTACTGGGTTATGCTTCACCTGGAGAGAGATCGTTCATTCCTAAGCCAAACTAATTGCTTCTGGTTGTATGTCCTTTGGCAATTTGTTTGGCTTTAGGGATTCGCAGTGGTTAATGCTGTGACAGCTCATCTAGATGAACCAGCTGCAGTTGCAGCTTTTATCCTTTTTGCTTTCTCTAGATACTGCATTTTACCCAACGAAAAAAATCGATGTGCTGCACTCACATGGCTTTCCCTACTTAATCTTCCACATAAAATACAGAAGCCTAAAGCGATATTCAGACTTTTATAAACAGATTGATATGTAATGCCTTTAAAATTCCATGCTCTTTGCACGATCACGAGAAAAAGCAAATAGCGACCTACCACTTAAGAAAAGCATAATAAATAATTTCGTGGCGCTGCAGCCCACCTGCTTTTAACCTGCTAACCCGATTGCTAGTCTCACGTCCACGTACGCACGGCAGAGATGGGCGATCGTCCAATCGATACGGGGAGATAATGCTGGCCTACGTGGCCGAACCGCTGCCTATCGCAGCTCCTCACTTTCCTAATGATGCTGAGTGGGCACCGGTCGTATACCCGGGGTTTAAAATCCACACCCTTATGGGTAGGATTCGAACCCGGAACCAGAGCTTCACGCTCTAGCATACAGTGTCATGGTGGAGGTGTAGGACTTAAAAAATCGTAAATATTTGAAAACTCAAACTATTAGGAAAGAACTCGGAAATGATTCATACTACAAACCTTTTTGTTTGATATGAACTGTGTGCTTTAACGAGATCTAGATTTTTATGTAGTAAGAGTTTGTCTCTCTTTAATGGTTTGCCAGCTAATAAAAGCCATTCAGAATGAAGAGCACTTCACAGCCCATTACTGAAAATTCAAGATATACCTTTTATTTCTCATACAGATATTTTAAACATACGGTATGTTTATCAAAATCGTTAGAGCTACTTTTAGAAAATAAAAAATATAGGTAGAAGCTTAAAACACTTATAACTGGTTAAAACATTAAATTATTGCAAAATTATTTATTTCGCCAAATTAAATACTAAACCTGGTAAGGCCAGTTCTGTTCACTTTGAAATTTTTGACTACCTCTACGGACGAGTGGCCAGCGCTCTGACTTCTTAATGCAAAGGTCCAGAATTTGATTCCCGGCTCGAGCGGGGGAATTTTTCTTTAGACAGAATCATTCCCTATGCTCCACAGAATCTGAAAGCATGAACGTGTGCATGCGTGTGTGTGCGTCTAAAATACTGAAAAAAACAGTAAACAAATCTGCTGTTCAGCGACCAATAATACCATCGGCTGGAAATATAGAAACAGAACGACTGAAAAGTTCAATGCCATAGCCAGGATGTGAACCACGGATCTCCTCGTCTCCGTACGGTTGTTCTAATCACTGAGCTACCGTGGCAATTTGCCGGCACGACATTACATTCTCCAATTGATTTGCATTTTTTTGGTAAAAAAATGCCATGGACGGAGATCGGGAGATCCGTGGTTCAAATCCCGGCTATGTCATTGAATTTTTCAGTCGTTTGATTCTACCCTTCCAACCTTGTCCAACACTCGGCTTGTATGGAAGAAAAATTAATTCAATTAATTGATCTAATAGTGGTTGAAACTATGAAGCCCGGGACTTAAATACTTACAACATTGTAAGTCGCCATTGGGTTGTCATCTCAATAGAATTTGGGATCTCCTTGTGGTTTACCGGGATAAATGCGAATCAGTTGGAGGATTTAATGTCCCACCGGTATGTTGCCATGGTAGCTCAGTGGCTAGAGCAACCGGACGGAGACCGGGAGATCCGTGGTTGAAATCCCGGCTATGGCATTGAACTTTTCAGTCGTCTGATTCTATCTTTCCAGAGCTTGTCCAACACACGGCTTGTGTGGAAGAGCAATTCATTCCATTACCATCAGTTGTTTCTCAAGTCAAAGCCCAGAGCTGATCAGAGAAGCTTAAGGGGGTTATTCAAGTGAAACAAAACATACATTTTCTTTAATTACGCTCATTTTAAATATTCCCAGATCTGAGTACCTAAAAATTTAGAAACAGTGTCTCTTCTTTTGCTTCTCATGAGGAAATGGCTAACAAATATTGACTTGTAGGAACAACTGATTCCCGCCTCAGGCTCCTGTATGGTATCATAAAAATGTGATGTGACAGATTGACACGTCTTTCTCTACCCTCTATACATTATTAGTGGGTATACAAGCTACCCTCACTAAAGCCTATTTTTCTACCTATAATACATTTTTATACAAATAAATCTTTGCAAAAATAGCTACATTACACATTTCGTTAGAATACAAGGAGAACAGCGATAGTCAAATGTTTATGAACTGAACGCTATATGCTGACCTTAAAATTCCATGCTGTTTATACGCAATCGCGAGAATGTTGAAATAACTTTATGGGAATGACCAAGAAATAAACAATTCCAATCATTAGTAACGCATGTCTCAGAAATGGTTTGTGCCACAAAAACTTATTTTAAATAAATTGTGTGTTTCAAAGAGACCCACATTTTGTGTAGTACGTTTTCGTCTATTGCTTAATGTTCACCAGTTATAAAAGATTATACACAGTTCCTTCCGAATGAAGAGGACTTGCTAGGCTCTTCCCAAAAAATTCTAGTTATACATTTGATTTGTCAAGTAAATGCCTTTAATATACTCGTGTGGTGTTTTAATCAAAACAGTTATCTATTTTTCCGAAAATCAAAATGTTCATCATCTCCTGTTCCGGCCTCATCTCTCTTTCCATCTTCTCATCATTTCTCATCAGTCTTCCAATATCTATCTATTTTCCCATATAATTGATATTTGTATGTCATTTTGAGATATCTTGTTTCGTCTATCCTCTGCAATTTTTTTCTCTGTCGTTCTCTATATTGTTTTATTTTGTTATTGCCCTCTTTATTTCTTCATTTTTTACTTTATCGATTATTGAACACCCTTTAATAGCTCTGAGGTATCTCATATCTGCCGCACTTGTTTTATCCCATTCTTTTTTCTTCATAGTTGATGCCCTCACAACCATAGGGCTGGAATCGCCACCGTCTTATAAAAGTTTAAGCTAGTTTCTTTTATTCTTCTTTTTAATGTTCTTGCTAATATTCCACAATTATTTTGGAATGTAATTGCCTTATTATTTAAATCCTGATTGTTTAAATACGTTATGTTACGTCTTAAATAATTTTTTTCCTTTTACTATATTATTTATTATTATTTCTGATAAATATAATTATTTATTATTATTTTGGATCTAAGAGGACACTTTCTTTGTACGGTCATTACTTCTGTTTTATTATTCATATCTTGAGTCCATATTTTACTAAAATATTTCCTAGTCCAAAAACATTTTTCTGCAATCATTTTCTGCTTCTTGGATTATTATAATATTGTCAGCACAAAGTGGCATATTCATTGTATTATTCTTACTATTTTGACTCCAAATGGTATTTTTTCTTTTATTTTTCTATCAATTTCGTCCATGTATATGTATATAATTGAGGATAGGTCAATAAGTATCTGCACCATATTTTTAATTTGTCTTAGCTTGACTGTATCGGTTTGTACGCGCGCACGTCTACATGTTGTTCCTTTGCCTCCGCTTGTGGAATGTTTGACCGTGAGGCAATATTTTTAACACTTAAATGATTTCAGTCTAATTATATAATGTAAAAAAATAACAGGCCGCCTTAAAGCAATATGTGTATACTATTATATATAAAAATCTATGTTACAGTCATTGTATAATGTTTATATCATTATGTACATGTTTAGTAATGTTATGTGAATGTATTACGTAATTTAAGAATGTAGGAGCTGTGAGAATAGAAGCCAAAAGTTGCTAACAATGAGGTAACCTTGAGGCAATAATGAATTGGAAAATTTAATAATGCTACTAGTAATTCCTGGAACAATGTAATATTTAAAACACTTTATAAATAGCCAATCAAAAACTAGAACAGCTGAAAGTTAAATAAAAGTATTCCATTGGAGTGGGATTAGCCAATCAGAGACTTGAAATTGAGAAAGTTACAAATTTAAGCGGTAGACGGCAGATGCTAGATGGCAACGTTCCTGAGCAGTTCGTTCGGTATGTATTCAGTGTGAGACATATAAAATTCATTACGGCGTAAATATATAAAGTTTACATGTTAAATAGTACAAGTAACAAAAATCTCACGGCTCTACAGTAGGATATATCAGTGAAGTGTTATTTAATCGTGTGAAGGATTAATAAAAGGATTGAAGTAAAAATTGTAATTTGTGTAAGCCTACCGTTCCAACTCTGCTTAGAAATACGTGTTTCTGCAAACTAATACTGACGCAGCCGAGGCAAACATACAAAAAATAATACAAAGTTGATTTTTAAACGTTGGGGCGAAGGCCATCGGAAAGTAAACGTTGGGGCAATGGCTACTGGAAAGTGAACGTTGGGGCGAAGGCCACCGGAAAGTAAACGTTGGTGCGAAGGCCACCGGAAAGTGAACGTGGGGGCAAAGGCCACCGGAAATTTTGTTACGTGGTTGCAACTACTTCAAGTTTTGGCTCCCCAACAGTGAAACTACAATTAATCTACTACTTCAACCGCTATTACTCCAGCGAGTATTGCATTGTTACATAATAAGCATGGTTGCATCCCTCACCGTTTGCACCGAAGAACAACAGCGTGCGGTTATCCATTTTTCGTCGTCTGAAGGTGTACCAGGAGCCAAAATTCATCGAAGACTTTTTGCACTTTTGCAATTTTTGGACAATGTTTAACCCTACGAAATGTGTACGAATGGAGTGAAAAATTAAAAAAGTGGTCGAACAACTCTGAAGTACGAGGAAAGAGCAGGACGCCCATCCATATTCACTAGTGCCGCCAACAATGAGCAAGTCTGTCTTAATTCAGAGAACCGAAGATTGACTTCGATGAAAGTGGCAAACGATATCATTTTTGGTCCACTTAAAAATGCCTCGAGGAGCCGTCACTTCTCCACAGACCAAATAGTGAAGGTAGTGGTGCATACATGGCCTGCTCAACCGAAAAACTTGTTTTCTGAGGACTTCAGAAAGCTTTTGCAATGATGGAGCGTATGCGTTGAGAAGCATGGGAACTAGGTTAAAATGGGGTAATTGTAAGTTTGTGTTATTGTTATAATAAGTTAAAAAGTTATGTACGGATATTTATTGACTTACACCCGTGCATATACATATACGAGGGCTGTCCCAGAAGCGCCCGACCTACAAAGAAAACACAAACATTTTGAGAAAAAACATCTTTATTTCACTACATAGTCTTCTTTCAGCTCGATACACTTTTTCCAGCGATGTTCAATAGCTTCGATATCCTGTTTATAGTGAGAACCATCGAGTTCTGCAAAATAGCCATCAACTGCAAATTCCACCTCTTCATTGTTGGCCAATCTTTTGCAACCAAGCCGTTTCTTCAACTTTGGAAACAGAAAACAACCAGAGGGGGCAAACTCTGGCGAATAGGGTGCACGAGGAAGCAATTCCAACCTTAACTCATTGATTTTGGTCATGCGATAATGAATGTGTGAACTGGTGCATTGTCTTGATGAAACAAAACTTTCTTTTTCGCTAAATGCGGCCATTCACCATTCAAATGCGGCAATAAGTTTGCATAATACTCGGCATTGATTGCTTTTCCTTTTTGAAGATAATCAATCAAAATTATCTCACGTGCATCCCAATAAACTGACGCCATGATCTTGCCTGCAGATGGAACTGTCTTCGCCTTCTTTGGAGCCGATTCTCCCCTTTCAATCCACTGTTTTGACTGCTCCTTGGTCTCAGGTGTGAAATGATGGACCCATGTTTCATCCATGGTTATGAAACTCGGCTTTATTGCAGCGAAACATCGCCAAACACTCTGCTGAAATATTCTCACGATGCTGATTTTGTTCCATTGTGAATAAACGCGGCACCCATCTTGCGCACGGGTTGTCTCATGTCTAAATTTTCAGTTAGTATGCGATGTATAGCACTTTTTGAAATGCCTACGATGTCTGCTAGCTCTCGCACTTTCAGTCGACGGTCATCCAATATTATTTTGTGGATTTTCTTCACCATTTCTGCCGTGGTCAGCTCATTTGGTCGACCACTGCGATGTTCATTTTGGCAGCTCGTACGGCCTCGATTAAACTCTGCCACCCAATATTTTACTGTTGTAAACGAAGGAGCAGACTCCCCCAGAGTAGAATCTAGCTCGGCTTTAATGTTAGTTTGACTAAGATCTTTTAAATGAAAGCATTGTATCACATAACGATGGCCAGTTTTATCCATGTATACAAATTGGCTGAGAGAGTACACTATTAATGGCTGCCAAACAATTATTAAACAACGTAGCATCGCCAAACTTCAAAATTAAGCTTTATAAGGGTGGTGCTTTCCACCATAGTTATTTGCTGAAAACAAAAAGCGCTATATATACGTCAGGTAAGGTACTTTTGCGACTGCTGTTGTATATTTAGGGGACAAACTACACTCTCCTAAGCCGTATTAACTTAAATTTCCTCTGAAAATAGTCCATTTGCTAATCTAATCCTTATTTTAGTCGCTTTATGCATATTTTATAGTATTTTGATTAAATGTCGAGATACCTTTTCTTTTCTAAATTTTCCCCGAGTATTTTGTGGATATTTTTAAAGAAGTAATGCAACACGCAGTAAAGAAACAAAAGCATCTAGCTTGTGGTTATAGTTTTACTTGACCGCATATCGAAGTCGGAACGAAGAGGCTATCCTCGGAACGGTGCATCATGGTGGTTGTGTGATAGATATTGTGTCTGTACAAGACAAGCGTAGCCATATTTATTGCTTTATTAGCATTTCGTTACATGGGACAGATCTGCATTGTTGATTATATACGGTAGCTGATGTACATGTGCAGCGTGCTAATGTACCAGTTCTTTTGCTACTCAAGGATGAAGTCGCCTCTTCTCGAGGAGAGTTCACTGTCATTTTATCGCAATTATTCCTCGCCTTCTTCCGCTCTCTTCTCATATGCCATCTCTCCTTTCTACCTCCTGCTCTAATAGTGTTTTCTCATACTTATTATTTTCTCTGCCACGTACATGGTAGGTAGAGAAATTAAGGCACTCAGTATAGATAGTTCACCGTAAATACGTGTTTTGAAGTCCACTGAATCCAAAAAACTGTATGTGTCTGTGAAAAGCACAACTCAAAAACGAACTGTTCTTAAATACCAAACGTGGTATTTAGGTTTGGCATCTTCCACAGTGTAGTAGTTCTCTTGGTAGATCCCCACTACATTGATGATGATGGATGCTGTTTTACGTACCTGTAGGTCATCTTGATGCGCGCACTCTCGTGACGTATCTCGACGTTCTCGTAGACTGGAATCTGATGATTGTATATCTCTACTCTTTGTGTGTGTGTGTGTGTGTGTGTGTGTGTGTGTGTGTGTGTGTGTGTGTGTGTGTGGGGGGGGTTGTTAGTATTTTGTAATTATTATTTTATAATTGTGCCACGGCTGCTGTATTTATGTCGAAGAGCATTTGTGTCTTGTGGGGTTGGGTAGTTGCACGTATTCTGTTAATTATTTCACTTGTATTTTAGATAAACCACATATGGTATTCAAAATTCCTATTACCTTTGTCATGTTAAAATATGTATAACTGGTAGACTTTAAATACGTGGTTTTAGCGTCTATTTAGAAACGAGTTTATACTCGGGCTTCCTGCTCGAACACTGACAAGCTTCTGTTAGCGTTCCTTCCAACCGTTCTTCTTAACGTACGTATTTGAATTATAGATATATATCAATGTTCTTGATTGGTGCTACTGTTCAATAACATCCAATAACAGTTTATGTTATAGACTTCCAGCATCTTAATTATGAACCCAAGGTCGTTTCATGCTTACGTGGGTATTACTGCATATCTCATAATTTTATATTACTGGTTATATAGCTAACAATGGCCTTTCCCTCTCATATTATGTTTTGTTATAACGTTATTATATCTACATTAGGAATATATGTGTTTTAATATCCTCTTTAATTATTATGTGTACAATATTAACCAGTAAAATACATAACACGTAAAACTTATAACAAAAATATTAAAAAGAAGTTATTAATGTGTTGATGCTGAGAAGTTGTGAATTAGATATCTTATTGCATTAATGAGTTATTGTCTTAGTTTGTCCGTGGCTAATACTGTATATTGCTTCAACAGATACACGAAAATTATCAATTATCAGAAAATCCATA
The DNA here is from genome assembly GCA_030765065.1 of Deroplatys truncata. Classification (NCBI taxonomy): domain Eukaryota; kingdom Metazoa; phylum Arthropoda; class Insecta; order Mantodea; family Mantidae; genus Deroplatys; species Deroplatys truncata. The sequence goes on from CM060985.1 coordinate 104,215,686, forward strand.
ATCCCAAGCTACCCTTTTCATGGAAAGCTTTTTTTAGTTCTTTGTTCTCTAAAAAAACAACTCAAAGAAACGATTTAGATTTAGATTAAACTGTTATAGAATTAAGATATTTGCATGATAAATGTTCATCTTGGATTTTCTGGAAATAACTTGCGAAACCTTGTTCATTTGAAAGGAATGTTGTGTAATTTCTAATAACTGACAAACAGTAATATACAGACAAAAATTTACTACGTAAAAAGATGTAGATGTCTTAAATTGTTTATGCGCATTATCCATTTTCGAAGTATCGGTTGTTGTTGTTTTGAATTTTTCAATACGTTGACACTTTATGAAGTTCTGTCACCATTCAGTTGATTGTCACGACGTTTTGAAACATTTAACTATCGGTTCGGTCGCTTCTATTCACCTTGTACCAATAATGAAATATGTAATGAAAGTTATTTCTGCGTTTGTCTCAATTAGTCTGAAGTATATGCAAAAATAAGCTACAGGAGGAATAGTAGGTATCTAGAGGCTATATAAAAATAAACCATAACAGGTAGAGAAAGTAATTTGAAAATAACACTTCGGATTTTTTTATGTTTGTTGTTCTCTTGTAATCTTTTTTTTTCTACTGTTTTCTTATTAATCACCAATCTTGCTCTTCCGCTGTACTCCTCTTTTAGTTTTCTTCTTAGTAGTTTCCTGACTACTTCTCCGGCATTACTCACTTTTGATATTGTTTTCTTTCTCCCTGATTTTTTGGCTTTCTTTTTTAAACTTTTTAAATTTTAAATTGTACTTTCTGCCGATTTCTACTATTATTGTTTTACCAATCTGTTTTCTTATTACGCCTTTACACCTAAGTAAGATAAAGAAAAAGTTACACTCTGAAGAATTCAAATGTCCATTTTCGTCTTAAAAGTACTTTTTCAGGGATACTGAACTTCCCTAGAGAACCTGTGTGTGAAGCAGATAAATATAAAATGTCATAATTGAGACGCTGTTTTCAGAAAGCAAGAATAAGATTTTAAAAAAATTTAAGAAAATTTAACTCCAACGCAACTACTTATATTGTGAATGTTTCATAATTGTTTTAATAAAAGTATATTTGAAAATTTGGAATTGTATATAAAATATATTATAAAGGCGTATATCGCTCACAGTGCGTGTTGTATAAGTACAGAACTTTAAAAGATATACAGCCAGAATCTGTGTCCCACTGAGATTCATAGATTATACTATTGAGACACTAACCACTTTCGAAACACACTGTGAATTTTTACACTTTTAAGTAGTGCAATTTGATATTGCATTAAGTAGACGTTCATTTGTAGGTTTCTCTTGAACTGGTGCAAAGCATACGCAATATCATGTCTGGCATATTATTATGTGCATATTATGTTATAAACAGCTGATGTTTCAGCCTAAAATACATAATGTAGTTTTGTTTATAAACGACACCATTTCGGGACATCAAAACGTATCATAGTTTACAAGAAGTGGATAGCAAAATAAGCTTTTATATGAATAATTGTCATATTGTTTCCACTAAAATAATCTGAGTGGGATCTTCCTTAAGGGTCATTCCCACTTCAAATAGATAAAATGTCCTTATTAGTGTCAAATTACTAGTCATCACAGAAACAGTGATTGCATGGTAGATAAAAGCTAAACGTGACAAAAATAAAGAAAAAAAGGAACAAAAAACAGAATTGCTTAATTGACAAACATGATCTGGCTTTGTAGAGTATAGCCTTTTTAGACATAAGAATATCTGTGTAAATTTTATCTTTCGTTAGTTCTCTCACTGTGCATATTCCTTCAAAATATGAAACATCTTTATCCCTTCCAAACGGACATTATCCTGCCAATTTGTCGGTGGTTTCTGTGCCCTTCTACTTCCCAGTCCTGACTTTTCGTTTCTTTCTAACTTAAGTATTAATCCTTGTTTCTCCCAATTCAACTTTATTTCATTTAGTAGACTTAGAAAAGGTTTTAATTTACAGTCCAATTTAATTTCCTGTCGGCTGATGTGTGTTAGTCTTCTCTTGTCTTGTTTGTTTATGTCCATGTTTTTGCCTCTTTGCAATGATGACCTCATGCCAGCTCTCCTCAAACCCCTTTCCACCGCAACTGACCAAAACTTGGGTATAAATTTTCTCGCTGGTGTGTCCCACTTCAGGGTTTTTGGGTTGACTGGTGACCTCTAGGGTTCATCTGGCTTGGAGAAGGGGTAATATGTAATCTGTGGCAACCTATCTGGGAGAACGTCTCGGATATCAAAGCGGCTACACCAGAGCAGGGGTTGTGCGATGGGTTAGTCAGTAAAATCATATATATACTCTGAAGTTTCACAAGGAGCCGATTTGTCAAAATAGAAGGAATAAATGGAAATATCATCTAGTAAATATAAAGAAAATCAGACTGCCGAAACAAAAGCTGAAATGCAGACCGAAAGAACATAAATACGTTGAAAGGCTTCGCAAAAATGATTCGATCAGTGAAATCCGAATAGGTTTCTTATGCACAGTCCGGTGTAAAAAGGTTTCCTATAGTGTTTTTCTTTATTTAATGTTGGCAGAATCTCCTTATCAGTTGTGTTCCACACCTATGGTGCTTTTTTTTAGTAAAAATACGCAATACATAAATTTCATTGGGAATAAAGGGGATTTCATAAGAATTTGCAAAAGATTAAAGATATACAGTGTAGAAAATAGCGAATCTTTTTTTCCACATAAACGGTAGTTTAGGGTGAGGGGCTTTTGTTGAAAATCTTTGCGTTACATCCTTGTAAGATATTTAAGAAGTTTTCGTTTTCAAGGTATGCTGTTTCACAGACACACATATCACACATGAGCCTTTTTCGAAAAATTCCTTTCGTGGATGCAGGGAATCTCAAAACGTGTATTTCCACTGAAATCTCAATAAAAAGTTTTTGAGTGGAATACATTATTTCATTTATTTACTATAGGTAAGTTGTAGAGAAAGTAAAAAGTATTCATGTTTATATTTTCAGCTCCCTATGTATAAATTGTAATCATTTAACCAATCTAGGCAAAAGTTTGAACAGTTAAAGCTTTAAGTGCAAGCGAAAATTGTAGAATACTCACGATTCTTAAAAGTCACTCATAGCCATGCAACCGTGCAGCCAAAATTGCTCCACTCTTAGAACCCAAGTTGATGTAAACATTGATGGGGATAGGAATTAATTGTTCTTTCACACAAGCCGTGTGTTGGACAAGGTTGGAAGGTAGAATCAGATGACTGAAAAATTCGATGCCATAGCCGGACATGGCATTGAATTTTTGGCATGAAAGAACAATTAATTCCATTAATTGACCTAATAGTGGTTGCAACTATAAAGCCCGGGACTTAAGTACTTACAATGTTTGTAAGTCGCCATTGCGGTATGACATCTCAATACAATTTGAGTTCTCCTTGTGGTTTACCGGGAAAAATGCGAATCAGCTGGAGAATTTAATGTCGTGTTGGCATGTTGCCATGGTAGCTCAGTGGTTAGAGCAACCGGACGGAGACCGGGTGATCCGTGGTTCAAATCCCGGCTATGGCATTGAATTTTTCAGTCATCTGATTCTATCTTTCCAACATTGATTATCGGCAAGTCAGGGATGAAGACGTGGATAGGGCCGACATATAATCGCCACCCCAGAGCCGGGAATCACACCCCGGGCTCCCAGCCGGAAACGGAACTACTGCGCTACTCCGGCGTCCAAACTAAAGAAGGTTGTAACTTCCATTTAAATCTGTGTGGTTCGTACTCTTCTCTTCTGTATGCATACGAGCAGCTTATTCCTCATGATGCGAAACGAGGCTAACAGGGAAAGATACAAAATGTTTTGTTTACATAAAGTTCGGTTCTAAGGTTGCGTCGTCTATAAGTATTAAGGTTGAAAGAAGCGTAGACTAGTAAAATCCAACCTCTTCTTTTATAAGCTAATGACATCACATTGTCGCTTCACACTACCTCCTTCGTTTTTCGTTATGGTGTTATGAAGTATTTCTCCTTTACTAATTCACTCTGACGGCTGATCGCAATGGCATGTTCCAAGGTAACTAAACATTAGAGAGGTTTGTTTGAGACTGACATGAGTACATGAATGCGTCATAGCTCTGCGAACAATGCGTGGAGGTAAATTCACCCTCCGCTTTTTCGCTTAAGGTTGGGTATCATTAGTATAGACCACTTCTTCTTCTTCCAAAGCATGGATTGGGTTAATTTGCCGTTCCAAAGCCAAGAGGTTACAGGAACGGCTGTTTCCATTTCTTTCTATGAGATGGTCATCCTTATCCCGTCTTCCTATTGGATTATAAGAATATGCCTATAACGACAGACGATCAGGAGATATATTTGCACATGTTTCCATCTCTCCTGGTAATGTCACCTCTTCCACTATACTCTTTTTTTATCTTCAGGTCTTCTCTAATTTCTTGAATTCTTTGATCTCTAAGACTCGCCTCTAATGTCGATTTTTGGCTGCTTCAATACGTCCGTTATTAGCTGTTTTAGCACCCATGTCTCGCTTCCATATGCATATCAGGGGCGGTTTTGAGGTGGTGTTATGTAGTCTTACGTGGATTTGTTTATTCATATTTTATCCCAAATATCATCCGTTTATATTATTATATTTTTGTAGGTTACATTCCAAGTCTCTGTTTTATATATTGGCATTTCAGATCCCAAATATATGAAAGTATTCGCTTATTCTATTGTATTGTAATTTATAACTATTTTAGCTCTCTCTGTTTGACTCTGACGTATTGCTCTCTCATTGCCATCACTTTTGTTTTGGAGATAGATATTTTCATATTATACTTTAGTGAGATGTTTAATTTTGCTACATTGACTTGGAGATGATCTTCCGACTCCGCTAACAGTACTTAATCATCTGTAAAGAGGATATTATTAATTAGGTTGTTGCTCACAATGTGTACAAGAGCAATATTTTCGCTTCCATTCCTGATTGATCTTACTCGTATATAAATAAAAAAGTATCTGTGATAAGCCACTGCCTTGCTTTACCCTTAATTTATCTCTAATGTGGTTTGGATTATTTATATAACAGTAATACCATACAGAGGTTTGATTTGATTTAACAAATTTTCTGGAATTTGAATCGCTCAGGATTTTCGATAATATTTGTTTACCCTATCATAGGCTCTTTCATAATCCAGATACAATAGATATGGTGGTAAATTAAATTATCTTTTTTATCCATTACTTGTTTCATAACAAATGTTGCATATACACAAGATTGTCCCTTTGTAAATCTGCATTGCTCTTCGCTTGGGGTACTTTTTGCTACTGTTTAAAGTTTCCTTTTTCATTATAACAGAGTAAGCCTTGTATGCAGTACCTCTGTAGTTGGCACAATTTATTCGCCCTGCTTTGTTATATATATTGAACTTGTCCAGTTTTTTTAACTGTCGCTTCTCTCGGAGTGGAAGACAAGAATACAAATCAGTCGCTCCGCAGTAGCACTCGCAGCACGTCACAAAAACCGTCACCAACTCGCTTGGAGAATCGTCCTTGATGTCGCACCTGAGACGCACTCACTCGTTCACTGACTGACTCAACAACCCTACTCGCACTGACTAACTCAAACTCGACTCAACTACCCTCCTCGACTCTCACTGGCTCGACTGCTGCGAGAGAGCTCGCTTATATAGTCATTGGAATCTTTCTACAAGGTTCCTAAAATTTCTAGAACCATTTCGACACTTTCTGGAAGAGGGGGTGAAGAAGCTTCCAGAACTATAGTTATTTGCCGATAACGCTCCCGGGTTTACGCTGGTGAGCAGCCATTATCGTTGTTTACCGCAACCTCCCGATAACCTTAGGCCATAGCCGCTGCGTCACATGTTTGCACATTTCATTCATTTGGAGCCATGCACTCCTTTATTCCATATTTCATTTAATAGTTGTAAAAATATCCTCTTTCATTTCAAACTTGCATATTTTATGAGTTCACTGTTTATATTATTCCTGGTATTGACGTTAAGAAAATCGTGAAAGCAGTTGGGTTTTACGTAGTGTTTGAGTGCAGATTTTGTATAATTGTATTAGTATTCACAACAGTACGCAACAATACATGCTATAATACAAACCTAGGATTACCTGAAGAGCGCATGTTGTTCCACTGGTGCAATAGAAAACCAAAACAAGAGAATTGAGTTTAGATGCAGTTGTGTTTGAAAAGCAATTACCACCAGCCTTTTTTGTGAACGGCGGGCTCTACAAATTAATGGACTTTTTCAATGAAACGTTTTTACAGGCTTTGGTCACTGTTGGAGATACTCTGTGGATTAAAACACATTATCCAGATTAATGTTCAGCTGGCTTTGTGGCATTGTTAACAAGATGCGGCAAGCCGATAGTCATTTTGTTTGAAATAAAACTGATGATACATTGTGTTGTCGGCTTCGATAGGATGTGATTGAAGCAAACTCTGCCAATAAATCATTTTCTATACTTCAAACTCTCCACTCATAACTATCGAGTACCATTTCATATAAAATGATGAAGTATAGCTCAGGTGTTCAAGCCAGTATCTAAGCGTTTTCTGAAACTGTGGCTAAAACGATCATTTTAAGATTCAGTTTTCCTCTACAAAATAGTTATTTCATGTTAAATTGCATTTCATTTATATACTGTCTTTTCTTTCTCTACCACGTACACATAACGAAGAGAATATACTGTATTCCAAAAATTTTATACCGAGATTTCACCAGAAATATATATTTTGAGGCCCCATGAATTCAAAAGGAGCATTATTAGAAAAAGGTCAGTGCGTGCGCACGTGTGTCTTTAAACAGCATAACTCAAAAACTAAAAGTCGAATAAATACCAAACTATGAAACTTCCGAGGATGTGACACGAGATTTTCAAGAAAATCCCACCACACCAAACTATCCTTTACATGGAACAATTTTCGTAATGTTTGATTTTCTAAAAATTGCCACTAACGATTTTGATTAAAACACCAATATTAACGATATTTACATGGAAAATAAAATTTATATCTTGAATTTTCTGTAAATAGCCTGTGAGATTCTCTTCATTCGGAAAAAAATGTTGCATAATCTTGTAGAAGTGGTAAATATTAAGCGATAGACGAAAACGTACTACACAAAAAATACAGATCTCTTTAAAACACACAATTTATTTAAAATTTTCTTTTATTGCATCAGCCATTTCGGAAATATCTGTATTAATGGTTTGAATTCTTCAATACTTACCCATTCTATTCAAGTCCTGTTGGTTTTCAACTGTTTTTCGCGATTGCATGAAAAGAGTGTGGAATATTAAGGTCAGCATATAGCGTGCAGTTCTTAAATATTTTACTATCGCTATTCCCTTTGTATTTATAACTACCTAAGTAAATGTGTAAAGACATTTTCCGAATTAATTTCCGAAAATTAATTTTCAATTAAAATGAATAAATAAATTTTAGTAGGAATGTGAATGTAATACTTCGATTTTTGAATAGTTTTTCACGCCCATTATTATTGCATACGCCACCACACGCGGTGGTCGCCGATAATACATGAAATGAAATGAAATTACAATTTGGAAAGGAAATTTGGGAAGAAATAGTTCCAGGCCTAAGTTTAGGATATCTCCTTGGCATTTGTCGGTTATGAGGACTGAGGAAAACCTCTGAGGAAAATATAATCAGGGAGAATTTGAACCTCAGGCCGTTCAGGAGTCCGTACCTTGTTATATAGATCCCAAGGAGATATAGTTATACATTACTCTTTTATAAAGCGATTTATTACTATAATTATCGGTTTCTTTATGTAAATGTGTCGAAAAGAGCTTTGCTTTAGATAAATATTAAGATAGTGAGATGTGCTTTGTATTGTTTACTGCACCTGATCTTTTGGGAGATTCTGTTCTACAAGTTCGCTCCGCTAATTCCGCATCTTGTTAATATTTGCAATTTAATTGCAAAGAGAATATGTTTATAGTGTATTTTAGTATGCTTTTGCACCTTTACACCATCTGATATTGATGTATTTATATAATCTTCCTTTCAGCAACACTATTTCATTGTAACATTAATTAAGTATATATTTATGGAATTTACACAATGATTCCTAATTCTACTTTCTGTTCTTTGCAGGTAAGTCAATTTTCACCTTAGCTGTTCCCAAAAGAGGTGCTGTTGAAGACGATGGCATTTACTGTAAGAGAAAAAGCTAGATTAAATATCCAATTTGTAAACATTTGCGTTTGATGCAGGATTCGTAGCAATCGAGTTCTGTGGATACTGGGTTCTCAAGTGTTTTGAAATTACAGGGAGTAATTATTCAGAACTGGATGTTCTGAATTTGTAAATCTCAGCTATTAATTGGATGGACGGATTCTTGACGAAAGTTGATGGCGAGCTTAAGAACACTTGCAGCGTTTATTGAAACCTCGGGCAATATTACTTCATTGCAGAAAACTAACTCTGAAAACACAACTATAATGCACATAAAGTAGTTTTTAAAATGATGTGTTAGTTATCCGATAAGATGCAAGAGAGATTAACAGAATTCAGGCTATATCGTTTGAGGCAGTATTTTATATCACAACACTGTGAATGCCAGAGTGATTGTAGTGTAAATTAACATTATTGTATGACAATTATTTTAGATGTTTGTTAGCTATAAGCATTGTTAGGAAATAAATTTACACGGCCTCACTGAAACTGACAATAGGAGTGGGTAAAAATGAAGCGATGGGGTGAGTTGTTTATCAATTAGATGAGATAAACAAATGACGTCAGGGTAGCGCGCCTGTCTTTAGAAATGGAGGGAATATCTTCCCTAGAGCATATGTTTTAGTAATTATGATTGGCTAACGAAACAGACGCTAATGTTGGCGCGATTTATTAACCAATAGCAGCTCTATTATGTTTAGGCATATCGGGGTGAGGTAGTATAAATTCTTGAGCCAAAGGCAAGCTAAACCCCGCCCAAGACAGACATAAATCAAAAGCTTGTGTATATTCTTTTAAACCTCCTTTATCGCACAGGTAAAGCCGCATACGCGGCTAGGTACTGTGGCGATTTCTCGATTGATTGGATTGCTGGAAGTATCGCGCAGTTCTACAGAATCATTCACGAGGTAAACGTCGCGCAGTTCTAAGAAATCTCTCTCGCGAGTTACACGTAAGGCAGTTCTAAGGAAAGATTCATGAGGTACATATTACGCAATTCTACAGAATCTCTCCCGTCGTAAAGTTAGTTACAAAAATGTGAAGTAAGCGTACGACAGTAATTATATTCGGAAATATAACAGTTTCAGTCAGGCGTGTATAGAGATTACACATGTGAAATATTAATTAAGTGTGACGGCAATAAAAGTGTGAAAACAAATTCTTTTATCAGTGTTATCTTTTAGTAACAACTTCTTTCCGTTTACACGCCCTGATCAGAGATATTTGCTCGACTGAGTGATAATAGCTAGCCGGAGGACAAAGAACTCAAAATTCAGAATAGTAAAACAATAACGGGCGCTCAGCAAAAAAAGATAACACGAACAGATTACTGCGACACGTTAACCACTGCTAACACAATATAGTCAATAACTCAAGTTAAAATTTGACCTTGAGTATTCAAGAAGTGCGGACACACTATGCGTCAAGTAGCTGCTATGGTCTTAACTGACCAACTAACGTATGCTAAAAAAATGATCGGTTGCGAACTTTGGGAAATTGGAACGTATGAATATATATGAATCTAACTTAAAACATGGAATCTAAAGCGGTTATATTCTCAACATTTTAGCAATATTTTAATTGAAGTAATATATATATATATAGTATATATATACTAACAAATATTTTATATATAATTAAAATTCATAATACTGAGTTTATTAAGAGGTTAAACGCTTGTAAGTGGGTAACAAATATCAAAGTTTTGGAGAAAACCATTTCAAAACTTTCGGTATTGCTGATATAGCGAGTGCTATGCCACCACTTTTCCATACGAAGTAGGAATATTCTATAGAGGTTAGTCTTCCTCTTAGTTTTACTTGCAGTGCTACTGTGCTGTATAAACGTTCCAATCCGCATAGGTATACGAACTAATAGTTTTTCTAAGGTTTATTCCGGTAGTATGAAACATCCTGTCAGACTGACAAATCTAAAACTCCTTTGATCAGATGAGTGTGTCTGAGTTCAACAAACTGCTGAGGGCATTGAAGGGCAAGGTGCTTCAATGGCTGCTCCAAAATCTGCTTTCTGACGTTCACGAGTATTTCGAATATTGTGTCAGTATTTTAACCTATCTTAAACTGTTGTATTAATTTGTACATTCATATAATAGCAATGTGTAAAAGTTGTCTATTGTATGTTGTACATCGAGTACATGGAATCATGCTGATATAATGCACAGTGGTTTATACTGCTAAGGAAATACTAATATATCTCTGCCATGCCCAGTCCCCACCCCTTACTCCTCTGTTTGTTTTACTCCTCCATTTTCCTTCGCTCCTGAGCCTGAAGGTCAATGTTGCTAGAATTTTTACATGAAACCAACATGAGACGGACTTACACAGGAGACGATGTGAACCTAGTGGCGAAGCATGCCTTCCAGCCACTCAGGTGAAATTTTTCCGCACTTCTCCCTTTTTGCAGCTTTACTAGGACTTAACATTACTCCTGGGCTAATGGGTCGGACTTAATAAGAGATTGGCTCACCCAGGGCTGGTGTGGAACACAGATGATAAAGAGATTCCGCCAACGTTAAATAAAAACACTATAGGAAACCAAAAGTTCGCACATTTCGTGCGCTTGATCGAGCTATTTTAATGACAACGTCCATGACATCGTATTTGATGTTTATGACTTTTAATAAAAATTAACGGTATCTCCGCATGAAGATGCTACTGTTTGTAAGCGTTTCTTGCACATTGACGATTTAACAACGTACAACTAAGCAACGTCAACCAGCAGTATATCTCAAAAGCTCTTTCACTGCCGTTTCCACTTGCTCACCTGAGATGAACTGTTTTACCGCCCAGATACTTTCACACGTAAGATGGGGTAACCCAAGCAGGAGGCTGGGAAAGACCAGCTGCAGATCCTGAGTCGTGGTGAAGGCGGTATTACACTTTCTACGGGACATATGTTCCCAGTCCACTGGAACTGATAAGATAAATCGAGTCCTTATTCCCTTCTGGACCCTTCACTTGCCTCTGCGGTTACTAAGTTCTCCTTCTGAAGCGTTTCTTAAAGGAAATGGTCTCTTGTCGATAAAGACGCAAGATCTAGTGCCCTGTAGGTGCCGTTTGATAAAACATTGTACCTCCAAGGTTAGACGTAGCGCGAAATGCAGAGTTCTACCGAGCGACTCATATAAAGTGTTATAGAGGTTAAATCAAATGACGACACAAATTATCCCCCCCCTAAATGGCGTTATTTTAATAAATCTATTCGAAAAAAAAATGAGAATTGTTTTTTAAAGATTATGATTAAAAGTTAATAACACTGTGCATTGTACGTACATGCATTAAAAGTGGCGCATCCTCCTAAATCCCTCCGTAAGCTTTTCACCTTCAGTAAATTGCGGAGTAAGATAAGATGCCCCCTAAGTCTACATATAAATTCCGGAGCTCACTAATAACTACAACGTCTAAATCGCGGAGATGGGGAAACATGTTGGGAGTTAAGTTCCTTCCACTTTTCCAGACTTAGGAAGGTAGATTTAAGAATACACCTGGTGTGGTTAAACTTGCTTACGTGGTTCTTGCCATTGTTAACGTATTATTTGCCTCCCTTTTTGCACTTTTCATGGTTGGATAAATGAGATGCATCTAGCGAACTCGAGACGGTTTAAAATTCACTTGTTTGAATTAATATATATTAGGACGTGCATGATATAAATGAGAACTGTGTCTGAAATAAGATACTCGCATGCATTAGTGGTTTGCTCTATAAAGGTTGTAAAATCTACCATTAAGTTTAGTGGCATTGCATGATATTGCAACCTAATAACACTTACGACTTTTTAAAATTTGTTTATGTATATATACACGAGGGCGGATCGAAAAGAAACACGCAATATTTTTTTTACAAAACTTTTTAATAGTTAAAACAAAAGAAAAAAGATCACAAATGAGCTTACACCTTTTACCTACTTTTCGACATAGTCACCAAGTTTCTCACCCCATTTCCCTCATCGTGATAGCAGTTTCAATATGCCCTGTTTATAGAAGTCCGTTTCCTTGGAGTATAGCCATCTGCGGACTGCTGATTTCACTTCCGCATCTGCCGCAAAACGATGGCCGTCCAGGAATTTCTTCATGGGACCAAAAAGATTAAATTCCGATGGTGCAAGGTCCGGACTGTATGGTGAATGCTGGAGCACCTCCCAACCAAATTTGGTGATTTTCTGACTAACAGCAGCAGCAACATGGGGGCGAGCATTTTCATGAAGAGTTTTGACGTCAGCATTCACGTTATGGTGTTTGTCACGAAGGGCACAGCGCAATTTCACCAAAGTTTTCATGTAGGCTGCAGCATTCACAGTGGATCCGTGTTCAGAAAAGTCCACCAATACAACAACATGCATATTCCAGAACACCGTCACAAGCACTTTCCTAGCAGATTGAGTCACTTTGAATTTTTTCTTCACTGGGGAACCAGCATGTTTGCACTCCATATTTTCCTGCTTGGTTTCGGACGTGTAGTGGTATACCCACGACTCATCACCAGTGACGATTCCTTTCAGAAAGTCATGCCTTTCTGCGGTGTATCGCGTTAAGTGATCCAAGCTCATCATTCGCTGGCCGTTCAGGTTCTTAGGCGCCCAGCGAGCACTAAGTTTATGAAATTTCAACGTGTCATGAACAATATCGTACACTGCACCATAGGAAATATTGAACTGTTGTATAAGGTTTGCAGTTGCACACGCTGGTCGTTCAAAATTGCCGCTTCAATGCCTGACATTTTGCGAGGTTGCAGCTGTTATCGGCCTCACGGAGGATGTCGAATCACTAAGGTTCACAGGGCCCTCTAGGAAGAATGCACACCACCTGGACACATTGCTAAGCCCATACAATCATCCCCATACACGCCACGCATGTCCCTGTGAATATCACTCGGTTTATGCCCTTTGGCCCACAAATATCGAACCACACCTCTCTGCTCTTCACAGTAACATGCACGCCATCTTTTTTGCGTAGTTCACGCTTCTCTCGCTAGAGCTGCACATGAAACAAAAAAGCACCCCCCGTAGTGAAAACTTCAAACTATATCTGTGTGAAATTGCAACACTTCAGCTGCAATATCAAGGCAGAAAAAAAATTATTGTGTGTTACTTTTCGATCTGCCCTCTTGTGTATATATACCTTTGCCGCTTTCCAAAAACTCACTCCTAAGTTCCATTACAAGTAATTGCTATCAACACACACTAAAACCACCAACACAAGTATTAAAACCACTGTGGTTATACTCTCCATGTAATTCTACTAGACGGATGTATATCGAATGACTCTTCAACCAAGAGCGTTACTGTTTGCTCCCACCCATTTCCAATCTCGCGTTTGTCACAACTTGGTCACTTACTTTCAGTCCGGAATATACTTTGTTTTTTATTGAGTTTTATTTATTGGCGCTCTTTAACTGCTGCGGTCCTTGGCGTTCCATTCTATATAAGATCGGTAATTTTGCTCAGAGACCTCTTCATCAGGCTTGAGGTTCTTTTACGTGCCGTAAATCTAGACACGAAACCACCGGCTTTGCTTCCCTTCCGAAGGAAGCCATGCTAAGAATTTTTACCCCGAAAAAATCCATCGCGCTCCGCCGGGTTTGAACACGCGACCTGGGAACTAGAGGCTAGCATGGTAGTCACTACACCACGGAGGACGATAGGATTATAAGTGCATCTCTTGCCAGTCCTGGGAAGGTCATGGTAATAAACATTTTTTTTGGTCCGGAATGTACATATGCTCAAACAACCCTTTAACTTCATTCAGCCGGTAACAGTTTTCATGTAAATCATAATTACGTTTTATGTATGGATACTCTGTAACTACTATTGTTCTTAGCGTTCCTATCTATATTGGGTGTGAAAGGCTGGAAATGTTGTTTAGAGACATCTTGATCAGGCTGGAGGTTCTTTTACGTGGCATAAATATACGACATAGGACCACAGGCTTGGTTCCCTTCCAAAAGAAGTCATCCATCGCCCTCCGCCGGGTTTGAACCCGCGATCTCGGAAATTTGGACATTAAAACGAACTAATGAACGACGTGAAATGAAGAGGTGGTTTTGACACAATTACTACACAAATACAACACCGGTCTTTTAGAGGAAAGAGTGAGAATTGCTTGCATGTGTAGTTAAACTGGAGGAAAGCTATGACATTTATATGAGAGCCTTCATCAGTGATTTTGGCGAAGGTTGCAGTTACTGCCATCATCGAACGGCAATAAGAAAACCGAAATTAATAAAACGTAGTGTATAATGAAAATACAACGTAATTTAAATTAGCATACCAGAGAATTTTTACTTTGATGCTCTAAAATAGCAATCGGAATAAAAAAAACCAATAGGTTTAAATGTTGAAACAAGTCATTTCAAGAAAAATTCAATATTTTTTTAAACTTATAACCGTAATGAATCTTCCCTTAGGGACAGAATATACCTTAAAATCATTAAATAATACATTTGTTATTTTGAATCTTTATAATATTTAAGAATTTTGCAAACTTAAGACACTTTAGGCTACAATTTTGTTTAAATGACGGCTTTAAACTGTTCTAAAGGAAATGCCAGTGTTTTAAAGTAATTTTTGGGAAACGTTTGATATTTCTAGAATTACTCATATATCTTGGTTCTAAGTGACTTTTTTTTTAGGTTTATTGGATTTATTGCAGAACATTTATTACACAAATGACTGGATTTTTTCTTCAACTCTGCTTCCATTATTATGCCTAATAATAATGGGGCGCTTTGTTTCAAAAAGTATTTGAAAGATAGTTTTCAAAGTTTTCATAGCTTATTTACTGACGGGTATGAGCTACATATATGGCGTAGTCAAACATAACGTAATTACTATTTACAATTACAATTCTGAGTGTGTAGTTTAGACTGTTTTTTTATAATTGTATATTTCAGGAACGTATATCAGCAAACGCAAATTTATAGAATGTAAAAATACGATTTGTGGACTTTTGATACGTTATGTATATAACAATTGGTATAATTTTTCCTCCAGATTTAACGCCCTCCAATTAGAGAAATTATGTCGAGCAGTGAATGAATGGAATTAGTGAAATGCTGCTTATAGGATCCCGGGGCCAATATAGTTTTTTAAGGAAAAGGGAAAACTCCAGATGAAATTTTATTCACGTAATTTACCTCAACCAAGATTTGAACTCTGGACCTTAGGAACACGAGGCAGACATGTTGCTCTCGCACCACGGTGGTGGGGTAATACGAGTTTTGTGAATATTGTAAATTGGCTCTAATCGGATGATAGCAATAACTATAATGCCAATAATTTAAAATTATTTTTCTTCATTTTCTTTCTTTACAGCAGGCTAGTACAGATAGTATAATTTTTCCTTGCAGCGTTTTTTCTGATTTTAATTAATTAGTTGTTTTTCGTCACTCTTGTGTAATAATTCGGTCATTACAATAAAACTGCAAAAACAAACCATCATAACACCGGGAGAAACTGTGTTAAGAATTGTTTTTTAAAACATTTATTAAAAGAAAACTGATTTTTAGCTGGTGAATGAAATTATATTGAGGGAATAATCCAAATATTAGCCCGAGCAAGACGGAGCGGGGACTTCCCCCGTAGCTGAGTCGGTAGAGCACCTGACTGCTGTGCGAGGGTTCACGGGGTCGACTCCCGGCTGGTGTGAGGAATTTTTCTCCAGCCAAGATTATTTTCTATCTTCACCAGAGTCTGCAAATGTGAATGAGAGGGTGAATATGAGAGTGATATAATGCAAAAAAACCCAAAGAAAACCAGAAATCCAAAGCCCCATTGCCGATAAGGCATAATGTTCCATTGCCCCAATATGGCCATTGCAGTTAAAGGCAGAGTATAAATGGAAGAATAAAGAAGAAGAAAAAAGAAGTAGGAGGTTAAAGATAAAAGAGAGAGAGAGAGAGAGAGAGAGAGAGAGAGAGAGAAGGAAAAATGTCTACACTGCTTGGAATATCAAGGTTGAGGAGTGAAGAAGGAACGAGGTGAAGTGAGACAGAACGCCCACATCCGCTATAAACCCCGCCTCTTAGTCACGCATCGTGAAAGAAATTATATAACACTGTTGCAAGAAACTCGGCAAAATATATTTAACCAGAACCCAAAAAAAGCTATAAAATGCTCTTTTAAGCCCAATACTGGGTACAAAATTTCATAAAGTCCGGCCAAAATTACAGAATTCCTTGTATGCAAAAAATGTCATTTTGAGATAGCACAAAAACAAGAATAAATTCTTTACATTTAGCATTAAAGCCACCTGTGGAGTAGAAAGAAAGAACAAATGTAATATTTTACGTAGAGAGAGGAATGGAAGCCCTTTTGATAACACGTAAATGTTAAAAACCAAGGTTTTGGCCGAAAATTGCTAAGCACACATAGTGTGTCCTTAAAATCTTTGTGCTTATTATTCTATCTAATAAGTAAGAGAAATGATAAGAGACCTAGTATTTAACTATTTGTAACTCATTTTACTTTCTCTGCCATTTACGTAAGCTAGATAGGGGAAGAAATGAATTTCACCAAAAAATTGAAAGACCTCTAATCCACCCCTAGAAAGCATTTAGAGAAAAAGCCCCATGCCTGCGAGTGAGTGAGAGTGAGAGTGAGAGTGAGAGAGAGAGAGAGAGAGAGAGAGAGAGGGAGAGGGAGCAGTATAGCTCAAAAATAAAAACTTCAGAGAACAATTTTCGTAGTTCGGGTTCATCCAAGGTACAAGGCGAAGCAAATACTCCCTAACCAAATAATACTTTATATGGAATTCATGCAGAAATTTTAATTTATTTTATTTCATCATTTGGTATTCACTTTTAATTGTCATTGTGTACTAATTCGATCATAATTACTTTTAAAACTAAAACAAGACGAATAAAATATAAAATTAGAACACCATATTCAGAATGAGAAGCTGTTAAGAACGATTAACAAAAGTTAGTGAAAAACACCGACATTTTGTTTTTTCTAATGCCTCTCAACGATTTTGATTAAAATACTGTATGTTTAAGATATTTACATATGAGGTGGTAATCTCCTATTGTTACCTTTGAAGCAAGCCGCGTCATATAGTTGGCTCAGCTCGTCGGAGTCCCCGGTTCTATGCCTGTCTAAGTTCCTTCGGTACGATGCAGCTTCTGCTTCAGCTGCTCCGTCGAATTGTTTTTGGGTTCCCAACTTATAGGTTCACTTGAGCTAGTTCTTTCTCGGGATAGATACAAGGATCTATGCTAGCGGTAGCTGCCGGTAGCGGAGATCTAGGATAGTGGACAATATACCTGGATCACTGAATAAGTTTGGAACACGAACACGTATACATTATGTAGGTCAACCGTAATTAAACACTTTCAATTTTCGAGTAATATTTTACTGTTTTACATTATCTGAATATAAAATGCCACTGTTATTGTAAATGACGCTGTTACAATATTCCTGGTGCAGTAAACTTTTATTATTTGTGTTTCGCGCAACTATCACATCATTGACGCATGCGCAATTGTATAATTCAATCCAAGTTATATATAAGCTCTGTCCTCTAAGTTTGTAGGCTGCAACTTAAAAATAAGTGATTTAATGGTATTTTTACAAGTTACCATGGTAGCAGAGTTATTATTCTAAACATTTTTACTTTTATGTAGTTTCCTGTATCAACCAATAGATATGGAAAACGGTGTAGATGAAAACGTAATTGCAGTGATTTCTCTTTATAAGTGTGGTAAGAAACCTACTGAAATTTTCAAGTTGTTAAAACAACTGAAAGTTTCATTAACATTTGTTTACCGAACTGTCAAAAGTTTCGTTGAATCTTTCTCTATTGATCTGGCAGGCCACGTACCATAAGGACTTCAGGAGTGGTGAAAGCGTAAGAGAACGAATACGTCGAAACCCACTCCGAAAGTAAAATATAATGGCCCGAGAGTTAAATGTATCCACCAAATTCATGACTCAGATTATCAGAGAAGACTTCATATGAGAGCTTATCGACGGCCAGTGGGACATTTATTAACCTCGAATCTAAAGAAGATCAGGTATAACATATCAAGGAGGCTCATACAGTGTCATGCCATGAATGGCCATGAAAGTATCCTCATCACAGATGAGAAGATGTTCACAGCGGAGGAGAAGTACAATAAGCAAAATGATAAATATGTACGGAGCTCAGAGGAAGCTAAAATATCAGTCCCCCGTGTTCAGAGAGGGCACCACCGCATCAGTGATGGTTTGGTGGGGCGTGTCACATCAAGGAGTAATATCTCTCCATTTCTGCAAACAAGAAGTAAAAACAGGAGCCAGACGGCACCTAGAGAGAGTGGCGAGACCCTTGAACACCACTATCTCCAATGGAAGCCATTGAGCCATGCTTCAGTTGTTCTAGCCTTGTGAGCTGGAGCTGAGTCTTGCTGAAAAACCCAGAGACAATGTTAAAAAAATCATTGCAGCAGAAGACTGGCCCTCAGACCTGAACCAAATGGACTATAGTCTTTGGAATATCTTGGAGAGTACGGGCTGTGCTAAACCTCGCTCCAGTTTGGAATCTCTAAAGCGAGATCTCGTAAAGGCAGCGCAAGAAATTCCTCTAGATGTCATCCATGCTGAAGTAGTAATCTGGCCTAACAGAATAAGATCCTGTGTAAAGGCCAGAAGTGATCATTTTGAATGACTTATAGTGTACGAAATGTTCATTAGTCACTGAATTAAAATATATATGTTATAGCTTTTTGAGTCTTTTATTTTAAGACATATCGCTTCTTAATCATAGGATAGAATTATGGCTGGACTTTATATATACACTATGTGATCAAAAGCATCCGGACTCCCCCCCCAAACACGTTTTTCATCTTAGGTCCATTGTGCTGCCATCTAATGCCTGGTACTCAATTATCCGCGACCTTAGTAGTCATTAGACATCGTGAAACAGCAGAATGGGACGCTCGTGGAACTCACGGACTTCGTACGTGGTCAGGTGATTGGGTGTCACTTGTGTCAGAAGTCTAGGAGTGTGGAAATCTCGCGTACAAACATCCCTAGATCCACTGTTTCTGATGTGATAGTGAAGTGGAAACGTGAAGGGACATGTACAGCACAAAAGCGTACAGGCCGATCTCGTGTGTTGGCTGACAGAGACCGCCGACATTTGAAGACGGTCGTAAAGTGTAATAGGTAGACATCTATCCAGACCATCACACAGGAATTCCAAACTGCTTCAGGCTCCACTCCAAGTACCATGACAGGCGTGAGGTGAGAAACCTTGGATTCCATGGTCGAGCGGCTTGTCATAAGCCACACATTACGCAGGAAAATGCCAAACGACGTCTCGCTTGGTGTAAGGAGTGTCAACATTACACGATTGAACGGTGGCAGTGACGAATTACGGTACACAATGCGGCAATCCGATGGCAGGATATGGGTATGGCGAATGCCCGGTGAACGTCATCTTCCAGCATGTGTAGTGCCAAAAGTAAAATTCGAGGTGGTGGTGTTATGGTGTGGTTGTATTTTTCCTGGAAGGGGCTTGCACTCCTTGTTGTTTTGTGTGGCACGATCACAGCGCAGACCTACATTGATATTTTAAGCACCTGCTTACTTCCCACTGTTGTAGAGCAATTCGGGGATGGCGATTGCATCTTTTAACACGATCGAGCACCTGTGCATACTGCACGGCCTGTGGCGTAGTGGTTACACGACAATAATATCTCTGTAATGGACTGGCCTGCACAGAGTCCTGACTTGAATCCTATAGAACACCTTTGGGATGTTTTGGAACGCCGAGTTCGTGCCAGGCCTCACTGACCTACATCGATACCTCTCCTCAGTTCCGCACTCCTTGAAGAATGGGCTGCCATTCCCCAAGAAACCTACCAGCACCTGATTGAAAGTATGTCCGCGAGAGTGAAGGCTGTCATCGAGGCTAAGGGTGGGCCAACACCATATTGACTTCCAGCATTACCGATGGAGGGCGCCAGGAACTTGTACGTCATTTTCAGCCAGGTGTCCGCATACTTTCTCAAAGATTTTCCAATCATCTCCTCCTGGCTCTTCTTCCTATTGACCTGTAGGTACATCGTCTGTTTTGTAAGTGTTCAGTTTTAGATTCTCTCTAGATGCTCTTTCCATTAAATCGCTTGCAATTTCTCAGTTCATAATTGGTGTTAAGATGTTTAATTCTTGACGTATACTTTCATTTTCATGTAATAATGTATACGGCATTTTTAGCTGCTCTTAAGAATTTAATTTTTGATCCCTATATTCTCTTTTCTTTGTGTTTTGTTAATATCCACAGGTACAGCCATTTCAACTTTGCATCTCTTCTTACTTTATTTCTCAGAGTACGATTGATAGTGCCACAAATACTTTGATATTTGCTTACTTTAATATGAATATCATGCTCTTTATCATAGCTAATAATTTCCTAGATAGGTTAAAATGGCTCACTTGTTCTAAAATTTGACTACTTACGGTTAGCATCTTTGTTCTTCGAGAATATTTTTATATTGTATTCTTCATAGATATGGTAAGGTTTTGAATATTGTAAGTCAGATTCACTATCATGGATAATAATCACATCGGCAGCAAACAAAAGTACATTCAGGTATCTGTCATATGATATTTTAAAACCAGAACTCACTAATGTTTTTCATTTTCTAATTAGATCGTCAATATAAATACTAAAAATAGCGGGTGACAGACTTCTCCCTTGTTGGACACATTGATTTACAGGTACTTCCTGGGATTTCTTAGAATTATTTTTAATGGTCTTATTTTCGGATGCTGATAGAGACATTGTGTAGCTTTTGTGGGTTGTTGTTGTTGTGCTATCCCTTTTCTTGCAATATTTGCCATATTTTATTTCGGTTTATTCGATCGAAAGCTTTTTCGAAGTCCACATATGTTATTTGTGTTTCTTTATAATACTCACGATGTTTTTCATGTTTAGTAATAAAAGTTTGACTGTGCAGGATCTGCCTTTTCTAAGGTCATTTGGCTCTTCCAATAGAGATTCAAAAATATTTTGAAAACTCCGATTAATTATGCTTGTGTATATTTTAACCTCCCGCATTCAGGAAGTTCCGATTTCAAACCCCCGGGGCCAACCAATGTCCGAAGGGTTTTTCGAGGTTTTCCTTGGCTAGGTGAATGTTGGGTTGTATAATTTCATCTACAAATTTTCATTCTATCTCTTTCATCCCTACATTCCATTTCCTTCATCACTGCCATATCAGGCATTGTTCTGATCACCATCTTGGATATGCTATAATCGGGGATTTGTTTGCTCCTCGTCAGGCTAATGACTCAAAGAATTGGCTTGTAAGTCTTTGGGAGTGTAAGTCCTACAAAGAGAAGGGTAATCAGTTGAAGAAACTTACGTTTTATATGCAGGGTCTACCAGACACATCCCTCTGTAATTATTACAATCGATTATTTTACCCTTTTACTTTCTCTACTACGTATAGCAGGTAGGAGAAGTACTTTATTCCACCCAAAAATTCATATCGAGTTTTCACGAAAATACATAGTTTGAGGCACCCTGAATAAAAAAAATGGATTTTTAGAGAAAGGTCCGCTCGCATGCGCGAGCGTGTGTGAAGAGCCCAACTCAAATAACAAAAATTAGATAACTACCAAATTTGGTATTTAGATTCAGTACTTTCCAAAGATGTGACATAAGGTTTTCAAGGAAATCCCCCTCCAACGTGTAGAAGGAAGGTTTTTCGAATTTTTTTAATTTCTAAAACTGGCTGTAAAGATTTAGATTAATATACCATATATTAAAGATAGTTACATTACAAATAAAATGAGTTTCTTAAATTTTCTGGCAACAGCCTAAGAAGCCCACTTCAGGTGGAATAAATTTTGTATAATCTTGTATAACTGGTAAACGTTAAGTTATGCATTAAAACGTACTGTACAAAAGTAAGTTTTTTTGTGGCATTCTGAGATATCCGTCATGAAATGTTATAATTGTTCATTTCTTGGTCATTCTCTTAAGCCCTGTCAACACTCAGTAATTTCTTGCGATTGCATGGAAACATGGAATTTTAAGGCTAGCATACATAGTGAGTTAAGTCCACATACAAACTTCAGGGGGTGATTGCGGACTGGAAATGGAGCACAAAAGTTCATATTAGCTTGTGTCCAGAAAACCATAGTTTCTAGGTAGTTGCCACTGACGACATTCTCTCCTAACTTGCAGTGTTGCTGATAAGGTGCTTTAAGCAACGTAGAAGCACAATGGTTCGGTATTCATTCCAGAAACAAGCCGAGATGCTGTTCGTGTATGGCAAGCAGGTGGAAACGGTTGAGAGACAGCAAGGATGTACTCTGACAGACAGCACCACCCACATCACACAACATTTGGAGCCATCTTTCTATACTTGTGTGAGAATGGGTTCTTTTAAACAGACGAAGGCTCAAGGCGGCCGCGGACTGTGCGTACACCAGATGTAGAGGAACATGTTCTCCATGATATTGAGAACAGCTCTGGTACAAGCTCCAGGCAATTGGCCCGCCAACATGGTGTAAGCCAAAGGACGGTTATCTGTATCCTATATGACACCTCTAACGTATGCAGGGATTATTATCGACGGATTTTCCTCCACAGGAAAGCTTCTGTCCCTGATTTGTGCAACAGGCCATCGCCTTGTGGGATTTCTGTCTTCAGTCCTTTTCGCCGACGAAGCGACCTTTAGTAGAAAAATTCAATTAAACTGAGTTTTATTTTTGGGCGCTCTTTAACTACTGCGGTCCTTAGCGTCCCATTCTATATTAGGCGTGAAAGGCCCGGTATTTTGCCCAGAGATCTCTTTTTATCAGGCTTGAGGTTCTTTTACGTGCCGTAAATATATGACACAGGACCACCGGCTTTACTTCCCTTCCGAAGGAAGCCATGCTAAGGATTTTTACGCCCGAAAAAATCCATCGCTCTCCGGCGGGTTTAAATCTGCCATATTTGGTAGAATGGCATCATCATTTGTGGGCTACAGAAAATCCACACGGAATTGAAGCGTCTCATCAGCAGCGGGTCAGCATCACTGTTTGGACAGGGATTATTGGTGAGCGAATACTTACCAGTTCTTCCACAACCCTTGAATGCATAAACATATCTGGATTTCCTGTAAAACACTCCGCCTCCAGTGCTGGAGAATGTGCTTTGGCAATACGGCAGGCAATGTGGCTGTGGCACGATGCATTAATGATCACGACACCTCAACATCTCCAACAGTGGATAGGACGTGGAAGCCTGTTGTATGGCCTGCTCGATCACCGGACTTAAACCCGCTGGATTTTTCTTGTGGGGCATCTGAAAAGCATTGTGTACGGCTAACCTATTCCTGATGTTCACACCCTACAACAGCATGTCTACGTAGCCTGTGACGATATTTGGACATAGCCCGAACATTCGAACGAGGAGGCAATCCATGATGCGACGTGTGAACGCGTGCATTGCATCCCATGGAGGCCACTTAGAACATTTCTTGCGACATGGGATTCAGGCCATGCACTGTGTGCCAGGGCTCTTTGTTTGATGTCCCTCTTCAGTGCCATCTACGGTAGAAATTATGCGTTTCCGGACACAGCAATCACCCCTTGAAGTTTGTCGGTGGACCTCAAACTCATCCTGTATAGCCTCCAGTTCTTAAACGTCTGACTATCGAGTTCCCTTTGTATCTATAACTAGATAAAAAATAAAAATAAAATCTGTAATACTAAACCCTGGCATCTAATTTCTTAAACCAGGGCTCAATATTTTCAGAGCTTGTAATTTATTCAATCTCCAAAACAGTTACAATTTTAAATACAATAGTTGTACAGATTAATTATAAAATAATGTAATATAATAATAAATAACATTTTAAAATTGTTTATTAAATGTTAAATTTTTGTTTAAATGTATATATCTAAATCCTATAAAAGTAATTCTGTAGTTAAATAATTTTACAAAAATTTATAAAAAATTATAATAAAATCAATAGTTTAAAAATTTATTTAAATTTTACAAAATACCAGATTTACTTTAATAAAATAATAATAAAGCAATTTAAAATTAAAATTCTTATAAATATTAATCCAAATTGTTACATTTCAAATTTATTTTAATTCTAATTCTTAAATTTTAATTTATTTTCATTTAATATTTCAAAATGCAATAAATTAATAGATATTATTTAAATATTAAACACTCCAATACAATTACTGGTAACCAGCAACAAAATAACTGGTATCCAGTTGTTAACTAATTAAAATTAATCATGTATAACGAAATGTATAATGTAGCTATTTCTGCAAAAGTTTGTTTGAATTAAAATCTAGTAGACAGAAAAATAACTTTAGTTAGAATAGTTTGTATACTCACTAATAAACGATAGAGGATAGAGAAAGTCATGTGATTGTATCACATCAGGTTTTTTAAACTGGATATTACTTGGACTGTTCACCAATCTTGTGGAATTCTGTCGCCTCTTCCAACACATGGTGTAAAGATGTAGCAATCTAAATTTAATTAGAGTACCTTCATATTTATATAATTCTGCTGAACTTACACACATACACAGGTACATATACATGGCCCTTTTTTCTATTTTTTTTATTATTCAGGAAGCTGGAAAGCATGTATTTTCGGTCAAATCTCGATATCACGATTTTGAGTCAAATGTAGTAGTACTTCCTATACTTACTTATGTATGTAGTAGAGAAAATAATAAATGATGGTGGCTGAGAATTTAATGCATCATCTTCTTTGCCTCTTTCAGGGATAAACTTGAAGCACGGTACCTCTAGTTTCCCATTCTGCAAAGAGTGCGGTAGCGCATACAGTGATCGGCTGTGTTGACTTGCTTTATGGTGCTATAGACCTAGGTCGTTACACCTTTTGAAAGCATCATGTGTGGCTTACACTCACATGAGAGGAAATACGGATTGAGACTAACACGCTTTAATGACTTATAATGCAGGTTAATGCTCCATCGTTATTGTAGCGGTTCTGCTTAGTGTGAAGTGAACAAGATTTCTTACTGCGATGGCGCTTTTACGAGAATGCTGTCCTTTCCCCTCTTCCTGTAGAGTTTGTAGACAGAAAGAGGCTGTTTGGGAAGAGGAAGGGAGAGAAATCTATTTCTCGTAAAGATGGCAATTTCATCGCAGTGCCGTGTTGTTCTTATTCAGAAGATATAACTGTGACATTTCATTCCAGAAGATATAAGCAAAAGAAAACTCCATTCTGGCGTCTTTCCTTCGGCGCTGGATGCAAACTGCATTTAGATGGAAGAAAAATGGTATACTCTATAGAAGGCAAGCAGCAGGAAACTCTTAGTGAATGTGACTGTGCTTGACAGTTGCGGCTGGTGATGTAACATCAATGTGCAATTGGAAAACTTAACTCAATACGTTTTTTTGACAAAACTTAAGGGCAATAATTGTCTACAAATAAAATTTTTACTTTCTGTACCACGTACATGGTAAGGAAGGTATTGCATTCCACCCATTTTTACAGGAAATATAGTATGTTTTGGGATCTCCTGAATCCCTTCCAAAAAAAATTAGAAAAAGGCCGGTGTATGTCATAAGTCAAATACCAAAGTTGGTATTTAAGTTCAATGTCTCCCAAAGATGCGACACGAAAATTTTGAATAAAAACCCTCCACCCCAACTGCGCCTTACATGCAACATTTTTGGAAATATTTGATTTTCTAAGAAATGGCTCTGACGATTTTAATTAAAATACCATATATTAAATATATTTTTATGACAAATAAACTGTATATCTTAAATTTTCTAGGAATAGCCTGTGAAGTCCACTTCAGTAGGAAGGAATATCGTATAATCTTGTATAAGTGGTAAACATTAAGATAAGGACGGAAACTTGCTACACAAAAATTGTAGATCCGTTTAAAACACGCCATTTGTTTCAAAACTTTTTTGTACCATCAGCCATTTCCAAGATATCCGTTATTAATGGTTCGAGTTGTTCAACACAGCATTTTTTTTAAAGTCCTGTCGATTTTCAATTGTTTCTTGCGATGTCATGGAAACAGTATGGAAGTTTAAGATCAGCGTATAGCGTGCAGTTCTTAAAAATTTGATTACCGCATTTCTCTTTGTATCGATAACGAAATGTATAAAGCAGCTATTTCTGGAAAGGTTTATCTCGGTTAAAATGAAATAGATAGGAAAAAAAATCGTAATTATTTGTATACCCAGTAATAAGCGATACAGAGTAGAGAAAGTCATGTGAATGTAATGCATAAGCTTTTACTATTTTGTGCAGTTCTATTAATCGGAATGTGTCTATAATTTGGTATATATTTTATCACCTTAAGTATAATACCTATTGTCTTTTCAATGATATTTTAGCTAGGGAGTGTGGGAGCTGTTTCAAGCAGGTAGGGGTTTAGCTACTGAAAGGAGGTAGTGTTTACTTGGTATGAGGCAAGTGCGTGGTAAAGACACGCGATAGTCAAAGACTGCTGTCTGTTTTACACTGTTCGCGTTACGCGCGGCAGGATTTCAGCATACTGTGTACCCCTCCATCAGCTAAATCTTTACCTGAGATATAAACTACCCCACTCCACAATCGAAAACGTCACTGAAAAGATAATAGGTACTTATATTTTAAACATATTTTAAAAATATTATTGAATCTGTCATTCTGTAATCAAATTCCATACTACTTTACAGGTAAAATAACTCCTATATCTTTTGAGGTAGAGAGGTAAACTTTATCCCATTTTTAGGGGACGTTTTGCTATCCAAATTGTTATTACTATTAACTGCGGCAGCTTCTGTTTACTTTATCCAAATGGTTTCTTTTTCTGCAAATATATGAAAGTTTGTTTTTCTTCTCCATTTTTCCTTTGAACAGCTTTTTCCACGAATGGCACTTTCTGGTATACATGACCCGTTTTCTCAAACTTCTGATGATAGCTATATTAAGTTTTATTATGATAAAACAACGCTTTAAGTGTTGTTTTGGATCTAGTTTGGTATTAATAAAGTTGTTTGTTGTTAAGAAAAAATAATTGCTGATAAGTTTACTCAAAGTATTATAATTAAGAAAATAGCAGTAATTTTATTAATAAACTAATCTATTGAATAAAAATAAATCAGTGTAATCAGAAGTATGCACATGCATTCTGTAAAAAGAATGAATGTGATATCTTGTGTAGTTTGATATAATAGGTCATAACTTTAGCAGATTTAATTATGTCAGGATAGGTCTTTAAATCTCCCCTTAATTGTAAAATGTTCTCAAACACTGTGGAAATAATATCTATTTTACTTTTCTGACCATTTAAACACTCAAACGTGAAATTTAAATGGCGTGTGAAATTTTAGAACTTTTTTTTTCTTTCGTTCGTAATCTGGCTGTTTTAGATTTTTTGCCTTCTTAAAATGCTCAAGGTATGCGATTTCTGTTCACTTTCTTAAACTTCTTTCAGTATGCTTGCTTTCAGGTTGGGTGAAGTGACCTAACGAGCCTTTTCTTATATTAAGCATAGTTTTGTATTTTAATAATGCTGTAAAATAGTTGATTTGTTAAAAAATAAATTTGTGATATATTTTATTTCTTGGAAAAGTTTTAATTTTACATAAAATTTAATATTTTACGGCAAAGAGCCATATTATGCGAAGATATGGAAAATTTAAAACTTTAATATTTTGAAATGTTCTTCATTTGGGGCCTTCTACATTAGGTTGGATTTTCATTGCTGAAAATTATTTTCTTAGCAAGTTAAGCGTATAGAACAATCAAAATTAAATTTAAGTATTTATTATACGGAAAAGTTATGCGATAAAAGTTTTAGCTAATTTGGTTATAATTTGAAGAAAGCAAGAATTTCACCTTTAAAGTTTACGGTGAAGTTTGATCTCATCCCAGGGAAAGGCTTAAATTTGTTTTACCCTTACAAATTTTATGTTTAATGAAAACATTGATACCTCGTGTTTTCTTTGAAACCTCTAAATTCTCGTCTTGCTATCATCTTTCTGTTATTGTTGAGTTAAATAGTTATAAGATTAAGTTCTTTATATGATAAATCAATTGCCGTTTATTTCCGTCTATACCCACAGTGGTAACGCAACGTGTCATTATACAAGCCCCTCCCTAGTGCTGCGATTGGCTCGCAAGTCATCCAACAATGACGTTATCAGAACCACGACAAGCATATTCAAGCTGTTCACATTTTCAACATATTCTACCATTGGTGTGAAATGAAGAATCTGTGAAGTTCTTGTAGATTTCTGCATTCGTTATTGCTTTCTCTATCACGTACATAAACATAATTTAAATTAAACCCAATAATATTATTATATATCTCTCTTTGCCTAACATTTACTATCTATGATTATTTTATCATATTTACGGATTCTAAATCTATTGCAAAATAGTTCCATTAATAAAATTCCATAAAAAATTATTTTAAATATTGAGGGAGTATTTTTAACACTTAAATGATTTCAGTCTAATTATATAATATATAAATACCATAACAGCCCGCTTTAAAGCAATATGTGTATGTAACAATATATAAAAAGTGTATATTACAGTCATTGTATATGTTTATATTATTGTATACATGTGTAATAATATTATGTGAATGTATTACCTAATTTAATGATGTAGGAGCTGTGAGAAATAGGTCAAAAGTTGCTAACAATGAGGTAAGCTTGAGGCAATAATGAGTAAGAAGGTTTAATAATGCTACTAGTCACTCTTGGAAACAATGATGTAATTTTTTTAGACAGTTTATAAAATAGCCAATCAACAACCAAAAAGAAGCTTAAGTTAAATGAAAGTATTATATTGGAGTAGGAATAGCCAATCAGAGACTTAAAATACAGAAATTTACAAATTTAGGCGGTAGAAATAAAGTCGGTTGCTAACAGACATTGTTACTAATCAGACGCGAAACGCGTCCTCGAGACGTTTAATACATATTCAGTGTGAGACGAAAATAGTTTACGTGTTAAAAAGTGCAAGTAATTAATAAAAGAATCTCACAGTTCTCTATATCAGTTAAGTGTATTTTATTGTTTAAAGAATTAAAAAGTGGAGTGAAGTACAAATTATAATCTGTGTAAGCCTACATTCTTCAGCCGCACCACGCCTTGTGAAGACATTTATGTCTCTAAAAAAATAAATACTGACGCAGCCTAGGCAAACAAAAATATATAATATTTAAAGAAACAGTCAAAATTACAAAGTTAATATTTTTTAAACATTTTTTGGGGGCAAAGGCCACCGGAAAGTAGGTACATTTGGGGCAAAGACCACCGAAAGTATATTTGGGGTGAAGGCTACCGGAAACTTTTTACCATACGTGCGGTTGCAACTACTTCAAGTGTTCGGCTACCCAATAGTCGAAATACAATACAACTAACAACTTCAATATTTGGTTCTCTCTCGTTGCATTTCATCCAAAACTTTGCCGGAAATGCATGTTTTGAGGCACCTTGAATCGAATTTTAGAAAGATGTCTGTGTGTGCCTGTCTGTGGAAGTATACCTCAAAATCAAAAAGTCGGATAGATAGCAAACTTGGTATTTAGTTTCAGTACATTTCATAGAGGCACACCAAGATTTTAAGAAAAGGCATTCCCCTATTGAAACTATCCTTTACATGAAACATTTTTACATATTTTGATTAAATTACCGCATATTAAATGTATTTATATGAAAAATAAGATGTACGTCTTGAATTTCGGGGAACAGCCTGTAAAAATACTCCTCATTCGTAAGGAATTTTGTATAATCTTGTATAACT
Source organism: Deroplatys truncata (assembly GCA_030765065.1). Classification (NCBI taxonomy): domain Eukaryota; kingdom Metazoa; phylum Arthropoda; class Insecta; order Mantodea; family Mantidae; genus Deroplatys; species Deroplatys truncata. Next base: position 104,245,654 of record CM060985.1, read on the forward strand.
GGTAAATGTTAAGCGACAGACGAAAACGTACTATTCAAAAACTGCAGAGCTCTTTAAAACACACAATTTATTTCAAATACCTTTTTGTGGAATCAACCATTTTTTATATATACGTTATTAATAATTGGAATGGTCCATTACTTGGTCATTCTTTAAAGTCCTTTCAACGTTGCTTCTCGTGATTGCATGGAAACACTATGGAATTTTAAGCCCAGCATATAGCGTCCAGTTCTGAAACATTTGACTATCGCTGTTTTTTTGTAAATATAACGAAATGTGTAATGCAGCTATTTCCGCAAAAGTTTATTTGGATTAAAACGAAGTAAAAATTAACTTTAGTAAGAATATTTTGCATACCCACTAATAAGCAATACAGGGTAGCGAAAGTTATGTGAATGTAACACAGCAGATGTTTCAGCCTGATCCTACCTTTCAGTCTTGTCCTACACACGGCTTGTGTGAAAGAATAATTAAGAGTACCGTTACGTAGCGTGTTACTTCACTGTAGTAAATCTTCTATTAAATTACACGAGTGAAAACTGTTGCGTCTCCCCTTAATTTTTATTGTGAGTCTTTTATTGGGGTACATTCATTAACAGTTGCGGAAATTAGTTTTCAGATAACAAATGTTCAATGACGACATTTTGGCGTCTGAGTCAATCTCATTTGTATGGCTTTCGTACTCTAAAACTATTGAGTAGAAGTGTTTTCCAATTGTAAAGGTATCGTCAAAATGAAATGAATAACTTTAGAGATTACTTCGAACATTCAAACGTACACGCTCCTTCAGCTTTGGTAAGGTATTTTAATTCATAGGGCTTAGGTCATGTGAATGCTGAGAATTTCATTCGCAAAGGGATTCCTTCTCAAAGACCGAGCTCTCTTTGAATTGTGGAAGAGTTAATTCTATGTGATTTCTCACACACTTTTCAACAACATGTGAAAGCATCCCACCCACATTTCGCAGATTAAAAAAACAAAAATACCTGAGTATAGATGAGGCGAAAGCTTAGAGTAGATGGAAGGGCTCAAAAAAATCTTTGTTGAAGGGTAGATGATGCGAGTTGATCCTCTTAACTGTCTGCTGAAATCCAGATCCTCTTCGAAAGAGAATAGCACGGAGTAAAAATATTTCTCCATCTTCCTTGTACCTTTGTGTTTGTAGTAAACATATCTACCCGCTCTTCAAAAGGGATGTATTACGGTCAGCAGTTGGAGTGATCACGTAGCCTTAAAAGAAGTAATACCTATTGTGTGCATTGTTATCTTTTAAAGTTATTTTGGAATTCGTCTACATTCATATTGAATTGACTGAAACAGAATCATTCGGAACAAGATGTATTTGAAGTGATTATAATAATATTTAAGCTTCCCTAAGTTTGCCAATAAGGGAAACTTATTTTAAAGATATATATATATATATATATATATATATATATATATATATATCGACATACATAGGCGCAAAAAAGTTGCTGCGTCACTGCTGTTCAAAGGGGCAATGCAGGTACAAAGCGAAGGATTAGTGCTGTTGTCTGCAGGTATTTACGTGGTTGTTTCGTACTGATAAGCATTGCGTTGTCGCTGCAAGCAGTTCGAGCCAAGTTATTCAGACAAAAATGATGACGTTCACCAATAACGAACAGATATGGTTAAGATCTTTGCGGATATGCACCAAAATGCAGTTGGGGCTCAAAGGCTATGTGCTGAACATTTTCTGACGCGGCATCTGTCTTCTGCGCACTACATTTTTTATGTGCAGAAATAATATTAAGAAACGATGGATCATTTCAGGTACAACATATAATAAAAATAGAATTTTGTTTAATCTTGTTAACTTTGCCGCACCGAAGGATGCTATATATTTGTGCTGATTCTAGATTAACTGTCAACGAATTATTCGGACTTTCGCTTTTGAATTAGGCACTTTCCATTTTTGTCAGAGAGATTCAAAACATGTATTTTTTGGGGGGAAACTCGATATGGTGACTATGTTCGGATGGAGTACTTTGTCTAAAATCGGGATACATATTCCCTTTTTCAGTAATGTAAGTGAAAACAATTGGTCGTTTAGCAATAAGATAGTCTGCAAATGTTTATCTCGATTAACATGAAGTGGATGGAGAATAAGCGTTTGTAAAAATAGTTTGTATAAGAGTAGAGAAAGTCATGTGAGTGTAACACATCAGATTTTTTAACTTATTTTCAGATGCATATTCACACTTACCTCCACACTAGAAGGTAGGGAATAATCCTAATTAAAGAAAAATTTCCACCCGCGGCCGGGAATCGAACCTCCGGGTGATAAGTCAGCTCGCTGATCACTCGATCACGGAAGCAGTCAGTTGGGCTTACATAGAGAAAATTCTCTCGTCTCTTAGCGAGTCAAAGATTCAAATCCAGCAATAAATCTAATCAAGCCAAGTCTAGATAAGGTTGCGGTTGATAGGGGCAACAACTTAACCATATTCAACGGTCACATAGAGATAGAAGATAGCTATGGGCTAGCTGAACGTCATATTTACTTAAAGTTCAAAACTTTCGTAGCTCCGTTGAACAGAGTTGAGTAAACGTTTGAGCGAAATTGTCATGAATTTAATATGGACATCACTTCCTCAAAATAACTTGACTTTATGAAAGTTTCATCGTAGAATCTTTTAGGAATTAATGATAGTACAGAAACATTACAACTGAAATTGAGACGATAATGAACAAATACAATGTTAACATAATATATAATCATCACATTCAAAATATTGTGGTAGTTTAAAGGTCAACTAGTTTGTTTGCTGTTTTAATACCCTAATATTCTTTCAGAACAACATATGGTCCATATACGCGTTACTGAATACCCGTTGAATTCTTGAAGTTATATCTAGCAGTTGTGCAGAGCGCGCCGGTAATGTTGGTTGTATGTTGCAGGATGGTAGAAAATGTAATTAGGAGTTTTAGCTCCGTACATACATGTAAACGTAAAATACAGACATAAAACTCTGCAGATATATAGGTCAAAGGTAATGATGGATGGGAGGTATTATTATTATTATTATTATTATTATTATAATATTATTATTAAGCTAGAGCAAGAAAAACTTGAATAAAAATAACCTGATCCTTCAGGTTGGGGTTGTAACGATCATCTAGCTCCCAGTATTACAAAAAAACAAAAAAACATAGAATGCCAAAAGACACAAAATAAAGAATACAGGCCGGAGTAATTCTAGGCACGTAAATTAAAATGGTTCGGTAATGTAAAAAGAATATGAAACGATAGAATAATAAGAATGGTGTTAGTATTGAAAGCTGAAGGATACAGAAAATGGAGAAGACCAAGTGAATAATCCAGGGATGGGGTCTGAAGAAGCATGACATCTATGGGACTAACAGGTGAAGGTGCAAAGGATAGGGATTTATAGAGAAATAAAATTATGAATGGGTTGCAGGAAAACTACTGTATAGTAGATAATTCCTAAATAAAACATTATTATTATTATTATTATTATTATTATTGTACTATATTATGTATTAAAGGATATTACATTATTATTCATACTATAAACATAATACTATACCAAGTATACCATTAATAACACATAAAAATGTCGGTTAGATCGATGTAACAATCAAAATTAATGTTAGTACACCAAAAACCCTTGTCTCATAAACGATGACAGTATTAACAATACCAGAGCGCTTTTAAATAAAATAACTGAAACGGAGGTAAACAGTCCTACGTAATGTAATAAATGATAAAACAGCAAAGCGATTTTACCATCCCTGATGTCATTTGGATTACCTATTCGAACAAAGTGGACGGCGTTTCTGTATTCGAAAACTGGTACAGCAAAGTTCCAGCCACAAGACTTTCCTCGTCCCCTGTCCCTTAGATTATATTGTTTCTATAAATATCTATTATTAATGTAGCTGAAATGCCTGGTATGCGCAGTTACAGATAGTCCGGGATGTAATACTAAAGCCTGCAGTACTTCAAGCTTATAAGCTCCTACTATAAAAATGTACTAAGTTAACTTTTCTTTCTCACATAGCCGTAACAGTAGCACTTTCGAAAGGTGCTCCTCAGCTGGCTATGTCGACAGTTAAATATAAAATTTTAACTCTGATATGAAGGGTTCGTCTGAATATTGTAGTGTTTTAGGTGGCTAATCTATAAACTACCCTTAATTGTGTTCATAATTCAACTAAATGTGAATACCACTCAAAGCGGATAATATTTTTAAGGAGCCTGTATAATAATTATCATATTCTTCGCCATTAGCGCGTTTTGGCTCCAAATTGTTGCTAATTCTGCCTCTATATCAGTTTGACACAACACAATTCTCTACGACGTCAGCATGTCTTTTCTCGCTCCCAGGTCTCGGGTAGCAGCTCGGTGAGAAGTGTGGGACAGGTGAGGCAAGGGGAAAGGTGATGTTTCTGCTACCGAATGACTAGCTAGATAAGAGAAATGTATAGTTACTTTGTACCTAGTGGTAGTAGTAGACTTGCCATACTCTTCCCACGTCACTCTTTGCCCACGAATTCCCGAAACGATATTACGTCAAACGACTGTGAAAGTCATAGGCATGAATTGGCCGACTTTGTTATAATACAGTGCTGTTTTGGAAAGTCTGTTTCGCAATTACTGTCCAGCTAATTTTCACATTTCATAGCATGTTGTTGTTATATCCTTTAAACTTTCTCCCTTTAGCTTTTAGCGAATACTTATACTGTCCTGTTTTGTACATCCTGTTATAGGCTTCAGAAATGTCACTTCCGGTGTTTGGATTTTAGGCTGATAAGTGCTGTTATATGTTTCACTTAATTTCAATTATCTTTTTAAACTTTGACGTTGAAATTACCTTAATTTTATCCGAAACTTAATTATCAATAAACAACTCCTGTGCTAATATGTATTGCACAGACTTAGTTTTAAAAACTATTTTTACTTTTCTTACTGCTTACTTTTAGTACCCACCCAGACTCGGTACCAAGATCGTACGGGAAATGCACGATTTGGGACTTCTTGAACCCAAAAATACCATTTTAGAATAAGGTTCGTGTATGTGTGTGTAAACAACATAATTAAAAAAGGAATAGTCGGTTACATACCAAATTTGTGTTTATATGTAGAATCTTCCAAGAATGCGGCACGAAAGTTTTCAAGAATATCCTGCATCCCAAACTACCCTTTACATGGAAAAGCTTTATAAATTGATGAATTTCTCAAAAGTTGCTGTAAGTATTTTAAGTAAAATACCATATGTTTAAGATATTTTCATCACAAATGAAACACCTATCTTGAATTTTCTAGGAATAGTCTGTAAAGTCCTCTTCATTCTGAATGAATTTTGTATAATGGTAAACCGTAAAAGATAGGCAAAGTCTTACTATACAAAAACTATAAATCACGTTAAGGTTCGCAACATATGCAGTGTTTTATTTTTATGGTGTTAACTATTTCTGGGATGTTCCTCGTTATTGGTTTGAATTTTGAAATGATTTTCTTAACTGGAAGGTCGTTATTGTCTTTTTTTTGTTTGTTCATGCAAATGCATGGAATTTCAAAGCCTTTATATACCGATGCGATCTTTAAAAAATCTGACTGTCGCCTTACTTACCGCAAACAAATGTGTAGGGGTTGCTGCCTTCGGTCGTCTGAGGGTTGATTGATTGATTGAATTTTATATATGGACGCTCTTTAACTACTATGGTCCTTAGCGCCCCATTCTATATTGGACGTGAAAGATCGGTTATTTTGCTCAGAGGCCTCTTTATCAGGCTTGAGGTTCTTTTACGTGCCGTAAATCAACGACACGGGACCGTGGCTTTACTTCACTTCCGAAGGAAGCCATGCTAAGGATTTTTAGCCCAACAAAATCCATCGCCCTCCACCGGGTTTGAACCCGCAACCATGAGAACTAGACGCTAGCACGGTACCACTAGTCCACGGAGGACGACCGTCTGAGGGTGGCTGCACCTGTCGCGAAGTCCCGCGATGTCTTTAAGTAATGACTAGAGAGACATTTTGCCTGAGGGTTCAGCCTCGATGTTTGTTGGTTGGATCCTAAAGAAAGATTTCGGGTTGCTTTGGGAGTGATGGCAGGAGAAGGAATTCGGCTTCTTTTGGAATAGCTCCTACTTTAGGGGATAAACACACGTTGCGTCTTTTTTCGACAGCACTTCTCGTCACTAATGAAGTCTGCAAGTTCTAATTTTGAGATACCAGGGCCCCAACCGCGCCGTATTTGACGTTTGCAGATAACCCTTTGTCCATTAAGAGTTGCAGAACTCAACGGGGCAATTCGAAGTAAACATGGGGGAACTGGCGTATAAGCGCCATAAAAGAATCTGCTGCTGCACCCAGAGACGCTTGGAACATCCTATGAATCAACAGGGGCAACATTTTGAACACCTATTCACTGAGCGAAGTCAGCATAACAGTACCGTTAAACGGTGTTGATAATACTAGTATTTATAGCAAGCAAACAGACGTTAGTGAAACATCTCTTGCTCTCATATTTGTTGCTTATAGTCCATAATGTTAGACAAGAACAGTGTAAACACAATTAAAAATAGCCATTGGAGGATACGGATATGTCAAATAAGGACATTTTAATTATTTGTTAGTATGAAAAGTGAGTTTATTCCCTCGAAAGTAAGCCTGTGTAACTGAAATGAAAAATATTTTGACCTTTTCGGTCTGTTTTTGTCTATCATCACGGACTGTACACTATTGGAAGCCTGGGAAGTGCCTTTCAATGATCGCGATCCGCTGATCGTCTTTACTGATAAGCAAGAGAAGTAGAATAAACCTAGCTTAATCGGTAGAGTACCTAGCTGCTGCGCAAGGGGTTCCGGTTCGATTCTCGACTGGGGATGGACATTTTTCTCTAGCCAAGATTATTCCATATCTTCCCTAGAATCTGGAAGTAAGAATAAGAGTGAATGTGTGTGATCAAATGATTAAAGCTTAAAGTTTACTAGAAATCCATCGAATACGAGTGAACCCATTTCCTACAGGCAATAATATGTTCCAAAGGAAAGGCGCGGATATGACCATTGTAGTTAAAGGTAGAGTATAAAAAGAGCTTAAAAAAAAAAAAAAAAAAAACAAAGCTCGCCTACGCTAATTCGACAGTTCCGCACTAACCTGTGTTTACTTGCAATTACCCCGTTTGATTTCTGCAACTCTTTTAACGCACGAAGAGTTATCTTCACACTTGAAATGCGGCGCGGTTGGGCCACCTGGTATGTTGAGATATCCAAATAAAATTCCAAGTAATTTCATAGCGGTGTAAAATTATATAATCCGGACAAATTAAGGACACAATTATATAAATAATTATAATTATATAAATAATTGTATTTTAATTTTGCTCCAGCTAGTATTTACTACATCATTATTCTCAGTCGTCGTTCTTTAAATATGCTTCTAACTATACTCACACTTAAACAACCTTACGCGCTCGGCGATTAACGATCATACGCAAGAAAATATTCAGTAGTGTGGTTTACACTTAAATAGTTATTCACTATATATCTGTGTTAATTAACAGATACTATATTCGCACTTTATATTACGGCTTTACTCAGCGCGTCGTGCTATGATTCCTGTAAACTTAAGCGTCCATTTTACCAAGAAGTATCGCAGGTTCACTCTACAAGTGATTAAGCCGAACTGTTTGAAAATGTCCCTAAAACTAACTTAAATGCTATTACTGAGGGCATTCGGATTTTTCTCACAGGCTTTTTATTGGTTCCGGATTCTGGACTTTACACTTCAAAACTTTAAACACTAACGATGGCGAGAAGGGTCGTTGGATCTCCCTACTGTACAAAAATGGTAACTCCCCTGAAATATAAAATAAATACGCGACTTTTATGGCCTAACGCTCTGGGTATAACAAAAGGCTACAAGATACTTCGCTCATATTTATGTGCTGGAATCTTGCAGATTTCCCTGCGTAAATGTGCTGAAACTTATTTATAAATATTCATGAAATTAATAGCGTATATACAGGGCTATTCAAAAAGAAGGAACAGATTTTAAATATTTATTTACAATGAACGACAATAGATGGCGACACATGCGATACATCACTGAATAGAAAAAAATTCAAAGTTTTATTTTATGTGTTCAAAATGAGCACCATTTGTTATGCGAGGACGACCGGTGCTTTTCCGTTTATATACGCAACCATCTTCTAAGAATTTATTATATCAATTGTAAATTGGCTCTTTGTTTAACTTACAACGAAATGCACGCTCAATGAAACAATGCATTCACTCTTTGCATAATGCAGCACACAAAACGACTTTTCCTATGGCGTCGCCATTTTCTCGTAAACAAACACAGCGCCGCTATAGGTACTGAATGAAAATAATAGGTGGGGCTTAAAACTTTGAACTTTCCTCTATTCAATGATAATTCGTATGTCACTATCTATTGTCTTTTATTAAAAATGAATATTTAAAACCTGTTATTTCTTTTCGAATAGCTATTTACATTGTCTTTAGGGCTCTGTGATGATATAAATCTCAAATAAGTCGGAGCGGAATTGTTGATAATGCTCATTTTTGATGCCAATTAATTGCTAATAACTTCTTAATTAACATCCAGTAAACATTTCTTTTAGGTAGGAGTGTGTAGTCGGAAATAGCCCTACAAATGTGTAATTGTGATTGAAGGTTTATTTGGATTAACAAGAAGTTTGTAGGAGATAGAATAGAGAATGCCATGAAGTGAATACGATACATCAGATTTTTCTATATAGAGAACATGATTATTTTCGTTGGTTGTACAGCTAGATGGCATACGATATATGGTTTTTCCCCTACGACCTCACTTTCATACCGTACGTATTCAAGATTTAGGTGCAAATAGCAGAACGCATATCCAAAGAGAAGATAAAGTTGCGTTAGCAAAGGAAGGCAGCTGAAGTCAACTGGAAAAGTTCCTTACTAGGATGTTTCTCGCAACTCTAGCAATCCTAGCTCAAGTGCATTGAGGCAGCAATCGCAAGATATCTCTTCACAAGCAACACGCTGAAAAGAAAGAAAGAAAAGGATGAGTAGCTAAAGTAGAGTGAGTAGCTAAAAAAGAAAATAAGAAAGCAGTAAATCTAAGTGCACACGTGCATTATGGAATGGACATTGGAATGATGTACAGTTACGTGCAAGAAATTTTGCTGATCTCTAAACCAAAACAATGGATTTGCCTCGTGGTCATAGTGTGGCGCATTATTAATCTTATTGTCATTACCAGACGCACCGTTGTGTTGTATTGTTGCTACTAGACGCAGCATTTGTTGTCTTCCCTTAGTTATATTTCGGCTTAACGGTCTTTCTTTTCGGTGAGGATTACGCCAAAGGGAAAACTCTGTTTGAAACCGTCTGGTATGACGTCAGCCCTGTCTGGCTTCGGCTAGACACGGTTGGTGGAGGTAAGATAAGTGTCACTCGAGTGAAAGTGGTCGTTGGAGCCAGACTGCGTGTGGCGGGCTACGGTTTAGTGACATCTCCCTCTATCTTGCTTCCTTTGTTCATTATGTAGAATCGCCAAACGTTTGTGAATAAATCCCAGGTATGTAATCTTTCAGTGTAATATAAAAACCCACACCTTCCCCTTAAACCTACATACCAAGTTCCCGGACTTCTTGCTGCCAGCGAGTTGCGTCCCCCATGTGCGTGTTGGGGTGACCTAAATTAATCATTTTCTGGTAACCTTTTTGGTCTTCACCCCAACATTTAACAATAGTTATTTAAAGTTTTATCCTACTCAGCTCTCTTCTTATTTATCTGAGGTGTACCTGAGGTAAATCTTACTGAAACTTCGGGAGGAGCGGTTTGAAATTCCAATAGCGACTGAAACTACCGCATTCCCAGATTTTGCTCAGACTATTGTGATAAAAATTAAATCTTCAGTACACATTAATTTGATATCACTTCATACAGTGCTTCATCAACCTTCAAGTAGGTTGTTTCGGCTCAAAGTATCTTCCCAGCGTCCGCGTGGTCTTCCAACATCTCTATTACAAACTGGTTTCTACTGCAAGACCTATTTTATTAGTCTTGGCATTCGGGGATATGACCTTTCCATTTAATTTTATATTCCCTGGTTACATATTTTTAATTGTTCTCTTACTGTTTCACTTTTATTGCGATTTTTCAGACTACAGCCAATGCGTACCTCAAATTTCATTTCGGCTGTTTAAATTATACCTTTATCGTTCCTGCTCATGGCCTAGGTCTCGGCTTCATAAGATGTAATAGACAGTCAGATTTTTATAAAATTTCAATATATCTCTTTTTATTTTGCTTTTCAATGTCCGCTTCTATATTGCTACATATGTATTGAAATGTATTTACTTTTTGTTTTAAATCTCTTTCATATTCACATGAAATATTACATCCGAGGTAGAATATTCCTCATTTATACTACGTAGAATTATGATATGGGCAGATAAGTTTTATTTATTCATCGCTTGCAGAGTAAAACCTTTGTAGAAGTTGAATAAGCAATGGACAGTAAAGTGCAACTGGTCGGTTGATTAAAAGTCAATAAACTCTCTATTCGCTAGTAATTAATTGTTCTTCCACACAAGCGTGAGTAGGACAAACTTGGAAAGGTAGAATCAGACTGGTGGTTCAAGTCCCAGCTATGGCATTGAACTTTTCATTCATATCGTTTTCCGTCCGGTTGGTCTAACCAACTGAGTTACCATGGTAATATTTCATCACAACATTAAATTCCACAAGTGACTCGCATTTTCCCAGGTAAACCACAAGCAGATCTCGATGGTGAGTAAGTACTTTAAGTACCGGGCTTCAACTATTAGGTCAATCAGTGATACACTATGTGATCAAAAGTATCCGGACACCCCCACAAACATACGATTTTCATCTTAGGTGCTTTGTGCTGCCACCCACTGCTTGGTACTCATTATCCGCGACCTCAGTAGTCATTAGACATCGTGAAACAGCAGAATGGGACACTCCGTGGAACTCACGGACTTCGAACGTGGTCAGGTGATTGGGTCACTTGTGTCAGAAGTCTGTACGCGTGATTTCCACACTTCTAAACATCCCTAGGTTCACTGTTTCTGATGTGATAGTGAAGTGGAAACGTGAAGGGACCTGTACAGCATAAAAGCGTACAGGCCGACCTCGTCTGTTGACTGACAGAGACCGCCGACATTTGAAGAGGGTCGTTAAGAGTAATAGGCAGACATCTATCCAGACCATCACACAGGAATTCCAAACTGCATCAGGATCCACTTCAAGTACTGTGGCAGTTAGGCGTGAGGTGAGAAACCTTGGATTCCATGGTCGAGCGGCTGCTCATAAACCACACATCACGCAGGAAAATGCCAAACGACGCCTCGCTTGGTGTAAGGAGCGTGAACATTACACGATTGAACAGTGGCAAAACACGTTGTGTGGAGTGACGAATCACGGTACATAATGTGGCGATCCGATGGCAGGATGCGAGTATGGTGAATGCCCGGTGAACGTCATCTGCCAGCGTGTGTAGTGCCAACGGTGAAATTCGGAGGTGGTGGTGTAATGGCGTGGTCGCGTTTTTCCTGGAGGAGGCTTGCATCCCTTGTTGTTTTGCATGGCACGATCACAGCGCAGGCCTACATTGATATTTTAAGCATCTTCAGCTATTGGTTTTTTGGGCTTTGTTGTATGAGCTCATCATATATTTACAGTGGGAATATTGCTTCCCACTGTTGAAGAACAATTCGTGATTGGCGATTGCATCTTTCAACACGATCGAGCACCTGTTCATAATGTACGGGCTGTGGCGGAGTAGTTACACGACAATAACATCCCTGTAATGGACTGGCCTGCGCAGAGTCCTGGCTTGAATTCTATAGAACACCTTTTGGGATGTTTTGGAACGCCGACTTCGTGCCAGGCCTCGCCGACCTACTCGATACCTCTCCTCAGTTCGGCACTTCGTGAAGAATGGGCTGCCATTCCCCAAGAAACTTTCCAGCACCTGATTGAAAGTATGCCTGCGAGATTGAACGCTGTCATCAAGGCTAAGGGTGGGCCAACACCATATTGACTTCCAGCATTACCAATGGATGGCGCCACGAACTTGTACGTCATTTTTAGCCAGGTGTCCGGATACTTTTGATCGCGTAGTGTACCTAATTAATTCTTATTTCACACAAGCCGTGTTTAGGAAACGATTCCAAAGGCAGAATCACAGTGAAAAATTCAATGCCATACCGGAATTTGAACCACGGGTCTTCCGGCTTCCGTCCAATTGCTCTAACAACTTAATGTCGCGTCAGCATGGCAACAAGAAATTTAACAAATGTTTTCTTACTAATTGGTAAGTAATAGATGAAAGATTTAAATATTTCTTGAACAAAATTTTCACCAACTATTTATCCACTCTTTAATGCGAATAAAAGAAAATTAAGAGTATTCAATAATAAATCACTAGATTATCTTTATCTTTATTTATACATAGGTATACCGACGAGCATAAAATGTAGCCCATAATGGAACGCAGCTGTTTATTATGATACTGACAAATCTCACCCCACTCTCTGCCAACGTGACCACCTATGTTTATTGAGTGTAAGTCTAGTCACTGGATTGGCAGGGTACTTTATATGACCGAATTATCGAAGGGTAACATTACAAGCTACTTGTGTAAGTTCTCACTATCCCCTTCATTTCACAACGATTTTAACATCCTTCATTGGTTTTTTTAATGTTTTTCAGGCCAGTCACATAGATAAGAGGTACCGGCTGAGTGTAGCGATCTAGGGCAGTGTGCCACTTTTTCTGCACGTCAGTGTACACTTACATGCGAAATGTGACTCATTTAGGAACTGGGCAGTTTAAGTTTGTATGGAAACATGTAGCTCTATCCTCTTCAGACGTTTTCCTTATACCTCCCTTCTTATTTTATTCTAGCAACATTATTGACAAGTCACTTACGTTATCCCAAAGGATAACATTGTGAACAACTGTCTACGTAATTACCACTTGAGCACCGTTAAGTTAATAAATAATTACGATAACAAGGGTAATGTCATTATGCAATAATAATAATAATAATAATAATAATAATAATTGTAGTAATAGTAATAATAGCACTAATCATAATAGTAACCATAATAATCACAATAAAACATAACAATTATAACAATAAATACGGACATTATTATTTATTTCGGTCATAAAATTAAACCACTTTAAATTCAAAATGTGTACAAAATCTAAAGATATCTCTAGGTTCTGAGATGCTCCTGAGGGCGTGTTCACACTGCACGTTGTAGTGATTGCAACAGTTTCTCTTATTGTAACACTTTGGATTACGACAAAAAATAATGAAAACAGACTGCACGTAAGTGAAATGAAATTTCTAAGGGCAACTGCAAGATAAAAGAAAACCGACCATAAAAGAACAGAAGGAATAAGAGAAGAGTTGAAATGTGTAACCTGAATGAGAAACCAAAAGAACACAAAATAAAGTGGATAACCACGTATAGAGAATGGCATCTAAAAGATTACTGCATTATTTTACGAATTATAAATCAAGAGGAAAGAGAAATATAGGAAGATCTATTAAACAATGACGTGAACAAGATATGTAGATTACAACAGTAGAAATATCTAAAGTATGAAGAAGAAGGGTAGATTCTTTGTCAATAACGTAATCACTCTGGAAAGAAACTAACCAAGTAGTTTGAAAGTAAATCACTGTTGTTGCTAAACTCATGGGCTCAACTTTTTGTTTGATTTCAGTTGTTTTAAAATAAATTATTAGCTTTTTAACTGCTTATGCAGAATATCATTTTGCTTTAATATGGTTTAATATTTGAATGTGTAATTTAGTTACAGCATGTTTATGCGCACGTAAACTCGTAGTAACAAATTAGGGAATACTTCAAAAATAACTAGAAAACGAACTATTTTTGTACAAGAAAATATACAAAAGTAAACATGAATGTATACCTACGACATTTATAGTCTCGAAAATGTTCAAGCTGACCCAGGGAACTGTAGACTTGCTTTCAGTTAAAGAGCAAATTGGAAAGGTTCCTCTCTGCGACTGGAATCAAAACTACATTCTGGTTGAAAATTGACACATCGTTTTCCTGAGCCAGGATAATGGTGTTCCTTCCCTTTCTTAGGTAATCTCGGCCACCTCTGAGCTTAAGGTGCAGGGATTCCAAAATACCTTGCAGTCCCACGAGTAGAAAAGCCTGCGAACTTTACTAGTATTAGGAAGGATAGTCTTGCGCTGGTAGCCATATAAAATTGGGTATACACTTGCGAGCCGAACACAATCACGAGCAGTATCTATTGTTATTTTGCGGAATTCAGCAGTGTAACGAGTCTGACCTTGCCACAGGTACACAACGACAAGTCCGCTCTGACCCATTACGTGACGGCTGCTGTAAAAGAGAGTAAAAGAGCACGTGAACACCTTAACTCTTAACACCTTGCTGATTCATTGATTGTTTTTCCTTTGAATGCTATTAAACGTAACGTATACGCCGTAATTAAAATCTACGGCGTTTGAATGAACCGCGCTACTCCTCTAAACTCGATGAAATGTGGCAGCATGGTCCGTAGCACAACTTGTCTTGTACCGTTTTAAGTTTCTACACATGCGCGACTGGAATGACGTAATTATCATATGAGTTTATATAGATATTTTTGTGGTATCGAAGGAGTTGTATTATATTTTAACTGTTAGGAGCAAAACTTGAAGTTCGTTGCAACCCCACGTATAGTACCCGCTTTCCGGTAGCCTTCGCCCCAAATGTACTTTCCGGTGGCCTTTGCCCCCTCCCCAAAAATGTTTAAAAATATTAACTTTCTAATTTGATTGTTTCTTTAAAAATTATATATTTATGTTTGCCTCGGCTGCGTCAGTATTTATATATATATATATATATATATATATATATATTTTAGAGACATGAATATCTTAGCAGGGAGCGGTGCGGCTGAAGAATGTAGGCTTACACAGATTTTAAGTTTTTCTTCACTCCATTTATTAATGCTTGACACGATTTAAATAACACTTCACTGATATAGAGAGATATATTTTCTCACGCAAAATACGTATTAAATTTCTCGGACACATCTCGCGTCTAGTTATGAGCACTGTCTACAAGCAACGCGTCCAGTTATGAGCGCTGTCTACAAGCAAATGACTTGAATTTAAAAATTTTGCTATATTTCAGTTTCTGATTGGGTAATCCTAGTCCAATAGAATACCTTCATTTAGCTAAAGCTTTTTCGTTGTTGATTGGCTACTTTATGAACTGTCATAAAAATTACATTATTGTTGGTCCAAGAATGACTAGTAGCATTATTAAACCCTTACTCATTATTGCCTGAAGGTTAGTTCATCGTTAGCAACTTTTAACTTATTATTCTCATAGCTCCTACATGATTAAATTACGTAATACATTCACATAACATTATTACATGTATACAATAATATAAACATATACAATGACTGTAATATACACTTTTATATATTGTTACATACACATATTGATTTAAGGCGGGCTGTTATTGAATTTATATTATACCGTTATACTGAAATCATTTGTGTTAAAAATACTTCCTCAGGGTCAAATACAAAGGACATTCAGCGCAAAGAATAATTGCACATCACGCTCGGTGCCGGTCTCCCATCACCACAACTACATGAACGCTAGTTACATACTTACTCCCCCTCAGTGTGAGTCGAATTTCGTTGCTATGAGGTCACATCTATCTGTTCTACAGCCATCCAAATGGCGGCGCCAATTGAAAATCCCTCCGTGATTCACCGATGTGAAGTGCGTGGTGTGTTTCAATTTTTTGAATGCACAAAATGTTTGGCCAATAGAAATTTATAGGCAAATAATGCACGACGAAGACCGGATTAAGTGAAAGCATATGTTGATGAAAGAATTCAGGATATTCACTTGTTTCTGAAGCTAAAGGACTTTTTGGGTGGAAAAGAGTTTCCAACCGATGAAGATCTTAAAGAGGCAGTGACAGTCTTTGGCGATAGAAGAGTATAACATCGGCATTGAAGAACTGGTACCACGTTACAGTAAATGCCTTGACAGCAATGGGATTACATTGAGAAATAGAACAAGGTACTGTATGCACTGTATCTTGGTAAATAAAGCTTTGTGTTCATATATTTCTTTAGTATTTAGTTACGCCAAATCGTTCTTTACTTTCTGGATGTCCCTCGTACATACGGATCATGCACATTTGAAGGCGTGCATGAAGTTTTGTGTTTCATACTATCACTACAATTTTACGATAATGCTACTAGGTGATAGCACACAACTATAGAGAGTGCCTGTATTAGAGTAATACAGTACCTGCACGGGCGCGGAAACTTGGCCGTTATTTTCAGGCCATCCATATTCTCAAATTCAATTTAATTTACACAACACTTTGTTTTTGCCTTGAAACCTGTACTTAATTATGTACACAACACCAAACATCCACAAAACAGCTATTTCTTTCGTTAGATAACTTATGCATTATTATTATTATTATTATTATTGTTGTTGTTGTTATTGTTGGGGCGGTTGTTGTATAAGCTTATTCCTAATCTAAGTTATATGCAGCACAGGCTGTTTCACATTTTCAGAGCTATTTGACTCTAAAGTGTTGTGAACACACTAAATGTATACTCATGGGCCACTACTGCCCATGAGAGATAAATTTTTCTCCTTTTGGATGCTTTGTGTATACGTGTACAGATTTTGTTCATGCCAAGTTACTTTCTCCACGTACTTCTTGAGATACGCTTTGAAGTTCGCGTTACGCGTGCTTGGATCGGTTGAAAAAAATAACTTGGTCATTGTCGTGAGAATCTTTTCGATTCTAGGTAGTAACGCAGTTCACGAAGATCTGTCATCTATTTGTGATACAACTGTACAGTGTGTCTATACCTTTTTCACTCTTAAGTTTAAACTAGAAGTAAACAAAACTTATGTAGAACTCCGCCGAACACGTGGCAGCAACACGTAGAAGATGACGGGGAATAAGTACACACGAGAGGAAATTGCTTCAGACAAATGCGAATACGGTACATTGCGCAGCTTGGGGATCATTAGGCTTTAAACATTTGATGTCTTATTCTTATATTTTGCTTTACATCCTAAACTTCTAACATAGAATACTGAGTATATAAATAAAAGTGATACCTGGGTCATTCCGCTCGGTTCTTGAGGTATTGCTCTGGGTCAATGATAATATTCAGAATTTGCCTAAGCACAAAAAATGTCATATCTACAACACCAGATATGATAATTTTGACCTGCCCAGATACAGGTTAGAAAAGAGAAAGAATAAAACATGTTGTCGCAGTTCTCTATGGCTTGCGTTATCTTATTTGTTGGGCGCCTATTGTTTTATTATTTTTAATTTGGGTTCTTTTGTCCTCCGGCTAGCTATTATAAACTCAGTGGAGCACGTGTCTCTAAGCAGGGCGTGTAAACGGAAAGGAGTTGGTGCTAAAAGATAACACTGATAAAAATTTTGAATCTAGATTTTTATTGCCGCGACATTTAATTAATAATTGACATATTTAATCTTTATACACGCCTGACTGAAACTGTGATATTTCCGAATGTAACTACAGTCGTTTTAGTTGCCGCGCACTAATTACTTCGCATACTTTACATTTTTGTAACTCTGCGACGTGCACCTCGTGAGAGATTCTTCAGAACTGTGTGACACTTGCTTATGGCTCGAGAATATATACTCCTTCACCTCGAAATGTCTAAACATTATAATATAGCTCCCATTGGTTACCAAATTGCGCCCACTTTAGCGTCTGTTTTGTCAGCCAATCACTATACTAACATATATACTCTAGAGAAGATATTCCCTCCATTTCTAAAAAGAGGCATGCTACCCTGACGTCATTTGTTTATCTCTTCTTAGTGATAAACAACTCACCCCCTCGGTTTATTGTTACCCACTTCTATTGTCAGTTTCAGTTAGGCCGTGCAAACTTATTTCCTAACAATACTTACGGCTAAGAAACATCTAAAATCATGTACATACAATAATATTAATTTACACTATAATCACTCCGGCATTCACAACATGTTGTGATATAAAATATTGCCTCAATGTACATAAACCTAAAACTGGCAATAAATTTCCATATGATATATTTGTATAGTATAGATCGTCCCTAAAACGTATTATTTCTGGTTGACTCTTGGGCAGACATTTTACAATTTAAGTGGATTCCTTTCAGAGCAGTTTTAGGCACGAGTTGAATTTTGCTTGTAATTTTTATATGGTATTTTATCTGTAATTGACAAGTAGGTACAACTTTGTATGCTTTTAATAACTATTGCTTATAGCACTATGTATGCTCAGTGACATCCTTATAGGTTACTCTAAATTAAATGTTCTACTTCAAGAATAACTTGTTGTTACCTTGTCATACGACATTCGTCTGTGGAAATAGCTGTGGCTATTTTACTATAAAGCAATTTCCTAACAAACAGTAAATACTACCTCTTTGTTTCCTTTAATGCTTGCATTAAGGAAGTGGTAGCCACTTCTTATTAGTGGCAGGAAGTGTGGGTTACCTCACGGCCCACAGTGTCTGTTCATGTTATAAGCGGTGGGTTCCCTTGGGCAACTCAAAGCTTTATTGACGTTCTAATTAGTTTCACGAACATACACACCACTCAACAGTTCCGGCGTTCATCCGTGGCTCATTAAGCACATGAAAAAGGGAGATTTTGTCTCCGCGATCAAAGGAATTTTAACTTTAACATCAAAACTAGGCTTATTGAGAAGCCTGGCCTTCTAATTAAATACGGCAATTATTTCACATTAGAAAAGGGGACCTTTAAAAGTAAGAATATATAAAACTTTTTACTCACACCTTTTCTTTTCTGTGATATGGTTTTCCTGCTTGATTTGCTGCCCTAACGTAACGACACAAGTATAGCTTTTTGTTTGTTTGTTTTGTTTTTATCACGCTACACACATTCAAAAAAATCTGCATCTGTATTTGCTTTGTTTATCTGTTCGATCTAACTTCTTTCTTTCCATTCTATGTTGCTCTTTTGAAATATCGGTTGAAATCGTGTTAAAGTAAACAATGCTTCTTTTTCACACTTATTCATAGGCTAAAATCAATAATTAAATATATGTTTAATTAAAAATAAAGTTAAAAAATAAAAATGTTATGAACCACATTGAAAGGTTGATTTAATGCGGAAGTGATATGCAAATTTACCATTCAAACCAACATTTTGCAAATACTTACTGGGTCATATGAATAAAAAGCAAGTACTTGCTCAAAGTTTGTACTCATGAGTATGAACACTTTCTGTGATTATATCCTCGGCTCAATGAGAATATACTCGTTTTCATAAGAATAAGAACCTACTACCTCACGCGAGTATATACTCATTCCCACAGCCAACTTGTTCACTTAAATGTAAGTATATACTCGTGTTATCTATACTCTTTGACCATATACTAGCTTCGTTGATTGTGTGGTGTGGTGTTTGGCATTCTGAATTAGAGGAGTATATTTTGTTGCATTTGGTTCTGTCCACCAAAACTGTCTAGGGATTATCCTGTGTTGCATAACACGTTTCAGTAGAAATGGTAGGGAAATATGAAATACTTCAAGAAATGAAAAATTAATTGAAGCAACACACACACAAAGGCATAGCTGTAAATTAAATTAGCAAAACAATAAATAAAATGGGATGGGCAAATGTCTATTAACAATAAATCGGACAAATAGAAAATAGTCATTATTATAAGGTGCCGGATGCACATTCAAATAGGACTGTTTTTAGAATGCTGAAATGTTTACAATATTTTTATATGAAACAGTTTTGATATAGGTAACCAAACTTCTTATACTTCTAGGTTATTTTTTCATGAAGCAATACAGGATTTTGAAACTCCATGAACGTTCGTGGCAGTGTTAGAAAACCAATAAATAAAATGATTACAAGCAAAAAGAAAGGAATAATTGTAGATTGGAAAGTCATAATTCATGAGGTGCTGGATGAATTCATCCGACTGATTTTAGAATCTCAGGATATTTACACTATTTAGGCATACTATGAAACAGTTTTCTTATAAAGTTATGAGTAGGTTTCTGGATTTTGAAGTTAACGCTTTACATAGTAAGGTTAATTAATAAAGTTGACTTTCAATGTTGTTTCTAGGTTACATTTTTCTGAAACAATGCAAGATTTTGAAACTTCTTAATGCCCATGGCTATGTTTGTAACCTTTCCATGAGTACTACACAGCTCATAAATTGTACCATCCTCTTCATGTTTAGTTTTAAGTAAAAAAGAATCAATATATACTCGGAAGTGAGTATGCATCTAACCTTGCTCAGCATAAGAGGAGAATGAACTCATAAAGCTGAGAATATCCTAGCTTTTATTCATACCAAATAAGAGTACATACTCTTATAAGATGGATGCCTGAGTATGTTCTACTCTGCTTCCATTACTTGAGTATGTTCTCAAAATGAAGTAGATACTTTGAAGGTTTTATTCTTGCCAAACTGAGTATTTACTTGAAAAGTGAAGCATATACTATATACTCATTTTTATTCATATAACCAAATATGTTTTATTTAAAACAAAGTGGTACTAATTCCGTGCTCTCTCTTCCGTTTCCTCTCTCCCTGCCTCCCCCTTTCTCTCTGAAACTTACTAGTCATATTAGATGATCAAGAAAATCATGAAGTTACTGCAAAAGAGGTCGGAATTCCAAAGCATTAAATATACCCGAAAATCATCCTAAGGTCTGAAGAAAACTCAACCAGGCATCTTGATCCAACCAGAGTTCGAACCCAGGTAAGCAGCACGAGAGGAAAGAATATTATGCCTTAAAACACATTCAAAACTTGGATAGTTTGGGTGGAGGAATCTGCTTGAAACTCTTCACCTGGTATGCTTAAACGGTCTCTTGACTCTAATATTAAATATGAAATGTATCAATATTTTCGTTCTTATAATTATGCTGTGCATACACATACATACAGACATTTTATAAATTTGCTTTATAGGGTTCAGTGAACCTCTAAAGGTCTAAACTCTATTCATTTTTATGGTACAGTACTGCTTCTGCCTACTGTAAATGAGTATTAAGGGAAGTAAAAAGGGGGTGCATAATATATAGAAGGCTTTTATAAGAAACCTTTACACGTATACACAGTTGATTGCATTAGTATTAATTAATTTATGGTCGAGCAGTTACCGCTGGTCAGTTATTCATGCATTTTGTGGTACACTTTAGCAGTTCCCGTTTCTCTTTCCTTTCATTTACATTTTATCTGCCGTTAGAAGCTTACAGAGGGTGGATTTAAGACAGCGCCTGGTAGGTACGCCGTAATCCTGGGCATTATCTCCAGCGAAGATAAGGCTCTTTGGAATTTTGTTGAAAGTTCCTCTCTAGGGTAATTCTTGTTAGGACTTCATTAAAATAGTCTCTCAGTACTGGTCCATACTATTGCCACAATGTCTCAAGTATTACGGTGTAAACATGAATATACCCACAATAGAATCAGAATGAAAAGTTCAGTACCATAGTCGGAATGAACTACGGATCTTTATCTTGCAGTGCTGCTGCTATAACCAACTGAGCTACCATGCCATGGTGCCAGAATGGCATTAAATTCAGCAATTGACACACATTTTTCTCCGTAAACCACAAGGCGTTCTCAAATACATTTTGAGATAACTACAGACGGAAAAAATATGCATTTTTATACTCTAAATCAGGTTTGTTGTCAATATGAGTATAAGTATTTTTACATTTTGTAGTGTGTAGAATACAATTTATGTGGTAAAAATTTCATTTTTCATAACCTTTTTGTAAAAGTATTTCCTTCATATTTTGTAAGAGCAGGGCTTTCCAGATGTCCTATTCTTCAGTTTTCTGTGAAACACTTAAAAAACCCAGGCTACTGTTTCTAACAATTCAGGTACAGTTGAGAAAATGAGGTTTCCTCTACGTGCGAAATTAAACGTCCTCTATTTCTAGAAGAGTGTTTACTTTAGCGTGCCGGTGCTTTTAGTGATGTATTGTGATCATTATTGAGCAAAAACAAAGCAACCAGCAACTTCTTTTGTCAATAATTAAAATCTATAGGATCCATGTATAATTTGTCGTATTTTGTTTGATATATTATTATTATAATGTTTTATTACTAATGGTTTTAAACTAATGAAGTGAACCTACTCATAGCCTAAAAGCATAAGTTGTTTTTGCTTTAAAGTACAGTGCTTTTTCTTCACACTGTTGTCCCAGCATGGCTACTCTGCGCCCGGTCACCGCAGCTTGAAACCCCCCCCCCCCAAGAGTTATAATATCCCCGCAACCTTCCCACGTTTGCACAGTTGCAATTAAATTACAGTAAAAATAAGAACATATAAGAAATGCTGGAAATGTTGTCCTCTATCCATACTTTTTTTGACGTCTTCTTAGGAAAGTTTCATTTGCACTCCGAAATTGAGCAAATTTTTCGCCTGATATTTTCTATTAGTTCTTTTCTGATACATAGGGGATTGGTGCATAGGTCTTATTATTCATGTGATCATTAGTCACATAAATTTATGTAATTAGGTTTCGCAAAATGATAAAGTAATTAACTCACGCTTAACATTCCTCTCTGCTGAAGCATGATTCCATTTCATTGCAAAATAACAGATATTGGAGTACAGAGAAACCCGATTTTACACACGAGATTCTCTTGCAATGCGCGAAAATTGGTGTGCAGTTAAAGCATACAGAATAATAGGACATATATTTTAAAACAAAAGTTAAATGCAGAAACGTACAGAAATAATTTACACCATTTTTGAACAACTGAACGACAGTCTGGATTTTTCCAACAAGGCTTTGCTACCGCGCATACAGTGATGAGTCATTAAATTTAATTCAGAAAATGTTTGTAGATAGGGTAAATGTTTTGAGATACCCTGAATCAAAATAAAGCATTTTTGAAACATTCCCATGTGCGGGTCTCTTTCTCTCGGTTTGTGAACAGCCTAACTAAAAAAAAAAAAAAAAATCCGGATAAATACCAAACTTGAATTTGAGTTTAGTATCTTCCAAGGATGCGACACAAAGATTTTCAAGAAAATTGCCCCTCCGCAGACTAACCTTTACATAGACCATTTTTAGAAAATTTTGATTTTCTCAAAAATGGCTCTAATGATTTTGATTAACAGACCATATGTTTAAGATATTTTCATGGCAAATGAAATCTATATCTTGAATTTCCTGGGAATTTCCCCAAAAGTCCTCTTCATTCTGAATGACTTTCCAATAACTGGTAAACCTAAGAGATAGACAAAGTTTTATTGCATAAAACATGTAGATCTCGTTAAAACACACAATTTATATCTTATACATTTTTTTGTCGAGTGACCCGTTTCCGAGATATTCATTGTTATTTGAATTTTCCAATTCTTTACTTTTTCTCAAAGGGAATTTGTTATTCGTTCTTAAAGGATTTGACTATCGCTTAAAGCCTACCATATTCCTCTTGCACCTATAAGGAAATTAGTAATAAGGTGTTATGTGAGAAAATCATGCGAGTGCAACACATCAGATTCTTTTACATTGTAATTCGTTAATAATTTATTTAATATTTGTACTTTCATTTGTAAGTTATCTTCTAATGCTGGAACTATTACTTTGTCGTCAGCAAACAATGTGATGTCCATTTATTGTCCAGTAATTTTATAATGTTTATCAAAATTATTTACCAATGAAAGATAGCATCGTCGATATGTAAATTAATTAAAGTAGGCGATAACGATCATCCTTGTTTAATCCTTTGATTTATTTATGTAGTGTGGGAACTAATGTTATTATGTCTGCTCATAGGTTGGTCCTATATACATTCTTATTTCTACTAGATATGCTGGTACTCTTTTCATTGTCGTTACGTCCTATGGTACATTCCACTGAACACTGTCGAAGTATTAAGTGGTCAATTGTTTCCTTTTGGTGGTCATGCAAAGTGAGAAATATTAAGGCCAGCATGTAGCGACTTACTTTTTAAAGATTTTACTATCCCGTCAGCCACCTGTATTCCCTTCTACAGGGAGAGCCAAAAGATTTCGAACCGGCTACGCGGTGTTTTTCCTGTCCGCGTCCTCGGCGCTCGTTGCCGTCTGCCGCTAACATAGACAGCGCGGATGAAACCATACGACATGGCTTTACTTAACAACTTTATGAAAGTGTGTTTGAGGACTGAATTATTAGTAGAGATTTGTGGCCCCCGTCGGTCTCTTGCCTTAAACCCCTACGATTTTTGTCTCGGGGTAACTTAAAATAAAGTGTGCAAGACAAATCCACACACCCTGGAAGAATTAAAACAAAATATCCACCAGGAATTTGCCAGCATTTCTCAACGTGAACTACGGCGAGTGTTTCCTAAAGTTTCCTTTAGTTTCCTAAAGAGGTGCCAGAAATATATGGACAACCACGGTGGCCAGGTGCAGCATCTCTTTTCATAAAGTTGGTAAGTAAAGGTAGTTTTAAAAATGTTGTATGGTTTCATCCGCACCTTTCTATGTTAGCGGCATACGGTAACGAGCGCGAAGGACGCGGATAGGAAAAACACCACGCAGCCGATACGTAGTTTTTTGGCTCTCTCTGTACAACGAAATATGTAACGAAACTATTTCTGCAAATTTTTATCTCGATTAAAACGATGTAGATAGAAAAAATAAGCTTTTATATGAAAAGTTTGTGGAAGAATAGGTAGAGAAAGTAATGTGAATGTGGTATTACATCAGACACTTAGTGCTTTTGATCTAAACATTGAGTACCAAGATTTCACAAGAAATAAAAGTTTTGAGTCTTTGTTCGTATTTCCACAAAAACTCTATGGTACATTTTACTCGAATGCACTTCTTTAGAAAAGCAAAAGCTTTAACTTATTACTTTCTCTACTACGTATAGTAGGTAGGGGAAGTATTGTATTCCACCCAAAAATTCGATACCGAGGTTTCACCGGAAATATATGTTTTGAGGCCCCCTGAATCCCCTGAATGTCCGCGTGTGTCTGTCTGTGAACAGCATAACTCAGAAATGAACAGTCGGATAAACACCAAACTTGGTATTTAGGTTCAGTATCTTTCAGAGATGCGACACGAAAGTTTTCAAGCAAATCCCCCCATCCCAGGTTACCCTTTACATGGAACATTTTTCGAAAATTTTAATTTTCTCAAAAATGGCTCTAACGACTTTGATTAAAATATCATATCTTTAAGATATTTTAATGACAAATAAAATGTTTATCTTGAATTTTCTGGGAATGTCTCCAAAAGTATTCTTCATTGTGAACGACTTTTGCATAACTGGTAAACCATAAGAGATAGACAAAATTTTACTGCACAAAAATGTAGATCGCGTTAGAATACACAATTTAAGTCATATACATATTTTTTGTCGAGTGAACCATTTTTGAGACATTGCTTGTTATTCCTTAAATTTTTCAATACTTATTTTCTCAAATGGGAATTCGTTATTCATTTTTTTTGTCTTGGATATGCAAAGAGTATTAATCCGTTGCAAAGAGAATGGTGCTGCACATAGCAACCAGCTATGAAGAGATATTTCTATGCTTAAAGGCTACTGTATTTCTATATTGCTCTTGCAATTACAAAACAAGGGGAACATAGTACGCCTTAAGCGGTAGTCAAATATTTTTAGAACTGGTCGCTAAGTGTAAAATGTAATTGTCTTTGCATGTCAAAAGATCGTTTCTGCAAATGTTTATCTCGATTAATATGAAATAGATGGAGCATAAGAGTTTGTAAAAATAGTTTGTACAAGAGTAGAGAAAGTCATGTGATGTAACACATCAGATTTTTTTGTCCTGGTAATGCAAAGAGAATGGAATGCGTCACATAGCAACCAGCTCTTAAAATATTTGACTATCGCTTAGAGCCTACCAATTCCCCTTGCATCTACAAGAAAATTAGCAATAAGATTAACATCTCGATAAACTTGAAGCATATGGAGAATAAGCGTTTGTAAAAATAGTTTGTACAAGAGTAGATAAAGTCATGTGAGTGTAACACATCAGATTTTTTGTGAATATTTTCCTGAATTCGGCACGTACATCAAGAGGAAGCTTAAGAGGGACATGTTTTTAAGAGTCCTGGAGCTGATTCTCTACGGCTCAGCCGGCGGGGTAAAACAAAAGAAGTAACCAAGTGTTTTCTAGGATACGATTGGTCACGGAGGGAGAAATCAGCATACTGTCGCGCCGACTTCCGTTGTATTTACCGTCTGGGCTATGCTTTATTGACAAATTTATCTTCTTGGCTTGGCAGTAAAACGCCTGGACAAGCAGGGTAACCTCTTTTCTTATCGTTAATGGGGTGCCTTTCAGCTGCAAAGACACTATAGAAGTTACCCAGTAAATAACACTGGGTGCGCGTTTGCGAAAATTAGTTTGTTCCTAAAGAAAGGGAAATCGCCATCACCATAAGTGAGACTCACTAAAAAACAAAGATGGCTGGTGCCGCATATCAGGGCGGTCAGTATAATAACTTACGTCGCTAAATACAGGGTTATTCAAAAAGAAGGATAAGTAGTATAAATATTTGTTTCTAATGAACGACAATAGATGGCGACACATGCGACACATCACTGAATAGAGAAAGGTTCAACATTTTATTCTGGATGTTAAAAAGAAGTACCATTTGTTATGCGAGGACGACCAGTGCTTTTCCGTTTGCATACGCAACCATCTTCTACGAATTCATTGTTTCAATTGTAAATGTTTTATGACGAGGTGGCTCGTTGTTGAACTTACAACGAAATGCACGCTGCAATGAAACAATGGATTCACTCTTTGCATAATGCAGCACACAAAACAACTTTTCCTGTAGCGTCCCCATTTTCACGTAAACAAACGCAGCGCCGCTGTAGGCAATGAACTGAACAAATAGGGGCTTTAATACTTTGAACCTTCCTCTGTTCAATGATGAGTCTATGTGTCGCTATCTATTGTCGTTCATTAGAAATAAATATTTAAAATCTGTTCCTTCTTTTTGAATAACCCTGTAGATAACCAGAGACATCACTAGCAAACCTTCCTTCTCCACCATAACCGTTAATGACCTATAACCTGGATGCGTATTAAGTGTTAAATTATAACATGCGTATGGTATTAAACATTGCAAATTACTGTAATATGAACAATAACTTATAGTTAAGTTTTAAAATGACTTCGGCGTAATTGTGTAACCAAAAAATTAAATGTCTTGTTTTCTTTTCTATCAGATCTTCTTCCTCAAAAAATAGACCACCACGCAGGCAACGCTTAGACCAAATATTAAACAGTTGAAGTTTCTAGTTAACTACAAATGTAAGGCCTAATAATTAATAATAACCTAATAGCTAATATCCTAACCTTTAATAATAAATAATAATAATTGATAATTAAATGCTTGTATTAGCCTAATCCATATAGATATATCTAAACAGCAGTATAATTCAGTTAATTAATATTACATAATCAATGCCTCAGTTGGTGATTAAATGATCGGTGTGTAAACTATGAAAATAAGGTGCCAACGTAACAGTTACGAATTAACTAACGCTCCCAATACACATTGGAAAGGTAGAATCAGAAGACTGAAAAATTTAATACCATAGCCGGGATTTGAACCACGAATCTCCTGGTTTCCGTCCGATTGCTCTAACCACTGAGCTACCATGGCAATACGCCAGTAGGACATTAAATTTTCCAGTTGATTCGCATTTTCCCGGTAAACCACAAAGAGATCTCAAATTGTTTTGAGAGGACATGCCCTAATGGCGACTTACAATGCCGGCTTTAAGTCCCGGACTTCATAGTTTAGCCTTCCCAATACAGTAACGCGTGTAATTGTGGAGTAGGGCCGGTTGTGAATGGAACCTAACAACGTTAAATAAACCAGATTCTAGAACTTATCCCATAATGGTGGGAAAAAGTCAAAGTTGCATCTCTAAATGCAAAGTTGTAACTCTATAATAAAGATTGGTTCCACAGCTCGGTCAGTAAGGCACCTGTTTGCTTTGCGAGTGGTACCGGGTTCTATTCCCGGCTGTGCTCGGGAAGTTTTTCTTTAAATAAGAAGGTTTCTCGGTGTACGCCGAGTCTGATATGTGTGTTGTTGATGACTATTTAATAGCCAATTCATCTTTATAGAATATTTCAGATTTCTGCAAAAACCTGAGCCAGACCATACAGTTATAAGTTAATCTCCAATCAGTGCAATTATTTGGAAAAGTTAAAATAAAAATAAATAAGAATACTTGTCAAACTTATGTTTGTAGAGGTTAAATTCTAATATATAGTGTGAAAAGAAGGTGCTTATGTCTGTAATTTAATGGTCAGCGTTCTGGCTACTCAAACCAGAGGTTCCGTGTTCGATTCCTGGCTAGGTGTGTCATCTGTTGTCCGTTTGCCTGTGAACAGAATAATTCTAAAACATTAAGTCGGTTAAATACCAACATTGTTTTCAGCAACTTCAAAGGATGTTACATGAAGTTTTAAAGAAAAATTATCCGCCACTCCACGTTTTATATAGAAACATTTTCGTTATTTTTGATTTCCTCAAAAATGGGTCTTACGATTCTGATAAAATACCATATATTTAAAATATTTCCGCGGCTAATATATCGTATATTGAATTTTCTGTGAATAGCTTGTGAGGATCTCTTCATTCGAAATTAATTTTGTACACCTGATAAAAGGGCTAGACAAATACTCAATAAAAATGTTGATCTCGTTAAAACACACAATTTACCACAAGTACTTTTTGTGGCATCAGCCATTTCCGATATATTTGTTACTGTTGATTTGAATTTTTCAATGCTCTTGACATTTGTTGAAGTGGTCACCATTCGTTATTCGTCGCGGTATTATAGAAAGGGTATGGAATTTCAAAGCCATCGTATACTGACCAGCTTTGAAATAGAGAAAGTCATGTGAATGTATAACATCAGATTTATTAAAATGGACAAGGTATCGCTTACCCGCATAAACGCTTTCAAAATAAATGCCCAAATCTCTTAAGAAAGACACAAAACTTTATTTATTTTCCTTTCTTTATGACTGAAAATCCTGTGTTATTTCCAGTACAATAACTGATAAGAACGAAAATAACATTAAGAACAATTTTTGTCGTATTGTGATACGTCACTCACCTTGCTGGAGACTTAACGGTGCAATTCAACCTCGGAATGTTCAACAGATGTACACTGCCGTGTATAAAAGATGGTCCATTCCCCTAAAACGCCTTAGTGTTTTTCCCTTCGTAAGGTTTCCATCTTCAGGTAAGCAACTTTAGCTCCACCAATCCGGCATCAATTCTCCATGTAACTGGCATAAAAAAGCGCATACAAAATTACCAATTAACGCTTTATATCTATGTGGAATGAAGCAATTATTCGGATACCACTTCTATGAAAGGGTTTCGCTACGACTGACGAATTGGGTGAAGAATTATTTCCGTGTCTGGTTGAACTGAACGACAGCTATGACATTTATGTGAGAGGTTTCATCAGGGACATGGAGGCGAAGGTTAAGCTTTTGCTGCTACTAAACAGCAGCATGAAAATATAAAGTTTAAGCTGTGATATTACCCTTCGGCAGTTCGACCATATCTACTTTTAGGGAGGTAAAGTACCCTCGTAAAACAAAGGTGGTCTAGCTGGCATGGGGGGATAGATTTTGTCAGTACCACACAAACAGTTGTTTCATTATGGGCCACAGTTATGCATGCCAGTATACGTTTTATTGTATTTCTAGCGTCAGCTTCAAGTTATAATTTCTCGGGATGTAATTCACCGATTGTGATGCAACAAACCCCATTCTTAATATTATTTTCTATATAATACGCGTTTTTTATTTAAAAATTAAAACTTTATGTTAAAACTCATATTGTTTCCATGCTTGATAGCACCTATTTTAATAAGCCCCTCTCCTATCTTCATACCTGTGAAAGCCGTTTTTTAATTCTTATTTTTGTTGCAGAGATATTGTGAAAGTTTTAGGTGACTCATCCTGTGTAATACAAATATTAATAACGAAAAAGTGTATACGAGAAGTCAGAAGTGTTTATCATAATTTGACATGGTTGCCGATTACCAGTATGTCCACTAATGCAGTATTTGACTACTTTAGAAAGTACCTTTTTCTACCATTATGTTTATAAACTACTTCGTAATATACACATGTCGCACTGAAGTTGATAAACAAAGCTAATGAAACACGTTAATTAACAACGTGGGTGAATGAAAAGTGTTATATAACTTTGTTAATAATATCCTGTCTACACTGGAATCATATAATGAAACTAAAATAGCTGAACTGAGGAAGAAGTTCGAGCTTCTGCTTCGCCATTCTTCTTTTGCCTCATCTTAAAGACCATAATCGGTTTAAATGCGAGCTGTTTTGAAATATAAACATTCCAGATTTATTATTATCATTATTATTATCCATCTTCATTCTCTTTATTACTGGCGCAAAACTTCTGGAATCGTGACCTTGATTGCCACCCCAGCTGCCGAGCCTAGGAATGGTTTATGTTTAACTTAATCAACGAAAGCGATATAATACC
This sequence comes from Deroplatys truncata, assembly GCA_030765065.1. NCBI lineage: Eukaryota > Metazoa > Arthropoda > Insecta > Mantodea > Mantidae > Deroplatys > Deroplatys truncata. The sequence continues at coordinate 104,276,303 of CM060985.1, forward strand.
TTTGCTTACTCACAGTGCGTAACACATACAGTCTGCATAGAAAGTGTCCGCATCTTGTAATTTCAAAGAGAGCAGTACGTAAATAGTGCTTATTTTATATTTGTGATATTTATAACCATGGCTCCTACGTTTTCAAAGTTAAATTGTAAGGTATTACTTATTCAAAGCAGGGAAATAATTGCAAATTTCCTCGACTTCATGAAGCAAGAAGCAGAGATGAAGGAAGAAAATATATGTTTACCCGAGTTCCACAAAAGCCTTAAGAGAGTGAAAGAAAGAGTAGCCAAAGCAACTGTTGTTTCACTGAGTTCCGTTTCCAGATTTCTCAAAGACAAGAAAAACCATATGGATGAAGGAGTACCATTTGACACACCTGTGAAGAAACATAAGGTCCCTAAACGTATTACAGAAATAGACGATTTGGATAAATGCGTCATTCGGTGCACGATTCACAATTTCTATGTGGAAGAAAAAACATGGCCAACAATAAGCAGATTGCTCATCAATCTGAAAGATGTCATAAATGTTCAAGGTGGTACTACAAGTCTCAAATCCGGCTATGGCACTGAATTTTGCAGTCTGATACTAACTTTCCAAATGACTATAATTTTATATGTACTTATATCAGCATAAATTTTCAAGATGCTGCTACAAATCTCAGAAAAATTATAAAAGATTTAGGGTTTAAGTGGAAGAAAACGAAACCAAACAGAGTTCTAATAGAAAAGCACGACATACGATCTCAGCTGGAAGAGTACCTTACTCAGAGGTACAAATTAGAGGGTCAAACTATAGTGTATGAAGATGAGTCGTACATACACAGCAGTCATACATCTAAAAGTTGAAGTGACGATAGCGAATTACGTTTTCAGGCACCTGTTGCCAAAGGGCAAATACTTATTATCGTTCATGCTGTTCGTTCCAAATGCCCTTCTTTTACAAGTCGCAACAAAAAACAGGAGATTTTCATCAAGAAATGAATACAGAAAATTACATGAAGTGGATCAACACCATGTTGATACCTAATATGCCTGCTGGGTCTATTCTGGTTATCGACAATGCTTCACAATGTGGTAACACTCAAATTGACAAACAATCTACCTCAAATTCCTTGAAAGAAGACATAAAATCTTGGTTGCTTAGGCATAATATAACTTTTGATGAAAGCATGAGTAAAACAAATATAACTTAGTTAAAGCCAAGAAATCCCTTCAGAAGTCATAACTCATTATACTTGGCCAGATATTAATACAACATCGCCATAATGTACTTAGACTGCCACCGTATCACCCAGATCTAAACCCAATCGAATTAATCTGGGCTGATGTCAAAAACTGTGTGGCCTGCAGAAATATCACTTTTAAACTGAAAGATGTGGAGCAGTTATGTCGCCAGCGATTTGCAGAAATTGGAAGGCCAGAATGGGAAAATGTATATCGACATGTTGAATAAATTGAGAATCATTATTTCAAAAAATACGGAATTGCAGAAAATCAATTAGCAAAAATTCTCATCCAGGATAATGGTGCAGAAAGTAGCGACAGCGGCAATGACGTGAGTGATTCCGCAGAAGAGGAAGGGCTGTCAGGTGTGGAAGAACTGGAGGCAGATGGTTGACAGTGTTTTTATATTAAGGGCATTTACAGCGGTGGATTTAAATATACTGTATATAACTATAAGTTTATCGTGTAGTGCAGTGCATAACCGGTGTGCGAATATTTGACAATGACTGTCCCACGCACTCCTGCAGCATGCAGACGACCGGTCACCACCTGATCTGGTATGTAACTCGCTTCATAGCTGTCATTAAGATTTTCACGTGTCTAGAACTGTTGCGCCAGTTATATCAGCAGCAGCAGCAGCAGCAGCAGCAGCAGCAGCAGCAGCAGCAAGGACTGCCCATAGGATGTAGCAGCAAAGATTAAATACTCCTTTATGGCATATTATTGAATTTTTTAAAGCCTCGGGATAGTGCGACAATTTTGAAGCAGTATACATGGTTAACCTGTTTCTGAGTTATCTCGTAGCCCGTTTTATTGCCTGTGCACCAGCTGCTTTAGTGGTAGAGCTATGAGATCTTCTCTCCTGCGAAGGATAACTTCAGTTAAATTGACAGAAATTTAATGTGATCTAATACTTAGCTACTGAAGTAAGTTGCCGAACCTTTGAAGTTAAAGAATGAAACTGGTGTGATTATAACAATTGAGTGATTATATCTGAAAGCCTCTGCAGTATCAATTTTAAGATTTGAAATAACTGTTTCCGCAATCAAAGAAATTAGAAACGTAATTTGCCGTGAATCGCTACAATGATGATCGGCAAAACCCTTCCTACTCATACACACGCATAAAATGCCATAATGTTGGTACTAAAAAAATCTAGCCCTACCCTTTACCACCGTCATCACCTCTGTTTTTCTTGCGCTTGTGCTGTCTGGCGCGAGGAGTGGTTAGGACTCTGCGGAAATAAGCTTAGAGTAGTGAAGCACATTCCGATAAACTGGGTAACTTCCTCTCTTGTATCTCGTTGTGAGCAGGTGATTTTGGCTCGGTTGCGTATTGGCCACTGCAGTTTTAGCACGGCTACGATTTTAAGGGTGAACCTGCTACTATTTGTCCGCCTTATAGCGAAGGTCTGTCGGTCCGTCACGTGTTGCTAGAGTGTATTGCTCTAGCACATCTTCGGGACACACTGCAACTGCTGGCCAGTATTATAGAGGTCTTAGCGGATAATAATGTGCTAAGTTTTTTATATTGATATTTATCTCTGACTTTTGCTATGCTTTTTATATTCAGGTTTATATTTTGTACTGATCTTTATCTCTGGCCAAGGGCGCTAATGACTTAGCATAGATCGCCCTTGAACACAAATCACCACCACCACCACCTCTCTTTTTCGAGCATAATTCTAGCCACTGGATTGGGAGGGTGCTTTACCTTCCCCAAAGTATGGCCCAACTCCCGAAGGGTATCATTACAACTTCAACCTGCAGTGGATGAAATGTGGGAGATTACATTTTATGTGGCGCTCCTGGAATTCATGGATTTTCTATCTACTGCCTAAATCAACAAACAGCTTTACGTTTGGAAAATAATTTTTTATTGTTATTTTGGCTTTGCCCAAGAGCTGTAGAACTCTTTCTTCCTTCTGATATTTCTTCCGAAATAAGATTTTCTACTTTCATTGTTAGATAATTGTTATTTTTTTATTACAATTTTAATTTCCTCTTTCTCTAAATTGATTTTTACCTAACAAAATCTCAAGAACAATTTTCTAATTATTAATAGTTCCAGATTCTGTTATCTGATTTCTAATATTATATTATACTCTATTGTTTGTTGCGAATTATATATATTTAGTGATTGTTTTTCCATTTACTTCTTTTATACTTATAGGGGCCTAATTACAGTATATCTGTTATGGAAAATCTAAGTCCTGGTACTTCTGTACGTGTAGATAATATTTGTTTTAAGTTTGTCCCATTTAACTGTTGAGATTGAAATATTCGCCAACAATATTAATTAAAGATAAAGTAATAAGTAAAATATTATAAGAAATAAAAACTGAAGCAAGTGCTAAACAAAATAAGATGCGAAAGAATAAAGCGAAAAACAAAAGTGTAATAAAAGGGAATTATACAGGGGAACCGTTGAGATATCAGAAAAATAAAACGTTATGTATAAGGGGTTAATACACAGATCTATGAGAAGTTTGCTTTAATATAGCGGAAAGAATGTAAGTTAACATTAAGTGATGTTTCAGACTTCATCCGCGTGGCACGGCAGCACTATCGTGCATAGGAGACAAAATAGTGGTCACGCCACAACAGCGTGCTTAATGTGTCGAATGGAATGTGAAATGTGTCATATTCCACGTGCGAGTTCTCAGTTCTCCAAATAATGCAGTTATGCGCGTTGACTCGGCCACTCACATGAAATGTGGCCTTGTCCATGAATATCCATCGATTTAACCACTGATTATCCACTTGCTGCCTCTCACACACATGACACAAACTTGAGACGAGCTTCGTAACTACGCTGCATCTAAGCTTGCTTTTGTTGAATATAGTATGGAAACATCTTAAGGTACTGTATCAATCCTCCGATACATTTTGTATCCTGTATTCTACTGTGCTAATAACCGGTGGAGTGACTTCCATGAGCTATAACGCCGTTGTGGCATGACCACTATTTTTCCTCTATCACTTAGTGTTAACTCCCATCGCTTATATGTATACAAGTATATATGTTCATGTGTATAAGTTAAAAAGAAGAAATACTAAACTATATAAGCAGCATGTATTGCAAAGAAGGAAAGTGAAAGGTATGATGATGTCCAGCGAAGGGGTAATTACAGACAAAACGCGGATTACAGATAACGCAGCAAAAGATTGAATGCAAGGAAGATTAAAGTAGTGAAGCAAGCGTGAACACTGCGGGGAAAAACCAACCTGAAAAAATCGGTCAACCGCACAGAAAAGTTAATCAGGCGAAAATAACGCGCTAATGGAAGACACTAGAAGCACGTACTTTCTAAAATATACCAACCAATAAATGTGTAGAGAAATTAATCGAGAGAGCCAATAATATAAATGAAAAACCATATGACTAGAGAAGGGACGTGAAAATAGAAAATGGGCGTGAAAGGAGATTTGTCCAGCCCGGAAACATTTTCCAACGTGTGTAACTTCGATAATTTGTATCATGTCGTGTATTTGTATCATATTTGTATCATTTGTATTATATAAATTCAATAAAAGCCCGCCTTGAAGCAATACGTGTATGTAATAATTTGTAAAATGTATGTAACAGTCATTGCATATGCTTATATTATTGTATCCATGTGTAATAATGTTATGTGAATATATTACGTAATTTAATAATGTAGGAGTTGTGAGAATAATAAGTTAAAAGTTGCTAACAATGAGGTAACCTTGAGTCAATAATGACTAAGAAAGTTTAACAGTACTACATGTGATTTTTGGAGTAACAATAATGTAATTTTAGTGACAGTTTATAAAATAGCCAATCACAACCAGAAAAAGCTTTACTTAAATGAAGGTATTCTATTGGAGTAGGATTAGCCAATCAGAAACTGAAATATAGCAAAATTTACAAATATGTCCTCAAGCAATAATATGTATTCGTGCGAGACGAAAAATAGTTTTACGTGTTAAAAAAGTACAAGTAATTAATAAAAGAATATCACATCTCTCTATCGGTGAAGTGTTATTTAAATCGTATCAAGTATTAATAAAAGGAGTGAAGTAAAATTATAATCTGTGTAAGCCTACATTCTTGTCGCATCACAACCCTGCTAAGAGATAGGTGTCTCTAACATTAATACTGACGCAGCCGAGGCAAACATAAACATATAATACTTAAAGAAACAGTTTAATTAAAAAGTTAATATCTTTTTTTTTTAAATTTGGGGCAAAGGCCACCTGAAAGTACATTTGGGGCGAAGGCTATCGGAAACTGTTTACTATACATGTGGTTGCAACGAATTTCAAGTTCCGTTCCCCAACAGTTGAAATATAATACAACTCCTTCAATACAACACCATCTTCAAACTGATTTTCCATACGTAGCAGCAACAAACTTTTCTCTAATTGGCGTCCATACATGGGGCAAATACAACTCCTACAACAATATAACTTCTTCACTCTCCATATGGCCTATGACCTTCGGAGGTTACCTCATTCCACCAAGCAATGACTGGACCTATTTCTGAGATGGAGGCTCCCAGCGGGTGGATCCGTTGCCTCGCATGGTAGGGTGACGATGAGGATCGCGGTGGAATGAGAGAACCTACAGCTTTTACCGTGGACTCTGGACCACGCTGGGTCTTGGCGAACTTAAAATCGCCACCCCAGATCCGAGAATCGAACCCCGTATCCTCAGTTTGATAGCCGGAAGGGAAACCACTGCGCTACTCCGGCGCCCTGATTCAAATATGTTTGAGATTCAGTTGAAGTCGTTAGTTGAAGTATTTAAGTGTAAGAGGTAATAACGTTTTCATTCACAAATATTAGTGAAACGTTAATAAACGTAGCCAAAATGTTTATTAACGCTCCGTTTGGCTGATAAATGCATGGAAATATTATGAACAATGTTAATGAAAACATGTCAGTGTGGATGTATCATAATGTTCTTAATGATACATCGAAATAGGAACGTTTTCGAAAACTTTGCTTTGATCTTATTGGTATTAAAGCGATATTTATGTTTGCCAGTGTGATCTTTCTGTGGCTATGCAACCTTCTAATGAAGTTTACAGATGTATTCGTTGATAGTATAATTTAACTGTTCCTCATTATTCTGATATAACCTTCTTGCGATTCTCAAATCTGAGTTCATACTCCCTCAATGTTATTAATATTATTTTATACAGAAGATTTTTTAAACCCGTTTATTTATTGTCTTTAATATTATCGCATGCAATTATTTTTTGATTTGAGTAGTAATGCAAACTACTGAGCCAACTAAAAGAACATACACCACACAAATACCTGGTTATGTGAATTTATACTACGTATTAAGCGGCGGTTGTACAGTCCTTTTACACACTTAGGTGAAAGTTCCACACTTAATGTAAAAGCGGTTCAAGGGATTCAAATAGTTTTGTCTGAGATCTATTTTAAAAGTCTATTCCCTTCTACCAGAGCTACACTAGATTTCTAGCCGATTTTATAAACTTTGCTAACCACTTCTAAAATTACCTAATAAGCCAAAGTCGTATCACTTGATTACGCTGTGAAAATTAGTAAACAGGAAACTCCTAGAGAAATATTAGGCCACGAACATTTAAGAACACGCCTATACTCAAACTGAGCGAGGTGACGCCGCGATTCCCAATGACTGCCCACTCTGACCATGGGTTTTTCCTAGTCGTCAAGGCGAATGCTGGGGTAGTGGTGTCTACTACCACGGATATCCTCTCTCATTTCATTTCCCTCTTTCACGTTACAGGTTGACTTCGTGGCTGTGTGTTGGTCGGCGGCGGACAGATGGCGTAGCGGCTTGCGCTTTGGAACTCCTCCTCGGCCTCGCCAAATGGCAGTCCATCAAGCCCCCATTACTGGATCGAGCTTTCCCCAGTCTCCGCTGGAGGGAGCCTGTGAGCCACCTTCCGGTGGCCTGGGAGGATCGCCGCGGATCGTTCTCCGGCGGGGTTGTCAAGCCTCTAACTATTAGGGAACTCTGCGCGTCTCCGTCGCCTGCGTCGCACAGTCCTGCAGCCATACGTCTCCTGCAGTTTCTTCATCTCATCCGTTCCTCCCGGAGCTGTATGCACAAAAGATCCCTTGCGAGTCAAGTGCTAGCTCTCCCCCTCCTAGGGCAGTGTTCTCTTCTGCTAGGTGTTCCCGTAAGGTTCCGACCCCTTCAGCTGCTGCGGCGCGGGCGCTGCGTACCCTGAGCACTCGTGGTACGTCTGACGTTACTAGAAGTACGCCGGGCCGACATTCTAGTCCCTTCCGAAAGGGAACTGTTAGGATTGGGTTGGACTCGGCAGGGCAGTGGTTCCCTAACCTCATGGAAGATTGGGTACGCCTGGCTGGTTTATCCGCCCAGGCGGGGTTGTGAGGCGCCCCGATTTTCTCCGACACCAACCTGAGAGAGAGCTGGTAAACAGCATGCTAGATTGCTGTCGGCCCTACAAGGCTACTATTGGCAGTCGCCCCTGTGGGGATGACGCACATAAGTGGCGTAATATCCACTTCCATTCTCGTGTGAGCAAGGGGGCCTTTTTAGACTCTAGGCAATGGTCTCATGGGAAACCCCCACGGTGAAAACCCTGGGTATCAGAAGGGGGGCTTGGGCTATGCTCTTGCCCTGGTAGACGTCGCACGACCTGTCCCCCTCCTAGTAGGTACTAATGCTAGTACTCATAATGGTTGATGTGCGCTCATGCCACTCAGAAGAAATTAATCAATACTTCAGCTTCTGCATTACATTTCGTATACTCGCTTAATATCCGTGTCATTTGATTAATAATGTTATTAGTCAGTATAGGCTTAATTTCGTCTTAAAAGAATATAACCTACAAGATAAGTTTCGAAGAGGTGGAGAGAAAAAAGGAGTCAAGATACAAATAGCTGAGAGCTTGCGTCAGTCCTCGCTTCTCTATACTTCGAATACTGCGCCGTTGGTGGCAGTCCCGAGTTCGAGGTCCGCTCGGTTTGGAGTCGAACGCGGTGTAGTGGAAGATACCGAAGTAATGGTAAAATTCACTGTAACTACTTTCTCCATCGGACGTGGTTTCGTCTTGTTGTCCTGTCTAGTTGGTTCTCAGCGGAGATGTCTGCATGGACTTTGCCTATCAGGATTGCTAATAAGCTCGTCGATCTCAGTTATGGTACAAAGGAGCTCAGAGGTGAATTCGCTACTCATCATAATGTTGGGTTTATCGCTATTTATTGTCACTTCACTCTAACACTACATAATGTTCCTGTTTATCACTTTATATAGAACACCATTTGCGCGCCAACTTTGACGGAGAAGCGTGGATTCCACGTGTGTATCTACAAGTCAACTCTCAAATTTTGTGGTAAATCTTGACTATTTAAAGACCACGAGTTCCCACCTAAAAGTTTGGGATCTGATTTCTCATTGGAGGAATTTTCGCGGTTCTCTCAGCGTGGCTAAATATTATTTAATTTATACAGATTCCCTTTGGCTAGTTTGTATATATTACGTGACCTTTTTCCCGGGCTTCTCTTGGTAAACTGCCATTCTGTGTTATTTGCCTTCACTCCATACTTCCGGAGCCGAGAAAAATAGTCATAAAACCTTCCATTTCGATTCTAACACACAAGATCCCGTTTTCGCTGCACATGCGAACAGCATATTTCCACTCTAACTGCAGAGTTCAAGATATTCTAAACTTAATTAAACAGGAACATTATGTACACGACAAATATTACATTATACAAAAATGACTATTTACATGGTGTTCACATTGTACACATATATCATTTATATATCACATTAAACACTAAATAAATTAGCACATAATAAAATTAATTCGGGCCCATTCTGTCTCAAGGTATAATGGCAGTGCAGTTTCAAATTCTATATAGTAATTATTGTTAGTGATGCTGATGGTGGTGGTGGTGGTGGTGGTGGTGGTGGTGGTGGTGGTGGTGGTGGTAGTTATGGTCCGTTCTTACTGCAGACGGCACTGATGATACATCAAATGAAATTATATTTGGGAAAGAAACGTTCCCTACGCTCACCGCACTGGCTAGTTATAAGGAATAAGGAAAACTTGAAAAAACCTCAATCAGGGTGGTGGAATATGCGAGATTTGAACCGCAGATCTCCCGTCTATGAGTCCTTGCCTTAATGACCCCGGCTACCCGTGTCGGTGATGCACTTTCTTTGTGTAGAAATTAATGATTCGTGCCAAATGGGCTTAGGAAACACTAATATGTATATTACAGGTATCTTGCCTGCAGAAAAGCGTATTTGTTTGGCAAAATGGCAGTGTTTTCACATGAGAGAATACGAAATTTAGGGGCAGCCGAGTTACTAGGTATAACCTAATTATTTTGAGGAAAGAATTGGTATTTTAATTTTGCTCTGTAAGTGCTTAGAAAGGGCTTTTGCTATGAGGTTTTAAAGAACTGCCACTATCGTCATTTGAGTGTTTGGGCGACAATCTCATTAGCTCATTATTTGCTAACCAGCGCCCTGATGGACGCAAAATATCAAAGGTTCTCGTCAATGTTCCGAAAAATCCAAGAGTTTTGTGGCCGGCGTTTGAGTATTTGGAAACATACACCCTTTTCTTCTCTGCGTAAGAGCACGTTGATGCGCCGGTAGACCGGAAAGATCATTGTCGCCACGTACCGATTAATTAAAAACACTGCCACTTTTTCCTTATCGCAATCACAAGACTGCAAATATAAAGGACGATTTTAATAATAGCGAAAGTGGTTTGTATTGTTTCTAGCTTAATCATTTCATGCTCGTTGTTGTGTTTAAGTTCAAGTCCATCCAACTTCTGTATTTAATAGCTTTCTGCATTTAAACATAAAAAGAATAAAAGTGTTATAACAAGCATTTTATTGGGCATCTATATACTAAAATGGTTTATCAAAATAGTTTATCCCTTTAAGCAGAAAGATTACTGCTGTAATACACATTTTACAATGCTAAAATTAAGTTTATTTACCAATTTGTATTTAGCTATAATTATTTCGTTCCAAAAATATTGCCCACGAAAGCCCATGATGGGATTTTCCTCATTTCTGCTAAATAAGGAAAATACGCGCACAGAAATTAAAGCATTATTAGCCTCTATCCTTGACTGGAGATTCTTTAGCAGGTCAAAGTAACATTCCATCGGCGCTTGTATCTAGATAAGCACATGAAAATCAGTAAGGGAAGGCATCTTGAGTTTTTAAAAGGTAGGATGTTTCAAATCCAAGTCCATTTTTCGGTCTGAAAATTTTCTACATATTTTGGTTTGAAAATGCAAGTTGCAGTTTTATTTGTTTACCTAATTGGCATCAAAGCATGGGATTTGTATCGGAATTTTAATGAATTCCAATAAAATTACTGCTTTCTGATAGATATATTATAAATTACACAGTGCGAGTGTTACTGGTTTACTTGTCAAACCGACACGGGTAGCCGAGGTCGTTAAGGTGCCGACTCGTCAACGGGTGTCCTGTAGTTCAAATTTCATACAGGACCGTTCTTCCTGTCAGAAGTTTTTCCAGGTTTTCCTCAGTCCTCATAACTGGCAAAGGCCGGGAAATTGTCCTACAATTAGACCTGGAGCGTTTCTTTCCCAGATTTCCTTTCCTAGTTATCATTTCATGAATCATCAGTATTCACCGCAGCCAAAGTTTGGTGACGTTGTGTACTCGACGGGACATGCAGGAGGAACAACGCAGAACAGCTCATTGTATATAAGCCAGTCTACTGGGAGCCAGCAAGTGCCCGAATGTGGCGAATTATTCTTACATTATGAACATTTGGACATGGCAACACACAAAAGGAAGCCTCACAACCAGGGTCACGATGAAGTAAGAGTATGTGACTTATATTATGTTTGGCAGGTGCACATATTCTAAAACTAAGTGCTGCCAGTAGTCTGGGGAAAACGGTATTTGTTCGCGGGCAAATAAAGTAACGTGACTTTGAAGAGATTATCTTTGAACTTAAGGGCGTTATTTTATAGAAGAGGCAAGTTGGTTTAATGCCGTTAAATAATGCTTGTTTACAGAGCATAAGTAACAGTTGACCACATTGTGAAGGGAAAAGTATTTAACTTGATATTCAGTACGTTGGAAAGTTTTCATATTTAACGAGGTTTGAGAATACTTATGCAAAACTTGATGGTTATAAATTATTTTGCACTGTTGTTTGGATGTTGGGCAATTTTATTGTGTAATCAATAAAACATTATTTTGCTAAGCTGAACTTTTGATTTATGTTTATACACGTTTTGGTGTCCCCCTTCAATCCACTACCTTTCATGTTTTCTTATTATTGCAAGGGTGTTAGTGGGAAGGAGCCACCATTGGGGATAAAGAAAATCATCACCGCATAACAATAGTTACTGTTTATATCATGTATTTCAATAATTTATTTACCATCATTTATTCACTTGTTAACAAATAGTGCCTCACTTTTAGTTTTCAACCTATATGTGAGATAAGTCCTAAATTTACAGAGTTTTCCCTATAAATATGAAAAAATATAACAATAACAGGTATTACGCTCTGTAAAATGCATAAATTGGTACTAAATGTGCAACATTGGACTATAAAGGCACTCAGTTTTAGCAACTTTGGATAAAATCAATCTGGCACCCATTATCTACACATACAAAAAATACATACAAGAACCATAATTATGTATTTAAGTATAAATAATTATGCAATTCAGCTTGGTTCATTTGCTCTGTATTTCGTCCACAATAGCTGCTGAAGGCTAGCCGGCCCTCGTAGCCGTGGTCGCTGGAGTGTCGCTCCGGCGCTCCGCCAAGCTGAGGGTCGCGGGTTCGAGTCCCGCCACGGGCATGGGTGTTTGTGTGTGTATGTGTATTGCGGAAATAAGTGGTATAAAAACAGTAAAATACAGTAGCATAAACTGGGTACAACAAGGGAAAAAAAAGGCTTAACTTTATTCTGTAAGTTCTCCTGGTTACATAAGTCATCGGTGTCACACTGTTTGTTTTTCTGAGATGCCGCTGGTCCTATTTCATGCCTTTTATTTACCATTACTGCAACATTTCGATGAATAAGCTGTATTAAACTATGCTTGAACACAGTTCAGTTTCTCTCTATGGATATTATTCAGATATTTTTTGTTAGTCTGAGCCCAATAGATTCGTTCACCGTATTTTGTGAGTGATTACATGTCTACTTACGGACCTTTCAAAATCCTTTTCTGATAGACTAGTGGCATACGGAACTGACATTTCTGCTGATGGGGACTACACAGCTTTTACGAACCTTTAAGCGGAATAAAGCCGGTATTATCTTACCGTGTGCATATTGGGTTCCCATCGATCTCTTTGTTCAGGAACATGGATTTCACAGAGATAGACGATTTCTGTAATAACAAGGCCATTTTTCTTTCTTGTTGATTCTATGTACGCCGTTTTACTGCCTGTCTGACTTTTCCGTTAATCCGTGTTCACGAAATGTGTTCTTTAATTCTTTCGACAGCTTCTACCAAAATGCCCTGTTAAATGGTGTTGTGAGGTTATGAGTTTTTAAAATTCTTCATGGTAGTAAGACAACAGACACTGCAATCCTAAACGTTAAAAGAATTAATATAATCCTCGCAGTAAACCCTCTAGGATTTTGTAAAATGATATATAATATATACCAGGAAAAGAAATGTAACCAGTAAATAAATGGAGGAAATAAATACAATTTCTATTTTCAGATAAGTGAGACATTAGGTTAATAGTGCTTGAACTATACACACAAGATCCGCATTCTTGGCTCAGCGCCCTTGAAATGTCAAGCCAAATGCTCCCATAAGGTTGATTGGGAAACCATAACCTATTAAAAATTAGTGGCACCTGTATTCCTAGCAGCTCCAGTCTAGTCATCAACCTGTGTCATAGCGATGCGAGAGGAATAAATAGGAACCGAAAAAAACTGCAACCTTTAGAGTGGTTTCCAAAAGAGACAAAGATAGAGTGAGAGCAAGGGGAATTTTGACAATTCTTTATTTGTATTTATTTGTCTATTTTGAACACAACAGGCATAAACCCAATTAAAATGTTCATTACAAAATGTAGCCACGTCGAAACTAAAAACAAAAGGGTATGAACAATACATGTTGTCGGAAAACAGACTCAGCAAAAAGGACTTGCTTGGCTTAGACTAGGATTATGGCGAGCCATAAGTTTGTTAAGGAAGTATTGGCGGCGGTTCGTGAGTATAAATTTTGGGTATCGATAAAATGTTAGATTTAAGTAACCTTGAACATGTGAAATAGGATGTACTGCATAACAGTTATGATTATGAACAAATTTATAAAATTTAGCTTTTTTAAATGGGAACCTACAGTTAGGGTCAAATTAATTTTATCCTAAAACGACCACCACAACGTTCTCCAAATAAAACACGACTAATGGCATTTACTTTTCCACTCTTATATCAAGTAACTTTTATTCAAGACATTTCTTTCTACAAGGCTTAGTTTTGGAGATATTGTACAGTTTCAACTTAAATGGTGACCCTGTATATATAAAAATACTGGACCATTCTATCCGTATAACTATAATACATACCTCAGATCTAAATTTCGCTGTACAATGAGTGAATTGGTTTAACTGTTCAATATGCTACCATCTAGCGTTATTTTGCCAAGCTGAAAAGCGAACGGAGGTTTCCAATTCCTGTCCTTATCTCTCGCATGAATGAAACTTTTGCAGTAGTGTACTGCCACCTAGTAGCATTGACGTAAACGTATTGCTGAAGAAAGGATGATAAGGGCCAGTGCACTCTTCAAGTGTGCACGACCCATATGTATTTCATCTATATGGTAATTACCTCATACCAGTTTCGCATGCGCAAAAGCTCCTAAAAACGTGCACAAGTCAAGATGTACTATTGAATCTGTTGCCATGTATCATCAAGTATAGAGAAGAATCATGGTAGATTTAAATGCCATAGTTTTTAAACTGCCACATCTATGTTACGTGTAATACATTCAAAGAAAAAAAACCAATAAATCAGCAAGGTATCAAATTAGGATATTCAAGTACTTTTACACAGCAGCCGCCACTGCGAAGAAGGCATAAGAATCTATAGAGGACTAGAATAAGAATTATGTAGGGGACATATTCTTTTGTTGTTATTGTGGTGGTTTTAGATTCTAGCGCATTGTACTATGACAGAACAGCTGAGGAAAAATTAGCTACTAGGTTCCTTTGTTAACTCAAGGGGAGGGTTGCAAGCTTGTTGGACCTTATTGGTTGGGAGGGTAGAGCGATTAGTACATTTTTACAAAAGGTTATATGGATTGAAGTGTAAAAAAGAGGGACAAGGGTTGAAGGGGGAGGGTTGGTGACTTAGGAGCGGGTATTGTGTTTGTTTTGTAAAGAGTATCATGAGCTTGTGAACAATTTTAGTTTTCTTCTTCTGGTTTGTGTGCTTTTTGTTGTTATTTTCTCGGTTTCTTTTATCCCAATTCTTATAAAATACTTTTAAATTTAAAGTTCAGTGTGAGGGCTTAGACTGAAACGTATAGTCTACAGCGTATTATATAAGCACCTATGGTCTATCTGCCCTGTGCGATGTGCGAGTCTGAATATTTAAAATGTTTTACATCAATAAATACGCCACTCCACTCTACTCTGCAATAATTAATATATATATATATATATATAATACAGAAAAGACAAGCAAAATTTATAAATAAAATTGGAAGCTGTGTAGAGAAATAAAAGAAACACGAAAGAAAGGGAAGGTGATATGTTTGTTAATTGTGGAATTTTTGTTTTATGTTTAATATTTATGCCTGATCATATTGGCATATTTCCTAATAAGGCAATGCTTCGGCAGCCTGCCGTCAAGAGACCGTTGACTTGTGATCCGTTTTGCAGCAATGGCCATAATTCTGTATACACTAGAGAATAAATGACCGTCTGTATTGCTTAGAATGTTGTAATTTTTGCTGCCAGTTAGAATTTTCTATTTCTTAGTACTTCAAACAGAAATTTTAGCAGTATAAGCGCATGTTAGTCAAAATGGATTGCTTATAGTGTCTGAATTTAGATATTCTATTCCACTTAGAATCCCTATCCACGATTGTACATGTGCTAGGAATTGACTCGACTTATAAGCAGTTTATTTCAAGAAAGATTCCCATGTCTATTTCGTAATTTGAGCTCGAAATACAATTCGTAAATTAGTAAGTAAATTGCTTAAAGGTGTTTGAGATAAGCTCAGAAAGCTACCTAATACATTGACAAAAGCGGGTCTAAGTAACTTTAGACTTCTCCGGAAAATTTCCCTAATGAGTCTTTCACAGGTAATGGGAATTTATTGGGGCTCTGTTTGAACAGCTGCAAGTGATATAAAATTACCAGGTGATCCTGCAGCCAAACCTAGATTTCGTAATTGGATTTTTTCAATAGTGTGTACAGAGAACTTGATCCTAATCTCATTTTATTTACTGACGAAACATGGTTCCCCAAAAATGAGTATGTTAACATACAAAACAAGTGATACTGGAGTGCAGGAAAGCCCAATATACTTTACAGGTAACCTCTGTATTATAAAAAAAATCTGTTGCATAACATTCACATGACTTCGTCTACCCTCTATCGCTTATTTTTGAATATATCAACTATTCTTACTAAAGCTTATTTTTCTATCTACTTTATTTTAATCCAAATAAACATTTGCAGAAATAATTACACTACACATTTCGTTATAGATACAAAGGGAACAACTATGGTCAAATATTTAAGAACTGGACGCTACATGCTGCCTTAAAAATGCCATGCTGTTTTATGACATCGCGAAAAACAACAGCTGAATATTTTAAATAGATCTGGACTTCTTGTGTAGTAAGTTCTCGTCTATCGCTTAACGTTTACTAATTATACAATATTATACATAATTCCTTTCGAATGAAGATGACTCCAAAGATTATTCTCAGAAAATTTAAAATATACATTTCATTTGTGATACAAATATGTTTAATGTTTGGTATTTTAATCGAAATCGTTAGCCATTTTATAGAAAAATCAAAGATTTAAAAAAATATCAAGTTTGGTGTTCATCCAACTTTTGTTTTTAAGTTATGCTGTTCTCGCAGAAACACACACACACTCGCATGCACGCACACACACCGACCGTTCTCTGAAAACGCTGCTTTGTATTCAGGGACCTCAAAACATGTATTTCCGTTGAAATCTCGGTATCGAATTTTTGGATGGAATGCAACATCTTCTCTACCTACTAGGTAGGTGGTAGAGAAAGTAAAATGGTTTCTCTACTACGTATAGTAAGTCGGGGAAGTATTGTATTCCACCCAAAAATTCGATACCGAGATTTCACCGGAAATACATGTTTTGAGACCCCATGAATAAAAAAAAGAATTTTTGGAAACATGTACGTGTGTGTGTGTGCGTGTGTCTGTCAGTCAGTCTGCCTGCCTGCCTGCCTGCCTGCCTGTCTGTCTGTCTGTCTGTGTGCGTGTGTGTATCTGTGAACAGCATAACTCGGAAACGAACAGTCGGATAAGCACCAAACTTGGTATTTAGGTTCAGTATCTTCCAGAGATGCAACACGAAGGATTTCAAGAAAATCCCCCTACCACAGATTACCCTTTACATGGGACATTTTTCGAAAATTTTAATTTTCTCAAAAATGGCTCTTAATGATTTTGAATAAAATACCATAAATTTAAGACATTTTTATGGCAAATGAGTTGTATATCTCGAATTTTCTGGGAATGTCTCCAAAACTATTCTTCATTGTGAACGACTTTTGCATAACTGGTAAACCATAAGAGATAGACAAAATTTTACTACACAAAAATGTAGATTGCGTTAAAATACACAATTTATGTCATACACTTTTTTGTTGTTGAGTGAACCATTTTCGAGATATTGCTTGTTATTCCCTAAAATTTTTCGATATTTATTTTCTCAAATGGGAATTCGTTATTCATTTTTTTTTGTCTTGGATATGCAAAGAGTAATAATCTGAGGCAAACAGAATGGTGCTGCACATAGCAACCAGCTATTAAGATATATGTCGATGCTTAAAGGCTACTGTATTTCTATATTGCCCTTGCAAATACAAAACAAGGGGAACATAGTATACCTTAAGCGATAATCAAATATTTTTAGAACTGGTCGCTATGTGTAAAATGTAATTCTCTTTGCATGTCAAAAGATCGTTTCTGCAAATGTTTATCTCGATTGATATGAAATAGATGGAGAATAAGAGTTTGTAAAAATAGTTTGTACAAGAGTAGAGAAAGTCATGTGAGTGTAACACATCAGATTTTTGGATTTAGGACTCTCAACAAGTGTGTTTCGGTGAAATCCCGATATTTATATTTTGGGTGGAATGCTATAGTTACTCTACATACTATATGTAACTAGTAGAGAAAAAAACATTATAATGAGACTCGATAAAGATTGGTGGAATTTAGATCAATATTAAATCTAAACTAACCTAATGTAACACTTTATACACTTAATATATTATGCTGTTTCATGGAATGGAACGCCAGTATGCTTTATGTGGTTCCAGAACGTCTACTTCACTTAAAAAACTGGTAACGTTAATCCGTTTGAAATAAAATTGCATTAGTTGTAATCTAGTTACCTCAGAAATCTGGTAGTGAAAAGATTAAAGCGCACTCGGTTCACAGTAAAATTCAAATTAACTAAGCCCATTAGATTCGCCTGTCGCGTATTGGCAGGGAGAGGGAAACGGGTTTTTTATTAAAACAAAAAGGAGCCCCTTTCATTTATTCATGTTATTTCGCTTCTCCCTGGCGTGCTTTTAAGTCAGAATGTCCTTTGTTTCCCCGTTCTATAGACGACGTTTCATTTTTCATTTGCATTTTTGAAATCTATTTCTTGAAAACTCGAAACCGGCGAGACTGATTCTTCTTTTCTATATCATATTGTTTTCTCATAGATACGTAAATTTCTTAATTAATGGACCAAAGAAAAATGGAATAATTAAACGGAACATGAGTACACTAATTTTAAAGCCAAGTATAGACGCTATAAACCCAGCGAAGTGACACCGCGGTAAAGTGTGAGACTCGCATTCCTGAGGTCCCGGGTTAGATTCCCGTCGACCGCACAGTCTGACTGTGGTTTTTCTGGTCGATAAGCGAATTCTGAGAAGGTTTCTCATCTATCATGATTTCGTTTCCGTAATTTTCTTTTCATTCCGTTCCCTTCTCATCTTTCAGGTAGATATTAATAAAAGGATAGAAAATTACTTGTAAAACTTGCTACGGAAGGATAGAACTGAATCCAATGGAATGAATGGGGAAATTTGAAACATATATATGTTTGTGTGGGTGCACTGCGTATCACAAAAATCAATGTGTTACTGTTTTAAACGCACCATTTGCGTCATCAACTTTACCTAGACCATTTATATATTTTATATGATTATTTAGAATTATATTTATGTCTATAATGAAATAAAAACAATTGAATAACGTTCAAAACACGTAAAATAAATTGATCGAAATAGATTGACTTCAAATAAAAACATACTGTGATAATATAAAATATGTAACAAAACACAAAAATTTAAGTAGTAATATATTTTATAATAATACGATTTTAAATATGCTGTTTATTCTATATAACAATTTTTGAAGTATATGAGTTTGTTTTACGATCGATAGCATCCAGAAGATAGGTTAAGTAAATAAGATCAACTATTGGCTTTGTTAAGAGAATCTGTACTGAGAAAGTAGACACTTACAGGAAAAGCGGAAAAAGGGTACAAATACTAACAAATATTCTCAACGAGAGGTAATAAAGAATTGATTATTGTAATATAAAGAAAATCTACAAGCAATTAAAGCAAATATGTAAGTAAATCTTTGATCCAATTGTCATATATTGTTCGTCGTGAAAACCTATTGAGAAATAACATAAAACACATTAGAGTGAAGCTTTGCTTATTGGATTTATTGTTTATATAGATCACACATACCTTGCCTTCCGAAAACGGAGAATCTGGGATAGGATTCGATATTGCCATGACTTATAGCGTACAATTTCAAGTATATCTTAAAATATAACGGACAAAAAAGAAATATCTTAAAATATAACGGACAAAAAAGAAATATCTTAAAATATAACGGACAAAAAAGAAATATCTTAACATACGACGGACAAAAAAGAAATATCTTAAAATATAACGGACAATAAAGAAATATCTTAAAATATAACGGACAAAAAAGAAATATCTTAACATATAACGGACAAAAAAGAAATATCTTAAAATATAACGGACAAAAAAGAAATATCTTAAAATATAACGGACAAAAAAGAAATATTTTGCTATGCGCTACACATAGTAGAATCCACAACAATTGCCGAATAAAAATAATCTGCCAGGAAGAAAGTTCTACCAAGCTGGACATAAGCTTGACATACCAAGTATGTGAGAGGCGCGGTAAATTAAGCATCCATATTTTCAAGGGCTTCCAAAGCATCCTCCAGAATTCAACGGCGACACCTCATCGTCTCTACCCACACCGTTTGCCACATTTTATCTACCCACTCCAACCCTTTTTAATTCTACTTCATCTTTCAAGTGTGCTTTTAGGTTTCTTGGCGTATGGCGGTGCTGGACAGATAACGCGGATGCTTGCACAAAGGAACACGTACTCACGGACACTAGAGGGCTGCTTGGTCGACAGTTTGGTCATTGCTCTCTCTGGGCCTGCTGTGCGTCTCTGTGGCCTGTCTTCCTGTGTCTTGTAGCCTCCTGTGGTTCCTTCACTTCATCCCTTCCTCTTGGGGGATGACAGCCAAGTTGATCTATGTATGTCGCAATGCGCGAGGTATCCCTCCCCGTTGTATAACCTATACCTATACGAGCTATAAAGGCAGTTTCGTAATTTTAACTCTTAAAATAGCTCGAAACTGACATTCATATGCCTTTCTCTACCCATTATCCTCTATTTTAGGTATACCTTCTACAAACTATTCCTGCAAAAGCGTATGTTTCTATCTGCCTCATGTTAATCGTGATATGTTGATGAAATACGAGTGCATTTTTAAAGTAAGTACCGATAATTTTTTAAAAATAACAGAACATTATTTTCCAAACACTTTATCATCATTCATTACCTTACACTACTTCTCCACATAGTCACCGCCGTTATTCATGCACTTGTCCTAAGGGAAAACCAGTTTTTGTATACCTCCGTCAAAGAATGATGCCGCCTGTGGTGCAAGCCAAAGATGGGAATTTTGTTGGAAATCTTTGTGTGGCATTCTTGAAGATGCTGAACTTAAAGTTTAGCATCATCAACCCGAGTTTTCGTTATTGAGTTGTGCTGTTCACAGACAGACAGCCGGAGGGACCTTTTCCATAAATGCTTCTTCTTTCTCTTTTTTATTCAGGGGTCCCCCATCGTGTTTTTCCAGTGACCTCTTGATATCGAATTTTTGGATGGAATACCACCCTTGCTCTAATAGGTGCTAGACAAAATAAATAGCTTATATTTCATAAAACAACTTATGTCTTCTTTCGTTTATTTCCATAATTATCCTGCAATTATTATTATAAATCCTTGTTTATATTTTCGTCTTGTAAATTGTAATATATGTTGTTAGATTTGGTTTCAATATGCATCATTTGTATATTGAATGCAATAGTAGAGTACAGAAAAGACTAAGACAAGTGTAAAATGTTAATAAAGAAGGCTGGTGAATTTTATATTGTATTTTGTTGTAATATGACTTCGGAAGAAACATAATCACATCGCACTGTTGGTGTACTGCTTAAAACATTGAAAACTTTAAACATCTCGAAAACATTAAATTAAAAAAAATACATTATATACAATTTATATTTTAACAAGATCTGAATTGCTCCTTCGCTGGCTTCCTAATTATGCAAAAACCCATAAGAATGCAAAAACCTTCAAGGCAATGTACAGAAAATTCTAAATACCTTACATATTATTCATAATTTAAACGTTTTATTGTAATATATTTTAATATATTTAATGAAAGTGATAGCGTTTTCGAGAAAGTAAAATAGGGACGCTTTTTACATATAATAGCAGTATGAGTAATTTCCAGGTTCCTTCGCTTTGCCTCCTAAGGTGCCTGACTTATTCGTGTGTAGGTATTTGGGATTTATTTCGACTTCATTTTAAAGATACACTATTCTCTGTCTTTCTGTCTGTTTATCCCTCTCTCTCTCTCTCTCTCTCTCTCTCTCCCTCCCTCATACACACACGCACACAAACAATGGCGTTTTTTCTCTAAAAAGTCTTATGGTACGTGTATTTACACTTCAAATAATAAAGCCGCTGCAAAATATAAAGGCGAGGGGTGTAAACAATCCCAAGGGAACAAATAGCAAGTACCTGAATAAGTTCAAAAAAATTTAACAATTAAAGTAACATTATTATGGTGTCTATAGACATAAAGGGTTGCCCGCTTACATTATGTAAGAACTTGTTTGAAAATAAATATTTCTAAATGCTTTCTAAACCCTACAGGTGACACACCTGTAAGTGCTGCTTTGCACCTCTGTCTGCACTCTGACCCCAATCAGTGCATGTAGAACTTAAACTCTTAGCTTAAAAGCCCAAACACAAATGGAGTGGAGTGGAGAAAGATCAATGTTAGAGACTGCTGATTCTCCATCAAGTAGCACCTCAATTTGTCCCCAAGGGCTAAGTGCACCCCGTACCAGAGCTCTCAACAGGGAATAAAATCCTCAGGGCGATACAGATTATCGAACCCAGGTCCCCTCCTACCGCAGGCAGAACGAGGACAAGCCATGAATGCAGTACGAAATTGACACTCTTTCCCTAAGGGCTAGAAGAAAATTGGTTGATATATTTCAAATTTGTTTAAAATCAGTAGTAAATTAAGAGTAGTTTACCATTTTAGGTGAGCTGCAGCATGGAATTGTATACTCTTGGGTGCAATAAAAGTGGCCCATATGGCAATGGTGGGGGGGTTAGGTTTGTAATGAAATCTGTAGCTTAGCCCTCTCCACGTGTCATATTTCTACCTCCCTCGTGTATAATCCTACCTAATTGATTAACAAGTTGCTTACGTCATCCCAGAAGATGGGCACAGAGTAGAACTGCTACTTATTACGTTAATAATATTAATGATATGACTGTACATAATACATTTAACGAGGATTTTGTACTATCAAGGTCGTATTGATATCGTAATTTTGTAGTGATGGTTGTAAGGGGACATATCGGATAACAAATAAGCATAGGAATTAACAGCATATAAAATATTGGAAATAGGATTAAGAACCAATTTTAAAATATTGGGTATAACTTGTAACATAGCTGTAATTAGAACAAGCGAGCTAGCAAACGAGACGTGAAGGTCAACAGGCGCGCTAATGTGCACAGGGTTCAGGCTAAAACGTCAGAAAATAGAAAGAGAGGGCAGCGAATAGAAGGAGACAAACAGATCCATTTCCCGGAACAGGAGGGAGTTGGTAAAATAGAAAAGTAAACCTGTACTTAGAGGAGAGACATTGGATATTGCCTGATGAGCCAGCAGGACTCGTGACTTCAGAAATTTGGCACATTTTACTGTTGTAGCATGCCATGTAATGCTATTTAAGAACCAATGGAAATTGTTGTAACAAATAAAGGCGTGAATTCTGGTGTCACAAGAAAACAGATAAATAGGGAGGAAAGCCCGAGTTTAGGCGACTCTCTGAGATACTCTCTTGGCATTAGTTTGCGTGCTACTACCGTAGTAATCTATATTAGAATCAGTGATGTAATTAAATTGTGCAACCAGGAAATTGAGTTCTATTTATGGACGCTCTTTAATTGCTATGGTTCTTAGCATCCCATTCTATATTGGACGTGAAAGACCGATAATTTTGCTCAGAGGCCGCTTTATCACGTTTGAGGTTCTTTTACGTGCCGTAAATCTACGACACGGGACCACCGGCTTTATTTCCCTTCCGAAGGAAGCCATGCTAAAGATTTTTACGCCCGAAAAAATCCATCGCCCTCCACCGGGTTTGAACCCGCGACCTCGGGAACTAGAGGCTAGCATGGTGCAACCAGGTGGAAGATGTTGCGTATGTAGGTGGAAAGATCATGTGACGAACTGGCTAGATCTACAGAATAACATAAAATGATAGCGGGAAGATTTAAGCTCTAAGATTTAAAAAGCACTTCATAAGGTAAAACTGCTAGCTGCTGAATAGACATCAGTTTATTATTTTGCCTTCACCCACAAAATCCCAGATTGTTATCCAACTGCATACGATAGGAATTCTTTCGTCAGCTCTTCGACTGGCAGCCGGCAATAACGTCTAGAAAACAACGGAGATCCAGGAGGTACATAAGTCTACTGTATTCCACATGGTGGTGGTAAATTAGACATCTATTATTACGGTATATGAATTATTTATGATAGTAAGAATGTGTACATTTTGTTATATACTATTATCACTGTTATTGTAGCTAAATGTTTAAGAATCAAAGTAATTGTTAAAACCGACAAATGCATTGAAATAACAGCCTCTTTCTTTACAACTTTTCCAACAAGAAAATTAGATTCTTTGAGCTATATGATACAATTCAGCATTATTTGTCCGCAACATTCATATTGATTGCGATAATAATTAAGAATTCGTTTCCACGTCTAATAGAGAATAAACTTATGAAATAATTATTGTACCTAATGTGTATTTGACGTTTCTCAACCACCCTCCCACAACAAGACAGGGTTCCTAATCATACTGAGTCGGTTATTACTAGTTATGTAAGGCAGTTTTACGGCAGGATTCTTTCTGACCCCACATCCTTTGTTTTGCACCAAAAATATCGTACTTTGGTTCATTTTTATTCCTTATAATTTGTTTCAAGTTAGTCTTAGTGAGAGGTGATAAGGTGAAAAAATTGCAAATCTTATTTAACGAATAAACTATTGCAAATGGGGAACAGGCAACTCGAAGTTTATTTATAGCATAAGATGTTGAAGAGAATTTCTTGTGTATTTTAATTTTGGTAATTAATTGTTCTTCTACACATGCCATGTGTAAGCTAAAGGCGGAATTTGAAACACGAATCTTCGGCTTACCGTGTCGCTGCTCTAAAAATCTGAGCTACCATAAAAACGTGCCGATACGACATTAAACTTCCTTACTGACTCACATTTTGCCCTTTAAATCACAAAGAGCTCTAAAATAAGAGGACTTTACAATCTCGTGAGTACTTTATATCCCGGCCTTCATTGTAACCACTATTAAGTCAATCAATGATAATTATTCTTCACACAAGCCGTGAGTAGGTTAAAGTTGGAAAGACGGAACCAGACTGAAAATTTCAAGGGCATAGCCGGGACCTGAACCACGTATTTCGGCTTGCCGTGCCGCTGCTGTAACCAAGTGGTAACAGGCCGGCACGGTATTAAATTCAACTAAAACATTTTTTCAGTAAACCTTAAGTCTTGGTTCAAATCCCAGCTATACCATCGAATCTGTTTAATCTGAACTAAGAGTATCTTTCTAGCAAATATAAGACTGTTTCAAATAGATACAAAGTTAAGGATAAATCAGTGTAGGTTCTTTTAAATGTCAAGGGCTTTAGGAATTTCCAAAATTATTCACAAGAATGCTAACAGGCTATTTTACTTTCTCTGTCACTTATCTATAGTAAGTAGTATATTATATTTCACCCAAAAATTCTAGATGAATATGCTCCTTCCATCCTGTAAGAATACAGGTTTTCAGGTCTCCTGAATAAAAAAAAGGATTTTTAGAAAAAAAATTCACGTCTCTGCGTGTATGTATGTGTTTGTCTGTCTGTGTTTATATGAACAACATAACTCAAAAACGAAAGTTTGGTTAAATACCAATTTTGGTATTTAAGTTCAGTTTCTTCCAAGGATGCGATACGAAGATTTTCAAGAAAATGCCCCTCCCACAACTACCCTTTACAAAGAATTTACTTGCATTTTTATGTTCTCAAAATGCTCGTAATAACTATGATTAAAGTAACACATGTTTAAGAGATTTGTATAATAAATAAAGCGTATATCTTGAATTTTTAGGGAATAGTTTTGGCAGTCCTCTTCGTTCTGAATTATCTTTGTTTAATTAATAAACCGTAAGAGAGCGCCTTACAACAACAAAATGTAGATTTTGTTCGAGCATATAACGTTATCCGAGATATTATTTATTATTGGTTTAAGTTTTCAAATACTTAAACGTTTTTTAAAAGTGAAGTCCCTATTCCTCTTTTTCTCGTAGTAATGCAAGGAGCATGGAATTTCAGACATTCCATAATGACACATCGCTTTAGCCTGCCATATCTTTCTTATATACAACGAAAGTGTAAATATGTAATGAAAGCTTATCTATTATCCAGAAGTACATAAAGGAATAAGGTTTTATAGGAAGATTGAGTAGAGAAAGCCACGTGAAGACAACACAAGATTTTTCTATCTACTGTGGGGGAAATCACACAAGTTTTTTCTGTACAACTGTACATAATGATGTAAAAGCAACTTCTTCTGCTGTTACTAACTTCCATGCCTAAAGCAGCTAAAGAGATTCCTTTATCAGAACACGTTTGTAGTCACGAGCTTTAAAACTAACCAAAATTCGCCCTTAGGGAACAAACTAGAATTGAAGACACAACTTCTTATGCAAGTATGTTTATTTATATGGCCATAAATCCTGAAGCTAAAAGGACAGTTTTTCTTAAGGGTATGGAAATTGCTGCGGCTGTAGAACAATGGCAGTGAAAGTGAACAAAAAGAGCACTTTTGGCAAAATATGTCCCCCATAAAGTCTAAGTTGATGACAGAGTTACTGCAAACTTCACGGTGCAATTTAATAACAAGCCGCTAGAGAAAGGCTCTACTTACGCTGCTCCCTCTCTTCATGCGTTATTTATTATACAATTCACAGAACAATTGAACAATCGCTCATTCTGCCAAGAAAGGCCCGAAAGTGTGGGACGTTAAGCTACAAATTTTAAGTGCTTCCATTGTGGACCTCTTCTTAATGGCGTATTTAAGCTAGAAAACAAAGACATTTCTTGGAAGTCTATTGACTACTTAGGAAATCTTCTGTTTCCCTCCCCGTTATTAGTAACTACACCCTCCAGGACGTACAAAGAGCGCCAAGGAAAATCTCACTGCACCTCGCGTCTACGTCACATTATTTATCGTTGTACGTGGCCTTGCAAAGCCATGGCCATTTCATTAGGCCACGGTGTAAGGATGCGCCACTCCTTCTGCTAAATAGTTGCACCAATAATCATAACAAAGGTTAAAAAATGGCGTAGAAACGAAATATATGTTTACGCTCTTGATCGTATTGGCTAAGAGAGAGAGAGAGAAGTAGGGTGAGTGCATTCAGTTTGTTATACAGACCTCTTGTCGTGATTGGTAGCCTTACCTTATCGGCTAGTGCAGGAAACGCCTTTGAAGGGGTTAAACGCTAAGGGGGAAAACTTGATGAGTGCCCAAGTTAGCGAAATGTAGAATGTGTAGTGTGAGAAGATTTTCAAATTAAAGCATGGTATTCATGAAATACATAGCAAGGCAGCACTTTGTTAAAACAATAAACAGAACTGTATTCTCACAGTGATATCAATGTTTGTTGCTGCATAGAAGCAAACATAACTAAATAATAAATAAATGAAGCAGCACGTTTTCTCTCTAATCCAACTGTAATTGGTTAATATACCTTTATTAACATATTGCTGATCATAGAAATACAACGGGATTATAGACAAAAATATAACCCAATTTTATTGCCATAATATTATGTCATATTCGGTAAAGCACATATATATATATACATAGTTGTCTCTAGTTTCTAAACATGATCAGTCTATTATAACAAAAGAGTAATTTGCATTTAGTAAACGAATATCATCATCTGCGTATGTTTACGGGGAGTTCCCACTTTCTGACGAGTATGTAGACGGGTTTCCCCACTTTCCTGGAATATGTTTATCAAGTAATTTACTATTAAAACGTTTTATGCACTGCTATTGCAGTTGGTGTAACAGTGCGACCAGCCTCCCACATACCCACGATACGTCCACCAGTAATTTCGCTAGTATATGGCATGACTGGTTCTGAGATAATAAACATGTTTTGGTTTCAATAACACCAGAAAAAGCAGTCATCAACCTCCCCTCTTTACCCCCTTATTGCGGTGTTATCAAGCCACCACGCTCTGCGATAAGTAAGGTGAAGGACGGCCTCAAAAGACCCCAGAAATCGATACAAAATCCGCCGAAGATTTTCTTTGGTGCTGTTTGTACAAGCAAGTGCCTGGGGTCAGATGCCTGTCGGGGAGCACTGACTATGGATCAGAGAGAATAGCCACGATGGGTGATCAGCCCGAAGCCTGGTATGAGAGCGAGGAAGAAGATGATATGAAATGGCGGTGAGATTAATGAAAGGAAAGGTGATGATGGTGCTATTGGTGGAATGAATGGCGGGGAAACCGGACGTAGAACCCGGAGAAAATCCGACCAGAAGCCGCTTTGTTCACCACAAATCCCACATATAGTTCCCTGGATTGAATCCGGTCTAACCACTCGGCCACGGCGCCGCCATTTAGGAAATCTTTGTATAAAATTTCTGGTGTGTATGTGATCGTTGTTCTCTTGTTTTTGATGCGATTTCATATACGTTCCGTTTTTATGTAGCTTATACATACTATTCTTACAGAAACTCTTTTTGTTACCTACTACAGGTCACTCCTGCGTCGTGCCACTGTGGCTAGAGCTTGGAACACAGGTTTTCGGCGACGGTATGCGTCCGGTTTAATCTCACCCATGAGGGAGCGAATTTAAGTCCTGGGTATAGAACCGATGCCCACTCAGCATCGTGAGGAAAGTGAGGAGCTGCGATAGGCAACATTCAGGCTGGGGGATAGTGATGTTGGTCACATCACCTCCCCGTTTCGGTTGTTTGGTCGCTCACCTCTGCCGTGCGTACGTAGGCGTGGGGCCGGCAGTCGGTTTGGTATATCCAGGCCCTTCATGTCTCTGTAGAGCCACTGGACTTTTTATTATTTCAGTTTAAGCGAATTAAATCTTTACTGAAATAGTTCCATTACACATTTCGGTGTACGTACCGAGAGATAGAGAAAACCGAATCGATAGTCAGATGTTTAGAAACCGGGTCGTTATTTGCTGGTCTAGAAATTCTACACTCTTTACATGACATCGCGAGAAACTGAATAGCGACAGCAAATGGCAAGTAGGTATTGAAAAGTACAAACTAATATTAATGGCTTTCTCGGGAGTGGCTACAAATGCTAGAAAAAAGGTTGTTTGGAATAAATTCCATGTTTATGTGTATATTTTTATGTAGTGCATTTTTCTCTAACTCTTTTGGTTTACCCGTTATACAGAAGTATACAAATTTCTTTCCAAGCGAAGAGGGCTTCACCGACTACTCTTAGAAAATTAAGATGTATATGTAAATATCATATGGTATTTCAATCATAATCGTTAGTCATTTCTGAGAAAATAGAAAATTTCCAAAAAATTCCATATAAAGTGTAGCTTGGGGTGAAAGATTTACTTGAACATCTTCGTATCATATTTTTAGAAAATACTAAACTAAAACTAGAGTTTGGTATTTATTGGGCTTTTCGATATAGATTTATGCTTTTACGGACTCAGACAGATACACCGACCTTTTTCGAAAAATACCTTTTTTGGAGGGGGCGTGTTCAGGCAGCCTCAAAAGATGTATTCTGGCGAAATATCGACATAGTAGAGAATGTAAATGTACACTCTAGGAAATTTGAGGACCTATTTTACACTTAACGTGTATACTTGCATTCCATGTAAGATGGCAGCTGAGTGCTGATACTACTATCGTTGTATACAAGATAGCACACGCTGGAAAGAGATACTTACAATTGCACATTAATTACCGACGGCGACTACAGGAGCTTACAAAATTAACCATACCCTATTTTTTCGATCTACTTCTCGTCCATATTGTCATGGTGGAAGGTTAAATTTCCTACTTGCAGTGCTAGTAACTAAACGCACCTGCGTGTTTTGCCTAATTTACTGCACGTGTGTGTATGAACTATATTAAATCCTCTAAACTTAGATATATTTATTATTGCACACATGAAAGTCACATGTAAAAATCCTGACAGGAATTTTTGTGCTTTCCTCGGTGATTCTGAATTGAAAAGCTAATATCCTGAACCAAAATTTTTACATACGAAAACAAATAGAAACGAAATAGAGAGCACAGAAAGGCTTTTGCGCTACTAAGGCCGTCTGTCACGCATCATACCGTCTTTCTGTAGTCACAGAATAACGAACACAAAGCAATCTACCTTCCAATTAAATCAATAACAAAACAAATAACATGTACAGAAAATAGTTGGATCTCGACGCAGTGTGGAACCTTATGTTTCAGGCAAGTGGTAGTGAATGGCCTCATCTTCTTTTTCAGACTTTCAAGCAAGGCCTGTTCCGCCTTTCAGATCTACCTGCATCTCTCCTTCCCACTGGCATATATTGAAACACCGACTTTTATATTCTTTGGTCATCCATTCTAAAAAGGTGTTCTGTCCAATTTTTATGTATACTCCTTTATTTCCTCGTCTAGTTTTAAAACTACCAACTTTTCCCTTACGATTTTTTTTGGGGAATTCAATCTCTAAAGAGTGACTGTCATCAAGAATCTCAAAAATCTCATCTGTTGGGTTCCAACTTTTCTCATCATTCTTTTTAAAATCCAAGTTTCGGAACCAAACATTATCATCCATTTTGCTATCCTTTTATGTAATATTAGTTTTAATGTAATTTTTACAAATTGTCCATTTATTTTATTGTGTGTATTTAATTTTTCATATATAAATAACATTTTATAAATGGTAAATGTTCCAACCGGTTTAACTATATTTCCTTCTAGTACAATTTTAATTCTAAATGTTTCTTTTCCTGTCATTGCAATGGATTTTGTCTTGTCGAGAGAAATTTTCACGTCATATTTTTTGGAAGTTTAAAAAAACTAATGCAAGAATGGAAGACATGCAATGCCATCGAAATTAAAATCTCAAGACAACGTGATTATTCTAGGCAACACGGAGAATGAGCCACAGATCTTAGCCCAAAACGTATTTAAAACATGATTTGTCGAATAAAATGGAACGAACAGTTCTGAGTTTGTGTTCGGAATGGTTAAAATACAACAATTATATGAAAGCTCTGAATCGGGAGGGTTTTATTTCCCTTCTTTTTGATCTTTAAGTAATTTTAGAAACAGCTACTTTTGGGTAGGTGGCTATGGCATTAAAGAAGCACTTTATTCGAAAGAACTACAATAAAATGTTGAAAATTAATTCCCCTGTTTATTTATGTAGTGAATATTGCGTTTTTGAAAATGTTGTAGGAGCTTGTATATTAGCTGTGATAAATATTTAGACTCTTGTGTGTTCAGATCTGAACCAGGAATCTTAAGTTCGGTAAATATTACATCAATAAGCTTTTCTTGTTTCGTAATTCCATTGCTGGTTGCTGTTTTTCTTCTTTTCTGCCCTTATCGTGGTTAAATTAAAATCTTTAAATGTTATTTTCTGTAGGGCTTGGCATTTAAGTTTGGTTACTTACCTTTCTTTGTGCACATATTAATTAACTGAGGGTAAAATTAAACTTTCTGATAAATCGTCTAAAGTGCATCAAAGGTATTAGAAACATTATTAGAAAAGGATTCAAAACGACATCCCATTCTTTTGCACTCTAGTGAATTACAAAATGTGGTTTTTAAAATACATAATGTATATAATACATTAAGACAAAGAGATGCGTGTGTGGTTGATTCTTTTGTCTGTTAGTTTTTTAGTGACAAATTACAGCTTATAAACACTAGTGGCTAGAGGGGGGGGGAATATTAGCGTTTTATATCAAGTTTTTAATACGGTTTTTGCCTCTAAGTTACGTTTTTTAATGTATGAGGGCACTAGCTGCAACAGCAACGAATTCCTAAAACTCACCGCCAATAAATCCCCTATTTTTGTTCGTTTTAGTTGAGCATTTTGAGCAATTACGTTGCAATGTAATTGCTTTATTATCAGAATTAAAAACAACATATGTCGTTAATAAAAAAGGCTGATGTGTTACACTCACATGACTTTCTCTACTCTTGTACAAACTATTTATACAAACGCTTATTCTCCATCTACTTCATGTTAATCGAGATAAACATTTGCAGACTCTATCTTATTGCTAATTTTCTTGTAGATGTAAGGGGAATAGATATTTAAAAGGGCAATTTGGAAATACAGTAGCCTTTAAGCACATACATATCTCTTAATAGCTGGTTGCTATGTGCAGCACCATTCCCTTTGCCACAGATTATTACTCTTTGCATATCCAAGACAAAAAAATGAATAACGAATTCCCATTTGAGAAAATAAGTATTGAAAAATTTAAGGGAATAACAAGTAATACCTCGAAAATGGTTCACTCAAAAAAAATGTATATGACATAAGTTGTGTATTTTAACGCGATCTACGTTTTTTGTGTAGTAAAATTTTGTCTATCTCTTATGGTTTACCAGTTATGCAAAAGTCGTTCACAATGAAGAATACTTTTGGAGACATTCCCAGAAAATTTGAGATATACATTTCATTTGTCATGAAAATATCTTAAACATATGATATTTTAATCAAAATCGTTAGCCATTTTTGAGAAATTTAAAATTTTCGAAAAATTTTCCATGTAAAGGGTAATCTGGGGTGGGGGAATTTTCTTGAAAACCTTCGTGTCGCATACTTGGAAGATACTGAACCTAAATACCACGTTTGGTGTTTATCCGACTGTTCGCTTCTGAGTTATGCTGTTCACAGACACACACACACACACACACGGATGTTTCCAAAAATACTTTTTTGGATTCAGGGGTCTCAAAACATGTATTTCCGGTGAAATCTCGATATCGAATTTTTGGGTGGAATACAATACTTCCCCTACTTACTATACGAAGTAGAGAAAGTAATAATATTAAAGCATAACTTAGTCACTGACCAAAAGCAAAGGGGTAACGTTTCTATGCTATGCTTCTCCGTAACACTGCGTATTTCATCATGTTTCTACATTTGGAAAGTGTAATTATTTTTAAGATGTATTTAAGTGCTTATTTTAACTAAACACCTCATTAAATTGACATTAATAGTTCGTGGAATCCATAACAGATTGGTAGACTCTAATCGAATTTCTTCAAATTAATTACGACGTTTGTAATTTTTGGGACCGATGGAATGCAATGCAGCGCTTTCAGGTTACTTACCTCTCTGAGGTAATGCAGTGTATATACTGCAGTAGGCAGAATTGAACCGGTTTGTGTGTACCGTACTGCAGTCAACTTTAGTTTTCGGCCACCCAAGATTACAAACTAACTTACAACATTTTTTTTAGTTGTCTTGTTGGGTCTTGCACGACATCTTGTGGTTAAGATGATTAATCTGTTACAACAAAAATTTAATAAATGAAACAATATAAACTGCACGAAAACAACAGTAGTACATGTCAAGAAATTCTACTGCATTAAAACAAAATTAAACACACTATAGTTATGACAATCGGATGAATTAAATGAGTTTATACTCGGTGTATGTGAAGAATGCTATACGTTTGATGTTAAGAAGACCATAAGTAACGTAGTAGATGTAGGTTATTAAAAGCCTCGGATATTTCTGAAGGAATGTTGAATTGTCCTCTTACATTGGCATATTTTGTACATCCAGTTAAAAGATAAACCTTTGTTTCTAAACCATTAAGTATTTTAGTGATCACTGCAATGCAAATCTTTCCCTACTTTTCTTTGTTTTTTCTTTCTTTCTTTAACGGATTACCCTACTCGTTATAGGAGTTGTATCCCTAAGGACTTACAAGCCTTGGGTCAGCAGCCTGTCGAGGAGCAAGCAAACTCTAGGCCATAGCATATCCAGGATGGGTGATCGGCCCAATGTCTGGTACGTCGATCAAGAAGAAGATGGAATGTAGCGAATGAAACGGATTAAAGGAAAATTCGGGGGTCAATTAATTATTCAACCCAGCTTTCACCTAGCGATCGAGGAAATCCGAAGAAAGTCGGTCAGGTTGGTCGGCTCCGGGGGTTTGATCCCGGGAGGTTCTGATTGCGGGTCACAAACTTTACCGCCTGAGCCTTCCCGCTCGGTGTTTTGTGTTTTTCCATTTATATTCAGTCTTTAACATCTTAGATCATGTCAGCGGATTTGCCTTTGGAACAATACTCATCTACTTGGATTTGTATTACTTTCGGTGTTCCCCTATATCACACATTCACTCGTTTCTAAAATATACCAGGCAGGTCGCTTGCGTTATCGATTCAACTGTGGAGATTTCTCTTATTCTCTGCCTCTCTCTTCTACCTCTATCCTCCTTCTCTTCTTTTTCTCTCAGTATGTCTCCTTAGGATGTGATAGGATAGTCAGACGGAGTGGGCTCCCAATCACTGGAATCCTATACATATGCAGGCCTACTCAGTAGGCCCATTGTGTCTTACATGACCCCTGGGAGGAAGGGCTGAAGTGGTGCCAGAAGGGCGACCAGTTCCGGAAGAGGATGCGCGCTAACCAAGTACTAGGCCCCTAATGATACCAGAGCGACTCCAATCCTGGTATACGGAGCTTGCCTGCATCATCTTCAATCCATAGGTAGGGCCACGAGCCAACGATTCAAGCGCCAGGAAGAAAGCCTTTACACAGCCCAAACTTCACAGTCCCGCCGGTACGCACCAATCGCCGTCGCCTGGACCTCTAACCCTGAAACACACGAAAATAAATGATGGGGACTGGAAATTCGTAGTAGGAGAGAAACTAGGCCATTCGCCTACCGAAATCAGCGAACACCTAGGATCAGGGTGACCGGCCCAACGGGATTCGAACCCGGGATCTCCCGAATGCGATCCTCACACATTACCGAGACATATTGTTCTGTTATGTGCCTCTTACTGTTTCCTCTTTTGATTCCCTCCACCTATCTGTCCTTCTCGGTACTGTGCCTTTAAGACGTTGATACTATGTTTAAGGAAACTCGAAAACAACAGAGTTTACCAACCATTTGTTTTATGTACTCAAATAATTGTGAATAATTTATATACGTAATTAAACAGTTGTTATATTGAAATATTGTACATAACACAATTGGTCAGAGTAATTTGCTTATAAACTTATGTTGGGAACATTATTAGAGTAATATTTCATTTTGTTTACATCCTGCCTCCTTATAAATCCTCTCCCCTTGGAGGAAGTACCTTAGATGCATATCTTCTCTAATTAGAGCCTGAGGCATGTTATGTACTAAGTTTCATTGTACTCGATTCAGTCCTTATATGCATGCATAAATATATACATAAAAGGTATGTTTTTCCTCTACTGTATTGCATAATAATTTGATACTCAAAAATTATACGAAGAAGTAGGATTCAGATTTATTATGTTCTAGCGGAACCCACAACTTCTAACTCTTACCTCTTCCTCCTTCACCTTATTCTCTCCCACCATATCCGTCTCTCATTCCTCCTCTTTCATTATCTCTCACCATCGCCCTCAACCTATCTCGTTCTGTCACTCTGCACAACTTATATGGGATGTAATGTTCGAAAACCGGTGATAAAGCTGTTTTTCCAGAATGTTAATGCGAATTAAAAAGTAAGTAAAAGCTTTAACAGGACAAAAACTTGTGTCTCTTCCTCACGTTTGTTATGTGATCGGAACTATACTGTTTTTAGAGGTACTAGTTTGCATATATGCATATACAAGTTATAATAATTAAAAACAGGCACAACTTCTTAATATTCATCCTATAGAACTTTTATAAATAAAATGACGTGTTATCACGTGACGCCGTTTGTGGTGCGACAATTTTGAGTCCGTACCCTTTGCTTCAAATGTTGCTATATCAATATGGCATCAATTAGATAGTGTTTAATATTATCTGCTTTGTTGTCCAGTTCTACGATGTCGTTATCTCCCAGTTCGTACTGTGTTGTCTGGTCTGCCAGCTGCTTGGTGGTATAGCTATGAGTTCTTTGTCTCAGGGTCTCAGGGTGAGTGTAATGTGAAAGGATAGGCAGTTTAGTTAGCTGATAAATTTTAATGTTGACTAAAATAGTATGTTTTAAAAGAGTCCCCGACAGTTTAATTAAAGAATTAAATTATCTCTAGAATAATAATTACACGAAGCGCCAATTGTCCAAGTTGCAGAAACTCTACTCGGTAAGATCCCTCGCAAAAATCTTTCCGCTAAATCTTTCTGACTCGAGCGCGTCCCTGGGCGCGACACAAGACTAATCACAAGCACCGTCACACGAGTAAGTCACAAAATTAAATAGGTAAAAATTAAGTTTGATTTCGAAATCAAAGCTCCACCTACATATCGCTACCCCTACCAACGTTCCTGCATACGCGGTCCAATCTTAAAACTCTACATATGCGTATATGACACGGTTACTGTGTGGTGCCTCGCTCGAGTCTCGGCATTTCATTTCCTTTCTAATTTACAGACTTTCTGTCTACGTGACTTTGCAAAGGTACTCAACTCAACTCTTGACTCCATTCCAGGAATCTTTGTACTAACACGTTCGCTTCTCGGCTTTTACAGTGTCTCTCCTTTACTCGCTAATGACCTTTTTCTTCTCCGGACAAATATTTTAACTCGTGCTTATTACATTATCATTGATTTAATATACAGCAATTATTTATTTCTATATCTTACCATTATTTTCTTATTTAATTATTTATATTTTGTCAATAATTACGGTATCAAACGTTATGCTTATAAGCTTTTGCTACATAATATTTAAAAATGTCTGATATGTTGCATTCGTATGGCTTTCTCTATTTTCCTGCAAAATATTCTCAGAAAAGCTTATCCTTTTATCTGCTTCTTGTTAATCGCGGCAAACTTTCAATACACACAAATCCATTTTCTTACAAGCATAAACAGGATAGGTTAAAGAGATACACAGATTTTTAAAAAGGGGGTCGCTAAATGGTAGCTTTTAAGTTTCGATGCCATGCATGGCCACTAGAGAAAACGAATAGCCATTTACCGCGTGATAAAAGTGAAAGTATTTTAAAATTCAATTCATTAACAAAGAATATCTCGGAATTGGATAATGTCGCAAAAATTATTATTGTTATTATTATTATTTATTTGAAATATGTTGGGTCCTTTAATGAGATCAGATACATGCTTTGTTTTATAACACTGTGTTTATCTCTTAAGGGTTAACAGCTATACAAAAGTCATTCAGAATGAAGACTTCACAGGTAATTCACATTTTGTGTGTCATACCTTAATCAAAATCCTTAGGCATTTTTCAGAAAATATAATGTGACGAAGCAATTTCGATGTAAAGGGTAGCTTGGGATGGGAGAATTTTCTTAAAAATGTTGGGGTTGCATTGTTGGAAAGTGTTGGAGTTAAATAGCAACCTTCGTATTTAATAGAGTACTCGGTTTTGTGTTGTGCAGTTCACAGACGTGCATACACATACATACACAGACGTATTTTCCAAAAAATGTTTTATTTAGATTCATGGGGCCTCAAAACCTATATTTCCGGTGAAACCTCTTAAGGATTTTTTGGATGGAATGTACTTACTAAATGTAAGTGAAGGGAACGTTGTTTCTAACGCTCCCCATATGCCTTATGATCTTCGGGAGTTACCTTATTCCACCAAGCGATGACTGGAGTTATTTTTTAGATGGACGCACCCAGGAGGCGGAATCCGTTGCCTCCGAGGTATGGTGACGATGAGGAAGGCAGTGAAATGAGAGGACCTATGGCATTTACCGTGGACTCCGAATAGGGAGACTTCACATGAGAAGTTAGAGGCAAAGGTGTAGATAGGGCCGACTTAAAATCGCCATCCCAGGCTAAGAATCGAATCCCTAACGCGCAGTACGAGAATCGCAAACGAAACTACTGCGCTACCCAGCGCTCTATGTAGATAAAGTAAAAATGAAGAGTACGCGACATATTTTGATTTTTCACTCCAATAGAACCCCCTCCTTTTGGCGAAGGTATTCGAGACGTTCGACGCGCGCCGGATTAGGCTGATTGCCTGTCTCCCTCCGGCCTTGCCAAAACCTTCAAAAGGGACAGGATCCAGTTACCAACTCGGGGTGAGTCTTCACCACCAACGCGCCCAGGAGGTCCTTGCGGCACTACTCTGCAAGGTCCCGCAGTCTGCCACGGAGCTTCATACGGAATTAATTTAACAGGATCAACTTCGAGGTTTCTGAGGGAACATTCTCCACGCCCGGACACATCCGCACCGACATTGCGTTTACTGGAGGACACCAGTACCCCCGGGAGTACCGACAGTGGTTTGAACTCCTCGCATTTCAGGCTTTCCGGAAAACTTCCCGGTATACGAAGGCTCCAGGCAGATCTGAACTCGAACACACCGGCTGTACCCACCTCAAGGCGTCTGCCACCCACCAGAGGAGGTCACCTCTCTTCCGAGTGGTGCTGCAGCGGGAAACTGCAGGGGCTCCTAAGAGAAGGAGATGTTCGCCTTAAGAGAGTCCTAAGTGGGACCTACAGTCTGTAATATACCGAGATTCATAACGATCAGATTCATAACGTAATTTGCTCTGTATCGCGCGCGCGCGCGCGCGCGCGCACACACACACACACACACCACACACCACACAATTTGGAAATGCAAGTTACGCTTCTACATAGTCTATTACGAGTATACACGATAGCAGGTGTAGGTTAATTAACCCAGAAGGTAAAATTACTGGAAATATTTCCATTGCAGTTCTATTTCCTATATGCACCGGTATAGATATATTTAATTGGTAGCGTTGGGGTTAGCCTCCGAAGCGGTGCATGTACACACTCTCTCTCTCTCTCTCTCTGACCTACCACAGTTAGATCCGCCACTACCACACGGATGAGCAAACAGGCGAATGTATAATGCAGGGAACATGTATGAAATGAAACAGCGATGCTCACAAGTGGGAGTGTGTAATTTCCCTCAAGATTGGCTGATTGTTTGAACTCGGGAACAAATGGAATCCGGTGGAGAAATTGCAGAACTCTCTTCTGCCATTCTTTGGCTATGAGATATGGTGTCTAGGGTAATAGCATGCTCGCCGGTTTCGCTAACAACTTCTTGTTGTCGGTATTTGTTGTTTTGCTCTCTACATGCTTTAGTAATGCTTACTCTGGTTTTGTGTTAGGTCCTGTGCTGCACACAGTTAAAAAAAGAGCAAAGTTCAAAGAAATGAAAAGCCATATAATAACGGAATCGTTTTGAAGAATAATAACACTTGACATGTAGCATCAACGAGGTCGCGGGTTCAAACCCTACGGTATGGTGGTGGTGGTGGTGGTGGAGTGGAGTTTAAGGGCCCGTCGTCGACACCTAGGTCATTTGGGCCCAGAAAACCCTGCGGAAGGCGGTGGATTTTTTCGGGCATAAAAATCCTTAGCATGGCTTCCTTCGGAAGGGAAGTAAAGCCGGTGGTCCCGTGTCGTAGATTTAAAGAACCTCAAACCTGATAAAGAGGCCTCCGAGCAAAATTAGCGGTCTTTCACGCCCAATATGGAATGAGGCACTAAGGATCACAGCAGTTAAAGAGCGTCTATAAATAAACTCAATTTTGTATAAAAGATGTAAACCTCATTTATTTATATGACAAGTACATTGTTACTAGTGAGCTCATGGGCCATAAAAAGAACTATTTTTTCCTAAAACATTTACTATTGGATGACGCAATTAGAAAAGTAGAAGCATACAATAACGAACATTTTTCGAACAGATAATCTAGCAAAAAACTGTTGCATTTATATGTCTTTCTCTACTCACTCTTCTACAAACCTATACTATAAAAGCTTATTCTTCTATGCATTTCTTCATAAGTGAGATGAAGAAATAGAATAATACAAAGTCATACTGAATAGAAAGGACTTCACAAGCTATTCCTAGACAGTTCAGAATGTATATTTTATTTATTATAAAATATCCTTAACATATGATTTTTCAATCAGAATCGTTGGAAAAATTTTTGAGAAAATCATACCATGTATACTGGCGTGCACAAAATGTGGCCCATAATGGAACGGAGCTGATTATGTTGATACTGGCAAAATCTAGCCACACCCCCTACCAACTGAACCACCTCTGTTTTTCGAGCATAATTCTAGCCACCGGATTGGCAGAGAACTTTACCTCCCTTTATGGCCGAGTTGTCGAAGGGTAACATTACAACTTAAACCTTTATAATATTTCCAGGCTACTCCAACGCTTTCTTAGTGCCGCTTTTCTTATTGCCGTTTAGTAGCTACAATATTCTAACTTTCGTCTCCACGCTGTATATGTAAATTTCACGGCTGTTGTTCAGTTACGTACAAATAATTCTTCACTCCTTTTCTCTAGAAGGTGTATAATAAGTGGTGTAGCCTTTCCCTGTGTACCAATCGTAGCGAAACGTTTTCGTACAGGCGGTATTCAAACCACTCTTAATTTTACATAAATTATAAACTTCGTTAATTTATTAGCTTTTTGTCCCTGTATTGTTTTTCAGGCCAGTCAGATAGAAAACTGATACCGGCAAGGTGTAGACAAACGTTGGTTACCTAAAAGTGGAAACCTTACCGAGGGAAGATCACTATGTTGATCTAAGAGAATGGGCCATTTTTTATGCACGGCACTGTACTAGTCGGCCGCGATATGAGTGCGCTTGGAGGAAGGTACCGTTATTTTTGTTGAAAATGCGGTTATCAAACTAGAGATCAGAGGGGAGTTAGGGGCAAGGCGATATGGGAATGTACAGTTAAACAACCAAAACAGCCTGCTACAGTTGCAGGCCTGCCTCGCTAGTAAATGTAACTCGGAACTATAGATGTTTTCTTTATCTGACTGTACTTACGATGCCCCGCCCACTTATTCCGTAACTGTTTAGTTCCCCTTTCTACCGCTCGCACTCATATTGTGGCCGACTGGTACTCAGTAATAGTACCTCTGTGGTGGTAGGAGATGCTTTTTGACATTGAATATCGGTCGCTTAGAGACACAAGGTCCCAACTACAATAGCCATAATAGATGCATTAGCTTCCGTCATCCTGAGAAATAGTTTTGTACTAAGTCACCTACTAGCTTTTTTTAGATAAGAATTTACATTCATTCTACAGGGTATCCATAAAATTCTAATACATCTCCATGTTCCTCAACTACTGCAACACAATAAACATTACATTAGGATAGAGTAGGACCTTCTACAATTGAACATGTCCACCTTTGTCTCGGTAATTGACTTGGGTTGATAATAATCTCCTGAAGGTGCTGGAGTTTTTCCTGTAGCCACAGTTACGGTAGGATGGTGTCTGCCTCTTGTCATTTATCAACAAGATGGAGCGCCAACCCACTATGCGGTATTACCTGAATGAGACCTTTCTTAACCGGTGGATCGGCAGAGTGGGGGATCGCACACGGGCTCCCCGTTCCCCACACTCATTCCCCCTGACTTTTCCGCATGGGGTTTCATCAAGAGCCGAGGTTACGCTGTCAGGTGCCATGTGTGCATGGGATGAAACAGCGAAAAATATATGTGTATTCTGCTTTGAATTATAGGGTTATAAAAATTGAAACTTGACAATTCCCTTCAAATATTTTAATATAAACGATCATGTTAAATAAGGAACTAGTTTCTATCGCACAACGACCTATTCCACAACAGCAGCCAACTAGTGCACGTGACAGTAAGAAGTATATGGTACAGGATTTAGATGTGGTGGGTGCTAGTTTTC
Source organism: Deroplatys truncata (assembly GCA_030765065.1). NCBI lineage: Eukaryota > Metazoa > Arthropoda > Insecta > Mantodea > Mantidae > Deroplatys > Deroplatys truncata. Next base: position 104,317,315 of record CM060985.1, read on the forward strand.
TATTAACTACGCCAAACGCATACCGCATTTTGCCAGGCTTTTATGCTTCATATGATGCACGTAGAGAGGCAAAGTAATTTTAGCTTGCAACTAAAAACTTCAAACGCTCTACTATGCTTTTATTATAGCGTATGCAGTGCAAAAGGCGGTCTACCCGACTAGCTGTGAAAGCTGCATAAACATCGCTTATAATATTTGCTCAAGTAGCGTAAATAAAGCATCAAAGTGTATAGAAACCTGATTGTGTTCGACGTTTTACAAAGATTGCTGCGGTAAGTGGACCGCGTTCCACAGTTTGTAAGTCGCTGCTAGCGAGTTAATCACCACCGGAAGGAAGTTTCTTTTGAAGCGAAGATTGGGGTTTGGGGTGATGTTGGATTCAACTCTCAAAGGCTCGTGCTCTAATTGTGATATTTTTATGTCAGGTTTCTCTTGGGCTTTGAGAGGAAGTTTTTTTTTTAGGAAGCATATGGCGGGTATTGTTTGTCGTGGTTTTGTATGGAAACATTGGAGAACCATAAGTGAAACTAATTAAAATTTAACAAGACTAATGTGTGGCTTTCTTTGTTACTAGGAAATAAAAGGAGTAAATCAACATGGGTTCATTAAAATGGGCTGTGCTGTGGTTTAATAACTTAAAGTTGCGTTGTGCCTATGTGCTTTGTGCAGTAATTTTTAGCTTTAATAAATAACTCTGGAAAACCTTACTTATCGCCTTCAGAAGTGTCACACGACCGATTGGCGAATATTTTAACTCCCAAACCACTTGCGAAACTTGCAAATGAGCTGAAAGATATTAACAGAATCGAATATACGGTTGTGAATTTAATCAATAGCGATAAGGTAAAAGAGCGTTTGTCAATTCCTTTGACTTACATGGACTGCTATGCTGATTATTATTACTCTTACTCTGTTATGTGTAGGCTTAAGTTAGAGAAAGAAATTGTGTATTACATTCACATTACCATCCCCACCCTCTGTTGTTTATTAGCGGCTAATCAAATTATTCTTACGAAAGCTTATTACTGTATAGTAAGTAGGGGAAATATTGTATTCTACCCAAAAATTCGATACCGAGATTTCACAGGAAATACATGTTTTGAGACCCCCTGAATCCAAAAAAAGCATTTTTGGAAACATGTCCGTGTGTGTCTGTGTGTGTGTGCGCGTGTGTGTGTGTGAACAGCATAATTCAGAAACGAACAGTCGGATAAACACCAAACTTGGTATTCAGGTTCAGTATCTTCCAGAGATGCGACACGAAGGTTTTCAAGAAAATTCCCCCACTCCACTTTACATGGAACATTTTTCGAAAATTTTAATTTTCTCAAAAATGGCTAACGATTTTGATTAAAATATCATATGTTCAAGATATTTTTATGACAAATGAAATGTATATCACGAATTTTCTGGGTATGTCTCCAAAAGTATTCTTCATTGTGAACGACTTTTGCATAACTGGTAAACCATAAGAAATAGACAACATTTTACTACACAAAAAATGTAGATCGCGTTAAAATACACAATTTATGTCATATACAGTTTTTTTTGTTGAGTGAACCATTTTCGAGATATTGCTTGTTATTCCATTAAATTTTCCACTACTTATACTTTTTCTCAAATTCCTTATTCATTTTGTTTTGTCCTGGTAATACAAAGAGAATGGAATACTCCACATAGCAACCAGCTCTTAAAATATTTGACTATAGCTTAAAGCTTACCATATTCCCCTTGCATCTACAAGAAAATTAGCAATAAGAGTGACATCTCGATATCTCGATTAACATGAAGCATATGGAGAAAAAACGTTTGTAGAATAGTTTGTACAACAGTAGAAAAAGTCATGTGAGTGTAACACATCAGATTTTTTTCTATTTAATTCATTTTTATCGAGATAAACCTTTGTAGCAGTAGCAAAATTAACGTTTTGTCACATACACAAAGGGGACAACAATAGTCAAATATTTAAGAACAGGACGCTATATGCTCGCCTTATAATTCCACACATTCCATGCAATTGCGAAAAATAATTCAATATCGACAGAACATTAAAATAATGACAAAGTGTTGAGCAATGCAAACCATTAATAACAAATATCTCGAAATGGCTTATACAACAAAAAGAGTTATTGGAAATAAACTGTGTTTTGAAGAGGCCTACATTTCTTGTGTGCTGCATTTTCGTCTATCGTTCAATGTTTACAGTTATACAAGATTATATAAAACTCCTTCCGAATGATCAGGACTTCACGGACTATTCCCAGATACTTCAAGATATGTATTTTACTTGTTATTAAATACCTTTAATATATAGTATTTTAATCAAAATAGTTGAAGAATTTTCAGAAAATCAAACATTTCGAAATATGTTTCATGTAAACAAAGGTTACTTTGGAGATAGGGGAATTTTCTTGAAAATATTTGTGTTGCATCTTTGGAGGATACTGAGCTTAAATATTAAGTTTGGTATTTATCTGAATTTTTGCTTTTGAGATAAGCTGTTCACACACCCACAGACACGAACCTGCTTCTAGAAATGCTGCTTTTAGATTCAGTGGGCCTCAAAATATTCATTTCTGGTAAATTTTTCGGTGGAATAGAATTGTTTGGTGGAATAACCAAATTATTAAGTACCTATTATGTATACTGATCCATAATAAACGGAGCTGTTCATGTTGGTACGACCAAACCTAAAGTTTTCGTTATTTTTTATTTTCTCCAAAATAACTAAGGATTTTGTTTAAAATACCATAATTTAGCACGTTTAAATAGTAAATAAAATGTACATCTTGCATTTTCTGCGAATAGTCCGTGAAGTTCTCTTCATTCCGAATGATATTTGTATAAGAGGTAAACCATAAGATATAGACAAAATCTTACTACATGAAGCATGTAGATATTATTAAAGGTCACAATTTATTTCAAATAATACTTTTTGGCGTTAACCATTTGCTATATGTTTCTTGTTATTGGTTAGAATTTTAAAATCTCGTTTTCTTCAAGCTGCAAGTGGCTATTCGTTTTTTCACGTGGCTATGCAGAGAATATAATTATTTTAAACCACCACTTATTGACAGGCCTTTTAAAACCTGATTATCGCTTTACCTACTGTATTTCCTTTGTAACTACAACGAAATGTGTAAATCTGTAAGGTAAGTTATCTTGATTAAGAAGAAATAGCAGAATAAGATTTTGTAGCAATGATTTGTAGAAGTGCGAGTAGAGAAAGCCATGTGAATGCAATACGTCAGATGTTTCTGGAAGTAATGAGCGAAAGAACTGTTGCTAGGCATTAAAGAACGCGCGCGCGCATGTGTGTGTATGTGTGTTTTCTTCTGTTTGTTATTTTGTTCTCTTTCCATTATAATTTCGAACAGAAAAGGAAAGGTGAAAACTTACGTAAGAAAAGGAAGCATGGGAGGTAATAAAGTCTCAGATGTGACCAATTTTATTTTATATATCAGTCTAACAATTTTCTATGGGATTGTCCTAACAATTGCTCCTATGTAGGTTTTAATAGCTGAAAATTATCAATGACTACCTAAGGACCACAGTGCAACAAGATACAAGGCATAGCTGTGAAAAAGACAAGACAATTGACATTCTCTAAGGTAAACGTGGCGAAAACGTCACTCGCGAGACATTTTGACTCGCAGGCACACGTTCCCTCTCTGTAACCGTCCGTTTGATTTTCACATGCTGCTGAGTGAGCAGTGCGTGTTGCATATTTGGTGACTCGCGGAAGGAAGTCGTTTTCGCCACCCTTGCTCTAAGGCATACTAGCTTATATAAAATTGTAATGTTTGAGATGCAGCTCAAGATGTGAAAGAATTACGAGTTAAGAGAGCCTTATCTTAGTGGTATCTAACTGCATCGTGGGAGAGGGGAACATCGTAAATTCTATGAAGTTTAAGGTTTGTGTTGGATGAAGGAAGAAGCAGAAATTGTGTTCCAGTCCTCGAGTAGAGTGACTCAAAATTGATGAGAGGGATAATCAAATCATTTAGTTCTACTTTGGTATATTGTTTGAAATCTATCTGATAGGTTGATATGCAGAAGATATCATGACAGAAAATATAAGTATAAATCAAAAATAAAAAATTAATAAGATGATTCACGGTTTCAGAAATTCACTGGATATGTGAGTTAAGGAGAGAGGGTTCTCAGCCAAGGACTTCATCTCACAAAAGGTTTGCTTGTTCGTTTGTTTTAATTACAATTTATTAAATTATGCAGCAACAGAATTATATCAGAATTGTATTACTGAAACATGAAAGCATCAGGTTATAAAAGGTATATAAATATAACAAATTACATTAAAGCTTCCTTTCCATTCTTCCCTTTTTTATTTCCGTCGACTTCGTCCCTAGTATCTAAAATATATTTTTTCAAAGCAACAACTTTAAGAGTCTTAGCTTGGGTGAACATTATGTTTCTTCTTAATGTACAAGTTTGAAGTTTTTAATTTTAAATCGGTATCTAAATTACTTTTAGACTATAATTGGAGATCTATGTTGTAAACTTTTAAACATTTAGTGATTGGAAACGCTTGTAAATTATTTAAATGGATAAGCCTCTTTCGACATCAACGCTTGTTTAGAGACAAAAGATTTTAATATGGTTCTGGAATTAAATTTGAATCCCAAATCCAATAAATAGCTGCATCACGTAAAATAGTTCACAAATTCTTATAAGTCTACAGTGGATTTTTTTAGAAGAAAACATTCAAGACTTATGCTTAAAATTACTAAGGACATTCTTCTTCCAGGAATACCTACCCCGTCATGCAAATAATTGTAAAATCTTAAAAATTCAAAAGTTGAGTTAACGTTTAACGTTTTGTGTGCGCATTCTTAAAAGTATTCATTTGTGAATACACTGATAAATTGAATACTTCCGCAAAAAAAAAATAGCATAAACTTTTTTATGCTTATAAGATACTCTTCTTCTTCCATTCAAGATTTAGGCCTTTTGACCTGTTCCGAAGCTAATTAAACTGGTCATTCCATTTCCTCTGTTGTCGTCCAACATTTCTTCTTCCTGAAGATCTGTAAAATAAAGCTTGCCGTGGATAGCTTGATGGATACATTCGTAAGACATGTTCTTTCCAACGTTTTTGGTACCTCTGTATTTCTTCTTTAATGTTTTCTTCCATTAGCTGTTCTCTTATTACGGCATTCCTATCTCTTCTACTAATTCCCAACAAGGCTTGTAAAAATCATAAGAGTAAAAGCTGCAAACGATCTGCCTATACAATAGCAAAATAAAGTATGGCCGAGTTTTTATAGTCGGGAGCACTTACAAAGGCGGGTGCGAGAAGGAAACAGGGAGAGAAAGGGAGATAGTACATTGTCTCTTTCTTTCATTCTCTCGCTCTCCACTGATAGGTTACGTGACTCAGGGCAATGCTTCTATGCATCCTTCTTTGTGCTACCGATTCTTGTGTATAGGCAAAGCTGTTCATGTTTATAAAGGTTCTTGTGTACTGCACACGTGCAGTACAGTTTATCTAGAACTTTGAAGTTTAAAGCAGCCCTTTTTTGTTTTAAGTTAACAGTAAAAGCCCGTTCCAAAGATGCAGAGTTATTCATAGAGTTTTACCGTTAATCTGTTATTTAAAAAGATTAATTTCCACAAAAGCTTTATAACAAAGGTTTAAGAAATATTAGGGTTAATGATTTTTATTTTTAAGCTTTTGAACTGTGAAATTATGGGACCCCTAAACAAAGTTATTTATATCAAGAACTGCCATGAGCAGAATGAGTTGGAGCTTGATAGGTTGAAGATTCTTAAGATTTAACAGTGCAGATTCTTATTATTCACTTAAAACTGGTTTACGAGTCAGGACTTTAATTATTCTTCTACCACATTCCTCGGCACTGATTGTGTTTGCTTTTTGCTAGCAGGTTTCGATTTGTGCTGAGGCTAATGAGACAGGAACATATATCTACTTTATTTTAATAGTGTTAAAAGCTGCAAAATATGTCTTTCTTTCTCGAATTACTTTTAAAAATTCTCTCGATATTGCATGATATACCCTCTTTGGAGTTAACTCAGCTAGCTAGCTGATGAAGTGACTTCTTCAGGCTTTTTTAAGTCTCGTCTCTCATTGGTCTGGTTGTCAACACTTGCAATGATTTCCGCGTCCAGGAGTAGGAAGATTTAAGCCAAATACCAAGAACTGTAACAAAAATAATAATAATAATAATAATAATAATAATAATAATAATTAACACAGAAGCATCAATTTCAAAGAAAACAACTATAGATTTTACAATAAAATATTCATCAGGGCATACACTGATACGCAGTGAACACGCACAGAGAAATGAAGATTGCAGGAACAGCCATGTTTTTGTCTGAAGTCAAAATCACGACAAGATATGGATCAAAGCTAGATAATGGGAGCAACAACCCAACAAAGGAGATTTATTGGAGGGGTGCTACTGAACTTGTTCATTGAAGAATTTGAATAACTGCAAAATATGAAGCAGCTGCTAAAACAATATGCTAGAATTTGTTTCTTCAACTAAATTAATGCGATTTAGAAGCTCAATACCAGCAATACCTTAATTAGAGATACCATGAATGCTCACGTACCATCAGAGTACCAAAAGGATTCGTGGTATTTTGTGCTGCAGAGAAAGGAAGGCAGCCATTGCTATAGGATACACAATGTGTCCTCACCGTTCCTGAATGAAGTCTTGATGACTGTTGCTCTAGTGATAGGAGTAGTGTTTTGAACTCGTAGCTTAGACATGTTGTGTCTATCCTCAAATGGCCACGACTTCTCGCGGTACCTTCATATAGTTTCATTTATGAAAATGACATTTAAATACACATATCCAGAAGCAGTGCATTCAGAATGTAAGTACTTGATTTGCAGTGCATTAATTTCGCTACTATTCCTTCTCCTGACAGATGTTTAATATCCATCTTTCAAAAACAGACTATAGCGGCCATAGGGGTATAAGTACCAACAAAATAAATACTTGAGGGTGCACTATAAGATATTTTAACAGGAGTAGAATATGTCACGTGCGACATCTTGCATAGTGGAAGATACAAATGAAAAGTAAATATTAAAGAAAAACTTAGGTTTATTACATTTTTCACCATTCTGGTACCTGAAACTGGTAAATAAGCTCTTAAGAAATGAAGTGATATAAGTCACTTACGGATGATTTAAAATCAGAAAAAAATGCTTTTGCTTTTAGTTTATGACAAATCTTATATTGAAAATCTCAGATACAGATGCTTTATTCAAACAGAGTAATACAAGAGTTGGCTGAGTAGCTCAATCAGTAGAGCACCTGCTGCTATGTGAGGGGTCCCGGGTTTGATTCCCAGCTAGGGAGATTTTTCTATAGCCAAGATGATTCCCTATCCTCCCCAGAGTCTGGAAGCATGAAACAGAATTGAATGTGTGTGTGACAACGGTATACGAGTTAAACCATTGGCAATTGACAATAAATGCCGCCGATATGACCATTGCATGTAAAGGCGGGGTATAAATGGTATAATAAAACAAATACAAATGAAAAGTTCTAAAGCACAGTAGTTAACGCAACACAGTCTGCATTTAGTCACGTGCCTTGACAACTAATACTGTAGATGTCGAGTGCTGCTATTACAGGGTCATCTGTAGAAGTTTATACGTATACGTGAAGACAACATAGAAGTACGAAATGCAGTGTAAATGGGGGAGATGATTTTTACATTTTGAAATCTGTAGCGGGAAATCGTTGGTCCTCTTGGTCTATGCCCTCTGATGCAGTGTGCTGGTCTCCGGCTACCTCTGCTCAGCGGCTGATGATTTCTAAATTCCTAATAAATTACCTATCTAGCTAATTTCACTTGTCTCAGGATTTTCGTAGGTGAGGCAAATTAAAATAAACTGCATTTCCCTTAAAATGCCGTTTACTATCAATAAAATACTAATGGGCGGCTAGCTTTTCCCATCTGTAACAATTTCCACCATAATATTAAATTAGAAGCCTGCACACGCTTCCCACCCATATGTACACACATGCATCCGTCATCCAGAGAGTATCATTGTGTGTCGACGAGATTCTATAAGAGAGTGAAAATCTGAGGCTTTCTTTCCCCTTTTATACTCCAAACCTAGTGACGCTCACCTTCGCTCCTTAGAATGTAACGATATTTCTAATTGGTTCTCAGACCGCGTTACCTTATGTATGCAAATATTCTGCACCAAAACTTTTCGCACACGCGCCCCAGTGACACGTCCGGAAGCGAATTCAATATCTGTCTCTTTCCTTTCTATATCTGTCTCTTTCTATTTCTTGTTATTGCTTCAAGTTCCTTGCTCATTAGCTTGGTGAAAGGTGGTGGGATCTACCTAGAATTACCTTTTACCTGGAATTAGCTAGCTCACCCGTGCCTTACTTATCTAAGTTACAATTTGCTTTGTGCATTTCTTGGTTGCTAAATATTCTAACACCTTTCTCGCTGAAAGAAAGCCAAAAGCAAAGACTTTAAAAGTGGTAGCTTACAGTCCTTATATTGGGAAGCCAGAGGGAAAATGCAGATCAATTAATCTCCAGTGCCATTGGTGAACAACAACAACAACTTTCTTGCTGAATTATATTATCATGTATAATTCTTGTTTGATATTGATTTATATGTCTATATGTATTGAGTATATATATGTGTGTGGTATATCCCCTTTCAAATAGGAGATTTAGCATTTTGATTTGCGAATTGAACACGTTGTAGCGTGTATACATTTTCAATTTAGACATTTATAACATTTTTAAGAAAAATATTAAGTCACATTTGTAAAAGTTTAGAAACGAGATAAAACACATAAGAAAATTGTGGTTTATTTCAAATTAATATACGTAAAAGCAACACATAGAACATACTCGTATACGCTAAAGCATAATGCAGAAAGAAATAAACTTATACAGACGCAAAGACCCTAATAATAAAAGGAAATATCCAAAAGTAGGTAACTTATGTCTGCAAGTTCATGAATCAGTAACAGTCTTGAATAAATCGCAGAACGTATATACTTTAATGTTTTGTTCTATCATTCGTACATTCGTGTGCTCCTGTCACACTTAAATTATAAATACCGAAATAACTTTCAGCATCTATGCTGTTGGTAGAGGCGACAGTGGTCGACGTGTTGCGGCTGGGCGGTGAAGATGCACTTTATCGAGGTTTCTTCCTGGCGTCGGTCGGACTGCTCACGTAGATCCCACCTACGAGTGTTCTCGGGCGATTCCGCGGTGAGGGATCAGAGGATTGTGTGTGGACTTCATTCATTCGAACTGGAAGCGTTAGAGACTCCGTACATGCTTGCGCGCGTCGTTATCCGGATCTGGTCGCCCTTCTGCTCTCTCCTCTCTTCCCTGGCTCTCAAGGGGTCACGATAGATCCACAAAGTAGAGTTGTCAAGTACATGTGTGTTACCCGTTCGTTTCATATGATACATGATGCGGACTCGTTCGTTTATCTTAGCCTAACTCGTTCGAAAAGTAGCAACAAATATACTGAACTATGTTCAAGCTTCGAGTTCACATGTCCGCTAGTGGGAAATAGGTCCCATTGGGTATTTACCCGTTCCGGCATTCACTCATATTCGAGAGCTCACATTAATAGCGGTGTTGTCAGACATGTTACTTCAGTGCGTTAAGGCAAAGAAATGACAATAGCCTATACCATGTTACAGTGTTTTCGACATTGTTTCTACCTACTGCTATGGTCAAGATTTGTTTTACTACATTATGATACGCAAATTCCATTTTCATGTTTTATTTTATCATTACCCCTAAGCAGAATATATATATATATATATATATATATATATATATATATATATATATGAAAATAAGCCCGAAAATAAATATCATAAAGGCTTCATATACATTTTCATTCTGAATTTCTGCGCCAGGAAAAAATAACAGTCATCTGTATAAATGACAATTACAAATTATGTTATAATGCAGAAATTGAGGTTCGTATTCTAAATATAACTCCTTTTTTCAGAAAAATGCAATGTTTAATAAGCATACTATAATATAATTTACAATTTTGAAGGTTTATTTGATTTTATGCTCATATATAAAAATAAAACACACTCCTTTTCGTTTTCAAACTATATAAAAATAAGTAAATACTTAGTCAGAAATGAAAAGTCTGATGTGAAACATTCACATGACTTTCTCTACCTTCTATCGTTTATTAGTGGATAAACAAACTATTCTTGCTAAAACTTATTTTTCTATCTAATTCAGTTTAATCCAAAATAAACTTTGCAGAAATAGCTACATTACACATTCTGTTATTATATAAAGGGAACAGTGACAGTGAAATGTTTAAGAACTGGAGGCTATACCCTGGCCTTAAAATAGAATACCTTTAGAATGCTTTTTTATTTTAATACTTTAGAATAGTTGCTTTGTTTGTGTTTTTGTGCATGAATGTCTTAAAATTTATAGATATCCCATGCATGGAAAGCATACGACATTGCAATATATTTAACAAATTAAAGTTTGAATAATAAAAAAGCATTTACGCCAAGGATTCGAACTTAGTTATTCCAATTACGACACACATGCGTTTCATCGCTCGACTACTATACATACAACCAAATAAAAGGCATCTTTATACTTATCGCATAGCTCTGAAATGAATGTAAGGTGGAATTAAATTGTGTATTGTGAACGCAGCGTCAGCTTAACATTAAAAAACCAGTGCTTCTAATGTTACTTTATAAAATAGGTAACTCCCACCACATGTGAGGCCAAAGTGCGAAGTCTAAAGAACAATTGATATCTTAGAGGACATCGGAAATGCATGACTAATCTGAATGTGCACCCAACACCGGAAGCATGCATGTCAGTGAGTAATCTCGGTTTAATGAGTCACCGCAGTAGCAGTGTGCTAGCTAATCTGTCTTGGAATTTTAGGTTCACATGTGCGACAGTTAGTCTTGAAAAATATCGACTTATAAAAGGATATTGAGAGGTGAGGGGGAAGTATTGGCATTTTAAGTTCATTTTCTCAGAAACTACTTGAAACAAAGAGCTTTACTACACATTGAAACAGATGTTTTCGCTAAAATTCTTAGATACCCATTTTTAATTTCGCTGGCGCTTACCTACAATAAGTAGAAGAAATATTGTATTCAACCCAAAATTTGTAGTCAAGATTTGACTGGAAATGCATATTTTTAAGCCCCCTTAATGAAAAAAGAAGCATTTTTAGAAAATTATCCATTGTACGTAAACAGGATAGTTTTAAAGCAAATAATACCAAACTTGGATTTAAGTTCAGTATCTTCCAAAGATAACAATACTCAGATTTTCAAGAAAATCCCCTTAAACTACCCTTTACCTGGAAACAAATTTCATATTTTTTATATTCTCAAAAATGGCTTTAACGACTTTGATTCAAATAACCGACACTTACGATATTTTTATGACCAATAAAATTCATATCTTGAATTTTATGGAAATAGCCTGTAAAGTCCCTTTCTTTCCGAAATAGTTAGTGTAAATTTATATAGCTGATAAGTGAGAAGAGAGAGAGAGAGACAAAAACTTACTACACCGAATATGTAGTCCATTTCAAGTAACTTATTTTGTGGCATCAGCCATTTTCGAGGTATCCATTTTTATTGCTTTTATATTTTCAATATTTATTTTTAAAGTGCTGTCACTATTTGATTGTTTCTTGCGATTTCATGGAAACAGTATGGAATTTAAAGGCCAGCATATAGCGACACGCTTTTAAACTACTTCCTATCGATTCGTTTCCTCTATTCACCTCATACCTACAACGAAATATATAATGAAACGATTTCTGAGAAGTTTATTACCATTAACATGAAGTATAGAGAAAAATAAAACTTTTTGTAAGAATAGTTTGTAAAAGTTATATAAAAGTAAACGACGACGGGTATTAAAGCAAGAATATAAATAGTTCTGTTCATATAACATAACTATGGTTAAATTAAGAATGGCAAGTTTCAGCTTTCTAACTTTTACTGGTTTCGGGGGATAGATACGTATGTGTACGAAAATGTAACTTTAGCTTGAAAGGTATGAACTGTTTTACTATGTTTCATAAAGTGCTTCACATTTTATTAAGGTTGAATGCTTCAAAAGCCTAGCGAACAACATATCTTCTGAAACAGGAAGAAGCATTCTATTTAACTTATCTTTCTTAATGGAGGGGACTCGGCACCGATCCAGAAAGGATATTGTACCTACGCTCCACAAGAGGGCGTCCCCGGGAGGAGGGATGAAACGAGAGGAGACGGCCGGATCCAGGAGCGACGGTACAGCAATGACAGAGTCCTTAAGCTTCCAGAAGTTAGACACCCCAGTAGATGGAACAGGCATGGGCACCACCCCGCACAGAGAGGGTTCAACGCCGCTCAAAGCAGTTTGGATACCCCGGCAGGCAGCCGAAAGCCGAGGGACGGAGAGAGTTCTCACAGACCAACCTTTTCTGCTGCCACACTATTGCCAAACGTCCGACCTGAAAGAGTCCAACGGGATGATGGATGAATGAAGCGCAATGGAGGGATAGGAAATTTGGGGGCTGATAGAAACCACTGCAGCATTTGCCTGACGACTCGGGAAAATCCTCGAAAAAGCACATGGGTCACATGGGTGGTTGCCGGGGATCGAGCACAGGATCTCCTGAATGGACCACAGATGCTTTCGCCTAAGCCATCCCGCTCGCAACATACGATTTACTTGCATAAGAACAGAACGTTAGGTTGGTTATCTTACCTTTGTGACCCCCTTGCAATTCAAAATTAGTAGTTTAGGGGACCAAACTGTGAAATTTGTTGGTAATTCTGAAATACACAGAATTTGTGTGCTAATAAATTTTAGTACTGTAAGTAAGAGCGATTTGTATAAAAGTGCAGGCACTAAAATTTTTAAAGTCCCAGCCAAAACAACAGTGCAATTTTGAACTCTAAATCACCTCTCTCCCCTTAATACATATATTTTCTTCATTACTTTTTCAGTGCTCGTTATTGCACAAATTGCTCCTTGTGGTGCAAACTTTCCCAATTACTCATTAAAGAGTCCTAAGATAATTAATTTATCAAAGGTAATACCACGAGCGGTTACTGTGGGGTTGGGAATCGAGACAGATAGTTATGTAAATTTTGCTCTACAATATCGAGGCACCGGAATGTTATCGGGTCGCGAGGTGTAGCGCATGCCTTTCTTGCCAATAGCGAGCCAGTTTTATCTGTCGTCCCGACTTCACAAGTCTCAGTTTCCAGCCCTATTAAGCCACTAGTGAACCGGTTTTATCTACCGTCCCGAATTCACATGTCTGAGTTCCCATCTCTAGTTGCATTTGTATCTGAGGAAGTTCCTAATCTCCAGTGCAATTTATTAAGACTATTCCAAAATAAACTGTAACAGATTATATAAGGTAAATAATAATTAATTTCTTATTTGTGTGGTTTAAAATCGGATCACCATTGTATCGGTTGTCAGATCATGGAATATCTACTACATGAATGAACAATACTATACTATACAATGTGTTATGGAATACTAAATAATGCTACCAACAGTGGGAATGAGAAAATAGTTAACCTCAAAATAAGCTGAAATCAGAACACAGTGACCACATTTTTTTCAAGAACACAATTTATTTGGAAATGGATACAGTTGGATGACGTAGCCTATTAATCACTGCATACTATACTACTGTGGTTCAATAACAAGCTGCGTTTTATCCGACGAAAAGCATCTTTGCAAGCATATTTTAAGATAAACGTTCGTGTCTGGTCGATATCCAAAGCATTGCTGCACGTTATTATTCAATATCAAATACGCGGCGTATGAATGGAATACTCGCTGCAAATTTTCAGAAAAGTAAACTGACGAAGTATGTGTCCTTTAGGAACCGGTTTTATTTATTAAAAAGGCAAAATATAAGTAGTATACACGTTTTAAATATGATTTCTAAATTAATTAACCTTTTATTCATCATGTAATAAGTGTGGTTGAGGCACAAAATTTAACTTTGGTTCCAAAATTTTGAAAACTGCACCGCAGTATATTTTCCTGTATATATCTAACTGCACAACAAATTTTTTCTTCAGGAATTACTAGAGGAATTTGATGTAACAATTCGAAACTTTGTTGTGGAATATATTACAAACATCCAAACCAATTGCTTAAGCGATATAGAATTTCCAAGTTTATAGGGTTGGTTCCAATTCCGAGTAACAATTGAAGGGTCTGGTGGAAAAACGCTTTCAGTCCATTCATCAAAACATTTCAGATACTGAAAACAAAGTTTTTCTTTAAAAATACGGTTAATACACTGTTCGAGTCCTAATTTTAATAGTATATGATAGTACATGTTTATACAACTAAACACAAGTATTTTGCATAAGTTATAATAAAAATGGTGTGAAAAAATTGATTTTGGACTTCACCTTGTTTGAACAGGGTTCTGAAATAAAATTCAGATATAGTGTATAAGTACCAGTGTATAAAATGTATATAAAGTTGTCTAGTCTGCCAGCTGCTATGAGTTCTTTAGCTCAGGTTATGCATGAGTGTAATGCGAAAGGATAACAGTTTTGTTAGCTGATAAATTGTAATGTTGACTCAAATACTCTGTTTGAAGAGAGTTGCCGACTGTTGAAGCATAGAATTAAATTACTTCTAGAATAATAATGATGCGAAGCGTCAGTACCAGAAATTCTACTCGAAAAGATCCCTCGCAATAGCCGCTAAATCTTTCTAACCCAAGCACGCCCCTAGATGTTGCACAACTTAAAATGAAACTAAATGTCACACGAGTAATCAGAGCCGTCGCACGAGTAAGTCACAGGATTAAGTAAAAAGTAAGTCTGATTTAGAATGCCCGCTCTTTTCTTAACTTAAGCTCGGCCAACCAAAGTTCCTACTCACGCGGTCCAATCTTAGAACTCTAGTATGCGTATCTGCGGTATGCGGTACCTCGTTCGAATCTAAGAATTTCATTCCCTTTCTAACTTACAGAAATCCTTGAAAACTCACCCCTTAACTGCATTCCAACTATCTTTGGGCTAACGCATTCACTACTCGATTGTTACTAATGGTTTCCTTAACATGACTCGCTAATGACCATTTTCTGTGGATAAATCTTTCAACTCAGGCTTATTACATTACACATTGATTTAATATACATAAATAATATATTGCAATTATTCCTCTATTTTACTATCATTTCTGTACTTAATTATTTATATCTTCCTGTCGAAAATTCGGTATCACTTCACATTACTTTATAGAAACATTCTGGTCAGTTTTGTAGGACATTATTTTAGGAAATCGTATTTAAACCGGCATATTTACCTTTCACATTGGGAGAAAGCAAAATGCACTCAATTACTGGTACTCCTATACAATGTCGATCTTATGCCATCCTCGAAGATCAGGGCGAGATAGATACTGCCACAACATGCACAATAATATGATAGAAACTGATGTATGCAAATTTCCTCGGGTGTCAAATGGGGGCAGTATTATTTCTATGGATAGCATCACAGGATTAAACCCAGACATTAATTTCCTCCTCGCAAAATCTACACCTCCAAATTGCTCTTTCGTTATTCCAGGTTCCGCGCACACAATCTTTCTAGGATTAGAGTTCACTGATGGATTGCTTTGAAAAACCAACAGCTGTTTGCTTAACCTATGAAATGTAAACTTAGCGTGTTTATGCTGCTTCACAATTTAAAACAAGAACAGCTACTTCAGAAAACATTCGCCTTCACTTTAAAAAATTACCATCATCCAAATTAACTGAAGTGTTCTGGTGTTTTTTAAGACTGTGTATACTTTTAGTTTTATATATTTGTTTGCAAAATGATCTCGGTTTTCAATTTTCTCTTTGTGATATTCACAAAATTAATTTAAATGAATTTAATTGAGAAAAGTATTTTGGTATAATACCTAAACTTGCGGTGAAAATTTGTTTTCGTTTGACCGAGGAAGAAAGTGTTAAAATTAGGAATTGCCAATATTTTTGCTGTGTTCCTCATTAATACCTCAGTTTTTACGACTTTATAAATTTATTACTCCTTCACTTTAAGTCATATGTAGGTAATATTGTCATTCATTAGTAAACCAAATTCAATGTGTTACATTTACACTGAAGTAGGTTGTATTGAAGGAGGAGTAGTTGCAACCGTAATATGGTAAAAAGCTTCCGGTAGCCTTCGCCCCAAGTTTAAAAATATTAACTTTGTAATTTGACTGTTTCTTTAAATATTATATATGTTTGCCTCGGTTGTGTCAGTATTAATTTGTAGAGACATGAATTTCTTAACGGGGCGTGGTGCGGCTGAAGAATGTAGGCTTACACACATTATAATTTTTACTTCACTCCTTTTATTAATCCTTGACACGATTAAATAACACTTCACTGATATAGAGAGCTGCGAGATTATTTATTACTTACTTGTACTTTTTAACACGTAAACTATTTTTTGTCTCACACTGAATACTTCTCGAGGACGCGTCACGCGTCCAGTTAGGAACGCTGTCTACTAGCAACTAACTTCTGAATTTGTAGATTTTGCTCCATTTCAGTTTCTGATTGGCTAATCCTACTCCAATAGAATACTTTTATTTAACTTAAGCTTTTTTCTGATTGTTGATTAGTTATTTATAAACTGTATAAAAATTACATTATTGTTGCTCCAAGAATTACTAGTAGCATTATTAAACTTTCTAATTCATTATTGCCTCAAGGTTGCCTCATTGTTACCTCATTGTTAGAAACTTTTAACCTATTATTCTCACAGCTCTAACATTATTAAATTACGTAATACATTCACATAACATTATTGAACATGTAAACAATAATATAAACATTAATACAATGACTGTTACATGCGTTTGATATATCATACACATATTGCTTTAAAGCCGGCTGTTATTATATTTTATATTAAATGATTTCAGTCATATTGTATAAGTGTTAAAAGTACTTTCTCAACATAGCTTTCTTCACCCAATATACTTCACTTTTATGGTTATTCTGAAGCTAGTATTTACGTAACTGCGTAGAAAAGTGAGTTTATTAAGGATGAGAAAGATGTTTATGGAAACGAGTGCTCAAAAAAAGAAGGCAAAGAAACATTTTCCTGCAGAAATGCACAATATTTTATTTCAGACTATGGGCCGGTTCAATAATGTCCCGATAAGCTTCCCTATAGTTACTAACTTTACTCGCCAATAACTATGCAACGTTCACCAATCACACCTTCCTCTGGATAGCAATCCTATAGAATAACCTGTGATGGGTTAAGTTTGTTTTCTGCTTCGCAAGGCAATTCTCGTTTGTTTTCTAGTTTGCTAACTTCCCAATGGTGGCGTCTCTATGGAATTTAGAATTACAAACATACTCGTACAAAATGAAAGTAGTATTTTATTACTTGGTTTCTTTTGCTATCGTTTTAGAAGAAAACAGAAGTGACAAAGCAAAAAGGGGCTCAAAACCTCCTCATCGCGTAGGAGTTCACATAACCTTAGCTCTGTGTTGGTAAATGAAGTAGTTCTCATTTCCTTATGCTCCTTCTGCTTAGCCGAAATCTCTAAAATAAAAATATTATAAAGGGAGAAAATAAGTATATATGTGGGTTAATCTTAAAAACCACTGAATAGATTTTTGTAATTGTATCACCATTAAAAAGTGCAAGTCTTTGTGACAGATATGGACTATAAAACACCTTCAACTCTGAGGCAGTATTTTTAACATTTAAATGATTTCAGTCTAATTATATAATACTATAAAAATATAATAATGGCCCGCCTTAAAGCAATATGTGCATGTAACAATATATAAAAAGTGTATATTACAGTCATTGTATATGTTTATATTATTGTATACATATAATAATGTTATAGGAATTTATTACGTAATTTGATAGCGTAGGAGCTGTGTGAATAATAGGTTAAAAGTTGCTAACAATGAGGTAACTTTGAGGAAATAAGAGTAAGAAAGTTTAATAATGCTACTAGTCATTATTGGAGCAACAATAATGTAATTTTTGAGACAGTTTATAAAATAGCCAATCAACAACCAGAAAAAGCTTTAGTTAAATGAAAGTATTCTATTGGAGTAGGAATAGCCAATCAGAGACTTGAGATACAGAAATTTACAAATTTAGGCGGTAGAAATCAAGTCAGTTGCTTGTAAACAGCGCTCATAACTGGACGCGTTGGTTGTAGACAGTGTTCCTAACCGGACGCGAGATGCGTCCTCGAGAAATTTAATATGTATTCAGTGTGAGACGAAAATAGTTTACGTGTTTAAA
This sequence comes from Deroplatys truncata, assembly GCA_030765065.1. Classification (NCBI taxonomy): domain Eukaryota; kingdom Metazoa; phylum Arthropoda; class Insecta; order Mantodea; family Mantidae; genus Deroplatys; species Deroplatys truncata. The sequence continues at coordinate 104,335,643 of CM060985.1, forward strand.
AAGTGCAACTATTTAATAAAAGAATCTTACAGCTCTCTATATCAGCGAACTGTTATTTAAATCGTTTCAAGAATTAAAAAAAGGGAGTGAATTAAAAATTATAATCTGTGTAAGCCTACATTCTTCAGCCGCACCACGCCTTGCAAAGAAATCCATGTTTCTAACAATAATACTAACGAGGCAAACATAAATATATAATATTTAACGAAACAGTCAAATTACAAAATTTAATATTTTTAAATTTGGGACGAGGGCTACCAGCAATAACCTACTTCAAATTAGCTTTCCATACGTGAAGCAACAAACCTACTTCAAATTGACTTCCAAAACGTGGGGCAAATAACAATACAACACCACCATAAAATTACCTTTCTTCAACTCATACATTAATAGCATACTGTTAAGGGTTTGTCTATGTATTAGCATACGAACACATTGAGTAGCAAAGATTATAGAAGTCCGCTTGCATGAATATCGGAATTTTTCATCCATTATTAGGAATAGTCAGGGCTGTACGAAATTACAGTTATAAGGAGTAAAGGGGAGGATTAACCATAAAATCTTATAGATGAATATACATTGATTTCATAAAGAACGGCGGGAACAAATTAAATTAATTAAAACGTCATTCGAGTTTAAAAAGCCACCCGTGAAACGTTGGGTAAGCCAGCTGGTATATGAAAGCAAGCTTATGAATTTCGTCTTTGTCCAATATTTGGGAATAACTTTGTCTCTTATGACCTTAGGCTTTCTCCTATTATTCAGAAACGTAATTATTTCCTCGTCCTTATCCAATAAATACAACTTTCTGTATCCAATATAATTTACTTTCATATTTATTCTGAAACTATTGCGTGGAAAAGTGAGTGCGTGTTGCGTGTTATTTGTCGAATAATAGACGTATCGGCTACTTCAACTAGCCGAAAACTTAACGGTAAAGTATCTTCCGAGTAGTGCTATGCAGAGATTGTACGCCAATGCTAAGAAATGCGGTATATAAACTTATCGGCAGACACCGAGCGGGATGGCTCAGGCGGTAACGTCTGTGGCCCGCATTCAGGAGGTCGTGCGTTCGATTCTGGCGGCCGACCTTCCTAACCCATGGATTTTTTTCGGGGGTTTTCCCGGGCGAATGCTGGGAAGGTTCATCACATCCCCGAATTTTCTGTCCCTACATTTCACCTCTATTCTCATTTCACTTCATCTTTCATCTGCTTGGTCTGTTTTGGGGTGAGTCTCCGCGTTGCATGGCAGGGGAAAAGGATGCTCTATGCAACACTTCGTCCCCTGGAATTGGGCCGGTCTCCGAGTCCGGGCCACCCAGTGGGATGTGTAAGCTTGCGGGGGGAGGGAGGGGGACCCGGTTGCACCAGCTGCCAATCGGGGAGTTTTAATCTCTAAAAGATAGGGACTCTGCCCTGACGTGCCTCTTGATCCGGCCGCCCACTCTCTCCTCTAATCTCACCCCTTCCTCCCAGGGGCGCCCTCAGGCGCCCGGGCATAAAAGATCTTGTAGATCGAGGTGACAAGTCCATCCTCCATACCTAGTCCTATTACTACTCCTATCAGTAGATTGTAGAACCGGCCCTCTTTCGAAATACATAATATATGGTTAAATATTGTACTGCATATTGTGATGAACATGATGCAGTCATATGTTTCAATTAAGTTGTTGATTAAACAGTTGAAAGGAATACCAAAGGTTGACGTTGAAGTATGGAAAGTAAGTGTATGAAAAGTTCGATTTCGCATACCATCTTGGTGCCATAAAGCATGGAATTGGGGATAGTATGAAACAAAACATTCTCATAAAATCTTATTTTTATATCTACTTCATGCTGATCGAGATAAGAGTTAATGGAAATGGTTTCACTAGACATTCATTGTAGGTACAAAGAAGATGGAGCGACAGTCAAATATTCAAAAATAAGTTGCTCTATGCTGACTTTGAAACTCCACACTATTTGACATCGTGAGAAAGAAATGAATGTTACCTTAGCACATCAAAAATGAAAACATATTGGAAAATTCGAACCAATAGTGACAAAAAGCTACGAAATGGTAAATGCTTCAAACAGTGATATAAATTGTGTATTTTAAATTGCATTTATTGTAAGTTCAGTTTTTGTCTACCTCTTATGGTTTACAAGTAATGCAGAACTATAAAACCTTCACTCAGACTAAAGAGAATTTACAGGATTTTCGTACTTTGTGTACATTCCATATTTATTTTGTCTCCCACGCTTCTAAGCATAACTCCAGCCAAATAATCAATATGATAATTCCGCTAAAAAAAAGAATGCATGATGCATACGTTTAATATACTAATATCACACTTAAACCACTTATTTTATTAGTATGACAGGCGTGTGCCTATGACAACAGTCGCATTATGAACACTTTAAAAATCAAGCCCGATTTATAATACTAATTTTATATAGAAATATTGATATAAAATTAGAACAAAATGTGCTTTGAACAAAATTTTTAATCTGCTCAGGCATTGCTAGACCAACTTTGTGAAGAAAAGTCTGTGATGCAAATTATTTAAAAGCTTTCTTGAGTGAAAAATTAGAAGATAATTGCGAGTGATAAAAATGTTCTGCGGAATGAAAACAATTTCCTTAAAGCATGTACCTATGTACATTAGGGACACCGCACATTCTGCTTTCTTCAAAGTATGAAAATAAATATTTTTTCGTCGTATAAAATCTAAATTGGTGAAAATACCCCATTTCGGCATTCGTAATTTCAACGTAAAAAAAAAGTTTCTCCGAAAAATCTTAAACATAATTATAGAGGCGTCGTAATAGATTATAATATTTTGAAAATGTTACATTGTAAAATCTTACACGGTTCAGAAAAGATTCTTAAATGGGCATTTCACAACAGCGAATTTCCTTCTTTTTTATGTAATAAAATACGCATTCAAACTTGAATTCTTAATCAGAACTCAACAAAAGAAGATTGTTTTATCTTATTTACTAATGCATATAGTGGGGTTTCTATATCGCGATTTCGCTGAGAATAAGTATTTTGAGGTTCACTGAACCCACCAAAAAAGTACTTTTTGAAAAAGTCGTTGTTTTCTTCAGTTTAGCATCTTTCAAGGATACACGAAGATTTTCCAGAAACTCCTCCAACCTGTTCTACACAAAGAATGTGTTTTGTGAGTTTTCTCAAAAGTAGCTGTGACGATTTTTATTAAACTATTATATTACTTTCTCTACTACGTAGAGTAAGTAGGGGAAGTATTGTATTCCACCCAAAAATTCGATACCGAAATTTCACCGGAAATACATGTTTTGAGACCCCTGAATCCAAAAAAAGCATTTTTGGAAACACGTCCGTGTGTGTGTGTGTGTATGTGTCTGTGTCTGTGAACAGCATAACACAGAAACGAACAGTCGGATAAACACCAAACTTGGTATTTAGGTTCAGTATCTTCCAGAGATGCGACACGAAGGTTTTCAAGATCCCGGGTTCGATTCCCAATGAATACCCACACTGATCACGGTGTTTTTCGTGGTTTTCCCCTGGTCGCCTAGGCGAATGCCGGAATTGTGTATTTTACCACCATTTTTTCTTTCCCCCATCTCTTCTTTTCATGTTTCAGGCGTGTCTTCGGGTCCTGCGGTGCTGGCGGTGTCGGGCAGGTGACATAGTTGCTTGCGCATTGGAAAAATTTCTCCCCATGGACGCCAGGGTGCGCTGTCCCGCCCGTTATGGTCACTTCTTCCTCTCTCTCGAGAGAGTCTTCGCCTGTACTGGTGCGCGGGTGTTCAAACTGGAAGTATTAGAGATGTCTGCGGACCTTCGGCCTCCTACGGCTGCTTCACCTCATCCCTACCTCCCGGGGAGAGTAGCCACAATAGATCAAGCTAGTCGTAGCGGTTGTCCTCCGTAAACAGATTCTACGTCATAATGGTAGGGCTGCATAATGCATAGTATACGTTCTTTTTTAGTAACAAAAGTTAACTTACATAGGCCGAATATGTTTTGTTTTCCCTGTTGTGCATTAAGTCAAGCCCATTTGCTTAATTTGAGATTATTTCTACACTGAATTCTAATCACCTGCGCCAAACATGGAAGAAATCATCTAGTCAATAACGTGTTAGCCATGAAACACAACACAGGCTTTCCGAATTGCTTCGTCACTTGAGATTCTTTGCACATCCCTTTGCATCAGTATTGATCCCTGTCTTTGTTTCGTCGTCAGCGATAATGCCATGTCTTGGGAATACTCCCTGTCTTTAATCTCTTCAGAGATGTTTTATATCCCGAAAGCAAAACTCATATTTCCAGTTTCCTCAGTCGTTTTGGTCTCTGACATGAGCACATAAAATAAACAGGTTTATTCTATTAAGGGTATACGCAATTATTCTGTAGTTCGCTTCAAATGTTCACACGGAAAGATCCCCTCCCCAAAAAAGGCAATGGAAACACTAAGTGATCTTTCGAAAACTGTTCTGCAAATGAAATAAAAAAAAACAGGTCTCACGTGTTGCTTTCACATGACCTTCTCTACTCATTCTTGTACAAGCTATGCTTAGAAAAGCTTATTGCTCTACTTCTTGTTATCATTACACATTTCGTTGTAGATGTAAGAAGGATACAATAGCTAAAGGGGTAGTCGGACTTATAAAAAGCGAGTCGCTATATAATGGCTTTGAATTCCATGACCTCGCCAGAAACAACTAATTATGAACAACAGTTATAAAGTTACAAAGAATTGAAAAAGTCAGATCAACGGAAATATCTAAAATTGATGTTACACGGTAAAGCTGTTTGAAATACATTGTGTGTTTTGGAGAGTTGCACATTTTTGGTGTGTGCGTTTTTGTCTCTCTTAAGCTTCTCCAGTAAATTTTTTCAAAATCCCTTTCGAATGAAGAGGACTCCAGAAGCTGTTTCCAAAAAAACAACTTATACTTTTATTTTCTATATAAATATCTTAAATATATTGTATTTTAATCAAAACAGCCATTTTTTTTAGAAAATAAACATTTCGAAAAATATTCAATATAAAGGGTAGTCTGCTTGGGGGATTTTCTTGCAAATCTTCGTGTTGCATCTTTAAAGGATGCTGAATTTAAATACCAAGTTTGGTATTTAACCCACTTTTCTTTTTTTTTTGAGTTATGCTGTTTACATACACACACACACACACCTTCTTCCAAAAATATCATTTTTTTATTCAAGGAGCCTCAAAACATATTTTTGTTGAAATTTCAAAATCGAATATTTGGGTGGAGTATAATACATCTACTAGTTACTATACGTAGTAATAAAGATGTTTGTATGCATATGCTTGTGTGTCTGTGAACAGTATTACCCAAAAACGATAAATACGAACTCTACATTTAAGTTCATTATCTTCCAAAGATGCGACATAAAAATTCCCAAACCCCAAAGTAACCCTTGTTTGTTTTTTATTTTCTCAAATATGGCTGTAACGATTTTCATTAAAATAACATATATTTAGGCTATTTACATGTCAAACAAAATACATACCTTACATTTTCTGGGAATAGTCTGTAAAACCTTTTTCGTTCGGAAGGAATTTTGTATAATTTTGAATAAGGAGTAAACCATAACTAAAAGGCAGAACGTACTAATCAAAATATGTAAATCTGTTTAAAACACAATTATATAATTAGTAACGCTATGAAGAAAAAAAAATGTTACGTTCACATGAGTTTCTCTACCCACTATCATCTACAAACTATTCTTACGAAAGCTTATTTTTCAATATACTTCTTATTAATCTTAACAAAGTTTTGCAGAAATAGTTTCATTACTCGTTTCGTTCCAGGTACAAGGGGGATGCCCGAATCGATAGTCAGATGTTTAAAAGTGAGTCAATATATGCTGGATTTGAAAGAACGTATTCTTTTCATGAAGTAACTGAATATTTCCGGTCCCTCATTCGGTTCTCGTTGACCGCCAACTCTGAACTTGGGCTTTTCATGGTTTTCCCTGGTAAATAGGCGAATGCTGGGGTGGTTTGTCATCTATCATGATTTCCTTTCCCTGATTTTCCTTTCATTTAGTTTGCTTCTCATCTTTCAGGTATGCTTCTAGGTTTCGTGGCGTCTGGCGGTGCCGGATGTTGCTCGAAGGCAAGAGTACTCTCCATGGACACTGGAGGGCTGCTTGGTAGATGGGTGGTTCATCGCCCTCTCTAGGCAGCTCGAGCAATGGGACAGAACTGTTAGGGATTCCACGCGTCTCTATAGTCTGTGTGCCTACGACCTGTTACCTCCTATGTTTTCTTCGCTTCATCCCTTACTGCTGGGGAGTGGTAACCACAATAGATCTATGTGGGACGCAGTGTGCGAGGTGTGTCCTTCCGTTGTATAACTTATACCTATACTTATAGCTGATGGCACAAAAAAATTATTTAAAGCTAATATCGGTTATTACAGGGTTTGAATCTTTTGGGCCCTAGGAGCTAAAGCAACTCAATGTAGAGAGAAGAAGATTAAATGTACACAGAGCGCCAAAGAAAATCTTTGGCGGATTTTGTATCGTTACTGGGGTCTTTTAAGGCGTGTCCTTTACCTTACCTATCGCAGAGCGGGCTGGCTTGTTTACACAGCAGTAAAGGTGAAAGAGGGGAGGTTGATGCCTTTGCTTTTTCGGTGTTATTGAAACCAAAACATGTTTATTGTCATGCCGTATACTAGCGAAATTACTCGTGGACGTATCGTGGGTATGTGGGAGGCTGTTACAGTTGCAACGTCAGTGCATAAAAGTGTTTTTATAGTAAATTACTGGATAAAAATATTCCAAGGAAGTAGGGAAGACGGTCTACATACTCGTCAGAAAGTGGGCACTCTCCGTAAAACATCCGTAGACCATGATATAACAAATTAATTGACCTAATAGTGGTTGCAACTATAAAGCCCGGGACCTAAAGTACTTACAATGAATGTAAGTCGCCATTGGGGTATGACATCTCAATACAATTTGAGATCACCTTGTGGTTTACCGGGAAAAATGCGAATCAGCTGGAGAATTTAATGTCGTGTCGGCATGTTGCCATGACTGGGACTGGGAGATCCGTGGTTCAAATCCCGGATATGGCATTGAATTTTTCAGTCATCTGATTCTACCTTTCCGAATTACTCTTTTGTTATAATTGACTGATCATGTTTAGAAACTAGAGATAAATATTTATATGGTTTACCGAATATGACATACATATTATGGCAATAAAATTGGGTTATATTTTTGTCTACAATCCTGCTGTATTCTTATGATCAGCAATATGTTATTGAAGGTATATTAACCAATTATAGTTTGAATTAGAGGGAAAACATGCTGCTTTACTTATTATTTAGTTAGGTTTGCTTCTATGCAGCAACAAACATTGATTCTGTTGTGTTTATTTTCTGTTATAAGGCGCTGCCTTGCTATGTATTTAATGAATACCATTCAAACTTTAATTTGCACCCCCTGAAAATCTTACATTACACATTCTGCATTTCGCTAACCTGGGCGCTCATCAATTTTTCCCCTTAGCTTTTAACCCTTTCAAAGACGTGTCCTGCACTAGCAGATAAGGTATGGCTACCAATCACGATAAGAGGTCTGTATGGCAAACTAAATGCACTCAATTTTCCTCTTTCCCTTTTAGCGAATACGATCGAGAGCGTAAACATATATTTTTCGTTTCTGCGCCATTTTGTAACCTTTGTTGTGGTTATTGGTGTAACTGTTTATCAGAAGGAGTGGCGCACTCTTGCACCATGGCCTAAAGTAACCAATAAAATGGCCATGGCGTCGCAAGGTTACGTACAACGATAAATAATGTGACATAGACTCGAGGTGCAGGGAGATACTCTTTGGCGCTCTTTGTACAGTTAAATTGTAAATCTTGTATTATGGTTTATGTTGATATCATTATTGTATTGCATCAAGAAATTGTTTTTCTAATATCACAATAAATTGCTTACTAATATCGGTTATTGTTTAAAATATCAAGAATTGCCGAAAAAATCACGGTTTCAAATTCTATAAAGCCATAGGTAATGTTTTGCAAATTGCAGAACCCAAAATGTGCTGACTATTATCATTATTATTATTATTATTATTATTATTATTATTATTATTTTCTGCATGGTCATTGTAGGAACTAGGTATAGTTGAATATTGCACTGAGCAACAGGTATTCATTTAAATATTTTAAGAACAAAATAGCAGTGACATCTTTGCAGTAATGATTTGTCTGTGCATCAAGAGCAGAGGAAATAAATAATTATTATCTAGAAAATAAAATCCACTCTCCTGCACATCATCAGGCATCCATCAACTGTAACTGTGTTTGACGAAGTGATTTCATATGGTTGTTTTGCATCAACGCTTACTGTAAAAGGAACGTGTTTGGCAATATAAATCAAGTTTGTTTTCCAATGGAATTATGGAGGTCGACTTGTGAAGATAGACCCTGCAGTGTGCAGAATGGATTTATGTCTGTTACGACATCCATAATTCAGTGAATTGTAGACAGTCTGTTTAAATATACAATAAATAAAACGAGCGTGTGTTGCGAAAGAGAACACAGCTTTTGAAAAATGCGGAAAGTGAATGGTACATATTTTATAATTTTACATTTTAACATCTCCTCTGTTGTCGGTTCAAAGGGATCGGAGAGAATTTGGTGTATTGGTACCTATGCTTTGTTCTTCTATTTCACACACTTAAAAAGCTTAGGTACCTCAGCGGCAGAGAAAGGTAAAATGTAAGGTTTTTAGCATGTATCCTGTAGTCTGTTGAAAATAGGTATCCAAATAAATTTACTTGGTCAAAATGGTTACAATTTAAGAAAGTAAAAAGGAGGGAATGATGGAACAGATGACCTCAAAGTGATGTACAGTCCCTGGGTACAGTACAGATTTTTTTTTAAATTGTACAGTTTTTTTTCTTTAACATAATCCTTTTTACAATATTCCACTTACAAACTAACTTAACCTATATAGGTACAAATTTTCTTTCCAGCTATGTTCTACCTATACTGCTCACTGGCATCCTGACCCTGACCTTATGGCTTAGCTGAGCAGCCCTTGCTACCCTTAATCACCTATGAACCATCCTCTCCCTCCCTTCGTTTGCCGTTCTACCTTTCTTAACTCTCTTACTTTTCTAATCCATTTCTCCTTTACTTTCTTTAATAACTCCCCCAAATGCTTATTTCTCTTTTCTTCTTTTCTTGTTAACATTTTAATTGCTACTATTTTCCATCCATTTTTTTCCGATTTTTCCTCCCATACTTTTGTCTCCGTTCTGCTAATTCTTTGCATTTTGTCGTATAATGCTCTGTGCTTTCAATACCTCCGCATAGTTCACAAATTCCGCTTTTTCTGCCTCTTAGCCCTCTGAGGTGCATTGATCCTGTTCTCATCCATGCAAACGCTTCTCTTTGCCCTCTATTACAATAATCCTCATATCCTTCACTTCCCCATTTCCTTTTTACTAATCTATAGAACCCTAGTGATTTTTTATTCTCTAAGCTTCCCCAAATCTCATGTCTTTCTATGTCCTCCATTCTGTTTCTGTTATCCAGAAGCCGTTGCTATTTCTTTCTCCTGTTCTCCAAATATCTCCCATACCTATCTTCTCCATAATTTTTTCTACCCCTGTCAAATGTCCCCCCTACCCAGCCCTGCGTAGTCGAGGAGGTTGCAGCACATTAGCAGGAGCTCTGTGGTTCATATCCCGCCAGGACCATCCTCTGAGATTTTTGCAGTTTTTGTTCAGTCCTTGTAACTGGCAAATGCCGGAGAGGCACTTTAACCTAGGCTTGGAATCTTTCCTTTCCCAATTATCATTTCATGTATCCATTTGCGTAAAGGTACATACTACGGAGGGATTCCGCAATCTGGACAGAACAGCTCACGTAGGCAGTGAGACCTTTGTGTTTCTACTGACCTCTTGGGAGGGAGGGCTGAAGGGAGAGACCCGAAGGGCGACTATAACGGGGTGACGACCAACGAAAGCAGTCTCTAACGTTTTAATTTTAAACGCGTCCGAAGCCGCTCAAGACCACTCACAATAACCTGATTCGCCGGGGTTATGTCAGTTGCGTCCACGTAAACATGCTTACGAAAAATCAGAACGTCAGTTGCGTCCATAGCTACCTGCTTAGGTTTTTTGATAAGACACAGCCAAATACTATTGAACACTTTCTGCTACTCATATACAGGATAAAGGTCAAACTGCACATACCTAATAGTTCTCATTCTCAGTTATGCACGAGTCATGGAGTAGATGACAAGTGAGAAGGGGAAGCCTTTATTTGTGATCGATGGTTACAAATTTAGACGTCACAAGAATCTGCAGAACAATATTCCGTGATGGGGGTGCTGCATGAAATATTGTAAGTGGTGTATAAAGTTAAATGTTAAAAATGAAATCCTTGAAAGTAATCAAGAACATAAGCACAACAAACCAGATCAAGCGTTGATAAACGGACAAAAAGTAAGTAATAAGCTGAAAATTTAAGTGAGAGGCCTACTAAATTGCTGCATGCTGAACTTAAAACCAGTGATTCAGTGACTTTGAGGAGTTGTGATGCAACATTAATAAAACAAAGACAAACAAGACAACCAAAACAAATGTAGTTAAAATTTTATGCTAGAATTTTAATAATGACACTGCCAACATTTTATGGTGAAAATGCCACAAAACAACATTTTTCACCTATCTATAATGTTTCAACTATACGAATTCTTTGTTATTGTTTGTTTATTTATTTTTTGTTAACTCGTGTTCAGTTCCTAGATTTTTATGCATAACACAATGTACTTTAATAAAACATAACAAAATGGCATCCATTTGTGGGGTTTAAATTAAAAATGTTGCAGATAGTCCTAAGTCTGCAAAATTGGAAGGGTAATGTTGTTTGTGCTAGGAAGTGAAAATACTGGGACTAACAACTAAAATCTTTCAGAGACGCAAATGACGTATCTACCAGGAAATACAGGGACGCAACTGACGTGCGACAAATCCGGAGACGCAACTGACGTACAAAAATCCAGAGACGCAACTGAGTATTAACCAGGAAATACAGGGACGCAACTAACGTGCGGCAAATCCAGAGACGCAACTGACGTATCAACCAGGAAATACAGGTACGCAACTGACGTACAAAAATCCAGAGACGCAACTGACGTATAAAACTGACCACGGGACGCAATCGCCTGTCACCAGATTCACCGGTGTCCCCCGAAGGGCGGGACTAGCTGAGCAATCCGACCGACGCCAGGAAAGAACTTTTAAAAAGCTCATCACCATCATCCAGCCGCAATACGCCCAACATCATCGGCTGGTTCTTCAACTCTGAAACAGATGATGATAAAGGAAATATGGGATAGGAAAGTCGTAGTAGAAGAACCACAGGTGCCTACCGACACGGAGAAACCACAAAAAACCCATGGTTAGAGTAGCCGGTCTCCGGGAATCGAACCCGAAAGCCAGCCTTCACGCTACCGCGGTGCCATCTCGTTCGGTACGGTACCGTATGTAGTAAGAAATACCTGGGCATCAGAGCCTGAATATAGTTGTGTATTCATTACGAATGCGCTTTAAAAATTACATTGATTGCGATCGGAAAGAGGGAAATTTAGACATTCACTACATCCAGGCCACCATAAATCAAGGCCACTTAATTATGCGCATTTAGAAGCCCCGTCAAACAAAGGAAAACACGTTTAAAAAATCTGATTTGATATATTCACATGATCTCCTCTCCCAATACAAATTCACATATATCCGTTATATATTAAAGTATTCATATAAAATTGATTTTGCTATCCACGTTGCGTTTATTCAAAATACCTTTTCCCTTACACAGCATTTCAAATTGAGCAATACGGATTTGCTTACATGACACATGCGTAAAGTGCATTAACAAGTTTTAAGACAGCATGGCCTTAAAGTAGAACTTTTGACACAGAGCACACGAGCTAAGTGCCCAATTCAATTCGATTTAAAGTTTTTTCAAAAGCATTGGTCTACTAAAGTAGGTTTTATCAAATTTTCTTATGAGTTTAAAATTACTTATTTATTATCCGCCATTCCCAGATTGGGAATTGAATTAGTTCAGTGAATCTTTGTTTTTTTAATCAGAAGTTATTCATTAATAGATTTTTTTTATTATCAGATGAATATTTGATATCGAGTGCGATAATCTTCAGTGTGTCCAGCTTTGGTTTTAAGTCAACTCACATGGCAATTACCCTTTGTATTTCCACATATTTAATAATTCGACTTGGTTTGATTAGGTTTTATTTTTCATTGTCTTTTTACATGATTAGTTTATCGCAATTCATTGTAGAGTTAATCTATACGTTATATTGGCAGCTTTCTTTGATCTAAAACGTTGCTCTTTTATCTAAACTACATATAGATTAAACGGCGGAAATTATGAATTAAGATGAAACTGAAATGGAAGTGAAATTATAGAAGCAGCAGAAAGAATAATACTAAAAGTACTTACCTAAAAATCCAGAAAGCAATATCATATAGGGTTTAATTGTTTCACTTCCCGGCGTAAGGCGAAGCACGTTAAAAATAATTTCACTGAAAATGACTGCTATCAAATCAACAAAACATCAAAATATCTGACATCACGCTTTTTTAACGTTATTTATCTTGTTTCAGGAACGCGTTCTAAAAGTGATTTGTTAGTTTCAGGAATCAATATAATAATATTGATATTTTACAAATTTGAACGCTGTCAAAATAGTATATGCCGCACGTGTTAACACTGGTTTCGTTTTACTCGATATTCCTACTCGCAAAATAAAACCCTACTTTTACCCCTGTATCATTATCTATTATTACTGGTTATAAAAAATCTGTTGTAATGTAAGGAAAGAAGAAGAAATTAATCACATATCTTCAGTCATGTGCATTACATAACATACTCACAATTTTGAAGAGTGCAAACTTACTACATTGAGTATTTAAGAAGCCCTAACGCTACGAAAAAATACTTGACATAATTTTGAATATTTTAAAGAACTCGAAGCGTTCGTATAGTACATTTTTGCCTATATTTTATGTTTTTCCAATTATGCAACATTATACAAAATTCAACCAAATTAAGGGAACTTCACATGGTATTCATAGAAAATTCAAGATACACATTTTGAGAATATGAAAAATAGTGAAAATTTTTCCATATATATGGTAGCTGGGGGAAAGGGGATTTTGCTGAAAATCTTTGTGTCACATTCTTGGAAGACACTGAACCAAGTTTGCTGTTCTTCCGATATTTTATATTTGAGTTATGATACACAGACACAGACACACACACACACACACACACACACACACACAACCATGTCTTTTTATAAAAACGCCATTTTTGTTTTGGGGAGCTCAAAGCATATTATTCGCGGTGAAATCGTTATCGAACTTTTGGATGAAATACAATACTTCTCTTCCGATAGAAGTGGCATAGAAAGAAAAAATGTGTTTGGGTGGGCGTGCTTTAAAAGTCACAACTCAAACCGAAAACATTGGATAACACCAAATTTGTTTCGTCTACAAAACTGAAATGAAGTTGTCACATTGATAATTGTATTCAAATTTTGCAATTCTTGGGTACAATTTTATCATGCAGATAGGCAGTTGTATGAATTATATTTACCACAGCATTCTCCACTGCTAAAATAATCTAAATATTCCTCATTAAATGCCGGCCTAAAACGCTCCTCGTACAGCTTGATGTTTATTCATAACCGCTATGCTCGACCGCGACCTTTTCTTTTTTTTTATTTCGAAGATATAAGTAAGGCGCAAAATGCGGATACATGCAAATTGCGAAAAATGGGTACTGTTAAGAAGATAGCAGTTAGTAACCTAGTTTCCATAGCAACGTAAGAGTGGGGCGTGGACAAAAACATTTGAAGTTGCTAAACTTCACCTCTACTTTGAGAGGTTGCCTTGTAATTAGCTAATTGCCTAAGAGAGCTGAATCCCCCGCTTATTATGAAGTCGAAAACCACGACTCCTTGATGATAAAAACTTGTCTTAACTTTGTGCAAGGTTTGTGGAGATGTATACAGTAGAACTCGGATGTCGCGAAAATCAGCTCCTGGGCGGATTAACAAGATTGATGCGCAAACCTTTCGTCACAGAGTTCCCCTCTCCCCCCAAAAAATCACAGTAAATGTTACTCTTTATACAAGGCTATGATAGTTTACATTGCGTTAGGTTAACTTCTCTTAATTAGCAGGTTATTTGATAAGCCACAGCTATAAGTCGATAGCAAAAGATATAAATTGTTTTGTTTTTTTTCATCTTTTGGTTTTTAATATTGAAATTTTACTTGAATCTAGTCTCTTGAAATTCCCTGAATAAATCAAAGCATTTTATAAAACGGGCATGCGTGTATTTGCGTGTGCATGTATATGTGAATGTGTCGCAGAGAGGCAGAGAAAGAGAGAGAGAGAGAGAGAGAGAGAGAGAGAGAGAGATCGCAGTCGGACGGACAAATACCACATTTTATTCTTTAAGGTAAAGATAAAGCTGCGAACGAACGGAGGGGCCCTCGAAACTAGGGCAGAGCATCGCAAGTAGGATGCAACGTCCTTTTCGGTCTACTGTAACCCCTGGGTGGAAGGGATTATGGGAGAGATCCGGGCGACCAGAACTGGATGACGACGGGTTCAAGCATGGACGGGGTCCCTAACGTTTCCAGATCGAACGCATCCGCCGCCGTCTCCAGACGCCCCGGCGGTTCTCCTGGTGGGCTCCTCCCTCGTAGGCGAGTCCTGAGTATTCCTGCATTGAAGCTAGAGGATAAATCTCTACAAAGCGCTGATCCACCCCACATTCGCTTCTCAGGGTAAGAGAAAATCCCGAAAAAAACCTTAACTGTAACTTGCCTTAACCAGATTCAAACTTTGGATCTCTTGAATGTGAGGCAGACACGTTACAGCCCCACACCACAGAGGCGGGATGATTGAAAATTTTATATCATAAAAACAGCACCTAAATACTGTTAGTTATCTACTTTAGAAAATTTTAAAAACCTAATTCTGATAAATGATAATTATAACGTGTAATTATGAAACAATCCTACCTGCTTAATAAACCATATTATTGTATAAACTTGGATCAGTTAACCTAGATCTGTAAAACATTACAGTCTGATCCTTTAATTTTTTTTAGATTATGGATCATGAAGATAGCAAATTTAACATTGGTAGGATAGCGCTTTAAATCTTCCCTTAAAAGCAAAAATCGGAAACAAAAAGTCGTTAAGTACTGATTGAGACCTGGTGATTGAAATATTTCTGCACCCGATTGCATAAATTCCTCTACCAAACCCGGAGTGCATCGCGTGTCTCTGGTATAGAAATAATGGTGTAAATTAACTTGACGTACTATAGTAATGAAGATAGTGTATATACCACCAGATGGCACCACTCTACATATGGCGTTTACCGCCATTATCTTCTGCTCATAGATGCTTGAGAAGCAATTCCGGTAATTTATCACTCTGCAATAGGAAGGCGGAAGTCAGCGCTAACGAGTTGGGCTTCATTTTCAGCGTTCAACAGTTGGCACAAAATGAAATGAGAAACACTTCAAATTACACAAAGGAGAATGAAACTGTTCGCAACTAAAGTGGATAAAGGTAACAAACACAGAGAATAGAGCGGTTCTGTGTTAAAGAAAGCTTTCTGTAGAAATTATCGCCTCTTATTCTGACCAATCTATGCTTGAAATATGCCAGAGAAAGCGATTTTGTGACCTTCAGAGTATTTGGAAACTTTTAACGCTAGATCAGACCTCTCTCAAACACAAATTATTAGTGTTGGCTAGGAACATAGTTGAGTGCAAATTCAAAATAGAAGCTTTAATGCAGAACAGTAGTATGTTGGTTCTTCCAAATGGGATAGTATGCCAGTAGAGATGGTAGGGATAAATATGTGAATGCGAGCTGAGAGAGAGGAATCAAAGAAATAGGAAAATTTTAGGAAATGTAAAAGAAAACTGGATGGGGGAGGGAGAGACAGGAGAGAGAAGACACAGAGGATGGGAGGAATATGTTGCACTAAAAAGGGCTAAGGGGTACTCAACCTAATTTATACATTAGCATAAGTAAAGTTTTTTTTAAATATTGGACATGAGTTTGTAAAGAATTGAAAATGTAACCTAAGTATAAAAATTATTTTTATTGTTGTATTGGTTCTTCTGCATTACTTCAGTTAACAACAGTAATGCACATAATTGTCCAATTGACTAGGAAGGATGTGCCCAGCCCCGCACCCCCAGAATCATTAACGGCGAAGAAAAGTCTCAAGGTGCCTTAAATGCATTCAATTAGAACTAGGGTCAGGATAAACTGACCAATTAAACGAGCTGCCTTTCAAAAACCTGCATATTGAATATGAATAATGTATAACATACTCTAAAAGCCTCAAGGAAACTCCGAGTTACACAGCAAGTTTAGCAAAATTAAAAGCACAATTACGACGTGAAGCGTGACGAAAAACTTTCAAATGTTTATTCGTGGTAGCAAATTCTTGCAATGGAAAGATAAGAAATAGAAATTGTAAACTCCCAAACACGGTGGTTACATGACGCTTGGGAAAACTATAAAGTGAAAGGTTTTAAAAACCGCTAAAGCTACGAAAAAAGCTGTTGCACATAAATTGTGTGAATTGTACACTTTTTTCTGGAGTAAGCTTTTAATGTTTCCTTTGACATAGTAAATTACACAAAATTCATTGAAATAAATAAACAAGTAAATATTTGTTATATTATTTTCACTGTCAATACATCGAGGGGATACTTTCTATTAAATCGTTAACAGCCATATTTAAGAAAAAAAATTACGAATTTGGTTCCATGTAATGGTTGGTTTAGGGACAGTATTTTTCTAAATCTTCGTGTTCTCCATACCCAAACCTGCTTTATTTTTGCTTTTCTCAAAAATGGCTGCAACGATTTTGATTAAAACACCCGGGTTTAAAATATTTGTTGGACAAGTACAATGAACATATCTAATTCTTTGAAAATAGAAGTCCTAATTGGGAATAAAGGTTGTATGTGTTTGTATTAATGGTAAACCATAAGAGACACAGGAAAAGCTAACTGTACGAAACGTGCAGATCCAGTAGGATATATTATGACTTTTTGTGATAACATTTCCAAGACATTAGTCGTTCTTGGTTTGAATTTTCCAATACACGTTTGAAGCGCTGTCATTACTTCTTTTACTATAGAGAAAGTAGGGGAAGTATTGCATTCCAACCAAAAATTTTATGCCAAGATTTCAGCGGAAATACATGTTTTGAGGTGCCCTGAATCCAAATAAAGCATTTTAGATACATGTCCGTGCGTGTGTCTGTAAAAAAGTGGGATAAACATCAAACTTAGTACTAATTTAGTATCACCCAAGGATGCGACACGAAGATTTTCAAGAAAATCTCCCCACCCCAGACTACGCTTAATATGAAACATCTTTAGAAAATTTTGATTTTCTCAAAAATCGCTCTAAGGATTGTGATTAAAATATCATGTTTAAGATATTTTAATGACAAATGAAATGTATATCGTGAATGTTATGAAAATGTCCCCAAAAAGTCCTCTTTATTCTAGTAAACAGTAAGAGATAGGCAAAAAAGTAGATATCGTTTAAATATAATTTGTATCACATACACTTTTCTTGGCTTGAGTGAACCATTTCGGAGATATTCCTTGTTATTTGTTTGAATTTTCCAATACTTATGTTTTTTCTCAAATGGGAATTCCTTATTCTTTTTTTATTTTTGTTTTTTTCCCTTTTTATATCCTGGACATACAAATAGAATGGAATCCTCCACATAGCAACCAGCTCTTAAAAGATGACTATGGCTTAAAGCCTACCATATTCCCCTTGTACCTACAAAACAATTAGCAATAAGGTTTATCTCGATTAACATGAAGTAGATGGTGAATAAGCGTTTGTAAAAATAGTTTGTATACGTGTAGAGAAAGTCATGTGAGTGCAACACATCAGATTTTTGTTTCATGTGAAGCCATGCAGGGCGTGGAGCATTTGATTATCTCTTCAGCCTCCTGTATTCCCCTTTTACCTATGCACTAGCCGGGTACGATATGAGTGCGCTTGGACGTGGGTGCCACTGATTTTGTTGATAATCATCTTGTTTGATATTAGGACTAGTGATCAGAGGGGAGTGAGGGGCAAGCAATAGGGGAATGTACAGTTGCACAATGAAAGCACTACATTTGCAGGTCTCGCCGTCACTAGTAAATGCAACTCAGACCTGCGGATGTTTTCTTTATCTGTCTTTCCGATGCCCCAACCACTTGTTCTATTGCTGTTTACTTCCTTTTCCCACTGCACGCACTCATATCGTACCCGACTAGTATAATGAAACCATTTCTGTGTACATTTATTGTCATTAACATAAAGTAGGAGAAGAATTAAGTTTTTATTAAATAGCTTGTGGGAGATAGAGGGTAGAGAAAGTCATGTATTTGCTGGAAATCAGATTATTATGTTCCGTTTTTTCTTCCGTCTGGAGATATTCTGAAGCTTCTATCACAAAAAGTATGTACTACTTAAACTTTTTTTTCTACCACAGTTATGTATAATATTAAAAGTGTTTCCTCAACTTCCTTTACTTGACGTTCACCGAATCTGATAAAAAAAAATTAATTTGAGCAGAAATTTTAATTAAGCTCAACATAGGCGGTAGATGTAAAGGATAGTGGTGAAGCCGGTTTTTACTGATGGCCCTTTTAACTTTTCCGTTTCCCAGGAAACTGGTTAATTTTGTAGTTTGTTTGCTTTTCGAAGTGATATGTGAGTATTTTTAAACACAGGAGGCAACTAGTGAACTTCGCTGGTTGAGCCTTTGTGAAGGTTTATTTAAAACGCAGATCCACCTTTCACATCTGTCACTTAGTGAGGCAAATATTGGTTCTATCTTTGTCCACATGAACACTTTGAACAAGATCAATAGTGACAGGAGTGACAAGTTTATAACCCTGTGCGGAGTGCGTGAAGTAAACACAGATAAAAGTTCAGTGGCTAAGCTATGGTTACTTTGAGAGTAAAGCTCTACTCTCTTTGTATTTTTCATGTATAAATAACGATGATGCTTTGTGCATAAGGTAAAAGAAATAATTTTTATATGGCTACTGATCATCTGTAGAGGAGGAAATAGGCTGTGGGCGGATTTATTGTCTAGAATATCAGAGATACAAATAAAATATTACGAAAATTCTATTCTATAGCAGCCCTCAATCATACCTATTTCAAAAATTCTAAAACTAATTATATATATATATATATATATATATATATATCTCATATTTCCTGCTAATCATGCTATTTTCTTGAAGGCTTTCAGTACATTTATAGCCTTAATCTTAGTACAACTGGGTATTTTATGTTAACTTTCGAGCTGATTATACTGAAAGCAACACGTTTTCAAGAAAACAGTTTAAAGTAAACGTTTCTTCATTGGAGGGGATGATATTGTAAAGCAGCGGCTATGGCTATGGCTATGGTTATTGGGAGGTCGGCGCCAGGCAGTCGGAGATAAACAAAGATAAGTAGCATTCTCACCCGTAGTAAGCACCAGAAGCGCCATCAGCAGATAACTAGAATATTCTGGGAGTTTTCTTCCCCCCAGAAAGTACTAGAATCGTCTATGAAAAAGTCCACTGGCTATATAATCCAGCGTTCTCGTGAGAGGAGTCAGTCTATGAGTGATTAAGCGAATTGATGAGCTGCGATATCAAGTGCGGTTCTCCGAGCGAGTTAGAGACGAGTGCTGTGACGTACAACGAGTGTTACTGCGGAGCGAGAGATTGTAGAAATCTTGTGTTCTCCAGCGAGTGAACCGTCCGGAAGAAAAGGCTACATCATTAAGAAAGTGAAGTGAATGGGAAATTTAACTAATTCGCATTACTGACGTGGCAATTTGAACTAAGTGAAGTCCCAGCAAAAGTTCAACTAACAGTAACAGTGAGGTGACGGTTAAAAACTGGACAAAATCACAATATTAGTTACATTAATATATTTAACGCATTTCATGGTTAGCTCAATTTGTTTAAATGGGAACCCCAATTTTAACGAATATTATTTTTATGCATAAAAGCAACAACTTATTTTTGGAACCTTTTATTATTAAACAAGCCATTATGTTGTAAAACACTAATAAGTTGGAAAAAGATAACATTAATACATTGAAAGAGTGATTTATGTTTCATTAGTTTGCATTTAACAAAACACATAATCAATTTAAACACAGAGGTTAGGTTTCTTTTCACACTTCTTAAATATTCCTATCTCTTAACATTTATATGTCAGTTTTGAAAGCTATCAATAAAACTTAAAATATAAGTAAAAGTTTTAACAGTCACAAGACTACTGTCCCTTTTTTGTGCTTAGGACCGGAACTATACTGTATCTCATGGTAACCGGTTTACATAGGGATAACAGTAACGAAAAATCTTGTGTGTAACATTCACATGACTTTCTCCACTTTGTATCGATTATTAGTGGGGATACAAACTATTCTTACTAAAGCTTATTTTTCTACCTACTTCATTTTAATCCAAATAAACGTTTGCAGAAATAGCTACTTTACACATTTCGTTACAGCTATAAAGAGAATAGCGACAGTACTGGATGCTATACGCTAACCTTAAAATTCCATACTGTTTCCATGCAATCCCGAGAAACAACTGAATGCTGACAGAACTTAAAGAGAATGGGCAAGAAAGAAAAAAATTCGAACCTTTAGTAACGGATATCTTAGAAATGGCTTATGTCACAAAAAATTATTTTAAATAAGTTGTATGTTTTAAAGAGATCTACATTTTTTGTGTTGCAGGTTTTCGTTTATCACTTAACGTTTACCAGTTATATAAGATAATACAAAATTTCTTGCAAAATAAGTGAACTTTATAGGCTATTCCTAGGTAATTAAATATATAAATATTATTTTTAAAGTAAATATCTTTAATATATGGGGTTTAATAAAAATCGTTTACTAAAAGCCATCTTTTAGAAAGTTAAAATTTTCGATAAATCTTTTATGTGAATGGTAGTCTGGGGTAAAGGGATTTTCTTGAAAATCTTCGTGTTGCATCTTATGGAAGGTATTGAACTTAAATACAAATCTGGTATTTATCAGACTTTTTGTTTTGAGTTATGCTGTTCACAGACGCACACACGCACCTTTTCCTAAATATGCTTTTTTGCATTTGGAGGACCTCAAAACATGTGAAATGTTTCCCTGAAATGTCGATAGAATTTCCGAATGGATTACGCTGGTTCACCTACTCACTATACGTAGTAGAAAACATAAAAATAGTTGTAACTTCTTAAATGTTATCCCATAGAAATTTTGGCTATAATAAAACTTGGTAGAAGCATTATAGGTACGAATTTTTATTATACCTATTTAATAATAAGCGAGGTACTTCAATTTTTTTTTGTTTTTATGCATACGCACACACAAACTAAGCTTTTAAAAATGCGGTTTCTAATATAAGTTAATAGGGATTATGTATCTAAAATTTAAAATTAATAGAACATTTCAGGCTATTGTTTTATGGCTATGGTTTCAACGGTGTCTCCAGAAATAAATTTTAGCAACTAAATTTACGAAAACCCATTTCTAATGTTTAATATGTGGAAGGATGAAATTATAATACGGTTTATGCCCTAGGGTTTTTCAAAACGTTTAATGTTCATTTTTTTTAAATTGCACAGACTTTTCAAAAGTCTTCAAAATGACTTTATATGCAAATTTTGATACCTGAAATTGCAGTGGCAAAGGTTTTGTTCTGAGTGGGAAAATATTGTAAATGAAGGAATTACCAACGCTCTTAACGAACTTTATTAACGCCTCAGATTTTATGACTTCAAATTTATTTATACCATCAGTTAAAACTATATATAATTGACATTGCTAGGATTAGATAATTATCTAGCTCTGCATTACGCTTATAGAATAATTTTGTAAACAATTTTTCCAAAATATAACATGAAATCAATAAAATCAAAGATCTGGTGAGGAGTCAAATTGTGTAAACCGCAATATCAATTGTTCTTTCTATATATTAAAATTGAGAAAATTTTCTTAGGTAATTTGGCTGATAGAATAGCTGTTTTTAAAATGAAGAGAATTTTTTTTTTGAGTAAGACTCGTGGCCTGACTCGGAAATAAGTTGAAATTAAAGTTCCATTTGAACAATAAGTATTATTTTATGTTACTTTGAGTACTCGGCCTGAATCGTGATATTTAGCCCATTGTTGCATACTTTTGCTGCATACGCTAGTCTGGGTTGAGTGACGTAATTCATCAGTGACGTAAATACTTGATGGCAATTTAATGTAAGCGCTAACGAGAGTGAGTGACGTGTTGTCTAGTCGATTGTTGTGGTCGATAGTGCCGACTTGTAGCGGGCAACGACCATATGAAATGTGGTCGAATGTGGTTTTCAAAGTACCACGTCCGGCATCAATCCGATAGCTGTCTGTGTGCTGAAATTCCTGACTCCTGAGCGGTATGCATTTTTTGCAAACCTTGTACACGTCATTTTGAAAGTACGTAGGTTAGCTTGCATTTTTGTACATTTTGAATCACTATTATTGTTTGTAGTGAAAGCTTATTTCAGAGTATTAACAAATGCTACATTTATGCTTTTGTTTTAAAGGCAAAAGGTAAAAGTCAGTGTTGAGTATATGAGAAAATTTTAAAATTCTTTAGTTTGTTGATATTTTACTTACTTTCCCCAAAACGGGAGGTTTGAATCGGGTATGTAATTAAAATTGAATGTTATTTATTGGTTGTAGTTATTGCTGCATACTTCTTGGAATGAAGATGTAATGTTGCCTCGGCTTCTTGCAGTTACTTTTTGTAGCTCAGTCGTTCTGCGAATGATGCTTAACTTTTTCTCAGGAATTGTGGTTAATACGAAGGTAATAAGAACGCGTTTGTGTTACTTTGCAGAACTATATTTCAAATTTATTAGGTTCAGATAAGTTCCCTATGGTTTGAAGCTATAAAATTATTTATTTTCTTGTATAGACTTACAATTCCATGAAGTTAGAGTCTGAACTTAGAATGAAATTTTCGAGGTTTTCTAATTACTTCTCAGTGTACATTCTCTAAGACGCGGAATTAAAACATTTTATTTAATTTATTTGGAAAACTAGACAATAATTTGACATTTTCGTGCTGAAAATGTTTTTTTTATCTATTCATGATAAAACTTCAGCCGAAAAATTTCCCATAATTTTGATTTCGGTTAAATAATTGAATGCAATTCTTAAAATATTTGCCTTAAGTACCACTTCGAGAATAGATTTTATGACATCCTATTTTCCCAAAGCGGTCACAAAATCAGAAAATTTAAATTTTCGCTTATTATTGAACTTTATGAACAAATCTTAAGTAATAAAATTTTATAAGCATGACGATTCTGATGAGTTGTGTTATTACAAACAGTTTCGATAGCGTGACTGAAACACTGGAAAAATTCTCATAACTAAAGACCTAATTCCATAAATCTCTAGCTAGTGGGGTGGGGTGGGGTGGCTTATCTTATCTCTCAGGTAAAGCTTTAGAGCTAGTGGGAGGGGTACACGGTATGCTGAATTCGTGCCGCACGTGGGTGTACAGTGGCAAACAGCCAACAGTTTTTCATTATCGCGTGACTTTACCCCTCACTTGCTTCTTGTGTTTTACTTGCGTCTTTACCTCCTTCCAGTAGCCAAACCCCTACCTGTTTGGGAAGACCCCCACTCGCTAGCTAAAACATCGCTGAACAGACAGTAGTTCACTTCATACTGCCAAATGAGCACGATTGTCGGACACATCATCTCCATAGAACTGTGGTTAGTCATCAATATGCCCTCTTATGTGTCTCAGGATATTGTGATCGATGGACACCAATGTTGGGATGCAAGAAGAAGGAGAAGGAGAATAGTCAATTCCTGTACATTTGAAACCAATCAACCAACAACATTTAAGAAGTTACACAATTAATATTTGGTTAACATTCACGAATACTGAAAAATCTAGCCCCACCCTCTGCCAGCGTGAACTTTTCGAGCATAATTCTAGCCACTGCATTGTAAAGATACTTCATCTCTCCCAAAATAAGGCTCAACTACATAAGAGTAACATTAAAAGCTAAATTTGCCCATGTTCTCGTACTGGAGTACCGTTAAGGCAATCCTTAGTTGAATCTTGGCACAACAATAAAATACAATGTAACAAAAAAACAAAAAATAAGAAATAAAGCCGAAAGTTAAACTTTTTATTTCTAGTGCTTTTAATACACTTAAACGTTGTATTTTCATGCGACCTATCGTTTTCTTTATGTCAGTTTTCTTAATGCCGTTCAATGGTGACAATATTTAAACCTTCATCTCCATATCGCTGATGAAAGCTCTGATATAAATGCCATAGCTGTCGTTCAGTTTAACGACAAATGGAAATAATGCCTTACCGCTTCCTGTTGTAGAAGGCCGAATTATGTCGTATTAGTTTACCCTTTCCTTGTATGTAGAGAAAATCTTTCATAGAGGCGACATCCGAACACTATTTCATTTATTATCGATTATTAACACCATCCACTGATTCGTTTTTGTTCCCCTGTAATGCTTTTAGACTAGTTACATAGAGAAATGATACCGGCTGGGTAGTCAACAGCTATAAACCTTAGGAGGCAAAAACATTTTTGCATGGGGAATGGGCCTTTTTATGCATATCAGTGCACATAAAACAGTTACCACGGGCAACAGGATACTCCCAAACTTATATTTTAGTTTTTGTTGATATCCTAGAAAAAAAAGTTGTATATTAGCTACTTTAAAAACACCGTATTAAATAATTTACACAATGGGGAAGAGAAAAGGCGACGGGTGGGAGAGAGAGGTGTAGGGAATGGAAAGCGAGAGAAAGGGTAGAAGGAAGAATGGTGCACTGAAAAAAAGGGAAAAAGGGAAAAAAGAATGTGAGTGGGTGAGGGAGAGAGTGAAAGAGGTAGAGAAATAGAGAGGAAGGAGGAGAGTGAAACAAGGAGAATGATGAACAGAGGAAGATAAAGGGAGAGAGGGCAAAAGAAGAAACAAGAATCGAGGCAATCGGAGCCTCGGGCTCTACTAGTTAAAACGAATGGGAAACATGTTGCTATGCTATTTTATTTACAACCATATAAAAAAACAGCATAGCTAAACAGTATCAAGAACGAGAAGCACAGAGGTTTCAAAATTAATTTCCTTTCTTAAGACAAGCAGGCTATGATATTCAATTGTTTATGCTCAATATGGACGTAAATTTAAATTTCAGAATATATTTTCATTTTGATTTTGCAGAAGTGTTTACAGATTTATTTCCTTCTAATTTGCCTCAAATAACGAATAACGTAAATAAAGCATTGTATACATTTCGTACAAAGGTAGCTTTATAGCTAGTTCTGAAATGTATAGGGAGAGGATTTTAATGCTAATACATAATTTTTTTGTACTTTAGAAAGAATGGTCACTTGGTACGACAGTTAATTACGAAATTGACCACATTAAAGGTCGAAGGTCAACCCGGAGCCGAAGCTCCCCTCCTAGAGCCCAGAGAAAGCCGCCATCCGAATGAGACCAATACCTTGAGCCTAAAAAATCCCACTCCCCACTTTCGCAGGGATGGAAGTGATTACATCCCTTACGCGGGTCAATCCAATAGAGATGACTACCAAAAATCCCGGTCGGGCCGACATTGAATTAGCACATCGTCTCCCACTTCTCAACGCTGTACCGGAGGATATTGATGTGTTTCATAATCCCGCCTGGGTATCACCGCCCAGAAGTGCCCAATATCCCATGGGTATCGAGAACCACTGCCCCGTCGAGACCAACCCAATCCGAACAGCCCAATTCGGGAGTATCTCAGATGTTCAGCCCGATATGCTTCTAGTAACGTCAGAAGTACCACGAGTGCTGGAACACCACTGTAGCAGAAGGGGTCGGAGCCCCCCCTACGGGAAGTCAGTTTACAATAATTTAAATAGTGCCGTATATTGCATGTAATGATCTTTTACTGTTTTGTTCATTAGTACAATGTTTCAGTAGTTAGCAAATTTATGCATATTTGCTCATTTTACATATTTTTGTTTTATCAATTCTCTTTTCATAATTGATTTACAATAACATATTACCTAATAATATGTGCCATCCAGTTAGTCTTGAAACTTGGCAATATTGATGGTTAGCGCAGTGCGATAAATACTTCACGCCGTCGGTGAATTACCGTCTTTTCTGGTCGTAGCCGTTCCCTCACGATATGATGGTGGTGTCAAGTAGTTCTCGGAGTTGAGTTCAATTCTATTTATACTTATATCTAATATTAAATATGGTTCAAGTTTGTTTATTAGCTCTTAAAGTTTATAAAAATGTAACCTACTTATTTACCGAAAAGAAAACATTTCAAAACATTCAAACGTTAATAGTTTTAGAAACTCAATTCCGAGAATATTCCTGCAGGTTTACGATCGTTCTCCAGTTGAAACTTCAGATCATTCAGCTCAGTAGTATGTTGTTTGTATATCCTAACTGTTCAATATAAAATATAAAGTTCGACGAATTAAATAATTCACATGGTTTCCACAATAGTTTTATTCACGAAGACATTACATAAATTATCTTAAATTTTTATTTCATGTCAATTGTTTTGATACTTTGTATATGGACAATTTATATGTATATTATGGTACTGTCTAATGCATAAATTCATACATATTAAAGGAAACATTAGGAGCGGTATTCATAGTCGATTTTGGTCCCGACCAACTTGCTATTTCCGGTGGACTTACAGCAGACCATCTATTTTCTTATTCATAAACCGGGACTTGCGTTAGTCCGGGGATCAAACGCCTTGGTCTGGACCAAATTTTGTCTACCTCAGAAGTGTGTGCTTTGCAAAATGGATGACTATGGAGTGATGGCTGTGGCTGCGGTGTGTAGAATTCGCTAAATCAAATGCTGGAGGAAAACTGTCTACCAAAATTAGATGTAAGTGGAAAGTATGGCGATCTAAACTTCAGTAACAGATATAGGTTTAATAAAGCAAAGGTTAGAAGGCTGATATAACCTATATGACAGACGATAACCGAGACTTGAGTATCTTAATCCATACACAAATCCTAAACAGCATTTCCATATTATGCAAGAGGTATCAAGACAAAACTGCTGACCTTAGTCAGGCATCAGTATGCCACATATAATTAATGTCTCAGGTGCCATTGCTAGACTTGCGCCTCGTTAAGTCAGGATTACGATGAACTTTACTTAACATGACGGGACGTAACGGAAATTAAGAAATTCTGGTCTAATTATGATGCACCTAACGTAATGAATCTTGTACTTTTATTACTTCATGCTATGCTTCAGGCCGATTGGTTCTGATTACCATGAGACATTAAACTTGACATAATGGGAAGAAAAAGTTTGACATTACCAAATTCTTAAGTTACATCGTGTTAAATTAAGTCACGGTCATCTCTAAATAGCTCCACTTATACAATGTGCAAGACCTTCACGTCAAGTCGTGTTAAGTCGCTTACGTTAAGTTCATCGTGATTCAGACTTTACTTAAGTTTTCCCGGTGAGGAGAGGAGGATTACAACTGCCTGCAGACGTTTATGTATCAGGATTTCCCAAAGTAATTATTTTTGTATAATTATTATCACACAATATTTAATTATTTGCTTAAGATCAGGGGTGAGAAGCATCTGAATAAATAAATGCAAATGTTGCTTGCTTTGTAAATTCAGTTTCACTCTGTAATTTTAAGCTTAAAAGTTAATATTCCAGCAAGTTAAATTCTTATTGAAATAATTAACAAAGGCATGAAACTGTGTATTTGGTGAATAATAACGTTTCCAAAACTGGAGGTGTGACAACAGATTAGATTCTTCAAAAAACTGGATACATTATATTATCTATCTGCCTCCATGCTTATTTTTTCGTTTACATTTGTCAATATCGTCTTGTTTTCAATAATACAGTATATAATATTCTTATTCGTACACTTCAATTTGCTGATAAAAACTTTAATATTTGTTAGAAGACACAGTTTAATTAATATTTATTTCATACACGTTGAACAATATAACAAATGCTGTATGTAAGTATGTTTACTATCGTTATTCTGCTGAAAGCTATAATCAGGTGCCTGCCCATCTTCTGGGCACTCTGCTTTACATTGTTCCTTAAAATGTCAGAATACACATGTTTGTCATAGTCCATCAATAAATTGTACATTACTGACACCGTTGGATGACATGCAGGCCCAGAGCATAATGGAACCACCACCATGTTTAACTGTGGGAAGAGTGTTTCTGAGGTCATTGTCTGAATTTGCTTTTCTCCAGACTCTGTTTATCCCAACTGACTCAAAGAGGTTTGTCTTAGTCTCGTCTAACCATATCATGCTATTCCAAAAATTCTGATGCTTATGGATGTGATCTTTAGCAAATGCAACTCGTTTATTCCTGTTTGCTACACTTACATAGGCTTCTTCCTTGGTGTTCGGGCATGGTATCCATACTTCCATAAGACACGACGAACAGTTCGGTCAGACATCCTTCCAGACACATTTTCTACTAATGGTCGTAATTTAGAAACATTTAAATTTAGATTTTCTCGGATTCGACTTCCAACGAAACGTTCCTCTCGTGCATTCGGCCTACTTTCTTTAGCTTTTCTTGGTAAATTCTTTGTAGAACATTGCTCCCTAAATTTTTTGACTATGTACTGAATGGTAGAATGCGGTTTATTTACTGTTTCTCCTATTTTTCTGAGAGAATGCCCTCTAAGTGACAACTTTATAATTATTTGCTTCAGATCAGAATTAAGCTCCTTTTGCATGCCCATTTCGATCACTACTAATAGAACCTACACAACTGCGACGACAGTAGCCTAAGCGACTTTTGAAACACACGCATGTTGAAACTGTTTACGACGTAGTTGTCATTCTTAACAACTGTATGAATAGGAAAGCTGTATAAAATTGGGGGCTACTTCAGTTTCATTACTGTTTCATGCAGTGGTGTAGGTTGTGAAATGAATTTTTTATTGGAATTGGTTTGAATTAGATTCATCAAGTACGTATAAACGACACACAGAAAAACACAAGTTTTTAAGCAAGTAGAGAATGACTTTTTATTGTAAACCTGATGTGTAAGAATAAGAATGTTACATACTGTATCCAACATTCTTGTATTAAGGAAAACAGGCATTTTCCTCGCTTCTTGGTTATCTCCATTTTTGCTGAGGAGTGAGCACTGAACTGATGGAAAAAAATCTGTGAATCTACCACAGAAAGTTATAAACTTGCTGGTAACAGTGGTTAGTTTACGGCTCTATGGAAACCGCGCATGCGCAGAACTACCTTTCTTCGTCGCGTAACATTTTCTCCTTGCTAATGCACGGTCTTTTTTGACCTGAAGCTTTTCATCGTCTTTGTACGTCAAAAACTTGGTCGGCCTTTGGTCCGGACCAAATGAATGGAAATAGTCCAGACCAACGTGAAATCTATGAATACAGTCATATAGCACCACATTCCTATCCCTAATAATGTTACCATTATTTTACTGTGATACACACATGCTGCGTGTGTTTCAAAGTTTACTTGTGCACTTATTCTGACTACGCTTCCAGCAGCTTTATCGCCGGGTATTACTAACTAAATATTAGAATAATTTTAAATATGCGTAAATTATTTGCTGAGGAATCGTTTTCACTGTTCGCGTTATTCAATAATGTTGATACATGTTGTTGCCAATACTAGGTCAATAATCTGCCCCATGACTTCTTATTAGTAGCTAGGGACAGACGATGATTGAACAAATATAATAGGGAGGCTTGTTGGCTTTACTTATACATTAGTAGACAATTAATTGATTAAATATTTACGTGTATGATTCCATTTGTGAATAAATATATGCATTTACTTGGATTCTGTCCCTGTGGTCGACAATGTGTCGTGCAGTATGCGTTGTGTGTGTGTGTGCGTGCGCGTGCATGCGCGCAGCTATTAAGCTAATGAAACATTGCGTGAGATGCAAAACAAATATATCACCAAATTCCCTTGCAAGCTTATTTTAAAGCATAAAACTGGAACTATTGATAACTTTGAATTTGGCATAATGTGTCACTTTTATAAAATTAATGAATACATAACTTATGTTATTAAAACTATATTAGAGGATAAATACATTAAATTTCCTTATGAATTCACAGTGCATCTCAAATGCTTAACTGCCTCAGGCATAAAGTAAAGGATCTAAAATACCAAATCAAAGTTTCTAAGGAGAGAAACAACAAACAACAACAAAAATTGCTGACAGGTTTGGTTTAGAGGGCTTCTATAGCATGAACATTTGCGGAATTATAGACCATTTTGTTATTACATTTGAAGATAGAACACTTCTAACACACGGCATTGTGGGCATTCCTGGGCCCCATATGAATGCATGAGATATCGTTTTAAGAATGTAAATGAAGATTTTAAAGTTACTGATCATCTCTTTTAACAAATAGATGTGCTTTTTATTTCCTAATATGGCTGTAATTGTTCACATTAAATGATAGTAGCAGGGCACCCAACATGTATCTTGAATCGTCTGAAAATATCCTTTAAAGTCCGTTAATTTATGAGAAATATAATCGTCAACCAAAGTTTTATAATTGGGATATAAGCATTAAATATTATTTATGTAGATTAACAAATACATCAGATTAATTTTATTAATATATCTTTTCATGCCACAAGGAAACTTTTTAACTTGGGGAAATTATTTTTCTGTGCAGTATAAAATAGTACATTATTGGGATTAATCTCATATATTTGTTAATTTACTTTAATTTACACAAATAATATAATTAATGTGCACTACACAATTGTAAGCAAGGTTTTCATTGAATCACCCTGTGTATAAGTGTACTGAAGCAATAATGTAAGTAATATCATCTTATTCTTCTGCTACTTCTTCTCTATGCTAGTAGGTGTTTGTGCCTATGACCGGTTCTCATAGGATCCTTGGTATCCCCTACTTCATTATCTTATCACTTAATATCTTAATATTATTTTGGAAATCTGCCATAGGTCATTCTTTTTAAATGACAATATTTCATGCTTTAATTTTCTGTCAAGTTTTCTTTAATATTTAATTCATTTCTTACTTCTGTAGTTTGTTGTCTGAAATTTTCAGCTTTTATTAATAAAGGAAGCCTGATTTCGGGAGCTTTTGTTTGCTTCTCTTGTTTATTTATATGAATGATTATTTTTTTAATTTTTGATTAAAATGCAGAAACTTTTAACATGTACAACGAAATAAGATTCCACACTCCCAGACCACCAATTTCACCGCTTTGGAAAATACACATAGTCTGAGATCACTAGAAAAATAATCTTCTTAGTTCTTAATTATAAAACATCGCTTCACAGATTTCTAATATTACTAGTTTTCTCTCTTTACACAATTATTTAGCTGTTCTGTTAACGAACTTGGTCACAACATAAATACAGAGAAAATAAAGGAAAACTTTCTTACATGAGGGCTATTAGAAGGCTATTATTGCTTTTGATCTTGTTTTCTGTTTGAGGTTTTTGTTTATGGTTTTACATACATATATGTATCTTTATTTTGTTTTGAATATCTATGTCATAGTATCTCTGCAAGTTAAATAAGAGGATTATTTTTATCTATCTGATTATTTCCTTATGAATACAATATTTTTCTTTTATTGTAAACGTTTTAATGTTATATTCATTTATTAATACCTATTCTAATATAAAGAGAGAATTTGTGTATGGATATGTATGTTTGTTTGTTTGAGTATATAGGGCAATCTGAGAAACTACTCAATTGATTTTGATAATTCTTTCACCATTGAAAGGCCCAATTTGTTCTGACGGACATGGAGTTATAAAGCACCTTACAATTTCATTTCATAAATAGCTTAAGAGATTAAAAAGGGTTTAAAAAACCATTGTACTTGAATACGAACACACTGAATTTATAAAATAACGCGCTTAAAAATAAAGCCTTGACTCTTAATGGAGAATGCAATGGCATAGAAAAAATCTGATGTGTTACACTCGCATGACTTTCTCTACTCTTGTACAAACTATTTTTACAAACGCTTGTTCTCCATATGCTTCATGTTAATCGAGATATCGAGATGTTAATCTTATTGCTAATTTTCTTGTAGATGCAAGGGGAATTGGTAGGCTTTAAGTGATAGTCAAATCTTTTAAGAGTTGGTTGCTATATGGAGTATTCCATTCTCTTCGCATTATCCGGACAAAAAAAATGAATAACGAAATTCCATTTGAGAAAAGGTATAAGTATTAGAAAATTTAAGGGAATAACAAGCAATACCTCGAAAATGGTCACTCAACAAAAAATCTGATGTGTTACACTCACATGACTTTCTCTACTCTTGTACAATCTAATTTTACAAACGCTTATTCTCCATATGCTTCATGTTAATCGAGATATCAAGATGTCAATCTTATTGGTAATTTTCTTGTAGATGCAAGGGGAATATGGTAGCTTTTAAGCGATAGTCAAATATTTTAACGCTGGTTGCTATGTGGCGCATTCCATTCTCTTTGCATGTCAGGACATAAAAAAATGAATAACGTATTTGAGAAAAAGTATAAGTATTGGAAAATTTAAGGAAATAACAAGCAATATCTCGAAAACGGTTCACTCAACAAAATAAATGTATATGACATAAGTTGTGTATTTTAACGCGATCTACATTTTTCGTGTAGTAAAAGTTTGTCTATCTCTTATGGTTTACCGGTTATGGAAAAGTCGTTCACAATGAAGAATACTTTTGGAGACATTCCCAGAAAATTCGAGATATACATTTTATTTGTCATGACAATATCTTAAACATATGATATTTTAATCAAAATCGTTAGAGCCGTTTTTGAGAAAATTAAAATTTTCGAAAAATGTTCCATGTAAAGGGTAGTCTGGGGTGGGGGGATTTTCTTGAAAACCTTCGTGTCGCATCTCTGAAAGATATTGAACCTAAATACCAAGTTTGGCGTTTATCCGACTCTTCGTTTTTGAGTTATGCTGTTCACAGACACACAGACACACAGACACACAGACACACAGACAGACACACAGACAGACACACACACGGACATGTTTCCAAAAATGCTTTTTTTGGATTCAGGGAGTCTCAAAACATGTATTTCCGGTGAAACCTCGGTATCGAATTTTTGGGTGGAATGCAATACTTCCCCTACTTACTATACGTAGTAGAGAAAGTAAAAAAAGAATAACGAATTCCCATTTGAGAAAAAGTATAAGTATTGGAAAATTTAAGGGAATAACAAACAATATCTCGAAAATGGTTCACTTAACAAAAAAAATATGATGTGTTACACTCACATGACTTTCTCTACTCTTGTACAATCTAATTTTACAAACGCCTATTCTCCATATGCTTCATGTTAATCGAGATATCGAGATGTCAATGTTATTGGTAATTTTCTTGTAGATGCAAGGGAAATATCGTAGCTTTTAAGCGATAGTCAAATATTTTAACGCTGGTTGCTATGTGGCGCATTCCATTCTCTTTGCATGTCCAGGACATAAAAAAAATGAATAACGAATTTGAGAAAAAGTATAAGTATTGGAAAATTTAAGGAAATAACAAGCAATATCTCGAAAACGGTTCACTCAACAAAAGAAATGTATATGACATAAGTTGTGTATTTTAACGCGATCTACATTTTTTGTGTAGTAAAATTTTGTCTATCTCTTATGGTTTACCAGTTATGCAAAAGTCGTTCACAATGAAGAATACTTTTGGAGACATTCCCAGAAAATTCGAGATATACATTTCATTTCTCATGACATTATCTTAAACATATGATATTTTCATCAAAATCGTTAGAGCCATTTTTGAGAAAATTAAAATTTTCGAAAAATCTTCCATGTAAAGGGTAGTCTGGGGTGGGGGGATTTTCTTGAAAACCTTCGTGTCGCATCTCTGGAAGATACGGAACCTAAATACCTAGTTTGGTGCTTATCCGACTGTTCGTTTTTGAGTTATGCTGTTCACAGACACACAGACACACACACAGACACACACACAGACACACACACGGACATGTTTCCAAAAATGCTTTTTATGGATTCAGGAGGTCTCAAAACATGTATTTCCGGTGAAATCTCGGTATCGAATTTTTGGGTGGAATGCAATACTTCCCCTACTTACTATACGTAGTAGAGAAAGTAAAAAAATCTGATGTGTTACACTCACATGACTTTCTCTACTCTTGTACAATCTAATTTTACAAACGCTTATTCTCCATATGGTTCATGTTAATCGAGATATCGAGATGTCAATCTTATTGGTAATTTTCTTGTAGATGCAAGGGAAATATGGTAGCTTTTAAGCGATAGTCAAATATTTTAACGCTGGTTGCTATGTGGCGCATTCCATTCTCTTTGCATGTCCAGGACATAAAAAAATGAATAACGAATTTGAGAAAAAGTATAAGTATTGCAAAATTTAAGGAAATAACAAGCAATATCTCGAAAACGGTTCACTCAACAAAAGAAATGTATATGACATAAGTTGTGTATTTTAACGCGATCTATATTTTTTGTGTAGTAAAATTTTGTCTATCTCTTATAGTTTACCAGTTATGCAAAAGTCGTTCAGAATGAAGATTACTTTTGGAGACATTCCCAGAAAATTCGAGATATACATTTCATTTCTCATGATATTATCTTAAACATATGATATTTTCATCAAAATCGTTAGAGCCATTTTTGAGAAAATTAAAATTTTCGAAAAATGTTCCATGTAAAGGGTAGTCTGGGGTGGGGGGATTTTCTTGAAAACCTTCGTGTCGCATCTCTGAAAGATACTGAACCTAAATACCAAGTTTGGTGTTTATCCGACTGTTCGTTTTTGAGTTATGCTGTTCACACACAGACACACAGACACACACACACACAGACACACACACACACAGACACACACACGGACATGTTTCCAAAAATGCTTTTTTTGGATTCAGGAGGTCTCAAAACATGTATTTCCGGTGAAATCTCGGTATCGAATTTTTGGGTGGAATGCAATACTTCCCCTACTTACTGTACGTAGTAGAGAAAGTAAAAATGTATATAATATATATTTACATCTATATATCTACATTTTTTGCGTAGTAAAATTTTGTCTATCTCTTATGGTTTACCAGTTATGCAAAAGTCGTTCACAATGAAGAATATTTTTGGAGACATTCCCAGAAAATTCGAGATATATATTTCATTTGTCATGAAAACACTTTAAACATAAGATATTTTAATCAAAATCGTTAGAGCCATTTTTGAGAAAATTAAAATTTTCGAAAAATGTTCCATGTAAAGCGTAATCTGGGGTGGGGGATTTTCTTGAATACCTTTGTGTCGCATCTCTGGAACGTAAATACCAAGTTTGGTGTTTATCCGACTGTTCGTTTCTGAGTTATGCTGTTCACAGACACACACACAGACACATGTTTTGAGGTGCACTGAATGCATATAAAGCATTTTTGGAAACTTGTGTATTTCCTGTGAAATCCCGGTATCGAATTTTTGGGTGGAATGCAATACTTCCCCTACTTACTATACGTAGTAGAGAAAGTAATAATGGCTCTTAACTCAGAGTATAAATAGTTGCTGCACTCTGCAGAGTGTAAAAACAAAAGCCGGTTATATTTTATTACAAGAGATATATGTAGATGGCTATGCTGTAGCATTCCAGCAAATAGAAGACAAGAGTTAAAAAACCGACCATCAATCCTGCGTCATAGTTGATTCCGTTATTGCCATTTATCAAACGTGTGCAACGGTCTCAGAAACCTCTAAATAACCTTAATTATATATATATATATGTATATATAATATGTGTGCACTGAAGCTTCCGGTTGCCACAACCTTCTAATAGCCCTCATGTAAGAAACGTTTGCTTTATTTTCTCTGTGTTTATGTCGTGACCAAGTTCGTTAACAGAACAGCTAAATAATTGTGTAAAGAGAGAAAACTACTAATATTAGAAATCTGTGAAGCGATGTTTTATAATTAAGAACTAAGATTATTTTTCTAGTGATCGCAGACTATGTGTATTTTCCAAAGCGGTGAAATTGGTGGTCTGGGAGTGCGGAATCTTATTTCGTTGTACATGTTAAAGGTTTCTGCATTGTGCGAATAAGTGTATAGTTTTGTTATTAAATAAGTATAGGATATAAAAGAAGGTACAGCAGTTTAAAATTTAACCTACTATAATTATCTAAGAAGTTATTGGACCATTCCGACTGAGGATTCTTTCACCGCCAAAGGATATGTATACGCTAGGCAGCATTTCTAAAACTTGGATAATGTATCATATTGTCGCGGTTCATTTGGCATTAGCATTATTATAGTGATTACTGTATAGTTTTGGGCTGTATAATTTGAAGTTGTTAAATCTGGAACTTAAGGCTGCCATACGGTAAGGCGATTATGAGGCTCGAAAGTCGCTGCTTCAGATATCGTTCGTCCCCGAGCCATTGCCCGGCAAATAGCTGAGTTGCTGCGAGGATATTCAACTGAATGAGGATGTGGTGGCACGTCTAGCCAGGTTTTACATATAAATCCCTGGCTCTATGCCTCATGGTCGATTTGGATCGTGTTTCTACCCGAATCCACGTTGGTCTGATTCCTGAACGACCACGTGGTCCAAAAGTATTATTTTAAGATGTGATAACAATCGAACATCTGAGCACCAGGTACTATCACCCTTCACTGTAGGTAAAGAAATTTTTTATTTATGTATTTGTAACTCCTTTTTCCGGCATCGTACCATCTTTACAATAAGATAGGTTTTTCTAAACTTGAGGGGCTATCATGTAATTATTTTAGATCACTCTAGTCATACTGAGAACTTTTCGCTATAGCTCATAGGAAAACCTAAAGACCATTCCCACCCCGGTTTCCTTCCTTGTTCCAGCGAGTCGCTCTGGGT
Organism: Deroplatys truncata; assembly: GCA_030765065.1. Lineage (NCBI taxonomy): Eukaryota > Metazoa > Arthropoda > Insecta > Mantodea > Mantidae > Deroplatys > Deroplatys truncata. Next base: position 104,372,718 of record CM060985.1, read on the forward strand.
TCGAGTTTCGAGCCCCTGAGTTAGAAGTAGCATGTGTAGAAGACGCACAGGTCTGCTGTCACATGTTAGGGCTTAGTCACACCCCTTGGAATCCTCTGAGCTACCCATTCAGTTACCTGAAACATTTAGTGACACTAGGTTCCATTCTTATGTCCTATCCTAACTCCCGTAGCACATCCCTCTTTTCCGTGACATCAGGTGAAGGCTTCAGGTCAACCCATTTAAACACCTTTTCCTCAACCCCTAAACAACCTTATTTTGGTCTGTGAAATTATAAAGGTTTTCCTGATGTTAATAATTTTCAGAAATATTTCATAATTTTCAGGGATCGAAACATGCATATATTTTAAATTCGTAATTTGTGAAACATGATATGCAATTAAATAATGCAGTAGACATATTCGCGTGATTGTTACAGATGTTGTGCAGTTTAATTTCAGAATGTAACTAAATACCTGTTTGGAAACAACAAAGATAATTATCTTTATGTTCCGTTTAAAATATATTTTCAGAATACCATAAAATATAGAATCCTCGCTACCGCTCTGAGCTAACAAATTAACTTGTTAATGTTTCATTGCATCTCTGTACGTAATATCACTGTAGGCAATGATTGTGCAAATAACCCTGGTTTCTACATATGTGAATGCGTGGCTATTTAACATCATAAACGTTTCATCAAACCAGGCAACGTTAATTAACCCTTGACCTCCGGTTATGTCGATAACAAGCTTACCAACATTGTTCAGGTGGAATAACAAATGCTTCAGTTTTTAATAAACATGAAAGTACCAACATAATATGATTTTTACACAACATGACACAGCCATAAGGCAAAAGGCACTTGGCAAAACGTGTCTGACGCCACGAATAAACAGGAGTGGCAAGCGCTGTACGTGAGGTGCATTATAGCATAGGAAAAGCAGTACCCGCTGTCGCATATAGCTTGAGGATTCTACCCCCGAGAGAAGGTAGCTAAAATTAATGGCTACTGACACCTGCTGCAAGCATTATACCAGGGATATTTGGTAGTTAACTTTGAAGAGTAACATGTTAGGATAATTATAGTGAATCCATCAATATAGAATAGAAAAGGTTCAGTAGAAATTTCTTAGATGTCTCTATTTTAGGACTACCAATATTCCAGCATTCTATCTGGACATTCCTTGTAAGTATTTACTGACTTAATTTAAATTAATTAAGCCGAGTATCAGAAGATACGTTGCACGATAAGCTTTATTATATAAATTAATAAATAGGCAGGTGGATAATACAACATTTGTTCAATACCTAAATTTTAACAAATCTGCACACGAATACAGCCACTATTTTTGTGCCAAATTCCAAGTTAGCTAGCTTTCAAGATTACATATTATTAAGAATCTGTTTTACATATAATAAAATGCTCATTAAATTCACAAATTTGGATTCTTTCTTCACTTTCTGGGCATTTTAAAGGCAGCTTTATAATGCTCCTGTGTAATTATTCATAGTTTGTGTGGGCGTGTATGTTTCTGTATGTATATGTATAAATAATATGGTACATCTCATATTGCTGTATTTCTCAAACACTCTCTTCTTAGAAACATTTGAAAAAGTATTATATACGCCTGTGTTATGTTTTCGTGACTATATCTATCCATTATCGCTTATTTTATATAATTACTGCAAACAGTTCTTAAAAAAGCTTATTTTCCTATCTTTTTCATCTGATTCAATTCCTATCGGCCGCTCACCTTGACTTTGTTTTTTCTGGTTTTCCCTGGTGGGGAGGTGGTTTCTCATCTACCACGATATCCTTTGCAATATTCCCCTTACAACTTGCAGATATGCATTTAGGTTTCGTGGCGTATGGCGGTACCGGACAGATGGCGCGAATGCTTCCTCATTGGAAAGAGTGGACACTAGGGGGCTGTTTGGTCGACGGGTCAATCATCGTCCATTCTAAGTAGCACCAGTAGTGACATGGGTTTTCGAGCCTGGAACTGTTAGGGACTTCCGCGCGTCTCTGTGACCTATCTGCATGCGGCCTGTAGCCTTCTGTGGTTCCTATATATCTATGTAGGTCGCAGTGTTTGAGGTGTCCCCATCCGTTGTATAACCTATACATTTCGTTGAAGATACAAAAGGGACATAGGAAGCCGAATCGATGGCGAGATGTTTAAAAACGGAGTCGTGAGAAACAAATGAAAAACAAACATCACCTTAGAACTGACAAAAGTATTGAAACATTTAAACCGATTAAAACGTATATCGCGTAAGTGGCTAATGCCAAAACCAGTTACTGAAAATAAATTGAAAGAATATCTAGATTTTTTGTGCCGTATGTTTTAGTCTTTCTCTCATCATTTATAATTTATACAAAATTTCTTCCGGAAGAAGAGACTTCACAGGCTATTCCCCAAAACATCAAGGTATAAATTGTATTTGTCGTACAAACATGTTAAATAAATGGTATTTAAACAAAAATCTTTAGCCATTTTTTTTATAAAAGTCCAATATTTTAAAACTATTTCTATGTAAAAGGTAGCTTGGGATGGGGGATTTTCCTGCACATCTTTGGAATAAGCTGAATCTACATTTCGTTTTTGGTATGCTGTACACGCACCCAATTATACACGCGGGCGTACCTTTTTCCCAAAAATGTTTTTTTCCCTTTTTCTTTCTTTTATTTTCTTTTGATTCAGGAGGACTCAAAGGGTTTATTTCAGATTTGAGGTCTCTGAATAAAATAAGCAAAAAAGCACTTTTAGAAATGGTTCGTTCGCTCGCATGTGTGTGTGTGTGTGTGTGTGTGTGCGCGCGCGCGCGCGCGTCAAAGCAGAGTTCAGAAAGGAGATCCTGGTGAAATACCAAACTTAATATTTAAGTTCAGCATCTACCGAGGATGCAATACGGAGAATTTCAACAAAATTTCCCATTTCAGACTACCCTTTCATGGAAAATATTTCTTGATTTTGATTTTCAAAAAAACAGCTTTAACGATTTTAATTAAAATTATATAAGCTTAAGAGATTTGTATGACAAATAGAATGCGAATAGAATGTATGTCTTGAATATTCTGAAAATTGCATGTGAAATTCTATTCATTCTGAATGACTTTTATGTAACTGCTAAACCGTAAGAGAGAGACAAAATGTTACTACAAAAAGCCAATAAACAAATAAACCATCAATAACCTCATAAAGAATATACTTTCTGTTACATAATTTGTTTATGGCGTTAACCATTTTCCAGTCTGATTTTTCAGATACTTTTGCTTTTTTCAAGTATTAATTGGCGTGCACAGGAACACAGGATTTCAAACTCGTCACATTCACCCACAACGAAGTATGTAAATGTGTAATGACAGTTTATATCGATTAACGAGAAGTAGATATAAAACTCTGTTGTGTTACACTCACATGACTTTCTCTACTCTTGTACAAACTATTTTTACAAACGCGTATTCTCCATATGCTTAATGTTAATCGAGATGATAATCTTATTGCTACTTTTCTTGTAGGTGCAAGGGGAATATGGTAGGCTTTAAGCGATAGTAAAATCTTTTAAGAGCTGGTTGCTATGTAGAGTATTCCATTCTCTTTGCATGTCCAGGACATATACTTTTTCTCAAATTCGTTATTCATTTTTTTAAGTATTGGAAAATTTAAGGGAATGACAAACAATATTTCGAAAATGGTTCACTCATCAAAAAAATGCATATGACATAAATTGTGTATTTTAACGCGATCAACATTTCTTGTACAGTAAAATTTTGTCTATCTTTATGGTTTACCAGTTATGCAAAAGTCGTTCACAATGAAGAATACTTTTGGAGACATTCCCAGAAAATTCGAGATATACATTTCATTTGTCATGAAAGTATCTTAAATATATGATATTTTAATCAAAATCGTTAGAGGCATTTTTGAGGAAATTAAAATTTTCGAAAAATGTTCCATGTAAAGGGTGATCTGGTGTGGGGGGATTTTCTTGAAAACCTTCGTATCGCATCTCTGGAAGATACTGAACCTAAATACCAAGTTTGGTGTTTATCCGACTGTTAGTTTCTGAGTTATGCTGTTCACACACACACACACACACACACACACACGGACATGTTTCCAAAAAATGCTAGTAAAATAAGTTTTTGTAATTAATCTTTTTTCTTAAATCCAATGTAGTACAGTCTAACAAAACGTACTACCCACTACAGCTCTCGTACATATCTTATGTCTTATGCCATTCATAAGTGATTCTTCCATCCACGTTATGTTTTTCATATTACATTTCAAATTAAGCAGTTAGCACTCGGTAATACAAAGCAGAAACAACGTTCAAATGTTTATCGGTACACTGCACGAAGGAGTAAAGATGGTGTAGGGGCGGAGGAATCAATTACTTCTCCGTGGCCTAATAAGCAGTTCTTCGTCTTCTTTAACAACCTACTTCTTTTTAGCACTTACACCCCTAAGGACCTATAAGCCACTGCCTTGGGTCAGTAGGCTGTCGAGGAGCAAGAAAACTCTGAATCATAGCAAATCCAGGATGGTTGACAGCCCATGCCTGGTATGGCGGTGAAGAAGGAAATGAAAATTAAAAAAGAACAATTAAATTCAGTTTTATTTATGGACGCTTTTTAACTACTATGGTTCTTAGCGTACTATTCTATATTTGGCGCGAAAGATCGGAAATTTTGCTCAGAAAACTCTGAGCAAAATTGAGCAGGTTTGAGGTTCTTTTACGTGCTGTAAATTACGACACGGGACCACCGGCTTTACTTCCCTTCCGAAGGAAGTCATGTTAAGGATTTTTACACCCGAAAAAAAAATATCGCCCTCCGCGGGATTTCAACCTGCGATCTCGGGAACTGGAGGCTAGTATGGTAACCCTAGATCAAAGAGGACGACAAGGAAATTAAATGTAGTGATGAAAGGGATGATAAGAAAATTCGCGGATCAAACTATCCAATCCAAAATTCACCTAGCGACCGAGAAAAACCGCGAAAAAACATTGTCAGATTAGTTGGCCTCAGGGGTTAAATCCCAGACCTTCATAAGCCACAGACGTTACCGCCTGAGCCATTCCGCTCGGTAATAGGTATTGCGAAAAAAACAGAAAAGAAGTATCTAAATCTTGCAACATCTTGCGTCACATGACGCAAATGATTCTCCTATATCTTCTAGTTTATTTAGGAGTGGTATTACTTCAATTTAAATATGTTACTAGTTGGCCTCAACGAAGTATTCCTTTATTCGAATAAAATTTTTTTAAAATTTGTTTTTTATCTGGAAAATTGTAACCAACGAGGGTCATGAAATGTTACGAAAATATCTCACACTGTTTGAAGTCTTTGACAAAATTTGTTTATTTTAATGAGCTTTGTATTGTTTCTGAAGTACTGAGCTTTTGTTTGTCTCTTATGCACAAAAGTAAAATGAAGACAGCTTCAAAGAGTATTTAAATAAATTCAAGAATTGGAAAGATAGAATCAGACGACTGAATAATTCAGTTCCATAGCCGAGATTTGAACCACGGATCTCCCAATCTCCAGACCGATCAACCGGACGGAGACCGGGAGATCCGTGGTTCAAATCCCGGCTATGGCATTGAATTTTTCAGTCGTCTGAGTCTACCTTTCCAACCCAGTCAAACACACGGCTTGTGTGGAAGTAATTTTTTAAGAATGTTTTATTCCTCACGTCATTACGTCAAACATTATGTTAATCAGAATTGTTAGATTTGTTTTTAAGAAAATAAAAAAATAGCAGAAACGTTTCAAGACAAATGGCAGTTTGAGGTAGATACATTTTTTACAATATTTATGTTGTATCATTGGAATATGCTAGACCTTAATATCAGGTACACACAAGATATGTCGGTGCATGCAAAGAACTTTTTGCGAACATTTTTGTTTTGTGTTCAGAGAACCTTAAAAATATGTTTTCGAATAATCATCTATATTCAATTTTTTTTATTTCAATGCCAATTCTCTCTGCCATGCTCCATCCATAGAGTAATTAAAAACCTAATGTAATCAATCAGCTATCTCTTCATACAAATTCATGCATGCCTTATAGCATTTTAAAAAGAATGTCTGCCCAAGTTACATTATTCAGAGTACAGTTTCGGCCATAATGGTTTCAAATTAAGCAATTAAAACCTACTTAAGTTGCATATAAATGTTATAAACTATATTTTATGATATCTACATATTTATTTAATTAAGTTTCTATCATCTTTTATATTTTTCTAGTTTACGAAGTGTTATAAATCCAATCAGCATGAAAGGAGCTTCATAGGTTGGTGCCAGAGATTTCAAGAGAACTATTTTCGCAGCAACAGTTCTTGACGAATACAATTAACAAAGTTATGGACATTTTTCCATGCAAATTTTGGTTTTGGGGAAATTTCGTGAAAAGTTTGGTATCGCATCTTTGGAATATATTAACTGAATGTGCTTTTTAGTCATGCTGCGCGCGCTCGCCCCCACACATGCACACACTCACAAATAGTCCTTTTATCAAAAATGCTTTCTAGGATCGTGACTTCAGAACGTAATTTCCCTATGATATATCGATATCGAGTTTTTGGGTGAATTCAGTTTTAGCTTTGAATTCACTTGTTAAGGTTTGAGCAGTCGGCCTTGTATTTGGCGTGGGAAAGGGAAATAAGAAAAGGAGAGGCGGGCGTCCTCAAAGAACTGACGCTCCGTGTGTCTACCAACGCACTAAGCACAAAGCCTACCGCCTCACAACTTTAGCACTGAAAAACGCTTTGTGTCAAGACCGCTTCATTTTCTGAGAAACATGTCATCTCAGCCAACAAATCCTGTAATCCGAACGAAATCCCAGTTTCGAGCAAGTATAGCATTTCTTGTTAGAACATGTAAAGTTTCAGTTAGTTTTTATGGGTGCGTAAGTCACTTGTTAGTGATATTGCCAAAATGATCCAAAAACCTGATGCGCTACATTCACACAACTTTGCCTACCCACTATAGTTTATTTTTACATAACTCCTACAAACTATTCTTAAAAAAGTTTGCTTTCCTTTTTGTTTGTGTCTCAAAGTTAATTGAGACAAAAGATTTGCATAAATGTATAGTGTCTTTAAACACTTCGTTGAAGGTACATACAAGGTGGTAAGAGGAAATAGAATCGGCAGTCAACGGTCAGACAGGGTGAATAACCATAGACTTTAAAAAATGACAAAGTACTGAAAAATTCAAACAATAATAACAGATAGCTGGGAAATGGCTGATGCCGTAAGAAAAGGTTATTTAAAGTAGGTAAAAATCTGTTTTGAACAGTTCTACATTTGTTGTGTAGTACGTTCTTTTCTATCACATAAGGTTTACCAGTTATATAATTGTATGCATAATTCCTTCCATATGAAGTGGACTTCACAGGTTATTCCCAGGAAATTCAAAATATATACTGTATTGTTCACATAAATATCATAATTAAATCGTATTTTAATAAAAAAATAAAGCCTTTTTGAGAAAAAAAGTTTTTTAAAAATACTTCAAGTAAATGGTAGTTTCGCTGCAGATTTTGTTTTTGAAAAAAAGCATAACATTAGAAATTCAAAAATTCGGGAAATAATGAAGTATATTGTAAATAAAGAAGAGTGAAGATTAAAAAGCTTCCGCCATGTGAAAATAATGGGAAACGATAGAATAGTAAAAATGGATGGGTTCCGAAGAAGCATGGCGTCTAGAAAACTGATAGATGAAGGTGCAGAGGATAGGGATTTATGGAGGAACACAATTATGAATGAGTTGTAGGAAAACTACTGTATGGTAGACAATTCCTATTTAATAATAAAAATTTGATGTGATACACTCTCATGACTTCCCTAGCTTATATCGTTTATTAATGGGTATACAAACTATTCTTATTAAAGCTAATTTTTCTGTCTACTACATTTTAATCCAAATAAGCCTTTGCAAAAATAGTTAAATTACACATTTCGTTATACATACAAAACGAACAGCGATAGTCAAATGTTTAAAAACTGTACGCTATACGCTGCCTTAAAATTCCACACTGTTTCCATGCAATCGCGAGAAACAACTGAATGTTGGCAGGACTTAAAGAAAAGGACCAAGAAATGAGCAATTCAAAGCGTTAATAACGGATAACACGGAAATGGCTGACGCCACAAAAAGCTTATTGGAAATAAAATGTATGTTTTAAACAGCTCTACTTTTTTATGCAGCAAGTTTTCGTCTATCGCTAAAGTTTACCAGTTATATAAGATTATAGGAATCTACATTCGGAGAAGTTGATTTCATAGCCTATTCCCAGAAAACTCATGATATACATTTTATTTGTAATGTAAACGTCTTTAATATACCGTATTTTATTCAAAATCATTACAGAGAGTTTTTAGAAAATAAAGAATTTCGAAAAATCTTCCATGTAAAGGGTAGTCCAGGAAGGGGGTATTTTCTAGAAAATCTTCATGTCGCATCTATGAGCGGTACTGAAACTAAATACCAAGTTTGGTATTTATCCGACTTTTCGTTTTTAAGTTAGGCTGTTCACACACACACACACACACACACACGACCTTTTTCTAAAAATGCTCTTTTTTGATTCAGAGGCCTCAAAACATGTATTTTCGCTGAAATCTCGACACAAAGTTTTGGATCGAATGAACAGGACAAAGATGTGTGTACTGGTCATGAAAATATATTGCACAAATGATATTTTATTCAAAAACATTAAAGCAATTCATAAGAAAATAAAACAATGTAACATTTTTTTCATGGAAAGAGTATCTTTGAAAATCTTGTTGCTCGTTTGGAGAATGCTATACTTAAATCAATGTAACATTTATTTGGCGTTTCGCTTTTTGAGTTATGCTGTTCATAGGGCGCGCACAAACACACATTTCCGGTAAAATATGATACGGAATTTTTGAGCGAGTATAGTACTTCCTGTAGGTACCCACTATAGTCAGGTGCAAGAGAAAGTAAAAAGTACTGAGTTCTGTTCTCTTGCAAATTCACCACTACCATTGCTAAGAAAGAGGGGAATTTGTTCGGTTAGTCAAAGGTAATTTATCTCTATTTTCCTTTTTCTTGTTCTTTTTACTTTCTCTACTACGTATAGTAAGTAGGGGAAGTATTGCATTCCACCCAAAAATTCGATACCGAGATTTCACCGGAAATACATGTTTTGAGACCTCCTGAATTCAAAAAAAGCATTTTTGGAAACATGTCCGTGTGTGTGTGTGTGTGTGTGTGTGTGTGTCTGTGTGTGTGTGTGTGTCTGTGAACAGCATAACTCAAAAACGAACAGTCGGATAAACACCAAACTTGGTATTTAGGTTCAGTATCTTCTAGAGATGCGACACGAAGGTTTTCAAGAAAATCCCCCCACCCCAGACTACCCTTTACATGGAACATTTTTCAACAATTTTAATTTTCTCAAAAATGGCTCTAACGATTTTGATGAAAATATCATATGTTTAAGATAATGTCATGAGAAATGAAATTTATATCTCGAATTTTCTGGGAATGTCTCCAAAAGTATTCTTCATTGTGAAAGACTTTTGCATAACTGGTAAACCATAAGAGATAGACAAAATTTTACTACACAAAAAATGTGGATCGTGTTAAATTACACAATTTATGTCATATACATTTCTTTTGTTGAGTGAACCGTTTTCGAGATATTGCTTGTTATTTCCTTAAATTTTCCACTACTTTACTTTTTCTCAAATTCGTTATTCATTTTTTTTTATGTCCTGGACATGCAAAGAGAATGAAATGCGCCACATAGCAACCAGCGATAAAATATTTGACTATCGCTTAAAAGCTACCATATTCCCCTTGCATCTACAAGAAAATTAGCAATAAGATTGACATCTCGATATCTCGATTAACATGAAGCATATGGAGAATAAAGCGTTTGTAAAAATAAAGAGTAGAGAAAGTCATGTGAGTGTAACACATCAGATTTTTTTATCTTGGATATGCAAAGAGTATTAATCTGTGGCAAAGCGAACGGTGCTGCACATAGCAACCAGCTATTATGAGATATGTCTACGCTTAAAGGCTACTGTATTTCTATATTGCCCTTGTAAATATATATTCCCCTTACATCTACAAGAAACTTAGCAATAAGATTGAGTCTGCAAATGTTTATCTCGATTAACATGAAGTAAATGGAGAATAAGCGTTTGTAAAAATAGTTTGTACAAGAGTAGAGAAAGTCATGTGAGTGTAACACATCAGATTTTTTTGTTTGGTTTGTTTTTCTGTTGTTTATTTTGTCACCATACCTTGTATCATAAATATGCATGTACGATCAATGACTCGTGCACTAAATACTTGTGTAATAACTTCAATAATTTCAAATCAATCCGTCCATCCATCCGCCAGTCGGTCGGTCTGTCTGTCAAGAAAGAGGGGGTAGAGTATACAGTTATAGCTGTCTTCTCTTTATCTGCATGAATTTCTGTGATTTTAAATCGCTTATATTTCAAATATTCGAGTTAAAGGGGAACGCAGGGGAAATGCAGAAATAGTTCTGACAATACGTCGCATTTAAAGAGGTACTTTACCAATTTCCTGGCTACTTCTGTAAGAAACATCGCATTCATTTATTCCTCAGCAAGCCGCGAGAGAACGCAAACGCTGTATGAATATTTAATTGCGATTTAACATGCGCTCGAACTCCCCTTAGGTGTGCATATTTTAGTATTTCATTTGTAGTCCACCGTAATAAACAAAAACTGCACAGAGAATGCAATTTATCAGGTTTAAGAATGTTTCCCTTAGGATGCAGGAATTCAGTTAGAAAGCAGCTAATTTTCTTGGAAAAGAAATGGATAGGAGAAACATATTCTAAATAATTCAGTTTGATACCGCCAAATAGCCGGCAGTGTAGTTAAGAAATCTTCACCTAACGTCGGAGCAGAATTTGCAGGAAATGAGCATATATAAGATTAAAATATAATCAAGTACAGAAAAACAACAACATTATGTGCTATATTTACGAGTATTTTCAGCTCACTCTTCTACAAAATATTGTTACGAAAGCCTATTCTTCCATGTCATTCTAGTTAAAAAGATCCGCACGCGCGTGCATATATTTGTCTTTGAACAGCATAACTCAGAAACGAAAAGTTGTATAAATACCAAAGTTGGTATTTGGGTTCAGAGCCTTCCACAGATGCGATAGGAAGATTTTCAAGAATATTCCTTCCCCGCCCGAAGCTACCCTTTACATAACATTTTTCGAAACTTTTTGATTTCCTAAAAATGGCTCTAACGATTTTGAAGTTATTGAAAACTTATTATAAGTTTGAAGTTATTGGATTGATGGTTGGGGCAAGAGGAACCATACTTATGCACTTTGCTGAGTTCTGCATAAAGTTCAGTCTCAAGGCAAATTTTATGTACATCATTGCAGTTTTTTCTCTTAAAAGATTCGTTCAAAATTCTCTAAAATCATCTATATTCAACTTAATTATATTGTGTAGCGTATGATTACCAGAAGAAGAACCACACTTTTAATAATTCACCCTTAAAATAGAATTTTCCACTGTTTTCTTTTACTCATAATTGGAATTTATTTTGTGATAACCGTGTTTTGTCTACTTGTACTATTCTTATTTGTATATAATGATTTGTAAAAGTATTAAGCTTTGTCTATTTGGCAGCCTCTACTTTTGGGAAAGCTGAAAGTTGTCATTTTGAATAAAAAATAAATAAATATATTTACATTACAAATAAAATGTATATCTTAAGTATATGGGAATTGCCTCTCAAGTCCTCTTCGTTCGGAAGGAATTTTGTATAACTTGTAAACTTTAAGTGATAGACAAAACACTACAAAAAAAGAAAAGAAAAAATAAAGAAAGAAAATAAAATAAATAACATCAAAATAAAATAAAATTGTAGACCTCTTAAGGACACACTATTTATTTCGAATAACTTTTTTTTGTGGCATCAGACATTTCCGAGGTATTGTTAGTAATGGTTGGAATTGTTCATTACTTGGCTATTCTCTTGAAGACAACATACAGAGGTTTCTAACGACTGCATGGAAACAATATGGAATTTTAAGGATGTTGCCTTTATCTCTATAACAAAATATGTAATGTAGCTGCAACGTTTATTGAATTAAAATGTAGTAGATAGAAAAATAAGCTTTAACAAGAATAGTTTGTATACCCACTAATAAGCGACAGAGGTCAGAGAAAGCCATGTGAATGTATCGCATAAAAAAAGAAATTTAGTAAGGCTTTTGACTCTCTCCCCCTCCTCTCCGGTCTTCCTCCGTGGTCTAGGGGTACCATTCAAGCTTGTGGTTCCCGAGGTCGCGGGTTCAAACCCAGCGGAGTAGTTAAGTGTAGTTAGCAGTTGAGGAGCGTCCATAAATAAAACTTCGAAAAAGAGTTTTTCTCTCTCTTTCCGTTTACGAATCGTATAAAAATAATTCAGAATTAAAAGGACTTCATTGTAGATATAATAAACATATGATAGTTTAATCAAAGCAATTAGAGCCATTTTGAGAAAATAAAAAATAAACGAACATTTTTCCTTGTAAAGGATAGTTTGAAGTGGGATAGATAAGTAGTAGGGAAAGAAACAAACTCCAAGTAATTTTAATTTACAGTATTTATTTTAGAATATCTCATAGTCAAATCACGACTGACCAGGCGATGAATTTAAAGTGTGTACATTTTATATGGTTTTCGGGCAATCCTCGATCTAATAAGTTTCTTTGTAATTATGAATAATGCACATACTAAGAGATTCCATGAACTGCTAACGAATGTGAGGTGGTTTTTTCAGTGAGCCTGCATACACGAGATTCCCGCCGCTGCTGTGAACAAGGTCATCCTAGGTTTTGTCTTAGTGAATTGTGGCTTGGTATTCATATGCACTGCAAGCTGCACAGCGCTTAGGATTCATATATTTTAACTCCGTTTGTCCTGTTTAAGTATGAAAACTTTGGTATATTCTGGGCATTGAGAGTATAAAGAGCTGCAGCTGTTTTCTTTTTCGGGAGAAAGGTTGATTCCTCCAAATAAGTATATAACATTATTTCGTGCCCTATTTATGGATAATTAACTGACAGGGAGCGTGATTTCGTCTTTCTTCAAAAAGACTCTGCCACAGCACTAAGTATTTCATGTGAAGTTTAAGGTGTTTCAGAATAACAGTTATTAGTTAACTCAGCGATAAGAAATTAAAAATCCTTAGAATGGTCAATTTACGTGCTTTCCCATTCAAAAACTTCAAAAGCTGTCTCATACTGACATTAATATTGTGCTTATAAACTAGTTAATTCATTTTACACTCTTAGTAAGCTCCAGGAGAAGCGAACTCCTCAGATTTTTGACAGAAACAAGAGTTTGAATCATCTAGGACACAGGATTCGGTGTGTGTGTATTTGGGATAATGATTTTCCATACTGAAACAACATGTTTCAAAGTCATGGAATCCATCTGCAGATTTATTTCTGATTAGTGATTCTTCACGAGTTAAGCAGGTGCTTTTGAAAGCTCCTTTCCTGTATATACATATTTATGTCGTTGTTTGGTGAGGGAGGAATATTACAGGTGATTAGGAAGAGCTAAAAACAGACTAACTGTGGATGGGAAGAAATGCTCACTAAGGAATATGCTGGAAAGAATGTTGCATAGGAAAGAAGTACTGGGGAGAAGGAAATGTCATAAGCCATAAAACTGCAAAATGTTGCAACCAATAATACGATAACATTTATACAATCCTACCTTAAAAATCTGATGTGTTACACTCACATGGCTTTCTCCACTCTTGTACAAACTATTTTTACAAACGCTTATTCCCCATATTCTTTATGTTAATCGAGATATTGAGATGCTAATCTTATTCCTAATTTTCTTGTAGATGCAAGGGGAATTGTTAGGCTTTAAGCTATAGTCCAACATTTTAAAAGCTGGTTGCTATGTGGAGTATTCCATTCTCTTTGCATTACCAGGACAAAAAAAATGAATAGCAAATATGAGAAAAAGTATAAGTATTGCAAAATTTAAGGGAATAACAATCAATATCTCGAAAATGGTTCACTCAACAACAAAAATGTATATGTGCATTTTAACGCGATATACTTTTTTATGTATAAAATTTTGTCTATCTCTATGGTTTACCACATATGCAGAAGTCGTTCACAATGAAGAATACTTTTGGAGACATTCCCGGAAAATTCGAGATATACATTTCATTTGTCATGAAAATATCTTAAACATATGATATTTTAATCAAAATCGCTAGAGCCGTTTTTGAGAAAATTAAAATTTTCAAAAAATTTTCCATGTAAAGGCTAATCTGGGGTGGGGGAATTTTCTTAAAAACGTTTGTGACGCATCTCTGGAAGATACTGAACCTAAATACCAAGTTTGGTGTTTATTCGACAGTTCGTTTCTGAGTTATGCTGTTCACAGACACACACACACAGACAGACACACGGACATGTTTCCAAAAATGCTTTTTTTGGATTCAGGGGGTCTCAAAACATGTATTTCCGGTGAAATCTCGGTATCGAATTTTTGGGTGGAATGCAATACTTCCCCTACTTACTATACGTAGTAGAGAAAGTAAAACTGGTCGTTACTGTATGCAATATCGGGCATAACCGCCTTATTATGGCACGTCTTTCAAAATAGCAATAACGTAATTCCTATAGAAATGACGTAATACCAGAATTCCAAGCTGCCGTAGCTTATAGAGAGAAAATGAAACCATTTTGTAATATTGGTTTCTTTGAGCAACGTAAATGAAAAACCCCTGTAATTATTATACGAAGTCTTCAGATTTATTCGGCCGTTGCCGCCAGTTGGTTGTCTGCGCGTACATCAATTCTTTGAAGCAGGTTTATCACTAGTGCCTCTGGCAAGGACTAGCGAAAGATGAGTGGAAGGTATGGATGATAACAGTTTCGAGGTCATCTAAGTGAAATGGGACTGTCTCGTACCTTTTCAGTATTTACATTTGGAACTTCCTACTTCTTTCACTTGCGTCTCATAATCTCAGCGTATATGTTGATAGGTAATTCAAATAATTGGACAGTTTTTGTAGCGTGGAGTGTTACGTCTAGACTTAACCACGCAAATTCTGTGATCGGCGGTAGTTCCATCGCGCATGCAGAGAACGCGGAAATGTCCTAGTGAAAAACACTTCTACACCGCCGCAGTACATCAACCTGTTTACGAAATCGAAAACACATGCAGTCCAAGGTTCAATTCCACACCTCCCCTTTGAGATAAGCCGCTCGCTGAATTAATAATGACGTCATTCATTTCAACCTTCTGGGGGTAAAGTCCGAATAAATCTGAAGACCGTGATATAATAATTCAGATCTGAATTTATAACTACTTGCCATGCTTGCTTATACTTGGCTACATCAGAGTCCATAACACCTGCTCACTTCTCTCCCGGAAAGGGAATGCATTAAAAGGTTTGCTTATCGGTTCAACATGCCAGGTGATAACAAATGAACTGCAGGGAGAGAAGCTAACGTTTCATTTATTTACATATGAAGACGCCCTCACGTATGTTAACTATGGGTGCCGAATTATTTCATGATTTATTTCCTGCGATATAATGCTAAGATTGCATAATATGTTGTCAAATTTTTGGATAATCTATGTGACACTTGTGCCGTAATCATCCAGATTATTCACTTGTTACATAAGTTACCGTTACAGGAGAGACAAATATCCATATATCACTTTACCATTTCAGGTTAGATTTTGGATTTAATGGTTCCATGTAATTTATGGCTTTATATTATAGATACAACATTTTGCAAGGACGTGTAATCTTAAAAAAAATCCATAAATATGGGAATCTCAGCTTCACAAAATATGCGAGTTGAGATATTTTTGTTTCGTGAGGAATATGATTTATAACATTAAGATACATTTTCCATGTGCGGAATAAAAGAGAAAAGCTGAAAAGGGGAAGCAATGGGGGCAGCTATTTTAGGAGTGAAGAACCTTTCCTTGGACAGAAAGCTATGATGATATATTGGATACAGGGCAAGCGCAGTGATTATCAATAAAACAAGAGCTATACACAAGATGCATGTGGGCTTTCAACTCAAGTCGGTAGAGATTTGTGGTCTGCTTGGAAATGGTTTTCACTAATATGTTCATATTATTTTTGTTTTTTTTGCCATCAATAAGACCTGTAGCTTCACTCAATTTATTGCTTTGCTTCCCTCTGCCTCTTCTCTCGTTCCATCACTTTCCTCTTCATCTCTTCATCCTGGGCCAGCAATGTGAAAGCCCGAACCCTATGTCTGTTAGGCTTTTGGAGCTACACTATTGTCCATTGTAAATAGAAAACCATAGAATATGTCCAACAACTGGATTGTGTGCCCAGCAACAAAGAACAATTGACGTAGCTCCATAAATAGTGTAACAACAGTTTGTACCTAATAACACTGGTCAGAAAAGTTATGTTTGCAAAGTGCTGCTAAGTAACGTTTTAACATTCTATCCCTCTTGTTTTGTGCAAGTAATTAAGATGTTACATTGGGTCCCATGGTGAATACTGTATGTCTCTTAATATAAAACACAGTTTACCTCCAACCATTCAGACCAGATATATGAATACCATAAAATACTATTTAAACTAGGTCTAATAATTAAAACGACCTTGTTACTAGAGAGATAAAGAATGCATTTATGATGAAATTTGATATAGGATTTGCCATTCTTCCATGCCTATCTGTGGAGACAAAGTTGTCCGAAAACACATGGGTCAGGGTAGTGACATTGTGGATAAGACCCATGTACACACTAGTGGCGAAAAATACGATTATCACCTCCTCCCATCATCAACTGTATTTTGCAGGGTTGAGCTGTATTGTAAGCCATAGCGATTTCTCTTAAAGTACTGTACTATACCATAAGATCTCAGTGCACTGTCATAGTTCAAAATGTAAGTATTTTCTACCAAATGCTGTCATGTATTTATTAATTTAGTACTCTTTTTGCTATAGTAGAATCGTTTTTACCTATTTAATATTAATTTTCCTTAAATAAACGCATTAACCACAAGTCTTAGTTTAAGTTGTTTCTGATACAACAGGAAACTTTAAGCTGGTGTAACTCTTTTCTATCTTTATACAATATTTTATGCCCGAATATTAAATCCGAAATCTAAAGCAGTAGAGAAAGAATTACTGTGAAAGATTTGAACCGGCGCTGTTACTTTGTTAATGATTATATCACTCAGTTATTCAATACTTTGATGCCAAATGTGATATAAGTAATGTAATGTAGCCTTAGGATAGTACATAAAAGTTTATTACATTAAATAGAATTTGAATTAACTTTAATTGCAAATTAATTTCTAAATGTTTGAGGATTTTATATAACTTTTGTTTTAACTTTTACTTATTTAAACCCTAAAAATAAACCTTTTAAAGCCTTATGGTAGGCGAACTCTCTGTTCCCAATTGAAAACTTTTCTTGTATTTTTTGTCTTTTAGCATGACCTTGAGCCTCTATTGGTTCTGACTTTGTTTATCAAATTACACTGTTAGTTTTATAAAACTATGTACGATGTGTGAACCAAGCTAGAATAGAAATTCTTATATGTTGCACTCACATGATTTCTCTACTCATTCTTCTACAATCTATTCTTACGAGATCTTGCTATTCTTCATGTTAATCCAGATAAACTTTCATTATACATCTCCTTGTAGGTAAAAGAGGGATATAGAAGGCTAAAGCGATAGTAATATTTTTAAAAATCAAGTTGCTTTGTGAAAAAACTATAGGGAGTTGCCAATTAAACTTATGTTTGAAAACACAAACCAATAACACAGAATATTTCTAGGGCTACAAAAAGTGTTATTGACATAAATTGTGTGCTTCAACTGGATCTATAATTTTTATGCAGTAAGATTTGGTATATCTCTTGCGGTTTGCCAGTCATACAAAAGTCATTCAGTATGAAGTGTACTTCACAGGCTATTTCCAAAATATTGAGATATACAATTTATTTGTCTTGTAAATATCTTTAAGTATATGCTATTTTAATCAAAATCGTCGCAGCCATTTTGGAGAAAATAAAAATCATTAAGTTTGTTCTATGTAAAGAGTAGTTTGGGCTGGGGGATTTTGTTGAAAATCTTTCTGTGGCATCCTTGGAAAACGCAAAAATTTAATATTAAGTTTGGTACTTCACCGGCTTTTTGTTTTTGAGTTTAATTTACAGTTGTTGCTGCCTTCCTTAACCGCTTCTTTTTTCTTTGTACAAATCACAAGTTTACCACGTCACCACAGCTGCTGACACATGTCCCACGGCTAGGGTATCTCTAAACGCTCGGTGCCACGGGCTAATCTCTTCGGTATATTGAGTTACGTAATATTTAGTTTATTTTACTGCATTTGAAATTAAATTAAGGTACTTTTAGTTAGTATCCTCTGTTAGATGTTTAAATATACCAACTCATATTATTTTATTGTACTTCCTTAATTTATTAAATAAAAATATAAATTCTACTTTAGCTGAACTACATGTATGCTTCGATAAGTATTTCAACTTCTGTATCTGATAACTAAACTACTATAATTTTTTATTTTTACACTTAATAATTAAACATTTATGTTACAACATTTATTTTCCTCGCAAAGTTACCTTCCTTCATGACAATACAGCTCATACAGCTCGAATGAACGCAGATGGAGCTGGGTAGATTCAACTGGAATGTTTTCTCTCATCCTACGTATTCACCTGATCTTGCCCCAAGTAATTTTCACGTGTTTCTCCAACTCAAAGATCATCTTGGAAGTAAGCGTTCTAACGCCAGTAATGAAGTCAAATCAGAAATTAACAGCTGGATGGGAGCACAGGATCCGACCTGGTACCACACTGGTTTGGAAAAACTTGTGTCAGTTAGACGGCACCCTAATGCCATCTGCATGGCACAAGCAAAAGATCCGGCTACCATGCGTTGAGGTCTCTGTGGGCACGTGAAGAAGCAGGATGGCATTTCCAGGAAAGAGACCTAGAAGGCTAACTGTCCACCTGTCCACCTCCGCGGTTAGCCTGGACAGCACCCTAATGCCGTCTGCACAGCACCGAGCAGTTGGTTACAGGGATGAGATTTAGAAGGCTAACTGTCCGTCCTTTGTACTCGTATATGAGAGCGGCAGTTGGACTGGACGACATCCTAGTGCCATATGCACGACACGAAGCAGAGGATCCGGTAGCTAAGCGCTAGAATCTCTGACTTGTGACGGAGCGGGCGGTTACAGGGATGAGACCTAGAAGGCTAACTGTCCATCACACATCGTTCTAAGAGTTATCCACTAACAGATCCGTCGCTATAAAATAAATAAAGTAATAATAACTATTTTTCATATCTAACGTAGTGAATCTTCCCTTCTCTATGTGTAGTTGACTAGTTAAATCGCTGGTAGTAGGATATAGGGTACACAACGGAGGAGGGCACCCCGTGAATTGCGTCCTACGCGAGATCCATTGCGGCTACCGCCCCCCTAGGAGAAAGGGATGAAGTGAAGAATTTGCAGGTCACAGGCAGAGAGGCATAGAGACGCGCAGAGTTCCACTGTTCCTAGCCCGAAGACCCGTTCCACTACTAGAGTTGTCCAGGGAGGGCAACCAGCCATATAATGTGCCCGGAGAACACTTGGAGCAAGCAACCGCGTCAACTGTCGGACACAGTTATCACCACGAAACCTAAAAGCTGAGGCAGTATTTTTAACACTTAAATGATTTCAGTTTAATTGTGTAATATATAATTCAATAACAGCCCGCCTTAAAGAAATATATGTATGTAACTATATATAAAAAGTGTATATTACAGTCATTGTAAATGTTTATATTATTGTATCCATATTTAATAATGTTATGTGAATGTTTTACGTAATTTAATAATGTAGGAGCTGTGAGAATAATAGGTTAAACGTTACTAACAATGAGGGAACAATGTGGTAACCTTGAGGCAATAATGAGTTTGAGAGTTTAACAATACTACTTACTACTGATTCTTGGAAGCAATAATGTAATTTTAGTGACAGTTTATAAAATAGCCAATCAACAACCAGAAAAATCTTTAGTTAAATGAAGGTATTCTATTGAGTAGGATTAGCCAATCAGAAACTGAAAAGGAGAAAATTTTACAAATTTAGAGTTCAGTTACTAGTAGACCGTGTTCCTAACCAGACGTGAGACACGTCCTCGAGAGATTTAATACGTATTCGTGTGAGACGAAAAATAAGTTTACGTGTTAAAAAGTGCAATGAATTAATAAAAAGAATCTCATAGCTGTCTATATCAGTGAAGTGTTATTTAAATCTTGTCAAGGATTAATAAAAGGAGTGAAGTAAAATTATAATCTTTGTAAGCCTACATTCTTGTTGCACCACAACCCTGCCAAGACATCCATGTCTCTAACAAGAATACTGACGCAGCCGAGGCAAACATAAATATGTAATATTTAAAGAAACAGTAAAAATACAGAGTTAATATTTTTTAAAAATTGGGGCAAAGGCTACCGGGTACCATACGTGCGGTTGCAAGTACTTAGTGTTCGGCTCCTCAACAGTTGAAATATAAACTCCTTCAATACAACAAAATATCTTCTTCAAATTGACGCCCAAAACGTAGTAAAAATAACGTAAAGATCATATCTACCTCAAAGCACACCGAAAATAAAGATGGTGAGAGAGGGGGGAGAGAGGAAAAGGATATTGTGTTAGATGAGAATCCACTCCGTCATTCGCCTAATGATCAGGAAAAACACGAAAAACGAAGGTCAAATTGGATGGTCGACGGGAATCACGCCTAAGACTTCCGAATACTCGCCTCATACGTTACCGCGGAGCCAACTCATGGGTGGTAGTAGCTTTGATAATACATCTCAAATACGAGGCATGTTTTTAAAGTAGGTACCGAACATTATTTTCCAAATACTTTATCATTCATTACCTTGCACCTATTTCTCCACATAATCAATGCCGGGCGCTATTTAGGCGGTTGTTGTAGTGGGAAACCGGTTTTGTATGCCTTAGTCAAAAAATGCTGCCGTATTTTGCAAAAACTGGTTTCTCGTTACAACAGTGCCTGAATAATGCGTGACTATGCGAAGAAGTGGTGTAAGATATTGCATGTTAATAAAGTATTTGGAAAATAGTATTCTATTACTTTATAAATAATTATCGGTACCTATTTTAAAAACATGGCTCGTATGTAGCACAGAAGATAATTTATAGTGCATTTGATATCATACAAACATGACTCAAGTTATTTATACCTGAGCAGCTTTACACAAAACAAAAACAACAAAAGCAGTATAACAAACTTCAGAAGATGCTTGTGTTAAACAAGCAAAAAAGACCAGTATGATTCCAAAGCAGAAAACTGCTTTCCGAGCAAGAAATAAGAGCATAAGTAGTACTAGCAACTTAAATCCCGAGCTACATAGTTCAACCTTTCTGTAATGTCTACTAATTCTTTCACTCATCAGAGGGTTCTAGAAATGGTTAAGGCTATCCTATGGTAAACTTCTAAATCTTACAGATTTCATCTAAACTTTTTAAAACAAATCTGATGTGTTACACTCACATGACTTTCTGTACTCTTGTACAAACTATTTTTACAAACGCTTATTCTCCATATGCTTCATGTTAATCGAGATATCGAGATGTTAATCTTATTGCTAATTTTCTTGTAGATGCAAGGGGAATTGGTAGGCTTTAAGCTATAGTCAAATACTCTAAGAGCTGGTTCCTATGTGGAGTATTCCATTCTCTTTGTATGTCGAGGACATAAAAAATGAATAACAAATTCCCATTTGAGAAAAGTATTGGAAAGTTTAAGGCAATAACAAGCAATATCCCGAAAAGGGTTCACTCAACAAAAAAATGTATATGAGATAAATTGTGTATTTTAACGCGATCTACATTTTTTGTATAGTAAAAGTTTTCTATCTCTTATGGTTTACCAGTTATGCAAAAGTCGTTCACAATGAAGAATACTTTTGGGGACATTCCCAGAAAATTCAAGATATACGTTTTATTTGTCATGAAAGTATCTTAAATATACGATATTTTAATCAAAATCATTAGAGCCATTTTTAAGAAAATTAAAATTTTCGAAAAATTTTCCATGTGAAGGGTGGGGGATTTTCCTTGAAAACCTTCGTGTCGCATCTCTGGAACATACTGAACCTAAATACCAAGGTTGGTGTTTATCAGACTGTTCGTTTCTGAGCTATGCTGTTCAGACACACACACACACACACACACACACACACACACACACACACACAAAAGGGCATGTTTCCAAAAACGCTTTTTTTCGATTCAGGGGGTCTCAAAACATACATTTCTGGTGAAATCTCGGTATGGAACTTTTGGGTGGAATACAGTACTTCCCCTATTTACTGTACGTACTAGAGAAAGTAAAAATTGTCACATTTGCTTTACCACAGCTACCTAGCCCGAAGACACGTTCCACTACTAGAGTTGTCCAGGGAGGGCAACCAGCCATATAATGTGCCCGGAGAACACTTGGAGCAAGCAACCGCGTCAACTGTCGGACACAGTTATCACCACGAAACCTAAAAGCTGAGGCAGTATTTTTAACACTTAAATGATTTCAGTCTAATTATATAATATATAATTCAATAACAGCCCGCCTTAAAGCAATATGTTTATGTAACTATATATAAAAAGTGTATATTACAGTCATTGTAAATGTTTATATTATTGTATCCATGTTTAATAATGTTATGTGAATGTATTACGTAATTTAATAATGTAGGAGCTGTGAGAATAATAGGTTAAGCGTTGCTAACAATGAGGTAACAATGTGGTAACCTTGAGGCAATAATGAGTTTGAGAGTTTAATAATACTACTTCTGATTCTTGGAAGCAATAATGCAAATTTTAGTGACAGTTTATAAAATAGCCAATCAACAACCAGAACTGTGGGTTTTCAGAGCACCAATAGCGTGCGTTTTGAATCTTCATATTCTCCGTTAGATGGTACGACGTCCCATCTGTAAAGAAGACAAGCTGAGGGTCAATTAATCCTTCAGTCATTGATGGCAGAAACCTCTTACAATAATACACTAGTGCTGCGGGATCATCTGGATTTAAATTATGAACTCGGATGCATTTGTAAGGTTTGAGTTTTAACAATTTTATTGTTGTATGCGCAGAAGTCGCTGAAACCCCAATTTGTTGTGCTAATTTCAATAGTGATTGTTTCTTGTTTTGCGCTGAATCACTGTCTTGGATTTATTCACAAGTTCTGGAAGGAGGCAATTATGCAGAAAACGTCAGGACGAATTCCTCACGAACGCGATGAGCCGATTCGTATTTAAAATAACATTTATATACAAATATTCCTAGTTCCCATCTTTGCAAATGAGAGTGGACTACTGAACGCCAATGACTACGTGCTAAATGAAGGACAAAACCTGTCGTGTGTGCGAGTATGGGAAATTGGGAAAGCCAGACGGCAGTGGCTCTGACGACAAAACCGTGCGAGCGGTCAGGTTTTAGACCGAAGACCCAGTAATAATGATCGAGGGCATTTAATCATGAAGGTTACTTTTTTGCCAGCCATGTGTTGGTACATGTGTACTTTGTTTTACGGCTTGGAAAAGGAATGACGCAAAATTTGTTGCTGTTAGGAATAGCCCAGCCCCTTCTTAATGAACGACCATGCGAGTTTCACTCTTGATCAATCTCTGAAAAGTTCCAACTTTAATAGACTCGAATGTGGTCAGTTACAGGTCGTCTGAAATATATGCGTGAGTGGGATTTGTAACCTTATATAGAAAAATATTACAAACATAGTAATTACCGTAAATAGAGATGAAAAGTAGATGCCAATGTATTTTAAAGCAGTATTAGGCTTCCTTAAGGTGCCAAAATTCAATAAAGCACCCGAATTAAGTACACACAAAAGGTATTTGTTAATTAAGCACAAGGTCCATTATTGGCATAGTAAGAAAGGGATATATTTGTTCAAAACGAGTTAAAACATATAGGACATTTTATGACGAACGTAGGACTTTTTAATCTTTCCAATTAAAATTTCTTCTATAATTCAAAAGTTGTCCTAGAATTAAAATTTTTTTCTAGAGTCCAGAATTCTTAGCGATGACCATTTACGTGTTTGCTGCTAAGAAAGCTAGCAAAATTGAACTGCGCTGAAGGAAAGGATTAGTTTGAATTTGGATATGTATCTATCATTTTTAATGTAGGTAGTAGTCAAGTCTAACTGAGCTGAATACCGTATAATGGCGGTAAGCTAGCCTTTGCATCTACAATCTATCTAGAAAAACAATGTCGTGGTACATTATTGACCACAGAAAGATAGATAAAGTTTGTCTCGGACGAAAACTGAGAAATATAGGCCTTTTAAATATAATTTTAATCATATTGTACTTTCATTTTTGACAAGCAGTCTCTATCACTCTTTAATAAATCTCCCTCTATCTGAAAATAAAAAAAATTATTTTATCGCCTCTGAAATTCTTACTTAGAATTTTGATGGCTTCACTTCCGCTATAAGCTTTCAAATAATACAGGATGTATCTTTATTTGTGTCATACATTTGGGAACGGTTCCTGACATTAAACCAGTACAAAAAGTTCATATGTACATGGGTTTGAAAATTAACCGCTTCGTTGTTATAGGTCAAAGAAGATGTATTCCATGAGTGAACAGACGGATATGCACTACACGTACGGCCGTGCAGACGGCAATGCAGCACGAGCACGTGAACGTTATGCAGAAAGGTACCCTGATAGGCCGTTACCATGTGCAAGAACATTCGCACGAATTCACCAACATTTGAGAGCGAATGGCGCATTTGAGAGGAGTACTAGGGATGTTGAGAGGCCAAGAGCGGTACGAGGCATTGAGCATGAACGAGTTCTTTGTGCTATGGGCGCAGACCCATCACAAAGCACAAGACGTATGGCTGTAAGGGAAATACTTAGTCATATGACTATCTGGAGAATTCTGCATGAAAATCTTCTGTACCCGTATCACCTTCAACGTTTTCAAGGGTTAAATGAGGTTGACTTTGAGCCGGAAGACGTTTCTGTCAACGCATGTTACAGCAATGCATTGTGTTCATCACTTTCCTAGCCTGTATCTTATTCAGGATGAGGCTGGTTTTACTCGCGACGACATCTTCAATTTTCATAACATTCATACCAGGGCATTTGAAACCTAATGAAGTACGACAGGACAACATCAACAGAGGTTCTCTCTCAACGTTTGCGGCGGAATCTTCCATGATCACCTTATCGGTCCCTACTTCTTCCCTCCGTGTCTGAATGGACAAACCCATCTCCAGTTTCTCAGAAATGAGTTGCATCACTGAGCTGATAATGTGCCTCTGGACATCATCCAACGAATGTGGTTTTTACACGATAGTGCTCCAGCTCATTTCAGCATGATAGTTCATAAGTTTTTCAACGATCGATTTCCACAAACATGGATTGGTCGAGGGGGACCCATTAAATGGCCTGCTCGATCGCCTTATTTGAATCCAATGGATTTCTTCGTCTGGGGACATTTGCAGGCCTTGGTTTATGCGACTCCTGTATCTGATGTTGGCATTTTGAGAGGACGTGTCCAAACAGGATTTGACCAAATACGAAACACACCAGGAATTTTCAACAGAGTACATGGAACTCAGGCTTACTGCATGCATCGAAGCAAGAGGAAGCCACTTTGAGCAATTTTTGTAACTTCCGATTTTGTGTTGTAACTCTGAAATAAATGATTTTCAGACCCATGTTCATATGAACTTTTTTTACTGTTTTGATGTCAAGAACACGTTCCCCAAATATATCCAATAAAGATATACTTGTATTTTCAAATACAACACATGATACCTTACTCATAGCAACATATAGTGATTTCTAAAACTATTCCTGTCCAATTTAAAAATCTTTAGCAACCAAATTAACGGCATTTTTAATACGGAAGGTACAAACAAAGTACAATTCACGTGTTTATGGTGAGTTTCAAAACTTTTAATTTTATTTCTATGAATTTGTTTTATAATTACACAGATGTTTTAACCTTTTCCCGTGCTGTGTTTAAAGAATTATTTAGTGGACTATTGGTTTTGGGAAAATATCTCAAATTGCCATGGCTGAGGTGTTTCATCTGCCGCAGAAAAAATTCAGTCATTTTGGTGGCGTCGGAACATAATACTTGGCAACACTGCGTGGATTCTCCATAAGCGGCGTTGTGCCTTTATGACTTGAAAACCGCTCTAACAAGGCCTTCCTGGAATCAGTCGAGGGTTACATCCAGTAGGAGGGCTCGTCCAGGTAATGCATTTGCCCGCCATCTGTTTTCATATTGTGAAAGCTATAACACAGACGGACTTAGTAATTATGCTTAGAAACCACTGGTACAATCGAAACATGGTTTTCGGATACCATTTTACTAAATATGTTATGTTCATATGACTCTGTATTTTAATGAGCTATGCAATTTTCATGTGGTAAGCATTCGTCTAGTTCTTACGGTTTGTTAGTTATACAAAATTCAATCCGAATGAATGCAGAAAGTTCGAGAATTATATGTCACTGTTCATAGCTATATCGCAAACGCACAGATTATTCGAACTGTTAAGAAGAAAATAAAACATAATCAAAGCTTTTCCTTGTAAAAACTAGTTTGTTTTAGGAGAATATCGTGATAATCTTCTCTTCCATCTTTGAAAAAGAGTAGAAGTTTTGTATTCATTCGGATTTTCGTATTTTACCATTGTTGACACTACACAAACACACATATACATGTATTCTTCTTCTGCTCCTCCTCTGCTATTCCTTCTACTACTATTACTACTACTACTACTACTACTACTACTACTACTACTACTATTACTACTGCTACTACACCTTAAGGTATAAGAAACTTGCTTTTTCCATTTTCAAGAATTCTCTACCCATCTCTTTCTGGGTTTACCCAAAGTTTTCTCTGCCTGACTGTACCTCCTTACTTCTTTCTGTTCTGTTCCTTTCACTGTCCTTAAAACTTTGTTTTTTCTCAAGTTAAAAACTTCCAATTCCTCTGCAATGACTTTTTAGTTTATGTGATTTTATTTCGTGCATTTTTAATTATCCTTAATTTCTGAATCTAGCACTTTATTTTATACTTTCTTAGATGAAGTCCATTGTTCGCGTCCATAGAACAGTATACGTGAAGCTATGACTTCTTAATATTTTTGTTTTGTCACTCTACTACTTTGTTTCTTAGGATTATTGTTTAATTGTTTCAAAGATATCCTGAAACTTTATGGTTTTTCTACCTCATAAACTCTATCATAGGCAGAGCTAGGACAAATATTCTTTGGCTTATAATGTGTGCAAGGTGCTAGTTTGTATCGACAATGCGACGAGGGAAACGGGGTGCCACAGGTAACCTGAACTGTAAGTAGTAACGTCAGGGGTAGAACAGAACATAAACACAGAGTTCACA
This sequence comes from Deroplatys truncata, assembly GCA_030765065.1. Classification (NCBI taxonomy): domain Eukaryota; kingdom Metazoa; phylum Arthropoda; class Insecta; order Mantodea; family Mantidae; genus Deroplatys; species Deroplatys truncata. The sequence continues at coordinate 104,400,210 of CM060985.1, forward strand.
GAGAGCAACTTTACCGTACTAATAATGCAAGCGACTGGCTGTCGACTGTGCAGCCCTGGGTACCTATATTCAGTACGTCACGTGTACTAGGTAGGATAATTCCTCACTCAATGAATATTTGTCCTAGTTCTAGTCATAAATAACGCTACCTGAGTATTTTCTACTTTTTTTTCTACGAAGGTGGTGTTTATTCAATTCCTGTATATGCTGTCGTGAAGGAAAGCGAATTCAGTTTTGTTAACCCAGCCTACTTGTGAATTTTGCCTATTTTACTGCACGTAGGTTTATGCATGAACTATATTAAATCCTCGTATTATTGCAGACATAGAGTATAATCATATGTTATAGCCGAATTAATGAGCTGCAAGTTAATTTTTTTGAGGGCAACAAACAGGCGTGGATAATCGATTGCCTTTTCATCATCGATGTTAATGTTGGTGACCTTGTCAATAGAGCCAATGTGAACTGCTGATGGTATTTTTATTTTCGCGTAATTACAGTTTATATTATTCACCATCGTTTAAAATATAGTACAAGTACTGGGGAATCTCGAAACTAGAGAACACTCAAGTTGGTCTAGTACTTTTAAACCGTTCCACGTTCTGCAATGATACACCTGCAACACTTTTATCGAAATATGCTATTTTAGAGCTTCAACACTTTATTTTATATGAACCCTCGATATACCGATTTTTTTCGGTGGAATACAATGCTACTATACGTAAACTACAGATAAACTAAAACTGTTGCGGAGGGTAAAAGGTAAAGGTTCGGAGGAACGGAGTGGCCCATGCAACCGGGGCAGAGCACCGCAAGTAGGCCCAAAGGCCCTTTTTACTTCTACAGTGATTTCTACAGGGAAGGATGAGAGGAGGAGAGACCCGAAGGGTGACCAAATCCGGATGACGAGGAGCGCAAGCATGGACACCGCCCGGGCACAATCACAAGTCTCTTAACTCCTGCAGCCCCCCCCCGTAGTGGGACTCACTCGGAGCAGGGTCCTAACAGAGCAGTCCCGCCACGACGTCAGGGAAGAAACCTCTATATAGCGCACATCCACCCCCAAACGCAACCCGCAGAATACGGTCGCCTGGTCCTACAACCCAGAAGCAGATGGAAATGAAGGAGATGATGAGTACAGGAAATGAGGGGTAGGACAATCGTGATAGAAGTACTACCTCAGCATTAGTGTGCCGATCTGGGAAACCACAAAAACTCATGGGTCAGATTGAGCGGTCGCCGGATATCGATCCCGTGACCGCGGAGCCACCTGACTAGGTTTTTGTAAGGTATTCTTGCGCTTTCTTGTAAGGAATTGTTTTTCCTGATCCCTCTGCATGTTAGCTTTACTTTGATTTACATTTTTACGACCATTATCTTGTCGTACACCTTCTTACGCTTCTTTACATTGTGTTCGTGATATATTGGGTTTACAAGAATTTCTCACTGTGTGCATAATAGAGGTGTGTCCTCTAAGTTACAAATTAAGTAACACCCTATAAGCCCTCTTTGAGTTTTCACAGAAGGTGTGACGTTTTGACAAGAAGAACATTAAGGGGGCTCTTGAGAGCTGTAAACTTTATCACTTAGACCGCTACTCCCCTAAATGGTTCATTTGTTCCAGCGGGCGTCTATCCTTATTGAATTTCATAAAAATGAAGATCGTATTTGTGGCTGTGTCATCAACAGCCTGAGGATCCGGGACATTTTAAAGAGTGAAGTGAAATTCACTGCGCTTCGAGTAGGATGGAGTGAGGTGGCGCATTGGGGTGTGTACACTGTGAGGTCGTGTACACTCCGCTTCGTGACTAGAGATACAATACACTGCTGTCTCTCATTCCGATGTATGTGTCCTACTTCATTTTCCATCACTAGACTGTACTGTTTACAATAACAAATAAGGCAGAGCATTGGTGTCTTTGTTTACATCAACAGTACTGTGTTTACGGAACTCTATAGTAAGGTTGCCCATACATTGATTACTAACTTTCCCGGATCCTTAGCCTGGTCATCATTATGTCCATATGGTGAAGTGGAAGAGAGGTAAGGATACTTAATATACTCTCGGATACATTAGGTGGATATGATTTAAGTGTAAAAACGAATGAAATTTCCTGCTAAATGTGTAGACAGAAAAAGGAATGGCACAACGTTGGGCTGTAGGGAAGTTCATACTCTAAATGCAATGTGAAAGAAAAGTTTGTTTGCATTAGACTATTAAAGGCATTTTACATGCATACGTTTCTTTCGCCGCGGAAATCTGTACCTTGCCAAAATTATTTTAAAATATAAATAAAAATTTAAAAAGTCATTCTTATAAATCAACCATAAAACCAAATAATTTAAATTATTGTAAAGGTATATAAATTTAAAGGCAATCAATGTAATATTAATAATAAATATTCACGACAATACCCACTGGATTAGTAGGTTTATGATTAGGAAGAATTTTGTTTAAAATATAGTTTAAATTATTATTTGGTTCTGTTTTCACCTTAACTCACTGAGGATATGATTATAGGAAGAAAGGAAGATACTCATACTAACTTCAGTTGAGCTAATGGACGGTTACTGGTACTTGATATGTTTCCATAAGTATAGAGCCTTCGATTTGAGGTGTGGCCAGCCTAACGGAATTTTCTTGGCACCGGGAAGCACGCTGATTGGCGGCGGAGTCGGATATTCATGGCCCCTTGAATTCAAGCCCATAAACTTCTCATGTGCGTAATGAGCACAATAACCACATACCTTCGTCGTAAAAGATGTTGGAAATGATGTGCTTGTGCCGCTTCACATCTCTCACACATTTCATGAAATTTTTGCATCAATAGTCATTAATTCTTCATGTCCGTGTAAACATTGTAGCGGACCAGGTTGAGCTTCGTCAATACAAAAAGTTAAACTCAGGTCAGTAAAGCGATCATTAACGTTATTCATCACCCAATTTTAGAAATGAGCTATATGCATAACAGTTTCTAGGACAACAGTTATCTTATAAAATTTTCATTTTAAAAGTTTAGTGGCATTCCAAGCCGATGTTTGCGAAATTCCTGTTTCCTTTACAAGCTTTCTCAGAGATTTCTTAAGATTTCGTTCTAACTTGTCTGCGATGTCATAGTTTTTCGTCTGTAATTTACTTTGTTTCTTTTCAAAAATATATCCTGCTTCCCTAAATCATTTCACTAGATTACAAAGCGTTTCTCTGTGAGGCGCCCAAAAAGCAGAAAATCTTTCTATAAATCGCCATCTCACTTCTCTACAAGTATATACATGAATATTATGTGTGATAAAACATACGAATATTTTGGATTTATAGCAGCACTAACACATTATAAAACAGAAAAAATGTTCACATAACCTTTGTGCAAAGACTTTGTATCAGCTGCTTAACCGGTACATGGAGAGGAGAGGGAGTAGAACCACATAGCAACAGCGCAGTCAGGGCAAGCAATTCCCGGTAATACGGCCACGCGTCCAAACTAGTATCTATAGTACCGTGAAACAAAGGACTAAGAAATAATCTCTCTTACTGAATTTTAATTTTATTCGTGTATTCAAGTAGAGAGGGCTAATTTAGTGAAACATGATTAGCGATCGACGTTGCACAGGGACGCCTGGGTGAGAAATAAGTTACCTACAGTGCTAGAAAATACACAACAGCCATAACATTTAAGTGAAACATTTTTTCTGAAGCGTACATAGAAACAAAGTACAAGAATGCAGCAAGATGTATTTGTCGATTTCAATAATTACTTTAGTCTATAAACATTTAGATACAACAATAATATTAACAATATCTGGATTTATGCCTTCCTGTGAGCATATACACTGTTGGCTGGAGAGAAAATAAAAACTTTGGTAATCTGAAGTCTGTTATTGTTATTATTATTATTGTTATTATTATTATTACTATTATTACCAGCAGCACACTGATGTAATCTTAGTGTTCAGAAAGCGCATTTAAATGAATGATCCGTCTTATTAATATTATTATGTTTATTATTAGCTTAACGATACATTAGTAGTAAGAACATTTAAGTACAGATTATTGTGGTTACGCTCTATCTAACTTTTAGGAAGACGTAAGCAATTTCTCATTCAAGTGACTAGAAGAGGTATAAAAGCAATGTTTGGAGAGCTTGGAGGTACACATTTCAGTACCAACTTAAATCTCCTCGTTCCTACAGGAATCACTTTTTCTGCTTATCTGGCAAAAGCACACCTAATTTAATAATACGAAATGCATAACTAAGTTTTAAATTTTTTGGCATTTCAATTACTTAAACTGCAGCCCTCCTATATGCTCAAGAAGTTTTGCACGAGACTATCTCTGTTGAAATCTACTAAGGAGTGGGATGGATATTCAATCTAGGAAGGGCGAAATACAAGATATAACAGGATACGCTCCCTACAATACTTATTTAAAGAAGATAAAGAAAAAAGAGAACAATGGATGTGGCCAATGTAAGTAGTAGATTCATCCAAATACGTACTGTTTGAATACGTTAAATATGCAGAATATCTACAAGAGGGAAGATGGAGCTTAGCCGAAAAAATAGTTTGGAATATAGCCAGGAACAAGGAAGATTTACAATGGCAGAAAGGATATCTGAACGGATTATGGAAGAATATATTCAACAACAAAACCAGGCATAGCATACTAAGTAAGGAAACAAGAAGTTTTAGGCATAATTCCTAGGAGATACATAAGATTGATACATAAGAGAGGAATTGATTCAACGAAATGACCTATTGTGGAGGAGAATGAACTCTTGCAGGAAGAGAATGAACAGTATGCATTAGGAAGAGTTAATAGATGAAAGCAATTCTGGATTTTAGCAGGGCGTGTTGAGGCAGGTGAAAGAAGAAATAGGCAATTACACCCCGATGAAGACACTAAATTATCTAGAGATTATGTAGTATAAACAGTAAGGTTAAGAGAAAACCTAACCTCTTTTCCTGATGGAAAATTTAGTTGTTTAGTAGTAGTGTAACGTAGTTTGTAGCGAATGTATCTGCACAGACCACTGAAGTTACTGAGTTTACAAATTAATTAAGAGAATGAGGATAAAAATAGAATCTAAGTTAGCATAATCGTGTCTTGGCATAGCCTCTGGAAGCCAAGATAACATATGAGCAGGGTCTATTTTTATTATGGTTTTTGTTTGTTTGTTTGTTGAAACCTGCTTAGGTTTTAGCAAAAGAATAGAATATTCTTACTTCTTTTCGCCTAATTTTATAATAAGAGTTAAAATCTGGAGCATTCAGTTTTTAAAAAAAAAACGTATTTATTTTGATATGACATTCAAGGATTAGTCTTATCTCTACACTTCTTGTTTGCATACTTTTATTAGTGTACCTACCTGGGATCTCAGTAGGTAAAATTCGTAAGGAGCTTGGCGCCGCACCAAAATCTATAAACTTGCTCTCCCTTGCTCACGTGTGAGGTTGGCGGACCAGCCGGAAGAGCGTTACCTTTTGCTACGCTCTTTGAGCTAGTACAAAGGGTACAATAAATTAAAATCTGTGTGTCAGCAGAATGTCTCCAGCGTGCCTGAAAGTAGATCGGTCTTAAAATATAAAATATGGAACACTTACGGAGATGAAGAACAAGGAAGAGAGATTCCTTTATCCCAAAATAGCTGTTAATGCAATCTTTTGATAGTTTCTCAGACAATATTTATTTTCAACCAAAACTGATTTTTCAAATTTGAAGACGTATAAAATTACTTCTGTTCCTAATAATTGTTGCGACCGTTTTGTAGCTGAGTAGCATTGGACATCACTGGCCAACATTTTAATATCTTAGATCAGCTAGGTACATATCTCGCTCCCGGGGTACCACGTTTGTGGCAACGTGAGAAGTGGGCTCACGTAAAATAAACGGTGATTGGCGTTCGTGAATGTTGGCGCGTTGTCAACAAGGTTGAAGCAAAGCACCTATTTTTATTCAAATCATAGGGAGAATACGTAACAACTTAACAGTTTATTATAATTTCTTACTTGATATAAGTTATGCTAGTATGTACGATATATCAAACGGCCGATTCATCAGGTGAATCGGAAGGTTTAGGTTCTTGTTTTCTTTTCTTTAATTTATATTGTGTAGTAGATGTACCTTAAGCCTATGCCTATCTTCGACGACCCCTTTGCAGCTCAATTACGTATTTAGATATACGAAGACATTACACTCAATAAAAATCGGCTAGATTGAAGTCATAAAAAGCCAGACCCTTCTCTGGTTTCTGGTTTTGCATTGTCATTACTAGACATATCGTTGTTTTCGTCTGGGATGACGATACTCTTGGCTGGGAGTTTTTGTTAGTCACGAGCGGTGGGGAGATAGTGTCAGTCTTAGTTAGGATTCCGTGAGAAGCGGGTCGCGTGTGCAAGCGGCTTATGGATCGGTGGACATCTCCTCTCACCTTTCATATTTAATAATGTAGGAACCCCAAACGGTTGGGAAATAAATCTAGGAATATGTATGTAGATTTATGTTATGGATTTTATACAATGAAAAAACCCACGCCTTCCTCTTAACCTCCACACCACGTTTCCGTCCTCCGCATCCAAGTCAGTATACGTCCCCCCAATGTGCGTGCTGGATATTAGAAATTAATTTAATTTCCATGTGAACGTTTAGGCCTCTACCCAGCATGTAACAATATTCTATTCCTTCCTTCATAGAACTATGGTGATAGTCGGGTGGTCCTACTCCTTCAAAGGTTTAAAGAGACTTTCTATCTGTCATCAGAACACACACTCAGAAATACATTCAAAACAGGTGATATCTTTAAACGAAAGTTATAAGTAACATTGTAGGTGACTATCCTTTCAGCGTCATCCAGTTCGTGCAGCGACCACCCTTTCGTTAATTTGATCATTACTAAAGCACATCTTCAAAGCATCAACGTTATGTTACCTTGGATACTCAGCCATTGTGCCATTCAAGGCTGACGTGGCAACTAATTCTGATAATTTCCTTTAGGTAGAACATTATCAGCTTTAACAAAATGACCAACGATTGTTCTGTTCAGGCTCCAATTTACTACTTTTGTATAACAGCTCGTGCCCAATTTTGTCGTCCTGTAGATTTGTAATTCAATAATGTGCAAGTTACTCTGCTTTACCTCATTCTGCAGATATCTCCAGGACAGGTTCATAGATACCGTAATTAAGTCTGTATCAATCAATCCTCAAGCTTACTCCAGGAAGGATATCTTCGAAATCAAGAGCAGTAACTGGCAACTCAACCAAATTAAGGAAAAAAGGATCATTTGATTCTTTACTTTGAAGAGTGGAGCTAACCTTAGTTGGCCTTCGAATCGAACACTGCTGCTTTAGCCATATATATCTTCTCAGAGTAACACTACTCTGTGCAGCATCTGTTCTTAAATTCTGCAACGGCATGCCATTTTGTGATAGTCGACGTCATTCTCCTTATTTCTCCCTCCAACTTCGTTAATTGGGGATGATCAGTCTTTACGGCGACGTTCCTTGGACGGTAGGCAAACCGAATGGAGATGGGTTAAATCTGGTGCTCTTTTCAGTGCCAACCCTGTTCTACAACATAGTTATCAGTTACCTGTTATCCTGAACTGTTGATGCTAGTCTACATGATTTTGCAGGTCATTGCCTGTAGATTAAGTATTTAAGACCAAAGCACAGTATTGGTTTCCCGTCTGTTATATTTGAAATATTGCCATAGATCCTACTTATAGACCCGAAGCTCCAACATGACAACTGGGGTATTTGTTCACTCTCATCTGAAGCGCTTCTGATGAAAGCAAATCTGTGATCACAAGTACACTGTCTTTCTCAACCTTGTTCTATTCTTGGAAGAAAAAATTCACCATTTTCTGGTTTTCAGTTACTATCAATTCTCCAAAGAGTAGATTTTCATGTAACGAAAAGTTTATATTATTCTTCCAGAAACCTCATTTTCCGTAATGCAGTAGTCCATTATTGTGATACAAAAGTTTCTGCAAACGGCACCGAGGTCTACCTCACGTAGACATTACTTAAAAAGAGTGCATCAGAAGAGAGAGAAGAAAAGATTATCACAATTGCATCATGGGTTCACCGGCCTACTATGTACGTACCTTACATGCTCGTAAATGTCAGACAGAGCTGCAGCAGAACGGAATTTCATAAAACGATATTGGAAAGGGTAGTCACAGAAGAGAGAACACCTACCCTTATGTAACGCGCTTATAGCTTTACGTGGTCATGCTCTCTTCCAAATACAGAAACGATCACGTATGCATTCATTGCTTCACTCCGGCATTGTCGCAAATTAAATTTTAACACAAAGTAGGGTTTTAGGGTAAAACTTAATTTTCAGAATAACTCTTCTCAATACTACAGTTTTAGTGTGTGTATTGATATTCAGTCTCGCCAAAACGTAAAAATACTTATATTATATTTCAGCTGACATACTTCTGTTGTATATAGCGATGTTGCCCCATACTGCAAGCGGTTTTTCTTTCAACAACTGCCAGACATTCACACCAATACGAGACGAACTCATCCTGGGACTAGTGTGGACCGTCGACACCAAGCATACTTTCCAGCCCGGACTCTTTTCCCTTTGCCGCTCACTTAAGCTTGATGTTTGCTCATTGATTAAGGCGTGTGTGTTGGAGTTGATTTCAAACCAATATGAGATTGGATTATCCGAGCCTTTTGTGGAACACGTAATGAGAAGATTCTGTCAATATTAAAAAGAAACTGTGCAGGAAAACAAAGTACTGGCACGTTTACATGCTATCGACTGAATAATGGTGTGCATAAAATGTGGCCCATAATAAACGCAGTTGTTTAAGTTGGTACCTACTAATAAAATCTAGCCACACTCCCTTCCAGCGTGACCACCTCTGTTTTTCGAGGATGATTCTAGCCACTGGATTGGCATGGTACTTCACCTCCCCTATGTAGGTATGGTCGAACTGCCGAAGGTTACAACTTAAGCCTCGTATTTTCATGCTGCACTACCGTTTTCTTGATACCGGTTTTTTGTTGCCGTTTAGTAGCAGCAAAACCTTTAGCTTCATATGGTTGATGAAAACTCTGGTAAAATGGCGTAGCCACACATACCAGTGATTCTTCACCCCTTCTTCTAGAAGGCCGAATTATTTGTAATTGGTTTAGTCTTTCCCTGTGTGCCAATCGAAACGAAACTCTTTCATAGAAATGGTATCCGAACCACTCCTCCATTTCACATAGATTATAAACATTGTTCATTGGTTACTTTTTATTCCCCTGAATTTTTTTTCAGGCCAGCCACACAGAAAACTGATACCTGGTGGAATCAAATGTTGGTTACCTGAAAGTGGAAACCTCAGCTTTAGAGAGAAAAACACTATGACGATCTAGGGGAATGCGCCATTTTTATGCGCGACAGTGTACATATTAGGTTTGTGTACTGCGGCAAAAAATTCACAACACGTAAAATAATTTATAATTGGGAATCGGTTTAAAAATAAAGTTCTGATTTAGGGAACTTATAATAACGGACAATGTCGACATTATGCGCTTTAAAAGTAACTAATTTAGTACTCATAAATTTCTATTGAAGACATTTTGCAATTTACCAACGATGACCTTAAGAAAATTAGTTTGGTTTTAAGAGACTCGTTATCCGTACTCCACAATAACTTGCATTTATACAATTCAACTTAGCATTTCATGCTTGCACTCCTTGCATCAGTTCCCTGTTATATATTATAGTCCCTTCTTGCATCACTGTATTAATTTTAATTATTCTGGACCTAGTGGGCACCCGTAGTTGTTGGGCAGGGCGTTTAATTAAAGTAAAAATGCTGTAACACATCCTTAGGTGTAGGATTAGCAATGGAGGAGGATTTCAGCACTGCGGCCAAGGCTAGGGCTTTTGCGCCAACTAAACCTCCGGGAGCAAAGCATGAGGCGATATATACGAGCCTCGTACGAAAGGCTGCCAGATCTGATGACGGAACACGAGTCCCTTGATTTTCATATGGAACTTGTCCGGACGTCCTCTACAAGAGGTTCCATGCTAGGGAAGAAACAGTTCTCTCCTCAAAGCACGTTCACCGCATATGTTGCACAACACCGTTCGTCGCGCTTGGCCCTTCAATTCTGAAACTTAACAGGGAAAATGAACAGGAACGTTCATGGTAGTATATAATTCACAGTATCATTTAACTACAGACCTGTGAAAATCATGAAAAATCCGAAGGTTAGCGTGGTTGGTGCAACGAAAATGGAACACGGGTTCTCGTAAATGCAAACAAAACGCTGTCACCAGAGTTGGCGCATTCCTAATAATGAAATCATTAGTTGTTAATTACCAGTTTTTCTCTTTTAGACTTGCGAGTTTTAAAGTACAGCAGTGGTCGTGCACACACTTGAAACTTTAATATGGTTTCCTGAAGCACTGTTATGATTGTTGTTATAGATTTTTGGAAGATATTAGAAGTGATCTGTACTCCTTATGTCTGTTGCAGCTACGATGGTATCAGGAATTAGACAGCATGTACCATTTTTTTTCTTAAAGATACGCTCCTCTTGTGAACTTAGTTTAAGGCTTACGTCGAAGGAATGGTCAAGAAAGCGAAATTTATTACCCTCGCAATAAATTTTAGGATTCTAAAAATACTCGACGTTTCCTCTATTATTCATTTGAATGCCTCTGTGCACCGAGAAAAATGGGCATTTCTAAATTTATTTCCTGCTTTTTTCGTACTAAACATGTTCACATTCTGGCATTATTTAAAGCATATTACAGTTTTGATTTTAAGTTTGGCTAAAGAGTGGATATTGAAAACATGAGATGCAATAAATGTGTTTTAAGTTAGAAAGGGAAAAAATTATAGAGAAGCTTTTGCAGTCTTACACACATATAAGTCTAAAAAAATTGAACAATTTTTTAAAAATACATTTTCATAAACTTATTTCCTTCAAGACATCGTGTATTGCTTACAGATGTTTTAGTCAGCTAGGTAACATTTAAAAACGCTTCTACTTGATTTAACAATTGGTTTTTGATCACATGACAAAAAGAGTTTTAACTGTATGTGCATATTTAAATCACCTGTTGTAATTACTTACTTTTTAGAAAACTTTGGTGACTAAAAATTCTTATAAAAATAAATGTGATGTGTGTTCCATAGATTTTAAAAATGCCACAATAGAATCGAAATGTGAATTATCCGCTTTTCATGCCGACATGTACTGGACAAACTTCCTTTTTTGATTTTCATATCCTGGGTAGATTCCAGTGAAGGTCACAATGTTGATCTGGTGGCATGAAGCTTTATTCCCTGCGTATCCTCTCCATTTTTCATTCTTTCACTACGGGCTGACAAAACCGGTTTAGCCGCTTCCGCGACATTAAGGAGCTAAGCAGTGGGAATACACTTTTTATAATTTAAGTGCTTGGTATCGCACTGTACTTTAAAAGGGACCTTAGTGATTCTGAAATTTCGCAACTAAAAAGTACGTGACCGGTGTGTCGTCACGACAGCTCAGAGTTAGGCGGCACGCACTGACATTGGATTTTTAGTTTTCGAAATGTGAATCAAATCTCGAATATTTCAAGAGTTAGATACACAGGAATAACGGGAAACAATTATTTAAGAACAAAATTATATATTTAACAATTACTCAAGACAGTGCACTCAAAACTGGAGTATCAGTTAACTACACAAAGTGAATAATATGTCTGTATCACATCCAAGTAACTTCCTCTATCCATTTTATGGTGTATTTCTATATAGCTTCTACAAACTATTCTTACTAATGCTTATTTTTCTTTGATATTAATTGACATAATTTTGGCAGAATTAATTTTATTGCACATTTCGTTGTAGGTAAAAGGGGGATAGAATAAATAGATAATCACATGCTTAAATTTCATACTCTCTCCGTAATATTGCCAGAAACAACTGAAAAGAGACATTACCTTACAAAATGAAAATGTATTGAAAAGTCCAAGACAACAATCAGTCTATCTGGGAAATTACTCATGCCACAAAAACATTATATAAAGCAAAGTGTGAGTATCAGGAGATCTATATTTTTTCTGCAGTATATTTTGTCCTCTTGTGATTTACCCTTTATACAAAATTATATGGAATAAAGGTTTTTTATGTAAATATCTTAAATGTATCGTATTATGGGATTTTAATCACAATCGTTACAGCGGTTTTGAGAAAATCAGAAGTATCGAACATTTTTCCATGTAAAGGGTAGTTTGGGGAGGAGGATTTTTGGAAGATACCAAGTTGGAACTTTTCGTTTTGAGTTATGCTGTCTGTCTGTCTCTCTCTCACTCTCTCTCTCTCTCTCTCTCTGTCTGTCTCTCACCACACACAAAGGAATCGTTTTCTAACACTGCTGTTTTGGATAAGTGGTGCCTCTAAACGTGTATTTTCGATGATATCTGGATATAGAAATTTTGGGTAGAATACAAAACTTCTTCTATATATCAGGTAGGCGGTAGGGAAAATAAAATTATGCTGAAATTTTAGGAAGTTTTCTACAAATATTAGAAAAGAATAGTCACTATTGCTTCGTATTAAAATAATTTGAGTCCATCTTCGTGGTGAGGGGGTAGCGTGTCTGCCTCACGTTAAGAAGATCCTGGGTTGGAATCTCGGTTAAGGTAAATTACCTGGTTAAGAGTTTTTCTGAAAGTTGGATAATTCTAAACTCTAAAGACCCCAGGCTCACCGTCTAATATGACCTGTCCGATTAACCTCTTAACTTACACATTATTTACAAAGTGGTTGTTTCTTTTTCATCTATTTTTTCAAAATGAAATATTCAGTTAGGTATAATAATGATAGTAACAGTGAAACTCATTTTTAAGAACTCAACACTGGACATTTTAGTCCCTGAATATCACTTGGATTACAGTCCTGAGTATGTTCGCCATATACTTTAAACTTTACCTCTCTGAATCTAACGTATAAAAAAGCTAATACTCGGCATTGAAGCACTAATAAATTAACAAGAAATGTACTATAACAGTAAATACTCAGGTCACCAATGACCTCAGCAGTTGTGCACCAAAAGCCCCACTACTACTACTAAATACTAAATTCAATACTGAGCCCTTTGAGACCCTCCCTTTTCAAAAAGCGCGAGGAAGTAACGCACGAGAAACTGCGAGAGGTGCTTGAAACCGAGACCTCTAGTCGATAACACATGCAGAAGAAAAAATAGGTAGTACTGAATTATTCACAGGACCATGTAGGCAGAAATATGCATATGAAAGAGATTATAGCGAAGTCTAGAAGAACTATAAAGGAACTACCAAAAGCGAGATAGAGGGGTAAATTGCTCAGAAATGGTATGCCCTCTACACTCGAGCTTTTGTTATTTGTTCAAAATTATAAACCCGAATATACTCGCGCTTTTATATTAAAATGTTTGGAAGTGCTTTTATTAAAAGAAAGAAAGAAAAAAGAAGCATTTCTGCCTTGTATCTCTAGAGTTCCACAGAAGTACACATATAGTACACATATAACTAATGCTCGGAACTTGGGACCCGGTGTGCCCTGCGGTCAATGAAGCTGCAGATATAACCTAAACAAAGCTAACACAGTGTACTCAGAGATAGTACCTACTTGTTGACATTGAATATCGGTTGCTTAGGCGCACACAATGTAAGGCTTACATATGTGGCGGTGATAGATCTCCTGGACCGGACATTTGTTTAACTCTGTAGGCCAGTAGTGCTGGCCTCCTTCACGCTTAGAGCTAGATAACTTATGGATGTTTAGCTTTTATTCTTTCCGTCATATGTCATCCATCCCCTTTCTCAGTGAACCGAAACAGCTGCAAAGCGAGAACTGTTCTGTTTATCTTTAAATACATCACGTTGCGCTCAATCCAACCACCGTGTAGAATCACTTGAGACCTAAACTGCTTGCACTTGTATTTGAAACGTGGGAGTAGCAACAGGTGTGCAAGGTACACGAGTTCGAAGTCAATACAGAATTAATGACGCTCAGGAAATCTTTCCAGCTATTCGTAAGCTGTTTTAGTTTTTTCATGCTTGTTGATACAGAGTAGCACCATTTCCGAATATTTTAACTAGGTACCAAGTACACTCCTTTGTGTTTTCTCTTAGCTAATGTTGGTAGAACCCCGCTACCATTTGGTATACAAATCTATCTCTTATTATTTTGAGGTAATTTTTTCCGCAAAAATAAAGCCCAGACGAAGGTAGAAAGGGGAGATATAATAACAAATTTAATCTTATTAACTCCCACTTTGTAAAGGATATTCTCAATACTAATACATAGCTTTCTAAGAACTGAATATGGAAAGCAAACACCATTTTTTCACTTATTCATAAAGGCTAAAGCGCTGCAAGGGCTGCTGAGCAATTTTAACTCAAAACTACGAGAAAACAGTATTACTGAGTATGCTAGACCAAGCGTTACACTCTCCCTGTAAATTTATTATTATTATTATTATTATTATTATTATTATTAACTCCGCTTAACGAAACTGCAGAAAAAAGAAACAAACAAACCACGAATAAACGAAAAAAAAAGAGATTTAAATTGTTCTTATGCCTCAATCCTAAATTCCTATATACAGGTACTTGGAATTGTATACGTTAATCCTTATCCCCTATCCCACATTCCAAGAAAATATTGTACCTTTATAACTAGTTTTAACTGTTTCCACATGCATTCAATGCATACAAACTAGTAGCTTTTTATTACATACATTTTAAATACTCGTTTTCTTCGTTCCTTAAAATAGTTACCATCGATTACCCATAAAAATTCGTTGCCTGAAATGTCTCTTTAGTTTTGTTAAGCGCAATTTTATTACATTATTATGGTTTATTATAATTATTATTTTTATTATTATTTATTTGTGGTGGTGATGGTGGTGGTGAGAAACAAGCCTATTTTCACATCTTCTTTTTGGTGTAGTTAAAGGGGGCTTAAGTTAATTCTGTATACTTTTTTATATTAATTCAAAAGCAGTTTATGGGAATATTGGAAAACCACCACCAACAGATAACTCTACTACAGGTAATGTTTTCGTAATAATCGTCATTGTTTGTTTAAACTTTTTTCCCACTTTAAGTATTACCTTTTGTTATTTTAAGTGATGGTTCTATAGTTTCTTCAGAGTACATGAAAATGGCATGTAACATTATAGTTAGCATTGACCCACATTTAATATGTTGGCTGTTTTCTGTTTCCTACACATCTACAACAAATTGTTGTACACCCACTACTCCCCTTCCAGAAACAATTCTTAGTACTCCTATTCTTTATACATTTCTGGTTAACAAAGACATACTTTCAATATACATTTATGCGTTTCGTTTTAGGTATTAGAATAATGCAGCAGGCTAAATGAATCATAAGATTTTCTAAAAAGCGAATCACTATGTGATGTATCCGTAATTCCATGCTCCTTGCATGACTACGAGAGAAAAACACGAATAGCGACGTACTATTTGAAAGATTTGAGCATTTGAAAATTCACACCAATAACAAAGAATATATCGGAAATGGTTAATGCCACAAAAATACGTCTGATTTAATTATCTAACTCTTTTTGTAGTAAAACTCTCTATCTTAGGGTTCAACGATAATACAAAAGTGATTCAAAATGAAGGGAACTTTACAGAAAATTTATATGTGCATTTATTTGTCATGCAAATATCTAAAAAAAATAATATGGTCCCTTAATCAACCACTTTTGAGAAAACCAAAATTAAGGAAAATTTGTTCATGTAAAGGGTATATTGGGGTGGTGGAATTTTCTTGATATTCTTAGTGTCACGTCTTTGGAAGTCACTGAAAGTTATATACGAAGTTCAGTAGTAAACCGACTTTGTTGTTCAGAGTATGACTGGCAGACAATCACACATACATATAGGCCTTTTTTTTAAAAAAATGTTTTGTTTTTAATTCAGAAATCTCAAAACGTGCTTTTGTAATGAAATCGTGGTATCAAATTTTTTTGTGTGGAATGCAATACTCCCTGTACTTAGTATAGATAGGAGGTAGACAAAGTAGAAATCCAACTTTGAAGAGTAATAGTTTGAGGTTTTGTTTCATTTATATAAGCTAAATATGTTGTTTATTTAAATTTAGCAGGGAAGGAATGTGCCGAATTTTCTATTTCGCAAAATGGCTTAAGTGGAATTAGTATGCCGATAGTAGAGAATTTGATGGTATGACCACCGGTGTAAAGGGACTAAAGGGACAACAGAAAAATGCACTTAAAGTATTTAAAACTCGGGGAAAGGAGGAAATTTTTCAATGAAAAACTTGAGAAATTCAAAGAGATAAAAGAAGGCGGACTGGCAAGCTGAAAGGACGAGTGAAATTTGGAAAGTTTGGGGACAGGAAATATTAAAATATGGAAGGTGGTTAAAAACTTCAGAGCAAGGGAAACCTTTCGGGACGAAGATACACCGGGAACATATGCAAATTACTTCAAAGAGATATTTGGAGAGGAGCCAGGGAGATGTATTGTACTGCACAGTATAGATTAAGTAGTTTTTCTACCATATTATGCACCTTACGAATAATTTTACAGCAATAAAAAATCGTTGATTGGAATATTGCAGCCTGCTACCCCTCACCATACCAAAGTATTTGTGAGGCTGATCTTCAATCAGGTGGCGGATTAGGATTGGTCTGACGGGGGTATCTCCAGTTATGGTTCACAACAGCACACGTAGGCCTGAGGTATGAGGTATTTACGGAGGGGGACGCCTCGCCACTGCGACCAACTAGACTGTTGTGACTACATCCCTCGGGAGGCAGGGATGAAGTGAAGGAGTCCAGAAGGTCACAGGCAGGCAGGTCCACAGAGACGCACGGAAGTCCCTAATATTTCCAAGTTGAAACATCTGTTGGCGCCATTAGAGACTAAGAATCCCAGCAAGCGACCAGCAAGGGGGTGGACGCACCATGAAAGCGCAGCAACCATCTAAATGCCATCTAAATCGCGGTAGAATACACCACCCCAGCATTCGCTTAGGTGACCAGAGGAAAACCACGTTAAACCCCATGGTCAGAGTGGGCGGCCACCGGGAATCGAACCCGGGACCTCCCGAATGCGGGTCACAGACATACCGCCTGAGCCATCACACTTGGTGCACGTAGTAAAAATAGATCCTTTGTGTTTCCAACGTGACTCTGAAGGAATGGATGAAGGAGATCCGAAGAGTACCAGATCCAGACGACGATGCGCACTAGCAAGCTCGGCGTCACTGACGATTCCAGCATGACACCAATCCTGATCTCGGCGATCCTGCTTTAGGCATCTTCGACTTGGGGACCGAGCGGGTCAACAAAGCGCCAGGAAGAAATCCTTCCACAGCGCTCAACGGAACGCATTAGTCACCGTTGCCTAGTCTTATGTGATGAAACAGATGGGGCAGCAAATGGCAGATAGGAAATTCCTTGTAGAAGAGGAACTATCCCAGCATTTGCCTTTCGACGTGCGAAACCACGAAAAAGCCATAGTTAAGTGGCCGGCCCGACTAGAACCCTGGATCTCCCGAATTTGAGGTTCACATGTTATCGCGGAGTCATCTCGCTCACTTCAGGTGGCGGAACTATAGGATAGTTAAATTATATTCGAACCCACTCGCGGCCTCTCTCTAGTGTGCGAGACAGCCCGCAGTCGCGGGGAAATTACGCCGGCAGAGGCGGACTAAAATTCTTACCTTATAATAGACGCTGGAAATGTTGACCTGCTCTCAAACAGGCAGCATATCTCGTGTAAGTATTCTCGCTCACTCTCCGAAGCCCAGAAGCAGGAATTCTTGTGAGGAAACGTCTCATTATGATCAGAAAATTGGAGTGTGGTGTGCGATAAGTGCTAGAAGAATAATAGAGGCCATATTCTTTTATGAAACAATAAATGCAAAGCGATATCAGAGGTTAATTCTGAGGCTATTTTTCAATCGCTTGATAGATGAAGAGAAATTGTATGGTTGGTTTCAGCAAGATTCTGCAACAGCATACACGGCTGCCAGGTCATCACATGCAATAAGAGAGGTGTTCGATGGCAGAATAATTAGTGTTGATTTGTGGCCCCCTCGTTCTCCAACTTAACGAGTTGTGATTTTTACTTATGCGGTTCTTTAAAAGACAAAGTGTATCGTTCCAATCCTCGTACACTACAGGAACCTGGAGAAAACATTGTGCAAGAAATCACAAGAATTCCTTCTGCTGAGCAGGAGTGAGAATATTTACACGAGATATGCTGCCTGTTTGAGAGGAGAAGGTCAACATTTCCAGCATCTATTGTAAAGTAAGGATTTTAGTTCGCCTCTGCCGGCGTAATTTTCCCGGCGACTGCCGGCTGTCTCGCACAGTAAAGAGAGGGGGCGAGTGGGTTCGAATATAATTTAACCACCCTATAGATACCATTATCTTTCATCGATGAAGATGGTAAGGAAACTTAAACCAATGACCTTATTCCGTAGTGCTTTTACTATGTGCTCTTCGCCATCTCATCACATTTACTTTTTCCATCAGTGTATTTTCTTCTATAACATTATCGGATTACATTACGGCGAATCGTTTTATGATACTCTCTGTAAGCAAAGGCTCCAGAGGAAGTCTTAACGAATTTTCCCAGAAGAAATCTCCCTTGAGGTCGATTAGTAAGAAAATGGGATCGTTTGATTTGCGGCGACGGTTCTGTGCATATTCGAGGTTCTCCCGGGGGTGTGAAGTTAATCTCCCGTAACGTTTCTTGTTTGCTAGAGTCCTCCTGCACCCCCTACCATCTCCTTAAAGACGCGAAGAATTTTCTCAACGCTGTGTTTTCAGAAAAAGCTGCAGCAATTGCATCGTCCATGAAGCTGTTCCTCTTTACGGGTAGAAGCTACTCCAACTGATTACATTTTAAAGTCTTCACTTGTTTATCAGATGTGAGCCTTAATTGCTTCTCACTATAAGGTATTACGTGTAACGCTAACGTGACTTTCTCTACCCCTTAAAACTCACTATATTCCATACACTACTCATAAAAAAATATTATTCCATTCAAATCACCTTAATCACGATATGAACCGTCGTTAAAATCCCGGCTACTGCATTGAATTTTTCAGTCTGATTCTTTAATTTGTTAAATCTTATACATTTCTCTTACCTATAAAAATTACTACTACTGTTCCCATTTTCAATTCTTTAATCAATATTTATCTCATATTGCAATAAATGACACCAAAAGCTTCATTCTTTTCTCTTTTTACTTAAGTAAAACACAAGAAAAGTTATCCGGAGAAGCTATTGCTCAGAAAAAAATTGGAAGAAATTTGTTTCTGTAATGAACTTTATATTTCATTTGAATAAGCTTTATTTATCTCTTATGGATAAAATTCTGGTTGGTTACGGATCTTCGGGGAAACCTCGTTCCATCAAAGGACACGAGGACCCATTTATTAACTGGAGGCACCCATTTAATCCGTTGGGTCCTTGGGATACTTAACATGTGCTAGTCAGAGGTGAAGGCTTAGACAGGCCCGACGTGAAATCGCCACACTAGAGCCACCCGGCGATCATAAAATTCAATGAAAATGAAGACAATTTCAAAGCTGTTTACAAAACGTTCAAAGTATACATTTTATTCGTAGTTTTATTAGCTTAATCAGCATTATTTTACCAATTTTGTGAATAAAAAAGAAAAAGACGTTTTCAAAATCATTCCTTTGTGAATTACGGGAAAAATTGAAATGGCACGCGGACACTAAACTGAGAACAATGCAACGGACAATGCTATTCGTGTAGAAATGTCTGGATGCTAACCGTGAACGTTTTAAGCATCCTAAGATTACAGAATCAGAACTGGTTTAAAGCTCACATTTGATGACTGCATAATGTTACATGTTGGGGTGAAGGCCAGAAAATGATTAATTTAGGTCACCCCAACACGCACATGGGGGGGGGTGCAAATCGCTGGCAGAAAAAGGTCCGGGACCTTGGTGTGTAGATTTAAGGGGAAGGCGTGGGTTTTATATTACACTGAAGCATTACATAACACACTTTACCTTCATATACCTGGGATTTATTCACAAACGTTTGGCGACTCTACATAATGAACAAAGACAGGGCTGACGTCATACCAGACAGTTTCAAACAGATCCTTCCCCTTGACGTGATCCTCACCAAAAGGAAAGACCGTTAAGCCGAAATATAACTAAGGAGATGCAATAATGCTACGTCTGGTAGCAACAATACAACACAACAGTGCGTCTGTAACGACAATAAGATTAATAATACGCCACAGTATGTCTCTAATAAAGCTATAATGGAGATGATTAGAAATGTGTGTACATTTTTGGACCCCTCTGTATAGGTACTTCTACTGCTAAAAATTACCAACAAAAATTTGATGTGTTACACTCTCATGACTTTCTCTACTCTTCTACAATCTATTTTTACAAACGCCTATTCTCCATATGCTTCATGTTAAACGAGATATCGAGATGTCAATCCTATTGGTAATTTTCTTGTAGATGCAAGGGGAATATGGTAGATTTTTAGCGATAGTCAAATATTTTAACGCTGGTTGCTATGTGGCGCATTCCATTCTCTTTGCATGTCCAGGACATAAAAAAATGAATAACGAATTTGAGAAAAAGTATAAGTATTGGAAAATTTAAGGGAATGACAAGCAATATCTCGAAAACGGTTCACTCAACAAAACAAATGTATATGACATAAATTGTGTATTTTAACACGATCTACATTTTTTTGTGCAGTGAAATTTTGTCTCTCTCTTATAGTTTACCAGTTATGCAAAAGTCGTCCACAATAAAGAAGGCATTCTGGAGGCATTCCCAGAAAATTCGAGATATACATTTCATTTCTCATGACATTATCTTAAACAAATGATATTTTCATCAAAATCGTTAGAGCCATTTATGAGAAAATTAAAATTTTCTAAAAATGTTCCATGTAAAGGGTAGTCTGGGGTGGGGGGATTTTCTTGAAAACCTTTGTGTCGCATCTCTGGAAGATACTGAACCTAAATACCATGTTTGGTGTTTATCTGACTGTTCGTTTTTGAGTTATGGTGTTCACACACACACACACACACACACAGATACACACACGGACATGTTTCCAAAAATGCTTTTTTTGGATTCAGGGGGTCTCAAAATATGTATTTCCGGTGAAATCTCGGTATCGAATTTTTGGGTGGAATGCAATACATCCCCTACTTACTATACGTAGTAGCGAAAGTAATAAATGCACATATATGTTTTATGCATTAATATAAAACCAGTTTCTTCTATCCACGTTACCTTACTCTCCATAGATCTTTACTTAGGAATGATATCAAATCGGCATTGAGTGCTTAATTACAACATGCAGAAACAACATTAAGAAGAAGAAGAAGAAAAAGAAGAAAAAGGAGAGAGAAAGAGAGAGAGAGAGATCGCGAACTTTCAAGTATGTAATTTCATAACGCACTGGGAACGATCAAAATCTATATTTTAACGGCTAATGCTACCAAAGAATGTGTTTTATACACATCGTGCTTTTAAATGAGCTACAATGTTTTCTGAATAAGTTTTTTTTCAACTTCACAGACTGTTCACAGAAATTAAGAATTTCATGTTGTTTCTCATGTCAGGGTGTAAAAATAAAATTTTAATAAAAACGTTGTAGTCTTTTTTTGAGAAAATAAATAACGAAAAGTTTTCAATGCAAAGGGAAGGTTGGACAAGAGATTTTTTTTGAAAATGTTTGCCTCGCGTCTTTGGAAGACGCTGGACCTAAGTGCGGCATTTATATCTTTTTTTAGTTTTTTAGTTATGTCTTTCATATAAATATTTCATAAACATTATATAAATTTTTAATTTCAAAATAAATGTTTAAATAATCGTCCCGATTAAAGAAATTTCATGTTGTTCTGCTTTAACAGATTACCCTCCTATTTGTAGTACTTAAACCTCAAAAGACTTAAAGGTCAATGCCTTGGGTCAGCAGCCTGTCGAGAAGCAAGCAACTCTAGGACATAGAATATCCAGGATGGGTGATCAGAGTGATGCTTGTATGGGGTGAAGAAGGGAAGGAAATGTAGTGATGAAGGGGATGATAGAAAATTATCTAATCCAGTATTCGCTTAGCCACCGCGGAAAAACGCGAAAAAACCTTCGGTCAGATTGTTCGGCCCCGAAGCTTTGAATTCCGAAACTCCCACCATTTCGCTGGGTAAATACATTTCATAATAACAAAAATTAATTTTTAACTCAATTAACTATTCGTATTACAAATATCAAACTCTAAAGGATCTTCTCTTAATAACATATGTTTTCTTATATACGCACACCTTTCTAAAAATTTAATTTTTGAGTTCAGTGGAGCTAAAGCTGTATATTCAGTGAAATCTCTATACGGAAATTTTGGTGGAATAAAACATTTCTCTAGCTACAATGAGGTAATTGGAAGAAAGTACGCGTTTCATTTCATTGAAATGGGTTACTTCTCTAACTCTGATCATGTGGCCATATAGTAATACTTAAGTAATCGATTTTCATTACTGTTTGCTTTTACTTGTATACAGGCGTTTCATAAATAGGAGTCATAAATTCAGGTATGCATTCCCCATATGTAGACAATAAAAAAAGTCCATTACAACGTTTGACCAGAAATACTTGATTTCGGAGTTATGGCCTTCAAAACAGTGATATTCACCGAAATGCAGGTTGTTGCCGTGACAGAAGATATTATCAAGAGCACTTTGATAGTTCATATCGAGACACGTTTGAGTGTTGTTTGGCGTTCGACTGAGCGACATGTAATCAAATCAGCAGCTGGCAGAAATGCACTTCATGTATCATTGGTGATCGGTTAGTTGGACCCCATTTACTTGTCAACAGACTTATGGGGCAGACATACACAAACTTCCTGGAAAACACTATACCTCATGTGTATGACGACACCACCGAGTATTCATCAACAAGCTTACTTCTTGCATGATGGCGCTCCTGCACACTTCAGTCGTATCGCTCGCCGATACTTAGATCGAAGGTTTCCTGATCGATGGATAGGTAGAGGTGGCTCAATTGCTTGGCCACTAAGCTCACCTGATTTTAACCCTATCGATTTTAACTTGTGGGGCCATTTAAAAGGTTGATGTATTCGTTATCGGTGTCTGATATTAAATCTCTTAGAATCGAATTGTGCCAGGTTGTGAGGAAATTCTCAATACTCCTGGAATTTTGGATTGTGTTCGCACGGCCATGAGACGTCGATGTGGGGCCTGTATTTAAGTGAAGGTGGACACTTTTAACATCCTACGGTAAGAAATGCTTTCCGGTGAATATCATCGTTTTGAAGTTCATGACTCAACCTAGCATTTCCGGACACATGTTGTAATGAACTTTTTTTATTGTCTACTTATGGGGAATGCATACCTGAAATTATATGCTCAGTTTTTTAAACATCCTGTATAGCATAGACTTCGATTTCAGTACCGGCGCCGGATTAGATCAACTTTAAGGACGAATTTTAGCTGTCAACAGATCTCTCCGTTTGCGAAGCGGAACTGGGTGGACGATTTTGTTCTGCAACATTTGGCAAGACTGGTGATACATGTGAGGCTATCTTACAAAAGTAAACATTTCCTTGCCGAGCTGTGACCGCAGGGTGGTCAACAGACGAAATTTATTTGGATATTAGAACTTCACGACAGTGTGAGAACCAAGGAAGATAAAGTAAAACGCAATTCAGGTTTTCTTTTGCCCTGGTGTCTTCTCCCAATTTATCGTCGCTATGTAGTCTACTAGAAGTAAAAAGAAACATTTTTTGCAAACTTATTCACATCGCGGGGGCATGTTTTCCTCTGTGCAGGACATGCAATTGCTACAAATGAGGTGTATCTTTTTGCCCGTAGGCTGCAAAACACCTCAAAGTAACATCTTGAGATTTACATGGTCAATTTACAAAGACTGAAGCAGAAAATGGGTTAACTAGTCAGGCTGAAGAGTAAATAACACACCAGATTATTATTTGTATTTGTATTCATATTTATTCCGAAATATCAAGGGTTATGGAAATGTAAATTATAAAATAACAATAATAATAATTAATAATAGTTGAAATGCATATCAGTTTATATAATAAAATTCAATGAATCTATATAGAGGATCAGCGAACTGCTTTTTTGAGTTGTTTTTAAGTAAATTTCTGAAATGTAAAGCAATGATATTAAAAGAACTTTTTAGAAATGCAGTTAAAAGTTCTCTTGTGTTAAATTATAGTTGCACTTTTACATCTAGTCCTAGTGCTGTAAGTATGAACAGAAGAACATGTACTGAAACCAACTAAATTCATCTTGGCAAATAGAAAACATTGAAGAACATACATTGCTAGCAAAGTATGAGCACTTTGGATTTGAAAAAGAGTTACAAAGAGCACGTGCTTGAGCTCCACAAATCAATCTAATACATGTTTTCTGTAAAATTTATTGCCTGTCCAAGAGAATGTGATTGCTCCACAAGATGAGACCATATGTTAGATACTATAAACATAATCTAGAGACTTTATTAAATTTTCATTCTTAAGGTAGTTATTCGATAGTCTTATCATAAATATTGATTTGCTAATTTTACTAACCACGTAATTCACATGTGTATGCCATCTTAGACCAGATTCCAAATACATAGGTACCTAAAAGTTTAAAAGCATTGTCCATATTGTCTTGTTTAATACACATTTTTAAATCTACCGTTTTATTGTGGTTAAATTCAATATAACTTGCATTACGCTAATTCACAGTGATGTCATTAGTTTCATTTACATAGGTATTCAATAATGTACCACTGTCGTGGAAAGCTGTTAAAGCTAGATCACCAGCATACATGTGGGGTATAGAACAATAATTATTAATAATAGCAGGAAGATCAGTGAAACATAATAAAAACAATTGTCTAAGGACAGATCCCTACGGAACGCCATATTTAAATAACTCGTAATGTGGTATATTACCATTATAAAATGCTGCTAGATATCTATTAGCAAAATAATAATGTGAAAACTATAAAATTACCATTAAAACCATAAAATGTACGTTTTTGAAATAGTGAAATGTAGAAAACTGTATCAAAAGCTTTGGTTAAGTCACGAACATATTCAAAAAAACTTTTTTACTTTCAAGATTTCCAAAACGTATTTAATGAAGAACTTTACATAATCAATAGCATTGTATTTCTTTCTAAAGTCAAACTGTTTATTTGAAAATAAATTATTGTTTTCAAAACATAAAGTAAATTGGTAATATCTTACATAACGCTGGAATAATACTTATGGCATACAGTTTGTCCCCTTTTGTGTGCACTGGTATAACCTTAGTGCACTTGAATGCATCAGGATGTGTACAAAAGATCAAACAGGAACTAAAATTCGACGCAATGGTTCACAAATAACCATTAGTTCAACGATAACCGATTGATCTAGCACTTATTTAAGCATCCAGCTAAAGCTTATGGGTTTGTTACTACCCACTACAAAAACGGGACAAACGGCAAGATTGGTGATGTCACCTGACAGCGGCTCAAAGCGCCCAGATGTGTAAAACTCGGTGGTAACAAAGCTAACTTTATAGTCCATCCACTGAAAATTTAAGATATATGTATTACTTATATCAAATCTCAAAATTGTGATATTCAAATGAAACTTTTGTTTGTGAAGAACGAGTATACGAGAGTTTGTTGATAAACTTTGCCTTAAAATTTGTCTAATAACTTCTTATTAAGCTATGCTGTACAATCTCATCCCACGTTCACTCTCTCCATGCTTCTAAAAGTTTTTCAGACAATGCTTTTTCGTGATTCAGGGACTCGTGTTTGCGGAGAAATAACATCGTATCAAGTCAACCTTCGGAAAACAGTAGAGAAGGTACAAACAATATAGATTTGAATCAGATATGGTTACACGTTTGCTATCGAATGTTAACTCCTGTCTACTTTAGTCCACCTGCTGGGAAACTAATTACTGTGGTAACATCTGACAACACAGCTATAATTGCATTGGATGAACATCTGTTGAAACTGTAAAAGCAGAAATTGCACTAACGTGTCCAAATAAAGAGCAGTTTACTGCACATTCTCTAGTTTTAGTGTCTGTGCTTTATTAATTTCTCAAGCATTTTAAATTAAGGCCTTCAAAATGCAACTGTTCATTGTTAACGTAGGATTAGGCATTACTCATAAGACACAAGTAAAAATGCTTGAACACGCTTCATCGAGGAAGTCCCTTTTTACTTTCTCTGTCACCTCCTATAGTAGCTAACAGGAAGTATTGTATTTCAACAAAAATTCTATGTAGATTTCACTGGAAATCCATGCCTTCAGAACCCTCGAATAAAGAAAAAAAGAACATATTTACTTTCTCTACTACGTACATATTAGGGAGAGAAGGTATTGTTTTCCACCCAAAACTTCAATACGGAGATTTCACCGCAAAATGCGTGTTTTGAGGCCGCCTTTATCCGAAATAACAATTTTTAGAAAAAGACCCATGTGGTATTAGTGTTTGTGGACAGAATAACTCTAAAACCAAACGTTCGATAAATACCAAACTTGATATTTAGATTCAGCACCTTCCAAAGATGCGACACAAACATTTTCACAAAAATTCACCACCGCAAACTACCTTTTACATGGAGAATGTTTCGACATTTTTTATTTTCTAAAAAATTGCTGTAACGATTTTGATTAAATACCTTATATTAAATATATTTATATGACAAATAAAATGTAGGTATGTCTTGAATTTTCTGGGAATAGCCTGTCAAGTCCTCTTCATTAGGAAGGAATTTTGTAGAATCTTGTTTAAGTGGTAAATATTAAGGGATAGACGAAAACGTACTACACACAAAAAATGTAGATCTCTTTAAAGTACATCTCTTTAAAGTAGCATAAGTCATTTCAAAGATATTCGTTATTAATGGTTAAATTTGTTCCATATTTTGTCATTTTTTTTTAAGTTCCATCGATTTTCAGTTGTTTCTCGCGACTGCATGGAAACAGTATGCAATTTTAAGGCCAGCATATAACGTCCAGTTCTTAAACATTTGACTATAGCTGTTTCCTTTGTATCTATAGCGATGTGTAGTAAATAAAAAATAAGCTTTAGTAAGAATAGTTTAAATACCCACTAATAAACGATAGAGGGTGGAGAAGGTCATGTGAACGTATTGCATCAGATTTTTAGAAAAAGGTCAGTATATGTTAGGTCTGTGAACAGGATAGCTCTAAAACGAAAAGTCGAATAAACGCCAAACTTGGTATAACATAAGTATCTTCCCAAGGTTGATAAAAAATCTACTCTCTATGTATAAAAACGTTCAATATTTTTTATTTTTTAAAAATGCCTCTGACGATTTTGATTTTCTTACCACGTATTTAAGACACTCACCTATATGAAAAATAAAACGGCTATAGCCTGTGAAGCCCACTTCATTCTTAAGAAATGTTGTATCATTTTGTATAATATTGTATAACGGGGAAACCATAAAAGATAGACAAGCGCATACTACACACACACGCACGCACAAAGACTCTCTTTTTAAAACGCACAATTTATTTCAAATAATATTTTTGTACGGTACCAGTCATTATTGTATTGCACCCAAAAATTCAATACTCAGATTTCACCGAAAATACACTTTTTCAGACTCCCCGAATCCAAAAAAAGCCTTGTTTTGGAAAAAGGTACGCGCGCGTGTGTGTGTCTGTGAACAGCATAAACTCAAAAACGAAAATTCAATGAAATACCAAACTTGGTAATTTGAGTTCAGCATCTTCAAAGGATGCAGCGCAAAGATTACTTGGAACATTTGTAAGAAAATTTGGTTTTCTCAAAAAAGGCTTTAACGGGTTTGATTAAAATACTATATGTTTAGCATATTTTCATTTAAAATTAAATGTTTGTATTGAATGTTTTGGGAATAGCCTCCGAAGTCCTCATTCTAAATGACTTTTGCATGACCGGTAAACCGTAAGAGATGGAAAAAATCTTACTACAAAGAAAATGTACACAATTTATTGCAAATAAATTTTTTGTAGTGTTAGCCATTTCCGGGATATTTCGTATTATTGATTTCAATTACGTATACCTTTCTCAAATGGGAAGTCGTTAGTCTTTTTGCTTCCTCTACCACGTATATATAGTAGGTAGAGAAGGTATTGCATTCCACCCAAAAATTCGATACCGAGATTTCACCAGAAGTACATTTTTTCAGGCTCCTTGAATACAAAAAAGCCTTTCTAGAAAAAAGTGTATTAATTAGGTTCAGCACCTTCCAAAGATAAAGGTTTTCAAGAAAATCCCCCCACTCCTAACTAGCCTTCACATGTAAGATTTTTCGAAATGTTGTGATTTTTAAAATGGCTCTAACAATTTTAATTAAAATATGTTAATTATATTTACATGAAAAATAAAACGTATATCTTGAATTCTCTAGCATTTTTAGTGCTCTTCATTCGGAAGTAATTTTGTATAATCTTGTATTAACTAGTAAACGTTAAGCGAAAGAGAAAACGTACTACCCAAGAAATGTATATCTCTTTGAAGAACACAATTTATTTAAAATATCTTTTTTTGTGGCATGAACCATTTCCAAGATATCCGTTATTAATGGTTCGAATTGTTTATTACTTGGTCAGTATTTGAAGTTTTGTTAACATTCAGTTGTTTTTCGCGATTGCGTGAAAATGGTATAGCGTCCAGTTCTGTTCCCTTTGTATCTATAACGAATGTATAATGTGGCTATTTCTGTAAAGGTTTATTTGGATTAAAATGTAGTATATATAAAAATAAGCTTTAGTAAGAATAGTTTATATATCCACTAATGTAGAGAGTCATGTGAATGTAACACATCAGTTTTTTTTTCTCGTGGTCATGCAAAGAGCATGGAATTCCAAAGACATTATACAGCGGCACGTTTTTTAAAAATCTGATTTTCGAAATGTGTACATGTATATTGAAAGTTTATCTATATTAACAAGTAGTTAAAATAATAAGAATTGTAGGAATGGTTTGTAGAAGAGTGAGCAGAGGGGATTATGTAAATGCATCAGATGTATTTAAAGTCCTGCCAACTGTCTTTAGCAGGTAGGGGAAGTAATGCATTCCATCCAAAAATCGATGTGGAAATTTCACAGGAAATACATGTTTTCTGAAGCCCTGAATAACTATATTTTAGGGCGCTGCTGAACACTCAAAAACAAATAGTTCGGGTAAATGCCAAATTTGAGTCTTTGCCAGGTGAAGTTTTTTACAAGGTACCCCTAACGTAAAGTGGCTTTATTAGGATAATTGTTAAATTATTCATTTACTTAAAAACCCCACTTAACGATTTTTTTAAAACATACGTTTAAGATATTTTCATATATATACATATATATGTATATGATTAATTTTCTGTTAATAGCTTGTAAGTTTCTCTTGATTGAGAAAAATGTTCTTCAATTTTGTATAAGCGGTAAATCTTAAGAGCTCATTGAAATATACAATTTATGCGAAAAATATATTAGATGGCACTATATCACACTGTTTTGTAGAGACCTGGAAAATTTTCGAATTTCTTCTGAAGAAACTGTTTTAAGTATTTTAAAGCATCGTTTATATGGTTTTTAAAAATCATAATTAGCTTAACAAATCCATTTGAAAATAACAGTGCTTTTAATTATTTGTACTCCTACTTTATATTAATATCTTTTATCTTTGTTAGTTTCATGTACTTTATTGCTTAATATTTACTTTTTCCTTGTTAATCTATTATGTAATTTTTTAGCAATATTGTGGCGTATTGTTAATTTAATGGTCATTACCAGACTGTTGCTACCAGGCGTAGCATTGTGGTGTTTCTTTAGTTATATTTCGGCTTAACGGTGTTTCCTTTCGGTGAGGACCTCGCCAAAGGGAAAGATATTTTTGAAGTTGTCTGGTATGACGTCAACCCTGTCTGGTTTCGGCTGGACACGGTTGGTGGGGGTAAAGAGGCGTCACTCTAGTGGAAGTGTTCGTTGGAGTCAGACGTGTGTGTGTGGCCGGTCTACAGTTTATTGACATTCCCTCCATCCCTTTCCTTTGTTCAATATGTAGAGTCGCCAGACGTGTTGTGAATAAATCTCAGGTATGTAGAGATAATGTGTTTTATGTAATTTTTCAGTATGGCATAAAACACACGCCTTCCCCTTAATTCTCCACACTAGGGCTGCCAGCTCAGCTGCCAGCAAGTTGCTCTGCCCCATGTGCGTGTTGGGGTGATCTAAATTAATTCCTTTTTGCTGTTAACCTTTTGGCCTTTACCCCAACATGTAATAATATATGTAAACATTTTAGTTATTATGTCTACCTTGTCCATGTTTACAACCTGTAAATTTAGGAAGATGTTTTTCGTTTTTGCGAATAAATATTATAGCTTTGAGCGCTTTCGAAAAATTCACGAGTCTTCTATTTCTATACATAGATTCATTAGTAACTAAAGTTGACTTGCGCTATTCGAGCAGTTGTGTTTTTTGTTACGTTTGGTTTATGCATCCAAGGCATATTGTTTAATTTTAGCTTATTTCTAGGTAAAAATGACTTGTTAGTAACGTAACGAGAATAGAAAAATCAGTTTTTATATGGGCACTGTAATATAAAAGGGAAGAGAGATAAGTATGTGTTGAAATTTACAGTTTGAAATAAAAGCAAACAAATTCTAACAACAGACGTCAGTGAGTTCCAAACCATTTTTTCAAACTTTCTAGTTTTTGTAAACCTGTCTTGATTTATTCGCATTCCATTGTACTAATATAAAATAAACTAAAAATTTCTTTTCATAATTTTTGGAGGCTTTATTTAGTTAATTTGATGCAAATCATTCGTGTTTGAAAGATTTTGAAACGTAAATACAAATTAGCGATTTCCATTAACCCTAGTTTCCAAAACTGTTGCTGTGTAGCACAGTTTCTCGTGGAAGATCTGCCAACCGCTGTGGGCGATGCTCATCTTATGTGTCTCTTGACACTAATAAATCAGGTGCAGAAGTAGAAGTTTAACTTAACTTCTCTCTAGTGGCATCCCGAAGAAGTTAGTATATTAATGGCACTAGAACCAGGACTAGTTATGCAAGTATCCAATCTAAATTCTTGACATAAATAAGACAGATGATGAGCTGCCTCGTTACCCTAATTAAGGCGTATTTTTAGGATAAGCGTGCGCATTAGTTTCTCTGTTTATTCAGACAATGCTCTGGTCGATTAATGCACCTTGTGGGATTCAACAGACGAACCTTTTGGGAAGTTAGATCAAAGGGAAAATAAACCAATGTAAACAAAGGGTTGATTACAACACTCGGTTACATAGGCCTAACTTAGGACCCAGCTTTGAGGGAGTCGCTTAGTCTCTCAGATATTAATTAGCCACATAATGATTTCCAGTATCAAATAGGTTATAAATAATTTTCCCTCACTTTTCAGGGAAATAAAGCAAATATTTTTAAATAATAATAATAATAATATAATAATAATAATAATAATAATTCTAGGAGCGTTGGTATGGAACTTTCTATTAATAAAACCAAATCAAGGACAATAAGTAAGGCACCAGTTAGATACAAACTACTAATTGAAAATTGTATAATACGACGAGTAAAGGCTTTTAAATATTTAGTGTTAAAAGTGACCAGTACTGGTATATTCTAAAACGAAGTACTTTCACATGCAATAAAAACAAATCTGTTATGTGGTTTTCTGAACGATGTCATATGGAAAAATAAACATCTACATCCCGAATCTAAGGTCAGGATTTATAAAGGAGTTCATTAGAACAATACTAACGTACTCATCTGATACTAGAGCAGAATCTGTAAGAACCAAGAAATTAACAGAAGTAAATTAAATTAAAGCCTTAAGAAAAATAGTGGGAGTAACCAAATTTCATAAAATAGAAACGAAGGTATTACGGACAAATGCAGAATAAAGAATATTGTGGAATGTACAGAGAAGAGAAAAGAAGTATAGAATGCTTATTTCAAGAACGGTAGAATTGTAAAGATATCCAGCGATAATATTTCAGAAGGATGGAGAAGCCCAGAAAGATCAAGGAAAAGATGGAGCTATTCCTACTCTAGAAGAAACAGGCTAGTAGGATGATGATTAAGGCGATACACCTAGAGATTGAACATCTTTAGTACGATTATCAAACTGGTTTATTTGTTCATTTAATAGAAAACCTGCGTGTAACAATCTCATGACTTTCTTTAGATTTATTTTTATAGCTAGTTCATATGTTGTTCACAGGAAACTTAATTCTTATTACTTTCTCTATTACGTATAGTAAGTCGATACCGAGATTTCACCGGAAATACATGTCTTGACAACCCCTGAATCCAAAAAAAGCATTTTTGGAAACATGTTCGTGTGTGTCTGTGTGTGAACAGCATAACTCAGAAACGAACAGTCGGATAAACACCAAACTTGGTATTTAGGTTCAGTATCTTCCAAGGATGCGACACGAAGGTCTTCAAGAAAATCCCCCACCCCAGATTACCGTTTACATGGAACATTTTTCGAAAATTTTAATTTTCTCAAAAATGGCTCTAACGATTTTGATTAAAATATCATATGTTTAAGATATTTTTATGACAAATAAAATGTATATCTTCAATTTCCTGGAAATGTCTCCAAAACTATTCTTCATTGTGAACGACTTTTGCATAACTGGTAAACCATAAGAGATAGACAAAATTTTACTACACAAAAAATGTAGATCGCGTTAAAATACACCATTTATGTCATATACATATTTTTGTTGAGTGAACCATTTTCGAGATATTGCTTGTTATTCCCTTAAATTTTTCAATACTTGTTTTCTCAAATGGGAATTCATTATTCATTTTTTTGTCTTGGATGTGCAAAGAGTATTAATCTGTGGGGAAAGGGAATGGTGCTGCACCTAGCAACAAGCTATTAAGATATATGTATGTGCTTAAAGGCTACTGTATTTCCTAATTGCCCTTGTAAATATATATTCCCCTTACATCTACAAGAAAATTAGCAATAAGATAGACTCTGCAAATGTTTATCTCGATTAACATGAAGTAGATGGAGAATAAGCGTTTGTATAAATAGTTTGTACAAGAGTAGAAAAAGTCATGTGAGTGTAACACATCAGATTTTTTTGTCTTGGATATGCAATGAGTATTAATCTGTGGCAAAGAGAATGGTGCTGCACTTAGCAACCAGCTATTAAGAGATATGTATATGCTTAAAGGATACTGTATTTCTATATTGCCCTTGTAAATATATATTCCCCTTACATCTACAAGAAAATTAGCAATAAGATAGAGTCTGCAAATGTTTATCTCGATTAACATGAAGTAGATGGAGAATAAGCGTTTGTAAAAGTAGTTTGTACAAGAGTAGAGAAAGTCATGTGAGTGTAAGGCATCAGATTTTTTTTCTATGTCATTCCTACTAGTCATCATAGATGATCGCAAGAAATTCTTTCAAATAGATAATACCAATATTTGTCGCTGAGCATATTCTACTTACTTAAAAGTAAGTAGAAATATAGAAAAATTAAATTCAGTTTTACTTAAAGACGCTCTTTAACTACTATGGTTTTTAGCGTCCCATACTGTAGTGAGCGTGAAAGACCGGAAACTTTGCTCAAAGGCCTCTTTATTAGGCTTGAGGTTCTTTTACGTGCCGAAAATCTACGAAGAGTGCCCACCGGCTTTACTTACCTTCCGAAGAAAGCCATGCTTAGGATTTTTACGTCCGAAAAAAACCTATCGCCCTCGCCCGGGTTTGAATCCATGACCTTGGAAAGCAGTAGAATGTGGTAGCACTTTATTTAATACAGATTAGGAAGCATAAACATACACTAGCACTGAACCGCCAAAGTCAGTACTCCTGGTGGTTTTGTTTTTATACATTAATTGTGATAAAAACGCCATAATCCAAACTTATTTTAGCAGAACATTACTCTATTAATTTGAATATAAAATACAATGTTATTTTGAGTTATTTTGAATAAAAGTATATCTTCTTCAACACTGGATTAGGCCACTGCCTGATCCGGTCTACATGAATCCAACGTTTCCAGGACGTCCCATCGGCATCCGTTGTCTTGGTTTATATTTCACTATTTGTTTGGTGTCATTTTTTTCATATCTCGAAGACTGAATCCACAATAGTAAAGCTAGTGAGAAAACTATGTTTAATTCGCCTCTAATGGCTTCGTTTCTAAATCGGTCTTCTCTTGTACTACTTTTAATAGATGTTATGAAACGCATTTCGGCTGCTTGTAATTTACTGAAGTCTTTATTTGTTAGCGTAATGTCTTACTACCATATAGTAAGACAGAAAGCACCATGACGGAATAAAATATTTAACTGTGTATCTCTGTTGTTTTCCCGTTCAATGTTATTTCAATAGTGCCTCATAGTGCTTGAAATTTGGTTATTTTCTGATTTGTATATTAATCTATTTCGTAAATTAAACCACATCCAATATATTTAAAATGCAACATGTCTAATTATATTATTTTCATTTAAGTTGGCAATATTGTAAGGATCCTTCTCTAAGTTAAGACTATGCCCATTTTCATCAAAGTCAGCTTATAGAACCGATTATAATTACGATTAATCAGACGGAGGCGCTTCCAGTCATTGGAGCACAGCACAGCACCGCACCGCATGTAGGCTATAGAAGGTCATCCGTGCTTCCAACGTAACCTCTGGGAGGAGGGGATGAAAAGGAGACCCAAAGGCGACCAGAGGCGGAGGACGATGCACCCTAGCAGGTTCGGATACCTATACTGACGCCGGTGACCCTTCCTTAGCCATCTTCAACCTGGGGGTCCCGGAATGAAACGAACCACCACCAGGAAGGGATCCCAGGAGTCCCTGAAACGCACCAACCCAACCCTGAAAGAAAATGATGGGGATAGGAATTTCGTGGTAACGGAGAACCGTCTCACTATTCTCCTAGCTTTTTTTTTTTCGAGGAGGGAAAATACTGGTTACCTACTTACCCCAGAGAAGCTGAGAGTATGGGACTCGCCATCCGAGGATGATTCTACCCACTAAAGGCGGGTTTTTCTAGCGGCGCACTTATTATGTCGCGCGTAGCTTAAAACGCTGACGTTAAACGCATCACGTAATGCGCTGCGTATTGTGTTTTCCTACAAACGGATAAGACGTGGCTTGTCGCAGTAACTCTCCAGTTAAGAACAGATTAAAAAATGAATTGCGTATTAAAACAGAAAAAAACTGTGCTTAATGTGGCTGTTAGAAGACTGAAGATTCAGAAGACGAAATTGATTACATAGTTGATTATTGCATAGTAAGTCTGATAGTGAAGTGTGTTCTTATAGAGAAGACGAGGGAGTTTTTAAAATACTAATTGAGAAAACCTCTTAGAAGACGATGTGAAATTTAAAGCATACTTCAGATTCACCCGAGAACAGTTTAATTTCCTGGTTAATCTAATTCAAGATGATTTGTATGCAAAACCATACAATCGAGTGAAAATGCTAATTTCACCAGCACAAAAATTTGTCCTAAATCTGAGGTAATTAATTAAGAAATGAAACTTACCTTCCTAATATTAAGAACTTAATGAACAAGTGGTTTGTTTATTTCTTATACTGGTACGCAAAAAGTACTGAAATTACACAAATTATCGTAGATTTCTTCATTGTTAACCTTGGTGCCAGATGAGTAATGAGGGTTCCTCTGTGCTGCAGTATGTTGTTTTGTCTTCATTGTTGGTCGTGGTGCCAGATGAGTAAGAGGAACGTTCACCAGTACTGAATGCTTCTTTAAGGATTTTGAAGTCTGCATTTGTCATATTCCACATAATGGAGTTTTCAGCAACCAAATAAATTAACTGTTCGTCTTCTGCAGCTGAAAATCGAACAGTAGGAGGTGTCATTTTGCAACATGCACGATGTGTATCAAATACAGCTCCACACACACGGCCTCTAACACGCAACGCACAACGCACTAGACTCCTCTGAGGCAGTAGATACATTATGATGGCGCAAAACGAACTGCGTAGTTTAGGAAAGCATTTCAATTATTTTTCATTGTTTGAGTCTGCTACGTATTGCGCTCGACGTATTACGTTGCATGCGGCGTAGAATGTGCGTTGCTGGGAAAACCTGCCTTGAAACCGTTCCACCGGAGTAGGAAGGAGAAATTTTGTTTCGGCCGTCTTATGCACCCACGCATTCCATGGAGAAGGTCAGAACTTACCCTCAGTGCGGTAACCAGTGGGATAGGAATTGACTAGGAGTCAAGACTTGTCCAGAGGTCCAGCCAGCCCCGTAGCTGAGTACAGGAGAGGATTGATGGACTTTCAGATGTTGCTGTGTTTGGGAGTATTCGTGGTGTGTTTGCTCTTATTAAATAATGTGTGGTACTTCTAGGTCATGCATGCAATGTCAACACAGGAGCGCAGCTCCTGTAGTAATACCTGGGTCGTGCACTACAAGTATTGCACTTGTATGCGCGTCAAGATCTTGCGTCCCAAAAGACTAAGGAAACCATAAAGAACCCAGCCTGTCGCTCCGGATCTGGTCGTCCTCTGCATCCTTCCATCCAGAGGTTTCCAGATAAGCCATATACCTTCATGTGCGCTTAAGAGCTGAAATCCTTCTCCGCTTCCTGATGACCATAACCATAAGTTGGCGACGTCGGGGTCGAACATATTTCATGTGCGGTCTTCTGCTCTAGGCTAGATCTTATGAACGCAGATAAACTAACCCTCCTAAAGGAAGTTTGATATTTTATATTATTTCCGTACAGACACAGCCAATCTTTTTATTGGCTTCCGAAGAATCTCAAAATATGTATTTCCGATGAAATGTCAAAAATAAAACTGTTCCAACCGGGGTAAACAAATAAAACTTATCTGAATGTTACGACATATAAAATAATTCCGCTACTGCCAGGAGGGAGGGAATGAAGAAGTATTCTCAGACGTTCTGACGTAATTGAAAGAAGCCGTGCCCACTTTTGCAGTAAAAGAGAACAACTTTTATTCTGGTACACAATTCCTTTCTTTAAAGAGGCCATGGTATCCTCCAGTTTTGTCTAAATCGAGTTATCTAGCTCTTTAATATTCTCTTTGAAGACCTTGCTGCAGTATAAAGAGCAAGCTGTATTTTATTATCTCATAATTATATAATGTCCACGCAAGAGTCCTGCTTTAATTTCTCACGCCACAAAATGTTTTCCTGCTAGCAGTTGTTTTCGTTTCTGCTGTTTATGCTTATTCTGTAATTCTGTTTGCCAATGTAATTTTTGTCTCCCACAAATCGACTCTGACAGAAATTGTCTGCGAGCAATATACCAAGAATAACCGGCTTTGCAGGTCCTTTGTCGAAGGATAAGGAATGCAAATAACAACCCCGTGTTTTCTCCGTAGTTGCAGAAAACTTCGTTAGTTGCGCCCTTGAGCTGCAAGTGTTCTTTTCTGCATCTATGAATACCGAAAGCCCCTCACTCGTATACAAATAGAGCAGTAGTTTAAATTTTAAATGATGTCTGTTTCGCAGTACGAGTTTGATAAAACAGTTGGAGCAAAAACATCACAATAGAAACTAAAGACCTTTGACACTAAATAAAATTAATAAATAAATGCATTAGAATCTCTTTGGCATTACCAATTTGTACTAAGAAAAAATACCCTATAAATGATTTTTTCTGGTCCTAAGCATACAACTAATTAGATAGCAGGTATTTGTAATACATACATATCTTAAGGTGCGACTAAAAGGCGAAAATGGCAAAAATAACAATTTTAGTCCTATAAATTGAAATTTCCTCTTTACTTTTATAATCACGGTGGACCATTTAAGTTGAGACTGTGCAATTTCTCCAAAACTAAGCGCTGTAAAAATAAACATCTTTAATAAACATGCTTGATATTATGGGAAAAGTAAATGCCATTAGTCGTGTTTTATTTGGAGGATGTTGTGATGGCCATTTTAGGGTCAATTTAAATTGACTCTAATTGTACGTGACCATTGAAAAAATTAAAATGACCATAAAATGATCATATTAAGGTCATCCAAACAAAACACGACTAATGGCGTTTATTTTCCCCGTAATCTGAAGGAACTTTTATTAAACGCATTTCTTTCTACAAAGCTTAGTTTTGGAGAATCGTACGTCTCAACTTAATGGTACACCCTGTACAGTTTATCATTGTAGGCACAACAATTATATTATATTTTAAAAATACCTTTAAAATGATATTGATTTGCCTCTTTTTACTGTGAATTCAACACAACTCCTACACACGTTGGCACAGAGTAGATAATAAACTTTAGATCATATTTTAGGGGCCTTTTGCTCTAAAATTTTGTAATACTGTGTAGTTAACATTTACTGTGTGCTGAAGTCATATAATTTCGTTCTTTGCAAATATATACTAGTTTGTTTTCTTCATTTTGGTTTTAATAGCTTTTCTGTGAATGATATTTTCTAGTGCAACAGAACCGTTTACTCTTATAATATTAAAGATAGCTGAATGAAGTTTTAGGATGATAAAAACAACCTATAAATGCTGTTGTGGATATATTTTGGTGTTATTAAGATGGTTAATTAATATTTTTGATGTGATACATTCAGTGACCTTCTCTGCGCTCTATCGTTTATTAGTGGGTATAAAAATCATTCTTGTTCAGGCTTACTTTTCTGTCTACTATTTTAATCCAAATAAACCTTTGCAGAAATAGCTACCTTACACATTTCGTTATAGACACAAAGAAAACAGTGACAGTCAAATGTTTAAGAACAATAAGCTATGTGCTGGCTTTAAATTCCTTTCTCATTCCATGTAATCGCGAGAAACAACTGAATGTTGAAAGGAGCTTAAGAGAATGACCAAGAAATGAACAATTCGTACCTTTAATAGCGGACCTCTCAAAAACGGTTATGCCACAAAAACATTTTAAATAAATTGCATGTTTTAAAGACATGTACATTTTTGTGTAGCACGTTTTCGTTTATCGCTTAATGTTTACAAGTTATACAAGATTATACAAAATTCCTTCCGAATGAAGTGGACTTCATAGGCTGTTCCTTTAAATTCAAGATATATAGTTTGTTTTAAATATCTTTCGTATGTGGAATTTTAATTAAAATCGTTAGCCATTTTTAGAAGATCTCAATTTACGAAGTATATTCCAAGTAAAGGGTAGTTGGAGGTGGGAAGATTTGTTTGAAAATTTTTGTGTCGTATCCTTGCAACATACTGAACATAAATGCCAAGTTGGTACTTATTCGACAGACAGACACACGGACATGCTTCAAAAACTTACTTTATTTTATTCAGGGGCCTCAAAACATGTATTTCCGGTGAAATCTCAGTATAGAATTTTTGCATGGAATGCAGTACCTTCTCTACCTACTATATACGTGGTAGAGAGAAAAAAAGAGAAAGAAATAAAAGAAACGTGTTTTGTTCCTTTTTCACAATACACATTTGGGATTGGAAGAGAATGCGGTGTAATTTATTCATCAATGTAATTGCAATTTTTAGTTCGTACTCGCAGGTCTTCCACTATCCTAATCTAGAAGAAACGGATATACTGCGCGACAAGTCCACCATGCGATCAGAAAACCATCCCTAACAGTGGCAAGATTTAGAT
Source organism: Deroplatys truncata (assembly GCA_030765065.1). Taxonomy (NCBI): domain Eukaryota; kingdom Metazoa; phylum Arthropoda; class Insecta; order Mantodea; family Mantidae; genus Deroplatys; species Deroplatys truncata. The sequence goes on from CM060985.1 coordinate 104,439,872, forward strand.
TTTCGCTCTATTTGAATGTGCGATAGTAGTAAACATTGCCAATGTTGCGCATGCTTTCCCACACATTTGGTGATTTATTGAATAGTACTAGACAGGAATAGGTATAAAACACTGACCGATGCGTTTGATCTGTTTGGAGCAGTACCGTCAGCTTTCACCAGCTGTTATTTACTTAATCACCTACCGCAAGGGTTCGCCGTGCATCCTGCACCTAGTTTCACTGATGCAGCGTTATCAAACATTGCATTACAAATTGCTTAATTATTAAATAAATGCCCGTCAAAATTCTTTTTTCCTTGAGCGGATTCTTTCAAAAGTTTAAAAGTGGACATTTTTACCCCTTTCATCTTGTATAAAGGAAACCGCTTCAAAGGGGATATACCACACATGTATACATATGCATATATACGTATAAACAAACATCAAACAAAAATTGTACATAATATAATTCAGCAAGAAAGATGCAGCCAAGATATGTACAAAATTATAACTTAGATAAGTAAGGGACGGGCGAGCTAGATAATTCCAGGTAAAAGTAATTCTAGGTAGAAGTACACCTCCTTTCACCAAGCTAATGAGCACGGAACTTGAAGGAATAACAAGAAATAGAAAGACACAGATATAGAAAGGAAAGAGACAGAGAGATTGAACTTGTTTCCGGTCGCGTCACTGGGACGCGTGTGCGAAAAGTTTTGGAGCGGAATATTTTCATACATAACAAGGTAGCGTGGTCTGAGGACCAATTAGAAATGTTGTTACATTTGAAGGCGCGAAGGTGAGCATCACTAGGTTTGGGTATAAAAGGGGGAAGCAGGCAGCAGATTTTCACTCTCTTATAGAATCTCTTCGACATTCAGTGATACTCTGTGGACAACGGATGCACGAGTTTGCATATGGGTGGGGAAGCGTGTGCAGTTAGATTGGGCTTCTAATTTATTATTATGGTGGGAATTGTTAAAGATGGGAAAAGCTAGCCGCCCATAAGTATTTTATTGGTAATAAACCACATTTTAAGGGAAATGTAATGTATTTTAATTTGCCTCACCTACGAAAAACTTGAGACCAGTGAAATTAGTTAGATAGGTACTTTATTAAGAATGGAGAAATCATCAGCCGCTGAGCAGAGGTAGCCGGAGACCAGAACACTGCAGCAGAGGTCATCAACCACGTTTTCCCACTACATTCTATTGGGGAGAAACAGAAATATGCTCTATTTCAAAACAGACAGACAGACATTTAATTTCCTTGTTGTTCTTGGTAAAAGTTAGGATAGCCAACTTAAAAATCCACCTCAAATCGCAAAGATCAAGATCGTCTATCATGATGAGTTAGAATTGGTATTCAAATGATCGTGACTGCAAAATGTGTTATTAATATTCATTTTTAAATAAAGTATTGTAACAAAAAGGTAAGTGTTAGACATAAGAGTTTAAGTTGTACATCATTCAAAGCGAATGTGCAGCTTCCGAGAGCGCGCGCGCATATGCACAAACACACACCCACAACATTAGAACTAATTTTTCCGTTTTCGTGTGACAGAGTGGTACATTTGTCAGCTGTCAACAGATTCCCCTTGACGGATCGACAGCTATTGCAGTCTCTGTAGACGAGGCGAATATTTGGACAGCGAATGTCCGGTTGATGGCCAAATCAGGGTGTTGGCTTAATGATCAATGCATTTAGGCAGCTGTTCTAACACGTGCATCAGGAGCGGGTTTTCCGGGCCTTCCTCATGTTGTGAATTCACTTTACGTTTGTCAACGGGAGGAATCGAGACTTACTTATACTATTTGCTATGCTCTATAGTTATCAGAAAAAAGACATCAGCAAGACTGCTATGTCCAATATAGCTTTAGAGGTATCCCTTATACTCTTCATACAAAAATTAGTTTTCTACCTATTTTACGCTAAGTAGGATAAATGTTTTGAAAAAGCTAATGTGTTACATACACGTGATTTTCTCCACCCTCTGTCGCTTATTAATGGCTATAAAATTATTCTTACGAAGGTTTTTTTTCCTGTCTAGTACATGTAAATCCAAGACAAATCTTTCCAGAAATGGAACTGCAATACACATTTCGTTAAAGATACAAAGTGAAAAGCGATAGTCAAATGAACTGGAACACCATATGCTGGCCTTAAAATTCCATCTCTTTCCATGGCATCACGAGAAACAACTGAAAATCGACAGGACTTTAAAAGAATGACAAAAGTTTTGAAGAATTCGAAACATTAATAACGGATATCTTGGAAATGTGAGGTAGTGTATTTAACCCTTAAATGATTTCAGTCAAATTATATAATATATAAATTCAATAACAGCCCGCCTTAAAGCAATATGTGTATATAACAAGATATAAAAAGTGTATATTACAGTCATTGCATACGTTTATATTATTGTATACATATGTAATAATGTTATGTGAGTGTATTACGTAATTTAATAATGTAGGAGCTGTGAGAATAATAGGTTAAAAGTTGCTAACAATGAGGTAACAACGATGCAACCTTGAGGCAATAATGAATTTGAAAGTTTAACAATGCTACTTGTAATTCTTGGAAACAATAATGTAATTTCTTGTGACAGTTTATAAAATGGCCAATCAACAACCAGAAAAAGCTTTAATTAAATGAAGGTATTCTATTGGACTAGGATTAGCCAATCAGAAACTAAAATAAAACAAAATTTACAAATGCAGAAGTCAGTTGCTTGTAGACAGCGTTTCTAACCGGACGCATGACGCGTCCTCGAGAAATTTAATACGTATTCAGTGCGAGACAAAATTAGTTTACGTGTTAAAAAGTGCAAGTAATTAATAAAAAAAATATCGCAGCTCTCTCTCTATATCTGTGAAGTGTTATTTAAATCGTGTCGAGCATTAATAATAGGAGTGAAGTAAAATCATAATCCGTGTAATCCTACATTCTTCAGTCACACCACTCCCTGCTAAGACATTCATGTCTCTAATAAAAAAGGATAAATACTCACGCAGCCGAGGCAAACATAAATATATAATATTTAAAGAAACAGTCAAAATTACAAAGTTAATATTTTTTTAAACTTTTTTGGGGGGTCAAAGGCCACCGGAAAGTACATTTGGGGCGAAGGCTACCGGAAAAAAACGTTTTACCAGACGTGCGGTTGCAAGTTCTGCTCCCCAACATTCTAAATACGATAAAACAACTCCTCCTAACATAACCTTCTTCAAGGGCGATAAAAAAAATTATTTGAAATAAATTGTGTGTTCTAAAGAAATTCTACATTTTTTGTGTAGTAGGTTTTCGTCTATAGCTTAAGGTTTACCAGTTACCAAGATTATACAAAATTCTTCCAAATGAAGAGGACTTCACAGGATATTCCCAGAAAATTCAAGATATGCATCTTATTTGTCATGGAAACCGTTATAGCCATTTTAGAAAACAAAAAATTGGAAAAATATTCCATGTAAAGGGTAGTTTGGGGTGGGGGCTATCTTGAAAACCTTCGTATTACATCTTTGGGAGGTATTAAACCTAAATACCAAGTTTTGTATTTATCCGACTTTTAGTTTTTGAGTTAGGTTGTTCAGACACACATACTTCTTTTTTCTAAAAACGGTTTTTGGGGGTTCAAGGTGCCTACATGTATTATCGGTGAAATCTCGGTATCGGATTTTTGGTTGGAATGAAATACATTCTCTATCACGTACATAGTAGGTAGAGAAAGCAAAAATGCATTGTTACAGCCGGGATTTGACCACGGATCTTCAGCTTTTCTTGCTGTTCTACCGAGTGAGCTACTGTAGTAAAACGGTAAAACTACATTAAATTTCCCAAGTACTCGTATTTCTTCCCTTAAACAAGGCATTCTCAAATTCATTTTAAGATGACATCACTAATGGTGACTTGTAATCTCGTAGGTACTTAAGGACACGGGCTTTGTAGTTAACCCTATTAGATCAATTAGGTCATTGAACTTTTCTGTCTGATTCAACGTTTCCAACCTTTAATCTATACACGACTTGTGTGGAAGAACAATTAATTATCAACGATACAATTTGGCCTATATACGCTCACAAATTAGGCAGTACAGGCTTGTTTTCCTGAAAATAGAACATGACAGTTTATATCACATTTGATTGTCACTAATAAGCTCACGCGGAAATTCCACATGTTCAGACAAATTCCATCAGATGACACATTAGCGTGGCTGGGGAGATTGTTAACCTATAAAAGCAGATATTTCGGAAGCATTAACACTACGAAAGAGTTTACATAAATCGTATATGTTTACGAGTACCAAATGTTTTATAAGTTCCTGCCTATGCCTTATGCTTCTAAGGTGTACAAAATTCAACAAGAAAGCAGAAACTACCCAAAGAAATTCAAGAAAAATATTCATCCCATGCAAATATTTGAAACGTGTGATATTTGAATAAAAATCATTAGTAGTTTATGAGAAAATGATGTAAACTTCATCATGCGAAGGGTTGTTTTTTCTTTTCTTTCTTTTGGCTGACGGGACCTTCTTGAATATTCCTCCGTCCTCAAAAGGTGTCTAAAACAAATGTGAATTAAGTTTTTATTCGGCTTTTTGATTTCCTATCTAGTACATTTAAGTCCAGAAAATCCTATCAAAAAATAGGGGACCTGAATTCAATTTTAAGATTGAATCAGGGATTTCGTTTTGTTTATGCAGATACCCTCATATCGAATTTTGTATCATATTAAATGTTTCATTTCGCTAACTATGGGATGATACCAAAAATTACGTATACTTCCACATTTTTGTGATGTTCATCTTAAATACGCTATTTGTTTTGCGCATTTTGATAGAAATTTATGGTTAAACTCTTCACCCAAAATCAAAGTAAATGTCTAGATACTGAATGTGTTCCCAACCCAAAGGGGTCAAGTAATGGTCATCACTGGTTAGGAGAAATTGTACACTCAGCTACAGACCATCTCATTTATTATGTATAATGTAATATATATATATATATATATATATATATATACATACATATATCCCAATGAAAAAATGTATTCACGTTTGGAAAGAAATTCTACAGTTTTGATAAGCCTATGGTATGTTTAAATTTAAAGTAACTACGTTTAACTAAGAAAAATATATAGCACAATATTACAAAAATTCTTTTCGGATAAAAAATTCAACATTTAAAAACCCTAGGAAGTTTTTTAATTTTTTTAGCAATGTTAAAAATTAATATTTCCGGATTTTTTCATTGAGTTATTGATGTGAGCTTTATTTTGTAAACTAGAATATTTTGTATATCATGATTAGTAGCTACACAGTTCAATTTTTGGGTTAAATTCATATACAAATTTGGCTAATTGATTTTAAAATATTGCAACAGTGGTAGCTTTCACCAGTGTATGCAATTTAATAGTTCTAGTTCACAAATGAGCCTGTTCTATTAGCTTTAATTTGACGTTTGAATGAAGTTTCTAATTCAGTTTCTGGTGCAGCTTTTGTTGTTTTGAAGATTGAAAAGCGTAGGCATTTTAAGGTTTTGAGAAAATGACTTTAAATATTAAAATGTTTTCAGTATGACGAACTACTTACTTGAAAGTTTTAAAATGCAGATTCAGTTCTTCATTAAACATTGCACAAAACCCATATCATATTTTAATCATATTAAAACATTGGTATTATCACCGTCAGAATTACCACTGTCAACCCATTTAATCTTGGCATAAGAAGCACTGGCTTTATCAGTATTTACCATCTGAACGCTTTTACTGCTGTCATTGTTGTTATACTTCGTCTTTCATGAACGAACAGTAGTTTTGTTACTCATTTTAACTCGCAATTACTCAAAAAGTGCTAACAGCCATGTAAACAAACGATTCCTCCAAGGAGTGGTATGTCAAGGTCCTTATAAGTCCTAAAAACATTTTTGTGGCATTTCCTCCTAGAGGCATCTGTTGAAAGCTTGAGGAAATGCTTGTAGAAACCATGCTAGGTTGAAGGAAGAAAATTTGAATTAGAAAAAGCAAGAGATCGAGGAGCAAAGTAACTCGAAATATGCTGCCACGCCTACCTTTCTTAAACCGGGAGCATAGTGGAATTTAAATCCATTTTAGTCCACTTAAGTGTCAGAAAATTTAAATAAAACTTGCATCATTTTAAATAGTTGTTTCTGTAAGTAGAAAAATCTGATGTGTTACACTCACATGACTTTCTCTACTCTTGTACAATCTATTTTTACAAACGCCTATTCTCCATATGCTTCATATTAATCGAGATATCGAGATGTCAATCTTATTTGTAATTTTCTTGTAGATGCAAGGGGAATATGGTAGCTTTTAAGCGATAGTCAAATATTTTATCGCTGGTTGCTATGTGGCGCATTCCATTCTCTTTGCATGTCCAGGACATAAAAAAATGAATAACGAATTTGAGAAAAAGTATAAGTATTGGAAAATTTAAGGAAATAACAAGCAATATCTCGAAAACGGTTCACTCAACAAAAAAAATGTATATGATATAAGTTGTGTATTTTAACGCGATCTACATTTTTTGTGTAGTAAAATTTTGTCTATCTCTTATGGTTTACCAGTTATGCAAAAGCCGTTCATAATGAAGAATACTTTTGGAGACATTCCCAGAAATTTCGAGATGTACATTTCATTTCTCATGACATTATCTTAAACATATGACATTTTGATCAAAATCGTTAGAGCCATTTTTGAGAAAATTTTTCGAAAAATGTTCCATGTAAAGGGTAGTCTGGGGTGGGGGGATTTTCTTGAAAATCTTCGTGTCGCATCTCTGGAAGATACGGAACGTAAATACCAAGTTTGGTGTTTATCCGACTGTTAGTTTTTGAGTTATGCTGTTCACAGACACACACACAGACACACACAGACACACACACACACACAGACACACACAGACACAGACACACACACGGACATGTTTCCAAAAATGCTTTTTTTGGATTCAGGAGGTCTCAAAACATGTATTTCCGGTGAAATCTCGGTATCGAATTTTTGGGTGGAATGCAATACTTCCCCTACTTACTATACGTAGTAGAGAAAGTAAAAATACAACATTTGAAAAGAAACAAAAGAAGTCATGGAGAAGACTTTAATAAACATTTCTTTTCTTTCTTCACTGGACTTTGCCGATTTACGCAAACACCTCTACGTCCATTACTCTTGTTCCTTGGGTAGGACTTAGCCCCTCTTCTTATCCATCTGATATTTCAATTTATAATTCCACTTCTAAGGTAAGTGATACGAGTAGTTCCATCTATCGTTACTTAGTGGCAGCGAAATAAGTGAATAAAATTGTAATTTAGATGCGCACGTGGACGTTCAATCTATTCATTACAGTTGTAAATTCATTGTACCAAGACGTGAACAAGAATGTTTACTTTTAATCTGAGTGATATGTTGGGGATGGCTGTTACACGATAGCTTTGCTCGCATTCCGCGTAAATACCCAATAGGTTTGGGCATTATATGGTTTAAGACTCCTGGAGTTAGCTATAACCGATAAATAAAAAGATTTCGAATCCATTTTGACACAAATGTTTTAATACTCTTATCAGAGGAGTGTATTCTTAAAACTTTACCTACATTTCTGTGCGTACTACTCTGTTATTGGGCCCAAACCTGATGACGTTTGAAGCGTGTCCACTAATACGGCAGTATAAATATTATGGCTATCACCCCCTACAAAGAAGGGATGATTTGAAGGCCGCAGGCACAAATGCCACAGGGACGCGCAGAAGTTCCTAACAGTTCCAGACGCAAAGACCTGCTGGAGCTGCCTAGAGAGGGCGATAAAGACCTGTCTACCACAAAGCCTTCTATTGTTCATGGGGAGTACTCTTTCCTTTGAGCAAGCATCCGCATAATCTTCCGACACCGCCATACGCCACGAAATCTAGAGACACACCTGAAAGATGAGAAGGAAACGGAATGAAAGGAAACTGATGGACAGGATATCGTGGTAGATGAGAAGTTACCCTAGTATTCGCCTGCTGACCGGGAAAAGCCATGAAATCCCCAAGCTTAGGATGAGCGGTCCACGGGAATCGAATCCGAAATCTCCCGAATGCAAGCCTTTCACGTTACCGCGGAACTGTCTCACTCGGTTTGTCCTATTAATTTATAGTTTTTCGTGATGTTTGAACTGAGACTTTCAGTTACAGCTATGTTTATAAGTTTAATAAATATGTTGCTAGCATACATGGCTTTACTTCTTTTTTAAGGGTACACATACACTACGCGATCAAAAGTATCCGGACACCTGGCTGAAAATGACGCACAAGTTCGTGGCGTCCTTCATCGGTAATGCTGGAAGTCAATATGGTGTTGGCCCACCCTTAGCCTTGATGGCAGCGTTCGCTCTCGCAGGCATACCTTCAATCAGATGCTGGAAGGTTTCTTGGGGAATGCAGCCCATTCTTCACGGAGTGCGGAACTGAGGAGAGGTATCGAAGTAGGTCGGTGAGGCCTGGCTCGAAGTCGGCGTTCCAAAACATCCCAAAGGTGTTCAATAGGATTCAAGTCAGGACTCTGTGCAGGCCAGTCCATTGCAGGGATGTTATTGTCATGTAACCACTCCCGTGCAGTATGAACAGGTGCTCGATCGTGTTGAAAGATGTAATCGCCATCCCCGAATTGCTATTCAACAGTGGGAAGCAAGAAGGTGCTTAAAATACCAATATAGGTCTGCGCTGTGATCGTGCCACGCAAAAGCCCCCTCCAGGAAAAACACCATAACACCACCACCTCCGAATTTCACTGTTGGCATTACACACGCTCCCAGATGACGTTCACCGGGCATTCACCATACCCACATCCTGCCATCGGATCGCCACATTGTGTACCGTGATTCGTCACTCCACACAACCTTTTGCCACTGTTCAATCGTGTAATGTTGACGCTCCTTACACCAAGCGAGGCGTCGTTTGGCATTTTCCTATGGCTTATGAGCAGTCGCTCGACCATGGAATCCAATGTTTCTCACCTCAAGCCTAACTGCCACAGTACTTGGAGTGGTTCCTGATGCAGTTTGAAATTCCTGTGTGATGGTCTGAATAGATGTCTGCCTATTACTCTTTACGACCCTCTTCAAATGTCTGCGGTCTTTGTCAGTCAACAGACGAGGTCGGCCTGTACGCTTTTGTGCTGTACATGTCCCTTCACGTTTCCACTTCACTATCACATCAGAAACATTGGACCTAGGGATGTTTAGGAGTGCGAAAATCTCGCGTACAGACTTCTGACACAAGTGACACCCAATCACCTGACCGTGTTCGAAGTCCGTGAGTTCCACGGAGCGTCTCATTCTGCTGTTTCACGATGTCTAATGACTAATGAGGTCGCGGATTATGAGTACCATGCAATAGGTGGCAGCACAATGCACCTAAGATGAAAAACATATGTTTGTGGGGGGTCCGGATACTTTTGATCACATAGTGAAGGTGAAATTTCCAAATTCTACATTTATGAACATATGGTTTTGAAATTGATATCGCATGTAACACATGAAATTATTAGCGTGTGTACATATTTCCATTGCAATATCTCCAATACGTTTTAAGGTATTAATTGTTTAACTAATTCTTTTAATTATAAACAAAAAATGATCCATACGATAAAAAATTAAAATTTTATTAATATAATTATGCGTTAGGGCTCTAAGGAATATTAAAGATAGGTTGGAAACAGATTCTTTATTGATGTTTTCGTTTTTGAAAGCAAAATTGTAAAGTTATGAGGAGCTATATTTTTCACCAATATTCCTCCAATGATAATTGATAAATAAAAATCACTTCCAACATTTTATACTTAAAGTTTATGGTGCATGTCTACAAAAGATTAGGGAAATTGAACATAAATTGCATCATTGGAACATTCTGAACGCCTAAAAATGCAGAAAAAACAAAAAGCTGAAATACAATTTTGAAATTCTAAAGAGTTATTTTACCTTGTGCACAGGCACATTTAATCACTCGTGTAAAATTATTTCTAACCATCAGTAACACACACCAAATACAGATTATGAAACCAGATGATTCATTCTTAATACCAGTAATAGGCCTATAAAGAAAAATTAACTTTTTGAAGGATATCGCTCAATTTTCACCTATGTGTACCCTTAATGTGGTCAATTGTTATTTATGTTTTCACAATTTGATGAACCATGTATGTGTGTCTTAACAAACTGACACCTGCTCCGAGACATGTTACAAATTGCTAAAACAAGTATTCAAAGCTCCCAGAAATATTCCTTCGCACGAAAGTAATACGTGATTTGAACCAATGCTTTAGAGATAAAAGAGGATATAGAGAACGTCAGGTAGATAGAAGTCTGTGATTTTTCTTCCGTTAAAGCAATTAAAGCTTAGCGGAAAATAAGAAAACCTAAAATGAGTGGTGAAGAGTGCTAAGCAGCTCAGTTGTGAATTAAACGTCGGTGTAATATTACTGTACAGGTCTTTCTGTTTTGTAAAGTTGTCATGGCATTTGCCACAAATGTGGAACATTCTGCCTGCCGAAGCGGATTGAGGTTTCACAACGGCGCAGTTGCACCGTATTAGTTCTCATCAAACCATTAGTTTTGGTCCGCACTATAGTTACGTAGGAAATCGAAGTCGTCTCTCTTCTTTATGTGCTCGATACACCACCTTTCTGGAATCTGTAGTTAATTGTCATTCAAACTGCTTGGTGTTAAATTGCGTTAACACACTATTCTGTCTACTGGGCCACTCCGCCATTTCTAATTCGTCAGACCCTTGGATCTCGGACATTCCTGTTTCGTCTTGTGTCCCGTTACATTCTAGCGACACGTCCTCCCCAGCGTCAGCCATTCCAGGTGATGTGCCTTGATCGCTGTTCTCTCTCATCACGTTGTTAATTCTGTGCGTGTCCTTCCTATTTTACGCTGACAGATTCGGGATGTATGTTGCAGCAGCGTGAGCTAGAAGAATTTAGAATTTCACTTTGGAGCTGATGAACTGGATCGGATTAATGAGTTTCGTGCTCAAGAACGTAGCTCATGACATTGTTTTATTTGCAATTTCCTGGAAATGGTTTTGCAGCATACGTAACAACTAAGATGATTTAGAACCTCTGCTACGAACTTCGTGGAATGATGGTCTAACAAAGACCATTTTTTGTCATACAAATTATGTTGGCTGCTGCGTTGTTTAAGAGATACATGATGGGCAGACGGATATTGAAGCTCATTTATTGCTGTATGAAAAATCTAAATTAAGTGACAAAGTAATCCAGAGAAGGCTTTAAAAGTGTCCACCTTCGGCCGAATGCATTCACGACACGTTTCATTGACTGTCGAATCCTCTCCAACATATGCAATCAAAGGTAGCATACACGAGATTATTCACATGTCCCCAGATAATGAAATCAAGTAGCGTTAATTCCGGTGATCGCGCTGGCCATGCAACAAGTCTTCCTTTTCCTATCCACTTATTTCTGTTTTATAAGTTCTCTTGCAGCATGGCTGAATTGTGGCGGAGTCCTGTTATGCTGGAATCACATATGCCTTTGCGTGGCAAGGGGTTCATTCTCTGAGCAATGGTACTGCTTGAAGGACCTCAAGGTACACGGCTCCGTTTAGATGTGATGCCTACCCAGATGGTAAGACGAACAACTGTCTGTATGCAGTAGTATGGTCAAATGGTGCGCCACTCGTGGAATGGAGCGTCGTAGGACACGGGATAACTACTCAATCATGTGACTTCTAAACAACACATTGACCAACGTCGGTTGCTTCACAAAAATTGATTCTCTGCGAGTACTGTCACGACAATTCAACAAAGTTTGATGCAGAAGTCCTGAAAATACTATATATTTGTTTCGATATAAGTATGGTTATCAATAAAACATTGCTTATATTTAGAGCTCGAAGAACGATGAGTGTTTCGAGAAACAACCAAAACGTCTAGGGAGAACACAAGGCTTTCAGACAGTTTTCCACTGCAATGACACTACACAGGCACAATACACATATGATCGCTAATGTGTCTTTAATATTATCATAATTATCTACGTCAAAGTAGTGGAAACACCGGAGTGCATTACGAAGTATATACTGTAGTTTTATTTACCACAGGAACACGCCATTCAGTTTTGACTCTCTAACAAAAGATGTTTTCTTCCTTAGAGCTTTAATTTTTTGGGTTTACAACGTTATAAAGTAATGTTACAATCCTGATTATGTAGCATAACATTTGGTCTTTCAGGTTTGTTGTCACTGCTATATACAGGAATGAATACCTTCTGTTTAAAAAGTTACAAACACACAAACAAAATCGTAATGTCTTAAAACTACCCTACGTTTAATGCTCCATAAGAGTACCAAGCAGTATTCAGTTATTCCAGACGATATTTAGCCTCATCTGCATTTCCTCACAAGATGAACTAACACAAACTGCAGGTGCTAGCACGGTGATGACATTTATTTTCTTGCAGTACTTGGAAGCTATTAAAGATTATATTTGTTCTATTTTCCAGTCTGTTCGTACCACGGTCTGCAGTATTCTTAAAACATACTTGATACACCGCACTGCGTTTCCTCCAAATATGCAGGATATATGGCTAGATAGTGACAAAGGAAGCATCAAACCTTTCATGCTGAACTGGCGTGAAGGTATGGCCACTTGTCTTTAAAAGATTGCATGCTGCGAGTTTTTACTGCAAGGCTTAGAAAACACAAACAAATAAGCTAATTTTTGGTCAACCACACTATAATACACTGATTACTTTTGGCGTAACTGAGTGTTGTGGCATTCATAATATTTCAGCGATTCATTATGATCTTACTTGGCGGCGCGCGGAACCCATAGCTTTTAACACCTTTTAAGCAGTAGTCCACTGGGATCCATTCCCCAGATAACAATGAACTATGAACACCTGTTCGTTGTTCGTTGTAATTTTAATATTCTAATAAATTGATTTCATTTCCTTTGCTTAAGTATGCGTTGCTTTCACGTTACCCGCAACAAATCAATAAATATCATGGACTCAATAGTGGTGCCATCTGTTGCGCTAATTGTAAACAAGTTCAAGGTCCTGTCACCATGCTGCCATCTCATCAGCATTTAATTACAGTTAAGAAGATAAAATATTTTTGTAAAATCACAAAGTTTTGAAATTATAATGTAGTCGACCAAATCCAGTCGTATACAACTTGACTGTAATGGTAATTGAAACGAGCGGTAGCGAATTTCATAAACATACTTGCGTCTTAATTACCATATAGTCTTGTTGCATAATATACTATTACACCAAAGGGAAGCAAAACTTACATTAACTGACTGAAATGGATGGCTCTCGTACAAGGGAGAGGGGAGTGGTTTATGCGATAAGACAACTACTATACACTTCAAACATCTGCTCATTTCCCTGCCATTTCAGGATTCTGGCTTCAATGTCTAGACCTTAGGGTTGAAACTGACACCTAATATTTTGGTCATGTCCTTCTTTTCCCTTTTGGCTTATTACACAGTAACTTAAACGTAGGTTTCGGAATGAAGGGTTTGCTACTTAACTTTAGAGCAGTAGGTGGCCTGATTGTTAATGCTACAGTGATTTTGGTTATGATACGCTAGACACTCAAATATTATATTAAAAATAAGCTTCATCCTGCTTTTATACAGTGAGTTGCAGGCATTATAGCTGCATTTCCTCTCCGATTCTATTTATGAGACCACTGTTGTCAGAAGGCAAACACTTTCTCCTATATAACCTCATAGAAAATGTCAAAATAGACATAATGTCAGAAGAATGCAAGATAACTTATCTCGTGAATTTCTCTGCGCATTATAGTTAGCAAAAATAAAAAAGATTTTCCGCTAACGAATATACAGTGTTGATTACTTAAGTTATAATTTTAATACAGATATGTTACAATATAATCACCATGTCATCAGTAAATTGTGTAAGGAACTTATATTGTACTAAAACTTTAATATCAGTTTGGCTTTATTAGCTTTTAAATGCCCATATGTGAAAATAAAATACATGAGAAAACTTAAACCGACCTCTAGAACTTAAGGAGCGGAATAACTGTAACAATTGAAATGTAAGGAGTAAGTAAAGAAAGGATAAAACAATGTCCTTATTTCAAAGCTCAAAATTTAAATATAGTGTTTTAAAATAGAATGAAAACAACTGCGTCGCGATAATTCCGTTTAGCAGATCCTGCCTCCCGTAACCTCTTTTACTCAAAATGCAGAGCCCTGCAATATACAGGAGTAGACAACCAATTCTACTGCTGAGTGAAGACAGCCAAAGGCAGCCTGTGTAACACTGCATACATCCCATTGGAGGTCACTGATGTATCTTTTGAGGACAAAATGCATTTTCATCTGCTGTATTCCTGGATATACTTGAGTAGAAACGTATTTTAAAAGTCACTTCAAAATTCAAAGCAATACAGGTGTTTTAGTTCTTGAGCTAGTAAAGTATAAAAATGTGATGTGTTACACTCACATGACTTTCTCTACTCCTGTACAAACTATTTTTAAAACCGCTTATTCTCCATCTACTTCATGTTAATCGAGATAAACATTTGCAGACTTCTTATTGCTAATTTTCTTGTAGATGTAAGGGGAAAATATATTTACAAGGGCAATATAGAAAACAGTAGCCTTTAAGCACATACATATCTCTTAATAGCTGGTTGCTAGGTGCAGCACCATTCCCTTTGCCACAGATTATAACTCTTTGCATATTCAAGACAAAAAAATGAATAACGAATTCCCATTTGAGAAAATAAGTATTGAAAAATTTAAGGGAATAACAAGCAATATCTCGAAAATGGTTCACTCAACAACAAAACTGTATATGACATAAATTGTGTATTTTAACGCGATCTACATTTTTTGTGAGGTAAAAATTTGTCTATCTGTTATGGTTTACCAGTTATGCAAAAGTCGTTCACAATGGAGAATACTTTTGGAGACATTCCCAGAAAATTCAAGATATACATTTTATTTGTCATGAAAATATCTTAAACATTTGACATTTTAACCAAAATCGTTAGAGCCATTTTTGAGAAAATTAAACTTTTCGAAAAATCTTCCATGTAAAGGGTAATCTGGTGTGGGGGGATTTTCTTAAAAGCCTTCGTGTCGCATCTCTGGAAGATATTGAATCTAAATACCAAGTTTGGTGTTTATCCGACTGTTCGTTTCTGAGTTATGCTGTTCACAGACACACACACACACAGACACACACACGGACATGTTTCCAAAAATGCTTTTTTTGGATTCAGGGTGTCTCAAAACATGTATTTCCGGTGAAATCTCGGTATCGAATTTTTGGGTGGAATACAATACTTCCCCTACTTACTGTACGTAGTAGAGAAAGTAAAAAATACATCACTGTGCTGGGAAAAAACAGTTGTTTGTTTTTGCATTCCCATTTTTTTAAATAAAACATCAATGGTTTGTAAACTGCAAGCTGGTTCTCACACTAAACGTTCGAAAACAGCTGATACAATTGATGCTATTTTGAAAGCAAAAGAGTCTTTCTCAAATTTAGAACAATTTAAAACCAGGCCCATGTTTTTTCATGGTTTGGAAGATTTAATAGGTAAGGTAGAAGAGCAGATCTTCGGGATCAGTATACACTTTCCAACAATAGGTCTACCGCATCTTCAGATCTCAATCCGAAAGACCCTTGGTTGTGGGAGTACCTTAAATAACGAGTATTACTGGCAAATTCAACAATCCCATGCAACTGGAACATGCTATTTCTCAATAAAAACTAATTAAAATGAGCTTACAGCATAATAAGTGCCATGAAGGATAGTATTAATAGTTCAATTAGTTAAGATAACCCCATTGAAACCTCCTACAGTAAATAGGAAGATAAAGCCTAAAGCTCATAAGGATGCTCAGCTAAATACTACTTTTGAACCATATATTGATGCCAAAGTCAACTGAACTTTTTAATTCTACTTGCCGCAGCAATAATTGTAGTTGCTCATGTATCAGCGTATGGTGTATGGTGATCAACACATAGTAAAGACGCTATAGCTGCTATACTTAAATTATACCGTAGCTTCACCTTCAATACAAATGACAGAGATTATACCGAATTCTGGTAAAATCAAATTATAAATTTTAGGGTGACCAAGGAATCAAAAGAAGTGCTGATAAAGAACTGGGTCAATTCTTCCTGCTGGATCAAACAAACGCTGTGCATCGAGTATTAGAATGTTGTGTACTTTGGATGGAGAAGGGCTGACATAATCTCACAATTTCATATAAAAATCTGATGTGTTACACTCACATGACTTTCTCTACTCTTGTACAAACTTTTTTGCAAACGCTTATTCCCCATATGCTTCATGTTAATCGAGATATCGAGACGTTAATCTTATTGCTAATTTTCTTGTACATGCAAGGGGAATATGGTAGGCTTTAAGCGATAGACAAATATTTTAAGAGCTGGTTGCTATGTGCAGTATTCCATTCTCTTTGCATTACCAGGACAAAAAATGAATAACGAATTTGAGAAAAAGTATAAGTATTGGAAAATTCAGGGGAATAACAAGCAATATCTCGAAAATGGTTCACTCGACAGAAAAAATGTATATGACATAAATGTGTATTTTAATGCAATCTACATTTTTGTGCAGTAAAATTTTGTCTATCTCTTATGGTTTACCAGTTATGCAAAAGTCGCTTACAATGAAGAATACTTTTGGAGACATTCCCAGAAAATTCGAGATATACATTTCATTTGTCATGAAAATTACTTTAACGATTTTGATTAAAATATCATATGTTTGAGCCATTTTTGAGAAAATTAAAACTTTCTAAAAATGTTCCATGCAAAGGGTAGTCTGGGGGGATTTTCTTGAAAACCTTTGTGTTGCATCTCTGGAAGATACTGAACCTAAATACCAACTTTGGTGCTTAACGACCGTTCGTTTCTGAGTTATGCTGTTCAGACACACACACGGACATGTTTCCAAAAATGTTTTTTTTTGGATTCGGGGTGTCTCAAAACATGTATTTCCGGTGAAATCTCGGTACCGAATTTTTGGGTAGAATACAATACTTCCCCTACTTACTATACGTAGTAGGGAAAGTAAAAACCCAAATCCCAGCATGAAGTTCTTTGTTTTTCAGAGTCTTAAATGTTATATTATTTATAATGGTTTCAGATTTGAAGTGACTTTTAAAAGACACCCTATTATCGTTTTCATGCAACTATCAAATTCGCAAAGCATTTGATAGTTACTCTACTATTATACTCCTTATTTGTTTATATTTATTCAAAACAGTAATGGTACTTTGCAAGACAAGTCAAGACTATATGTGATGTAAATTCAAGGAGCTGGAAAATTAATTTCAAGGTGTATGTATGTACAGAGATGCGTGCGTGTTAATAAGATGCACGCAGTACATTCAGAAATGCTTGCAGCTATCTCAGGTAACTTCCTAGTATTAACTACCATTCAATGTTGGGATATAACGTATGCACTTTCATCGCGACTTTCCTTTGCTTTTAGATTTATTGCATCTCTGTTTTCTTAGGCTTTTTTCTCTAACATTTTAATTCCAACTCAAAATGGGCACTTGGTCAAAACCCACATTTCCATGATTTTGATCTTCATCTTTGAATGCAATTGTCATTTAGGGTGAGGCTTAGCAACATATTGAGTGCAATGAACATATTCGTGTTCTTGATGCAAGAGTAATTTTTATATGACCACACCATAAATAAAAGGCGTCGAGTAAGAAGTACACATTCTTTTGTGATCAAGCTTACATGGTTGTGTGTTCCATAGATACCTTGGTCACAAGAGGCAACTAGCACCGAAGATAAGTTTACACTTTTATGCAGCTATATCCGCCATGTTTTCAAAGATTTGGATAATACGGTGGATAGTCGCCATTTACAATATTGTCATTGGGAAACTGGTTAAACGAGATTTAATTACTGAACGGCTATAAAAGATATATTACGAAACGTATACATATCGTATAGAGTTTTATTACTCTAACGAGAAACGTTTTTCTTTTAGAATTTTGTGATATTTACATTACGTTTAAATTATTAGCTTTGGCCAATTTGGGTTATAATTTATAAGAGAAGAGCAGGAGCACTGTAGTAACTTAAACACAGACGTTAAGATGACTTCAAAACAGAATTCAGGTTTTCAAAAAGCTGAAAATATTTAAGTTCTTGTAATATATGAAGTTGAGTATAAAAATGTATTTAAAAAACCTAATGCGCCACATTCACATGCCTCTCTACCCATTCTTCAACAAACTTACAAAAGCTTGTTTTCTATCTACTTCATGTTAATGGAGATAAATCTTTGTAGAAATGGTTTGATTGCATATTTTCTTATGGATCCAATGGGAAAAAGAGAACTCAGCAGGCTTATGCTATTGTCAAATCTTTCAAGACCTGGTCGCTATGTCATGACTGAAATTCCATTTCAGAAGAGTATTGGAAATTTCAAACCTATCACAAGGAATATCTTGGAAATGGTTAACTCCACAAAAATCATGTAATTTACACAAATTATATGCTTTAACGATATTACATTTTTTGTGTAGAAAGATGTTGACCATCTATTAGGGAATTTTTCTCTAACAGTTCTTCCCTATCATCGCCAGAGTTTGGAAGTATGAATGAGAGTGTGAATGTGTGTGTGTGTGATCTAATGATTAAAACCCTCAAAAGTGCAAGAAACCCAACGACAAGAGTTACACGAGTTAACACAATTGCCAATAGGCAATAAGTTCCAAAGGAAAGTCCGCCGATAAGACCAATATACACGGCCGTTTGTGAAAATTGCAACACCAAGAAAGAATTTCCCGAATAACTCCAAACTTAGTGGACGTGTAGAAGTGTGTGCAAGCAATAAGCGATTAGGTTTGCAGAGAGATGGGGTGCACGTAGGCCGAGCAGAGCCATCTCGTGTCAGTCCGACAAGGTCAGTGTTGCGCCCAGTGTGGTCAGTGCAGAGCTGTCAAATAAGGTGGAAACAATAAAGTGAGTACCAGTATGCCTCGTCGACGTCAAAGGGAGCTATATCGGCATGTGATGAGTTCGAACGGGGCAGAATGATCGATCTCCTGGAACCGGGTTTGTTATACCGTGACATTTTGGCTCGTACAGGGCATGTTGCTATGACAGTGATGCGTGTGTGGAAGCAGTGGATATATGAAAGTCGTACGCAGCGAAGAGCGGGTACTGGACCACGGAACATGACCACAGCACGGGATGACAGTCATTTTGTCCGTATGGCCATAACGGACCGTACAGCTTCATCCACAGTGCTGGCTCGACGCTGGAGCACTGCAACAGGTGTGAACTTGTCTGTATCAACGGTTCGTCGCCGTCTGCTGCAGGTTGGACTGGTTGCATGCATGCCATTTTGTCGGCTTCCATTGTCCAGAAACCACGAGCTCCTCCGACTGCAATGGGCACGTGAACACCGTCACTGGGGTGCTGAGTGGCAAAATGTAGTCTTTTTGGACGAGTCCCGCTTCAACGTGTCCTACGGTGATGGCTGCATATGTGCCCGGCGCGAGGTGAACGCAACATGGAGGGCTGCATTGTTGAGTGGCATAGCGCCCAAACACCAGGTGTGATGGTTTGGAGCGCCATTGGTTACAATAACCGATCTCGCCTCCTACTAATTGGGGGCACTTTGAATAGCAACCGGTACCTAACGGTGTTGTAGAGCTTGAGGTACTCCCCCTGTTTCAGGCAACTCCACAAGCCACATTTCAACAGGACAATGCCCGGCCACATATTGCGAGGAATGCACAAGCCTTCTTCGAAGAGCGACGGGTACCATTGCTTCCCTGGCCTGCACGTTCGCCTGACTTGTCGCCCATCGATCATGTCTGGATATGGTTGGTCGGCATCTGGTGCATCACGGTCCTCCTGTAACCAGTGTCACGGATTTGTGGGCTCGAATACAAACTGCGTGAACTTATTCAGAACCTTTTTGGTTCAATGCCACGACGTATAGCAGCTCTAATTGCAGCGCATAGAGGCCACACCAAATACTGAATATTAGGCCTCAAAGGTCATGTATAGATTTGAAATGCTTATAATTTGTCACTTGTTATGTACCTAACCTTTGGTATTAAATTCATTGAATTCATCCGTTTCCTTCTTGGTGTCGCAATTTTCCCATACGGCAGTGTAGTTAAAGGCGGGGCATAAATGGAACTACAAAAAATATTCTTATCTTTCGGAGCACCTACTCTTTGAAGAAGATCAACATAAATGAGTGTATGTAGTTGTATGCGTTTTTGAAACAAAGGTAGAAGTCTAAGAAATTTGATCTCTTTTCAACAGAGGACATTCATAGTTTCTCACTGAAAAAAGAGGACAAGCGTTATTAATTGTTGATGACATTAATATTAACCATTGGTACGTTTGTAGCATCTCGCCGAGAAGTGCTGAAGAACGCCATAATGATGCGAGGATCCCTTTTATTATAATTACTCCTAAAACCAAACTAGTAACCCGTTTATCATTACGAAGGGAAATATTATACGACATAACTCTTTGGAGAATGGTTCACATCACCAACAAAAATACAACACATGATTGCTTTTTAGTGTATTAAAAAGATGGAAAATGTACATCTTAACCTGTGAGCATATAATCTTTCGGGCGAATTCCAAAGTTGATTGCATCATATCTTGGTTTATAAATCCTGGAAGTTGCACCGGTCACTTACTTTTATAGTTCTTCTGCTGCATTGCTTGCAGACGCAGGTGCAGATGTCCACGCTTTGTAACGATATGGAGGATTGAACTCCATTCCCGTTAGGGCCTTTGGACACATCTGTCGAAGACAAACATTCAATCTCTTGTCAAGCAATGGGGAAAAGTACCAACATTTCGTACACCAGGTTTTCTGTAGCTTTGTCAACTGCAAGAATAAATATTACAAGGTGTGAGGATGTTATAAATCTTTATTTATAATATGAGGCAGTATCTTTAACACTTAAATGATTTGAGTAAAATTATATAATACAAAATGCAATAACAGCCCGCCTTAAAGCAATATGTATATAACATAATATATAGCATGTATGTAACAGTCATTGTATTAATGTTTATGTTATTATGTACACGTTTAATAATGTTATGTGAATGTATTACATAATTTAATAATGTAGAAACTGTGAGAATAATAGGTTAAAATTTGCTAGCAATGAGATAACTATGAGCTGGCCTTGAGGCAATAATGAATTAGAAAGTTTAATAATGCTACTGGTAATTCTTGGAAACAATAATGTAATTTTTGAGACAGTTTATAAAATAGCCAATCAACAACCAGAAAAAAAGCTTATGTTAAATGAAAGTATTCTATTGGAGTAGGATTAGCCAATCGGAAACTGAAATAGGGCAAATTCTACAAATTCAGAAGTCAGTTGCTTGTAGACAGCGTTACTAACCGGACGCGAGGCGCGTCCTCGAGAAGTTTAATACGTATTCAGTGTAAGACGAAAATAGTTTACGTGTTAAAAAGTGCAAGTAATTAATAAAAGAATCTCTCAGCTCTCTATATCAGTGAAGTGTTATTCAAATCGTGTCAATCATTAATAAAGGAGTGAAGTAAAATTATAATCTGTGTAAGCCTACATTTTTCAGCCGCACCACGCCTTGTTAAGAAATTCTTGTTTCTAGAAAATAAATACTGACGCAGCCGAGGCAAACATAAATATATATAATATTTAGAGAAACATTAAAAAATACAAAGCTGATTTTCAAACTTGGGGCGAAGGTTACCGGAAACTTTTTACAATACGTGCGGTTGCAACTACTTCAAGTTCGACTCCCCAACAATCGAAATATAATACATGTTCTTCAAACTGGCTTTCTATACGTAGCAGCAACAAACCTTCTTCAAATTAGTTTACCATACATGGGGTAAATAACAAACCCTTCTTCAAATAAAGCTTTAATTTTATTAAATTAAATAAACTCCATTAGTTCACTTTAATGTCTGATTGGCATTATGTAAATAGTTAGGTTACAGCAGTAGAATACATAATTAATTTCGTTAGGAATGTGCTTAAAGAATAATTAGGTCAAAAAGTAGATTATACTCTCTACAGTTTTGATTTATCACTAAAATGTCCAGGAAGTTTTAGCAGGGTTTAGGCTAGTGCTGCCCCCCCCTAATAGGTTTGTTTAGGTTATAATTATCTGTACTACACATTGTATCGTAACACACTGTCTAATTTATACGTTTAAGCATTAAGTAAAAGCATACCCTCTTCCATTTGCCTGTATCAGCACAACCAATTGTTCCTTGCGCTTCTACCTCGATACGTACTTGGCTTTTATTACGTTGGAGGGTTTTATTCCAAGAATATGTGACATATATGATGATTCCTCATAGTCGATCCATGTATGCATGGTTTCGTTTGTATACAGATCTACATAAATTTTATCTCTGGTAGTTCAACAGGTTTTCTTGCTTTTAGCTGGGAACAATTCCCAATTGAACCTCCTTGACAGCTTAGAAAGGAAAGAAAAATCCCAACTCTGACCACAAAGGTATTTACAGAAGATTTGTGGAGTAGGAAAAGGGATCTTCAATATCTACCTTTGTGTTTGTTATAAAGTGCAAAAGGTGGAAGTATATCTGAATCTTCTTTTATAACTAAACGACGAGGCTACTGAATGAGATAGTTCAGGAAATAAGGCGTAGCCGTTGTCTTTCAGTCAGTTTTAAAGGACCATGTTGTATTATTTAAATGACGAAATAACAAGTGAAAATATTAAACAAATATCTTTAAAAAATGCTACGCGAGTATTCATAGATGTGATTTTATTAAAATGATTAGATATGTATATGGAAGATGTGCAAAAATTGTAGGATTTTTAGGAAACTTTCCTAAAATGTAACGCTATATGTACGTTTACAATATTATTTATACAAATGGCTTGTTTAAAAATCAACAGGTGATTCTCTCGTAAGACACCTGTTTGTCTAGGGTTCAAAATTTGCTAACCGAATTGCCAACTACAACTAATGAGTAACTTAACGGATTAGTAAATATTGAATACTACACAAAATGCTGTTTTTAGTTTTGTGCAGTCTTAATAATTGCAATTTCATCTTTAATTATATATATGTATATATACATATATTGTCATAAGTATAATAAGTATATTTCAAATACATTTTAAAGATGGTACTGAACTGCCATTTTGTATGGATAATTCCGTGTCACTTCACAGAAAAATAAATAAATCTTGTACATTTTCAGTAGAGTGGTAAACTTCAGGATAAATTTTGTTGAAGTTGATAGTGCCGTTAAGTATAGCACCTTCTGTGTCTGAAGCTATGTGGCTTTTTTTCTTAAATATATGCGAGTTTGTTGTCTCCATTTTAACAACTTTTTTCTGTGTACATTTTCTGGTACAAATAACCACTTAGGGTAAATTAGTAATAAGTTAAGATTTATAAAGATAAAAACAATCTTAGTGCTATTGTTAATCTATGTTGGTGTTAGTAGTATGGTTTAAAAATAATTGCTGATAAGTTTTAATTAAAATATGGTATAACTAAAAAAGTAATTCTGTTTTCGTTAATAAACCAAAAAAGCAATGAACTTAGAATCTCTGAAATTTTAGTGTGGTATCCAAAATAGTTTTTGACATAATGTTTTAACATTGGCAAGATAAGGCTTTTAATCTAGTCTTATTATAGCATTTATAATTGAATATTTCATTAGTTTGTCATGGAAACACACTTAGTCTGGCTAATAATGCTGTCAATGCCTTTGAGAGTTTGTTGGAAAAAAGGACTAAATGTTCTACCGAAAAGGAGTTGAAAATAGTCAAAATGAGGGGCCTGCAGTAACTGGAACACAGGACTGTAAAATTGGTATAATCTTCATGATAAATGATACACAAAATAAAGAGTTAAAACTCATTGAATTTAACATTCTCCCCCGTAGTAAACCATAGTGGGTCCTTTGTACTTCCAAGTGACCCCTGAGAGGAAGGGAGGACCAGTAGGACGACCAGATCCGGACGATGATGTGCGTTAGCAAGGACGGGGTTGCTGATGCTGGCTAGCCCTGATTTAGCCAATCGTACCCAGATAGTCCCGAGAATAGTATAAACATTCCAGGGGAGCTCGGCAGTCCCACCAAGTGCCAAGGATTAATCTTTTCTTGCTTTTGAGCGTGTCTCCACTTTTTAGCGGACACCTTTTGTTCCCATTCTCCATCTCTGCCTATCATTCCAGTCCCCTTCAGTCCCATCCATAATTTGTGATATTTAAGATCTCTAGGGTGTTCTAGGCCAACCCTGTTTCTTTCTGCCCACGGGAGACAACTGTAGCAGAATATTTGGTCATCTCTCTTGATCCATCCTTCTTACGTGACCATACCCCTGGAGTTTTCGAGTCTCAATTCTTTCAGTCACTGGTTCTTCCATGACCTAATATCTTCGTTGGAAGAGTAATCATTTCAAAGCGCAAAATCTACCGTGCTACCGCATCATACCAACCGTAGTCGCCTGGTCCTGCAACCCTGAAACATACAAAGGAAATGTTGGGGACAGAAAATGAGGGACAGGAAATTCGTGGTAGAAGAGGAATCCACCAACATTCGCCTACTGGACCAAGGAAACCACGAAAACAGCCATGGTCACAATGTCGTGCTCCTGAACACGAGTCACGCGCTGGGAGCCATCTCATTTGGTGGTAGTAGTACACCGGCTTTACAAAGGTTTTCACCATCTTCCGGTTGCCCGATACCATTGTTCTTTATGTCTCCATTCTTCCTCCCCCATCTAATTCTGGGACAACCTGTTTTTCTTCTCAAATATTTATCTTTGAATTCTTCCTTCTTTCATTCATTTTAAGTGTCCATACCATTTCAATTGTTCATTTTAGATATCATCTAGTATGGTTTCACATATATTCATGATTTCCCTATTTCTTTCATTCTCTATTCTATCTAGACGAAGTCCTAGAAGAGCGTCTTTTAGACAATCCATTTCTAATGCCATCAAGCGCACTTTCTCCTCTACTGATAATACCCATAGGTATAGGTAGTTCAGCTGAGGGGAACACCTCATGCACCACACCTTATACAGGAGGAAGGGAGGAACCACAGGCCGTAGACAGACAGGCCACAGAGACGCGTGGATGTCCTTAACGTTTCTAAACTTGCAGATCCGTCGCACTGCAGGAGCCGCTGAGAAAGGACGAACGACCCACCAGTAGAGCTGCCCTCTGGTGTCCACAGGGCTCTTTACAGTGAGCATGCATCCACACCATCTGTCCGGCAACAGGAAACCTAGAAGCACAGGAAACGGAATGGAAGGGAAATGACGGAAAGGAAATCGTAGCAGAGTCGAAACCACTCAGCATTCACCTGTGGACACCGAGGAAACCACGAAAATCTCATGGGTCAGTGGGTGGTCCCCGGCGACCTCCCAAATGTGAGCCACAGACTTCCGCCTGAAAGAACCCGCTCGGTGATACTGCCCATACTTATGACGCGTGGATTACAACACTTTTAATTAAGATAATATATATTTGTAACTTAGTACATGTTCCAATGTTCCTACTCCATAAATTTGAAATTAGTTTGGACATTTAAGTAGCGGCTATGCCGCAAAAGAAACCAAAAGACACATGCATTCAGAATTGGAGCCAGAAACAGGCTAGCTGTCCCTGCTGGGTCTTCTTTATACCAGCGCCTTCTGCCTCATGTTTGCTCAACACTTCTGGACCGCCAGTCTCGCCGGCATTGAAATAAACTGTGCGTACTTCTTCCCTTCTCCTTTTTATTGACGTTTTCACTTGTGCCGAGTAGGTCTTGGCAGAGGTCCAGCATCTCCTAAACATTCCCTAATGACAACAAATTGCGGCAGATTAGGTTCCTTCAGGTCTCCAAGAGTGACTCTATTGATTTCCCACAAATAGTAGTAGGAAGATGAAAAAACGGACTCCTACAAGATAGTTTGTTTTCGGGGAGAGCAGTTTACAGAAACTGCAGATAAATTGCAAGAGAAGCTGCTAATGATAATTGCGACAAAGGCAACAAGAAAGAGAAGAGAAATGGGCAGTTCCTTTTAAGGTGCAGTTGAACTGTGAAATAGCTTTGTCGTAAAGGGAATTAAATTTAGAGAAGGGTCGGCATCTCTCGTTTGTTGTAATGGTGCTCAGACATTGATTTCGGCAACTTCCACTAAACGTAAATCCAGGAAGGTAAAAAAACCAATTGATTATGCTTTATATTCATACTCACCCTTCTACATTCTTTTTACAAGAAAGTTTTCTTAAAGAGAGGTTCTTACAAGAGATAAACCTTCAATACACATTTACAGATTTTGTTGTAGGCATAAGAAGAATAAGGTGGGCTAAAGAAATAGATATTGAGGCAGTATTTTATATCACAACACTGTGAATGCCAGAGTGATTGTAGTGTAAATTAACATTATTGTATGACAATGATTTTAGATGTTTGTTAGCCATAAGCATTGTTAGGAAAAGTTTACACGGCCTCACTGAAACTGACAATAGAGTGGGTAACGATGAAGCCAGGGGGTGAGTTGTTTATCAGTAAGAAGAGACAAACAAATGACGTCATGGTAGCGTGCCTTTCTTTAGAAATAGAGGGAATATCTTCCCTAGAGCGTATGTGTTAGTAATTATGATTGGCTGACAAAACAGACGCTAATGTTGGCGCGATTTAGTAACCAATAGCAGCTCAATTATAATGTTATCCTAAGGATGTTTAGGAGTGTGGAAATCTCGTGTACAGACTTCTGACACAAGTGACACCCAATCACCTAACCACGTTCGAAGTCTGTGAGTTCCACGGAGCGTCCCATTCTGCTGTTTCACGATGTCTAATGACTACTGAGGTCGCGGATAAGGAGTATCAAGTAGTAGGTGACAGCGTAATGCACCTAAGATGAAAAACGTATGTTTGTAGGGGTGTCCGGATACTTTTGATCATATAGTGTATATATATATTTATTTAATAAAGTGGGTGAAAGATTATATCCTCTTACTCCTTGACTTGTTGTTATTGGTTCTGATTTTGTAGTGCCTAAGTTTATAATAAATTTAGTGTTTGTACATATGCTTTTAAGTATCTCTAGAATGTGCCGAGGATATCCCCGATTTTCGATTATTAAGTTGAAAATACTACGCTAAAATACTAAGGTACACTTAAATACTAAGTTTGTTGTTTAACAGACTTTTCACTTTTGAGTTATGCTCTTCAAACACAGATACACACACACGCGCGCGCGAAACTTTTTCTAAAAGTTATTTTTGGTTTAGAGAGCCTATATGTATGTTTCTGAAAAAAATCTCATAGCGAAATTTTGGTTGGAATACAATACTTCCTTGTGACAGTCCACATGACCGATAAGCTCTCAATCATATATAAATTAAATGTTTACAGATGAATAAATTAATAGATGCAAGGTAGCGGCGTAATAATACGATGCAGGAACATTAGTATGAATGAACGAATGGTTTATTGTCTACTTTGTACTTACATGCAATTTATACGATGTTTACAATACAATGGAGTTGCTTATTATTTCTCATCCTCTTACGTATATTTAACATTCTGTTGTAAATATAATGGGGAAGTATAATTTTCCACTATTTACTTTTTTGCCTTGTTCCCCTTGTTCTGTATTTTCTCCAAGTTGCTTCACATATTTTTAACCACTTTAATCTAATTTTTCCTAAATATTTTCCTGCTTTCTCCATATACTCATTTCATATTGTATTAAAAATCTTCCTAACGTTTAGCTCTATTGGTAAAGTTTTCCATTTCTCTAGTATTAGATTCTCTCTTCCTTTATCCGTGTCTTCGCATTCCAGAATATAATGCCAATTGTCATGTAATCCATTACATTTAGTACATCTCGCACCCCTTCTTCGTGTTAGACCACTTAAATTCATTACACCTGTCCTTGCCCATACATACCCCATTCCTGCTTGTGGCATACTTCGATGTATATTTCTTTCCCCATTCCGTTTTTAAATATCTATAATCTGTTAATTACTTTTTTTCCCTGAAACTACTCATAATTTCTTGCTTTTCATTATCCTCCACTCCTGTTCTAATTTCTTTTCAGTAACGCTTACTTTGAATGAGTACTAAGCAAGAGACGAAAAACATCTTAAGATTAAACAGGGTATTGTGTTGAATAAAAAAGTTAAACAGGGGTGTCGCACAGACGATATACATGTTGCAAGAAATAGTCATTTTGTCAGAAAGTTTAAAGAAGCCTACATAATTAACTGTCTAGAATAATGAGGTTACTATATCGGCGATCGTAGCAGGACGCTGTGCTAACGAATTGTTTGAACACAAAAAATACCCGTCAAACCCATACTGTTACTCAGATGTGTTATTCTCGAAGCATTGGGAAACAAAAGGGACTTTTGAGGCAATATTTTATATCATAACACTGTGAATGCCGGAGTGATTAAAATCCTGTACATACAATAATATTAATTTACACTACACATATTGGTTAGCCATAAGTATTGTTAGGAAATAAGTTTACAGGGCCTCACTGAAACTGACAATAGAAGTGAGTAACAATAAACCGAGGGGGTGAGTTGTTTATCAGTAAGAAGAGACAAACAAATCACGACAGGGTAGCGTGCCTTTTTTTAGAAATGGAGGGAATATCTTCCCTAGAGTATATATGTTAGTAGCAGTGATTGACTGACAAAACAGACGCTAAAGTGGGCGCGATTTGGTAACCAATAGCAGCCCTATTATAATGTTTAGGAAATTCGGGGTGAAGGAGTATATATTCTCGAGCCATAAGAAAGTATCACGCAGTTCGGAAGAATCTCTCACGAGGTGCACGTCACAAAGTTAGTTACAAAATGTGAAGTACGCGAAGAAATTGGTACGCGGAAACTAAAACGACTGTAGCTACGTTCGGAAATATAACAGTTTCAGTCAGGCGTGTATAAAGATTAAGTATGTCAATTATCAATTAAGCGTGACAGCAGATGTAGAAACAAATTATTTTATCAGTTTTATCTTTTAGCAACAACCCCTTTCCGTTTACACGCCCTGCATAGAGACTCTTGCTCGACCGAGTTGTAATAGCTAGCCGGAGGACAAAGAACCCAAATTTAAAATAATAAAACAAGAAGCGCTCAACAAATAAGATAACACGAGCCATTGAAAACTGCGACACTTTGTAAGAAAAGAAAAAAGGAAAGACACACATAAGAGGCTAGCGGGGGTAGAAGTCAGTCCACTCTTCTACAGACAACTAAAGCATACACAACTCTGATGAGTATTCTGCAACAGGCCGGACTTGTAACTGGAACACGTAATTGTGTTCACCTTATTCATAATAAACGAATACGGTGAACATTGTGGCCGTCAATTGCTATGACATCAGCATCTTTGCAACTATGCGCATATAATGAGGTTAGCTGCTTTTTATGGGGTGAGTGGGTTCCAATGCGGAAAGAAGAATTGTAATAAAGAGTATCAAACCACGGACATTGTACCATTCATCCATCAGAAGCAACCCCAGATCAGACAGGACCCACGCTCTGTAGAAACTAAAGTACAGTCTCTTACAATGCCCCAACAGTGCCATCTCACATATCCTTCCACTCCCTTCCACTGTACAACGCAGCCTCGTCATCTACTTACTATATTTAAACGTATTAGAGAAAGTAAGAAGTTGAAGACAGAAGGTTTGCATTTATATTAAACTTATGATATCCTGGTTTCTCCAGAAATGCCTAATTTATGTTTGCTGGGTGCAAAAAGAGGCATTCTCAAAATTTAGAGAATTTACCACCTTATTAACATTCAATGGCCTACCGTGACTTAAAACACTGAGTATTAATAATACATTCTTTTAATCAGAGCAGCACTTGGGGTATACTCGTGGAGGGAGAGCATAACTCGCAGTATGTCCAATATATTAATATATGAATTAATATATGAACTATGGTGATACTGATAAATATCTGGTGTTTTAGTTGTTACTCTTATTGTTTATTTTTATTTCTTGCCACGGCTGCTGTTTTTTAGGTTTTTGGTAGAGCTTGTATAACTTTGCAGGGTGTGATACGGGAAGGAAGGTAATAAGTAACAACTCTAACAAATGATTAAGTTATTGAAGAACACTATGCTTTAATGGCACACGCATTTACTGTCTTAGTAATACTCTACACATTTCTTAAGTTAGTTGGAGCTGTAGAACGGTCGAGCCCTACCACGTTCGTAAGCCAAACTTGCGGTCGCTGAGCAATCAAGTATTTTACACGTGCTCTAGAAATAATTGTAGTATTTATCACACGTTCCTATGGACTTTTAAATTGATACCATTTCAATGTTCCTACTACATTATAAGAAGTAACTAATAACGCCTGCTTCTGAGAGCTTACATGTATGTTATTCACATCGCAGCACTTTATACTCAACCGCCCTGGCTGATGGAGACGCTAGAACTAACATTTCTCCCCTTAAAGATTTTAAACATATTCTTCCTTAAAATTTCATTGTCTGTCTTCGTTCAGCTTGGAACCTTCCAGAAGACTTACCCGGCTATTGTTCGACGTTTGCAAACATGTGGCCTCTCTACAAAAATATGTTGTGTTCGCTTGTCGCCTTTTCTATTTCACAAAGACTCAATGTCTGGCTTTTATGACCTTCCCGTACAAGTCCTTTTTGCCTGGGCCTTAATTCTAACCCAAAGATATGTTTGTCGGCTTTTAACAAGAATTCTACAGCTCCAGCTATACTTGTACATACATAAAACTTACGCCTTAACTTCTATTTATACAACAAGTATTTTTCTTATTAATACCATTTCACATTATAATTCATATTATTGTATATATGGCATATATAACCATAGTTACTGTCTCACACGTTTGGTCCAAGCCTTTGCAACTTTAATAGCTGAATTCCCACAAGCAATTTGTTAATGCCTCTTACTTCAGAAGACAGAATAAACAAAGACCTTGAGGAATTTAATAAAATACTATTGTATTAATGTAAAAGGTTCAACAAATAAAAAATGATAAGTGTATTGCTTTTATTACTATTTACAAATGATGTAGCATAATCTATGTTTTGCATTGTTGTAGTACAACCCCCGAGTTTCTGCTTCTTCGGGCGAGAGTTGGTTATAGGCAATTGTAAATAAGTAATCACTATGTTATAGCAATACATTTATCATCAATATTACTTTCTCTACCACGTACATAAGAGGTAGGGAAGGTGTTGCATTCCAACTAAAAATCCGATACCTAGATCTCACCGAAAATATATGCTTTGAGGCACAACGAATCCATAAAAAGTATTTTTAGAAAACTGCTGTGGGTGTGTGTGTATGATCAGCATATCGGATAAATACAAGCTCGGTACCTTCCAAAGATGCGACACAAAGGCTTTGAAGAAAATCCTCCGCCTCAAATTAGTCTTTACTTGAAATGATTTCTAAATTTTTATTTTCTAAAAATGGCTCTAACCATTTTGATTAAAGTACCATATATTAAAGATACTTAATTGACAAATAAACTGTATATCGACAATTTTCTGCAAACACTTGTGAAGGCTTCATTCAGAATGAATTTTGTAGAATCTTGTATAACTGATAAACTTAAGCGTTAGACGAAAACGTACTTCACTTTTCTGAACAAAACTTTTATCCGGGTACCTCAAAACATGTATTTTTGGTGGATATACAATATTTTTCTAGCTACTAGACACAGGGTAGGGAAAATAGTAAGTTTTTCATTAATAATTTTTACAATAGTACGAACATAAATGATACTGTAGGAAATCTTGTGACTGTGAGGATTTTATATCTTTACAACAGAGAGAGGGAGAGGGGTCGAGAGAGAAAGAGCGCGCACGTGTATGGCAATCAAGAAGTCTACAGGATAATAAGATGCGACGTCGTTAAAATGCGGACGTTAAATCGACGAGAGTCAACTTTCAGAACTACGACAGTCAGAAAGCGGCAAAGGACCCATTCAAAAGAAGAGTTACGGTTCGAATCTGCAATTTCTAAAAAGAACGGGATGTTTTCTATCGTCGTTTGTCGCACCTGATGCCCTTACCGCGCGTCTGGATGCGGCGGATGTTAAAGGGAACTTTATCAGTGCTGCCAATCCCTGCACATTATACCGGCAGAGTGCTCTTCCTTGCGAGCGTAGCAAGGGATTTCCGGTGACAAGGCAGCCAACTGCTTTAATGAATCTTCACAGTCGTTATCAACATTAGCAAGTAGCAGCGCTCCATGTTTCAGGATTTCTGACCGGATTATGACATTCTGGGATTAGAGTTTCACTTCTAAAGCGTGATAACCATGATTCGCTCCTACAACTCAATAACCATACTGGTTGCAGAAAACGTGGTGTAGCTGAACACAGTATAAGAAAGGGAAAAGTCACAATAACCCGTAGCAGGCATATATTAAAAACCTGATGCTAACATTCCTATGACTTTCCCTACACATTAAAAATATACATATTGAGAAAGAATGTGCCTGGATTAATTTTATAATGTGTTAATTTATTTAGCGACTAATTTGGTATCTGAATGATATATGTGTAAATTGTCATTCTTGTATAATGTAATATTTGTGTTATATGTAATGTTCCTGTTTCACTAGTTTTAGAATGTCTTGAACTCTGCATTTTGGTAGAAATATGTTGTTCCTTTGTGCAGAGAAAGTTGTAATCTTTTGTGTTATGATCGAGGGTAAGGTTTTATGACCTTATTTGTCTCCGTTCGAGAAGTATTGAATGAGGGAAATGTAACTCAGAACGGAAAATTACCATGAGAAGCCCGGGAAAATGTCTCGTGATGTATATAAGCTAGCCAATAAGAGTATATATAT
The DNA here is from genome assembly GCA_030765065.1 of Deroplatys truncata. Lineage (NCBI taxonomy): Eukaryota > Metazoa > Arthropoda > Insecta > Mantodea > Mantidae > Deroplatys > Deroplatys truncata. The sequence goes on from CM060985.1 coordinate 104,472,754, forward strand.
ATATATATATAAATGAAATAATATTTAGCCACGCTGAGAGAACCGCGAAAATTCCTCCAATGAGAAACCAGATCCTAAAATTTTAAGTGGGGGATCGTGGTCTATAAATAGTCGATATTTACCCCAAAATTCAGGAGTTGACTTGTAATTACAGACGAGGAATCCACGCTACTCCGTAAGACAAAGTTGGCGCGCAAATAGTGTCCGTTTTGTACGGAAGTGTAAATGTGACAAATCACATATTAATTAACAATGTATCTGTGATTCCCGAGTTCTATATAAAGTAATGGTTGGACAGGAACATTATGTATTGTTTTTAGAGTGAACAGTGACAATAAATTTCAGTAGCCCAAACATTGTGATGAGTAGTAAATCTCCTCAGAGCTCCTTTATACACTACTGAGGTCAACGAACTTAGTAGTAGTCCTAATAGGCAGAGTCTATACGTACTTCTCCGCTGAGATCAACTAGCCAGGGCAACTGGGAGATGAAGATTTTCCTGATGAAGACGATGCCACGTCGGACGGAGGACATAAAGCGGTACAGTAAATTTTACCATTACTTCTCCTGTATCTACCTCTCCACCATGATCGATTATAACCCGCGCGGCCATCGAACCCAGGACTGCAACCAAGCAAAGGTGCAAGGACCGACGCAATATATACAAGGTAGCACAGATAAAAGTGACCCGTTCCCCATTTGGATGAAAATGCGATATTTCTGTTGTGTATTAATACAAATGTCTGTTAAAATTCGCCGTTAAATTCTTCTTACACATTGTTAGATCTGCGAACGTGGTGGTGGCCACAAATTTTTGCTAACAGTTCATTCTGCAGAGAAGACATCATTGATTCGTTCATTAATCGAAGCTGCTTTCACATAGGCTCCATAAGTGTATATGAAACTGATGAAATAAACTGAAATGCTGGCATAATGCAAACTATCGATTATTCGTATTGCATAAAATGGTTGTACTGCAGCTCGATTTAATTTTAACGACCAACTTCTTCAGAAATTTATATTAATACATAACGAAACTAACGAAGACGAGCCGCTTTTATCTGCGCTACCCTATACATTATGTTTTAAATTTATAATCAGGGTCCTTCCATGTTGCATAAGAAAAATCTAAGACACCACAATATTAAGGGATATGCAATGCTAAAGTTGCAATAAGTTCGGTGATAGTTTCGAATTAAAATTAATTTACTTCATTCTGTCATTTGAAATAGCGGCATATAGCCTTACCCTTCAAATCAATATAACATATAGGATGAATACTTACAGCGATAAAATTCCATATAGGCACTGCAGTGGAATTCCGATTATTATTGGAAATAAAGGCAAATATCCAGATATAAATGGGGTAATATTATTTCCTTTTATTGCGGGTAGAAAGTGGAGTTGAACCTCGAAAACTCAACGGTCTTATGTGTACAAAATGTGAGGCACGTCAATGATAGTGGCTGGATGTAAATGAACACAAAGTCGCTGCTCTTCTGCAAGGAAGGGAACTATTATGAACATTGTGCCTGCTTCCTCGTTTAGAGATGGATAGGTTGAAGTAGCTTCCTAGATTGCTTGAATCAAGTGCTCGACATGAGTACAATCTATATTGACCTCTGAAGCAGTTGCATAATGTTCCTGAAAATGCGATATATTTTCGTGTAAATATATAATATAAGCAATATTGGTGGTATAAATAACATTATTTGTTGTTTTAATGTATAATCTTAAAGTCTTAAACACATTGAAACATCATTTCAAAGTAACTTCTCCTGCTTCAAACTATTTAGATTGTGATATTTTTAGGTAAGATTCAAATGCGTAGGTGTTGTAAAGATATATATATATATATATATATATATATATATATATATATATATATACATACATACACGAGGGGCGTCCAATAAATAAGCTTCCCGATTTTATAAAAAAAGAGCATTGCACACAATTGATCATGTTGAATTAATTTGATTCATATTGTACAATCCTTCTGTTACTTTTCTACATAGTCAACATGTTCTTCCAAACCTTTTTGGGGACATCACACAAGTTTTTCCAAGCCCGTGTTGTACCAGTTCGGGTCCTCTGCTCGCAACTAGCTGTTCACTGATTTGACTTCATCGGTGTTAAAAGTGCTCACCTTTGACTTGGAGGAACATGTGAAAATCACTTGGGGCAAGCTCTGGTGAATACGGAGGATACGAGAAAGCTTCAAAGTTGAATCTTGACCCAGACGGAGTTCAGAAGATTCAACTGGGAAGTTTTCTCGCATCCTCCATATTCACCAGATCTTTTCCCAAGTGATTTTCACATGCTCCCTGACTCAAAGGTCATCTTGGAGGTAAGTACTTTAAAACCGGGACGAAGATCAATCAGAAGTGAACAGCTGGTTACAAGCACAGGACCCGACTTCTGGGTATATATATATATATATATATATATATATATATATATATATATATATATATATATATGCATTTATATCATTTGAAGTTTAGAGTGTTTAAACTATATGTTTATTATAATATTACGTACACTCTCGTGCATAAAAAGTTGCCAATTACCCCAGATCACCATAATGTTTTTCTCTCCGTAAGGTTTTCACCTTAAGGTAACCAACTTTTGACTCCACCTGGCCGGTATCAGTTCTCTGTGTAACTGGTCTGAAAAACAATTCATGAGCATAAAAACTAACCAATGAACAATTATAGCTTATGTGGAATTATGGTGAGGGAACCCGCCTCTATGAAAGAGTTTCGCTACGATTGGTACAGAAGGAAAGCCTAAACCAATTAAAATATAATTCGGCCTTCTAGATGAAGGGGTGAAGAATTGTTTGCATGTGAGGTTAAACTGGACATCAGCTACAACATTTGCTTATATGAGAGCTTTCATTTGCCACATGGAGACGAAGGTTAAGTATTTGCTGCTACTAAACGGCAATAAGAAAACCGACATTAAGAAAATGGTGGTGTAGCATGAAAATGTAAGGATTAAGTTGTAATGTTGCCCTTCGGCAGTTCGCAACACTTTGGGGGGGGCAAAGTACGCTACCAATTCAGTGGCTAGAATTGCACTCGAAAAACAAGAGATGGTCACGCGGGTAGTAGGTGGGGCTATGTTTTGTGAGTACCAACGGAAACAACTCCGTTCCGTTATGAGCTACATTTTATGCACATCAGTATACCTAGTTAATGTTTTTTCTTTTGAACGGCTCATATTCCTCAAGCTTTTATACAAGACACATATTGTAAGAATCGTCTCTTGTAAGAATCGTACCTCTAGCGTCTTTAATGATAAATTCCTCTGCAAACTCCCAAAGCTGCCGTCAACTACTGCGCTTGAAGCATCAAAATCAGACATCCCAACGCGTTTGTTTACCCTTCAAAACCTAGTACTAAGAAATATAAGCAGATCTCTTGTTTCATTAGAATCACTGAAGGTAACGTTGGAATCGGAGAATACCGTTTTATGTAAAGTGCAAACCAAAGGTCAGCTCCAATGGCTTATTAAAACTAACTGTATGCTGCAGTGTTAAGCTGTACTGTAAGCCATAGTTGGTTGTCTTCAAGAGCTATACAGAAAGAAGGAGTTCAAATTGATCTGCTCTAAATTGTGGAGTATAGCATGTAATGTTTATATTGGCTACGAGAGGCAGACTACGGTTTTCAAAACGTGCTGCACGAGCTACTTACTGTCCTGGGGTTTAACGGTAACCCTAGCAAATCTTTGTGCGTGGTACTTAAAATTGCAAAAGAGAGATTTGAAAGTGCGGGATGTTTGGCACATGGAAGCTACAGTCTAAGCTTAAACCCAGATTTAAACCCAATTTGTTCAGAAGCATTAATAACGCTAGCCACATTTGACAGCTGGGAAACCCTGCGAGTAGACTATTGGATCCTATATAATATTTATGCATTTTTTCACGTAGTTAATTATTATGAACTGATCTTTGAAGACGGAGTTTAATGTCATCCTGTAGTCGCCAAGATCTACTTAGTTTCTCTGTGTATTGTGCAATAAGCCCGTTATGATATAGGGGTTTATTAGATTTGCCTTAAAAAGAGCAGCGTTCCTTGAGAATGAGCAGTAGAGTGCATTGGAGCACTGTTTGTTGTTTTTGGTTAATGCATAGCAATTTGATCTGGAAGAACTTTCATAGTCAATGCTGCAAGGCAAGGCGAGGCGTGTATTATACATTCAACACAAGACGAAATGGAGCCCCAGAGAGGCTTGTGTTGTTTCCAAACAAATTACTGTGAGAAAAGTCTCATTCAAGGGGGACTTGCAATAAAAACTTTTCTCTCAGGACCCAGCCCCTCTCTCCCAACACTTGATAAAGCAATAAGGAAAGGAAAGGAAACGTTTAGGCCATGTTACGCGATTCTTGACGCACACCGTGAAACGCTTTCACATTTGGGCAGAACGCAATCTAGAACAGCAGCACGGCCTCAAGCGGAATACCTTGGTACAACCAAGTCCTAAACTCGTAGACTTCGTGATACGTTGGAACCATATTGAGTTTTCCTATGTCTGAGAAGCGCAAACAATCCTGTCTAAACGAGGAATAACTGTAGGGCTACCCAGACAGAAACTCTTGTCATTTTAGATCTATACTAATGCTATAACGAGAAAAGTCTTTTGCGCTACATTCACATGACTTTCTCCACTTACTATCCTTTATTTCTGTACACTACTATATACTATTCTTAAGCAAGAATCAGATAACTGAAAAGTTCAATGCCATAGCCGGGATTTGAACTACGGATCTTCCAGTTTCCGTGCTATTACTCTGGCTACCACTGCAACACTGAATCGCGTTTTTCGCGGTAAACTAAAAGGGGATCTCAAATTATTTTGAGACGACATACCACAATGGGTGAACTACAACGTTGTAAGAACGTTAAGTCCTGGACTTCATAGTTTACCAAACTAGTAGGTCATTTAATTATGAATTGAGTTAATTGTTCTTCCACCGAAGAAGAAGAATTCTGGTAAGCATTCATATTCTTAAGAAAGCCTATTTTTTATGTTAATCGGAATAATCCTTTGCAGAAATACTTCCACTTCCGTTGCATCATTAGACTCACTAGCCTGTTGCATCTCCAAATCGGCCCGCCCCTACAACCCCTCGGTTTATAGTTTATATCTTAAGGCTCTCCTTGAGCATCTTCCTTATGGCGTGCATTGTACAAAGAGCGCCAAAGAAAATCTCATTACACCTCGAGTCTGTCACATTACTTATCGTTGTACGTGGCCTTGCGAAGCCATGACCATTTCGTTGGTTGCTTTAGGCGACGGTGCAAGGGTGCGCCAGTCCTTCTGCTAAATAGTTACACCAATAACCATAACGAAGGTTACAAAATGGCGTAGAAACGAAATATATGTTTACGCTCTCGATCGTACTGGCTAAAATATAAAGAGGTACAGTGAGTGCATTCAGTTTGTCATACAGACCTCTTATAGTGATTTGTAGTCCATACCTTATCAGCTAGTGCAGGACACGCCTTTGAAAGGGTTAAAAGCTAAGGGGAAAGCTTGATGAGCCGCCAGGTTAGCGAAATGTAGAATGTGTAGTGTGAGAAGGTTTTCACATTAAAGCTTGAATGGTAATCATTATATACATAGCAATACTTTATAACAAAAAATCTGATGTGTAACACTCACATGACTTTCTCTACTCTTGTACAAACTATTTTTACAAACTCTTATTCTCCATCTATTTCATATTAATCGAGATAAACATTTGCAGAAAGGATCTTTTGACATGCATTTTACACCTAGCGACCAGTTTTAAAAATATTTGACTATCGCTTAAGGCCTACTATGTTCCCCTTGTTTTGTATTTCCAAGGGTAATATAGAAATACAGTAGCCTCTAAGCATAGAAATATCTCTTAATAGCTCGTTGCTATGTACAGCATCATTCTCTTTGCCACAGATTAATACTCTTTGCATATCCAAGAAACAAAAACGAATAACGAATTCCCATTTGAGAAAAAGTATAAGTATTGGAAACTTTAAGGGAATAACAAGCAATATCTCGAAAATGGTTCACTAAAAATGTATATGGCATAAATTGTGTATTTTAACACGATCTACATTTTTTGTGTAGTAAAATTTTGTCTATATCTTATGGTTTACCAGTTATGCAAAAGTCGTTCACAATGAAGAATACTTTTGGAGACATTCCCAGAAAATTCGAGATATAGATTTCATTTGTCATGAAAATATCTTAAACATATGATATTTTAATCAAAATCGTTAGCCATTTTTGAGAAAATTAAAATTTTCGAAAAATCTTCCATGTAAAGGGTAATCTGGGGTGGGGGGATATCCTCGAAAACCTTCATGTCGGATCTCTGGAAGATACTGAACCTAAATACCAAGTTTGGTGTTTATCCGACTGTTCGTTTCTGAGTTATGCTGTTCACACACACACACACACACACACACACACACGGACATGTTTCCAAAAATGATTTTTTTGGATCCAGGGACTCTCAAAATATGTATTTCTGGTGAAATCTGGGTATTGAATTTTTGGGTGGAATACAATACTTCCCCTAATTACTATACGTAGTAGAGAAAGTAAAAATAAACAGAACTGTATTCTCACAGTGGTATCAATGCTTGTTGCTTCATAGAATCAAACATAACTAAACAATAAATAAAACAGCATGATTTCTGTCTAATTCAAACAATGATTGGTTAATATACCTTTACTAACATATTGCTGATCATAGGAGTACAACAGGATTATAGACAAAAATATAATCCAATTCGGTAAATCATATGCATATACATATCTATCTCTAGATTCTAAATATGATCAGTCAATTGTAACCAAAAATTAATTTGCATTCAGCGAATGAATATCACTGGGAGTGCCCACTTTCTGACGAGTATGTACGAGTACTCCGTCTATCACTGGGAGTGCCCACTTTCTGACGAGTATGTACGAGTACTCCGTCTATCACTGGGAGTGCCCACTTTCTGACGAGTATGTACGAGTACTCCGTCCTCCCCAGTTTCCTGGAATATTTTTATCTAGTAGTTTACCATAAAACGCTTTTATGCACTGACGTTGCAATCGCTATAACAGTGCGATAGGCCTCCTATATACCCACGATGCGTCCACGAGTAATTTCGCTAGTATACGGTATGACTGGTTCTGAGACAATAAACATGTTTTGGTTTCAATAACACCAGAAAAAATAAAGGCAACAAACCTCACCTCTTCTCCCCCTTATTTCCGTGCCACCACGCTCTGCGATAGGTAAGGTGAAAGACACGCTTCAAAAGACTCCAGAAAATGATACAAACTCGGCCGAATACTTTCTTTGACGCTGCTTACAGAAAATTAAAGGCATGCATTTTATTTCCGATGACTGTATCTCAAACGTGGGTTATTTTTAAACAAAGTAACTAAAGTGTTCAGACATAAAGAGTTGTTTGAGATGGGTAGTGTCTTGAAGATCTTCCTAAAACTGGCAGTTCTTATATTGTAAAGGGTCTTTCAACAAGTGTGTCCTATCTTTAACATGTGATAAGCTGCCGTTGTTATTGAGTTACAGCAGTCATTTTTTTCATGCGGTTACAGTTGTTATTGACAAATAGCCATGGAAGGTTACAACATTCAACAACGCGTAGAAATTGTGCAAATTTATTATCAAACTGGATCATCTGTTCGCCAAACCTTACGTGTATTGCGTGAAGTTTACGGTGTGCATAATCGTCCCTGCGAGAGAACAATTCAGCATTTGATCGATAAATTTGAAAGAAGTGATTCTGTCAGCGATCAAAGAACGCCTGTACGTAATCGACGTAAGTGCTCCAACGAAAACATAGGCGCTGATCGTGAGAGTGTACGTGAGAACGGAAACAAATCAATTGCTCGTCGAGCCCAAGAATTAGGACTTTTGCCGACCACAACTTCGCGAATTCTGCATCTGGACTTGAAGTTTCACGTTTACAAAATCGTGTTAACAAAAGACCGAAAGCCCAACGAGCATAGGTTGTGCTGTGTATTCGCTGACTGGGCGATGGAGCAATTGGAAGCTGACCCGGATTTTTGTCGAAAAATCATTTTCAGCGACGAAGCCCTCTTTTGGACCGATGGTTGTGTTAACAAACAAAATTGGCGCTGTTGGAGCAATCACAATCCAATGCAGATTCAAGAACGATCACTTTATCCCCAAAAGGTTACTATGTGGTGTGGATTTTGGTATGGTGGAATCATTGGTCCATATTTTTTCCCAGATGAAGATGGAGAAGCTCTGTCAATGGAGAGAGATACCGGCTTTTATAAGAGACTATTTTTGGCCTCAATTGGATGGTATGGATCTCAGAAACATCTGGCTCCAGCAAGATGGTGCCACATATACTGCTCTCGAAACAATCGATCTTTAGAAGGAGAAGTTCAGAGATTTCATCATTTCCCGTGGTGGTGATGTTAACTGGCCCCCAAAGTCCTGTGATTTAACGCCGTTGGATTACTTCTTGTGGGGTTATGTTAAATCTCGAGTTTATGTCAACAAGCCAGAAACAGTAAATGATCTTATGAATAACATTACGCGTGTTATTCGTTAAGTTGGACCTAATTTACGTTCTTCTGTCATTGAAAATTGGTCAACCGTATTCGTGCAACCAAAGAAGTCGCGGCGGTCCTTTAACTGATGTTGTCTTCCACACGTAATGGCATTAATTATGTTCCAAAATAAACAAGGAATAAACCCCTATCATTTATAGAGCGTGTTTTATTTAAGTTCAAAGATAGGACACTCTTGTTGAAAGACCCTATATATGTGTAGTTCTTATCTTATTGTTTCATGTTTTACGTTCTCTACCACGTGCATAGTAAGGAGAGAAGTTATTACATTCCACCCAAAATTTTGAAACCAAGATTTCCCGAAAATACATGTTTTGAGGACCCCTGAATAAAAAGAACACTTTTAGGAAAACGTTCATGTGTCTTTCTGTGTGACTGTGAACACCATAACTCAAAAACGAAATATCAGATAAATATGGTATTTAGATTCAGCACCTTGTAAAGATGCAATATGAAGATTTTAAAGAAACTTCCCTCCGACCCTAACCACCATTTACATGGAATATTTTTCGAAAATTATGTTTTTCTAGCAATTGGATTTAAAGATTTTAATTAAAATATCATATAAAAATATTTACTTAACAAATCAAATGCATATTTTAAATTTTCTGGGAGTAGCTTGAGAAGTCCTGATTATTTGGAAGGAATTTTGGATACTGCTGTATAACTTGTAAACGTTAAGCTATAGACGAAAACGTACTGCATAAAAATGCAGATCTCTTTTAAATAAATTGTGTGTTTTATATAACCTTTTTGTGGCATCACCTATTTCCGAGATATCCGTTACTAATTGTCTGATTTGTTCAATATTTTGTCATTCTTTAAGTCCCATCGATTTTCAGTTTTTCTGGCGATTGCATGGAAACAGTATGGAATTTTAAGGTCAGTATATAGAGTCCAGTTTTTTAATATTTGACTATCACTGTTCTCTTTGCATCCTAACGAAATGTGTAGTGTAGTTATTTCTGCAAAGGTTTTTCTGGGTTAAAATGAAGTAGACAGAAAAATAAACTTTCGTAAGAATAATTTGTATACCCATTAATAAACAATAGGGTAGAGAGAGCTATGTGAATGTAACACATCAGATTTTTATTTTATCTTCTTCTGTCACTCCCGTTATTGCCCTTAGGAATCTCATTTCGGCTGCTTGAATTCTGCTTATCTCTCTTTCCTTTAAGTCCAGCTTTGGCAGCCATATAAACATATGGATGTGGCGGTTGTTTTATAAAACGTAATAATTGAGTCTTTCCTTATATCGTTTTTAAGTGTTCTGTTTGTTGTGCCACATATGTGATTAAATCGTTCTTTTTATTTTGGACCGCTACCTCTCCTCGATTGATTGATTCTAGATGATCTATCTGATTGATATTTTTGCAACCAAGATAATTAAAACAGTTGACCTATCTGTAATTTGTGTTAATTTTTTTTTACCTTACTGGAGCATAGCCTTCGAAAGCCATTACATTGGTTTTGTTCGAGGAGATTGTCGATTTATATTAGAAATAATTTCATTAAACACTTCATTGTAGATATAAAAGGGGGTTGAGAAAACCAATCGATATCAGTCTGTCTGGGTGGCTCAGTTTGTCAGGCGATGGTCTTCTGATCCTAAGGTCGGAGTTTTTAAGTGTGCTTAAAAGCGGCAGCTCCATGTCAGTAGATTTACTAGCACGTAGATGATCTTCTGTGGAAGGAAATTCCGGCACACCGGTGGTGCTGGTATGAACCCGGTAATTGACAGCGTCGTTAACAAATCGTTTGAATCGATAAGATTTTTAAAAGCAATGTTGGTATATAGTGGCCTGGAAATTCACAGTTTCCATGACATTGAGAAACAACTAAAGATGGAAAATTGCAAATCTGTAATAACGAATATCTTGGAAATGACTGATGTCACAGAAAAAAGTTATTTGAAATAAACTGCGTGCTTTAAAGAATTCATTTTTGGGGGGTGAATGCGTTATTGTCTATCTCTTATAGCTAGCTAACTAGTTAGAAGCTACTAGATTAACCAGAGTTCTAGAACCAGGTAAGGGGTGGGTCTGGGCTTGGCCAAGACGGTTTAGTATTTCCTTGACATTAACTACTGCGCATTGTATTCCATGTGCTCGACTGTAGCTTTTTATGCGCGGTGCACCCCATCTGTCACTTCCAAGCAAAACATTTCCATTTTTCTGCTTTGTACTGCATAAGCTCTATTTAATGTTTTTATTTTAATTTCAACTACACTTTAATTTGGTTCACTTAAGCTTAGGTGCCGTGGAACACATAATGGACGCGTTTTAATAATAGCATTGTATGTGCATTTTAATACTAGGATCTGGGATGTGTCTCTGGGATGATAGGGCTTATGCAGTACGAAACAGAAAAATGGAAATATTTTAGTCTTTATTTACAGCTTTTCTTAAATATTTCATGTCACTGGATTGGATTTTACTTATTTGCTTATCTTGTAATGGTATACATTGCATTCCCTATGTAAGATCGGTGCCAGTATCGATTAACGTAATTGCATTTTTGTTTTCATATCTAATTCTTTCTTTCCGAGGATTTTTTATTAAATTTATAATATATACTATTTGCCTTTCCTTTCCCATTTAGTATTTCTTGATGCCATCATCCATCAGTCATTATAATTGTTCCTAGATACTCATACATATCTACTGGTTCTATTTCTTCATCCTTGTGTTTAATGGGTATTTCCTGCACAGATTCTTTTGAAATATCATAACTTCATTTTCTTGATGTTTATTTACATTCCCTTTCTTTTAAGCTCTTCTCCCCCATTCTGTCATACAGCTCTATCGTATTATTTCCAATTTTCTGCTATCAATATTATGGCGTATTAGTAGGTATTGTCATGCCAGACATATTATTGCCTCGCATTGGCGACAGCATTGTTGGAGTAATTTTAGTGTTTCTTTCGGCTTGGTGTTTGAAGTTCCTTCTGGCATGACGACTCGCCAGGAGAGGGGGAATAGTTTAAAATTACTTTATTTGTGTGTGTGTGTGTGTGCGCGCGCGCGAGCGTCAGTCTGGTTCTGTGAGTTTATATGAAAGAATGTGGATGTTGGTCATGTGAGAAGCATCTCCCCTCAGTCTTTTATTCCCCTGTGTATGTGTGATGTAGGAACACTATTTACTTATTTTAATAAACCACAGGTAATGTGAATGATGTGAAATTTGTGTAATTCGTTATAAAAACCACACGCCTGCATCGGAATATGTACATTAAGGTCCTGGTCCTCTCGCAGTTGCTGTAGCTACACTCTCCCATGTGCATGTTGGGGTGATTAAAATTTAATAATTTGCTGTAAACCCTTTGGCCCTCACCCTAGCATGTAACAATATTATGTCATGAGTATATACCAGTACCTGCAGTTGGATTAGTTTCATATTCCAGTATTCTATTTTAGTTCTTGGTGCCCCTCTGTTATCCAATTTTGAACATTTCAATCATAAAGTTAATAAAGAGTAGTGGACTGAGACTAACGCCCTGTTTAATTCCTTTTTCCATATTAAATCCCTTAGATATTTGTCCTTCTATTCTAACTTTCCCACACTTGGATTGCTGTAATTACCTGTTTCGGTGCATTGTTTCGTAACGAATATGTATTAGCATTTAATAATCGTATTCGCACTTGTTGAAGTGCAAAATCCATAACAGCTGTGTTAAATTTAATAATAGTGAAAGCCTGCCTAGCTTTCACCTTTCACACACGAGTACGTAAAACGTTTCATAACATTTGATGGATGACTACATGTCAACGTTATTAAAGAAGCTGTAATGTTTAGAAATGGATATAATGAGGCACTGTCAGACTCTTACAAGTACAAAAGACGATGCGAAGAGAAACCTGAAGCAGGTTCTTTGCTATATTCCATTATTAGACGCTGGCGAGAGGTAGAAGCAACACAAGATGTAATTTCCTTTGGAAGAAAGCGCTGTCACGTAAAGGATTTTCATAACAGCTTCTGGTTAATATTCCTCAAGAGTGCACTATTTGTTTTGACATTTCCTATTAAAGCTTGGAGATCATTTCTAGGAAACTGGTGGTGTTCTTCCAAGCGGTCTCAGATGTATACATAGGTATCTTCAGTATATATTTGTCTATTCTACTTTGTAGAGACAGAAAGCTCCTAGTGTATCCGGCAACTGCGCAAACCATCCTACCCATTTTGATAGACTTTCGCAACTGACGGCACCTGTTCATCCTGAAGGGCATAAACTATAAGATAAGCTTTGATTTTACTTCTGACTATAAGATTGAAATGAATTTAAAAGTTCTGGATATTAGAATAGAAACATGTCGGAGTCCTATAGGAACATGCTTGCAAAAATTGCTTTGGATTTCGTTGTGAACACAATTCAGTTGTTGCTACTCCACTAAAACTACATATAGAAATAAAACAAATGGCAGTATACACTACGGTCGCGTTTTAGCAACTGAGAATATAGGAAACGCACCATTAAACTGTATACAGTTAAATTTCTGGATACCCAAATGTATTAATAACCCTTAGGTAAGTAAAACTTGCCGTGATTTCCTGTGTTTGATGAAGTTCATTACCAGTGCATGCCAAACAGCAAAATTATATGAGAGAAAGTTGCGTCTAGCGCAACATGAAAAAGTGTTCAATTGGAGTTTTTAATTAATATCTGAGTAAACTACGTTTCTGAATTATTAAAGGCTATGCACCATTTTTAATTCGTAACTTCGCTGGCTGAAAACGGAAAACTTCACATTAATTGGTTTTGCCAGTATTTTGTTATATTATATTGATTTGGAGAGATCCTAAAGACTATGTACAGCCTGGTGCAATATAATGAGCTGTGTGTTAAGTTGGCAAGGAATTGGCAAAGCAGCTCCTTCCACAAGCATGACTCCTACAAGCAGTCCCCACCCTTACTTGGTTCTAGAAAGCCATTGTGATGGAATGCCATTGCATAGCCTTTTTTCGTAATGGCGGATGTGCACCAGAGGCTAGGATCCAAGATAGTTAAGATTTTTTTGATAAAACATAGGCAATCAAGTTTAATTAATTGTTCTTCCATAGGCTGTTAGGTAGTATTAGTATCAGAATGAAAAATAAATGCAAGTCGACATCGGGGTGTGCTATCATGTTAGTTCTGGGAATTTAAGGACTTGTGTCTTTACTGGTAAATTTGCGTCACATGGAGAATTGCACGACAGATGTCATATCAACATCGTAGCTCAGATAGCTGAGCAGCAGTACGGCAAGCCGAAGAACGGCTGTTCAAATTCCATCCTTGGCATTGAATTGTTTATTCTGATTCTACCTTTCCATGATTAATTCTAAATTAATAGTATCTTAAATAGTATTATCAGAGTTTAGTAAGTAAAGCAATATGAATAAATTTGCCAACCCTTTTCAATTAATGTGAAAACGCTAAGTTTGGCGACTTTTTTGTAATGCTCTTTCGTTGTACTTGGTTCATTTGTGTATAACTCAGTTCCGTACCATGCCCTTTTACTTTTGTTTGCGATACCAAACTTGTGATATTTTACAACTCAAAATCAATATGTCTAGTGCTTTTGCTAGTTTACAAACAAGTATTAGCAGAAGGGAATAATAATAAACAATAACCACATAATGTCCTAATTTATTAAATTACTTATTCAAAGTAAAATAGCTGCTCATCTCTTCTGAAAACTTTATTTATTAAAACATTCTTTTCGCATCTCCTTTAAAGTTTTGCATTATATCCCGTTGTGATATGCTTTTTATGCTTCTGGTGCAATTCGGGCTGCATTATGCATTTATAATTAAATACGCTACGTGATTTGCGGGTCCAGTAGCCCCGTTCGTGGTATTTCTTCCACCAGTTTGATGCCGTTCTTGGATATGTTACACATACATTCGCAGCCCTCGTTTTTCTATAACCTTGTTCAATAACGGCAATAATTTTGGGTTTGTTGTCTATATTCTTTGTTCTTTCATTACAAAGAAGACAATGTTTACAAGGCAATTTTATCCAACCTCTCATCACAATGTATTGGTTAGAGTCCGAGTGTCATACTTTTGACACCAAACCAATAAGAGACGGACAGATCTAGCGAGTACCTACCAACACTCAGGTGAAATTCTTCCGTTTTCCACCCCTTTCAGCGCTCATTTTGTTCAAACCAATAAGAGATTAGCACAACAAGATTGGCGTGGAACACAATTAATGAGGGAATTCTACCAATATTAAATAAAAAGAACACTTTAGGAAACCAAAGCTATCAACACATTTTTTTTTGTTTTTTTTTTTTGCAATCGACTACAAAAAAGAGAAGGTACATAATTATAATCTATTCGGATTCTTTTCGGCCAGCATATGGGGTAAGGGAGGGAAGGACAGGTCCGTGCAGCTAGCGGCACCAGACAGCAAGCAAAGTATGCATGTAAACACCGCAGGAGACGTTTAACGATCTAATCTCTCTTACTTTCCACGCTACCCCCAACGACAGTGCTACCGTTGCGAATTTGTCGTCCTCCGTGGACTAGTGGTACCGTGCTAGCCTCTAGTTCCCGAGGTCGCGGGTTCCAACCCGGCGGAGGGCAATGGATTTTTTCGGGCGTAAAAATCCTTAGCACGGCTTCCTTCGGAAGGGAAGTAAAGCCGGTGGTCCCGTGTCGTAGATTTAGGCACTTAAAAGAACATCAAGCCTGATAAGAGGCCTCTGAGGAACATTTCCGGTCTTTCACGCCCAATATTGAATGGGACGCTAAGAACCATAGTAAAAGTCCATAAATAAAACTCAATTTCAATTTACCGTTGCAAAAAGTAACGTACAATAAACACAAAATGCACGCTGTTGATGAATAAGCTGCTAAGCAGTCTACGTAGTTGTTAGACTTAACCTCATAACTGCACTCTGAATCCCATAGAATATGCATGGTGAGAACTGAAAAGCAGCATTGCATCCGATATTACCTTCGGGAGAAAACGGTTACTAAAATTCGAGCCTAGTTTAAAATGCGATAAAGGATATTGAAAACAACAATCATTGGCCTAACTACATATGCCATGTTGAATAAATAGAAAGCAAATATTGTTCATTTGAAAGCATAATGGAAAACAGCCAGTCTCTGGTAATCGATCTACAAAGAAAGAAAAAAAGAAAAAATAAATAAATTGAGTTTTATTTGTGGACGCTCTTCAACTACTATGGTCCTTAGCGTCCCATTCTCTATTTTGGAAGTGAAACTATAAGAAGACGATAATATGTTTTCAGAGGATAACGATTAATGTTGTTTAAATTCCATGATGTAGCTAGTACAATAAAATGTTGTGTATATTTTAACGTTTTACTTATTCTTTATTTTTAAAGATCATTGCACATCCCTGATGCTTTCTCCGGCCTATAGGCTGAGGTTTCTTATTTACAATCACGTGGAAGCAATTTTGAGTCAAATAGATATTAAAACCAAATTCGAGGCCATTTGGCATAATAAGGACGATATTGTAACTTCGACATTTCAGTCGCTCATGCATGGCACTCGACCAGCACGTGCCTTTCCTACCGTAGTGGGAAGGTCAGGGTAGCCAAACCTCTTCCCCCTCCTTCAAGCCCTAGACGAAAAGAATACGAATGGACTGTAGGTCTACTTCATTACCTTAAAATGATTAGACTATTCCCATAATTTTTCCACCACACAGAGCACAGCATTGGAAGACCGTCGAGAAATCAGAAATCTAACATCCGCCGATTCTTCATTTCCATTTTGGTGAACATTAGGGGAGCTTTCATCCGTTGTTAGAAATACTGCTCAGTTTTATGAGATTATAAGTTATAAGGGATTAAGTAGGAAATTTTCTAAAACAATCTTAAAATAATTTTGCCAAAATTTCAGAACGAATATGGGAGAAATAAACCAAATTAAATCGTCTTTCGACGTTTAAAAAGTCACTTGTGCTATACCAGATAATTCAATTAGTATTATATATATATGTAATCAGTTATAACGTTTTTCTGCACTAGGATTTTGTGTTACTTATCCTGATTGACAAAAAAACCCTGAAAATTGAATAATGTCTTACTGCTTGAATTAAGCTCAGTTAGAAGAAACAAACTAAAATCAGTATTAGTAGCTTAGTTTGTGAGAATTTGGTCATATCTAACATCAGGTATTTCTTGTCTAAAGCGTGGAATTGGAGTATTACTGATAATAACTTGAATGTTTTTCCAATGTGGTCTTATAGAGGTAATCTTATTTCAGTTACAGAGTGTGAGCATTAGACTTTGTTGGATATCCCTATAATAACATTTCATTTATAGCCCTGTGTTCTTACTTCAGACAGTTTTACCATGACATTTCTTTTTTTGCCCACAGAGAGCTTCTAAGGTGATTTAACACACTTGTTTGTAGAAAACGTTTGTCAGCGTCACCGATATTTAAAATGTATATCCTATCCAAAATAAATAAGTAAATAAACATAATAATAATAATAATTAATAATAATAATAAAAACTATTCTAATCCCCGCAATCATGACTAAAAGTATTAGCACTTTAAACTATGGCTTCTCACACACTTTTTATGCGTTTTTCAATTGTTGGAGTAATAAAAATTAAAACCATTTCTGAAATGGTTACTTTTATGGTAAAATTTGATATTGGTTGATGCAGTAATTTGTATCACAAATTATTTAAATGTAAAGAGTGATTATAGTATGAATATGCATTTTTGTGTAACATTGATTTGAGATGTTTGTTGACTGTAATTATTGTTGAGAAGTAAGTTTATACTGCCTTACTGAAACTGACAATAATAGCGTGCAATAATGCAGCGAGGGGGTGAGCTGTTTATCATTATTGGAAACGAGGAAGTTACGTAATATTGGCGCGTTTTTCTTTTAGAATCTTCTGGAACATTTCCCTAGAGCATATGTATTCATAATTTTCATTGGATATAAAAATAGACGCTAATGTTGGCGCGTTTTATTAGCCAATTGCAGCTCAGTTATAATCTTTAGGCATATCTGGGTGAAGGAGTATAAAAGGTAGGTTAGAGGTAAAAACCCCGTCAGTTAGTCGAAAATATTTTGTATGATACACGTCGCCTTCAGTCCAGCAGAAATATTACACGTCGGCTATCGATTCGCAAGTTACGCGTACAAGAGTTATGAAAAATCTCAAGTATGGTAAAGTTAATTATACAAAAGGTTGAAGTACGTGGATTAAAAGTGATCAGTAAGAAGTTGTTATAACAGTTTCAGTTTGGCGAGTGTCAAGATCAATGTGTAAATGTGATAGTAAATGTGTTCGACAATAAAAGTGTAAAACAAATTCATTCATCAGTGTTATCTTTGGATAAAAGATTCCTTTCCGTTTACACAACCTGTATAAAGAGAAGTGCTTGACCAAAAGATCATAGCTAGCCGGAGGACAGTGAACAAAAATTAAATAAAATAACAGTAGAATTCTTTCAAACTAACACTAATACTGCCTCAAATTGCTAACACCAGATGGAGCTAACAAGTCTAACAAATGAATCACGTCACAAGATGGCTTCACCACCATGTTGAGTAAACACATACACAAATAACATAAGTATACCACTACAAATTGGCTCCCAAATGTGGGGCTAACAAATACAAACATAAACAAATAATGATACTTCATGGTTTAACCTTCTTGATAGAATATTGCCTTAAAAGTGAAGTATTTGAGATTAGCTGTAACGTACTTGCCTCTTATCTAAAAAATCTTTGCAATGTACTAATTTTCCACTTTAAATACCAGCGTTTCTGCATTTATTACAAAATAGTATTTTTAAAATTATTTAATTTAAGGAGTTCCCTTTAACTTTTGTCATAACGAAGGCTTTGACTTGAGAAACAACGATAATGTTAATAACCTGAACTATAAGTCTTAAAGTTGTATTGATTCGTGTTATGAAACATATTTGTCGTCCTCCGTGGTCTAGGGGTACCTCTAGTTCCCTAGGTTGCGGATTCAAAACCGGCGGAGGGCGATGGATTTTTTTCGCGGGTAAAAATCCTTAGCATGGCTTCCTTTCGGAAAGGAAGTAAAGTCGGTGGTACCGTGTCGTAGATTTGCGGCGCGTGAAAGAACCTCAAGCTTGATAAAGGTGCCTCTGAGCAAAATTGCCGGTCTTTCACGCCCAATATAGAACCATAGAGCATCCATAAATATTTATTTATTTATGAAACTCACTTGTATTCACTCCTACAGTCATACCTCCATACTTTGCGAAAGGTAGGTGATGATTCTAGTTAATGAATAATATCGATGTCCCAGACAGCAACTAAACCCGGCAACTCCGTATTCAGAACACAGCCAGACCATATAGGCGGTATTAGCACGTAATGTGGTTTCTTAGGAACAAATGAGTGGAATGAAGAGAAAAAGTATTAACTGTGAATAGTTAGAATATCTTGACCCCAAGATCGTTTGTTTGTGTGTTTGTTTGCTTTTCTTTAGTTTTTAACGCTCCTTCCACATCAGCTTATGCATATATCGATGTAGTAGTAAGTATTGTTAAAAAATTTCAAACTTATCCAGTTTTATGTATATGTACAGAAACTATTAATTATATTATTAGAAACTGGGGAATTTCCCAACTCGCAAAAAATTTGAATAATGCTACAAAAGTGCATAAAAAGAATTTGTATTGCAATAGCAGATGTGTGGAGTGATTTTCGTTTTTCTTGTGAATTTTCTAGAATTTGTCTCCATTTCACAAATGTTTATCTTTATTCGTGAAAAAACATGCAATTTACCAATTAAATTTTATAATAAACCAGAAGTATTGTTTATTGTGATGTTGTATAGTATTTAAAGTTTGAGTTGGAAAATATTGATTCACATCACATACATGCGCTAGTTGTTATCGTAGGAGCGCTTTCAGAGATTTGTTTCTCCCATTTTCAGCTGACATCCAGTTAGTTGGGTCTCAGCTGAAAATGGGAGAAACAAATCTCTCGAAAGCGCTCCTACGATAACAAATAGCGCATGTATGTGATGTGAATCAATATTTTTCAACTCAAACTTTAAAAAAAAAAATTACCAATTAAAAACTAAATTTAACCACGAAACATTTTAAGTTTTACGATGCTCACTGTTCAATTGTGATTGTTTTTGTGCATGATTTTGGAGCACTATCTATAAATAAAGTAAAAATACAGGAAATAGACTTCTCCAGCATTCGACTCTTTGTTCCCGTCACGCTAGCATTCGGCTCCCTTCGGTTCTCGCGGGAGTGCCCATCGGCAACAATCGACGTAAGCATGGTTTTCTAAAAAAGATTCCACAATTTGCATTTCCTTCCATTTACAACATAAATTTTCCTAGAACATTCAAAAGTGAAAAAAGGGGGTTTAACCGTCTGGTTCGTATAGGTTGGTTAAAGTTGTGCCTTAAATAGAACGTAAATGAACATTGTATAAAATAGAACTTTACATTTCCTTTAAAATCAATACCATAATAGTTAATACCTGTAACTGCTGTGACAATGACTTTTGATTTCACAGAGGGAAGTGTGGCAGTCCAACTATCAACGCTTCTACTGAACTTCCTCATTAATTTACCTCTTTTTAGGACCACAAACGTATTTCTGCATCAATTCACATCATAGTATATTGTTGACATTGTCAGGCAATATACAGGATAGACCATTTAAGTTGAGACTGTACAATATATCCAAAACTAAGCGTTGTAGAAAGAAATGTCTTTAATAAAAGTTGCTTGATACTATGGGGGGGGGGAGTAAGTACCATTAATCATGTTTTATTTGGTGGACATCGTGATGGTCATTTTAGGGTGAATTTAATTTGACTCTATTTATAGGTTCCCATTTAAAAAAATTAAAGCGACCCTTAAATGACTATCATAACGTCCTCCAAACAAAACACGACTAATGATATTTACTTTCTCCTATAATATCAAGCAACTGTTATCAAAGACATTTGTTTCTACAAGGCTTAGTTTCGGAAATATTCTACAGTCTCAACTTAAATGGCTTACCCTATATATGCATTTGCTCCGCTAAATGCATGTAAAGCAGTGTTGATAAAACCTATACAAAAAAACTCTGATGTGTTTCATGTGAGTTTCTCTACTCCTTACAAATTATTTTTACAAACCTTATTCTCTATATGCTTCCTGTTAGTCGAGATGTTAATCTTATTGCTAATTTTCTTGTAGATGCAAGGGGAATATGGTAGGCTTTAAGCGACAGTGAAATATTTTAAGCGCTGGTTGCTATGTGGGAAATTCCATTCTCTTTGCATGTCCAGGACATAAAAAAATGAATAAGAAATTTGAGAAAAGGTATAAGTATTGGAAAATTTAAGGGAATAACAAGCAATATCTCGAAAATGGTTCACTCAACAAAAAAAATGTATATGATATAAATTGTGTATTTTAACGCGATCTACATTTTTTGTGTAGTAACATTTTGTCTATCTCTTATGGTTTACCAGTTATGCAAAAGTCGTTCACAATGGAGAATACTTTTGGAGACATTCCCAGAAAATTCGAGATATACATTTCATTTGTCATGAAAATATCTTAAACATATGATATTTTAATCAAAATCGTTAGAGCCGTTTTTGAGAAAATTAAAATTTTCGAAAAATGTTCTATGTAAAGGATAACCTGGGGTGGGGGAATTTTCTTGAAAACCTTCGTGTTGCATCTCTGGAAGATACTGAACCTAAATAACAAGTTTGGTGTTTATCCGACAGTTCGTTTCCGAGTTATGCTGTGCGCGCGCGCGCACACACACACACACACACACACACACACACACACACGGACATTTTTCCAAATATGCTTTCTTTGGATTCAGGGGTCTCAAAACATGTATTTCCGGTGAAATCTCGGTATCGAATTTTTGGGTGGAACACAATACTTCCCCTACTTACTATGCGTAGTAGAGAAAATAAAAAAATTGAAAAATATTATATTATATTCTCTTTATACATACTAAAACCTAGACTTTTCTGCCCCGTAATTTATTCCATGGAACTCTTTAAATTGAAAATGAACACGCACACGCACACAAGACTCGTACATTGACACATATATAAAAATTCACTTGGCTGACCCCGTAGTTCAGTCGGTAAAACACCTGCTTGCTGTGCAAGAGGTCCCGAGTTCGATAGGCAGGGGTAGGAAATCTTTTTCTAGACAAGAGTATTCACCATTTTTCCCAGGGTCTGAAGTATGAGTTGGAGCGTAAATGTGAGTGTGCTCTAATGTATAAAAGCCCAAAGAACAACAAATCCAATGACAACGGTATACGTATAAACACCTTTGCTAATAGACATGTTCCAAAGGTGAAGGCCGCCGATATGACTATTGGATTTAAAAGCAGGGTATAAATGGAACATAAAAAAATCTGATGTGTTACACTCACATGACTTTCTCTACTCTTGTACAAACCATTTTTACAAACGCTTATTCTCCATCTACTTCATGTTAATCGAGATAAACATTTGCAGACTCTATCTTATTGCTAATTTTCTTGTAGATGTAAGGGGAATATATATTTACAACGGCAATATAAAAATACAGTAGCCTTTAAGCACATACATAACTCTTAATAGCTGGTTGCTAGGTGCAGCACCATTCCCTTTGCCACAGATCAATGCTCATTGCATATCCAAGACAAAAAATGAATAACGAATTCCCATTTGAGAAAATAAGTATTGAAAAATTTAAGGGAATAACAAGCAATATCTCGAAAATGGTTCACTCAACAACAAAAACGTATATGACATAAATTGTGTATTGTAACGCGATCCACATTTCTTGTGTAGTAAAAGTTTGTCTATCTCTTATGGTTTACCAGTTATGCAAAAGTCGTTCACAATGAAGAATGCTTTTGGAGACATTTCCAGAAAACTCAAGATATACATTTCATTTGTCATGAAAATATATTAAACATATGATATTTTAATCGAAATCATTAGAGCCATTTTTGAGAAAATTAAAATTTTCGAAAAATGTTCCATGTAAGGGGTAATCTGGGGTGGGGGGATTTTCTTGAAAACCTTCGTGTCGTATCTCTGGAAGATACTGAACTTAATACCAAGTTTGGTGTTTATCCGACTGTTCGTTTGAGTTATGCTGTTCACAGACAGACAGACACACACAGACACACACGGAAATGCTTCCAAAATGCTTTTTTTGGATTCAGGGGTTCTCAAAACATGTATTTCCGGTGAAATAACTGTATCGAATTTTTGGGTGGAATACAATACTTCCCCTACTTACTATACGTAGTAGAGAAAGTAAAAAGAGTACACCTAGCCTTGTCTACCACATCTTCCACAAATGATTATTCTTTTATCTACTTCAGGTTAATCGAGATGAACATTTCCAGAAATAGTTTCATTACAATTTCGTTGAGGTATAACAAGGGGGCTACAGGAACTGAAGCAATCGTTAAAAAGCGAGACGCTTCCTGGTGACTTTGAAATTCCTGTCTTTGTATGGACACGGGGAAAAACGAATAGCGACTAAGCACATGAAAAAAGTATAGGCATTTGAAAGTTCTAACCAATAACTACGAATATCTCGGAAAAGGCCAATGCCACAGTCATTCCTTTGAAACATTTATAATATGTTTTAACGAGATTCACTTTTTTGTTTAGTAAACCTTTGCTTTTTCCTTACAGTTTACCTGGTACATAAAAGTATAACAAATTCATTCCGTATCAAGAGGATTGCGTGACAACTTGCATTTTGTCATACAAATATCTTTAGAGAAAATAAAAATGACAAAAAAATGCTAAATGTAAAGCATAATTTGGGGAGGTTTTTTTTCGTGTTGCATTCTTGGATGTTTGTATTTATCCGACACAGAGAGAGAGAGAGAGAGAGAGAGAGAGAGAGAGAGAGAGAGAGGAGGAGCTTTTATTCCCCAAAGTTTTTTTTAAAAAGTGGCTTCAAAACGTATATTTCGTATTAAATTTTGATATCGAATTTGTTGTGAAAGTAATACTTTGCTAAATGCTAGAGAAAGTGAGTTACTTTTTCTTAAAAATGTATTTTCAGTGAAAACTTGCTATCCAACCCTTAAGTGGAATGCAATATTCACTGTAGGTACTTATTACAAGTAGAAAAAGAATTTGGGGGGGGGTTCAATGGAGCTTGAAGACGATCCTATACCGCTTTAAATTTTTTAATGCTGTTATTTCGATGTTGCATCAGTTTGATAACATGTTACCTGCTTGATTGTTGAGTTCTACGATGTTATCTTCTAGCTCGTTCTGCGTTGTCTAGTCCGGCAGCTGCTTCAGTGGTATAGCTATGAATTTTTTGTCTCAAGGTATGCCTGAGTGTAGTGTGAAAGAATAACACCAGCTTAGATAGTTGATAAATTTAATGTTGACTAAAATATTCTGCTTGAAGAGAGTCGCCGACTGTTGAAATAAAGAATTAAAATAATATTTCTATGATAATAATTAAGGCAATTGGCTTAAGTCGCCGAAATTTTACTCAATAACCGCTAAATATTTCTAACTCAAGCGCTTCACTGGGCGCTACACAACTTAAAAACGAAACTAAAAATCATACGAGTAGTCACAAGACTAATCACAAGATTAAGTCTGTCAGTAAGATGATGTAAAATTAAGCAAGTAAAATTAGTCCAATCTGGAATGAACACTGTTTTCTTAACTTAGCTCCGTCTACTTATCACTAATCCTATAAACATTCCTAATTACGCAGTCCAATCTTATAACTACGCATGCGTATCTGAAACACTTTCTATGGTGTATCTTACTCGAATATAGGAACTCCATTTCCCTTTCTAATTTACAGAATTCCTGTCTACGTGACTTTGCAAACGTACTGAACTCTATCCTAACTGCATTCCAGGAACCTTTACGCTAATGCGTTCTCTACTCGGCTGTTACTAATGTATTTCCTTAACACAACTCGTTAATGACCTTTTCCTCCGGACAAATTGTTTAATTCGGGTTTATTGTATTATACGCTGATTTAATATACAGACATTACTTATGGCAATTATTTATCTATGTTTCTATTATTTCTGTGTTTAATTATTTATATCTTCCTATCAATTACGGTATCAGGGTTCAGTGGAGGTCAAGGGTACGTTTCCGTAAAAAATCATAATCCGTAAGCCACACAACAAATTGGTGATGTGAAAATTACTAAGGAGAAGGAGGTATAAAAACATTGCACATAATCAGTATGTACGGTATGAACACAGGCTTTGATATGGGTAGCAACAAGCTCGTCTTACCTTTTATAGACGCTGTACGCTCCATTTCCCTGGTTCTCTCATTTTGCATCACATCAACAGGATATTGTGTTGCAGAAGATGCCAGCTTTCTCCAGAAGCTCTTGAATTTCATAATGAAAACTTGTATGGCGGCGTATATTGCAGTTTCTTCAAAGAAATCTCTGAAATATGAAATAACGTTAAATAATATGAAGACCTCTTTGCTTAATTTAAAACCAACTTAATGCCTATGGAGGGTTATTCCAACCCATATCAGTTTATAATTTGAATGAGTGAATAGCTGTTAAAACTATTATAAAGGTTTGAAATAAAATTATTCAAAAATTTTGATTTCTGTCTTGTTAACAGAAACCATAACGTGTGAGAGGTCCCGGGTTTGATTTCCGTCCACAGCCTACTCTGACATTGTGTTTTTCGTGGTTTTTCTTGGTCGGTAGGCAAATACTGGGATAGTTCCTCACCTACCACAAGATCCTTTCCATAATTTCCTTTCCTTCCGTTTCCTTCTCACCTTTAAGGTTCGATTCTAGTTTCGTGGTGTGTGGCGGTAGCGCATAGATGACGCAGATACTTGCTCTGAGGTAAGACATTCCCAGTGGACACTAGAGGGCTGTCTGGTTCAACAGGTCGTTCATCACCCTCTTTGGGCAGCTCTAGTAGGGATCCGGTCTTCGAGCCAGTAACTGTGGCCGATATGCTTGCGGCCTGTAGCCTCCTGTGGTTACTTCACACCATCCCCTCCTCTTGAGATCGTAGCCGACAGTAGATCTCGCGTACGTCGCGGTGCGCTAGGTTTTCCTCTCCTTGTATACCTATACCCTATACCAGAAACCGCAGTACTGAGCTATTATTCTCCTAATCCGGATACTCTTCACTGTCTCCTTCTTCGTCTCTTCTACGTCGCGTTTTCCTCTTTAAATCCTTCAGTTTCTGTGCACGTACAGCTAAAGTGATGTTTTGGAAACCGCAAATCCTTCCTTTTAGCCTCTTCTAACTCAGTCTCCGCCCTTGATTTTAATAAAAATTAAAATACAAGTAAGTGTTTTAATAGTGTAAAAATCCTATACCTGTTCCTTACACTTGTTTTTATAGCCGAAATCGTACTGTCCTCCGTGGTAACTATTTTACGTAAACGAATAATATTAACAACATATTCCTACCACCAAAATGCTATAAGCAACCAAACTTATAACTTTTTGTTAGAGGGCAGCAAACTTGAGGAGTAGAAAAAGTGCGTGATTCCCATATATCACAACAATTTTTTTCTGAGCCTTATCAACACTACATTCCACACACTCCTTATTATGAGAGTCCCAAAAAACAAACGTGAACCAGGAATATTCGGTGTAGAAATATATTCCCTTAATACATTACACACTGACTCGCGTAAACAACGGCAAAAGTACCCACTGTATAGAATTACCTGCAGTGCTTAAATGCACAACATCGAAGTTTCTTCTGAAATAGATGGTAATGAAATTAAATTACTGCCGTCAAGATGTATTTCGATGTATTTGCCAATTTCAGTAATTACCTTGCTCCAAAGCATTTAGATAGCTTATAGGAAAACAACAATAATAATATCAATAACCGTTGCCCATCTGGGAAATTATTATGTCATTTTGGATCCACTATCACCGTCACTTTGCATCCAGTGTAATATACGTCAGTTAATTCTCCCTAAGCTGTCATGTTGACAAGGATTTGTTGTGCTGAGTGAATAATAATGGGCGTCACATAGTCCGGAGACTCAAGTTAGTAAAATGCAAAAGGAGGAAGAGTGGAAGCACTGTAATGCTCTTAGAAGGAACCTGAAAACGGAACAAAAAAGAGAAAATAATAGTCCACAATTAAACGTTAGAGCTCGTCTTTTGTTTGATGAAGGGCACTGTATAGCCACTGCGCGTCTTTGAGCGAAATGACGGTTCTGGACTACTCATTTTACCTTCTCTACTACGTATAAGTAGGGGAAGTATTTTATTCCACCCAAAAATTCGATACCGAGATTTCACCGGAAATACATGTTTTGAGCCAAACTTGGTATTTAGGTTCAGTATCTTCCAGAGATACAACACGAAGGTTTTCAAGAAAACCCACCACCCCAGATTACCCTTTACATGGAACATTTTTCGAAAATTTTAATTTTCTCAAAAATGACTAACGATTTTGATTAAAATTTCATATGTTCAAGATATTTTCATGACAGATGAAATGTATATCTCGAATTTTCTGGGAATGTCTCCATAAGTATTCTTCATTGTGAACGGCTTTTGCATAACTGGTAAACCATAAGACATAGACAAAATTTTACTACACAAAAAATGTAGATCGCGTTAAAATACACAATTTATGTTATATACATTTTTTGTTCTTGAGCGAACCACTTTCGAGATATTGCTTGTTATTCCATTAAATTTTCCAATACTTATACTTTTTCTCAAATTCGCTATTCATTTTTTTTGTCCTGGTAATGCAAAGAGAATGGAATACTCCACATAGCAACCAGCTCTTAAAATATTTCACTATAGCTTAAAGCCCACAAATTTCCCTTGCATCTACAAGAAAATTAGCAATAAGATTAACATCTCGATATCTCAATTAACATGAAGCTTATGGAGAAGCCTTTGTAAAATAGTTTGTACAAGAGTAGAGAAAGTCATGCGAGTGTAACACATCAGATTTTTTAGTTTTCCCTTCCACTTGGTTGTTAGGTACAGTATAACTCCAAAAATTACATTACGTAACATAATAAGGTGTTGCAATTTCACAGGGGTTCTACAGTTAGTTCGCCTTTCTCCTACCCGTTTTAAATAAATAGCAATACAATAATTTATCGCAGCAACAGACATAGCTGTTGAACATCTACACCCAAAACTAATCTTAATCCAACACCATGGACACAATCTCTTTTTTCGATATAAATTCTACAAGTTTGTGGTTAAGGCCTTAATCTACTTCAGTTCCAGTTTTCAGCTGTATAAGGTCTACCAAATGGTCTGATCCAGTAGCCTAGCGTTGAAATAAAATGGATAGAAATTATCTCCCGTATTAGATATTACATTTTTATGTTAGTACTACTAATGCTAGTACTACTACGATAAATACATCAACATTATTAGTGTCAACATATTAACATAATTAATTCTTTTGTAGAATGAGGCCGAAAATCTAACTTTTCATGTCCCATTCTCCTGTTAATGGCACATTTAATTAGTATCAATGCACTGCAATGAAATCCCCTTTACGGACATCTATATGAAAGGAGGTAAATTATATACTTTAAGACATCTTGGCAAAATAATACACGGTTAAGTACATTTCTGCGAATGTATTCTCCATGAGCGAGTAATCATACGTAGTTTATTTTAAATCTGTATCGTTTGACTCACAATTATTTTACAGTTGATTGAATGCGGTACAATTCCTTCATAAAGTTCACTTGTGAAACTAAAGTTCTTTTACACTGTGTAGATGCATTTACCAACAACTGCTTGGAATAAATTTACTACTGCATATATGAGTTACATTTATATTAGCTTACATTTTACAACTTAACTGTTCCAGAATTAAACCACAAATATACCTATTATCGGCATATCGCGCCCAATTTAAACTTTTCATATTAATTAACGGAAGCTCTTGCTATCAGCACATGACATCTGAACCTCTCGGCTAAAAATAATAATGCCTCAGTAACAAACCTCCAATAATCCAAATAAACGAGCATGGAATTGTTAAACGGTCAAATTTAAACAGGCCAAGTTACTGTTAAGCGATTACATTGCCCAAAAAGGAAACCAAAACTGAACTACGGCATCACACTTGCCCGCAACATTAATGTTCTGAAGCCATTCGTGAGCAATTTACCAGAGCCTCTCTACCCGGCACCCGTTGGTGGCGCTCTTATATACGACACATCCAGCGCCTTACGGCATAAACAACAAATACGAGTGTGCGGTAACACGAAGCACAACTATAGCTTGTGACGAAAAAGATAATCGGTATAACACTAGTTTGTCATAAATGCACTTGTGAAGCTTAAAAAGAATAAAATAAACAAAATAAGAAGGAAGGGGAAAAAACCACCTTTAGGCACCCAAGAGCATGCAAACAGTGTCTTACGTGCCAATGATGATGTGATGATGCACACAAGCTATTCTTGCGTTCCTTCACCACAAACATGTCTACCCTAGGCTTACAAAGATGCATAATGGACATGCGGAAAGCGGTAGAGTATGGGGGTGACGCAAATAATACTGAACATTGCTCAGGGCAGACGTGTGTTGGTATAACAGAGTAACTCCATTCTAAGCTCCAAAGCATTCATCGTTGGAAGCAGGAAAAGGGGGGTACAGAAGGGAAGTTATTGTACTTGCATGTTAGCCGAGTTACAGTTTCCTTTAGCAGAATCAGGCAGAGTAGACATATCAGGAAATGTCTATCCCAGAGGGTTAGTGAAGTTCACTAGAAAACTTTTGTGAAGTTCAAAAGAAAAATCCTATAGTGTGTTTGTCTTACGATATAGGGTAGATAGTGTCTCCCTTGTCTTCCCTGATTATACTCCTTTTCTGGAGGTATCTCTAAGCCTAATGTTTTCCATGTGTAAAAAGTAACGGTACATATCACGGAGGGGCCCCCGAAACCGTGGCAGAGCCCGCAAGTATGCCGTAATTGCCCTTTTTGCTTCGAACGTGTCCTCTGGGAGGGAGACCAGAATCCGGATCACGACAGGCGCAAGCATGAACGGGGTCCCTAACGTTTCCAACTAGAACGCATTCGATGCCGCCCAGTCGTTCCCACAAGCAACTAACATCCAACATCCTGGGGCGTAGCTCACTCGGAGGAGAGACCTAACTGAGAGTCCCCGCAGCGATACCACAGAAGAAACCTCTACAGTGGGTAAGCCACCGTCCAGCCGCAACCCGCCGAAAACCGTCGCCTGGTCCTACAACACTGAAACAGATGACAAGGAGGATGATGGTAGAGGAAATGACAGTGATGCCTCTCGAATGCGGGACACAAACATTGCCGTCTGATCCATCGTACGCGGTTTCCGTGTGTTACGGGGGATCAAATTGATTATTTTCCTTCTCTTTTATCATAGTTTATCACATTAAATAAATTAATACTTTGATTTCATTTTATGCTTGTTTTGTAAGCTGTCCCTGTCCCTTTGAGTAACTCCTTCCATTGATCTTAGGAATCCCATTCCTGCTGCCTGAATTTGGCTTATATATTTGTATCGTATTATTCAAGTTTGTCTTCCATATATTGGCTATGCCAATCTGCTAAAGATAGGGACAGAAGAAGAAGCAGTAGTATCAGCATAATTATTTTCCTTATATGTAGACTCTTCTAGCTAACTCCACTTTGTATGTATATTAATCTAAAAGCTTTCTGGTATTTCAAAAACTAATTGATATACTGTGTATTTCATTCATTTATCAAAATCACTTCATACTGAAGTTGTAGGTAACGAACAAGATTTTCAAGCAAATAGCTCAGCAAAACTGTACGTTTAGGGGGTGTCTCAATAATAATAATAATAATAATAATAATAATAATAATAATAATAATGAGTGTACAGGAGTAATATAGGAAATGTTTCCCTGATCTCTGAATTTCTATGGCTGCATGTGCATGGACATCTACGCCGTGTGTTCCATACCGGGTAGATCTCGAGACAACCACCTCAGTCGACGGTGCTACAGAGGGATTGAAACACTTGCTCACATCTTGGAATCCTGCTCTAATGAAGGATACTATGCAGCTCTCGTCATCACAAAATTCTCTCTATGATCGCCGACGAACTGCGAGCGAACTATCAAGGGATGTTTACGCTCCCACATTCCTACATTTCAAGTCAACATGTACTCCGATATCATCGAAGTAATTGATCTGACGGTCGGAGCTCGGGGCACCATATCTGTACATTTTTTAACACTCAGAAAAAGTTTGAATAAAAGAATCAATTGCCCTTTTCCTAAATCATTTACATAATCTGTTTCAGCTTTCCATTGTTCTATTGTAAATTACTAGTATATATTATTCACTCTTTTCACCTTTAACAGTCCTTTTACACCTCTTAGTCTTCTTTTTGAATACCGTATATTGAAAACAAATATCAAGTGTCAATATTGCATTGTTATTCTTTATAGTACTGTTTCAATTTTATTAATATTTTTCCTATGCAGAATTTGTTTATAATTTGTCTGTTTTACTTTGTCCTTGATGGCAGCCATAAATGTGGCGGTTGTTATTATTTTAATAAATAAATATTACGCAGCCACGCTACGTCCTCCAACAATGAAGCAATACCTTTGCCTCACGATTGCTGCGTTTCTCCTCCTAGTTGTTTTTTTATACTTTGCCACGGCTGCTCGAGCATGAGATCTTAATCACTGGGTATGCGTGAGTGTATGTACATAGAAACACGAACGCTTTCTTTGAACCCTTTTATTCACCATTAAAATATGACTTAAGATTTGCCGATCGCTTTTAAATTCTTACGAAGTTACTGTGTCTTTTCCAAGACCGAGGATTATAAATTACGTCTGATCGTTCGCACCCAGTCTTCGGACCTCGACGAGACCGTTGTTCCGCACTCCGAGAGTGCTACAGCGAAAATGCTCTCACCAGACGCGCGATACACAGAAAGCACTCCTAACTTCCCCTCTCTCCCTTTAAATATTTCGCACCAAAACTGAGCGTCATGAAGCTTCTAATGACTTTCACATCCCGGCCAGTGCAACTGCACCCATTAATTCCAAGAGAAACTGGCTCAGCCGTTTTACCCTTTATACCTGGGGCTGGTCCCTAATTAGGTAAACTGTGTCTGTCTGGCCTTTCTGTAGCTTTTAACAGTCAACAATTTTTCCAATGCTTCTCCTTTTAATACATGCACTGATTTTAAACATTTTATTATTTATTTTATTTCATTATCCTTCCCAGATTATTATGACAATTATTGACTTTATAATTTCGGCTTCAAATAATACGTTTTTAATTGAAAAGCAATTAATTTATTTTGGAAAAGTTTAATTGTTTTAATGGCAGTGTTTCTGTATAACAAGAGTTCTCAGATGATGTTCAATCACTCTGCTGCTTAATTAACTACCTCAGCAATAAGACATTAACATTACATAGTGCAACCACCAATAAACTAAGAACAATTGCTATCACTGTATTAATTAAACTATTTGAGACATAAAGCGTAGAAATCAAAAAGAAGATGAAATATACAGTTAGAATTCAATTTCAGATGCACTCATTTTGTGATACAAATAATGCAGAAACATCGGTAGTACGATTATTGTTACAAATAATTAATGAAATTCAAATTTGCGAATGAAAGCTTCTAAATACTTATAACATTTCATCTGCTTGTTGCCTAAAGGTAGTAAATTTTAGACGTCTCTGCCTATGCTACCGATTTCAAACAACTTTATATGTGCTGGCTAGTCTTATGCAAACTCTTATAATGGGTCTTCAGAATTAATCGTCCATTACCGTCACTAGGTTTAAATGAATGACGTCGTGGTTAGTTCAGTGAGCCCTTTGAACCTCGGACTACATGCGTTTCCGACTTCGTAAACAGTTGATGTACTGCTACAATGCAGAACTGTTTTCACTGGGACATTTCGTTCGTTCTTTGTATGCGTGATGGAAGGGACCATCGATCGCAGAATTTGCATAGTTGAGTGCTCAGCCGAGACACTACGCTACAAAACCGTCCAATTGTTTGAATTACCTATCAGCATACATACTGAGATTGCGAGTTTACGAGACGCAAGCAAAAGAAGTTCCAAATGTAAATACTGGAAAGGTACGATGTAAGTTCATTTCACTAAGGTGATCTCGCAACTGTTGCCATCCACGCCTTCCACTCACTTTTCGATGGTCCTCTGCCAGAGATTCTGCTGATAAATTGGCTTCAAAGTGTTGAAGTACTCCGCAGACATCTCACTGGCGGCAACGGCCGAATAAATCTGAAGACCCCGCATATATAAAATTTCATCCACATACAAGCAGCGATTCGCAAGTGGTTTTATGCGTGCATACATAAGGACAGATGGACAAAGCCTACATTCCTTATATTCAGTGCTAAAAGTATGACTAAATCGTTCTGAATAAAATGATACTCTGGTCCAATGATGTTATAAAGCAAAAGGAGCTTCTCCTAATCCTGTGAGCATTTACAATGTTTAGCATTTTTAAAAACTGTTTAGACAGTTGGCAATTATCTGAAGTCACAGTCTATTGAATTTATTCCGAACTCCCCTCCAGTTATTTTGAGTCATTTAATGTCACAGTATAAGGCAGAGAGTTTAACGCAATGTAGTTGATCTTCTATAGTTCCGAGGAAGTGACATGGAGAGCGACATAGAGTGCTGTGGAGGGCGGGAAAGTGAACCACCTTTCAAACTTTGACGTTCAGAACTGATACTGGCTGTGAATCCCTTTTTGTTATTTTCTTCACTGGTCCGCAACACATTTTTCTGCTAATCGTAAGCATATTTCTGGCCTTTTTGTTACAATTTAATCTATATGTTGCACCGGGATTACTGGTGCATAAATACAAATATCCATGTGTTAATATAAATAATATTATATAAGTGTAAGGGAAGCTAGCCAGCCGTGTAATTAGGTGCTTGAAGCCATGGAGTACCTGGCAGAGATGTCTCAGGCTTGTCCAAAGTACAAGGAATTGGTTAAATATGACCAAGACAGACACTTGAGCGAGTAAGAGAGAGGGGCAGAGATTTAAAAGAGATGGAAAGAAGCCTGAAAAGAAACGGTCCGTCATGAAACAGAAGGGTTATACATGCGATGTTCTCATAACGACTCCAGTGTGATCAGCCAATCACAATATTGCTATAATCTATGGCAGGAAAAATAAGTATTTAGCTGGGTGTATAAATAAGGAGGATCTCCGGCAACATACGAATGCCTCGGGAGACGAACTTCGTGCCACTCGGATGGCCGAGCATAAATCGAAGCTCTTAGCAATTTAGAAACAACTTAAAGTAGAACCCGCTCAGATAATTGTGGGATAAAATTGAAGACTAAGTAGAAACAATCATGAAAATAAATTAAAAGTGAATTTCAACATTTTCATTTCGTCTCCTGTAACCTCTTGTGAGATGAGTTAAAAGCATAAGCCCAAACAGAAGTGTTGTAGTATGCTTTTTTACAGCAATTCACCAGCACACCAGAAGGAAGACAACGAGGCAACCGGCGCAGTAGAAGCAGTTCTGTCGCACTGTCTACATTGGCGCTTTCAATTCTGTAGTCGCTGAATTTCTTTCGCGCGTAAGTCAGGCATAATAAATACAGTATTAAGTATGAACATATTTATCTGCCATTGCATTAAAATTATTGCTATTCAAATGATCTGTTAAGCTTCTTTGTAAGTACATAAGTTTGTTGAAGTTATGGAAAAGCTAGGAGAAAATCTTTCAGACACCGGCCAACATCTTGTATTAACCTTGTAGTTCGAAAATAACTTCCTGACATGAAAATAAGTGAGATGCATACATTCCATAATTACACGTGAGCGCTTTTCAGTAAATTTGTCTCTTATTCGATAGTATTAAAGAACGTGTTAAAACTGTAAAGTGATAGTTTTTTCTTCTATATTAACTTTCTTTTTATTTCTATGATCCTTGCTTCGATTCGAATATGGATCTAGTTAGTTGCTACAAACTGTAAGAATGGCGAGATTTGGTGATCCGCGAATTAAAAACTACAAAATAACTGGTACAAGATCTAATGCCACAATACGAGATAAAACAAATTAATCACTTCTCTCATTAGATAATTATACTTCGACCTTCGAACTCTAAAAGTTCTCATGACGTCAAGGATTTGTTAACCTCAAAATTACCGTAAAACTATCAGCACTCATGGTATTACTAGGATAACTTCACTGAATCATGTGATTTCGTCGTAAGCAACAGTCTCTTCAACATGATTCGTAGTGTTTGATGCAGTCGCTAAAGTCTAACGATTCACGTTGTGAATCCGCTCACAAACAGAGGCACCTAGTAGATCAGATAGTAATTGATAACTGTGCTCCCAAAGGCGTTCTTTCTATTAACCACAGGATTGCTAGCAATTGTCGTAAATTTAAATTTGATTGGTTAGAAATAAACTTTAACACCAAATAGAACGATCATCCGGCTTCTGGTTGATGGGTTAAGTTAGAGAACTGCTTGCTTAACGTAATATTCCCAAACATATATCGCCCTGACTAAACATTGCTGTGCTTAGCGTCACAGAAGGTGTAGTAGATTTGAATATTACAAATTTAGAATGTTATGTGTAAGCAATTTCACCATTTGGCAACCAAAAGAGTGTTTTCTCTGATCCAAAAACAACAATTATTACCCTTTAAAGCTTGAAGTGACATCTGTAAATTAATTATGTTTTTTATTAAAACTCGCTGGCACATTTATCGACTCGATCGACGTATATTGTTAACAATCTATTTTCTGAACAAAAGAGCTACAGTTCGGAACTGGCGTCTTCCGACACAAATAATTTAATTAATACGCCATAGTGAAGCTTTTGGGTTTAATTAGCAATCCTATTATATACGTTCAATGCCTTAGAGGTATAAACTGCACTGAGGCAGTTAATTAAGTAGCAAAGTCCCTGAATGGCCTCTCAGAATTATTTGATTTTATCCTGAAGTGGTAAAATTAAATCCATTCAAATTTGTAGCTGTTTCTGTAAACAAAAGGCGAGATGAATGAAGCTGCTAAAGATGGTTCAGTTGTTAAACACAATGCTTCGTTATAAACAATATGTACGCTTAGATTTGACGCATAAACTCTGCATCTGAAGTCATAATTAGAAGCTAATGATGTACAGTGATTGTGAGAGTGGAAGCTTTGTTGCTCCTGGTTACCCTATTGACGTTATAGCCACTACTTATAAGCCGTCGAATAAACTTCACAGAGTAGGAAACTTAAGTATTCTCCCTGCGAGTTCATCGGCTTTTACTACCTCGTATTTAATAAGCTTCCTTAAGCTCTTTCAAGTGAATACGCACTGGAAGCCCAACAGATTGTATTCCATCCGATTTGGCTTTTGTTAAACTCTTCTCAATCAGTGTTTATGCTTTAAACTACTACTAAAAGATGTTAAAAAATTCTGATGTGTTACACTCACATGACTTTCTCTACTCTTGTACAAACTATTCTTACACACGCTTATTCTCCATCTACTTCATGTTAATCGAGATAAACGTTTGCAGACTCTGTTATTGCTAATTTTCTTGTAGATGTAAGGGGAATATATATTTACAAGGGCAATATAGAAATACACTAGCCTTTAAGCATATACATATCTCGTAATAGCTGGTTGCTAGGTGCAGCACCATTCTCTTTGCCTCAGATTAATACTCTTTGCATATCCAAGACAAAAAAAATGAATAACGAATTCCCATTTGAGAAAATAAGTATTGAAAAATTTAAGGGAATAACAAGTAATATCTCGAAAATGGTTCACTCAACAAAAGAAATGTATATGACATAAATTGTGTATTTTAACGCGATCTACATTTTTCGTGTAGTAAAAGTTTGTCTATCTCTTATGGTTTACCAGTTATGCAAAAGTCGTTCACAATGAAGAATACTTTTGGAGACATTCCCAGAAATTCGAGATATACATTTCATTTCTCATGACAATATCTTAAACATGTGATATTTTAATCAAAATCGTTAGAGCCATTTTTGAGAAAATTAAAATTTTCGAAAAATCTTCCATGTAAAGGGTAGTCTGGGGTGGGGAGATTTTCTTGAAAACCTTCGTGTCGCATCTCTAGAAGATACTGAACCTAAATACCAAGTTTGGTGCTTATCCGAATGTTCGTTTCTGAGTTATGCTGTTCACACACACAGACACACACACACAGACATGTTTCCAAAAATGCTTTTTTTGTATTCAGGGGGTCTCAAAACATGTATTTCCGGTGAAATCTCGGTATCGAATTCTTGGGTGGAATACAATACTTCCCCTACTTACTATACGTAGTAGAGAAAGTAAAATTTTTTTAGCAGTTAAAAACAAGATATATGAGGGAAGTAATGTCAGTAAAAAAATAAGTGAAGAACGATAATATAGCGCAGCAAAATTCGCTTCCACACTTTCTAATTTGGTACGCCTATTTTGTTTTTGGATTTCTTATACACTGAGTAAAAGGAAAGTTTTCATCATGCAAACTGGCTAGTTCAATCACTCGGCTGAAAGCGCGGCAGCAGCGAGGTAGCGACTGAATGTCTTCACACTGTTATTATGTGGTGTTATCTAGCTGACATTCTAGCTTGGTAGATGGCAACAGCACCAGTCACACCTGTGATATTTCACTGTCCGTTCAAACTTTGAGGCGTAAGTTTCAGGATGCCTG
Source organism: Deroplatys truncata (assembly GCA_030765065.1). NCBI lineage: Eukaryota > Metazoa > Arthropoda > Insecta > Mantodea > Mantidae > Deroplatys > Deroplatys truncata. The sequence goes on from CM060985.1 coordinate 104,510,039, forward strand.
CATATGTAGTGTAAGTGTGGAGCTAGAGAAGCATTCAGGATAACATGTTAAATCCTATCTCAGTATCGTAGTACGTAATAATACTACGTATTTATAACAAACAACAGAAACAAATTGAGTTACTGTTATTTTTGACACGATTTCTAACGTATTTATTAGCCGTCTTAATTGGCCTTATATGCATGCAGTCCGTGAATAAGGGTTTGAAAATAAATCAAGTATCTTTATTGGTTTCAAATTATTGAAGTTACTACACAAATATTTAGTACATGGGTCATTTACCGTACATGGATATTTAAGATACAAGTATGGTGACAAAATAAACAACAGAACAAGAAAACAAAACAAAAAGAAACAAGAAAAAGGAAAATAGAGATAAATTACCTTTGTCTAATTGAACAAATTTGACCTAGCTTCGCGCACTTTAGCCAAGAAATTGCCCATGTTTAGCCAGTTCCTCTGGTCAGTCAGTAGATCCCAACATGCCAATCTATTGCATCAGGCACTTAAGAATTTTTCTTTGAGTTTAATCGTTGCTGGTTCTCCCACTCTGCACATTCCGCCAAAATATGTACCCAGTCCTCATACAAATCACAGAATGGGCAGATTCTCCTCGTCAGTCATTTTCTGTGCCCTCCAGCTTCCCAGTTTAAACCATGCCATTCCTGATCTTTCCTTTCTTCCTAAATTAAGTATATATGCCTCTTTACCCCAGTTAAATTTTGTTTCAATTGCTAGACTTGGAATAGGTTTAATTTTACAATTCCATTCTATTTTCTGTTTGTTTGATAGGATGGAGTGGCTTCTGAAAGTGGCGAGTAGTCTAAAATTTTCACACCTACCTAAATCATAAGTGTCCCAAAATTGTGCAGATTGACCCAATGGTAAATTTGTACATGGAGGGCTAAGGATTTGAAGTAATAAGTTATCCTGTCATTTTTACCAAGTACTGTAGCTCAAATGCACAAGTTTGTTACTTGTGATTGGCAAAATTTGTCCATAAGGAGTTGAAAATAAAGGATAAACGTAATTTGTAAAATTTTGAGGTGGGTACTGTATGATTCAAAATGGGCTGAGTAGTTTTTGGAAGTTGTAAAGCAACCAATGAATTTTGCCAGGTACTGTACAATTCTTTGACCATATAGGGTGAGCTTATAAATATGCTAGAAGTTTTTGAGAGTTATAAGGTAGCCTATATCTTTTATTGCGCTCTATAGTATGGGTGTGTACAGTTTTGTGTAGAAAGGCAGACTCTCCAATGGTGCAGTGCATCAGTATGGCTCAGTCTGCTGATAATACCCTGCACTACAGAAGAAAGGCACCTTCTTGGCGCCTTCAGTACCATACTAAGACAACTTTTCCTCGTACAACAGTGGTACTGGCTTTGGCGAACTTCATGCTGTCGTTTATCAAACGGCGAATCCTCGCTGACACACCCATGATGAACTCTGTTCCTACCTACGAGTTGTTCTTGACAAGGACCAACTTTTCGCGAACATGTGTAAAGGACGATGAGCTCGGCTAAGCGGGTGGTAGGCACCTTGTATCCGGATTTAAGCTCCGGCAGGCTTGTTCACCTAAAGCTACACCTTTGCAAGACTCTACTGGTACCTTTGATGCTGTATGACTGTGCAGTGTGGGGCGTGGCAGCAGACTCAAGTTTCTCTGGCTACAAAGGATTTAGAATAGCGCACGCCGGTTCAAGTGTTCTGACTGCCAATAACAACGCCCTTTTCCGCCAAATAACAACGCCTTTGTCAGATCTCTCAGAGAGGAAACTGTCGCATCGGGCGTCGACTTGTTCCCCGCACGGCATGCGATTAACCCTGAAAGCAGTAGCATTAAAGCATCCAAATGAACACATGCAGTTCGCCAAAAGAGAATCCATCAAAATTACAAATTAAAAACCGCCCACCTTTTGAAAACAAGTTGCAACTGCGTCAAAGTAGTGGTCCTGCAGAGACAACCGTAAAGGAGTCCAAAATTTAGCGCTACCTCTTTATCACGCACACCCATAAACCTTAACAGCCTATAACCACCACCCCCAAACAATTCAGTGATTAAGTTGTAACAAGGCTACGGACATCAAAACCACACCAAGGCTCACCACAGTCCTACCAGGCTGGTCAGGTCAGGTCAGGTCAACTTTATGCTGCCTAGGAGTGATAATGAGGTTCCAAAGTTATAACTCGGCGATCGCCCATGAAAGCACTATCAACAGTTCACTATAGCTCTGTCAACTAATAGATTATACAATATCGTTACCTAAACTGTTAAATTTGGATTTTCTACAGGGTAGCGCAGATAAAGGAGCCGTGTAAACATTGTTGCTTGTTCCAGTTTATCAACTATTGCATCACTATTTTAATCTGGTTCAACTTTCACTGAGAGTTCACACTGTCACTTCACTGATGTGAATTTTTTCAATTTCCTTGTCGCTTCACCTTCCTTCTTGACGTAGCGGTGTAATGAAATAAGCATGTCATAGCCAATTCATCCAGACAGTTTACTGGTTAGGGAGTCGAACACAAGAGTTCTTCAATCTCTCCTGCAGCAGCACTCACTACATTACACAGTTGTCACAGCCTCACTCGTAGAACCGCACTTGAAGTATTAGAGGCGCACTCGCTAACTGATACAACTAGCTTACTAACTATAGCCAATAGAATCTTTGACAGAAAATTCTAGAACTATATCGACACACGTGGACGAGAGGGAAAAGAAACTTCCAGAACATTCTGGTTATCTGCCGATATCGCTTCCGATGTTTATGCCGGGGAAAACTTTGCTTATCTCTGTTTATCTCCGACTTACCGGCACCGACCTCTCGATTACCTTGAGCCGCACCCGCTCTGTCACAATGTAGAGTAAATGCAGAGTATAATAAAAACATAGAAGCGTTGAGGAGGACTCACCATTTATAGAAGATGCTGAAAATGGTCCCTACTGGGAATGTTTAATCATGTTCAGATACACCAGGCGTAAAATATCTGCATTGATGGCGACAACTTCTTCGCCGATGCCTTCCAGTTCTTGTATTGTGTGTGGGTTTCTTCCATACAACTTACTCTTCAAATGTCTCCAACGGAAAAAATTCTGATGCGATACATTCACATGACTTTCTCTACTCTCTAACGTTTATTACTAGGGCATACAAACTAGTCTTACTAAAGCTTGCTTTTATATGTGTTTAGTCCAAATAAACTTTTGCAAAAATAGCTACATTACACATTTCGTTATACATAGAGAACAGCGATAATCAAATGTTTAAGAACTGGACGCTATACGCTGGCCTTAGAATGCCACACTGTTTCAATAGAATCACGAGAAACAACTAACTGTCGACAGCACTTTAAAAGAATGGTTTAAGCATTGAACGATTCAAACCATTAATAACGGATATCTAGGAAATGGCAAATGTCACAATAAAGTTATTGAAATAAATTGTGTGCTTTAAAGACCTTTACACATTTCTTGTGTATACGTTTTTGTCTATCACTTAACGTTTACCAGTTACACAAGATTCTACAAAACTTCCATTCCCAGAATATGCAAGATATAAGTTTTATTTGTCATGTATATATCTTTAATGTATGGTATTTTAATCAAAATCATTAGGGCCGTTTTTTAGAAAATAAAAAATTTCGGAAAATCTTCCATGTAAAGCTTAGTTTGGGTGGTGGTATTATCTTGAAAATCTTTGTGTCGCATCTTTGGAAGGTACTCAACTTTAATATCAAGTTTGGTGTTGATCCGACGTTTCCTTTTTGAGTTGAACTGTACACGCACATGGAACTGTTCTAAAATTACATTTTTTATTCTGGGGGACTCAAAACACTATTTTGGGTGAAATCTCAATATCAAATTTTTGGGTGGAATGCCATACCCTCTCTACTTAAGTAGGTACGTAGTAGAGAAAGTAAGAGTCACACAACTTCTGATTTGCGAACCGAAGGAGCTCTTTCTCTTGCTACAATTTGAACAGATCACGTAACGCATCACCTTTAACCAAACCCCTATTGCTCTCTTCATTGGTTGCCCTCTATCCGGAAACCCGTTTCGCGGGCTTCCTAATCACATACGCTTCTACAATTACCTTTCTGTGTTGTATTGAGTAAGTTATTCTAAAGAACGCGAGCAGACCCGTGTAATTCGCCTAATGAAATAACTGAAATACAGACAGAAGAAAGACACTTTACGCCCACATTCGTCTAGGGACGGGTACTTCGCAAATGCTTATTGCACAAAATTGTCTATTATTGTAACTGTTTACTCATTTCAATATGTTATAGTAGATTATGAAACAAGGGATAAAATTGGGGGTTTATTTTGCGAATAATAGGAAAATAAAACGACTTTTAACGCGTATGGCATATACTAATTTTCATTCCTGAAAATAACGAGATCGCTTTTAGAACACGGTTCTTGAAACAAGAGAAAAGCGAGATGTTATATGTTTTGATGTTTTGTTAATTCACTAGCAGTAATTTTCAGTAAAATTATTTTCAACATATTTTGCCTTGCATCAGCCAATGAAACGATTAAATGCTATGATGTGGCATATTAATAATTAGGGGGTTACTTTCTTATTATCATTACCAGACATATTATTCTTCTACATTGTCATTACCAGACACATTGTCGTTTATATCCCTCCTGACTGGTAGATTTGCTGTCTGTCTTAGTTAGGATTCCGTGAGAAGCGGATCGCGTGTGCAAGCCGCTTTTGGATCGGTGGACACCACCTCTCACTTTTCATATTTAATAATGTTGGAATCCCAAACGCTTGGGAAATAAAGCTAGGAATGTGCGAATAGATTTGTGTTATGAATTTTATACAGTGAAAAACCAACGCCTTCCTCTTAAGCCCTACAGCACGTTATCGGTTCTCCGCAGCTAAGTGAGTATACGTCCCCTCAGTGTGCGTGCTGGGTATTAAAAATTAATTTAATTTCCATGTGAAACTTTAGGCCGCTAACCAGCATGTAACACCACCATATTGCTTTCTAGAGTAAAAAGGCACAATGAAAATTAAAACCTAATCAAACCGAGTAGAGTTATTCAAGATGTGCAAATACAAAGGGTAACTGCCATGTGATTGGATTTGAAACCAAAGTTGGTCACAGTGAAGATTATCGCAGTAGTATGATAATCTAATTTTTTTAGCTCGTGGGTACTGTGTTAGAAGTTCTACTTTTAGGACATGCTGCTAAAAATTGAGCCTATTCTGGTTCTTTCTTCGAGTGACTGTTTCGCAGAGATGGCCGTAGCTGCTTTAGTATCTGCATTAAGTTACAATGCTGGGCCCTGCTTCTTATGCCGACAGCCTGCCTTACACCAGGAGCCGGCTGCACGAAGTTCTTCAGCGCTCGTCAGGTTGCGCCCTCTCCGCCAGTACAGGTGGCGCTAATGTTGGTTCTACGTCATCACCTGAGATGCCCAGCGCGTACCCCGAGCGATGCCTGAAGAGGAAGAAAGACAGTGTATCACTTCTTCGATGTTGGTCGAGAACGAAGGATTTGGAGTGACCTTCGTGTCTGGGAGCGGCCGTCTCCACACTTTTTGCCTACTCTAAATTTGTTATAACATGTATCTTCGGGCGCAAGTAAATTTCAAAATTCTTATACACTGTAGAGCGGCGTATAATATTTCATGGAAGCGAGTTTACATTATATATTTGGCGTGTTAAATTTTGCTTCGTAATGGCAAATGCATGTGAGAAGGGCCAGAGTTGAATGTAACGTGCTTTAATTGTAATATATTTCTGAGTTAATATATTCAGTACCTTCGGGCTGTACAGATTCTTGTTCTTATTTAAAGCTTCTTTAAATCCTTTGATTCCTTTAAGTTGTAGTATTAAATAATTATTACTCTGGGGAATACCGTACGTTAATGCATTTTACAATGGGCCCGGCAAATTTTTTTCTTAGTTTAATTTTGTTTAAGTAATTGTGACTTCTATGCATCGACTACATCTAAATCGGCCTTGCAAGAACTTTACAAAATATAACGCAATTTCAAGGAGTCAAATGTGGGCGAACGCTTTTATTTGCACTATCCTGTATATCATTTACACAACCGTTCGTATTCCACAACATCAAGAAAACGCACAAGATTAAAGGAAAATACATTTTTCACTCCGTTTTGTTTAACGTTTTGGACAGAGGATTGAAATGAAATGAAATTGCCTAAAACCTTATTTACAGCCTAGCAATTTGGTCTGATAAATTGATGCAATGTAAAGAAAGGCAAAGAAATCTATTAAATAAAGGAATAGAGGGATTCGCAATATAAGTTAAGAATTTAAAAAGGGGGATATAATGAAGGCATTAATGAATTAAAGGAAATTGAAAAGGAGCTGAAGAGTGCAACGAAGAAAAGGAACAGAGCATAAAGGATAGACTTTTAATGAAAGTGCGTGCTAAAAGAACAAAAGTCCATAATTGAAAAAGAAACGGTAGAAATAATGTTACGAGCGCAGCTGCTGAAAATCGAGAGTAGTTGCAGATAAAGGGCAAATTAGCGTGCTGCTCTTTACGGATCTGGCGGTGGAAATTTAGACTTCACAGTGTTAGAACGTTTGACGTTCCACTCCTCTTGAAGGCTGTACTCTAAGTCCATAGTTTGGAAAATATGCTTTTGGTTTCTCTACACGCTTGCACTGTGCGCCTAGGCAAAAACTCTGGCTTTGTTTCAAATATGAAACCAAGGAGAGAAAAGGCTTTAAATAGTCCTTTCAAATAGCGGAGATACGCGAGCTAAATGACAATATTGCTATCAAGAGCCATTCATAAATATTCTTTGTTTTAGAGATTGCAGTTGGCTCATTTCCGTGGTGTGGGAGTGTGCGTGTGTCTCAAATTCAGGATGTCCCGAGTTTGAATATCGGTTAGTTTGAATTCCATGGATTAGTTTATTTATCGATATTTACCCTCATCCTTAGAAGTTGAATATCGCTTAATCCAAAGCAATATAATCCCTAGCTTATTTGAGTATCATTTTACCCATTTCATTCATTCACCGTCAAATATAACTTACCCAGTTAGAGAATCTTAAACTAAAAAACAAGAAATAATCTGCTGAGTTCATTCAAATGATTTCTACACCCCCTATCGCTTCTTAGTATGCAAACTATTCCTACAAAAGCTTATTTTTCTATCTACTTCATTTTAATCCAAATAAATCTTTGCACAAATAGTTACATTACACATTTCGTTATAGATAAAAAGTAAACAGCGACAGTAAAATGTTTAAGAACTGGACGTTATTAACTCCCTTAAAATTCCATACTGTTTCCATGCAGTCGCGAGAAACAACTGAATGGTGACAGGACTGAGAATGGCCACGTAATGAATAGTTCCTACCTTTAATAACGGATATCTCAGAAATGAATTATACTACAAAAAAGTTATTTTAAGTAAATTGTGTGTTTTAAAGAGATCCACATTTCTTGTGTAGTATGTTTTCGTCTATCGCTTAACGTTTACCAGTTATACAAGTTTATACAAAATTACTTCCGAATGAAGAGGACTTTACAGGATATTCCCAGAAAATTCAAGGTACCTATACATATTATTTGTCATTTAAATATCTTTAATGTATGATATTTTAATCACAATCGCTACAGCTATTTTTTAGAAAATAAAGATTTTCAAAAAATTTTCCATGTAAAGGGTAGGTGGGGGTAAGGGGATTTTTTGAAAATCTTCGCGTCGCATTCTTGGAAAATACTAAACTTTAATACCAAATTTTTCAGTTTTGAGTTATGTCGTTGACACACATACACGCGCGCGCAGGGATCTCTTTTAAAAATACTTCATTTGGATTCGCAGGCCTCAAAACGTGTATTTTAGGTGAAATCCCGGTATCGAATTTTTTTGTGCACTGCAATATCTCTCTATCTACTGTGTCTGTGGTTGAGAGGGTAAAAAGAAGTATTACAGTTAATTTATCGTAATAAATGTACCATCTGGACCCCCTTGTTTATTTTAGCAATTATTAACAACCTTACATTGAAAGGAGGGGATAATACATTCAGAGGTCCGTAAAACACTATCGGTCAAATACATTTCTGCCAATCTATTTTCCATAAAGAATCAGTGAACATGCAACTGGAAATATTACATATTCTGAATAACTCTTGCAGCTTCTTGAAGAGCTATCTAATATCTTGACGTATTAAGTAAGGAGCAATGTACTGATAATTTGATTTCAGGATTTTGGTAAACATGTCTGGGTATATTTAACTCACAAACATTAAACAGATAACGAATACTACATACTAACAGTTTAACAGTATAACTCATAAGAACAAGTGTCCTATAACATATTTAAAACCTTCGGGTAGATAAGATTTACATCCTGAGGATGACAGCTGTGATATTCTCACAGAAATCATAAGGCATCAGCATAATATCCAATGTGATCAAGAGAAAAAATCAAATCAAATAGGCGTAGCACTCGCTACAAATCTCTTGAGAGATTCCCTGACACAACCCTCGTCTGAGAACGAGTCCAGCTATCAGCGACGGTAGCGTGGCTAAAACCAAAACAAAAAAGCAAAACAAGGCATGACCAACACCACGTGGAAGATGGGAAGCTAAGCTTACGCGGAGGTTTAGAGCAGTGCGATAGTAATGTGCTGAAAGAAAACCGTTTCGTTGGTTCTCAGTGGCGGGTACGGAAGAGTAGGCTTTGGGTCTTACAACCTCATAGGTACAAAGTACAGCATACATTCCCCTTACCCCACTAGACCTTCCCCACTAACTTGAACTTTTCCCTTGTCTCTCCTGATCTATATAGTCCATTTTGTAATTAGACTGACATAGCATCTAAGATGTTCACAGCAGTAAAGCGGGACCAACTACCACCACGTGATTTACTACACGTGATATTCTGATGGCTTTAATTAGCTAAAGTTATATATGAATGGATTTTTACTGGATGGAGTCGAGATAGCAGCAAACCCTGCTCCAACTAATGAAGGATGTCACATTGACTAGGAGAGCGCCAAAGAAAATCTCGATGCACCTCGCGTCTATGCCACATTATTTACCGTTGTACGTGGCCTTGCGAAGCCATGTCCATTTCATTGGTTGCTTTAGGCCACGGTGCAAGGATGCGCCAGTCCTTCTACTAAATAATTACGCCAATATCCACAACAAAGGTTACAAAATGGCCAAGAAACGAAATATAAGTTTACGCTCTCGATCATATTGCCTAAAAGAGAAAGAGGTAGAGTGAGTGCATTCAGAATGTTATACAGACCTCTTATCGTGATTGGTAGGCCATACCTTATCGGCTATTATAGGACACGCCTTTGAAAACCTTAAATGCAAAGGGGAAAACTTAAAGTAGAATGTGTAAGGTGAAGTAGGGTTTATTTTAGGAGGAGCAGTTGTATTGTAGTTCGACTGTTGGGGAGCCAATCTTGATAAAATAACTGCCCCACGTATTGTACAAAGTTCCCGGTGGCCTTCGCCCCAAGTTTACTTTCCGGTGGTCTTCGCCCCAAGTTTACTTTCCGGTGGTCTTCGCCCCAAGTTTACTTTCTGGTGGCCTTCGCCCCAAACTTACTTTCTGGTGGCCTTCGCCCCAAGTTTACTTTCCGGTGGCCTTCGCCCCAAGTTTAGGAATCAACTTTGTATTTTTATGTTTCTTTAAATATTATATATTTTGATATTTGTCTCGGCTGCGTCAGCATTAATTTGTAGAAACATGTATTTCTTAACGGGGTGTGATTAGGCTAAAGAATGTAGGCTTACTCAAATTATAATTTTTACTTCACTCGATTTATTAATCCTTCACATGATTAAATAAAACTTCACTTATATAGAGAGCTGTGAGATTATTTATTAATTACCTGCACTTTTTAACACGTACACTTTATAATATTCTCGCCGTAATGAATTTTCGTCTCACACTGAATACGTATTTAACTTCTTAGGATACATCTCGCGTACGGTTAGGAACGCTGTCTACTAGCAACTGACTTCTACCGCCTGAATTTGCAAATTTCATCTATTTAAGTCTCTGATTGACTAATCCTACTCTAATAGAATACTTGTATTTAACTTTTAGTCTTTCTAGTTGTTGATTGGCTATTTATAAACTGTTTTAAAAATATTACACTATTCTTTCCAAGAATTACTATTAGCGTTATTAATCTTTCCAATTCATTATTGCCTCAAAGTTACCTCATGGTTACCTCATTGTTAGCAACTTTAGGCCTCTATTCTCACAGCTTCTACATTATTAAATTGCTTAATACATTCACATAGCATTATTATACATGTACATAATAAAATAAACATAATACAATGACTTTTACATATTATTACATATACATATTGCTTTAAGGCGAGCTGTTATTATATTTTATATTATATAATTAGACTGAAATCACTTAAGTGTTAAATATACTGCCTTAAAGGTGAGAAGATTTTCAGGGCGTGCAAATTTAAGCTTGAATATTATTCATTAAATACATAGCAAGGCAGCACTTTATAACGAAAAATACACATAACTGTATTCTCAAAGTGATATTAATGCTTGTTGCTGCATATAAGCAAACATAACTAAGTAATAAATAAATAAATCAGGACGTTTTGCCTCTAATTCTACCTATAATTGGTCAATATACCTTTACTAACATATTGCTGATCATAGGAATACAACAGGATTATAGGCAAAAATATAACCTATTTTATTGCCATAATATATATGTGATATTTGGTAAACCATATACATGTACATATTTATCTCTAGTTTCTAAACATGATCAATCAATTATAATAGAGTAATTTGCATTTAGTAAACGAATATCATCATCTGCGTATGTTTATGGGGAGTGCCCACTTTATGACGAGAATGTAGACCGTCTTTCTTACTTTCCTGGAACAATTTTATCCAGTAATTTAGTATAAAAACACTTCTATGCACTGCCGTTGCAACTGCTGTAACAATGGACCAACCTCCCACATACCCACGATACGTCCAGGAGTAATTTTGCTAGTATACGAAATGACGTTCTTAGACATTAAACATGTTTTGGTTTCAATAACACCAGAAGCAAAGGCATGAACCTCCCCTATTTTCCCGCTTATTGCTGTGTTATCAAGCCACCACGCTCTGCGATAGGTAAAGCGAGAGCCTCAAAAGACCCCAGAAAACGATACAAAATCCGCCGAAGGTTTTTTTTGGCGCTCTGTGTACTATATAGAGGAAAATAGTGCCTGTTTTGTAACAAGATGTACTTATTCTTTTTTTTTTTTTTTTTTTTTAATTGGGGGCGGCCCCACACCCGCCGCCCCCGGTGACGATCATCCTCTGAGGCTACATCGTCTCCCCATGCACATGCCGTTAGTAAACTAATCATGCAGGATGCAGGGGGGTGCTTTGTTAGTGTAGTTGCAAGGTGTTAGTCGGGTTCCGCGGAAGCACCCCGGTTAGTATCGGTGAATGAAATGCTGGCATGCAAGGATGCGAGCGCGTCAGTGATGTTTCCAGGGGTCCACACATGACCGAAGCCCTGTGTGGATCGCTGGGAGTAAATGAAAGGTGGCGTGAATATGCGTAGTGAAGAGAAGGTCGGTGTCCGTGGTTAGGTTAATGTTAATTTGTGGGGATCTAGAGGTTAATAACTATTCATGCTTCAACGTATGTACAGGGTGGGGGCAGGCGTCGTCAAGGCTTACCGTTCGTGATGTGAGTGGTTGGTTCTCTGCTGATTCGCGTGGCCTTGCAGGGTGACTGGAGTTCCTGAAACTAGAGAGCAGTTAGTTCTTAAGGTATGTAGCCAGTGATGCGCGCCAGATGTACGCGTGCGTCAATGGCGTCAGTGCTGGGTGTGATAGTTCGGTCAAAAAGTGAAAGGGGGCGGTTGTGTTTGTCGTGGGTGTGGTGGTATGAGCCTAGTTCGTGTATGAGCGGATTGGTATTATACGGTATTTTGGCATACAGGTCGGCTGTAAGTTTCTTGATAAATTCTTCGACGGAATGAATCCTAAGTTCGGTGTGGAGCCTGTCGGCAGGGGCTGTTCGAGGAACCTTGGCGATCTTGCGTAGTGTTTTATTTTGAAGTGTCTGGAGGGATGTAATATGACTGGCCGCGGCATACCCCCACACGGGGGCTGCGTAGGTCAGGATTGGGCGGATAAGGGATTTGTATAGTGTAAGGCCGGTGTCCAATTGTAGGGAGTTGCTGTGATTTAGTAGTGGGTACAGTTTCCATAGGATTGCAATTGCCTTGTTGCGCGCTAGGCGAATGTTGTCCTTCCACGTAAGTCCTTGGTCGAGGGTAAGTCCCAGGTAGGTAACTTATTCGAAAGATCAGTCCACTATTAGCAGATCCGCAGAAGGATCTGTTAATCACCTGTCCATTACTTCATTCATATCAGAGTGAGTCAGTTGTATGGAAACTGTGCAGCAATTAAATAATTTTCATGAAATGAATAATACTAAAAATATATATTATATGTATTACCAGCAGAGTCTGCAGCTTTGTCCCGTTATTGCGTTCAATGCGGAGAATCTTCCCTTCTCACACCCTCTCCCTATTTCTCTCATTTTCTCTCTATCTCTCCTATCCTCGTCTCTTTTTGTATCTATTTATTTCTCTCCTCTGCTTTCCTTTCCACTCTCCCTCTCCAATTATTTTATTTCCTTTATACTTTGGTTTATTAATAAACATTAAAACATAAGCATTAGGTTTAAGGCATGCAAATTTGTACCTGATGCTTACTGTAGCGATGCGATCGAAAGTATAGTTTATAGTTAATTAGACGAACAATACGAATGCAAATTTGGTTTGATTTCTTACACATACATTTTTCCTGTCGAAATTTTATAAAAATCAAACATGATGCTTATACACTTTGGTTATCTAACATAAAAAAGCTGGATATAAACCAGATACTTAAAGTTCGATTCTGCAGCCCCCCCTCTCTTTAGGTGAAAGCAAACGAGGTGACATATTCCCTATTTGCCGAGAGAAAATATCAGAATAGTCGCCGAGAATTAATATATACATTTTCTTTGTCATGCAAATATCATACACATATCGTTAGAATTATTTCTATGGAAAATGTTCTACCTGAGATGAATGAAATAAACAGTAATTTAGGTTTATATTATATAACAATGCTCATATAAAGACAAATCTTTTAAATTGGAAATACTAGGTAACAGTTATAATAAATGCTGTGTTGAGTACTAGAATTTCCTAAACTATGTTGGAGCGTTACAAATATATTGTGACGGAACCCCTGTGGCTCCACCATATGTGATATAAGATCACTTTGCCCAAATCGGTACCTATACCGATGAGACGAGGACGGGGACGAGGACGTAGCTCAGGGATGTCATCAAGAGGGTTATAGGTTGAAAGGATGTGAAAGAGTGACACTATTACAAGTATAATTCTGATTCCAACAGAGACTTTAATCTTTGTAATAATTAATCTAAACAACATTGCAAGAGGAAGAGAGTGAGGCAGCTTTGGGTTTACCTTGTTGACAGAAGACGTACGTCCGGCGTACCATCTTCTTCATGCCTAGGACTAATGTCGAAGTTGTAAACTAGCACAAAATAAATTTAAAGAGCCGATCGTCACAGAGTTCTGCCAGGCAAGTACCCCAGTCGTCAACAAACTATTAAGTTTAAGACACCCGAGGAATATGCTGACTAGTGCTTTAGGCGAGTGCCAGCATGATTTTCATAATCACCCACATATCGAGCATAAGTTAAATTAGATTTATCACATGCATTAAAATAAAGCCCATAACTGTCACAAAAATATTATGCATATAAGTTGTGTATAGTAAAAACGCTTTAAAATTTTGTCTACCTACCAACGACACCTTTATTACAGTTTTGCTTGTAGACAAGTTGCATTTACCAAATATCTCAATCCTGAGCCACTACTCCCTGCTATCGTCTTCAGTTATTGTAGCGTCCGGACGTCCATTACCTTTCTCCATCCTCCTCCCCGCAGTATTTGATTGGAAACGGCAGAGTCTATTTCCTCGACAAAGCGCTCCTATCACAAAATGTCCAGCGATCTAGGTTGTTTCTCCGACGGGCGTCTTGGAAAACTTATTTTTCCACTTCAATTACATTAGAGGCCGGTCTTCGTACAAGGTCAGGATATAAGTGAAATAAGTTTCTGGTCAGTATAAGGTATGAAACAGCAGAATCGGTTGAAAGGCTTCATCAATCAGCGACCATAAGCTGGAGTTAGTGCAGTGAGTGACCGTGGTCTCTACCGCAGGATATCTAGATACACTTGCATGCAAAAAGGTTCATGCAATCATGTTTTTAATTTATGAATGTGTCTAACTTTAAATTATACTCAAACCTTTTGATTTCTGTCTATGGCTGTCTTCTTCACTGCGTGGATTAGACAAATTGCCTGTTACGTCCTCGTTTGTTCAGCTCCACCTTTTCCTTGGGCGTATAGCATTTCTTCTACCTCGTGGTTTATACTCTTGTATCTTCAATAGTATTCTTTCATTACTCATTCTAATCAATTGTTGTTTATAATTCTCCTTGGACTTTTCAATTTTATCACTTAGAAGTGCCTTATATGTTACCCTTCTCAGACATGTTATTTTCGCTGCTTGTAATTTACTTTTATCTTTCTCACTCATAATCCAGGACTTGCTGCCATGCATCAACTTTGGAACAGACATTGTTTTATAAATTTTATTTTTATATTATTTATAGCTTCATTTTGTAATGATATTATTGTACTACATATTCGGTGAAACCTATTCATTTATTTTATAGGTCTTCATCTCTGTCAAAGTTTATATGGCAGAGGGAGATTGTTCTAATATTTTGCCTTCTATAATAATTTTAGACATTTTATAGTATTTTACTTTGTGTGCCATCACTTAAGATTTAATTGTTGATATTTTCGTGATATAATTATTTTATATAACATTTAACTTATAGACAGAGCGTTGAAAGTCAGGTTCAGCATGCAAATAATAATTTATATCTATGCCTAGATATACCTCAATTTAAATGATCTGTCTTCCAAATTTTCACTGAATAGTTTGACAATAGACCGCATCCTCTATAACGCCTTAAATAAATTTCAAGAAAGAAAGCTGAAATTATGGTGTTATATCCGGTGTAAAATGATAGTGGTGTCAGAAATATACTTTCTAAAATTCTGTGATTGATGTAAAAACTAAGACATGATATCCCAATGTAACATCATTAGCAACTTAATCTTATAAAGATAGGGAGGCCTGGGTGAGCAGTTATTCTCACCCTGATAGACATGTTTCACCAAATACACTTTTTGGGACCCCTGAATCAAAAAAAGCATTTTTAGAAAATGGAATGTGTGTGCATCTGTGAACAACGTAACGAAAAAACAAAACTTTGGTATTTTCGGTCAGCATCTTCCAAAGATGCGACCGAAGATTTTCAAGAATATCATCCACCCACAATTACTCTTACAATTACTTTTGATTTTCTAAAAGAGTGGCTCTTAACGATTTTGATTAAATTACCATATAGTATTGATATTTACTGGCAAATGAAATATATATCTTGAATTTCCTGGGAATAACCTTTGAAGTTCTTTTCATTTGGAACAGAATATTGTATAACTATTAAGCGTTAAGCGATAGACGAAAACATACTATACGACCAAATTAGATCTCTTTTAAACGTACAATTATTTCAAATAAACTTTTTTTGTGGCATAAGCCATTTCCGAGATAACCGTTATTAATATTTCGAATACTTCATCACTTGGTCGTTCTTTAAAGTTCTTTCAACATTCAGTTGTTTCTCGCGATTGCATGGAAACAGTATGAAATGTTAAGGGAGCGTATAGCATCCAGTTCTTAAACATTTACTATCCATGTTCCCTTTGTACCTTTAACCATGCCCGTATCCAGAAAAAAAAATCGGGGGGTTTTCCACAAGTAGATCTAAACTTAACAGTACCCCACACACTACCATGTACTATATACCGTAGTATATAGACGTTACATGGATAAGAAAATTGCTTGGAAACATTATATAGACAAGAAAAACTCACCAGCATGCAGATATTCCAACTTACAGCACAAAACATGGAGACTGCTTCAAAAACCGGGATGTATGGTCACCTTACCTATGTAAGGCGACGACATTAAGTTTCCCTTTTTCTTGTAAATGTGCTACTAGCAATAGACTTAACTGTTATCTAACGACATTTTCTCATATTGGTTTGCTATGAATGTAAATAAATAAAACTGTCAGAAGATTCGGGGGGCGTTTGAACCCTAGAAATCCCCTCTAAATACGGTCCTGCCTATAACGAAATCTGTAATGCAGTTATCTCTACAAAGGTTTATCCGGATTAAAATAATTAGATAGATACATGCTTGGGTAGGAATAGTTTGTATGCACATTAATAAGCTTTGGAGGGTAGAGGAAGTCATGTGAATATAAAACATGATATTTTTTACTTTCTCTTCTACGTATAGTAAGTAGGGGAAGTATTGTATTCCACCCAAAAATTCGATACCGAGATTTCACCGGAAATACATGTTTTGAGACACCCTGAATAAAAAAAAGCATTTTTGGAAACATGTCCGTGTGTGTGTGTGTGTGTGTGTGTGAACAGCATAACTCAGAAACGAACAGTCGGATAAACACCAAACTTGGTATTTGGGTTCAGTATCTTCAAGAGATGCGACACGAAGGTTTTAAAGAAAATTCCTCCACCCAAGACCACCCTTTACATGGAACATTTTTTCGAAATTTTTTATTTTCTCAAAAATGGCTCTAACGATTTTGATTAAAATATCATATGTTTAAGATATTTTCATGACAAATGAAATGTATATCTCTAATTTTCTGGGAATGTCTCCAAAAGTATTCTTCATTGTGAACGACTTTTGCATAACTGGTAAACCATAAGAGATAGACAAAATTTTACTACACAAGAAATGTAGATCGCGTTAAAATACACAATTTATGTCATATACATGTTTGTTGTTGAGTGAACCATTTTCGAGATATTGCTTGTTATTCCCTTAAATTTTCCAATACACTTTTTCTCAAATTCATTATTCATTTTTTTATGTCCTGGACATGCAAAGAGAATTGAATGCGCCACTTAGCAACCAGCGTTAAAATATTTGACTATCGCTTAAAACCTACCATATTCCCCTTGCATCTACATGAAAATTACCAATAAGATTGACATCTCGATATCCCGATTAACATGAAGCATATGGAGAATAAGCGTTTGTAAAAATAGTTTGTACAAGTAGAGAAAATCATGTGAGTGTAACCCATCAGATTTTTTAACTTGGAGACGAATAATTACTACAGTTACTAAATATGAAACTTGTGGAGCATTACTTCGGAATAAAATACTGAAAGTAAGAGGTGGCATGTAAGATAGAAAGAAGAGTTGAATGTTTGAGGAGAATTAACAAACGAGAGAGAAATGCATGTCTCAATGAGCAAGACACACAGGATGGAAGTGTTGAAAGGAGAGTCATAAAACCAGGAGTAACGACTGTGAATTAAGGAGCAAGTTGTGGTGATAAAATGCATCGTGAAATTGATGTTGTCGCTTACAGTCTTAATAAGGATAAGCGAGTACTTGCCCAAGTTTGAAAGGTGAATAAAATGTTGATGATCCCATTCCAGAGACGATGTAGCCCTAATGAATAATGTCACTTTAGACCCTGCGGGAAATGTTCATCTTGCAAACCATAGCTCACTCTACTAGCACTTTGGTACATTACAGGTGATGACTCTACGTCAATGCATTTTAATTTCTTTAAGTAAATACGTCATTTCGTAGACAAATACGCTGCTGTCTTACAGAGATAATAAAGCAAGGTGAACGACGCAAGTCGTAAATGCAAATCAGGAAGAGAGCCGAGTGAAGTGAACACTACCGCGGAACGCCTATTGCCATTCCTTTGTCCGTTCGTACGCGTAAAAGCTCAAGTAGCGCTGCACATACGAGGTTGACATTTTGTATGGTATAAGGGATTGAAGATTATTTGATATGTTTTCTTAGTTGGGTTGACATTTCTTCAAAATTAAAGTTGATTTTTATGCAAAAATTCAAAGAATTTGCCATATTAGGCGAACCTCTTACGTGCCGAGAGTACAGGGTTATTCAAAAAGAAGGCACATATTTTAAATATTCATTTTTAATGAACGACAATAGCTTGTGACATATACGACACATCATTGAATAGAAGAAAGATCAAAGTTTTAAGCCCCACCTATTAGTTCCATTCAGTGCCTACGGCGGCGCTGTGTTTGTTTACGAGAAAATGGCGACGCCACAGAAAAAGTCATTTTGTGTGCTGCATTATGCAGAGAGTGAATCCATTGTTTAATTGCAGCATGAATTTCATTGTAAGTTCAACAACACGCTGCCTCGCCACAAAAATTTACAATTGATACAGTAAATTCATAGAAGATAGTTGCGTATGCAAATGGAAAAGTACTGGTCGTCCTCGCATAACAAATGGTGCTCATTTTGAACACACAAAATAAAATGTTGAACTGTTCTCTATTCAGTGATGTATCCACATGTGTCGCTATCTATTGTCGTTCATTAGAAGTAAATATTTAAAGTCTGTTCCTTCTTTTTGAATAACCCTGTATTTCTTAGATATAGGAGTGTTATGGAATATTTGTTAAAACAGTTAAGTTTGTTTTGAAATTTGTACAAAATTAAGTGTATCTAGTCATATGGAGAGTCTCTTAAGGTGATGCAACCATGAAATATGACCACTAAATTGTGAAAAAGTATAAAATTAACCTAATATTATTTTCTCTTCTATGTATAGCAAGTAGAGGAAGTATTGTATTCCATCCAACAATTTTATGTCTATGTTTCACAGAAATACACGTTTTGAGGTCCCTTGAACCTAATAAAAGTAATTTTAGAAAAGGGTCGCTTGCTATGTGTGTCTATGAACAGCTTAACTTAAAAACCAAACTTGGTGTTTTAGTTCAATTTCCAAGATTGGAGCAGGAGACCTTTCAAGAAAGTCCTCCCACCCCAAACTACCCTTTACATGGAAAATGTTTTGAAAGTTTTGAATTTGTCAAAACTGGCTCTAACGATTTTGATTAAATTATCACAATAGACTCTGATGACCTCTTAATTCTGAATGACTTTCGCGTTACTGGTAAACCGTTAGAGCATCACATAATGTTACTACACGGAAAATGTGGATCTCATTAAGGCACACAATTTATGTCAAGTACATTTTTTCCCATTAACTATTTCCGAGATATTCCTTCTTATTAGTTTGCATTTTAAAGTACTTATACTTTTCTCAAATGGGAAGTAGTTTTACGTTTTGCTCTAAACCAGGCATACTCGTGGGCATAAAATGTGACCCATAACGTAACAGAACTGTATGTGTTGGTACTGGCAAAATCTAGCTACACCCCCCTACCAGCGTGACCACCTCTGTTTGTCGACGATAATTCTAGCTGCTGGAATGGCAAGGTGTTTTGCCTTTCCAGAAGTAGGTATGGCCGAATTGCTGAAGGGTAATATTACAACTTAAATCTTATATTTTCATTCTACACTACTATTTTTAATGCTGGTTTTCCTATTGCCATTCAGTAATTCGTCTCCCAGTCGTTGATGTCAAGCTCTCATATATGTAAATGTCATAGCTGCCATTCAGTTTAACCAAATATGCGAATTCCTCTTCACCCCTTCCTCTAGAAAGACGAATTATTTGTAATTGGTTTAGCCTTCCCTTGTGTGCCAATAATACCGAAGCTCTTTCGTAGAGGAATGACATTTACTTTCCCCATAATATCTAGCAACTTTTAATCAAAGACTTTCTTTCTACAACGCTTAGGTTTGGAGATATTGTACAGTCACATCTTAAATGATTCATCCTATATATTGCTTCTTGGATATTATCCTCTGAAGAACCTATTATTACCTGTCATCCGCAAATAATATTGTAGTAAAATTTGCATTATTATTCACATATAAATTTACATAATAAAAGGTTAATATTTGAATGACCATGCAAGCCACAAGTTAGAAACGTGGCCAATATGTTACTGTTATTTTGTGTAATAAACTGGCGTACATTTCAACATCTCTTAGTATAAACTGTGGATTTTCCAAATTTTACACATCATGTATTACTTAAAAGCTTACGACGTTTAAGTAAACGATACTTTGTTCATCTTGATGTAAGAATTGTTCTATGTAAAATTTTAAATTTGATAATACTGACTTCATATTAGTTAAATTTGAAATTCGTAGAAAACTGAGAGGAATTTCTAAGGAATATGTTCCAAAAATGCATCGTCTTTTTTGGATAATTCTTCAAACCAACTATACATTAGTTGTGATACTGACGTTTTCATACGTTCTTAATACCAGTGTGCAAGTCCCTCCTTCCTTTCTTCCGAAGGTACCTTGAAAGTTTTGATAAGCCAAACTTTTACGTAGTAAATGCGTAAATCCTCCAACCAACATTGGCCCACTTTTTTCTTCCTTAGTTTTCTCTCAGGCGAAGGAAGACATGAATATGGATAACTTCTGTCGTTAAGAACTCCGAACTCATCTGCGTTATCATTAATCTTCATTCCTTCATCACTTTTAGTATCTTACAACAGAAGTATTAAACCTTACATATTGATATCTACGTTCATATTCCTCTAAGACAAGGGTGCCAAAACGACTTCCTTCCGCGAGTCACCAAATATGCAACACGCACTGCATCACTCGGCAGCATGTGAAAAACAAACGGACGGTTGCAGAGAGGGAACGGCGCCTGCGAGTCAAAATAACTCGCGAGTCACGTTTTCGCCACCTCTGCTCTAAGAGAAGTGATTTAACAAATGCTTATTAAATAGTTATTTATAATAAAAGTGTTAAAAATAGGGCTTTACTCTGGGAGTACGAATCCTAAGAGCAATGCTCTTTTAGCATTTTAGCAAATGCTAAGAATGGCCTGAAGACATCCATGCCAAACATTGGAGGAAAACTCTGGCATAGGAACATGGCAAGCTTTGAAGGAGGAGCCATTTAAGGACAATTAACTGAATTCCTAAAACAACTTAGGATCAAGCAAGGTTCAAGATTGGATTAATTGACATTTTAGAATGGAAATTTTGGAAATCATCCTCACAAATTAGGGACCATAGAAATACATATGAGTGTAGAATTTGCAATGAAGATGAAGAGACGACTTCTCATTTAATTCTCGAATGTAAAACCTATGCAGATATTGCCTTAATTTTACCAATAACTATTATTGCATTTAAATCAAATATATTAACTTGAATGGGTTCATATCCCATTTATGGAATGAATCTCTTTTTCCTAAGGCTAAATAATTCGTCAAAAATCCTCTTTTTGAAAAAAATCTAATAATGAATAACTTCTAATTAAAAATAAAGGATAATAAAAAGTAGATGCATAGCTTTTAGGTCTATAAAGCAGGAGGAGAATATAGCATCATACAAAAGCCTCATGAGAGGTTTTAAGGGTATAGACCTCAATTATTATGATTAGCCGGGAGGGGTAAAGCTGTACACTCGGTCAAACTAAAAGTGGCCGGCCTCTTGAACAGTAAATAAGCGCTCGGTTTACAACCGTCAACTTCTGTGCGCTGCTTTCACTAACTCTATAATACAAGCCAGAAGGCACTGATTTGGACTACCTCCGTACCGTATTTGGCGTGGAACAGTGGTTAAGCTACTTAACTTCTACGCAAGCAGCTCGAGTTCGAATCTCTTGTTACGGATTGTTATGTTTTACTTTTTACACCTCATTTTACTGTAATATAGTTAAATAATATTGCTTTTGTTACTCTATTTTACTTACAAATATAATTATAGAATAATGGTAAAATTTGTGGTTATAAAAGTTAAATTGACTGAATATGAAACCTCCTCCCGACCGATAAATTAATCTCATAGTTACCATATACCGGTATGGCGGACTACTAAATAAATGCTACACATATAAAAATAAATAAAACCTGTTATATTTTTACTCATGTATTTAAAATGAAAGGTAGGGGAAAGTTGAGTAACTCTACAGAGATTTGGATCTCCAACCTCAGGAACAGTAAGCCTACTCACTACCATTGAGCTAAGAGTGCTGCAGTAAGAGTGACATTGTAACGAGCTTTAGCCATACTCCACTTGAGAATCATAAAGCAATAACGTGTGTTTTGGGTACAAATATTCAGCGCTGAAACACACTGAAGCATCTGTCTGTTTGTTTGAAATCTCGTTTATGAATTATTTTCTCGGAAGTCTATTGTGATTATAGTTGTTTTCCCCATTATAACTACTATAAGAATATACGTATTCTCGTGAACGAAGCCTGGCTGTCCCGAGATTCAAGCTCCATCTCTCAGATGGCGGCGGCCAGTTTTAAATTAATCGAGTGTACAATAAATCGCAGTAACTTCAATATAGGTGGAAATAAGATCCACCATTTACTCCCTTGTACACAAAGCACTCTATCAATGCTATAGATAAGCGGTAGAAAAAGTAAAAACCTTGTATTCCTTTTAAGTGACTCTTGAGGTTTAACTTCTTAATTAACCATATGAAGCGTCATAGAGTTTGTTTTCATCAAAAATATAAAACGTGAAATTTAATTATTATGTATTTCTTATTTCCTTGATTTACTAGGTTGCATGTGTGCGATATACTACAATTAGATATGAAAATCAAAGGCGATAAAATTTTAAGACGATAGCAGTGTGTATACTGAACAACCCGAATGTTCTATAGGTGAATGTTTGTGTTTGTAATTATTATGTATTTTATTATAATTTTAGGTTAGAATTTAAATTTAAAGTTGACAGTATTAGAAAACTTTTAAATTTATTTTTCAAATCGTACACTTCCATTTTCTTGTGAGTTAGTTATCTGTGCCTCACCAGCATAAAACTTTCATGTCCCAGTTTGGGAAACAGTGCTACAGCAGATAACGAGAAAAGAAATTGCATGCCCAAAGTGAGATGGGAAGAAAATAAAGCCTGAACATTTAAGAAAAATTTTCCCACTTTTGTGTTCTTTTTCAAAGAGAAGGTTAGGTATAGCTTAGTCAACGAAGGGGGATACTTTGCGCAGTGTGACCTGCATAGATCTATTGTGGCTACTACCCCCACCAGGAGGGAGGGATGAGATGAGGGAACCACAGGAGACTACAGGTCGCAGACAGACCCGCCACAGTGGCAGAAGTTTCTAAAATTCCCAAGCTCGAAGACCCGTCCCACTGCTATAGCTGCCTAGAAAGGGCGATGAACGACCTGATATCCAAGCAGCCCTCTGGTGTCCACAGGGCTTTCCTTTAAGCATGCATCCACGCCATCTGCCCGGCACTGCCATATGCTAGAAAATTAGAAAGACATAAAATAAATGAACAAATA
The DNA here is from genome assembly GCA_030765065.1 of Deroplatys truncata. NCBI lineage: Eukaryota > Metazoa > Arthropoda > Insecta > Mantodea > Mantidae > Deroplatys > Deroplatys truncata. Next base: position 104,533,456 of record CM060985.1, read on the forward strand.
AAAATTTGAAATACTTCACATCGGTGCCTACAATCCAAACCTCTGTTCCTTTATTTCTATTATAATTGTAAATAAATTATATATACACAAATATTGTTCAGATATAATAATAAAACAAAACATACTACAAAACCAACCCAGCATTCGCCTGCCGACCCAGGGACACCAAGAAAAAACCATAGATCAGGGTCGGCGGGATCGAACTAGGGACCTCCCGAATGCGAGTCGCACATACTACCATAGCGTCACCTTGATCGGTAAAGAGAAGGTTATTTGCTTATCTTTATTTAATTGTATCAATGTTATTCAGTGTTTATTTTGCGGAATTAGTGAATTCAGATTATTTTATTTAACATGAAGTAGCTATAAACTTTTAAAGCGCACTTTAATAATCAATTAGGGTAAAAACACAAAACAGCATGTGCTATTTACTGTCGAAAAGTACTAAATACCCCCTAGTGCATATGTCTACCACTCAAACTAAAACGCAAATGTTGGTAGCAGGTAAATAAAACATATAAACAGATTTTTCCCAATCACCAGAGTGGATAATGTAAATAACTCTGATTCAAACTTTGATAACTCTGCGCAAACACAAAAGGTTTCATTGAGTTCAATGAAATAAAAATCTGGTAAAATACTGGAGAAAGGCTTTTGCGTGGGTTCTGTGGAATTTTAAATTAAAACATCTGGGCAGCTGTTGCTATATGGAACATTGCTCGATGCAGGGTCGTTTTATTCGTGACTATAATGTCATACTAATTAGGCTAGATCTCCCAAGGGATGAGTGACAAATTGTATTTACCGCTCTATTGTTATTTTTGCATTGTTTGGCATCGATCCCCGAGCGGTTAGTTATGAAACACAGGCGCTATCGCTTAATCTACTGTTTATCGCACGTAACATAAATTAAGCTCGTGATATTTACTATTTTGTTACAAGTATCTCTATCTGGGTCGTATATTACTTAATTTAAAACTATGGCTCAGTAAATTATTTGACAAACGTTGGTTACTGTAGCATCAAATAGTCAAAGGGTTTAAGCAATAACATTTTTGTGTATTTATTTACAGTTTGATATTTTCCATTCATCCCACGAGATCGCGCTGGATTTTAGTCTTTAAACTACGAGTTAATAGGAAAACAAGTGTGTTAACATCGTGAACATTAAAATATACAGGGTGAACCAGAACTCCACCGACAAGCTTTCAGAGGTTCTTCAGGGATACCTTCAGAGTATTTTGGTATAAGGGACCCAGGGTCTCCGGCGGTTCGTTACAGAGTAATTGCATTTGGTTTGTTTCTTGCCCAATTAGATTTGTATCTGCATTGCACTGAAAATACTGCACAACAGAGTAAATGTCGACGGTAGGCGCTGTGTGTCTTGTTTGTAACCACTTTATCCATTAGCTCGACAGCTGCTGTTGACAACAGTAATGACCTCTTAAACTGTTGCCCACAAGTTTGCATTCAGTACTGCTCGGTTCTGTCCAGGGTTTCATTTTTCCGGCAGTTTTAGTTGTGCATTAACAGTGATGCACAGCCGTATGGATGGGTTATTGATGAAGAGTTGTCCGGCATGCACCTTGTGTGGGGGTTCACTGAATGCAATGGAAGAGCGGCATAAGACGCTATGCTGAGCTGTTCTCGCACCGTCGGCAACCACATCACATAAGCGTCTACTTGATCCTTCCGCATTAGAATTGAAGATACTGGCCGTGCGAGGTGTGCCAGAACACCCGATCTGGAATAGAATGTGTTACACACAATTGGTGACAATCCTACGGCTAGTATTCGCTGCGTTGCATGAGCTCTGAACACAAGCCAATCAACTGTTTTGAGAGTCGTGCATGAACAACAATTGCACCCGAATCATCCACTGAAGGTGCAATCATTGCAGCCAGCAGATTTCCCATTTCGATTGGAGTTTGCAAATTGGTTCCTATATCAATGTGAGAAAACCGCAATTCTCCTGATTTGGTGTTGTTTACAGACGAGGTCAAGTTTACACGCATTGGTGTGTCGATCCTACCAACAACAGTTTGCTGTGAATGTATGGGTTGGTATTGTCAGCGATTTTGTGATGGACTCACCTACTTCCAGATACCTGGACGGAGTCGGGTACAAAACTTTCCTTCAGCATGTCCTCCCACAGATCCTAGATGATGTGCCACTGACAATTCCTTCAGTTTATTTTCTTTCAACATGACACGGACACTTTGCACTCGATGTTAGGAACCACATTGATGTACAGTATGGACGACAATGGATTGGTTGGGGTGGTCTTTTTCCATGGCCAGCTCAGTTATCAGACATGACACCAATGGACTACTTCTTCTGGAGACATTTGAAGAGCCTAGTTTAGAAGACTCCGGTCGATGGACCTAGTTGCTAGGATTATCGCAGTCGCGGAAGTAGTACGTCAAACTCCTGGAATGCTTGAGCGCGTAAGATAGTCGATGGTGCATCGCTGTACACTCTGCCGTGATCAGTGTTGACATTTTGAACAATGCCTATAAGCGAAGAATTCTACATTTGTTACGTACTGTTCTGTACATTGACAAATCAGACTGAATACACTGTGATAAAAGTACGTGTGTTTCGTCTGCGGGACGCTGCATTACTCTGTGTTATGTATTGTACATTTTCGCTATTGTATATTATACACGCTTCTTCACTGTTGTGAAGGTATTTTCACAGAAGCAAGATAGAAGTAACAAACTGAATAAATAATAAGTGCATTATTACTCTGTAATGAGCCGCCGGACACCATGGGTCTCTTATACCAAAATACTCGGAAGGTATCCCTGAACAATCTCTTAAAGTTTGTTGATGGAGTTCTGGTTCATTCTGTGTTCATTTTATCAGCAGATGGTTATAAAAAACTCGAGGGGTGAAGTAACGATCTGATGTTATTCGCATAGCCCTTCAAACACTACACAACAAAATACATGAGATGGAATCATATAATTGAGTTAAAATTAAAAATATATGTGAATTAAAAATTCTTTCATATTTAAAATGAATGAATGTTATTAAAATATTCGGATTAAAAGATCCTAAAATACCTATTTAAGTGACCTACTGCAACAAATGTTCGGTATGCTAGTTCAAAATTCTAACTTTCAAGTCTTCATCCTTGAATTCTGCAAGTTTTTTTGGTTTCCTTCCTAATACGACAATGACTTAAACTTTCCAAGTTTATTGACAAAAATATAATCTAATTTAACCTTTATTTTCTCATAAGCGAAATACTACTCTGTTCCCAGTCTTCAAAATAGTGATAATTATTGGCATAATTTAAATAGAAACTCATTTAAATATAACATTGAAAATTAAATTTCTTCTTTGTGAATTACAGTACTTAAAATATAATATAATATGATTTACATATTTTTTAAAATAAATTTTCATAACTATATCCCGTTTGATTTATGAAAAGTCTGTTTTGTTACGTCACTTTCTTCTGTCTTTTATAATTTATTGTAATGCACATCCTGCAAATGATTCATAATGAAGCTTATTTTTCTGCCTACTTTACTTAATTCTGATAAATGTTGGCAGAAATGATTTCAACACGCAGTTTTAACAGGCAAACAAGAGTATGCAGCAGATTGACCGACAGCTGTTTTGCATAAGACTATTTATATTACCTTCTCTTTGCATGAGCTCAGCCGAAACGAAAGTGTATTGCTGAAACTGCTGGAATAGTCAAACAAAAAACAGGTATTATTTCGAAAATAATTAATGCCACGAAAACATTGTAATATATTTTAATGAGATATAAATGTTTATAAAGTTAGTAAAATTCAATAAATGTTTTCTTAGGAAATTAGAGGTATACAACTACACTGTCTTGTTGATATCTCAAAAATATTATATTTTAATGAAATTCATTATAGACTATTTTGAGAAAATATGAAAGACCATTCCATGTGCATGGTAGTTTGGTATGGGGTGAGTTACTTGAAAATATTCGCTTGGAATTGTTAAATAGCACCTGACTCAGGTATGATATTTGGTATTTACGAGTATCACACAGTTCCCCTCCCCCACAAATTTTCCTAAAAATGTTTGTGGGAGATTCAGGGTACCTAAAGAATATATTTCCGATGAAGTCTTACAATTACATTTTTTAATGGAATGCAAAATATCGTTTCATATCATCGGTAAGCGGTAAATACTATAAAATGTCTTTTAAACCTTTGAATCAATATATTTTAACTAGTCTATTCATTAACAAACAAATAAAACATCAAAGTAACAACCGAGTAAGGGAAAAAAGCTTTAAAAATATTCATTTTAACAACACAAAAACATTTTGAAACATGTATTATTTTCAAATGTTTGCTGTTTGTGCTTAAGAATTTAATGTTTAAAGCGTTGTGTAGCTCACCTTCACAGAGTGGAGTTAGTATCAATTATAGAAGATGAATTCCAACTTCGGCGAAGTGACTTATCTGAATAAATGTTTTTCGAGGATATCCCTTACCCTCAGAAAATAAATTGTCGGGTAAGTAAGCGACATAGAACTTGGATCAATAATGAAATAAATATCAAAACCTGCTATTTAAGTTTTCCGCCTTTCAAGGATGTGACATGAAGATTTTCAAGAAAATTTCTCCCACCCCAGATTAGCAGTTAGATGGAAAACTTTTCATTATTTCTTTTTTGTAATTCAGTGTAACAATGAAATCTTAAAAGATAAGACAAACTTACTATAGCCGTTTTATAAATATTTTATGCTGCAAGTTTAGATCTCCTAAGGTTCACCTAATGGTCCTTCTTGAAACCTGAGATTTTTCCTTTTGCCTTTCCATCGACAGAGCTTATTATCAAGAACAAAAATGTCAATGTTGTTTCCGCATGGTGAAACCTTCTTGCTTAATTTGGTAGGTGATGTCTGTTCAACGACGTTTTAGCTAGTGGGGTAGAGTGGCTTATCTCTCAGGTAAAGCTTTAGCTGGTGAAAGGGGTACACAGTATGCTGAACTCGTGCCGCACATGATGCGTACAGTGTAAAATGGACAACAGTATTTCACTATCGCGCGTATTTACCCCTCACGTGCCTCAGACCAAGTAAACTCTATCTCCTTCCACTAGCTAAACTCCTACCTACTTGGAAGGATTCCCCACCCACCAACTAAACCGTCGCTGAACAGACAGTAAAAGCCTTCTTACTAGGTAAAACTACATCGTCAGTAACGAGGGAGGACAGAAAAACTACTTTTTATATAATTAGATAAACTCATGTGAATGTATCACATCAGCCTTAAGATCTAAGATGTAAATTGGATACACACAGTAAATTCTGTCTTAATATGCAATTAAAATTCCGCGTTTATAGAATCTACAGTTCGAGAATCATGTAATGCATATTAAATGAAATAATTGTTACCTACATGCGTTGCGACTGAATCTTGAAGGAAAACATGAAATAAAATTCTCACATCTTAGTGTAGTGGAGAAAAAGAGGCAATGAATTCTCATAATAGCATCCTCATCTTAGAATCATTTTGAAATATTATTCATTCGTATTATTCATAGTATGTCATCATTGGATCTTTCTTTAAATTTAAACATGTAAGAAGAAACTGGCCTCCAAAATACAAACTCAAGCGATAAATAGCAGGTGGCCCACACAAGCCGTCCTATGTTGGAGTTAGTTTATACCGGGCAGCGCGGATGCCAAAAGGTTTGTCTAAGCAGAAATCAAAGGGGACTCCATTCTAAGAGAGGATCTGCTAAGCTAAGGACCAATACTTGTAAGTGAACACTTTAACTGGTGTTATTGGTCCCTGAGCTCATTTGGTCGAGAAACTGCCTGCTATATGAGGTGTTTCAGGGTCATTCTCGGCTGGGCTCCAGAAAGTTGTCACTAAACAAAAACATTCCACGGTATGCCTAGAACCTGGTGTTTGAATGTGAGAGTACCTCTGTTCGTATGTGCGGGAGGGTATTATCGATTATTTAATGGACAATTCGCTTATTAACGGAAATTCAGGATTGCCGCGTTTTAGTCATTTAGTTCCATGACTGTTAATCTATAATCAGTACAAGATTAAACAAAATTATATTTTATTACACTTATGTACGCTTAAAGATGCGTTCGAATTAAATTATTTTCCATTAGTGCATTATTCATTATAAGCATGTGAAAAAGCATGCCCGTCTTGGTGGATGAATTAATTATTACTGTACAAAAAAAAAAAAAAAAAAAAAATACGTGCGCAGAAGACGGATGCCGCGTCTGAAAATTTCAGTACACAGCCTTCGAACCTTGTCTACATTTTGGTGCGTATCCGCACAGAACATAACCATATCTGTGTGTTCGTTATCGGACTTCTTGTCTGAATGGCCTGGCTTGAACTGCATGGAGGCGACCACGCAACGCTTATTAGTACGAAATTACCATGCAAACACCTTTAGACAGCAGTGCTGCCTCAGTGACCTTTCGCTTTGTACCTGCACTGCCCCTTTGAACAACAGTGATGCGACAACTTCTTTTGAGCCTATGTATGAGTAAAACATAAAACTGCAAAGGACGACTTGCATGGGCCACCTCGTATATTTAATGATACCGTCCGTAAAATTTCTTAAACTCAGAATTTCGCTCAAAGTAATTTTAAATATTAATACAGCAATCAGGATTTAAAGTATTATATGCACAAAAAATTCATGCAGATTTTAAGATTTGTTCCCGAGGTTGTTAATGTTTTTGTTGTTTTTACTGATTTAAAAATTGCTCACCTTGCAGTTGATATTTTAAAAAAATTAACGTTTGATTATTATATTCTAATAAAAGCATATTAATGAATCGTGGAAATGAATTTAATTAACTAATATGAAGCTTCAATTTTATTGATTGCAATATGAGTACTATTGTTTAATAACATCACAAACAAGCATGTTAAAAATTCCTCGTATTTTATTCTGTCATTTATAATGAGGTAAACGAAATGCCATTCATTTATATGTGCCGACAAATGAAAAGCTGAGAAAAGGAGGTTTGAAAATTATAACCATAAAATAACACTGTTTCTGACTTTGTGTTTCAGAAAGCATTTGGTCCATATAGTCCTCCTTAGTCTTTTTCTGCTCCTCTGCAACTAATTTAGTGTTTGAATATTCCTGAGACCGAGCGGGCAGCTCAGGCGGTAGCATCTGTGACCAGCATTCAGGAGGTCCCGGGTTCAAACCCCCGGGTCCGACCAATCTGAACGAAAGTTTTTCTGTGATTTCCTCGGTCCCTAGGCAAATACTGCGTTGGATAATTTGATAATTTGATCCGAGTTTTTTCCTATCGTCCTTTCATCACACTATTTAATTTCCTTCTTCTTCACCACCATACCCACATTGGGCTGATCACCCATCCTGGATATGCTATGATCAAGAGTTTGCTTGCTCCTCGATAGGCTACTGACCCAAGATGTTGACTTGTAAGTTCTTGGCGGTTTATGTCCTACAAAGGGTAGTGTAATCAGTTAAAGAAGAAAATTCCTAAAGCCTCCCTTGAATGGATTACTCAATTTAATGTAGGCAAAATTTATAATTTTTAATAAATTTGAGGCAGTATTTTTAACACTTAAATGATTTTAGTCTAATTATATAATATAAAAAATAATAGCCTGCCTTAAAGAAATATGTGTATAATATAATATATAAAATGTATGTAACAGTCATTGTATTACATTTATATTGTTATGTGCATGTTTAATAATGTTATGTGAATGTACTATGGAATTTAACAATGTAGGAGCTGTGAGAATAGAAGCCGAAAGTTGCTAACAATGAGGTAACCTTGAGGCAATAATGAGTTAGAAAGTTTAATAATGCTACTAATAATTCTTGGAACAATAATGTAATATTTAAAACAGTTATAAATAGCCAATCAAAAACTAGAAAAGCCGAAAGTTAAATAAAAGTACTCTGTTGGAGTAGGATTAGTCAATCAGAGACTTGAAATAGAGAAATTTACAATTTTAAACGGTAGACGGCAGATTCTAGAAGGCAACGTTCCAGAGCAGTTCGCTCGGTACGTATTCAGTGTGAGACTATATTATTCACACCGTAATGAATTTTTTATAAGTTACGTGTTAAAAAGTACAATTAACAAAACTCTCACAGCTCTGCAGTAGGATATACCAGTGAAGTGTTATTTAATCGTGTGAAGGATTAATAAAAGGAGTGAAGTAAAACTTATAATTTGTGTAAGCCTACATTCTTTAGCCGTACTACCCCTGCTAAGAGATACGTGTTTCTGCAAATTAATACTGACGCAGCCGAGGCATACATATATAATATTTAAATAAACATTAAAAATACAAAGTTGAATTTTAAACGTGGGGGCGAAGGCCCCCGGAAAAGTGAACATTGGGGCGAAGGCCACCGGAAACTTTGTATCGTACGTGGGGCTGCAACTACTTCAAGTTTGGCTCCCCAACAGTGGAACTACAATATAACTACTTCAAATTATATAGGAAACTGGTCTCAGAGGCGGACATTAAATCGCTTTTCAATTGCTTTAGAAAGTCAAGTAGCCATAAAAAACTAAATATTACTGAAGTGGAAGGTTTGTGGCGTTTAGTAACACAAAATCCATATTTATTAATTTTTGGCCTTTCTTTCGTGGATGGGTATCCTTAAGTAGACCCTAAAAGTTTGTTAAGAATCAGTTTATTTTTCCTAACATTACAGTCAAAAATAATGTTGGGGTTTCAATACTTTATGAGTTGGCTATGGAATATCTGCTTTAATTTACTACAGTGTATTTGTGGTTTTAATGTATTTATTCATTTTGCAACGTGTCCTCTGAATGTACATTAAATCTAATTACAGCGATAATTAAATTTCAATCAAATTATTAATTAAAGTAGGTGGCTTAACACGGCTTGGTTATGGTAGAGCTGTTTGTTCTGCATTTTCAAAACATGTGCTCTATAAACTTATTGCTTTTAAAGTGCTTCCCCTAGAGGCTTTGTTTTCCTGTTACAAAAATTGCGTTTTTTATGCATAACGTAGTTACATAATTTAAAAGGTTTGACGGTTTGCATAACATTGTAAAAAACCGCTTTCACGTTTTCTGTGCTACCTTTAACCTTCTCTGCCGCTTACTACATTGCACAGGAAGTATGGAAGCAAAATTCGAGGTTTATTGGAAACGACCACTTAAATATTTCTGTCTACAGGTTACATGTGAACACCATAAGTCAAAAACGAAAAATCTGATGTGATATATTCATATGACTTTCTCTACGCTCTATCGAATATTTGTGGGTATATAAACTAGTTTTACTAAAGTTTATTTTTATATCTAATGGAGATAAACATTTGCAGAAATAGCTATATTACACATTTCGTTATAGATACAAAGGAAACAGCGTTGGTGAAATGTTTAAGAAGTGCCTATATGCTGGCCTTAAAATTCTAACCTTTAATAACCATTACTAATAAGATTTTAGGAATAAAAGTTGTTTTAAATAAATTGTGTGTTTTAAAGAAATACATATTTCTTGTGTAGTGCATTTTCGTCTATCGCTTAATGTTTACCAGTTATACAAACTTCATTCCTAGGCTATTTCCGGAAAATTCAAGATATACATTCTACTTTTCATGTAAGTATCTTTAATGTATGGTATTTTAATCAAAAGCATTACCCATTTTTTTTAGAAAATCAAAATTGTCGAAAAATGTTCTATGCAAAGGGTAGTTAGAATTGGAGATTTTCTTGAAAATCTTCGGCCGTATGCTTGGAAGATTACTAAATCTAAATACAAAGTTTGGTGTTGACCCGACTGTTTGTTTTCGAGTTATGCTGTTCACAAACGCAGACACACACACAAACATACACACAGACCTTTTTCCAAAATGATTTAATTGGATTCAGGGGCCTCAAAACATGCATTTTAGGTGAAATCTCTATATTGAATTTTTGGGTGGAATACAATACCTTCCCTACTATGTACATTGTAGAGAAAGTACAAAAAAACTGAGATAAATATCGAATCTCGTACATACGAGGTCAAGCTTGTTGTAAAGATGCAAGCTGAATATTTTCAAGGGATTCCTCTATCCCAAACACTTCCTTTGGAAACTGTTTACTTCACTTATTATTTCCTCAAAATGGCATATTTGATGCACATATTTTGAGATATGGGAATGACAAACAAAATTTATATCTTTAAGTTTTTGGAAACTTAGTTTGAAGCTAGTTTGAAAGTTTCAAAATTTTAAGCGGAATACTTTGCTAAATGAATGATGTTTTGTTCCTCATGAGCCCAAAAGCAACATATAATATCAACACAAAAATTTATGACTTACTTTTTGAGCATTTTATGGGAAATTAACATAAAAAACTTTTAAAGAAATCCAAATTTGTTTTTGCACTTTTAAACTATTAAATACTCGCAGAATATGGTGATATACATGTTTTACGAAATTCTAATTCTACCGCTCCGCCTGAGGCGGACAGTGTCACGCTTACTTATTTAAGACTTGATTTTGAATCCATTTTGAGACCATTTAGCTAACGTTTATGAATGTATACTGGCTGCACTAGTTAGCTATCGACCCTGCGAACAGCTGAAGGCTGTTACGAGCATTTTTTATTTCGTGGTGTATTTTCTTGTTTACAAGATATTCATTCATTTATTTTATCTTAAATATGATGTGAAACTTTCACATGACCTTCTCTTCCCTCTATCGTTTGTTAGTGGGTATACAAACTAACGCTTATTTTTATACATACTTCATTTTAATCCGAATAAACATTTGCAGAAACAGCTGCATTAGACATTTCGTTATATATACAAAAGGAACAACGATACTCAAGTTTAAGAACTGAACGTATATGCTGGCCTTAAAATACCACGCTGTTTCAATGGAATCGCGAGAAACAACTGAGTGTTGACAGGACTTCAAATGAAGGGCTATGTATTGAACAGTTGAACGGTTTATAACGGATATCTCGGAAATGGCTGATGCCATAAGGAAAGTTATTTTAAATAAATTGTATGTTTTAAAAAGATCTACATTTCTTGTGTAATACACTTTCGTCTATCGCTTAACGTTTACCAGTTATACAACGTTATACAAAGTTCCTTCCGAATGCTGAGGAGTTTATAGGCTATTCCCAGAAAATTAAAGGTATATAATTTATTACTCATGTAAATATCTTTAATATATGGTATTTTAATCAGAATCCTTGGAGCTATTTTTCAGAAAAGCAAAAGTTTCGAAAAATGTTCCATGTAATAAAGGGTAGTTTGGCATGGGGGATTTTATTAAATTTTCCTGTGGTATCTTGGAAGATACTTTTCGTTTTTGAGTATGCTGTTCACAGACACACAAGGACGGACCTTTTTCTAAAAATGCTTTGTTTTATTCAGGCGGCCTCAAAACACGTATTCCCGTGAAATCTCGGTATCTAATTTTTGGGCGGAATGCAATACCTTCTCTACCTACTATGTACGAATAGAAAAAGTAAAAAGAAAATGATATGGTAAATTTTACCAGTGTAGTTCTGTAAATAGTTATGGTGTTGATGAAAATAGTGAAATAAGGGAAACAAATGTAAATATTGATGCAAGTTATGTCAGTATTAGAACAAGTAGAATATATTTATTTTTTGACTTTAAAAAGTTTGAGTGTTCACCTGGATGTAGATTTACTTCCATTTATATAATAATATGTTAGAAAGCAATATTTATGTTGAAAAATCGAGAAACTAAAAATCATTCAACATAGTGAGGGGGTAGGAAACGTTGGGCTTTAACAAAAGGTCAGATAAGACAACTATATAATAAAGTGTAATGCTTATGTTTCTCAGTATTTACGTAAATAAATATTGACAAACTTCCTTATGTATGGCGCCAATTCATTTCGGAGTTTCCCTGAAGGCGGCAGCGCTTGCTCCGTCCGTGTCTATGCGATTCACAACTGCAGAGCTGCCAGCATATGACTAACAAAAACCGCCATTCTTATGCAAATAACGACTGATTTCTCTTCTTCTTTTACGGCATTCCTTGAAACATATTTTTAGCTGGTTAATATATGATAAGTACAAGTATATATAGGTACTACTTGCACCTACATTCACTTCGTTTTATTCTAGTTAAAACTTCGTCAATCTAGTGATCTTCATTCCCTCTAGTAGGTTGGCACTTCTCTTCATGCATACGCAATAGTAGCAAGGTTGTGTGTTTTTCTGAAGTACCGCCATTATTTTCCTATAAAATAGAACGTCCTAAAAAGTTGGGCGGATGGGTTTACAGGCTCTAGAAGTGTAAACATCAACTCTAACAAAATTTCTCAGGTATTCTTATCAATTTTCTTTAGCTTCATCACACTTTATTTTCCCCGTAGATACAGAAGTTTTAGCCATTAATTGTTAGCTTATATTTGTACTTTTCTAAAAAACTATTCAACATAATGACACGGAATTTTTTGCGGTTCGTTTTCATACATATGAAAACAGTTTGAATCTCTTAGAAATATTAATATGTTCTGATAAAAACAATAGCTATAAATTTAAAATTTATATATTTATTATTGACGTTTTGTTTTCTAAAATATTTCTGGCAAGAAATATGTTCGATTCGATACTTAATCCACCACCTGGATATGATAATTTTTTCAGACCAATGTGAGAAAGCGTGTATTGTTTATGCTAATGTGTAAAATAATTTACATATTATACACAGTATTTATTTAAAAGGGTACTTTTTGCATAAACTCTTACAAATAAAGCTGTTTAAGCATGAATGTCTATTTGTATTAAAGGATAAAAACTTGATTTGCAGGAATTTTTTAAGATAGTGTGCAAAATTCCATGTTACTGTCCTCTCAATTCTCAAATTACCGCAGGTGGTTCTTTAATACCCACAAAAAGATGTATTGAAACAATTTTTAGGTTATGATTTTCATAGAAATTAGCAGAAATATTTAAATATAGCTTTTGTAAGTGTAATCTGTCAAAACAGCTATAAAAGTGAAAGGTTATAGAAAGACATGGGATAATTATACATCAGTTTTTGCTTATTTTGTTCTTATGTTACAAGTTAGTAAGTGCAACTTTCAAAAGTGACTGGAATTCAAAGGTGAAATGGGAACTAAAGCCACAGCACAACCATCCCACAAGTTAAATATAAGAACAATTTAAGCTAAATAACCTAAAGAAAACAAAGTTATTAGAGGAAATAGAGGAGAAAGAGACATTAAAAACCCTAGAAACGTAGTTTAAAGTTTCTATAGAATTACATCAAGAAGCACCAAGACAAAAGAACGATGTCATGCTCAAAAGTAAAAATATTGTATATAATCCAAACGTTGCGCGTGGAGAATCGTGCCGATATAACACCAATTGGTTACGCCTCTGTTACGCCTAGACCCCACCCCTTACCTGTTCCTAGCACTATGCTTAATGTTTGTCTTACTCTCCCCCTTTCCTTCGCTCCTGAGCCTGAAACCGACCTGTGTTCATAGATTTGAGTGCCAGGCTTTTGACATCAATCCAATACGAGACGGACTCATCCAGGGATTGGTGTAGACCGTTGTTGCGAAGCATGGCTTCCAGCCATTTCGTACCCTCATACTCCAGCCTTTCGTTACTCACCTAGGCCTGACGTTTGCTCACAGGCTAATACGTGAGTGTCGGACTTGAATTCAAACCAATAAAGGTTGGCTCATCCAGAGCTGGTGTGGCACATCGTAGGTGTTTCTGCCAACAATGAGTCTTAAAACCACTATAGGAAACCAAAAGCATCGGCACGTGTCCGTGCACTCGACTGTACAAAATACTTGTTGTTCGAAACAGAGAAATGGTAGCTAAAAGGCGAAGTAGAACGAAAGTTTTAACGGAAATATGAAATGTAGCACTGAACGTAATTATTAGTAAGAAAGAAGAATTTTGATAGTTCAAAATAGAGGTGATCCAGCAAACAAACAAATAAAAATAATAGGCAATAATAATACAGGAGAACGAGGTAGTAGCGAGGAGCTGATCAAACGAAATGGCTCTGCGGCACCGTGTGAGTATCGTATTCGGGAGATCTCGGGTTCGATTCCTGTCGATCGCCCTCTCTGACCTTGGTTTTTTGTGGTTTTTCCTGTTTGGTAGGTGAATGTTGGGATGGTTACTCATCTACCACGATGTCATTTCCAACATTTGCCCTTCACTCCGTTTCCTCATCTTTCAGATGTGCTTCTAGGTTTCGTGGTGTATGGCGGTGACGGACAAATGGCACGGATGCTAGTGTCCACGGTAGTACAGGAGTACTGTGCTGTGGCTGCTGGGTCAAACGCTGACCTCTTAAGGTAGCTCTAGCAGTGGGACGGGTCTTCGAGCCTGGAATTATTAGGGATTTCCGCGCGTCTCTGTGGCCTGTTTGACTACGGCCTGCAGCCTCCTGTGGTTCTTTTACTTTATACCTGCCTCTTGGTCGGGGTAGCCACATTAGATCTATGTAGGTCGCAATGTGGGAGCTGTCCTTTTCCGTTGTATAAATTATAACGAGAAATTGCAAGCGGGGACGCACCGCGAGTGGATGGTTGGGCAAACGTGTTAAATTATCTCTAAACAATCGTGTAAAATCCGGTCATTGCAGGTGGAAAAGGATTTTAAATTAGTTGGGGATACTGGGAAATAGTAGAACAGACGAGTACAACAATTAACTCTTGTTAGAGATGGTTGAGGAAAATTAAAGTTCTGTTTCCGAGGATCAGTACCAATCTCTTATACGGGAAGAAATTTTAGTAAAGTTATAATCACTTCACAAGAAAAGTAACTGTAATTAAAGCAGAGGAAAAGATAAATGAGAAGTAGAATTCTCAAAGGTGTTAAGTGACAAAACATTACATTTTAACTATAAATATAGTGAAATATTTTCCTTGGTTCTTATACAAGGAACTATGTCAAACTTAAGTGTTCTTACCAGACTGCATGATAAGCATATATCAATAACATTGAGCTAAAAAGCATATAAACTGATATTTAAATCTGAAATTAGGAAGAGCTGAAATTAGAATTGTCAACATTAACAGTGTAAATTTCCATCTCATTAGCGACAGCACCAATGGGGCGTTTAACGTCGAGAGTTCATGACAGCTGGAATTTACACCAGTGCCATCTATCACAATCAGTTTAAACTCAAAGATGAAGAATAGGAACGTAGCACTTCTGAGAGGAAAATGGCCTTAGTTTAATGCACGTTTCTCAGTTTTGTAAATTTTGGCCGTTACACCTTTGAGAAGGCCTAAAATAGTAATGCATGTTTAAAAGCTTATGCAAGCAAGTAAGAACAGGCAAACAACGAAAAGGGGTTTTAGATATAGTAATACTCAAATCAGGTTTTAAAAATATTGTAAAATAAAGAAACATTTAGTTTGTTTAATTCTAATTCAGAGTTTAATTATATATTATTATACGAGTTCAAAAGAAGTTTTTAAATAAAAGTTACGTTGCTCTCAATCGTTAACTACTGCTATTATTTTGAATAATCTCGGTAAGTTAATACCCGAAACCTCTATAGCCGCAAAGAAACCTGAGAGAAAGTAAGTCGATGTTTAATTTCACATACGAACTGTTGTAGATCGTATTCTTAGTTGAGGTTCATCTTTTATCATATATATATAAAGTCCCACATCAAACTGTAATGCATAAAATTAGCATTACTTAAGCAGAACTTCTTTTTCATTTAATTTCCTCTCTTCTTATTCTATGTTTTACTTTTTCTATCACGTACCTAGTAGGTAGAGAACGTATTGAATTCTACCAAAAATAGTATGTCGAAATTTCACCAAAAATACCTGCTTTGAGGCCCCGAATCGAAAAAAGAGGATTTTTAGAAAAGTTGTATGTGTATGTGAACAGTTTAACTGAAAAATGAAAAGTCCGATGAGTACCATATTTGGTACTCAAGTTTAATATGTTGCAAAGACGCGACAAAAATACTTTCAAGAAAATAACTCCACCCCACCTTCTCTTTACATGAAATATTTTTCGAACTTTTTTCATCTTTTCAAAGATGATAAGTAATATTTTGATTGAAATGCCATATGTTTAAGATATTCAGATGACAAATAATACATAAATCCTGATTTTCTTGAATTATCCTGTGAAGTCCTCTTCATTGGGAAGATGTATTGTACAATTTTGTTTACTTTAAGAGAGAGAATGTATCTTACATGATACATTCACGTGATTTTCACTACCCTCTATCGTTTATTGGTGGTAATACAAACTATTCTTTCTAAAGCTTATTTTTATATCTACTACGTTTTAATCCATTAAACATTTGCAGAAATAGCTACATTATACACTTCGCTATAGATACAAAAGAAACAGCGATGGTCAATGTTTAAAAACTGCACGCTATATGCTAGCTACTGTTTCCATGCAATCGCAAGAAACAACTGAGTGTTAGAAAGACTTTATAGAATGACCAGGAAATTAATAATACCAATAATTAATAATAGATATCTCAGAAATAGCTTATGACAAAAAAACTATTTGAAATAACTTGTTTGTTTTTATCCTTAAAGTTTAGCAGTTATACAAGATCAAAAAAAAATTCCTTCCAAATGAAGAGGACTAGGCTATTCCCAAAAAAATCAAGATATACATTCTATTCATTATATAAATATATTTCATATATGATATTTTTAATAAACATCGTTAGAGCCATTTTTTAGAAAATAAAAGAGTTAAAAACATTTTACATATAAAGTGTAATTTGGGATAGAGGGATTTTGTTAAAAATCTTCATATCATAGCTTTGGAATATATTGAACCTAAATACCAACTTTGGTATTTATCCTACGATTGAGTTATGGTGATCACAGACACATACACGGACATGTTTCCAAAAATTCGTTGTTTGGATTCAAGGGACCTTCAAAATATGTATTTCTGGTTACATCTCGACATAAAATTTTTGGGTGGAATGCAATAATCCCCCTTCTTACTATAGCAGTAGAGAAAGTAAAACATGTAGATCTCCTTAACACCATTATTTACTTTTAATAACTTCTTTTGTGGCATTAGCCACACGCGTTATTATTGGTTTACATTTTTCAATGTTTTATAATTTTTAAAGCGTTGTTAAAAAAGCTAAAACTGCAAGAAACTTAAACAAAGAGTTAATTAAAACGCTCAGGACACTATAAAGAACATAATAAAAGTACTGGGGAAAACGCTAAGCAAAAGCACTGTTGAACAATTACAAATACCATGGGTTTTAATGATGATTTCTCGTGAGGGTAGCTGATTGACTTCCACGTTGTTACATTCGGGCTGCTATTTATTGAGATAATCTCAGTTGGAGATAATAGCAGTGTAAATAATGTCAATATAACCTTGTTTATTCTTAGTAACCAACATACATAAAAATACTAGAAAAACACAAGAAAGAAAAAAATCTGATGTGTTACACTCACATGACTTTCTCTACTCTTGTACAATCTATTTTTACAAACGCTTATTCTCTATATGCTTCATGTCAATCGAGATATCGAGATGTCAATCTTATTGGTAATTTTCTTGTAGATGCAAGGGGAATATGGTAGCTTTTAAGCGATAGTCAAATATTTTAACGCTGGTTGCTATGTGACGCATTTCATTCTCTTTGCATGTCCAGGACATAAAAAAAAAATCTGATGTGTTACACTCACATGACTTTCTCTACTCTTGTACAATCTATTTTTACAAACGCCTATTCTCCATATGCTTTATGTTAATCGAGATATCGAGATGTCAATCTTATTGCTAATTTTCTTGTAGATGCAAGGGGAATATGGTAGCTTTTAAGCGCTGGTCAAATATTTTAACGCTGGTTGCTATGCGGCGCATTCCATTCTCTTTGCATGTCCAGGACATAAAAAAATGAATAACGAATTTGAGAAAAAGTATAAGTATTGGAAAATTTAAGGGAATAACAAGCAATATCTCGAAAACGGTTCACTCAACAAAAGAAATGTATATGACATAAGTTGTGTATTTTAACGAGATCTACATTTTTTGTGTAGTAAAATTTTGTCTATCTCTTATGGTTTACCATTTATGCAAAAGTCGTTCACAATGAAGAATACTTTTGGAGACATTCCCAGAAAATTCGAGATATACATTTCATTTCTCATGACATTATCTTAAACATATGATATTTTAATCAAAATCGTTAGAGCCATTTTTGAGAAAATTAATATTTTCGAAAAATGTTCCATGTAAAGGGTAGTCTGGGGTGGGAGAATTTTCTTGAAAACCTTCGTGTCGCATCTCTGGAAGATACTGAACCTAAATACCAAGTTTGGTGTTTATCCGACTGTTCGTTTTTGAGTTATGTGGTTCACAGACACACACACACACACACACACACACACACACACACAGACACACACACGGACATGTTTCCAAAAATGCTTTTTTTTGATTCAGGAGGTCTCAAAACATGTATTTCCGGTGAAATCTCGGTATCGAATTTTTGGGTGGAATGCAATACTTCCCCTACTTACTATACGTAGTAGAGAAAGTAAAAAGGCCAAATTAACATTCAAAGGAGAAGAAGAATGACAATAGGAAACTACAAATTATAATAAGTGAATATTCGAACATCGGAGTATGATCGCAGAATGAATGGATATGAACTTCGACTTACTTATTCCTCTAATATTAGCAACCTTGAGCATCATAGTCACTTATGTAGTCGATGCTATTATGTTATATCAAGACACCATAAAGAATCACATGAAGATAAATAATAAGAAGCACTGGTATTTAGTCCGGTTTAACACTGTTACTGTTATCACAGTCTAATACAATACAGGTGGGAATTTTGTTTAATTTCTTAATAAAGCGATTGTAGCTTCTTTACATTTGTACAAGTAATGCCACGGGGGGCATAGCTGCTAAACTATGTATTTATTTGACTGTGTTGTTATTACATGATAAATGTCAGAGAGGAGATCGAGTACGTGAACACACTGTTCCTTTGTTATTTTGTGAAGGCATGAAAGCCTAAGTTTTTATTATTGTTATGTTGGTAATGTTCGATCTATTACCATTATCGTTGAACAATATTTAGGTGGTTTTTCGAGCTTTTGTGGGCATCACATAAAATTAAATAATTTTCCGTCCGAAATAGGGCGAAATCTTGAATTCTAAGCTAGGCAGTAATTTTAACGTTGTGTCAAAGGTAATCTGTGCCAAGTTTGGTCGAAATCGGTGCAACGGTGTAGAAGGCTATAAGGAACGTACACACACACACACACACACACACACGCACACACACACTCGCTCACGCCCACGCTCACTCTCGGACACTCTCTCGCACACTCTCGGACACTCTCTCACACACTCTCACTCTCACTCCCACTCTCGCATACTCGCACACTCTCACTCTCGTACACTCTCACTCGCACACTCGCACTCGCTCACTCTCCTGCATTAAGGTTAATGATAGGACGGTATCACTATCTTTCGATACTCGATACCGAAACTGATTTTTGATCACTGATACTCGATACTCATACTTTATAAAAAGCTGTAAAGACGATAGTTTGTTCACTGAATTATGTTCTTGTTAGCAGTTTTCTGTGTATAAACGCATGTAACCAATTTTCTACTGTATGCTAATTCAGAAATTATTGTTTTTGCATTCTCCAATTGGGAGAATTTTTTTATATGTGAATGCCACAGGTTATATAACCCCATTGTTAGACAATACTAATAATAGTAATAATAATAATAGTAATAGCAATTTATAATTAATTATTTGCTTCCTATTTTATGTAACTATACTTTTTGCTGAAAACTTTCTTTTAAACGCTTTTCAATCCAAATTATGGAGATTAATCGTACCGTATACCTGTAAGTTTGACTCGTAAGCCGAGTCTAAATTGCATAAACACAAAGTAACAGGTGGAAGGAAAGAAAAATTATTTCCATTCACTGTATTATTTCACGTCGTAAGTTAATGATTTGCTTCTGCTGGATTCACAGATTTTGGTCACCGTAGTAGGTAAATGTAATGGCTGGGAATGAATCACCAAACCAGACTATTGCAGAAACGTGATTAATACATGAGTTAAATCAGCTTTATTCACAACTCAGTTAGCGCTGCATTTACATGAGTACCTCTACTCCTTCCCCCATTGTTTTGCATGTTTTCATTTGGACACAAGAGTCTATGGAATGTTGCGTTGATTCAGCCACAGGAAACGCAGTCAAGGTATATCAAGAACTATAGTCCGCAACTCTCTTGGGACACGTGCGAGGCATCATTCATCATCTAGCAGAAAGTTAAACGTAACAACATTCAACAATAAAAACTTAAAAATTATCGAAAAGTATCGAAAAAGTATCGAAGGTTTCTCTCAAAGTATTAGACACAGTTTGATATCACTGAGTATCGAGAGTATTTAGGTATCGATAGTAGGAGGTCACATCCCTAATTAAGGTACTTAAAATTTTAACTAAATCATGTTTTTTAAAATGTATTTAACTCGCTGGTCGTATCGTGACTCATAAGGATACAAACTGAATTAGAATGTAAATGAACATTAGTCAAACAGAATTATAAAATACATGTTTAGTTTTCGATATTGTAATGCGATTTTTTAAAATACAAACACTGATTCTAGTATTAAATGTGAGTATTATCTGGCCCAGTGATATCCTAAAACTAGAACCATCTTTATCGTATGAGGAAATTTTCAGCTCTACAAACCTCAGTCTTGCAAAACAATTGCCAGTCAAGCACACTCTTATCACCTGGCCTTTACAATCTTTCGGATGCTGGATAACTTTAAAGAAACAGTTTTGGTAGCTTATCCAACAATCCTATAGCAACTGATCGTCAAGCAAGGCTTGGAAGCATTCCAATACCTTGCTGTGCATAGCAAGAATGATACATTATGGTTAAAAGCAATCTCGACGTATATTAAGCATATTGTGAAAATCCCACTGCTTTCCAAAAAATAAATATACTCCTGTGGAAAATGAAGTGAAGTAAGACAAGTCTAGTGAAGCTCGCTAGTTAATACAATGCATTTTTAAAAAATGTTAATATAAACAAGTTCACATTCCAGAGTGGGCTTCGAAAATAAATACGTGGAAAAAAGTTTATAAATTTTCACTTCTAATATTTAAACACAGTGGCAGTTACAACCTCTGAAGTTAGGATATATGTATACCGCAACGATGGCTTACCACGGGAAACAGTATATGTAGTTCAGACCGCGGACCAGGCATAGGGAGGAGGCCCGGAAATGTATAGCGTTAAATCTTTCTTAGAAAAAAACCGTTTTTCAACATTTTCAAACTTCTCATGATATGCAAGGTGCACAGAGATGAGAAGGAAATAAAGGGTGAAGATTGGGAAGGGGAGAGAGGAGAAAGATGAAGATATTAGAAGAGTGAGAAATAGAAGAGAAAAAGGAAGGAAGGAGCTCTGTATTTAACGCAATAATGCAAGCAGAGCTTAGGATAGTGTGAGCATTAAATAAGCAAAGGTTTTGTATTGTTTAACGGAATTACGCATTTTTAAAATACAATTTTGATGTAAAGCTTCTTGTACACGATCAAACTTATTTTTTCAATTCAAGAGTTTTTTAAGAAAAATTGTCAAATAGCTTTTAATGTGGAACAAGACCTGACAAAACTTGATGATGTTATAAGTGTGTTTACAAGTTATCTGTATGCCAAACTGAAACCCTTCTGAACACATTGATAATTTATCAAGCCCAAAGCAATTTACTATTTGGGTCACGGTATAAGAATTTGCTATGAAATACTGTTCTTTACTAATATTAAGTAGCACTTTCACGTATTATACCGAATGGAACCACATTACGATTATGCAATACAATAGAAATAACACCAACTGATAGCTTAACCACACTATATAACATTGCATTAATGTATATTTAGTTCAGAAATTTGCCTGCCAATTATTTCTTCATATGCCTTCATCTGCTTCATCTTGTAGTGGTAATCCAGGGAGCCCTCAACGTACAGACATGGCCAGCTGTGTGCAACCTAATCAATTTGCAAACGACATACCTTGGCTGGGTAGCCATTTTTTTTTTTTTTTTACTTTTACTTTTCGCTTTCAGCCATGTTGGAGATTTCGTGACGCACTGTAAATACTCGCATTTCAATGACTAAAGCCATCAAATCATTGTCCATTGTTTGATCGTTTAGAGCAGATGTAGCGAGACTCGCAGGCGCAGTTCCCTCTCTGCCACATTCCATTTGCTTTTCACGAGCTGCTGAGTGATGCAGTGCATGTTGCATATTTGGTAACTCACGGAAGGACGTTTTCACCACCCTTGGTTTAGAGCATGTCCTATTTTCTTTCAAGACTTTAAAAGTATTGGAAGCAATTTGACAAGAAAAATTTTGACGTTGTGACAAATCTTGAAAAGTCTTGTAAAGTAAATGTGATCGTGTACACGGAGCTTTACACACATGAAAGGAACTGTTTCCAACCTAGTATCGCCTTCCTATTTATATTTTGCGTTGTGAAGTGTAAATAAATACTTGTTTTGTTAATCTGTTTAGATCTCTTGCCGAGCGGCATGGCTCAGACGGTAACGTTTGTGACCCGTATTCGGGAGTCTTGGTTTCGGTCTCCGGCGACCGCACAATTTAAGGATATTTTAGGTTTTATTATGTTATTTATATTATTATCTCTTTTATCTTTAAAGGTGCCTAAAATATCTCAATAATTAAACTTTAAATAACTTATATTCTTGGAATTAAATTCCTTTAATAATGACTAGAAACCCATGGTAGATGAGTTTTTTTGTGGTTTCCATCCCCCAGGGGCCTACTAAGGTAGGTACGGGATTGGTGCTCCCGGAGTCCCAAGCCACGCTCTCGATTGGGTTCCTCTAAGAGGGCTTAGGCCAAACGCCCAACCAACTTTGGTCCACAAGTGTGTTTGACCAGCTATCAGCTACCTCCCTGAAGACAATCTGAGGATACCGCTGCGCGGGAAGGAGGAGGGGACTCGCAAGGGGTGACTGATAACGCGTAACTCCCAGCTCCTGAGTATCATGTAGGATTGTGTTCGTATCCGTTGATAAAGGTCAGTCCCGGGGAGGGGCCATTTCATGAGATACACTCCTGAAGGCGATTGGGTCCCTCTATCTGTAAATTTGGAGTTGAGACCCTAAAGTGAGCAAGGTCCAGGCCAGGGTTCTCACCTAAGCAGAATGTGAGCATGCCAGCGGAGAAATTTGTAATAATGGAGGATATAAGCGCTATGGATCCCAACAAATCGAAAACAAACACTAAGGTTAAAGGAGAAGTAGTCGAGTCTTGTGGTCCTCGCTACTTGGTTATTAATAGAACAGAGGAAGCAAGAAAATTTGCATCGGTGAACCCTTTTATAGTTCAAAAGGGTCTCGATAAGATTGCTGGTCCGGTTAAGTTGTGCATTAGATCTCGCAATGGCACGCTCCTAGTTAAAGTACACTCAGCAACCAAGACAGCGTAAACACTTAAAGCCAATATGTAAGGTAACTATCCTGTTAAGGTTGAGATGTACAAGGCGTTGAACTCCTCGCGCGGTGTGTTAAACACCCGTGCATTAGATGGTATGACCAATGAGGAGATTCAAGAAAATCTTGAAGAGCAAGGTGTGACATCGGTATTTCGTGTCCAGCGGAAAGAAAGAGGTGAATTAGTGCCTACTCGTACCCTGTTCCTTACCTTTGATCGGGTAGATCTCCAACAAAAGGTTTAAGGCAGGGTATGAAGCCATCGAAGTGAGGCCATTCATCCCAAATCCGCTGAGATGTTATAGGTGTCACATTTTGTACACACCAGTTATTTCTGCAACGGTGAATCTACCTGCGTTAACTGTGAAGACGTCTCTCACGATGGAACATACACATGTACTCCAACGTGCGTTGACTGTAGCGGAGAACACCATAATCGGACTCCTCAACATCTGCTTTAGGGTTATAGGACCAGGTGACAATGTTCGGCAGGTTGCGCCTGAGCGGTGACTGTACGTTCTGTAGAGATTTCTTCCATGGTGTCGCTGCGGAGTCTGCTCAGTTAGGTCTCTCCTCAGAGAGAGCTTCGCCCCCAGGGGACTACCGAGGTTCGGTGGCTTGTAGCAGGACCCTCTAGAAACAACGGACCTGACACTGGGTTCAAGATTGAGAAAAATGGCGGCGGTAGTTGGTGGTGATCCCTGACGTGTTTATACTCGCCAACTGCTGTGTTGCGTTTCCGATGCCTGTGATTTATAGTATTTTAGTAACTGCGGCAGTTTGTAATCACATTAGCGAAGCAATAGTGTTTGAAAACCTTTATTTGGGCAATTTGGGAAACGGGAATAATCCCAGTCATTCGTTTTCACTGCGGTGTGCTTTCCAAGTGTTACTTACGTTTACTAATATATTACATGTAGATTATGGCTACATTAAATGTAAAGTATAATTATACATTTTTTAATTTACCTACTTGAGAATATAGTTTGTGTCACGGTTACTGTGGTGAAATAAAGAAATTGTTACAGTTTGGACGTATTGGTTGTAAATATACTTAACCTAAAACATTACAACGCCATTATGTTTCCGGATGTAAATCGAACTTTGATTATAATGAATAGAGGTGCAAATAATTGTGATAAATATTTTAAAATATGCTATATTCAGTGTTAATTTGAGTTATAAAGTATATTAAATTATGTATATTTGTGAGATACAATAAAACAATTATGAGTATTAGAGAGTGTATGTGTATAACGAGTCCCAGTTATTCTCATATACCGGAGTATTGCCATTCATATTTCCAAAATATAAAGATTTAAAAGAAAACTGTTAATATTCATAAATCGTAAACACTTTACGCCTTCGAAGGATTCACCTGTATGCATACATCGTTGTTTCCGACTTAGTTATAAGAAAGGATAAATTCCGTTACGGTGGTTATTTTATAACGGTTCCAAGAAAGTGGTTAAACTGCAGAATGGTGCATTTCTGACAGTTTGTTTTAATTCAGCCATCGTATTTATGCTGTTACGTTGTTGCATGTAATACTTTAGATTGCATGAATGTTGTTTTGCAATGCTGTTTAAGGTTATGTATTTCATTTATTTCACTTGCAGTGCTGGTTTAAGACTACTTATTTGTTATATTTCAATCTGTCGGTGTGGACACACTGCAAAAACTAGTAAAGGATGCTATAAGTCGCTAACTGGTATAGTTTTGAATAATTATTGCAAACTTATAAATGAAAAGCGTTCAATGAAAGCAAAAGTAATCCTAAAGCTTCTAAATTTAATAGCTAATTACTGTAAATAACGCCATTTCGTGCCATGCAGTGTATATTTTGTGCATATAATATTGTGTACGTACAGTGTGATTAACAGTGTAAATAGTGACACGTAATTTTGAGTGAACTCAATCAGTGTCAACCTCAATATCAACAGTTCTGTTTCATGCAAGTATTACAGTGTTTGCAATTTATAAAACTATGTCCTTTGTAATTTAAATAAGTAGCTGTAGTTTAGAAATTCTGTTAAGTTATAGCATACAAAACTGTAGACTGCATGAATGTTGTTTGAGGTTATATTTCATTTAATGTTAAAATGCATTTAGTTTACTTAAAAGACAGCGTTTTTGTGCACAACAACATATATCTACACAAAAGACATGTCACTGCACCACATTAATTGTATTTTACTGTGGAGAAGTCATAACTTGTAGACAAGAACTGATTAAGGCATTTCCCAAATTCCCACCACATACGGCCGCCAGAGGTATCCAGAGGGTATCCAGAGGGTCCTGCTTGTAGGCAGGACCGGCGACGTCGGATGTGTTCAATCTGAAAACATTAGGGATCCCGTCCGTGCTTCCGCCCGTCGTTATCCGGATCTGGTCATCCTTCGGGTCTCTCCCATCATCCCTACCTCCCGGGTGTACTGGTAGAAGCACAAGGGACCGACTGGCCTATGTGCGATGCTCTGCCCCGGTTTTGGGTGTCCCCCTCCGTTCGTTGTACCGTTATCTTTTTGACCATTCTTTCAATGTATTCATAACATTGTTGTTTTCAGGAATCAATTTTTTTCTTGTAAATTAGAATTTGTAATTGTTCCCTTATGTCAGCATTGTACATGTGGTCTGTTAGAGTATATTCCAGTATTCGTCTTAAAAAATCCCATCTCTGTAGATTCGATATTACTTTTCCTTGCTCTCCTTAGGGCCCATTTCTCATTACCGTATGTTAGAAGTGGAACACTTGGAACTTTATATAAAATTTTAGAATTGTCTCTAATCTTGATTTGTTTAAAGTTAAATAGTACACACATATATTGAAAGTGTACTTCAGTTTTGCTCTAAATCACGGTCTGTATCATATGGAATTAAACTTCACAAGTTATTAAACTTACTTGTTCAATTATACTTCGATTTATATTTAGTGGAAATTGTCGTTAGGGCAATTTCCACTAAAAACATTAGTTTGGATTTTACTTTCTCTACTACGTACTTACACTAATTAGAGTACTTACACTAAATATTGTGTTCACCCTAGAAATTCTATGCAGAAATTTCGGCATAATTATACATTTTGAGGCCCCTGAACCAAAAATAAGCATTTTATAAGCTCCCTGTGAACAGCATAACTGAAAAACTAAAAGTGGGTTAAATGCTAATCTTCGTATTTATATGTAGCACATTCCAAGGATAAATAAATCCTGTAACGCTACAGCCCGCTAAGTGCCTGGAACTGACAACCCGACTTCCGGTCTCACGCCCACGTACGCACGGCAGAGGTGGGCGATCATCTAATCGATACGAAGCGGTGAGGTAGCCAGCATCAAGCATCCCCAGCCAGGACCGCTGCCTATTATACTTCCTCACTTTCCTCACGATGCTGAATGGGCACCGGTCTTATACTCGGGATCTCGCAACTCCATGGTTGGAATCGAACCCGGGTGCATTCCTTGGCCAAGAACCAGAGCAGCACGCTCCACCCACTGTGATACGGCACGAAAATTTCCAAAAAAGTCTCCCCAGCCTAAACTACCACTTACATGAACACATTTTCAATTATTTTGATTTTGTAAAAAAAATGGTTTAAATGGTTTTTGATTAAAATACTATATTTTTCATACATTTGCATGGAAAATTAAATCTATATTTTGAATTTTCATGAACAGTCTGCGAAGTCCCATTCATTCCGAATGATTTTTGTATATCTTGTACACCTAAGGGCTAGACAAAGTCATACTACACAAAAATGTGAATTGTTAATGTACACAATTTGTCATTTTTTGTGGTTAACCATTTCCGAGTATTTCTTGTTATTGGTTTTATCAGGGTACATGTACATGACAGATTAAACTTTTACAAATAATAGGAACCAATAATACTGATAGGAATATAACAAATAATATAATCGAATTGTGCAAAAATAATTTGTAGTATGAAATGTTCTTGCATGTAAGGAACATGTAATTAGTGAGGAGCGAGCTAGCAGCACGGGTAAAAGTCCATCAACAAACACATGCTAATGCACACGGGATTAGGCAAAATTACGGAAAAGAAAGAGAGAGATGGGTCCGAGGTGAGACAAAGATGCAGATAGGGACTGAATTTGGAAAGTCAAGGGAGTTGGAAAAATAGGAAGAGAAACCAAAAGTTATAAGTGAGGCAGAGATAGTGGGTTTTACCGGAGGAGTCAAACAGAAGATTAACTTCTAAAATTAGAGAATTTTGTTTTCATAGCACGCTAGGTAAATCACCAATGAGATAGTTGTTATACATAAAGGCGCGAACATTAGCGTTATAGCCTGGCGATATAAAAAGGGGAAATTGCCACAGATTAAACGATCTCTTATTGATTTCTCATCGACATATCTCGTGTGAGCTAAGACTGCAGATTTTTGTGTGGGGGGGGGGAGATAGCGTGTGACGCAGTTAGTTAGGTCCACATCATAATTTACTATAGCGGGAAGATAAGATTTACAGCTATCACATTTCTTTATTATTATCAAACAAAGAGAGAGTTGCTAGCCGCTTCGAAAAGTATTATATACAATAAATTAAGCCGTTCAAGGGAATTAAATTCTTAGTACTCGTATTCACCACAAAATCCCAGGATCTAAAAAAGATAGCTAGAATAGGCATTTCTTCTCAGTTCTACAATTGGCAGCGCGGGCAGAGGACTTCCACTTTAATGCAGCATCCAGCTGAGTTAGCCACGGTTTGAATTTTCAAATACCTATACCCTTTTCTGCTATAAGCTTTTATAATAATAGTTTTGAAGAATGGATAGAGAAAGTCATGCGAATGTAACATATGAGATTTTTTAGGTTACACTGTATTATTTTTTGTTTTTTATGTACTGCTTTCAGCAGACATTCTTCAGAATCTCTACAAGAAGCAGTTAAAAAAAAAGTTTGATGTGTCGCACTCGCATGACTTTCCCTACTCTTCCACAAACTGTTTTTACAAACGTTTATTCTCCAAATAATTCGTGTTAATCGAGATATCGAGATGTTAATCGTATTGCTTAATTTTGTTGTAGGTGCAAGGGGAATATGGTAGGCTTTAAGCGATAGTCAAATCTTTTAAGAGCTTGTTGCTTTGTGAAGCATTTCATTCTCTTTGCATGTCCAGGAAATAAAGAAAACGAATTCCCATTTGAGAAAAAGAATAAGTATTGGAAAATTCAAACAAATGATAAGGAATATCTAGGAAATGGTGCACTCGACAAAAAAAAAAAAGTATATGAAAAATTGTGTGTTTTAACGAGATCTACATTTTTTTGTGAAGTAAAACTTTGTCCATCTCTTACAGTCTACCAGTTATGCAAAAGCCATTCCGAATGAAGAGGACTTTAGCAGACATTCCCAGAAAATTCAAGATATACATTTCATTTCTCATGAAAATATCTTAAACGTATGATATTTTAATCAAAATCATTAGAGCTGTTTTTGAAAAAATCAATTTTCGAAAAATGTTCCACGTAAAGGATAGCCTGGAGTGGGGGGATTTTCTTGAAAATTTTCATGTCGCATCTTTGAATGATACCAAATTTGGTATTTAAGTCCAGTATTTATCCAAGTTTTCGTTATTACGTTATGTTGCTCACAGACAGAAACACACATCCACACACGAACCTTTTTCTAAAAGTGTTTTTTTTTGGATTCAGGGGGACTCCAAACATGTATTTCCGCTGAAATCTCGGTATCGAATTTTTGGATGGAATGCAATACTTTCCCTACTTACTATGCGTAGTAGAGAAAGTAAAAATATCGAAATTTCAGCACAGGGTCGTCTTAGTACATAAAATCAGTTACAGATTCAGAAGATTATCGCAGAACTGTTTGTTTATGTTATTATGTAAATAATCTGTGAAACTATTAAACATAGAATTTAATAGAACGAATTATTGAATGATAGAAGTTTTCAGTAGGCGAGGTAGATACTTTCACGATGTTTCTTCTGCCCACAGGGTAAGGCGTAGTTTCACTGGTGGAGGTTTTCATATGAGGGGACCCGAGGTTATGAAAAACGATCATATGTAAAACAGGGAGCCTTTCCAATCTGATGAGTCATATCTCTGCCCCAAGGGCTTAAGTGCGATATAATAACAAAACCAGGGCACTTCACAGACGTGCCATTTATTTAGGCTGCTAAATAAGGAAAGTTTCAACAAACAAAAAATAGCACATCCTGTGTTTGAAGGGATTACCAACTGACGACAAGCGAGTAGGCAATGAATAAATTAGTTAAAACATTTGGTGATGCAAACTTTCTACCAGTGCGTCATTCCCGTTGTTTTCATCCATTGTTTCATTATGCTGTGGTAAAAAAAAGATCTGTTCACGTTTGAGGATAAACCCCAACGGTAATAAAATACTTTTTCTAAAGCGAAAATGCTCGCTGCCATAAAATGGATAGATGATTCTGAAACTGTACGATTTAAAACTGTGTGATATATTCCAGACTATATAAAACTGCGGCTCCTTTTGCACAATATTTTTAACTGAGGATTATTTTCGATAATTTCTTTATCGCTTAGGTACCTAATGGGTACACACCGTGGGGCCACCCAGAGGCTATAGTCCCCCTTAATTATAAATTAAAAACATACACATGGTGTCGGTTTGATAAAGTCATAACCAACACTTTTATTTCTCATTTTAATGGTTATGTATATAATTAATTATACTTTTTAAAGACCTTAGCCTGGTCTAAGCAAGTTTTTAATGTAGAGTTAACTGAAAAGTTCAATGCCACAGCCGGGATTTGAGCACGTTTCTCCCACATTCCGTGCGGTTGCTCTAACCATTGAGCTACTGTGACAACATGCCGGTGGGACATTGAATTCCCCAATTGACTCAAGTTGTTTCCCAGATACACCACAAAGACACCTCCGTAAAGATGACGTCATCCTCCGTGGTGTAGTGGTTACCATGCTAGCCAAAAGTTCCCGAGGTCGCGGGTTCAAACCCAGCGGAAGGCGATGGATTTTTTTTGGGCGTAAAAATCCTTAGCATGGCTTCTTTCGGAAGAGAAGTAAAGCCGGTGGTCCCGGTCGCAGATTTACGGCACGTGAAAGAACCTCAAGCCTTCCACCAGCATGTTGCCACAGTAGCTCAATGGCTAGAGCAACCCTACGGAATGTGGGAGAACCGAGTTCAAATCTCGGCTGTGGCATTGAATTTTTCAGTTGACTCTACATTAAAAACCTTTATTTCTATTTTATTTATGTAACGCGGGACTTCTTTGTCGGATTACCCTCCTCGCTGCATGACTTACACCCCCAAGGACTTACAATCCAATGCCTTGGGTTAGTAGTCTGTCGAGGAGCAAGCGAACTCTGCATCATAGCATATCATGCAGGATGGGTGATCAGCCCAATGCAGGTATAATGGTGAAGAAGAAGGAAATGAAATGTAGTGATGAAAGGAATGATAGGAAAATTCGCAGATCAAATCATCCAACCCAGCATTCGCCTAGAAATCGAGGAAAACCACGGAAAAACCTTCGGTCAGGTCGGTCGCCCTCGGTACTTTCCGAATACGACTCGCTCATTTTCCGCAGCGCCACCTTGCTCAGTTTAACGGCAGACTAAATGGATAGTATTGCCTAAAAAGGACAACTTGAGTTCTTTTGTGTAGTTTTATTGGTTGAAATCTTGAATTTATATTTATTTTATCATTGTAGACGTCTTTATATTTTAAATAAATATTTAAAAATAATGGGGTTGAAGGGAAATGAGAATCAATAAGCTTCAGCAAAACAGAATAATTAAATTACTTAAATATTATATTTAACGGGCATATGTGTTTAATAAATTACGTTACACGTTTCCTCGAAATTTCAATTAATCTTTGTATCCAAAAATTAGTTCGTGGATGACTTATATGATGTTTGAAAGTTTAGAATTGAAAATGCTCTGGTACTGACTGTAACTTGCTCATTGGAAATGTATCTTTTAAAATACGTTAGCCCCCCTAAAGGAATCTTGTATCGTGTGCGTAGAATATACTGATGAAAATATTCCATATTATTTATTTGATACATGTACCAACTAGTCAAATGAGTTTTATTGGAATGTATGAATTTCACTCAACCACAGTGTAATATCAGTATAGTATTGTCGATATAATCTTGTTGAAGATGGCAGCATTTGTTAATCGTTTTGTAACAATTGATTAGTCCACGCTCACGAACACACAGCTGTTATTTGCAAATTAATGAGGAATGTAATAACCTTGCAATCAAAGTGAGAAATAGTGGTAACACTAGCACATCAAAATTTTCGTCGGCTTCAAATATACCCAGTAAGTCTATATTTAGTTTCACTGGGTACAAGTTTTATAATCGTGCTTTTAATTAATAAAAACTAATTTGGAAACATATATTTTGTTATTTGTTTTCTTTGTAGTTAGTAGGGCAAGGTTTAGATGTCATAAGGCAGTGAAGTAACATGACGGTACAAAATTATACAGTGTGTCCATAAAAATACAGTTCACACTTTGAACTGTTATTGCGTCGCTTTGGATAGTCGTATTTGGGCGAAGTTTGTGACTTTCGAAAGAAAACCTGAAATCTTTTTACTATACCTACCTGATAGACATTGAATGTGCCCCCCATGAATGATGCTGCAGACATATTCCGTTCACACCACACACGCTCCAACATATCTGATGAAATGGACTAGATGGCAGCAGTGATACGAAGTTGCACTTCTTGCAGGTTTTACAGGGTCATCAGGTTTCAGCTTATGCAATAATTACGGTTTGTAGTGGTGAAACTTCAGTCCCGTATGTAGGATCTTAGATACGGTGGATTTAGGGATGTTTAACTGCTGACTAGCTCTTGAGGCAGTATTTTATATCATAATATGCTGTGAATGCCAAAGTGATTGTAGTGTAAATTAATATTATTGTATGTACAGGATTTTAGATGTTCGTTAGCCATAAGTATTGTTAGGAAATAAGTTTACACGGCCTCACTGAAACTGAGAATAGAAGTGGGTAACAATATACCGAGGGGGTGAGTTGTTCATCACTAAGAAGAGACAAACAAATGACGTCAGGGTAGCGTGCATGTTTTTAGAAATGGAGGGAATATCTTCCCTAGAGTATATATGTTAATAGTAGTGATTGGCTGACAAAACAGACGCTAAAGTGGGCGCGATTTGGTAACCAATAGCAGCTCTATTATAATGTTTAGGCAAT
Source organism: Deroplatys truncata (assembly GCA_030765065.1). Classification (NCBI taxonomy): domain Eukaryota; kingdom Metazoa; phylum Arthropoda; class Insecta; order Mantodea; family Mantidae; genus Deroplatys; species Deroplatys truncata. The sequence goes on from CM060985.1 coordinate 104,566,164, forward strand.
TGGAGGTGAAGGAGTATATATTCTCGAGCCATAAGCAAGTTTCGCACAGTTCGGAAGAATCATTCACGAGGTGCACGTCACGCAGTTTTGAAGAATCATTCACGAGGTGCACGTCGCAGTGTTAGTTACAAAAAGTGAAGTACGCGAAGTAATTGGCGTGCGGCAACTAAAACGACTTTAGTTACATTCGGAAATATCACAGTTTGTCAGGCGTGTATAAAGATTAAATATGTAAATTATTAAGTGTGACGGCAATAAAAGTGTAGAAACAAATTATTTTATCAGTTTTATCTTTTAGCAACAACTCCTTTCCGTTTACACACCCTGCTTAGACACACTTGCTCGACTGAGTTGTAATAGCTAGCCGGAGGACAAAGAACCCAAATTTAAAATAATAAAACAAGAGGCGTCCAGTTAATAAGATAACACGAGCCAGAGAACTGCGACACTCTACAGACAGACATCTTAGGACAGACAAACGCCTCCCGCACTTGTTCCACAATTCCCGCATTGACAGATCTCCCTGAATGCTCTTTCCTTTGAGACACACGCAGCCACGATTCACAAAATCACAGTACCGCTTCAAAATTGACGTGTGTGTAGGAGCTTGATGTTGAAACCTTCGCCTAAAAGTACGCTGAACCTGCACCAGATCCTGCGTGCTATGGTATTCAAATACACACCAACTACGTTCTTGTGGGTTCGCCATAACTCGTTAAAACTTCTTTAATAACACAATTTTAAAAGCAAACACTCACACGTAACCTGCCTGCAAAATATGCAACAATGAACCCATATCGACTAATCACAAACGTGAGTGAATTTAGTTTCTGTGTTTGATTCCCGTGACCCCGTCCACGGTTGTCCATTGTTGATATGCACAGAAATATTTGAGTTTTTCTTTCGAATGTCGCCAATTTTATTTAAATACGATTATCCGGGCACCATAGAAGTTACAACTGGTGATATTTTGAATGTTTTTTTTAAACGATGAATATAAAACAGAGTGACAAATCAAGATACACTATGTGGTCAAAAGTATCCGAACACCCCAACAAACATACGTTTTTCATCTTAAGTGTGTTGTGCTTCCACCTACTGCCTGGTACTCATTAACCGCGACCTCAGTAGTCATTAGACATCGTGAAACAGGAGAATGGCTCCGTGGAACTCACAGACTTCAAACGTGGTCAGGTGATTGGTTGTCACTTGTGTCAGAAGTCTGTACGCGAGATTTCCACACTCCCAAAAATCCCTAGGTCCACTGTTTCTGAGTGATAGTGAAGTGGAAACCCGAAGGGACATGTACAGCACAAAAGCGTACAGGTCGATCTCGTCTTTTGACTGACAGAGACCGCCGACATTTGAAGAGGGTCGTAAAGAGTAATAGGCAGACATCTATCCAGACCATCACACAGGAATTCCAAACTGCATCAGGATCCATCCAAGTACTATGGCAGTTAGGCGTGAGGTAAGAAACTTTGGATTCCATGGTCGAACGGCTGCTCATACGCCACACATCTTGCAGAAAAATGTCAAACGACGCCTCGCTTGGTGTAAGGAGCGCAACATTACAGATTGAACAATGGCAAAACGCTGTGTGGAGTGACGAATCACGGTAGATAATGTGGCGATCCGATGGCAGGGTGTGAGTATGGCGAATGCCCGGTGAACGTCATCTGCCAGCGTGTGTAGTGCCAACAGTGAAATTTGGAGGTGGTGGTGTTATGTTGTGGTCGTGTTTTTCCTGGAGGGGGCTTGCACCCCTTGTTGTTTTGTGTGGCACGATCACAGCGCAGACCTACATTGATACTATTTTAAGCACCTTCTTACTTCGCGCTGTTGAAGATCAATTCGGGGATGGCGATTGCCTCTTTCAACACGATCGAGCACCTGTTCATACTGCACGGGCTGTGGCGGAGTGGTTACACGACAATAACATCCCTGTAATGGACTGGCCTGCACAGAGTCCTGACTTGAATCCTATAGAACACCTTTGGGATGTTTTGGAACGCCGACTTCATGCCAGGCCTCACCGACCTACTACGATACCTCTCCTTAGTTCCGCACTCCGTGAAGAATGGGCTGCCATTCTCCAAGAGACCTTCCAGCACCTGATTGAAAGTATGCCTGCGAGAGTGAACGCTGACATCAAGGCTAAGGGCGGGCCAACACCATATTGACTTCCAGCATTACCGATGGAGGGCGCCACGAACTTGTACGTCATTTTCAGCCAGGTGTTCGGATATTTTTGATCACGTAGTGTATCTCTGGTTACTCTGGGAGGATCCGTGTTCTTCAAATGAATATGTAGTGGATATAAAAACGAGTAAACAAGCTTGAATTCTCAAGTGACCATAGTTTCTGACGAAACTTTGACTAATTAAATTTGCCAAGGTGTTTTACCTTAACGACAAACCTGAGGCAAGATAGTTTAAAAAATAAAGTTGATATGGCCATTAGCTTTTGATGTCGATCCTCTCGTTACCATGCAGTTTAGATAATGAGATTCGGGAAACGAGTTGTGTTGGTAGTGATTCTGATTTCATTATTTTATTCACAGTACATACTTTTGGGTTCACATTATTTGGTGAAACAAATATTGATTTCTAAAATCCAAATTGCGAAATTTCTAAAATCCACAACATTAGTGCAATACATGTGAAATTTGAACATATCAATCAGACGTCAACGCATATTATATTTACCAAATTTCATGGATATTTTCAAATTACATTCTTTCATAATTATTACTTTTTTGAAAAAACATGCTGATTAAAATGCAATCAATTTTTTTAAAAAATCTGTATTTTGCAATTAAACTCTTTAATAGTATATTGAGATATTGTAAAGCTGAATTTTTAATTACCCTAATAATGGTTTGGGAGAACATAAATATTGATTATGAGCCTTCAATTCTTTTGCTTCAAAATGTACGTAATACAAAGCTGATCTCATTTTCTTATCCTGTTATTTATAAGAAGGTAAGAAGGCATAAATCATTTGTACCGTAAGGCACATCTTATGGAAAATGTTGAAAATGAGGATGTGCTAACAAATGAAAACCCGACTCTAAAGGTTAAAAATTGTAAGGTTAAAATAATACCATTTTGACTTTATCCGGTTTAAAAATCACTCGGTGCACTTTAATATTTTTCTGCTCTTTTGCAGCTAATTTAGTATTTGAAGATTCCTAAGGCCTATCTTGAATAGACTGATTACTTTAATGTAGTCAAAACTTAAATTTTGTATTACTATTTTATACGAAGATAGACCTAGAGGCAGGCATTTAAATTACTTTTGTTTTAAAAAGTCGTACGGTTGTAAAAGCTACAGGGAACTAAAGTGGAGGATTTGCAATGTTTAATAATACTGAAACAAATCTTTATGAATGTCAATTTTTGCCTTTTTTTATATGCTTACTGCAAAACACATATTATACCTTAAACCTCGAGATACATAACATTTAAGGACCTTCGGCCATATAAGCAAGGCCACTGGACTCTGTTGGTCTATAAACAGATATCAGTTTTATGAGGCATGGATGGAGAAGGTGCTTTTCTCTCATGGTCGGTGCCAGGGAATGGTTTGTTACATTGGAAGTGGGGATATCATCAGGTCCTCGGCAGAGCTCCCTATCGATTTGGATTGGGCCGTTGAGTTTGGGAAAGTTTATACAGAGCGTTGCAATGACACATCTACACCAGTTTTGTTCCCTGAGAAAACGGTTTTGAAGTGCAAACAGCATTTGTTATGATATAATAATTGCTGATTATGTTTAAAGGTTTAATTTAAAGCCATCAAGAAGAAATACTTGTAACTTTCGATTCAGCAATTTTGGCATCTACGACGAGCATTAGTTACATTTAAATTTACAAATGCACGAAAGTTTAATCCGAGAGATGTTACTTATCTTATCTTCATAGTTATTTTATGGTGTTGAAGGCAAAGTAATTATTACCATTTCTCTGAAGTGATGATGCACTTCTAGTGTTTTAATTCTGAAATGTGTAAAGGATGATTAGTGTGTTGCACTGTTTCTTTAAAACAACCCTTAGCGACTCTGGTTTCTATGTACCATACAATATTATATTGGAATTTTGGTTCTGAAAATTTCCAACTTAGAATTACTTTTTACATAACGGAGGGATATAGGAAGGTAGCTGCCCTTATGTAAATGTCTAGTCTACATGTATTCTGAATTAAGTATTTTATAATAATTTATTTTCCCTTTGAACTACATTCTCTGCAAATAATTAACTTATATAGCAATTACGTAGTTCGATTAGACTCTAATAATTTTATGAAAGTATGCCAAGCTCAAGGGGGCAGTTTCAAGCAAGTGTACATATTTTTGACATGTATGTTTCTTGTACAAACTAAGCTGCTCAATTTTAAAATAACAAAGGAGAAAAAAAATAGTTTTCATCTTTTCGAGTTCGTTTCGTTTGCGTCGTACACTAACCCATATGCTGGTTGGAGAAAATAGGTTATAGTTGATAAGAGTAGTTGCATTAAAAGTAGATGGTAGACGAATCGCCGTGCAAATAAGTCAATTAAGGAACCTTTCACGAACCAGGACTTAGTTAAAAACTAAAATGATTTACTAGAACTTAGAGAGCAGCTTAACCTATAAGCCTAATTTTCCAGATAAAATATATTGCTGCTCCTACTACAATTTCTCAGGAATATGTTGCCGACGTTTTACAAACCCTACAATACTAGACTTTTATTAAAACCATGTGTGGTTAAGTAAGAATACGAAGCAAACAGGTTAGTGGATATTCGAGAATTATTTGCAAATATCTTTACACTTAAAATCAAAATTAAAGATTAATAAAGTGGTCTCATCTGTAATGTTAAACCTTAACATTTGTGATACATATATGATTTAAGGTCAGTATAAATTGCAAACATTATACACAAATCCATTCCTCGTTCATGGCCAAGATATGACGAGTTTAATTTCAGCGTCCGTTCAAAGAATAACATTTGTTTACTTTGTGCTATACCGCGTGATTAGCGCGTGCATCATTGGTGCATCGTTATCAAATCCCACATTAAAAATCACGCATTTTTAGACCACTGCAATTTTTTTTTAACTTTCGATAATTTCTCTTAGTAGACTTTTTATTAAGTACGATTTTACATATAAAACGTGGAATTTAATCAATAAAAATTATTAGAAAGTAAGGAATTTTTGTGATTGAATGTGCTTACATGTTTTTTATTCAAACCCCTCAAACTGTGTTACTCCAAGCGTGTTTCTTCGTGTTTGTCTTCTAGAAAGCCGGGCGTGAACCAAAGCTAAAATATAGAAAAATTGGCAAAAGCAGGTGTACAGCTTTGAAGGGGGACGGTATTTACGGATTTCCAATATTTTACTTTCTCTTGAATTTTTTTCACATATTTGAGTTAAATCATAACTTACTGATATAGCTCAGAGCATAATGATAACGTACGATACCATATTATTGCCTTGAGATACCCAGATTTTTCTTATGTTTCTCAACGCCGGAATGCAGCAATAGTATAGACAAAAACTCCATATGAAATCATTTTTACTTTCTCTACTACGTATATTAAGTAGCGAAGTATTGTATTCCACCCAAAAATTCAATGCCGAGATTTCACCAGAAATATATGTTTTGAGACCCCCTAAATCCAAAAACAGCATTTTTGGAAACATGTCCGTGTGTGTGTGTGTGTGTGTGTGTGTGTGTCTGTGAACAGAATAACTCAAACGAACAGTCGGGTAAATACCAAACTTGGTATTTAGGTTCAGTATCTTCCAGAGATGCGACACAAAGGTTTTCAGGAAAATCCCCCCCACCCCAGATTACCCTTTACATGGAACATTTTTCGAAAATTTTAATTTTCTCAAAAATGGCTCTAACCATTTTGATTAAAATATCATATGTTTAAGATATTTGCATGACAGATGAAATGTATATCTCGAACTTTCTGGGAATGTCTCCAAAAGTATTCTTCATTGTGAACGACTTTTACATAACTGGTAAACCATAAGAGATAGACAAAATTTTCCTACACAAAAATATAGATTGCATTAAAATACACAATTTATGTCATATACATTTTTTTTGAGTGAACCATTTTCGACATATTGCTTGTTATTTCCTTAAATCTTCCAATACATTTTCTCAAATGGGAATTCGTTTTTCATTTTTTTATGTCCTGGACATACAAAGAGAATGGAATAGGCCACATAGCAAACAACTCTTAAAAGATTTGACTATCGCTTAAATACTACCATATTCCCCTTGCACCTTCAAAAAAATTAGCAATAAGATTAACATCTCGATTAACATGAAGCATATGGAGAATAAGCGTTTGTAAAAATAGTTTGTACAAGGGTAGAGAAAGTCATGTGGGTGTAACACATAAGATTTTCTTGGATATGCAAAGAGAATGGTGCTGCACATAGCAACTAGCTATTAAGAGATATGTCTGTGATTATGTTGCCCTTGCAAATACAAAACAAGAGGAACATAGTACGCCTTAAGCGATAGTCAAATATTGTGTAAAATGTAATTCTGTTTGCATGTCAAAAGATCGTTTCTGCAAATGTTTATCTCGATTAATATGAAATAGATGGAGAATAAGAGTTTGTAAAAATAGTTTGTACAAGAATAGAGAAAGTCATGTGAGTGTAGCACATCATATTTTGAAATATTCATTCATTCATTATCTGTTTACCCTCCTCTTATGTAGGACTTACAAGCAGGTACCTGGGGTCAGAGTCCTGTCGAGGAGCAGACACTCATGGATCAGACAGAGCAACCAGGATGGGTGATCAGCCCGATGCCTGGTGTGGGATGAAGGAAGTAGATGAAACAAATGTTGGTTAAACGGATGAAAGGAAAGGAGGTGATGGAGCAGTTGATGGAATGAATAGCGGGGGAAACCGGAGAACCCGGAGAAAACCCGCCCTGACGCCGCTTTGTCCACCACAAATCCCACATGCAGGTCCCTGGAATTGAACCCGGGCTGCCTCGTGGGAGGCGAGCGGTCTAACCACTCGGCCACGGCGCCGCCCGGATTTTGAAATATCGAATGTAAAATGTTTAAATATGGGCGCAGAACACATAAACGGTAACATGGTTTCTTCCTTCTGCATAATAATAATTATAATTTTCTCTTCATTAATTTGACTACTAGAACATTTAAACACTTTCTGGAGTATACTGCGCTTGATAGCAATGAATATAACACAAGAGGAGATACAGTTCTGCGAAGGAACAAGAAATTTCACAACAACACGCACAGTCGTAGTACAAAAAATACATTTTAAAGACAACCATGAGTGTTTTTATTTTTAAATGCAGATTCCATTAAACTCTAAAATATTGCGAAAGATTTTGGGCGATAGAAAGAAATCCAAATCGACGACACTGTGAATATCGCAAGTGCAAAAACAATTAGTATTGCATTAGTTAGGTTCATGCAGCAAAAAGACGAATTTCTAACTTCCACGTGCTATTTCAAAGTTGCTCGTTTTCATTAAAATTCTAGAGTGTTTGATATTATTACTATTGAAATAAGAGAGCATTATAATTATATCGAAATAATGTATAATATTTTCCAGCATAACTAAGAATAAATTCAAGTTTACAGCCAGGCGCACTTTGCACGCCCTGTATTTAAATATGAAATTTACGAGTGGAGGGTTATTGGAGCTGTGAACCGGAAGTGGAATGCCGCCCCTGGAGAGAATAGGGCGGAGTAGTGTATCCGCTTTTATTGTCCAAGCCGACCTTTGGCAATCTTTTACTGCTTGGACGTGTCTGGAATGAATTTCTTGAGCGCTATAGATTCCATTATACGGACACGGTTCTGAAACCTTTTATGTGAGCTTACGCTGATTGTTTGGTATTCCTGTGTAGGTACGTGATAGTTCTCAATTTTATTGATATGACGTCATTACCAAGGTAACAAGCCCTACTGAGAATGTGGAATAAAACAAGGAGTGAGCTTAGACCAGATGTTAAACAATAGAACACCATGCCCTTCTACTGTTATGGAAAGTTGCAATTTTTGCTGAAGTTTCCTAGTTAGGAAACTTGACAAATAGGGCGAAAAATAAAAGTATTGAGATTCTGATACTTATATTCTGACTGTTTTCTTTTCCTCTTGTCATTCTCCAGCTTTTCCTTGCAGTAATATTCCAGCCAACGACTCTCAAATCAACCCCTTCTCTCTTCCGGTCGAACACAGGACTCATCTTCGACCCTCACGCAGACAGAACTCCCCGAGTAAAAAGCAGGTAGCACTAAACTCAATTTCACAACCTTGCTTGCAGCGGTATCTTCAGCTTTTATACCCGCACGAACCCTGAGAAGGTTTGGCACAGAGAAGGCCAAATGTGGACGCTTCTACTAGCATCCCGATAAAAGTTTGGGACAGTTTGAGAGCTGAGAGAGCCTCAAATTCTCTCTTCAACGAATCATTCGCCGGCTGTTACTGGAGTACCTGCCCCCTCACTCAAGGTGCGAAAAACGGCGAAGGCTCCATTGCAGTATTGCATTTCTTGTCAACTATTGATCATATTTTGTAATATCGTTTGAGTAATGCCCAAATGCATAATGCTTCTCACGGACAAATTGGTCGGTCGTCTGCATGTGTGTTTATACCTATACGCCAAAGGACTGTTCAGTCAAATTCGTATAAACTTTGTAATATTTTGGGGGAATTTAAGCGAATTACAAGAAGAATATATCAATTATCTCATAGTTGGAAAGCTTTTATACAGCATAAGTGTAAGAAAAGAAAGAAAGAAAGAAAAAGCAACACAAATGATAAACAGGAAAAAACAGATTCACTCAGCATTCGGCAGTATTAATTGTCCTGAAAAGTTGTACAGCTTTCCTCTCCTCTTTCAGGATCACCCAAGATCATGCCGCTAGGCCAGGAATCATAAAATCACAGCTCCTTGTACATTCAAGGAGTTCGCTTTTTTAAACCTGTCCTAGAAGCAGCGTATAAGCAGATTGCAAAGATGGCAAAATGGAACAATGGCAAGTGCTGGACGTCCAACTGAGAAAATACAAAATGTTATTTTGAGTTTGTCCAGTTTTCGCTGTTACTTCACCAGATTTTCACACTAATGTGATCTGGTTCAATTTTCACCGTAAAGTCACTTAGTTCACATTGTCACTACTAATGTGATTTAGTTCAATTTTTGTTTGACGCTTCACTTTTCTTCGCGTCGTAGTGACATACACACGAAGCAGCCGTTTCTTCGTTTGGTTTACTCGCTCGGGAATCGAACATAAAACATCTCTAGTCTGTCGCAGTAGCAGCACTCACTGTACGTCACAAATCACACCTAGAATCGCCCTTGATGTCGTATCTAACTCGCGAGAACGCTCGCTTATATAACCGCTGGAATTTTCCACGGAGTTCCTGAATGTTCTTGAGAGAGGAGAAGGGGAAACTTCCAGAGGATTCTGGTTATCTCTCAATACCGCTTCTGGGGCGAGAGCGCTACCCTTTATCTCTTGTTTGTTTCTCCAACTCCTCTTCGGTCGGTGCCAAACTCCCGATAAACTTGGCCCATAGGCACTGCGCCATTATCTTTTTCATTTTGATAATGGAATTATAATACTGTTAGAAATGCGCTTTCATTACTATTAAATTTATTCAAACAAAATAGCTACACATTTTAAGTGGTTGGGAACGTACATTTTTTTTTTCTAATAGCGCTAAATAAGGAAGCAGAAAGATCCAATTAGAATACTTCTTATGTAAGAAGTTTCTAATGATAACATCTGAAATTGCTAATGTTAAACGTTTACTCTAATACTAATTCAAATAAAAATTCGCTTCTTTATTTATGATTAAAACAATAATATTATATAATTGAAAGTAAGAATAGTTAAAAAATAGTTTTATCAAAATATGGGAAAAGTATTGCTAAATTATAATAAAAATAGACTATAATTAAAATCTTTGTTTCGGCAACAAACCACTATAATTCTTTATAAACTTACTATAACAAAATTTTAACCAGCGAGAGTTAGTACGCATCCATTTTGTTTATAACCCGATTGATATAAATTCTCATAAAAATGTAAATAATAATAATGCTATTTTATTTATTTTGTATGCAAATGACGCCGTCAATTGCCATCACCGCAGGTGTGTCGGAAATAATAGTGCAGTAATGTATACCAGGTAGCCTAAACAAGCTATCTTTTGCAGTTTTATACTTCCTGGATACATAGGTGCAAAATAAGTTGCCACATAACTGCTGTTCAAAGGAGCAAGCAGGTGCAAAGCGAAAGGTCACTGAGGCTGCTGTCTGCCGGTGTTTATGTGGGAGTTTCGTACTGATAAGTGCCGCGTGGTCGCCTGCATGCAGTTCGAGCCAGGTCATTCAGACAAAAAGGCAACGTTCATCAATAAGGAACACAGACATGGTTACTATCTGTGCGGAAACGCACCAAAATGAAACTGAGACTCGAAGATTGCGTTCAAAACATTTACAGATGCGGCATCTGTCTTCTGCACACGATTTGTTTTTGTTTTTTTTTTTTGTTTTTTTTTTCAACGTACACAAATAATATGAAGAAATGAACGTAGGCCTGAGAGACCCTTATATCAACGATTCACCAACCAAGGCGGGCATATTTTTGCACATGCTTATTTTGAATAATGTACAAATAGAACATAATTTAACTCTAACCACCTTTAAGAATACATAAATATAATAAAAATATAATTTTGCTTAATCTTGTTAACTTTGCGGCGCCAATTGGTGCCATATAATTAAACTGATTGTCATGGAACTAAATGACTTGACGCAAACCTGAGCATACCTTTTAAGAGCCAGTTCTGAATTATTGTTTATGAGCAAATTGCTCATTAAATTACGGATAACACTATCCTCACACACATAGATACTCTCGCATTCAAACACCAGACTGTTGGCTTGTCATGAAATGTTTTTGTTTAGACAACTTTCTGCAGCCCAGCCCGGAAATGAACCAAAATACGTCATATACCAGGTTCTTTCTCAACAGAATGAGCTCTGGGACCACTAATAATAGTTAGTCTTCGTTTTCAAGCATTGGTCTTTCATATAGCGGTCTCCTCTCTGTTGGTATGGAGTCCCTTTGCAGTTTTCCTTAGGTAAACCTTTTGGCATCTGCACTATTCGGTATAAACTAACTTCAACTAAAGACGGATTATGTGAGCCACCTGGTATTGTATTACCATTGTCTATAAAGGATCTTTTAAGTAAAAAATATTGTTTTTACTTTCTTTAGCACCTACTTATAGTATACAGAAGTAATACTCAATGTCACCCAAAACTTTTATATCGAAATTTCACCTAAAACACATCTTTTATGGTCCACTGAATAAAAAAGACCATTCTAAAATAGACCTGTGTGTACGTGTGTCTGTAAACAGCATATCTGATAAACGAAATATCGGTTTATTAAACTTCGTAAATATGTTCAACATCTTTCAAAGTAGGACACGATATTTTCAAGAAAATTCCCAAACTAGACTACCCTTTATGGGGTAGAATGTTTCCTAATGTTTTATTTCTTTTCAAAGATTACTAATGATTTTTATTTAAATACCATTTTATGACGCAGCTATGGGCCTGAGTTATCGGTAGAAGGCACCGACCAAAGGCACCCAAAGTAAACATGAGAAGCGCTATCGAGAGATAACGGGATAATTCTGGAACCTTCTTTATCTCCACCTCCAGAACATTCTAGAACTCTTTCGAAAACTCCAGCAGCTATATAAAGACTCCCGAGTGGGCCAGTTAGTGAGATGGTGAGTTATTCTTGATGCGATTTAAAGCTGGTTATTCAGTGCGGTTTCCGTGTGAGGTTGCACGATAGCTGTTGCACACAGTTAGTGCTGCTACTGTGATTGATTAGAGAGGTCTTATGTTCTATTCCCCAATGAATGAGGCTGCTTCGCGCATATTTCATTATGCTGCACGTTCGTGAGGAAAAGTGAAGTAGCAGAGAAAATTGAACTAGTTCTCATTTGTGAAGTGATAGTGAGCACTGAACAGTCACGGTATACAAGATGTTTGCAAGACCTTAAATTCCCCGGGAATAGCTTCTGAAGTCATCTTTGTTTCATAGAAGTTTGTATAATTTTGTATAACGAGTAAACCATAAGATGATGATAAAGTGTTACTATATAAAATGTAGATCTTTGTAAAACATACTATTTTTTTATACCTAATAATTATTTGTGGCACCAAGCTTTTCCGAGATGTTAGTTGTTATTTATTTAAATTGCTCATTACCTTTCTCATGATGAAATGCTGGCACCATTCAGTTTTTCCTCGCGATAACATTAAAAGAGTATGAACATTTAAGGCCAGAATATAAGCCGCTTTTGTTATCCTTGTGATAGGTATTCTCCTCACGTGAGCTTTCCAGTTGTATTAATATTCGTTTATCGTTTGTAGAGAACTTTCTATTTTCAGTATATTTATAATATTTTAACTATTTTTTGCAAATAGAGTTTATCAAGGTACGAGTCTGACAAAGTTTACTTCTGCCTCAGTTTTTTTTTGTTAGAAACCAGATTCGCAGCCATACAACAAAATAGGCAGTGCCATCACTTCGTAAAGGTTCAGTAATGCTTCCTCTCACAACCTTTTTCCTAATGTTCTTGGTATTGTTTCAAAACGTAATTAACGTAGTTGTTTCTGACCAATGCGTTTCATTGACTTGGTTTGTTTTTCAGATAATTTCTTGTCTGGATTTATTTAAAACAGCCTGTGGTTAGGCATTTTCGCTTTTACGTAAGATCAACTGCTCATCAGGGAATAGAATAGTCCTATAATTTGCCTTTTATGTTGAAATATATTGATATTTATTTAGACATGTTCTTATAGCTTCGTTCGTATGTGGATTAAAAGGTTTCGGTCACAAACTCCACAATAACATTCGTAAATATTGTCTTATGTAAATTTTAAATTAAACAGAACAAAACTATATGCGCTGTATTATGGAAATTATTGAAGAAGTAATTATTACGGTATTTATTAGCACCACGCTTTAGGAGCCTTCACCCAAAAAAATTTAAAAATATTAACTTTGTAATTTGACTGTTTCTTTAGATATTATACTTTGTTTGCCTCGGCTGCGTCAGCATTATTGTTAGAGACACGTTTCTCTTTGTAGGGTTGTGGTGTGACTGAAGAATGTAGGCTTACACAGATTTTAAGTTTTTCTTCACTGCATTTATTAATGCTTGACACGATTTTAATAACAATTCACTGATAAAAAGAGAGCTGTGAGATTTTGTTTAATTAATTACTTGCCATTTTTAATACGTATACTATTTTTTTTTGTCTCACACAAAATACGTATTATACTTCTCGAGGACGTGTCTCGCGTCCAGTTATGAACACTGTTTACAGGCAACTGACTTATAAATTTGTAAATTTTTCTCCTTTTTAGTTTCTGATTGGCTAATCCTAGTCCAATAGAATACCTTCATTTTACTAAAGCTTTTTCTGGTTGTTGATTGGCTATTTTATAAACTGTCACTAAAATTACATTATTGCTTCCAAGAGCCACAAGTAGTATTGTTAAACTTTCGAATTCATTATTGCTCCAAGGTTACCTCATTGTTACCTCTTTGTTAGTAACTTTTGACCTATTATTCTCACAGCTCCTACATTATTAAATTACGTAATACATTCACATAACATTATTACACATGGATAAAATAATATAAACTTATACAATGACTGTAATATACACTTTTATATATTGTTACATATACATATTGCTTTAAGGCGGACCGTTATTATATTTTACATATTATATAATTAGACTGAAATTATTTAAGTGTTAAAAATACTGCCTCATTGTATGAAAGGTAAAATGTGCAGTCACTGAGTAGAATAACTTAATCATGAAATCAGCAGCTGTACTTGCAAAGTCCAAATCATCCCTCACTGTGGGAGAATATAGCGTTTTGCAAGCTGCACAACATCCATTATGGTAACATAGATGATCCGGTGATGCGCAGTTTGGCATTTTTGGGGAGAGCAGCCTTCCCGATTTGCCGGAGAGAATTGTTCTGGAGATTAAAGCTTTAAACAACAAGATACGGTCCCTCCTGTATGTGTTTCAAAACGTTGCTCCATCGTAGCTTTTGTTTGCTATTCTCTTGTTTTATGTTTTTAACTTCTGTTACTTTGAAGGTTAAGTTTTTGGGAATCAATATGTACTGAAGTTGGTAAAATAATTTTAACTGTTAAATACAAAATCATACTTTTCTCAAATATTATAACGGGCGATGGCATTCGTTTAAATGTTACAGGTTAAGATTTCGGCACATAGGCTACACCATTATTGGCCTGGCAATTGTTATCTTAAAGTAGAAAACTAAAAAAGTTTTAACCATTTCAGATTAATGTATCTAGTATTTACTAAATATTGCATAATTTACTATCTAGCTAATAATTTCCAGCTTTTAACTCCACTGGATAAATCAAAATCACACTTTGAGATTACTGAAGATAAGAATATTACAGGTCCTTAAAAATTCAGCAATAAATTTCGAAATGTTACTTCGCATCACACTGGTGCTTCTTTGGAAAAGAATTATTAGGATGTCATATAACCTAGAATCTTTATTATATGCTGATACCTGTAGTAGACAAATTGATCACTTTTAATTGTAAGGTAACGCATACTAGTTAAAGGGTGCCACTGTATTTTGTTGGCAATCAAGTCTAGGGATCAGAAGGGAGTGAGAGGCAAGGCGATAGGGAAATATGCAGTCACACAGGGAAAACAGTACTACATTTGCAGGTCTCATCCCTGCTAGAAAATGCAACTCGAAATTGCGATATTTTCTGTACCTGACTGTCTTTCCGACGTCCAGCCAATTTGTTTCGTAACCGTTAACTTCCTCTTCCCACCACACGCATTCATATCGTGACTGACTAGTATGTATAGAATATAGGATATACAACCGAGAGACGCTTCGCACACTGCAGCCTAGGGTGATCTATTGTGGATACTACCTCCAAGAGGAAGGGATGAAATGAGGGAATCACAGGAGGCTACAGGCCCAGGCAGATTGGCCACAGGGACTGGCGGAAGTTCTTAACATTTCCTAGCTCGAAGACCAGTCTCACTACTGGACCTTCCCAGAGAGGTGCAATCTAGCAGCCTCTAGTGTCCACGGGGAATACTCTTTCTTGGAGCAAGCATTCGCCATCTATCTGGTACCGCCTCACACCATAAAACTTGGAAGCACAACTGAAAGATGAAAAGGAAGCGGAATGAAAAGGAAATTGTGGTAGACGAGAAACCACCACAGCGTTCGCCTGCCGACCACAGAAAACCTTGAAAAACCCAAGGTCTCAGAGTGGGCGGTCGACGGATATCAAACCCAGGACCTCCCGAATGCGAACCTCACAAGTTACCGCCTGGTACAAGCATGTATACACGTATAATATTGATAGAAACGACAGAAAAAAAACGGGTAAAGATAAAATACCGGTTAATGGTGGACTCCATCGTTGTAGCTTTAACAGAAATGAAACCGTCGTCTAATAAATAATCACTTTTATCTATAAGCTTTCCATTTACTAAGTGTTTTGGCAAAGCGGAATAAAAAGAAAGCTTTTACAAGAAGCTTTTTTACTCCTAGAATCATCCCTCTCCGCAAGCGTAGCTCATTTAGAACAAAAAAGAGGAAAGGTTAAGAGCTGCAGCCTTTATTTTGGAAACGGCCATGGGCGGAGCTTCATTTTCGCCAAACCTCTTAGAGCCATTTCACTAACTTTTCGTGTTTCCAGACTGAACTTTAAGTACGGTCCGCTGAAAAAACCTCAGCAGCTTTTTAAGCTGAAACAATACAATAATAAAAGTAACAGACACTTGTGGTAATTTTTGGTCGCAAAGTTGATTACTTTGGGGACTGGAAATAAATTCCACTCTTTCGTTCCGTCATATAAGAAATCAATAAGGATGCTTCGGTTTACTGTGGTATAACGTATATTGCTGACAATTGGTATACTTGAACAATTGCTTAATTTGCTAAGAAACAGGGGGAAAAGAAAGCGATTATTTTTACTGCTGCCTAACCGAGCGAAGTGGTGCACGTCTCGGGTTCAAACCCCCTCGACCACCCACTCGCGCCTATGGGTTTTTCGTGGTTTCCCCGGGGTCGGTAGGCGAATGCAGGAGATTTCTTCTCTACCACGATTTCCTTTCCATCATTTCCCTTCCATAATGTAACATAAACAATATTAAAACATATAACAATAAATAAATAATGCGCAAGTAGTGAAAAAACATTTAATATATGTAATAACATTTTAAATTAATTTAATAATTAACAGGTAATTAATTAAAAAATAAAAAGGTTAAAATAAATAAAATTAATACAGAAATAATTAAATTTAATCAGTAAATTTTATAAATTTATAAAAAACGGCATATCATTTATACTGAAGTATTAAACTTATATAAATAAAATAAATAAAAGCAATTCATAAAACAGAGAAATTTTTACTGGATTCCAGTACTTAATTTACCGGATGTCAGTAAAAGTTTATGGTAAAGGAATTGTAATGTTTTAGTTTTAAGATTTTTGTAGTTATTGTTTAATTTGTTTGGCAAATTGTATGTAATTTAGAGTAAATTGTTAGATGGACACCAGTTATCTTAATACTATATACCAGTATTATTATTTTTCTAAATGGTTAGTAGATACAGGAGCTGGGTTTTTTTGTGTTATTTTATTTCTTTTTATGACATATTTGAACAATAATATTTTGTAAAATGTTTGAATTTGAATAAAATTATAAGGAATTGGAATGCACGACCCGGTGTATGGAAACTAGGTACCGGAATGCATTATTTCAGATTTTTATTTATTTATTGCGCTTCTAGGTTTCGCGGTATATGGCGGTGCCGGACAGATGGCGCGGATGTACGCTCAATGAGTATTCCCCGTGGACACTAGAGGACTGCTTGATTGGTGGGTCCTTCATCGCGCGCGCGCTCTCTCTCTCGCTCTCTCTCTCTCTCTCTCTCGGCAGCTCAGCAGTGGGACGGATCTCTTTGGAAATGCTAGGGACTTCCGTGCGTCTCTGTGACCTGTGGCCTCCTGTGGTTCCTTCACCTCATCCCTTCCTCCTGAGGGGCAGTAGCCACAATAGACATGTACAGTTCGCAGTGCGTGAGATGTTCTCCTTCGTTGAATAACCTATACCTACTGCTACATAATGTAACGCCCTACAATCCACTTTGGAAACAAGTGAGAGAAAGGGTGGAGGAATCGAAAAGGCAGGAGATATGGGGAAGCATAGAAAACAGAAACTTTAGTTTTACAGGAAAATAAAAAGGAAACAGAGTAGATAAAGGTGTATAGAGCAATGTAATAGGAAAGAAAAAGAAGGTTAGCTTGGATGAGAACAGAAAGGATATTCTTAAATGGCCTAAGAGGTAATGATAAAGGAATGTGTAAATATTGTGATGGTGAGGAAAGTGTAGAACAGTAGCTGAATGTGGGTATTTAAAAAAATGGAGAGGGAAAATCTGGGACAAGAAGTGGAACAATATAGGGGGGATTATATTGCACTGAAAATGTTAACAAGCGAGCAGGAAGAAAGACATAGAAAGGTAGGGGATTTTTTAATAAAAGTGAAAGAGAATTGATGAAGAAGGTCAAGAAGAAGAGGGAGGGAGAGGGGAGATCAGAGAAAACAGGGAGTTATATTGGCTGTGTAACACAAAGAAAGGTGCCAGGCATGCACATTGCGAATAAATGTATCCGAATATTGTAAATTGTAAGCTGGAATGTGTACAATAACACTAAGAGCACTAAAAAAACACAAATTTTATGTTGAATTTTCTCAATAATTAGAAGTTTTAATGTCCCCTGAAGGCCTCCTCTCAAACAAATCAGTCTTGCATTCACAGGGATTTCTCTGTCTACTATCCTTTATTTTTATAAGCTTCTACAAACCATGCATACGAAATCTTATTATTCCAGCTACTTCATGTCAATCGAGATGAATCTTTTGAGGAATAGATTCATTACACATTACGTTGTAGATACAAAGGAGATGGAGGAATCCACATAGATAATTACTTAGGTATTTAAAAATCGGTTCGCTATATGCTGGCCTAGAAATTCTATACCCTTTCCATGACCGCGAGAAACACATGATTAGCGACAACTTTAAAAACTCACAAAAGTACTGATAAATTAAAACTAATATTAACTAATATCTCGGAAATGGCTAATGCTACTAACAATGTTATTTGAAATAAATTGGGTTTTAATTAGATATATACTTTTTGTGCAGTACATTTGTTTACTATTTCTTATTGTTTACCAATTATACAAAATTATTCAAAATTTCTTTGGAACGAAGAGAACTTTACAGATTACTCCCAGAAAATTTAAAATATACATTTTGTTTTCATAGTCATTTTTGAGAAAATAAGGAAGTCGAAAAATCTTCCAAGTAAAGAGTAGTCGAGTGTGTTGGAGATATTCTTGAAAATCTTCCTGTCGCATCTTTGGAGGACACTGAAGTTAAATACCAAGCTTGGTATTTATCAGAGTTTTTGTTATTGTGCTATGCTGTTGACGCTCACAAGGACTTTTTTGTAAAAATGCTTTTTTTTCCTTCAGGGGGTCTCAAAACTTTTATTTCCGTTAAAAAGTCCATATAAAATTGTTAGGTGGAATGCAATACCTCCTTCATCTACTAGGTACTTGGTAGAGAAAGTAAAAAAATGAGTTAGTGTTTGTGGGAGAGGAGAGTAAAGCTCAAAAACGATAAGTCGTTTAAATACGAAATTTCTTAACTAAATCATTCACCTTTTTATACAAAAGGCAAAGACTTTCACGAAATTCCCTTGTCGCATACAACATTTTACATATAATCTTCCCAATAGAAACAGATAATAAAATCTGGTTTTAAAATATTATATGATAGAAGTTTAAACTCAGTTTTAAATTTATTTGAATTATTATTCAAAATAACGAGTCTTTCCACATTTAAGCTCAGTCGTATACGCGAGTAATAAAATATGAACGTATTCACTTAAAACACAAAAATAAAGTATTTTGACTAAATGAACTTGTAAGAACGAAAATAATACTAAGTATAAGCTATACAACCGATGGAGATACCTCACGCACATCAACCTACGCAGAACAATTGCGGTTACAATCCTCAGGAGGGATGGATGAAGTGAAGGAACCACAGGCCGCAGGTAGAAGGCCACAGACGCGCGCAGAAATCCGTAACCTTTCCTGCCTCGATGACTCGACCCACTACTGAAGCGCCCAGTGTGGGCGATGAACCTCCCTTGCAACCAAGCAGCCCTGTGTCCATGAGGAATACGAGATGTGTGTCTCTTTGACATTTTAAGAGCTCCGAGGTTGACTCTGTTCACAAAACGGACACTGCCTAGAGGTGGAGTTGTAATTTATTTGTCTGGGGATTGTCACCTGTGCTATGCTATAGTCAAAATACAATTACCTTACAACAACGAATGTATGCATGTGCGTTTTCTACTAGTCGAATATTTTCTACTTCCGAGATGCACTTGATGCGTGTGTATTGTATACTATTTTTTCGACAATAGTGATTAATAGAAATAGCAAATAGTTGTTCCAGTAGCAACATCAACCAACATTAAACTTGGTGCCAACCGATTATCCAGTCCTGATTGTTGACCTTAAAAATAATTAACTACTTCCAGCTCATACTTAGCTACTGCATGAATTAAATCATAAATACATATTAATAAATAAATAAAAAGGAAGTAAAGATCTAGGGAAGATTTAAATGCTGAAATTCAGATATCAAATATTATATTTCATGTCTACAATAATAAGTATCGGTCTTTTAAAGACATTTCAAACATTAAACCGCTATAAATATTGTAATATTTGATATAGAAAAATAACATCACACTGATAGGCAAACAGTTTATTATTTTGTTGATTTGCATATTAGTGATTTTGCCTACTGCTACAGGAATCTGTAAGTTCAAACCATGACTCTATCACTAAATGTTCGAATACATGTGTTTCAATGCTATTATGAAAGCTATAGAATTCTTACTCAAAGTCTGAGAAAATTTAGAACATTTAATAATTTAAAGTCAGGTTCATTTCTATTCTTCTATTGTGGGAATTTAATCAGGAAGTTTGAAGAAACTGGTTCTGTTGCTGGTAAGAAGAAATCTGGAAGTCCAAAGGTAATCATTGATGTGGTGTTGCTGAGGTGCTTCATGCAATTAGTAGAAATAATTATTATGGAATTAGTAGTGTTTCTCAGGTGTCCAGACAACTTCAAATAAGTAACAGCACAATTTGGAGAATTCTAAACATCTTTGTCTGTATCCATATAAAATAAAAGCAACGTTTTGACTCAAGAAAGCGGCAAGCGGGAAAGATACGATTTTACATTATTTGTACCAGCAGAGATTGAAATTAATGAACAGATGTAGCACACCTTTTTCTTAATGGTGGAGATAACACGCGTAATTGCAGACTTTGGTCAGAAAATGACCCTCCGACTTTAATTCAACAAGAGCTTCATGTTTTAAAAGGTAATGCATGGTGTGACTGCACTTCACAACTCATCATTGACCCATATTTCTTCGAAGAAGACAATGATGAAATAAGGCACTGTTACAGTAAACGGGGAGCGCTACTAGAACATGTTATAGAACTTCGTCAACTTTAGACTGAGGAATCACAATATGCAGAACAAGCTTCATGCAAAATGGCGCTCCCCCACATATACAGCCTACAGCAAAAAAAATACCAGTAGTTTGGCTATCGTGTCATCAGTAGGCACTACCCAACAATGTGGCCTCTACGATCCGTATCTCAATCTGGCCGACTTTTGGTTGTGGGGTTACCTTAAAGAAAGAGTTTTCCTGACACATCCAACAATTCCACTGCAAATTAAAGATGCCATTTCGCAAGAAATTGCCAGTAATCTAAGACATTATGGTGTCGCAGACAGAATGCTATACGCTGAAAAAGTGAACGGTGGACATCTTCCTAATGTTTTTTTAAATCCCATTGTTTTCCCAACAGTGTGAGATTTTGTGATTTTTCCTATCTCAAATATTATAATATTTATAATGCTGCACGTATGGGAGCCAAACTTGAAGTTGTTTATTACTACTGTTTGCACCACGTATTGCGGGAGTTATATTTTTTGGAGTGTTCGCCCCACGTACGCTACAAGGTTTCCTGTGGCCTTCGCCCCAAAGTTCACTTTTCCGGTGACCTTCGCCCCACGTTCACGAATAAATCTTTTGTTTTAAATATTTATTTAAATATTATATATGTATGCCTCGGCTGCGTCAGTAGTAATTTGCAGAAACACGTATTTCTTAGCAGGGGTAGTACGGCTAAAGAATGAAGGCTTATACAAATTATAATTTGTATTCCACTCCTTTTATTATTCCTTCACACAATTAAATAACACTTTACTGATGTATCCTACTATAGAACTGTGAGATTATTTTATTAACTGCACTTTTAAACACGTAAATTTTATTTTATTCTCGCCGTAATAAATTTTCATGTCTCTCACTGAATACGTATAAAATCGAAATATTACATTATTGTTCCAAGAATTATTAGTAGCATTATTAAACTTTCTAATTTATTGTTGTCTCAAGGTTACCTCATTGTTACTTCATTGTTAGCAACTTTCGGCTTCTATTCTCACAGCTCCTACATTGTTAAATTACATAATACATTCACATAACATTATTATACATGTACATAATATAAAAATAATACAATGATTGTAACATACACTTTATATATTATATTATAGTATACACATATTGCTTTAAGGCGGGCTGTTATTATATTTATATTATATAATTAGACTGATATTATTTAAGTGTTAAAAATACTGCCTCAAAGATGCCATTTCGCAAGAAATTGCCAGCAATCCAAGTCATTATCAAGTCGCTATACGCTGAAAAAGAGAACGGCGGACATCTTCCTAATGTTTTTAAACTCCATTGTTTTCCCAACAAGTGTGAGGTTTTGTGATTTTTCCTATCTCAAATATTATAATATTTATAGCGGTTTAATGTTTGAACTGACTTTCGAAAGACCCTATACATTCCCAACTATTTTGCAAACTGTTCATTTACGAGTTTGCTCAGGTGTATCTTTTGTTATCGTATGTTGTCAATCAATTCATTTTTCTCCTTCAATCCTCATATATCCCTTAAATAAGCATTTTATTGTTCAATAACACGCATAAAACTGGTCCATTCCGCTAAATTGCAATGGTGTTTCACCTTCCATAAGGTTTCCATTTCCAGGTAACGAACCGAATTAACGACGTTATTATCGTTGTAAAATGAAGAGGTGTTTAGGATACCGCCTGTATGAAACTGTCACTACGATTGGCACACAAGGAAAGGGTAAACCAATAGAACATAGTTTTGCCTTCTACAGGAAGGGGTAAAGAATTATTTGCGTATGTCGTTAAACTGAACGACATTTACACGAGAGCTTTCGTCAGCGATATGGAGACGAAGGTTTAAGTTATAATTGCCATCGAACGGCAATAAAAAAACTTACATTAAGGTAGTGCCACATAAAAATACAAAGTTTAAGTGTATTAAAATAATAAAAAGTTGTGTTACACTCAATGGCTTTCTCTACTCTTGTACAAATTGTTTTTACAAACGCTTATTCTCCATCTACTTCATGTTAATCGAGATATCGAGATGTTAATCTTATTGCTAATTTTCTTGAAGGTGCAAGGGGAATTGGTAGGCTTTAAGCGATAGTCAAATCTGCTAAGAGCTGGTTGCTATGTGGAGCATTCCATTCTACAGGGCATAAAAAAACGAATAACGGAATTCCCATTTGAGAAAAAGTATCTGCATTGGAAAATTCAAACAAATAACGAGGAATATCTAGGAAATAGTTCACTCCACAAAAAAGCATATTACATAAATTGTGTGTTTTAAGGACATATGCATTTTTTATGTAGAAACATTTTCTCTCTCTTACGGTTTACTAGTAATGGAAAAGCCATTAGAATGAAGAGCAATTTTGAAGATATTCCCAGAAAATTCAAAATATACATTTCATTTATCGTTAAAATACCTTAATAATATGTTTTAATCAAAATAGTTAAGAGCCATTTTTGAGAAATTAAAAAATTTCGAAAAATGTTCCATAGGGTAGTAGTCTGGGACTAGGGAATTTTCTTTAAAATCTTCGTGTCGCATCTTTGAAAGATACTGAACCTAAATACCAAGTTTGGTATCTATTCGACTTTTCGTTTTTGAGTTATGCTGTTCATAAACACACAGACAGACCGACAGGCGTAAGGGCCTTTTTCTAAATATACGGTTTATGGATTCAGGGAGCCTCAAAACATGTATTTACGGAGAAATATCGGTATCGAATTTTTGGGTGGAATGCAATACTTCCCAAACTTACTATATGTAGTAGAAAAATTAAAAATAAAAAGCTTTTAACTTTCGTCTTTATTTCGCGTTTTTAATATAACATATTTTAGTTTTGCATCAAAACAGATGGATCAAAGTGTAATGATAGAAATGCTTGTGCTGTTGTTTATCCAGACCACACTATGTTATTCAGACTTCCTGATATTTACACCATCTTCTCAAGTGAACAGTTTGCAATTAAGCAAGCTGTGATTTATGTTTTGAATACTCGATGCTCAAAGTTATTTGTTATATACTCAGATTCTAAAAGTGCATTACTTGCAATAAACTATCTGTCATCAACCCATATTCTTACACAAGAAATTCAATCACTACTCCATAGAGCCAATAAGCAACGTAAGCAAGAGTCTTTAGTATGGATTCCATCCCACATTGGAATACATGGCAACGAATTGGCCGATCAGGCAGCAAAAGAAGCCACTAAACATCCACTAAGTGACCCAACTATAACTACACCAGCTCATGATGTTATCTCAATCATTAAAAAGAAGCTCTACCAATAGTGGAAGTCAGATGGCTTGACTCCACGAGTAATACCGAGTTTTTCGACACATCTTCCCAGTAATTCTCTTTCCAGACAAGATCAGGTTTTAATATCCCGACAGAGAATGGGCCATACCAAGATCACGCAAGTTATCTTCTTTCAAAGGACCAACCACCAAACTGCCATCAGTGTAACATACTGTTAACGACGAAACGCATAATCGCGGAATGTCCACAATACGATCAATGGAGACAACACTACCAGATACCCAATGATTTACAAGCAACACTCAACTATTCGATATACCGTAAGATAGTTGAATTTTTTAAAAGCATAAATTTATATAAAACTATATAATGTGTAATCAACTTGATTAGTTATAGTGCCATAATTTTATACTAGTTCATTGTCATGGCTCAAAACTGCCAGTATGTTAAATAACCTTGGTTTTATTGTTAAATATTTATTTTATAAAAAGGATAAAGTCGCGATATGACTAATATGTTAAAGCAACTGTAAGTTTTCAAAATAAAATAAAACTTGATCAAACTTTGGCTTAACGGTACTCCGCTAGTGATTACTTAATCCATTAACTATTAATTTTACTCTTTGGCAGGTTGGTCAAGTTTGGGGAAGGTAAACTGTCCCGCTAATCCAGTGGATAGAAATATAATCGAGGACAGAGGAGGTCACGGTGGCAGAGGGTGAGGCTAGAATTCTCTGTACTAACATATACGGCTGCGTTCAAATATGGCCCACGTTTAATGCTCATGATACATAAAACCTAACGCTTGGCGTCAGTCGAGACACTTCCAGCAGATGCTTATGTATTGACTCATTTAAAATGACTTCTTATGCGAATAGTTTTAGAATCGTTATCACATGGAAACGCATTGAGCAAATCTTTTGACTGTTACACAATAGACATTTAGCATGCGTTCAGCGTTCTAGAAATCCTACTGAAGCATTCGGATACTGGAAATTATTGCTTGTGAGATATAACCATTATCACTGTCGTAGTCGACTGCAGTGCTCTCCGGTATGATATCCCGGTACAGCTGAAGGGAGTAGAAAGATAATAAGACATTAAAGTAGAAGTGGAAGCAATAAAAGTGAAAAAGGGAGCAATGGAAGTACCGCCGAAAACCAAAGCAAAGTTATATAGAAAAAGAAGATGTGAGAGAGCTCTAATAAAAGCCTCCCACCCTCCCCACTACCCCGCAGGAAAAATAAAAAGAAGTGGTTGTTAGGGAACATAGGAAGAGACTTTAACACTTCACACTCGAGTTCATGATTCAGCCAGTTAGAAAAGAAACATCCCATTGTATCTTAGTCACAATAAAAGATAAGTGTTTCCTTTTCCCATTGTCAAGACACTGAGCTGTTATCTATCTACCTCTTTTATTGACTTGTTCTCCTTCTTTCTGAGACGTGAAAAATGTGAGGTGATTCCTTTCACCGTTTCATGGTTCCGCGTTCCAGCGGAATAGAAATGGCACTTAATCTCAGCCAAGTAGTCAGATAATGTATGCTAAAATGCATACACAAACTACTGTGCAACGGTTAGTTAAACACTCAGTAATTTAATAAAATATCTGGCTTGTTACATTCACAACATGACTTTCTCTACCTACTGCTGTTTATCACTTTCTCTACCACGTAGGGAGAGGTGTTAAATTCCACCCAAAGATTCGATACCGAGATTTCACCGCAAATATAGGGTTTGTGGCCCCGAATACAAATAAAGAAGTTTTACTAAAAGGTCCGTGTGTGTGTGTGTGTGTGTGTGTGTGTGTGTGTCTGTGAACAACATAACTCAAAAACGATTAGTCGGATAAATACCAAACTTGTCATTGAGGCAGTATTTTTAAAACTTAAATGATTTCAGTCAAATTATATAATATATAAATTCAATAACAGCCCGCCTTAAAGCAATATGTGTATGTAACAATATATAAAAAGTGTATATAACAGTCATTTTATATGTTTGTATTATTGTAACCATGTGTAATAATATTATGTGAATATATTACGTAATTTAATAATGTAGGATCTGTGAGAATAATAGGTTAAAAGTTGCTAGCAATGAGGTAACCTTGAGATAATAATTAATTAGAAAGTTTAAACGCTACTAGTCATTATTGGAGCAACAATAATGTAAATTTAATGACAGTTGATAAAAATAGCCAGTCAACAACCAGAAAAAGCTTTAGTTAAATGGAGGTATTCTATTGGAGTAGGTTTATCCAATCGGAGAGTTGAAATTTACAAGTTTAGACGGTTGAAATCAATTCCGTTGGTTGCAGACATCGTTACTAACCAGACGCAAAAAATGTCCTCAAGAAATTTAATACGTATTCGTGAGAGAAAAAAATAGTTTACATATTAAAAAGTGCAAGTATTTAATACAAACATCTCACAGCTCTCTCTCTATATCAGTGAAGTGTTATTTTAATCGTATCAAGTATTAATAAAAGGAGTGAAGTAAAATTATAATCTGTGTAACCCTACACTCTTTAGTGCTAAGAGAAACGTCTCTTAACAAATACTGACGCAGCCGATGCAAACGTAAATACATAATATTTAAAGAAACAGTTAAATTACAAAGTTAATAATATTTTTAAACTTGGGGCAAAGACCACCTGAAAGTACATTTGGGGCGAAGGCTACCGGAAACTGTTTACTATACGTGCGGTTGCAACTACTTACTACAAGCTCGGCTCCCCAACAGTTGAAATACGATACAACTCCTTCTAAAATACTCCTTTCTTCATCATTTATATTCAATATCCAAGGACGCGACACAAAGATTTTTAAGAAATCCCCCATTCCAAACTAGCCTTTACATTGAACATTTTTAGATTTCTTTTTTGTTTTTTAAATAATGTCCTTAACGATTTCGATTCAAATAACCATATTCAAGATATTTACATAACAAATATAATGTATATCTTGAGCTATCTGGAAATAGCCTTTGAAGTCCTCCTCATTTGGAAGGAAAAACGTTAAGCGATAGACGAAAACGTACAACACAAATAATGTAGATCTCCTTAAAACACACAATTTATTTCCAATAATATTTTTGTGGCATAAGCCAATGTCATGGAAATAGTATGGAATTTTAAAGCCGGCGTATAGCACCCAGTTCTAAAACATTTGACTATCGCTATTCCCTTTGTGTCTATAAAGAAATGTGTAATACAGCTATTTCCGGAAATGTTTTTTTAAGGAGACAGAAAAATAAACCATCGTAAAAATAACTTGTGTACACGCCAATAATCGATAGAGGGTAGAGAAAGTCGCTTGAATGTAACACATCAGATCTTATTTACACAGCTTCTGCAAACTATTTTTACCAACGCTTATTTTTTCTATCTGCTTCATGCTAATCGAGATAAGCCATTTCATTACACATTTAATTGTAGATACAAGGGGGATAGAGTAAGCTGAATCGATAGCCATATGTTTAAAATCCGGTTCTCTATATCCAGGCCTAGGTATTCCATACTCTCTCCATGACATCGCGAGAAATAACTGAATAACAGCAGCACTTAAAAATGAAAAGTATTGAAGTTTAAAAACAATAACAATGTATATCTTGGGAGTGGCTAGTGCCACAAAACAAGTTATTACAAATAAATTGTGTATTTTGAACACATCTATATTTTTTGTGTAGTATGTTCTTGTCTATCTGCTATATTTCACCAGTTATACAAAATTATACAAAATTTATTGCAAAAGAAGAGCGCTGACAGGCTATTTCCAGAAACTTCAAGGTATGCATTTCATTTGTGATGTGAACGTCTTAAATACATGGTATTTTAATCAAAATCGTTAGTCACTTTTGAGAAAAATAAACATTTCTAAAAAATCTACCATGTAAAGGGCAATTTGGGGTGGCGATTTACTTGAAAATCTTTGGAAAATGCTGAACCTAAATACCAAGTTTGTATTTCTCGGACTGTTAATTTTAGAATTAATCTGTCTCCCCCCCTCTCTCTCTCACACGTTCGTTTAGGGTGCCTCAAAACATATATTTCCTGTAAAATCTCGGCATCAAGTTTTGGATGCAATACAATACTGGAAGTACGTAGTAGAGAAGTTTGAAAAGAAATTCTTATACAGAACGCTGCACTCGTTGGAAACTGGTGTTTCGTTCGGATTTCGCTGTCTTCTGGCTGAAGTGGCATGCTTCTCAGAAAATGAAAACTATCTGTAGGGCTGTTTATGGCTTTGAAGTTTTGAGCGGATGGACTTGCGCTCTGTATGCGTAGTCAAAACCATTTTAGATTTCTGAGAAGCAATTAACCAAGACAGCTAAAAATGGAACCCCCCAAAAATCCCCATTCCGAATAAATGCTGTTGATCTGAAGTACAGTTGGTTAAATTTATCGGCGTTTATATTTTCTTCTTGTTCTTAACTTATTTAAACTGAACACAACATTCAATGCAAAACCAAACTAACACAAAAATAAAATTAAAAAATATTTTGCATAACACTACGGTTGAACAAACAGGAAAATGCATGTTTTGGACCTTTCAAGTGATTTTAGGTTACATAAGTATAAAAAACGTAGAGTAGAATATTTCAGTATTGTTTGAAATTGGCACAAAATTAAAGATAGTCGATATGTGCTCTTCAAAATATTTTACAATTTTTGGGCAAGTCGCTGAAAATACGAAGTGTTCATTTTACAATTTAGTGTTAAAGAAAATTTGTCTACACGCTCTAAATCGATACAAAATTAAAGGCAGTTTATGCGGAGAGAATTCTAAATTTTATAATACTTTATTTGGCAAAATGTCCTGAATAAAATATGACAAATGCTACCTCATCATTTCGCAACAAAAGGAACCATCTAAAATTGAAAGTTATGCGTTTATAGAGAATGAGTTATAAGTCAGGAACATATACAGATGTGTTTGTTTCAGGTAATTGAGTGCAGAAAGATGCTGATGAAAGATAACGGACTGATGGTGATTTTTCAGGATGTGGTAATACGACCACATTAAAAGATTAAACTTACCAAAAACGTGCAAAAGTAAACACAAATTGTGTAGAATAAAAATCAAACTTCGCCATTGGAATACTCCAGAATGTGTTTGCTCTCCCGTCCTGAGAACAGGTGTGTTGATTTTTAAGGTGTATTTGGGGTACCTTTTAATCTATTTAAATTTAAGGTACATATATCGTAAGTGCGAAGGCTCTCACGGCCAGAGTTAATCGATGACATATTAAAATCTTCCGGACTGTAAGGTTCCTGGTCTAAGAGCAAAATTATTTACACCCGACGTTTGTCAGCTCTTTGGTTCCACCTTCAAGAGAGTAACACCCTGAGCAAGTTAACAAAAACGGCAGTCGATGGCAACCAAAGAGTTGACCGAAACGTCGGGTGTAAATAATTTTACCCTTAGACCACGACCTTCCAGCTCGAAAGATTTTAATGTTTTATCCATTAAGGTACATACTTTAGAAACAGAGTGCTTTCCTTTTCTTAAAGTTATGTTGATTTTATATTCAGAGTGCGCTTTCTTGGGTAGTTTGTCGTACTTATTAATATTTTTCATTGATGTTTCAAGTCAGAAAATCAAATGCTTGGAGTTGTAGACTCAAAAGTTAATATACTCCAAGGTATGATACCTTAAATGCGTACGATATAAAACTTAGACTAATTTGTTTTGAACAAGAGGTATATATGTTTTTATCTGCAAAGTGTTTTGCTCAAAAACCAAAAATCGTACAGTACAGACGTAATATTCAAATAAGTTATTTTATACAGACAGAAGACGAAGGTAATCAAAAAGCTGTCTCATCCCACAATTTCGGTTATTTTACATCTGAAAACAAAGAAACATAAACAACAACACCTGTTTCACGAAAACTAAGGATTTCTCCTTGTTTATTCCTTTACTAAATCGTAAAAGATGGAAAAAGCATAGTAGGAGAACAGTAGTATCCCTTTAATTTTGAAACTTAAGCGTTACAATTAAGATAATTGCAGTTATTGCGTATTTCACTCACATTTATTTGTCTGGCAACATTTTTTCTACCCTTTGGTTTATTATTATTATTATTATTATTATTATTATTAGTATTAGTAGTAGTATAATTATTATTATTATTATTATTATTATTATTATTATCATCATCATCACCAGGGAATTACCCAGGCTTATCTTTGTTCCTCTCAAAGAAATAATCCGCAATTTTATTCAGTCGCTTCAGGCATTGTAGCTATTTGAATGTATACGGGTGGATGATTTTTATAGGCTGAAGTGTTTTTATACGCTATAATCCCACACATAGAGCTGCATTAAAGAAGCAATTAGCGAGGAGGCGAATGGTAGTTAAAAGTGAAATAAACACAAGATAATTGCCTTCTACCGCTTTCTCACTCTCCATGTAGAAGCGAATCGCCGTAGTACGGATTAGTGCTGATATAATGTTTAGCGGAATATGAGCGGACAGTTGGATAAAACGCTAGACTATTTACGTGAATATCAACAAGCTATTATTTTTTGGTTGCTCCTTTTTCCTGTGTATATTTAAAGAATCCACTTGAAAGTTAGGAAATCTAAATTATAATCTTTTATTGATTACAAAATCTCGAATGATAACAATTTCATTAATTCTTTTGCGTTATGCCATCTGTTTCTTCTTTTCCCTTCTTTTCTTCTTCCAGTTGGACTCGAAGCGATATAACGATTACTGAAACTGCGAGCTATTTTTAGCTTTCATGCATACATATCTGATAGCCTCTCTCAGGAACGTATTTTGTAGATGGTTTCGAAGTGTGGCGGGCAACAACGAGTTTCTCAAACATTCACCAACTGGAAGCTACAAAACAGATGGACCAATTGTCGAATCGATTGTTGAGGAGTGACACAAATGGATGTTTATGTAACTGAATCACTACTATTACTAAATTATATAGCTATAGAACTTAAAAATGGTTATATAAAATAAAACAATTAAAAAAGGAAAAAGAAACTCAAAATAAAGCCAGTACTCGTGGCTAAGGTAGCTAGAGCGCTTAGCTTTGATGTTCCGTGGCGTATAGAACCGTGGCTTCGAATCCCGCCTTCGGCATTGAAAGGGGATATACCACACACATATATACCTATGCACATATACATGTAGATATATAAATCAATATCAAACAAGAATTGTACATAATATATAATTCAGCAAGAAATATGTTAAAATGTTTAGCAGCCAAGAAATGTTCTAAGCTGATTGTAACATAGATAAGTAAGGGACGGGAGAACTAGCTAATTTCGGGTAAAAGGTAATTTTAGGTAGAGCCCAGCACCTTTCACCAAGCTAATGAGCAAGCAACTTGAAGCACTAACCAGGAATAGAAAGAGACAGATACAGAAAGGAAAGAGACAGAGATATTGAATCTGCTTCCGGACACGTCACTGGGACGCATGTGCGAAAAGTTTTGGAGCAGAATATTTTCATACATAATAAGGTAACGCGGTCTGAGTACCAATTAGAAATGTCGTTACATTTTGAGGCGCGAAGGTGAGCGTTACTATGTTTAGGTATAAAAGGGGGAAGAACGCCCCAGATTTTCACTCGTATAGAATCTCTTCGACGCACAATGATACTCTCTGGACGACGGATGCACGTGTGTGCATATGGGTGGGAAGCGTGTGCAGTTAGATTAGGCTCCTAATTTATTATTATGGTGGGAATTGTTAAAGATGGGAAAATCTAGCCGCCCATAAGTATTTATTTTATAATAAACCACACTTTAAGGGAAATGCAGTGTATTTTAATTTGCCTCACCTACGAAAACCCTGAGACCAGTGAAATCAGTTAGATAGGTAATTTATTAGGAATGGGGAAATCATCAGCCACTGAGCAGAGGTAGCCGGAAACCAGAACACTGCAGTAGAGGACATCAACCAAGAGGGACCAACGATTTCCCGCTACTGCATGGATGTCTGTGTCCATGTAAATACGTATGTGCCCAATGACTGTAAAAATTAAATATCGAAAAACAAACCAGAAAACGAAAAAGAATTCTCTATGCAGTAATACTGACTAGAGGAGGGTCTCATAAAATTAAACGTTGGTTGTGTTGAATGGATGTGGCATTTATAGCTGCTTATTTACGTTGTTCATTTAATTATGCTGTACTATCAATGAATTTAAGCAACCCACCGAAATATGTGACGGTAGAGGTAGAAGATTATCGAAAGTTAAAAGTTCTTTGCAACCATTATTTGGTTTTGTCGTTTTAATATCCATTACATATCCATTTGAAACGGATAGATTAAGTTAGTAAGCTTATTCAGATCAGAAAAAGCCTATTGCAAGGCTTTTCCCGGTAAGCTTTAGCGCAGAGTTACCGTGATGAGACACTCGCACTTCATTACAAGTCGTTCCTGAGATATACGGAATTCTGTTTAAGCACATTGTTAGGGTTACTTTAATCGGGCGAGCTGGCTCCACGGTAACGTGTTATACTCGCTTTCCGGAGTCCCGGTTCGATTTCCTCTGCGCTGGCTACTCTGACCTTGGATTTCTTCGCGGTTTTCCCTGGTTGGTATGCGAATCTGTGATGGATTATATAATGTGATGAATTTTGCTGTCCCCCATTTCCTGCCATTTTATTTCCTTATGTTTCAGGGTTGAAGGATTAGGCGAATGGACGGCGGGTGAGGCGGCTTTTTGGAACTGTCCACCCTAGCGTTCGGTGTGTGACAGGCCTCAGATAGACCTCTCTGTGGAGAGAGGTAAACCTTTGGGGATCGCGTCGGGATCAGGATTTAATATCTGGAAACGTTAGAATCCCCGCCTATGTCCGAACCTGCCACCCCGGATCTTTGGATTCACGCCTTCCTCCTAATAAGCGACTGTGCACTTAAATTAAAAAATTCTTCTCCGCTTTCGGATAAACATACTGTTAATTTATGTCTAGTAATTATTCCTTCACACTGACCGTGTCTAGGCTATTTTTGAAAAGCTGTATTATATTTGATAATTGTTGTCTTCATTAGGGTAAATTTAGAAGTACAAAGTGTGGTATTGGGCATTTTGAAGCTTAGATAGAGGCGTTGACTGAAAAAATCTGGTATGTTGCATTCACAAGATTTTCTCCATCTCCTATCGTTTATTAATGGATGTGCAAACTATTATTATGAAAGTTTATTTTTCTATATACTTCATTATAATCGAAATAAACATTTGCAGAAATAGCTACATTACACATTTGGTTACAGAGGGAACAGCGATAGTCAAATGTTTTAGAACTGGACGCTATATGCTGGACTTATATATTCGTTCCAGTAGTCGTGAGATACATGTTGAGCGAAGGTCTACCAGGGCAAGAGCCTTAACCCAAGACCCCTCCTGAACCCAGGGCTAGCGCCAGCCGAGTGGCTCTCCAACCGTGGGGGTTTCCCACGAGGCCAATACTTGAGTCTAAAAAGCCCCCACCCCGTTTCCGCGAGGATGGAAGTGGATACGCCACTAACCCGCGTCATCCCGAAACGTGGCGACTACCAAAACCCACGATAGGGCCGACAGCAATCTAGCATGCCGTCTACCAACTCTCACTCATGGGTGGTGCCGTAGAACATCGGGGCGCCTCACAACGCCGCCTGGGCGGAAGACCAGCCAGAAGTACCCAATCTCCCGTGGCTATCGGGAAGCACTGCCCCGCCGAGACCAACCCAATCCGAACAGCTCCCCATTGAGAGGGGATCGAATGTTCGGCCCAGCGTACTTCTAGTGACGTCAGAAGTACCACGAGTGCTCAGGGTCCGCAGCGCCCGCACCACGGCAGCTGAAGGGGTCGAACCCCCCTAACCGGAAGTTATGGGATACAACTGAATGTCTACAGGAATTTTAAAAGAATGTCAAAGCATTGAACAATTCGAATCATTAATGACGGACATCTCGGAAATGGCTTATGCCACAAAAAAGTTATTTGAAATAAATTTTTAGTTTTTAAAGACACGTACATTTTTTGTGTAGTACGTTTTCGTCTATCGCTTAACGTTTACTAGTTATACAAGGTTATACAAAATTCCTTCCCCATACTGAGAACTTCGCACGCTATTCCCAGAAAATACAAGGTGATATATAAATATCTTTAATATGTGGTATTTTAATCAAAATCGTTAGGTATTTATTAGAAATAAAACATCTCGAAAATCATTGCATGTAAAATGTAGTTTGGGGTGGGGTATTTTCTTGAAATCTTGTGTCTTTGGAAGGTACTGGATCTAAATACCAAGCTTTGTATTTACCGGACATTTCGTTTTTAGGTTATGCACAGGCAGACACACAATACACATACTCAACTGTTTACTAAAAATGTCTATTTTGGATCCAAGGTCCTCAAAACATATACTTCCGGTAAAATCTCGGTATCGAATTTTTTGGGTGAAGTGCAATACCTTCTCTACCTACTATGTACGTGGTAGAGAAAGTAAAAAGAAAGGTGCAGTTCTCTTAGATATTGTGAAGCAACTATCATAAAGCGTTATTGAAAGAAATGCACAAGTGCTGGATTTTTATTTATTATTCTACAGAACAATATTATTTATTGGTAAGTTATATTTTTTATTACTTTATTTTAGGTCGCTTTAACTACAGGGTCATATCGCGATGAAGCTGTTAGTGGATAACTCTTAGTTCGATGTGTGGCGGACTGTTAGCCTTCTAGGTCTCATCTCTGTATCCATACCATCCTGTTTGGTCACGTGTTTACAGAGACCCTAATGCATGGCAGCCAGATTTTCTGCTTCGTGCCGTGCAGATGGCATTAGGGTACCTCCAGTTTACTTGTTTTCATTATCTGTGGATAGATCGCACAGCATTCACTATTACCACCTATTTTTCTTATTACTGTTTTAGACTTAAGGTGAAACTTTGGGTCGAGGTATTAAATATCCAATCCGGTTATTACCTTAGCGGCTCAGAAAAAATCTCGGTCAGATTGGTCAGCCCACGGGATTTGAGCTCGGGACCTTCCGAATGCGGGCCACAGACGTTATCGTCTGAGCCATCCCGCTTGGTATTTATATTTTACAAGTGATTTAATTTAGTGAAAAATAATTTCCATCTTCAATTTGTTCTCAGTGACGAGTTTTAATACTTAACTGGCATTCCCTTAACCTTATTTTCTTTATTGCTCTCTTTACTCCACGGTGATACTTCTGCAACTAGATTAAAAACACCGGCTTTAATTTATTCTGTCGCTCTACAAATTAAAATCTAAAATGCCGCTAGGGAAATTATTTGTAAACAGATATGTTTAGAGGATTATATGAAACATTGTTGGTCTAAAAGATAACAAAACTAATTTTTGCTACATTTTTTACTTACTGCAGCAATGACGGAACGAAGAAAAAATATTAGTAATAAGAAAGAAACACGAATGATTAAATTAGCATTAGATAACAAGTGTGTAAAAAAGAACAAATGAATGCTACAAAATAAAGACAGAACAGAACAGAATAAATACTCTAAAGTATGGCATCAGCTACACAGATGTTAATTTTACAATGTTGAAGAATAATGTGTTGGAGTTAAATCATTGGTACATAATTATATTTTCTTTTAAGGTAGACCTTCACACCAAAAAAACAACAAACAAACAAACAAACAAAAAATAAAAAAAGAAAGAAAAGAAAAAGCTTTTACATAGTTATTGCAAGAGTGACGGAGTTTATTTAAAATAGGTAGCATATATTTTAGAGTATATTTGAAGTAAAGATTGAAATTTTAACTTACATAAACCGTTACCCATTGAAAAGGTTTCAGGTAATTTATTTCTTAAAACTAATATAGGTTAATAGTAATAATTTACTTAAACAAGCTGGTTATTATATGGACGATACCAATGGTTTTGTTTTGGTTGTAGTGGCAGAAATTTAGGCATTCTATTTTTGTTAGATCTCACGAGCAACGTGACGCCACGGTAACGTGTACGACTCTCATTTGGGAGGTAGGAGGTTCGATTCCCGGCGAGACCCACTCTGAATCCAGGGTTTTCGTGGTTGCTCCGGGTCGGCAGGCGAATACTGGGATGGTTCACCTACCAGGACACTCCTGCACCTCATTTCCTCTACCCATCAACTTCCTTGTTACCTCTCTGAGTTGTAGGACCAGGCGACGGTGTTCGGCGGGTTGTGGCTGGGCGGTGGCTGTGCGCTCTATAGAGGTTTCTTCCCTGGTGTCGTTGCGGAACTGCTCAGTTAGGTCTCGTCTCCGAGAGGGTCTGTCCCGGTGGGAGTTTTATGCTTCTGGGTAGGCCTGGTTGGTGGCGTATGCGTTCGATCTAGAAACGTTAGGGGCCCCGTCCACACTTGCTCCCGTCGTCATCCGGATCTGGTTCCCTTCGGGTCTCTTCCCTCATTTCTAACTCCCAAGAGTCACGGTGGAAGCATAAAGTGTCATTGCGACCTACTTACTTCGGTCGTCTGTACCTTTAGCTTTTTGATGGATCATAAATATACCAGAACCTCGTCCTCCTCCCCCCAAAAGAAATTTTTAACTCGCTCAACTGTTTTCCATTATTCTGTTTCAAATATATGCCTTATATATTGTTCTTTAAACAATGACCATTTTATCTTGTAGCAAGTTTTTTTTATCTATATCTTCATTTTAATTAACAAAGTTATATAACGTTTAAGATATCTGAAACATATGAAGTTTTAATGTACATTGTGTTGATCATTTATGTGGTAAATAAAAAATGATATATTTTCCGTGAAAGGGTGTTTAGGGTGGCGGAAGACGTTTCACGAGTATCTTAAACTTGTATCCTTAAAAAAGTAATAGACTTAATTCTAAACCTTCTTACTTTCGCTTTTGAGTTATGCTCTCTGCCCCTCTCTCTCTCCTTCACTCTCTCACTACACACACACACACACACACACACACACACACACACTGATGTGGGAATGTTTGGTTATTTTTTAAGTAAGGGAAAAAAGATCAGGAAAGGTCTGTCAAGCAAGAGTGATTTACATGGAATGAGATTCTCCTCTTAGGGAAGTTTGGACAGGAGATAAATCATTAGAACCCATTTCTCTGTCACTGGTCCTTTATGTGAAGTTCCACACGATATATAAAATAATAACCCTTTCGTCGCTCCCATCACACAAGATTTTTGCTACTCCACGATCAAATTACACTCCTTATTCCTTATTCTCATCTCCTAACAGCGTTCCTCGGACTTAAAATCATTCAGGAATAATATTCGATACTTACACATTTTATGCAAGTTATAACACCGACTATTAAAACGCGGAGCTACCCCTGACATGGCCACGGTTTGGCACGAAGTCTCGATGATACGCACGTCTAAAACTGAGCTCTTGGCCTAGACAAATTTCAAGTTTATGCCCCTTTTCTATTTTTGTTATACTCTTAATCTATTCACGTGATTTTGGCTACTGTTATTGACTCCTTCAACAAGTTTTTCTGTGCCTTTATTGGTTAATATTATTTAGAAAGTACATCCCTCTCGCATCTCCCATTGTCGCATTGTTTACGCCTGATTAGCTTTTCTGTGTGCTTGATTGAGTTTTACACTTCTGGTATGGTTCATCTTGCTCAGCTGGCTTTCCCTTTCACATACACAGGCTTTTTTCTTCAACTACCTGTAATGATTCTTTGTTGTCCTCCGTGGTCTAGTGGTTACTATACTAGCCTCTAGTTCCCGAGTTCGTGGGTTCAAACGCGACGGAGGGCGATGATTTTTTTTTTGGTGTAAAACGAGGAAGGTGTTTTATTGAAGGAGTTATATCGTATTTCGACTGTTGGGGAGCCAGACTTGAAGTAATTACAAGCGCATGTATGGTACCCGGTAGCCTTCGACCCCAAATGTACTTTCTGGTAGCCTTTGCCCCAAATGTTTAAAAAAATATTAACGTTGTAATTTGACTGTTTCTTTAAATATTATGTATTTATTAATTTTTTAATATAGAGTCAACTGAAAAATCAACGCCACAGCCGGGATTTGAACACGGTTCTCCCGCTCTCCGTGCGGTTGCTCTAACCATTGGGCTACTGTGACAACATGCCGGTGGGGCATTGAATTCCCCAATTAACTCAAGTTGTTTCCCAGACATATCTACTAAGGTATCTCCCTCGAGATGACAAACTTAGCGGCGACCTGCTTATTGCAAGTACTTCAGTGCTGGGGGCATATATTATTATTAAGGGCGTTAATTATTTTTGTTGTTATTATATAAATTAATTATACTTTTAATACACCTTATCCTGGTCTAGGGCAAGTTTTTAATATAGAGTCAACTGAAAAATTCAACGCCACACTATAACACTTCACTGATATAGAGAGCTGTGAGATTCTTTTATTAAATATTTGCACTTTTTAAACACAAACTATTTTCGTCTCACACAAATGCGTATTGAATTTCTCGAGGACTTATCTTGCGTCCGGTTAGGAACACTGTCTACGACCAACGCGTCCAGTTATGAGCGCTGTCTACAAGCAACTGACTTGATTTCATCCGCCTAAATTTGTAAATTTCTGTATTTCAAGTCTCTGATTGGCTATTCCTAATCCAGTAGAATACATTTATTTAACTGTTTAGCCTTTCTAGTTGTTGATTGGCTATTTTTATAAACTGTATCAAAACTTACATTATTGTTGCTCCAATAATGACTAGTAGTATTGTTAAACTTTAAAATTCATTATTGCCTCAAGGTTACCTCATTGTTAGCAACCTTTAACCTATTGTTCTCACAGATCCTACATTATTAAATTACGCAATACATTCACATAACATTATTACACATGTATACAATAATATAAACATATACAATGACTGTAATAAACCCTTTTTATATATTGTTACATACACATATTGCTTTAAGGCGGGCTGGTATTATATTTTATATTATATAATTTGACTGAAATCATTTAAATGTTAAAAATATTGCCTCAAAAATGCTTAATATTTGCGGCACATAAAAGAACCTCAAGCCTGATAAGAGTTTTCTCTGAGCATTATTACCGGTCTTTCACGCACAATATAGAATGGGACGCTAAGGACCACAGCAGTTAAAGAGCGCTCATAAATAAAATGCACATATTCCCCATTTATTACCTTTCTATTATTTTGCTTTATTTTTTTGGCACCTTATTTTGCTTAGCGTTTATTCTTTATAGTGTTTTCGTTATTACCTTATTCTTTAACTATTATTTCTGGGCGAGCGCGTGCGCGCGCGCGCCTACCTTTTTATAAAAATGTTTTACTTGGGTTCAAGGACTTCAAAAGGTGCATTTATTGTGAACTCTCGATATAAATATTTTGGTGGAATGCTGTATTTCCTGTACTTGCCGTATGTAAGCGGCACAGAAAGTAAAAAATATATCTATTCCATCTAATCTCGCGTATCATTTTTTCCAAATAATTACTTTAAAATGCTGGTTTTGCATTTCGGCTTGCGGTTGTAATTGTTGAGCTCATACAGCAATATAACAACTTGCCCAAAGTTGTTAACAGACTGTTTGGATATTTTAAACCCCACCTGATATTACTGCCCTCTTAACGAGCGATAAGCCTCTGCGGTAACATGTAAAGCTTGACTTAAATAACTATGTTGGAGGAATAATATGGAAAATTAAAGCTTTTCAATTTATCAGATTTTCATAGGCGGTAACTTGTGAGGCTCGCTTTCGGATAGCCCGGGTTCGATTCCCGTCGACTGCCCACGTGGGTTTCTCGTGGTTGTTCCTGCTCTGTAGCCCAATGCTGGGGTACTTTCTCATCCATCACGAATTCCTTTCATAATTTCCCTTTCATTCCGTTTCCTTCTCATCTTTCAGGTGAGCTTCTAGATTTCGTGGCGTGTGGCGGTGCCGAACAGATGCTTGCTCAAAGAAATGAGTATTCCACGTGGAAACTAGACGGCTGTTTGGTCGATGAGTCATTCATAGCCTTCTGAGTCTGCGGATTTTTATGCGCCTCTATAGCTGTCTGCCTGTAGCCTCCTGTGGTACCTTCACTTCCACCCTTCCTGGGAGGTGGTAGTCACAATAGATCTATGTCGATCACCCTTCGTTGTATAATCTAACCTAATGCCCTCTTCGACCATAGAAAGA
The DNA here is from genome assembly GCA_030765065.1 of Deroplatys truncata. NCBI lineage: Eukaryota > Metazoa > Arthropoda > Insecta > Mantodea > Mantidae > Deroplatys > Deroplatys truncata. Next base: position 104,606,273 of record CM060985.1, read on the forward strand.
AATACTTACAAAAGGAATGCATATTCTTCATGCTAGACCATTTTAATAAAAAAATTAAAAAATAAAATCTGATGTGTTACACTCACATGACTTTCTCTACTCTTGTATAAACTATTTTTACAAACTCTTATTCTCCATCTATTTCATACTAATCGAGATAAACATTTGCAGAAACGATCTTTTGATATGCAAAGAGTACTACATTTTACACATAGCGACCAGTTCTAAAAATATTTGACTATCCCTTAAGGCGTACTATGTTACCCTTGTTTTGTATTTGCAAGGGCAATATAAAAATACATTAGCCTTTAGCATAGATCTATCTCTTAATAGCTGGTTGCTATGTGTAGCACCATTCTCTTTGCCACAGATTAATACTCTTTGCATATCCAAGACAAAAAAAAATGAATAACGAATTCCGATTTGAGAAAAGGTATTGGAAAATTTAAGGGAATAACAAGCAATATCTCGGAAATGGTTCACTCAACAACAAAAATGTATATGACATAAATTGTGTATTTTAACGCGATCTACATTTTTTGTGTAGTAAAGGTTTGTCTATCTCTTATGATTTACCAGTTATGCAAAAGTCGTTCACAATGAAGAATACTTTTGGAGACATTCCCAGAAAATTCAAGATATACATTTTATTTGTAATGAAAATATCTTAAACATATGATATTTTAAGCAAAATCGTTAGAGCCATTTTTGAGAAAATTAAAATTTTCGAAAAATTTCCATGTAAAGGGTAGTCTGGAGTGGGGGATTTTCTTGAAAAGCTTCGTGTCGCATCTCTGGAAGATACTGAACCTAAAAACCAAGTTTGGTGTTTATCCGACTGTTCGTTTCTGAGTTATGCTGTTCACAGACACACACAGACACACACACGGACATGTTTCCAAAAATGCTTTTTTTGGATTCAGGGAGTCTCAAAACATATATTTCCCGTCAAATCTCGGTATCGAATTTTTGGGTGGAATACAATGCTTCCCCTACTTACTATACGTAGTAGAGAAAGTAATAAACCTGATGTAACCCAATTGCTATGCTCATTTATCTTAAACTGCTCAATGAACTATGAAATATGTTAGTGAATTTATCATCTAAATGACAAATAAACTTTGGAACAACTGTTATTTTAGCGTTATGGCAAAAGTAATATTGCTACTAATATTCAGTGTTTATAGAAGCGATTTCATTTTGAATGTGTGGGATGTAGTAATTCCAAATAAGCACTTTTGTCTCTGACATTACGCTTATGTAGGCTATAGTGATTGAAGGGTTCAGATACATATACAGGGTGGATTATTTAAGTTGTGACTGTGCAATATCTCCAAAAATAAGTGTTGTAGAAAGGAATGTCTTTAGTAAAAGTTGGTTGATATTATGGGAAAAGTGTATGACATTAGTCGTGTTTTATTTGATGGACGCTGTGATAGTAATTTTAAGGATAATTTAATTGTTTTAAACGGGAACCTCCAATTAGGGTCAATTTAAATTTATCCTAAAATTGAAGAAGTATTTTCTTGTTGGAGTTGTATTGTATTTTGACTGTTGTGGAGCCGAACTTGTAGTAGTTGCAACCGCACGTATAGTAAACAGTTTCCGGTAGCCTTCGCCCCAAAATACAGTTTCCGGTGGCCTTTGCCACAAGTTTAAAAATATTAACTTTGTAATTTGACTGTTTCTTTAAATATTATATATTTAAATATCGGCTGCGTCAGTATTATTGTTAGAAACATGCTTCTCTTTGTAGGGTTGTGGTGCGACTTAAGAATGTAGGCTTACACAGGTTATAATTTTACTTCACTCCTTTTTATTAATGCTTGACACGATTTAAATAACACTTCACTGATAAAGAGCTGTGAGATTCTTTTATGAATTACTTGTACTTTTTAACTCGTAAACTATTTTTCGTCTCACACGAATACGTATTAAATCTCTCGAAGAAGTGTCTCGCGTCCGGTTAGGAACGCTGTTTGCAGGCAACTGAACTGATTTCAACCGCCTAAACTTGTAAATTTCTGCATTTCAAGTCTCTGATTGGCTATTCCTAATCCAATAGAATAGATTCTTTTAACTAAAGCTTTTTCTGGTTGTTGATTAGCTATTTTTATAAACTGTCACTAAAATTACATTATTGCTTCCCAGAATCACAAGTAGTATTGTTAAACTTTAAAATTCATTATTGCCTCAAGGTTACGTCATTGTTATCTCATTGTTAGCAACTTTTAACCTATTATTCTTACAGCTCCTACATTATTAAATTACGTAATACATTCACATAACACTATTACACATGGATACAATAATATAAACATACACAATGACTGTAATATACACCTTTTATATATTGTTAAATACACATATTACTTTACGGCGGGCTGTTAGCGAATTTAGATATTATATAATTAGACTGAAATCATTTTAGTGTTAAAAACACTGCCTCAGAATGACCATCACAGTGTCTTCCAAACAAAACACGACTAATGGCATTTACTTTCTCCCATAATATCAAGTAACTTTTATTCTACTTACCGTTTCTTTCTACAATGCTTAGTTTGGAGATATTGTACAGTCTGAACTTAAATGGCCCACTTTGCGTAGATACACCGCATGAGCCTTCTCATTCTGCGGATTGGTAACTAGGCAACCCTGCATTTTATAAACCATGCGAATGGTTTGTAAAATGCAGGTGCATGTTATTAACGTGCTCTAGTAGAGCAATTGTGAACATGCTGGAAAGTCATAGTGAAGGTCGGAATTTCAAATCCTGCCTGCAAATAAATGAGTTTTTTATTAATTTCTTGCATTTGTTTATGATGTTCAGTAAAACATATTCTAACAAGTAACAATTTGTGTTTTAATTAAATTCACATAATTAAACTAATTGAGTGAAACAACACTTCCATGCCAAATTATCAGTTCTCATTAAATGTACTAAACATAAAAAGTACCGTCAAGTGGCAGTATTTGAACCTGGGACCTTCACCAATGAAGGCCAACACGCACAATGTTGCGCTTTGAGTCCAAGTCACAGCGGTGCAAAGCAGTCATCTCGGCCGAAATTTATACGACGCAATGCAGTGGACAGTGTTTACAACATAGCCTGTACAACGCCCGGTCTCCATAACTTCTCAATCCGCAAGCTGAGAAGACTCACCCGATGCGAACATATAATGTGTTACATCTACATGACTTAACCTACTTACTATCGTTTGTTTTATATAGCGTCTACAAACTGCTCTTCCAAAAGCTTACTGCACTTCAGGTTGGTTGAAATGTATGTTTCCATATTTATTTACACGTTTTGTTATAGGCACAAACAGAATAATGGTAGTTAAATGTTTTAAAAATGGTCACCATATATTGGCCTTAAAATCCCATACTCTTTCCACGATATCACCAGAAACAAGTGAATAGTAACAGCACTTAAAAGAAAAGATACTGAAGAATTCAAACCAGTAGTAATTGATATCTCGGAAATAGCTGTTGGCGGAAAGAATTTATTTGAAATAAATTGTAATCTTTAATTGTTTATATAGTAAGCCCTTGTCTATCGTTCAATACAAAATTATATAAATATTCTTACAAAAGAAGCCTTCCCAGAAAAATCAAGATCTACATTTTAACTCTGACTTAAATAGCATAAATAAATACTGTTTTAATCAAAATCGTTATGAGACATTTATGTAAAAATGAAAAAATATAAAAAATTCATCCATGTAAAGGGTATTCTGGGGTGTGGGGATTTTCTTGAAAATGTTCTAGTCGCATCTTTGGAAAGTACTAGAGTTAAATACCAAGTTTGATATTTATCCGACTTTTCAGAATAACCTTACTTATTGTTTCAGGAGCTTATTCTTTGTAGCATTTCTCTGATTTCTTTTTTATTATGCTGTTCACAGAAAAACAAACGCATGGACCTTTTTCTAAAAATGTTTTTTAGTTCAGTGGGCCTCAAATATGTATTTCCTTTGAAATCTCGATCTCAAGCTTTCGAGTTGAATACAATACTTTTTCTCACATACTATAGAGAAAGTAAACATTTTAAGAATTATTCCATTTATTAAAAAAAAGTAACTTATGTAGTAACATATTGGACTCAAGAAATGGAAAACGTCAACGTTTTATTTAATAAATTATCAATAAAAGAAAACTAGTCGGGCATTTAGTTTTTTATTTGCCTGCAAAAAAGGCGAAAGAGAGACGCAGAAATGCAGTTTTACGTTGCAGCGTACACGCTCGCGCATCCCTTAAGCAGTTTTTGGTGTAATTCTCTGGAATCTACGAAGATACGTTTGGAAGGAACCTGAGTAACGCGAACACGTTATTGCTTGTTGGTGATACAGGTGTAGAGAGCACTTAAATGTATTGGGTAAAACGGTCGATTTGGCTACTTCCAAGATTTAACATCTTTTGCGTCAAGAGCGGCTGCTTCTAGGTTCTCGGGGTGGTTAATTTCAAACCTCTTTGCGTAATAGGAAGCAAAACCAAGGGGGAGTGTTTATCTGGCAAGTGTCAGCACAGTCATAGGCTTGCGTTATAAAAACAAACTTCCACAGTATACTCAGGTGAGCATCACAACTGGTTCCTCATGTACAGGGAGAAGTAATACGCTACAACGTGTCATCTTTATCTTTTATTTTGTTCTGATTTTTCTTTTGTATTTCTTTTAAAACTACCACATTCCAATAAACTGAAGTTAAATTAAAACAAATAAGACGGCATTTTGACTGTTGCATCTATTTAGATGCATTGTGAGTGTACTTTTGCTCTCTTCCCCACACCGCTAACCCGTTTCCCACAAGCACAAGACATTAAGGTACACTAAGACTGAATGTTTTAGGTTAAAAGACCTAAATTTTCGATTTTTTGATTATATCGTATAAACATTCTGTACACACCCGTCAGTCATTTATGCCAAGCATTTTTCACGATACACCAATTTTAAAATCCCAGAAACATGTTTAATTCACCCATGCGCTCACTTTTAACCCCGCTGGACCCTTTCTGTGTGTGGTTTTGTCAGTTAAACATTTTTACGCATGAACTTTATTCCTTACATTTCAGTGTTGAGCTGATTTGTATGCAAATTTGAATACACAATCTAAAATGTGTTATATAAAAATTCAATCATGCATTTTAAGATTGCATTTTTCTTCGGCTCACCAAAAAATTATTTATACTGAAAAACTACAGTTTTAACACCCATAACTTCTTAAACAAAAATTCTTTTCTCTACAACTAATAGCATCAACTACAATCAATTCTTACCCTTATTTTCACTGTACAAAAGTATTATAAAATGTTACTACCATATTTCTCTGAAAAATCTGAATGCACAAGCCAGTTTTAGAAAATGTACATTTTTTTCGCTTACTAAAACTATATAATTGTGAGAAACTGTTTTGAGCTAGAGCTTTGAGCTTTTGTACATCATTTTTATTAAATCATATTAACCCCAATTTCAAGTGATTAGCTTTAAAATTACGAGGCTTGTTTTTAAAGTATATACTGTTTTTATATTTTGCCATTACAACGCTGCAGTCGTAATTTTGAGCATACACCATCCTCCTCCATTCATTAGGAAGCCAGACGCAGCTATGAGCAATCGTAAATTTGTTTTACTGTCGTTAGAGCGTTTCAAAATGTTCAAAACAATTGAAAGCCCGCCGACTGTGAAGTCAGATCATGATTCGTGTTTGAGAGATTTGTTACGCCAGCAAACTCTCATCGCCAATACTGTGAGGTTTATGGGGATACATTAATGAGAGACAAAGCCCGGCCACACACAGCCAAACAAACTCAAGATCTGATCCCATCAATTGGTTGGGTACAATTCGACCTCCCTCCCTACAGTCCGGATTTGGCAACAAGCGATTTTCATGTGTTTCTTCATCTGAAGAAATTCCTTGGTGGAAAACATTTCAACGACGATTATGCGAAACAAAAAGTCAGGCTTGGCTTTCATCACACGCGGCATCATTCTTTGACGGTATACAAAAACTGGTTTCCCGCTACGACAATGTCTGAATAGCGGTAGTGACTATGTGGGAAGGTAGTGTAAGGTATGAATGATAATAAAGTATTTGAAAAATAATGTTCTGTTATTTTTTTAAGAAATTATCGGTACTTACTTTGGAACTGAATTCTCTAACATTTTTACGAGGCATGTTTTCAGTGTTCCTTAACGCTACCCTTAGCGAATAGCAAATTAGAGTTTCTCTTTGGGATGACTTTATTTCAATGTACAACTTATTATAAATTCATAGGTAATGAGTGCAGTAGGGTGACTGTTAATCTCAAACAAATGTTCCGGCCCTAGTAGCTGTATGAGTAGTATGGCTGCGGTCACCTCATTGAGATGAGCATACAGACTAAGTCGTATTTGGTTCCGATTACGTTTAGATTTCAGAATATTGCCGGTACTCGCCAATTTACTGAAGAGTTAATCCTGAGTTATATATTTACAAAAACCTAAGATGATTTATTTTCTAAAACAAAGGAAAAGTAACGCTATGATAAAGGTAGCTTCTTATGCAATAACTTGCCTTCCAATTTTGTTGACCATAATCATTTTCTGTAGATAAGAACAATATTTTACAGAAAACATTGCACCCATAAGGTCTACTGTTGTTGTTAGGCATATGTATATTAACAATATTGAAACAAATGGAGGAAGAAAAATAAGTAAATAGTATCGGATTTGTAATTAAATTAAAACGAATGAAAGTTTGAGGATTAAAAATAAATGAATGAAATATAAGTAGAAAGACATTCATTACAAGAGGCATGACGTATTGTCATTAAAAGAATATCCATATATCACACAAAGGCTTAGTTAAATGTGGTAATGAACCCTTTTATTTATAATTTGGTTGTCAATAATTAATACACAGGGTTATTCAAAAAGACGGAACAGATTAAATATTTATTTCTAATGAACAACAATAGATAGCGGCACATATGATACATTACTGAAGGCGAAAAGTACAAAGTTTTAAGCCCCACCTATTAGTTCCATTCAGTACCTAAAGCGGCGCTGTGTTTGTTTACGAGAAAATGGCGACGCCACAGGAAAATCGTTTTGTGTGCTACATTATGCAAACAGTGAATCCATTGTTTCTTTGCAGCGTGCATTTCGTTGTAAGTTCAACAACGAGCCGCCTCGTCATAAAAAAATTACAATTGATACAATAAATTCGTAGAAGACGGTTGCGTATGCAAATGGAAAATCACTGGTCGTCATCGCATAACAAATGGTGTTCATATTGAACACAAAATAAAATTTTGAGCTTTTCTCTATTCAGTGATGTATCGCATGTGTCGTCATCTATTGCCGTACATTAGAAATAAATATTTAAAGTCCGCTCCTTCTTTTGGAATAATCTTATATACTGAATATGAAGTTATAAGTTCATTGCTTATATGCAGTTACGGTAGCTTTTTATAAAACATTAAATTTACACCTGAGTAGAAAGAATTTATTTAGTAGGGCTCTACATGAATCCAATTAACACCGGATTCTGCTCAACCCTTAATAATTGTCCAATTGAAGCCAATTGCAAGAAACAAACATGAACCGAAGAGCGGTGTATTCGTTATGAAACAAAGAGGGGAGTGAAAAGTAGCCTCTCTAGCAAGCCCAATTTAATGTGATTAGCTTGTAGACAGAAGGGTGGGTGAGAAAGAGCTATCAGTAACTTGGAATGCACAACAATCATGCTGTTTACATTGAAGTAGAATATTTGTTAGCCCCACGTTGGGCGCTAATTTGAAGTAGATTATTTGTTGGTAGTTGGAAGATGCTTCATGTTTATATGCACCACGTATGGAAGCCAATTTGTCACGGTCACTTCGTGTTATCTTTTGCTGGGCGGCTGTTATTATGTTACTACTTTGAATGTTGGGTTCATTGTCCTCCGGCTAGCTATTATTGTTATTCAGTCGAGCATATCTCTTGATCAAGGTGTGTAAACGGAAAGGAGTTTTTACTGAAAGATAACACTGATAAAAGAATTTGTTTTCACACTTTTATTGTCGTTACACATTATTCAATTTCACATATTGACTTTTGATACACGCCAGACTGAAACTGTTATATTTTCTAATATCACTATAATCACTTATTTGCTGCACATTATTAATTCGCGTATTTCACATTTATAACTAGCTTTACGACGCGAGAGATTCTGTAGAATTGCGACGTGTAACTAGCGAACGATTCTGATGAACTAAGCGACGTTTAACTTCTGAATGATTTTGTTGGACTCAGCGACGTGTAACGCGTGGATGATTTTGTTGAACTGGGCAATACTTGCCTCTGCCTTTAGCTTTTTATACTCCCACACTCCGATATGCCTAAACATTATAACGGAGCTGCTATTGGTTAATAAAACGCGCCAACATTAGCGTCTATTTTTATATCCAATCAAAATTATGAACACATATGCTCTAGGGAAGAAATTCCCTCCATTTCTACAGAAAAGCGCGCCAATCTGACGTCATTTGCTTGTCTCTAATAATTGATAAACAACTCATCCCCTCGCTCATTGTTACCCGCTCTTATTGTCAGTTCCAGTGAGGCCGTGTAAACTTATTTCCTAACAATGCTTATAATTATCAAACATCTAAAATCAATGTCATACAATAATGCTTATTTACACTACAATCACTCTGGCATTTACATTATTGTGATACAAATTACTGCAACAACATCAGAAGTTTCATCTAAAGTAGACAAAGAAACGAAATCTAAGATTGAAAAGTCGAATGAGACTGAAAAACTTCGTCTATTGCATTGAAGTTTTCTTTCCAACCCAGTCTCGCTCACGGCTCGTGCGACAGAACAATTGATTATATCGAAATATAAGATTGTTGCCTACATCGAATGGGAATGCAGCACTGCAAAGACTCGTAATTGTTATGACATGGCTTGAAGAACGCGTCGCGTTGGTGGAAAAATTGTCAAGAAGAAAGCTATTATTAGATGTATTTGTTCAGTTTCAGTATCTGCTTTATAATAATAATAATAATAATAATAACAATAATAAAATGGCATGATATGAAATTATACAGTACTGCAGCAACCTCTCAAAAGGGGCAGGTTAGTGGTGGTAACTTTACAAGAAATTGTGTTAAAAGTTTTCAGATGCTTGGCAAGGGAAAGGCGTTGGAACAAAGACTGAAATAAGTTATTCATAAATTGCTACGTTTACGCAACTTTACAACTAGTAATGTGTGTTATTAAATCCCTGAGGTGGGAAGATGTATATCCCAGGTTCACATCTTCCAACTTCACTCTGACCGACACTCTTATTTCCTCTTGTGTGGTTCATCACCAACATACAATGACCGTAGTCAAACCTCACGTTCCTTCCCCTATTCCCAGCCAAACTGTCGCGTGATACCTTACTGTACTGGTTCTCCAGCGAGGCAAAATGTCACCTTTCTCATATCTTTTGTTCATAACCAACATGACATCCTAACTGATATTCCCACCCCCAATGCACAATATCAACAAAAGGAGACCATCCTTGTATACTCTGATATAACAATGTATTTACTATTAAATATATACAGGGTTATTCAAAAGAAGGAACAGACATAAATATTTATTTCTAATGAACGACAGTAGATGGCGACACATGCGATACATCACTGAATAGAGAAAGTTCAAAGTTTTATTTCATGTGTTCAAAATGAGCACCATTTGTTATGCGAGGACAACCAGTGCTTTTCGTTTGCACACGCAACCAACTTCTACAAATTTATTGTAACAATTGTAATTTTTTATGACGAAGTGGCTCGTTGTTGAACTTACAACGAAATGCACGCTGCAATAAAACAATGGATTCAATCTTTGCATACTGCACCATCAAAACGACTTTTCCTGTGGCGTCGCCATTTTCTCGTAAACAAACTCAACGCCGCTGTAAGACTGAATGGACCTAATATGTGGGGATTAAAAATTTGAACTGTCCTGTATTCAAGGATATTTCCTATGCGTCGCTATCTATTGTTATTCATTAGAAATAAATACCTAAAGTCTATTCCTTCTTTTTGAATAACCTTGTGTTATAGCATACATAATTGCACTGATATGTCCTAGTAGTAAAACGTTCGTTATATAAATGAAATATGTTAACCTTATTAATATTTTCATAATTATTATTAACTTATGGATACTCGACTAGCAGGGACATTGGCAACTCTTTGATAGTAGTAGCCTCCGCGCACCTCTTTGGATGTGGCTAAAATCAGTGGTTAGAATTATGTAAGAAGGGAGGTAGAACGGTTTGGATAGGGTGGAAGTAGGTTATTTAGAAGAGAGCTGGCACAGTTTTTTGCGTTTATATGGGAAAGGATAGGGAAAACGAGGGTGGATGCGGAGGGCCAAGGAGGAAAATGCGTTTATATGGGGGAGATAGGGAATTCGAGGACTGACGCTAGGCTAGACAGTGGTAGGAGGGGAATGCATCTTATATGAGACAGATAGAGAATACGTGGAGAGGTGCTAGGCTAGACAGAGGCTGAGAGTAGAGTATGCGTTTATATGTATGAGAGGTATAGGAGCAGGAGGAGCGGTGCTAGGCAAGACAGAGGTTGAGTAGAGTATCGGTTATATGAGAGAGGTAGGGAACAGGAGGAGAGGTGTTAGGCTAGCCAGAGGTTGAGGAGTAGAGTATGGTCTATATGAGAGATATAGGAAAACGAGGAGGGGTGTTAGGCTAGACAGAGGTTGAGGAGTGGAGTATGGTTTATATGAGAAGTATAGGAAAACGATGAGAGGTATTAGGTTAGGAGAATTGAGTATGTGTTTATAAGAAGATACGAGAAAACGGAGAGATCCTATTATAGGATAGACAGGTGTTAAAGGTAGAATGTGTTTTATATGAGCGGTATAGGAAACCAAAGAGAGATGCTCAGCTAGACAGGGATCAGGAGAGGAATGCGCTTTATGAGAGGTAGGGGATACGGAGAGTGGTGTTAGGCTAGACAGAGGTTGAGAGTAGAGTATGCGTTTATATGTATGAGAAGTATAGGAACAGGAAGAGGGGTGTTAGGCTAGACAGAGGTTGAGGAGTAGAGTATAGTTTATATGAGAGGTATAGGAAAACGAGGAGAGGTGTTAGGCTAGACAGAGGTCGAAAATAGAGTATGGTTTATATGAGAGGTATAGGAAAACGAGGAGAGGAGTTAGACTAGACAGAGGTCGAGGAGCAGAGTATGGTTTATATGAGAGTCATAGGAAAACGAGAGAGGTGTTAGGCTAGACAGAGCTAGAGGAGTAGAGTATGGGTTATATGAGAGGTATAGGAACAGGAGGAGAGGTGTTAGGCTAGACAGATACTAAAGGAGTAGCAATATGGGTTTATATACAGGAGAGATAGGGAATAGGAGGTGCTAGACCTTGAAAGCGACTTTAGACGTGAACTTCATGGAAAACTGTTTCATGTCAATGTTCTAGACATGTCCATCACGTAACCCATTCAGGGAAAAGCTGACCAGCAAAGGGAAAAACGTGACCAGCAAAGGGAAAAAGGTGACCAGCAAAGAGAAAAACGTGACCAGCAAAGGGAAAAAGGTGACCAGCAAAGGGAAAAAGGTGACCAGCAAAGGGAAAAGGTGACCGACAAAGGGAAAAAGGTGACCAGTAAAGGGAAAAATGTGACCAGCAAAGGGAAAAATGTGACCAGCAAAGGGAAAAAGGTGACCAGAAAGGGGAAAAAGGTGACCAACAAAGGGAAAAAGGTGACCAGTAAAGGGAAAAAGGTGACCAGCAAAGGGAAAAACGTGACCAGCAAAGGGAAAAAGGTGACCAGCAATGGGAAAAAGGTGACCAGCAAAGGGAAAAAGGTGACCAGTAAAGGGAAAAAGGTGACCAGCAAAGGGAAAAAGGTGACCAGCAAAGGGAAAAAGGTGACCAGCAATGGGAAAAAAGGTGACCAGCAAAGGGAAAAAGGTGACCAGGAAAGGGAAAAAGGTGACCAGCAAAGGGAAAAAGGTGACCAGGAAAGGGAAAAAGGTGACCAGCAAAGGGAAAAAGGTGACCAGCAATCGGAAAAAGGTGACCAGCAAAGGGAAAAAGGTGACCAGCAAAGGGAGAAAGGTGACCAGGAAAGGGAAAAAGGTGACCAGGAAAGGGAAAAAGGTGACCAAAAAAGGGAAAAAGGTGACCAGCAACGGGAAAAAAGGTGACCAGCAAAGGGAAAAAGGTGACCAGCAAAGGGAAAAACGTGACCAGCAAAAGGGAAAAGGTGACCAGCAAAGGGAAAAAGGTGACCAGCAAAGGGAAAAATGTGACCAGTAAAGGGAAAAATGTGACCAGCAAAGGGAAAAAGGTGACCAGCAAAGGGAAAAACGTGACCAGCAAAGGGAAAAAGGTGACCAGGAAAGGGAAAAAGGTGACCAGCAAAGGGAAAAAGGTGACCAGGAAAGGGAAAAAGGTGACCTGCAAAGGGAAAAAGGTGACCAGCAAAGGGAAAAAGGTGACCAGCAAAGGGAAAAGGTGGCCAGCAAAGGGAAAAAAAGGTGACCAGCAAAGGGAAAAAAAGGTGACCAGCAAAGGGAAAAAGGTGACCAGCAAAGGGAAAAAGGTGACCAGGGAAGGGAAAAAGGTGACCAGCAAAGGGAAAAAGGTGACCAGCAATGGGAAAAACGTGACCAGCAAAGGGAAAAAGGTGACCAGCAAAGGGAAAAAGGTGACCAGCAAGGGGAAAAAGGTGACCAGCAAAGGGAAAAACGTGACCTCAAAGGGAAAAAGGTGACCAGCAAAGGGAAAAAGGTGACCAGTAAAGGGAAAAAGGTGACCAACAAAGGGAAAAATCTGACCAACAAAGGGAAAAAGGTGACCAGCAAAGGGAAAAACGTGACCAGCAAAGGGAAAAACGTGACCAACAAAGGGAAAAAGGTGACCAGCAAAGGGAAAAATGTGACCAGCAACGGGAAAAAGGTGACCAGCAAAGGGAAAAAGGCGAGCAGTAAAGGGAAAAGGTGACCAGCAAAGGGAAAAAGGTGGCTAGCAAAGGGAAAAAGGTGACCAGCAAAGGGAAAAAGGTGATCAGCAAAGGGAAAAAGGTGACCTGCAACGGGAAAAAGGGGACCCACTCAGGGAAAAGGGCAGGGAAAAGGTGGCTCTCTCACGGGAAAAGCTAACCCACTCACACTAACAGGTAAGTAATTTAGTTAGTATCACAGGGTAGGACTGATCCCGGGAAGCGGATATAGCATAGCTCCGTATGATGTTACAGGTAATTCAGAGAGTATCATAGGTATTTAGGATAATTCAAGTAACATAGGTGTTTAAAATCACTCAGCTAGTATTACAGGTACTCATGGTAATATAGAGGGTAATTAGATTATAAAAATTTCTCATCCAACGTTACAACAATTTATATACTTTTTTCTAAATCTTACAAACTTATTATATGTTAAACAGTTATTGTGCGATGCGGAGAGGGATAAACTGCATATTGGTTCACAAATTGAAAATCTTTACGTCAACATACCTTTATTTTAGCTCATTGTAGATGTCTCTCCCCTTTTATCTAGGCTTGAGACTAGCACTAGGATTGCTCCTAATGGCAGGGTTACCACCTTCCCTTCCATCTTCTTCTTTCTTCATCAGGCGTCTGCTAGTTGCATACACAGCACACGGATAAACTTCATTTTTAACATTGTAGACTCACGAGAAAATCTTCATCTTCGACTTACATTCTCTTAAGCACTGTTTGTAATACTGTAATGTCCATATGCATAGGTAGTTATTCCATCCTCAGCAATAATTCTTTTATCATCAAAGGGATTCAATGCAATTTTATTCACTTGCACTGTGGTAACATCATGCTTTCGTGATAGGATTAGATTCATGGGAGTTCTGATGATTTCACAGGTTTTAAGACAGTCTGTATAGCTGTCAAACGAAATGTACTGCTTAATAGCGCTACGTTTTATACCTTTAATCTTTTTTATCATTGAGCCTTGAATATCTAAGGCATACATCTTAGTACGTAGTCCAACAAAGCGTAGGATGATTTTGCTGTTAGCCTCATCTTTAAATTTTCCCAATACCTTCTTGTTCTGAGTAGAGTGGCATATATGATTGGCAGGGTAATCAGCTGTATCGAGATGCTCAAGAAAACGTAACTTGTCCTGGTACACATCTTCAGCTGTAACACGATGAATGAATGAATCAGTGTCCATATACATAAGCCTCAGGTTTTCAGCTCCATAATAAGACAACAACACGTCGTAATGGTAGTTATACATTAATGTCTTGGAGATGTCCTACACACTCATTCCAATGTATATAGGCTTGTTGAATACAATCTGACGAGAGGCCATATGTACAGCAGCTAGATTAGCAGCATATATCGTCCTGTCGATAAACGTAGGCTTGGCGATCATCTTTTCTAGAGTTTTTTCATTGGTCACCAGTCGTATATCCATACGGTTACGCAGGTTCTCCATAGTTTTTCCAAACATAGCGTTGTTAAAGAGCTTGTAGAGATCCTTCTCGAAATCATTTGCAGCTTGTTGTCGTAGCCTGTTGTTAAATTCCACATAAGGTTTCAACCACCGAGACTGTAGGAATTGTAGCACACGATGGATTTTTGTTAGCCGTAGTCCATGACTAAGAGCCTGCTTCAAAGCCATGTAATGCACTACATACTTCTTTCGAGGTCCAAGATGAGGTATCAGTTTCTTTGTAGATGCTTCCAATGGTTTCATACACTCAGGCAGGAAAGGTAAATCGTTGTGTAGATCGTGAAGTTCTGCAGGATATTCGATATCAACTTCTAATATGTACCCATGAGGATCATCTTCTTGTAGTGTTTCTAAGTTGATTTCTTCAGGCGAAACCCACTGAAATCCACCAAAAGGAAGGGCGTGACACATTGCCCACCCATATTGGTTATTGGCGTCCTCATATGTGATGAATTGGGTCGGTCTCGACGGATCAAACTTCTCCATATACGTGTTATTAGCCTCAGCATACCGATGGGAAACTTGACATAAACCTCCTCTTATACCTGATTCCACCATGAGTAGTTGATCATAATCTTGTAACAGCTCCAGCTTAATTCCTGTATACAACAACATGGCGTCCCATGTAAGTCCTGGAGAGGTAAAATAATGGGAATGATCGACTTTGTGTGTTTTAAGGGTTTGCTCTCTGAACGTCTCAAAGACATCGGCTAGGAGTAGTACATCTGAGGTTAAGTAGAGATCGCTGTACTCTCCCAGGTTTCTTACATTAAACAGCTCCCATACATTTCTAGCATGATCGTAGTCAGCATCACTAATTTCTTCTTCATTTAATCTATTGTAGAAGGAGTCCTTAGGAGGCAAGCAGGTCTCGTTCAAAACATCCCAGGAAGTGACGTAATCATAGGGAAATACGCCCTTACGGGTCATCAACTTCAATTTGTCTTCTCCAAAGTACTTTAGTGTTTCAGGATATGAGGTTAGATTTTTTACCAACTTATCCAAGCTTGTACTGAGGAAACGGAAGCTGTCCACAAATCGAAGCTTTATATCTCCTACATACTTGGTGAATGAGATATAGCTTTCTTCAGAGTTAGGAATTACCTCCACACGTTCACTTGTACAACCCAGCTCCTTAACAATGAAATGAGAGTCATATCCGCTAAGGTTATGCATGAAGACTGGTATATATTTAGGTGTTTTACAGGCTAAATTACATTCATTATGAAGACTTCCACGATATTCACCGCTGATGTGATCATGATCGCGTACTTTATAGTTCTCTTCTGTAAAGGGTTTTCCACACAAGTAGCATGTCGTAGAAGACTCAAAATCCTTTTGCTGTTGATCCGTGAGTTTCAGAGGCTTAGCAGATTTGTATATGCCATCAATCATTTTTGCAAGAGATGTCAGGTACAACATAAACTTCTGAGCAGCATCAGCACCACGATACACATAGGGATGCCTAGGAAGACCAGTTTCAATATGTTCAACACTGGATGTAGGCTTCACGTAAACACAGAAGCTCATTGGTGTGTGCTCTTGATAAGGGGTTGTATAGGAAGTTTCAGGATTGGGTATACACGTATGGCATGGAGTGAGAATACTCTCAAAATCCGCATAGATGACATAAGGTACTTTCAGCATCCTCTCAACATTTTTAAACTGTACAATTGCTTTCTCCTTGGTAGGCATAACTACCCTTGCAACACCATGTTGAATACAGACGGTTGCATGTTCTTGTAGTTTTTTCAGTCCACTTCGTCCATATCGATCATCAAAATGTGTAAAGCAGCGCTTACAAGTATAAACCCGTCCATTACATTTAGTTTTCTGGCATCGAATGAGTTTCTCAAAATTCTTTATATATACGTAGTGATGTTTTCCACTACTATCACTCAATAGTAGCAGGTCGCAGTGTTCAGGTAGTTCAATATCAGCAACCTTTATTGGATACACTTCATGCTTCTCATCCAGTCCGAAAACGTTAATAGACATATTGTTAAACTTCTCAAATTTAGGTATTTGAGAAAGTGGAGTAGGGTAGGAAACACAGCTGAAGTCGTACTTGTCTTGAAGTTGTTTGTATTTGTTCACACGCTGTGCATTGTTCCCTATGAATTTAGCTAATACGGAGTACATGAAACATTTCTCGTCGCTAAAGTTCTGAATGTTTATACATGCTTTCTTTGCTTCAACAGATGACGGTAGTGGTATGTAGCTACTTCCTCGTAACGGGTTGTACTTGTTGATACGAAGTCGAACTCCTTCCACAGCAAGCAAAGCCCAGCTGCTACCCTTAAGCTGAGACTCCTCCATTTCAGTCACCAATTTCTTGAATTTCGCTTCCAGTGTCGAGTCCAGATCTGTTTCTAGGAAAACAGGATGATTCCTTGTTTTAAATGTTTTGTCACAGGTTTCTCCAATACTGTTAACAAATCGACACTCAGCCAGCAGATTAATTTTAACACTCTTGTGAATACCAAGCTCTTTATGCACAGCCTGGATTATGCGTTGTTTTGCTTCATGCAGATACATATTCAGGTCCTTAGGTGATTCGCATCGTATAAAATAAGATTTCAATCGTCCTTCGAATGAAGTTTCGTATTCTTTCATATCACAGTCCTCCATTGTTGACAGTAACTGATGTTTAGTTGGCTCCAATCTTCTTTTCTTCTGAGGGATGCTTATTTCACATATATCTTCGTGTCGCTGCCCCTTATAACCATCATTGAAGGTCAAGCTACAATGTTTAGATTTAAAGAGCTTCTTGCAGCTCATCTCGTGTCTTCTCTTGTCATAACCTCGGAGGAACTTCTTCCCACATTTTCCGCATGCATATCCAGTAGCGCTTGGAATAATATCCTTATACGCTGAGTTATTCATCTTTATTCTTGATGTAATAACGTATTAATCACTGATCAATGAAATGTAGACCTCTTCACCTTGACACCACTTAGAAAGCTGATTATTCTTGGAGAGAACACAATGTTAACACCTCAACACTAATTAGCGCAATGAACTCCAATGCCCTAGATCACCGTATTTATAGAGGGAGCACGAGCCTTTTAGATCAATCATAAACTCGCTCCATAGCTACCTGTATATGTTTGCTCCACGCGTATTAACCTCACGCCCAGAGTCAGGATGTTTATGACGTCACACCCAGAGACAGGATGTCTGGCAGTATCAAACACGTTTAAACTCGTCTCGTAACTACCTGTATGTGCTGTCACACCAACAAGAGAAGTATTCCCACACGCTCATTCAGTCAAATGTTCCATTCAAAGCCTACCATCACCCATTACACCAAAGCTAGTACAATCTCTATTATCAAAACACTTAAAAGTAAAGGCTTAAAAGGTAACGTAGAAGATTTTCCCCCTTATTTACTTAAATGTGTGTATATATTACATTATTTCATGTTTTCATTCCCTTTTCAATTCTTCCTTTCCATCTTCTTTCAGAAAGACCATTACATTTCACTACAATCACGAGAAAAGCAATTTTTCCAGAGTTTCACAGATTCTAAGCTTCTAGAATCGAACCCGGTAATAGTTTAATAAATGTATTTTTAGTAATTTAGCTCCCTCGCATCAGCACCTACCATTTAATCTTTACTCGAACCTGATAGGATTCATAGGCTTGAAGATATATGAACTCACCCCTTCAGGATTCGATCTGAGTACTTTAAAGTACTTTTTGTCATGATAACGATATTTAGGAACTAGGTACTCTGTTTACGGTTTACTTGACGTGTCTATATAAATTAGATTACGAGTTATTAAATTTGAAAGTAAATTTCATTAAATCGGTATTCGAACCCAGAACACCAGGAACAAAATAATTTATAATATTAGCTTGACATGTTAAACAAAGCTGTGTGCAGTTACGCTATCAATCTAAGTGATATATTCTAGTGTACAGAGGAAAATTAAGGAACTCATTAAAAGATGGGGAATCGAACCAAGCACAACTGATTGACAATTATATACAGCATTAATTACCCAGTACAGAACCTATCAAACATGCTTTAGCCCACTCCTCTACCTCATTTAGTTCCAGAGATAATGAAGATTTAAGATTAAGAATCGAACTCAGGCCACCAGATCCCCAAATATAGATCCGCAAGAAACTACCTATTGATATAAATGTAATAAAGTTTATTTGACGTCTTTATCTTAAGTAGTTTAGGAGTTATTAAATTTATAATTAAATTACATTTTATCGGTATTCGAAACCAGAACACCAGAAACAAAATTATTTATAAAATTAGTTTGCTATGTTAAAAAGAGCTGTATGCAGTTACAGCATCAATCTAAGTGATATATTCTAGTGTACAGAGAAAAATTAAGGAAATCATTTAAAACTCGAGATTCGAACTAGGGACAACTGATTAAAAATTATATACAGTATTAATTACACATTATAACAGCTATCAAACATGCTTTGGTTCATCCCTCTACCTCTCTTAGTTTCCGAGATAATGGAGATTTAAATTTAAGGATCGAACCCGGGACACCAGGTATCCAAGTATACATTCAGAAGAACCTACCTAATGATATAAATGTAATAAAATTTATTTGGCGTCTTTATCTTAATTATTCTCTGAGTTATTAGAAGTTGAATTTGTAATTACTCGTGGGATTCGAACCCAGGCATCCCGGCCAACTCGGATTAATATCTCAAGGACGCGGCGCATTCCAAAGAATTGATTAGTTTTTATCTCATTGTTCTATCTCTTTTCATTCAGGAGATATAAGCGATTAAACAGTAGTAGGGAAATGACAGTTCTGGCGCAATTAATTTATGCATGGAATGCAATCAATTTGCTAATTAGCCCCACCCCCACTAATTACCCCACCACTCATTTCCCCCCTACTGTTTAATCGCTTATATCTCCTGAATGAAAAGAGATAGAACAATGAGATAAAAACTAATCAATTCTTTGGAATGCGCCGCGTGCTTGAGATATTAATCCGAGTTGGCCGGGATGCCTGGGTTCGAATCCCACGAGTAATTACAAATTCAACTTCTAATAACTCAGAGACTAATTAAGATAAAGACGCCAAATAAATTTTATTACATTTATATCATTAGGTAGGTTCTTCTGAATGTATACTTGGATACCTGGTGTCCCGGGTTCGATCCTTAATTTTAAATCTCCATTATCTCGGAAACTAAGAGAGGTAGAGGGATGAACCAAAGCATGTTTGATAGCTGTTATAATGTGTAATTAATACTGTATATAATTTTTAATCAGTTGTCCCTAGTTCGAATCTCGAGTTTTAAATGATTTCCTTAATTTTTCTCTGTACACTAGAATATATCACTTAGATTGATGCTGTAACTGCATACAGCTCTTTTTAACATAGCAAACTAATTTTATAAATAATTTTGTTTCTGGTGTTCTGGTTTCGAATACCGATAAAATGTAATTTAATTATAAATTTAATAACTCCTAAACTACTTAAGATAAAGACGTCAAATAAACTTTATTACATTTATATCAATAGGTAGTTTCTTGCGGATCTATATTTGGGGATCTGGTGGCCTGAGTTCGATTCTTAATTTTAAATCTTCATTATCTCTGGAACTAAATGAGGTAAAGGAGTGGGCTAAAGCATGTTTGATAGGTTCTGTACTGGGTAATTAATGCTGTATATAATTGTCAATCAGTTGTGCTTGGTTCGATTCCCCATCTTTTAATGAGTTCCTTAATTTTCCTCTGTACACTAGAATATATCACTTAGATTGATAGCGTAACTGCACACAGCTTTGTTTAACATGTCAAGCTAATATTATAAATTATTTTGTTCCTGGTGTTCTGGGTTCGAATACCGATTTAATGAAATTTACTTTCAAATTTAATAACTCGTAATCTAATTTATATAGACACGTCAAGTAAACCGTAAACAGAGTACCTAGTTCCTAAATATCGTTATCATGACAAAAAGTACTTTAAAGTACTCAGATCGAATCCTGAAGGGGTGAGTTCATATATCTTCAAGCCTATGAATCCTATCAGGTTCGAGTAAAGATTAAATGGTAGGTGCTGATGCGAGGGAGCTAAATTACTAAAAATACATTTATTAAAATATTACCGGGTTCGATTCTAGAAGCTTAGAATCTGTGAAACTCTGGAAAAATTGCTTTTCTCGTGATTGTAGTGAAATGTAATGGTCTTTCTGAAAGAAGATGGAAAGGAAGAATTGAAAAGGGAATGAAAACATGAAATAATGTAATATATACACACATTTAAGTAAATAAGGGGGAAAATCTTCTACGTTACCTTTTAAGCCTTTACTTTTAAGTGTTTTGATAATAGAGATTGTACTAGCTTTGGTGTAATGGGTGATGGTAGGCTTTGAATGGAACATTTGACTGAATGAGCGTGTGGGAATACTTCTCTTGTTGGTGTGACAGCACATACAGGTAGTTACGAGACGAGTTTAAACGTGTTTGATACTGCCAGACATCCTGTCTCTGGGTGTGACGTCATAAACATCCTGACTCTGGGCGTGAGGTTAATACGCGTGGAGCAAACATATACAGGTAGCTATGGAGCGAGTTTATGATTGATCTAAAAGGCTCGTGCTCCCTCTATAAATACGGTGATCTAGGGCATTGGAGTTCATTGCGCTAATTAGTGTTGAGGTGTTAACATTGTGTTCTCTCCAAGAATAATCAGCTTTCTAAGTGGTGTCAAGGTGAAGAGGTCTACATTTCATTGATCAGTGATTAATACGTTATTACATCAAGAATAAAGATGAATAACTCAGCGTATAAGGATATTATTCCAAGCGCTACTGGATATGCATGCGGAAAATGTGGGAAGAAGTTCCTCCGAGGTTATGACAAGAGAAGACACGAGATGAGCTGCAAGAAGCTCTTTAAATCTAAACATTGTAGCTTGACCTTCAATGATGGTTATAAGGGGCAGCGACACGAAGATATATGTGAAATAAGCATCCCTCAGAAGAAAAGAAGATTGGAGCCAACTAAACATCAGTTACTGTCAACAATGGAGGACTGTGATATGAAAGAATACGAAACTTCATTCGAAGGACGATTGAAATCTTATTTTATACGATGCGAATCACCTAAGGACCTGAATATGTATCTGCATGAAGCAAAACAACGCATAATCCAGGCTGTGCATAAAGAGCTTGGTATTCACAAGAGTGTTAAAATTAATCTGCTGGCTGAGTGTCGATTTGTTAACAGTATTGGAGAAACCTGTGACAAAACATTTAAAACAAGGAATCATCCTGTTTTCCTAGAAACAGATCTGGACTCGACACTGGAAGCGAAATTCAAGAAATTGGTGACTGAAATGGAGGAGTCTCAGCTTAAGGGTAGCAGCTGGGCTTTGCTTGCTGTGGAAGGAGTTCGACTTCGTATCAACAAGTACAACCCGTTACGAGGAAGTAGCTACATACCACTACCGTCATCTGTTGAAGCAAAGAAAGCATGTATAAACATTCAGAACTTTAGCGACGAGAAATGTTTCATGTACTCCGTATTAGCTAAATTCATAGGGAACAATGCACAGCGTGTGAACAAATACAAACAACTTCAAGACAAGTACGACTTCAGCTGTGTTTCCTACCCTACTCCACTTTCTCAAATACCTAAATTTGAGAAGTTTAACAATATGTCTATTAACGTTTTCGGACTGGATGAGAAGCATGAAGTGTATCCAATAAAGGTTGCTGATATTGAACTACCTGAACACTGCGACCTGCTACTATTGAGTGATAGTAGTGGAAAACATCACTACGTATATATAAAGAATTTTGAGAAACTCATTCGATGCCAGAAAACTAAATGTAATGGACGGGTTTATACTTGTAAGCGCTGCTTTACACATTTTGATGATCGATATGGACGAAGTGGACTGAAAAAACTACAAGAACATGCAACCGTCTGTATTCAACATGGTGTTGCAAGGGTAGTTATGCCTACCAAGGAGAAAGCAATTGTACAGTTTAAAAATGTTGAGAGGATGCTGAAAGTACCTTATGTCATCTATGCGGATTTTGAGAGTATTCTCACTCCATGCCATACGTGTATACCCAATCCTGAAACTTCCTATACAACCCCTTATCAAGAGCACACACCAATGAGCTTCTGTGTTTACGTGAAGCCTACATCCAGTGTTGAACATATTGAAACTGGTCTTCCTAGGCATCCCTATGTGTATCGTGGTGCTGATGCTGCTCAGAAGTTTATGTTGTACCTGACATCTCTTGCAAAAATGATTGATGGCATATACAAATCTGCTAAGCCTCTGAAACTCACGGATCAACAGCAAAAGGATTTTGAGTCTTCTACGACATGCTACTTGTGTGGAAAACCCTTTACAGAAGAGAACTATAAAGTACGCGATCATGATCACATCAGCGATGAATATCGTGGAAGTCTTCATAATGAATGTAATTTAGCCTGTAAAACACCTAAATATATACCAGTCTTCATGCATAACCTTAGCGGATATGACTCTCATTTCATTGTTAAGGAGCTGGGTTGTACAAGTGAACGTGTGGAGGTAATTCCTAACTCTGAAGAAAGCTATATCTCATTCACCAAGTATGTAGGAGATATAAAGCTTCGATTTGTGGACAGCTTCCGTTTCCTCAGTACAAGCTTGGATAAGTTGGTAAAAAATCTAACCTCATATCCTGAAACACTAAAGTACTTTGGAGAAGACAAATTGAAGTTGATGACCCGTAAGGGCGTATTTCCCTATGATTACGTCACTTCCTGGGATGTTTTGAACGAGACCTGCTTGCCTCCTAAGGACTCCTTCTACAATAGATTAAATGAAGAAGAAATTAGTGATGCTGACTACGATCATGCTAGAAATGTATGGGAGCTGTTTAATGTAAGAAACCTGGGAGAGTACAGCGATCTCTACTTAACCTCAGATGTACTACTCCTAGCCGATGTCTTTGAGACGTTCAGAGAGCAAACCCTTAAAACACACAAAGTCGATCATTCCCATTATTTTACCTCTCCAGGACTTACATGGGACGCCATGTTGTTGTATACAGGAATTAAGCTGGAGCTGTTACAAGATTATGATCAACTACTCATGGTGGAATCAGGTATAAGAGGAGGTTTATGTCAAGTTTCCCATCGGTATGCTGAGGCTAATAACACGTATATGGAGAAGTTTGATCCGTCGAGACCGACCCAATTCATCACATATGAGGACGCCAATAACCAATATGGGTGGGCAATGTGTCACGCCCTTCCTTTTGGTGGATTTCAGTGGGTTTCGCCTGAAGAAATCAACTTAGAAACACTACAAGAAGATGATCCTCATGGGTACATATTAGAAGTTGATATCGAATATCCTGCAGAACTTCACGATCTACACAACGATTTACCTTTCCTGCCTGAGTGTATGAAACCATTGGAAGCATCTACAAAGAAACTGATACCTCATCTTGGACCTCGAAAGAAGTATGTAGTGCATTACATGGCTTTGAAGCAGGCTCTTAGTCATGGACTACGGCTAACAAAAATCCATCGTGTGCTACAATTCCTACAGTCTCGGTGGTTGAAACCTTATGTGGAATTTAACAACAGGCTACGACAACAAGCTGCAAATGATTTCGAGAAGGATCTCTACAAGCTCTTTAACAACGCTATGTTTGGAAAAACTATGGAGAACCTGCGTAACCGTATGGATATACGACTGGTGACCAATGAAAAACCTCTAGAAAAGATGATCGCCAAGCCTACGTTTATCGACAGGACGATATATGCTGCTAATCTAGCTGCTGTACATATGGCCTCTCGTCAGATTGTATTCAACAAGCCTATATACATTGGAATGGGTGTGTTGGACATCTCCAAGACATTAATGTATAACTACCATTACGACGTGTTGTTGTCTTATTATGGAGCTGAAAACCTGAGGCTTATGTATATGGACACTGATTCATTCATTCATCGTGTTACAGCTGAAGATGTGTACCAGGACAAGTTACGTTTTCTTGAGCATCTCGATACAGCTGATTACCCTGCCAATCATATATGCCACTCTACTCAGAACAAGAAGGTATTGGGAAAATTTAAAGATGAGGCTAACAGCAAAATCATCCTACGCTTTGTTGGACTACGTACTAAGATGTATGCCTTAGATATTCAAGGCTCAATGATAAAAAAGATTAAAGGTATAAAACGTAGCGCTATTAAGCAGTACATTTCGTTTGACAGCTATACAGACTGTCTTAAAACCTGTGAAATCATCAGAACTCCCATGAATCTAATCCTATCACGAAAGCATGATGTTACCACAGTGCAAGTGAATAAAATTGCATTGAATCCCTTTGATGATAAAAGAATTATTGCTGAGGATGGAATAACTACCTATGCATATGGACATTACAGTATTACAAACAGTGCTTAAGAGAATGTAAGTCGAAGATGAAGATTTTCTCGTGAGTCTACAATGTTAAAAATGAAGTTTATCCGTGTGCTGTGTATGCAACTAGCAGACGCCTGATGAAGAAAGAAGAAGATGGAAGGGAAGGTGGTAACCCTGCCATTAGGAGCAATCCTAGTGCTAGTCTCAAGCCTAGATAAAAGGGGAGAGACATCTACAATGAGCTAAAATAAAGGTATGTTGACGTAAAGATTTTCAATTTGTGAACCAATATGCAGTTTATCCCTCTCCGCATCGCACAATAACTGTTTAACATATAATAAGTTTGTAAGATTTAGAAAAAAGGTATATAAATTGTTGTAACGTTGGATGAGAAACGTTTATAATCTAATTACCCTCTATATTACCATGAGTACCTGTAATACTAGCTGAGTGATTTTAAACACCTATGTTACTTGAATTATCCTAAATACCTATGATACTCTCTGAATTACCTGTAACATCATACGGAGCTATGCTATATCCGCTTCCCGGGATCAGTCCTACCCTGTGATACTAACTAAATTACTTACCTGTTAGTGTGAGTGGGTTAGCTTTTCCCGTGAGAGAGCCACCTTTTCCCTGCCCTTTTCCCTGAGTGGGTCCCCTTTTTCCCGTTGCAGGTCACCTTTTTCCCTTTGCTGATCACCTTTTTCCCTTTGCTGGTCACCTTTTTCCCTTTGCTAGCCACCTTTTTCCCTTTGCTGGTCACCTTTTCCCTTTACTGCTCGCCTTTTTCCCTTTGCTGGTCACCTTTTTCCCGTTGCTGGTCACATTTTTCCCTTTGCTGGTCACCTTTTTCCCTTTGTTGGTCACATTTTTCGCTTTGCTGGTCACGTTTTTCCCTTTGCTGGTCACCTTTTTCCCTTTGTTGGTCAGATTTTTCCCTTTGTTGGTCACCTTTTTCCCTTTACTGGTCACCTTTTTCCCTTTGCTGGTCACCTTTTTCCCTTTGCTGGTCACGTTTTCCCCTTTGCTGGTCACCTTTTTCCCCTTGCTGGTCACCTTTTTCCCTTTGCTGGTCACCTTTTTCCCTTTGCTGGTCACGTTTTTCCCATTGCTGGTCACCTTTTTCCCTTTGCTGGTCACCTTTTTCCCTTTGCTGGTCACCTTTTTCCCTTTCCTGGTCACCTTTTTCCCTTTGCTGGCCACCTTTTCCCTTTGCTGGTCACCTTTTTCCCTTTGATGGTCACCTTTTTCCCTTTGCTGGTCACCTTTTTCCCTTTCCTGGTCACCTTTTTCCCTTTGCTGGTCACATTTTTCCCTTTGCTGGTCACCTTTTTCCCTTTGCTGGTCACCTTTTCCCTTTTGCTGGTCACGTTTTTCCCTTTGCTGGTCACCTTTTTCCCTTTGCTGGTCACCTTTTTTCCCGTTGCTGGTCACCTTTTTCCCTTTGCTGGTCACCTTTTTCCCTTTCCTGGTCACCTTTTTCCCTTTGCTGGTCACCTTTTTCCCTTTGCTGGTCACCTTTTTCCCTTTGCTGGTCACCTTTTTCCGTTTGCTGGTCACCTTTTTCCCTTTGCTGGTCACCTTTTTCCCTTTGCTGGTCACCTTTTTCCCTTTCCTGGTCGCCTTTTTCCCTTTGCTGGTCACCTTTTTCCCTTTGCTGGTCACCTTTTTCCCTTTCCTGGTCACCTTTTTCCCTTTACTGGTCACCTTTTTCCCCATTGCTGGTCACCTTTTTCCCTTTGCTGGTCACCTTTTTCCCTTTACTGGTCACCTTTTTTCCCTTTGCTGGTCACCTTTTTCCCATTGCTGGTCACCTTTTTCCCTTTGCTGGTCACGTTTTTCCCTTTGCTGGTCACC
Organism: Deroplatys truncata; assembly: GCA_030765065.1. Taxonomy (NCBI): domain Eukaryota; kingdom Metazoa; phylum Arthropoda; class Insecta; order Mantodea; family Mantidae; genus Deroplatys; species Deroplatys truncata. The sequence goes on from CM060985.1 coordinate 104,633,010, forward strand.
TTTTTCCCTTTACTGGTCACCTTTTTCCTTTTGTTGGTCACCTTTTTCCCCTTTCTGGTCACGTTTTTCCCTTTGCTGGTCACATTTTTCCCTTTGCTGGTCACATTTTTCCCTTTACTGGTCACCTTTTTCCCTTTGTCGGTCACCGTTTCCCTTTGCTGGTCACCTTTTTCCCTTTGCTGGTCACCTTTTTCCCTTTGCTGGTCACGTTTTTCTCTTTGCTGGTCACCTTTTTCCCTTTGCTGGTCACCTTTTTCCCTTTGCTGGTCACGTTTTTCTCTTTGCTGGTCACCTTTTTCCCTTTGCTGGTCACGTTTTTCCCTTTGCTGGTCAGCTTTTCCCTGAATGGGTTACGTGATGGACATGTCTAGAACATTGACATGAAACAGTTTTCCATGAAGTTCACGTCTAAAGTCGCTTTCAAGGTCTAGCACCTCCTATTCCCTATCTCTCCTGTATATAAACCCATATTGCTACTCCTTTAGTATCTGTCTAGCCTAACACCTCTCCTCCTGTTCCTATACCTCTCATATAACCCATACTCTACTCCTCTAGCTCTGTCTAGCCTAACACCTCTCTCGTTTTCCTATGACTCTCATATAAACCATACTCTGCTCCTCGACCTCTGTCTAGTCTAACTCCTCTCCTGGTTTTCCTATACCTCTCATATAAACCATACTCTATTTTCGACCTCTGTCTAGCCTAACACCTCTCCTCGTTTTCCTATACCTCTCATATAAACTATACTCTACTCCTCAACCTCTGTCTAGCCTAACACCCCTCTTCCTGTTCCTATACTTCTCATACATATAAACGCATACTCTACTCTCAACCTCTGTCTAGCCTAACACCACTCTCCGTATCCCCTACCTCTCATAAAGCGCATTCCTCTCCTGATCCCTGTCTAGCTGAGCATCTCTCTTTGGTTTCCTATACCGCTCATATAAAACACATTCTACCTTTAACACCTGTCTATCCTATAATAGGATCTCTCCGTTTTCTCGTATCTTCTTATAAACACATACTCAATTCTCTTAACCTAATACCTCTCATCGTTTTCCTACACTTCTCATATAAACCATACTCCACTCCTCAACCTCTGTCTAGCCTAACACCCCTCCTCGTTTTCCTATATCTCTCATATAGACCATACTCTACTCCTCAACCTCTGGCTAGCCTAACACCTCTCCTCCTGTTCCCTACCTCTCTCATATAACCGATACTCTACTCAACCTCTGTCTTGCCTAGCACCGCTCCTCCTGCTCCTATACCTCTCATACATATAAACGCATACTCTACTCTCAGCCTCTGTCTAGCCTAGCACCTCTCCACGTATTCTCTATCTGTCTCATATAAGATGCATTCCCCTCCTACCACTGTCTAGCCTAGCGTCAGTCCTCGAATTCCCTATCTCCCCCATATAAACGCATTTTCCTCCTTGGCCCTCCGCATCCACCCTCGTTTTCCCTATCCTTTCCCATATAAACGCAAAAAACTGTGCCAGCTCTCTTCTAAATAACCTACTGGTGGAACTACAAATGTTATTACCAACCTAAAGCATTGAAGCGAGTTGCCTTGCCGCTTCGCCCCCACTAATGGCACCACTTTTAAAAAGCGCCGCCACAAGGTACGTGAGGCAATTGTAAACATGTTCGAAGTTACCTCTTGTCTGCTAGGCGCATCCTATGATCCTCGACATTGATGTTTCTCAGATGTCAGTATTGTATGCTGATGGTGAATCTGAAGGGTTTAGGATTGGGAGTTTGATACTTATTAACGCTGGCTACGGTCATGCTCAGCGGTGCACTTATGTTCCTTATCAGGGCGTGTACAATCTACAACAACACTAACGAAATGATAACACCCATAATGTGTTAATGTGGTGAATATATTAAGTAAATCGTTAATCCTTCATAATTAGAGTAGAGACGTAATATACATTTCCCTCGGTAATATGATGTTACTACACGCGTTTCACTGAACTGTATCAGAGTTCCGAGATATATCATAAATTTAGTAAGTTAAGCATAGAAAATTATGTATCATATATCAGATTTAATTTAATTCTTTACGGCAATTTAACGCACACTTAAGTAACCGTTCTCGAGCACCTGTTATATACGTCTTGCTTCTACTGTAGTACTTTGAACAACTGGCTTTTTAGACTGGCATCTCTTACTTCCTAACTTTAAAATATATCTACTTAAATCATATAGGTTCCTAATTTGACATAATATCAGACTAGCAAAATCAGAGTACTGAAATTTAAAATGGTTTAAAATCGGACTGTTTGCTTTCCCAACAGTCCATTTAAGTCTGTTAGTCTGTTTGTGCCTTTCTTGTATAAAACTGTTCATATTGCTTGTTCTAACGTTCAAGTTAAGGCCCATTCACAATGAAATGTCAGAGCAGACGCAGCGTAAGCGCAAGACTTTGCATCCATGTTATTTAATGGAAGCATTCACATACAAATGACGCAACTCGCTACGAAACGCAAGAGTTTGCAAACTCCAAACGTTAATCTTGCGTTGCGTGCAAGGAAGAATTCTGCATTTCTTTCTCTTTGCATTGCCTGTCAACAGTAGACGATCGCGATGCTGTCTAATGTACATGCATGCTCTCTTCCATTTGGCCGTGCCAAACAAGTAGTTGTGAATCAGTATCTCTCATTTCCCTCAAAAGGTTATGGTATTCTCCTTACTGAATCCTCCATCTGCGCCTAGATGTCTTGGCTCATAAATCGTAAGGCGCAAAGAGATAATGCACATTGCATTACTATAACTTGTGTAGCTGTATCATCACATATATAACTTGCAGCAATTTCCATACTTGTGCAACCATTTTCAATAATCTGTTCCAACATTCTTGATGTCACTAACGCTACGGGCGGCAGTTGGGGATATGTATTTTTTGTGACCTATTTATTTATAAAATATTGAGTGAACTTTATTTGGTATTGTTGGTTATATTAGTTAATTTGAAACTTGCTGTGCGCTCGGAAGATTTCCACAATTGGTTTAAGGATCTAGAAGTTCGTGCCAACTTCTTGCGTTACGCCTACGTCTGCATTGTGAACGGTCCTCCCTCACGCCTGCGCTTATGGTGCGTTATGTTAGCGCTTACAGTTCATTGTGAATGGGCCCTTAAACTTTTTGCCCTAAAAATGTGAAAACCATCGTGTATGAGTTAACATCATTCTAGGCTTATTACATATTAATATACCTTACCATAGCATAATATACAATATCCCTAGATATTATTAAAATTGAGAATGCATTTGTTAAATGCCTTACACGAGTAACAGAAAATATATAATATGAATTAGAGATTGGGGATATTATACCGTCTCTCTATACTGTTTTCTATAAGAGAAATTTTTTCACCCTGATGTACACAAGGCTCATAATTCGTACAGACCATCATACAGTATGTACTTTTTCTACTGTAAAATGAATAATTATTTTATGTAAATTGTATTAACTACTAGAGAGTCCCAGAATTAATAGTTGGTTTACGGAAATGTAAACAACGATTTATTTTGCTTATCCTGTGTAACTTTAGTTGAAGAAAAACGATATGAATGAAGAGATACAATGATGGAAAAAGAAGTAAAAGTGAGTGATGAAAGAAAGAAAAGGAAAGTAAAACTATTGTAAAGACATTGCTAAACTTGTTCTCCTATGGGAACCATCACGCGTAGGCATCTTCCATCTTATTTCACTTCTTTTCTTCTCCTACATTTTCACAGAAAAGTCGGATCTCTCTGGAAGCGGCTAACGTAAAGATCGCATACCCTCCAAGGATTTCACCCTGTGAACTGCGAAACAATCTGTAACCAGGATTAGGAATGTAACAGGTGCCAGGAGTTGTGTTCCAAAAGTTGTAATGCGGCGTTTAGAGAAAAGCAAAAGAATGTGCTGAAGAAAGGATAAATATACCACTAAGTAACCAGTTGATGCAAAACTTTAATGTACGTATCTCCTTGTAGTTTATAACCATCAATGAATGCACAATGCGTGTCAAACTCAAGTGAAAACTGATAATGGAACGGAACTGTTTGTTGGTACTGATGAAAGTCTAACCCCACCCCCTACCAGCGTGACCACCTTTGTTTTTTAAGCATAATTCTAGCCACTGGATTGGCAAGTTACTTTACCTTCCCCAAAGTACGGCCGAATTGCCAAAGGGTAACATTACAGCTTAAACTTTACTGTAACCATTGACAGCTCAAAATCACCACTAAGGAAAATGACATTTAGTCTCGGAATGATTTCTGATTTATTTAAAGGTTCAAACGAAATTACTAGTGTTCTACATTATACTTTAAACAATTTCAGCTAACAATGAGAAAACGATTGCATCCCTATGCCGATGATGCGGGGGACAAAATAAAAATTGTATCATGATTGGAATGCTCAGTAAATGTCTGTCTGCTACAAACAATGAAAAATCACGTGAAGTATATTTTCCTGTAATTGGACACTCATTTTTTCCACCAGCGGAGCAAATATTTCTTTACAAATACTTATAAAAATCAGAAAGAGAATTAGTCCTCCAGTCTGAAACTTACAATGATATTTTGAGCAACTATTACACAGTGTTTCAACTTGGAGTAAATGTGCCAGTTCTAGACTGGCAAAAGTCGCATGTGATGTTCTAAAAACTGTTGGTACTTGTCATTTCAAGTTCGGTACCACAAACGGATTTTGATTTTCCAAAGAGAAAGAAATAACATTCTGATCCAAGACAAAAATGTTATAAAATTAATGTTTATGTACCTAAAAGGCATAAAAATATTTTTTTCAAGTATGAAAGATAATTGAGCCTCTAAACTACTTCAGAAGCACGATGGTTCAGCCTGGAAACAGGCTCAATCCTTTCAATTTTTGTTCGAAATCAGGCTATTTTGTGAATCACAAGAAGAAACAGCTGATGTAAATGTGTATAAAAGAAGCAAAGTGTGTCTCTGTAGTTCATTTATTTTCTTGTAATTCAGGTTTACTGTGGATTTACTTCACTTGTCGTGTTTTGCAGTTAAGGTACTCATATTACGCTTAGTATACAGAGTACTACTTAAATGTGTTGCTTCTACTCCGCTGCTTCAGCTGTTAAATGTTCGTTTTGTAGGATTTTGTGATAAAGTGAAAGAAGTGGAATATAAATAGTATAGTTAACTATGTTTATTTAATAAATGGGGAATTATTCGTTTCAAATCCTGAATTTCCAAATTTAGTTTCCAGGGTTAGTTTTAAAGTCCATCATCAGCAACGTTTGCTTTCAAAACCACTATCTTAAAATTAAAAATAAAATTTACAAAGAATTCTATGTTCAGATGTTTTTCGTATTGCATACAATAAAAGACATTGCATTTACAAGTACATCAGAAAATATAAAAATGAAATATTTCCTTAAAAATGTTACTCCTTTTCTTGATTTGTGAGAAGAGTTTTTTTTTTGAGATTCAGGTTTATGAAAATTAACACTCATATATAGCTCTGGCTTCTAGCATTGCAGAGGTAGATCATTTATGCGTATGACGTTAGTTATGATATATAGTAAACACACTTTCAGTTTAACCAAACCCTTCAAGCAGCACCTAACAAGAACACGTGCAATACGGTTTGACGGTAATGTAGAAGTTGCGAAGTTAGATTTATGGAATGCTAAAGAAGGAAACGACCAGTGAGTGCATAAAGTGCCCATTCCCTTACATCGCAATAGTATTTTTCCCTCTCTAAGATTTGCACCTTAAAGTAACTACTCTGTGACTCCACCCTGCCAGCATTATTTCTCTATGTGGCTGGCCTGAAAAACATTACAGGTACACACAATGAACAATGTTATAATGAATGTGAAATGAAAATGTGATTTGAATACCCATTATGAAAGAGTTTCACTAGGATTGGTACATAAGGAGGCGCTGGACCAATATGATATAATTCGGCTTTCTAGATGAAGGGGCGAAGAATTATTTGCGAGTGTCGTTAAACGGAACGACGACTACGCCGTTTACACACAGGATGTTACAAGACCTCGCCGACAACCTGATAGGGATGATAGAACAGGCAAAGAGGATAACTTTTTTAGGAATATATTCCTAAATACGTCGTTCATAAGTTATGCGCATATATTAAGGTGTGCGCGCCTCGCACCTGAACCAATCGGTGAGTAGTTCATCGGTGTCGTCAGCCCTCACTCTGTCGTAGCAACACATACGTACCTGAAGGTTGGGCTTGTTTGTTGTAGGTTTGGTGTCCTGAGAAGTTAATCAAATGGATTATGAGTTGTCCGAGCTCAGGGATATGATTGTGTTACGGCAAGACCAGGGGAAATGGAAGACAGGCTTGTCGCATGTACGAGCACCGTGTAATCTTTGCTGCAATCCATCGACTCTTTGGTGAAACGGGGAATCGTCGTCCTCGGCCGTTGGCGGCGGGAGGCATGGTGTGGGGAACCAGGGTTTGAGGACGCTGTGATGTAGCGAGTTACTAACGAACCTTCTATCAGACACGTGTGCTGTGGCTCGTGCTATGTACGTAAGATACCTGTCCATTTGGAGGATATTGAGAGAGTACAACCTACGCGTGTACCACCTTCAGAAGCTGCAGGCAATAGGACCATAAGATTTTGCAACTCGTATGACTTTTTAAAGCGGTTTCTACCTCAGAGTGGTAATGATGCTGCCTTCCCCTATAGACAATATTCTCAGATGAGGCCTATTTTATGCGTGACGTACGCTACAGTAGTAGGAACAGTCACATCTGGGATTACATGAACTCAAATGCAATTGTTGCTCGCCATCACCAGCACAGGTTTTCAGTCAACATTTGGGCTGTAATTCTGCCAAGAAGGTTAACTGGGGCAGCTTATCAACAGTTCCTGCAGGCCACATTTCCAGATCTGCTGGACGATAAACCACTTTCTGTGCGCATCAATCTCTGGTTCCGGCATGATGGAGCACCAACACACTTCAGTGTCGACGCAAGGGCACAACTGACCGTCAATTATGGGTACCGGTGGATTGGACGAGGAGGACCAGTTGTATGGCCACCGCGTTTGCCCTGTTTAACATCCCCTTGATTTTTTCTTTTTGGACATGTCAAGAGTATGGTCTACATAACTCTAGTGACCACCAGAATTCAACTCATTCACCGAATAAATGCTGCATTTGACATCAAATGGAATCCAGACAAGCTCGGCTGTGTTGGCCGATCGTTGCTGCGACGATATTAAACATGCAAAGAGGCACAGGGTTAACTGTTTGAACACTTATTGTAAGAACATGTCTTTTTCAATAAAATGTTATTTGTGTACTATTCTTTGTATTCAATTCCGACCCTTACGGACGCGCACATGATACATGCGCATAACTTATAAACGACATGTTTGGGAGTATATGTTCCTTTACAATAAATGATCCTCTCTGCATGGTCTATCATCCCTATCAGTTTGTCGATGAAGTCTTGTAACATCCTGTACATGAGAGGTTTCATTAGCAAGATGGAGACGAAGGTTATGTTGTCGGCGCTACTAACGGCAATAGGAAAACGGTAGTGTAGCATGCAAATATAAGGTTTAAGTTGTAATGTTACCCTTCGGTAGTTCACCATACTTTGGGAGAGATAAAGTACCCTGCCCAACCAGTGGGAATTATGCTGTTATGCTGTTAGGTGTGGAGTTAGATTTATCAGTAGCAAAATAATCAGCTCCGCTTCATTATGGGCCACATTTTCTGCACGTTAGTATACATCACTGTATGGTCCTAAGCTTTTTCTTTTCCATACACTGTATTAATAAATTATAAGGTTCCCATAAGGCTTAGGCCTCCGTATGGCCTCCAAGTCTGTACTGCCTCGTCTGATTTAATGTTTTATCAAATATTTATCTTCTTGCCGTTGCTAAGAAACAAGGTTGACAACAAAGTTGCTTTATCTTCAGCTGCAGGCCAGCTCCTCAAAAGTGTCATAAATAAATTATCCCAATGCCAGAATGAAAAATGCAGCAGTGTAAAGGCGAACCCTTTTTTTATAGTAGAGTAGATGAGGTGCGGAGAAGGTTTTCAACACAAAGGCCACTAAGCCTATTGTACCAACTGAACCTTCGGAAGCAGTATCGTACGATACAGAGGGCAACCAGATACGTAGCGGCAAACTCGGACACAAGTTGGGTCCCTAACGTGTCTAGACGAAAGATCCCAACGCTTGTTAAATAGACTTTGACTTGTTTTACTGTAAATTGCAAACACTGGTCTTCTTTACTGGAGAGTAGGTGCTTTTGCCTAACCGATTTTGCATATTTCGAAGTATATTGCTTTTATACCATATTGAGAACAAGTTTTCAAAAAGTATAGAACTTTATTTATACTAGACTATGCATTTTATTTCAGTATTTTATTTATCTAGTTATTTATTTACTCTTTTGTAGAATGATAATGACCGGATTTATTATATCCTTTATAATGAATAAGCAAATAATACCTTCCTAGAATGTTTAAGGCAATGCCTCTATGAACTTTAGAAAATCCGCAGTATGTAAGATATGTTAAAATTTATGCTAATACTACGCGCAAAAACAGTAATGCTTGCATGCTTATTTAAATATTAATTTTGTATTATGTAAATTCGCCCACACGATGCATTTTTAAAAAGTATTCACATCCAAAATTAAGGTTTTACCGTTGATGAGTTTACAAAAAGGCTGTCATATCAGATTTTTTATATTAACTGCTAATTACTATAGAACAAATTGTTACTTTTTGTGCTCTCCAAAATTCTTGATTTCTCAGAACTTAATAATTTATTTCTCAAAATGGGAGCATTATTTAAAAAAATTTGAAGTTATTTTCTTAAATGCACTTTAGAGATGCAATACAAAAAATGTAAAACAAATTACTGAAGTATTGCATCGTATGTAGGATTTTGAGCATGTAAAAAATTGTAAAATAAAATTAGTGAGAAAACCAGGTTTAAATTTGAGCGTGCCTATTAATAAGGTATGTTATTGTCCATTAATTATAGCGTTAATTAACTGGTGGTTTAAATGCGTCAAAGGGAGAAATGCTTAATTTCATATTACTTTACTGCGAACAAAATTAATTATTAAAATTTGTAAATTTCACAGCTGCATTACCTTCAGCAAATTACCTTGAGCTAGTAAATATAGTCAACTTTGCACAGCCCATGCTTAGATGATAATGTGCAGTTGCATGCAAAAGGTAACGCCATTCCCTCCTCGCCGAAGCATAGCAGGTTCTCCCTCGCCAAGGTTGTTTACGCCAAACACCTATGCTTTTAGTATGATCCAAGGTAAATTTTGGTTACTAAAATTTAGCCAGGGAACACTTACAAATACAGGAGCATGGTGTGTGGTGTCGGCCTGTTTCGGCGTTTCCAGCAGCGGGACATGTCTGAAAGCTGAAGAAGTTGTTTTGCTTCACGTATGGAAAGCCAATTTGAAGTATGAGTTGTATTGTAGTTCAACTGTTGGAGACCCGAACTTGAAGTAGTTACAACCGCTTGGTAAAAAGTTTCCGGTAGCCTTCGCCCCTTAAATGTACTTTCCGGTGGCGTTTGCCCTAAAAATGTTTAAAAAATATTAACTTTGTAATTTTTTACTGTTTCTTTAAATATTATATATCTATGTTTGCCTCGGCTGCGTCAGTATTTATTTTTAGAGCCATAAGTGTCTTGGCAGGGCGTGGTGCGACTGAAGAATGTAGGCTTACACAGATTATAATTTTATTTCACTCCTTTTATTAATGCTTGACACAATTTAAATAACACTTCACTGATATAGAGAGCTGTGAGATTTTTTATTATTAAATACTTCCACTTTTTAACATGTGAACTATTTTTGTCTCACATGAATACGTATTAAATTTCTCGAGGACGTGTCTCACATCCGATTAGGAACACTGTCTACAGGCAACTGAACTTTAAATTTGTAAATTTTGCTATTTTCAGTTTCTGATTGGCTAACCCTAGTCCAATAGAATACCTTCATTTAACTAAGCTTTTTCTGGTTGTTGATTGGCTATTTTATAAACTGTCACAAAAATTACATTATTGTTTCCAAGAATCACAAGTAGCATTGTTAAACATTCAAATTCATCATTACCTCAAGGTTACTTCATTGTTACCTCATTTTTAGCAACTTTTAACCTATTATTCTCACAGCGCCTGCATTATTAAACTACGTAATGCATTCACATAACATTATTAAATATATACGTATAATATAAAAATTTACAATGACTGTAATATACACTTTTTATACATTGTTGCATACACATATTGCTTTAAGACGGGCTGTTATTGAATTTATATATTATATAATTTGACTAAAATCATTTAAGTGTTAAAACTACTGCCTCCAAGCTTGGAAATGTTAGGGACTTTCGCGGGTCTGCGTATACTGTCTGCCCACGGTCTGTAGCCTCTTGTGGTTCCTTCACTTGTCACTTCCTCCTAGGGTGTAGCCGCGATAGATTTGAGCAGGTCGCAGCGCGAGATGTGTCCCTCTCCGTTGAATTACCTATATCTTGCGGTAGTGTCTCTTATGTGTGTGTTCGTAATAAAGTTTATATGTAGTAATTTATGAATTTTAATTTGTTAGTATTTAATTTAAAAATATGCCTCGGGTGCGTCAGTAATATCTGGTAGAGCAAGTATCTCTTAACAAGGGTGGTACAGCTGTAGAATAGTTTCACACACTTTACACAAGTTATAGTTTTAAATGCTCACTTCTTTATTACTTCAAGGCAGTTGAATAATATATAAAATAATATCAATTTACTGAAGTATTTACGTATGGAGCTGTAAGATATTAAGTTCTATATGTGTGCTAACTGCAGCTTGCAGAGAATTTCTAAGTTCTTTATTCCCGTTAAAAGATGTATAAATCACACAAATTTATCTCTCTGCGAAAATGTAATGAAATGTATTTTACGGTTGTAGTAATTATCTGTTCCTAACCACATTTCTTTAGAGGTACAAATGTATCTTCTCCGAACTGCACTAATATTTTACATCTGCACACTCCGAGCTTCATCTGCTTAACTCACTTGGCTTGGCTACCTCTCAGCGTCCACAGTTTAAAATTTAATGTTTAATGTTTCTATTTTCTGATTGGCTAAGCTTACTCTAGCAGAACATTGTTGGTTTGTCTTTCATTTGCTTTTTTCACCCACGTGACTATTTACAAACTTTTTGACGTTACATGAGTATGTTTCCATCGACAGTTGGTAGCCTTCCTTAGCTTTCTAACATATTATTCTGCCAAGGTTACAACTCATTGTTAGCCACCCTCTGTTTTCCACTTTATGACACTGTTTGCTACAAAAAACAGCTTGCTTCTACACGCACAGCTTCTACGTTTCTAAACTAAGAAATACATTCACATAATATTTTATACATATATACCATAAATATACATAATACAATGGCTGTAATATACACTTCGTAGCAATTATTGATTGCTTATAGGCGGGCTATTGTTTTAATACTATATAATTAAATTGATAGCAGTTAAGGGATAAAAAATACTGCCACAATTTATCTTGTGAGGTGAATGGGTGGAAACAAAACAATTCGACAGCCATATAACACAACTATATAACGAGGTTGAAAAGAAAGATATGTGCATATCTGGCCTGAAACACACTATACCTACTTCTATAATAATGAAGGTAGGTGGAAAAGAATTTTTGACACTGGTCGTTTGCATTTTAGTAGCTTTAGAAATTATCGTGAGCCTTTTGTAGCTGTTTCCATGAAAATATACAAATAAATAAAAGTTATATTACAGTGCCTATTACATGTCAAAGACTTGGATGCATCTGCGCAGGATGCATTGTGAGAATACCACTACTTAATGCATATTGCTTGAATTTTTGAATTGTGCTCCACCAAGACATCGTATCTTTTTCACCACTAAAATATAGTTGCATAGTCTTGATAGCCAGGTGCAAGCAAAGAGTAAAGGAATTGAGAGGGAGCTTAAAACGGATCCGGTTTCTTCAAGTTCCTTTCATTTTGCTCTCCAGTGACGCAATTATCTGCCGTGGAGCTGCTCCTTCTACTTATTCTCTCATATATCTCATTGGATCAGCAGTCATTGCCAGGTTGGTACATAGATGAAGTTTAGCTTCTTTCGCTATAACACTAGAGTGTGGTGATGCAACCGTAAGGAAAAGTGCTAATAAATAATACAAACGTTTGCTATTTTCGTACGAACTGGCCTACTGTATGAACTAAGTCAAACAGCGTTAGCCTCGAGCTCTTGCAGGTGCCTCCAACGTTAAGTAAGGTTTTTTGTTAGCATCGCTCTTTTCTCTGCCTCCAACATCGAGCTGCTCTTTGTTTGCTGAGCCTGGCAGGGAGTGTTAATTATTCACAAGTTTAACTGCCCGTTTCATTTTACCCTCCGCTAACACGGTAATGGCACTTCTTCTATGTGTAGGAAATGGGGTACACCAAAAAATGGGAGCACATAACGGGGCCTTGCTAGAAACAAAGGAGCATTCTCGCTTCTTACCGGCACGACCAGGTTCAATTCCATTTCTTTCCAAGCTTTTCTTGTTAAGAAGCACTTAATTTACAAATGCTTTTAGTAAATTGGAACAAAAAGGGTCACCTGGTATAAATTAATTTTCTAAGAGGCTCTTAAGTGTACAGGGAAACAAAAAAAGAATCATGGTATTAGGGAAAGTATTTCATAAACACTGTTCCGCGTTTTGTATGTTCTCATTCTCAACATATTAAATGAAAGGAAATGTTGAAATTCAACCATGGATTCTAATTACTTGTTCTCCGAGTACACTTTCTCTAGCTTCTTTTATGAACATTCTCAGAGGGCTAACGAGTTGCAATGGATAACTGTAGCTGGCTATTTTATGATTTTGTTTAACAATTTATTATAATTTATTCGTGTAATAATATAGATAATTAACACCCGACTTTTAATTTTCTCTAGTTAAAGTGGTTTCGTCTGTTGAAACTTCTGGATCTAATCCTTACCCCAAATTACTCTTTTCCTGTTGGGGTAATCGCTTATTGCTTTCGACCCCCAGCCAGTGTGCAATGGCTAGAGGGGAACATGTGGGGCTCACCGCTCAATTGCAGAATACCCACTAAAACCCCCTCCATGTGTTAATCGTGCCATATTGTGTATTATTGTACAGTCTGGCAGTTTATCGGGTCTCGCATAGCAATCCGAGTGTGGAGCTAGATTGTTGGTATGCATAGCATGCGAGCGCGTCAATGTTAATTGCTGGGATTGTCCATGAAACCTGAACAATACAAGGGAGAGTTCATGCATTATTGCTGGTTAATTTCGCTCGGGCTGGTTTTTCGCTCTAAGTTGTGGGTTACTTGTTCCCTATAGTTTTCTGTTTCCGTTTCTGCCGTGAAGTGTGGACAGACGGAGTGGGATTAGTGTAAGGGTTTGCTGGAGTGCGTCTGCTAGTGTGTCCGCTTTTTGTTGATGTGTTGAAGCAATTGTTTCAATGCAGTGTAGTGGAATTTGTGTTTTGTTCCGTGTTTGGCAGAGCTATTCTCCACACGAGTCTTGTTCGTAGTCGAGTTTTTTCTAGTGTATACCGCCAATGTTGGGAGACATAGTTTGTTGTGTACTCCCTTACTAGCGCTTTTAAATATCTGAAGTATTCTTGGTCTGCTGTGTGCAGCGATTTCTGCATCTTCGTCTAGCTCGATTTCTTTCTGCAGTTAGCATCTGCATGTCTTATGGTAGTTGAGATGGGGTTTGTTTCGCTCGAGGTTGCGGTCTTGATGGCTTGTTTGAGCTGTGTTAATACTGGATTCGCCTTTTCGATTGTATTTAGTTGCATTGTGGGTAGGCTTTCGTTTACGGTTTTTGCAAAACTTTCCAAGCTATGTTTCTTATAATTGCGTCGATGGACTGGTTGGTCATGGGCTGCTGAGCCCTTTAAAGTTATTAATAGTGGTAAATGGTCGGAGGACAGTTCGTTCTTTACTTGTAGGTTAATTCTGCGAGTTAAGCTGCGAGTAATTGTTGCGAGTCTAGAATTTCTGGCCATTGATTTCTGCTAAAGGGAATATAGTGTGCTTTTTTGGAGTGTAACTTGTGTAATCTGTTATTTTATAAGTTTAGGAGAGATTTAGGAGAGACGTGGCTTCGGGGTTGTCTCGTTGCAGTCCCAAATTTGGTGTTTTGCATTAAGATCACCTGCTATTATTACTCTGTTGTTTAATTACATGAATGCGTTTATGTCCGCTGTGTTTAATACACCTGGTGGGGAATATGCCGCCGTTACCAGTACTCTGTTGTTATCTAAGTAATATAAATTCTAGTTGCTTAAAGTGCTCTGGTTTGTGGTGCTGGATCATGTGCTGTGTTTTGTATTATTATTATGGCCATTCCGCCCTCATGCCTTTTTCTATCATTGCAATGTGTGGTGTATCCTGGTACGTTTAATCTATCTTTGTTACTAAGATGGTTTCAGTGATAAATGCTAGGTGTGTGTTATTTTGTATGAGGAAGTCTTTTCGTTCGTCTTTCGTCTTCGCAGTCCGCATGCATTCCAGTTTGAGGTTAAGGATGGGTGTGGTGTTCATAGGAAGCCAGGAGAGGCAAGGGTTTGGAAGAAGTCACGATAGGTGGCAAAGATAGCTGTGTCTCCAACTCCCTTGATGTCGCCAGCAACTGGAGGATATGTAGGCGCATCTTCTTCAGGTCCTGGTCCTCATATCTTGTGGTCTGGATCGTGCGGTACATCTGGCGATGGTGCTACAGACGTGGGTCTGCGATAGTCTCCTGTATTTTAGGTCTGTCTTTCGTTTCCCGACTTAACCTACTTGGAGGTTGACGACTCCTCTGGGTCCTGGACGTAAATTCTCAGCCAGTCGCCTCAGCTGACATCCCCGGCCAACCGGAGATGGGCGGCACTCGCGCACGACGTCCACTCATCCATTTCCCGCAAGTCCCTCGGTGCATCGGAGGTTGCACAAACCTGTCTCTGGTACTCGGAACAGGCCCGATACCTGGTCCCATGGCCCTCACCGAGACATGAAGCGCACTTGCTTCTGGTTGGGGGGACGTCGCAGGTTCTGGAATCGTGGGCTGCCGTGCACTTAGAGTACTCAACCGCGCTCACGTGAACCTCGCACCTCGCATCAGTGTGCCGTAGCTGCTGGCGTCGACTGGACTGCACGGCAATGACCGGCCGCCAATACAGATCCACCTTCACTCAAAAGTGCAGTAAATACTCGAGCTGCCGCAACTGATCTAAATCATCAGCTGTCGCAAGGAAAATGGAAGAGGCGTTCGGGTCCGGTCGTAACTACTGAATTGCACCACACGCAGCACTGAAAAGTGCACGGCAAGAAGCTCAGTCTTAATTGCATCTTCCGTGCCGTCATAGTAAACGTGCTTAACCACTGCACGAAAGCCTGGTTGTCAGTCCTGGTCATCAGCTGGAATTGTACCCTGCGCTCCCTCAGAAAACCAGTTAACCGCAGACCTCATGCCCACCAAGAGTTCTGGAGATGATATAGCCCTCTTTGGGGTGCTGGGGGTTGAAGTCTTGGCGGGGAAGAATGTTGTTTGGAAAGTAGATAATGGCCTGGAGTCGAGTGGTCAGGGCTTGGGGCAGGAGGAAGAAAGATGAGAAGGGGCTGTCTTGGGGCTCTGAAGAGATTGGGAAGAAGACCAAATTAGTGTCGTCTCGTTGAGCATTTATTGAACAAACCAAATGCACTTTTCTGCCTTCTTCACCCCTTTCCCCAAATAACTGAGTTTGATTTGGTTTTCGTCTTCACAAACACAACCTATCGGCAGAGCTATTAATAAAGTTTCAAGTCAGAGAGGATTAGTGAATATTTTGTATAAAACATATATGAAGAAAAACGATTCTATAAACATATGGAGGTGTAATTCTGCAAAACGTTCATGCAATGCAAAGCCTTGTCATATCTCATTCTCATAAATGGCAATGCTTTTCACTTTTTTAAGTTAATTTTTGCAATCATGCTAATATTTTCACGTTTTTGGATATCGTACATTTAACAAATTTATACTTCTCATTTGGATAGAGAAATTAGTAATTGAATGCTGCGAGAGGAAGAATGTTAATACTTCACTACCTAAAGAGTGCAGTGTATGTACACGAGTCATAAATAGACTCTTTTGTAACAAAAACAAATACAAAAGAAAGGAACTCTAAAAATGAAACAGGAAAAATAGAACAAGTAAATAAATAAATAAGTAATGACAACAAGCTATGAAAGACCATGAATTATACCTATCAAGAGTCTCTCTGTATACCAGATTTTACCCATCTAGGACAGTTGTACTTGTACGTATTTTATAGAAGTTGGTGCCTTAGTTATCCTTATTAGGAGGGCTAGGGGAAGTAGCCCTGCTCCACTTGTCCTGTTCCGAAATTACTACTGAGAATAATCGGTGACAAATCCTAGAGGCCTTCGTCAATGTTTCAGATGGCGCTATTTAGCGGTATGATTATCAATAAATAGCATATGACTTACATATTGTTTGCATGTTTTTATTATTACTCACTGTAGCAACAACGAAACTAAAAGTCTGTTCCCAGCTCTGAAAGAATAAAGTAATTCAAGTTTCACAATATGGGTACGAATGGCTTTTAAAACGAGGATATTACTATTCGGCCACGATATGAATGCGCTTGCAGAAGTGCGCTACTTTTTTGTGCTGACAATCAAGACTAAGGACCAGAGGGGAGTGAGGGGGCAAGACGATAGAAGAATGTACAGGCGCACAATGAAAACCTAAATTTGCAGGCCTGAACCTCACTAGTAAATGTAACTCGGAATTGTGATATTTTTTTTTATTTGACCGTCCTTCAGATGTCCCGCCCACTTTTACGTAACTGTTTATTTCTATTCCTACCGAACGCACTTATATGGTGGACGACTAGTACATTATTTTCCAGATAAATTAGGTTTAGATTTCTTTAAAAATGTGTTACATTCACATTATGTTCTGCTACCCACTCTTCTAGAAACTATTCTTACAAAACGTATTCTCCTATCTGCTTCATGGAAATCGTGATAAACCCTTACAGAAATGGTTTTTATCACAGATTTCGTTATAGGTACGAGGAGAATATGTACGATTAAGCAATATTTAAATATTTAATAAGCTGTCGCAATGTGACGGCTTTGAAATTCATTCTGTTGCTTGACGACGAGAGAAACGAATAGCGCCTTACTACTTTAAACAGGTAGAAGTTTTTGAAAATTTAAACGAATAATTAAGAAATGTTTAATGTCAAAACTATTTGACATAAATTGTGTGTTTTAACGAGATATGCATTTTTGTAAAGTAACTTGGGTTTTATCTCTTACGGTTTGTAAGTATTACATAATTCATTCAGAATGAAGACGACTTCAAAGGATTTCACAGAAATTTCAAGATATACACTTTAATTACCATGAAGATAGTTTAAACATATGGTATTTCAAACAAAATGCTTTGGAGCATTTTTGAGAAAATAAAAAATAGCACTATAAAGTGTTAGAAAATAATGTCCTGTATTAGAATGTTCATGTTTGAAATGGCCGTAGGAATAAAGGTGAGTTGAGGAAGCCATGACTAAATTCTTGGTCCTTCACACGCCTTGCAGATATTCGACAACCTTTACTAAGGAATAAGAATCCAGCTCATGGGTCACAGACGGTGAAGGGACCTCCAAACCGCACTTCAGCCACGGAAAATGAAAGGCAGAGGATCCAGATTCACTACTGCCACCATCATCGCTTAACAGAGCAAGTAATTCGTCTCAAAACTCAATATATAATGATACTCTACAATACCAATGTAGGATATATTCAACCTGAAAAGATAAATCTAAGAGAGGAAGCTACGGTCTGAACTCGAACCACTAATTCTCATAAGAACGTGACCCGAAATTCTCCCACCTCACTCTGCATTTGCGGGATAGCCTATCTCATAGGCGACTGGAAACGTACGAGCACGTGAAAGTCCAGGTTTTTACTTAACCGCAAAATAGAGCGTCAGATAACCTTAGCGATTCTCCAACATACCAGTGCCAGAAATTGTAGTCACGTCTTGGGGGACAGGAAGTCGAGATCTGTGGTTCGAACCTCAACCTTGACATTACTTGTTGAGTTTCTCTTCCTGATTACCCTTTTCAACGCTTGCATGCGCACGGCTTTTATCGAAGAGGAATTTGCATAAATTCATTTTGTTGGTAAGCTAAAGATAGTGAGCGTTTGCGAAGTTTAAACAAGGTTTACGAGAGAAGCGAAAATGGCGCTCTTGCTTATCGTATAACGCAAATGATGGCATTCGTTGGCATATAAAGTGAAATATAAAGAGATTAGGGCACACAAAAACACTATTATTAAAAGTATACTCGGGAAGAAGGCTTTGAACTACGCAAGCTTAGCAATATATGGGTAAAGTAATGCACGTTCCAGCGAAGTGTGTAATATCTAATAGCAGTATGCAGAGTATGTAACTGTTACTACCTGCAAAAATACAATGTATTTGAAGCATATCTGAGGTGTTAGCGATATGAGTGCGCTTAATGGTATGTAAAGTTGTGGCAAATCAGAAAAAATCCCTCTTAAAATGGCCTAGCACGAACGGTTAAAGAGACAGAGCGGAATGGCTCTGGCGGCGTCTGTGGCCCGCATTCGGATGGTCATCGATTCGAATCCTGTTGACGCCCACTGTGACTATGGGGTTTTTCGTGGTTTTCCCCTGGTCACCTAGGCGAATTCCGGGGTGGTGTATTCTACCAAGACTTCTTCTTCCCCAGTTTCCACCCTTTCATCTCTCCCTTTCACGTTTCAGATATGTCTTCGGATTCTATGGTGATGGGGTGTCGGGCAGACGGCGTAGTTGCTTGCGCATTGGAAAAAATTCTTCCCGTGAACGCCAGGGTGTGTTGTCCTGTCCATTAGGGTCACTTCATCACCCTTTCATCTATGCCTCCTGGGGGTTGTAGCCACAACAGATCAAGCTGGTTGCAGTGGCGAGGTGTCCCCCCTCCGATAAACACACCCTGCGGTTAAAGATAGAGCTGAACACCAGCTAGTAAATTATCTGCATGTATGGTTACAGAATACATCTAAAGACTGAATATTTCCCGCGTATGTTCGGCTCTCTGAGATCCTACTCTTGCCGCTTGTGCTACCATGGTGAGATAACATACATTAAACCTTCTTATTTTAGTCAAGTTATTCCCGTAAGACATCATTGCCATCTCAGATATTAGAAACATTATTGAACAAAAGCGATTTGCAATATTGCAAGTACTTTATATTTCCGCTTGTGTAGTTAACGACGGGATATAAGGTGATATAGCAAGTAATTCACAATGGGTTTAAGTTGTGCTTTGTTAATAGTTCTTTTACACTAACCGAGTGAAGTCATTAAGCAGGAAAGTTGAAGCAAAATGGTAGGTAGGTAGGTAGGTAGGTAGGTAGGTAGGTAGATAATCTTTATTGGTTTCAAATAATTGAAGTAATTACACAAGTATTTAGTGCATGGGTCATTGACCGTGCGTGCATATTTAAGATATAAGTAGGGTGACAAAATAAATAACAGAAAAAGAAAGTAAATTTCAACGCCACGGCCGCAACTCAAACCACTGTTCCTTGGCTCTCCGTTTGATGCTCTTACACCTTAAAGTATATGACAAGATACCCGTATGCTCATTAGAACTTTTCACCTCTTTTAGATATCCCGTTAAACCGGTAAGGTGACTGACTGTTGTCCCAAATTAGTTTTTTGGACCGCATTGTTACATGTGGTGCGAACGGACCCTAGGGAGATTCCCATTCCAGAAGGGTAATTTCCCTGGCAGAGTGCACACACACAAAGAACGCTTCACTAGTTGCAAACTGTAATTACGTTCATGCTGCAAGGTTAGCTTGATGGCGGGGCATGCTTCTCAGAAAGTGAGGTTGTTTTGGCCCAAAGTGATATTTAGGACCGCTTTGGAACCTCGTGATTTTTAGCTCGGCTTTATGCTCAGCTTATTGAACCACACATCGGCGCATTAGTCTTGGGTCTCTCTGGTAGTTCAGATTCCTTTCTTGCCTCCCCCCTTGCGTTAAGCTCATGATCGTTCAAATTTTAACGGTTCGAAAACTGCGCTAAATTTACTATCCTCCTAAGACAAATAGACTTATCCCAACATTTCATTATTTTTCAGTATTCATTTTGTACGTTGCTATATCGCACATGATTATAAATTAGTATTAATTCAGCTTTCTGTAATAACGCATGTGCAGTTGATGTAATACTTTTGGCTTAGGTAAAATGCACATTGGACTCAGAGCAACACATTACTCCAAAATAAGCAATTCAAAAATAATACTGAGATTCGTGTTTTTGGCTTAGGTGGGCAGTAGTGTTTTTGGCAAAATCTGTTTGAATTTCTGAGCAGCACCCTGTTTCAGCCAGTTACTCGCAAAACGCGAATGAAATATTAACTTTAAACGAGCAGAGTATTCCTTATACAGTCTTTGGGGCCCAATTGAGGACCTACTTGATGGAAAAGTAGCCACTCAAGTCTTACAATCCACACTTAAGCGACAAGGGGAAACCAGCGTGCTGACCACATTCCACTCGCCTACTCCAATATGTTTACAGTGTCCTTTGTGAACGGAGGTATAGGATACTGCAGCCTTGTAGTAGGAGTCTCTTTTCAAATGAATTGTTTTCTTCAAATACTTCAGTGCTAGGTAGTATGACAAAATAATGTTATCCCCTAATTTATGATTTTAAATATTTCATTGCGAGCATTGTTCTTATCAACCTTGGTCAACAACAGTGACCACAGTCGACTTCTAGCTGAATATTAGGTGAATTCACGTTGAATACGCCACGATGTTTTAATCTGCCATTTAAGTGAGTCTGGTTCAATATTTTGACCCACTGCACATAACACGAAAATAACTTCACTACGTATGTGTTCCTTTTTATAGTAAAGCAGTATTATTATGTTTTAAACTCAGCATGGTAACCAACCTAACATTGGAATGTATAACCTTTAATTTCCGAGGTCGCGAGTTCAAACTCGGTGGAGGGCGATGGATTTTTTTCGGGAGTAAAAATCCTTAGCATGGCTTCCTTCGGAAGGGAAGCAAAGCCGGTGGTCCCGTGTCGTAGATTTACGGCACGTAACAGAACCTCAAGCCTGATAGAGAGGCCTCTGAGAAAAATTACCGGTCTTTCACGCCCAGTATAGAATAGGACGCTAAGGACCACAGCAGTTAAAGAGCGTCCATAAATAAAACTCAATTTAATTTCTAATGTAGGTCTTCTGAGTTAAGCTGTTAAAAATGTCATCTATAAAGTAGCTAGTAAAGCTTAAGGTTCCAATTTGGCACTATTTTAGTTTGCAGTCAACTAGCTTTCATTTTTTTAAATTTTTTCTTCACTTGGAAGAATTTAGTATATCTTAGGCGACGTTTAAAATTATACAAAAGACATGAAACCTTTAGAATCAGATCAGTGAAAATGGCCTCTTTCCAAAAACAATTCCTTAATTCAAGCTACAGCGTTCTTGTCAGTGTTATATAAGAAGATTGACGAAGGCTGTGAAGGGAAAGGCCATGAATGTGGTACATCCAAATCATCGATTCACCTATTTTATCAAACGAGACTATTAATTAGTGGGCTAATGGGCAAAGTTTAGCCGGCTATAATTGGGAAACGCTTCTCCTAGACTAAAATCTGGCACGAGTCAAACCGATTATGACATATCCTCCAAACCCAAAAATTCACTTAAAGATCAGCAGTTTATAACGTTAAATGGACTGAATTTAGATATGAACGAATGCATTCAAAAGTTAACCTTCCAATGCAAATTAATCATCATTCAACACGTCCGCAATGTTGAAAATCTGTCATTAAATTCCAGAAAAGTTATTATGAAGGGTTAACGTAAAATGTGTGTCAGTTAAGTCTAGGTATTATTTTTGGGATTATCTTCGTGTATCCAATTCCTTGAAGACGACAACATAGACACACATTTGCCATTATCTCTTTTATCACTGAAAATGGAGACGTTACCTACAGACAGCATAAGCAAACAGAATAGACTAAGTAGTTCTTTGACACTGTTTATCGAAAACTGCAGGAAGCGCTATACAGCAGCGCACAAATGAGAACACCTGCTTTCTCGTCCGTGAGATACTCAACACATGGAATACCTGTTGCATGTCAGTGAGATGGCAACAAGTGATGGATATATTGCTTCACTGAAACTAGTCCCTAGTCTCTTCCTAGATTGCAAAAACAGCTAATGAAAAATTCTCTCAAGTTATTCGCCAGTAAGCAATCAATATTTGTTATTATTTAATTGTATGTTAATTTATCAAATAGAGCAAAACTTTTATTATTCCCCAAATCTATTTATTAACGATAAATGTGTTCAGAACTGGCATTCTGTAAATCCTAAAAATGATTTACATACAAAAAATGGATTGTCCGAAATGTCTAAATGTTCCAGATTTCAGAGGTCTTTATAATTCATTTGCCTATATTTTGAAACACTCATTCCCCTTCTTTACCCCTCCAACTTCGTGTGCTTCGGATTTAACGGCGACACAGTACTAATAAAATAGTCAGCAGGCAAACCGAAGAGAAAAACAAGAGGGATAGGTAAACCCAGTGTCTCCTCCATAACCCTACCTAAGGTTGAGAAAATACTTCATTTAAGAAGAGTGCATTTTAAGAATATTAGGCAATACTACCGCCGCTACTGCTGGAAAGGATTCGTATAGCAGTGCCATGGAAGCAGCGGACCCAGTTAGTGCTTATACAACATACAAATTACGATACTTCGTTATATAACTGTAATTGATACACTAACGCATACTGTTTTTAGATATTAACATTTGATAGACAGGCATTACCAATATTGCCAAAATGGTTTCCTAATCACCATCATAATATTTTATTTAGTTATTTTATTTTTTTGGCAATTATGCACAGAGCATATGCTAGTTGTAAAAATGTCTTTTGAACTTCACCTGCATTGTATTACATATCTGACACACACACACACACACACACACACACACATGAAGAATAGCTGTACGTTATTTGATTTAATTAGTACGTTAGCTACATGAGCCTAAGGTGTGCCACATATCCGATGTATATTCATAACAACTTATAAAGTCAGAAATTTGACCAAATAAAATGGCAGATCGATGGGGGTCGAATTTCTGTATCAGGCACACAAGAAATGTGTATAACTGTATGGCTGAAACAACCTGAGAATGAGTTACTATGGGATGAGTATGCTCAAACTTTGCTATTATTACAGTTGAAATTTTTAAGATAAAAATAAAAATTAATGTGCGTATGGACTAGTCAGCACCATTTATTCATTATTTTTGAATGCATTTTACAGCAAAGTATACATATGTATAGAGTGGACCATTTAAGTTGAGACTGTACAATATCTCCAAAACTAAGCGTTGTAGAAAGAAATATGTTTAATAAAAGACGTTATACTGATAATCGGCTTGATATTAAGGGGAAGGTAAATGCCATTAGTCGTGTTTTATTTGGAGGACGTTATGGTCATTTTATTTTTTTTAAATGGGAACCTACAATTGGGGTCAATTGAAATTTACCCTAAAATTACCATCACAACATCCTTCAAATAAAACACGACAAATGGCGTTTACTTTTCGACGTAATATCAAGCAACTTTTATTAAAGATATATATGCTTACATTAAGACATCCGAAGTGAAACAAACTCAAGTAATCACGTGGTGTATGTGGTTATGTGGTAGGTACTACTAGTTTCACGAAGATGATAATTTAGTAAGAGCTCATAAAGACAGCGCATATCTGAGGTTATAAAGGCAGGAATAGTTGTAAATTAGTTCCTAGGTGCAATTAATTTCTTTCACACTTCCCTCCAAGAGGTTCCAGATATCAGCTTCATTACGTGCAGTCGTTAATTAATTCTTGTTTACACAGAACGCTTATGAAGCCATGCTTTCTTACTGCTTAATATGCATTAGACAAGGCGTTTTTATAATTTGGTAGCTGTAAGGTATTGAAAGTTAAACTATTGTTATTACTCCACTTTGTAACGTTTATTGGTATGAGTTTCTCTTTGTGTGTATCGTGTATTATGTCTACTTTTAGGACGTGTCTTTAGAATTGTAAATTAGCTTCTCTGAAAAAATTTTCTATTACAAATAGGCATGGCCTTGCTCCCGTTCATGTGAAAGATGATAATATAAATTGGTAATTGTTATAAAGTTCAAAGTGACAATCACTTCCAAATTATTACATAATTCTTCGTGTAATTTTCCCCAAGTTTTAAGCGGTACACTTTGAAGTTATATGTAGTAGAGAAAGTAATAAGAACTACTATGTAACACAAGTAGGGGAAGTATCGCATTCCACTCAGAAATTCGATATCGAGATTTCGCCAGAAATACATGTTTTGAGGCCCCCTGAACACAAACAAGATCAGAAAAAGCCCTGCGTGTGCATCTGTCTGTCTGTGAACAGCATAATTCAAAAACGAAAAGTCAGATAAACACCTAACTTGGTATTTAGGTTCAGTATCTTTTGAAGATGCAGCACGCAGATTTTCCAGTACATTCAACTACCCCAAACTACCCTTTAGTTGGCACATTTTTCGAAAATGTTGATTCTCTCAAAAACAGATCTAACGATTTTGATTAAAATATCACGTTCTAGATATTTTCATGACAAATAAAATGTCAATCATGAATTTTCTGGGAATGTCCGCAAACGTCCTCTTCATTCTGAATGACTTTTGCATAACTGGTAAACCGTAAGGTAATAGGCAAAATTTTACTACACAAAACACGTAGATCTCGTTAAAACACACAATTTATGCCATATAGAATTTTTTTGTGGAGTGAACCACCTCCAAGATATTCCTTGTTACCTGTTTGAATTTTCTAACACTTAATACTTTTTTCTCAAATGGGAATTTGGTATTCTTATTTTTATGTCCCGACATGCAAAGCGAATGAAATACTCCACATAGCAACCAGCTCTTAAAAGATTTACTATTGCTTAAATCCTACCATATTCCTCTTGCATCTATAAGGAAATTAGCAATGGGATTACCATGAAGAAAATGGAGAATAAGTGTTTGTAAACATAGATTATGCAAGAGTAGAGAAGGTATGTGAGTGTAACACATCAGATTTTTACTTTCTCTACTACGTAGAGTAAGTAGGGGAAGTATTGTATTCCACCCAAAAATTTGATACCGAGATTTCACCGGAAATACATGTTTTGAGACCCCCTGAATCCAAAAAGGATTTTTCCAAACATGCCCGTGTGTGTGTCTGTGTACCTGTGTGCCTGTGAACAGCATAAATCAGAAATGAACAATCGGATAAACACCAAACTTGGTACTAAGGTTCAGTATCTTCCAAAGATGCGACACGAAGGTTTTCAAGAAAATCCCCCGCCCCAGACTACCCTTTACATGGAACATTTTTCGAAAATTTTAATTTTCTTAAAAATGGCTCTAACGATTTTGATTAAAATATCCTATGTTTAAGATATTTTTATGACAAATGAAATGTGTATCTCGAATTTTCTGGAAATGTCTCCAAAAGTGTTCTTCATTGTGAACGAATTTTGCATAACTGGTAAACCATAAGAGATAGACAAAATTTTACTACACAGAAATGTAGGTCGGGTTAAAATACACAATTTATGACGTATACATTTTTGTTGTTGTTGAGTGAACCATTTCTGAGATATTGCTTGTTATTCCCTTTAATTTTCCAATACTTATACTTTTTCTCAAACTCGTTATTCATTTTTTGTCCTGGTAATGCAAAGTAAATGGAACCATAGCAACAGCTCTTAAACGCTTAAATCCAATTCCCCTTGCATCAACCAAAAAAATCTGATGTGTTACACTCGCATGACTTTCTCTACTCTTGTACAAACTATTTTTACAAACGCTTATTCTCCATCTACTTCATGTTAATCGAGATAAACATTTGCAGACTCCATCTTATTGCTAATTTTCTTGTAGATGTAAGGGGAATATATATTTACAAGGGCAATATAGAAATACAGTAGCCTTTAAGCACATACATATCTCTTAATAGCTGGTTGCTAGGTGCAGCACCATTCCCTTTGCCACAGATTATAACTCTTTGCATATCCAAGATAAAAAAATGAATAACGAATTCCCATTTGAGAAAATTATTGAAAAATTTAAGGGAATAACAAGCAATATCTCGAAAATGGTTCACTCAACAAAAAAAATGTATATAACATAAATTGTGTATTTTAACGCGATCTACATTGTTTGTGTAGTAAAATTTTGTCTATCTGTTATGGTTTACCAGTTATGCAAAAGTCGTTCACAATGAAGATTGCTTTTGGAGACATTCCCAGGAAATTCAAGATATACATTTTGTTTGTCATAAAAATATCTTAAACATATTATATTTCACTCAAAATCATTGGAGCCATTTTTGAGAAAATTAAAAGTTTCGAAAAATCGTCCATGTAAAGGGTAATCTGGGGTGGGGGGATTTTCTTGAAAACCTTTGTGTCGCATCCTTGGAAGATATTGAACCCAAATACCAAGTTTGGTGTTTATCTGGCTGTTCGTTTTTGAGTTATGCTGTTCACAGGCAGACACACACACACCAACACACAGACACACACACGGACATGTTTCCAAAAATTCTTTTTTGGATTCAGGGGATCTCAAAACATGTATTTCCGGTGAAATCTCGGTATCGAATTTTTGGGTGGAATACAATACTTCCCCTACTTACTATACGTAATAGAGAAAGTAATTAGCAATAAGATTAATATCTCGATATCTCGATTAACATGAAGCATATGGAGAATAAACGTTTGTAAAAATAGTTTGTACAAGAGTAGAGAAATTCATGTGAGTGTAACACATCAGATTTTTTTAAACACCTTAAACCACGAACTCCCTGTCCGAGGTTTCTTCTACATTTCCTTCCCAAATTTGTTTTCCCAATTATCATTTCATTTCATGTCGTTTATTAGTGGGTATTCAAAC
Source organism: Deroplatys truncata (assembly GCA_030765065.1). Classification (NCBI taxonomy): domain Eukaryota; kingdom Metazoa; phylum Arthropoda; class Insecta; order Mantodea; family Mantidae; genus Deroplatys; species Deroplatys truncata. The sequence continues at coordinate 104,660,082 of CM060985.1, forward strand.
TAGTCTTACTAGAGATTATTTTTCCATCTAATACACTTTAATACAAATAAGCCTTTGCAGAAATAGCTACATTAGACATTTCGTTATAGATACAGAGAGAACAGCGATAGTCAAATGTTTTAAGAATTGAACGGTATATGCTCGCCTTAAGATTTCATACTGTTTCAATTGAATCGCGAGAAAAAACTGAATGTTGACGGGACTTTGAAAGAATGTCTAAGTAAGAACAATTCGAACAATATTGCTAACAGATATCTTGGAAATGGTTGATGCCAGAAGTTCTTAGAAATAAATTGTGTTTTAAAGAGATCTGCATCTTCTTTTGTGTGGTACGCTTTCATTTAAAGAAAATCTCCATACCCCAAAATATCTCTTAGACGAAACATTTTCTAAATTATAATTAAATTATAAATACATAACAATTTTAAATAAATTAAATATTAAAATTATAAGTAAAAAAGACACAAAGATTGTCAAGCAAATCCCCCTACTGAACTTAAATACCTAGTTTTGTGCTGTTACGAGTTTTCGTTTTGGAGTTATGTTGTTCGCACACACACGTGAATCTTTTTCTAAAATTGCGTTTTTGTATCTAGGATGTCTCAAAACACGTATTTCCGGTGAAATTTTGGTATCGGAATCTTCGGGTGGAATGCAATCCTTTCTCTACCTATTATGTACGTGGTACACAAAGTAAAAATGTATTAAACGAATCGTGCCTTAGCGTTAACTCATCTAAAAAAACCTAGACTATGTTACCTTCGAACTCGAGCAATGACAGGATAAGCCTACCTCTTGTTTTATTTACATCGAGTCGCCATAGGCGATACTGTACATGTACTATTGTATGATTAACTGTCTTACAAGATGGTAGGCTATTCCGCACTTCCAGTATAGCTCTACCTATAACATTTTCACCCTTACGGTAAAACAATCTATGCAAACAGCGATCTTTCTTTCCCTTGTTCCTTGAACCATAAAATTACGTCTAAGGCGCTATCGCTCAAAAGGATTAAATACGGGAGAAGGAAGATAATTTATATTCATGAGTACAAAATGGCATTGAGAAGAAAGAAGATGAATCTCATTCTGTCAGTGGTTTTTGGAATGAACTTAGAATTTGAAAAGACCTCTCCCTTTAAGGCTTAAATGACTTTTCTGAGGTTAACGCTTTGTGTAATGTGATCCAGGTCAGAATAAGAAACCGTGTTTAAACATTTGCCTTTGGAAGTTAATCAGAGGTTACTTTATATAGGTTATCTGACAATGTTTTCCGAAATTTTGTGTTAAAGGCATGCATATCCAAATAAGTTTCTTGAATTGCTTGTCATCTATAACTACAAATAAATTGGGCTTCCTTGATTTTATATTTTCACTACACTTACCTATAGTAGGTAGAGGACAGGTTTTATTTCCCCAAAACTTCAATATGGAAATTTTACAGAGTACACATTTTGGGGTTCACTGAACCAACCCCCCAAATATAAACATATTCTGAAAAATTTCATTGAATAACATAACTCTAAAAAGTAAATACACATTTCATATTTAAGTCGAACACCTTATCATTCCAGAAATTTTACCCACTTCCAACTATTTTTATGTGAAAAAATCGCCTCCAACGATTTAAATTCAAATAACAGATATTCAGTCGTTTGCATGACTAATGATGCATGGTGTGGCGTATTAATACTTTGGGAGGTTACATTATTGTTCTAAATTGTCATTCCAGACACATTGTTGGTTTACGTCACTCTTCGACGTCCTCCGTGGACTAGTGGTACCGTGCTAGCCTCTAGTTCCCAAGGTCGCGGGTTCAAACCCGGCGGAGGGTGATGGATTTTTTCGGGCGTAAACATCCTTAGCATGCCTTCCTTCGGAAGGGAAGTAAAGCCGGTGGTCCCGTGTCGTAGATTTACGGCACGTAAAAGAACCTCAAGCCTGATAAAGAGGCCTCTGAGCAAAATTACCGGTCTTTCACGCCCAATATAGAATGGGACGCTAAGAACCATAGTAGTTAAAGAGCGTCCATAAATAAAACTCTGTAATCTAAAAACGTCACTCTTGGTCAGTAGCTTTGCTGCCACGAGTAGTCGGGTATAGCGTCTGTCTCAGTTAGGATTCCGTGAGTAACGGATCGCGTGTGTAAGCCGGGCTGTGGATCGGTGGACATATCCTCCCAACTTTCTTTTTCTGATAATGTAGGAACCCAAAAGTTTGGGAAATAAATCTAGAAATGTGTGAGTTGATTTGTGTTATGGATTTTGTGCAGTAAAGACCCACGACTTCCTCTAACCTCCACAGCACGTTTCGGTCCTCCGCAGCCGAGCGAGTACACGTTCCCTCAATGTGCGTGCTGGGTATTAGAAATTAATTTAATTTTCATCTGAAATTATAGGGCATCTACCCAAGCATGTAACAATATCCTGAATTTTCTCTAAATAACTTATGAAGTCCTCGTGATTCTGAATGAATGTTAAATAATTTGGTGTGGCTGTTAATTAGTAAGAGATACGAAAAAATACACTATGCAATGAATGGATGTTTAATTGAAATGTATTTACAGTGCTATTCCTTAAAACTGTGGCCACCGTACGCCAGCCGCCGAAGCTCGGACTTCCGCCGAAACAGTTATAATATCCCCGCAGCCCCGTTATATCCCAATATCCTCGCATTTTAGTTCTTACAATGAGTAGGGTTTGTTTCACACACTTTATTTTTAAAGTTCCCCCATAGATAAAAATCACATAGTTAAATCAGGGGATCCTGAGGCCCATAATTCTTTACTAATTACGCTATTTTAAAAAAAATTACTGAATTAAAGTTAATGACCCATTAGCTGTATGCTCTTTGGAAAAATACAGACCGATATTCAACGTCGATCAGCTGTTCAAAACGGAGTGTGAATAAACCATCCCTATATTTACATTTATTGTTTGTTAAAAAAAATACAGGTTATATTATTCTGTATGTATTTACTCTACACCAATTTTCGTGTTATGCAATGGGATCTCGTGTGTCAAATCCGGTTTCTCTGACGAGGAAATAAAATTGTAATGCCTCTTATGATAAGGTATCTGCTTATTATCACTATAAATGTAACTATGAGGATGCGAGGCGGTTGGGAGAATATTATAACTGTTTGGGCGGGAGTCAGAGCTGCGGCTTCCCTCATGGAATAAGACGTGCAGTGGCCACAGTATGAAAGAAAAGCACTGTGTAAGTACTATTGTATAAGTTACGACTGCCGAAATTTTAACTGTAATATCTTCAAGTTTCCTTATGTGGAACTGCCATGCAACATCTATAAATCACTTTACGTGATTGTTCTGTTTTCCCGCATGTGTTCATTAGTAACAATACTGACTTACCTTATATGAGCAATTGTATTTTGTTTTACATATCGTTTATGCAGCCAAATCCACATTACTTAATTTGATATTATTTATATCAAGTAATTTATTTTGGAATATAAATAGTAGAACCACTTTTTAAATGAAGACTATATTACATAAGGGATCATGCGCAAGGTTGAGAAAATCGTGCGATTGTTACAGATCAAATTTTTATAATCCCCGGCCCTTTTTCCTTAATCTTTCCGGGCGTAGAGGGTTCGATCCAAAATTTCACTTCCAGATTGGAATAGCAATTTATGTATTGATGTTTCTGAAATAAAAAAATATGTGATACGTTCACATGACTTTCTCTACCCTCTATCGTTTATTAGTGAATTCACAAACTATTCTTACTAAAGCTATTTCTCCAACTACCACATTTTAATCCAAATAAACCTTAGCAGAAATAGCTACATTACACATTTCGTTAGGATACAAAAAGAGCAGTGAGAGTCAAATGTTTTAAGATGCTATACGCTGGACTTAAAATTCTGTGTGTTTCCATATAATCGCGAGAAACATTTGGTATGTAAATATCTTTAATGTATGATATTTTAATCATAATCGTTAGAACCATTTTTTGGAAAGTAAAAGATTTCGAAGAATGTTCCATGTAAAGGGTAGTTTGAGTCGGGAGATTTTGTCGAAAATCTTCATATCGCATCTTTGGAAGCTATTGAACCTAAACCCAATTTTGGTATTTATCCAACCATTCGTTTTTGAGTAAAGCTGTTCACAGGCACACACACAGACGGACCTTTTTTAAAAATGCTGTTTTGGATTCGGGGGCCTGAAAGCATTTACTTCCGGTGAAATTTCGGTACCAAAGTTTTGGCTGGAAAGTAATACCTTCTCTACCTATTTACTGTGTACGCGATAAAGGAAATAAAAATTCTTATTAGAAAACAATCGCGCACGAGCGTCTATATCAAACCTTCGTGTATCTCTTTCTCTCCCTGCAAATAGAATGACTGCAAAACAAAAATTGTATAAATGCCAAATTTTATAAACGTATATCAAGCATGTTTTACGTTTTAAGAGCGAAGCTCTTAAGCGAATGTTCCCCAGATTAAACATTACACAATTTTGAAATATTGCCTTCTAAATAAAACGCACGAAAGGTACTTCTGTAAAAATATAGATGTCATTAAAAGGTACAACTTATATAAAATAAAAGTTTTGTGATATTAGCAATTACCAAACTATTTACTATTGTTTAATTCACTTTTCCCATATTTTAAACACGGCACTATGAAATGTTAAGTGTCCGTTCTTTGTGAGCTCCCATAAGGAATTTATAATATGATATCCAGCGTAATTTAATTCTCCAAACAGTTGAATGTTACCTCAGGCAATGAAACTTGTATAAAGCTGGTGTTATCTAACTGAAGCCATTTCATGCAGGCATATATTATGATTAATGGAAAACAGTTGGAAAATTAAATTTCTAAATGGATAATTCATAAAACAGTGAAAACATACAAACATATACGTGGCGTATAAAAGAAAGCTGGGTGGCGATTATACATTTGGTTATTTTAATTTTATAAAGTAAATGTGACTCCAGAATTAATGCATGGAAACAACAATTTGTCTTGATACACCAAAGAATTACAATATTCTGCGTTTATGAAATATCCAAGATTCGTTTTTAAATGTAAGAAACTGAACTAAACTCCTATTTTTACTACGGAAATTACTCAACGTAATTTCCACACGCAAATGGAGTTACTTCTGACATAGAACTCCTGCACAAAACTGAACAATAAATCAAGGGATATATCTGTAAAAGTCAATAGCTTTGGGCTTTTGAATCAAAGTACTTCTTTTAAATATGCGTATGTGGTGAGCTGCTCTATGCGTTGAAAATATATCCTTATATCGATATAATTCAAGAAACAACAAAAAACATGCGTAACGTCACTTTATCTTAGAAATAGTTCTTAAGTGGTCAATCATGATTAATTTTATAGGGATTTTAAATTTACCTTGCAATTTATTTATGCTAAGCTTAGATGTGAATATGATTGGGAATTCAGTCCAGACTGTAAGCCAGTCATACACGAATATACACAATAAAATATTGTTATATGCTGGGTAGAGGCCTAAAGGTTCATATGAGAAATTAAATTAATTTTTAAGTACCCATCACGTACATCGAGAGGACGTGTACTCACTTGGCTGCGGAGGACCGAAACGTGGTGTGGAGGTTAAGAGGAAGGAGTGGGTTTTTCAATGGAAAAAATCCGTAACATAAATCTACTTACATTTTAGAATTATTTCCCAACCGTTTGGGGTTTCTACATTATTAAATATGAAAGGTGAGAGGAGATGTGCACCGATTCAAAAGCCAACCTGCACACACGACCCGCTTCTCACGGAATCCTTACTAAGACAGACGCTATCCCCACCACTCGTGGCTAGTCAAACGACCTGCCAAGAGTGACGTCACGAAAACAGCAATATGTCTGGTAATGACAATGCAGAGCAACAATATGTCTGGTAATGACAATGAACCCCCCAAATTATTAATACGCCACACTATTCTTAGTTCCTTCCTAAATTACATTATTAAAAAAACTTCCCTGCAGTTATGTGTATGCGACCACTATTTTGGTACAGTTTTTTCTTATTCTACTTAAGAAGTGTCCTATGGGTTTAGTAACAGAGCGCGATGGCTTAGGCGACAGCGGCTTTGGTCCACATTCAGGAGGTCCCTGGTTCATTCCCGGTGGCAGCCCACTCTGAACATGGATTTTTTTGTGGTTTTCCTCTGGTCGTCTAGGCGAATGATGGGGTGGCGTATTCTACCACGATTTCTCCTTTCTCTCATTTCCTGTCATTTCATCTTTCTCCTTGGATCTTTCAGGCAGTGTCTCTAGGTTCCGTAGTTCGTCTGGTAGACAGAGTGCATGCTTGCTTGCGCTTTAGGAGGATTTCTCCTCGCCAACGACAGGGCGCGTCGGCCTACCTGCAAGAATACACTCTTAATGCAGTCACTACATGCAAGATCCACTTTGCCGGCCCTCTTGTGGGACTTCGCATCTACTGGCCAAGTACGGGTGTTTCGTACTGGAAATGTTAGGTACTTTCGTGCGTCTCTGTAATTCCGTCTACCTGTGGACCTGAGACCTCCTGTGGTTCCTTCACTTCATTTTGGTTTAGGAGTCTCAAAAAATATATTTCCAGTGAAAACTCAACATATAATATTTGGATGGAATACAATACTTCCCCTACTTACTATATGTGGTAGAGAAAGTAAAAATAGGACAATCTAGAAGATATTATTAATATTTGGAAGATTTAAAGGAATTGAACTTCATTTCGTATGAAAAGTAGAATTTTTCTTGAAGTAAAAATATTTTAAGTGTGGTAAAACCTTCAATATCACCGCGGCCTGAAATCAGAAAGCAATACATGGATATCTACTAGAAATCAGCGTTCATTAAAAACCGCAGCGACCATCTTTATACATTTCTAACCATTATTGAAAATTAATATTATTTCCTATTTTATCGTTGTCCACTTTTGAACACTTTATCTGCTGTTAGCATGGTTCTATTATACCAATAGCATAGATCAGGAATGCCTTGGATTCAAATCCACAGGGGTTCTTTTAGGACTAGTTAGCCATCCTAGTAACATTTTTTAAGTAATTAAGTTGGTAGTATTACGTGCTCGCACAAAACAAATTTCCCTCAGGAAATCCTTGAGGGACACTCTTCTGCAAAGGATTGTCCCATTATAGCATGTAAATTTCCTGAATTTGTTCCTCTGAAAGTATAAAACTAAAATCCAAAAAGGTTTTTTATTATTCTGTTTCTTTTTTGTTCCCGCTTCTTAAGCACCTCAATAATTTCTCGTCATTTCCAGGGAGAAACACAAGCAGATAGTTTACTCATTTTATTATGCAACATTGTCACAAAATGGCATTCTGAGAGTCTGCAAATTAATATAATGTAATTGTAAAGGGAGTAGCACATTTTGAAGCTGTCTAACACATTTGGGATTATTTATTTTCAGTGTTTAATGAAACTACTCCCTGCGGTTAAGGCAGAGAGAAACATTTTAATACCTTTATTTCTCTCTGCTATGGAACTGTCACTGCCAGAATTGAAGGCTTTATGAGGAGACAAATTCCAGGTTATTAACCTTAATGTTCGAAAAATTCAGGTAAATGAAACATCCAAAAAGAGTACAGGACTCCGGACTGATGACTGAACTGGTTCTATTGGTTAGATTATATTAGGATGCATTCTGAAGGTTCTCTGATGGCCAAAAGACCTTGACGTAGAAAATTCCAAAAGATTTTATATTTCTATTGTATTGAACTTAAGGGGACAAGGTACTCTAAAATTCTCAAAAGTCACATCTTTGTTTTAGGCACTAATAAAATCTATATTATTTCCAATTTCAGAAAATGTATACCTTTTAGGGGTTAACAGGTTTTTAAGGCATTTAATTACCATTTAAATTCTAGTCTGCATTCCTTTAAAGCAGTCATACAACGGGGTATTTTTAAAATATTTTGTACCATTCAATAAAAAACGACTATATCATGCCCAGAAGGCAGTTCAGAATTAACAAAAGAGGTTAGGACCGAGAGAAGGCCATCAGAAAATCTAATGCAATCCAGGAATGAAGGTGGAGATAATTATGATGCTGGAATGTATTCAAGTGTGTTAGAATTTTAATGTTCAAACTTTAAATTCAGTTTTCTCAAAACTACAGTTTTGGATACTTATGTACCTTTTTCTCAGAACGTTTGAGAGGTAGAGAGCTGAAATTTTCAGTACATGTATACAACACATAGTTAAACTTTCTGAACCACAATAATAATTTTATAGTGCATATTATTGATATTAAGAAGGCAAAAACATTGCAAATTTTCCACACTTCTACTTTTTCGAGTTTGTAAATACTTTTTTTCTTCAATTTCTAATGAACTGATATGTATAACTAAATAATTGAGACTGAGACGATAGCTGATTATACTAAGAACAAGCATGCAAAGGGGTGATTCTGTATTACAAGTAGTATCAGAGAAAAAGGTATAGAATTCATATGTTTTAAGAGGAAATTTTATTACTTTTCTGCTGGATGAAATAATTTCTACAAACTCAGATACATAAGCTATCAATGCAAACAATCATTTGAAATAACGGTCATGATTTATAGAATAAGTCATAAAAATGATTGGAATAACTATTGCAAACTTTAAGAGTAGTGGTAATTTAACACACTTAGGGTGTAATTTCCATGTGTTCAGACCACTTTGTCCCCCAGCTATGTTAGGATTTTATTAGAGTTTATCTCTACTCTTAGAAAAATGCAGTGTAAATGAGGTAAGTTTAAAATAGGCATTTCTCTTTGTGTAAGCTATCAACTGCCTGTTCTCGTGACAGCAACTACACGCATGGTGCTCCTGTGTGCAGCAAATAAAGATGACACTACTGTAAACACTACACTACCTCGACGTGCTTTGATTTGAGCCACTGCTTCCATGGATGCTACGCCTCTGGTAGGAATTTAGATAATGTGTTTAAACATCCCCCGGTATGTACTGATTACGAATCTGCTATTCACAGTGCTGTGAAGTTAATTTGGTCCAATGCGGCTCTAGAGAGCTGCAGAAACTACCTCGGCCAATGCTGTTGTAATAGGAAAATTCAGAACCTTTGCCTGAACATAGTGTAGAAGTAAACCAACGATAATAGTATCTATATTGTGGCACAAATGCGGTAGGCTTAACGTTGGAGAACGAGGAAGAGTTTGAAAATACAAGACAAGTCGAATGTTTACTTCCGAGATTCTCCTATGGATTTAACGTATGTGCATTACATGCCATTTTCGACCTTAAATAATAGAAAGAGTACTTGCACGAAAATAATATTAATAATTTACTAAAACTTGTTGCACATGCTGGTTATAGTAGCAAGGTGACAAAGTGACCATTGAATTCCACGCCTTGTTGTTGGTCTTAAAACGGACCAAAACTAGCAGGGCATACTTGTTGCTTCATAATTACATCATAAGTGTATATTAAAACACAAAAAAGTAAGTATTGTTACATGCTGGGGTGAGGGCCAAAAGGTTCCCAGAAAATAATTAAATTGTTATCACCCCAACACGAATATGGGGGAAGCGTAGCTCAGAACTGCAAGAGGACTAGGATCTTGGTGTCTACATTCAGATGAAGGCGTGATGCTTTTCTCAAAAAAAATATATCCAAATCTCAAATCACACACATGCCTGTAATTTATTAATAAAGCATTCGCGAATCTACATTACACTCGGGGAGACAAAGGAATGAGCGAAGGTGCCTCGCACACGCGACCTGCTTCTTACACACTCACTAAAAAGTGACGCTAACACACAAAGAAACGCTAACTATATATTCCCCCTCTCCACCCTGGCTAGGCACGCTAGCCAGAGCTGGCGGTGTTATGGCCGACGAAACTTCCAACAAAGCGTACTCTCCGGCGTGGTCGGCGCCAAATGAGAAGGCTCGTTCAGCCGAAAGAAATAATCAAAATCACCCAATAATACTGTCGACAATGCTAAACAATAATGCGTCTAGTATGACTATGCTTACTAATGCGCCACAATGTTCAGGTAAAACTTATTATTATTATTATTATTATTATTATTATTATTATTATTATTATTATTATTATTATTATTATTATTATTATTATTATTATTATTATTATTATATCATAGCGGATTATCCTCTTCTTGGGAGAACTTACACTCTCAAAGTCTTAAAGCCAATGCATTGGGTCAGTAGCCGAGCAGCAAGCAAACTCTAGATCATAGCATATCCAGGATGCTTGATCAGTCCAATGCCTGGGATGGCGTTGAAGAAGGATGTGAAGAATAGTGATGAAAGGGACGATAGGAAAATTCCTGGATCAAATTATCTAAACCGGCATAGTAAACTAGGAAAGCTTCAAGAAATCTTCGGTCCTTGAACCCGGGGCCTCCCAAATGCGGACCACAGACGTTACCACTGAACCGTTCCACTCGGTCAAGTAAATCTTAAATGGTAAAATTCAATTATCAAACATGATTATATTTCATTCTTGCAATAATAACATATCAAAAATTGGAGGATTTGTGTACATACCTTAGTAAAATAATGAAACAGGTAGACAAGTAGGGTAGGGTAGGGTAGGTTAGGTTAGGTTAGGTTGGGTTAGGTTAGCTTAGCTTAGCTTAGCTAAGGTATTCAACTTTCCACCATCACATCATGAACAGAAAATGCCTAAAAAACACTATGCCGAAAAAGTAATTTATGTATATATCCTAAAGATCTGGGTGCTGCTTCCTTCAGATCAAAAAACTATTATTTCAGGAATAATAATGTGAAAACATATCATTTATTATACCATCTTTTCCGCTTATATGGAATGAATTCCTTCATTATTCTAGTATTAATAACACAATCATAATATTAATAAAATAGAATTTTCTACTATTTGTAACACACATTAATGGAAATTTTAACTAGAAACTGTTACTTTTCACTACTGTTTCCCCATTAGTCGTTAGCCAAACTGACACTGAATAGCAATTAAATGTGTCATCGTGAAACTGTGCAAAATCGCTGCACAACTGTGAATATCGTTCACAAAACTAAACTAATAGCTACTTTCCTATGCCTTCCTTATCCTTTCTGGTCTCTGTAATTGTTGCATCTCAAAATCGTACGATTTTCACAACCGAGCAAACGCTACTGCGATCAGTTGATTTAATCAGCTTAAATCTAACTTACATCGAATTTGCTAGAGCGCGGTTTCAGAATCTCCCGTGTGAAGCAAGCGAAGCCTAAGCTTCTTGTAAGCCTGCAGCCTTATAATAGAATAGGAATTCAGAGTTAAAATCGTGGACCATAACTGTTGTTCTTCTAGAACTTCTTTAGAGACATGAGCTTCTAAAGGGCTATGATATCAATTTAATCATAAGTATCACAACCCTCAGCTATGCATGCATTATAGCTTTCTTTCTCTCTTTTCCCTCTTTTATAGTGTCTTTTAAAATAGTTCTTCAGCATTTACTGAGGTCATACAGTCTCCTATATATTATTTAACCAAGGACTGAGGACAGTTTGAAAGAAGAAAGTACTCAATGGATGATATAAATGAGCATTTCATTAGAAGCGTTAGGACACAGGATGCGTGATAAAATCAACAGTTCAGCACTTTATGATTCCAGGTAATAACAGAATTCAATTAAAATAAATTTATAAAATTTCATTCTCTAGGGGGACCAATGAATTGTACACTATAGAGTTATACGTTTATAACATACTAACTTGCATGCTGATTTCGTAGATCGGTGGTTATTCTTGGCGTCTGCCGCGTGAATGATTGGGACTTTCTATCAAAGCATAAATAGTGTTTCCGTAATTCAGTAGTAATGCCTGGTATCTGCCACGTGAATGATCGGGACTTTCTATCAAAGCATAAATAGTGTTTCCGTAATTCAGTAGTAATGCCTGGTATCTGCCACGTGAATGATCGGGACTTTCTATCAAAGCATAAATAATGTTTCCGTAATTCACTAGTAATGCCTGCTATCAGCAGCGTGAATGACCCGGACTCGCTATCAGAGCATAAATAGCATTTCCGTAATTCAGTAGTAATGCTTAGTACCTGCCGCGTGAAAGATCCGGACTTGCTATCAAGCAGGAATAGGTTTCCGTAATTCAGTAGTAATGCCTGGTATCTGCCGCGTGAATGACCCGGACTTGCTATCAGAGTATAAATAGTGTTACCGTAATTCAGTAGTATTTCTTGGTATCTGCCGCGTGAATGATCAGGACTCGCTATCAGAGTATAAATAGCCGGTTATATTCTTCTTATTTCTTAAATAGCTAAGCATATTCTCAATCATTTGCAGTTTTGTCGAAGACCATAATGAATACGCTTTCTATTTTACATATATTGCGCCTAAGAATTACAGGACTGCCTTAACACTATCTGAGAAATCTGGAATTTGTGCACTGCACCCGTTGAAAGAAAAGAAAATACGGTGGAATCTCATAGATTTACAAAACATCTTATCCCACCACGCATCCGTAAAACCCCGATACGGATAGATAACTTGTAAAATGAAAAATACTTCGGTGCACAGATTCACCGAGTCGTTTTATACCAGATTCGAATCTTGGTTGTGTGCATGTGCGCAAGGATATGTGTTGTGTTAATTACGTCCAGTTTGAATATATATATATATATATATATATATATATAATAGCATACAAACTATTCACATTTAATGTAATTAATTTTAATCAGAAAGTCCGGGTCAATAAATATTCACTGAAAAGAAACATAAGAAGTTGCTGATGACGTTGTGACAGTAGTGAAACCATTTTAGAGTAAAGATGTAGCACACAGCTCATGGGCATTATCTTCTCAAAAATTCTACATATCACAGCAACCTCCAAAACAAAGGTATGGCCATAACAAAACGAAATGTGTATATGCAGATTTTGCAGTTTATTGTTATTAAATATGCCTTTTAATTTTATAAAAATATATTGCAACTATCAAAACTGTATATACGATTAGGTATATTGTACTCTATTTCTCTGCTGTCAGCATGGATGAATGTATTGGGATATCAAGGTAAATTAAATTAAATTGAGCTTTATTTATGGATGCTCTTTAACTGCCGCGGAACTTGGCATCTATATTGGGCATGAAAGACTGTTAATTTTGCTCAGAGGCCTCTTTATCAGATTTGAGGTTATTTTACATGCCGTAAAACTACGACACGGAACCACCGTCCTTACTTCCCTTCTGAAGGAAGCCATGCTATGACGTTTTACGCCCGAAAAAACCATCGTCCACGCCAGGGTTGAACCCACGATCTCGGGAACTAGAGGCTAGCATGGTAACCACTACACCACGGAGGACGACTTAGATATAAAGGTTGTGCGAAATATTCGTACGAGTCATCTAGTTGAAATGTGGTTGTTTATGTAAGATATCTCAAGTCACTTCAACCTTTAATGTGCAAGAAATTTTAATATTTAGAATTTAAAAGAAACAAAATCATCAGTTTTTGTCCAAAGAGTGAGGTTTAATTTTCGTGAAATTCTAAAAGTATATCGAATTATTGTTGTTCAACGTGGGCCGCTCTTTCAATGATGTGCACCATAGTTTTCAATAAGCAACCAAAGGCCTGCTTTACTGAGATAACATACAGCCTGAGAAGGGAAATTTAATCTAATGTACATGTTGTCTTAATTTCCAATGGCTTCAAAGGGTTTCATAACATCGAGATTTGCGAATGGAATCAAAGAATTATTTTACTGTTCAAATGCTACAAATTTTCTCAAGCATTGAGAAAATCTTTAGTACTGTACTAGAATTATACCAAGCGCATCCTAACATTTAATTTTGAGGCAACTCTTACATTTAAAACACTGTATCGGCACTAACTAAATTTTTCTTGAATTAAAACCACAAATAGACAATATGCGAAAGAAAAATGAAAATAAAGGTTCACCTATTCCACAACACAAGAGTTCGAAACTCGGTTGAGCAGCATATATTCCCTTTTTTTCCTCAGTTCTCTTCCTGAGTGTACAACTGAGGTATATTGCTGGCAATGTGCTCGGACATATGCTTTATTAGATTTCATTCACCATCCCATACGACCTGCGCCCTTAAAGGACGTTAATTGTTTTCTATTATAAAATTGGAGAAATTGTAATTTATCGTGCTTTAAGGTTTTGAGTGACTTTTGAGAGAATCATTATTTTAAATATTTTATTAATGTTTTGAGCGGCGCCGTGGCCGAGTGGTTAGACCGCTCGCCTCCCACCGAGGCGGCCCGGGTTCCATCCCAGGGACCTGCATGTGGGATTTGTGGTGGACGAAGCGGCGTCTGGGCGGGTTTTCTCCGGGTTCTCCGGTTTCCCCCGCCATTCCTTCCACCAACTGCTCCATCATCACCTTTCCTTTCATCCATTTCACCAACATTTCGTTTCATCTACTTCCTTCATCCCATACCAGGCATCGGGCTGATCACCCATCCTGGATGCTCTGTCTGATCCATGAGTGTCTGCTCCTCGACGGGCCTCTGACCCCAGGCACCCGCTTGTAAGTCCTGGGGGGTGTAAGTCCTACATAAGAGGAGGGTCAACAGATAATGAATGAATGAATGAATGAATTATTAATGTTTTGAAAGCGTAATTACAATAATGTTTAATTATTACAGGCGTGGCGCAAAGCTGGACCACCTGCAGATATTGGATGGACTACTCAAGAAGGACTATGATCGGCGAGCTACTCCCACCAATCATCTCAGTAGGTAGCTTCTATTTATTCTGTGTACTTTATCGACTTTTTGGAAGGAAGGGGTAAACGAATGCACTGCATAAGACAAATGTTACTCTTTATAATACTAGGAATAAATTTAAATCTTCACCACAAATTTGTACTAATGTGATTACTTTGTTAATATTGCAAGCCAAAATATCGGTTTTGAAATTACTGTTGTACACAAATGTAGTTCTTAAAGTCAGGCATTTTAAACTTGTAAAATCACAGCATACCTACAATTCGGTGACATTTACACCAGTTCGTATGGGAAATAGCCATAATACTTTTGCTAAAATGCTCTCATTTCTGCGCTACCTTAAATAATTTTTATCTGTAAATTCATCATTCTAATCAACATTCTTCACAATGTATACCTTTAAAGGTTATTTATGGCACGTTTATTTATCGTATAGGATTTTTGTTTAGCCCATTATCCCCGAAAATATTTCATGTTATTTACATAAAAAATAAGTAAATCCTTCATCATTCTTCACGAATTAGATAATTATTAGTCTGTCCCGACTCCATTTAAAATTAAGTAACTGATCGATCCATCTATTATTAGGTCAGCCACGAATTCTTTTACCTTTCAGTTTATATTTTAAAATATTCTGAGATATACTATCTTTTTCCACCCTTATTACATGTTCATGCCATTTCTTTAGTTTTTAATTATTAAAACATTCTTTCTGCAACTTAAACGTTGTATTTAAAAATTAATGTAGCCATTCTGTTAAATTTTTTTCTCTAAAACTTATACACAATTTTTGAATGAATACGTAAACTATTCAAAATACATTTGAAAATGTTGGAAAATGAAATTGCCAGAAACAAAGATGAAGTTTCGTGTGGCATGCACTTATCTATTTAAAAATCACCTGAATTGGTTTTGAATTTCTAAAACAAAAAAAGGAAAGTATTTACTCATAGGTACTTTTAAAACCCACACTACGACTTTTATGTAAAAAATGTTGTTTTGTGATTATTTGCCATTTTGGTAACATTTCACAGATGCACTACCTTAAGCCCGTAATTAAGAACTCGCATCACCTGTATAGCTCACTCGTCCCGTCTTCCCATTACTATTTTTGGACTCGAACGGAAACAACACTGCCTCGCTTCTGTAGCATTCGAACAGATGGCTATTTCGCACATCGAAACAAGTGGCTCATAGGAGACAACGCGCTCTGCATTTCTCCTTATAGTGTTCCGCATTTCAAACGCCTCTTCTTGTGTAACGTACTGGTAGTTAGAACGTTTTCAGTTACTTCCTACTTGGCGCAAACATTCGAAGGATCCTACAGTTGCCCTGTAGCTCCTCCTACCCCTTCTAGTGCGAGCGGTTGATGACATGACTGTTGTGAAATTGCTGATACCTTTTCACGGGTTGTCATGAATGATTTACAATGCTAACCTTAGTTAATGCTTACGTTATTCCATGTCAGCATTATCATTTCCTCTAGGTATCTCTTATAGGCTGCTGTACACAAAATCACTTTGCACGATATAACTTATTGTTTTATTTACAACTATAATTCGTGTGCAGTTATGTTTAACCACTGATCAATTACTATGACACCGTTTGATAAAAAACAATCAACGAAACACAACCCGGTATACAAAGCTAAAAGTGGGGCTCTTAATCAACTCGCCTCAACTAAAATTTCACCCATGATTCCCAAGTTCCCAACTACTGCACTAGAGTTTTGTAAAATATATGGGAGCCGTACCACAAGGAATATCTGAGTTCATTCATCGCAATATTTCAATACGTATAAGATCGTAAAATTTAACATACTGATTACTGTTCATAGCTCTTTGGAATTATAAGAGAAAATATTTTGCGATGAAAACAAATCTATTTCATGTAAACCCATGATGCGTTAATGCGTTACGAGTTAAATGCGCTTTATTAATATTTTGTCATTTAAACCTAAACACATTTTAATTTCATGTTTGGTGTGTATGTGAGGAGGGGAGAAAACTCGGAGCATTGGTTCGTAGAGAACAACAAAATCGAAACAAAATATCGAAAGCATAAGGTATTTCATTCCACGTCAAAATCAACTTATTTCCAAACTGAACAAATGTGGAAAAACTTACTTTAGCTTCTATGCTTATTCTCCAAGCTAGATGTTTACATTGTACATCAGGATATACCAAGTTACACTAGATTAATACTTCAAAATGACCACAAAATACCTGATATGATACATTGTCTCGACGTCACGGATTCACATAATATAATTATTATTATTATTAATAATAATAATAATAATATTAATAATAATAATAATCCAAGACATTACAGTTCATGAATGGCTTAGACCAGAGGTGGCGAAAACGGGACTCGCGAGTCATTTAACTCGTAAGCACCGTTCTCTCTCTACCATTGTCCCTTTGGTTTACATATGCTGCTGAGTAATGCAGTGCGTGTTGTATATTTGATGACTACTGGAAGGAAGTCGTTTTCGCCACCCTTGGCCTAGACCTTCAAACACGACTAGCTGCCTCACACCCTTTGCGCACGGCAGAGGTGAGCAAACATCCAACCGATACGGGGAGGTGATGTGGCCAGCTCATGAATGCTGGCCTCCGTAGCCGGGGTCGCTGCCTATCGCAGCTCCTCACTTTCCTTACGATGCTGAGTTCCATGGCTGGGAACCAGAGTTCCATGCTCTAGCCCACAGCGCCACGGCACAAAACGTCCTTGGAGAATACTGAAGTTAAATACCAAGTTTGACATTAATGCAACATTTCAATTTAGAGCTAAGTTTTTTACTCACATGCAAACATATCTACACTTTCTTTTCCTAAAATAATTTTGCTTTGTTTCAGGAGACTTGAAAGCAATTATACCTGATGAATTGTATATATTGTACTTGGATGTAATACACTGCTTCCTGTACGTGTATGTGGTAGAGAAAGCAAAATTCTCGATACAGGAGATTTCCATTAACGGATGCCCCAGAAACGTGATTTAAATGCGCATTATTAATATTATATTATATAATCCTTACTCGCTGCATTTGCAGGTTTCGTGTGTGCGGGAATAAGGTTAAAACCAGCAGGGTTCATAGCATTATATATTAAAAGCCTTCAAATTATGCATGTTGATATGAAACATTGATTTGTCCACGACAAAATCGATCAAAGCAGTCGAAAGAATAAGACCTTTATTCCACACTACGTCGAAATCAACTTATTTCCAAACGTGGAAAGTCTAACGATGCTCTTCTATAGTTATTTTTCACTGCAAATGTTTACCAATGTATATCATGATATATAGAATTGGACAATTTCAAATGACATCAAAATATCTACTTCAAAATAATATAAATATACAAGTTGTTGGAGCTTAATTGATAAATATTGCTAAGATGGGACTGTTGCTTAAAATAAAGCATCTTAGCAAAACATGGTGTTGATTATCATTTGAAGAATGCCATAATTTGAGACTTGATCATCGTATTCCACCCAAGAATTCAATATCAAAGTTTTGACAGAATTAAAGATTCTGAGGTATCTTGTAAATAAAAGGAAAACATTTTTAGAAAAACGTCCGTGTGGGCGTATGTTTGTGCGTGAAAGAGAAAGAGAGAGATAAATAGAGAGAGAGAAACAACATAATTAAAGAACGAAATGCCTGATAAGTACCAAACTGGGTAGTAAATTCTGTACTTTTCAAGGATGCGATACCCTAAACTACCTTTGACATGGAAAAGTTACGAAACCAAAAATTTAGTACTGCTTAAAGTTCTCCATTTATGTCAAACTACAAAGGTCAACTTGGAAGTAACGACCGTTTGGCTTTAATATATTCAGAAAACAAATGTTTTGTTACAAAAAGTGACGTCTACTTTAGTTTACCACATAATCACCTCCATTGTTTACGCATTTAACACATCCGTCTACGAGCTTCAGAATTCACGTGTTGTAGTCGGCTGCCGCCAGTCGATTAGGCCAATATGTTCGTATATTTCACCAAACAAAGAACGAGAATTTTTTTAGAAAGAAATCTATAACTCATCTAGGGTTACACTCTGTAGTGCACGATTTAGTTGCTGAGTTCATTCTTCAAATCATTTGTAATGAGTGACGGTCGTTCGGGTCGAGTTTCGTCATGCACATTTGTTCGTCCATTGTTGAACCACTTTAACACATTACCTTACTGTATAAACCTCTTTAGTTAACGGTACATTTCTGCAGGTTTCAACATCCGTGCATTCAAAAATCGAACACCTCCCACCTCAGAGTATGTGAGATTTTCTATCATACACTTCATTTTGAACAATCACAGAAAGCACAATAACAACTTTATTCGTGTGAAACTCGCACGACAATGAGAAAGGATGTTGAGGAAACCATTCAACCTTAGAAGCCCGAGAGCGATCTGCCCAATGGGAATTACCCTCGTAATTTTCTGTGCCAATAACGATTTCCAAAATATTTGTTACTATTGGGTTGAATATTATCATAAGAGCTAGGATAGTTATGTAATACCTTTTATTTATTTGGTTAAAACATATGAATAATGTTAAATGTGCACGAAACAATGTTTCCCGAGTCCGAAAATGTAAATTTTATTGTACATGTTTTTGCATATTATCGATTTTTTCGTAATTGAATAATATTTGGAGAATGTCGTTACAATTATACATATTTTCGATTTTTCACAGGAAAATGTTTAAAAAACGTAATTGATTACGTATTTCAAAACAAATTAATAAAATAAAAGAAAATAAAGCCTGAGACAATAAACGGCGAGCGGTATGTGTCGCATTTTCAGAGTTTCCGATTGTTAACACGGCGAGTATTATATCAAAGAACAGCCGATGTAAACTTATTCCGTGGGACGATAATACAGATGATGCAGTTTGGTTTTGTTTGTGCATGTAAAAGTGATTGCGCTAACCTCCAGCGTTCTCTAGTTAAGCAGATAAAATACCACCAGTGAAATAGAATTTATCTACTCAACTAAATATATTTGTACGTGAAAACGAAGTGTGCTTACTACAAATGGACTAGTTTTATTTTGTGTTGCTTGTGAAAGGGTATAAGTGTAGGCACTCGTTTCCAAGTGACGCAACATTTATAAACAGCAAAATATTTTAAAAACGTTTCACTAAAAAAAATCTGAAGTGTTACACTCACATGACTTTCTCTACTCTTGTACAAACTATTTTTACAAACTCTTATTCTATATCTATTTCATATTAATCGAGATAAGCATTTGCAGAAACGATCTTTTTACATGCAAAGAGAATTACACTTTACACATAGCGACCAGTTCTAAAAAATATTTGACTATCACTTAAGACCTAGTATGTTCCCCTTGTCAAGGGCAATATAGAAATACAGTAGCCTTTAAGCATAGACATATCTCTTAATAGCTGGTTGCTATGTGCAGCACCATTCTCTTTGGCACAGATTAATACTCTTTGCATATCCAAGACAGAAAAAACTGCATAACGAATTCCCATTTGAGAAAATAAGTATTGAAAAATTTTAGGGAATAGCAAGCAATATCTCGAAAATAGTTCACTCAACAAAAAAACTGTGTATGGCATAAATTGTGTATTTTAACGCGATCTACATTTTTTGTGTAGTAAACTTTTGTCTATCTCTTATGGTTTACCAGTTATGCAAAAGTTGTTCACAATGAAGAATACTTTTGGAGACATTCCCAGAAAATTTCAGATATACATTTTATTTGTCATGAAAATATCTTAAACATATGATATTTTAATCAAAATCGTTAGAGGAATTTTTGAACAAATTAAAATTTTCGAAAAATTATCCATGTAAAGGGTAATCTGGGGTGGGGGGATTTTCTTGAAAACCTTGGTGTCGCATCTATGGAAGATGCTGAACTAAATACCAAGTTTGGTGTTTATCCGAATGTTCGTTTCTGAGTTATGATGTTCACAGACACACACACGGATATGTTTCCAAAAATGCTTTTTTTTGGATTTAGGGGGTCTCAAAATATATATTTCCGGCGAAATCTCGGTATCGAATTTTTGGGTGGAATACAACACTTCCCCTACTTACTATACGTAGTAGAGAAAGTAAAAAGTGCTAAACAGTCTATGCTAAATGTCAATACGGTTATCGCAAATGAAACAACTTATTCAACTTCAGGCCTCCAGTTGTCAGCCTTTAATAAGGACCTATGTGAAGCTTTCGCTTGTGCCGACATTTCGCTCTATAAGTTAGAACATCCTAAATTACGTGCATTCTTAGAAACGTATATAAAACAGGCTATATCACACGAGTCTACTCTTCGCAAACATTATGTTCCATTACTTTATGAAAAAACAATACAAGAAATTCGTGATTCTGTTAAGCATAATCTAATCTGGCTTTGCATGGATGAAACTCCAGATGCGTGTAAACGATTTATATGTAATGTAATTGTCGGTACACTCGGTGAAAATGGACTGTTAAAGGCTTATCTTCTAACAGTGGAAGAAACAGCAACGACAAAGCATTCATCAATTGCGAAAGTATTCAATAAAGCAATGTTGCTGTTTGGCCAGAGGGAATTAGGTATGAAAATGTAGTTTTGTTTTTATCTTACGCAGCCCCATATATGGTTAAGGCAGGAGGGGGGATTTAAAACTGCTTTATAGTAGACTGATTCATGTAACACGCTTGACGCATGCAATGCATCGCCTGAGTGAAACTGTGAGCTTAAATTTTCATACTGTTAATAGTTTAATATCAAGCGTAAAAAAGGTTTTCCTTAAATCTCCGAGTAGAATCAGTTTGTTTAAACAATTGGCTCCAGGAATTCCACTTCCTCCTGAACCGATCATTACGAAATGGGGGACCTGGTTACTGGCTGACATATATTATTGTAACAATTTTGACATTATCGAGAACATACTTGAAGAACTAAACGAAGCAGAAAGCAGAAAGCAGAAAGCATTGTTGAAGCGAAAGTGCTATATGTAGGATGGGATAAAGGAGGAATTAATTTACATTAAGTCACATTTTCAAGTGATGTTTTACAGCCATCAGAGCGCTCGAACGAAATGACCTACCAATTGTCACAAACTTAACTTTAATAGAAAGTCTCTCACTAAAGCTAAAATCTGCGCCAGGTCAAGTTGCAAAAAACGTAGTTTAAAAATTTGAATATATACTACAAAAAAATCCAGGGTACCATACGTTACAAATATCATTTCTGGTAAAACGGAGAGAAAATTGTTGTACATTGAAGAAATATTGTCGCTGGAAGAAATTGTAAAGTTTAAATATGTACCTATAACGTCTGTTGTTGCCGAGCGTTGTTTTTCTCAGTACAATCAATTCTCAGAAGCAACAGAGAATCGTTTCTGTTTTCAAACCTTAAAATGGTTACTGTTATACAATGCAATAGGAAGAATTAATTTCACTTCAGGAGCAGCTATTCCAGTTCACAAATTCGGTAAGTTTTACATTAATTTATTATTTTGGTGGATTATAATAGAAACTTGTATTTTCCAATATAAGAATATTAAATGAACTCGCAATGTCGATTTTTAAAAATTATTATTTTACCATTTTTGTGAGATTTTGGAAAGCATATATTTTCTAGGTTGTTAATGCATGTATCGCTGTTTTAAACCACATAATTACATGCATATTTTACGTTTTAATGCATAATATCCGAACCCTAATTATCATACTTTTTTTAACTATGTACTCTATTGTTTTGTTTCTCACGATGTTACTGCAGAGAGTGGAATTTCAAAATCAATATACAGGGACCCGCATTTAAGAATTTGATTATGGCCCCTTTGTGTCTAAACAAAGTTTGTAATAAAACCACTTCTATAATCGTTTATCTGGATTAACATGAATTAGGTAGAAAAATAGGTTAATTTTTGTAACAAAATATTTTTTTTCTGAATATGTTAAAGCCAAATGGTCGTTACTTCTCAGATGACCTTCTAGTTTGACATAAATGGAGCGCTTTACTTTCGTTTTACTATTAATATTTGTGCTAAATTCACTGTTTTTTGTTCATGTGGAACGAAATGCGAGAGAGCTTTAAAATAAACTCTTTGTGAAGCAAAGGTAGGAGAAGATGTATATAGCAGAGAGAGGCGTGCGGCAGAGATGCCATTATTATATACTCTCTTATACATCACGTAGTCGTCCGTGGACTAGTGGCACCGTGCTAGCCTCTAGTTCCCAAGGTCGTGGGTTCAAACCCGGCGGAGGGTAATGGATTTTTTCGGGCGTAAAAATCCTTAGCACGGCTTCCTTCGGAAGGGAAGTAAAGCCGGTGGTAGAATTACGGCACGTAAAAGAACCTCAAGCCCGATAAAAAGGCCTCTGAGCAAAATTACCGGTGTTTCACGCCCAATATACAATGGGACGCTAAGGACCATAGTAGTTAAAGAGCGTCCATAAATAAAACTCAATTTCAATTTATACATCACGTGGGTAAGAATTATTTCCAGAATATGATGATGTTCTCCGTGGTCTAGGTGTACCACTGTTCCCGAGGTCGCGGTTCAAACCCGGTGGAGGGCATGACTTCCTTTGGAAGCGAAGTAAAGTCTGTGGTCGCGTGTCGTAGATTTACGACACGTAATAGAAGCTCAAGCCTGATAGAGGCCTCTGAGCAAAATTTTCGGTCTATCACGCCCAATATACAATGGGACGCTAACAATCATATCCGTTAAAGGGCTTCTGTAAACAAAACTCAAATTTAATTTCCAGAATATGAAACGAGTACTAAGATGAGGAAGAAGAGTAAATTATTAGTGTCTTCAAATAATATGGACTTCTACTAGAGGAGGAAAGGTATTTAAGGAATTTGTTAATGAATATGACCGACCACAATTAGGAGTATGTTAACAACATTAGGTTAGGTTACAGTGCGTTTCGCTTTCAGATATGTAGATCTCCTTATCTTCGGCACCTTTATATTCTGTTTAGTTTTGTTTCTTAGCTATTATAAACGTATGTTATCTGAAAGATAATTATTTAATTTGACATTTAGAATTAAAGATATGCAGATGGTGCACGTTCCATCTCATCCATTTTTCTCTTTGACTCTGTAAATTATAAAACACTCAACTTAATATTTTGTACTATCAGGGATATTTTTCTGCCTCGTATCTTTTTCTCGTTCATCAATGCTTCCATTACATCACTTAATAATCTCAGCTAAGTTTCCTCCCTTTCCCATTTACTTATTTTATCTGTCCATTTCACACCCTTCATTCTGCTCCACATTCACATTTCAAAATTTTCCAGTTATTTTGTTTAATTTCTTCGCAACGATCTACTTTTTGCGCTATTTAGTGCTAATGACATAACCTACACTCAAGATGTTACTTTTTCTGTTAAATATTTCGTTGTCATTTATATACTCTCTTATTACTTGACAACAACTCATGTAACCGCTTGTGGTACATTTCAGGTATCTAAAAGTATCCATTTTATCTCAGCTCGAACTTTAATTCTTCTCTTTTCTGATGACGTAGTGTTTGTGCTTTGTATTTTTATGGTTAACATACTCCTAATAGTAGTCGGTTATATTCACTAGCAAATTTCTTAAACATGTTTCCCCTCTAGTATAAGTCCATATTATTAGAAAACACTAAGCAACTTACTTTTCTTTCTCGTATTACCAGTCTTCTTTCATATTATGCAAATAATTCCTACCTATGTGAAAGTAAAGTAGAGTATATAATGGTGGCATGTCTGTGGTACGGCTCTCTCTGCTACATACATCTTCTCATATCCCGACTATTAGTTGCTTCATAAAAGTTTACTTTAAAGCTCTCTGGATTTTTGTTCCACATGAACAAAAATCAGTGAACCACAAATATTCATAGTAAAGCAAAACAGAACTATTAGGGTGAAACAAAAAGTAAAGCTGACATTTGAAGCTTACATATTTGATATATGCGAAATCTAATTTTTCCTCCAGTATCAAAACAAAATTTCACATGTAGCTCAGTCCTGTTGGAAACAAAACAGCGAGAGAGTAGAAGGTAAAATTTATTCGGGAAACACAACAGTACCCCTGCCGTGTTCCTATTGGTTTGCAACGTGTGAGAGACAATGAATATCGCGGGGAGTAGATGTTTACAAACGACATGACAGAGTCCTATGCCGTTTTTCTTCCTTTCTTTTTTATGGCGAGCGTTACAGAAACGCCGTTGTCATGGTTTCCAAACCAACTTGCTTTCTTTATAAATTCAGTGTTTTCGTATCGCAGTGGAAAACAGAAACGAATTCTATGCTTTGAAAACTCTTTTTCGTGTATTGAAAGAATATATAGCAATACGTATTACTGCGCAACTCAGAGTGACAAAACACATGCAAAGTAGTAATACAGAGTATAGTATAAGAGGGGCAGCATATCTATTGATTCGTTAAGGAATCACTGAAACTGAATTAAGGTATAATTTGCCTATTCCTATCACACAATTTCTTGCGTTAAAACAGCAGTTCTGCAGCGATAGTTTCGGTATTTTCCAAGTTACTAACACAAATAATGCTCATTTGTTGTATGGTAACGCACAGATAGGATAGGCCTAGTTAATGGAAGAGGCACTTAGCACCTCGACCCCAATTAATATTTTGTACATACGTCCCCGGGAGGGACGGATAAGGTTACAGAACGAGGCAAGTTGACAGAATAGGCATTGCAGGCTAGGCGGAGATTTGATCATCCAATTCACCATTTTATTTGTTTGTGTGTACTTTACTATTTGCTTAATAATGAAGTTCAAATTTGCATAGCTTTTCGATAAAGGTGCTTATATTGTGCGTTTATGCTACAAATAAGATGGAGGAAAGAGCGAAGCCTTCAGTCGGCAGGCGACATGGCTTGATCTCAGGAGTCATCCTTCTACTGCCATGGTCGGACATCGAATCAGGAACTTGTGAAACCTGAAAATGCCACTTATACATTTTACTTAAAAATTGAAAATTAATTATAGTTCAACGATTCCTCTCACTTGGTATGAGAGGAATCCGGGACGGATCTGAAAAGAAGAATGAAGAAAGGATGAGAAAAAAGGAAGAATGAAAATAACGATAATTTAACTCAGGGCGCACACACATAAAGAAGAATAAAAATAACGATAGATCAGCTCAGAAAATGCACAAATTTATTAGAGAAAACTCGCCTACATTTTTTACAATGAGTTACGAATTCAACCCAACCATGGTCATCACCTTGTCTTGCAAGCCCAGAGAGCCGACCGCTGCGTCGGTCCATTTGCTAACTGCTCGCGTCACCACGCTAACTATCGCGTCATTAGCCACCACGCATGCGTACAACGTAAAAACAAAATAGCTTCCCGACATTCGCAAATCTCTTTAAAATATATTGCCACGCAATTCCCAGTCCCTCAACAATGATTGCAAACAGTAGTTTTAAACAATAGAAATACATGAAAATAAACTGTGAATGTCGCAATATGAAAGTCCACTTTACCCCTTATGACCCTGCCTACATACCTATTATAAACAGAGGAGCAGTCCAACCAAAATTCCATATGGGATTTCACCAGTAATGCTTATTTTAAGGTCCCCTGAATCCACGTTTGTGTGTAAGTGTATGTATGCGTGTGTGTAGGGGAGGAAGTGAGGGACAGAAAAGCAGCATAAAAAATACTCGCCTACTGCCTCGTTTCACAAACATACTACTCGAAAAATAAAGCCATACTTTTAACACGTGTTATAGTAGTTATTTACGCTATTTGTGGCGAATTTTTTTCGAGTGGAAAGATTTTCATCACTGGCTACACTGGCTGTTGAAAATTCCACAGGTACAAGAAATCCCACGTTGTACAAGTTGCATACATGATTTTATTTACAAAATGTTGCAAAAATTTGCTAAATTGCGAAATTAAAAGTACAATATATCGTGAGATTTAAGTTTAGGGCCTCTGCTGAGTAACAACTGAGTAGCATACATAGAGCGACTTAAACAAGAAATTCTGTTTAGTTATGCTTTGTTGTTTTGTTATGGTTGTAGATAAACAACTATTATACGTTATGTCACTCTATAAAATGTAATGATTAATGGAAATTTAAAGGAATGACCATAAGGAGTTCATAATAGAAGACCTACACAATAAGAAGTAGCATACATTTCAATAAAACTCGCCCAAAAAGTCAACCAATTTCACATGCAATCATGAGTAGATCGGAAACATAATTCAAAGAGGCATGTTAGACATATTAAAACACCCGAAGATCTTAAAAATTTACATTTCATGTGTCCGAACATATTTAAAAAACGTTTTAATTTTAGTTTTATTAGTATTATGCCTAATTATGAAAATCCTTTATAGAATAAATTTATTCCTTGGTTGCTTTCTCAGTCAGGGGCGGCTTGCAAAGACGAACCATACTCATTATGCATTAACAAATATTCGTAATGAGCATTACAAATAAATAACTAATAGTTAAAAGTTACTAAACTGAAGCTTTAGGAACATTTGAAATTTTGTAGAAGCAGTGATTTAAAAACTTGAATGCAATTCAGTGCATACAAATAATGAACGCTGATGTGTTACGTTCACATGACTTTCTGTACTTATTCTTCAACAAACTATTCTTACAATAGCTCGTTCCTCATCTACTTCATGTTAATCGAGATAAACATTTGCAGAAATGGTTTTATGTGTCATATTTCCTTGTACATAGGCACAATGGAAATAGGAGAATACAATAGGCTTAAGCAATAGTCAAACCTTTAAAGGGCTGGTCACTATGTGATGGCTTTGAAATTAACGTTCTCTTTATAGGACCAAGGGAAAAACACGAATAGCAACTTCTCATTTGAGAAAAGCATAATTATTTGAAATTTCAAACCAATAACAAGGAATATCTCTGAAGTAGCTATCTCCACAAAATATATTTAACATAAATTACTGCCTTAAAAAGATCTACATTTTTTGATTACAAATTTTTTGTCTATCTTAAGGTTTGCCACCATCATCATAATCATCATCTTCACTTCATGGCATAGGTAATTCAAATGCCTGTTTCACCTTCAAGATCCTCCATCCATCGTTACCTGGGTCTGCCCACAGACCACCTTCCTTTAGGATTGTATTTCATTATTTGTTTTGTAAGCATTGTATCAGGCATTCTTTCGAAGTGTTCTTTCCACGTTTGTTTAAGACCCTTTAACCTATTATATATATAAAAATGTCTAGTTCTTCTCTTACACTCTCTTTTGTTATATGAACTTATTTTGTGCATCCCTTTATATTTCTTAAAAATGTCCTTTGGGTGCCTGTATTTTACTTTTTTGTTCCTTCAGTTTTGGTTTTTTGGTATTTTGTTTGTAAATGTTGACTAATTGTTACATACACTCTCTGGAATTCATATATTTTGTTGTCTACGTCATATTATGTATCATATCAATGTCACTACCTACGTAATTAAAGTGGTTCACCTGTTCTATACAACGAATACTAATGATTTATTATTTTTATTCTAATCGCCTCTTTCCTTTGAATGCCATTACGGTTTACCAATTACATAAAAGTCATCCAGAATGTAGGGCTCCAAGGCTATTCCCATAAAATTCAAGATATACATTTTATTCGCCGTGAAAATATCTTAAAAACATACGGCATTTTAATCAAAATCGTTAGATCCATTTTCTAAAAAATAAATTCTATCGAAAAATGTACCATACGAAAGATAATTTGGTGTGGGGGATTTCCTTTAAAATATTCGTGTCGCATACTTTGAAGATGCTGAACTTAAATGCCAAGTTTCGTATTTAACAAACTTTTCGGTTTTAAGTTATGCGTACACAACACACTCACGCGGACTACTACTTTCTTCTTTTTTTTGTAAAAATGCTGTGTTTTTTGCTTTCTCTACTGCGTATAGTAAACTGGGGAAATACCTATTGCATTTCAACAAAAATTCGATACCGAGAGTTTACTGGAAATACGTATTTTGAGGCGCCCTGAATCCAAATAAATAATTTTCAAAAACGTGTCTTGTGTGTGTGTCTGTGTTTGTCTGTCTGTGAACAGCATAAGACAAAAACGAAAACTCGAATAAATATCAAACTTGGTATTTGAGTTTAGCATCTTCTAAGGATGCGACATGAAGATCTTCAAGAAAATTCCCCCAACATCAACTACCCTTTACTTGGAATATTTATAAAAACTTTTTATTTTCTACAAAATGACTTTAACGATTTTGATTAAATACATACATAAAAGATATTTACGCGACAAACAATATGTATATCTTGAATTTCCTGGAAATAGCCTAGGAAGTCCTCTTTAATTCGGAAGGAATTTTATATAATTTTGTACAACTTGTAAACTTTAAGTGATAGACGCAAATGCACCAAGAAAAGTATATCTCTTTAAAGCACACAATTTATTTAAAATAAGTTTTTTTGGCATAAGCCGTTTCCGAGATATTATAGCTATTCTAGGTTCAAATTGTTCAATACTTGTCATTCTTTTGAAATCCCATCGATTTTCAGCTGTTTCCCGGGATTACATGGAAACAGTATGCCATTTTAAGGCCAGCATATAGCGTCAAGTTTTAAACAATTGATTATCGCTGTTGTCTTTGTATTTATAACGAAATGTGTAATGTAGCTATTTTTGCAAACTTTATTTGGATTAGATGTAGAGAATATCATGTGAATGTATCACATCAGATTTTTATACAGGAAATCTAAAACGTGTGTTTCTGATAAAATTTCGGTATCGAATTTTTGGGAGGAATACAATACTCCCTCTACTTACCATAGAGATAAGCAGTAGAGAAAGTAAGAAGTGATGTTTTTTTGCTTTCGGTTTTGTTTCTTAGGTCCTTATTCCTCTATTTCAATGAATGCACTAATACTTTCTCAGCATGACGTGTAAGCAGATGCATCTCTTCTCGCAATAGAGACTTTAAAACTAAAGTTAATACTGTAATATAATCTAAGTGCTGTTAAAAGTAACTTTCCCACAACTTTCTATAAGCATTTTACTGTGTTCAAACATAGTTTGCTCTTGAACAAACTGCTTCTTCTTATGGCAAGTATCTGTTTTGGATTTTATTCCTTTCAGATCCGCTGAAAGCAGTTTTTGTATACTATATTCTACTCGAAGGAAAAGACGTCACCCGCTTAAAATCTTAAAAGCTTTCTCATGTCATCCTTCGCTTCTAAGGATAGTGATTGGATTTTTCCTTATCTGATACCTTTACAACCAAGGTTCAAAACTGTGAGCGAGCATTTCTCCCTTGAGGCAAGAGGAGCATTCTTGGTTTGATTGTTCGATCCTACATGGAGAGCACAGAGACGTGCCAATATAAGAAATGGTGGTTTGTGTTGGTAACGGAATGTTAAAACCCTCTTCTGCCCAGTACTAAACCGTTGAAATTCCTTTGTACTGATTTACAGCCTATTTTGTCCTTTGCTCCTGGTGGCCGAAAACAAATTTCGTATAGGCTAATGCTATTAAAAACCGAGCGATGTGGCGCTGCGGTATCGCGTGCGACTCGCAATTGGAAGGTCCGGATTTTTCGTGGTTTGACCGGGTCAGCATGCGATTGTGTGATTCATTTTCTACCACGACTTTTCTGCCCCTCATTTCCTGTATCCATCATCTTCCTCTCATCAGTTTCAGGGTTGTAGGACCAGGCGACTGTGTTCGACGGCTTGCGGTAGATGTGCGCTGTGTAGAGATGTTTTCACTGCTCAGTTAGGACACGCTTTCGAGTGGGGCTTCCCTAGGAGGCTTGTGGCTGGGACCTTACGGCGTCGGATGCGTTCGATCTGGAAACGTTAGGGTCTCCGTCTATGTTCGCGCCGTTGTTATTGGGATGTGGTCGCCCTTCGAGTCTCTCTCTTCATCCTATCTCCCAGGAGTCACGGTAGTGGCGAAAAGGGCCTTACGGCCTACTTGCGGTGCTCTGTCCTGGTTGCGAGGACATTTGTCCGTACCTTTATCTATAATGCTAAACCCAAAAGAGATGCCGAAGTGTGTGAAGCTAGCATTCGGGAGTTTCAGGTTTCGAATCTCCTTGAACAGCCCCCCCCCTTGGCGTTGGTTTCTTAGCGTTGGTAGCCTAATGTTGGGGTGATTCCTCTTCTACCACAGATTTTCTATCCACCACTTCCTGTCCCCATCGTTTCCTTTATCTATTTCATCTTCATATGCTTCAGGATTGCAGGACTAGGCGACGGTGATTGGTGCGTTGCGGCGGGACGGTGGAGTTTGTGCTGTGTAAAGGATTTCTCCCTAGGAAATGGTTTCCTGGTTACCCAGGTTAATAATGGTGCAGGCAGGATCATGCCGGCCATTAGGATTGGTGAAATTCTGTAACGTTAGGGACCCCGTCTTTGATAGCGCGCATCGTCGTCGGATCTGGTCACCCTTCGTGTCTCCCCTTCATTCCTTCTTCCCAAGGTTCACGTAATACACAATGAGCCTACTGGGACGAACTAGTAGGGTGCAGAGCTTTAGTGGCTCTGGGGATCCCCTCCTTCTGACTATCCTATCCCAAGACATCTACAACAGAAGGTTTTAATATTTGATCCTGTGTGAAACTTTAATCGATATGCGATTAGCCAAATACCTTTATATAATTATATCTCCAGTAATTTGCTATAAAATGAGCAAACGTATATGTTTAAATCTCCTTTGGTAGCGGAAATTTCCCACTTTTATGATAGATTTAGTTTTTTTTTTATGAAAGCAAGTACTAAGTATAAAATAAAAATGCACGTTTGTTAAGCATAATTTTTCAACAGTTGTATTGCTTTGTAGAATTCTGGATACAAGCCTAACACAAACAGGAAATTAATGTTTATCATATAGTTTCTATAAAGCAGTAACCAAGGATGTAGTGCAGCAAGCACTGCTTAATGTGTAAAGGTTTACATACTTTGTATTTTTTTAATATAGTGTCTTTAAGATGTTTTTAAAATCAAACTATACATTATTAAACTATGAAATTATAAAACTAAGTTTGCTACTATTACTAATAATAATTATGGTTTCTTGTGTCTTGGCCTACCAACCCGCCTGGCTATCTCACGCCTGTATACGCATGGCGGAGGTGGAGAATCGTTCAATTGGACCATGCTTCTCCCAGCGGAAACGTTGGCTTTCGTGACGACAGGCTGCTACCTATCTTAGTTCCTCAAATGCATCATAATGCTGAGTGGGTACTTGTCCTATACATGGGCCGAATACTCCTCACACGAAAAATGACATAGATTATTGAAATATAAAATTAACATTTTTAAGCATTCTTCCAAATAACACTAACATAAATATATATTAACTTCCAATAGAATACTGAAATAGAAAAAGTACTTGGTCATGTCAAGACGAAAATAACATCTCCCTTACAGTCTTAGGACCGGTACAGAGAAACAGGCCTTTTTATGCTTTAGTCATGATATAATTTATTACAACCGTTTTCCAACGATACTATAATTTCTGTTTCATTTGTGGAAAATGCTGGTACTACTGCCTGAGATTTCTCGTTTTCACATTTTCTCATTTTTCATTGGTTCTTCCATAACAGCCATGTTTAGAAAAATCTAATTTTCTCATACTTATTTTATCATTTTATTTGCTAAAATCTCTGTTTTACCTTCGTTATTTATTTTCAAATTTGCTTGCATTGGTGCAGAAATTAAGTACATTAACTGGTCCTGTCAAGGAATAAACATACCTGTATATGTTTAGATTTTTCACCTCGCTTGGATATTTATTGAATACACAGAAATGCTCGAAGGAACAAAAGTAATGATTAATGGGTTTATATTTGTAACAGAAGCAAGGGAAAGACTGCAAAGGAAAAACACATCTTTGTCAGTCTAACTGAAGCTGTATTTACTTTTCTTTATTTATTGCGTTCTTACTTAGACTTTCCTTTTTCTCTTTCATTTGATTATAGATTTCTTTCTGTTTATGGATGCTTTCTGTTTGATGTGTTTTTTTCAGTCTCTCTTATTCTCCAGAATTCATACGAGTCTCAATATATATTTTTTTTCGCTACTGGGATCTTTATTTCATCTCCTTTTGCGTCTTACTTCCGTCTATATTTCCATGCTCGTAAAACTGCTTTTCTTAATATACGGTACATTTACAGGGAATATCGTCGCGTTTGTTGTTAGTGTTTTAATTCTTTTCATGTGACATTTACAAACTGATTTATGCCTTCAAAGGAAAATTTTTGAGCCATTATGT
Organism: Deroplatys truncata; assembly: GCA_030765065.1. Taxonomy (NCBI): domain Eukaryota; kingdom Metazoa; phylum Arthropoda; class Insecta; order Mantodea; family Mantidae; genus Deroplatys; species Deroplatys truncata. The sequence goes on from CM060985.1 coordinate 104,693,019, forward strand.
TTACTTTCCAAGCCTCGTATGTTTCAATGTATTGCTCTGCTTCATTTTTTACTACAATATTGTCACGAAAATAGTTATTTATGCAGTTTTTGGCTGAAGTGGGATACTTTTACGATTGGAAGGATCTTCATCACGTATATAGTGCATGATAAAAGTTCCAAGAGGATAAAATAATCCATAGTTCCACAACTTCCTGCGTAAATTGAAAAATCTGTATTCGTCGCACTTATACTGTTTAATTATATTGAGTTTCTGTTATGGTTATAAATAGTAATTGTTTATGTACGAACTAACCGAACGAGATGACTCCGTAATAACATATGCGGTCCCAGGTACAATTCCCACTCGATCGCCCAATCTGTCTTTGGGTTTCTAGTGGTTTTCCCTAGTCGTTAGGCGAATGTTTCTCATCTACCATGATTTCCTTACCATGATTTCCCTTTATTTCCGTTTCCTCTTGTGTGCTTCTAGGTTTCATGACGTATGGCGGTGCCGGACAGATGGCGTAGATGCTTGCCCAAAGGAAAGAGTGCTCCCAGTGCACACTAGAGGGTTGCTTGGTCGACGGATCATTCGTCGCCCTCTCTAGCTAGCTCCAATAGTGCAACGGATCCTCGAGCCTGGAATGTTAGGCTTCCAAGCGACTTTGTAGCCTGTCTGCCTGCGGCCTGTAGCCTCCTATGGTTTCTTCATTTCCATCCCTTCTTTCAGGGTTGTGGTAGTTGCAATAGATCTATAAGTGCAAAGTGTCCCCCTCCGTTGTATAACTTATAATCTATGTACCAAGTACGTCAATTAGAACTTTATCGGGCGAATCAGGCGAGACCTAGCATCTTATGTGATATCAGATGGGTCTGTTAAAGCTTTCTACTGGGTGGTATATACACAATTTTGGTCACAAGATTCTTAAATTACATTAATTTAATTATGTATTTCATTGTAATGGGTTTCAATAGCTTAAGGCGAAGTTTGTCATTTATTTATGAAGTTGTGTTTTGGAGAGTTGATCTGTATGTAACAGATTTGTTTTTTTCTTCAATGATAGAAGAAATGTCTGAAGTTCCAGATGCAATTAAATTAAAAGCGAAATACATTGCTTTGAATTCCCTTCAATATAAGTCTTTCTCCATATATGACAAAATGGTTCTTTTATCTCTTTCATTAAATTTTATGTTTAAAGAGTGCATAGTAATTTTAGTAAACAAAACCAGTCCGTAAAAGTTGTCATTGCCAGTTTTATGGATTAGAGACCAAGCCTTTAAAGACATATTTTTGGCACAAGATCATAAAGGTAGTAAACTTACGGACTGAAAATACCCTAAAATGAATGTTTTAAATCCTATATTTTTTCAAGTACTGCATAGAAAATTTATTTTGTGATAAAAACATCCCTGCGCAAAGAAATTATCGTAAGAGCATCCATTTCGTGATCACCAATTATTGCGTTGTGTCAGTAAACTACAATGGATTGCCTCACATTGAGTATATGAGGATTAAGGGAAAACTCGGACCAAAAATACGAATTGTATTTTTAAATTAAGTACCAATATTTTTTTAAAAAATACTGAACATTATTTTCCAAATACTTTATTATGGTTAATTGCCTTAAACTTTACACTACTTCTCCACGTAGTCGCCGCCGTTATTCAGACAACGGGTTACCACTTGTAACGGGAAACCAGTTTTTGTATGCCTTCACCAAAGAATGATGCCACCTGTGATGAAAGCCAAGTCTGCAATACTTGTTTCATATCATTATCGTCATTGAAATATTTTCCGCCAAGGAGTTTCCTCAGATGAAAATCGCTTGGTGCCAAATCCAGACTGCAGGGAGGGTGGTGGTATTGTTCCCAACCAAATGATGCGATCAGATCTTCAGTTTATTTGGTTGTGTGTGGCCGGGCATTGTCAGTCATTATTGCTTCCCCATAAACTACACACAATTGACAATAAACGTTTGGTGGCGTAACGCTACTTGCATTCAAAAAACGAATTGGTGATCTGGCTTCACAATTGGTAAGTCGTTCGATTGTTTCGACAGTGACGATCGTTCATAACTGCGTTGTAGTTTCTAGATGAAATAAAATTGACAAAGTAGTGAAAAACTCAAACTAATAGCAAATATCTCGGAAATAGTAAACGTCAAAAGAAATATTTAGAATAAATGTAAATGTTAAAAAGTTGTACAATTTTTGTGTCGTACTTTTATCAATTTTTTTGGTTTACCAATTATTATACAAACGTTTTTGAACTTTGTTTTAGAATGAAATCACTTCTTAGGCTATTAGCAGAAAACACATACATTTTGTTGCGCATGTAAATGCCCTAAATATATTGTTGCGGGGAATATAGAGGGGTGTGCGGAAGGAGATGACGACGGGCTCCTTCACCAAGTGTCGTGGTTAAGATAGAAAGGGGCTAGTATGGGGTTGAAGGAGAGGGTTAGCTCTCCAGACTCAGACGGCTACACCAAGTGTCGCGGTAGGATAGAGAAATGAAGGATGGGAAATGCTCGACAAGTTGGCGCCTCAAGAAAAGTTTTGGATAATAGAGGGGTAGCTCAGAGGAATCTCAAAGGAGGTGACTAATTCACATTGTTGCAGGACTCCCGTGCGTATCCAACCACTGGCTAGAGCGACTCGCACAAGTAGGACTGAGGGAAGGTCCTTAAGAGTGCCTAGCATCTAATATACAGGTAGGGGGGAAGGTGTGAGTATGACCAGCATGGTCCTAAACAGTTACGTAGTGACCCAACAAGTCTATAAAAAGATATATTTATTACAACTTACCTTGAAGTCATCCATACCGGTTACAAATAATTAAATGAACGACTGCTTACCTAGACCAAAGCAGACGTCCGATGCCTGGTGTCGTTCGTGTACATTTATACTTTGTTTTTACGTAATCATTTTCAGGAGTCAGACCTTCTGGACCTACAGCATCATCCCGGTAGTCGGCACAGCTATCAAAAACCGAGGGTTTTTAAAGGTCCCTTCCTGCTTGCTAAGCAGTACACGACTCCTTGAGCAAATGCCCTGACACGATTAAGCAGAATTTGTGCTAAGTTACTCAGTTGAACGAAAGCTGACATTGATCCTAGCAACCAACGGGTTTTAAACTTTTATTGACGTAAAAGCTTTTAATTTCATGGCTTATAATGCACAAACCTTATAGGCCAGTGAGCAAATATAATAACAACAATAATGATGATGATAATAATAATGATAATAATAATAATTCTAACCCATGCATCCTGACAGTATGTGTTTTAATGGAAATCATTAGAGATATATTTGAGAAAATAAATAATGAAGTTATTTCATATAAGTGGTACTTTGGGCAAATCCCAATTTGTTAATAAAAGTATTCAATCATGAATAACTTACAATTAAGAAAGTAAATTATAATAAAATTAATTTATGAAAATGTTCTTCAATATCTTCGTATTGCTTTAGAAGATGCTTAATTTAAATCTAATTTTTGTATTTATTCGAAATTTCGTTTTTGTGTTATCACAAACGCCGAGCGGATCTTTTCCTCAAATTCCATAAAACCTCTCTTTAAAAATGCTGGGTGAAATACAATACTTCTTTTCTATGGTTATATTAGTAGAGAACGTAAAAATAAGTACACAATTTCCATGTAAAAGCGAGGAACTTCATAATGAACTTCGCTTTGGAAATCGCTGGACTTAATTTCCAAATTGGTATTTATACAACTTTTTGTTGTAATACTCCCACAAACACGCGTACGTTATCATTACATATATCCTATATGCTTCTTCATAACTTACTGAGCATGGCATGGCTTCTTTAACCTCCGACCAATTCTGTGTTATTTCTGTGTCAATATGCAAATGTAATATCAAAGAAGAAAAAACCATTCCTAAATAAAGTTTGTGAAACAATAAGAAGATTACTCATATTCCTATATTCACTGTCTTAATCTGCGAAGTCGTGGAAAAAGTTTCAAGCCATTAATAATTCCTTAGCTTTGTGAAACCAGTTTAAGTTAAGTGCACCCCAAGGATTTGAGTGCAAGAGAGAGAAACTTCTGTTAAAAAGATTCTTGTCTGCTTTAAGAGCATCAAATTTCTCTTCTAATTACCATATTGCTAACCTAATCTAATGCAAAATAGCATCCCATGAACTACTTTCCTTTTGTGTATTACTAGAAGAAATCTTTATTTCGAAAATGATTTAAAAGTAATGCGATAAGCTGTTTTTGCTTTCTCTATTAATTATCTGGTGTAAGTAGAAGAATTATTCCATTCCATCCAAAAATTCGATATCGGGATTTCACTTGAAACATTCCCTTTGAAGTGGCCTGAATAATAAAAGTTAAAAAATTACATGAAAAGGATTCGCGGGCTCGTGTCTAACAACTTAAGTCAAAAACGAAAAGTGGGTTAAATAACAAACTTGGTATTTAAACCACTTAAAAAGTTTGAAACACTTTCAAATTAAACACCAAACCTGATATTTAAGTTCAGGAGTTTTGCGAGAGGAAGATTTTCAGGAAAATCTTACCACCTCAAACTACCCTTTACATGGAAAGGATTTCGTTTGATGCAGTAATTTGTATCACAAATTACTTAAATGTAAATAATCATTATAATATGAATATGCATTTTTATGTGACATTGATTTGAGATATTTGTTTATTGTAATTATTGTTGAGAAGTAAGTTTATACGACCTTACTGAAACTGCCAATAATAGCGCGCAATAATGCAGCGAGGGGGTGAGCTGTTTATCATTATTGGAAACAAGGAAGTTACGTAATGTTGGCGCGCTTTTTCCGTTTAGAACCTTCTGGAATATTTCCCTAGAGCATATGTATTCATAATTTTCATTGGATATTAAAATAGACGCTAATGTTGGCGCGTTTTATTAGCCAATAGTAACTCAGTTATAATCTTTAGGCATATTGGGGAGTGGGTGTATAAAAAGCCAAGTCAGAGGTAGATCGCGGTCAGTTCATCGAAAATCCCAATACATTACACGTCGCCTTCAGTCGGTCAGTTCATCAAAAATCTGTGTACACTACACGTCGTCTGCAGTCAGTCAGTTCATCGAAAGTATTTGTACGGCAAACGTCGGGTATCGATTCACAAGTTACGCGCAGCAGAATTATGAATAATCTAAAGTGTTGTAAGGTTAATTATACAAAAAGTTGAAGTACGTGGATTAAAAGTGATCAGTAAGAAGTTATTATAACAGTTTCAGTTTGGCGAGTATCAAGATCAATGTATAAATGTGATAGTTAACGTGTTCGACAATAAATGTGTAAAACAAATTTCTTCATCAGTGTTATATTTGGATAAAATATTCCTTTCCGTTTACACACCTTGATCAAGAGACATGTTCGACCGAGAAATAATAGCTAGCCGGAGGACAGTAAACAAAATTTAAATCAAATAACAGTCGCATTCTTTCGAACACTAACACTGCTGCAAATTGCTAACACCAGATGGAGCTACAAACCGAACAAATGAATGACGTCACAAGATGGCTTCACATGAAGTAAACATAAATACACAAACATTTGTAAGTAATACCGTTACAAATTGGCTCCCAAACGTGGGGCTACAATAATGTTAAATAATATTAACATTAAACACTTACAAATTGGCGCCCAACGTGGGGCTACAATAACGTTAAATAAATACAACATTTAGACCGTTACAAATTGGCACCCAGAACGTGGGGCAAAGTGACCAGGAAAGGGGCAGAGTGACCAGGAAAGGAGTGAAATAACCAGGAAGGAGAGAAGGAATCAGAACGTGGAGTGAATAGAGCAGTGAACTGATCTACAAGACGCAGATTTCAGAAACAACTACAAGGACGACAGACTACGCGGATGATTGGACATCGTAATTCCGAGATTACAAGGCAACAGGGGAATTCAACTACAAAAACATCGAGAAGATGCAGATTCCAGAAATAACTAGAGGAACGACAAACGACGCGGATGAGTGGACACAAAAATATCGAGACGACGTAGATTCATCATAACACAACGCAGAAGCAACATATAACCTAGGAGAGAGGGGCAGGAAGCTGGACATCAAAGTAACAGCAACAGACAGCATCACAAAGGTCAGAGTATAGTAATTTTTTTTTGAAAACAAAATTATAACATTCAAATGTACTTGAGGAGTGGTAGGATGAAGAAGACAATGGCTACTAATAATATTGAAGAAACAATAATGGAAGGGGATAATGTAACAGTTAGCTGTAATTCAATACAGGTTACAGAAAATAGCTCAAACAATGTAGAATTTGAGGGAGGAAATGTTAGTGAAGAAAGCCAGAATAAAATAGCAGGAAATGTTCATTTTGATGCTAGTATGATGATGGAAATGATGAGAAATTTTGGCGAAACAGTAAATAAGAATATTCAGAATATGAGAGAAGATATGAAAAAGACTAATGAGAATATGGAAAAGAATAATAGGGAATTGAGGGAAGATATGCAAAAGAATAATGAGAAATTAGAAAAATTAACTCAGAGTAATGAGAAATTAAGGGAAGATATTGGTAAGAGCTTAGAACAAAACAGGGAAGAAATTGAAAAGAAATTCATGGAGCTAGATAGTAGTATGATGAGAATGAGAAATGAAAATCAGGAAATGATAGCAAATGAGATAGGTGAAGTTTCAAAGAAAATGTTAGACATGAGCAGGGAAATATCGAACCAAAAAAGTGAGGTTAATAATAAAATAGAACAGGTTGATGTAAAATGTACAGAGTTAGGTAGCCGAATGAGTAGCATTTCAAGTGAGTTAAGAGAGATGATGGAGGCTACAAATGCAGATTTAATTCAGGTGCAAGTTAATTTCAGAGGGGAAATATCTGAAATTCAGAAGGAGTCAGTAATGCAAAGAAATAAATTGTCTGAAGAAGTTAAAGATTTGTCTAAAGATTTGAATCAAAAGCTAACTTCTGAAACTAACAAGTACCAAGCTTTCCAAAATGAAAACTCCAATCCAGTACAGCTTATGACAGATTTGTCAGAGTACTCTCAAATTAAAGAGATAGTAGAAGAATTGAAAAAGACAGTTGTTAAAAGATGTGTAATTCAGGAAACCTTAGATTGTTTTCAAATGTTATCAGGGGACGAAATTTCATATGAATACAAGAGGTTATTCATGAACAAAAATTTGAAGGTTAGGATACGGCTACGAGTAATGCTTAGCCACGAACAATTTGATCCAGGAGGGTAAATAGCAATGAGATGTAAAGTAAATGCTGGATAGTTAAAGATGACTTGCAGAGAAATGTATTGGAACGTAAGAGGGTTAAATAAATATGTACGTCATGTGAAAGGAGAAATACAATTTTGGACATAATTAAATTTTTTTAAAAGGAAAATAACATTTTTTTTGTAACTGTAACAGTATTTGAAATTAAGAATATAAACATTGAAACTTAATATGATATTAAAAGTAAAAGTACGTAAATAATGTACAAAACAACAAAAATGGGGTAAAAATAATTAAAAAAAACAAATACTTATGTAGCAAACAGAAAATGTGAAACAGTACTTAGATTTAAGAGATTTAAATATATTTGTGTGGAGGGTAAATATTTTTGGTAAATATGTATAGTAATTACAAAAAAAAATTCTTGAATTGATAAATTTTTGTTAACAATATAAGAAAGTAAACCATTTTTTGTAAGAGTAATTAAATAATTCATGGTACAGTATTGGCTATATATGTATATATATATATAAAAAAAAATTTTTTGTAATGTCAGATTAATGTCTAAACACATTAAACCAGAGCCAGTAAGTAGTGCAAGATAGAGGAAAAACATGTCGTGTGTTAAATACGTGTGAAGTGTTAAGTGAAAGTGATAGCGTGTGTTCCAAGATTTAGGAGACTAAAAACCCAATTATAAAATTTCCAAACAAGTTGTAAATATTTATAATTATGCTTCTAGTGGGGCATATGATGGAGTAATTTGTATCACAAATTACTTAAATGTAAATAATGATTGTAATATGAATATGCATTTTTATGTGACATTGATTTGAGATATTTGTTTATTGTAATTATTGTTGAGAAGTAAGTTTATACGACCTTACTGAAACTGCCAATAATAGCGCGCAATAATGCAGCGAGGGGGTGAGCTGTTTATCATTATTGGAAACAAGGAAGTTACGTAATGTTGGCGCGCTTTTTCCGTTTAGAACCTTCTGGAATATTTCCCTAGAGCATATGTATTCATAATTTTCATTGGATATTAAAATAGACGCTAATGTTGGCGCGTTTTATTAGCCAATAGTAACTCAGTTATAATCTTTAGGCATATTGGGGAGTGGGTGTATAAAAAGCCAAGTCAGAGGTAGATCGCGGTCAGTTCATCGAAAATCCCAATACATTACACGTCGCCTTCAGTCGGTCAGTTCATCAAAAATCTGTGTACACTACACGTCGTCTTCAGTCAGTCAGTTCGTCGAAAGTATTTGTACGGCAAACGTCGGGTATCGATTCACAAGTTACGCGCAGCAGAATTATGAATAATCTAAAGTGTTGTAAGGTTAATTATACAAAAAGTTGAAGTACGTGGATTAAAAGTGATCAGTAAGAAGTTATTATAACAGTTTCAGTTTGGCGAGTATCAAGATCAATGTATAAATGTGATAGTTAACGTGTTCGACAATAAATGTGTAAAACAAATTTCTTCATCAGTGTTATATTTGGATAAAATATTCCTTTCCGTTTACACACCTTGATCAAGAGACATGTTCGACCGAGAAATAATAGCTAGCCGGAGGACAGTAAACAAAATTTAAATCAAATAACAGTCGCATTCTTTCGAACACTAACACTGCTGCAAATTGCTAACACCAGATGGAGCTACAAACCGAACAAATGAATGACGTCACAAGATGGCTTCACATGAAGTAAACATAAATACACAAACATTTGTAAGTAATACCGTTACAAATTGGCTCCCAAACGTGGGGCTACAATAATGTTAAATAATATTAACATTAAACACTTACAAATTGGCGCCCAACGTGGGGCTACAATAACGTTAAATAAATACAACATTTAGACCGTTACAAATTGGCACCCAGAACGTGGGGCAAAGTGACCAGGAAAGGGGCAGAGTGACCAGGAAAGGAGTGAAATAACCAGGAAGGAGAGAAGGAATCAGAACGTGGAGTGAATAGAGCAGTGAACTGATCTACAAGACGCAGATTTCAGAAACAACTACAAGGACGACAGACTACGCGGATGATTGGACATCGTAATTCCGAGATTACAAGGCAACAGGGGAATTCAACTACAAAAACATCGAGAAGATGCAGATTCCAGAAATAACTAGAGGAACGACAAACGACGCGGATGAGTGGACACAAAAATATCGAGACGACGTAGATTCATCATAACACAACGCAGAAGCAACATATAACCTAGGAGAGAGGGGCAGGAAGCTGGACATCAAAGTAACAGCAACAGACAGCATCACAAAGGTCAGAGTATAGTAATTTTTTTTTGAAAACAAAATTATAACATTCAAATGTACTTGAGGAGTGGTAGGATGAAGAAGACAATGGCTACTAATAATATTGAAGAAACAATAATGGAAGGGGATAATGTAACAGTTAGCTGTAATTCAATACAGGTTACAGAAAATAGCTCAAACAATGTAGAATTTGAGGGAGGAAATGTTAGTGAAGAAAGCCAGAATAAAATAGCAGGAAATGTTCATTTTGATGCTAGTATGATGATGGAAATGATGAGAAATTTTGGCGAAACAGTAAATAAGAATATTCAGAATATGAGAGAAGATATGAAAAAGACTAATGAGAATATGGAAAAGAATAATAGGGAATTGAGGGAAGATATGCAAAAGAATAATGAGAAATTAGAAAAATTAACTCAGAGTAATGAGAAATTAAGGGAAGATATTGGTAAGAGCTTAGAACAAAACAGGGAAGAAATTGAAAAGAAATTCATGGAGCTAGATAGTAGTATGATGAGAATGAGAAATGAAAATCAGGAAATGATAGCAAATGAGATAGGTGAAGTTTCAAAGAAAATGTTAGACATGAGCAGGGAAATATCGAACCAAAAAAGTGAGGTTAATAATAAAATAGAACAGGTTGATGTAAAATGTACAGAGTTAGGTAGCCGAATGAGTAGCATTTCAAGTGAGTTAAGAGAGATGATGGAGGCTACAAATGCAGATTTAATTCAGGTGCAAGTTAATTTCAGAGGGGAAATATCTGAAATTCAGAAGGAGTCAGTAATGCAAAGAAATAAATTGTCTGAAGAAGTTAAAGATTTGTCTAAAGATTTGAATCAAAAGCTAACTTCTGAAACTAACAAGTACCAAGCTTTCCAAAATGAAAACTCCAATCCAGTACAGCTTATGACAGATTTGTCAGAGTACTCTCAAATTAAAGAGATAGTAGAAGAATTGAAAAAGACAGTTGTTAAAAGATGTGTAATTCAGGAAACCTTAGATTGTTTTCAAATGTTATCAGGGGACGAAATTTCATATGAATACAAGAGGTTATTCATGAACAAAAATTTGAAGGTTAGGATACGGCTACGAGTAATGCTTAGCCACGAACAATTTGATCCAGGAGGGTAAATAGCAATGAGATGTAAAGTAAATGCTGGATAGTTAAAGATGACTTGCAGAGAAATGTATTGGAACGTAAGAGGGTTAAATAAATATGTACGTCATGTGAAAGGAGAAATACAATTTTGGACATAATTAAATTTTTTTAAAAGGAAAATAACATTTTTTTTGTAACTGTAACAGTATTTGAAATTAAGAATATAAAAATTGAAACTTAATATGATATTAAAAGTAAAAGTACGTAAATAATGTACAAAACAACAAAAATGGGGTAAAAATAATTAAAAAAAACAAATACTTATGTAGCAAACAGAAAATGTGAAACAGTACTTAGATTTAAGAGATTTAAATATATTTGTGTGGAGGGTAAATATTTTTGGTAAATATGTATAGTAATTACAAAAAAAAATTCTTGAATTGATAAATTTTTGTTAACAATATAAGAAAGTAAACCATTTTTTGTAAGAGTAATTAAATAATTCATGGTACAGTATTGGCTATATATGTATATATATATAAAAAAAAATTTTTTGTAATGTCAGATTAATGTCTAAACACATTAAACCAGAGCCAGTAAGTAGTGCAAGATAGAGGAAAAACATGTCGTGTGTTAAATACGTGTGAAGTGTTAAGTGAAAGTGATAGCGTGTGTTCCAAGATTTAGGAGACTAAAAACCCAATTATAAAATTTCCAAACAAGTTGTAAATATTTATAATTATGCTTCTAGTGGGGCATATGATGGAGTAATTTGTATCACAAATTACTTAAATGTAAATAATGATTGTAATATGAATATGCATTTTTATGTGACATTGATTTGAGATATTTGTTTATTGTAATTATTGTTGAGAAGTAAGTTTATACGACCTTACTGAAACTGCCAATAATAGCGCGCAATAATGCAGCGAGGGGGTGAGCTGTTTATCATTATTGGAAACAAGGAAGTTACATAATGTTGGCGCGCTTTTTCCGTTTAGAACCTTCTGGAATATTTCCCTAGAGCATATGTATTCATAATTTTCATCGGATATTAAAATAGACGCTAATGTTGGCGCGTTTTATTAGCCAATAGTAACTCAGTTATAATCTTTAGGCATATTGGGGAGTGGGTGTATAAAAAGCCAAGTCAGAGGTAGATCGCGGTCAGTTCATCGAAAATCCCAATACATTACACGTCGCCTTCAGTCGGTCAGTTCATCAAAAATCTGTGTACACTACACATCGTCTTCAGTCAGTCAGTTCGTCGAAAGTATTTGTACGGCAAACGTCGGGTATCGATTCACAAGTTACGCGCAGCAGAATTATGAATAATCTAAAGTGTTGTAAGGTTAATTATTCAAAAAGCTGAAGTACGTGGATTAAAAGTGATCAGTAAGAAGTTATTATAACAGTTTCAGTTTGGCGAGTATCAAGATCAATGTATAAATGTGATAGTTAACGTGTTCGACAATAAATGTGTAAAACAAATTTCTTCATCAGTGTTATATTTGGATAAAATATTCCTTTCCGTTTACACACCTTGATCAAGAGACATGTTCGACCGAGAAATAATAGCTAGCCGGAGGACAGTAAACAAAATTTAAATCAAATAACAGTCGCATTCTTTCGAACACTAACACTGCTGCAAATTTCTAACACCAGATGGAGCTACAAACCGAACAAATGAATGACGTCACAAGATGGCTTCACATGAAGTAAACATAAATACACAAACATTTGTAAGTAATACCGTTACAAATTGGCTCCCAAACGTGGGGCTACAATAATGTTAAATAATATTAACATTAAACACTTACACGTTACTTTTTTATTTTTTCAAAAATGGCTCTAACGGTTTTGATTAAAATACGGCATGTTTAAGATATTTGAATGACAAAATATATATTATAAATGTTGTGTGAATAGTCTTTGAAGTCCTCTTTACTTTGAATTATTTTTGCACAATTGGTAAATCCTAAGACATACACAAAATTTTAGTACAGTAAAAATGTTCCTTAGAGCACACAATTTTCCATATGAAAATTTTTCGCTGTTAACCATTTCCGAGATATTGTCCGTTTTTGTTTTAAACTTTACAATACTTATTGCTGTTTCTCAGGCAGTAGGTCCTAATAACGCTTTTTTTCTCGTGAGCATGCAAGCGTGCATGAAATTTCAAAGCCATCATATAAAGAGACCCGCTTTCTAAAAATCTGACGTTATTATTATTATTATTATTATTATTATTACTATCTTATTATAGTCTTAAGTATTATGCCTACACTGACATGTGTAAATGAATAATGAAAGTTCATCTCGATTATCAAGAGGAAGGCAGAAAAATGTGATTTTGTAATAATACACTGGTGTGCAAAGCCTAAGGAAGAGAAGGGTCAATTAACGTAACAAATGAACTACTTGGTGGAAGTAGATGAAGGTGTGGAAGCATGCTACTAGAAGTCTCTCTCACATACACATAAAATTGGACGTCACATGGCGTGAGTGTAGCGAGCCTATAGTGCCAAACGGGTCTGGTCCCGCAACACATGGTGATTCACGCTCCGGACTCTGGAGGGTGAACAGGCGAGAAGATCTCTTCCAGCCTCTTTTGGCCTGTTGCAGAGAAGCCAGCCTGTTCACTGCGGACCAACGACGAAGCGCCAGCGGCAGACCGGTATCCGACCGCTCTGCCTGACCAGCCGGCGAGACCTTCAAGCGCCGCTATCGCTCACGCGCAGCCTTCTCTAGGCGACCGCTGTAGCTCTGCCGGTCGAGGAACAAGGCCACAGCCCTCGTACTAGCGACGAGTAACGGCGCACCCCAGTGGTGTCCGGCCCGCTGTTCCTCACGCTTTTAGCAACCGCTGACTACCTCGTTTACTTCCACTTTCTTTCATCTTTTCTATCCTTCTCCCATTACAGGCTTCCGCTCAAGGAGCCATCCTTGAGCACTTCTTCCTCTTGGTCTTTCTCTTTGCGCAGATGGCACCCGCTACCCGGAGCAAGGCCGCGCCTGGCCCGCCGCGCTCGCGCACACCTTCTGACTCCCTTGACACCCCACCTCCTTCTTCACCCACCTCTACACCTAATGCCTCCTTCTCCTCCACGGACTCAGGTCTTCCCGTCAACCAACCTCCCACTCCCCACCCAACCCCTACCCGAATCCCTCGCCCCGCGGACCCCCGTCGACTCTCGTCGTCGGCTCCGTCTCCGTCCACTACCCTAGAACCCATCGCATCCACCTCTTCCCACAACCCCGCCCCTCCTCCAGTCATTGATCTCACAACTGTCCCGAACAACGCAAATGCTGCTCTGCCGGCTGCTGCCGACAATGCAGTGGCATTAGCGACCGCAAATGCTGGCGCTTCCACGTCAACTGGCCCTGCGCCAGTTGTAGAAAACCGGGCAGCGCCCAGTAGCTATGCCGATGCGGTGACCTCCACCCTGCAGCCGCCCGTCTACATTGCGCGGAGCCACGAAGGTGACCTCCATCGCATTCTTGTCGATTTCGACAATGCGCACCCTAACAATGGTTACAATGTGGCGCGAGCGGCTGTGTCGCTGGACTATGTAGTGAGGACCAGGACGCCCAGGGACTACAACCACCTGGTTAGATTCCTAGAGGCGCGAGGTGCCAATTTCAGCATCACGGCCTCTAGCACCAGCCGGACTCACCGACTGGTGATAAAACACGTATACATGAATGGAGCCGAAGAGACACTGCTGGACCAACTCCGTGCTAGGGATATCCATGCCGAAGTAGTCCAGCAGCTGCGACGTTTTGACCGCCAACGGACCCCTCTCCCAATATACAAAGTAGAGGTCAAGACAGAGAACGACAGAGCCCGCTTGCTGGCCACTGAAGAACTGCTGCACTGCCGGGTCAAGGTGGAGGAGTTTCGCCCACCTTGCTTTCCTGTGCAGTGCAACAAGTGCCAGCGACTGGGACACAAGGCTAACGAGTGCCGTGACCGCACTGAAACCTGCTCCAAGTGTGCAGGACCGCACGCGTCAGCACCTTGCCAAACCCCTCTTCAGGACAGACGATGCGTGCTGTGCCGCCAGCGTGGACATGGCGCCCGCTGGAGAGCGTGCCCGGAGTACCGGCGTCAGTTGGATGTGTTGCGCATCAACGCCGACCACCGAGCACAAACACAAGGGCATCGCAGAGCAGACAGCTCTCCACTACAGCAAAGGGCTCCCGGAAACTTGAGGGCAGCGCCTTTCCGGGCCCCACCTTCCGCATCAACTCCTGCTGCACAACCTAGGCCACAGGCGCCCGGATTGCAGGCAGCATCTGATAACACCCAAAACACGGTACCCCAGATTGATACATTCGCCCCTCCTCGGGCTCACACTGAGGGTACACCAGATCCTGGGAGCCGACCAGAGACGCCGGCGGCATTCAACCTCCTGCCGACTGTTGTGCAAGTGCCTTTGCCACAGCTTCCATATACGAAGGCACTGCACAGCAACATGGTGGTGAAAAGTATGCCGTGGGATGTAGTTCGAGACATGGCAACTGAAGTTTTGAACTGGCTCCTACTTAAGCCATTGGATGCGCCCCAGATTCTGAGTCAGTATGCTCAGTTCTTTGCACTCTTTACAGTGCCTGGGGCGATCCAATACCAGTAAAGACGACGACCAATGCACCGAACATGGACACGCCTCTCCAGCCGCTCACAATGGACAACCGCATGATTAAGGTAATGACATGGAATGCGAACGGGGCACGTCGCCGCAAGGCTGAACTCTCTGACTTTCTTATACGCCACCAAATTGATATTGCACTGATCACCGAAACTCACCTACGCCCACAGATAAGGTTCCAGCTTCCTGGGTATGTCGTTTATCGCACAGACCGCGACGGCCGCGGAGGCGGCACAGCCATTGCCGTCAAGCCGTGCATCGCCCACCATCAAGTAGCCATTCCGCCTCTTGCCCGCCTTGAAGCCACCGCTATTCGAGTCTCAATCGACCAGCTTAACGCTACGGTCATCTCAGCCTATAACCGCCCCAACGACTTAGACCCCGCGGACATAGAAATCCTTCTGCATCTCGACCAACAGGTGCTCCTAGCCGGCGACCTCAACGCTAAACATGTTATCTGGAACTGCAATTCTAGTAATACCGCCGGGATTAAGCTACTTGCCCACGAGAACCACTCCGATTATATCATCTGTGCCCCCGACGAACCCACATACATTCCATCGCGACCTAACGCAAGTCCCAGCATACTCGACATAGCATTGATCCGCAATCTAACACACCGGGCCCGCCTCACAGTCATTAATGACCTCAGCTCTGACCATTTGCCCCTCCTAATCAATCTCGAAGGCTCTTTGGCCAGTACACAGTTCCCTCTCCGCCGTAATTATAACAAGGCCGACTGGACGCGGTTCCAGGAGTCTCTCACCTCTAACCTCAACATAAACCAGCTTGCTACTCACAACGACCTCGAAGAGGCCACTACACACCTTGAAACCACCATTAGACAAGCTATCGCAGCCTCAGTACCCGTAACGCAACCACGTCCCACCCAACAACCCTTGCCCAAGGACATCAAGGTACTCAGCCAATCACGGAACCGAGCGCGGCGCCGGTGGCAGAGGTCCCGTCACCCCGCAGATCTTGACAGCTACCGCAGGCATCACCAGCACCTCCAGCAGGCCACATCCGCAGTACTCAACCAACAATGGAACCAAACACTCCAGAATCTCAACCCCGAACATGCCTCCCTCTGGCGAATAGCTAAATGCTTAACTAAAGAAGCCCACATTATTCCTCCGCTGCAACATAATCAGCACACCGCCTCCACTGACACTGAAAAAGCAGAAGCACTTGCCGATGCGCTTTGCAGCACGCTTAGGCCCAACGAAGTGCCCTCCTCAATTGCTTTCTCCCTTGAAACCGAAAACCTCACTCGCCACTTCGGCGACCGCATAACTCATGACCGGATACGAAAGACCAGCACACACGAACTCAATTGGCTCATCCAACATCTGCCCAACCGCAAGGCACCGGGCCCCGATAAAATCCCGAACATCGTGCTCAAACATTTGCCACCTGACGCCCTAAAAGCTTTGGAACAGATTTTTAATTACGTTCTACTGCACGGTATCTTTCCCAACACCTGGAAGACTGCCCTGGTGCGGCACTTCCCAAAGAAGAACAAGAATCACGCAAACCCTCACAGCTATCGACCAATCAGCTTATTAAACTCACTCAGCAAGTTGCTAGAGAAAATCATCCTCAAACGACTCAACCGACACATTTTCAGACATAATATTCTCATACACGAGCAGTTCGGCTTCCGTAAAAACCACTCCACCACTCTCCAGCTCCTACGCGCAACTGAATTCATCACGCGGGGTTTCAACACCAACCGCTCTACCGGAGCTGTGTTCCTTGATATCGAACGCGCATTCGACCGAGTGTGGCACCCAGGTCTCCTGCGCAAGCTAGCTGATCTCAACTTCTCTGATACGCTTATTAAACTCATTGCAAACTATCTCACAGGCCGCCATTTCTGTTCGGTAGTGAACTACGCTCACTCCACTCCGCGCCCCATCCTAGCAGGGGTCCCCCAGGGCAGTTTGCTCGGACCGGCGCTGTTTAACATCTATATGAACGACATACCCAGCTCACCGTTCACTATGAAACTCCTTTATGCAGACGACACTGCCTTCCTGACTCACTCTACAAAACCGCAGTTCATCCGCCGCTACCTGCAAAATGCACTAGATACACTTACAGCCTGGCTCATAAACTGGCGCATCAAAGTCAATCCCTCAAAGACACAAGCGATAATTTTCACTCGCCGCATTACTCACCGCTACCCCGGACACCAACTTGCACCGCTCACAATGTTTGGCGAGAACATTCCGTGGACTCCCACGGTTACCTATCTGGGACTTACCCTCGACCAAGGACTTACGTGGAAGGACAACATTCGCCTAGCGCGCAACAAGGCAATTGCAATCCTATGGAAACTGTACCCACTACTAAATCACAGCAACTCCCTACAATTGGACACCGGCCTTACACTATACAAATCCCTTATCCGCCCAATCCTGACCTACGCAGCCCCCGTGTGGGGGTATGCCGCGGCCAGTCATATTACATCCCTCCAGACACTTCAAAATAAAACACTACGCAAGATCGCCAAGGTTCCTCGAACAGCCCCTGCCGACAGGCTCCACACCGAACTTAGTATCCATTCCATCGAAGAATTTATCAAGAAACTAACAGCCGACCTGTATACCAAAATACCGTATAATACCAATCCGCTCATACACGAACTAGGCTCATACGACCACACCCACGACAAACACAACCGCCCCCTTTCACTTTTTGACCGAACTATCACACCCAGCACTGATGCCATTGACGCACGCGTACATCTGGCGCGCATCACTGGCTACATACCTTAAGAACTAACTGCTCTCTAGTTTCAGGAACTCCAGTCACCCTGCAAGGCCACGCGAATCAGCAGAGAACCAACCACTCACATCACGAACGGTAAGCCTTGACGACGCCTGCCCCCACCCTGTACATACGTTGAAGCATGAATAGTTACTAACCTCTAGATCCCCACAAACTAACATTAACCTAACCACGGACACCGACCTTCTCATCACTACGCATATTCACGCCACCTTTCATTTACTCCCAGCGATCCACACAGGGCTTCGGTCATGTGTGGACCCCTGGAAACATCACTGACGCGCTCGCATCCTTGCATGCCAGCATTTCATTCACCGATACTAACCGGGGTGCTTCCGCGGAACCCGACTAACACCTTGCAACTACACTAACAAAGCACCCCCCTGCATCCTGCATGATTAGTTTACTAACGGCATGTGCATGGGGAGACGATGTAGCCTCAGAGGATGATCGTCACCGGGGGCGGCGGGTGTGGGGCCGCCCCCAGTAAAAAAAAAAAAAAAAAAAAAAAAAAAAAAAAAAAAAAAGTCCCGCAACACGGGGCAGTTGACGAAACAGAACAGGACGGTGTGTGGCAATTAGGCACCTGTTACGGTGCACTTTAGTGATTTTCTTCATTGCAGCATGGCCCGTAGACACCATTTGGATGACTGCACACGGGGAAAAATCATCGGGAAACTGGAAGAAGGGTGAAGTGTGACGAATGTTGCTCAGTAGTTTGGATTTGCTCACAGCATTGTTTCACATACATGGGGAATCTTCCAAACCACAGGCACTGCTGTCCCAAGGAGAGATGGTGGTCGACCACGCTCAACTACAGCAGTAACTGACCGCTACATTGTGCAACAGGCAAGAAGTGATTCACGCCAAACAGCGGGTGCAACTACAACCACATTTAACAAGACAGCTAGGCATGCAATCTCACGATACACAGTGGCACGGTAACTACACAGAGGAGGTCTCTTTGTCTGACGGTCAGTACGTTGTGTTCCATTGATATCTGCAAATCGGCGGCACCGTTTGCGATGGTCCCACGAGCATCAAAATTGGACCAACGAGGAATGGGGTCGCGTGGTCTTCTCGGATGAGAGCAGATTCAGTCTAAGTAGTGATTCTCGACGTACCCTCATCTGGCGAAAGGTGGGAACGCGTAACGAACCCAGGAACATCCTTGAACATTATCGTTTTGGTGGTCCGGGTGTTATGGTTTGGGGAGCCATAATGTTGCATGGGCGCACCGACATCCAAATCTTTGAACACGGTACGCTCACTATTCAACGTTGTTGTGATACTGTACTCCTTCTCTAAGTGCGTCTTTTCAGGGGTGCAGTCGGCCATGACTTAATTTTTATGAATGACAATGCGCGACCGCATCGAACAGCATAGGTGGAGGATCTATGGGAACGAGAGGAGATTCGCTGAATGGACTGGCCTGCCCGTTACCCCGATTTAAATCCCATTGAACACGTGTGGGATGCTTTGGGGAGACGCATTGCAGCACATCCACATGCACCAACGACCATCGAACAGTTGTCAACAGCGCTGGTGGATGAATGGAACGCCCTACCACAAGAACTGCTTACCAACCTTGTGGCCAGCATGGGAGCACGATGCAGAGCATGCATTGCTGTCCGTGGTGTTCATGCACACTTTTAAGCACCATGTATCTGTTTTTGTAAATCTAGAGAGCCATCATATGCCGTATTGACTTTAGTGTAGCTTATGGTCTATGGATAAAAGTGGCATTTATGTTTGTCTTATTGCATATTTCGTTTAGTTTCCTACTGTAGCATACCGCAGCAGTTACTTGGCAGTGTCACAGCATGTGAAGATTACTTTCGTCCTTAGGTTTTGCTCACCAGTGTAGCATGCAGAAGAGTGATAGAGTAGGTCATGTGAATGCAACACATCTTATTTTTAGAAATGTGTCAGAGAGAGAGAGAGAGAGAGAGAACAACATAAGAAAACGGAAAGTTTGAATATATACTGAATTTCATACTTGAAACGTACACTGTTTAAACACACCAAGGCTTTTCAAGAAAATTTCCCCACCGCAATTTAACCTTCATTGTTATTTTTAATGTTACCAAATATCTTAACGATTTTTATTAAACTACAATATACCTGGAACATTAACGGACAAAGTAAATATATGTGTTGAATGTTCTAACAATAGCCTGTCAACAGATAGAAAGTTTCTATGGTTTTGTAGCTAGAAATTAACAAGAGATAGACAAACACTTACTAGGGGGGAAATATAGAGCTCTAAAATACATAATTTCAGCAGTTTTGGCTTTTTCTAAATATTCTGCGGTGCTTGTCTATATTTTTACAAGCACGTCATCTGTCGTACATTCTTTAAATTTTACGATTCTTCTATTTTTCTTTCCATTGCGATATTCCCTGTCAAGGTTGTATGTAACTATGCATTTATTGCTTATTTGAAATCGTTTCTAGGCAAAGGTGTGTCTGAATAATGTAGCATGGACTGAAAAATCACCTTTGTACAAATATTATATTACAAACATTTTCTATAAGCATTGTTAGGGAAGCTTTTAAATCTGCACAAACATATGTGCTCCTCTTTTCGAGAGCTGTGTTATAGGCAGACAGATCAAAATCTTTTATTCTGTTTTGTTTTCAATCTTGTTAGCTTTGCGGACCTGTTGGTGCCTTATAGTTACGGTAGATTAACCGGTATATAAAATGAAATCTGTTCGTCTTAATACTGTTCTATTTGGGAAAAAATATTTCGGTCTTAGTAGAAATTATATGGCTAATTTATTGCGTAATTTTTACTCAAATATATGGCAATTGTTCAACGTGGAAACGGAAATCCTCTGCAACCATTTAAAACGGAAGTGTGCAAGTATTAAAACGCATTTATTTTGGATATGCTATACTTTCAAGGAAACTGCAAATGTTATTCTTTTTATCCTGAGAGACACTGCACTTCTGAGGAAATTACAAATGTAAGTGAGATTTCCTCAACTGAGTGAATACCGTACAGGACGAAAGAAACAGGTTACAGTTGCAAATGTAACTGTTATGTTGCTTGGAACGGTGTTATGAGAAAAGCTATCGCGTAAAACTGTGCTTTTTCGGATAAGTATAGCACAGTGTTAAGATTCCTGGTTTATTGTGATGCAAGCGTTAGGTGCAAGAACAAAATCATTGGAATGTATAGTGTGACATTTCTTAAACTATTGTTTTGAGGAATGTTTTGTTGAAAGAACAGTGAGACCGAAATAATGTGTAACATACATAATATATACTTGATTATGTACTGGATATAATATAACTTATCTACTAATGCGAATGCTTTTAATAAAATACATGTTAAAATTATTGGTATGACGTTTGCAATTAGTCTTAGAACTATGCATAGGAAAAACATCTGGAATATCTGAAAGATATGGACACCTGGTCAAAAAAAAGAAAATAGGATCATGTGTTTCTGTCTTAAACAGGCTTCAGTGTAATTACATGACTTGGTACGTGTGCTCAGGGTTATGCCCAGTGGCAATCCTGAAATATAGCCTTTATTGAAAAAGAAGGAACAGACTTTAAATATTTATTTCTAATGAACGACAACAGATGGCGACACATGCCATACATCCCTATAGAGATAAGTTCAAACTTTTATTGTATGTGTTCAAAATGAGCACCATTTTTTATGTGAGGACGAACAGTGCTTTTCCGTTTGCATACGCAACCATCTTCTAGGAATTTATTGTATCAATTGTAAATTTTTTATGACGAGGCGGGTCTTTGTTGAACTTACAACGAAATGCACGCTGTAATGAAACAATGGATATACTCTTTGCATAATGCAGCATACAAAACGACTTTTCCTGTGGCGTCACCATTTTCTCGTAAACAAACACAGCGCCGCTGTAGGCAAAGAATGGAACTAATAGGTGGGGCTTAAAACCTTGAACTTTCCTCTATTCAGTGATGTGTCGTAAGTATTGCCATATCTTGTCGTTCATTAGAAATAAATATTTAAAGTCTGTTCCTTCTTTTTGAGTAACCCTGTATTGTTAAGGTGTAATAGGCTATTAAATACTCAATGACACACAAATCCACAGGCATTCACATAACGCATTCTGGGGATACCGAGAAACCTTCTTGTTTTGATATTATGTTGATAAAAAACACTAATGGTATTGCAAGAATAAAGAAAAGTGAATTCCTTTACGCGTAACAACACAGTAACATTTATTATCCGATTGTTACAGATTTGCTAATATCCTATCAGAGTGGATGTAGCATGTGCGTTATTGAGCCATTACTGAGTGTATTTTAAAGTCCAAACATAAGCTGGATGATGGTTCTGAATTAGTTATACAATCGAATATATCACTCCGTAGTCCAAATGCAAAGATGAGCGCGTCTGATAATGAAAATGTCCATCCTGGAATTATTCACTCCCTAACATTATTTGCATATTCTGGGACGGGAAATATAATAGGATTACCAGCACGCCATAAGCTCATTAGTTTGTTAGTGTAAACATATAATCTGGGAAAATCGTGTATTCGTTGTATTACATCGTGTTCAGTAAGGGGAATGGTTCTGTGTCACTGAGTGATATCGGTTTAGTTTACTTTCAGGATGACACTTTCTCTAATTGTCAGTTTGTTTACATGGTTTTTGTGCAGAATTGTTCCGAACATTCTCCATCTGGATTTAAAAAGTAAATCAAGGAAGCAAAGTGTTATTAATTGCGAGTACATTCTGTAAGAACCATTTCCACAAAGAAACCACTATAATATTTTGTTCGAATTTTATATCTGGTATGAGTAAGTATCTGGTTTATCTTGAATGACGTGGATGCTGTGAAACTCAAAGTTGGTGTCCTTTTCTTTATAAAGTGTTGCGTCCATCTACTACACAGAACGGCACAGCAGACGGTGGACACTGATGATAAATGATATTGAACGACAATTGAAAAGGAAATTTGGGTTCAGGCCTAAGTTTAGGGTACTTTTTCGGCATTTACTAACTACAAGGATTCAGGAAAATCTGTCTGGAAGGAAGATTCAGACAGGATTAGAACTGCCGACCTCCCGCACACGAGTTTGCGCTTTGAGGAGCTCGGTCATTCGTGTCAGTGAGTATCGCGTTGAATGAATTTGCTCCGTGGTAGCCAAGCACATGCGCTAACGGAGAATAGCGACGTATGCAGTTCAGTCTAATATTTTATTCTTTTTATAAGGTAGATACCGGGAGGAAGGGAAGTATCATATTAATTTAAACTAGTTACAGATCTCATTATTTGGAAATATTTTATACCTTTCAATTTTCTCTATGTCTTTTTTTGCCGAGATATTTTAGGTTTTTCGAACACATAAAACCCACATGCTGGCAATGTTACAGCAGCAGCCGACCGGTAACTGCGAGCGTGGGGAGGATTCTCCCTTTCTAAAACATAAGTAGATCATCGCGTAAACAGATTTCAGTTTCGCTGCATGGCGCGTGGTTCACGAGTGTAGATAAAAGTTTCTACATTAACAACTTATCAAGGTACTTAAGATTTGGAAAGGATGGTACACATTTCGTAAACCTGTACTGTACTTATGATTATCCACCAAATACATCTCGGATTTTCTTTTATCATTAAACCTGTGAGATTCAATGCGTAGTACGATATTACCCAACAATGATTCAACTTTTAGTGGAGCTGGTATAAACATGGTGTGCTTTTCAGTCAACGACCGCGAAATGCTTATTGGACGATGAAAGCATTACTTCCACACTATCAGTGTAGGCCAATAGCTACCAAGTCGTACTTATCATTTCGTCAAAAATTATACCACCCTTTCGTTGTGTTTGTTTGGATTAAGGGCCGTGTGGAAAACAAAACCGCTAGTGCCTTCGCCTCCCAGTACAGGTATGCTGTTTCGATTACGCCCAACAGCCGGTTCTTGCACTGACCTATCTTGACCTAACAACGTTGACTATGTTTCCAGCCACATTACGTCTGCAAAACCGTTCGGAAAATTATTAATTATATCGAAGCCCTGTGTGATCTCAATAGTTTCCACTGAAACTAGATCAGAAATAGGTTGCTCTACCCATGTTATAAATAAGAAAACGTTCTTCATACGTTCTAGTGGAAGAAACCATTTAATTTGAAAAAAAAATTATTTTTCGAAAACATATGATCTCAGAACAAATGCTGTGATACGTTTTTGTTTGTAATAACGCTGTGAAGTACATATTAGAAGGAATATAATAAGTTCCGTTCCATCCTGTATATGCCTTCTCTACTCAACTAGAGCAAGCAGAGGAAGTATTAAAAGTTCATCCAAAATAAGCACTGTTTCGTAAACTATTCGTGTGCGCGTGTGTATCTATGGACATCATAACTCAAAAAGAAAAAACTGGTGAGAGTGTAGCGAGCCTATAGGTATTTAAGTTCAGAGTCTTCCAAGGATACGACACGAAAATTTTCGAGAAAATCACCCCACCCCACAACTACCCCCTACATGGTAAAATGTTCCTTCTTTTTTCCCCCAATTCGTACCAAACCGCCACGTGCTTGCGACCATTTCACTGCAACTCTCTGCGCGGCAACTGCCATTCGTTCCTGTCGACGTCCTATAAACTTTAACTAAGTGCACACAACCAATTTACTTCACTAAATTCAATATACGTTTATAGCAACAGATTCATTTTATATTTTCTCTCATCCCACATTGTTGGCCAACAGTGTGTATAACCATGAACACACTGTAACAGTCAGGTAGCAACAATGTTAGTCACACCCGTCAGCGCTGATTTCTCCAGAGGAGAGAAACTGCTCCGTTGCCCAGACGTCGTTTCCTGTAACCTCAAATGGAAGGCTAACTTAATCTGTCGCCACGTACGTACACATCTGTTGCCTGCTGGCTTTCTCACCCCCTAATCGACTTCCCAGCTGCGCGTGGGGTGGGAGGGCAAGACTCGCGTTTTCTCACCTGCAAGTCCTCAGATCAAACTTGCGTGGGAGCAGTAATATTACTTTCAGGTGCTCACGTGGGAAATGCATGCATGAGCACTCAAGTTGCCTCTGCACACTTTTTTCCTCCAAACAGGCAACCCTATGAAGAATTAACAAATGTGAAGCCAGGTATAAAATACTATTATTATTTATTAATCCCAAAAGCTGGCACTTTCCAAGCATTGTTGTGTTTAATTTGAGGATTATTTACTCTCTAATTTTGTCAGGTCTCCTCCTTTTTCCTTCATTGGTACTAAATCTAGCAGATCTTCTGTGTATTCCATATTTTGGTTTATTCCTCGAAATGTCACGGGCGTCTGTACTTTCTTGCAAAGCAATCAAAAGAGCTATGGCGTCTTTGTACTAATTGGTTTTCAATGTCTCTACCAAGATCTTCAATTCGACGCGCTACAGCCCACCGTAAAAGCTTTACAGATAGTAACTGTTACAAGAGATTTAGACAATATCCTCTGCCGAAATTTATAAACATTCTTTAACAAAGCCTCCATCTGTGAACTTCTTAAAACCTTAGCGTTTTACATACTTATACCTTATATTTATACTCATATAGTCAACGTGGAATTTTTATTCTGGAATTGGTATGCTCTGCAGAAGGGTAATTATGTATTCACTCAATAGATCTCTTTATTTTGGATGCAAATAATATTGATCGATTTGAACAAATTCTTTCTCATAAAATGAAAACAAATATAATAACGACAATGAAAGAATTATTTCCGGAGAAATTACTCGTTCATAAGGAAACTCCTAGTCCACACTCTAAAAATAATATATAAATGATACACTGGTTGCAAAACCTAAGGACGAGACGGGTAAAGTAAATAACAAATGAACTACTTGGTGGAAGTATATGGAGGTGGCGGAGCATAATGCCAGAGGTCTCTAACACGTGCACAGAAAGTTGGACGTCACATGGCGTGAGTGTAGCGAGCCTATAGTGCCAATGAGTCTGGTCCCGTAACACGGGGCAGTTGAGGAAACAGGACAAGACGGCGTGTGGCAATTAGCGAGCTGTTACGGTGCACTGTAGTGCTGTTCTTCATTGCAACATGGCCCGTAGATACCATTTGGATGACTTTACAGGGGAAGAATCGTCGGGAAACTGGAAGAAGGGCGGGTGTTGTTCAGGAGTTTGGAATTGCTAACAGCATTGTTTCACGTGCATGAGGAACCTTCCAAACCACAGGCACTGCTGTCCCAAGGAGAGGTGGTAGTCGACCATGCTCAACTACACCACCAGATGACGCTATATTGTGCAACAGGCAATAAGGGATCTACGCCAAACAGCGGGTGCAATTCCTACCACATTTAACAGGACAGCTAGGCATGCAATCTCGCGATACACAGTGGCACGGCGACTACACAGAGGTGGTCTCTTTGCCCGACGCCCAGTGCGTTGTGTTCCATTGACATCCGCACATCGGCGGCAGCGTTTGCGATGGTCCCAAGAGCATCAAAATTGTACCAACGTGGAATGGGGTCGCGTGCTCTTCTCGGATGAGATCAGATTCAGTCTAAGTAGTGATTCTCGACGTACCCTTATCTGGTGAGAGGTGGGGACACGTAATGAATCCAGAAACATCCTTAACCATGATCGTTTTGGTGATCCGGGTGTTATGGTTTGGGGAGGCATAATGTTGCATGGGTGCACCGACTCCAAATCTTTGAACACGGTACGCTCACTGATCAACGTTATTGTAATGCTGTACTCCTTACCCACGTGTGTGCTTTCAGGGGTGCATTCGGCCCTGACTTCATTTTTATGGATGACAATGCGCGAACACATGGAACAGCGCAGGTGGAGGATCTCTTGGAACGAGAGGATATTCGGCGAATGCACTGGCCTGCACGTTCCTCCGATTTATGTCCCATCGAACACGTGTGGGGTGCTTTGGAGGACGCATTGCAGGACATCCACGTGCACCAACGACCATCCAATAGTTGACAATAGCGCTGGTGGAGGAATGGAACGCCCTAACACAAGAACTGCTTAGCAACCCTGTGACTAGCATGGGAGCACGATGCAGTGCATGCATTGCTGTCCGTGGTGATCATACACCCTTTTAAGCACCATGTATCTGTTTCTGTAAATCTAGGGAGCCATCATATGTCGTATTGACTTTAGTGTAGCTTATGGTCTATGAATAAATGTGGCATTTCTGTTCGTCTCATTGCATATTTCGTTTAGTTGCCTACTGTAGCATACTGTAGCAGTTCTCTCTATGTATCATTCAAGTTTCATCGAGCTATGTCACAGGATGCGAAAATTACTGTAGTCCTTAGGTTTTGCACACCAGTGTATATCATATATAATACAAACTGTATATTTTATTGCTAATAATAGCAATAATGATATTTTAAGGTAATGAAATATATTTTAAATCGTGTATTATTAATGTTTATCTAAATTATACAAGCCTTAAACAATAGACTGTTACCTGATACTCTGTCTGTGCTCCTTCAGCTGGTGTATTTTCACTGCACGTTGTCCCCTCTAATACTCTGATAAACCTGACTATGGTATACAGTCTAATGGCTATTAAGATTAAATAGTTTTAGCTGGTTGAGGGTTTTAGACACTCCACTTCTGTGAACAAAAAATCTTCCCATTCCTCCTTGAAAACTGGAGTCGAGGGCCTCCGCTTAGTTCTGCTAGAACTTGGCTGAAACAACTACAAAACACTAAACGTCTGCTTGCATTAACGCAGTATGGCGTAACATGTTACCAGTGAGATGAGCTCGCCGTCACTACAGCGGCTCTTTGCCAACATACCGGTTCTTGCACGTGCCTGCCCTAAGATATCAGACTGAAATTTCTACAGGATGTAGATGCGTACCTTTTTAGTTCACTGAGCTGCTTTTATACTAAAAGTCTGTTTATTAAGGAGGATAATATTATCTTCTAAACTATACCGCCTTTAGTTAAATTTATAAACAATCATATTTTCTAAAAATAACAAATATACCATAGTTATCTTCAATAGTTTCTGATAAAACCGATTGTTTATGCCAAAAGTGTCATTCTCAGAAAAATCTATTCAAAAAATCTGATGTGTTGCACTCACATGACTTTCTCTACTCTTGTACAATTTATTTTTACAAACGCTTATTCTCCACTTCATGTTAATCCAGATATACAGACGTTACTCTTATTGCTAATTTTCTTGTAGGTGCATAAAAGCTGGTTGGTATGTGCAGCACTCCATTCTCTCTGCATGTCCAGGACAAAGGAATTTCTATTTGAGAAAAGTATAAGTATTAAAATTCAAACAAATAATAAGGAATATCTCGGAAATGGTTCACCCCACACAAAAAAATATAAAATTACATAAATTGTGTAGTAAAATGTCTCCCTTATGACTTACAGTTATGCGAAAGTCATTCAGAATGAAGA
The DNA here is from genome assembly GCA_030765065.1 of Deroplatys truncata. Taxonomy (NCBI): domain Eukaryota; kingdom Metazoa; phylum Arthropoda; class Insecta; order Mantodea; family Mantidae; genus Deroplatys; species Deroplatys truncata. Next base: position 104,721,456 of record CM060985.1, read on the forward strand.
GGGCTTTTGGGGGCATTCCCAGAAAATTCAATATATACATTCATTTGCCAATAAAATATCTTAAAATGATATTTTAATAAAAATCATTAGAGGCATTTTTATAAAATAAAAATGTTCCAATGATATTCCATGGGATGGGGGATTTTCTTGAAAAATCTTCATATTGCATCCATGGAAGATAGTAAACTCAAATACCAGGTTTCGCATTTATCCGACTTTTCCTTTTTGAGTTAGTGTTCACAGACTGACACACACTCACACACACACACACATGGACATGTTTCCAAAAATATTTATTTGTATTCAGAGAACCTCAAAACATGCATTTCCGGTGGAATCTGCATATCGAATTTGTCGGTAGAATGCACTACTTCCCCTACGTACTATAAGCATTAGAGAAAGTAATAAAAATGGAGAAAACATACTCACTTATATTTTCAGATAAAGAAAGCACCTGGTCATAGTTACAATAAGTACTAATTTTAGAGCAAAACTTATCCTAAAGGATGTGTTAAAGTATTTCCTATCTATGTTGTGGTGCAGAATTCACAGAATACTGTTTTTAAAAAGGTAGTTTAAAGTATAATTATTGCGCCTATAACTAAAAAGTGTGTATTAAATTAAAGAAGTTCTAATTAATGAGACTGCACAAACAGACTAAAACTCTCATCTTTCGGAAACTTTCGTCCTTTGCCTCGTCTTGCCTTGCCCCTTCATTGCTTTCTCTGTGTGTCTCAGAGCAGTAGAATGGGTTGCCTACTTATCCATGTTGCACGAAGACAGGTTTTACCACGTCATGTTCTCAGAAGAAGGGTCGTTTAAACTGAATTACGATGTAATTGATTTTTTCACTGTCTTTTAAATCGCCAACTTCTGAACACAAGAATAATAGATTGAAACTTCAGCTCTTTCTTCTCGAAATAATAGCATACATGATCTATTCTGCTTGTGTATGTTGCTGGTTTTTTCAAAATAAATTAAGTTCAATAACTGAAAGTGGTCAGAGTGTATTGTGACTTTGTTTAGCTTTTAATTGTCACTCCACAAATGTTTCCACAGTCACTTCGTTAATGTTGTCGTTTCTAATGCTCTCCATATGGCCTTTGACCTTTCGGATGATACCTCATTCCACCAAGCGATGACTGGACCAATTTCTGGGTTGGAGGCACTCAGCGGGGGGAATCCGTTGCCTCCGATGGTAGTGTGATGATGAGGATGGTGATGGAACGAGAGGACCTACAGCTTTTACCGTGGACTCCGAACTACTTTGGGCTTAGATACTTCATATGAACAAGTCAGAGGTGAAGGTATGAATAGGATCAACTTAAAATCAGAGCCGGAAACGAAACCGCTGCGCTACGCAGGCACTTGCTTCATTAGTATAATCTAGTTCAACTTCATCGTTTTCCGTGACGTGGCGGAGTAATGAAACACGCACGACGTAGCTTCCTGTTCCGGACGGTTTACGCACTGGGGAGTCGAATATAAGGCTTCTCGCGGAAGCAGTAGTAATCACTGCACGTCACGTGTCGTCACAAACTCGCTGGGAGAACAGCACTCTCTGTGCACCAGAAACATATTCGCTAACTCGCTCACCAGCTGACTAACTTGCGAGAGCTCAATATTATATTCGTAACTGTTAGAAATTTCTACAGAGTTCTAGAACATTCTAGAACATCCAGAAGATTATGGTTATCTGACGATAGCGCTTCCGGTGTTTACACTGGCTAGCGCTGCTTATCTTTGTGTATCTCTGACTGTCCGGCGCCGAGCTCCCGATAAACTTGAGCCATAGCTGCTGCGTAACATAGTTCTTGTGTAGGTGTGCTATCTCCTTTTAAGTGTGGTTTAAGCCTCACCGTTTACATCATTTGCCTTTCATGGAACTTTTCGCTCAGCTTAAGGTTCACATAAACTCTTCTTGTCACCTACTTAAGAACACATTTAAGCAATGATATCTGTTTTTCATCGCCATAAAATAGTTATTTAGTTATCTCTCACTCTCTATGAGAGAAAATATCTTGCTTTTTACTATCTCTCACTTGCCCAGTAAAAAAAGAACGTATTGTATTCCCCATGAAATTCAATATCAATATTTCTACGTAAATACACCCTGTAAGATACCCTGAATCCAAAAACAGCATTTTTAGAAAGGAACTCCAGTGTGTATGTATGTGTGTGTGAACTGTATAATTAAAAATAGAAATGTTGGACGAATACCAAACTACCCATTAGATGGTGTTCTCAAAAATGCCTGTAACGATTTTATTAATATGTTATACCTTTATTACAATAGTGATATATATATATATATATCTTTATCTTTATTTGCACGACACATTGAATACCTCTTCATATATGAGGAAAGAGATAGTCAAAAGCTTACTACATAAAATCTAGATTTCATTAGAAAACACAACTTTTGTCAATTTTTTCGGTATTACCCATTTCCGAAATATTATTCGTATAACATCAACTGAACCGATAACAAACTAATACAAATAGTAACCACATGGCGCCTAATATTAAATTTCAGTAGCAGACGTTCCTGAGAATGAGACTTTTAAGTAAACTCAAGGGGTTCAATAGTATGGACATGCATGATTTAAGCAACTCTCTGATAAAGAAGGTAATATGTTATGTAAGCTTTCTAGTTGCTCTATGCGTTAATGTTTGTTTAAAATGTAACATATTTCCTAAAATGCTTAAAGTGCAAAAAGCAGTCCCAGTATATAAGAGAAGGTGCAGAAAGGATCCTAATAATTACAGACCTATCTCTATAGTGACTATTTTTTGGGAAATATTTGAGTTTCTTGTATTACTGCAAATGAAAAAATATTTTAAAAAACCAATATTATCATTTCAATTCAATTTGGTTTTAGTTCTGGGAAAAACACTTGTGATGCTATCGATAGTGTTCTAATCATTGTATATACAGCTCTTGAAAATTCAGATGATGGTTGTAATATGCTTAGCGACCTAAGTAAAGCTTTTGGTTGCATACTGTGTGATTTGCTCATAATAAAACCAACTTCTGGAATAATTGGCATTAAACGGAACCTCTTAAAACAAGATTTTAAAAAGCGAGCCCATATTGTTTAACTGGATGGAAAAAAATGTATATTATCTTATCGAATTTAGTGTTCCTCAAGATATATTCTGGGCCCGTTTTTTTTTATCTTTGATCATGGTTAACGATCTGGTCTCTAATGTGCCTGCTAGAACTGTAAAGCATGCTGATGATTCAATTTCTACAATTAAAAAAAATCCTATACAAACTGAATATTTTTTTTAACAATTTTTTCAGTGACATCAAGAAGTTGTTTAAAAGGAGCGGAAAAGCCAAAGAATTATTATTAGCCTTAAAATACTAGAAATCTACAAAATGGATCAGTTAAACTGTCAGGAATGTACATTGATTATAAACTGAATTGGAAGGATCATATTAATTTCATTTGTAACATATTATCCAAAGTAATGTGTATATGGATCTCCTCAGTTAGGTTCGTGACAATATATAGGAGGCCAAATCGCGACATATTTCAAGTGTGTGGATATCCCTTCGTGCTTTAAAAGAGTTGCAGAACTCAATGGACAACTCCAAGTAAACACAAGTCAGTGGGGAACTGGGGAATTAGGTGATCGATCTTAGGTTTCTTTTAAACTTGCATGTATATCCCGCCTTTAACTACAATGGTCTTATTGATGGCCTTTCCTTTGGATCGTATTACTGTCCATAGGGAATGGTGTTAACTCGTATTCGCTTGTCATTGGATTTCTGGTAAACATTGGGCTTTAATCATGAGATTACACACTCTCATTCATACCTCCAATCTCTGGGGAGGATAGGGAATAATCTTTGGTTCAGAAAGGTTCTCATCCCCAACCTGGAATCGAACCTGGACCCCCTCGTACAGCAGGCAGGTGCTCTACCGACTGAGCTACGGGGCCAGCCGAGCTTCGTTCTACTCCTCTTGCTTATCAGCAAAGACGATGAGCGGATCGTGCTCACTGAGAGGCACTTGGCTTCTCCGTGATGATAGACAAAGATAGACCGAAAAGGAGTATTTTCCACTGTAGTTACACAGGATCTATTTTCGAGGGAATAAACTCACTTTTTAGACTGACAAATAATTAAAATATCATTGTTAGTCCTATCCGTACCCGCCCGTAACTATTTTTTAAATTGTATTTACACTGTTGTCTAACCTTATAGACTGTAAGCGACAAACATGTTGGTATTATAAATGTTATTGTTCACTTTTATTATTACTATCATCATCATCATAAGCATCACCATCATCTAACGGTACTGTTATGCTGACTTCACTCATTGAATAGCTATTCAAAATTTTGCCTCTGTTGATTTATACGCTGTTGCAACCGTCTCCGTGTATCCATATGGACGTTTTTTATACCCGCTGGAGTGTGGTGGTGGTGGTGGTGGTTGTAGTAGTAGCACTAGATTTTTAGGGCGCTATTGCGCCAGTTCCCACTGATCTGTGTTTACTTGAAATTGCCCCGTTGAGTTCTAGAGCTCTTTTAACGCACAAAGGTTTATCTGCATACGTCAAATACGGCGCGGTTAAGTCACCTGATATATAATACTAGGTGGCCCACGCAAGCAGTTCTCTGTAGTTTTATACTTCCCGCATACGTTACTGTAAATTTGGTAGCAGCTCACTCTGATCAAAGGGGTAGTGCAGGTACAAGCGAAAGGTCAACGAGTAGTGCTGCTCTCTGCATGCATTTACTTTCTGGTTCCGTAATGATTATGTCGCAAGGTCACCTGTTTGCAGTTCGTGCCAGGTCATTCAGTCAGACAGGTATAGCTGAAATGTTCACCAACGACCACTAATGATCTATGGGAAGCTCTGCAGTTGAGGATCGAAAGCTGTAATCTGAAAGTTTTCCGACGCGACGTCTGTCTTCTGCACATGTTTTTAGAACGTACAGAGATGCTTAATTCGAAGTGCAAGGATTCATTCTAGGTATTACGTGTTGCGAAAGGACCCATTTGCACGCTCCTGATGTTTCCTTGAATGTTATTTAGTACTTTCGGGGAAAATCCCATACAAGGCACGCAAAGATCAAGCCGAAGTAATGTAGTAATTACGTTGCAGTGTAAACAATTATGTTTATTTGCTATTTTAATTGTTATTTGTTCATATTATTAGTTCTTAAAATTAATTTACCATCATAATTAGGGCAAAGAAAGCTGCAGACCTGGGATTTTCGAGGACTTCAATACAAGGAATTTTGAAGGAACGAAAATTACATTCCTATAAGCTGCAATTTCACCAACAGCTATATGGTTGCGACTTTTAAAATAACATATCATTTTTGAAGGCTCTTAAATAAAATAGATGAAAATCCGAATTTCATCAGGCAGGTTTTATGGGGAGATGCATACAATTTCACCAATGACTCCAGTGCAAACACACATAATCTCCATTAATGGGTTCCTGAAAATCCTCGCTGATAACGACCACATTAAATGCAGCCTCACTACGATGTTAATGTATGGTACGAACAGCTTTCTAGGAAACATCATTGAACAAATTTATTTAGCTCCTAAGCTTACTGATCAGCTTTATTTGCAATTCCAGTAGAATATGCTGAATCTCGAGAACCTTCTAGCAGACATCCTTCAGTTGGATCTGAATCAATGGTTTCAGCACGATGGTGCACCACCCCATTATTTTAGATGAGTTAGAGAATTACTAAACAATGTGTACCTCGAACAGTGGATAAGTCGCGGTGATTGCATTCGGCGGGCAGCGAGATCACCCGATTTAACCTCCCTTGACTTTTTCTTATGGGCATACATCAAAGCCAGGGTTTACGAAACATAACTAGAAATTCCAGATATTTTAAAAGAAAAAATAAGTTACGCCTTGAGCCGTTTGAATGTTCCTCCTCCACATTTCGCCAGTTACCACTATAGCTTTGCTGCATCCAGAGAATTTGGACCCGCAGTAGCGGTGGCGTCCTGTGAACCTAGTAACATCTGCTATAATGCATTCTGATTGGTCGAGCTGAGGGCCAATCACATGGCGCAGCTCTAGCGGACGATGCAGGAAACGCCATAGAATAGGACTTTCCCAGCAGGTCGAGAAATAAGGTCGCCGTAAGAGAGGCCGATTACGTACACGTCTGGGCGACATTCGCGGTGAAAATTCAGAGGCATCAGATATATATCTTGGTTTTTGGAATTTACACGTTTCGGTGAGTAAAACATTCAAAATTAGTGCCAAAGATTCGTGATGGTAGGCCACGGTGCACAGTGGAGGACCGAAAGATATTCACATGTAACCGTAAAGCTAGAATATGGTATGTGAAGAGAACCATTTTGTGAACTAGTTTCAAGCAAACATTAAAGCTATAAAGTTTACAAAAACAGGAATATTTGAAATCTTAAAGGATTTGCAGGAGGAGTCAAATTTTATATATACTGTAAAGCAACAGGATATTATGGATTATTTTTGGATTTATATATACATATATGTATGTATATTTAAAATTGTGAAAGGTCTTTGATTCAATTTGTAAAGCTGTTTGTACATTATAGCAGTTAGGCAACAAAGTTAAATGGGGAAAAGAGAAATCTTGTGCGAGAGAAAATTGACACTGTAATATTCCGAGTTCTGATAGTGAGAAAAAATATACCTGCAGGCACAACTTAACTTTTTGGAAAATAAAGGGAGACATATGTTCCAGAACAGTAAATACAGCAAACATACCTTTTCCTTTATACATGATAAGGTAGGGTCCGCTCCGCGTTCTCTAGGGATATCTGTTTAATTAGCTGACGGGTAGTTAATCCTTTAGTGGCATATACCTATAACTACACGTCAAAGTATACTACCAAAGGTTATTAAAATTAAACAGATTGTAACTGTTGGCTCAGCCTACGCTTCGATACCAACAGAAATGTCAAAAGTTTCTATGCTATTACTGAGAGACGCGTGCATCACTGGATCCACCAAGGCGGACAGGTACCTATTTGAACAGGTTGCTATGATTAATATACTAATAAAGGTAATGCAAGTCTAACATAGCTTTAAAGGATTACAATATCATGTAACTATATTGATTATAATCAAGCGTATAATATCATGTATTTAATATTGCTAACTGTGAAGCTTTAATTGATACCATTTGTATGGATTGTAAATTAACTGTGAGATGATTTATATTCCTTGGCATGTGTGTTCATGGTTTTGCTCAATTGCAACTTGAATGTTTGTTAAATGGGCGAATTGGTTACTAAATAGCTGATAAATACACACACGCACACACACAAACACCAGACCCTGAGCATAGAGTGATACATTCTTGTTAGAAAGTTTCTCGAGCCCACCGGAGAATTGAAACCGGCATCAATCGCACAGCAGGCAGATGTTCTAGCGACTGAGATACGAGACCAGTCATAGTAATTAAGTGTTTATTTTCAAACTCTGGTCTTGCGTTTAGCAAGGTCTCCTCTCTGTCGGTATGTAGAACCCTTTACAGTTTTGCTTAGGCAAACCTTTAGGTATCTGCGTTATTCAAGATAAACTAGCTTCAATGAAGAATGTCTTGCTTGGGGCCAACTGGCATATAATATACAGATGGCCCAACCGCGCCGTATTTCACATGTAGGTATCCCTTAGTGCGTTAAAAGAGTTGCAGAACTCAACGGGGCAATTCCAAATAAACACAAGTTAATGGGGAACTGGCGCAGAGGTGTGAGCGACCTTTGTTCTACTCCTCGTGCTTATCAGCGAAGACGATTAGCGGATCGCTCATTGATAGGCGGTTCCCGGTCTTGCACTTAAGTATACAGTTAGTGATGATAGACAAGAACATGTCATTCTCAACGAAGCTTTCTACATTATTCTTAGTCATTTATAAATTGAAATTAAAAGTGCTTTATATATCATTTCCGTCACACAAAATAGGGCTTTTCAATGATGAAAGACTTATGATACGTTGAGATTAGCCTGCATAGATAAACAATTTTCTCTCTATATAATATTAGTAGATAAGGAATCTTTATTGGTGTCAAATTATTAAAGTTATTACACAAATACTTAATGTATGATCGTACATGCATATTTAACATACTAGTTAACGGTGAGAAAAGGAAACAAAGGAGAGAAATATATATATATATATATATATATATTCTCTCTGACTAATTCAACAAATATGATCTAGCTTCGCCACTTTAGCCATAAAGTTGCACATGTTTCGCCAGTTCCTCCCGTTAGCAAGTAGATCCCAACATGCCAATCTCCTTCTAGCTGAACTTAAAGAATTTTCTTTGAGTTAATGAGTTAATTGTTCGCTAGTTCTCCCAATGTGCGCATTCCACCAAAATATGTACCCAGTCTTCATCCTAACCACTGAATGGGCATATTCTCCTCATTTGATCATCAGTCATTTCTGTGTCCTCCAGCCTCCCAGTCTAAACCATGCCATTCTTCATCTTAGTTTTCTTCGTAAATTAAGTATGAATGCCTCTTTACCCAAATTCAATTTGATTTGATTTTCTAGACTTAGAGATGTTTTAACTTTACAATCCGATTCAATTTCCTGCTGGTTGATCTTTACTAGTCTTCTTTTGATACCTTTCCATATGTCTGTCATTTATGTCATCTCTTTGTCATACTGACGTCAAACCTACTTTTCTCAAACCTCTTTCCAGTTCAGCTGCCCAAAACTTAGGAGACAGGTTGGATTGGATTGTGAAGCGGAGGGGATTCGGCATCGATCCAGGAATGAAGATATTGTACCGACGCCCCACGAGGGGTGCCCCTGGGAGATAGGAATGAGGCGGCCAGAACCAGGAGTGACGGCACAACAATTATAGGGCCTCTATAGCTTCCAGATTGAAACGCCCCGGTAGTCGGACAGGCAGATCGGGGACACCGCCCCACACAGTGTCCAACGCACCTCAAGGAGCGGTACTTATGCCCCGGCAACCAGCCGAAGTTCGAGGGACGGAAAAAATTCACAGAGAGCATCCTTTTTCCTGCCATGCTGCACAAAAACACAATTGCCGACACTTCCAACGCTGGAACAGATCAAAGGGTGAAGAATGAATTAAGTTATGAATGGAACGAAATGAAGGGACAGGAAATTCGGGGGCTGAAAGAAACCTTTCCAGCATTTATTCGACGATCCGGGAAAACTCCCAAAAAAACCCAGAGGTCAGCGTGGGCATTGCCGAGGATAGAATCCCGGACCTCCCTAATTATGGTCACAGACGTTACCGCTTGAGCCAACGCGCTCAATCAGAGGACAGTTTTCTCGCTGGTATTTGTATAATACCTATTAGTATGAATTTATAAGCGTCTGTATGTACACTGCAGTACGTGTAATTTAATTATACAATATATTTCAAGAAACTAGGACTGTCGGAATTGTAAGGAATGCAATATACTAAACATTCTTGGCTGCTGAGGTATAAAAGCATTAATCTTCTGTACTTTTTGGCAGAAATTATTAAATCTCGTCTTGTGGATGGCATTGCTACGGACGCAGGGTACGTGAGGTGTGATAATATGCATGAAAAGCTAATTTTAGTGAAATGGTTTCATTGCAAGGCGAATGTTTTTACGATTACAGAGGCGCCGGTCATGGGGAAATTCCGCGGAAACAACTGCAGTTGGCCGTTAAACAGGTGGTAGGTACCTCGTCACATAGTAAAATGTTCTGTACTAACTTCGCTATTACCTGCTTCTCTATTCCATTACCCTGCACACGTAAACAAAAAGCTTTTTTCAGAATCGCCAGGGATGCTTCCGCATAACAAAATTAGTTCCAACAAACCACCAGGAAAATATTTTCCAAACAGTTACGGTCCGTGGAGATTATTAAAAAGACTACTAGGGCGTGTGTTTAAGCGTCTGCAAAACACCAATATTGCCGACCAGCGAATTGGAAATGGACATACATGTTTTTTTTTCTGAAGTCCTAGAGAAAAATGCACATGCAACTGTAAACTGGATGTTTGTGCTGAAAACATCAACTTTAAATTATTCACGGCACATTTAGCTACAGTCGGCATCCATTAAACATGGTTGCTTGCGAGATTATATATTATTTCTAAAGGTTAATGAATGCGTTATACCTCTAGGGAAATGGGACAAAAATCGTTAATGTGGGTTTGTTTTCTCTGTTTGGCTGAATGTACTCATTAGCTTGCATTTGCCTTTAATTTAGTCTCTCTATGAGAGAAAGCTTTGGATTTCTTTAGTGACCTGTATGACCTATATTCTTTTACTAATTCTTTATTGAAATATAACGCAACGCTGCAGTGCAAACTCTACAAAACTCGAGTCCCCAGGTACAACGAACATTTGAGAGTCAGTTTTACCTACATAGACTAGTCCATTAAACCGCTGTTTTATTATTTTTTTAAGTAGAGCTTCATACATTTAATTCCTCCTCCCTTTCCGGGAACTTCTGTTGATTACAGCACAGTATTGTTCGAAAACTTCGTGTAAAAAGCAACCATAAAAATCTGGAGTACAACGCTCATACAACTTCATCTACCCATTACATACTCAAATATATTTCCCTTATACGTTAAAATATAAAGAGAATATGTAAAAGCAGTTTTTTGTTCCAAGATACTCGAAGAATACTCTGCGATTTCATTATTTTATTCAACAATCGCTTAAATCTTTGTGTAATACAAGCTTATGCTTTAAACAATTATCCTATTAATTAACAATAAAATTAAATATTAACGTGAAATATTAGAGACACAACTATGGATGCAATTTTGATTGCACCTGTTCTACTTTGCTTTGATCTTCCATGGCAGTTTAGGTTGTTTGCTCTGAAAGCGATTATGAAAATTAGTGAAACGAATCCATGTTTAAAATGAAACATTTTCCTCCTTTTCCCACTAAATTGCTCCTTTATATATAGCAGATGCATGTGTTAAATAATTACTTATAGAAGAGTATTAGTAGTAATTAATCCACGAGTTGAATACAACATTTAATACAATCTTAGCATTATAAATTGTAGGAAATGAATCGTAAAATAATTTTGGCATCTATAGCTGTTTGAAGTGAAAATGTATTAATATGTTTGTAAATGAACGTTAGCTACTCTCCCGGCATTTCAATTGTTATTACCTGGCGTGTTGAACAGAGCCACTTGTATGCATTCTCTTCCTGGGACAGAAGTGAGCAGGTGTAACAGGTTGTGGTGTAGCCTTTATCAGAACAGCATAGTCAGTAATTATAAATTACAATAATACTTGGGTGCCAAGATCCTATGCGAGCCGATGCAATTTGCGCCATGGTTGCGGCGAGTCACACGTAGGTCAAAACAGAAGGTCAATATTAAGTCGACACAACGAACATATTAGATTTCTAAAGCTTGGGAAGCCTGAAAAATCAGCATTGGCTAAACATGTTTACAAAACAGGTCACCACATCGACTTTGACAACAATGTTGAGATTTAGCTATGTGTGACCGCTTCTCACATAGAATAGTACGAGAAAGCTAGAGATTTTTAAACATGAAGGTTAATTGAATAGAGGTAGCGCAAAACCTCTTAATGAGCATGGAAAACATTACTCACAGCATACATAATTAGTGGCAAGCTTCCACCCAATTAGGAACATGGATAGAAGGGACTGCATGTTGCAGTATAAATATCAGTGCAAGCAAGGTCCGTTGGCAATGTGCCCAGAAGAAGCCCTCAAGATGAAGGGCGAAACGTCAGTAATTTTATCAAACATGACGCGGCCTTCACCGGAAGATGATAAAGTTATTAGTAATACCTATTACAAAGAATAATGATGATGATGATGATAATAATAATAATAATAATAATAATAATAATAATAACCCTGATGATGATAAGTCTAGTACGTTCATGTAGTGTGCCACTGATGTAATTGCTCACGTGTTACTTTAAGCTGGCATGGATGTCATAGGTTCACCATCCTTGTCCTAGACTATACTAGATATCGTGTTCTGCTACAGAAAAAAACAAGCTTAGGGCTGGGAGCTTAGAAGGTATCGTTTCTACGTTATTACGTCATTTATTTCGAATTCTGATTCCTTTTAGGGGTGTTTCAGAAATCTTATTTCCAATAATCTTGCTCATATCACATTCTTTATGCGCAATATCCCCGTTTCTTGTAGATTTTACTCGTCGTATTTCGTAATCTTAACCTGCGTTATTATTTGCTCCTTTTCTGTGTTTCTTTCCTATTGAAATCCAATACTCATTCCCTGCTAGTTCAAATAAGGCCACAGGAACTTCGGAGTAGCTTGAAAAATTCTGATTTAAACGTATATTGGACTGTGATTTTATTTTTCTGCAATCGAATTCCGTTTAAGAGTCAACCAAAACGTTACATTTAGATGTTTGTATCCAACTAAGATGTCAAAATATATCTTGTTTCCTAAGCTATTAACGGCATTAAAAATGGTGTGGTTAACCAGTTGAGCTCACATCATAACTCTATGGCATGTTTTTAATGACGGGAAGTACCTTTTTATTTCCTGTACCGCGTATACTGGCGTGCATAAAATGTGGCCGATAATGGAACGGAAATGTTTATGTTGAGAATTCTAGCCCCGCCCCTTATCAGCGTAACCACCTTTGTTTTTCGAGCATAAATCTAGCTACTGGATTAGAAGTATACTTTACATCCTCCGAAGTATGGTCGAACTGCCAAGGATAGCATTGCAAATTAAACCTCATATTTTCATGCTACATTACCATTTTATTAATGCCGGTTTTCTTGCTGCAACAACTTAACCTTGGTCTCCATGTATATAATGAAAGCTCACACGTATGTAAATATTGTAGCTGTCGCTCAGTTAAACCACACATGAAAATAATTTTCACTCCTTCCTCTAGAAGGCTGAATTATTTTTAATTGGTTTAGCCTTTACATGTGTAACAATCGTAGTGAAACCCTTTCATGGAGGTGGTAGCCAAACCAACCCTTCATTTTATTCACAACAATGCAAATATACAGTATCTTGAAACTGAGGTTCAAAATAATATAATGTATATATCACAATGGTTTCAAGCAAATAAGTTTTTACTTAATGATTCTAAAACTAAAAATATAATTTTTACTTTAAATAATGTTGTTGTCCTAAAGCTTTGTACTAATGTAAAGTTTTTAGGCATTTTTATTGATAGATTTTTAACCTGGGAGTCACACATTACATTTTTATGCAGAAAGTTGTCAAGGGTTTTATTCCTGATGAGAAACTTAGTCAATTGTGTACCCTTTGAGTATATACGTGTCTCATATTTTGCATACTTTCACAGTATTATTAATTATGGTATTTTACTTTGGGGTAATAGCTCATATATCCAAGATGTATTACTTGTGCAAAAGAAAGCTATAAGAATTATGGCTAAGATAACTACTAGAACACACTGTAAACCCTATTTTAAAAGATATAATATTTTGACTGTTATAAATTTGTATATTTATACTGTATTGGGTTTTATGAAACAGAATCAACATTTGTATGACACGAGATCCAATATTCATAATTATAATATCCGTAATGGTCAAATGATCGATATTCCTCAGCATAGACTTAAGAAAACTTCTCAAAGTTACTCCTATATTGGCATTAAACTTTTTAACAAGCTACCTCAAGCTGTAAAAGATTTGCCTTATAAAATATTTTGTAAGCGATTGCATTGTTGGCTTGTGGATAATCCATTTTATTCTATTAATGAATTTATTGTTTTTAATGCATCTGATATTAATATTTAATTGTTACTTTTTTGCTGTAAAAGTTCCACAAGGTGTGATTTATGTTGTATTATTAATTTGTATTTTTGTATATACTTACAATGTCTATTGCAGTTGTATAACTGTTTAATGACAATAAATTGATATTGATATTGATATTGATTTCACGTAGGTTATAAATGTATTTCATTGGTTAGTTCATATGTCGAACTGCTTTTCAAGTCAGTCATATAGAGAACTGATACTGGCTGGGTGGATTCACAGTTGGCTACCTGAAGGTGGTGATGAGCTAAAGTGATCGAGCTAAATGGGGCAAATTATTTGTGCATTGATGTTAGGAGAATTTACTTTCTCACCGCAATAATAATAATAATAATAATGATAATAATAATGTAAATAATAATGTAATAATAATCCATGAAATAGTAAGATAACGAAAATTCCTTGGACTTTTTTGTGTGTTCATGCTGCGTATGGTCAAATATATTGTCTTGTGGCAAACATTTGTTAAATAAATCCCGTGTATAAGATTTTAATTGTTTTAAATAGTTTCTTTGGTAGTTCTGTTACCATATATTCTTCTTGCCGTCACGCCATAACCAAGGTCCGAACACTTTCTAGTCTTTTAGCATCCCCATTTTCCATTTAGATAATGTGAGTACGAGACACGTCTGAGAGTATATTTTAATGGTAGGGTTATGTGAAAAATAATACGCTCGCACTTGGCGTAATCCATAATCACTGTGTAGGGTTAGGTAGCCCTTAAATTACAGAGATGAGAAGCTATGTTAGCCACAGATCCGTGTAAACAGAGGTTGTGCCATATGTCAAAAGCTTAGCTCCCTACTCCACGCTCTCAGCAACTGGATTTATGTGTTACCATCCATAACTTAACCTTAGAAATTCCACATGCACGCCATCATTCGTCAAAGTGGAAAAGGCGATAACAGATGAGGAAAAATAACTACAGTTCACTTGATGCTGCAGTAAAAGCTCACGTAACCTACTGCATTACGTGACAGGGATTTCAATGCAAGGTATTCTTGTTCGACTCTACTGCAGCTGACAAGGAGCTGGATTCGCTCAGTATGCACGCCTATTGTTGCATAGCAGTTTCAAGAAGTGGTGCTCTAGTTAAGGTTTGCGGTATGTTTTATTCATAGAGTTTAGGAAAAGAAATCTTATTTGTAGCAACCAGACGACTGTTTGGAGATTTCACACCGATTTCTTGAATTATTAATTGATGTGTTCATCCACTTTAAGTTAAACACGAACAAATTATAAAAATAGCTATACTTTTTCTTCCTCCCTCCTCCTCTACCTCTCTCTCTTACACACGCACACACTAATAAATATGAGTCATTTTTACTTAATATACTGCTCAATAAGTAAATGAACTATTGTATTCCACCCAAAAATTCCATAACGATATTTCACCTTATAATGCATGTTTTGAAGTCCCCTGAATCCAAGACACGAGGATTTTTAAAAGAGTTCCCACCCCGAACATCATTTATAAAGAAACACATTATTTAATTATATACTGTATCTAAATTTAAATTTGTATCATTATACAATATTAATTTTATCATTATTGTTTCTTTATTGTCAGTGTCATGTTTTCTATCACCGTATTATTTTTGTGACTAATTCATGTTTTAAGTATTCTGTGTTATTAAGCAAACCCTAAATATGGTCAAATGATTAAATAACTTTAATTATTATTTATTTTTTCAAAAATGGCTCTAACCATTTTTCTTAAAGTAGCATACATTTAAGATATTGGCATGACAAAACATACATCTTTAAATCTCTGGGAATGGCCTGGACCTCTTCATTCTGCAATACTTTTGAACAACTGGTAAACCGTAAGAGATAGACAAAATCCTACTACACAATATATATAGTCAAAGCACACATTTTATTCAAATAAACCTTTTGTGGCTTTAACCGTTATTGAGATACTCTTTATTATTGGTGTGGATTTTGGAATACTTATAAAGTTCGCATGAAAATTAGATAATTTTTTAGTACCCAGTACGCACATAGAGGGGACGTATACTTACTTGGCTGTGGAGGACCGGGGTGTGGAGGTTATGAGGAAGGCGTGGGTTTTTACTATACAAAATCCATAACACAAATCTACTCACACATTGCTTTTAGGGTTCCTACATTATTAAAAATTAAAGGTGAGAGGAGATTCCACCGATTCAAAGCCCGGCTTACACACGCGGTCCGTTTCTCACGGATTTCTAACTAAGAGTGACGCTATCCCCCACTACTCGTGGCTAGCAAAGCTACCAGTCAAGGGTGACGTAAACAACAATGTGTCTGGTAATGACAATGTAGAACAATAATGTAACCCCCCAAATTATTAATACGGCACTATACGTTTTCAAGTGGTGTTATTTTTTCCATGCAAAGAACATGGAATTTCAGAACCATCATATAGCGGCTCGCTTTTTAAATTCAGACTAGCTCACTAATCTACTGTATTCTCCTTAGAGCTGAACGAAATGTGTAAATGAATAATGAAGGTTAGAGCAGGCAGCCTCAATTCACGGAAAAACGGACAGCGGGCAGGATCAGCATACGTACTCTGTGCTAGCAAGCGGGCATCATATCACAGTTGTTTGTTCGAGTACAGCAGCAGCTTGGTGTGCAGTGTCGGCTTGTGAATTATAGGAATGGCAACTTCTGAAATGTAGCTACCTGAAGTAACCCTCACCATTCATCCCCATATACTTTTCTCTCTATTTGGGAATGCTAGCCTCTGGTTGCCGAGGCCGCGCTCTCAGACCCGGCGGAGTTCTGATGGATAAGTCGATGGATATTTTCGGGCGTATAATTCTCTTTCCAGACAAGATCAAGTTTTAATATCCCGA
This sequence comes from Deroplatys truncata, assembly GCA_030765065.1. NCBI lineage: Eukaryota > Metazoa > Arthropoda > Insecta > Mantodea > Mantidae > Deroplatys > Deroplatys truncata. Next base: position 104,738,086 of record CM060985.1, read on the forward strand.
CTGCGAATGGGCCATACCAAGATCACGCACAGTTATCTTCTTTCAAAGGACCAAACACGCATCTGCCACCAGATAATCACATAGGGAAACGCACAATCGTGGAATGTCCACAATACTATCATTGGAGACAACATTACCAGATACCCAATGATTTACACATAGCACTCAACTATTCCATGTACCCTAAGATAGTTTCATTGATTACAAGCATAAATTTATATAAAAGTATATAATGTTCAATAAATTTGATTACTTATAGTGTAACAGCTTTATAATAGTTAATTGAAAGGGTTCGAAACTGCCAGTATGTTAAAAATCGTCATTGTTTAATTGTTAATATTTATTTTATAAAAAGTTGTAAAGTCGCGATATGACTAGTCTGTTAAAGCGACTATAAACTTTCAAAACAAAAAAAATCCTTATCATGAGACTTCCTTCGGAAGGGATGTAAAGCTGGTGGTCTCAAGTTGTAGTTTCAAGGCACGTAAAAGAATTAAAGCCTTATAAAGAGGCCTTTGAGCAAAATTTCCGGTCTTTCGCGGTCAATATATTAAATGGGGTGCTAAGAACCATAGTAGTTAAAGAGCATTCATAAATAAAACTCAGTTTAAGTTTCGTTTCTTTGTTTGGGATGAACGATATCAGTTTATAGGCATAGGTGGTGCAGCGAAATGTTTAGTGTGCGCCAAGGTTGTTCAAATAATTAAAACGTATTACTTACGACACTACGCTACTCATAGCAGTGTATACGATGGCTATAAAGGAGTGGAATGTTGTATGATAGAGAAGTTCAAAGACATGGTTACTGAATCAATCAATCAATCAGTCGCCTGATGATCGGGAAATGAAGGAGCCCTTTCTTCACAAAACCAGCCTGACTGACTTTTACTTAAAGTTTCCTCAGTCCAAATTTCCAGAAACACTGCTCGCATACTAAGCATGTGTAGATCTACCAACCTTTGTGAGCAGCTTTTTATTAATGAAACACTATAAACCTGGTGACAGAAACCAATTATTTGACAAGCTGAAATGCAGTCTTTATACAGCAAAAACAATTACCCCAAATATTGCGAAGACAATTAGGAGGAAAAGTGTACAAAAGCCCGAATCTGAAATAGGAATGAATAGAATTGTAAATATTGTTATATACCGGGGTGAGGCCAAAAGGTTTTGCAGCTTCATATTAAATTTAGTTACCCCAGCATAATGGTTGGGGACATACAACGAGAGGGCCAGGATCTTAACTGCACATTTTAGAGCAGGCGTGGGACAATTATCACAAAAATACACTGGTTTTCACATTAAATGCATGACCTGTGCTTTATTAAATATTAAACTCGGTGCCTTTACATCGTTCACAAAGGATTAAAGAACAAACATTGGAGGGAGATGTTACACACACGAGGTCACATTCACACACGCTTCCATACCACACACCAGACTTGAAGAGACTGACTAGCTACTACTGACGCCACGCTAAACACACAAAGAAAATAACGCTTGCTTTCCCCCTATCCTCTCTCCACCTCTGACCGGTAGGTGGGGAGAGATGCCGCGTCGAACGAAATTCAAATCCCAGCCGAAATAATTGGACCCAACAATGTCGTTGCTACTAAGCAATAATGTGTCCGACACGACAATTTAAGTACGCGACACACATACACGCTACAATATTAAAATATGTAGCACCCGAAGATATTGACGTGGATGGGAATGAATAGTACATTCAGTCACTTTTCAATACACAGACTAGCCAACTTTATTTTATATGCATCACAAATACAGAGAGAAACAATGCTTACACAATACATTCCTGGTTGCTAGAATGGTCACCACATACGTAGAGAGGGTCGTGACTGGATCCTCCACATTCTCCCTACCCTGGTCGATCTATAAAGGGACTACCAGCTGGATAGGACGGTTGATTTTTCTCCCCTCTGGAGTGCAGAGAAGTACTGTTGTGCCTTCCTTCCAGCAGACCTTCAATGACTGCCTTCCTTCACATGTGACTCAGGTGTACATCATCTTGAATCAGGACATCTACTTGGCGTATGCCTTTGATGTTCCCTGGTCTTCGAACTCGTGGAAGCTCCTCACTTGTAGGAGATATTCCTTTCGCCAGCGTTTCCAAAACTCCTTGGTAAGTTTCAGCCTCATTTGGAATTCCTTTGTCACCTTCTGCTTTAAGTTGAAAATTTTTGGCATTGGAACAACTGGAATAGCCAACAGCCCTCCTCTAATCCGGAAGTAAGCTGGAATGCTTCCGAGTCCTCGCCCTGAGTGATAGGTCTTGAGTCACGGCGGCTTCAACCTAACTAGAGTAATATTCAATTGCTGCTCAGCAAGTCTGAATTATCCTAGTAGCTTGCGTAAACAATGCTTTGTGGTGCCCACCATTCTCTCCCACCAGGCTTCCCACTAAGCCGCCCGAGGTGCAATAAACTTCCAGGTTACACCATTTTTGGCGAGGAACTGGTGATGCAATATGACACGTCTGCCAATCTTCAGCAGCTCCGCGCTTGCGGCTTGAAATGTTTTGGCATTGTCCGAGTAGGTCGTGGATGGGAATACATAACATATTCAGTCATGTTTCAAACCTCAGACTAGCCAATTTTATTTTGTATGCATCTCCAATACAGAGATAAATAATGCATAGAGAATACATTATAGTTTTTTAGAATGGTCACTCTGATATTGCAAATCGTACTGCCTTTCTTTCCACTTGTGTTGACCTCCGTTTCTGTCCGCTTCCAGACACACGGGCATCGGGGCTAAAAGGTGTGACGTCACAGTGCATTGAATTTGAATTTCCTGGCTTAGAGTTAGTAGAAAAAGTCCTGCGAATGAAGCATATCAGATTCATTATAAAAGCATATAGTTTTAGCTTCGTTACCTAATTTAATATCGAGATTTCACCGTAAATAAAACACTGAAACACTGTTTGGAAAGAGAGAGAGAGAGAGAGAGAGAGAGAGGAGCATAATTCAAAACCGAAAAACTAGATTTGTGAATAAGTGCATATTATTTCTTCATGTTTATATAATGACGTCAGTGTTGCCTGACTTTGATTATTAGGGCTGCATTTTTATCGAGATGACGTAATCCGGATAGAAGAATTACTGTCTACACGAATATAGTTATGGAAGTGGTATATGTAAATCACAATGGGTAGAGAAAGCGTGTGTGTTATGCATCACAGGTCTTATAGGGAGATGTTCCAAACTCCATTTACATTAAAAATCATGACATCTATCGGATTAACATCAATATAAATTAAGATAGTGAATATCTGAGAAACATTTTCACATGATTTTATTTGTGAAATTGCACGAAGGTAATAAACGCCTTAGTGGTGTCTCATGTACCCCCTTTCATCGCCCAAAACAACTTAATCCACAATGTAGGTTTAAAATAATTGTTATACATCATGTCTTGTTCTTTATTTGCCGTTGTTGGCTAGAACATATTTGGTGACCGCTCTGTGTGCATGCGCGTGGCTGCCATTACATTCTAATACCACGGACGCCTGCTTTGTTCTTAGTCTTGAATTCCTGCCGTTCACAACAATTTAGTATTTTCTGTGTTAGGAGATTACATTGCTGCACAGTAATAGGTATGCACATCGCTTTGCTTGCTTTGCAGCTCGTTAGCACGTGCTTCTGGAAAACTCGACGATCTCTGCAAAACCCTCTTTGTCAATGTTAGTAATTTGCTCCATTCTTTATGGTAGTTTTAGTCATCGTTCTTCGTGAGCATCAGCAGTGAGCATCGGCGATTTCGAGTTACCAAATATTTAATGATAGACATTGCTGGTGTCTTCCGAATGCCAAACTGTGCACAACAGTTGACAAGCCTTGATTCGTTTTCAGCATGTGAGACAACAAATATGAGCTAAGCCACTGATTATCGCATGAGCCAGACTCTACTGTATTTGAAAATTCAGACCAATAACAGAAATATTTTGATCATTGTTAATGCCCATAAAAATTGTAATTGACTAATTCTGTATTTTGACGGGATCTCATTTTTTTCTGTAGTAAGATTTGTCTATCTCTTACGGTTTACCAATTATACAACTTGAAATTGAGTTTTATTTATGGACGCTCTTTAACTCTTATGGTCCTTATTGTACCGTTCTATATTGGGCGTGAAACACTGAAAATTTTGCACATAGGCCTCTGTATCAGGCTTAAGATTCTTTTGCGTGAGGAAAATCTACGATACGGGACTACCGGCTTTGCTTCCCTTCCGAAGGAAGCCATGCTGAGGATTTTTACGCCCAAAAATCCTACACCCTTCGCCGGATTTGAACCCATGACCTCGGGAATTAGAGACTATCATGATACCATATTGAAATCAAGTTCATTAGCAGTGCCTGCCAAATAATTGAATAAAGACAGAGAAGATGCTCGCAGACTATGTGTCTTTGCCCAAGAGGTTAACTTGATGGCCTGATATCGTCCTCCTCTAGGGGTATCGTGCTAGCCTCTAGTTCCGGAAATCGCGGATTCAAACTCGGCGTGAGGCGATGGATTTTTTCAGGCGTAAAAATCCTTAGCATGGCTTCCTTCGGAAGGGAAGTAAAGGCGATGTGTCGTATATTTACGGCACATGAAAGAACCTCAAGCCTGATAGAGGCCTTTTAGCAAAAGTTCCGGTCATTCACGCCCAGAATGGGACGCCAAAGACTATATAGATCGTCCATAAATAAATTTAGAAAGAATGATAGCCTAGAATTGCGCAATCTTCACATTTACCAACTCACCTCTATTTCATTGTATATTTTAAGGGTTTCTGCCTTATGTAAAACTATTGTAGCTTTAATGGTATTAAATAACTATGGGAGCAAACAGTAAGTACAAGGGTTTAAAATTTCACCTATTGTAGCTGTCTATAAGTTACTCGATCGTTCCACTGCCAAAGGGAATTTATATGCTATGCAGCATTTCCGAAACTTGTAAGACTGTTGGGGGGAGGTTAAGGAAGTCAAACATTCCGTCGATGTTTCCCATCCTTTTACATGAATATTATGGGATTTCCATCCGTTATTAGCAATAGCTATGGTAGTAGGAAACTAAAATTATTTATTTTATTTATTTACTTCTTCAACACGGCAGTTTACTTTAACAATTGCGACCAGTAATATCGATCTTGTGATGCCTTAGTTTCCTCGTTCTTTGTTGAAGTTCCATGGCAGCTTTCAGCAGAAATTAGAGATAGCGTCCGACTTGTTGTTATTGATATGCAACAATTGCGCAAATATGAAGCATGATTCCGAAGGCTGTAGAAAGAATAAATGAAAACACATTGAAAACAAGACAATATGTGTTTTATTGATTTGTTCTCGAAATCCCAGTTGGAAGGTAAATATTGATATTTTTACTGAATTGGGGATGCGTAGAAATAACAAAAGTAATGTTTTTTCACGATATATTTCCTCTTTGTTAAACTATAAGAGCTAGCATCTTCTTCTACCGCATATGGAGATGAAAACCAAAGATTTAAATGTTTATTTTCGAGGGAATCAGAAAGGAAAAGATAAATACTATTTTGTTTACCTAAATGCCTTTGTTTGAATATGCAATGAATTAATCTATGAAGTTTGGAAAATCCATAGCATTAAGATATATTGTTGGAATGTATTCCAATAGCAATGTGTTAGCTGGCCCCGTAGCTCAATCAGTATAACACCTGCCTGCTGTTTGTGGGGCCCCGGGTTCGATTCTCGCATGAGGGTTGTGAATGTTTTGGTAGCCAAAATTATTCCCTATCCTCCCCATAGTCTGCGAGTGTGAATGTGTGTGTGTGTGTGTGTGTGTGTGTGTGTGACAGAGAGAGTTCTAATGTATAAAATCCAAAATAACATTCATAAATCCGGGGATAGCGTTATAGAGTTACCATCATTGCCGATAGGCAATATCTTCCAGAGGTAAAAGGCCCCAATATGAAAATTGCAGTTAAAGACGGGGTAAAAAATGAAATTTAGTTTTATTTATAGACGCTCTTTAACTCTGTGGTTCTTGGCATCCCATTCTATATTCGACAAAATTTTACTCAGAGGCCTCTTGATCAGGCTTGAGATTATTTTAAGTGCCTAAATCTACGACCGGCACCACCGGCTTTACTTCCTTTCCGAAGAATTTTTACGCCCGAAAAAGTCGTCGCCTCCGCCGAAATTGAACCCGCGACTTCGTAACTAGAGGCTAGCATGGTACCTCTAGACACGGAGGACAACAAAGACGGGTTATGAGTGAAAACTAACAAAAACAATGTGTTTGCTATGTTTCGAAATTAAAAATTGCATTGTTATCTAAACATTAGTTTCATTGTGTGAATTCATTGTTCCAACAAAAGTGCTCAATGCGTTGTATGTTTATAAATACATAAAAAATTCGGATTTTATAGTAAATGAGTGTTTAAAAATGTTTGTCATATAATATTTTTACGTTTGTCCCTAATTCTGCATTTTTCAAAAATAAATAACTTATTTTTCAAAATTTTAACACTATTTTAAGAAAATTATAGGGTAATTTTTTTACTGTACTGTTGAGGAGCAGCAAAAGCATTTTGAAACAAATTACCGAGCGGATGAAACGTCTGGACCCACATTCGGGAGGACCCAGCTTCGATTCCCGGCGACTGCCCACTCTGACCATGGGCTTTTCCGGGTCGTCAGGCAAATACTGGAGTGGTTTCTGTAACAGCTGCATTTCCTGTCTCTCGATTTCGTTCCATTCATCATTTTATTCATCCTTATCCCGTTGGTCTCTTTCAGGGTTGGAAGTATCGGCGATGGTGCTTCGGTGCAGCGAGACGGGAAAGGGATGCTCATGTAAACTCTCGGCTTTCAACTGGCTGCCGGGGTATCCGAACCTCCTTGTGGGGCGTTGAACACTGTGTGTTGGGCGGGATCACCGATCTGCTTGTCCGTCCGTCTGCCAGGGTATCTAATTCTGGAAACTTAGGGACGCTGTCATTGCTGTACCGTTGCTCCTGAATCCGGCCGCCTGTGTCTACTCTCGCCTCATCCTTCCTCTTGGGGACGCCCCCTCGTGGGGCATAGGTACAGTGTCCCCTCTGGATCGGTGCCGAGTTCCCTCAGCTAAGAAGAATAAGATAAGATTGAAACAAATTAGTAAAAATTGCATCGGGTGGAGTATTTTGAGTATGGAAAAATGCTGGAAAAAATTTGCGAGAAAAGAATGTTTAAAGTTTTGGCGTGCCTAATTTATAAGCTGCGTGTAAAACAAATATTTTCTTAAAGTTTAGAACTCATATTATTTTATTATGAAAAATTTTAATTTTTCACAAATTTTGCAGATTTATTACCGCCTTTTAAGAACGATAGCTCGTTAAGGTCATATGGATGTGTGCATTCCATGCCTTACACGTTAGATTTGAAGGTTATGACTACTAATCCCTCAGACGTTCCAACAATTTTTATGCATGTGTCAGGTTTTAACGTGGTACTTTCTCAACGTTTATTTTGGCAATTTATTTTTCAATAATCGTCTCGTCGAATGTTCCTACCCGCCATTAACCTCGAACATCAGATTTTATTTGCTCTTAAACACGCTCCACTTCTAATTTCGTCCCTTTACATTTAATGCACCTATAATCAGCTATCCTTTAGTGCTATTTGCTCCCTCGGAAGAACGTTATAGTGCCTTGGGGTTCCTTTTGTCTCCTTTCCTCCGAGTAACTCATTCCTGTTTGCCTTTGGTCAGTTATTTGCAGTATTTTATATCCTGCTGTTGCCCAGATTCCTCCTTCACTTTTATTTGCTTTGTCACCATTCTCGGTTCAACTCGTATTTTGATAAGGTTGCCATAAATTCTACCCCATCATCCCCTTATCATTCCAGTCCTGTCATCCCTGTTGGCTTTATCTTTAGTGCGTTCTTGACTTCGGACTTCGAGGGCTCTTCGCCGTTTGCTAGTGATTGTATGGGATTGTTCCCCTCGCTCTGCCCACGATTCTCTTAAGACTTAATTTGGTCTCTGTTTTATCTGATCTTCTAAACTGTTGGTCAAAATTGCAGATTTTGTACCTCAGTTAAACAACTTTGCTGCAAACTTAAGTTTCGTCGTTTCTTACTTTCCCTACTACGTGTAATAAGTAGGGGAAGTATTGCATTCCACCCAAAAATTCGACACCGAGATTTCACAGGAAATACATGTTTTGAGGCCCCCTGAATTAAAAAAAAAAGTATTTTTGGAAACATTTCCGTGTGTGTCTGTCTGTCTGTGTGTCTGTTTGTGAACAACATAACTCAGAAACGAACAGTCGAATAAACACCAAACTTGGTATTTAGGTTCAGTATCTTCCAGAGATGCGACACGAAGGTTTTCAAGAAAATCCCCCCACCCCAGATTACCCTTTACATGCAACATCTTTTGAAAATTTTAATTTTCTCAAAAATGGCTCTAACGATTTTGGTTAAAATTTCATATATTTAAGATACTATCATGACAAATAAAATGTTTATCTTGAATTTTCTGGAAATATATCCAAAAGGATTCTTCATTGTAAACGACTTTTGCATAACTGGTAAACCATAAGAGATAGACTACACAAAAAATGTAGATCGCGTTAAAATACACAATTTATGTCCTATACATTTTTTGTTGAGTGAACCATTTTCGAGATATTGCTTGTTATTCCCTTAAATTTTCGAATACTTATACTTTTTCTCAAATTCGTTATTCATTTTTTTTGTCCTGGTAATGCAAAGAGAATGGAATACTCCACATAGCAACCAGCGCTTAAAATATTTGATTATCGCTTAGCGCCTACCAATTCCCCTTGCATCTACAAGAAAATTATCAATAAGATTAACATCTCGATATCTCGATTAACATGAAGCATATGGAGAATAAGCGTTCCTAAAAATAGTTTGTAAAGAGTAGAGAAAGTCATGTGAGTGTAACACATCAGATTTTTAACTCTTAGTGCAGTAATTCAGATAGCGCTTTCCTATTTCATTTCTGACGTTTTGCTTTGTTTTATCAGTTGCTATTTATGTTCGAGAAAATTCTTTACATTAGAACCTTATCTTGTCTTTGTGTTACAACCGAGTTAGGTGGTGCCGCGATAACGAGTGCGACTCGCATTCGGGAGGTCCCACGCTCGACTCCTCCGGCGACGCCCACTTTGAGCCATGGGTGGTTTTGTGGTTTCTCCGGGTCAACAGGTGAATACTGGGTTAAAATAAAATTAAATGGAGTTTTACTTATTGACGCTCTTTAAGTAGTATGATTCTTAGCGTCACACTCTACAGGGTGAATCACCTAAAACTTGTGCCGCAAATATTTCGGAAATGGAAAGTGCTATTGATGTGCAGTTTTCACAGCACTGATTGGTAGTCACAGGCTCGTACATTTAGCCTATAAACAGATTTTAATAATACTGAGAAAGTGTATTTTTTGAGCAAACATACACTTTTTTAAATGGAGCAATGCCTAGTGATATCAACAGAATAAGGGTGGGGCAAATTAGAGTGTCAGTGGCGTTTGTTGCAAGATCCTAGTGCAGTGGATTACGAGAAATCGTATTCTGAAAGGTTTCCACCCCGACAATTGTCAACCTGCTTAGTTGCTAGGTACGATGTTGTTACGTCTGTTTGCATCGTGTTTTCTGTTCATTGATTGCATTGCGACTTTCTCGTCAGTTAGTTTGTGACAGTTAAAGCATAAGTCGTGAGTGTAAGATGGGGTTTACTAATGCAAAAAAAAAACCGACATGCTCATGGTGTATGGAGAGTGTAGGAATAATGCAGTTCGTTCCTGTACAGTGTATGCGGAAATGTATCCCAATAGACGTTAACCATCTCGGCAATTATTTATCAACCTCTTCAACCAAATACGTGAAAGTGGTGCTGTAACATCTAAAAAACGTAACAGAAACAAACACCCTGTATATTCGGCGTGAAAGACCGGAAATCTGCTCAGAGGCCTCTTTATTAGGTTTGAGGTTCTTTTACGTACCGTAAATCTACGACAAGGGACCATCGGCTTTACTTTCCTTCCGAAAGAAACCGTGGTAAGGATTTTTACGCCCGAAAAAAATCCATCCATAATTTTAGAAGTGGTTTCTTTAAGAAATGTAAATATGTTTATATATTTTTCCCACAAATCCAGCCCTCCACCGAATGGTGGTTTGCCTTCTACCACGACCTTTCTGCTCCTCATTTCCTGTATCCATCATCTTCTTTTTTATCTGAATCAGGGTTTTAGGACCAGGCGACGATGTTCTGTGGTTTGCGGCTGGGCGATAGCTCTGCACTCCCTGGCGTCGTTGCGGGACTACTCCTCCGAGTGGGCACGCCCCGGGGTAACGCAAGGGGTTCTTTGGCTTGTGGATGGATCCGAGCGGCGTCGTATACGTTCAATCTGGGACCCCATCCATTCTTGTATCCGCCCTTGAGTCTTTCCCCTTATCCCTCCTTTCTAGGTGTCACGGTAGAAGCAAAAAGGGCCGTTGCAGCCTATTTGCCGTGCTCTGTCCCGGTTGCAAGGCCTCCTTGTCAGTTCCTTTAACTTTACCTTGTGTTGCGTTCATGTATGGTGCTTAGAAAGCGTTCCCCTTTCTTTCGTGGATTTGACCGGTCATTCTGCAATTCTAGTCGGCTGCATTAAGTAGATTTGGTCTGTCAAGCGGAGATGTGTTTCAATAATTTATCTAGGGTTTCAGGATAGTTAAGGAACTCTGAGATCCGTAATTTCTAGAGGTAGCCTGCTGCAGCTAGATAGATTATTATTAATTGTCAGGACTTGTTGTTGTTTAAATCTCCATTTTTCTAACTACCAGTATTTCACATTCACGACATTATACTGCCTTCCACTCCTCGTACACAATCACTAGATATCAGTTTGCACACAAATGCATGATTAGTTTGTCTTTACTTGTGATATGGAATTAGGTTTCTCGACACGTTTTATATTCTTCTTTGCTTGTATGCCTTCTTCCTCCCTATAAGTATTAGGCCCTCCGGCCTGTTACGGTCTCATTACGTCTCCTTCTGGATCGTCTTACTTTCCTTCTCCCTGAGATTCGATATTTAAAGGCTATATTTTTTGAGATACGAGCTTCTGCATCCATTGCAGATGTTCTCTCCAATTTTCCCTATATTGTAAAATTTTACAGTTATTGCATAAATACCAAAATTCTCTCATTTGTTCATTTTTTTATTCTGTCCCTTCTGGTACATCCTGCAACAGCTCGTAGGAATTTCATTTCTGCTAGTTTGATGCGCTTTTCATCTTTTCTCTTGTGAATCCACGATTCATTTCCATATAAAAGCGTCTGCACAGTCAACACTTTGAAACTTGCACAGAAAGAAATAAATCGAAAGTTTATAATCTTCTTCTTATAGTTCCACACATAATTTGACATCTCCATAAATTTTATATCTAAATCTTGATCATAATTATAGCTAACGTCCTATCCTAATTAATTAAAGTACTGTATTATCTTATTATTTATTAGTTTATTCCTAATAGGGTATTTTCCTATAAAGGCTGTACCTTTAGTTTTTTCTATTAAGATAATTTATATTGTTGACACATTTTGGTCTAGTTCTATACACTAATCTATGCAGTTTGCCTTCTCTATCTGCTAAAATTATCAGATTATCTCCATGTGAAAGATAATTTAATAAACCATTTCTATCAATTTCAACCACTTAATCTTTTAATCTTCCATTATCTGATGCATCATCCGTATAATTATTAAAAATTGCAGGTGACATGCAACACCCTTGTCGTTAATTGGTTATTTGTTGTTTCCCTTAAAATTATTTTTGTACGATTTTATAAACTTTTAATAGATTCCACAAGATGTTTTAATCTCCTCCTTTAATCATTATATTCCATGGTTTCTTGCATACTATTTGGTCAAAGGCCTTTTCAAAATCATAAAGGTAGGTATATTATGTATGTAAAGTTTTATATAGTGCATATAATTGCGTATATGCTATGGTGCTGCATATTTCATAATTTTTCCATGTTGAGCATATAATAAACGTCTTTTTTAAATTTTAAAGTTAATATTTTAACAAATTAGTGACAAGATAATAAATTCCTTACTATGAAGACAGAATTTCCAAGTCCAAGTTATAGCTGGAGCCACGAAACAGCTCCAAAAATCTGGTTTGTGTTTACATGAATGTTTACCAGTTCTCAGTGAGGTTCGCAATAAACTTAACAGTGCTCCAAAAGTACACAAGAAAATTACGGGTAAACTGTGCAGCGTTTTAGACATTAAGGTTTTGTGCCCAGTAGATAATATTTTCAAAGTGATAAAGGCGTAATGCTTTCTGAAGACATTTTTCCAGAGTGAGTAAGTGCTTTCAAAATTTCCCCAATAACACCTGTAGACGCGGAAAGATCCTTCTCAACATACAAACTTGTGTTAACCAATAAACTCTACTAGCTTACACATCCATATTTGGAGAAAATGATCATTACGTACTGCAAATCAAATTAAAACGACCGGACGAATGTGCATTGTAACTTCAAAAAAGTATAAGGTTAAAGCCAAAACGTTTAGTACATGCTTAGTGTATAATTTCGAAATTAGAGCATATTTTAAAGATTTGAACAGCATAAATATATGCATGTTTTAGATATTTTTAGTGCATACGAATCTAATGTTTGCTTATCACACACACGTTCCCCTACGCGAGGAATAAACTTGTCTACTTGCCTCTTATGTGGTATTAATTGCACGTCACGGTTTTATGAAGTACCTTTCCTGTATCTCAATTTCGCGTCTCTTCGAAGCTAGGAAATATTTATAGGCCTAACTACTTTCTATGACACATTTGTCTTTTATCCTTCATTGTTCTATGATTTTATAAGACATTTTGTGTTTTTAGAAATTAAAAGTTCAGCTCTATTTTCTGCCATTTCTGTTTCGTGAGAAGAGCATCTCCGAACGGTTTGTTAATGCTTAATAGTGCCTCAAGGAAATCCCTTTAAAGAGCTACATTCCTAGCCGATTGTTACTATGTCGCAGTAATCTGTTCGTGTCATCTTATTTACTGAGCCCCTGTTATTGTTTTAATATTATTTTAAAAAATTTGGGTTCTTTGTCCTCCGGCTATTATTACTCAGTCGAGCAAATATCTCTGAACAGGGCGTGTAAACGGAAAGGAGTTGTTACTAAAAGATAGCACTGATAAAAGAATTTGTTTTTTACATTTTTATTGCCGTCAATTAGATCACATCTGTAATCTTTATACACGTCTGACTGAAACTGTAATATTTCCGAATGTAATTACTGTCGTAATAGTTGTCGCTTACTTCAGATTTTGTAACCAAATTTACGACGCGAGAGATTCTGTAGAATTGCGTAATGTGTACCTCGCAAGAGATTCTGTAGAACTGCGTAATGTGTACCTCGCGGATGATTCTTTTGAACTGCCTGACGTGTACCTCGCGAGAGAGATTTCAAAGAACTGCGCGATACTTGGTTTTGGCTCAAGAATTTATACTCCCTCACCCCGATATGCCTAAACATTATAGAGCTGCTATTGGTTACTAAATCGCGCCAACATTAGCGTCTGTTTTATAAGCCAATCATAATTACAAACACATATGCTCTAGGGAAGGTATTCCCTCAATTTCTAAAGAAAGGTACGCTACCCTGACGTCATTTGTTTGTCTCTTATAAGTGATAAACAACTCACCCCATCGCTTCATTGTTACCCACTCCTATTGTCAGTTTCAGTGAGGCAGTATAAACTTATTTCCTAGCAATGCTTATGGCTAACAAACATCTAAAATCATTGTCATACAAATGTTATTTTACACTACAATCACTCTGGCATTCACAGTGTTGTGATATAAAATACTGCCTCAACTATTACTGCCCCTTGTACTATTACTGTCAAAGAATTTAAACCGTAATCGCTCCACTCTTAAAACCCAACTTGATGTAAACAAATGACATCATTAACCAAAGCACACTGCACCATAACATATACATAAGTTTCGCTCTATTGCGGGACCGCGTATCCGCGCACTTTCTCTCACACTGGGGGGGGGTTCCATTCTAAATCTCCCGCATTACTTACTGATGAGTAATAGTAATATGCACCATGGTGAGTACTAACCTTGTTATAAGTGGTGTTGAAAGTGATGTCCATCTGCATTGAGGCATTACTGGCAACTTTGGATGAGATTTCTGTTCATACGCATAAGTTCTTATATTGTCCTTAAGCTCGTGTATGGTGTGGGGATAATTCCTATACACTTTATTTCTTAGGGTTCGAATGATGCACCAATTTCGTCAATTTTTCTCCCGTTAGAAGATTTCGTTTTCACTTCTTAGCTTTAGCTTTTAGCGAACCCGTTGTCCTAAACTTATTAACTAGACTAATCGTTTCCCTGCTTGGAACTTGAATACCATAAAATTTCTCCTGAAATTGTCTACACACTTGTCTACATGATTCATTTTTACGTTTGTATCGTACATAAAAATCCATTGTTCAAGCGTGAAGTTGTCGGTAGGCATTTCATTGGATTAAGAAGATAGGAATAGTAACAATAACAAGTACGCTTAAGCAAATCACAAGCAACATAGATGTCTTGAATAAATTTTCACCTTTGAAATGCACAATGCACAAATTTTAGTGCTCGTAGCACGACAGAAGGTAGCAACTTACGTAGTACGAATATAACACAACTGTAAACATAGCCTTGAACAGGTCGTACACCACTAGTGCACAGCGGAAAATACCAAGGTCACTGCAATGCAGGCGGAGCATGCATACACGCGATCTGTGGACCCATCATACAGCGACCGCTTCTTAGTACCTGAAATATGCACGATTATTTGTGAGTTTTCAAGAAATATGTTAATAAAACATAGTTACAAACAGCTGATAAATATGTGGTGTCGTTCACCTCTCTTCTGCACTCAGACGATGATGAATACGAGGCTAACCGAAGGGATAGAAAATGCTTTGTTTACATAAGTTCCGGTTCTAAGGCTAGATAAACTCTCCTCTTAGACAGTTCTGTCTTTGTGTGCAAAGGTGTATGGCTTCTCAGTTTAGGTTGTTCTGACTTGGGGCTTATCCTGTCTTGAGCCTGTTTCACTACATTTATTTTGTCTGTGCTTGGATATCCTCTTATTAACTACAGATTTTGAATTTGTATTGATCAGCTCCTCTCGATTATGTCGCTAAATAACTTAATGCATTATATTTACTCCCGCTAAACATGAAAGGGGGATACCGCCTCAGAGAGCACGTTTTAAAGGACAACTCAAAGAAGTTGTGGAGGGTATTATTATAGGGAAAGGTTTAGGATGACAGAAGGTGTTAATGGGTTCCAAATACAGGATATCAGCAGAAACCAATTTTCGCTGTCGTGTACCGCGTCCACCAAAAATAAGATGAAGTCGAGCAGATGCTTTTGGCAGTGACAAAGAGAAAGGTGATATTGAAACCATTGTGAGGATTCGCAAGCGTCGACTAGTAAGCGCACTGATCGCGTTTCCACTTCGGTATCTTTGATACTAGCGTTAAAGTAAGGACATATTTGTGACATTTATAATCTACTATCCTAACAGCTGAACATACAGCAGCTTTGCTGTCAAGTTATCTTTGTATTTCTTAACGGAAGATTAAATGGTATACCCTATCAATGTTAAATCTGCTAAATTCATGTTCATTATCTGAAAAAATCTAATGTGATACATTCACATGGCTTTTTCCTGTATCGTGTATTAGTGGGCACACAAATATTCTTACACTAAAATTTTATTTTTCTGTCTACTACATACTGGCCTTAAATTCCATACTGTTCTCACGCAACCACGAAAAACAACTAAATGTTGAAAGGACTTAAAAAGAATGAGCAAAAACTGAACAATCTGTACCTTTTAATTACGGATATCTCAGAAACGGCTTATACCACAAGAAACTTATTTTAAATAAATTGCACGTGTTAAAGAGATCTACATTTTCAGTGTAGTAAGTTTTCGTCTATCCCTTAACGTGCACCAGTTATACAAGATTAATCAAAATTTCCTCTGAATGAAGAGGACTTCATAGGATGTTCAAGATATGCATTTTATTTTCATGTAAATATCTTGAATATATTTTATTTTAATCAAAATCGTTAGAGCCATTTTTTAAAAAAATAAAATATTTAGAAAAAGTATTCCATGCAAAGGGTAATTTGGAGTAGGAGGTTTTCTTGATAATCTTCGTGTTGCACCTTTGGAAGATACTGAACCTAAATACCAAGTTTGGTATTTATCCAACTTTTCGTTTTCTAGTTATGCTGTTTACAGTCACATATGTTGTTGAGATGTCTTCAGAAATGTTTTATTTGGATTCAGAATATACCGTGTATATCCGGTATATTCTCCGTATACGTAGTAGAGAAAGTAAAAATATTTCAGATGTGGGACTAAACTATTTGCGGCAAGTATATAAATGTCCTCCAAGTTTACTGACCTACCTTTGTACATTAAGTGTATTTAAGAAAGAAAATAGAATTTTCTGAATTATACCATAATTTGATTAAAATTAATTAGCAATTATTTTTAAAAATAACCAATAATGTTATTAGCACCAAAGTAGACCTACAATACGAACTGGAGGTTGTTTTTGACATCCTAAAATTTCAATTAACTATCTTCAGTAGTTTCTGAGAAAACGGTAATTTATATCGGAAAATGTCATTCAGAGCAAAAATGGAGAACAGAAAGTCGCATAAGTTTGCAAATAAAGAAACCATATAGTTTAGCACGCCGATGCTTCCATACCTAACAGTAGTACTAATTTTTAGAGGAAAAACTTCCCCTAAAGGATGGGGTAAAGTATTTTTGT
Organism: Deroplatys truncata; assembly: GCA_030765065.1. Taxonomy (NCBI): domain Eukaryota; kingdom Metazoa; phylum Arthropoda; class Insecta; order Mantodea; family Mantidae; genus Deroplatys; species Deroplatys truncata. Next base: position 104,754,932 of record CM060985.1, read on the forward strand.
TAAGTCTTGCAGAATTCAAATACAAAATAGCAGATGCAACAGCATTTTTAAAAGCATATTTAAAACATAAGTGTTGCGGCTATAACAGTAAATCAAATTAATAAAACTGCATAAAGAACAGTTACTTTTTCGGAAATTTTCATCATTTAGTCTCCTCTTAAGGGCACTGTTTAATGAAATGCTAATTTGTATAAGTTTCAAACAATTAGCTGAATTAAGTTTTGCTAGTCAATACAGTTCTAGTGAAAATTTGTTTTCCTGGTTTTATCCACCTAAATTTCCTAGAAAATAATTTTCAAAAAATATTAAAAGTTTTAAATTTTAATATTATTCCTCAAATATAACTGTTTAAGTCAAGGGCAACTTTTGTGTAATAGTGAACAAATATTAAAATACACATTTTAAATCATCTGAAACTCAGTACTGTATTTATTTGTTAAACCCCTAAATCCAAAACTATACTTAATATGAAGAAATTGTTGTTTGAGTCTCTTCATTAGCCTTCAAAGAAGTTCACTGACCCAAAAAATTAAAGGAACACATGTTTACACCTGGTGGCGCCGTGACCGAGTGGTTAGACCGCTCGCCTCTCACCGAGGCGGCCCGGGTTCAATTCCGGGTGGATAAAGCGGCGTCTGGGCGGGTTTTCTCCGGGTTCTCCGGTTTCCCACGCCATTCATTCCACCAACTGCGCCATCACCACCTTTCCTTTCATCCAGTTCACCATCATTTCGTTTCATCTACTTCCTTCTTCCCATACCAGGCATCGGGCTGATCCATCTGTCTGATCCATGAGTGTCTGCTTCCTCGACGGGCCTCTGACCCCAGGCACCCTCCTGTAAGTCCTGGGGGGTGTAAGTCCTACATAATAGGAGGTTAAACAGATAAAGAAGAAGACGAAGAGACTAAAGTGGAATGGGATGCCTCGGAGATTAATGCCAATGAGTATGTTTCTATAGTGCCTAATTTACAGATTCCTATTGAAGCTACAGTAAGGCCGAAAACAAAATTTCCGAAAAGTATGAGGTCATTGTCACAAGATGAGAGACTTTCACCAGTGTTTGTGAGTGATCATAATATGAACAGCGATATATACCTCAATGAGTGCCTAAGGAAAATTCTTCTGCCATGGATACGAAGACTGAATGTAACTCAGCCTATTTTATTCTGCAACCAAGTTTCTAGAGGACAACACTATTCAATGTGTTGCCAAGATCAACCCTACTTCAGTACCCCAATGCAGACATATTGAGAGGTTCTGGGCACTGGTGAAGCAGCAGATGATTGCAAAGGAGTTACTCAGAATATTACACAGTTCAGGCGTACCTGGTCGCGAATTTCAAAGCAGGGGGGCGGAAAAACATGGAAAAACCTTATTTCAGAAGTTGAAGAAAAAATTGCGGTATGCAGCACAAGAAGGTCCATATTCTGTTTGTTTGAGGAGATTCTAGTTCATTTTATTAATATGTATTTCATGAAATAAATTAGTTTGATTCTGAAATTGTTTTGCCACTATTTCCTTTCTTTCTATCCTAGGACAATAAACTCTATTCAACCCTTAAATATTGATGCAATCTGACAGTTTGTGATTATAGATGGAAAACAAAGTGGAAATACAAGATTACAATGTTTACATGGTTGTTTCAACACTCAGTACCTAGTGTGTCCTCCATGAGTTGCAATAACTGCACAACACCTACGTGCCTCTTTATAGCAATATGTGGGATTTTCGTCCATTCTTTAGTGAATACAATTGCGAGTTCTTTCAGGCTGTGCGCACAGCAGGCCGCTCGCGAAAATGTCATAAAATGAGATTGAGGTCGGAACTGTGTACAGACCAGTCCATTACCCGAATTTGACATTATTGCAGTACTTCTTTGGCATTCGTACTGTATGGTGTTTAGCATTATCGCGCATTTGAAGCAAATTACGGTCCATTTCATAAGTAAAGGGTACGACATGTTGAAGGATAATGTAAACATCAACATGCGCTTTGGACAACAGGAAGCTCTATCCGAGACTCAATAGCAACGCCAGTCCAAACCATAACCTAACCGCCTCAATAATAGTGGCTGGAGCAAGACGTTCACCAGGACTTCTCCATACATGTGTACGATCACAACCTTGACTCGTATACATATGAAGAGAACAGCCTTCTACTGGCGGAGCTGCCAGCTGAGATGATTCAGTCAGTAAGGATTCCTTGTGCTGACGTGTCAAACTGGAGTCTTGTAGATCTCAACCGCGCATTTCTCAGCCTGTTTTCTAAGATCCGTTCATAAATCGCTACTTCAGTTATTGTACGTCATTTTGTAGTAGTAGTGGTGGTATTTATTAAGTACTTAGCATTACATTAATTGCCTATCACAATCGCTTGGCTCATAAGGCAGTACATGCTCTCTAGAAAAATACCTGTTCTGTAAACTTGACTTGCAGAATCGACCAGAAAACAACTATTTTATAATCACAACACTGTATACATACACATAAAATGAATCTGAAACACACACATGCTCAAGTACCACATATAATTGAAGAAAATTTACATTAATACATCTCTTAGTACACGTACTTCCATTAAGTACCTAGGTGCACAAGCTTGGCCAGTTTTGGCTGTTTAGAATAAGTCCCAGCATGCTGTCCTCCGTCTATTGGAAGCCAAAAATACTTCTGGTAATAATTTTTTCCTAATATCGTCTGTACGCATGCTGCCAAAATATGCGTCCAGTCTTCCTGTTCCCCGTATAACGGGCAAATCCTCCTGCCAGCACCGTCAATAATCTTGCGAGCTTTCCACCCTCCCAACCAAATCCATGCTATTCCCGTCCTTTGTTTTATACGCAATTCCAAAATATATGTTTCCTTGTTTATTTAACTTTGTAGCTCCAATGTTAATCTTTGTCTACATTCAGATTCTATTTCTTGCCTGTTTATATCAAATAGTCGTTTGCCTTTTTTCATGGCATTGATGTATATTTGCGTCTGCGCAAACCTGATAAGACAGAGTATCTATCCCTTACCTCTATTGTCTTCTTCTTACGCCCTCATCCGGGCCGTCTCTTGAATCCACCTGTCTCTATATATCGGCTCTAGGTCCTATCGATGACATAGGGTCTGACATGAAGAATCCTGGAGACAAAGCCAATGGGATGGCTATCTTCAATCCACGCAACTGTTTGTGCGACTATATTTCATTTAGATGTCTCGTTGCTGTGTATGAGCCTTAGAGAATACAAACTAAAAATTTACTACGACAATTTTTGTTAAAACCGAGTTATTCAATAAATCTGAGATCACTCACTGATATTTCCACAGATTTTTCAACTTATCTAATTTATTCAAAAAGAACTAACAAATTTTTAGAAGAACTTTATCGTAATTTTAAACAGTACTTCAAAACAACATCTGATTGTCAAAATTTACATTGTCTTACTGTTTTATTTTGGGCTTTTATTCAAATGCGTGTTGATCTAATTTTTGAGCAGCGTTTATTTAAAATGTGAAAGAAATTTAAGTAAAGTTGCATTATGAGAAACATTTTAACGTGGCAAAAATATAGAAAAAACTAAATTAGGAGAGATTAACTTTTAACATTTATCACGCTGTTTGCACAAATCTGCTCACGTAGATTTTCACGTTTGGGCTTTTAAATAACCAGAAAGGCAAAACTTTTCAACAATTTTTGTAGACCTTTCCGTTAACATTTTAAAAAGTTACTTTTTTTCCAAATTACAGAAATTCAGTATCGAGTATCCTTGACAAAGGCAAAAGGATAAATACGTGGTAAAACTTTCAGTGCATAGAAGGATAAAGTTTCCTTGGTGAAGCAATTGGAAAACCGATGAATGCTGTGAGTATAGCAGCGGGAATAGAAATGTAGAAAGTTTGAGGAGGAAATGGGCCTTATTTATCTTCCTTAAACTGCTGACGAGTAAAGCTGCACTTAAAATGGATTAAGAGCAGTATGTGTCGTGGAAAATAATAACGCAGAGCTGACTATGTAGTATCTATAAGTATTTCTAAGAAAATATTTATAAATATTTACGTCGTCTGTATTCCTTTCTTATTTAGCATGTCTTGCAGAGTATCCAAAAATACCGTCTCACAGGCCTTTATATTGACGGTTCTTCATACACTTGTCTTTCTTTTTAAGTTTTAACTTCAATTTAGGGCTTTATATCTTCTAACTGTGCGTATGATCTTCCTAAATACTCCTAAAATGTGTTACTACGAAAGTTAAAGGAAAGGCAAAGAAACATCTCAAGCGGTTACAACCATCTCTATGAGAACACGATACGTATCCGAGGAAGACGATTCTCTTTTGTTGAGCATGGGTCATTTTAGTGGTTGCTATCGTGTTGTTAAGTCCTCTTGGCATGAAAACATTAGCTTACTTGCATTCTGATGTGAATTCCTTATTTTAAAAATATATCTTTTTAGTAGAAAACTGCTTTTTACTTGGCTTCTACCTTCCACACCACCTTCCACCTTAATAAACAGCCTCCTACTAGCATCAGCTATTTATTACATTCTCCTCGGGAACCACTAAGTACAATCTAATTTCTAATTTTGGTAGTAAAAACTAATTCATCACAATTTTCTCTTGAAACTTTTATTCATTTTATGTGCTCACTTCACTCGCCAAAAATTAATTCTTTCTTGACGGTCGGTTATGACTTATAATGTCATTTATCAGTCATGTTGACTTCTTTAGACAAAAGGATGCCTTTTTCCAAACTCAACAAGCTAAATGAGTTTCATAGGATATCAATGACAAGAGAATTTATATCAACAGTTACAAATTATTGCAAAAGACTTGTAAACTTCTAAGATGAAGAAACATAATAGGTGACCCTTAGGTATAGGTCTAGATATAGATGATTCAACGCTGCGGTCACTACGATCCATTGCGGCTACGACCTCTCAGGAGGAAAGGATGAAGTGAAGGAACCACAGAAGGCTACAGACCTCAGGAAAACAGACCACAAAAAGGCGCGTAAGTCCCTGACATTTCTGAGCTCGAAGAGCCGTCCCACTGCTGGAGCCGCCGAGAGAGAGAGAGAGAGAGAGAGAGAGAGAGAGAGTGGGAGACCCACCAACCAAGCAGTCCTCTGGTGTCCACGGGAAGTACACTTTCCTTTGAGCATATAGCCACGCTGTCTGTCCAGCACCGTCATACGCCACAAAACCAAGAAGCACAATCACCGGGGGCACTGTACCCCATGCGACCCTGGGAGGAGGGCGTCATCCGAGTAGCTCTTCTTCCCCCGAGAGCTTTTCCAGTAGGCCGGCACCTGAAAATTAAATCTGCACCCCCCCCCATTATAGGGCGGAAGTGGATATGCCATTTACGTGCGTCAGTTCCAAAAAGGCAACCTAACAGGCTTGTCTACCGGCTCTCCAGGACGGTACCAGAGAACCTGGACGAAAAACCGCGCAGACGTACCAAATCTCCCATGAGCATCGAGAACCACCGCCCCACCGAGTCCAACCCAATACGTAAACATCCTTACGGATTGGACTCAAATGTTTGGCCCAGCGTACTTCTAGTAACGTTAGAAGTACCACGAGTGCTCGGAGTCTGCAGCGCCCGCACCACGGCAGCTGAAGGGGTTGAAACCCTCTTACGGGACCTAAAAGCACACATGAAAGATGAGAGGAAATATAATGAAAACAAAACCACAAAACCACAAAAAAGTGTGCGCTCTCCGGGGACCGAACCCTGATCTTCCGAATGCAAATCGCACGCGATACCATGACGCCACCTCCCTCGGTACAGGTGCCGCTTACGAGAATGAAAACAAACTTGCAGAACCGATGAATGTTCATAACTCACTCAGAATAAAGTAATTATAATATTCAAACACCCTACTTTATTACTAGGAATCAACCTGAGCCTCTCCAGCAATTCTAATATGTAAGAACAATCTGTCGTCCTAATTTTAAAGTGTAGTAGGCAATACAACAATACACCCCGTAACTCAGCTAGAAACAAAAGACTCGTGAAGAAGCGTTTCATCTGAAAAGGCAGCATGGATAAAACTTACCATGTAAGGTATGCGAGATTAGCTCCCAAAGCTGGAAAGTCGCACTCCCTTCACTCCTTTGGTACAAACGGATGAACCGGTTTGACAACCCAGAGTTCTAAGTCGACCAATGGCGCTCTTCAGTGCCAGTAGCTCTCCGGCGCAGCTCACGAAAAACAATTGAAGTTCCCTCCATAAAATCTTTTTACCTGCTAATGAATGCGGTGTAGCATATGTTTATTGCCAGTAGTAAAGAAAAGAGAGGAAATAACAGAATAGAAGATTACTTCACACGTTCAGTGTCTACTATCCCGGTCCTTTACTATACAATATACCAGGTGAGTCAGTTGCCCCTATCTATTTTTAAATTTATGCAACGTGCTAAGTGACATGTTTGAGCCTTTCTTGAATGCCTTCTAATGGCTGATTTGCATAACACTTTATAGAGGAGGGATAGATAACGCAGTGCATAAGTGTTTTACAGTACAGAATGCAATCACTATGTATATCGATACAAAAACATCCCCCTTGACACCTTGTTACCTTTTGTTTCATCCCTTTGGGCCTATAATTTGATATCATATAAATAACATTTTTATAACCTTATAACTGTACAAAATAGAATAATCACCACGTTTCCCACCGCAAAGTCCAAATTATCTACGGGCGCACTCAATATGTGGAGAATGCAGGCAGGTTACACCGCGCATGATACAGCATGCAAGGAGGTCTCTCCGGCAACGTACACAAAGGGGGGGGGGTCATTTTGAACATTTACTACGTTGATGAAATCCACGCTCTTTAACAATTTATTATTCTGTTTACCTGTGAAATTAGCAAATTTACAATCCTTTGTCAATAGAAGAAGTTAAACATAAGGTTTAAGCACGAAAAAGAAAACTGTTATATTTAATATCTTCGATACGCGCTCAGAAGAATGAAAGCTAACTACGTAACACGCTTTACAACAACAGATACGGTACAGATTATTAGGGTAAACATGATACACAATTATCTGATTGTAATTCTTGTGTCTTTGGCTCACAGGAGAGCCAATAACAAAAATAAAAAAATTAGTGCACTAAAATAAAGAAAATAAACATGAGGAGAAAGAAAAAAGAACCAAAAGCATTTGATGTTTGTATCAGATTCGAACTTCCGAAGCTAACCTTTGCTTCACCACATTCCAGCAGCTAACCCGCTCGTCCAGAACCTACATGCCTATCACGGTCTTCGGGAAAACATTCCTCTATCTCTTTGCAAGCATTTTATCCATGAAAAGCCATCTTTTTTTAAGGCTCTCGTAGCTCTTTGGTTCTCATTCAGGCCTTTAATCATTAGTTAGTTGCATGTAGTACCGAATAAAAGGGCAGAGCTACAATAACATTTTGTTTGCTAAAATGGTAAAAGTTTTCACATTATACTAGAAACTGCGGGTTACATAGATACGAATACCTAGGGGTAGCTGACCTATCTGGTATAATGCCAATTTTGTATTTCTAGCTAAGCCAGTGGAGAAGAGAATAAACATAGTATTTGTTCTGTCTGGCGTAAGTGGAACAAGTACATTGAAATATAGAATACACACTGCACAGATGGTGTAATGAAACAACTTATTCGCCTTCCAACAAAAATTCCAAAGCTCTGAAAAATACTCAGAACGTTGATTAAGCAACCCTAACATGTGGTGTTAATGAATTTTCTATTGGTTGTTAGTGAATGATAATAACTTCTTTCAGTATCTTACTTGTTTTTAGTTACAAATACAAGTAACTTGTTTGGTCAAGTTCAGAAATTTTCTAGCAGTGTGATGTTACGCTGTCATGCAGGGAAAACCGCTTCGCTTTCGTAAGCTTCTGCATAATTAATGCGCCTTTTACATGCAGTATTGATTTATTAGTATTGCGACTGAAAGCCACTTTCTAACCCAATAGGAGTAATTAAATTGCTGTGTCCCGTCCGATGTCTTTGCCTTATCCAAATTTTCTTGCTTTCGTAGTTCCAGCGCAACGTGGTTGTCCTTTTAACGCTTCTTTTCACGGGCTCGAAAAGAGTACCGCGCACTTAAATAGTTGGTTTATTCCATCCTAGCAGTCGCCGACACTGCTGGTTTCACTTGTTGCCTAGTAATAGCTTCACTTTTCCTCTTTTTACTCTTCTTCGCTCTTAGCTTCGACTGCCCCAAGTAGATGTTCCACCGACAACCAGCTCCCCGTTTATATACCTAGGTGCCAGCCTTACACAAGGTTAGCTACGAAAGGGATGCATTTATTTTTTGCTTTCCTTGTTCAAGTATTCGTTTTCTTTAAATCTCTCCCGCCTCTCAGTCGAACTACAACATCTTGATGCTCCTTTTTACATTATTTTGTCGATGTTTTAACACAAAACTAAAAGATTGTTGCATATAACTATTCCCTTCGCATATTTTCACACAGGATGCAATAACATTTCCTTGGGGTGGTGAAACATATTCATATTGACTATGGAGGCGGGTGTTGAAAAGCATTAAGAGGGTTCATTGAGCTAAAGGTGGTAATGATGAAAGAGGTGGGTGCGAAGAGAGAAAATATGGTAACTAATTTGTTTTTAATTTTTTTTTCAATTTTATACAAGATTTTGTAAACAAAATACTTCTGGACCTTCTTGGTGTTGAATAGCATCATTCTTGCAATCTATAGAACCGAAGTTTAATTATCAATTGGGGTGAGTTACCAGGATAAGGGATTTTCTAGGGTTTTCTCTTTTCCTCAAACCAATGTCACTTAACTATACTTTAGTAGTATTTAGCGCCCGCTCATATTACAGACGGCACCACAGGTAGTGAACACTGATGATAAATGCAATGAAATGATAATTTGTAATTTTAGGGCACCTTCCCGGCATTTGTCAGTTATGAATAACACCAGAGAAAATCCTTAGTCAAGGAGAACGATCCTGGCAGGATTTGAACATTATACTCCAAAAGCATTTACGAGTCGGTGTTTTAACGACTTCGGCCTCTTATGTCGGTGTCGATTAGCTCAATGGACACTGGGTTCATGTCAACATAATTTTACTCATTTCTTTCATCACCCAAATTGTTAAAACAGACTTTATTATTAAAGGGCGGAGTAGGGTTGCGAGAACGGATTCATTAATCCGTTAAGCACTATTGGTACTACAAACGTCTCTGTAGTGTCAACTAGTGTTACATTGACGATCTGAATTATTATCTAGCGAATAGATTTTTTTGTAATTCATTCCTAATAAATAAATGCTTTGATCACTGGACCCAAAATGCAAATACTCTGAACTGCATAAACGACCGCAGTTTCACGATCGCTTCTGTGACACTGAACAGGTTTTTGTTCACCTACATAACACAGGGCACAAGGTTCCTACAAGGGTTCTACTAACGATTCCACAGTAGCAGAATAATTGGAAACCTGTTCCAGCGGTAACAAAAACAAATATATTCTGGATGTTTCCATTATTTTAACAAGCCTTGGGACTTCATGGATCACAAGTAAAATATTGTGTGTTTTCCTATGTCGCAACAACAGTACATGTTTCCCCTTTTTAAACAAAGTACAAACTCCATAAAAGTTGCCCTTTTGTAAAAACATGTAATCGACAATGTCAGACATTATGTAAAACACAATCAACCATGTACACAGTTTACTTGACTCATTCGCTATATCAAAGAATCTGTGAAAAAACCTTGTTTCCATAACGTGATATTCCTTACCATTTTATTTTAAAACCCACAGTTTTCATTTAATAGAATGGCAGTATAAAATAGCAACAATATCAGACAGATCCACACATTTCCGAGATATTTATTGTTTTGTTGTTTCTGTACCCTAAATAATGCTTAACATTTTATTTTGGCTTTTAAATACAACTAGCTAACAAAGCTCTTAACATTCTAGTGAAGCTACGTGATTAAATAAAATAAGAAGTTACCATATATGTATTTCGTATTACGAATTAGTTCACTTATTTCGGAAAACAACAATGTAAGTCCAAATAGGTGTACAGGAGAAGCATTCTTTGTTTGCCAATAACATCAACACCTCGATAAAATCCAAATTGTGTCGAAACATTCTGTGCGGCAGAAAGAACTTAGTTACTCACTTGACTACCATTGCAAATTCGCAAATATTCCTTGTGTATTTATTTCTATCCAACTAATCTAGTTACGTTACTTACATTATATGCTTGAGTAGAAATTATTTCCAACTGTTAAGATTACGTAAAAATGTCAATAATACAGAAATCGTTATATACGTAATGTAAACTTAAGAAAAGGACTAAATAAAGACGCAAAGGTCAAGAAAATGACGAAAAATAAATATAAAATGACATAAAATTACTAAGTATTACCTAATACATATGCATTCTCATAATCTGGGATCTGTGATAAGGATTCAGGTACACGCTAGCAAAACCTATGATGACTTTAAAACATCACTTTACGTTAGAATTTGGACCCTGATTATTATTAGAAATGGGATACACCATGACACACACGTTCGGTTACTAACCGCCTGCTAGTTGGCTGATACTCATAAGCCCACTTTTATTTTAAGTTCATTTCCACGAGAGGTATACCTTTAATAACCAGAGCTGAACCCGGGAATGTCAGGTGCACTTGGGCACTTGTTATAGTGGAATTAATTATTCTTCCAATTGTTCTTCCAAGGTTCAAATCCCGGCGATAGCATTGAATTTCTTAGTCGTCTGATTCTACCTTTCCAACCTTGTCCAACACACGGCTTGTGTGGAAGAATAATTAATTCGATTAATTGACCTAATAGTGGTTGAAACTATGAAACCCAAGACTTTATGTACTTACAGCATTGTAAGTCGCCATTAGGGTATGTCATCTCAATAGAATTTGAGATCTCTTTGTGGTTTAAGGGGTAAATGCGAATCAATTGGGAAATTTAATGCACCGCATGTTGACATGATAGCTCATTGGTTAGAGCAGCCCGACGGAAACTGGGGGATCCGTGGTTCAAATCCCGGCGATGGCGCTGAATTTTGTTGTCTGATTCTACCTTTCCAACCTATTATACTGCTTTATCATGAGTAATCTAACAAAAGCTTGTGTTATTCCGAAAAACTCGTGTGCGACTGCAAGTCGCTAGTGATTTTGTCTAATAAATAATATAAACTCTCATTAGACTTGGTGTGATACTATTTCACCGAATAATACAAGAGAAGAATCTAAAAAATAACCACATACTTAGTTGTATTTTTTCCATGCAAGGCCCTCTAAAGCTTCCGGATTATTATAAATAGCATATATTTACTGTTAAATGTATTTGGAAGTATACAAAATGAAATCCTACTTTTAAGCGTTGCATGGCAATAAATAACTAGTGTTATGCAATATAATGCGTAAGTACTTGATTTTTAGATGCATTTTAGCTGCTTCTGTTGCATTATTCGCTAAAATAATGAGAAACCTGCTTCACTGAATTAAATATAGTGGAGACGTTTAAAACGTACAATTATTAAAATGAAAAAGTTGATGGAACTTCTTTCTCGTTGCAAACAATAGATATACTACTATTAGAGATCGAAATGGAAAATGTTCATCTACATTCGCCTGTAGATTCCGGATTCCGCAATTTGTTGATTATTCTCCAATGATTCTGTTTATTACTGCATCTTAGTTTGGACAAAGAAGTTATGTGCGGAGATATCTTTCATTGCAAATTTTAGCAGAGAAACCGACAACTGAATTAGTATTGGCAGGAAGCCGTTGATTATCGGGACTATGGACTAAGCAGTTTAATTAAAGCCTCTTTCAAGCTACAACATTGGAATCTCATAGGTTTGCTAAAACTAATGCCCAGAAACAACGCCGGCCGCCCTTTAATTATAAGTGAATATTATTATAGAAGGAGTGACAGTCAATTTAGATGCATTCTGATTTTTTAAAAAGTGGATGGTGTATTAAATGCAGTTCTTTTGTTTTTCTCTCTATTTATTCATGTATTTAAGTTTTTATTGTTTAACGTCACTTTAGCTTCTCAGTCATGTCGCGACGGTGAGTCCATTGGTTCACTGAATCACTGTTGTCAGAAAGTTGCCTTCTTCTGCAGACTGCAGGACCTTAGATGCATACTCGCCTTTCAGGACTCTGTTTTGTTGCCTTTGAGTTGGAATGCGAACTTTGGAATTGTGTAACTGCTTGCTGTTCTTAGAGTGTACAAGCAAACATTGTGATGCTGGAATGATGGCCTTAGATACATAGTTGCTGTCCTGTACCGTATGCTTAGGTAGCTTGTTGATTAATGCCTTAGTTACATAGCCGCGTTCCTGTACAGTATGCTTAGATAACTTGATGGATGCCTAAGATATGTAGTCACATTACTGTACAATATGCGTCGGTAACTTGTTGATTGATGCTTCATTTGCATAGTCGCCTTCCTGTGCAGTATGCTTAGGTAACTTGTTGATATATACCTTAGTTACGTAGTCGCCTTCTGTATAATATGCTTAGTTGCCTTGCTGATAGATGTCTTAATTACGTAGACCCCTTCCTGCACAATGTTTATGTACCTTTATGATAGATGTCTTAGTTATATAGTTGTCTTCATGTACAATATACAGAGCGGTCCCTTAGCGCTCTGGCCGGGAATTGCACGGCAGTCTTGTGCGACACGTCTGAATGAGCTCGAGTCCACGGGCTCTTCCACTTATCGGAAATGTGGCAGCGGGCTTCAGTCAGCTGTTATTGCTTCTTGTGTATAGACGCGAGACGCGTGTGAATTTGTGTGCGATTGAACTATCGGATTATTACAACCCAGAAATGGTGCTGAAATTTTCGCTTGAAAAAAGACCTTTTATGTATGACACATATGTGAAAACCAAATCATGTAGACAAGCGTGTAGGCAATTTCACGATAAATTTCCTGGTGTTCCAGTTTCAAGTAGAGAAACAGATATCTAGTGAATAAAGTGAAGAGAAGGGATCATTTAATGTTGTAAGTTGTAAAAAGAAACGAAGGGTTCTAAACTAAAGGGTTATGGCCGGCCCGATCGCCGGATCTTACTGTGTGTGACTTTTATCTGTGGGGAAGTCTCAAAAATAGTCTATAGGAATAATCCTCGCACCATAGACGATCTTAAAAACAATATAAGAACAGAAATTAGGGAAATTACGCAACAAGAACTTATGCGTGTGAATGGCAATTTCATCAGAAGGTACCAAGAATGTTTATCTGCCGAAGGACACCACTTTCAACACCGACTGTGAGAAAGGTTAGTACTGATAAAATAAAAAGTAATTATATTTGTTCAATAGGTAATCAATATCGTAATAATGATCATAAAATCAGTAATAATATAGTATCTATAATGAGAATAATAAACAGAGCTCGGATCACGCATCGCGACTACCGGCCAGATAGCTGAGGGATTGCGCGCGGAACAGGCATCGCGACTACCGGCCAAATGGCTGAAGGACCGCTCTGTACTTGGGAACCTTTTTGGTAGAAATCTTAGTTACATAGTCGCCTTCCTGCACGGTAAGCTTAGGTTCCTTGTTGATAGATGCCTAAGTTGCGTAGTCCCCATCATATACAGTATGCTTCGATAACTTGTTGACAGATGCCTTAGTTACGTATTCGCTTCCTGTACCATCTATTTTGTTTCTTTTTTTATGTATGTAGAAATTTGGGTCGTCGTATTTAATGACCAGGCAATGGAAATAAGCTAAGCATTAAAGTCAGGACGGAAGGAAATAATGTTGAACTGTCCTTGTACTACAGGGGGCGTCCCGGTTAACCCTGCGTCTCTTGTGTAGTCTTTTGACGTTTGTAAACAATATCCGGACTGGGTTTTAGCTGCCTGTTGGGGACCTCTGGCCTCTGTGTTGTTTACGTTCTTTGTGTTGAGCTAATTTGACGCCAACTGCTTAAGAATTCCTATGCCTATTAATTACAAATTCGTATTAAACTGGCGACTGTGCGAAATCACAAAAACAACTCAGTCTGATTAGCCAGTATACGGAATTTGAACCTGCGACCTACCCAATACGAGCCACGACACTACTTGCTTGGTGGTTCTTGTTTTTGGGTGCGTTTTGTGCGAAATCACGAAAACAACTCAGTCTGATTAGCCAGTATACGGAATTTGAACCTGCGACCTACCGAATACGAGCCACGACACTACTTGCTTGGTGGTTCTTGTTTTTGGGTGCGTTTTTCAGAACGATAAGCGACACCTTACAGTGAAAATATAATTGTTTAAAGGCCAGGTGAAGTATAATAAAAGCCCACAAGAATTAGTGGGTAATGGGTCCAGTTAAATTTAACGGACTAAATTTAACTAATTTAACTGCTAAGGTGTTTAGGTGCTCTTAAAGCAGTTCCAAGGGCCTACCCCTTTCCTTATTTACTTAGTGTAGGTATATAGGGCGGACCATTTAAATTGAGACTGTACGATATCCCCAAAACTAAGCGTTGTAGAAACAAATGTCTTAATAAAAGATGCTTGATATTATGGGGGAAAGTAAATGCCATTAGTCGTGTTTTGTTTGGAGGACGTTATGATAGTCATTTTAGGATAAGTTTAGTTTTTACAAATAGGAACCTACGTTTTATATATTTCGTCATTTAGAAAATGGTTTATAAAAATCTGTTTATTTTGTGATGAGGAATAAGGGAAAAAATTTTTTTTTGGTTCCCAATTACGAAACGTAACTTGACCTTCAAATGATCATCCATGGATGGTCCAACCATTCATCGCGCTCTTCGTACACAGCCATTAAGACTTTTTGTTGTTATTTACATTTGAGGCAGTACTTTAATAATTAAATAATTTCAATTGTATTGTTATAATAAGTAAATTCAATAACAGCCCGCCTTGAAACAATATGTATGTAATAATTATTTAAATTGTATGTAACAGTCATTGCAAATGCTTATTTTATTGTAAATATGTTTTATTAATGTTATGTAAATACATTATATACTATAATAATGCAAGAGCTGTGAGAATAATAAGTTTTGAGTTGCTAACAATGAGGTAATAATGAGGTAACCTTGTGGCAATAATGAGTTTTAGAGTTTGAAGAGTTACCAGTCATGATTATATCAAAGATAAGGTAAATTCAGTAACACTTTAAATTAGCCAATCAATAGCAAGGAAAAAGTTTAAGTAAAATACAGATATTCTATTGGACTGGAATTAGCCAATCAGAGACATGAAATACCGAAGCTTACAGGTTTAGCCGTTGAAAGTTACTCACTTGCTGGCAAGCCTTGGTAGTGAACCGATGGAAGATGTGTTCTCTACGTGTGAATCGTAAAATATGTATACGCGCTAAGTAAAAGTATTGAAGATTCTCACAGTTCTTAAAAAGTGTAGTTCTTTATAAAAATGTGCAAGAATTAATAAAGGAAGTAAATTTAAAAGCTTAAATTCTGTATGTCTACAATCATTGTCATACCGCGCCCTGCCTAAGACACGTGACTCTACAAACAAGACTGACGCAGCCGAGGCAAATTCAAACATAAATAACATATAGAAGCAGTGTTAATAACAAAGTTAAATATTATAGTGTTAAACTTGGAGTGTAATAATAAAAACACATCTTGAAATCAGTTTCTCATACGTAGCAGCATATTGCGTAATAACAGTAACTATTACGTAATTAACAAATTAAAACCGACAATCAAAGCGTGTTCCAGAACTTCTTAAATGCAACTAAATAAATATTACGTAAAATACAATTACGTAAGCATACATCTTCAAGTTTTAAACAATACATGAAGCTAAATAACGATCTTCAAGTTTACGTAAATAAATATATTACGTAAGCTCACACCTATTACAAGTGGTGTAAGAAAAATTGCAATATTCTTTATACAAATGTTGTTTAAATTTTTATAAGAAGTGAGAAAACAACATAAAAAAGGTAGGTTGCCATTTAAAAAAAATCAATTGATCCTAAAACGACGATTACAATGTCTTCCAAATAAAACACCACCAATGACATTTACTTTTCCCCTAAACATCAAGCAACCTTTATTCCAGACATTTCTTTCTACAACGCTTAGTTTTGGAGATATTTTCTAGTCTCAACTTAAATGGTCCACCCGTATATTAAGAAAACTGGCAGCTTTATCTGCCCTGTATAGTTTACTTTTATATTTCTTTTACAAATTATTATTACAAAGGTTATTGTTGTATATACTTCATGTTAATCGAGCTAAAGGTTTGCAGTAATACTTTAATTATACATTTCCTTGTATAGGTACAAAGAGGATGCAAAAAGCTAAAGCAATTCTCAAATCTTCAAAAGCAGGTCGCATTGAAATTTCATTGTTTACATCGTATCACGAGAGACAAGGGAATGATGATTTGGTTTATCTCAAATAACAAAGACCATCTTGGAAAATAAAGAGAAACACAAGACAAAACTCTGACATATGGTGGCCTTAACATGCTGGACATTTTTTGTATATTTGGTTTTGTTTAACCCAGCGGATTGGCTCAGGCGGAAACATCTGGCCCGCATTCAGGAGATCTCTGGTTCAAACCCCCGGAGTCGACCTATCTGACTGAAGGTTTTCCTCGGCCACTAGGCCGGAGGAGATAAATTTCCTTCTTCACTGCCATACTGGGTCTTGGGCCGATCACCCTTCCTGAATATGCTATGATCTAGAGTTTGCTTACTCCTCGACAGGCTACTGACCCAAGGCATTGGCTTGTAAGTCCTTCGGGGTATAACTCCTACAACGAGGAGGGTAATCTTCTTCTTTCTCGGAAGAAGAAGAAATTTATATTTATTTATACAACATTAATTCAGAATGAAGGGGACTTAACAGAATATTCATATTAAATTCAAGATATGCATTTCATTAGTCATGTAAATATTCATAACACAAGTGTTTCAATATGCAATCATTATAACCGTTTTGAGAGTTTATTACTTGCATGGAATTTTTGGATAGAATACAATATACTCCTCTACATACTATACTTAAATGGTAGAGAAAGTAAGGTACAATATTCCCTCCGTTAACTTCGATGTGGAGCTGTAATAAGATTATTCCGGAGAGAACATTTGTACGGTTGGTAGTGTAGCGATAGTTTATAATTTGAGAGTGTGGTTGGTACCCATGCATGATGAGAGGCTAATCACCCACGCAGGTTTCAAGTTGGGCAAGTTGCTCCATGACCGCCTTCAATCTTCTCCTTGAAGCAATCGAAGTTGTTGCTAATTGCTTTAGCAACCCTCAAAGTTTTGGTTATTTGCCCACAGCCGCACGGCTCTCACTCTGGACCAAACGAAATTAACACGCCAAACAGTTGAAACTCAGAGGTGTTCCCACCACTCTGTGGTCCACAAGTGGCATCATTACATATTACTGTGCAACATTCAAGACTAAGTAACTCTTAGCAATTTCTTGCAGACTGTGTTTCTGTTACCTTTGTGTTATGATTGTGTTGCTATGACACAGTAAAGTAAACCACTAGAAGGTAACACACCAAAGGAATAACAAGTACAATTGCAAATTCACTTTCTGGTTCAGTGACGGGCAGGCCGTATCTTCGCTTCAATAAAGTAAACAATGCTACTCCCATTATAAGAAACAGTGATGCAATTACATAATTTTGTAATTTTTTTAACTTTGACTTCACTAAGTTATCGTTGCCTCTTCGTTAATGTAGTTTAGTTTAACTCTCACTTTGCTTGGCTTTAACTATCACTTCACTCTCTTCTTGATGTAGCGGCGTAATAAATACACACGACATAGCCTCTTCTTCTGGACGATTCACTCGCATAAGGAATCGAACACAAGACTTCTCCAATATCTAGCAGTAACAGCATTCACTGGCGTCACACCAGTCGCCATAAACTGGCTAGAAGAATTGCACTTTTCGTCACAATTGCTTACTCACTAACTGACCGATTCACTTTCTTCCTCTACGGTGAACCAGATGGCTCATATAGCTCGTGAGAGCTTCCACATAACATACCAGAATGTTCTGGACACACGTTCTGGAAGCGGGGAAAGGAAGCGTCCAGAAGATTCTGAATCTGACGATAGCACTTCAGCTGTTTACGCTTGTTTACTGTCGTTTATCTCCGATTGGCCGTTGCCGACGTCTCGATAACCTTGGCTCATAGCCGCTGCGTCACAATATTTACGAGGGTTGTCCCAGAAGTAATTGACCTAACAAAGAAAACAGAAAAATGTTGGAAAAAAACATTTTTATTTCTCTACACAATCTCCTTTCGCTCGATTCAATTTTCTCAGTGGTGTTCAATCGCTTCGATACCCTGCTTATAGTGAGAACCGTCGAGTTCTGCAAAATATCCATCAACTGCAGACTCCAACTCTTCATTGTTGGCCAATCTTTTACCAGCAAGCCATTTCTTGAACTTTGAAAACGGCAAATGATCAGAGGAGGCTAAATCTGGCAAATAGGATGCATGAGGAAGCAATTCAAACTTTAACTCATTGATTTTGGCTATGGCGATAATGGATGTACGAGCTGGTGTATTGTCTTGATGGAAAAAAAACTTTCTTTTTCGCTAAATGCGGCCGTTTTTCTTGATTTCAACATTTAAACGCTGCAATAGATTTGCATAATACTCGCCATTGATTGTTTCTCCTTTTTGAAGATAATCAATGAAAAGTATCTCACGTGCATCCCAAAAAACTGGCGCCATTACCTTGCCTGCGGATGGAATTGTCTTTGCCTGTTCCTTCGTCTCAGGTGTGAAGTGATGGACCCATAAAACATCCTCACGACGTTGTTTTTATTCCATTGTGAGTAAAAGCGACACTCATTTTTTGCACAGCTTGCTCATGTCCAAATTTTCAGTCAGTATGCGTGTACAGCACCTTTTGAAATACCTACTATGTCTGCTAGCTCGCGCACTTTCAGTTGACGGTCATCCAATACCATTTTGTAGCTTCTCTTCACAATTTCTGGCGTGGCCACCTCATTTGGTCGACCACTTCTATGTTCGTCTTGGCAACTCGTACGGCCTCGCTTTAACTCTGTCACCCAATATTTTACTGTTATAAATGAAGTAGCAGATTTTCCCAGAGCAGAATATAGCTGTGCTGTAATATTAGTCAGACTAAGACCTTTCAAATGAAAGTATTGTATCACGTAACGATGACCAGTTTTATCTATGTTTACAAATTCGCTGAGAGTTCACTATTAATGGCTGCCAAACAATTTACTAAACAACATAGCATCGTCAAACTTAAGCTTTATAAGGGTGGTACTTTCCACCATAGTCATTGGTTGAAACAAGCGCTATCTATACGTCAGGTAGGTACTTCTGGGACTGCCCTCGTAATAATAATAGTAATAATAATATTTTTAATCCTTTGGCCTAAGAAGGGTTGTTTAAGAATTCTGCCCACTATTAATTTAACGTGTTGAGATATTTAATCTTTATAGCAAACTAACAGGTGATACTCAAATATTTTGATCAGTTGTGTATCAACTACTTATTTTCTCTATCATGATTAGAGAAGGTTGAGAAGATATTGTATTCCACCCGAAAATTCGATCCCTATATTTCACGGTAAATACATGTTTTGAGGCCCCGGAATCCAAAAAAACAATTTTTAGAAAAAGGTTCGCGCGCACGTATGTGAACAGCATAACTCAAAACCTAAAGTCGGATAAATACCTAAGTTGGTATCTAGGTTAAGTATCTTCCAAAGATGCGACACGCAAGATTTTCAAGGAAATCCTCCAACGTCAAACTACACTTTACTTCAAACATTTTTTCGAAATGTTTTATATTTTAAAAATAGCTTTAACGATTGTGATTAAAACGTTATATATTAAAGATGTTTACATGATAAATGCAGTGTATATCTTGAATTTCCTGGGAATAGCCCGTGAAGTCCTTCATTCGGAGAGAATTTTGTACAATATTGTATAACCGTTATAACGTTAAGCGATGGATGTAAATGCACTACACAGAGAAATATAGAACACTTTAAAGCACACAATGTATTTTAAATAACCTTTTTGTGGCATCAGCCATTTCCAAGATGTCCGTCATTAATGGTTCGAATCGTTCAATAATTTCTCATTATTTTCAAGTCCCGTCGATTTTCAGTTTTTTCTCGCGATGTCATGGAAAGAGAATTGAATTTTAAGGCCATCGTATAGCGTCCGGTTCTTAAACATTCGATCATCACTGTTCCCTTTGTACCCTAACGAAACGTGTATCTATTTCTGTAAAGGTTTATCTCGATTAAAATTAAGTAGATAGGAAAATAAACCTTCATAAGAATAGTTTGTACACCTTGTAATAAGCGACAGAGAGAAGAGAAAGTCATATTAATGTAACACATCAATTTTTAAATAGTTTTATGCTTGTAATTGGTCTAAAACCTCGTTTATACGCTCTTCTAATAATCCTATCCAAGTATCACCCAGCTAGATTGAGAGAGCAGTAGAATTCAACATCGGCTTACAAAATTGACAGCTCGCCTAAAACGCAGATTACCGCAAATGTACACCTAAAACATAATAATAATAATAATAATAATAATAATAATAATAATAATAAAAGAGCATACTCTCGAAGCGTAAATTTGTTTAAGTCCAAATCGTTTCCGCTGCAGGTTCACAATGGTGTCTCGGGACGCGTGCTTTTAGCTTCGATCTATTGTGAGTTTCATACTGAGTGCCAACCACTAAATATACGTTGACAGGTGACCCGTTATAATCCGGTACTAGTAATGAGGCATACCGAGGTGTGTATCCCGAGCATAATTTTATTTTTTTTCAGAAAACGAAAATGATATAATTTCAAATTGCTAAGGTTTATTTGATTTTATGTGTGAGCATAAAACGCACTCCTTTTCGTGTTCAAACTGAGTAAGCAATAAGTAAATATTATAGTCTTAAATGAAAAATCTGATATGATACATTCACATGACTTTCACTACTATCTATCTTTATTAGTTATTATTACTAAAACTTATTTTTCTATCTATCACATTTTAATCCAAGTAAACCTTTACAGATAAAGCTACATTAGACATTTCGTTACAGATACAAAGAGAACAGCGAAATGTTTCAGAACTGAACGATATACATCGACCTTAAAATTCCATACTGTTTCCATGCAATAGTATTTTATTTTAAAAACGAAAGGAGAAGTTTGTTTGTGCTTTATACATGAATGTCTTAAACTTAATAGATATCTTATGCATGGAAAACATACGCCAGTGCCATATATTTAACAAATTAAGATTTAAACAATAAAAAAAATATTTACACCAAAGATTCGAATCTAGGTTGCTCCAATTACGAGACATATGCGTTTCACTGCTTGGCTACCATACATACAACCGAACTGGAAGGCATCTTCCTACTTATCGCATAGCTTCGTAATGAACGCTGGGTGGAATTAAATCGTATATTGTGAACGCAGCGCCAGCGAATACTTCCGACGTTTTCGAATCGAACACCCTCTCTGGCTGTTGCTCATTTATTTTGTCTTAGGCTGTACTATCCTATACTTATCAGTGACGATCCCAAGACATTGTGTGCACCTATATGTGCCCTGAATCTCAATCTCTCTACCTTAGCACTCTTTCTTCTGTTATATCGTTTTCCTGTTCACTGTAAAACTTTAGTTCTAAGAGGTATAATTTCATTTATATTATCGATTATCTTTAAAGCACTTCTGCTGATTTGTAACAAGAGTCAGCCAACTCAGTTATATGTGATGTCTAATGATCCTGTGTGCCCTGACGCAACACTATTTCGAACTCGGGTAAAGGGTGCGGAGAGAAGACAAAATTCTGTGATTACAACAATAGCCTAATCAGCACTGATAATTCGTTAAGGAAAACAGAGGGGGAGTAGACATCCGTATTGCCTATCTGTAAGGCGAATAGTACTCATAAATTTTACGGTAAATGAAGTAATTCTTCTATTTATTATCTATAAATACTGAAATTAGGTTTTTGTCATTTCCAACAAGGCTTTAAGTAGATAGATAAGGTATCTTTATTGGTTTCAAATTACTGAAGTTATTACACAAGTATTTAGTGCATGGGTCATTGACCGTACATGCATATTTAAGATACAATAGGGTGACAAAATAAACAACAGATAAAGAAAACACAACAAAAGGAACAAGAAAAAGGGAAATAGAAATAAATTACCTTTGTCTAACTGAACAAATTTGACCTAGCTTCGCGCACTTTAGCCAGAAAATTGCCCATGTTTTGCCAGTTCCTCTGGTCAGCCAGTAGATCCCAACATGCCAATCTCTTTCTTAAGGGACTTAAGAATTTTTCTTTGAGTTTAGTCGTTCGCTGGTTCTCCCACTGTGCACATTTCGCCAAAATATGTACCCAGTCCTCATCCAATTCACAGAATGGGCAGATTCTCCTGCCAGAATCGTCGGTCATTTTCTGTGCTCTCCAGCCCCCCAGTCTAAACCATGCCATTCCTGATCTTTCCTTTCTTCCTAAATTAAGTATATATGCCTCTTTACCCCAGTTCAATTTTATTTCATTTGCTAGACTTAGAGAAGGTTTAATTTTACAGTCCGATTCTATTTCCTGTTGGTTGATGTCTCTTAGTCTTCTTTTAACACCTTTCCATATGTTTTTGTCATTTGTTTCAGCTCTTAGCCATACTGATCCCATTCCTATTCTCCTCAAACCCCTTTCCAAATCAGCAGCCCAGAACTTAGGAGACAGGTTTTCTCGCTGGTATTTATAACATTTGGATCGTAGTGTGGAGTTATCCCCATGCATCAGCCTTAGCCAGTACTTCACTGCTCTTATTTTGCAGTGTATTGTGTCTTCATAGCATCCTACCTCCCTCAATACCCCCGAATTTGATGTGCCTTGTGAAACTCCAAGAACTCTTTTCCAAAATGCTACCTGTGTTTTATTTACATGCTCTGCTCTTTCCCATCCCCAGATTTCACTGCCGTATAACAGAACAGGCCTTATCATGGAGTTATACATCTTTTCTAATGTATCTACAGGTACATCCGGTATCCGCGAGAGGGTACGTAATAATTCATTTAACTGCCCTCGTGCTTTGTAGTTAGTTACAGATAGATGTTTGTTCCATTTTCCTCTCATATTAAACATTACTCCTAAATAGGAGAAATGTTTAACGTTTTGTAGTTCTAGCCCCTTGTAATACCATTTCTCATCCCTGCCATACACATAGCCATTTTTGAAAGCCATTGTTTTTGTTTTGTTAATGTTTACCACCAGACCCCATTGTTTACAATATTGTTCCAACCTATTAATACCTTTCTGTAAGCCTTCTGTCGTCACTGACAAAATTGTCATGTCATCCGCGTATAAAAGTACAGGAATGCAGACATCGTCTACTTTTGGGCCATTCATTTCCTCTGCTATTAACACGTCTGTTATATCGTCTATGAATAAATTGAACAATAGGGGCGATAAAATACATCCTTGACGAACTCCTCTACTGGCCGATTTAGATTCAGTTGTTGTGTTTTGGTCTATTTTGATGCTGAAATTCACACTGTTGTAAATTTGCATTAGAGCTTTCATCATTTTACCAGAGAGTCCTTTGTGGTGAAGTTTCGCCCAAAGGGCATTCCTCTGCACACTATCAAAAGCCATTTTAAAATCAACAAAAGCACAATAGAGTTTCCCCCTCTTTCTATTCAAATTTGAATCAATTAATGTTTTTAATATGAAAATATTATCTGCAGTAGAGAACCCTTCCCTGAAACCCGCCTGAAATTTAGAAATCATATCGAACTCTTTTACCCAACCCCTTAACCGGTCATAGATAATTTTGCAATATACCTTACCCAGTATAGATAACAACGCAATTCCTCTATAATTTTCTGGTTGCTGACTGCTGCCCTTACCCTTAAATATTGGCTGAATAATTGCTGTTGTCCAAGCTTCAGGATACTTCTCTCCGTTAAATAATTTGTTAAATGCCACCCGCAGAAGGTATAATATTTTAGGGACTTCTATGGAGCATTTAACAAATTCACTCGGAATTCCTTCTATTCCCGGTGCTTTGTGATTCTTTAGGCTTTTTATTGCCCGAACAATTTCCCCGTCAGTTAATTCCCCATCTAGAATTGGTACTGTAGGATTTAAGCATAGTTCAGCGAAAGACATCCGGGGTCCCTCCCACTCATCCCCACCAACTTCAGTGTACACACTATTAAAATACGCTAACCATGTTCCTGGTTTGATGCTTACGTTATCCCGTCTTCGCACTTTAATTTTCTTAATTACCTTCCACATGTATATCGAATCTCTCCGTTCTGTCGCTATTCTTAAATCTGTCGCCATTTTGTTTTGCCATTCCGTCTTTACACTTACTAATACATCTTTATACTGCTTTCTAATTTGGGTATACGAAAGACGCTTTTCCTCGGAACCTTCTCTTCTATACACCTTAAGGGCTGTTTCAGCTTTTTTCTTCGCTTCTTTACATCTACCGTTGTACCAGCCTGTAGCTTTCGAGATTCTTTTGTTATTTCGTATTCTCATGCTTCTACCAGCTATTTGTAAATTATTTGTTATTGTTTTAATAACATATTCCCCGCTTCTTTCCCCCACTTCAGTTTTACCTGTCCGATCACGCAAAACGGCAAGAAATTCCTCGCTTCCCCCTGGGGTCCATCGATATCTCACCATAGATGACAAAGCAATTTTTTTTCCATGTGTTTCCCCGACGTTGTTTGAGTGTCTTTTTAGAGTGAGTAAGATGGGTGAGTGGTGTGATTCAACTCTATTTAAAATTTGAAAGTCCTCTATTAATGGTATTATTTCCTGTGAACAAATTACATAATCTATAACACTTCCTCCATTACTATTGATAAATGTTAATTCCCCTTCCTTATCTGATCCATACTTGCCGTTTAGGATTTCCAATTTAAACGCGTCACAAAAGGCTAGCAATTCTTTTCCATCTGAATTTATCACTGTATCCTTACTTCGCCGCACTTCTCTCCTGCAATCTGCTTCCCCCCTTTCTACCGTAATATTTTCGCTTCCGATTCTGGCATTAAAATCTCCCATTATGATTAAGTTTGCTTTTGGGTGTATTTCCTGAATTTCTACAATCATGTCGGCCAAATTGATAAATAAGTTGGGGTTGGTATATCGGGATGCTGCTGGTTGTCGATATACTACAATAATACACAACTCAAGTGAAGTTAATTTACAGTATACACATAATGTTCCAAATACCTTAATATTTATGTGTTGAAAAGTCATATCATGTTGGTCTTTAGTGTAAACGGCAACACCCCCGGGATATCTGCCTCTCAGGCCCCTGGTTTCACTACCCGTGAATACACCATTAAAACCACCAATATTTACATTTTCCCCAGCTTTAAGCCATGTCTCTGTGAAGCCCAATATATCTACACTGTGTACAAAGTCAATGAACCTATCATTAGCCAATTTCTTCTTTAGACCTTCAACATTCCAAAGGCCGACTGTCACATGGGCGGCTACTTCCTAGTTCCTTCTCCTACCTGCTCTGGTGTTCTCTGCTGGTGAATCCCTTACCCCCGTTGCCTTTGTCGTCCCTCTGGTTGCAGTTGCTGGTGGTCGCTTGAATTCCTTTGAGACGCTCCCCCTGCCCCTCTGTGGTATTTCTCGCATCGCTGTAGGGAGGGCTCCATTAAGGGGTGGCTTCGGGCTGTCCCTTCCTGGTCGTTGAACCTGCTGCTGCTTTTCTGCTCCCTCCGCCACTTCCACTTGTTCTTTCCGGTGGTCACTTCCTGTCGCTGGTTCTTCTGCCTGCACTGCTCTCTGTTCAGGGTTGTCCCTGCCGCACAACTCCAGTTCCTCCAGCTCGTGCCTCGACCACACTTTGCCATTAATTATAAGTTTATCAAATTGGAGGACAGCATGGCAACCCTGCCTCCTTGCTTCGGCCAAGTGGCGCTTTAGAAAGCTTCTTTCTTGCCTCACTCTGTCACTGAAGTCCTCAGCGATGTGCACTCCCGATCCCTTGAGGTATCTACTGTTCCTCAATATCTCACTTTTTACCTTATAAAAAGCCAGTTTACACACGATGGGACGGTTTGTTCCTGCCCATCTCCCGACCCTGTGTGCTCGCTCGATATCCATTGGTGACAAATTAATTCCGAGCTGCGCCACCACTCGCCGAATTAGCACTTCGGTATCTTCCCAAGTCTCCCTGTCTTCCTCGTACACTCCATACACCACAATATTGTTCCTTCTGCTTTGGTTCTCTAAATAGTCTACTTTTTGCTCTAGTAAGCTAAGTCTGTCCATTGCAGCACTTACTCTCGTATTAACACTTAACACTTCGTCCTTCCCGCAGCACCTGCTAAAACCTTGCTTCATTTCTTCTGCCAGGTTTCGAATCATTTCCTTCACTTCCTCCATTGTATTATTCTTTCTTTCTTTTCACACCCCTGACCGCACTGAGCAAAACACGTCCACACTCCACCACGTCTCGACCAAGACCCCGGCTTTAAGTAAAAACAGCTTGCTGCCATGAGGTTTGACCTCTGCTACACGCAGAAGAATTTAGCCACATTTTCAGTGCTGGAGGTGACCTGTGCTCCAAGGGTGAAAATTATCTGCCAGCACCAATTAACGATCCTCTCGCCAAGTATCTTCATGTTTCTGCACACTCTTACCAACGCTGTTTTGTGCAAACCACATGTCCTGAGTTCTTCCTTGTGCTAGGGATAATTCACAATTAAATTTAATCGTTAATATAATAAGGTTTTGGTGAATGACACTTTTATTTCGGAGTTATGGGTTGACGTATATAAGGAGACAAATGCATCTAATGCTTTCCTGTTTTGTTTCGGAAACTCAAAATGTATATTTCCGGTGAAACGTTTTTACTAATTTTGTATAGGTGGAATGAAATATTTCCTCTTCATTTAGCAAGGAGTAGAGAAAATGATAGTGATACCAAGCGCAGTCGCTCAGGTGGTAGCGTCGGCGACTTACGTTCAGGAGACCCAAGTTTCAAACCCTATAGAGACCGACATTCCTATTTATTCTTCAGTTGCTGAGTTCCACCTACTAAGAATTTTTCCGCTCTTTCATTCCTCTCATTTCATTTCGCTATTCAGCAGGATTCCAGGGCCAGGCGCGGTGGGCGGCGGTGTGCAGCGTATGAGGAGAGAATTGTTTCTATCCTGACACAAACACTTCCAATATGTGCCTTTTCTTGTAGACAGGGATGGTATTAAAGGACACTCTAGTGGGATGCATAATCTGAAAGCATTGGAACCTGCTGCGCTGTGTCTTTCGCCATCAAATTTGACCATTCACCACTTCACTTCATTTCTCCTCTCGGAGGTAAAATAGACGCAAAAGGCCTAGATTCTACCGCATTGGTGAAGTACTCCTCAGTCATTACACTACGCATTGAGTAGGTACTCCGACACCAGGCCCCCACCCCCCTTGGTTATTTTAGTAATTGTTGATAGCATTACTTTGAAAGGAGAGGATAATGTATGTCAGAGGTTCCTAAGGAATTAACGGTCAGATAGTTGCATTCCCACCAATGTATTTTCCGTATAAATGGACTCTACATAAAATTGCAAATATTACATACTCTGAATCTCATTCTTATCATGACTTGTAAGTCCTTGGGGTGTAAGTCCTAACATGCGAAGGGTAATAATTAAAAAATAAGAAATCTTGAAGTATAACTATGTAAATATTCATCTAATGTCTTCATGTACTAAGGCAAGGTAACAGGGCACTGACAATTTGGTTTAAGAGTTGTAAAAAATGCTGGATATATTTAAATCCTACATATTGTTACATGCTGGGTAGAGACTTAAAGGTTCACATGAAAAATTAAATTAATTTTTAGGACTTAGCAGGTACATTGAGAGGACACATACTGCGGAGAACCGAAACGTGGTTTGAAGGTTAAGAGGAAGGCGTGGGTTTTCACTGTACAAAATCCACAATAAAAATCTACTTACACATTCCTAGATTTATTTCCCAAACGTTTGGGGTTCCTACATCATTAAATATGAAAGGTGAGGGGAGATGTTCACCGATCCAAAGGCTGGCTAGGACGGTCGATCCGCTTCTCTCGGAATATTCAGCAAGACATACTCTATATACTCACCACTCGTGGCTAGCAAAAACTCCCAGCCAGGAGCGACATCATGCCAAATATCATCATAGGAGCCTTCCGGCTGGCGTGATCAGTGCCCAGGAGGAAGGGAGACTGAGAGACGAAAAGAACAATATGTCTGATAATGACATTGCAAAATAACAACATGTCTGGTAATGATAATGAAGCCCCCAAGTTCTTATTACGCCAAAAATATTAAACAGATAATAAGGAATGCAGTACGCTAACGAGCTCAAGTCCAATACGACTCAATTGAACAATATAACTCGTGAGAACGAGCCATTTACTATTAACACTCATTTAAATCTTTCGGTTAAATAGGAAGTACATCCCGAACAGGAGAGTTCGGAAATAAATAAAAAAATACCCGTAGAAATTGTATGGAGTGAGCGTAATGTCCTTGATAGATAGAATGCCCAAGTGAAAAACCAAAATCAAAGAGACGTAGCACTTACCACAAGTCAAAATGACATTCCAAGCGATCTCCTGACACAACTCCCAGCTTGAAAGCTTGACTTCCCGAACCCAACCGGTCAGCGACGGTAGCGCCTCCAACAAAACAATAATAAAACCAAGTGCGACATGATACAACGCGGCAGCATAGGATACCAAGTTGACGCGCAAGTTTAGAGAAAAGCGAACGAATTGTGCCGAAATTAAAAGTACTAATTGCGAGTATAAACAGAGGACGCAATCCTCGTCAAATTGTAATGGGTAGAAAATTTATGTATCTGTTACACCTTAGAATTTTTCAATACCGGGAATCTGACTTTATTATTAAAGCATTGAGAACAATAGGCAAGCAAGAAATTCAAGATAAGTCCTCTGTGCCCTGTGGAATCTAATAACAGTTATCTGTCACTGCAGAATAACCTTCAAGCACGCAATTTGGTAGTTGTTAGCTAAGTCTTGTGTAGTCCATTAGGAAGGAAGCTGTACTCTGAGGTTTGGTTCCGTATAATTGAAAGAAAACGTCTCCCATGCTGTTTATTGTGTTGGAGGATAATTGAATCTCTGCACATGAGAGCACCTTATGGGTTTGCTGCCGAGGATATATCACAGCATGCTCCTTTGATCTGGAGGGCATCACTTCCACCCTGCCTCGTTCGCAATTAATCACAGACATTCCAGCGGCAATGGCCTAAATTAATAACAATTACACCGTTACCGTGGTCAGGTGCAATCCCAGGGGGTGAGAGGTTAAGTTACTGTTGATTGTTACTGTCTGCGTACACTCGCATCAAAAGAAATACCTTAGTTTTATGGCTGTGAAATAGATGATTTAGAATAAGTAAAATCACTGTGTTTACAAATTACGTATAGTAAGAAGGGAAAGTATTGTATTCCACCCAAACATTCGATTTCAAGATTTCTTCGGAAATGGCTGTTTTGAAGCCCTCTAAAATCAAAGAAGCATTTTTACGAGGCCCATGACACACTATCTGTGAATAGCAGGACTCAAAAATGAAAAGTGCGTTAAATGCCCAACTTGGTATTTTAAGTTCAGTATGTTCCAAAAAATGCGACACAAAGCTTTTCAGCAAAATTCACGTACACAAACTACCCTTTACATGGACATTTATCCAAATTTTTTATTTCCTCAAAACTGACTCCAAAGATTTTGATTAAATTACACTATGTATAAGATATTTCCATGAAAAATAAAATGGATGCAACTGTGATAATTATATTTGCATAATTACTTTCATAGTTGTGAAAAATCTGTCACAATGAGGAATGTCTTCAAGGTTATTCACAGAAAATTCAAGATGCACATGTTACTTTCTCTACCGCGTATCCAGTAGGGAGAGGCGGTATTACATGCCAAGATTTGAGCGGAAATATATGTTTAGAGGCCCCCAAAATTAAAACAAAATTACGAAAAGGTCCTGCATATATGTGAGTGTGTGTGTCTGTGAACAGCACTGCATAACTCAACGAAAATCCCATAAACACTAAACTTTGTATTTACGTTCAGTATATTCTAAAGATGCGACACAAAGTTTTTAAAGAAACTCCCCCACCTCAAACTACCTTAGCATGAAATATTTTACGAAATTCTTGGTTTTATAAAAAAATGGCTCTAAATATTTTGACTAAAACACCATATATTAAAGATATTTGCATGATGAATAAAATGTAAATCTTGAATTTTCTGGGAATAGCCTGTGAAGTCCTCTACATTCGGAAATAATTTCGTATAATCTTGTATAACTGGTAAACGTTAAGCGATAGACGAAAACGTACTACACAAAAATGTGGATCTCTTTGAAACACACAACTTATTTCAAATAAGCTTTTCTGTAGCATAAGTCATTTCTGAGATAACCGTTATTAAAGTTTCGAACTGTTCATTTCTTGGTCATTCTCTTTAAGTCCTGCCAACATCCAGTTGTTTCTCACGATTGATGGAAACAGTATGGAATTTTAAGGCCAGCATATAGTGTCCAGTTCTTAAAAATTTGACTATTGTTGTTCCCTTTGTATTGATAACGAAATATGTAATGCGGCTATTTCTGCAGAGGTTTATTTGGATTAAAATGTAGTAGATAGGAAAATAAGCTTTAGTAATAATAGTTTGTGTACCCACTAATATTCGGTAAAATACTGTATTTCATGCAGCTTGCTATAGTAAGCGGTACGCCTCTTCGTACATACTGACAGGTTAACAAAGAGCTACAATTTTTGGTGGCTCTCGTTTTAAAACTTGCATGACTTTTTTGCCTTTTCAAAACAAATATTTTTCCTCTATGTCAAGCGATCGCAAGCACGTCTCTTGAAAGCGAGACATGTTTCTTGAAATATCTTACATTTGTAGATACCCCGACATGTCGCGGCAGCGAAAATTGCACGGTATGTGTGTGTTTCATTTTATTTTCATAAATGGATCTAGTGAGCTCGATATTCTATAGTTCAGCAACTTAGAAAAAACCCCAGGAGGGTTAACTCACCTGGTCACGTATTCCCCTCCGCAACTGCCTTGGGCGAGTATGCCACAATTTCCCCTAGCCCGTCTATTATCGTTTATCACTCAATCACACCACTGCTGCAACTATCCAACTGTAGAGGCAGGACTAAAGACACAAGAACATTGCAACAAAAATGCTGTGCTTGTAGATTGCTGTATGACAAGCCACGCAAAGAGCACCTTTCAGCGGGTGTGAAAACAAATGTTTCCATATAACTAGGGATAGCAATTCACATAAATGCGGCATTATCATGGGATATTTTCCAAAACTTAATTCACACCTTTTAGGGAATTTCATAGCCTTCACTCCCCCGTCTATCTCTTCAAGGATAATAGTTCCTCGCTGATTGACTTTCATAATACAAATTATCTTGATTGATATTTTACAAAGAAAACTAGTGGCTTTAGTTTTTTTACAGGGAGACCAATCACACATCATCATCCCGAAACTGTGCTCTTTAACACATTTCTTACAGAACCGGAATAAGGATTTTAGTTTTTGAGTTATCGCCATCTAAACAAGATCATATTAAATTTTTCTACACTATAAAATTTCTGTGTTCATAACAGTGACGTCACACTTATTTCCTACGTATCAGCCACTTCCTCTTTAAGACATCTCATGGGACAACTCAGCAGCTAAAGGCAAAAGACAAGTAGAGGGTGGGCGATTTATCCCCCCTGAATCTCACGCAGTCCATGTTTTACCTCGAAATAAAAATTGCTAACTTTAAATGTTTCGTGTGTCTGTGTGTGGGTGCGTGCGTGCTTCTGCCTGTGTATGTAGTTCATGTGCTGTAATATCCCTGTCGAAGCGGTAATTCATAATAAAGTGAAACAATAAATTATCCTGTTCATTCAATAGGAAGCTTCAGTAGTCAGTGTTTATAACAATGAGAACAATATCTACACGAAGCAGGTTATATTTGTTTTTCTTTGGACTAACCATTCTCCATGTGATTGGATTCGAATATTTGCATTTACATTGATTACTTCGATTTTTTTCTTTTTTCGCCCCAAACAATAAATCTATTTTTAAGGTACTTTTAAGAACCATTACTAAGGTTTACAAACCCGTTAGGACTTGGTAACATTCGAGAAGTAATGACATAAAAATCAAAAGATATTTTTCAAAGGTTTATACTGGAAAAAATGTACTACTTTTCTTTCGACAAAGATACCAGAGAGTTATACAACTTATGTTTCTTACAGCACAGTTTTTATGACACAAATAAACAAACTTTGACGAGAACGAAATGGCATAGTGTTCTAGTGTTCATGAAAAAATATGTAAGCCATAAATCGCGGAAGTTGCCAGGTTTCATTAATTAATAATGGTGATACAAATCGAGACAGTATTTTTAACACAAATGATTTCAGTCAAACTATATAATATAAAATATAATAACAGCCCGCCTTAAAGCAATATGTGTATAATATAATATATAAAATGCATGTAACAGTCATTGTATTAATGTTTGTATTATTGTATACATGTATAATAATGTTATGTGAATGTATTACGTAATTTATTAATGTAGGAGTTGTGAGAATAATAGGTTAAAATTGCTAACAATGAAGTAATCTTGAGGCAATAATGAATTGGAAAGTTTAATAATGCTACTAGTCATTCTTGGAAACAATAATGCAATTTAGTTTATAAAATAGCCAATCAACAACCATAAAAAGTTTAAGTTAAATAAAAGTATTCTATCGGAGTAGGATTAGCCAATCAGAAACTGAAATGGAGCAAAATTTACAAATTCAGAAGTCAGTTGCTAGCAGACAGCGTTCCTAACCGGCCGCGAGACGCGTTCTCGAGAAGTTTGATACGTATTCAGCGTGAGACAAAAATAGTTTACGTGTTAAAAAGTGCAAGTAATTAATAAATAATCTCACGGCTCTCTATATCAGTGAAGTGTTATTTAAATCGTATCAAGAATTAGTAAAAGGAGTGAAGTAAAAATTATAATCCTTGTAAGCCTACATTCTTAGCCGCACCACTCTCTGCAAAGAAATTTATCTCTCTAACAATAATACTGACGCAACCGAGGCAAACATAAATATATAATATTTAAAGTAACAGTCAAATTACAAAGTTAATATTTTTAAACTTGGGGCGAAGGCTACCGGAAAATTTTTACCCTACGTGCGGTTGCAACTGCTTCAAATTCGGCTCCTCAACAGTCGAAATATAACTCCTCCTAAAATAAACAACCTTCTCAAAATAAAGAAGAGCAATATATACGGCAATGGCAGGATGACGAGAGTGAGTTGGAAATGCACGAAGTTAACATTAAGATTCCGGCGTTCTGGACCGAAAAATATGATTTTTTCCAGTGGAATCGTAGTTTGAAATTAAACAAATGTCGACAAATGAAAATACTGCCACTTTCATTGTAGGTTTGGGAATAAATGCGATCCTACTAAATGTATATACTATAGTTCACTTGTGCTGTATCTAGAAATAGTTATATTATTTCTGTAAAGCTCTCTCTGTCACCCCGACTTTGTTCAAAAGAGCCTTGGTTGACCTTAACTATACTGATTGGTTATTCCAGGTGAATTAGCCATCTGTTTCTGTATCTCTGCTACCCGAAAATTATATTATTACTTGAAAGCATCGCCACTCTCCGACCTAATACACTCTGATACAGCTAAGCTTCTTGTAAAATTATTATCGTTCTGGTGTCCAGTAGTTATTGAATACTACAAGATGCAAAGAGGCTTACGATGCTATGAAATCAGATAATACAGAAATGCTCCGCATTTCTGGCAATGGTTTCCTGTCTTCACCTGGCTCGAAGGGGCTGAAACCAACTCTTCTAGTTCTAGTTTGAAAAAGGGGTTGGTTTTATGCCCAAGCACTGCGACCTTAAATATCTATTGCGCATCCCCCCTTTCATCAGTTAAGTAGTCTGTTGCTGGTTATGAACTTAACCAGACTGCTAACTGAGGCTTTCGATAGTTCATCTATCTTTGGAATTTGATTGCCAAAAATACTTGCTCTTTGATTCGCAAGAGCAGGGCAATCACATAGCAGATGAGTAACAGTATCATCTCCTTCTAGGCATCTACTACAGATAGGATTGTTAAACAATCCCATTCTGTATAGATTAAACTTTAGGACACAGTGTCCTGTAATGAATCCTGTTGCCCATGCAAGCCTTCTTCTACTAAGACCGCGCAGGTACTTTGCCCTGCTGTTATCCAGGTCTGTAATAAACAACTTGGAATGTCTGCAACCCTCAATGGAGTTCCAGCAGCTCTTGTGTTCTGCTTGAGACCAGCACTTAACACCTGTTTCACTGGTCTGTAGGACACCCCCAGTACAGGCTCCGGACCCCAAAATGTGATTTCGCTGCCGATCTTGGCTGCTTCATCTGCTTTGTAATTGCCTGGTATACCTGTGTGTCCTGGCACCCACATAAGTTGAACCTTATTGTGTTCAGCCAGTGTCATTAAGGATTCCCGGCATTCTGAACACGAACTTTGATTTTATTGATGGTGATTCAAGTGCTTTAAGAGCAGCTTACTGTCTGAGAGGATAAGAACATTTCTATTCTTATGTCTCCTTTTAATGCTATCTATGACACTGGCTAGAATTGCATAAACCTCAGCCTTGAGAACTGTAGCTAAGGTACCCAGACTATAAGAAATCTTGGTGCCATTACCGTAAAGCCAGCCCCCGTTCTTGATTTGGTTCTAGAACCATCAGTATACCAGATTGGGCCTTTGTTATTATGAGGTTTTACCAGTCTTTCCCATTCACCCCGCTGTGGTTGGGGGACCGTAAATTTCAGAAGCCAACTCTTATATTGATCATATAATTATTTAAGTACTTACTGCAACCGATACTGAAGAATAGTTTTATTCCTTTAATGTTAGTTCATTCTAAACTGCTCAGAGGAGCACACTATAGATATAATTTAATATTCGCTACGTTATATCTAAAAACTTTCATTAGTGTAACTTATTTGTAAGTTTCATACAAAAATATTATGCAGAAATATCAATTTTCCGAACCTAGAGAAAGAAATAAAATGAATAAGATTATGAAACTTCTCTGGGATTTGAACTGAGGCAGTATTTTTAACACTTAAATGATTTCAGTCGAATTATATAATATAAATTATAATAACAGCCCGCCTTAAAGGAACATGTATATAAAATGTATGTAACAGTCATTGTATTAATCTTTATATTATTGTATACATGTATAATAATGTTATGTGAATGTATTACGTAATTTAATAATGTAGGAGCTGTGAGAATATAGGTGAATAGTTGCTAACAATGAGATAAATGAGGTAACCTTGAGGCAATAATGAATTGGAAAGTTTAATAATGCTACTAGTAATTCTTGGAAACAATAATGTAATATTTTAAAAACAGTTTATAAATAGCCAATCAACAACTAGAAAGGCTAAAAAGTTAAATGAAGGTATTCTATTGGAGTAGGATTAGCCAGTCGAAATTGAAATACAGAAATTTACAAATTCAGGCGGTAGAATTCAGTTGCTAGTAGACAGCGTTCCTATCTGGACGCTACACGCGTACGTATTCAGCGTGAGACGAAATTTTAATTCGGCTAGAATATTATAAAGTTTACGTGTTAAAAAAAGTGCAAGTAATTAATAAATAATCTCACAGCTCTCTATTGTAAGTGAAGTGTTATTTAATCGTGTGAAGGATTAATAAAAGGAGTGAAGTAAAAATTATAATTTGTGTAAGCCTACATTCTTTAACCATATCACTCCCTATTAAGAGAAACATGTTTCTACAAAAATTAATGCTGACGCAGCCGAGGCAAACATAAATATATACAATATTTAAAGAAACATTAAAATACAAAGTTGATTCCTAAAAGTTGGGGCGAAGGCCACCGGAAACTTTGTACCATAAGTGGGGCAGTCACTTCATCAAGTTTTTGGCTCTCCAACAGTGGAACTACAATACACCATCCTTCAGAATCCATGTTTTCACTTCGGAACCCCTTATGAATGAGTGTTGTGGCTTCAACCTGGAATTCAAGCGGCTTTTAAGTCCTCCTCCAGCCGTATGCTAGACTAACTGGGAAGTCTCTTCGTGACTCTCAGTTGATTCCTCACAGCAATGCTGAGTTGGGCTGGCGCCCCATCGTGCTGGAAGTACATCTTTTGTCTAACATTCAGAGGTATATTCTCAAGCAGTTCTGGTAACACACGTTTCATAAAGATGGCATAGCTCCGTCCGTTGAGGTGGAATGGAGGAATGTATGTTCCAATCCACCTATCACGACAATGCTGTTTCCAAGCAGACCTAGGAGCCAACCATTCATACACAGTGCAGGTTTGAACGCCAGTACACATTCCCAGTCAGCCACACCGACACAGCAGCTTACATCAGAACCTCACAAACAGTTTCCTAATATTACAAGTTGACTTCAGAGACCACGTGTTCCTTATCGAAATATATTTGTGTTTATGTTCTCCACCACCTGTATTAATTTGAACGAGTAGTTTCGGAGCACCCTGTATATGCATTTATATTTACTTACCTGTGTTAAACTGATATCCGTAAACCCCTACTTCATCTATTACCATCAAAATATTAAACACAGATGCCTAAGGTAATGCTTTTATATTTTTCCCCATATTTAGTGGGATTCGGTCTTAGGTGGCGTTATTTTAATTCTTGCTTTTATGCAAGGAATATAATTATCCCATTAGGCTTATCTTTATTAACTTACTTAAATATTTTTAAAATCAGTTTTAACTCTGTGTTATCAGAATCGTTATTTAAATTAATAAAACAATTAAATATCCACCTATTATATCCTTGAGTTTTTTCTATTATTTGACAGTTAATACAGCATCTGTATCTGAACGACTTGTAGAAATTATTTTTGTTCTTTATTGAATAAACAATGTGCTTATAACGTAAATATATTGCTGGTTTTTGAACAATCACAATTGGTGCTATCTTTCAAATATCTGTACCAAAGCTAAAAGTGAATATCTGAAACACAATTTGAAGTCTGTGCCTGCAATCTATAGATTTGAGTAAGTTTTGGTTGATTTAAAGGCTGTGATCATGATTAATCTGTAAATATTGTCGCGATCCTGTAAAAGTGAAGCTGAGGTAAACAGATTCCTAATTTTATTGTTAGGACCGCACATGTTAAGAACGTAACTCGTAGTAAAGACAGAGAAATGAGCAACTTTGTATGTTACTAAGAATTCAGATGAGTTAGAGCGAAAATAGATGTCCTATTACAACAGCTGAAGAATGGTGTCCGGCAGGTAAGTACCTGCGTAGCACCTGTTATCTGACCTAACCTCTAGTGTGGTATAGTGGAGGAGGAAAACTGTTGCCAAATTGAAGATCGACGAATCCGCCATTTATGCGCGAAACACAAAATATACGTATTCTGGAGCACTTCATAGGTATAGGTTATACAACGGAGGCAACCTCGCTAATTGCAACCTACATACATTTACTACGGCTACCACCCCTAGGAGGCAGGGGAAGTTGAGGCAGCATGTAGTACTAGCCACGGACAAACTAATACAATAACTTATTAATGTAATAAGATATCTAATTCACAGCTTCTCAGCATCAACACATTAATTATTTCTTTCTTTAATATTTTTTGTTCTAAGTTTTAAGTGTTATGTATTTTCTTGCTAATATTGTACGTATAATAATTAAGAGGGTATTAAACACATATTCATGATGTACACGTGGTATAGAAGTATATAACGTTATAACATATAAAACGTTATATGAGTATCTACGTAAGCATGTAACGAACTTTGGATTCATAATTATGCGATGGGGGTCTGTAAACAATGTGTGCATAACATAAACTGTTATTAGATAGTAGCACCAATCAGGTACATTGGTACATGCCTACAATTCAAATACGTACGCTAAGAAGAACGGTTGGAGGGAACGCTAACAGAAGCTTGTCAGTGCTCGAGCAGGAAGACTCTTCTCTGAATTGACGCTAAAGCTATGTATTTAAAGTCCACCAGTTATACGCATTTTAACATAAAATATATAGTGAATTGTGAATATCATGTGTGGTTTATCTAAAATAAAAGTGAAATAATTAAGCAGAATACGTGAGTGCAAAATATGTTAACATTCTGCATACCCAACCCTGACAAGACACAAGTGCTCTCCTATACAAATACAGCAGCCGTGGCACAATTATAAAATACTAATTACAACATACTAACACACACAAGAATACAGATACACGATCACCGATTCCAGTCTACGAGAACCTCAAGATACGTCACGAGAGTACGAGCATCAAGATGACCTACAAGTATATAATACAGCATCCATCATCATCAACGTAGTGGGGGCCTACCAAGGGGAACCATTACAAAGTGAAGAAATTGTAGGAGGCTAAGGGTGCGTGAAGACCCGTCCCATTGCTGTAGCTGCCTAGATAACGCGATAAATGACCCAGGGACCAAGCATCTCTCTGGTGTCATACACCATGAAACCAGAAGCACAACCTGAAAGATGAGAAGGAAACGGAATGAAAGGGAAAAAAATTGAAAGGAAACCATGATAGATAAGAACCACCCCATTATTCGCCTTACCGGCCAGGGAAAACCACAAAAAGCCAAAGTGAGAGTGAGCGTCCACGGTAATCGAAACCGGACTTTTAAACGTCTGTAATT
Source organism: Deroplatys truncata (assembly GCA_030765065.1). Classification (NCBI taxonomy): domain Eukaryota; kingdom Metazoa; phylum Arthropoda; class Insecta; order Mantodea; family Mantidae; genus Deroplatys; species Deroplatys truncata. Next base: position 104,793,727 of record CM060985.1, read on the forward strand.
ATCCTCACTAAAGTGAAAAAATACACACTTTTAAAGTTTTAAATCAATAATAATCTAATCTTTTCCTCAATATATACAAATTTATTAAAATGTGCCATGTTGGCGAATATGGAATCTCGATGTCCGTCCAGCAGAAATACGTTTTTCAATCATTGAAGTTGCTTCTTAGATTACACGCGAGCATGCGCGTACTAATTTATAAATATAATATCTTAGAAAAATACAGCGCCCTTTTCCAAAGTAGGTAGGTGGTAGAGAAAGTAAAGACGCTGATAGAGAACTAGGAAGTTTAGAGCTTGTGAAAGAAACACGGAATCTTTGTATGGACATTCAAAGACGGATCAACACTGGAATGGCTTTAAAATGTGGAAGGGGATAAAAGAAATGTGTAAATAGAAAATGGAGATAACAGGTACAGGAGAAACGGCAATGGCTATAAAAGTCCCAGGCCTCTCAGGGGCTGCAGACTCTCTAGAGAACACAAAAAAATACTTTCATAGTTTGTCCACCTTTGTGTTCTATTAAAATTCATTAGAGCAACATAAAATTTCATATATATGCAACTGTTTCAATATTTCATTTGTAATGCACCATTAGCGTTTACGGTCCTATAGATGATTTCAAAATAAGAAGATGATTCTCAAATTAAACTGATTCTTAATAGTAAATATGAAATATCTATTTTGGAAATTCATAAGATTTTTCTTTCCTTTGAAGTTTTAAAACTGAAACATTCTTTTTTTGTTTGTTTACAAGGCCGCAAATTATACCATAGTTTCAAAAAGATTCCTTTTTACCTCTTTCGTGGGTAAAGAACGTAAGAAATTATACCAAATTCTGGTAGAATAAAAGTATAAACTTCAGGGTGAGCAAAAAATGAAAATAAATGTTGATAAACAATTGGATTATCACCTCGTGCTTGTTCAAGAAAAGATGAAGTAAGATTTCGGTCAATTAAGAGTATAGGGTTGCTCTAGCAAACACTGGGGGTATTAGAGGTAGAAGGAGGGCAGTACTATCTACTGCTCAAACGAGTAAGGGTATTATGTAAATTGACTTTATATTAAGCTTTTGAGAGACAACTTACCAATAAGCAGGCTTAGGAATTCTTAAGTAGTTAGCTCCATGTTTTCTAAACTTAAACCATATGTCAACATACAATACAAAAATCAGCGGCCAAGGGTCGCGCTAGCAGACTGTACGAGGGTTGGGGTTGCATGTTACCTGCGACGTCCCTGTCTAAAGTCCAGTAGCAGTTCAACTTTGTTTGCTTTCATCCCGACTTTAATACTTAAAAATCCCTCTGTCTACTGATAAGTGGTTTTATTCTCTGGTCTGTGAGTTTTTAACCCTATTTTTCATTAGTTTTACACTGAACACACACATACTTCCGCAGTCATACCACCAGACTATGGAAGATAAGCGGTGATTTTGGATTAAGAGATTGTGGTAGGATTCTGGATAAAGAATTGTTAGGGAATCGAACTCGGGACCTGTAGTTTAAGAAGCCAAAACGCTCGCCACTCGACCAATTCTGATTACCTTCCTAATAAAACAGTCTTCTTCTTCACTGCATGGATGAGACAAATTGCCTGTTCCGTCCTCGTTTGTTCAGCTCCACCTTTTCCTTGGGCGTATAGCATCTCTTCTACCTCGTGGTTTGTACTCTTGTATCATCAACGGATTCTTTCATTACTCATTCCAATCAAATGCTGTTTTCCAATTTTCCTTGGACTCTTCAGTGTTATCATTTACTTTATACACACCTAGTTCTTCCCATAATATTATTTCGAAAGAGATCTCTTCTGGTACAATCGTTTACCCTAAATCTCATCTCACCATATATGGTGAAACTATATCTGATTTTCTATAGCTTTATCTTCATCACGACTGATGTTACAGCTTAAGTACTCCAAGCGGGAGACTATTTTGCCTTCTATAATAATTTTATATTTTTCAGAGTATTTTTCCAATGAGTGCGATCAGTTTTGATTTACTTTTTGATATTTTCATGTTATAGTTACTTCCTATAACATTCAACTTCTGACAGAGTTGCAAGTTATTTTCATTTTGTATATTAATACCACATCAGCATTACAGTAAAATTTTCAAATAATTCCTGCCTACCTGTATACCTGAATTTATATAATCTTTCTTCCAGATTTTCACAAGATCATCAATATAGAAATTAAACAGTGTTGCGATGGACCACATCCTTATTTAACACCCTTATTTGTAATAATTTTTTTATGTTTTGTTGTACCAGTGTTCATAATTACACTAATTCCTCTATACAGAAGTTTAACTACTTCATTTAAATAATGGGGTATTCTCTAATTTCCATTATATTCAATAGGTTATCTCTAACGTTTCTTCTTAGTAGGCACTAGAACTTCATTAACTAATGTTTTGGCCTTTCCTACAACTTTCTTCCATTCTGTACGATATTTGGTCATTTCAATCCAATTTCTTATCTGCATGTTTCTCAGATCTTTATTTATGTTATCAAATCATCTGTGTTTAGGTGTGCCTCTTAATCTGGATTCGAAAATATTCCATTTATATATTCTTTTGACAATTCTCTCATCTGGCAAACCGGATACACAAACCATCTTATTCTCTATGCTGTTATAAAATTTATGATGGTTTGTTTTTTAATTTTATTATGGAACAGTTCATTTCTCAGGGTTCTCCATTGTCCTCTATCTTTAATTGGTCCGTATATTCTTCTTAAAACTCTTCTTTCAGATATTAAAATCTTTTACCCTTGCGATTTTTTGAGCACCCAGGTTTCACAACCGTATGTTACTAAGGCCTTATCATGTGTTATAAATTCTTATTTTTGTACTTAATTATTATACATAAAATATACTTTATTTCCCTGGGTTACTCTTTCTTTTACTACTTCTTCTATTGAGTTACTGCTGTTTACTATGTTCCCGAGGTATTTAAAAGAATTTTCCACCTTAATAGTATTGTTTATCACTAAGGGCCGGTTTCACCAATAGATGTTAAATTTTAACACAATGTTAAACTGATTTAACACTGAAGTTAACACAAATTCTGTTTCATCAAGCAATGTTGACTTTAACATTTTGTTAAATTCGGTGTTAAGTTAACATCCCCATACCGCTGTGTTAAGGAGTTTAACAAACGTTAGAAGTTGACAAATGGTTGCCACAAACCAAGCTGTTGGTGCGAGTTTGCTACAATTGGCACTTTTGAATGACATTCCTAATATAAGAGCAGTCGTGCGTCATAATAAATCTGAAACCCTGCAAAAGGAGGGATTTTTAAAACGATATGGACTGTCCAAGGGGTCATGAGCATGATTTTATGGGAAATAAGAGAGGTTAGAATACTACCAACAGTATTCTCCTACGCTACAAGTGTTAATTAGGTACTTAGATTTTATGCTACTAACATTTTTCTGTATTTGGTAGGTGATAATGTTGGTATTTCCAAAGCTACCGTTTGTGGCTTTATCCGGCAGGTTTCCAAAGCAATTGCTCAAGAAGCAAACAGTATTTTTGTTTTGGATCTGCTTGATTAATCAGAGATAACACCTGTTCGTCCACTTTAGTTTCAATGTAGTGTCCGCCACCAGTTTTAAACCGTCTTAAGCTCTCTTCGCACCTAACGTTTCTGGTGCTGCACTTTGTTAGCATATAATTGCCGCAGGTGCTTACTGGACTTAAGAGAAACGCGTTCATTCCAATTAAATTACTCGTGTATTTTGTCCCATGTTGCAATCTTATCCTTTAATGTAAGACCGTGGGCTTTTTCGCACTTGATAATACGTCTATATTTATTAACCAGATGTTAATTAACGCATTTAAAACGGCGAAACATTTATTTCAGTTGGCATCGTGATTCTAACCTCAAACAATCGGGAACATCGCATGGCCATTCCCATGAATGTAAATAGTTGTCGGCTACTGACACAGAGAGCGCAGCGATACGTTGACAAAAGTGCATCGGAGTACATTCAGAAGCAGTGTAGCTCCGCCACCGCCTTCTCGAAAGCTGACGTTTACAGTTGTCTTTGACGTTAAGAAAATGTTAGCTAACAATTTGCTGTAAAAGCTTGATGAAATACAAAAGTTTTAACATTATGTTAAACTCTGAACACCTTTTTAAAAAACATGATGTTAAAAGTATTTATAACATTGGTTGGTGAAACCGGCCCTAAATCTCCTGTTTATTTGACCCTTTAGTGCATTTTAAATAGTTTTTTCCATATTTATCAATAGTCCAAATAGTTCGGACTCATCTTTTAGCTTTTGAAATGTTTCTATTGCTGCAATTTTTGGTCCTGGCTATAATAATGTCTTCTGCATAGGCTACACATTGTTTTAAATGAAATGTTATGTTGCCTCTCAAATCTAGTTTATTTAAGACTGAATTATTACAATACTAAGTAATGTAGCGGACAAAGGTCTCCCTGTTTCAATTTTAAAAGATTCACCTAAGTTAGGTTACCACTATCTACATAATCGAAATTAATAAAACATACACGACAATTTCGTGGGTTTATCAGCAATTTCTGGTCCAGTTACTGTTCTCTAGTCAAGAACCATTTACTCAAAATTGAAACTAGATAAAAAACTATTGCGTTTTTATTTCAAATGGAGACAAATAAACCAAGATAGTTCCTTCGAGATAAACCGAAGTAGGTATTTGTACGTTTTAAAGTGCTTTGCATTTCATGTATACACGAAATAGTCCATTCTGTTTCCTGTAATGGGGACCAGGTTTGTAGAGGTTTAGAGAGGACACATAAAGCAGCAGGGAATGAATGGGAACTTGATGGTATCTGTTTAACTAAGTGCTAAACGCCCATTGTAGGGGATGTATATAACCCAACAGCACTACTCGTTTCCTTCAACACTACTGCAACAGCAAACAAAGAGATGTGGCATGAATAGAGGAACGTTTTCAATCCCACTGGTTAACCACGCAGTCCGCGTATGCACAATATTTATCATAACACAATGTAGCAATTTTTTTATGCGCGCTCCCAAATGGTTTGCAAATCAGCCACAGTTTGGGATTTGCGGTGTACCAAAATTTTTGGATGCAAATATCATAAACGTGCGGTAATTCTATTATTGGTTTTTTTTAAACCTTCCAAATTCCTACACGTTTGATCATTTTTATGCATTTTTATCTGGACCAAAAATGAAGTGGAAGTAAAAAATGCGATTCCTAATAATCACACGTTTCCTATCATTACTATTATAATTTGTTCTTCACACCAGTTATAGAAAAGCTTGTTACTCTACGATCTGCTTATAGCAGGCATGGGGAGTATTGCATTCTACGAAAAAAAGTCAATAAATCCGAATTTAATTTTTGAGGTCCACTAACCATTTTAGAAATAAGTCCCCATGTGTGTGTTAGAGGTAATAGCATATTAAAAGCATATTTGGTGTTTAATTTCAGTATCTCCCGAGGACGCAATATTTTTCCAATTTAGATAATTTAAATTTTTCGTTGAGTTTATTAATAATTGCATTTTACAAGATTATTTTTCGAGAAGGAATTAATCATAGAAGTGGTAGGAGAGGTTACGCTTAATCTATTTCTTTTTTGACATTCATATTTTGCTCTTTATAACCTTTAATTGCAGATTTTCAGGAAATTTCCCCACCCCAAACACAGAAGGTGCTTCCTTATTTTTCATTTCCTCCAAAATAGCTCTAAGCATTTTATATAAAACATCATATGCTTGACATATTGACACGAGGAATAAAATATAAGGGTCATTCAAATGAAACCCGGTCACTTGTGTAAAGTAACGGTAACGATTTTATTAACTCAAAAAGAGTCGCCAAAACTGTTGGCACATTTACCCCATTGCGACACTAGCCGGTCGATTCCATCTTTGAAGAAGCTAGTAGGCTGCTGTCGGATCCAGGCCTGGATCCATTCACACACTTCGTCGTCCGTTGTGAATCGATGTCCGCGAATAGCTTGTTTTAGAGGTCCATAAACATGAGTCACACGGTGAAAGGTCTGGACTGTACGGTGGATATTCCAGCGTTTCCCAAAGAAAATGCTGCAATGTCGTCTTCACCGCATTGGCAGTGTGTGGGCGGGCATTATCATGCAGGAGAATAACGCCATTGTACAACATGCCTGGGCATTTCGACTTGATGGCTCGTCTAAGGTTCTGTAAAGTGGCTTGATAACGCTGGGCATTGATGGTGGTTCCCCGTTCCAGGAACTCGACAAGCAGTGGGCCCTTGTGGTCAAAAAAGGACATCATAACCTTACCAGAACTGGTGTGCACGGCCTTTGATTTCTTTGGAGGTGGTGAAGTCGTATGTTTCCACTGTTTGCACTGACTCACTCCTCGTTGTTCCTGCTTACTGGCCTTCATGTTCAGTAATGGACGATAACTTGTGTGACCACCTTCTCTTCGGCGTGAAACCACACTGTCGCTATGCAACGTCAAACGTTGCACACGCTGTAGTCGCTCTACCAATAGATGGTGCCACCATACAGCAGTTACGTGGTGCCACCTTACGTGTAGTGCAAAGTTAGAGGCACTGACCAGGTTTCATTTGAATGCCCCTCATACATATCATGAATGTTTGAATGAATAGCTTGAATGTATTTTTTGTAACCGTGAAAAACAGGTGATACACAAAAACTTCCTTCAGAAAAGATGTAGAGGTTTCTTAAACAGCACTTTCTTGTATATTTTAGCCGTTTAGGAGATGTTTGCTTTTGTTGGTAGGAATTTCCAGTATTTCAAATATATATTTATAGTTTGAAATGTAATGTAATGTTCTTTTTTTTCTCACCAGGCCAAGCTAAGAAAAATTGAAGTATCAAAACCAACGTGCATTTAGCTAGGATCTTTTTAAATACATGGCTGGTCCTTTGTTTCTGTTCTGTATACGTTATACTAGGAAGGGAAAGTCGTGTGATTGTAAACACGATAAAGTTATATGAATCATTTTATACATACATTTTACATATAGTCAAAAATCGTATTAATTAAACGGCGTTGCTTCATTGGAAACAGTTAACACTTCAAAGTATACATTACGTAAAATCTAGAAAACATTGAACTTTCAAGAAAATACTTTGGAAATCCCTAATGACTTGAAAGCTACATAACGTTATATTGTAATGGCACCTATACGTTTCCAGCTTCTAGCTCATATTAATAATCTGTCAATCTTCTGCTGTTTTCAAGTTATGTATTTCACTGGAAATAAATATTTATTGGCCATTTTTACAACATGTAACATTTACGTTTACATAGAAAATCCAACTCTTAATCATTATTACTTATTTAAAATTTTATATAGCTTTAAAGAACACGAAGCATTTTTCAATTATGTATAGCGCTGTGCTGGTAAGCCGTATTCAGAATTTAATAGGTTCAAAGTGAAGTAAGGCATGTGACGTGATAAGCGTGGTGACTTAGGAGAATGTAAAAAGGCAAAGAAACCAAAGATATTTGCTGACTGTCGAGGAAAGGGTGAAGCGAATTAATCACAAAGGGCTATAGATAGCAGGCAGATCGGCTACAGAGACGCGCAGAAGTCCCAAACAATTCCAGCTCGAAGACCGAACCCATCGCAGCTGCCCAGAGTGGGCGATGAACAACCAGGCAGTCATCTGTGTTCACGAGGAATACTCTTTACTTGGAACAAGCAACTGCGTCATCTGTCCGGCACTGACTCACACCGCAAAACCTGAAAACAGACGTGAAACATGAGAAGGAAACGAATGAGAGAGAAATCAGAAAAAGTAAATATTGTTAGAATAGAAACCATCCCAGCATTCGCTAACCGGCCAGAGAAAACAACGAAAAACCTAAGGTCACGAGGGTGGTCAACGGAAATTGAACCTTCCCGAGTATATGGCTCACACGTTACTGCGTACTTCCTAGTAGTGAAAGGTTAATCTTGAAGGACATCTTCATAAATTATCACTAATGGGAATAATGAATGTTGAATGAATGAGTGTATTTATTTGCATAACGGTATAGGTACATACATAGATCCCTATCAACCCCACGGGTCCGCAGACCGCACGTGCCGTTATAATGCACTGAGTAATAAGATTAATAATAATAATAATAATTAATAATAATAAGATTAATAATAATAATAATGATAAAAGTAGAAGGAAATGAGAAAAATTACTACTACAAGAAAACACCATTGTACGAAAAAACAAGTAAATCGTATTCAAATATAGCAACCACAGAACAACGGTGAATCGTATCACGATGCATTATTATGTCCTATTATAGTAAACAAAAAACAGTTAACAGAATACATATACACAACACAGAAACAATAAGTGAAAAAAGACATAAAAATAAAGCACTAACACCAAAGTTTAGCTCTACTTAGACCCCCACTTCCTTACTATCGGACTTCTCAGATCTCAGCTGCCTCGCCTTAAGTGGAAATTTACCTATCCCCTTCATATCTTCTCTGCCTGCCAGTAGCGACCAGCATGCCCTTAATTCTCTATTCGAGGTGGTAAGGGATCGCGGTAAATTATTTTTTCCTTCCATTCCTCCGTTGCCTACAGCACCCATGATTCTTCCTCCTCGTAAATTCGGAAGATTCTCCTAGCATCTTCATCAGTAATTTTTATCATCCGCCATGCTCGCGGTTCTAAATCACGTGAGCCCCGGTCTATTGAGCTTTGTGCCCATTTTGATGCATTGCTCCACACCCCACTCAGATTTCAGCCCAGACTGTACTTCTAACTAAATCTCCGTGCATTGCGAAATTGTTTGTTGTCTGTATTATCACATAAGTGGTAGTTAATCTTTCTCCATGCACGCCGCCTATTTCCCTGACCGCCATCCAAATGTTGTCCATCCTATGGTTTCCAAACCCCTCTTTAATGTTGATGCCCCTGCCGAATTTCCTTCCATTCTCAACTATTCAAAGCAACAGTTTAATGTTCTGACTTTCCACTCTATCGCCTAGTATGCACCCAAATTCCCTCACAATTCCGAATTGGCCGTAGCTCTCCCTACCCCCAGATTTCCTTTAAAAAATCTGATCTACCTCATTTCGAATATTGTCAAGACATTAGCAATATTCGAGTAGAAACGAGGTAAGAAGGGATTGTAAATCACGATACTCTGCTTATTTTGAGATTCGTAATTAACAAAAGCATTTTCGCTGAGCCCAGTATACAGTTCTACTGGGCAACCGACCTTAAAAACAGGACATTAACAATGGAAAATGTTACTTCTCACATCAGTAACGAGTACTGCTGCTGTAAAAGCCGATACAAGCCTCGTCGTGCTGATGGACTGCTTTTAGAGCGCACATTGGCGCACGGTTGTACAAATATATTTAGCCATTTTCTGGTAAAAGGCAGCGACAGCTGTGGGCTCCATTATCATGCAGCAGTACGGGAAGTGGCCACTAGCCATCAAGAAGTAGAAGCTTGCTAATGGCTTAAGTGCACGGGAGCATAACATTTATTGCCAGGGTCATGCGCTTCTTGTTGCATCAGGCCCCGCAAAGAAAACCCTATCACGATCACCTACCGCTGATATATAGAACATACGAAACTCCAGTGAGCTTTTTACACACTTTGTTCCTTGTAATAAAATAACAACTACACGTTATTAGTTTGGTAAGTGTTCTAAAACTACCTTACAAAAATGTCGAGGTTCTGTAATTATAAATATTCGCCAAAAATTGCTGCAAAACAAATGTTTTCCTTCTCTACTACTTATTATAGCAAGTAGATAGATAATACATCTTTATTCGTTTCAAATTATTGAAGTTATTACACAAGTATTTAGTGCATGGGTCATTGACCGTATATGCATATTTAAGATACAAGGTATGGTGACAAAATAAACAACCGAACAAGAAAACAAAACAAAAAAGAACAAGAAAAAATTAAATAGAGATAAATTACCTTTGTTTAACCGGACAGGTTTGACCTAGCTTCGCGCACTTTAGCCAAGAAATTGCCCATGTTTTGTCAGTTCCTCTGGTCAACCAGTAGCTCCCAACGTACCAATTTCTTTCTTGACGGACTTAAGAACTTTTCTTTCAGTTTAATCGTTCGCTGGTTCTCCCACTGTGCACATTCCGCCAAAATATGTACCCAGTCCTCATCCAAATCACAGAATGTGCAGATTCTCCTGCCAGAATCGTCAGTCATTTTCTGTGCCCTCCAGCGCCCCAGTCTAAACCATGCCATTCCTGATCTTTCCTTACTTCCTAAGTTAAGTATATATACCTCTTTACCCCAATTCAATTTTATTTCATTTACGAGACTTAGAGAAGGTTTAATTTCTACAATCAGATTCTATTTCCTGTTGGTTGATGTCTCTTAGACTTCTTTTCACACCCTTTCATATGTTTTTGTCATTTGTTTCAGCTACTAACCCCATTCCTATTCTCCTCAAACCCCATTCTAAATCAGCTGCCCAAAACTTTGGAAACACGTTTTCTCGCTGGTATTTATAACATTTAGATCGTAGTGTGGAGTTATCCCCCTGCATCAAGGAAGCATTGCATTCCGCTCAAAAATTGATACCGAGATTTCACCAGAAATGCATGTTTTGAGACTGCATTAATCAAAGAAAAGGGTTTTTAGAAAAATTTCTGTATATGTGTGAGACATGATAAGAAAATTCCCCAAACTCGAACTATTCTTTATATAGACAAAATTTTTAAGGGTTTTATTTTCTCAAAAGTGGCTAAACGATCTTTATTAAATTATCCTATGCTTAAGATATGTGGTGATAAGTAAGATATATATCCTGACATTTTTGGAGTAGCTTGTAGAATTCTCTTCATTCTGAATAACTTGTGTATAATAGTAAACCGTTAAGATAGACAAAATCTTCCCACACAAAAATGTACGTTTCGTTAAAGCATACAATGTATGAAAAATAATATCTGTTGTGGAAACTTATATTCGAAGTCGTATTCGTTTTTTCTCGGGGTCATGCAAGGAGCTTGGGATTTCAAAGACCTGACATAGCGACCCGATGTTTTTTTTTAAAAAAAAACTTGATTATCACTTTAGCCTAGGATATCTTTCTTATAATAAATAACCAAGGGTTGTTTATCCCCATTACCAAGAAATGGATAAAAGAAAAGACTTTTCTGTATAGTTTTTACAAAAAGTTTCATGAATGGAAAAACAGTCAACTGTCTCAAATGTATAAATCCATGAAATGCTAGCAGACAGGTTTAAGCAAGATCGGCCGTGGCATTTGCAAATCCGATTGCAGTTCCAGATAACTCAATAGCGCCAAGAGAGAAATTTAAGATTTTTGGCGGTAACTCTAGGAGAGACTACTGACTTCCTGTTTTCACACAATTGCTATACCAACGTTTACAGCTAACGTTATTTTGGAAATCTCGGCTTTTATTATTATTATTATTATTATTATTATTATTATTATATTTTGTATGTAAAGACTTTCTGCGAGTAACGTTTATGCATACGTTTTGTGTATATAATCGGCAATGATCTACATGTGTATTATTTTTGTTTCAAATGACAGATACTTTGTTCTCTTGATGTAGTATTATTTCTCCATTGACACACAGTCTAAACAATAAAATGTTTATCTGGGTTTATTTTGCAAGTACTGTTTATTGTATGAACGTTTATTATATGATAATGTTATACACTATTTTCTTTGAAATAATTCGTAAGTATATCCCTTCTGTACCTAAATGTATTGTGTGTGGAAATATTATTTCTGATTCTTTTTTCAACACTAAATTAATCCCGCTGCATGCGGTGAAAGAGCAAATATACTACATGTATTTCCAGTTTAATCAACATGTGGAATGAAGGAAAAGAAATATAGAAGTGGAGGAATGATAAGAGTACTATATTATAAACAGGAAGGAGCTTCTTAATTCCAACGCAAAGTTACGTGTCAGCTGCATTATCGACTCGTATGAGTTTACGAATTTTGCCATATTGGGCCAAAGCGTTCCCAATTTTTTTTCTGTGGTTGGAAAAGGAACCATTGAAAATTTAAAAATTCTATATAGAAATTTCTGAAAACTGTGTGTAAAAAAGGTTCATATGTGTGTGAACATACAATTTAAAAATAAAATGTGAAATAATACCAAATTCTTGATTTAAGCTATACTTTTAAGCATACGAAGCTTAGCGTTTCAATAAAGTTCCCTTCCACCACTATCTAACATTTATATTATTTTATATTTTCTTAAAAATTCCTCTGACAATTTTATTTTATTACGTTTAATTTTTACTTTCTCTACTACGTATAGTAAGTAGGGGAAGTATTGCATTCCACCCAAAAATTCGATACCGAGATTTCACCGGAAATACATGTTTTGAGACTCCCTGAATCCAAAAAAAGCATTTTTGGAAACATGTCCGTGTGTGTGTCTGTCTGTGTGTCTGTGTGTCTGTGAACAGCATAACTCAAAAACGAAGAGTCGGATAAACGCCAAACTTGGTATTTAGGTTCAGTATGTTTCAGAGATGCGACACGAAGGTTTTCAAGAAAATCCCCCCACCCCAGACTACCCTTTACATGGAACATTTTTCGAAAATTTTAATTTTCTCAAAAACGGCTCTAACGATTTTGATTAAAATATCATATGTTTAAGATATTGTCATGACAAATAAAATGTATATCTTGAATTTCCTGGGAATGTCTCCAAAAGTATTCTTTATTGTGAACGACTTTTGCATAACTGGTAAACCATAAGAGATAGACGAAATTTTACTACACAAAAAATGTAGATCGCGTTAAAATACACAATTTATGTCATATACATTTTTTTAGTTAAGTGAACCATTTTCGAGATATTGCTTATTATTTCCTTAAATTTTCCAATACTTATACTTTTTCTCAAATTCGTTATTCAATTTTTTATGTCCTGGATATGCAAACAGAATAGAATGCGCCACATAGCAACCAGCGATAAAAAGATTTGACTATCGCTTATAACCTACCATGTTCCCCTTGCATCTACAAGAAAATTAGCAATAAGATTGACATCTCGATATCTTGATTAACATGAAGCATATGGAGAATAAACGTTTGTAAAAATAGTTCGTACAAGAGTAGAGAAAGTCATGTGAGTGTAGCACATCAGATTTTTTATATTCTGTTTTATGCGTATCCTGATTTTTTTTTGAGTAGCCTCTTCGGAAAAGACATAGAACCATTAAAACATACAAGGTGTGCTAAAAATGTTTTCATTGTGTTAGCCGTTTTCAATATTGTATGCTCTATTTTTCAAATGTAAGAGCGTCGCTTGAAAGCTTCCGATCCTTATTCCTTATTTTCCTTGTGACGTCTGAATGAATTCATCCGTTTTTATATATTTTAATGTTGCTCCGCTTGTTTGTATGTATTTTACTCGTTGCTTAGAATGAAATATTTTGTAGGCAGAAATATATATCTTCAAAACCTCCGTTTTCAGACTTGTGTGCCTTAGATCTTTCTTTGCTTACATCGTTCAAAGGTAAAAGTATACGGCCTGAATATACGCAGTCTCTCCCTTTTTAAATACACCAGTAATATTTCATTTTCCTTCGTTAATTAATGAGCTATAAGTGAAACAATTGCGTAAATTTGATCCACGAAGTTTCCTTTTATATTTTGAATCGTTTTATCTCTTTCTCCGTGGTATTTAAAGAGAAATATAGCGATATCTTCTGGATTACGTAATATTTTTTATTGTGTACTTGCAGAAAGGCTCGTCAAACTGAAACAGTTAATTCATTTATGCAGCTAATTAAATGGGCTTCGTAGAATTCATTGTGCCCTATAGTATCACATTATTTCCTTTTCATCCTTCTTGCTTCGTTCGCGAAACTGTTTAAATATAACGTTACACTGAATTTTGTACACAGAGATTGTCCTTATGTAACAAGCCTTCCTCTGTTCATTAGTTATACAGGAGAGAATTTTATCTAGCAATAAAGCCGTGAATTTAAAATCATCAACATAGAAGATGTAACCTGCTGCTAATTCGGTAACTGTCAGATTGACGATTTTAAAAAATGTCTGTGCCATTTGGTTTCGGAGTATGATCTTTTCGGCCTCAGTGGCTACAAATGAATACAATGTAGCTTGATTTAACTCTGCAATCTGTGTTCAGGAACTAATGAATAGGCACTTTTTATTATCTCTACCAAACACCTAATATGTAGAGGAAGTATTGTATTCCACCAAAAAGCCCATATTGTGACTCTCTCCCGTTTTGTTACCACTTCATTAAGTTCTCACTCTCATTTTACTAATGCAGTCCAGTTCAGTATTCTGTCAGTTCACTAATGTGACCTACTTCAATTTTCCTGTCAATTCACTTTTTTTCGCGATATAGCGGCGTAATGCATCAACCTGCAAAACATGACAAATACTTAAAAAATCTAATGTGTTAAATTCTCATAAGTTTTCTACCCTCTATCGTTTATAAGTGGCTATACAAATTATTCCTAGAAAAGTTTATTTTTCTATATATTTCATTTTAATCGATATAATATAAATCGCCACATTACACATTCCGTTGCTATACACTGGGAACAGCGATAGTCAAATAATTAAGAATTGTACGCTATACGCTTGGCCATAAATTTTCACTCTTTCCATGACATCGAAAGGAATAACTGGAAATCGACAGGACTTAATGAGCAAGTATTGAACAAATCGAGCCATTATTAACGGATAACTCAGAAACGGCTTATGCGACAAGTAAGTTATTTGAAATAGATTCTGTGCTTTAAAGAGATCTTCTGTTTTGTCTAATACGCTTTCGTTTATCGCTTAACGTTTACCAGCTATAGAATATTATACAAAATTGGTTTCAAATGAAGACCACTGCTCAGAAAATTCAAGATATACATTTTATTTACCATGTAAATATCTTTAATATATGGCATTTTAATCAAAATCGATACAGCCATTTTTAGAAAATAAAGTATTCCGATTAATGTTCCCTGTGAAGGGTCATTTCGGGTGGGGGAATTTTCTTGAAAATTTTCGTGTCGCATCTTTGGAAGATACTAAACCTAAATGCCAATTTTGGTTTTAATTTTTTAGTTATCTCTTCACAGACACATATATGCAGACTCACAGACCACCCACACACACACACACACACACACACACACACACACACACACACCACGGACATTTTCCTAAAAAACGTTTTGTTGGTTTGAGGGGCCTCAAAATATGCATTTCCGGTTAAATCTCGGTATGAAATTTTTGGGTGGAATGCAATACTTCCCCTACTTACTATACATAGTAGAGAAAGTAAAAAAACGAATAACGAATTCACATTTGAGGAAAAGTAAAGGTATTGTAAAATTCAAATAAATAACTAGGAATATCGGACATAAATTGTGTGTTTTAACAAGATCTACATTTTTTTGTGTTGTAAAATTTTGTCTATCTCTTACGTTTACCAGTTATGCAGTTTACCACAATGAAGAGGAATTTTGGGGATATTCCCGTAAAATTCAAGATACACATTTCAGTCGCCATAAAACTTTGCCACATATTTCAATCAAAATCTTTAAGATATTCTTGGGAGAATAGAATTTTTTCCAAAATATTCCATGTAAAGAGTAGTATGAGGTGGGGGGATTTTCTTGAAAATCTGCGTGTCGCATCCTTGGAAGATAACTAAACTCAAATACCAGGCCTCGTATTTATCCGACTTTTCGTTTTTGGGTTATGCTGTTCACAGACACACACACGCACACACAAACACCCACATGGAAATGTTTCCAAAAATGCTCTATTTGGATTCAGGACAACTTAAAACATGCATTTGCAGTGAAATCTCGGTATCGAATACAATACCTCCTCTACACTACGTAGCAGAAGAGTAAAAAGACCCGTGTGCTTGTCTGCGTGTCTGAACTCAAAAACGAAACTTCGGATCCACACCAAACTTGTATTTAGGTTCAATACCTTCCAAAAATGCGACAGGAATATTTTCAAGAAAATCTCTCCATCCCATACTATCCTTTACATGAAAGATTTTTCGAAAATTTTGATTTCATAAAAAATGGCTATAGCGATTTTGATTAAAATGCCACATTAAGGATATTTACATGACGAACAAAATGTATATCTTGAATTTCCGGGAATAGCCTGTGAAGTCCAGTTCATTTGAAAGATTTTGATTAAAATATCATATGTTTAAGATATTTTCATGACAAATGAAATGTATATCTCGAATTTTCTGGGAATGTCTCCAAAAGTATTCTTCATTGTGAACGACTTTTGCATAACTGGTAAACCATAAGAGGTAGACAAAATTTTACTACACAAAAAATGTAGATCGCGTTAAAATATACAATTTATGTCATATACATTTCTTTGTTGAATAAACCATTTTCGAGATATTGCTTGTTATTCCCTTAAATTTTCCAAACTTATACTTTTTCTCAAATTCGTTATTCAATTTTTTTGTCCTGGTAATGCAAAGAACATGGAATACTCCACATAGCAACCAGCTCTTAAAACGTTTGACTATAGCTTAAAGCCTACCAATTCCCCTTGCATCTACAAGAAAATTAGCAATAAGATTAACATCTCGATATCTCGATTAACATGAAGCATATGGAGAATAAGCGTTTGTAAAAATAGTTTTTACAAGAGCAGAGAAAGTCATGTGAGTGTAAAATATCAGATTTTTTTAGTCCTGAACATGCAAATAGAGTTGAATTCTCCACATAGCAACCAGCTCTGAAAAGATTTGACAACGCTTAAAGCCTACCATATTCCCTTACACCTACAATAAAATTAACAATGAGAAGGTTTATCTCCATAAACATGAAGTAGATGGAGAATGTGTTTGTAAAAATAGTTTGTACAAGAGTAGAGAAAGTCATGTGAGTGCAACGCATCATGTGTTTCTAAAAATGCTTTTCTTTTTGGATTTAAATGGCCTCAAACATGTATTTCCGATGAAATCTCGATATCGAAAATTTTGGGTGCAATACAATAATTCCCCTTTTCTTACACGTAGTACATCAGGTAATAAGTGAGTAAAATAATAACAACACAAACACCCCATAGAATTTAACTATTTTATCACTCCCCGCCTCGATTATGAGCAAATAAAAACCTGAATTGTCTCGCTCTATGGTAATCCAATTGTGAAAATTTGCTTTTTTATGTCTTCATTAAGCTAAAAACCTTAATTTTCGTTTGTTTCATTTCATGTACGCCAAAATCCATATTCATGGACACTGGTACACGTCAGTTCTAAATGAGTATGTGCTGTGTTGTACAGTTATGGAAATAAAGCTATATTTATTTTTCTGTTTCGCTGATCATAATAATAAAAATTATCCTTGCAACATAGTTTTGGAGCCTCTCTCGAAAGTTTATTTATACACGTTTCAAACTATAATGCTTAAAGTTAGGTTCAAAGCTTGCTGTTCTTTAGGCAAATTTTTCAGTTAGAAAATATGATAACGTTTTAAGAAACACTGCACCTTAACATTTCCAGGATTCTGCCGTTAGAAGTCAAATGGCACAAACATGAAACAGGCCAACTCCTTTAGCCGTATAACTCATAAATAAATATTAGTATTTTAAATGGCCTAAGTTGAAATCCATGGAATTAGCAGTATTTAGCCACACGCTCACAAAATATCATAAATAGTTCAATTATTCATTTCGTATAGACACAAATGTAATAGCGAGTGAAATGTCTCAAACCGGTGGCTATATACTGGCCTTAATATTTGATACTCCTTCCACAACATCATCAAAAACAACTGAATAGCGACAGCACTTTAAAATGACAATTAACAATTTCAAGGGAATAATAACGGACAAGTAGGAAATAATTAAAAGGTCATTTGAAATAAATTGGATGTTTTAAGAGAGAGAGAGAGAGAATTTTTGTGTAGTAGGTTTTTGTCTACTTCTTATAGTTTACCAGCTATAACAAATTTACAAAACTCTCTCCGAATGAAGAGGGCTTCACTTGCTATTCTCAGAAAAATTTAGATATTTATATCACTTCTCGTTTAAGTGTCTTAAATACAGGATGTGAAAGTTGTTCATAATTGCCTCCTCTATTATCCCTAAAAGTTTGTAATATAGTCGCAAAACCATTCTGTGTATGGAACTTTAAACGGAATCGTTAGAGCTATTTTGATAAAATAAAAAATAGCAAACGCTTTTCCTTGTAAAGGGTAGTTTAGGGTGGGTGGACTTTCTTGAAAATCTTTGTGTCACATCCTTGGGAGATTCAAAACTTAGATACCAAATTTGGTATTTATCCACACTTTCGTTTTTAGTTATGCTGTTTACAGACAGAGATATGCATACAAGTACCTTGTTTAAAAATGGTTTCTCAAGCTTTAGAGGACTTTAAAACATGTATTTCCAGCGAAATATCAATATTGAGACGCAGCTATGGGAATCACTTAAGAAGGCACCTAACGACCGAACGACTCGTCGGGTGAAGAGATAAGCCGACCAGATAGCTGTCTCATTCAATGTAAGCACTAAAAGCGTAATCGAGAGATAATGGGATATTCTGGAATCTTCTTTCGCCCCGCCTCCCGAACATTCTAAATCCCTCTTTTAAAAACTCCAGCGGCTATATAGTGAGGCATTTGGTGAGATAATAAATTCTTCTTGGTGCGACATAAAGTGCTGCGTTGTCCAAATGTGGTTGTGACGAACAGTGAGCCTGCTACTGCGAGAGATTAGAGTGCTCCTGTGCTCGACTCTCATCGAGTGAAGCGAAATATCAATTATTATAGTTTAGGTAAATGAGCAATTAATTTGACTTGTGATGGATAATAAATACAAAATAACCTGAAAACATAGTATTTCATTTGAACAATAGTCTGAACCACATTCTGGAAGCCATTTGTAAAGATTCTGCCACCTTATTAGAGTTTAAAGAAAAGGCAAATTTACTTGGTGAACATTTATAGTGGATGAAGGGGGAAATATATCTATATATATACAGCACACCTGAACATTATTGATCCGTATGAAATGAGGTGTATTCGGAATAAATCACAGAGACAAACAGCATTCTGCATAATAAAAACTTGTCCCATTATATCGGAAATGGATATTCGAATGTTACTGATAACGTTTAGTTAATATTTCATGTATCAGTATCTTTAGTTGACGTTGAACATGGTCCCTGCACATGCTGAAACCGCTACTCGTGTTGTACATTTGAAACATTACACATCATGTTTGCCAACCGGAGCAGATATTCCCTCATCACCTGTCAGATTCATTCCTACCAACCTACATTTCCGGCAACGTGAAAACCGTGTAATTGCCATCGAGAATCAGAACAAAGGGAGGAAATAAATTGGAGGGTAGTGGTTTCTGCGGGCAGCACTAATTGGATATAGAGGTATAACACGCCTGTGATTAACCCCGTGTTGATGTAATTCGGGACCCGCGCTTGCGATAACCTCTGACGTCATATCCAAAGTTACATTGTACAAAGGGTATTCCCGCGTCTGCTTTCCCCGTGAAAGTTCACTAAAGCTGATATGCGCATGTTCGCTTAGAAAACTAAACTATTTTAACCATCTCTAGAGAAGTATTCGATATCAGCATTTCATCGGAAATTTAGACGTCGCTGAATCCAAGAAAAAGCAGATCTCCTACGTATTACTTTTACATGGCTTTCCCTAATCAATATTCTACAAACTACTCTTAAAAAGCCTATTGTTCTGTCTACTTCTTCTTAATTGAAGTAAAACTTCATTACACGTTTATTCTTTTTGTTATAAGTATCAGAAGGACAAATACATCAAAATGGATGTAAACTAGCGAATGCTTCACGAAATTTATGGCATGCACCAAAACTTCATACCTATATATACTGATGGATCAAAAATGATGGAAGTAGTGGTTCTGTGGTACATCCTGAACATACAATTTCTTATAGTCTTCCGAATTAGTTCTCTATATTCTCCTGTGAAATTTTTGCATAAGATTTGCCCTGGAATACATAATAAAAGCTGAACACCGTTGTTATCTCATCTTTACTGGCTCCATGAGCGCTATTCTAGCTCTACAACAGAAGTCATCCAGAAACTCTTTAGTGCAGAACATTTTACAGCTGTATAATAAGATAAAATTCTGCAATAAACGTGTGACGCTGGCATGGTTACCATCTCACATGGGCATATCTGGAAATGAGAAAGCTGATGAAGCAGCTAAGGAAGTAACACGCCACTCTCCAAGCCTGGCCACTTCAAGGTTCCGCATCACAACTTCCAAAATTTGCTAAAGAAATGGAAGCTACACTGGAGTTCCACATCCAATAGCAAACTAATCACTATAAGCTCCAATCCTAGTTTCAGTTACCCAATAAAACATCTAATTCGTCGTGACCAGGTACTTCTCACCAGGCTACGTATCGGACATACTGCAACGACCCATTCATATCTCCTTGGAAAAGATCATCAGCCTACATGCAAGCACTGTCACTACATTCTCACAGTTCAGCATATAGTTGCAGAGTGCCCTATCTATAATGTTCATCGGCTTCAGTGTGGTATTGCTGCTAACCTCTCGGTGGCCTTGAGTGATCCAATCATCTGTCATAACATAGTAAAGTTTTTAAAAGAAATAAAATTGTATAATGTTATATAATCAATTTTGTAATTTGTTTCAAAATATCGTAATTATTAAAATTTATTGCAGTCGCGTTATGAATTTAATGTTAAAGCGACGATAATAAATAAAACAAATGCCGTATATTAAAGCAATATTAAATTTTTTAAACACGGATCGCTAAATGATGGTTTTGTAAGAACAGTTTGCAGAAGAGTGAGTAGCGAAAGTCATGTGTCTAGTACATAAAATGTAGGCTAAATGCTGTAATATTTATAAGATTTTTCCTACAGATTTTAAGTGTATGGAGGAAATTATTAGACTTTTTAAAATGCTGATCTAAATAGTTAATTCGGTTGGTAAAATTTAAACCATTTTGTTTTGATTAAACCATTATTTTTAATAGTAGATTATGATACACGGGGTAAAAGCAGGGTTATATTTTGCGAGTAGTAATGTTTGCGAAATGAAGGCCATCGCAACCCTACGAGTAAAATAAACCACTTTTAACACGTTCTAAAAACAAGAGAAATGGAGTTAAAATTGAGACGTTTTGTTGATTCGCTAGCACTCATTTTCAGTGAAATTATTTTCACCATGTTTTGCCTTACACCAGCAATGAAGCGATTAAATGCTTTATTATATGGCTTTCTGGATTTTTGTGGTAAGTAGGTACTTGCAGTGTTATTTTTTCTGCTGCTTCTATAATTTAACTTCCATTTCAGTTTCTTTTTAATTCATAATATCTGACATTTAATCTTTATGTAGGTTAGATAAAGAGTAACGTTTTAGATCAAAGAAAGGGCCAGTATAAAGTATAGTTAACTCTACAACAAATTGCGGTGAATTGAAGTATGACAATTTGTAATGTGAACAGATGATGCGAGTGCCATGAGAAATTAATTATGTGAAATAGCATAATGAAAAGTAAAACCTAATCAAACCAAGTCGAGTTATTAAACACGTGTAAATACAAAGGGTAATTGCCACATTATTGGACTTAAAACCAAAGTTGTTCATAATGCAGATTATCGCACGCCTTGCTGTCTAAAACGCTTTTTATCAAAGTGTCTTTTGTATGCAGATGATCTCATAATTTTATCACATAAAGAAGACGAAGTACAAAGATTAGTGTACAGACTGTACCATATATGTCGGCAATATAAGCTAATTATTTCAGTAGAAAATCGAAAAGCATGCCTTTATAGGAAATAGCCCTATTAAGAATAAAATTCTAATAGTTATTAAGATAATACAACAGGTACAACAGTTTATGTATTTAAGATACAATGTTAGTTATAATTATGATAAAGACTTAGGCATAAAATTAACGAGATTTCAAATGATGTGTGGAATAATAAGGAGTTTGAAACTTACACGGAAAGAGAGACAATTACAATTTTATAAAGTGATGTCTGTACCGACTCTCTTATATGGGAGAGAATCATGGATTCACAAGAAAAAAGATGAAAACCGCATAACAGAAATAAATTCCTTCTGTATGGAATTAGCTGTTAGAGGATGCACCAGAAGGGTCGGAATAAAAGAATGAACAAATAAGAGAGGAATTGGGTATTTATATAATAAATTATAAAATTTTACAGTATAGAGAAAACTAAAGAGAACGCCTGCAACGAATGAAAGAAGCTCGTATCCCGAAAATGGCCCTGAAATATCGAAACTCGTGAAGAAGGAACGTAGGACAACCCAGAATGAAATGGCAACGAGACCGTAACAGGCCGGAGGGCCTAATACTTGTCACGAGGAAGAAGGAAGAAGAAGGAGAAGAAAATTTGAACCACCACCGTTTCTTTAGCTTTTCCATGTCTTGCCAGGCACTTTGATTCGAAAAAATAATGTACACAGTAGCGTGCAAATAAGGTTTATCTAAAAGCGTAACAATTGCCCACACCCACACCCAAATCCCGTGCCTCGTGCCTCGATCTGGCTGAAATGAGATGCTTCTCAGGAAATCAAAGCTAAATTATCTATCAATAATAGATTTTCGACGAAGGACAATTCCGCTTTGTTGTAGCCTTCCCTCTTTGTCTCCGTGTATAAACGATTATTATTATATCATATTCTGTATCATCTAGTATCCTCTATCCCAAATCCTTTTCCCATTCATAATTGTTTCTAGTGCATATCTGAAGAAACATACAGTACTAGCCACGGATAAACCAATACAATAACTCATTAATGTAGTAAGATATCTAATTCACAGCTTCTCAGCATCAACACATTTATAATTTCTTTCTTTAATATTCTTTTTCAGAGTATTACGTGTAATGTATTTTTTGCTAATATTGTACGTATAATAATTAAGATGATGCTAAAACACACACATTCATTATGTATACATGGTAGAGAACAGGTATATAACCTTATAAAATACAAAATAATATGGGGGAAAGGCCATTGTTACCTATAAAACCAGTAATATAAAGTTACGAGAAATGCAGTAATATCTGCGTAAGCATGTAACGAACCTTGGATTCATAATTAAAATGATGGAAGTCGGTAAACATATATATGTAACATAAACTGTTATTGGATGTATTGGATAGTAGCACCAATCAGGTACATTGATACATACCTATAATTAAAATACGTACGTTAAGAAAAACGGTTGGAAGGAACGCTAACAGAAGCTTGTCAGTCTTCAAGCAGGCCGTACATTAACTCGCCTCTGAATAGACGTTAAAACTACGTATTAAAGTTTACCAGTTATACGTATTTTAGCATAACTGTAATAGTGAATTGTGAATATCATGT
Source organism: Deroplatys truncata (assembly GCA_030765065.1). NCBI lineage: Eukaryota > Metazoa > Arthropoda > Insecta > Mantodea > Mantidae > Deroplatys > Deroplatys truncata. The sequence continues at coordinate 104,817,095 of CM060985.1, forward strand.
GTGGTTTATCTAAAGTACAAGTGAAATAATTAACGGCATACGTGTGTGCAAATATATTTTAACATTCTCCATACCCAAACCTGACAAGACACTAGTGCTCTCCGACACCAATACAGCAGTCGTGGCACAAGTATAAAATAATAATTACAACATACTAACACACACACAAGAATACAGATATACGATCATCAGATTCCAGTCTACGAGAACGTGGAGATACGTCACGAGAGTATGGGCATCAAGATGACCTACAGGTACGTAAAATAGCATCCATCATCATCAACGTAATGGGGTCCTACCAGCGATTTCCCACTACACATCATAGCGAGGGATTTCTCCTCGTACAGCCAACTTCCTAACTTATTCCTGGTCATTTTCAGCTCTGTTATTCCTTTGCTCACTTTTCTAAAACAAATTCATTACTGATTCTGCGAGTCGAGTGTACAAGTTCCATTCTTCTTCGTATTTACATTTCAATCGTTTATAATCGATTTTCCAAACCATTTAGGTTCCCCAATGAACAGTACCACTCCTACAGAAAACGCTTCTTTCTACAGGGTTACACATAAGATATTTCATTCCTTAATAAATGCTTCCATTTTCATCTTGTTTGATTTTTGACAATAACTCTTATAATTCATCTACATCCGAAATATTTAAAACTCTTCACTAACTCTACCTCCCATATCGATCCAGTAACGTGGTTTTCTTCTTATAAACATAGGTTTGTCTGGAAAGTAGAATCAGACTGTAAAAGGTTCGATGGTATAGCTGGGATATGAACTGTGTCCCTGCTTAACTAACTCGGCAACAATGGCAAAGTGCTAGCACGACATTACATTCTCCAACTGATACTGATTGTTTCCAGTAAACCACAAGGGGTTCTGAAATTAATTTTTGAGATAATATAACCCAGTGGCGCCTTAAAATTTCGTAAGTATCTTAACTTTTGGGCTTGATAGTTAATCAATCAATTTTTTTACTCTATTTAATTTCTGTCATATTAAATACACGGTCATATCGCCACAGATCTGTTAGTGGATACCTCTTAGATCGAGGTGTGGCGGACAATTAGCCTTCTAGGTCTCATCCCTGTAACCACCCGCTTCGTTGTGTCCACAGAAACCCTAGTGCATATCAACGAATTTTCTGCTTTGTGCCATGCAGATAGCATTAGGGTACCGTCCAGTCCTGTATATAGAAAGGCGGGCAATTAGTCTCGTAGGTCTCATCCCTGTAACCATGCTATTTTGCTTCGTCACGTGTTCACAGAGACCCTAGCGCATAGCGGTCAATCAATATTAATGAAATATGTTATCTCAAAAATTAATTTGCGAACTCCTTAAGATTTACCGGGGAAATGAGAATCACTTGGAGAATTTAACGGCATGCCGACATGCCGACATGCCGACATGTTGATAAAGTAGCTCAGTTGATTAGAGCAGCGGCACGGTAAGCCGAAAATCCGGGTTCAAATTCCGGATGGAATTGAATTTCTCAGCCTGATTCTACCTTTCCAACTTTAGCCTACACGCGGCATATGTGGAAGAATAATTAACAGGGTTTGTTATACGTTTTTCGTCAGCCGTGATTTAGCTTTATGAGAGTGTCATATTTATCACCAAATCCTTCTTTCTGATACCTGGTTATGAAGTAAAAATGAGGCCAGTTTTGGTTGTAGATAATATAAGCTGAATGTGACTATCATTAATTTGAAGTTCCAGTGGCTAAAACATTCTACCCTTTTTTAGGAATTATCTACCATACAGCAGTTTTCTTACAACCTATTCATAACTGTATTTCTGCTTATCCTTTGCCTCATCATGTGTTAGTCACCTCTGAACGGCATGCTTCTTCGTTCTCCATCTCTCCATTGTTCTCTTGTTCTTCCCCGTCCTCTGTTTCTTTCAGCTTCCCATTCTATCTATACTCGCCATTCATTCATCACCATTCTTACTATTCTATCGTTTACCCTTCTTTTCACATGCTCGAACCATTTTAATCTGCTCTTTTCTATTATTTTCAATACATTCTTTTTACATCAAATATTTCCCGAATTTTTGTAATTGTAATGTTATCCTATCTTGAGATTCAAGAATCCCTCAATGAAAAATCCATTTCCGTTGTTAATAATTTTGTTTCTTATTGCTTATTTATTGTCCAAGCTCTTGCTCCATTGAGTAATACATTTTGTACTATTGAAATGGAAAAAGATTTCTTGGGGAGTTAAGAAGACCGCAAAACGTGTATTTTTGTTGAGATATCGACAACAGATTTTTGGAAAAAATACAATACTCCCTCTTGCCTACTTGAGTAGCTGGTAGAGAAATAAATTTGAAAGGCATTTTGGGATACTTTTGGGACCGAGCTGCACCCTGCTGCTGAAGTGCACATTATCCCCTTTCCAGCAGGCAACCCACTAAGCAGCTCTGTGTTGCATTAAGCCTGTAAGTAAGGCAAATTGCTTTGAAATGTTCGGGTCACTGGTGAACCGTCTCTTGACACTGTCTAGACGTCAATATTGCCCTGTGCAGGGAACGTCTTAATCGCACCCTAGCTGTTTAAACTTGGTGAAGTATTCTAAGGTATAATATTATGAGCTGTTTTCCCCTGAAGGTTTTCGATATAGCAATGTTATATTCTTGATAAAGCTGTTGTAACTGGTGTACAAGCGTAGTTATTTCCACATTTTGTACTATAACATATGTATAATCTGCGTATATTAAACACTAGCTACCTTATTCGTCACTGCATCGGTACATTCTATAACTACAAGCATAAAGGTGATATTTTAAAGTCGTACGTAGTCTCGAATTTGTACTTGTAGGTACTACCTAAAGCGTAAGTGTCGAAAGTTTGTTCAGAGTGAACAAACAGAGACAATGTTTCGTAAGTGGATGAGTATGGGTAGGTTTTTGAAGTTATATCTTATTCTATAATTTTTGCCAAGTCTTAGGGTACACACATTTGCGCCCTGGTTGAACAAGCAGTATAATTTTATCGAAAATAAAGTAAGGATAGCTTTTAAAATTTCAAATAAGTGCTATAGAATTTAAAATAACGGTTAAGTGGTTTTTGGAAGTTGTAACCTAACCTATGATTTTTTACAACTTTTATTTTATAATTGTGCAATATTTTGACCACGTGGTTTAAACAATGAAGATTTCTCTATAAGGAGTTGAAAATACGGAATTTTAGAATTGCAAGTAAGCTTATAATTTTTATTGGGTCCTGTAGTATAAGGGTATAAAGCTTCATCTACAAGGTGTTTCCGTGATGATACAAAATTTCAGGGAAGATTAAGAAGGACAAATGCATGAATTTTGTATAAGGAACCCCGGTCCGTCGCAAGTTATAGTTTTGGGATACCTATGAACGTGAAATTATGGGAACATACGAATATCTGTATCTTACTTCGCTGTACTACTTACACAAGCCGTGATACTACAACAGGTGCTCAAAACGGCGTCCATCAGCTTCGATGTAGGCATGACAACGTCGGACGAAGTTCTTTCGTGCTTAGGCGAGCAACCCTGGAGTCGTTCTTACGATACTACAGGCAGTGAGAATTCTGCTAGTAGTTCCTCTTTGTTTGGTACTGGTGTTCTGTACACAAGACTTTTCACATGACCCCACAAAAAAATAAAGTTCAGCTCAGGCGAACGGTCTGGCCATGGAAGAGGACCTCTTCTTCCTATCCACGTTTTAGGGATCGTCTGGTTAAGGTGTTCTCGGGTATGACGTAAAAAGTAAGCTGGGGCTCAAATATGTTGAAACCACAAACGTTGACGTACCACAAGTTGGATATGTTCCTAGAACCTGAGGAGTATGTCTCTCAAAAACACAGTGTATACTCCTCAGTTAATCGGAGTGGAAGAAGAAATGAACCTGTTAAATCATCATTGTCTATGCCCACGCATACGTTCAGTGCAAATCTGTATTGATGGCACCTTACAACTGTAGCATGGGGATTCTCATCGTCCCACACATGATTATTTCGACTATTTAGCATGCCGGCTTCATCGGTGTAAATTAAACACACAGGCAAGTGAGTATCAGATTCTCAATGTCTGTGACATCGTCAAAGCGACTCCAGGGTTGCTCGCCTAGTACGACAAAACTTTGTGTGAGTTGTCGTGCCTGCATCGGAGCTGAAGGACGCCGTTTTGATCACCTATTGTAGTATTACGGCTTGTATAAGTAGTACAGCGAAGTAAAATACAGACATCTGTACGCCCGCACAATTCACACTGTCGCGGTATCGTTCGTGTTATCTTATTTGCTGAGCGCCTGTTATTGTTTTACTATTTTGAATTTTGGGTTCTTTGTCCTCCGACTAGCTATTATTACTCAGTCGAGCAAATCTCTTGAACAGGGTGTGTAAACGGAAAGGAGTTGTTACTAAAAGATAACACTGTTAAAAGAATTTGTTTTTACACTTTTATTGCCGTCACACTTTATTAATTTCACATAATTACTCTTGATACACGCCTGACTGAAACGGTTATATTTTCGAATGTAACTATAATCACTTATTTGCCGCGCATTATTAATTCGCGTATTTCACATTTTGTAACTAACTTTACGACGCGAGAGATTTTGTAGAACTGCGTAACGTGTACTTCGTGAATGCTTCTGTTGAACTGCGCGACGTCTAACTCGTGAATGATTCTGTAGAACTGCGCGAGACCTGTCTTTGGCTCTAGAATTTATACTCCCTCACCCCGATATGCCTAAACATTATAACAGAGCTGCTATTGGTTAATAAAGCGCGCCATCATTAGCGTCTATTTTTTTTATCCAATCTAAATTACGAACACATATGCTCTAGGGAAGATATTCCCTCCATTTCTAAAGAAAGGCACGCTACTCTGACGTCATTTGTTTGTCTCTTCTAATTGATAAATAACTCACCCCCTCGCTCATTGTTATCCGCTCCTATTGTCAGTTTCAGTGAGGCCGTGTAAACTTATTTCCTAACAATGCTTATAATTAACAAACATCTCAAATCATTGTCATACAATAATGCTAATTTACACTACAATCACTCTGGCATTCACAGTGTTGTGATATAAAATACTGCCTCAACACTCAGGCATTCCAAAGCAACTCTCGCCTATAACTTGCGACGGAGTTGTTTCGGAATCGGGGTTCCTTATATCAAATTCACGCATTGGTCCTTCTGAATCTTCCCGGAACTTTTGTATCATCACGGAAACACGCTGTATAATTGGCGAAAGAATGTCGATTTGCATGACACGTATTGAAAATAGAGGTTGCATATAAGAGTAACTTACGATTTTTGTCTGTTTCTGGAATGCAAATGTAGCCAATTATGTCAAAATCATAACAAAAATATTGCTTGATAAAACTTCACTGACATATGAGGGGCAAGTGATATGAACGATATACAACCCCCTAAATCCCCCTAAGATAACTTAATTTTAAAATATTTTAAGCCTCGTCATTTATCCCTTTGGGTTCGAAGTCATTAAAAATCTTACATATTTGTAATTAAGTGCCAAACATAAACTCTGATGTCCATCACAGGTCTGCGAATTTAAATTTTTTCTGCAGTAGGTCTCTGAACCTAATTTTGGTATGCTGAATTCAAATTGATTTCCAATTTTTGGTCTCACGTACTTTTTTCTGCATTCAGAAAGGAAATATGTAAATATTGAGTTTATTTCTAGTTTTTAAGTATACAATTTAAAATGCGTGAAATCATGCAAACTAAGAAACAATCTGAATTCTGCAGATGCAACTAGGAATTTTCAAACATACCTTATAATTTTATTTTCTCCTCCGCTTTGTTGAAAACGAATGCTTGAGTTGGCTTGCTTTTGTGGTCCTGACAAGGGTTGTCTCTAATTAAACTTCAATAGTAGCCGTCCCATCGACCCTGGTACCTTGTTTTCATCTTCTTTATGTCCTGGTGAAATCTCTCTTCTTGTACTTCACTTAGTGCACACAAGTTTTCAGGAAACAATTCAAGATACCAATGCAAAAAATGCTATTTTAAAGGTCATATTGTATCCGAGTGACTAACTTTTTCGAGTATGGTATTAACAATATGCTCATATTTGTCATCTTTAACATTAACCAAAAACTTGTTTATAACTTGATTAAATGAGTCCTAAGCTTGAACTCTATGTCTGTCATGATATTTCTAAAATGAACATCCTTCGTGACTTTGGGAATCTGTGGGCCGTCATAAATACCATCCTTCACTTTTAATTCAGACAACAGTGGAAATTTCTGAATAAAATGTTGGAAACACGGACCAGGTTTGTCCAAAACTTTGACAAATTGCTTCATTATCCCTAATTGGATATGTAACAGGGGTAGCAAAACCTTTTGTAAGCCAATCAGCGGGCTATTTATTACACTTTGTTCCTGGCACTAAATTTTTCAAAATATGTACGTGAAACGCAAAAACTATTATTATTTTCGAAATCAGAGTATCCATTTTGACAGTAGGATGTAAAATATTCCGTGCTGCAAAATCTTCGCAGGCATGTAATTTAATGAAACGGGATTGAAATTTGGTGACATTGAATATTCAAAAGAAACCCCTAACCCCCAAGTTTTTAAAATTTTGGGAACATTACACAGTATGTGACCAACGGGAAGAATGGGGTTTTCCAATGATGAAACAGTTCTAAAAAACGGTTGAGCTGTTTTTGAGATTACCCTACACACATGCACACACACAAATTTTCTCTCTATAATATTATTAGATTAAAAGCATAGTAGTAGTTTAATCCTACTTAGAACGAGTAATTAAATGGAAATTAAATTTTCACCTATTAATAAGCATACTTACTAAGAATAGCGGAGTGAAAAGTTTCACACTTGGAAACTCAGCTCAAGCATTCTTCAACCTCGAGAGTTTTCAAAAACCTCTTCCTTAGGATACCCTGAGCTTATGGACACAGGAAGATGGGATTATTCTCAGATCCACAAAGGAAACCTAAGACATGTGCATGATATACGAGCCTTGGGTTCAACATAAACACAAGTGTGTCAGCATAACAATGACAGGATGCAACAATGGCGTGGAGGACACCAGAGAATAACGGTCCAGCCGACCATGTCTGCAGTAAATTTGATTATCTAAGCTGACAGTAGGGCGACATCTGCATCTCGGCGGAACAGTATATGCGCCTATATCTCCCTCAGAGAAGAACAAGTTCCGGGTAACGGGCTTTTGGGAATACAAAGCCTGAACTAAAATCTCCGTTGCCATTAGGCAAGCCACTTATTGACTGCTCATTTGTCGTCAAACTATAGATCATAAAGGTTCTATTGTTTGCTGGTTTAGCATAGCTTTAGTGTATTAACCTACAGCTGCAATAAGGCAATTAACCATCATAAGTAAGGATGTTGCCTCATCTACCACTTAATTACATAGGAAGCGTTGTGTTCGAACCCAAAATTTCTCTATGGAGGTTCTACTGAAATACACATTTTGAGATTTTGTGGATAAAAATAAAAAAAGAATATCACTTTCGTTTCTGTGTCGAAACGAAAGGAAACGTCAAATTTTATACCTAAGTTAATGTGACGAAATGTCCCAAAAATTCAGGATTGTACCGTTTCTGCTGTCCCTCAAAAAGGCTTTCCGGACGCACTTTTGTCCCGGTTTCTGTGGACGTTGCAAACTTACACTATTTTGTTTTAATATTGGCAACCTTCACCTATTGAAAGAAGAATTTAAACCCCCTTCTCTCTATACTTGTTTTAGAAGCAGGGTTTCCAACATATAACCATAGAGCGTCCGATACAGACAATATTCTGTACTGGCAACAATGCTCGGCTTGATCATTTATAATATCTAAGGCTCTAAAGTTGGGGTAAAATACTTTTCTTATTGAGTGTTCGAAGACGTGATGCAACATGGATTTTATTTGTTCTTTTTCACCTTTTTCGAAAGCCTTTTGTTTTTGCCTCTTGGTTCCCTTTTAGCTTTTTTTTTTATATTAACGGATTTTTTGACAAATTTGGCTTTTTTCGACTACATTTTTACTGCTCTTTCACCGAGCGGGATGGCTCAGTCGGCAATGTCTGTTGCTCGCATTTGGAAGTCTCGGATTCGATCCTCGGCGACCGCCCAATCTGACCCATGGGTTTTTCGTGGTTTCTCCGGGGCCGGTAGGCGAATGCTGCGATGGTTTCTTCTCTGTCCCGTTTTCCTATCCATCCTTTCCTTTTCATTCGTTTCCTTCTAACCTTTCAGGTGTTCTTCTAGGTTTCGTGGTGTATGGCGGTGCCGGACAGATGGCGCGAATGTATGCGCACAGAAAGAATACTCTCTATGTACACCAGAGGGCTGCTCGACTGGTGGGTCTTCATTGCTCCTTCTTGGCAGCTCCGGCGGTGAACACGGATCTGCGAGCTTGGAAATGTTATGGACATTCACGCGTCTCTGTGGCCTGTCTGCCTGCGATAGGCGCAATAGATTTCTGTAGGTCACCCTCCATTGAATAGCCCATAACCTACTGCTCTTTTTCAATTTGAACAGATATATAACTAAACGAAGAAGTATTTTATTCTTAAATGTTTTGCACTGTATATTTCATACCACCAGCATTTGTATTTTTTAGGCAAAAATGTTTACCTCTATTTCATACATTAACAGTTTAGTGTTACGTGACAAATCAAGTGCATCAATCTTTCACTCCAAAATGTACATATCTGTGTATATATATATATAGGGTCTATAAATAACACATTCCCTTTTAAGAATTATAGTGTAATTATGTTCATGCCTAATGTCAAGGATATTATTCATTGTTTAAATATGCAATTAAAACCAAAATTACTAAATATGTTGATTAATTTGCACATTTTTACGTTCTTTCTTTTCGGTCATTAAGTCATTTAGGTTTTTTAACCCTTATAATTTATTTCCGCCCGCTTCGCATTGTCTTGAGAAGTCATTTCTTGAACTTTAGGGTGAATTTTACAATTTATGCACGAAATCAGATATTGTAATGTCGAAAAATGTATTTTTATTGTGCATATAAATGTATTTTTATTTGCCAAAAATGCATGTTTTTGTCGTATGTTTAAGGACACAAGAATAAAAACATGAAAATCTTGCTCACATGACGATTTTTCAGGTGATTTTTTCACAAATACAATGTTTTAACACCTTCCCCTCCTCCAAGAGTGGGCAGGCGTTGGCGATTATCCATAAATCCGGCAAAAAGCCACGCCATTCTCTCACCAAGAGCCGCCTTCCCGCAAATTTCCTACATTGAACTACCTCAGGAGAATGACAAAGTGGACGAATGCCATCATCTACTTGGGAGTTAAGCTAGATAAGCGCCTAACCTTTGAGAGATACATCAGTGCCTTCCGATACTCGCCTCTGGATTTTTGTACAGGCAACCATGTCTTTCTCTCTTCTCGTTGCTTCTAGCAATTATATTGTATCTTTATTGGCTCTCCGGTTGAAAATTCGAAGCTTAAACGGTACGAAAACTCCGTGCCTACCGTGCCTACTTTCTCTAAAAATAGTTTCTTACCCTCGAAGTACAAAGAAACCTTAGATTTTCATGGCCCCACGCTCGGAAAAATACAATGAACGTTTTGAAGCGAAGCTGCTTTGTTAAGTTTACGCCTTTATTAATTGGACAATATTAATAAAAATTAAAACATATATACACTTTTTACGGGCTCTTGATTGATGTAGTTTTTAATCCAATTACTTTAAACTTATATAAAAGTATCAAATTGCATGTTAATTAATAATTCATGAATTAGATTTTTTTTAAGAATTTCTTTTTGTGTAGGTGTAATCAGGCAGAAATATTGCTGCAAAGTGTATGATTGTAATTTTGAGGTTTTGCATAAAGACAAGAGGTTTGGATGAGCTAGATCCTTATAAATAGGTTCCATTTCCTCCGTTACTGCCAAAGCTGAACCATGATAGGCATAGTTTGCTTTTTGGATGTTGTAATTACACCAGAAATTAGGTCTCTAGGGACAAATCCCATGCGATGATTCATCTGTAGGTGCCACGTGGAAAAATATAGTCACACTGATTCTTTGATGTTTTGCAATCTTCCAAAGTTATTTCTAATTGCCTGTCAATAGTACTTTTTCACCTGTATTTTACACTATCTGTTAGTCTTTTAGTACCTCCAATTCCTTTTCCATCAGAAAATTTTACACCAACTTAGTCTTTCCCGAGTTTCCTAAGTCAACCAACAATGTTATTGGATTGAATAGGAGCAAACTTTGAATATGATTTAAACCAGATTATTGCTTCTGTACATTCCCTATCAATTCATTATGTTCAATCTGTGCTTCATTTCCGTATGTCGTGGTTTCTAAAACTATCAAATAACCCTTACTATCACTGTCATCCAGATACTGTGTTTATCAAGCACCTCTTGATTCGACAGATTCTCACTCCTCCTTCTGCTTCCATATTGCCACTAGCCCCCTCGAAATTCACAGCGGAACAACCATTGAGAAGGCCGAGAAGAAGCTGTTCAGATGCAGAGATAATATAACCTAGCATTAGCAGTGTAAAGCTTAAAACTTCCCATTCAAAAAAAAAGGTTTGGTTCAGAAATCTGTTTATAGTAGTATTAAATCTACGGCAGATTTCCCAGATGTTTACAAAAGGGACATGACTGAAAGTCAACACCTATCCCTATAAAATGAATATTAGGGTTGAAATATTGTTGCAAGAAACTTTGAAACTTCATATTTTGTTCCACATATTTTAGCCTATAAAATAATTATATATTAAAAAATATGATTTTTTTAAACTCAAAGCAACTTCCTACCAATACTAACACATTAAAATGAGATCATTATCGACAAGTAAAGTATTGTTTATTTTCAAAACTTCGGTCATAATTTACTTTTATAGTTCTGCTGTGTTACAAATTACACAATGGACAGTTTTTATCGCATAAACGATAGACTTTACTGAACCTAGAAAATGTGTACTGCATTTTATTTTCAAAATTTGATCAGTCTAACCTACATTTGGCAGCGTTTTAAGGGTGCAAGAAGGAATTTAAAGCAAATTTTTCACTTCTGAAACAACGTTGTTTTTGTGTTTCTTTATTTGTTTGAAAACCAGTGCAATAATTTCTAATGGATATAATGATTGAGTTATTTGAATAAGACAGTGAGTATCTTGAATATTTTTCAAGTAATGTTTAGAAATCCTTAATTCCGTTTAAAAGTAATGAAATTACAAAACCTTATTGTAAGAAAGGCGTAACTATCAGTAAGATACGGAACTTATGTCAAAAGACTGACTGTAAATCTCAGAAATATTTCCTATTCGAATGAATTTTTCTACACTTTAAAAGCTCTACGGCTTCAAACATTAAGCATTTTGTTTTTTTGTTTCTTATGAGCTCTCCAAAGAGTACGCAATATCACACTAGCAAATAATTGGGTGAAAGCCATAGTGGTATAATTCATACTTTCCTCGTTTGTAGATATTATAGGTTGGTAAAGTTATTCACCACCTAATTAAAATAGATCGGAATTACATGTTTTGAGATCCACGGTCCTCAATAGAGGCATTCCTAGAAAACACTCCGCGTGCGCGCGCGTGTGTGTGTGAACAGATAAAACAAGAATGAAAAGTCGAAAACGTATTAAATGTTGTACTTGAATCGGATACCATTTAAGCGCGCCAAGGGAAAATTTTTAACACAATTTCCTCAGTAAAAATTATGTTATGCAAAAACTGGAAATACATAATTTGATGTCCCCGAAAAAATTATTATTATTTTTTAATAAAGGTGTATGTATGTGTGTGTGCTTTTTAGTTGAGTTTAATGCCCGTTTTACTACATATGGCAACACAGGCGGTGAATACGAATGATACATGAAATTAAATGATAACTGGGAAAAGAAATTTGGGTAGGAAGTGTTCCAGGCCTAAATTTAGGATACCTTCGCGGCATATGCCAGTATGAAGACTGAGGAAAACCTAGGAAAGATCTCGGGGAGGACGGTCCTGGCGGGATTTTAACCACTCACATCGTGTTCATGAGTCCGTGACTTAACGACCTCGACCACTCGTGTCAGTATGTCTGTATGTGTGTAACAGCATAACTCAAAAACGTTGGATAAAATTGTATCTTCCAAAGATACAACACCAAGATTTCAAAGAAAATCTGCCTACACTTAAATATCTTTATATGCTTAAATGTTTTATCTCTGGTGCTCGCATGTAAAGTTCTATGTAGCGATCTTACATCGAAAATGACTACTACGTAAGTCACAACATACAAGATACTACTGCTGATTCCGCTTCTAATTCCGAGGATATTTTCTGGATTTGAAATCCTTCAAATCTAAGTAATATGACAGCTTTTATTTTGATATCGTACCTTTCGAGTATACACAAGATGCAGGTAATCGAAAATGTTTTCACAAACATTTTTGAAAAGTGAAGCAAGAAAGATTACAAAGGGAAAGGCGTTTTCCTCCTCAGTGTATCGCAGGAAACAGATGGACTGCAGACGCCAAGAGCCTCACCTGGAGATAGAAGGCATCAAGATGACGGCAAATTTGCACTGTGTAACAGCCAGATCCCAGGACATTAGCTTCTGTCGGCGTTGCTACAGAGAGTTTGAAACCCTTGAACATGTCCTAGGGGATTGTCCATAAGCTGAACTTCCATGCAGTTTACGCCATTATGATTCATGGTAACTAATGAAGGAAAATGGCTGTCCTATATACGAGGAAGTATATGGTGTTTCGAATGCAGACAGAATTCGCAGAATCATTTTTATTGCATTTAAGTCTGTTTAATCCAGTGTTTTAAATATTTTAAATACTTTTAAATATTTAGGAACAATGACATCAGAGACTGAAATCAGGAAATCAGTTGTCATAAAATAACTACATTCCATAATTTAGAACAAAGATATGGCGTATTTTTAACTTTATTGTCATTACCAGACACATTGGTGTGCTGTATTGTTGCTACCAGACGTAGCATTGTTGTGTTTGTTTAGTAATATTTCGGCTTAACAGTGTTTCCTTTCGGTGAGGACAAGCCGAAGGGAAAGATATTTTTGAAGTTGCGTGGTATGTTGTCAACTCTGTCTGACTTCGGCTAGACCGGTTGGTGGGGGCAAGATAGCGTTACTCTAGTGGAAGTGTTCGTTGGATCCAGACGTGTGTTTACGGTCTACGGTTTAGTGGCATCTCCCTCCACCCTTTTTCCTTTGTTCAATATGTAGAGTCGCCAGATGTGTTGTGAATAAATCGAAGGTATGTAAAGGTAATGTGTTATGTAAGTTTTCACTATAGCATAAAACCCTCGCCTTCTCCTTAATTCCACACCAAAATCTCGGATTTCGCTGCCAGCGAGTTAAGCTACCCCAATGTGCGTGTTGGGGGTGATCTAAATTAATTCCTTTTTCTGTAACCACCCCAACATGTAACATTTTCATACATAAGGTTATAAAGAGAAGAATTTATAAAACAGACAAAGTATTACGTTGTATGGCGATGAGCTATGAGAGGTATCGAAATAGATATAAATAAATTAATATCTGTGTAAATGACTCCATTGGAGAAGTTGTTGTGTCTCTAGACTTCACAAAGTCAAAAATGAAACTATACGAGAGCAAATGCAAGTGATAGCAGTAAACATTATGAACTCTATAGAAGGAAGACGGTTAAGATGGTATGGATTCCTTAAAAGAATATCACATTTGAGAGATAGCTATTAAAATCATGTAATTGTCAGCCCCCTCGGTGTAAAAGGATGGTGAGACCACGACTCTTGTGAAGTGATTGTGGAGTCAAGCTATGTAAGATAGGCAAATGACAGATGATGATTGGAGTGGACAATATTATTTATAAATATATATGTATCATTTCTTTATTGTGGCGTATTAATAATTTGGGGGTTTCATTGTCAGTACCAGACATATTGTTGTTTTCCTTTTATGTTGACTGGGATTACGTCACTCCTGGCTAGTGCTTTGCTAGCCACGAGTGGTGGGGATAGCGTCGTCTTAGTTAGGATTCCGTGAAAAGCGGAACGCGTGTGCAAGCCGAATTTTGGATCGGTGAACATTTCCTCTCACCTTTCATATTTAATAATGTAGAAACTCCAAGCGGTTGGGAAATAAAACTAGAAATGTGTGAGTAGATTTGTATTATGGATTTTGTACAGTGAAAAACCCAAGCCTTCCTCTTAACTCCCATACCACGTTTCGGTCCCCCGCAGTCAAGTGAGTATACGTCCCCTCAGTGTGCGTGCTGGGTATAAAAAATTAATTTAATTTTCCTGTGAACTTTTAGGCCATCTACTCAGCATATCTGAAACAGATAAAATCGCTTTGTGCCAAATCCGGACTTCGTGAAACAAGAAGTGCAGACTTGGCTTTCATTACAGGTGGCATCATCCTTTGACGAAGGCGTACAAAATCTGGTTTCCCGGTATGAGAGCCTAAGTGATTATGTGGAAAAGTGTGTAGGATGTAAGGTACTGAATGATAATAAAGCATTTGGAAAATAATGTTCTGCTATTTTTTAAAAAATTATCGGTACTTACTTTAAAAACACGCCTCGGATATATGCTCCTTTATTGTACGGGCACATTATTGATCTAAATGGTGAATTTTTAGGATCAATAAAACTAAGATATAGAAGTAGACGAAGAAAAGAGAATATCTCGCATTCGAAAGGTCCCGGGTTCAACGACCGTGGACCGCTCATTCTGACCACAGGTTTTTACTTAGTTTTACCTGGTCGGTAAGACGAAAGCTGGGTGGTTTCTCTTCTCCTCGATTTCTTTGCCTTCATTTACCTTTCATTCCATTTCCTTCTCGTGTTTCAATTATGCTTCCATGTTTCGCGGGAGGCAGTGCGAGAGGGATGTCGCGGATGCTTGCTCCAAAGACACTAGGGGGCTGCCTGGTTGTATGGGTGTTCATCGCCCGCTTTGGGCAGCTCCAGCTGTTAGCAGATTCTTCGAGCTAGAAAATATATGCGTGACCTGCCTAATTGCGGCCTGTAGCCTCCTGTGGTTCATTTACTTCACCCCTACCTCCTGAGGAATGGTTGCCACAATAGATCTGTGTAGGTGCAATGCGCAAGGTGTCCCTCTCCGTTGTAAAACCTATACGAATACCTAAAGGCAAACAATTATAAATACCATTTGAAATTCATTGATGTGAGAAGAGTAATGATTTTATTCCAAACCCTTACACAACTTACCGTTGATATTTTAAAGTCTTTAACATCAGAAAGAATATTTTTATAACCAGAGCCAGGACAAATATCCTTTGGATTACAATGCGTGCACGCTGCGAGTTTGTCGATAGTGTGGTGAGCGGAAGTGGGTGCCACAGGTAACCCGGAACTGTAAGCAGTAGCGTCAGGGGTAGAACAGAACATAAACACAGAGTTCACAGAAAGCAACTCTACCATACCAGTAACGCAAACGAGCTACTGACTGTCAACTGTGCAGCCCTGGGTTCGTGTATTCAGGATGACGTCACGTATATTATATAGGGTGGTAGTCACGTTGATTCCTCACTCAATCTATATTTTTCCTAGCTCTAATGATAACTAGAGACAAGAAAAATGTAAGATTTCATATTCTAAATCATAGTTGTTATCACTAAAGGAACAAGCACGTTTACGTTTTGTAGTGCATAGAGTTCAATGCACGTAACAAAAAATGTTATATTTCATAATATTTTGGTAAAATCTTTATATTTTATGAAAATGTCTATATTTCTTCATATTTTGTTACGTTTACTATTTTTACATTTAAGTTTCCATTTCCAAGGATTGAACCGGGCTATCCAGATATTCCATTCGGGCAAAATTTTGTGAAACATATTTAGAAAACCCAAGCTACATTTTCTCGGAAACATGTCTAGAAAAACCGGTAACACCTTTTCCAATAAGTCAGGTATATTGAGAAAATGCAGTTTTTTCTCTATGTGACGTCATGTGGGAAATTGAAAATCTTTTTATTACTGAAGAGTTTTTATTTTCGTGAACCAGTGCTTTAATAGCATAATTTAATAAGCAGGCATAGGAATTTATAAGCATTAAAGCTGAGAAGGAGGTAAATAAGGTTGAGCTGTCACTGCACTATAGGTATGGACATCGCGGTTAACAAACCGCCCCATCTCTAAGGCCGCGGGTTTAAACCCCGCCCAGGTCGCGGATTTTAAGTGTGCTTAAAAGCGACAGCCCCATGTCAGTAGATTTACTAACATGTAAAATAACTCATTAATGTATGGTATTTTAATCAAAATAAAATTTCGAAAAATGTTCTATGTAAGGTGTAGTTTGGGGTGGGAGATTTTTTTGAAAACCTTCGTGTTGCATGTTTGGAAGGCAGTGAACTTAAATATCAAGTTTGGTATTTATCCGACATTTCGTTTTTGAGTTGTGTTCACAGATACAAAAAAGCACAACACACACACACAAGAACCTTTTTCTAAAAGTGTTTTTTTGGTATTCAGGGGACCTTAAAGCATTTATTTCGGTTAAATCTTGCTATCGAATTTTTGGGTGGAATTGAATACCTTCTCTACCTACTATGTACGTAGTATAGAAAATAAAAGTGAGCAAATAAGTAAATAAATGTTACTAAAATTCCACATCAACTATATTTACTGCTGACGGAGAGAGGTAATACTTAAAATTCTATGGTTAGAAATACACGTTGCATAAGTAGTTGTGGTATCTGAAAGTCCCTCTTCCAGAATTAGAAACCGCCACAACCAAACACAGCCGCTGATCTAATATGCACTCCAATTGGATTGGTTCTTGTTTGGAGTAGAGTCGGATGTTCTCGCTGTTACAAGATTCCGAGCTAACACCACGGTAGGATACGGAGTTTTGTTCAAGGCAATATTGCTTCCCTGAGAAAATAACATTGGTGTTCATAAGGCTCATGTTTCCCAGCAGCTGCAGAGAAAACTAATAAAATGGTTATAGTTTTTCATAAAGAAAGAGTGCTAAAATCTTTCCATACGCTGCCGTGTAAAGTCGACTTCACGAAACGAAAAACATACAAATAACTCCGTTACTTAATGGTACTCTGTACTAACATTGCTAATTTCTACACATTTCAATCAATGTACCGGAATCTTATCGCAGATTTCTTAACATATTTATTATTAATATATTTCTTATTAATTTTATGGTCGCGTGTAACTTCACAAAAAAGTGGACCATTTTTAACTTTTAGGTTTTGCATATTGTTTCTGGAATGTAGTTCTTAACATATTTAATTTTCTAAAATTCAATCGTATATTAAATTAAAAACCTCAAATCTAAAGCTATATTTGATTTCAAGAACTAGCTCTTTCGATCTCTTCATTCACCTTAAAATAAGATGTACTGGAAATTTGAAAGAAACTGATACAATAACTCCATCACGGGGAACATTTTAAAGTAACAAAAAGGTGAGAAAAATTACCAACAAATAAAGTATTAAATTTCACGCGTTGTTGGCAAACTCCTGCTAACACCAAATGTCGCGTTTGGGTATTTAAATTATGAATAATGCAAGCCAAGAAATGGATGCTGATTCTACACTATTTAAAGGGAGACATAGGCTTGTTTTGTCAAAACACTGATTTTTTTCTAACATTTTGATTTGATAGATTAGATATATATGAGCACATGTTTTACGGATTTTTGTTTGTTTAAGACTTAATCTGACTGAAGAGGACTTTATAGTCCGTTCACAGAAAATTCAAGTTATAACATGCGATTATTTATAAACATATCTTAAATATATGGTGATTTAGTTAAACTACTTAGAGATAGTTTTCAGAAAATGAAAAATACCTAAAACTTTTCGTAAAGCAGTTTGTGGTGGCTTTATTTCCTGACTGTTTTATTGACCAACCCAGTTCACAAAGCTTGTAAATTTAAAGCAATCAAGATAGACTCTTACTGAAATCTTGTCGAAATCATATTGTTGCACCTGTTTCGCAATTAGTTTTTATTTGTAAGCTATAGCATCGAAGAAAATTTCTTAAAGAAAATAGAAGGCTCTTATGTTGTGATACTGACATGAATAAATTCAATTAAATAATGTTTTATAAAATACCAATATTCTTTTCATCGTATTAATATTGTTCATTAAACATTTCATTAAGTAAATGGTTCTATAAAATACCATTTGTGTTATTCTCATGGTGTTACGTATGAAAATTTACGCCTGGCATTCTCAGACATGAAATTATATGTTTATTCCACTTTTCAATTTTGAGTTATGATGTTTAAAAACATACCAAGGAGTTTCTCTGCGAATTTTTTGGTTTAGTAAACCTCAAAACGTGAATTTACTGTTAGATCTCAATACGGTGTCTTTAATGAAATAGGTTTTTCTACCAGGTAAAGGTAAATAGCAGAGAAAGTGAAAATTGTGTTGGACAAACCATAGGATTTAGTTTTCACTTGTTTCCTTTTTGCATTCAATAGATGCTAATTACTTGTTAAATATTGCAATTTAAGATCAGACCTATGTGGAAAACATAATTACGGTTATTTCTTCAGTAAGTTCGAGGAAGTAGTAAGTTTAAGGTTTTTAAAACATAAGGTATCCTTTTTAAAAATCGACATGAAAAATATTAATTTATCTTTTAATAAATTGCTTTGTTGTTCAGGCCATAGTTAAAACCAAACCTCTGAAACCCAAACACTCTCTCCAAGTCATGTGTTGAATATAAATAGAAGTTTTTTGTTCCACTACTCGTTTGTGGTATTTTAATCAAAACACGTTTGATATTTTTGCGTTTATAATGAAAATGTTAGGTACATTTGAAGTATTTCGTTTTTCACAGTTGGTGGCGACGATAAAAATAAGAGAATAACTGGGTATTAATGGCACACTAATGAATCCCTTTTTACTTACTCCACCCTTTTCTGAGAAAGGGGAGCATTGCTCTTACGAAAAATTTGATAATGCAATTTCGTTTGCACGATTGGAGGCTCTTTGAATTATGTGGAAATATCCTTTAAATTCCTCTTCATTCTTATTCAGCTTCAAACATCTGGAAGGCAAGAAAAGACAGAGAAAAATCTAGTAGAGGAGAAATGTGATGCTCATCAAAATATGTGGTGTTTGAAAACTATCTCTCTTACAAAGGTTGTTATAGTTCGTGGTCTCACATTTTTCATTTCTTTATTACGTACTTAAACTAGAGGAAGGATTGCATTCCACCCAAAAGTTCAATGTTGCAATTTCACTGGAAATACATACTTTGAGATCCCTGAACCCACAAAAAGCATTTTTAGAAAAAGGCCTATGTGTGTGAACAGCCAACTCAAAAACGAAGAGTCTGATAAGTACTAAACTTGTATTTCGTTCGCTGTCTTCCAAACCTGCGATCCAAAGATGTTCAAGAATATGCCCCCACCCCAAATTACCGTTCACATAAAAAGTTTTTCTGGCCTTTTTCTTCTCTTCTACTACAAGGCTAGGCTTTAAAGCCTGTCCCGACACAAATATATTTTCCCATATGGTTCTTGGTCTTCCAATCGAATGTCGACCTTCCGGTTTGTGCTGGATCGATACTTTTTAATTTCTTAAAAATGGTTCCCAATATTTTGATTAAGTACCAATATTTAAGAATGATATTTACATGATAACAAAATGCATATCTTGAGTTTTCGGAAATCGCCGAAGAAGTGACTTCATTCGGAAGAAATTTTGTATAATGAATAAACAGTGTACCTACGCCCCCGTGAGGGGCGGAGGCATGCTGTGAAGGGAGACACCGGAACAGGAGTAACCTCACAACTTGACAGGGTCCAGAGTATTTCCAAATATAAAAGCCCTGGTAGACGTACAGGCAGACCGGGGGCCCCGCTTACATGGGATGCAACGCCCCCGGGGTGACTGTCCTTATATCCCGCCAACCAGCCAAAGGTCGAGGAATGGAGAACGGTTATAGACAGCCTCCTTTTTCGCTGTCACGCTGCACCGAAACACCATCGCCAAAACTTCCAAACCTAAAACAGACCAAACGGGTTGAAGGTTGAATGAAATTATTAATGGAACGAAATGGAGGGACAAAAATTCGGGAGATAAAAGAAACCACTCCAGAATTCGCCTAAAAACCCTAGATTAGAGTGGACTGTCGCCGGGGATCGATCCCTGGACCTTCCGATGGTAGGATACACATGTTTTCGTCTGGGCTATCTCACTATGAAGAGGACTTCAAAGCTATTTCCAATTTTTTTGCATTCAGGGTGCCTCAAAACGTGTATTTTGGTGAAACCTTTTATCGAATGCAATGCAATACCTCCCCTACTTATATAGGTGAGTAGGAGAGAAACTAAAAGTATATTCTGAAATTGTGAATATTATAAATCAGTTATTTCGTTTGTTTTAATTGCATATCATGATATGGGGCGTTGGCCGAGCGAGGTGATGCAGCGGTAACGTTGCGACTCGCATTAGGGAGGTTCCGAGTTCAAACACCCGGAGCTGGGGCACTTTCGTGGTTTCCTTGATCGTTAAACGAATGATGGGTTCGATCATTTGATCCGCGAATATTTCTATGACTCTTTGATCACTACATTTCATTCCTTTCTACTTCTCTGCCATTCCAGGCATTGGGCCTATCACCCATTCTGGATGCCATGATCCGGAGTTTGCTTGCTCCTCGACAGGCTGTTAACCTAAGGTATTGGCTTGTAAGTTTTTTGGGAGGTGTAAGCCCTACAAAGGGTGAACCGTTAAAGAAAGAGAAGAAGTTACAGAGTGAGGGCGGATCGAAAAGTAACGCACGATGATGTTTTTACAAAATAGTTCAATAGTTAAAACAACAAAAAAAATTACAAATGAAGTTACCTCGTTAATATTAATTTGTACTTTTGTAGAGTTAATTTAATTTTATTTATTCTTTTAGGGAAGTTTAATTCCAACTTTATCAGTTTACCTATTTTTCGGCATAGTCACCAAGTTTCTCAACACATTTCTCCCATCGCGATACCAGTTCAATATGCCCTGTACGTAGAAGTCCGTTTCCTTGGAGTATAGCCATGTGCGGACTGCTGATTTCACTTCCGCATCTGTCGCAAAGCGTTGACCGGCCAGGAATTCATTCATGGAACCAAATTAGACTAAAGTCCGACGATGCAAGGTCCGGATTGTATGGTGGATGCTGGAGCACCTTCCAACCAAATTTGGTAATCTTCTGACGAACGGCAGCAGCATAGGGGCGAGCATTGTCATGAAGAATTTCGACATCGTCAGCATTCATGTTATGGCGTTGGCCACGAAGGGCACGACGGAACTTCAAAGTTTTCATTTAGGCTGCAGCATTCACTGTGGTCCCGTGTTCAGTAAAGTTCACTAATAAAGCACCATGCATACCCCAGAATACCGTCACAAGCACTTTCCTAGCAGATTGAGTCACTTTGAATGTTTTCTTACTGGGGAACCAGCAGTTTCAACTCTATACTTGCCTGCTTGGTTTCAGGCGTGTAGTGGTATGGCCACGACTCATCACCAGTGAAGATTCTTTTCAGAAAGTCATACTCTTCTGCGGTGTACCGCGTTAGGCGATCCAAGCTCGTCGTCATTCGCTGGCCCTTGTGGTTGTCTGTCAGGTTCTTAGGCACCCAGCGAGCACTAACTTTACGAAATCTCAACGTGTCATGAACAATATCGTACACTGCACCATAGGAAGTGTTGAACTGTTGCGATAAGGTTAATAGTTGCACACGCCGGTCTAAAATTGCCGCCTCAATACCTCTGACATTCTGCGGGGTTGCAGCTGTTACCGGCCTCCCAGAGCGTGGCGAATCACTAAGGTTCACACGGCTCTCTAGGAAGAATGCACACCACCTGGATACATTGCTGCGGTCCATACAATCATCCCCCATACACGCCAAGCATGTCCCTGCGTATATCACTCGGTTTATACCCTTTGGCCCACAAATATCGAACCACACCTCTCTGCTCTTCACACGTGAACGACAGTAGCATGCGTTCCATCTTTGTTGCATAGTTCACGCTTCTCTCGCTGCACATGAAACAAAAAATACCCTCTGTAGTGAAAACTTCAAGCTATATTTGTGTGAAATTGCAACATTCCAGCAGCTATACCAGGCAGAAAAAATTATTGTGCGCTACTTTTCGATCTACCCTCGTATAAAATGGATTTTGAAGCACTTTTTACAATGTTGCCCAGTAAGAGTAGGAGAAACGAGCATTATTTTATAGAGAATCAGCGGAGAGGAAGGAAGGTACTTCAGAGCTGCAGTTTTCTCGAACCAAATGAAATCAGGGATTTCAATTTGCAGTCTTTCTCATCCTTAGCGTCCTGAATGACCCTTGTGTTTGTCAGAAAACAAGCAGCTTTTAAGAACACCTGAAGCGTGACGTCCGTGAGGCTCATTTTGTTAAGCCAAGTCGCCGAGAATAATTTAATTTTGACCCTACCTCTTTGTAGCGTTTACAATTTGTGTTTTGTTATCCTTTTATATTCAGTAGGGGCGCTTAGAAATGTGACGGTCTTGACATTTTATTTCTGTGCTGTTGGGAAACAACGACTAGGTGGACGTAAAGAGGTCCTTGTCTTCAATAGCTCTTCGTCTTTCGTCTGAAACAGTAAACTCCCTAGCAATACTTTACCCAATACAGAGGGTGATAAAGCAAGGAGGCAAAACGTGATAAAAATAATAAAAGGAAAGACGTTGATTGATTGCGTGGAATTACACCTTACTCGTCATCTGCTTCGATCTTTCGCTTGCTGCTTCTTACCAGGCATTTCTTGTTTGGAGATAGTGGTTTTAGAGCTTCCCTACAAAGGAGGAGATATATTTCACCATTATTTTGTTTAAAAGCACATCCATTTCCCCTAGATAAGCAAATGCTACGGTATAATGCATCTACGTCAAGGCAGAAAGAAATCCAACTCAGAAAATCTTCATATCTGTATATTGCCAAACGTGGGGATTTTGCGTTGCTAAGATACACTATTTCCTGTCACAGAATACTTATTGTATCATTATACCTCTTGTATTGTTGTATACACATTATACAGAGCGTTCATATTTTAAATTCCCAACCTTATTAATTAGAAATTAAACAAACTAATGTAAATTTAGCTATAGAGAGGGTCATTTCTTTATTTTTAGTTTCACATCCTTACACCTAACCACCCATAATTGAAGTTTCGGATTGTACCCTCTAAATTATAGCTAAATATGACATAATATCAAATTTTTCATACACATTATTTTGCTCTATGTTTTCGTTTGGCAAGCTATACTCATTAGTTTTTCTACCGCTTATCTATGAAAGGTAGAGAAAATATTATGTTCCATCCAAGGATTCAATGTTAATATCTCACCAGAAATACACCCTCCTCCATAATTCAAAAATAACATTTGAATAAATACTAAACTTGGTAAGTCCAGCATATTTAAAAGATTTGGACACAAATATTCTCACAAAATTCCCCTACCCCACGTTTATGGGGATATTTTCGATATTTTGTTCTTGTCTTTTCAAAAATGGTTTTAAATATTTTGATTGAAATAGCACGTGTTTAACAGTATGACATGAGGAATAAAACGTATATATTGAATTGTTTGTAATTTATTTGTGAGTTCTTCATTTTGCCTAATTTATGTATAATTTTGGACTATATAAAGAAAGAAACACAAAAAATAGGCAGAAAGTTACTTTAAGAAAGATACAGAACTCTTTAAACTATACAACTTTGTGACATATACACTTCCCAAAAAGTAATTCATCGTATAGAAGATGTTCGAAACTTCACAATTCTTCTTTTTATTACTTCCCAACAGTTCGTTACTAACATGAATGAGCAATTGATTCCAATGAATTTATATAGCATCTATTTCTGAATTTTTATTTTTATTGCGATGTTTTATTTGTGAGGTAGACTACTTATGTGCTCTTATACTTGCTAGCATTTTTAAGGAGAGGTAACCGCAGAAAGCTTTGTTCGTCCCTATGTGATAGATCTGATTTCGAAATCAGAAAAGGAAAAACTACCTCTTGTGTAACAAAATTAATGGGACTTAGTTCTCTAGATGCATTTGCAATTTTTCACTTGGGAATCTTTAACAAATAAACGATAAAATAACGCTAGAGTGTAAACGATTTAGTTAAACTCTTCAAAACTATATTTAGTAAGTTTGATTAATTTTCGGAAATTCACAAAAATAAGGGATGTTTTCATATTACCTTTACTGATTAACCTTTGGATGAGCCCAGGTTATCAGGCGGTGATGAAATACTGAATATACGAGAACAAATAAATGAGACATAAATGAATGAAAACTCTTTTCAGGATGAGGGGATAACTTAGAGCAAGGCGAAAAAACCTAAAATGCAAATAAACACTAGTCTTAATCTTCCTTCTCTATATACAAATAAACACGTATTTGTTTAAATTAACTTAAAATATTTGCATTAGCAAATTTTGAAATTAGAGAATTGCAAATCGGGTATACAATGTAAGGGACACTTTGCGCACTGCAATTTACCTCCTATTCCGGCCACCAAACCCAGGAGGAAGGGATGAGGTGAAGGAACCACAGAAGGCGACATGCCGCGGCAGACGGGTCACAGAGTTGCGCAGAAATTCCTAACCCTGTCTCGAAGACCCGTCTCACTACTGAAGCTGCCCAGAGAGGACGATGAATGACCCATTGAACCAAGCAACCCTGTAGTGTACATTGGAAATACTCTTTCCTTGGACCAAGCATCCACGCCATCTGTCCGACAGCGCCACACGCCACGAAATCTGTCGTCCTGCGTAGTGTAGTGGTTACTATGCTAGCCTCTAGTTCCCGAGGCTGCTGGTTCAAAGCCACGGAGGGCGATGGATTTTTCTCGAGCGTAAAAATCCTTAGCATGGCTGCCTTCGGAAGGGAAGTAATCGGTAATCCCGTGTCGAAGATTTACGGCACGTAAAAGAACCTCAAGCCTGATAAAGAGGCCTCTGAGCAAAATTACAGTCTTTCACGCCCAATATAGAATGGGACGGTAGGGACCACAGCAGTTAAACAGCGCCCTTATATAAAATTAAATTTTTGTACCACGAAATCTAGAAGCACACCTGAATCATGAGAAGGAAACGGAATGAAAGGGAAATGAGGGTAAAGAAGTCGTGATAGATGAGAAAAAACCCTGGCATTCACTACCAATTAGGGAAAAGCCCAAGGGATCAGAGTGAATGGTCGAGAAATCGAATCCGGGATCTCCCGAATGCGAGTCTTCCGCGGAGTAATCTCTTGTAGCCTTGCCTGTAATTATAAACCTAAAACAACATGGAGAGCTGTCAGTAAAATCATCACAGAATATTTACAAGAGTGCAGTGCACCTGGCCAATAGTTGGGTATGAATACAGAGAGTGACGATTGTTTTAATAGAACATACTCTACATACATACTGAACTATATTGAACAAAGGTACCATAATTGTTAGTAATGTGGAAACCTAAAGCCTATTCCATTTGTATACTAAATGATAAATGGAACCAGAGGAACGGATAGTTATTACAAGGTTTACTATTGGAAATACAGGAATGTCAAGGCAAATCGTAACACAAGAAACTTTGGTTATGCACCTCTATTATATTCTTTCAATTCGTACGGAATGTACAATGAACTATTGCTTTGCAAGTTAAACTTGGTTACAAATTTAGTTAACAGTTTATGATTTACATTTCAATGCTTTGAAAACCAAATTCTTCTTTCTTTATAGACTCCAAAACATTTAATAATGTTTAAATTACTTTTGTTTCACTTCACTACATTAGCATGTGAAATTTAATTATTCGGTTATTATTCTTTCAGTACTAGATCAGTTCCCGAAAGGTATTCACTGCTACTGCAGAAGAGTATTGTATAATAAATTTTGCAATCTAACTTAATCGTTCGCCCAAACTCGCTGATCGTCTGGGCTGTTCTTGATGCTAGTTCGTTACGTTGTCTCTCGACTCGACCCGGGGTGATCTGCTCCTTGGTCGCAAACCACCATAGCGCTATTGTCGGTGACCTATTTCCTGTTAGCCAATCCGCGCGCACGAGCGACCATGCCGTCACTCCACCGTGTGTGCAGGGCTCGGACCACAGAATCCTTTACTTGCCGCTCTTGATGTCGAGATTTGGTCCTTTTATTGAAGCTGCGGGTGTAGAAACGACTCGATGTTAAATTCGCACTAAGCTTTTAATATTTGTTCGATATGACATATATTCCTAAAGCATTTAAACAATTGAAAAGTTTTGAGGCACTTTGAGCACTAGCGGTGAAATTGGGAAATTTTTATTCTTTTTAGGAGATAAATAGGAATAGCCCACGAGATAAGAATTTCTTAACCAAAGTCCTACCAAAGTCCTTCAGTTGAAGGAAAAAGCCGTAATGAAATTTTGTTTAAGAAATATATATGTAGTGTTTTCGAATTGCTTTCCTCAATGAATGTGTTTTGCATACACACGCACATGCACAATCTATGTATGATTTTCCCGTAACATTAGCACAGCCTCGTTTCTGATAGATGATTCTTTCCATTAACCATTTAAAACCTATTTCTGACTTTGCAACCTCAGCATGTATTGTCACAGCATAGGTATCAATTGCTTTAATTGAAGCATTTCCAGATTAATCACTTTGTTGCATTTTTTTAATATTCTTTTCTGTGTAAAAATGCATTAATGAAAGCTGTAATAAAGCTAATAAATTTGTTTTATTATAATCGAAGATTATTTTAAGAACTTTATAATTCTGCTAAAGCAGACATTTAATTTTGTGGCACTTGCTGGCATTCTCCATCTTTCTCCCTCCAACTTTTGTGTTGGGTGTAGTCGGACTTTACGGTGACACAGTGCTAATGGAATAGAAGCTCCTTGGACGATAGGCAAACCAAAGATGATGCAGTAATTTGTATCACAAATTACTTAAATGTAAATAATGATTGTAATATGAATATGCATTTTTATGTGACATTGATTTCAGATGTTTATTAATTGTAATTATTATTGGGAAATAAGTTTATATGGCCTTACTGAAACTGTCAATAATAGCGCAATAATGCAGCGAGGGGGGGTGAGCTGTTTATCATTATTGGAAACGAGGGGGTTACGAAATGTTGGCGCGTTTTTCCGTTGAGAATCTTCTGGAATATTTCCTAAAGCATATGTATTCATAATTTTCATTGGATATTAAAATAGACGCTAATGTTGGCGCGTTTTATTAGCCAATTGCAGTTCAGTTATAATCTTTAGGCGTATCTGGATGAAGGAGTATAAATAGGGTAGGTTAGAGGTAGCTTGATGCCAGTTCATCGAAAATCTCAATACATTACACGTCGCCTTTAGTCGGCCAGTTCATCAAAATTCTTTGTACACTACACGTCGTCTTCAGTTCGTCAGTTCGTCAAAATATTTGTATGAGATACATCGGATATAGATTCACAAGTTACGCGCAGCAGAATTATGAAAGATCTAAAGTATGGTAAAGTTAATTATACAAAAGATTGAAGTACGTGGATTAAAAGAATTATCAGTAAGAAGTTATTATAACAGTTTCAGTTTGGCGAGTGTCGAGATCAATGTGTAAATGTGAGAGTAATAGTGTTCGACAATAAAAGTATAAAACAAATTTCTTCATCAGTGTTCTTTTTGGATAAAAGATTCCTTCCGTTTACACAACCCTGTTTAAGAGATATGTTCGACCAAATAGCTAGCCGGAGGACAGTGAAACAGAATTGAATAGAAATTAAAAGTTAAATTCTTTCAAACACAAAACTAATACTGCCGCAAATTGCTAACACCAGATGGAGCTACGAACCTAACAAAGAATGACGTCACAAGATGGCTTCAACACACGTGATGTAAACAAACATTATAAGTAATACCATCGCAAATTGACTACCACAACGTGGGGCTACAATAATGTTAAATAATATAACATTAAAACCGTTATAAAGAACAAAACAGGGGCGTGGGTTAAACCTCGCGTCCCACCCAGTGGCAGCCATGTGCTAAAGTAACACCAGTTGCATATTATGTGTAGCATGCACATACACTCGTCTGCAGGAATTGGCTGGTTATTATGTGTGTACTATAATGCACTCTTTGTACTGAAAAAGACGAGTATTTACAATACAAATGTGGCATTGAACATTAGACACCATTAGCGACGATGACTAGTATTGTACAAGAGTGCGTTTTGTTTATATCCGCACGTCACAAACAGCTTCCACATTCGGATTTAATGTTGACGCATCTAGCGCGTAGAAGAGCTTGCTGCCATTCCCAAAATGCTTATTTTGGTACTGCCTTCCTACTCTACATTTTCTACATATTTTTTTCCAAACCCAGTATAAAACGGTTAGAAATTTAACTACATGAATTCATTAAGACGAGCCGTTTGGAACATTTTGATCATAACGATTACAACTGGAAAACGTTCTCATTATATTGGAAAGTAATTTCAAGTAACCCTTTATAATGGGAATAATTAAAGACTACATAGTGATTACCAGATTGTATGCTCATAGCTTTTCCTAGCATGATTATAATATGTACCTCTGTATCTGTAAAAATTATGTTGTGATGAAACGTTTCAGCACGCTAATTCAGATTTATTTCCGCTAGAATATGGAACCTTCATGCTATTAACTGAATATGCGATATTTCAGTGAACGTTGTAGTATACAATCACATTCTAAATTAAACTGAGTTTTATTTATGGACGTTCTTTAACTGCTGTGTTCTTTAGCGTCTCATTCTATATTGGGCTTGAAAGGCCGATAATTCTGCTCAGAGACCTCTTTATCAGGCTTGAGGTTCTTTACTGCCGTAAAGCACTGGCTTTACTTCCCTTCCGAAGGAAGTCGTGCTAAGGATTTTTACGCCCGAAAATATCCATCGCCGGGTTTGAACCCGCGATCTCGAGAACTAGAGGTTAGCATGGTAACCACCACACCACGGAGGACGACACAATCACATTCTGTTGACATATCATACACACATTTGTTCTTTCTATATCCCTGCCATTTTACTTTTGAGAAATATTAAAATTACGAATCGTTATGAATACATACGACTTATAATAAATGATATGTTACAGAAAGACATTTTTCTGATGACGTTTTAGACAGAAAGTAATTAATCTATATAATGAAGTGAAATAAATTGCAGCTATTCCTGTTTTTATCACTTGGGCTGTGTAAATTAATTGTAGCCTCGCCTATATAGCATAACCTATCAGAATATGTTGGATGCTTGGCTGCAAAAGTAATTATTGCGGGGAATAAGTTCTTTGTTTTGGATTATAGGTTATGTTTGCTTTAACAAAATTCTATTTACAGTCAGAGTGCACATAACGGTGTTAGTACATACAAAATAGTTATATGACAAGGTATCGCAATTTGTGTACATTATTTATATGCCGTGAATATATTAAATGATACAAGGTTTCTGGTCTGCGTGTCGACTTTAGTTCATAGGTTATATTTGGCACACCAAACTACCATGTCTATATTGACTGTGTATGCATATAGTAGATAGATTCGCTTTTATTAAATTAGAAACCATGTTTTATTCTAATATGCTGTGCTGGGTTTTTCACACAGTTTGAATACTACTTAGGAATTAGCCTGCCGTTAAGCTACGTAATAGGCGGGACTGTGTTTCATTTTAGTCACCATTCTGTACAATCAGCCTGCTAAGAAAATAGTCACCTTAACCCATTTTGAAGTTGTTGAATTGTTTCGTTATTTGCACCACGCTTTGGGCGTCAATTTGAAGAAGTTTGTATTGAAGAAGTTGTATCATATTTCGACTGTTGGGAGCCGAACTTGTAGTAGTTGCATCCGCACGTATAGTACCCGCTTTCCGGTAGCCTTCGTCCCAAATGTACTTTCTGGCGGCCTTTGCCCCAAAAATGTTTAAAAATACTTTAACTTTGTAATTTTGACTGTTTCTTTAAATATTATATATTTATGTTTGCCTCGGCGTCAGTATTATTGTTTTTGCAGGGTTGTGGTGCCATTGAAGAATGTAGGCTTACACAGATTATAATTTTACTTCACTCCTTTTATTAATGCTTGACACGATTTAAATAACACTTCACCGATGTAGAGAGAGCTATGAGATTTTTTTTAATTACTTGCAGTTTTTAACACGTAAACTATTTTCGTCTCACACGAATACGTATTAAATTTCTCGAGGACGTGACTCGCTTCCGGTTATCAACACTGTCTGCTAGCAACGCGTCTAGTTATGAGCACTGTCTACAAGCAACTGACTTGAATTCCACCGCCTAAATTTGTAAATTTATGTATTTCAAGTCTCTGATTGGCTATTCCTAATCCAATAAAATACCTTTATTTAACTTAAGCTTTTTCTTGTTGTTGATTGACTATTTATAAACTGTCTCAAAACTTACATTATTGTTGCTCCAAGAATGACTAGTAGCAGTATTATACTTTCTTACTCATTATTGCCTCAAGGCTATCTCTATTGTTATTTCATTGTTAGCAACTTTTAACCTATTATTCTCACAGCTCCTACATTATTAAATTACGTAATACATTCAGATAACATTATTACATGTATACAATAATATTAATCATATACAATGACTTAATATACACTTTTTATATAGTATTACATACACATATTGCTTTAAGACGGGCTGTTATTATATTTTTTATTACAAAATTTGTCTAAACTCATTTAAATGTTAAATATACTGCCTCAATTTTCTTCTGTTATAATCAAAAATATTGAATATTAAAGTAGAATAAAACGCACCAATCCATCCGACTGTTATAAAGTTATGGTTATCAGTTAGGGAAAGGGATTTCGCCGCACATGAAAACCTTATGTGGACTCCGAGGGCGATCAGACCCGGGGCTCCTGCCAGGATCGTCCCTGACTGAGTTTGTTTTTCCTAGGTTTTCCTTGTAACTGGGAAATGTCGGAAAAGTTCCATAAACTTACGCCTGGAACGTTTCATTTACAAATTTACTTTCCCAATTTATCATGTCACGCGTATGTGACCCTGCAGGGCTCTCTGTAAACAAATATGATGTACAGTTGTAGTCAGTACACCCTACTTCGAATGTAGAACAGGATTAAGGAGTATTAGAAGGGAAAACATGTATATATGTTTACTATTGATAGTGTGCAATTTCTTTATCAAAACTACTATACAAACATTTCGAAAGCTGTATATTTTTAAAGCAATGTCCCCTCAGCCCCTAACTACAAATCAGAATTTGTAGTTAGGGGCTGAGGGGGTGAAGGTCCACTATCCTCATTTTTCCTTTCTAATAATGTCACATGTTCTGTGTTTCACTGAATTAAGTGTTGTTTAATAGGATGTTATAAACGTCTTTTGAGCGCTATGCTACAGCTGATGATTTCAGCATTTGTGCTGAAGTTTTCCCTGCCACATTTCTCTACAAATGATTTGAATTTTGATGTGTAAAGCCTCCTTTACATTAGGCATATTGCTACAGTTCTCCACTGGTTTGTATTCAACGAATAAATGAACAGTCACAACGAAATCGTGTGTTGGGGGAGGGGAGAAGTGTGTCCGTCGTAACTCATGTTACCCACACTCTATTTACTTACTAAAACCCCTCTGCCTGATCATTAGTAAACCTGAAGGTTTGTTCAGCGAACGTATGAAGTTAACTGCATCCGACCACATATAGTGAGTTGTTTATAACAACCGAGAGGAAAATGACAGTACACTGCTCTATCAATTTCATCATGCACACAGCATTGTCATACACTAGTAGAGAACAACAAAGCATAGTTAGTGCCTCGTAACCTGACAGCGCCTCTAGAATGTTTTCTTGTCCAAAGCTTGGTTGTTAGTGTCCACCGCCTGTGGCGCCGTGCACAGTAAAAACGGGCGTTAAACACAACTAAGAAGGATAAGACCCGGATGGCAGGTACAAACTCGGGAGAAGTCCCTAACTTTCCCAGATATTACATCCTGGCGCCAGCCGGACCCGGCGGCACGTCAAACACCAAACCTAGTGTAGACAGTTCCTCCGCCGTTACACGCCTCCCACCGGCATGCTCCAGCCTGACCCTTCGACCCTGGAACATTAAAAGAAAATGAAATGTCAAGAAATGGGTAGAAAAAGAAATTCACGACATTATATAATCCAACCCAGCATCTGCCTACCAACCAGGGAAACCGAAAAAACCAAGGTCAAAGTGGCCGGCGTTTTGGCGGTTTTCTCAGGTCGGTCGGCGAATGCCCGGATGGTGTCTCCGATGCCGCAAATTTTCCATTCCCCCATTTCTTATCATTTAATTTCCTTGACGTGTTTCGGATCAGAGGATCAGGCGAGTGGACGGCATGGCGAGGCGTGTAGCAGTGGAATTGGCTGTTCTGGGTCAGTGTATGATGAACTCCCAGCAAGACCTCTCTTTCGGGAAGGAAGCTTGTGTGGGTGGTCCCACCACTGTTGGCGTCTCGCACCTAGGGACAGCGTCTGCGTCCGAGCCTGCCGCCCCGGGTGTAGTCCCTTCACTACCTCCTCCCTGGGGTTGAATAGCTGCACTAGGTCTCCTATATTCGTCCGCGCAGAAATACTTCTCCGCCCCTAATTCATCCTACCGAAGGAAGCAATTAAAGAATTGTTTTACTCTGTTACGTGTACAAATCATGAATAAATGTTACTAATAAGCGAGTAATATAGTTGAGAATACGAATCTCGGCAGGATGGTGAGCTAATTCAGTTTTATTCAAAGACTTTTGCTGAAAATTAAAGAATTAAAAATCGACACGCTACCTTAGAAACTGAACACTTACAGCTTTAAGGGATTCAATTAGAGAACCAACATAACAGTGAAAGTCGACAGTGGGGTGGGGTGGCTTTGCGTATCTACCTGCCTAATGTTTCCTTCATCCTCTTAAACGGATAATGTTAGCGGAGAAAAAGTAAAGGTAAGAAAAGAGGAAAGGAAAAAATGACCTCAGCAAAGTAAAGAATAAAACTTGGCCTAGCGCTCGAGGTGTTTCTCTTAAGACCCCTTCTCCCTCTCTGTATCTCTCTCAAATTTCATCTCCCTTAAGTTTGCTCTTTCTGTTGCCTAATTAATGAAATAATGAAACTGTTTGAGTAAATCCCGTTGGCCTTATATTATTTTCTTACCTTCTCTAGCGCTTATCTAAGGGAGAGAAAGTATTGCGTTCTACCCAAAAAGTCTAAATCGGGAGCTCACTAGAAAAACACTTTTTGAGATAGGTACCTGAATCCATAAAGTGTTTTCAGGTAGCATAACCCAAAAATTCGAATACATAACAGAATTCATACATAAGTTCTTATCTTTTAAGGATGGAGGTCAAACATTTCAATATTACATGGAATATATCGCATTACGTTTTTATTTTTTTTAAATTACCTTTAATGATTTTTACGATATGTTTGAGATATTGGCTTGAGGAATGAAGGTATGTCTTAAATCTTTTGGTAACAATCTATGAACCGAGCGGTATGGCTTAGGCGGCAATGTCTCTAGCTTGCATTCGGGATGTCTCAGGTTCAACCCTCGGCGAAGGCACACTGGATTTTTCGTGGTTTCCTCGGCACGAAAGGCGAATGCTAGGGTGGTTCATCTTCTACCACGACTCCCCTCGCTCTCATTTCCTCACCCATCATCTTCCTTGTCATCGTTTCAAGGTTGTAGGACCAGGCGACGATGTTCGGCGGGTTGCGGCTGGGCGGTGGCTTGCGTACTGTAAAGGTTTCTTTCCTGGCATCACTGCGGGGACTCTCAGGTATCTCCAGCGAGTGAACTCCGTCCCGGGGATGCTGCAGGTTAGATGCTTGTGGGAGGGGACAGGCGTTGGATGCGTTCTATCTGGAAACGTTAGGGACCCCGTCTAGCCCTTGTCCCCTCTTTTTCCGGGTGTGGTCGCCGTTCGGATCTCTCCCCTCATCCCTCCCGCCCATTATGTGTCATTATAGTACAGATTTTAGTTGCGCTTCTTTTAAAGCTTTCTTTTGTAAAACATCTCTGATTTTGTTACATGATGCTTGAAATTTTGTTAGCTTTAGTTCTAATTCTACGTCCCATCAATGTACACAACTATATTCTTAGTACAATTCGTTAACTTCATCTACAAGGCTACTATTTGTACCTTCTCTGCTACGTATAGTAAGTAGAGGAGGTATTGTATTCCACCCAAAAAATTCGATATCGAGGTTTCAACGAAAATACATGTTTTGAGGCCCCCTGAGTCGAAAACAAGAATTTTTAGAAAAAGGTCCTGTGTGTGTTGCCTGTCTGTCTGTCTCTCTCTTTCTTTGTCTGTCCGTCCGTCCGTCTGTCTGTCTGTCTGTCTGTCTGTCTGTTTGTCTGTGAACAGCCTAACACACAAACGAAAAGACGGATTAACCTAAACTTGGAATTTAAATTCAGTATCTTCCAAAGATGCGACACGAAGATTTTCCCAAAAAATCACCTACCCCAGACTACCCATTAAATGGAAGGTTTGTGGTCCTCCGTAGTGTAGTGGTTATTGTGCTAGCCTCTAGTTCCTGAGGTCGGGGGTTCAAATCCGGCGGAGGACGATGTATTTTTTCTGGAGTAAAAATCCTTAGCAAGGCTTCAATCGGAAGTAAAGCAAATCCAGTGATCCCATGTCGTAGATTTACGGCACTAAAAGAACCTCAAGCCTGATAAAGAGGTCTCTGAGCAAAATTTCCGGCCTTTCACGCCCAATATCGGACCTAAAAATCGCAGCAGTTAAAGAGCGTCCATAATTAAAACTGAATTCGATGGAAGATTTTTCTAATTTTCTAAAAAAATGGCTGTAGCCATGCTAATTAAAATATTATATATTAAAGATATTTATTTTACAAATAAAAACATATTTTGAATTTTCTGGGAATAGCCTGTGAAGTACGCTTCATTTAGACGGAACTTTGTATTACCGTGTATAACTGGTAAACGAGCGATAGACGGAAGCGTATTTCACAAATAATTTAGATCTCTTTAAAGAACACAATTTATTTAAAATAAGTTTTTGTGGCATACGCCATTTCTGAGATATCTGTTATTAATGATTCGAATTGTTCAGTTCTTGGTTATGCTTTAAAGTCCTTTCAACATTCAGCTGTTTTTCATTGCATGGAAACAGTATGGAATTTTAAGACCAGCATATACCGTCCAGTTCTTAAACATTTGACTATGTCTGTTCTCTTGTATTCTAACGATGGTGTAATGTAGCTATTTCTGCAAAGGTTTATTTGCATAAAAATGTAGTCAAGAGAAAAGAAGCTTTAGTAATAATAGTTTGTATACCCACTAATGAACGATAGAGGGAGAGAAAGTCATGTGAATGCATCACATTAGATTTTTTGTTATTACTGATTTTTATTTAAATGCTATCATAAATTTTGGGCAGAAGCTCTCAAATTGTATAGTTTCCCAATTTGTTTGGCTAGTGTATACTATTTGCTGCAAACCACCTTCATTATTTTTCATTACTACGTGACATCTGCATATAGCAACGTTTTAAGTATATACACGAATTAATGGCAATTCCAATATTTTCAAGCAACTACCATCGCCTTATCAGCATGTCAATTATAAATATATGAGAAAATAGTTCGTGAGTTATTAGGATTGGGTTGGACTCGGCGGAGAGTAGTGCCGATATCCATGGTCAATTGGCTACTTCTGGACTGTGATGCTCAGGTGGGGTTGTTAGACGCTTCAATGTCCTCTGGTACCAGCCTGGAAAGCAACAAATATCCGTTTATGACATAAATCTTTGAGTGCTGTTTCTGCATCCTGAATAGGCATATTTTTAAATTTTATATACATTCTTTAATCAATACATCATATACCTGCTGTGATTCTACATCATCCTTATCCTTAGTAACATTATCATTAGTTGCAATCCCTCAATATTTTTACTTTCTCGCTACGTATAGTAAGTAGGGAAGTATTGCATTCCACCCAAAAATTCGATACCAATATTTCACGGGAAATGCATGTTTTGAGATCCTCTAAGTAAACAAAGCATTTTTAGAAAAAGGTCCGTGTGTGTGACAGAGAGAGAGAGAGGGAGGGAGAGGGAGAGAGAGAGTGTGTGAATGTGTATATGTGTTTCTGTGAACAATATAACCCAAAAACGAGAAGTCGGATAAATACCAAACTTGGTTATTAGGTTTAGTACCTTCCAAAGATGCGACACGAAGATCTGCAAGAAAACCTCCACCCGAACTAACCTTTACATGGAGCATTTTTCGAAAATTTTCATATTCTAAAATGACTAACGATGTTGATTAAAACAGCATATGTTTAAGATATTTTCATGTCAAATGAAAAGTATATCTTGAATATTTTGGGAATGCCTCCATAAGTCCTGTGCATTCTGGTAAACCGTAAGAGATAGACAAACGTTTACAACACAAAAAATATAGATTTTTAAAATACACAATTTGTCACATGCATTGTTTTCACGAGTAAACCATTTCCAATATATTCCTCGTTATTTGTTTGAATTTTTGCTGTGCTTATACTTTTTCTCAAATGGGAATTCGTTATTCTTTTTTTTATGTCCTGGGCATGCAAAGAGAATGAAATGTTCCACACAGCAACTAGCTCTTAAAATATTTGACTGTCTCTTAAAGCCTACCATATTCCTTTTGCACCCACAAATTAGTAATAAGATAGTTTCTGCGAATGTTTATCTCGATTAACATGAAGTAGATGGAGAATAAGCGTATTGTAAAAATAGTTTGTACAAGAATAGAGAAAGTCATGTGAGTGCAACACATGAGTTTTTTATTCGTTACTTTATTCAGGACATGTATTTGTCTAGAAATGATTTCAATTAAGCATTAATTATTTAGTTACATACAGCATGC
Source organism: Deroplatys truncata (assembly GCA_030765065.1). NCBI lineage: Eukaryota > Metazoa > Arthropoda > Insecta > Mantodea > Mantidae > Deroplatys > Deroplatys truncata. The sequence goes on from CM060985.1 coordinate 104,853,985, forward strand.
TGAAACAATGTTCAAATGTTTATCGAAAGCAAGAAGAAGTACGAGTAAATTCAGAATTCGTAGTTATATAAGTAATCTCATCATTCCTTTGACAGGCAAGATCAGAGTCTGTCACTTATCTTCTACAATATTTCATCTTGATCAGGCCTATATGTATGAATTTTATGATTATTAGTGTTTAATATAATCTTTTGTAAATTGTAGTACATGATTTCGTTTTAAAAATGTTATTCCGTTGGCATTATTATGATTTATTATTATCATTACTCGCCCACCGAGGCGACCCGGGTTCAATCCCAGGGATCTGCATGTGGGATTTGTGGTGGACGAAGCGGCGTCTGGGCGGGTTTTCTCCGGGTTCTCCGGTTTCCCCCGCCATTCATTCCACCAACTGCTCCATCATCACCTTTCCTTTCATCCATTTCACCAACATTTCGTTTCATCTACTTCCTTCATCCCATACCAGGCATCGGGCTGATCACCCATCCTGGATGCTCTGTCTGATCCACGAGTGTCTGCTCCTCGACGAGCCTCTGACCCCAGGCACCCGCCTGTAAGTCCTGGGGGGTGTAAGTCCTACATAAGAGGAGGGTAAACAGATAATGAATGAATGAATAACTAATATCAAGGTTTTTAACCAATCATTACCTAATTTTTCACCAAAAATTCAATTTGAATTTTAATATTTAAAATGTTGCTTCGTGTAGGGATACAATATATTTATATCTATTGTTTTACTCTGCTAACTTTTTCAATCCATTAGAATTTGTATACATGCCTTACACATTCATAAACTGATTCTTATAAACTAGTTACTCAGGATCCGTATTTGTCTAGAAGTGATTTTAAGCAACAACAATTTAATTATGTACAATATGCAGAAATAACGTTTAAATGTTTATCGGGAGTAAGAAGAAGAAATTGAGAAGTCGTAGTTAGACAGATAGATAACGTATCTTTATTGGTTTCAAATTATTGCAGTTATTACACAAGTATTTAGTGAATGGCTCATTGACCGTACATGCGTATTTAAGATACAAGGTACGTGACAAAATAAACAACAGAAAAAGAAAACAAAACAAAAAGAACAAGAAAAAGGAAAATAGAGATAAATTACCTTTGATTAACTAAACAAATTTGACCTAGCTTCGCGCACTTTAGTCAAGAAATTGCCCATGTTTTCCAATTCCTCTGGTCAGCCAGTAGCTCCCAACATGCCAATCTTTTTCTTGACGGACTTAAGAATTTTTCTTTGAGTTTAATTGTTCGCTGGTTCTCCCACTGTGCACATTCCGCCAAAATATGTACCCAGTCCTCATCTAAATCACAGAATGGGCAGATTCTCCTGCCAGAATCGTCAGTCATTTTCTGTGCGCTCCAGCATCCCCCCTATAAACCATGCCATTCCTGATATTTCCTTTCTTCCTAAATTAAGTATACATGCCTCTTTATCCCAATTCAATTTTATTTCATTTGCTAGACTTGGTGAAGGTTTAATTTTACAATCCGATTCTATTTCCTGTTGGCTGATGTCTATTTGTCTTGTTTTGACACCCATCCATATGTTTTTGTCATTTGTTTCAGCTCCTAGCCATACTGACCCCATTCCTATTCTCCTCAAACCCCTTTCCAAATCAGCTGCCCAAAACTTAGCAGACAGGTTTTCTCGCTGGTATTTGGAACATTTGGATCGTATTGTGGAGTTTTCTCCCTGCATCAGCTTCAGCCAGTACTTCGCTGCTCTTATTTTACGGTGCATTGTGTCTACAGAAGTAATAATATCAAGGTTCTTAGCCAACCATTACTTTTTTCACTAAACATTCAATTTGTCTTTTGAGCTCCTTTACGGCTGTATGAAGATACTTTTAAGAATAAAGAAATATATATATATATATATATATATATTAATGTATTGATTTAAAAATTGGACAAATCACATCTTATAACAATATTAGACTGTGGCAAGAATAAAGAAGCAGGAATGAAACACTACTTGCAACAAATTGGAAATTAGAAGTTTCACCGCATCCTATTCCTAATTCGAATTGATATCTATAATATTTTCATAAAAGAGTTGAATTTATCTCAGTAATTCCTTAATGTCACAATATTTAGTTAATTCAATAGAGTGTATTTGTCAATTACATTGTCTTGGGGCATCATTTTTTTGCATGCTTGAAATGAAAGAGATTTTGCAATAAAACCAGGATATTTGTACTATATCTCAGTATTAAAACCCGCCATATTCTCACTATTCGCATAATGCCCCTAGTTTAGAACAATGGAAGGAACGAATATTATTAAGAGCCGAATCCATAGAAAATATAATCCTACAGGAAATGAAATTCATGGTTATGCTGTAGAGACGCTGGATTGCATCGATTGCATGACAAAAGAAACTTGCAGAGAGGGAATGAAATATGATGAACAAAGGGGAACATTTCGTAAAGCGGGGCTCAAACTCATAACCTGAACTATCACTGCCATACCATTATCATCAGACGTGCCGAACAATGCCAGGGTTAATAGCTAGTCCAGAACTCTTCTATTTGCATAACGTGATAGTCTCCGTCACGTGCACATTGCCTTGCAGTTGTGTGTTCTTTTGTCAATATGGAATGTTTGTGTTTATCCTGTGTCAGATAAATATCACGTATATAAATAAAAGTTAGATGATTACAAAGTTTATATCTATATAACTATTAATATATGTTTATTATTATTATTATTATTATTTCATAACTCAAGAATTAATTAAAATATTGCATTGTGCGACGGTATTAGTTACCATGTTTGTTTACCTCAGTGTTGGTAGAAGCCATTCTTGTGACGTCATACGTTGGTTGGTTCATTTGTTCTGTTTGTAGCTCCCTCTGGCGTAGCAATTTGTATCAGTTTTAAATGTCCACCGGCTAGCTATCATCTGATCTTGGTAGGCATGTATTTCTTACAGGTTATGAAGCGGAAAGGAATCTTTTATCCAAAAATTACTAGTGAAGAAATGTGTTTTATAATGTTTTATTGTCGAACACGTGCACTAACACATTTACATATTGATGTAAATACTCGCCAAACTGAAACTGTTTGTAATAACTTCACTTTTAAATCACGTACTTCGACTTTGTGTGTATTTAACTGTATAATATTTTAGATTCTCGTAATTCTGCTGCGTGTAACTTATGACGAAATGAAGGACTGATTGGCGACATGTAGTGTACTGAGAATTCCGTTGAACTGGGGGTCGACGTGTAGTGTACTAAGAATCTTGTTGAACTGCGGGGCGACCGACTTCGAGCCTGGCTATTTATGCGCTTACCTCAAGATACGCCTAAAGATTATATATGAGTTACCATTGGCTAATAAAACGCGCCAACATTAGCGTCTATTTTAATACCCAATAAAAACCACGAATACATATGCTTTAGGAAATGTTCTAGAAGCTTCCATCGAAACCGCGCGAAATATTACGCAACTTCCTTGTTCCCGGTACTGATAAACAACTCACCCTATTACTGCATTATTGCGCCACTACTAACAGTTTCAGTAAAGCCTTTTAAACTTATTTCCCAATAATAATTTCAATTAACAAACATCTGAAATCAATGTCACATAAAAATACATATTCATATTACAAACATTATTTACATCTGAGTAATTTGTGATACAAATTACCGTCTCATATGCCCCACTAGAAACATAATTATAAATATTTATAACTTGTTTAGAAATTTTAAAATTGTGTTTTTAGTCTCCTAAATCTTGGAACACACGCTATCACTTTCACTTAACACTTCACACGCATTTAGCACACGACATATGTTTTATCTCGCCACTACTTACTGGCTCTGGTTTAATTAATTTAGATATTAATCTGACATTACAAAAATTTTTTTTTATAGCAAATACTTTACCCTAAATTATTTAATCACTGTTTCAAAATTATTTACTCTCTTACATTGTTGACAAAAATTTATACATTTAAGATTTTTTTGTAATTATTACACATATTTACCAAAATATTTATCCTCTACACAGATATTTACATCTCTTAAATCTAGGCACTGTTTCACATGTTCTATTTACTGCATAAATATTTGTTTTTAATTATATTTACCAATTTTTTGTGATTTTGTACTTTATCTTAACAATACTCTTGTAATAGTATTTATGTACTTTACTTTAATATAACATCAGGCTTTATTTCACATGTTTAGTTACTAATAAAATGTTATTTTTCTCTCAAACAGTTAATCATGACCACAATTTATTTCTCCATTCACATGGCGTACATTTTTATTTAACCCTCTTACGTTCCAATACATTGCTCTGCATTTCGCCTTTAACTATCCAGCATTTACTATTTATCATCTTTGTCTTTTATTTCACCATGATCTTCGTGGTTGTATGGTTTAAGCATCTCAATATGGAACTTTCCTATGCTTTTTCGAGTTGTTGGATTACATAACTCATATGTGTTAGTTCCATACACTTCAACAACTTCATATGGTCCATGGTATTTGAGAAACATTCGCCAATAAAGTTTGTTTTCTTTATCCGATAATTTCTTGGTTTTAACCAAAACTAAATCTCCTATTTTGATCCTCCAGTCCTTTCTCTTCTTTTCTTCATGTTTAATTTTTCTTTTTATGGCTTTTTTCTTCATCCTCTCGAATGCTTTTCGGAACATCTCTTCTTCTGTTGGTGGTATTGAATGCGCATCTGGAATGGCTTCTGGAATTTTTTTACACATTGTATTGATCTTCTTTCCCAACTTAAGTTCACATGGTTTATATCCTGTCACATTGTTTATGGTTTCATTTAGTAGGTTCTGAACAAAGTTCACATATCCATACCATTGGGTGTGTTTTCGATGACATAACACCCTTAAATAATTTGAAATTTCCTTAATTTCCCTCTCCACTGGGTTGGAGTTCGGTCTGTATCTTGACGAAAAATATTGTTTAATGCCATTTTCTTTCAGTCCATCCATAAATTTTTTTCCTGTGAAGTACGAAGCATTATCGCTCAATACAGATTGAATAGGTCCTTCTTCTTTCACATATGACTTAAGTAGTCTATTCAAACATGCTAAACCTGTAGGTTTTCTCAAAGGGTAAATTCTTACATATTTGCTGAATATATCATAACAGACAAATATATATTTATTTCCAAATTGACTTGGAGGCATCGGACCATGAATATCAATACTAATTACACATCTCGGCTTATCCCTTATAACCGAATTAGTTTCAAATGCATATGCTGCATTTATTTGCTTTGCCTTCTGACACAGGTTGCAGCACGATATAAATTTCCGAACTTTCTGACGCAATTTGGATATGTATAAATTCTCTAAAATCATAGAAGTTGTTCGGTCCGTCCCTGAATGTGCTAACCCTTCATGAAAATTCTTAATTAGTTCCTTTTCCATGCTTTTCGGAACCATTACCTTCCAACTAGGCATTTCTTTTCCATGCTTTTTGTATAATGTCCCATCTCGAATTGCTATAATTTCTTTCTTTGCCTCCTCAATCAATGGTGCATTTTCTTTTAGTTCAAATAATTTTGCATCCTCATTTTGAATTTCCCCCATATTTTTCAATTTTCTAATCATTTCTTTACTTAAAGGAATTTCAATTGTCAATATTTTGACTTCATTTCTAGGCCTTTCAATATTTTCGGGAATTTGTGGGTTGTAGTTCAATCTTGACAGCAAATCACTGAAGGTATTATTTTTGCCAGGAATGTGGATAATCTCAATATCGAATGCAGATATTGCATGAATGTATCTAGCAAGTTTTCCACTACATAATCTACACCGTTGTATGAAAGTTAAGCTGATGTGGTCTGAATATACTTTCACCTTTTGCTGATAAATATAGGTTTTAAAACGAATTAATGAGAAATACAGTGCTCCAATTTCTAACTGAGTCACTGAAGAATTTCGCTCAATATTTGTAAGTCCTCTAGAGGCTGTACTGATGACGTGAAAGTCATTGTTGATGTCTCGCTGTCCTAAAATTCCGGCGTATCCTTGCATTGATGCGTCGACATAAATTTCATAGTCCAAATCTTCTCTGGGCCTCTCGAGTAATATGGACTTAGCAAAGAGTTCCTTTACTCTCTCAAAACATTTTTGATGATCCTCTGTCCATCTCCACTTATTGTTCTTTCGAAGTAGCTGCCGCAGTGGTTCTATTTCCGCAGAATATCTTGGTACGAACTTACTCTGAAAGTTCAATACCCCTAAGAGACGTCTAATTTGTTTTACGTTCCTGGGTGGCGGAATTCTCATTATTGCTTCTATTCTTTTCTGATCAGGTCTTATACCTCGTTCATCCACTACATAACCCAGAAAATTTATTTCCTTGACACAAAATTTTGATTTTAGTATGTTCACAGTCATACCATGTTGTTGTAGTTTATTTAACACATAATGGACATTATTCATGTGTTCTTCAAATGTTTGACTAATGATTAAGAAGTCGTCAATATACTTTATTAAAAAGTCATCTGCAGAATTTCCAAAAATACTGTGAATGGCTCTCAAAAATCCACTTCCTGAGTTTTTTAAACCAAAAGGATTTACACAAAAACGATACTGGATCCCTGAGTACTGAAATGAAGTGTAATCACGCACTTGCGGATCTAATTCCACTTGCCAATATGATGCAGTGAGATCGATGGATGTCAAAAATCTCCCTCTTGAAAGTTTTGTAATTAGTTGTTCAATTCCCTCACTTTGAAAATGATCTGGTTTCATATACTTGTTGACATATCTACCGTCTAAAGTTAATCTCAAACTACCATCTCGTTTAATACTCCAGCAGATTGAATTTATGTATTGAGAATTACTTTGCTCAATAATCCCATTTTCTAACATGCTATTTATTAATTGTCTAGCTTTGTCTCGAAGACTTATAGGTAAATTGTTATACTTGTGCCTATATGGTGGTACGTCTTCTACTTGAAATGTATGCTGATATACATTACATTTGCCTGGGATATTACTAAATACTGAACTATTGTTCATCAAAACATCATGAAGGATTTGTTTTTGCATTATCGTAAGATTATAAGCTTCTTCACACTTGTGTATTATTTCCTCATTTCTCTTCTCTTTCAAGCTGTTGTCTGTCTCGCTCACATGGTCATCTTTTGTTTGGATTGTAAATTCCTCTACTTTCTCTGGCATTTCTGCTAGCTGTTGAAAATATGGCGTGGTATTCCCTTCATATTCTGTGACTACCTGCTTTATCTGACTATTTCTATCAGTTTCTGTTATTTGCACAAAAAACTCTTGGTCACAAAGATTTTTCTCATCCTTTGTCATCTCGATTACAGAAATTTTTTCTTTTAAAATGGTACCCTTATTTCTCTATCTTCTTTTGTTATTTTTAACTCTTCATGTTTAAAATCTATACATGCTTCATATTCATGTAAGAAGTCACATCCTATAATTATGTCACAAATCAGATGGCTTACAATTAGAAACATAACCTCAAAATTCTCTCCGCCAATAAGTATGCTAAGTAGAGCTTGTGTTTTTATGACCTGTGTAGTTCTTCCAATTGCAACACGACAAACTAAATTACTAGTGGGAAGAGCCATAATTTTGTTACCTTCATTAATCACATTTATGTAGAATTTCTGTGAGCAAATTGAAGCTGATGAACCAGAATCTATAGTTGCAATGATTTTTTTCTTCGCAATTTCCACTCTAACATGAGGTGACTCAAAATTTTCTCCCTTATCTTTTGTTGCTGTAATCTTATTGCGGGGTGTATGTGTAGGTGTATGATTTGTACTGGTAATGGATACTGAATTATTAAAGACGTCCTGAGAACCTACTGCACAGGAGTCTGTTAACAGTTTTCCTGGTTATTTCCATGTTCACGTACGGGACTGCCATTCCTAACAGGCGCTAAATCTATCTCAGTGTTGCCACCATTGTTTTGAGTTCCCCTTCCTCGAGTTCGAAATCCTCGATTTCTGACATCATGTCCCCTTGGCACGTAATTTTCTTGCCGTTCCTCAGATCTTTCACGGTTATTATTTTCCCTCCAGTGAGTGAAATTTCCCCTCTGTCTAATATACCTCCTTCCATAGTTTTGCCCTCTTTCAGGCAATCTTTCTGTCCTGACATAATTTATTTGTTCCTGCCGCCCTGGTCTCCTATCTATCCTTGATCTTTCAAATTGTGGAACATATGATTGATACCGTTGTCTGGTATTAATTTCATGATGTCTGTCTTGTCCTCTTATTTGTTGATAACTACCTTGGTAATTTCTTCTATCTCGTACATCTAAAAATCTATGTTCCCACTCCCGAGACATATCTTCTTCCTGTTGTTCCAAAGCTGTTATTAATTCTGTCATCTCATAGATGTTCCGTGTTTTGCAATTAATAAGTAATTTTGTATCCTTATAGGATAATGCCTTGCGAGCAAACTCACAAAATCTTCCTCACTGATTGGAGGTGACAAGTTTCTAACCTGACTTGCATGTTTTAGTAAGTAATCAGTCATCGATATTCCCTCTCGTGGATTAAATTGACCATGACTAAGCATTGCTCGTATTCTTTGCTGTACCGTAACATTCCAAAATCTGTTCATGAATAATCTCTTAAAGGATTCATATGATATTTCACCCCCGGATACCATTTGTAACCAATCTAAAGTTTTCTGGTCCAAACATCTTTTGACAACTATCATTTTCAATGCTTCAGGTATCTTTTTAATTTGAAAATACTCTGATAATTCTGCAATGAACTGTACTGGACTGGAGTTCTCATTAAATTTTGGAAGTGGAAAATCACTTAAGATATGATTGTAATTTTGCAAATTCCCTGCTCCCATATTTAAATTCTCTAGTGTAACTTGTGCACTCTGAGTTTCAGCATTAGCTATAGATGAAGCTGCCACATCACTCACATTATTTGTCATACCTGAGGAACTACCTCTATCATTATTTTGTACATCTGACACATGTACATCACATATATTTGCCCTTGAATTCAATTCTAATCTATTTACAGTACCCTGCAGATTTTCTATTGTCTGTTCCAATTTTTTATTATTCTCATTTTGAACAGTTTGGTGTTTGTTAATTTCAGAAGTTAGCTTTTGATTCAAATCTTTAGACAAATCTTTAACTTCATCAGACAATTTATTTCTCTGTTTTTCTGACTCCTTCTGAATTTCAGATATTTCCCCTCTAAAATTAACTTGCACCTGTATTAAATCTGCATTTGTAGCCTCCATCATTTCTCTTAACTCACTTGAAATGCTACTCATTCGGCTACCTAGCTCTGTACATTTTACATTAACATGCTCTATTTTATTGTTAACCTCATTTTTTTGGTTAGATATTTCCCTGCTCATGTCTAACATTTTCTTTGAAACTTCACCTATTTCATGTGCTATCATTTCTTGATTTTCATTTTTCATTCTAATCATACTACTATCTAGCTCCATGAATTTCTTTTCAATCTCTTCCCTGTTTTGTTCTAAGCTTTTACCAATATCTTCCCTCAATTCTCTCTTATTCTGATCTAGTTTTTGTTCTAAACTCCTATCAATATCTTCTCTCAATTCCCTATTATTCTTTTGCATATCTTCCCTGTTTTGATCTATTTTCTTACTAAGATCTTCCCTGTTTTGATCTATTTTCTTACTAAGATCTTCCCTTAATTCTTCCCTTAATTCCCTCTTATTCTGATCTAGTTTTTCACCAAAATTTCTAAACATTTCCATAATCATACCAGCATCAAAATTAACATTTCCTGCTATTCTATTCTCACTTTCTGCACTAACATTTTCATCTTCAAATCCTAAAAAATCTGGGCTATTTTCTGCACTAACATTTTCATCCTCCATAATTATTTCCTCTGAATTATTGGTAGCCATTGTTTTTTTTATCCTACCACTCCTCAATAACATTGAAAGTTATTTACACTTAAAAAATTAGGATACTCTAACCTTACTAATGCTGTCCGTTGCTGTTACTTTGATGTCCAGCGTTCTGCCCCATTCTCCTAGATTTGTATGTCGCTTCTGCGTTGTTTTATGATGAATCTACGTTGTCTCGATGTTTTTGTAGTTGATTTACCCTGTTGTCTCGGAATCTGCGTCTTGTAGATCGTTCCACTGCTGCATTCGCCTTTTCCTAGTTAATTCTGCTACTTCCTGGTTATTCTTGTTCCTTTCCTGGTCATCTTTCCTTTCCTGGTCACTTTGCCTTCCTTTCCTGGTCACTTCGCCCCACGTCCTGGGTGCCAATTTGAAGCTGTATTAATGTTGTATTTATTGTAACATTATTTTAGCTCCACGTTTGGGAGCCAATTTGCAATAGCAAATTTGTATATATGTTTATAGCACCACGTTGTGGAAGCCATTATGAAGTAGAATTAATGTTGTATTTGTGTATTTGTAGCCCCACGTTGTGGAAGCCAATTTGCGACGGTATTAGTTACCATGTTTGTTTACCTCAGTGTTGGTAGAAGCCATTCTTGTGACGTCATACGTTGGTTGGTTCATTTGTTCTGTTTGTAGCTCCCTCTGGCGTAGCAATTTGTATCAGTTTTAAATGTCCACCGGCTAGCTATCATCTGATCTTGGTAGGCATGTATTTCTTACAGGTTATGAAGCGGAAAGGAATCTTTTATCCAAAAATTACTAGTGAAGAAATGTGTTTTATAATGTTTTATTGTCGAACACGTGCACTAACACATTTACATATTGATGTAAATACTCGCCAAACTGAAACTGTTTGTAATAACTTCACTTTTAAATCACGTACTTCGACTTTGTGTGTATTTAACTGTATAATATTTTAGATTCTCGTAATTCTGCTGCGTGTAACTTATGACGAAATGAAGGACTGATTGGCGACATGTAGTGTACTGAGAATTCCGTTGAACTGGGGGTCGACGTGTAGTGTACTAAGAATCTTGTTGAACTGCGGGGCGACCGACTTCGAGCCTGGCTATTTATGCGCTTACCTCAAGATACGCCTAAAGATTATATATGAGTTACCATTGGCTAATAAAACGCGCCAACATTAGCGTCTATTTTAATACCCAATAAAAACCACGAATACATATGCTTTAGGAAATGTTCTAGAAGCTTCCATCGAAACCGCGCGAAATATTACGCAACTTCCTTGTTCCCGGTACTGATAAACAACTCACCCTATTACTGCATTATTGCGCCACTACTAACAGTTTCAGTAAAGCCTTTTAAACTTATTTCCCAATAATAATTTCAATTAACAAACATCTGAAATCAATGTCACATAAAAATACATATTCATATTACAAACATTATTTACATCTGAGTAATTTGTGATACAAATTACCGTCTCAATTGGCATTCGGCATGTAATGTTTTCAATGTTAGTTGTTTTCGAACCATTTCCCGTTGATCAACTTCACCGAATAACATTTTTTTAATGTCCATGTTACTCAAGTGCCCCAAGAATAATAAAACACGTTTTAATTCTTTTCAGCTAGGCTTAAAAACCTTAGCTGCTCATAGATTACGATTTTATGCAACAAATTCAAATTCCAAGTAGTTAATTTTAGCAGAAAAAAGGTTACAACATGGCACTAGAATCTGTATTTTCACTTGATGATATCATGGGTGTTCAGTTCTCACTTCACTTCACTAAGGTGATTTAATCCATTCTCACTGTCACTTCACTAAGGTGATATAGTTCGCTTCTCACTGTCACTTCACTAAGGTGATATAGTTCGCTTCTCACTGTCACTTCACTAAGGTGATTTAGTTCAGTTCTCACTGTCACTTCACTAAGGTGATATAGTTGAATTCTCATTGTCACTGCACTAATGTGATTTAGATAAGTTCTCGCTGTTATTTTACTATTGTTCACTAGTAAAACACAGAATAACCAGTACTTTGTTACACCAGGAGCTACTCGCTATCTCACTAACTGGCGAGCACGCTCGCTTATAATATAACTGCGAGAGTTTCTGGAAACTTCTAGAATAATCCCGTTATTTCTCAATAGCGCTTCTAGAATTTACTTCGGCAGGGGAGAGCGCTCCTCCTTATCTCTCCACCCGACCACTCGGCTGGCGTCATTAACATGATAACCTCGATAAATAGCTGCGTCACAATAATGTTTCTTTTGCCGTTTTGAAGCTTTATGTCCAATGCGTTTTAAATTTAGGCCTGCCTTTTAGACCAACTCGGTTATCTCCTGGAAACTATGCTTGTATGTATTCTTGTGGTATGATTTACACCTCCCTTATAGAACTTTGTTATTAATGAAGTGCCACAAACTATTATGTTAGTGTGCAAAATCTACAGGTTTTTTTCATTTATATGCCGCCTTTAACATCTAAGGTCATATCGGCGGCTTTACCTTCGGACCAATTGCTCATCAACAATGTTCACTCGTCTTAGTACGGTGTTGATCTTGGGGTTTGATTACATTGTTTTATGTTTAAATATTAATTTCACACAAATTTACACTCTCACTCTACTTCTAGACTCTAGGGAGGATAGTAAATAATCCTGGCTAAACAAATCCCTCCTCCAGTCGGGAATTGAACGGGCAACTCTGATTTGGAAGCTAGCATGCAAAAATCTACTAGTAGTGGTAATGCTAGAAGTGAAACATATAACATTATGTGGCGTGGTAGTGCAACATGGATTTTGGATATAGATATGCTCACAAGTGGTTGTTTGCTGTCGTTTATGTTATTCATATTTTCTACTTTATTGATTTTTCCATCTGCTTGTCGGTTCGGTGGAAAGTTTCTTAATCTTGAATAACGTATATAGTTAGTAAAAGCTTTAAAATTAAATAGGCTGTTGTGGCTCTTTAGTCCAAGGATTACGTGAATTTTTAGATGATTTCAGCCTAAAGCTCCTTGAATCCCTTTTACACTGAGTGTTGGGACTTCGTCTGGCTAAATACGCAAATGAGCTGTTATTGTACGGCGGGGCACACCAATTAGCCGGTTGCATATTATATTAAGATAAGTGGGGTGGGCGAGAAATTCATATGATGTGTACCTGATCTTATTTCGGCGATTACGCTCTTCAGAATTGACAGTCAGATTTTACGTTAGCGCAATAATAGCTAATGCCACAAATGATTTCCAAAACTTCCAAACTCGATAAATTCGCTAGTCACGAAGTTATCTACAGGATTTGGAAATCAAGAGCAGAAATTCCTAGGAGTATTTCACGAATAAAAAGCAGTGATTTACCATAAACATATTATTACTGCGATAGAAACAACGGCGTTGTTTGAGAAACAAAATAGCAATTATGTAGTTGCATTTCTTTTGTTTTATCCCTACAATTTGACCATTCAGGATTATTTACTGCTCTTTAGCGTGAGAAACTATAGTTATGAGTAGATAGTTGGACATAGGGGTCTCCAGTAACTGGAGCACAGTACCTCGTACCGAGCGGAGTGGCTTAGCCGGCAACGTCTGTAGCCCGCATTCTGGAGATTCCGGGTTCGATTCCTGGTGACCTCCCACTCCGACCATGGGGTTTTTCGTGGTTTTCCCCTAATCGCCTAGGCGAATGCTGGGGTGGTGTATTTTCCACGATTTTTCGTTTCCCCTATTTCCTCTCATTTCATCTCTCCCTTTCACATTTCAAGTGTGTGTTCGGGTCCTGCAGTGCTGGCGATGTCGGGAGATGGCATGGTTAATGCACATTCTAAGGATTTCCCTCCGTGAACGCCAGGGTGCGCTGTTCTGCCCATTAGGGTCGCTTCGTCTTCCTCTGTCGGTATTCGTTGCTTCCACTGGTGCGCGGGTGTTCAAACTGAAATATTGGGCTCTGTAGGTCTATCTGCCTAAGGACCAGCGATTTCCTACGGCTCCATCACCTCATCCCCACCTCCCGGGGAGTGTAGTCACAATAGATGAAGCTGATCACAGTGGCGAGGTGTCCCCCTCTGATAAACCCATCCTACATCCTATCATACATAGGCCATAGTGGGCCATTTGTGTTTCCAAATGACTCCTGGGATAAAGGGTAGACCGAAGTCGATGTGAGCTAGCAAAGGCGGGGTCCCTAACAACTACAACAGGAAATCAATCCTAACGCCAGCTTGCCCTGGCTTAGCCATCTGCACTTGGGGGTCCCAAGTATAGACAAGACACTCAGGAAGGAAGGGGCCTCCAAAACTGACGTCAAGCGCCGGGGAGAAGTATTTCCAGAGCGCAAATGCCACCGTCCTGCCGCAGCACACGAACCGCCGTCGCCTGGTCCTACAACCCTGAAAAAGATCAAAGGAAATAATGGGCACAGGAAATTCGTGAAGGAAGAGTAACCACATTCAGCATTCAGCTTCCGACCCGAGGAAACACGAAAAAATCTATAGTCAGAGTGACCAGCGAGACGGGATTCGATCCCGGACCTCCCGAATAAGAGTCTCACACGTTACTGCCGAACCAGTGTAAGTCGCCATACAATATTGTAAGAATGCCATCACCACATTACAGTTTATATTGTAACGTACATTATTTAATTATACAGTAGCATCCCGATAGCTCGTCCTAATGTGGACTGAGAGGGTGTCGGGTTACCGAAATGTCTAGTTTTATGGAATAATGAGTCTGTTATCCACAACTCATAATGGAATATGTACTGCACATTACATAAATGCATGTTCTAGCATAATATAGGTCCTAAAATTATTACTGTAATATTACATTTAAAAAAAATCTGATGTGTTACACTCACATGACTTTCTCCTCTTGTACAATCTATTTTTACAAACGCTTATTCTCCATATGCCTCATATTAATCGAGATATCGAGCTGTCAATCTTATTTGTAATTTTCTTGTAGATGCAAGGGGAATATGGTAGGTTTTAAGCGATAGTCAAATATTTTAACGCTGGTTGCTATGTGGCGCATTCCATTCTCTTTGCATGTCCAGGACATAAAAAAAATGAATAACGAATTTGAGAAAAAGTATAAGTATTGGAAAATTTAAGGAAATAACAAGCAATATCTCGAAAACGGTTCACTCAACAAAAGAAATGTGTATGACATAAGTTGTGTATTTTAACGCGATCTACATTTTTTGTGTACTAAAATTTTGTCTATCTCTTATGGTTTACCAGTTATGCAAAAGTCGTTCACAATGAAGAATACGTTTGGAGACATTCCCAGAAAATTCGAGATATACATTTCATTTCTCATGACATTATCTTAAACATATGATATTTTCATCAAAATCGTTAGAGCCATTTTTGAGAAAATTAAAATTTTCGAAAAATCTTCCATGTAAAGGGTAGTCTGGAGTGGGGGGATTTTCTTGAAAACCTTCTTGTCGCATCTCTGGAAGATACTGAACCTAAATACCAAGTTTGGTGCTTATCCGACTGTTCGTTTTTGAGTTATGCTGTTCACAGTCACACAGACAGACACACAGACACACAGACACACACACGGACATGTTTCCAAAAATGCTTTTTTTGGATTCAGGAGGTCTCAAAACATGTATTTCCGGTGAAATCTCGGTATCGAATTTTTGGGTGGAATGCAATACTTCCCCTACTTACTATACGTAGTAGAGAAAGTAAAAATACGTAGTTGCACAGAATAGAGAAGAAATTGCTAGTTTTTTGTAGAATAAAATCTTGTGAATGCCAGACTGTCTCTCAGACTCATTTCCTCGCTGTGCAGTTTCATCGCGTAGGCCATTTTCACTGGCACAAATACTACTCAACACCGCACTAACAGTAAGCCTGAAATCTTGAGAAACTGTACTCTAACCAGAAATAATGAAAGTTTAGCTTACCACGTACGTACTGGGTAAAGCAATAAACCTTCAAACCTTCCAACAAGTGTTTTGCTACACACATTATTAGAGGCAAGGTTTTTTTTTCGTGACAATGGTCTGCCGGCTGCTTGTATTCCGATCAGATATCAAAGTGAATACGCGGTCAGCCCTTTGGTTATTAGTGAGACAGAATGCGGTAGGTTGTATTTCCACAAAAATAACAAAACCTGTCACCAAATTAGTGTTCTAAATAAATACAAAATCTGAAAATACCATACCAAATACCTCAACAGATCAGGAAAACACATGAACATTTATAAGCATGAATAAGAACACTAATACGTACACTAATTAAAACCGTTTATACCGCATAGTAGATAAGTCATCTTTCAGCTGAGGATGGGGGAAAGACTTCTCCTGAAAGCCCTAACTTAGTAAAAATCAAGCGCGGATGTGATATGAATAAAAAAAGTAACGACTCACCATATTACATAATGATTACAACATCACAGTTACTAATACTTCTGCCAATCATAACCTATTACAGTCAAGTTTAACGGTAAAAAATAAAAAAGGGTCGTCGAGTTATACGGAATGTTGAATTATCGAGAGTCGAGTTATCGGGATTCCATTGTACAATTATTGGTTATACAAGTAGAGAATCTGTAGCTACTTGATGGCATTTTAATGAACTGTTCTTTCACACAAGCCGTGTGTTGGCTAAACTTGGAAAGGTAGAATGATGCTGAAAATTTCAATGCTACAGCCAGGATCTGAACATGGATCTTCGCCTTACGGTGTCGCTGCTGTCAGCACGGAGAAAGAATTCGTTCATTGTTTATGTTTGATGTAGTTGAAGTAGTAGGCTTACTGCTTCTTAATTTGAGTACGTTGTCCGAATTGTGCTCTTCATTATTTGTGCGAGATAATACTCTGACCTGTTCCAAATATTAAAAAGGGACGACTTATGCTTATAACGTAAGGAGGAGGAATAAACAGGTTTCTATAAACTTCAAGAAATCGGGACCGTGGTTGGTTGAAAAAACATGTTCCTTCAAATATGAGTCAGTTATCTCCTGTTAGGGGCCATGAGAAAAATAGTCAATATATGTTGTTAGATGGCAGCAAGTTTTATAAATAACTCATCAACACACTGAGAATCGTTAAAGCATACCACTGTAAAAGAATTACTTTGCGCTTTATACCTAAAGCAAGCAAACAAGGTAGAAAGTTTGTAACACTGGACCGCAAATCTAAGGGAAGAAATCAGCTGCAAAACTAAGTTGTGAAAAGAGAAAGCTTAAACTCATTTCCCATCAAGCTACCAGAAGCTTGATAATTGCTTAGGATCTCTGGGTTAAATTAAACGTGAATCGATATTCGATCATTTGTTTCAATCCCCATAATCAAGTTGTTAAAGGGAGACGTAGGGAAAATTGTGTAAAAAGAACTGAATGTTTTTCTAATATTTTTATTTGATTGATTATATTTGCACAGGGTATATTGTTGTTTTCCACCCCTAAGTTCATATAAAAAGTAAATGTCCTAGCAGTGCAACTATGCCACGCCCCCTTTTTAACAGGCACCAACTGTGTTTTTGTGTGAGTTAATGTTGATGTATTATTTATTTTACTAAAATTGTAAACTCCTTTAAATATAGCAAACCTTTATTAAAATGAAGCCAAAAATCACTGTTCAGAATGGAATATAATTTACAAAACTGAGCAGAGTAAAATGCTTCGAAAATTTATAAAACCGATCTTCTACCTGCTCAGTCATCATCCAGCAGCCTTACCACCGATTTCCCGTGTCGTAGATTTAAGGCACGTAAAAGAACCTCAAGCCTGATAAAAAGGTCGCTGAGTAAACTTTCACGCCCAGTATAGAATGGAATACTAAGACCCATAGTAGTTAAAGAGCGTCCATAAATAAAAATTCAAATTTTCTACCACCGATTATTTAACCTAGGCGCACCCCATCCCAAACCAACATGCGAGATAGAGAACGTAGCCAACAGCATATTTCCGGCCGTGAAATAAAAGCTGTCTATAAGAATAAACATGTTTTTAGTACAAAAATAGGAGTACTTTTAGAAATAACAATCAGACATACTACACTTCCCTGGGAATTGTTAAAGGGTGCCTCTGTAGACGAATTACTTTGCATTTCACACCTGAAGCAATCACAAAAGCAAGAAAGAAGGTCTTAAACGTGTGACCGCAAATTTAAGAGAAGCAGTTAGGTGCAAAACTCCTTAATTGTGGGAAAACAATGTTTAAACTCATTTATCATTAAGCTTCTATAGCAACTTGATAATTGCTTCGGATCCCTGAGTTAAATTACACGCAAATAGTGTTGATATAAAGTTTGTAAACCATATTCGATTCCCATGACAAACCGTATTATTGGTTATCAGGTCTTTAAACAGTCCAAATGATTTTAAATCCTACGAGGTCACAAACATTCAGGAAATGTAGCACTATCGTAGTATACCGACGTGAACACAGTCAAATGTTTGCAGAAACATTTTATTATGTACCAGGCGTATTTCAAACAACAGCATGTCAATAAAGTAAGACCAGACCGCTTGTATATTTTACTAATGGAATGAGTAAGTAAATCCACAAGTTGAATCTGGCTTGAAGCAAAATAAACTGGTATTTATTGTGACTGTGCTGCTGATGCCCTAATTCCTTGGTGACGAATCCTATTCATTTTTATTTAATTTTACAGACAGCATTTTTAATTCCAACAGACTGCATTGATGGAAGTTTGGTTATGTTCCTGTACAAAACGTTTTTCTTTTATTACCTTCTCTACCATTTATGGTAGGTATTGTATTCCGCCCAAATTTCGTTATCAAGATTTCACTGTAAATACATATTTTGAGGTCAGCTGAACTCAAAGTGATACATTTTTAGAAAAAGGTGTGTGTTTGAGAGACATAGAGGGAACAGAAGCATAACTAAAAAACTAAAAGTCCACTAAATACCAAACTTGGTATTTTAGTTCAGCACCTTCCTTGAATACGTTAGAACATTTTCCAAGAAAGGTTTTTCTTTTACTTCTCATTTCTAAAATATTGCTTACAATATAGGGTGCCCATAAATTCCCAATACATTTTCATGTTCCTGGTCTACTAAAAACAAGAAACATTATATTACGATAGAGTAGGACTATATAACGTCTAATGCAGTTCAACATGTCCACCCGTGGCATTTGTATTGTATTACATCTAATTCCGTGGAGTAATTCTTTTCTACTCCATGGAATTCTCAACAAAAAGTCAAGCCTACTTCACAAGTATGTTCTTTTATAACTCCGGTGTATTCGTATTCAAGTACAAGGGATTTGTAAATACTTTTTAATATCTTAGAAATTTATAGAATTAAATTAGATTGTATTTTATAGCCCTATGTAAGTCAGAACGAATTAGGCTGTTCAGTGGTGAAAGAATTATCAAAATCGGTTGAGTAATCTTTTTAAATAACAAACACACACACACATACACACACATACGCGCGCGCGTACACACTTATACAGTTTTTCTCTCTTTTAACACTAATGTAGAGTACAATATATTTGGGTATATTTACAAGTATGTTACGGCGACGCCGTGAACGAATGGTTACACGCTCGTCTCTCACCAAGGTGGCCTGGGTTCAATCCCAGGGACCCGCATGTAGAATATGTTTTGGACGAAGCGGCGTCTGGGCGGGTTTTGTCCGATTTCCCCTAGCGGTGCTCCATCATCGCCTTTCCTATCATTCATCTCTCATACACTTACTTGCTCTCATCCCGAGCGTGTGGCTGATCATACCCTCTGGCCTCTTATTCTCTAATCCCCCGTCAGGTGTTTGTCCCGGATGTTGTCATATGTCCTGGGTAGTGAGAGTCCTCGGTTCGGATGGGCGTTAAGGAAGGTTTCCGTTTTGCAGTTAGTTATATTTCCGTTTTGTCATGAATACAGAAAGTTGTGTGGGTATTCATACGAGATTTTTTATTTCTGACATTTGATAAGTTGAATATTTAAGATAATATAGCAATTATTTGTTACTATTATTCGTTTACTACAACTTTGGATAATATTTTATAAGCGCTTTTACTTACTATGATAAGTATATCTATGTTGTTCTAAAGATAGACGGATAATCTGTGACGCTTAGTTACCAACTGGAAAAAGACAAAGAATAGTGACTCTTCACATTGGAAAACGAAACTGTTTTGTTCAAGAGTCTATATGTGTGACTTGCAAGATCTTGCTGAATGTAACGGATGATTCATAATGATTCATGGATAACACAAAATATCATTCCTGCGTTCGCAGTCTCATACCAAAAAATGGGAAGAAATAATGAAATCACAGATGACCACCAAATTAGCCTTCCAACTCTATCATCAACAGCGAAGAGCAATCGGGTATATCTAAGAGAAAATAAAAATTTATGCAGTTGATTTTATAGCAATATTAACACGAATATAATGCTCTGACTATCTCCGTATTGCAGCTGTCTCAACTCTGTTGAATTTGTTTGGTAGGACTAAAAACAAGGGTTTACGCAGAAGAAAAACTCTCCGAAGGAAGCATGTAAAAGGAGTTCAAGCATTGATCGAGAAGGTCTCAGAGGAAATTAATAGAAATAAGCACTGGCCAAGCTATATATGATACATTGAAAAGATGGAAGCCGAATACTGCAGTGCCCATTCAATTTGAATGAAGGGGGCGCGCCTTCTGAGTCGTCTTCTGAGGAGGAAGCAATTGTACCAGGAGTTGAGGAAATATAATTGTACGGTTAAATATATTTAGTTTTTGTTATTTTCAAAAGCACTTCAGATACGTATTTATGTGTATAGCATAATATAAATTAATAAATAAGTTTGAAAATAAATAAAAGGAATTAATGCAAATTGCTTGTTTTTGTGATCAAGGTCCTAGACTTACATGTTCAACACATTTGGCGTCTCAAAATCAGAATTAAGTTGCTGAAGCAACATTAATTACTCAAATAGTCATTAGTTATACTGGCAAATCATTTGTATCGTATGTAAACTGATTTATTCACATATGCAATCTTGTTTGTTTTAAACAATGGTCATTTCCACATACACATGTATATATATATATATTATTTATTTTCAGATAGTGCTTTGTAACTTGCAACTTTAGTAACAGTTATTTGTATTGTTTATCATTTCAATTATGTATTTATAGTTATATATTTATATCCTTTAAATTTTTGGTATGGTTTGTTTATGGCAACCTCCAATTGCGGTAAGCTGATTCTGCCAATAAAATATATAGCCTGGAAAGATAATAAACGCTGCACCAGCGCATTTTGATAACCCAATCTACTAGCACGCGTCCGCGACTGAGGCATGCTCAACTTGTTTTCACCCCACCCCTTCTACTGTTCCAAAAGACACTACCGAATCTACAGGGTGAACAATCCTTGGCTGTACCGGTTACGCAGCGTGGGACTTGCCGACGAGTTTGGTTCTTGAGTCGGCGGTGCGAGTGACAGGACTTTCGCAGTAAAAATAGTACAGTTTGTCGCGCAAGTTATTTCTAACACATATAACATGAACACAAAGAAAGGTAAATTACTGACCCACATCAAGCAAGGAGATGTTGTAACTGCCTCTCTTCGTTATTCAAGTATTTCTGGCACCTGCTTAGGAAATTGCTCATTACATCTGCAGTTCTCTCTAGAAATGGCAGCAATTTCTTGACGAAAGTTATTGTGAAGTTCATCCAGAGATAAAAGTCGCAGGGCTTAAATCAGAGGAACGGGAGAAATTAAAAGAGAGAGTTTGCAAAACAAATCCACACACTTTAGATGAGCTTAAAATAACATTCGTCAAGAAATTGCTGCCATTTCTCAGAGGGAACTGCGGAGTGTGGGAAATTTCTGAAACGGAAGTC
This sequence comes from Deroplatys truncata, assembly GCA_030765065.1. Classification (NCBI taxonomy): domain Eukaryota; kingdom Metazoa; phylum Arthropoda; class Insecta; order Mantodea; family Mantidae; genus Deroplatys; species Deroplatys truncata. The sequence goes on from CM060985.1 coordinate 104,875,689, forward strand.
AGAAATGCTTGAACAACAAAGGGAGGCATTCCAACCTCCCCTTGCTTGATATGCGTGAGTATAAGTGTTTGTTATATGTGTTAGAAATAACTTACGCGACAAACCGTACTGTATTTACTGCGGACTTCCTGTCGGCCGCACGGCGGACACAGCAATCAGTCTCGCCGGGCGACCGCACGCCGCGAAATCGGTTCCGCCAAGGATTGCTCACCCGATATAAAGCAAAATCCATACTTTTGTTTTTACTTACATGTTAGTTGGAGTGAAAGAAATTTCTTGAAGATATTAATATGAAATATGGCTGACTTAAATACAATTTTGGAACTTTTATGACTTCATTTTTAGTTATATAATACATATGGACTTTTGAGGGGAAAACGCTTTTCTTCTTTCTATGTTAATCTAGGGAAACTCGGCACAAGTGCCTCCGTTGAGATAACGATAATTAGTTTTTGGTCGGAATGTAATATTTACTCTTACCTAGCTGACGTGTAGAGAAAGTAAAAACAAAAATATGTTGGGGAAAATTTCATAAAATGTATGTTGTAGAACTGGGTCGAAGAGTACATTGCAATTCCAAGTAGCTAAGAGAAAAGGATAAATTCCTTAAAATACATTCAGGTCCAGGATGCGGCAAGGGCAGTGGTTGCCAAGGCAACGCTAATAATAGACCAACAGCAACTGTTGGATAAGGCAATCAATAGCCCTTGGCTGGCCACATTCTTCCAATTGGGATGTTGCCGCTGATAGTCTGACCTGAATTTTAAGTAGAATGCTCCAGAGAGTTAAGTAAGTAAAAGTGGCGAATTTGGAGCAACTACAAACAGTTGCTCCTAAGTGATACAATATTTTGTTGCTACCTTCGAGTGTTCGAAAAGCAATGGTTCTTCAGCAGTTTTAACCACCGAGCACAATGCTTTTCTATTTCTGAGAACCTGTAGACTTATCATACAGACCGAGTGAAATATATGAAATCAAGCTGATAACGTTCTCAGCACTAATTTTGTGACCGGTAGGGAATGTTATCATAGATTATGCCAGAAGCTATTTCCAAATCATTGAAAAACTCGCGAGTCACAAAGTGACGAGAGGATTTATCTACAAGATTTAGAAATCAAGACTAGCATTAGCTAGGACTATTTCACGAAAAAATGAAGTAATTTACCGAGTAATCATGATTATTAAAACTCCGTTATAATAAAAATATACCATACCTGTTCTTTTGAAAAATAATCGTAATATGTGTTCACACTTCCGTTGTTTGATCACTGCAACTTCATTATTAAATATCATTTACTGCCATCTGGCGTGGGAAACCAGAAGTAGGCGTGCAATATTGCAAGGATGCAATAACCAAGATTATAGGTTATGATTTTATTTATCTCGTCAAACACTGTGCATCAAAGTGGATGTTAATATAGAATAACGTCACCACCTCCTTCTGGGTTGAAGAAAGATGTACTTAAATTCTGTTAAACTTTGTTAAAAGTATTGTAATTGCTTCAGAATAGAACGTAAAATCTCATACGAAAATAAGAAATAGCATATTCCTTGAAAATCAACAATGTTATAGGGGATTATTTAAAGACATAATTATTAAATATAAAGTAATGAGATCTGTAGGAAATGGAGGACATTTTAATTAATGTCGTGTATAGGCTAAAGTTGGAAAGGTAGAATCACACTGAACGGCTGGTTTACAGACCCATATTTGTTTCTGTTTGCATGCACTGGCAGCCCTATTGGTTTGTTACATGTTGGGTTGAAGGCCAAAAAAGGTTACCAGAAAATGATTAATTTAGTACACCCCAACACGCACATGCGGGAACAAATCGCTGGCAGCCAAAAAACCAGGACCTTGGTGTGTAATTTTAAAGGAAAGGCATAAGTTTTTATATTACATTTAAAGATTACATAACACACATTACCTGGTATTTATTCACAAAAACGTTTGCCTTCTCTACATAATTAACAAAGGAAACAGAATGAAGGGAGATGCCACAGATCGAAACCGGCCACTTACTCTCGAGTTACACTATCTTGCCCCCACCAACCGTGTCTAGCCAAAGCCAGACAGGGCTGACGTCATACCAGACATTTTCAAACAGATCTTCCCCTTTGGCGTGGTCCGTGCCAAAAGAAAAGACCGTCAAACCGAAATATAACTAAGAAGATCCAATAATGCTATGTCTGGTAGCAACAATACAGCATAACAGTGCATCTGATAATCACAATAAAATTAATATGCCACAGTATTGTAATTTCTTCGGAATAGAGCGTAAAATCGCATACGAAAATAAGAAATAACATTCTACTTGAAAATAAACTGATGTTATAGGGGGATTATTTTAAAAACATAATTATTAAATATACAATAATCAGATCTGTAGGAAGTGGAGGAAATTTTAGTTAATTCTTCTTCCACACGTCGTGTATAGGCTAAGTTGGAAAGGTAAAATCAGACTGAACGGTTCGTTTGCAGACCCATGTTTGTTTCTATTTGCATGTACTAGCAGCCCTATTGGTTTGCGCTATGTATTATTATGATACCCCTGTACCAGAGGTCCAACAGCGTCATGTTTCGCGTGTGTACATATACCTTCATGAGTTAAAAGAGTTGCCGAAATCAACGGGGCAATTCCAAATAAACCAGATCAGTGAGAAGCTGGCGCATTAGCGTGAACGACCTTCGTTCTACTCATCTTGCTTAACAGCGAAGGCGATGAGCGGATCGTGCTCATTGAGAGGTAGTTCCCAGGCTGATGAGCAATTGTTCCAAAGGTAAAATGCCGCCGATATGTTAAAAGAGGCATATAAATGGGACAAGAAATGCACAGTCTGTAATTTTCGACAATGACAGCGTAAACACAATTAAAAATAGATATAGGCGCAGACTGTTAGGTCAAATCAGGACATTTTAATTATTTGTCATCTAAAAAGCGAGCTTATTTCATCGAAAACAAAGTCGCTGTAACTGAAGTGGAAAACATTACACTGGTCTTATCTATAAATATTGACTGTACACTCTAGTGCAAGCCTGGGAACTGCTCTCAATGAGCGCGATCTGCTCATCGTCTTCGTTGATAAGCAAGAGAAGTATGTACGAAGGTCGCTCATGCTGATGCGCCAGTTCCCCACCCTGACCTGTGTGTACCTGGAATTGTCCCGTTGAGTTCTACGACTCTTTAAGCGCACGAAGGGATATCTGCATGTTGTGCCACCTGGTATAGATTCTAGATATATGAAAAGAGGACGTCATGTATGAGGCAGTATTTTTAACACTTAAATAATTTCAGTCTAATTATATAATATGTAAATTCAATAACAGCCCGCCTTGAAGCAATATGTGTATGCAATAATTTGTAAAATGTAACAGTCATTGCATATGCTTATATTATTGTATACATGTTCAATAATGTTATGTGAATATATTAGGTAGTTTAATAATGTAGGAGCTGTCAGAATAAGTTAAACGTTGCTAACAATGAGGTAACAATGAGGTAACCTTGAGGCAATAATGAATTTGAAAGTTTAAATGCTACTAGTCATTATTGGAGCAACAATAATGTAAATTTTGAGACAGTTTAAAAATAGCCAATCAACAATCAGAAAAAGCTTTGGTTAAATGAAGGTACTCTATTGGATTAGGAATAGCCAATCAGAGACTTGAAATGCAGAAATTTACAAGTTTAGACGGTTGAAATCAATTCAGTTGCCTGCAAATACTGTTCCTAACCGGACGCAAGATACGTCCTCGAGAAGTATAATACGTATTCGTGTGAGACAAAAGTAGTTTACGTATCAAAAAGTGCAAGTATTTAATAAAAACATCTCACAGCTCTCTCTCTCTCTCTCTCTCTCTCTCTCTATATATATATATATATATATCAGTGAAGTGTTATTTAAATCGTATCAAGCATTAATAAAAGGAGTGAAGTAAAATTATAATCTGTGTAAGCCTACATTCTTAGTCGCACCACAACCCTGCCAAGACATCCATGTCTCTAAAATAAATACTGACGCAGCCGAGGCAAACATAAATATATAATATTTAAAGAAACAGTCAAATTACGAAGTTAATATTTTTAAATTTTTGGACGAAGGCCACCGGGTTGAAGCTACTTCAAGTTCGGCTCCCCAACAGTTGAAATATAATACAACTCCTTCAATACAACCTTCTTCAAATTGACCCCCAAAGCGTGTTGCAAATAACTAAATATATATTATCTTCAAATTGGCTTTCATACCTGGGGCAAATAACAATACAACAAAATATCTTCTTCAAGCAGCAATAATGGATTTCGGCAGAATACAGTTATTTAAATAAAATGCCTTTATATGCAAAAGTAGCAGATGGTAGCAACTAAATTATTTAATTTTAAGAATGTTATACCATGGAAATTAATTCGACCAGTTAGCTTACAGCTTTTCTGCCTCAATGGTACGAACTGGCTTGTGACTCGCATTCGGAGGTTCGGAGACCATACTGACAGTATGTCTTTGGAACCTATATCTTCGATTTTTTTCACATTTTTCTATTATTTTCTTCTTCATTTATTTTGTTTCTTCAACACTGGCTCCTGCCTTGGGCTTATCACAATTCAGGATGTGCTGTGCTCCAGTTGATTCCTGCTTCCTAGCCCAGGGTTTATGAGGCCTTGAAAATGAAGTCCTAAAAGAGGAGGATAATTCAAATTAGAAGATGGAAGAGAGAGAGAGAAACAAAAATGAATGTCGAAATTAGAGGACATAATTGCTCTAAATGATAACAAAAATAAGTGTATAAACCATTTTGTGTAAATAGTCTATTGTATCCATTGTAAATATTGTGAAATTTTGCCCAATTTGGAAAGTATGAAGAATGTTGTACACGAGAATATAATATAATAATAGGTATCATTTTTTACTATTATGGGATTCGAGACTATTAATTATGAAAGCATGAAGGATAATAATACATTTTTATAGATACGGCTTCCTCTACCAGTTAATAACGTTTCACAATATTAAAAATTATACGACAGATTGTTTACATAAAACTGAGTACCTATACATATATTAGTTTTTATTATGGGAACGTTTACGGTAAGTTTAACTTTTAAGTTCGATATCTTTTTTTTTATTTCTTTCTTCTGTCGATCTTCTATAGCTTAACATCCATTCTTATAGTATACATTCCTTTTAAAACAAGATTTTTATTTTTAATTGAACAATATTGTATATCATGAGAATTTATATTTATGATTTGTTATGTTACTTAAAACTTTGTTATTTATTTTAATGTTTACGACACGTTCAATTCGTTCTGTTCACTTTCACAAAATTGTGAATATATCTAGCTGTATTTTAGTAAATAAGTTTTAGTATTTTTCTGTGCTGTCATACAATTTTCTTTCCATACGTCAGCAGATCACAAGCATATGCCACAAAGCATATGCCAATATGGTTGATATACACACATAGGTATATTAGTGCAAGATGCTCTCTTACATTTATGTATGTGTATCTTCAGCAACCAGAAAGCTCTCAAGATCTTCTCAACTCCCTCTATAACAGCTATTGAGAAGAAGCAGAGTGCTGTCCTGAAGTAGACGATATTCTTCCGCCCCAACTGTTAAAGCCAAGTTTAGCTATCGGTCGATTGATGCTATGAACTTGGGAACGTGCCTTAATTGTTTTAAAGCTTACTAACTTGCAGCATAACATACTTTAAGTCACCTAATCATCAAGATGAGGTGGGATAGAATTAGGTCAAGAGCCATCTTGTGGATGATGCAAATGAGCGCTTGGTTTGTTTACTGGAACAACATGGTTAAGATGCATTACCCTGCTTGCCCAAGTTCTGTCCTCTCGCCTTTCAATTAAAGACGAGGATCTGCTCTAAACTTCCTTGTAATACCTTTGAACATGCCTTTATGTTAAAAATATCTGGAGTAAAGAGCTAAGAAATTCACCAAAACCCTCGGCTGCAGCTGGAGGATCAATTAAAGGCATTTTGGAACGGCTAACTCCTGAGTAAGACAGTGTCCGTATTCTTGATTTGCAGATCAATAAAACTCGAGGCGTTCTACATACAGACAATTGATTTGTTGTTTCTCTTACTTCGGCCTTTTCTAGTATACGTCAAAATCAAACATTGGAGGAACAACCAGCAACAGAGAGAAAGTTTGCCAGGATAAGAGTTGAAGTATCTCCAAATATGGTTTCTGAGTTTGTAAATATTACTGATGTGGATATTATTCGAATGTGCTGCGTTGTGGGCTAGAGCGTTGGGCTCTGTTTCCCGGCCACGGAATATGCCCCGGTTCGATCTCACCAATGGGGATATGGATTTTAAGTGCCGGGGATAGGACCGGTGGCCATTCAGCTTTGTGAGGAAAATGAGGAGCTACAATAGATAGCTATCCCGGCCACGGAGGCTACCATTTTTGCTAGGGTATGCGTGGTGCTGGCCACATCCCTCCCCGTATCGGTTGGATGTTCGCCCACCCTACTGTGCATACGTGGGAGTGAGGCCGACATTCGAGTTGGCAGGTCTAGGCCCTAGGCCCTTCATGAGTTTATTATTATTATTATTATTATTATTATTATTATTATTATTATTATTTATTCCTATAGGTTCCACACCGCAGACGACGTGCTGATACAAGAAGTGAAACTGTCACTGATATATTGTTCCGAAGTGCCTAATAAGGGGAGTGTCTATGCACGCTTCAAAATAAAAGATCTAGTATACTGAATTCACATGACTTTCTCTATCTACTCTACCTGCTTTTTATAAATGCAGATAAACGTTCATTACACATTTCATGTAAATACAGAATACAGTAGGCTAAAGTGATGGAGTTTTAACAAGTGGGTCGCTATGTAATGGCTTTGAAAGTCCATGCTCTTTCTTTCTTTTCCCTTGTTTATTATTACCGTGTTTTCTCTAGTTTGTTTCATCGCGTTATACCGCAATTGCTGTTACGCATACACAACAAATATACACATAAACACAAACTCCCATGGTCATGGCGGAATTCGAAACTCGTGACCCTCAGCTTGGCGGAGCGCCGAAGCTATACGTTCAAGCGACCACGGCTACGAGGGCCGGAACTCTTTGCACGATCATGGGGCGACTTTCTACTAGAAAAAGGTACAAGTATTTTAAATCCAAACCAATGAAAAAGAATATCTTGGTAAGGTTTAACTATACAAAAAAAATTGTCACAAGTTGTGTGCTTTAAGGGGAGGTACAGCTTAAGGGAATAAAAATTAGTAATATTCAGTAATTAATTCCTCTGGATGGATCAACATGCAAAGTTACTATAGAAGCCATAAAGCATAATACTTTTTTCATGCAAGATGAACTTAATCCCAATTTCACAAGATTAATTTACATGTCTAATGGTATCTCCTTGCTATGCTGGAAACAAGATTATCCCTAATATACTATTTTCAAAGATATTTCAAATCTATTTTTTGTGTGTTTTTTAGTTTAAGCTTTCTTTCAGAAAACTGGTCAGAACTAGACTTGCTATCTGCATAAACGATATTATACATTTATTTTAAAATTAGAAAAGCAATTTTATACGTTATTTAATCATAAGTGTTTTAAGAAAAAGAGCATAATTCTGGTCAGTTCCCCAGATATGTATACAGTAGGAATGCACCAAAAATGTAATTTATATCCCTTCAATAATTTTTTAATTTTCAAGCTTAAAGTTTAGCAAAATGAACTTTGTGGTAAATGAGCTTTAAAACTTTGATATCAAGTTTTGGATACTTTTTAAGATGTGAAAATGATCAAAAACGTATAACTGGTTGATATATAACACATAACAAAATACTGGCATAACAAAACTGATTTTGTTAAAAACCGGACATTTACTCAAAGGAACAATTTTATAGCACAGAAGTGATGATTCTCTATTCATTCTGTATTAAATACTTCTATGCTGAAAATGTTCATCTCTGACCTGTTAAAATTCTCCGGGCCATAAATGTTTGTCTTAATTCAGTATCACTTAAAATATGAGTACAGTAATCCAGCAGTAGAAATCCAGCAAAACAGGTATCACATTGGGTGCTTCTACCTACCCCGCCATCATCCAGGCATGCCGTACCACCGATTATTTAATCTGGGCCCACCCCATCCTAAACCACGGGCGGGATAGAGCACCCAATGGGTCTAGTCACACTCCACCAACAGCATCTTTCCGGCAGTGAAATAGAGGCTGTGTTAGCGGCAGAGAGCAGTTCTACCTTTACCAAATCACTTGCAGTTTTCAGAGAGCATTTATATCTGAGAAGAAAAGCAAAATTAATCGTTGCCAATAAGAGTTATACAGCAATTAAGTTGCTGATTTCGTAGTAAAGAAACATATATGACGTACAAAAGTGTATGCTATATGTATATATAATTTTGTCAATCTCTTACGGTTTACCAATTATACAAAGTCATTCAGAATGAAACTTCAAAGTCTATTTGCAAAAAACATAGATATACATTTTATTTGTCATTAGATATATTAAACACATACATTTTAATCAAACTCGTTAGAAATATTTTTAGAGAATATAGAAAATAATCATGTTTTACATGTAAAAGATAGTTTGGGTAGCGGAATTTTTTTATACAATCGTTGTGTATCATCCTTAGAAGATGCTGAATTTAAACACTAAGTCTAATATTTAACCAAGTTTTCGCTTTTGGGTTAAACTTTCATACAAATGCGATACAAACATATATACGTACCTTTTCCTATAAACTATTTTATGGACTCAGGGATCTCAAAACTGTATTTACAGTGAAGTCTCTATATTGAAGTAGCAGAATAAGTAAAGATAGTAATGAAAATTCAAATATATTCTGCCCTGCTAAGCTTGGACACAAGGAGAATGCGCCCTGGACCGTTCTCTTCACATATACATACACCACGGTACCTTCTCTATTCTCGTGAGAAGACGTTTAAACCGCGGTCTTCCCTTGTATGCTACAATGAAACATCTGGGGTTTGCGTCTAAAGCTCTATATTCCGTTTTGAATTTGACATTTTATGCAAAAATTATTTAAATCTATTTATGGCTCAAAATTAAAGGGAGGGCACTTGCTCTTGTGCTCTTTAAGCTTCCAAATTAGATACTTCTGCATTACGCAGCATTTTTATACATAGGATATTTAAGGAACCGCTTTCACAAAGACTGCACACAAAAGAGGTTATATACAAATGGCACGTCAGTCAGTCTCTTTTAGAGGCTGGAAAGAAACGTATGAGATGCGTGCTTTGACGTTGGAGGTTTCATTCTGTAGTGTGCGTTGGATACTTTGTGGAACAACAAATGTTACCCTATTTTCAGAACGCTTTCCGTGCCTTTCTTCTGTTGATGGTGTATTGCATCCTAATGCGCTTGCTTCACCTGGTTCTAGGTGCCATTAGAGCAATGTGAAACGCAACGTTCACAGCTGTTTCTCACTGAGTTGTTGATTTTCTTTTCATTCTCAGCCTTATCTTCTGATTATTTACTTTCTCTACTACTATAGTAAGTAGGGGAAGTATTGTATTCGGTCCAAAAGCTTGATGCCAAGATTCATATATGTTTCGAGGCCCCCGAATCCAAAAAAAAAGCCTTTTTAGAAAACAGCGTGTGTGTGAATAGCGTAATTCAAAAACAAAAGTGGGATAAGTACCACCCAAAAATATCCTTTACATGGAACATTTTCCGAAAACTTTGATTTTCTAAAAAATGTCTCTAGCGATTTTGATAAAGATACCACATATTAAAGATGTTTACTTGACAAATAAAGTGCATATCTTGAATTTTCTGGGAATATCCTAGGTAGTCATCTTCATTCGGAAGGAATTTTGTATAATCTTGTATAACTGGATAGATGAAAACGTACTGCCTTTAAAACACAATTTATTTCAAATAATTTTTTCTTGTGACAAAAGCCATATCTGAGATATTCATTATTAATGGTTCGAATTGTGAATTTATTTGTCATTCTTTAAAGACTTTTCAACATATAGGTGTTTCTCGTGAGTGGATGGAAACAACTTGGAACTTTAAGGCCAGCGTATAGCACCCAGTTCTTAAACATTTGACTATCACTGTTCTCTTTGTATGTATAACGAAATGTAATGCAGCTATTTCTCTAAAGGTTTATCTGAATTAAAACGTATTAAATAAAAAAATAATGTTTATTAAGGATATTTTGTATACTCACTAATAACGATAGAGGGTAGAGAAAGCCATGTGAATGTATCACATCACATTGTTTTAATACTCAATTTATATGCCGCCTTCAACATCTAAAGCCTTATCGGCGACTTTATTTCCTTTGGAAGAATAATTTCTCATCACCAATGATGTTCACTCGCTTACAGTGGGTTAATCTTAGTGGTGGTATTACTTCACTAAATTCACACGCACATTGACGCTGCCGTTTATACTTCCAGTCTCTAGGAAGGATGGAGAATAATACTGCTAAAGAAGAATTCCCACCCATCAACCGGGTATCAAACCGGACCCTCCAGATTTGGAGGTTATCATGCTAACCACAGGTCACAATCTTCTGATCGTATTTATTTTGTTGAACGTCGTTACTATACAGTCTTTTGTTTGTTTTCTTTTTCGTTTTCTTTTTTTTAAGGGGACGAACCTGTAAAACTAAGCGAAAATTCTAAAAAATACACATTTTGCCGCGTATAGATGGCAGTGATTTTAAGAGCGATGGATATGTTATCGTGTAGACACTAACATTATTACTGCCAGCAAAGAGAGGAGTCGACTTTTAAAGTGGTTCTTGTATGATAACTTTGAATGTTGTTATCATTATTAATATAGTATAACTTACTCACCATTATTAGTATATACTACCAACGCCAGTGTTAATACACAAGTTATAGGTCAGTACTTGGCTCTAGAAATAAGGGATGAGATAATGGATTACCTAGAGCGGCCAGATGTAATGGCAGCAGAAACAACGCAGCAGACTCCCTAACACCTGTAAATGGTACATTACAGAAAAGCACTCCTTTAATGCCCCTCCTCGTTCTCTTGATAGCGTATTCCGCTATAGTCTCACAGTACCGTCCACTGCGCCTAACCCTGTAGCTTCATAATGAAGAATGAATGAGGGAAGTAAACTTCAAGTAAGTAACATTCTATTCGCATTCGACTACAGAGCATGGTAAACCAAGAGAAACCTTTTAGTTAGGACATTTAATATGCTCTGATTTGAACTCGGGACGTCCAGAATGTGAGCTACAGACGCTACCGCCTATGGTATCTCGCTCAGTTGCTACTTCAGTTTATTACAGCTTTTTATTTTTCATATTACTACCCTGAAATGAAAGTACTTTGATTACCAGTTTTAGAGATGGTCAGGAAATATTTAGTCCTGCGCCGTGGCGCAGTGAGCTAGAGCGCGATTCTCTGGTTCCCGATCACGTAATGCATCCGGGTTCGATCCCACCCAAGAGGCTGCAGATTTTACGTCCCGAATATAGGATCGGTGCCCACTCAGCATCATGAGGAAGGTAAGGAGCTGCGATAGACCGTGACCCGGTCTTGAAAGCCAACATTCCGGATGGGGGATGCGTGATGCTGGCCACATCTCCCCGAATCGGTTAGATGATCACCCGCCTCTGTCGGTCGTACGTGGGCGTGAGGCCGGCAGTCGGGTTGGCAGGCCAAGTCCCTCCATGGCCGTAGTACCATGGGGTTTAATTTAGTTACAAAAAACTTTAAGGTCCTTTATACGACAATTGTTTCATAGTATCTGGAATTTCACGTTATTCCGTCTCCAAACCAGTACGTCAAATTGAACTTTTCCGTTCAGTTATTTTCCGTACTTCAACACCAACATATGAGTACATAATGATAAGTCTATTACGAGAATAACTTTTCGCACGTAGTTTTTCTTCTTATTGCATTATTTATTACTTTTATTTATTTTCTTTCTACTTAACTGAAACAAATTTTTCCATTGCTTCCGCACATTTCTGGAACATGTGTTTTGGAAGCTCGCGACTTTGTTTGAAACGCCCTCCGTGATACTTTTAGTATCCTCTTCAACTGTTTAATCAATAACTTAACTGTGGGGGGAAAGGAGTTTTATTTATCGACGCTGTTTAAGTGCTGTGGTTCTTAGCGTCCCATTCTATATTGGGCGTGAAATACCGGTAATTTTGCTCAAAAGCCTCTATCAGGCTTGAGGTTCTTTCACGTGCCGTAAATCTACGACACGGGCCCTGCAATGAGCATATGAAACATATTATTGCGTCCATATCCAACATAACGCGCAATACAATATTTAACCAGTATATAAAGTGTTTCAACACAGTAAGAAACAAAGTATTGTATGTATCTGCAGAAAAGTATTTTTTTTCAGGAATCGTTTCGATATTCCGACTCGTAAACAATCAAAATGTCTTTGAGGCCAACTACTCGCTCAAATGTTATATAGAGGAGGATAAACATATTCGTAATTTTCGGCCAAAGCCAATCAAGCATTCCCATTCCACGATATAAATTGCAGTATCGTAAATTTTAGCATTAATGATGTCAGATTTTAATGAACAGAAGTACTTTTTATAGTGATGTTATCATATGATAATTTAAAGTCAGTGGTTACGTGTTAATTCACATCACAGTAGCGCAAGATGTTAACTAAGAAGCGCTTTCGAGAGACATGTTTCTCCCATCATCAACTTGGCCGACTGGCGTCTCATTCTCTTCCCTAACCCCAAGAAGTATTTCATTAGACGATTCTTCTGCCCTCTGTTGTGAGGAATTGGAAAATTGTGGTGTTGGATTTGTTGCCATCTGTAGTGAAGGTTGTGAACAAAAGGTGGCAACAAATCCAACACCACAAGTTTCCAAATCTTCACAACAAGAGACAGATGAATCGCCTAAAGAAATACTTCTTGGGCTTAGGGGAGAGAACGAGACGCCAGTCGGCCAAGCTGATGATGGGAGAAATATGTCTCTCGAAAGCGCTTCTTAGTTAACATCTAGGGCTACTGTGATGTGAATTAACACGTAACGACTCACTTTAAATTATTAATGCTGTCACTGACGTTAACATTACTGTAATAATTCCATTAGTTTATCGTTATTCTAGCTATGATAGTTAAATTACTAGTACATATTATCCATACTCTCTCCCCATTTTACACCAGCAAGGTCATAATACAAATTTAAGAGGTTAAATTCAGTCTTGCATAACAAAGCAAACATTTCAGTAACCGGACTAAATCACCTTTGAGCAGGACTTAATGGGGATAGATGTGGCTAAATCCGTCACCAGAGGGCAGTACGTCTCAATAGGGTTTAATGCAAATAGTAGAAGTCATGACAGAAACCTAATGTTACTTGCTTTAAATAATTATCTAGTGTAGATGATGCCAAATACATATTAGTGAGTTCCTCGTTGAAAAATAAGGGCCACTTATGTCCTAAAGATTCTACTTTAAGCGAAAATTGAGTAAATGTTAAAGACTAAACTTTAAACATTTAGTTTATTTTTGGCCTCTCAGTTGATGTCAGAAGTTGCTGTTGCCAACTGTTGCTTTAAATTACCACATCATTTCCACTATGTGTTGCTTAAATGTAAGTGATATGCCTTAATGACTTTTATTTTATTAAATTAATTGTGCGACTTAGTTTCATTTTGTCATTGATTTCCCTCTCACACGGAATGACAGGTAACAAATTAACCTCAAACAGTTTCATCACAAACTCAAGTACACAATATTCTTTTCTCCATTCTTACTATGAACATATTTTTCTGTAACTGACATCTTCTGGTATAAATCACACATTTTCAAAAACCTTTGTCGGTATCTGCATTAAATTTTAGGGTGATAAAAATAACCTCTGAGTGCTGTTGTGGATCTAATACGGTTGGTTATTTTAAAAAATCTAATGCGTTACATTCACATGAGTTTCTCTCCATCTATCGCTTATTCTTACCAAAGTTTATATTTCTATCTACCTCATTTTAATCGAGTCAAATGTTTTAGAAGTGGACGCTATATGCTGACCTTAAAATTCCATACTCTCTCCATGACAACGTGAGAAACAACTGAAAATCCTCAAGACTTTAAAACAATGGCTATATATTGAACAATTCGAACCATTAATAACGGATATCTTGGAAATCCGTTACCACAAAAAAGCTATTCGACATAAATTGTGTGTTTTAAAGAGAACTACGTCTCTGATTAGTACGTTTTCGTTTATGGCTTAACGTTTACCAGTTAGACAAGATTATACAAATTTGTTTTGAATTAAGTTGACTTCACAGCCTGTTCCCAGAAAATTCAATACAAACACTTTATTTTTTTGTAAATATATTTAATATATGACATTTTAATCAAATTTGTTAGCCATTTTTTAGAAAATCGAAAATATCAAAAAATGTTCCACGTAAAAAGTACTTAGTGAGGGAGGATTACCTGAAAACCTTCCTGTCGCATCTTTGGAAGGCACTAATCCTAAATACTAAGTTTAGTATTCATCCGATCTTTCATTTTTTGGTTATCCTGTTCACATACACAAACAAGGATCTTTTTCCAAAAATTTCTTTTTGGGGTTCAACGGGCCTCAAAACATGCATTTCCGGTAAAATCTCCATATATACCTTCTATACCAGAGAAAGTAAAAATAACTTCAAATAAAGTTTAAGAGAAAATAAATATCTTTCTTAATAAACAAAATATTGCATAAAATTGGATCATTGAACTTAGAAGGCATGAATCCGTAAAAGTATGTCTGATATGTTAAATAGTTTCTTAAATAATGTTTCATGAATTTAGCAAATTTAACATTCGTGGGATGGGGCTTTCACTCTCCCCTCATAACGCTTATTCTATAGCTTATTCCGACACGAGGCCTCTTAAATTTGATGCGCTGTCCTCAGGCGCTAGCTAGCGGTAAAGCGCGGAAGTTCTCCCATTCAGCTTCCTTTCCCTGCTGGAGTTGTTGCTAGTTCGCATTTTGTCGTCACCTGTCTTTGTGGTAGCGAACTCAAATCAAAGTCGTCCTCCGTGGACTAGTGGTACCGTGCTAGCCTCTAGTTTCCAAGGTCCCGGGTTCAAACCCGGCGGAGGGCGTTGGGTTGTTTTTGGGCGTAAAAATCCTTAGCATGGCTTCCTTCGGAAGGGAAGCAAAGCCGGTGGCAAGTAAAAGAACCTCAAGGCTGATAAGGAGGCCTCTGAGTAAAATTGCCGGTCTTTCATGCCCAATATACCAGATGAGTTCAGCTACCCCTATTTATTTTTGAATTTATGCAACGTGCTAAGCAACATATGTGACTTACACCTTTCCTTAATTCCTTCTAAAGGCTGATTTGCATAACACTTTATAGAGGAGGGATAGACAACTCAGTGCATAAGTGTTTTACGGGATAGAATGCTATCGTCATGTATGTCGATGCCAAAAACATTCCACCCTGACACTGGGAGCTTCATTGGCACTTTAAGCTGATTTTACAAACTTTTATTCTTTAGCATACATTGATACACACCTTTGAAAACCCCCTGAAGGAACAACTTATCACATGCATCGGTTGACAAAGCTATTTGGAAACAAAATGGAGGATCTAGCAGTGCGACTAATTGGATTTAAGTCGTCAACCAACAAAGGTTCGTTGTACAGCCTTGTCAAAAAATGCTAAGCATTAGGTAGATAATTTCTCTTCTGTCACGAACTATGGCATATTTCAGTTCACACAGTAATTGAAATGGCTGATGCAGTTTGTTTATTGAGTTAAAGTTACCAAAACGACCTCCAAACGCTGTATGAAGTTGCAAAAAGCATGTAAAGATTTGAGGTGGGGTTGAGTTTTGTTATTATTATTAATTCGTATAGGAACGCCAACTCGCAATGTAGCATTGGCCGAATGGTATTATCATAGTTGCCTTACCATTGTGCCGCTTTAGTGTGGGTTCAAATCCATCGTGTTACGTTCAAACATTTTATTACCTTTTCTCTCTTTTGGCCTATAATTTGATATTATGATATATAGAACATTTTTGATAACATTATAAGTGTGTACAAAATATAATAATCACCATGTTTGTTCTTCCGTAAAGAAGAAGAACCGCAAAGCCCAAATCATTTACGGGCACTCATACTGAAGAATGCAGGTAGATTACACCGGGCATGTTACAACATGCAAGGTCTTTCCGGCAACGGACATAAATGTGCATTGATTAAGGGGGTCGTCATTTTGAACATTTACTTCGTTGATGAAATTCACGCCCTTTAACAATTTATTATTGTGTTAACCATGAACTTAGCACACTTACAAATCCTTTGTCAATAAAAGAAGTGAAATATAAGGTTTAAACATGAAACAAAAGCTGTTAGATTTAATATCGTCGATATGTGCCCAAAAGATTAAAAGCTAACTACGTGACACGGTTTACAACACCAGATAGGTACAGATTATTATCGTAAGCATGATACACAATTATCTGATTGTAATTCTTGTGTCTTTGGCTCACAGGAGCGCCAATAACAAAAATAAATAGATTAGTGTACTAAAATACAAAAAATAAACACAAGGAGAAAGACAAAGAAATAACAAAAACAATTTGATGTTTGTATTAGATTCGAACTTCCGAAGCTAACCGTTGCTTTACCACATCCCGGCAGCTAATCCACTCGGCCAGAACGCACGTGTTGTCACCCTCTCTTCGGGAAAACATACCTCTATCTACTTGCAAGCATTATATCCATGAAAAGTCGTATTTTTAAAGCCTTTCGCGGCTCCTTGGCTCATTCAGGCCTTTACTCCTTAACGGTGGTTGTGTATAGCATCGAATAGAAGGACAGAGCTACAATAACAGTTTGTTTGATAAAAGGGTCAAAGTTTTCACATTATTCTATAAAATGCGGGTTGCATAGATACGAATACCTAGAGGCAGCTGACTCAGCTGGTATAATGGGACACTAAGGACCATAGTAGTTAAAGAGCGTCCATAAATAAAACTCAATTTTTACATCGGACCAAAGCCTTGACATCAACACCAAGCGATACTAATGGGCGCGAGTGTACCTCGACTTGAAAGAAGTCGATTGTTTAAACCTTCTAATATAACTGCTTCTAATGCCTGCTTCTAATATAAATACAACCAAATAATATTTCATCAGTTTTCTTTTATTAATTTCAATAAAACTTTGGGACCCAGTTGAGTTGCTTTTCTTCCAGCTAAGTGCGTTTGTTTCCAGAGTCTTTGATGTAGAGAGACAAAGGGTTCTTCTGCCACCCTCGCTCATTTAGTACCCCTTGAATCTAAAGCGTTTGGTTCAATGCGTCGTATCATTAAGGATGCTACCGTTTGGTTCACTTTGTAACGCCCGATTGAAAAGGTACAAACAGGTAGACCTAGAGCTTCACCAACTTCAAGTGAAGGGTACTTGCCTGACGTTTTGTGTTGCATCTACGTTGTATTAATTATATTTTCTCTTCCGGGAAAAGCAAATGCAAAACAGCTTCTGAAATCAAGTGAATTTAGATTTGTTTGCGCTTTATTTTATTCTAGTCATGTCCTTAGAGACAGCAATTAAGGACAAATGAGGTAATGGAAGTTAGAAGGACGTAGCATTATAAACGCGATTCTGAACTAAATAAACAAAAAGCTAACAGCAGGCACTTTTCTTGCCCTAGAATTGTGTACAACGGGCGTACTCTTTCTTTTTTTGCTTTCTCTACTGTGTACTTGGTAGGTAAAAGTGCTATTGAATTTAAAATAATAGTATTATATTGAGATTTCAATGGAAATACGGGTTTAGAGGCCCCACGAATCCAAAAGAAACGTTTTAATAAAAGTTTCGTGTGCGCGTGTGTATGTGCGTGCATGTGTGTGTGTTTCTGTGAACAGCTAACTCAAAAATAAAAGTCGGATGAATACTAAACTTGATACTTAATTTTAATATCATCCAAAGATTTCGATATATTTTCTTAAAAATAGTTCTAACGATTTTGATTAAAGTGACATATATTTAAGATATGTACATGACAAAGAAAATGTATATCTTGAATTTTCTGGAAACAGCCTACTAAGTTCTCTTCATTCCGAAGGGTTTTTTTAACATAATTTTGTACAGAGGGTAAACGGTACAAGATAGGAAAAACCGTACTCTACGAAAAGTGTAGATCTCTTTAAAACACACAATTTATTTCATGGAATAATTTTTCTTCCACACAACGTTGGAAATGTTGGAAAGGTAGGATCAGACGACTGAAAAATACAATGCCATAGCCGGGATTTGAACCACTGATCTCCCGGTCTCTGTCCGGTTGTTCTAACCACTGACCTACCATGGCAACATGCCAGTACGACATTAAATTCCCACTAATTCGCATTTTTTTCAGTCGTCTGATTCTACGTTTCCAACCTTGTCCAACACACGGCTTGTGTGGAAGAATAATTATTTCCATTATTCAATTAATTGACTTAATAGTGATCGAAACTGTGAAGCCCGGGGCTTAAAGTATTTACAACATAGTAAGTCGCCATTGCGGTATGTCATCTGAATACAATTTGAGATCTCCTTGTGGTTTACCGGGATAAGTGCGAATCAGTTGGGGAATCTAATGTCGTATCGCCATGTTGCCAAGGTAGCTCAGTGGATAGAGCAACCGGACGGAGACCGCGAGATGCTGGTTCAAATCCTACCTATGGCATTGAATATTTCAGTCGTCTGATTCTACCTTTCCAATTTATTTCAAAGTAACTTTTTTGTAGTATCAGGTATTTCAAAGATATGCATTGTTATTAATTTGAATTTCAAAATACTTGGTCGTCTTTGTGTGGTCATCATTCATTTGTTCCTTACGATGTCATGGAAAGAGTAAGAAATATAAACTCAGCGTATATATAGGATGAATCACCTAAAACTTGCACCGCAAATATTTCGGAAATGGAAAGTGCTATTGAAGTGCAGTTTTCACAGCAGTGATTGGTAGTCAGATTTTAATAATACTGAGAAAATGTATTTTTTTTAGCAAAAATACAATTTTTAAATGGAACAATGCCTAGTTACATCAGCAGAATTAAGGTAGGGTAAATTATAATGTCAGTGGTCTTTGTTGCAGGATTCTAGTGCAAGTAGTTTACAAGAAATTGTATTTTGAAAAGTTTCCACCCCGACAATTGTTTGTCCCATTGCTAGGTAAGATGTTATGTTTGCTTTCTGTTCATTGATTGCATTGCGACTTTCTGATCAGTAAGTCGTGAATAGAAGATGGAGTTTACTAACGCAGAAGCCGACATGCTCATGTTGTATGGAGAGTATAGGAAGTATGCAGTTCGTTCCTGTACGGTGTATGCGGAAGCGTATCCCAATAATGGTCAACCATATCGGCAATTATTTATTAACTTCTTCAACCAATTACGAGAAAGTGGTACTGTAACATCTAGAAAACGTAACAGAAACAAACAAGTGACTGGAGAAGAGGCAGAAATAAATGTTTTGGCTGCCGTTGCAGTAGATCCGCAAATTAGTTCCCGGACAATCGCACGTGGAAGTGGCATAAGTCAGGCAAGTTACTGCGCATTCTCCATTATCATAGGTTCCATCCCTATCACAACTCTCTCCATCAAGAGCTGCATGGATAAGATTTTGAGAATCGTGTTAACTTT
This sequence comes from Deroplatys truncata, assembly GCA_030765065.1. Lineage (NCBI taxonomy): Eukaryota > Metazoa > Arthropoda > Insecta > Mantodea > Mantidae > Deroplatys > Deroplatys truncata. Next base: position 104,895,332 of record CM060985.1, read on the forward strand.
TGTACATGGGCATTAAGACATGACACTCCAGATTCAGCATGTATCGTGTTTAGTGATGACGCAACATTTACTAATCATGGCCAGGTAAACCGCAGAAACATGCACTATTGGTCTGCTGACATTCCCGTTGGCTTCGATAGGTGGAACGTCAGCATCCATGGAGTTTAAACGTGTGATTTGGGATAGTGAACCATCAGCTCATAGACCCTTTGTTCATTCATAGAAGGAACAATGAACTCGCACAAGTATCGCAGCCTCCTGACAGACCATCTGCCACAGATGCTAGAAGACGTTCCTTTGCAGAATAGGTGGAACCTGTGGTACCAACACGATGGCTATACAGCCCATAGTGCACGAAGTACAACAACTTGTCTTAACGGATTGTTTCCAAAGAGGACCTGTACCTTGGCCGGCCCGTTCACCGGATCTGACTCCTTTAGACTTTTTTCTGTGGGGAAGGCTGAAAAATACTGTCTACAAGGATGTACCAACTACACCAGACGGTATGAAACCTGGATATCTTGGCAGGGTTGTGATACGACTAAGAATGTAGGCTTACGCAGATTATAATTTTACTTCACCCCTTTTATTAATACTTGATACGATTTAAACAACACTTCACTGATACAGAGAGCTCTGAAATTGTTTTTATGAATTACTTGCACTTTTTAACACGTAAACTTAATTTTCGTCTCACACGAATACGTATTAAATCTCTCGAGGACGCACAAGCAACACATCCAGTTATGAGCACTGTCTGCAGGCAACTGACTAGATTTCAACCGTCTAAATTTGTAAATTTCTGTATTTCAAGTCTCTGATTGGCTAACCCTACTCCAATAGAATACCTTCATTTAACTAAAGCTTTTTCTGGTTCTTGATTGGCTATTTTATAAACTGTCACTAAAATTACATTATTATTTCTCCAAGAATCACAAGTAGTACTGTTAAACTTTGTTACTCATTATTGACTCAAGGTTACCTCATTGTTACCTCATTGTTAGCAACCTTTAGCTTATTATTCTCACAGCCCCTACATTATTAAATTTGATAATACATTCACATAACATTATTGAACATGTTTACAATAATATAAGCACATGCAATGACTGTTGCATACATTTTACAAATTATTACATACACATATTGCTTCAAGGCGGGCTGTTATTAAATTTACATATTATATAATTAGACTGAAATTATTTAAGTGTTAAAAATACTGCCTCACGCGGGAGATTAGTTAACAAAATATTGAGCCTCTGCTGAGTAAACAGGGACATATACTGCTCGTTAAAACTTGATACCAACAACCGAATAACTGATAACATAATCTCAATGGACTATGTGATAAACACTAATTGACGCATTCAAAGTAATTCAGTTAAAAGGAAATCAATAGATAATCTGTGTACCAGGTTTGCGAAATTATTGACTAATTATGGAGTTTAGATCTAATAGTGGTATACATACTATGGATGAAATCCATTATTATGGAGCGAGATGGCTCGCTTTCAGGAGGTTCCGATATCAAACCCCGAGGTAGTCGGACATCCTGGCCATGGACTTTTTTGTGGTTTTCTCTGATCACTAGGTAAATATTGAAATTAATTATCCTGTAACACGAATTTTCTATATTCCCTCTAATTTCACTTCCGCCTTCGTATTTCAAAATAGATGGTTGCGTGCGGCGTATAGCAATGGACATACTCTGAAGTAATGTTTCTATACTAGTTTCTCTCTGCCCGAATCCGGGTTTAAGGCTAGGGGTCATTGAGGAGAAGCGACGCTTGGATTCTATGCTTGGAAACGTCGGAGTGTCCGCCTGCGTTGTTTCTACCACTAACAGAACTGGACGTCTTTATATTCCTTCATCTCACCTCTCCCTTCCGAAGGAAACCTTTGCAGTTGGCTAACTGCTGAGCTCAGTAGTGACATCCTTCTCCTTTAACTGCACTTAAATACATTAATAAATTAACTATGAGAAATGTCCAACAACTTACATTTGAATAACACATTTTCATTTTTAATACTCTATTTTACGTCGCTTTAACTACAGGATCATATCGCGACAAATCTGTCAGTGGATAACTCTTAGATTGAGGTGTGGCGGACAGTTAGCCTTCTAAGTCTCACCCCTGTAACCACCCGCTTGTCATGTCCAAAACCCTAGCGCACTGGGTGGCGAAAACGTGACTCGCGAGGCAGTGAGACTCGCAGGCGCAACTCCTTTTCTAACCGTCTATTTACTTGTTTTCCATGTGCTGCTGAGTGGTGTAGTGCATATTTGATTGCTCGAGAGAGAAAGGCATTTTCGCCACCTTTGCCCTAGTGCATAGCAACTGGATCTTCTTCTTCGTGCCATGCAGATGACATTAGGGTGCCGTCCAGTCTAACTGTTGCTTTCATATAGAAAGGCGGATAGTTAGCCTTCTAGGCCTCATCCCTGTAACCATCTTGCTTCGTCACGTGTCCACAGAGACCCTAAGGATAAATGCCGGATCTTCTGCTTCGTGCCGTGTAGATGGCCTTAAGGTGCCTTCCAGTCTACCTGCTTTCATTGTATGTGGATAGATGGCACAGCATTCGCTATTACCACGTATTTTTAATGTTTATTATTGTTTTAGACTTAAGGTGGAACTTTGGGTCGTGGTATTAAATATCCAATCCGGTATTTAGCTTAGCGGCTGAGGGAAACCACAGATAAACTCAATCAGATTGGTCGGCTCGCGGGATTTGAACCCGGGACCTCCCAAATGCGGGCCACATTTCGTAGTTTTAATAACTAGCATTAATGAATGTACATGGACACCCCTTAATACTCCGTTGTGACACGGGTCACAACTTACGGACGGTATTTGTATACGTACAAGTTGGAATAAATTCATTTTCTGATGTCATACCCGTTATTTAAATACAGTTCATACATACACTAATTTAAACTTAACCTCGGGTTAAATTTCGAACCACAGGACCCTGTGATTTCACTGCGGTTTGCTACAGCCTAACGGCCTCCGCTCGCCTCACACTCGTTTGCTTTTATTCTTGTTTATTTCTTGCAAAGTTAGAATCATACTGAAAAATTCAATGCCATAGCGGGGATTTTGAACCACGGATTTCCATCTAACTGAGCCACCATGGCAATATGTCGGCACGCATTAAGTTCCCCAACTGGCTTCGCAAATTTTCGCGGTACACCACAAGGAGATTTGAAATTCATTTTTGAGATGACACATCGCAACGGCGACTTACAATGTCATAAGTACAGTCTGGTGCAAAAACCGTGCCGATGCTTTTGGTTTCCTATAGTGTTTTCCTTTATTTAATGTTGGTGTCCCACGCCTCCCAAGGTGAACTAATCCCTTATTGGTTTGAACAAAGTGAGTGGCGAAATGGGTGGGAAACGGAAGCATTTTACTGAATGGCTGCAAGATACTCTCCAGATACTCGCCAAATCTGTCCGTCTGTTATTGGTTTGATTTCAAACGTCTGGCGCTCAAACCCTAATTGATGGACAGTAGTTGATTTGTGACTCAGGAGCGAAGGAAGCCGGGGAAGGGGCTAAGACAAGCATTATGTAATAGATAGATATTTAATTTTATTTTGTAGAGCTTGCAAGCCATAAGTCATATAAAATTACAACTTAAAATTAACTGCATGTAAATTATAAGGGCACACTTTAACTCATAAAGTGAAGCAGTTGGATGAAATTGGCTTGTAAACATGGTGCTCTTTATTATATATGTAACTTGAAAGGAACAAAGGATATGGACTACAAACCGAAATGTATTGCCTTTTAATGGCAATGTTATACACAGCGAGGGCTGCGGAGCTATGGATAATGCAGTCCGTATGGCACCAGTAGTTTCAAAAACATATCACAACGGGATACAATGCAAAATTAAAGAACATGAAATAAACGACTTAATAAATACATTTTTCATGAGAAATAAAAAGTATTTTACTGAATAACTCTTTTAATATGTTAGAAAATAAGGTGATTTATTATTATTATTACCTTCTAATAATTGTTGTTTGCCAAGCGGCAAGAATAATATACATATTGAATTTGATTTATAAAATATCACAAAAAGCATGGTAAAGAACTGAGGTATACGAAATGAACACCTAAAAGGAAAAAAATTGCATTACATGAAAAGGGCTTTACATTTCATTTCTTTCAAAGCTCTGATAACATTTATGTAATATAATACATACCTTAATTATAGTAAGGTAAACTAATAAAAAATTCAATGACTTATTCAGAATTCAAATCGAGTCCTCAGCTTCCCGTTCCGCTTCTCCGCCGTCTGAGCTACGATGTCAATATGACGAATGTTCTGACATTCTCCATGCAACTCCATTTTCCCCGTAAAAAAGGCATCCTTAACTTCTCTTGAGATAACATACCCTAATGTCGACTTGCATACTTTTTTTCATTCTGATCCTGCGTTGTCCAGGTTCTACAGAAGTACAATAATAAAACTGAGTGGTTTAAGTTTTCTTAACGAATCTAAAACTGTCTTGGATCCTAGTCTCTAGTGCGCATCCGCCATCGTGTAAAAAGGCTATGCAAAAGCCACAAATAAACTTAACTTGCTAGAACTTGGTAAAGGTTGAGATGGAGCTGCTTTACGAATCCATTACCAACTTAAGAAGCAGTTCATTTTTCACCCAAGTGTACATTAAACCTGAAGACCCATGGTTCAAATCCCGGCTATAGCATTGAATTTTTCAGTGTGATTCTACCTTTCCAATCTTGTCCCACATGTGGCTTATGTGAAAGAATAATTTCATTACCAATTACACTATTGGATATTAATCACATTCATTCAATATATTTCTTTTGTATGAGTTAAAGCACTCCAAATAGCAAACTTTAGACAATCTAATAATTGAGAACGTTTCAATCTCACCATATTTTCACTGCAATGTTGGCGGCTTTTCAGGATGAACTCCATGAATTACGATAACCACAAAGCGCCCATTACTGGCCGAAACATAAGCTAATCAGAGTAAGTAAGTGTGGTAGCTTGTCGGCAACTTTTACTACTTTTCTACAGCTTTATGGAATATTTTGTGAGGCAGAGGCTGTCAGTCCGCCAAAAAGAGATTACTTGCTTTTTAAAAGTGTACTACACCACAGTTTTAATTCTATGTCGTGAAGTGCAGTGTCTTTGTTTCCAGATAATTAATGCACTGAGGTATTAATTACCATCATCTAGCTCCACTGACGCAGTTCAGAGTCTCGTGTTACAAGCGTTTTCAAGGTCTCGACTTCACAGCTAGTGGCTTCGAGCTCTACTGATTTCCTTTTTGTAGCAGCATAATGCCATCGTAAGCTGAAAGGTATCGGAAAATCTCTACGAGATCAGAGTTTTATTATCCTGGGAATGTGATGTAATTTAAGTGAAATGCCCTTAAGGCTTAGATTTATATAAAAACCTGGCGCCGAATCTCAGGACTTTCTACGTACATTTTTATAAATCTTCTACAGATTACTTACTGAAATAGTATTTGTTCCTATATCTCTTTCTTATTAATGTGATGCAGCACAAAGCGAGGAATTGCACTCAAGAGAAGATTCTTTTTCTTCTTTTACGAATTACCCTCCTCTTTGTAGGACTTACATCCCCAAGGTCTTACAATCCAATTCCTTAGTCAGTAGCTTGACGAGGAGCAAGCAAACACTGGATCACAGCAAAACCAGATGGGTGATCAGCCCAGTGCCTGATATGCCGGTGAAGAAGAAGGAAATTAAATGTAGTGATTAAAGGGGTGGTAGGAAAATTCTCGGATGAAATTATCGAACCCAGCATTCGCCTAGCGACCAAAGAAAACCGTGAAAAAACCTCCGGTCAACGTTACGGCTTAAGCCATTCCGCTCGGTTAAGGGGAAATTAAATGGCTAAAATTGCCACTAGATGACGTTTTTAGATCTGTCTTATAAATGGTAATATCCTCTTTTATTTGATATGCATCATACCATTGTAGGTAAAAGATTTTTATTTTAGATATATTTTAAAAAAAGTAATGATAGTCATGTTGTATTCTGAATCCTGCACCAGTTCAGAAAGATTCATCCACCCTAGGGTGTGGAAGTATGACTGTGAGTTCAATGTATGTGTGAATTTAATGTTCAGAAAGAAAACCCAAACATTAACACAACGAGCAAGATGGCTCAGTGGTAACATGTGCGGCTCGCATTCGGGAGGTTCCGGTTTGTCCTTGGGGTTTTAGTTGTTTTCCCTGGTTTAAGGCGAATTCTGTAGTTGTTTATCATTTACTACGATTCCCTTTTCATCATATCCTCTCATTCAGTTTCCTTCTAGTCGTTGAGTGTGCTTCTACGTTTCATGGCGTATGGCACTACCGAACAGATGGCACGGATGCTTGCTCAAATGAAAGAGTATTCCCCGTCGACATTAGAGGGCTATTGGTCGACAGGTCGTTCATCGCCCCCTCCAGCAGTGACGGGTCTTCGAGCCTGGAATTGTTAGGAACTTCCGCGCGTCTCTGTGGCTTCTCTGTATGCGGCCTGTAGCCTCATGTGGTTCCTTCATTTCATCCCTTCCTACTGCGGTATGGTAGCCACAATAGATCTATGTGTGTCTAATTGTGAGAGTTATCCCCCTCCGTAGTATTTCGTATACCTACCTAACGACTGAAATCAGTGCCAATGGGCAACTTTATTATTTTCCAAAGGCAGTCTTTTACCTCAGATGTTAAAGGAAACATATTGTGCCATTTTCTCCCCTTCCGCAAGTTTGAACTACTTGCACAGTAGTAGAGTGGCATATTCAAGTCGGCGCGGGTTGGGCGCCGGAGTGAGGCGGGGCGGCGGTACTACAACGGAGGAAATAAGAACTATTCACCTTCTCCTAGCTTGGGTGACTTGGCACGAGAAAAAAAGACGAGGAGACTCTAACAGACACGCCTACCAGTAACACGCAAATACGAAATGTGAGTCAAACTTTCTATTTTTCGGACTATTCAAATATCAGCAGATTTTGGTGAGTAACGTTCCAAATGTAATTACCTTAAAGTGCCAAGTAAACAGGGAAAAGCAGACAAACAGAGATGGTTGTAACGTTGTCTTACGTGAAATAAATACATTTTGTTACATCGGGGGAAAGCAAGAAGCAAACAATGAGTGTACAGTGATAATCTATAATATTAAAATGCTTTCAAAAATTGCTGCGGAGCAATATAGTTTGTATTTCGTTAATGACGTAATAATTCGGAAAGGTAGAATGTTGCTCTTGCTTGTTAAATATCTACCATCTTTTCGAATGAATTGCACTGGGCTCTGCTTCCAATTGCCCACTCTCTGCTTCCACTTGCACTGACGGCCGCTGCCATACACAAAGCTCAAGAAGTCCTTCACTCGTCGCCGAGAACTAAGTCAGACCCACTCTTTCTTCTTGGTCGGAGCGTGTCGCTCGAGGTGCACCGGGAAGATCAGCTAATGATGTCGTCGACACTGCTTGAACGCTATCTATGCTGGCGGAGACGGCGCAACCTGGCGAGCGCTGTTGGTGTCTGGTGCAGTCGATTACTGGCTTGTTACTTGGGCTGCCGATCTAGTTACGAGCAGGGGCCGTAAATTGTAGTCCATTATTCGAAAGTCATTAAGTAACTGCGGCCGTCTCTGCTAGAACAGTTACTCCTTAGAAGAAGAGTCATAATTAGCTCAACATGTGGATGGAGAAAAAAGCACTGCCATCATGTCTTATGATAAGGTATGTGCTTATTTTCATAGTAATTGTAACTGTAACTATGAGAAGGTGAGGCGTTATTATAACATTTTCGGAGGGAGTCCGAGCTACGGCGGCCGGCGCGCGAGCATCCCTGCGGTCTGTAAACATTCCAGTCACATATCTCAAATGGTTTATGGATAATGGGTCATGAGGTTACCAAATTTAACGTTGACGGCATTGGGCTTTTAATCACCCCTTAAGAGCACGTCAGTCAATCGCGGTGATTATAGAATAATAATCGCATACTTGAGTTGACAAATAATCTATAATTATGTCTCCTCCATGTTTAAACGCAACTTTATGCAGTGAATATCATCGATCGTTTGTTTAGGTTCGCAAGACATATATATATATATATATATATATATATATATATATATATATATATATCAACTTTAAGATATGGTCGAGTGTAATACATGTAATTCATTTGTTTTTAAAAAAAGCATCTGATGTGTTGCATTCTCTACAAACCAATCTTACAAAAGCTTATTCTTCTAAGTACTTCTTGCTAATCGAGATAAATTTTCATTACACATTGGCGTAGGTATACGAAGGCCAGGTTTTAAAGGCATGTCACTATGTGATGACTTTAAATTCAATATCTACTCTTTGCTTGACCATGTGTGTTACATTCACATGACTTTACTACCCATTCTTCAACAAACTTTCTTGCAAAAGCTTCTAATTGTGTTAATCCAGATAAATATTTGCAGAAATGGTTTTATTACATGTTTCCTTATAGGTACCAGAGAATTATGGGAATATAGTGGGCTGAAGCAATAGTCAAATCTTTTAAGGCTAAAATAGAGACGGTATATATACCTTCTCGTGGTCCGTGGGCGGAGTCAAAGGGAAGGGTTATGTTAATGTTTCTTGGCTGCTTGAAGGCTACGAAGTTATCTCTCTACCGCCTTTGTTTTAGCATGTAGTCCAGAGAGATATGCGACGATGACGAGATCTTTGAAGATGTCCTTCACAGAGAGGGACGAAACGCCATGCCAAGGTATTTTAACTCGCATACCACAGCAAATCAAGCTGGAAATTTTAGAACACGAAACACAATAAAATGTTTACAAAATTCATTAAAGCATGACCGTTAGGGTAGAGGGTGTACGATGGAGGAGGACACCTCGCATACTGCAACCTACCGGAGATTTATTACGGCTACCACTCCCCAGAAGGAAGGGATGAAGTGAAGGAAAAACAGGAGGCTACAGGCCGCAGATTCGTTCCACTGCTGGAGCTACTCTATGAACGACCAGTTCAACCAAGCAGGCCTCTGGTGTCCACGCGGAATAGTGTTTCCTTGGAGCAATCATTGAGCCATCTATCCGGCACCACCTGGCGCCACGAAACGTACAAGCACATTTGAAACATCAAACTTAGGGTGCGTGAAAAACCACCTCAACATTCGCCTACCATCCAGGGGAAATTACCTAAGGTCAGAGTGAGCCGCCGACGAAAGTCGAACCCGGCATCTCCCGAATGCGAGTCTCACGCGCTACCAAAGGGCCATCTCACCCGATAAACATGATGATTATATAGCAAACAAAATATTTGATGAATATTACTCTATTTAATTTCAAAACGATGGAAGCCTATTATAGAAAAAGCGTAACCAAAGAAGGTAAAGTAAAACTCCCAAAGACCCAGATGAAGACATGGAGAAAATGTGAGAAGAATAACATCAGTTGCATTACTGCGACGCTCGCTCACAACACATTAGCATAACTTAATAACAACTGGGCGGTTCCCTGGAGACGTTGTTGTACTATACGCTTCTTGTGTGGTAACTTGCTCCTAGGGACCAGACATTTCAAGTACAAGCTTCCTCGACCAACAGCTTCATACGTCCATAATTTGAAGCAATTTTTAGCTAATATCCACTGCGAAAGTTAGCATTGAGCAGAGTGATATATTTATTTGTTGTTAAACATGTAACAGTCATACATCGCAAGGATTAGATGGATCATATAACGGGTGTAAGGGCGATATATGTAGTCCTTTTAGGAGGTGATTCTGTGTACAAAGAAAAATTATAGGGAGAATAAATGGGGAAAGTTGCCAAAAATGACATTTTTATTTCTTATGTGGTCCATTAAATTGGAATTTTCTCTTTAATTTGGTATATATTTTATAACTGTAGGTGAAATACGTATATTGGCGTGCATAAAATGAACCCCATAATGGAACGGAGCTACTTATGTTGGTACTGACAAAATCTAGCCCCAACCCTACCAGCGTGATCACCCCTTTTAGAGGATAAGTCAAGCAGGGTGCTCGACAGGGTGCTTTACCTCCAACAAAGTACGGCCAAACTGCGGAAGGATAGCATTACAACTTAAGCCTTACATTTTATGCTATACCAACGTTTTCTTGAGTCGGTTTTCTTGTTGCTGTTTAGTAGTGAGGCAACTTAACCTTGTCTCCATATCGCTGATGAAAACTCTTATATATAAAACCATCTCGAATGGAGAGTTTAGGGCATGTTGGACACTAGTGGCAGACAGGGAAGATATGGAGGGGATAGCTAAATTTCTACTTAACAGCTGAGATCTAAGAAGGTTGGTAATAGGGTAGCGGGGGTGTAGGAATAGCTCCTCGTTGGTGTAGGTGCTTTATTTTTTTATGTCTTTTTCACTTATTGTTAGTGTGCTGTATATATTCTCTTAACTGTACTTTATTTACAGTAATAGGATATAATAATGCACCGCATACGGTTTACCGCTGTTTTGGGGGTTGAGTATATTTAAAATGCTATATTTAAATATGTTCTATTTTTTCGCGTAATAGTGCTTTCTTGTAGTTTTACCTTTTTTCTGGTTTCCTTCTATTTGTTGTCGTTTCTTTTTATTATTATTATTATTATTATTATTATTATTAAGCTTGCTTAATATTCTTTGTATTGTAACAGCACCTCCGGTGGATAGCTACTGTGTGTAGCTATCATTCAGTTTAACCACACATGCAAATGATTCTTCACCCATTCCTCTAGAAGGCCGAATTATATTGTAATTAGTTTAACCTTTACTTATATAGGAATCGTAGAGAAACTCTTTCTTAGAGATGGTATCCGAAGCATTCCGTCATTTCACATAGATTATAAACATCGTTCATTGGTTAGTTTCTCTGTCCCTGAATTCTTTTTCAGACCAGTCACAAAGAGGACTGATAACGACCGGGCGGAGTCAAAAGTTGATTACCTGAAGGAGGAAACCTTACGAAGAGAAAAGCACTATGACAATCTAGGGGAATGGGCCGTCTTTTATGTACATTTTAAACATAATTTTATGCAGTTAATACATCTGCCATTGTACTGTATTCTGCACCATGTCACATAAAATATAACTTCTATACTTTTTGGAGTACACAAGTACATTTTAGTTCACGCTTTAGGGGAAGCTTTGCTTTACAAATACCACTTCTAAATATGGCAGCTTCCGTATGTCCAAGCAATGTGATTTTTGTTTTGTAAATTATCTGAGGTCTTTTACTCACCTGTACTTTGAACAGTGTCTGAATTATATTTTCTGATATAAATGACTCGTTTTCTCAGGAGCTATTCAAGACAGTTAAATGGCACTCAGATATGCTAAAAATAACACCTCAGTGATATAATTGATCTACTTTGATGATAATAAGTTAGTTTGTTATGTTTTAAAACATTAATTTCTGAGCAAGTTTAATAAAAATGTTTGTAATTAAAACGTATATCCCTTAATAATCATATTTTAACAAATGAGAACATTAGTTGCTGCTAAACACACCTTATTTATCATTTAGGTGCTCAACATAGCACAAACTTTACACTCGAGACACTTTTGACACATACTCGGAACAGAACACAATTGATCCGTTGAATCGAATCACAACTGAACTGCAGAGTCACAAGTAACCTGTCCAAACACTTCGACTTCTTGACTGCATTTAGCTTCGTAACTTCTTAAATAACTGAACTTACTGGACAGTAGTCCCTTATATTGGCCCAGGATACAAAGCAGAACATTCACGAAGAGGAGGTTACTAGGACATGCCCAAAGGATTCTTCTGGAGCAGTAATTATGAAACTGCGGGAAAGTGGTAGGTATTGAGCTTTTCTTCTGCTCGGGATATTTTTCTGAACTGGACCAGCCACTAGCCCCACCCAACGACCGGGCTGGGATGACTCACTGGCCACCTGCGCGGAATCACAATATTATTGTGTAAAATTAAATACATGAACTAAGTAGGTATGCATTTACATCCTAAAATTTGTCTTATATGATAAGCAGTTTTTTAATAATGAATCATGATGTTATCTAATTTAACATTGACGAGATAGGGCATTTAATCTCCCCTCAAAAATTATAATACCAATTTAGACTGTGAGTGTTTATTACAGCAGAAAAAAGAAGTTTCACACAAATGTCTTCGCATTTCAACTATATGTGTAACGATTAAGGCAAATATAACTGAAGCAAATGGTAAAATAGTAACTAAGTGCGTTTTTATCATCTTTGCTTTCTTCCTTTAGCCCCGCGTTTCGCCCAAAAATCTTAATTTGTTTTGTGGATATCGCAATATATGTTAACATTACGGTGTCGCAACAGTGGCTAAATAAATAATCCCCGACACGCCTCATACAGCTATACCTCTCACGTGTTCATATCTTTGGTATAAGGATGGTTACCAGCACTGTCGGTACGTTTTATTCAACGTTTAAATAAAAATAAAGTTTGGTTTTATTTTTATAGTTTGATTTGATTTGTTTTCACTGAATGCTTGGATAAGCATTCGATAGTTGTAAAGTGCTGTAACTATTTGATTTTTAATTAAATGTATAATAGTTAAACATTTAAGATAAAACTTTTATTTATTACGTCGAAACTTGTACGATGGATCTTCGGCTATCTCTGCCGACGCTCTTACCGCTTGAGCTACTCTTGCGAGATACCTGAGCGCACTAATACTTCTCATGTAATACAAGTATCGCGATAAATCAAAGTCATCTTGAATACTCAACATGTTAGGTCTAAAATGCGTTTGCAAAGCAGACAGTGCTTTTAATTTCCAGGCTTCATATTTAAGCTCTGTTAGGGGTCATTTATATCTAATAAATCTGGAAAATACTAAGTTTTAGTGTTTTGTATGAGGTCATGACAAGTAATATAGCTAATCGCATCATAAGAATAATATGTTAAATTAAATAACATAATATTAAGAAAAAAGTGAAAAAGGAAATGTAACAATTCCTAATAAATATGATTTTACTCCACGGACATACAGCGTCTTTGTTAAACAATAAATAATATAAATAAATATAAAAGTTAACTAACTTTTTAAAAAGTATTCGGACACCTAACATTTAATGCTTTGTAAGGAAATTCCACAAAAAGGAAAACATTCTTAGCCATTATTTTATAGATGTGACGTCACCAACAAAAATTAAATGATAAAGTATTATTTTTTTTAATCTATTTCTGAAAGGCATTTATATAATTATTTAGGTTGCACGAACAATCATTTGTATTATACAAAACGTTTGGTTCATTGCGAACAGAGCTCTCTTGTTTACATTTTATGGGAATATTTGAAGGTAGAGTCTTTGTTACGAGGCCTGTTAATATGGAAGAGTTAAAAATGAGGATCAAGAAAGAATGCAGATATCTACCATCAGCAGTGATTGAATATGCTCAACAATAATTCACGCTTCAACTTAGCCACTGCCGGATTGTAAAATAAGGGCATTTTAAACAATTATTAAATAGCTAGAATTTCGCTTGTTACGGTACTTGTGTAAATTGTGGAGAAAACTGTTATTTAATCCAAAAATTGCACTGTTCCCATAGCAAACAAACTTTTGTGTGAAACAAATGAAATTTTTCATGCAACTAACGAGAATCTTTAAGAAAAAACAAAACTAAAAAATAGGTTGCGATTTAAAATTGTTGTTGATGGCGTCGCATTTTGTAGAGTAATTGTTGAACATTTATTTCTTTTTTGTAAAGCTCCGTTTTTAAAATATCAAATTCGATGTGTCCAACTACGAGGGCGGTTTCAGAGTATCCGACCTGATGTATATATAGCGGTTGTTTCAAACAAATGACTATGGTAGAAAGTACCAACCTTATAACGCTTAAGTTTGAAGTTTGACGATGCTAGGTTGTTTAGTAATTGTTTGGCAGCCATCAATAGAGAACGCTCCCAGCGAATTTGTAAACATGGATTAAAACTAGCCATCGTTATGTGATGCAATACTTTCATTTGTAAGGTCTTAGTCGAACTATTATTAAAGCTGAGCTAGATTCTACTCTGGGGGAGTCTGCTCCTTCGTTTACAACAGTAAAATATTGGGTGGCAGAGTTTAAGCACGGCCGTACGAGCTGCCAAGACGAGCTGTGGTCGACTAAATGGGGTGACCACGCCAGAAATTGTGAGGCAAATCCACAAAATGGTATTGGATGACCATCGACTGAAAGTGTGCGAGCTAGCAGACATTGTAGGCATTTTAAAAGGTGCTGCACATTCCATACTGACTGAAAATTAGACATGAGAAAGCTGTACGCAAGATGGGTGCCGCGTTTACTCACAATGGAACAAAAGCAGCGTCATAAGGATGTTTCAGTGGAGTTTTTGGCGATGTTTTGCTGCAATAAAGGCGAGTTTGTGTGTCAATTCATAACCATGGATGAAACATGGGTCCATCGCCTCACACCTGAGACGAAGGAACAGTCAAAACAGTGGATTGAAAGGGGAGAATCGGCTCCAAAGAAGGCGGAGGCAGTTCCATCTGCAGGCAAGGTCATGGCGTCGGGTTTTGGTATGCGCGTGGGATAATTTTCATTGATTATCTTCAAAAAGGAAAAGCGATCAGTGGCGAGTATAATGCAAACTTATTGCAGCGTTTGAATGATGAAATCAAGCAAAAACGGCCTCATTTAGCGAAAAAGAACGTTCTGTTTCATCAAGACAATGCACCAGTTCACACATCAGTATCGCCATGGCTAAAATCAATGAGTTAAAGTTCGAATTGCTTCCTTATGCACCCTATTTGTCAGACTTAGCCCCTTCTGATTATTTTCTGTTTCCAAAATTGAAGAAATGGCTTGGTGTTAAAATATTTCCCAACAATGAAGAGGTGGAGTTTGCAGTTGATGGTTATTGTGCAGAACTCGACGGTTCTCACTATGAATAGGGTATCGAAGCTATTGAACATCACTGGGAAAAGTGTATCGAGCTGAAAGGAGACCATGTAGAGAAATAAAAATGTTTTTTCCCAAAATGTTTGTGTTTTCTTTGTTAGGTCGGGTACTTTGGGACAGCCTCCGTACTTTTTTAAACGCAAGTTAATTTTAGCTTTATTTGCATTATTCCTTATTAATGAAAGGTCTTTTATTAATACAATAATAATTAAACGTTTAAGGCTGTGATATGAGTAGTGAGCTTGCGTAACTGTGACGATTGCAGGTTGCGGATACCGAGGTCGTTAGGTACGAGCTCATGAAACGAATATCTGTGGTTCAAATCCCGCCAGGAGCGTCGTTCCTGACTGAAGTTTCTTCCAGAGTTTTCTCAGTCCTCATAACTGGCAAATGTTGGCCAATTTCCTTTCCCAATTATCACTTCATGCATCACCAGTGTCGCCACCTGTGGTGCCATTTGCATCTACGTTAAGAGTGGGCGTTAATCACTATTCAAAACATCTGATGTGCTACACTCACATGCCTTTCTCTGCTCTTGTACAAACTATTTTTACAAACGCTTATTCTCCATATGCTTCATATTAATCGAGATATCGTGATGTTAATCTTATTGCTAATTTTCTTGTAGATGCAAGGCTTTAAGCGATAGTCAAATATTTTAACAGCTGATTGCTATGTGGAGTATTCCGTTCTCTTTGCATTACCAGGAAAAAAAATGAATAACGAATTCTCATTTGAGAAAAAGTATAAGTATTGGAAAATTAAAAGGAATAACAAGTAATATCTCGAAAATGGTACACTCAACAAAAGAATGTATATGACATAAATTGTGTATTTTAATGCGATCTACATTTTTTGTGTAGTAACATTTTGTCTATCTCTTATTGTTTACCAGTTATGCAAAAGTCGTTTACAATGAAGAATACTTTTAGACATTTCCAGAAAATTCAAGATATACATTTTATTTGCCATGAAAGTATCTTAAATATATGGAATTTTAATCAAAATCGTTAGAGCCATTTTTCAGGAATTTAAAATTTTCGAAAAATGATCCATGTAAAGGGTAATCTGGGGTGGGAGAATTTTCTTGAAAACCTTCTTGTCGCATCTCTGAAAGATACTGTACCTAAATAACAAGTTTGGTGTTTATCCGACTGTTCGTTTCTGAGTTATGCTGATCACGACACACACACGGACATGTTTCCAAAAATGCTTTTTTTATTCAGGGGGTCTCAAAACATATATTTCCGGTGGAATCTCGGTATCCAATTTTCTGGTGGAATACAATACTTCCCCTACTTACTATACGCAGTAGAGAAAGTAAAAATCTGATCTAATACATTCACATGACTTTATCTCTTCTTTCGGTTATTAATGGGCCTACAACTGTTCCTACTGAAGCTTATTTTTTCTGTCTACTACATTTTAATCCAAATAAACCTTATCAGAAATAGCTACATTACAAATTTCGTTAGAGATACACAGAGAACAGCGATAGTCATATATGCTGTCCTTAAAATTTCATACTCTTGTGAAGGACATCGTGAGAAACAATTGAATGTGACAAGACTTCAAGAGAATGGCCAAGTAATGAACAATTCGAACCATTACTAATGGATGTCTCAGAAATGGCTTATACCACGGAAAGACGTATTTGAAAAAATTGTGTTTTTTGTCGCATAACGTTTATACAATATTATACGAAATTCCTTCCTAATGAAGAGGACTTCAAGGGCTATTCCCAGAAAATTCGATATAAATTTTATTTGTAACGTAAATGCGCTTAATATAATGGGATTTTAATCAAAATCGTTACAGCCATTTTTAAGAAAATCACTAATTTCGAAAAAATGTTCATGTAAAGGGTAGTTTGTACTGGGGGATTTTCTAGAAAATCTTCGTCGCATCTTTGGAAGGTACCTACTTAACCTAAATACCAAGTTTGGTATTTATCGGAGTTTTCGTTTTTAGTTATGCTGTTTGCAAACGCGTGAACTGCATAACACGCGTACGTCTTAGACAAGGTCAAAAACAAAAGAAAGAAATAAAAATGAAAGAGCCTATGCAGCAAAAAGCAAATAAAAAGTAAGTAGACTAAATTGGCAGACCCTGAGTGCAGAAAATGTTGCATCATATTTTAACATTAACGAAATGACTCCAAAAAGCACAGTTTAAATGTTTTAAAACCATCAAGTAAAAGTGAATGCTAGAATTGCTGCAACTTTCCTATGAATGTTGCATACTCAAGAGATATTCATTTCTCTCCAGTACAAACTCTATTTTATACGTTTTGTGCTCTATCAGAACATTTTCCTTCTGCTGCAAAAGCGACAGTTTTAATTACGAACTGTCAGGAAGAAGACACATTGCCCTTTCGTACTCTATTCCATTAATAAGAATTGTGAATCTCCTCGGAGAAAGGACTGGAGCATTCTCTATTGCGTCCATAATAACACAGAGTAAGGCAAATTCGCATTTGTAGAGAGAAAGGCCATTACTTTCATGAATTAATTTTGAGAGAAAAAACTGACAGGGCAGCTACGGTTACCAGAAATCGCCCGAGTAAGCAAAATGAAGTGACTTTTAAGTAATTCAGTTCAGATCTTTGAAATCAGGATAGCATTTAAAAGTAGGACAGGACAAGAGTAAATCTAATAGCAAGGTATCTAATATTAAGAGGAGATTTAAAACCCTATCCTGCCAAGGTTAAATTTTCTAACTTCATGAACTATAACCTTAGAAACTATTTAAAATAAAAGGCGCTTTTTAAAGTACCGACAATATTTTTAAAAATAACCGAAAATTATTTTCCAAATATTTTATTATCATTTATTACCTTACACTACTTTTCCACATTGTCCCCGCTATTATTCAAGTACTTGTCGTAACGGGAAACCATTTTTTTGTCTTTCTTCGCCAAAGAATGATGCCGCCTGTAATGAAAGCCAAGTATGCATTTCTTGTATCGCTACTCATCGTCGCTGAAATGCTTTTGACCAAGGAATTTCTTCAGATGAAGGAAAAGATGAAAATCGCTTGTAAATCCGGACTGTAGGGAGGGGTGGTGAATAATTGTTCCCAATGTAGCAGGGAGAGCTTTGTGCATTATTTGTAGCTGGAAAACGTCGTTCCTCTGGTTGATGCCCTCTGCTGCAGTGTTCTTGTCCTCGGCTATTGCTGCTCGTCGGTAGTTGTATTCTCCATTCCTAATCATTACCTATCTAGGTAATTTCACGGGTCTTAGGGTTTTCGTAGGTAAGGCAAATTAAAATACACTGCATTTCCCTTAAGAATGTGGTTTATTATCCAATAAATATTTATGGGCGGCTAGCGTTTCCCATTGTAACAATTCCCACCATTATAATAAATTAGGAGCCTAAACTAACTACTCACGTCTTCCCATCCATATGCACACAGGTGCATTTGTCGTCCAGAGAGTAGCACTCTGTGTCGACGAGATTCTATAAGAAAGAGTGAAAATCTGGGGCTTTCTTCCCCTTTTAATACCTAAGCCTAATGACGCTAACCTCCGTGCCTCAAAATGTAACGACTTTTCTAATTGGTCCTCAGACCGCGTTACCTTATAATGTATCAGAATATGCTGCTCCAAAAGATTTCGCATACGCGTCCTCGTGGGGCGTCAGGAAGCAGATTCAATATCTCTGTCTCTTTCCTTTCTCTGTCTCTTTCTATTTCTCCTTATTACTTACAGTTCCCTGCTCATTAGCTTGGTGAAAGGTGGGCTCTACCTAGAATTATCTTTTACCGGGAATTAGCTAGCTCGCCCGTCTCTTACTTATCTATGTTACAATCTGAGTTTGTACAATTCTTGGTTGTTAAATATTCAAACATATTTCTTGGTGAATTATATTATTATGTACAATTTTTGTTTAATATTGGTTTATATGTCTATATGAATATGTGTGTGTATATATATGTATATGGTATATCCCCTTTCACTAACCAAATGAAGCGTTCACATCTTGAGTTTGTTTGGCTGTGTGTGGCCGGGCATTGTCACTCTTTGTTTCCCCATAATCCTCAAATTGCCGATGAATGTTTGCTGGCGTAACGTTTCTCGCATTCAAAAAACGAATTACTGATCTAACTTCAGTTGGCGGGTCGTTCGATTGTTTTGAACACTTCGAAACGCTCTAGCAACAGGAAAACACTTAAGTGACGATCGTTCTCAGGTGCGTTTGGCTTCCTAATGAAGGAAGGAAGTGATCGCGCATGTTCAAAATTGTGATTGCAGCGCTGCAGCGGTAAAATATTTAAACGTAATTACTTTAAAAACACGCCTCGTATCAAACTGAAATGTTTACGTGATGTAAATGCATACTTTCTAGGCTAGGAAGGATTGTTTAACGGAGGGGAGACCTAACACCTCGACCCCCAATGGATATTTTGTGCACTCACTCTGGGAGGAACGGATGAGGTGAGGGAACTGGAGGAGGCGCATGTCTGCAGAGATGCCGGCACAGGACGACAGACACGCGCAGTTCTCTAATAGTTCCAGGCTTGGCCGCTCGAAGACTCCCTCTTGTGGCACAAGGGAAATACGACCCAGTAGTGGAAGGTCTATAGGCTTCCCTCTAGTATGGCCTAGAAGTAGTTCCAAATCGCAAGCCTTTGCGCCATCTGCCCGACAGCAGCGAACCACAGCCCCGGCATCAATCTGAAACATGGAAGGAAAATGAAATGAGAGGAGTTAGGGAAAAGAGGAAATCCACACCATTCCAGTCTTCGCCTTGTACCATGGAAAACCCACTGTCAGAGTCGGCGGCCATCGGGATCGAACCTGGGTCCCCCCGAACGCGAGTCTCACATGTTACCATGGAGCCATCTCGCTAAGTTCACTCGTCTACTTTTTCTGATATGTCTGTGTATTAAGAAAGATAGAATTATTGTCTTACTTTTACCATCTTTTAATAAACATTTATCAGCAATTAGTTAAAAATACTAACCATGTTATTAACACCAACGTACATAACAGTACTAAGGTATTGCTTTTAACATCTTAAAAGACAATGATGCAAAGGAAATCGAGGTAGATCCCAGGCAACGCCCCCCACTTGATGCATGGGTTTTTCGTAGTTTTTCAGGCTCGGAGGTGAATACTGGGGAGGTTTATTTTATACCACGTCTCTCCAGTCCTTCATTTCCTGTATCCATCATCTTCCATGTCATCTGTTTCAGGGTTGTAGGACCAGAGGACAGCGATTGGCGGATTGCAGCTGGACGGTGGCTATGTGCTCTGTAGCCCCTCTGAGTGTTTTCGCGCAGGCGCTCCTTCGCGAACCTCCTGGAGGCTTGGATCCCAATGGATGGGGTCGGGCACTTTTGGACGTATTCAATCTGGAAACATTAGGGGCCCCATCCCTGCTTACGACAGTTGTCATTTGGGTTTGGTCACCCCTCGGGTCTCTTTCTTCATCCCTATCTCCAGGGGTCACGGTAGGAGCACAAGGGGCCGTATTGCCTGCGTGCGGTACTCTGCCCCAGTATTGGCGGCCCCCCCTTCCGTTCGTCAGTGCCGTCAACTATATCTCGTTAAAGTATATACCCTACGTGAAATAAAACCATTGTGACTTTGAAATATTCGCCGTTCTTCGTTTAATTTATTCTAGGGTTTAATTAGTGCACTTCGAAATGTTAAATGAACATTATTTTGTATATAATGAGCTCATGCAAGCTGACTCTGCCATTAGGTTTAGCATTATACACTCGCCACTGTAATTATTTTTACTTGTATTACTTCGCTGAAACAATTCTCTATGAACTTTTGTGGGGACAAGATAGTCTGAACACATAGAAATTACACCTTAGGTGTGTTAAATTGCCTCTGCTCTTAAAATTCTCAATGATTTTTCTTAAAATTGTTACTAACTATTCGAATTCATGAAAATTATTTCAACTGTTTGTTTGCATTGAAAGCTTAAGTAGTTGAGTCCGTAAAAAGTATTTCGTTCAGTATAAGAATAATAAAATTTACTCTTAAAACATGTGAATTCATGTACCTTTTTCTCTGATTCTACTTGCAATACAGAATCACACTTTTGAATTTTGGTTCTTAGTATAATAAGCTCTTTTCTGAACCTCGAGTATTTAGTCATGTGTATCAGCTCACTAGATATTGAAAAAAATTAATTGCAAACTCAAAAAAGTAAAAAGGTGGAAAATTTGCAATATTGGCGCCTTCTTAATATTACTAATACACATTATAAAATTATGATTGTGGTTCAGAACGTTAAACTATATTTTGTATACATTTACTGAAAATTTCAGCTCTCACCTCTCATACTTTCTGAGAAAAAGGTACATAAGTATCCAAAAATGTTGTTTTGAGAAAACTGAATTTAAACTTTGAACATTAAAATTCTGACACGCTTCAGTACATTCCAGAGTCATAATCATCTGCACCTTCATTCCTGGATTGCTTCAGCTTTTTTGATTGCCTTTTCTTGGCCCTGGCCTCTTTTTGAGTATTGCTGAACTGCTCGCTGGACATGATATAGTCGTTCGTTGTTGAAAGATGCAAAAATGTTCTAAAAAGGGGCGTTGCGTGACAGCTTTAAAGGAATGCAGACTAGCATTTAAATGGTATTTACATTCTTAAAAACCTCTTAACCCCCACAAAGTATATATTTTCGAAACTGGAAATAATAGAGATTTTTATTGGTGCCTAAAACAAAAATGTGATTTTTGACCATTTCAGAGTACCTTGTCCCCTTAATATCATTAACAGGAGTAATACAGAAAACAAACTTTTGGATGAATAATTAGTAGAACAGTGGAATAACGTTACTACTGTATGATATTTTTCGGTGTATTTCTGCTGCATATATAAGAGCAAGCCTTAAAATTAACATTTTGCAACAATTAAACAATTCTATTACCAGATCTATATCAAACATACAAATACTGATGGTTGTGTAGCACCCTATTTAGAACAAAGTGTGATTATTATACGCTAAATTTTATTTAAAACCTACTTTTCGTTGTTAATCACAACGGTACCTTTCGATTTAAATCAATATTCGACAAGTAATACAATTTTTGGTATCTACAGGATTTTGGAGAAACCCACTGGTTGTTTTGAAAGCCAATGGAAAAAAGCAAGCATCTATTAGCTTGTTTTATAACATTTCTGAATCACAAAGCTGTTGCGTGTTGTTATAGTTGAATATCGAAGGGATACGCATTAAAGATTTATCTGGCGAAGTGAGCACATCGGGCTGCGGAGTTTCAGGCGAACTACACGCCAGTAAATAACACTACTTGAAAGTGTTGCTTGAACTCCATTGGGAGAAGCTTTCACGAAATTGACTAAGGCTACCAGCAAGAAATCACTTCCGTGAGGCAAGCAACAGACCAAAAACTAGACCTAATTTACAAACAGCAGGGGAAATTAAGGGTATAGTATAAAACTGTACTAACCCCTTCTACAGTGGCAGAGAATGATTTGCTTCGTTTTACTACTTCCCCCTTCTAACCATTACATCTTTCGGAATTACTGAGAATAACGTCTGTAATACATCATGAAGAATTTGATTTCGGATACGTCGATTATGAAGACGCAATTGTTGAAAAGACATGAAAATTGAGTGCACGTTATTGATTCCTGAAAAATCTATAACAAGATACGAAATTCACCATTACGTCTTGCATTCAAAAGGTCTGGGTTCGATTCCCGTAGACTGTCCACTGTGACCTTGGGCCTTTCGCGGTTTTCCCTGATCGGTAGGTGAATGCTGGGTTGATTTCTCATTTACAATGATTTTTCTTTTCATAATTCCCCTTTCATTCCGCTTCATTCTTATCCTTCAGATATGCTTCTTTTTTCGTGGCATATGGCGGTGCCGGACAGATGGCGCAGATTCTTGCTCAAAGAAAGGAGCACTCCCCATGGACACTAGAGGGCTGCTGTTTGACGGGCTGTTCATCATCCGCTCTAGGCAGTTCCAGCAGTGGGTTGGGTCAACTGGCCTGGAACTGGCATACACGCGTCTCTGTAGCCTGTCGCCTTGTAGCCCCCTGTGGTTCCTTCACTTCATCCCCTCCTCTTATATAGGTCGCGGTGCGCAAGGTGTCCCCTACGTTGTATAACCTACCTAACATAACCTAGCCTAACCTATTCTGTTCGAAGTATGCCATTCACTGTAATATAGTATCACAAATGTAAATTAAGGCTTTAAGTTTATTTATTTCCCACCCTAGGGTATATGGTATGTTATTACAGCCACCGTATTTGTGTCGTTATATATGGATTTTCTTAGAAACGAATTCACGTGTTGGAATTCTAAATTTCCTTCCGTGTAGGAAAGGATCGTACAAAATGTGGTTTGTGATTTGCAGCAGAAAAGTTTCCAATTAAAACAGAAAAAGTAGTTGAGTTCGAAAAACATTGGTTGCTTGGAATCCGAAAACGTCGGCCAATAAAAACAGCATGGTAGAATGACAACCATGTCTTCTCTACTGCGGCAATTTCCAAGTTATCCAGTTCCGGGTAGAGACACTCTGAGCAACAGGATTTAGAGTAACAGAATCGCGTAATGCTAAAAAATAAAGCTTATAGGAACAATCCCCACACCATAGACGAACTTAAGGACAATATAAAAGCAAAAATTATGAATATTACGCAAGTTGAATGGTAATTTCATCCGACGATGTCAAGAATGTGTTCCCGCAGATGGACATCACTTTCAATAATACTTCTAACAAGGTTAGTGCTCATTACATGCATGTTGCTAATACCCGTGAATAAATGACCGGAAGTTACGGAATGGCAAACCCCACAGTGTAGTAGGCTGTGTGCGGAGCACGCATTCCCACAATCAGCGGCCTTGGCATAAAACGAAGGCACTGTGCAAGATAATAAAAATTCCTTCCGAATGAAGAGGCGCTTCATAAATTATTCCCAGAAAATTCAAGATATACATTTTATTTTATCATTAAATATGTTTAATATGTTATTTTAATCAAAATCGTTAACCATTTTTTAAAAAAAATCAAATTACCACAAAGTGTGGTATTTATCTGACTTTTCATTTTTGAGTTATGCTGTTCACACTCACTCACACAGGCACACAACGGACCTTTTCTAGGTATCGAATTTTTGGGTGGAATGCAATAACTTCTCTACCTACTATGCACGTGGTAGAGGAAACAAGACAAGCAATAATCTAAAAGCTGAAGATTCCACGGATCATAAGGTTTCAGGCAGTAACCCGGAAATTTGAAGCCAGATTATTGAAGGATTCAGTGAGCAATGTCGTCGTCGTCGTCCCTAACGCTCTCCGTATATGGCCTATGGCCTTCGGGGGTTACCTCATTCCATAAATCTGGACCCATTTCCGAGGTGGAGGGACCCAGAACACCGATTACCTCCGATGGTAGGGCACGATGAGGATGCGGTGGAATAAGAAGACCTACAGCTTTTGCCGTTTATTCAACTTGGGAATGTTATTATACACCGGGGTGAGGCCAAAAGGTTTTGCAGCTAGATATTAAATTTAGTTACCCCGGTATAAACATTGGGGATCGTAGACTCGGTGGCAACGAGAGGACCAGGAACTTAGCTGCACACATTTAAAGCAAGCGTGGGATATTCATAACAAAATACACTAAATTTCACATTTAATGTGGTTTATTATGTAGTTAACTTGGTGTTACTATATTGTTCACAACAGATTAAGGCAAACATTGGAGGAAGATGCTCCACACTCACACGAAAACACGCATTCCTACATACAACCACTCGTCCTGAAGAGACACACCCAACTGACCCACGCTACTAGACTGAAGATAGTCCCTCTACTTGCCCTCACCTCTCTTTCCTCTCTCCACCCCTGACTAGGAGGTGGGGAGAAAAATGCCGCGTCGGACGAAATTCAAACTCCCAAACTAAATAATTATGCCCAACAATGTCATGCTACAAAGCAATAATGTGTCCGACGCGACAATGTACACACGTATTCCATATGAACAAATGGGGGAGTCCAGAGCCGGAAATCGAACTCCGGACTCTCAGAACAGCGCCCGAAGAGAAACTACTGCGTTACCCGCCTTCCAGGGAGAAATGTAATTGATATCAGAATATTGTACATCTGCCGCCCTCTTGAATTTCACAAGTATGTGAGTTATAATCCTAAGCGACTGAGCTATACAATTTGTTTGTATTTGATACAAAATTATAGTTGATCACAACATATCCATAAATTTTACCGCTGCTTCATCTAAAACTTAACGCACCTAAAGCTTACTACTAACTTTACATTTACAAACTTTTATCACAGAGAACCTAATTTGACCTCTTTTGAACTCATCCTTTGCCACAACCCGTACTTTTCATCTGGTAATACAGTCCGCAAAATGCAGCAGTCTCAGACGTGAGAGCAATTGTAAATTCCATCAAAAGAGCAGGAACATTTCAGAACATGCAAACGCTACATTTTTTGCATGGCGAGGCAACTCTCAGTCTAAGTCAGGGAAATTTAATTACGCCAGATGGAACCATCTAAACGGACATCACGAGGACATTTCCGTCACGAAGTTGTACTTTATCGTAGCAATGGGGGGAAGTTGACTCGCTGAATGCCTGTCCTCAAACGGATCCCTTAGTCACTGCGCTTCAGAAAAACTCTCCCTCCCGTGTATTTACTCAAATATCTACACCAACATTTTTTGGTCCTTCTGCATGTTCTTTTATGAGATTTAGTTGAGAGCTCATTATAACTATATATCACTCTTTCTGTTTTTATGATCCAGACTTTTACTTGGCGTTTATAGCAGTAAATTAAGCAAGCTTTTTATGAGTTTTTAATGTTGCCAAAATCAACGTCGTTACTGCCTTCTATACCACTCAACTGATTACCAAGGAAGATTTTTACTTTCTCTACGGCGTACATAGTAAGTAGAGAAGCCATGGCACCCAAAAATTCGATACCAAGATTTCACCGGGAATACATGCTTAGAGGCCCCCCGAAACCAAAAAAGCATGTTTTAAAAAAAGTCAATGTGTGTCTGTGAACAGCATAACACAAAAACGAAAAGTCGGATAAGTACCAGCCGGCCCTCGTAGCTGTGGTCGCTGGAGTGTATCGCTTCGGCGCTCCACCAAGCTGAGGGTCGCGGGTTCGAGTCCCGCCATGGGCATGGGTGTGTCTGTGTGTTGTGTAATTGCAGTAATAGGCGGTAAAGAACACATTAATAATAAACTGGGTAAACAAGGGAACTTTTTTTAAAACAAGTACCAAAAGTTTGTATTTAAGTTCACTATCTCCCAGTATGCGACACAAAGATTTTCAAGAAAAAGTTCCCTTTTTCCAGCTACCCTTTACATGGAAATTTTTTCGAAAATTTTGATTTTTAAAATTAGCTCTAACGATTTTGGTTAAAATGCCGTATATTCAAATATTTACATGACAACATTATATCCTAATTTTCTTGGAATAGCCTTTGAAGTCCTCTTCATTCGGAAGGAAACTTGTATAATCTTGTATAAGTAGTAAACGAAAACGTACTACACAATACATGTCGGTCTGTTTAAAATACACAATTTACTTCCAATAAGCTTTTTTATGGCATAAGTCATTTCTGAGATATCCGTTATAAATGGTTCGAATGGTTAATTTCTTGATCATTCATTAAAGTCCTTTCAACATTCAGTTGTTTCTCGCGATTGTATAGAAACAGTATGGAATTTTAAAGCCAGTGTATAGCGTCTAGTCTTAAACATTTGACTATCGCTGTTCTCTTTTGCATCCTAATGAAATCTATAATGTAGTATTTCTGCAAAGGTTTATTTGTATTAAAACGTAGTAGGTATAAAAATAAGCTTTAGTAGGAATAGTTTGTACACCCATTAATAAACAAGAGGCTAGAGAAAATCGTGTGAATGCATCACATAATATTTTTATGCTTTAGACTTTTACTTGGCGTTTATAGCAGTAAATTAAGTAATCTCTTTATGATTTTTTAATGTTACCAAAATGAACACCAATACTTACTCTCTATACCGCACTACTGATTGCCAAAGAAGATATTTATAATATGCAGTTATTAGGTTTCACTGCTCGTGTTGACTGACTAATTGACTCAGTTAGTTCTTATTCTTCTGAACGATAGTAAGCAACATAATCTACTGCTTTCAAAGCCAGTCAAATCTTGCAATAATGGATTTCGTTGTAAATGGAATAAGTCTGGTGTGAAACATTCACATGATTTTCTGTAGTCCTATCATTTACTATTCTTCCATGAGCTTATTACTTTCTCTACCGCGTAGATATTAGGTAGAGAAGGTATTGCCTTCCATCCAAAAATACTTTACCGAGATTTCACAGGAAATACATGCTTTGAGATCCCCATTAATAATAACAACATTTTTAGAAAGATGTCCGTGTGTATGCATCTGTAAATAGGCATAACTAATAAGGTGGCTAAATACCAAACTTAGTATTTATGTTCAGTACCTTCCAAAGATACGACAAGAAGATTTGCACGAAAATTTCTCACCCCAAACTAGCGTATACATGCAACATTTTTTGGAAATTTTTAATTTTCTAAAAAACGACTAACGATATATTAAAGATATTTACATAACAAATAAAGTGTATATATTGAATTTTATGGGAATAGTCTGTGAAGTTCTTTTCGTTCAGAAGGAATTTTGTATAAACTTGTACAAGTGTTAAACGTTAAGCGATAGACTTTAAAACACACAATTTGTCAAATAACTTTTGTTGTGGCATCAGCCATTTCGGAGACATCCGTTATTAATGGTTCAAATTGTTCAATAATTTCGATTAAAGTTCTGTTAATTTTCAGTTATTTCTCACGATTTCATGGAAAGAGTATAGCGTCAGTTCAAAAACATTTGACTATCGCTACTCCTTTTATATTTATAATGATTTGTGCAGTGCAGATGTTTTCGGAAAAATTTATCTCGACTAAAATGGAGTAGATAGGAAAATATACTTTCGTAATATAATTTATATGCCTACTAATAAGCGATAGAGGCTAGAGAAAGACTTTTTATTATAACTGTGGCATGTTACTTTGTTGCCCTGTGGAGTTTACTGTTTACTACCTGTACTTCAGGCAGAGTACCTTTACTATTATATTAATTATATACTCTCTTGTTACCCTTTGTGACGTATTAACAAAAACATTTACAGAGGCCGATAATGGATCTTTATGTGTGTATTGTGCGCAGATCATATCCCATTTACGTTATTAACTTCCCCATACCAGGGACAATGAATCATGAATGATGCACACCATCCCATCCACATACGTTTTCATAAAAATTTTATTCTTGGTGTTTAACTGAGTGAAATATAAAAGGAACAGATTTACTCTTGAATCATTTATTATTACCCTAGCCAACTTGCTTCCACAGCCCAAACCAATTTACTGTAGCCACATATGAGTTTATTATTAGTTCTTTGTTCACTTTAATCTTAAACCACATTCACTAAATCACCTTTGGTCTTCATGTACATGCTGGTTATAATTAAACTTTCGCTACTTGAGAGCACCCCCATGAAAAACGAGTAATCGTAGGGCAATGAGTGAAGTGGCTGCTATGCTAGCCTCTAGTTCCCGAGGTCGCGGGTTCAAACTCGGCGGAGGGCGATGGATTTTTTCAGACGTAAAAATGTCTTCCTTTAGAAGGGAAGTAAAGCCGGTGGTTCTGTGTCGTAGATTTACGGCACGTAAAAGAACCTCAAGCCTGATAAAGAGGCCTCTGAACAAAATTTCCGGTCTTTCAATATAGAATGTGATGCTAAGGAGCACAGCAGTTAAAGAGTGTCCATAAATAAAACTCACTTTAATTTTGTAGGACAATGAAACTTTGTGGAAACATTTGTAAGCACACGCGGAAGAGAAGTAACGCATAAATCATTCAAAGAAACACATTTTAATTTCCACATGAGAGGGTAACATTTGTTAATTGCGTACCATGTTTACGTTCCAGGTTATAAACGTTGCTCATTGACCATGTGCATCCACGACAACCTGAAACACTAGAGATGCTTTACTGCTGCCCGAAACATCTCAGATGGGAAGTTGGCTACTTCCCTCACTATATTCATCTTAAACTTCCAACGTGTGTTAATGTTTCAATGATAAACCCTCTCCTTCAGGTAACCCCACAGCCAGAAATCACGGGGGTTCAAATCTGGTGATTTGGTTGCCACGCAGTTTGGAACGATCGGCCAATGATTCGGTTTTCTCCAAATGTGTTACGGAGTAACTGAGTGACCTCACGAGCAATGTGAGTTAGAGCTCCATCGTGCATCCAAACAGTTGAGTCCAAAGCACCTCCGCTGTAGAGCGGGGATCACATGTTGCCGAAGCAGATCACAGTAATTTGTGCCCTTCACGCGGCATGTCCTTGATCTTTGGAGTCCGATTTCCTAAAAAAACTGGACCAATTAGGATGTGTGCCGTTAAGCCATACCACAAGTGAGGGGTTCACTATGCAGGGGAACTTCATCAACGTTCATTGGCAGTGATGATCCCCAAATGCGACAATTGTGAGTGTTCACTGTCCCAGTGAGCGTAAAGTTTGCTTCATCAATCTACAAGATGTTCTAAGTCACATATCGTCAACTTTACCCTTGCAAGAAACGCAAGTCCACTCGAATGTCTGCATCACGTGGCAACAGTTGCTGAGTTATGTGAAGTTTTTAGGGATACTATTTCACAATTGTTTGCAGCACTTTTCGTACGGTAGCCCATGGAATGTTCAGTGTCGTGACACAGCTCGTGCAATGCTTGAAGATCGCACATTGCGCCCAGCATTCTCAGGCATGGCAATAGTAACTTCAACAATTTGTGGCGCAAATTCGAACTTCTGAATCATGATCTTTAACCCCGGGTCGGAAAGAGAATCTCTCCATATTCTTTAATGCGTCGATACTCGCGAAGAGCAGCAGCACTATTTTTGTTGTTTAGATAAAACAGCTCACCTTGTCCAGACCCATGTTGACTATCTGCAACTCTAATGCACATTGTGAAGTAGTTGAATTAGCCCCAAGTTTTTGGCGCCAATTTGAAGTGGGTTGTATTGAAGGAGTTATTTTATTGTTGTAGGAGTTGTATTATATTTCAAGCTAAACTTGAAGTGTGTTTGCAACTGCACGTATGGTACCCGGTTTCCGGTAGCCTTCGCTCCAAATGTACTTTCAGATGGCCTTTTTGTAACTTTGACTGTTTCTTTAAGTATTAAATATTTATGTTTGCCTTGGCTGCGTCAGTATTATTGTTAGAGACACGTTTCTCTTAGCAGGGCATGATACGACAAGAATGTAGGCTTACACAGATTATAATTTTACTTCACTCCTCTTATTAATGCTTGACACGATTTAAATAACACTTCACAGATATAGAGAGCTGTGAGATTCTTTTTTTAATTAATTGCAATTTTTAACACGTAAACTTATTTTTCATTTCACACGAATACATATTAAATCTCTCGAGGACCATCTTGCATCCGGTTACAATCACTGTCTGCAGGCAACTGAATTGTTTTCAACCGCCTAAACTTGTACATTTCTGTATTTCAAGTCTCTGATTGGCTAATTCTACTCCAATAGAATACCTTCATTTAAATAAAGCTTTTTCTGGTTGTTGATTGGCTATTTTTAAACTGTCTCAAAATTTACATTATTGTTGCTCCGATAATGACTAGTAGCATTTAAACTTTCAAATTCATTATTGCCTCAAGGTTACCTCATTGTTAGCAACTTTTGACCTATTTCTCACAGCCCCTACATTATTAAATTACGTAATACATTCATATAACATTATTGAACATGTATACAATAATATAAGCATATGCAATGACTGTTACGTACATTTTACAAATTATTACATACACATATTGCTTCAAGGCGGGCTGTTATTGAATTTACATATTATATAATTAGACTGAAGTTATTTAAGTGTTAGAATACTGCCTCAACTGATGCTTGTGTTTCAACCCTACATCGCCGTACCAGTACCAGCACCTAATGGCAAGTCGTGACACTAACACTAATAACAACGCAAATCCTGCAGTTCACAGTCTTAAGCATCTGAAGTGATATTGGAGGGACGAAGAGATGCATAGAAGTTTCCAGCATGTTCACCAGATTTAACAGCGCTGGACTTTTACATTTGGGGAACCTTTAATGGTGCCATGTATTGCTGGAGGCTTTTCGTCAGGAAATTGCTTGAGAAATTCCTGCGGACACGTTGACCAACCTTCGCTGTCGTGATGCTTCCTTGGCCGGTAGCTTCTGTAGAAAAAACCACAATGAAAATTTTATTATGATTAGTTTTTAAGCATCTGATTGATTGTTAGTATTGGGGGCCATAAACTGATGAATATGCGATTTCTGGCTACTAAAGCAAATCATATGAAAGTGGGCGACAATTAGCTGAAGAGAGGAGAAGACTCTCTCGACACCAGAAAATGAAGAACAAATTGGGGAAAATCGCTATTTTGAGTGTATTAAGACAGCGATATATCATTAGTAAAGAAGACTTTGGGTTCGTTAAAGTATGTATTTTTTGACGGAACATGTACATAGCACCTGGAGTGAATACAATTTATAATAAAGAGCGAATAAACAACAAAGACCGGAAAGACCTTCTTTCTTAAGAGTATTTTCATTCGTTATTTATCTGTTTACCCTCCTCTTATGTAGGACTTACACCCACTGGACTTACAAGCGGGTGCCTGGGGTCAGAGGCCCGTCGAGGAGCAGACACTCATGGATCAGACAGAGCATCCAGGATGGGTGATCAGCCCGATGCCTGGTATGGGATGAGGGAAGTAGATGAAACGAAATGTTGGTGAAATGGATGAAAGGAAAGGTGATGATGGAGCAGTTGGTGGAATGAATGGCGGGGGAAATCGGAGAACCCGGAGAAAACCCCGTTAGACGAGCGGTCTAACCACTCGGCCACGGCGCCGCCCTTTCTTAAGAGTAAATTCACTATAGTCGTACTTCACGGATCGTCATTTTGATCTGAAAAAAGTAAACTAAGCTTTAGGATCACGTTATGGAAGGGATACCTAGAACCTCGACCTCGACAGGGATCTTTTGTGCACACACGCCCGGGAGGAACGGATAAGAGGAAGGAACCGTAGGTGATATATGGGCAGCAGGGCGACAGACGGGCAAAGGTTCCTAACAGTTACAAGCTTGACCAACCAGCCGGAGAACGCTTAAGGCAGCCTTCCCAAGCCACCAGAGGGTGGCTCACAGGCTCCCATCCAGCGGAGACCGGGGAAAGCTCGATCCAGCAGCGGCGACTCCAGCGGCTTCCCTCTGACGAGAACGAGAAGGTTCCAACACGCAGCCATCTGCGCCATCTGTCCACAGTCGTCCGATACACAGCCCCGGAGCCAACCTGTAACGTGAAAGAAGAAGAGATGAGAGGGAAGAGAAATTCGTGGGAGTTAAGCGCCTTTCAGCATTCGCTTAGCGACTCGGAGAAACTACCGAAAAAACCCATGGGTCAGGAATGTCGGCCGCGGAAACCGAACCCGCGAACTCCCGCTTGCGGGCCACAGACGCAAACGTCTGAGCCATCCCGCTCGGTAAACGAAGATCTAGTTTGAAGTTCCTCAAGCAAAAGTTATGGATTGGGCCTGAAACCGAGCAGCATGTTTGGTGTACATAAGACTTTTACCGGGGAGGGGGTAGATTTCTGCGCGCACTAATCTGTTTTATCTGAGTGAACAGCATAACTCAAAAACGAAATATGGTATAAACACCAAACTTCGTAATAAATTTTAAACTTTGCATTTTCCAACGACGTGACACAAAAGTTTTGAAGAAAATCCCACAACCATAAACTTTTACATGTGGAAAATGTATTTATTTTTGAATTTCTCAAAAATGCCTCCAAGTATTTTAATCACAACCCTATTCGTTTAATATAATTCATGACAAATAAAATATTACTATATATTGATTCTTTTGCAAATATTCTGTGAAGTCCTCTTCATTCGGAATAAACTTCGTTTTACTTCTAAATTGTAAACGATAGACATAGCTTACTAAACAATCTGATGTGCTACATTCACATGAGTTTCTCTACCGCTATCGCGTATTACTGAATATAGAAATTATTCTTACGATAGTTTATTTTCTTGTCCACTTTATTTTAATCCAGGTAAACCTTTCGAAAATAGCTGCACTGCGCGTTTAATCATTGATACAAGCAAAATACTTATAGTCAAATGTTTTAGAAGTACACTATATACGCTGGCCGTAAAACTCCATATTCTTTCCGTGACATCGTGAGAAAAAATTGAAAATCGATAGGATCTTAAAAGAATGGCTACATATGGAACAATTCGAACGATTAATAATGGATATCTCGGAAATTGTATTTGCCACAAAAAACATTATTTGAAATACATTGTGTGTTTTAAGGCGATCTACGTTTTTTGTGTAGTACGATTTCGTGTATTGCTTAACATTCAGCAGTTATACAAGATTATACTAAATTCCTTCCCAACGAAGAGCATTTTACGTACTATTTCCAGGGAGAGATGTGCATCTTATTTGTCAAGTAAATATCTTTAATAGATGGTATTTTAATCAAAATCATTAGTCATTTTTTATAAAATAAAATGTTCGAAATTTTTTTCACCCAGGTTTCCTTGAAAATTTTTGTGTCGCCTCTTTGGAAGGTACTGAACCTAAAGAGTAACTATGGTATACATCCGACTTTTCGCTTTTGAGTTATGCTGTTCACAGACACATACACGCGGAACTTTTTCCAACAATTCCTTTTACTTTCTCTACTACGTATAGTAAGTAGGGGAAGTATTGTATTCCACCCAAAAATTCGATACTGAGATTTCACCGGAAATATATGTTTTGAGACCTCCTGAATAAAAAAAAAGCATTTTTGGAAACATGCCCGTATGTGTGTCTGTGTGTGTGTGTGTGTGTGTGTGTGTGTGTCAGTGTCTGTGTCTGTGAACAGCATAAGTTAGAAACGAACAGTCGGATAAACACCAAACTTGGTATTTAGGTTCAGTATCTTCCAGAGATGCAACACGAAGGTTTTCAACAAAATCCCCCCACCCCAGATTACCCTTTACATGGAACATTTTTCGAAAATGTTAATTTTCTCAAAAATGGCTCTAACGATTTTGATTAAAATATCATATGTTTAAGATATTTTTATGACAAATGAAATGTAAATCTCGAATTTTCTGGGAATGTCTCCAAAAGTATTCATTGTGAACGACTTTTGCATAACCGGTAAACCATAAGAGATAGACAAAATTTTACTGCACAAAAATGTATATCGCGTTAAAATACACAATTTATGTCATATACGTTTTTTTTGTTGAGTGAACCATTTTCGAGATATTTATTGTTATTCCTTTAAATTTTCCAATATTTATACTTTTTCTCAAATGGGAATTCGTTATTCATTTTTTATGTCCTGGATATACAAAGAGAATGGAATGTGCCACATAGCCACCAGCTCTTAAAAGATTTGACTATTGCTGAAATACTACCAATTCCCCTTGCATCTACAAGAAAATTAGCAATAAGATTAACATCTCGATTAACATGAAGCATATGGAGAATAAGCGTTTGTAAAAATAGTTTGTACAAGAGTAGAGAAAGTCATGTGAGTGGAACACATCAGATTTATTTAATTCAGGTGAAATAAAGCATGTATTTCCGGTGAGATCTGGGATCGAATTTTTAAATTTTTGGGTGACATACAATTCTCCCGGTATTTACTTACTCTACATAGTAGAGAAAGGAAAAATGTAGATCTTGTTAAAGCTCACAATTTATTTGAAATAATTTTTTTTGGAGGGGGAACTTTTACCATTTACGCAATATTCTGTGTTATTGATTGTAATTTTCAAATAGTTAATATTTTTTCAAGTGCTAAGTCAAAATTCGTGTTTTTTTTCCTTTCCTTTTTTCCCCGCTTTCTTGTGGTTACACAGAGCGAATATCAAAGCCATCATATAGCGACCCGCGTTTAAAGGATTTGACTATGGTTTCAGCCCCATGTATGCTCTCTGTGGAGGACAAAGCGAAATCTATACAAATATTATAAAGAGAGTTGTGCCTTTTTTGTCGCTCTACCGTCCGTCCCGTAATAGGTATGCTTTTAAACTGTACCCTGGTAATGTTTAAAGGGTAGTTGTATTTAGACTGGGGACCTGCTCTCTGTCTCTCCTTCTCTGTCTCTCTGCCCCTATAATTACTGACGATACGTTAGGTAACAAATACAGATGAAATTAAATCCGGGTGAAACATAATATGCATCTGCTTTTTAGAGTTATTATTGTTACCCATTTGTGAAAAAGGCAACAAATTACCAACATTTATAAACATACATTTTAGTACAGTTAAAGACAACAAATATTCTACTTTAGTTCTATATAGATTTTATAGCTATAAGAGATTTTAAAGCGTATGATACAACGATTAAATGGTCTGCCCATAACCTTGTAGTAAACTTGTGGTAAATAAAAGAAACATTTTGCCAATATTAAAGTGAACAAACCATTCAAGAGAGGTCTCAAAAATCTTTAAATTTCTCCGCAGAAGCAGAAAGCAGCCTGTATTATGCACTAAATACGTATAGTCAGAAAGTGTTATTTTAAATTCTCTTTTATCGGGTTTTAATTCGGCTACATTTCCATTTTAACATTCTCCGACACGATGTAATTTTGTATAGCTCCTTATAAATAACAAGATAAGAGTTTTGTTAACAGTTTAGTTGTGGTATACTTAAACAATAAAACTCACATTGTCAAAATTTTAAGCAAAAAGTTAAAATTCATATTTAACATTTATTTTCTCCCAAATTAGTAGGATAATTCAAAATTGATCTCTACAGTTTAAGAAGTCTATTAGAGTTTAATTGTAAAATATCAAATTCTAAAAAAATAATTGTATTGTGTTGAACAATTCTCGAAACAGTAAAAGAATAGTAACACTGATAATTCGAGAGCTAATTTTAAAATATGCATGCAATTTAGTGCGCATATTATACATTAAATCTTGACTGCTGTGTTAACATTTCAAATTAATCAAACTGAAGTTCAGAAATTTCATAGCTGGATATTCTTAAAAATGGCATCAAAATGGCCATTATCAGAAATTGTAATGTAAAAAGTATATTAAGATAAGATAAATTTACAGAATTCATTCTATAAGTATGATAGTGCATTAAACATTGTAAATATGCCATTTTGTATTATGTTTAAAATAGAATTTTGGCTACTTTGGACTGCCAAGTTGTTCATATTTGTCGACTTTAGATAAATTCAATCTGGCAACCTTGAATTTATGTTTCTACAGATCATAATCTCAATAGTCATAGAAACGTCAAAAATCGATGCATACACCTAGAAAACAATTCGGATGTAATACACTCACACGACTTTCCTACTCTCTGTCCTTAATTAGTGAGTATACAA
The DNA here is from genome assembly GCA_030765065.1 of Deroplatys truncata. Lineage (NCBI taxonomy): Eukaryota > Metazoa > Arthropoda > Insecta > Mantodea > Mantidae > Deroplatys > Deroplatys truncata. The sequence goes on from CM060985.1 coordinate 104,931,748, forward strand.
ACTATTCTTACTAAAGCTTGTCGCTCTTTGTAGTGTAGTGGTTACCATGCTAGCCTCTAGTCCCCGAGGTCACGGGTTCAAACCTGGCGGAGGCGATGGATTTTTTCGGGCGTAAAAATCCTTAGCATGGCTTCCTTCGGAAGGGAAGTAAAGCCGGTGGTCCCGTAGATTTAAGGCACGTAAAAGAACCTCAAGCCTGATAAAGAGGCCTCTGAGCAAAATTACCGGTCTTTCATGCCCAATATAGAATGGTACGCTAGGGATCGCAGCAGAACCTTTGCAGAAATAGCTGCATTACACATTTCCTTATAAATACAAAGAGAACAGTGATAGTAAAATATTTAAGAACTGGGCGCTTTATGCTAGCCTTAAAATTCTATACTGTTTCCATGCAATTGTGAGAAACGACTGAATGTTGACAGGACTTTTAAGGGGAGGTTGTAAGCTGATTTGGGTAAAAATATCGAAGTTAACTTCTATCATAAATGTAAGGTTAAATGTCCATTCTATGAAAATATGTTGCCGTTTTACGTGTAGCACATCCCAAACGGGCGTAAATGACATTTCACAAAGAAAGTGGAAAGTGTAAAGCAAATTATTCAGGGATTAGTGGTGGCATGGAGTGGAAGCGGTAGCGAGAATCTTTGAACGTTCTCTATCTAAGTATGGTGTAAGGTACACACAATATTTAGGGGATGGGGACAGTAAAGCATACAAAACTGTGGTAGAAAGGAAACCATATGGGGATGTGCAAATTCAAAAACTGCAACTAGACTTAGAAAACTGAAAAAGGATCTCAGAGGTGATGGTAAATGTGTTTCTGGGAAGGAAAGACTAACTGAGAAGGAAATACACAACTTACATCACTATTATGGCATGTCTATTAGGAGAAAGGCAAATAAACTGGAGGAGATGAGAAGTGAAGTTTGGGCGACATTCTTTCATAAACCGTCGACAAATGAAGAGCCACAGCATGCACCATGTCCACAAGGTAAGGAACTCATGATGCAAATTTAACAGAGCAATAGCTACTGGAGAAGGGTATGAACACAAACATTCACTGCCTTATTATGTAGGTGAAGCAGTAAAACCCACATTTAGGAGCTTAGCTGACCCAGGACTTTTAAGTAAATGTTTGCATGGCAAAACTCAAAATCCAAACGAGTCTTTCAATAATGTAGTGTGGACCAGATTTCCTAAAACTGTCTTCGTAGGGTATGATGCTTTACAAATAGGTGCTTTAGATGCTGTGTTGGCATTTAATGAGGGAAACTCAGGTCGCGTGAAAGTGCTGCAAGCAATGCGAATAGATCCTGGATGGAATACGATGAAAATGTTTCAAAACATTAACAATATGAAGATGGTAAATGCAAAACTGAAGCAAGAAACTAAATTTAAGGAAGCTAAGCTGTTGCAGAGGAACGACAAGAGGTCCAGAGAGGATGAGGACAATGACCCTGGACCAGAATATGGTTCTGGATTGTACTGAAGGTAGCATTTCACTGTTTTGTTGTTTTCCGCTAAGTTGGTTTTTAAAACACACTGCTTCCTATTTCTCTGGAAATACTACACCTACAATAATGAAACTTTTACCAGTTATTTAATCATTATTTCGTAATTTACGGACCTTTTCTTAACTCTGTAAGAGCAAAAAGAGAGTTGTAATGATTTTTTTTCAATGAAAAATATAGAAAAAGTTGGCAATGTAGAAAAAAAATTCTTATTAAGGAATTAAGTTGCAATAAAAAATTCAGTAAATGGCGGAAGAGTCACACTGTTAATGTGCAAAGTTCCATTGCTCTAGATTTGGTGGTTCCCAAGAAAATGGGATTTAAAGTAGGTAAAATTAGCATTCCGAGGATAGGCCTTACAACCTCCCCTAACAGAATGACCAAGTAATGAAAAATTCGAACCATTAATAACGGATATCTCATAAATGGCTTATGCCACAAAAAATTTATTTTCAATAAATTGTTTGTTTTAAGGAGATCTACAATTTTTGTGTGCTACGTTTTTACGTTTACAGGTTATACAAAATTCTTTCCGAACGAAGAGGACTTCACAGGCTATTCCCAGAAAATTCAAGATATACGTTTTATTTGCAACGTAAATATATTTAATATATGGTATTTTAATCAAAATTGTTAAGAGCAATTTTTTAGAAAATCAAACATTTCAAAAAATCTTCTATGTAAAAGGTAGTCTGGCCTGGGGGAAATTTCTTGAAAATCTTCCTGTTGCAACTTTGGAAAGTACTGTATCTAAATCCCAAGTTTGGTATCAATCCGACGCTTTTCTGAAAAAAAAATCGGATTCAGGGTGCCTCAAAACCTGTATTTCCGGTGAAATCTCGATATCGAATTTTTTTGTTCAATACAATACTTCCCTGCTTACTATGCATAGTAGAGAAAGTAGTAACTGATTGCTCCTATCAAAGAAAATCATTATGTCTGCTGCAATGCTACTGTTAACCTCCTGAAAGGAGTTCTTTTCGCTAGGGTAGAGAAGGATTTAAGTTCTGAGGTCAGAGGCCTATTGTGCGTAGGAAACCTCCGAGAGGAAGGGATGAGATAAAGATCCAAAGGGTTGATGACCGGACCACGTAGCAGCAGGTGCGGAAATTACGGGGTCCCTGAAGCTCACAATTGGTAATACGCCTGTATTCAAACCCCAGTGCTGCTCCTGACGAACAGGTCCTAACTGCACTGGCTCCATACCAGAGGAGGTAGAAAAAGTCACAGAGCGCATATCCACCACGCACCGCACACCACCAATTAACCTAGTCGAGCCCCGTACACCGATAGGCGATAGGAAATGAAATGATGAGCTACCGGAGAAATTCGTGGTATTAGAAGAAGCACTCCAGTATTCGCCTAACGAGATAGGAAACTACAAAAACAAACAAACAAAAAACAAGTTAGTGGGCGGTTGCCGGGGATCGAGTTCGGACCTCCCGAATGCGGCCCACAGACCTTGCCGCCTAAGCCATCTCGCTCGTGTAAGGAGCTACATTTCCCGTCATCCAGAAAGGCTAATATAGCTTTAAGCCCTCCTTTATTTCCTACTTTCCCCGGATCGATTGGTCTACACCTGTTCCGGTATCACAATGTTCTTTCCAACGCTTCTTTGGCCTTCCAACCAATCTGTCCTCTAAGCTTATAGTTTAAAACTTGTTAAGAAATTCTTCTGTCACTCATTCGTAAAAGATGATCTAGCCATTTTAGCTTATAGTCTTGTATTAGTGGTGTAATGGTTCAACTTCTGGCTCTTATCTTATTTCTTCGTTGCGAATATGTTCTTCTCTTGTACATCCCTTCACTGCGCGTAAGAATCTCATTTTTACTGCTTAGATTTTGCTTTAAGACTCCATGACTTTCTTTCATACAGTATTATCAGTAGAGCCGTTACTGAATAAAATATCAATTCTGTTCTCTCTTCTAGTTTTGTTTTTGAATATTCTTTGTGTTGTTTTGCAAATTGCTTGGAATTCATGTAGCTTTTTCTCTATATCTGAATCTTCTTCATGCCTCACGCCACAGCCTAGATATTGGAAGTGCTTTGTTTGTTCTATTGGAGTTTCATCTATCCTTACTTTTGTTATTTTCTGATGTCTACCTTTTAACGCTATTGTATTTATTTTAGTTTTATAAGTTGTTATATTATTCCATTTATAAATGATTTTAAGTTGGTACACAACCATTTGTAGTCTATCCTCATTATCAAAAAATCAGGATTACCGTGCCCGCAAATGCCAAATGCAGCTTTAAACCGTCGGAGATTTTATGTCCAACACGAGTATCTTAATCCAGTAGTAGATTTTTTTTTACACAAAACCAATTCTAGTGCTGAATATGTAGCTCATTTACGCCACAATTCCACATTCTGTAAGAATCGACCTACTGCACAACACGCCAGCGGTGGAGTAGCAATTTATATTCAAAATAACATTCCTCACAAGGAGGTTTTCCTTCGTACCCAAATTGAGACGAAGCAGTAGCAAGGTATCACTACCTTTTATAAACTCCATTCTATTCTTCTCTTTCTTCTTCTTCTTCTTCTTGTTCTTCAGACGTTCAAGGATTAGGCCATCAGGGTCTGCTTCGAGTCTCACATCTCTGCTTCCCACTGGCCTATACTGAAATGTTGACTTTGGTATTCTTTTATCATCCATTCTAAAAAGGTTTTCTCTCCAATTTTCTTTATATTTCTTTATTTCCTCGACTGTGTGTGAAACTCCCAACTCTTCTCTTATGATCTGATTAGGAACCTCTAAGAGTAACTTCCATTAAGGGCCTCAAGAATCTCGGCTGTAGGGCTTCCAGCATTTTCTCATGTTGTCTTTCTAAAATCCAAGTTTCAAAACCAAACATTATCATCGGTTTTGTTATAATTTATGTAATTTTCATTATACATTTCTTGACATATTTTTTTCCAAATGCTGCATCTATATGCCATTCTTATTAAACTCTGAAATAAAATTACCTAAATAAGTGAAAGTGCTTTTCCTTCTATCATAATTTTAATCCTAAATGGTTCTTTTCCTTTCATTACCATGCATTTTGTCATATCCAGACAAAATTCAAATTTGCAAACATAATTTAAAATGCGCTACCTAAATATTCAAGCATGCATTTTATGACTGTTTTATTCATGGCTCACAAAAATTAATTTATACTGAAAAACAAGGAACAGTTTAACACCAACAACTTCATAAAAGCAAATGTACTTCTCTACAACCAATACATCAATTTCAATCAAATCCTTACATTTATTTTCACAGTACTAAGTATCAAAAATGTTGCTATCATACTTCACTGAAAAATTTGAATGCGCAAGGCAGTTTTAGAATTTTTTTCGCTAATTAAAACATTTATTTGTATTATATAAGAAACTATTTGAGCCAAAGTTTTGATTATCTGCACAGTTATTTCTTTATTTATTCATATTAAGTGTGTCAATCATCAAGTATTAACTAAATTATAAATGAAATTAAAAAAGTTAGAAAATTCAGTACCTGTCCCTTAATTGTTTGAACTTTTCACCATTTACCTATTATACCATCTGGAGGAACTTTCAGCGGTTTACGCTGAGCAAAATCTAGTCCTGTAATAGACCCTAGACAGATTTGTCAGCCTAGTTTTTTCCTTAAGGGGTCGTGAACAATTTCCTGTTGCCACTTCCATAGATAATCCCACTGCTGTATTCTGCAAACCCAAAGTAGAAGTTTGACAAAGCTGATTGGCCACGATATCGAAAATACACTCCTGTGAATATTCATAAGTTACTACGGAGTGAGCCAAAATACTACGAACCGCCTGCGCGGTGTTTTTCCTGTCCGCGTCCTCGGAACTCGTTGCCAGCTTTATGAAAGAAAATGTGAAACTGGCCACCGTCGTTGTCCATACATATTTGGCACATTTTTAAGAAACTATCCATTATGGAAATCGTTTAAAAGTAGTTTTAAAAGTGTTGTGTGGTTTAATCCATGCCTTTCTATGATAGCGACAGACGGCAACGAACGCCGAGGACGGGACAGGAAAAAACACCGCGCAGGCGGTTCGTAGTTTTTTGGCTCACCCTGTATTATTGAGTTGTCGTAGTGTTCCAGGCCTTGAAAACATCATTTCAGATTTTACTTGGTTGTATTCTCTACAGAATACTACACACACTGCAACACAAAATTTGTTCCATGGAGCTATGATACAAATCCATAAAAGACATTCCTCCATGGAAATTGCATTAAATTCTCAGGTCTTTCGTTCTTTGGTTCTCAAGATTATTAATTATTTTATATCCCTCCCTCAAACCTCATTCTTCTACAGCTTGATACAGAATTAGCACAATATATAGTACCTGCACAACAATGTATTGTTGCCCGTGAAGCTCTTTTCGAAAATAAGCTAGAAATAAAACCACAAGCTGATCTAAAGTAGTAGCAGATGATTTAGCTGATAATTGTGCCCAAATTTCTAGCAACTACAGTCATGCTGGAATGTTCCTACAGCTCAGAACATATTGATTCAATCCCAATCTTGGTGAACATGTTTTGATTCTTAAGAAACGTACAATGAAGAACTGACCAGAAAAAGATCCTATCTCCAATAAAATTGTGCTCATCAAAAGGTCCCGGACCAGACAACATGCCTTATCTTTACTAATATTATAAAGGAAGAAAAAGAACATGTGGTTGTGTATGTGCGTACACGGTAAGCTCAAAAAATCACTCCATCGATTTTGACAAGTATTTCACCATTAAATAGCCCAACAGACACGGGCTATTCTGTTTCCAAAACTGTGAAACTTGAAAGGGTTTAGGGAATTTCCATATTCATAGCATCCCAATTCAATCCCGTTTCGCTCAATATGAACAATAGAAGATAGTTTGTGGCACTTTATTTATAAAATGGAAGATTTTAATTATTTGCAGCCCAAAGGAGCATAAGGGAAGGCTTAAAATATATAAAACTGTACTACTGGAGGGGGACGCTTCATATGGTGTTCTTATCACTAGGTTTTCTACTTATTTCGCTATAAATAGTTATCAGGGCGTATTCTGAATTTTCACAATACCTGGTGCAATTGGGTTTCAGAATGTGACAAGAATTACCAACTACCCTATAACTTTCAGAAACTTAAGCAAGCATTATTTTAACCCCTTATATATAAATCAATACTCTCTGATCTGTCTTAATTTTGAACACCTATATCGTTGGACCCAAGGAAAGCTACCTTACAACTCTCAAAGCTATCTCTACACTATTTTCAACTATCTTATGTAGCAACTTGCATCGGTTAACCTATCTCGTACACTGGTAGAATAACTAACGTAAGAAACATTAATATAACTTAACTAGCTTATATTAAGATGCTATTTTTTGTCACTCGGTGTCACTCTCCTAAATTTATACCCCAACTTTGTTTGTTGGGAATGGTCGGACTTTACGAAGACACGGTCATTATTCAATAGAAGCTCTTTGGAGGGTATGTAAACCTAAGAACAAAATAGGGAGATGACTTAAACCTCGTGTCTCTTCCAGTGCCAACCCTGGCCTATACAATTTAATTGGAACAACTCTAACATTCCCCAATCAATGACACCAAGCTGTTTAGGATTAATATTCCTAAGCCAAGCTAAGACTACTTCCCTCAGAACTTCCCCTCAAACGTCTTCACCCGTACCATGTGCAAAGTACAGGTTATGCAAAAAATTGTAAGTCAGCGCAAGATACATTTGCCGAAGATCAAAGCTGTTTTGCCGGTAATTTTCTACATAGAACGTCTTTGTTACTGCAAAATAAATATCAGAAATCTTATGATCGTCACAGCATGTTTCTATGGTAACCTTTGACACAATAAGGGCATATGACACGGTCCGGAAACAATATATATCACAACTGCTTTGGGACACTAACATCAAAGGACATATGCTTCCCTTACACGGAACTTCCTCCAAGACCACAGGATTCGAATCAAATGCAATGACATCGAAAGAGGCACGAGCAGAAGAAGAAGACGGCATACCTCAAGGATTGGTGCTCAGTGAGGTACTGTGTGTTATATCTATCAATAATATTGTAACATTCCTGAGCCCGCCGTGTAATACTTTCTATATACTGACGACTTGAATATATAATGTACTGCTGAGAACAATAACCGCACTCTAGAAATACTTCATTCCTTTTAATAATCGTCAAAAATTGTTGATAACTACTGGCGTTTAGTTTTTTGGCTAAAAATCTAAATGTATCAACTTCCATAGGAAGAATTTTACTTGTTCTGAAACGAAGCTCTAGTTCTTTGCCATAGTTAAAATATTCGGCTTAACATTTGGTGTCAAACCTTCATTGCTACTTCATCTAATTTTGTTGAAAAATTAATGTATTAAACGATATAACACCATGAAAAGCTTAGCAATGCAAAACTGGGATGAGGATCCAACAATTCTACTATTCGTCAGATGTCAGTCTTCCCTCTGCAACTGGAAGCAAATTAAACCAACTTGCATCGGAGAATTTTATTGCTTTTTATGGCTGTTACTCACGCTTAACGTTTAATTGTATAGTTGTTTAATGAACAAATACTTAATGTTAAGCGAGATATTTCCACTTTTTTGTATTTCGTACCACACTAGTGTCCCTTTTTGTGGAAACTCTTTGGTGTATGATCGTTTATAACTTCTTCCTCGTTTTCTGGAATTACAGCTGGCAAGTTGGCACGCCTTATGTAATGTAATGAGCACACAAATCTCCCCTCTTCTTTGACCTACCTGGAGCTTTTCTTGTGCTTCAAAGCTAAGAGTTTCGCCTCTGGGCCCATTCGGCGAGGTCAGGACAACGCTCGCGATATACACTTCGTGGTTTGGTGAATATTTTGGTTCAGAAAATAAATCCCAAAATTCTAAATTTTCGTTTGTAGATCAGAGCTCAGCCTCAAGCAATACTTGGCTATTAAGGTTAATAATTGGGTAGAGCTTGTTAGATTGGTCATTGCCCTTATGCCATTTACACGCTCTTTCCAGCTGAGACCTAGTGACGCCTAGATAGGTTACCATTTTTGTGTGGTGTAAAGGGAAGTAAATAGACATAAGTATTTTCAAATGAAGAAATGGTTTTAAGTGTCCAAGTGACGTCAATTTTATTAAAAGTTAATCATGCTAACAGATACGTGCGAAGGTTTTTACGGCCGGAATAAACTGATAAATTATTAGAAGAGAGAGAGCTAGAAGATCGTGGTCTATGTGTTAAGTTTTTAATACCTGACGTTTCGGTCAAATGTGAATAATTTTATACATGCAGCATGGCCTTCTAGCTCCTAACAGATTGAACATTACAAAGGCGTACGATAAGTTCGATTGTGTTAGAGGAGCAATTGTGTCATTTTATCTCTGTGTATTTTTCTTTGTTTTTTAGTTTTTAATGGATAATGATATTTTCAACATTTGCTCCATTTTTTTAATTTTGGTTTTCAAAATTTTATTACACTTGTGATATTTGTAAATTCATGATTCTATTAAATTCATTTCAGATGTTAATCACCTTTGTCCGGCCTTTTAGTGATCATACGTGTACGTGTGTGTGTATGTGTGTGTGATTATTATTCAGACACAAGCACACACACGCACATATATTTTTTCAATGCTACTCGCTTATTGTTTAAGTATTGTACTATCAACTCTATTCGCAATACTCTCTTCTCCAAGATGGTAAAATGAAAAAACACACACACACAGGTATATATAGTATGTGTGTGTGTGTGTGTGTGAGAGAGAGAGAGAGAGAAGAGAGAGAGAGAGAGATTTGGCTTGACATGAAATCTATTATATAAGTTAGCATCACTTGTTCATATATTTATACAATAATAGCTTCAGTTACATTTTTGATACTTGCACATATAGTTAGTTAATGCTAGAACTGAGCTTTCAAAATATTGTAGAGCTTACAAATACTCATTTTCTCTTTATACTGTGCATTCTAATAATATTACGTTTTACATTTCTCATGTCTTTCATTAAATTTGTACCTGTTTTTGTTTCTCGTGGCTGTTTTTACTCAGTTTATGACATAAACCGTTAATTTAAACATTAAATTAATATATTAATTATTTTTCATTTTCCCTTTGTTAATCATTTTAGGTCATAATATTTTAATTACTTAAACCCGTAGCACCATATTGCTTAAAGGCGTTATGTGTTAGCGGTCACGCAAGCGTGCTAAAGTGGGCATTACAGACCCTTGCAACGCGCGATGCAAATAAGACTCCTCTGTTTTCCATTAGGAAAGCACTCAGTGTTACGTTTTGAGAAATGTTTACAGGTGGCGGTAACGGAGATGGTGTTTATTCAGATGCAACAAGTTCCCACTTAGTTTCTTTTACATTATTTACCCTGCACTCCAGGTTCTACCTACTTTCTCATCGACCTTAAAACGCAACTTGAGTGCATATCCTTGGGACACGAACTTCGCTTTTGCAGATTTGTATAGCGCAGGAGTTCACGCTCTGCAATCATACTTAAGGCGTCTCTTTTTTTCTTCCTTCCTTTTTTGCCACTTTCGTGTGCCTATTATACAAAATAAAAAAGTTATATGAGTAATAATCACACTACTGACTCAGCTCACTACTTTAAGAGTTATTTTGCAAATTATTAATAAGTTTAATATTCAGCATTCATATGACTTTCTCTACTCAATCTTCTACGAAATATTATTACAAAAGATTGTAGGTATAAGTTACCCATCTGAGGGCAATATCTCTCCCACTGCAACCTACATAAACCTATTATAACTACTACTTCCCAGGAGGAAAGGATGAAGTGAAGAAACCACAGGAGGTTATAGGCCGCAGGCAAACAGACCACAGAGACGCGCGGAAATCTAACAGTTCCAGGCTCCAAGACCCATTCAACGCTGGGGCTGTCTAGGTATCGCGATCATCGACCCGTCAACCAAGCAGTCCTCTAATGTCCACTGAGAATAATCTTTCCTTTGAGCGAGCATCCGTGCCATCTATCCGGCACCGCCATACGCGACGAAACCTAGAAGCACACATGAAATATGAAGGAAACGGAACGAAACGAAATGATGGAAAGGAAATCGTGGTAGATGAGAAATCACCTCGGCATTCGCCTACCTACCATGCAAAACCGCGAAAAACACAAGGTCTGAGTGGTCGGTCGACGGGAACCGAATCCGAGAGCCATCTCGGCCAGTTTACAAAAGCTTACACTTCTGCCCACAGCTTTTACTTTCTGTACCACATACCTAGTACAGTATTCCACCCAAATGTTCGATGTCGAGATTTCCCTGCAAATACATATTTTGAGGCCACCTGAATCCAAAAATCCATTCTTAGAAAAAGGTGAACAGCATAACTCGGAAACGAAAAGTTTGATAACTGCCAAAACTGGTATTTAATTCCGCATCTTTCAAAAACACCACCATATTGGCCTTGTCAAGGAAGATGTTTGCAAAATTTTGATTTTGTTAAAAATGTCTAACGATTTTGGTAAAAGATCGATAATATTAAGATATTTCAGTATCGAATAAAATATATATCCGTTGATACGGGTCTGAATTGTTCAAGTCCTTGTCACTTTTTAAAGTAGGTCGCTATTCAGCTGTTTCTCGCGATGTCATGGAAAGAGTATGGAATTTCTGTTTGTCGATTCGTTGTCTTCTATCCTTCTTGTACTTACAACGAAATGTGTAATAAACTTATTTCTGCAAAGGGTTATCACCATTAACATAAAATGGGTAGAAAATTAAACTTTTCGAAGAAGAATTTGTGGAAGCTATATAAAAAATTAGCGATAGTAGGTAGAGAAAGCCATATTATGTAGCATATGTTTTTTTTTAATTGTTTAACTTTAACTTATATGGCCATATCTCGAAAAACTGCTAACAAAGGATACCTCTATCTATCGCGAAAAATTCTAATACCTTATAAGCTACTGTTAAGAGCTAGCGACTGATCATGCAAGCATTAAAAGGGCGAAGTTTAAAAAGCAGTGAATCCAAACTAATTGTGTTGAGTTGCATGGCTGAGCTTTCTAGCTCTTACCGGGTGGGATGGCTCGGACGCTAAACGTCTGTACCTGCATTCGGGAGGTCATGGGTTCGATTCCTGCGACCAACCTTCCTCACCCATGAGTTTTTCCAAGGGTCACTAGGCAAATGCTGGGAAAGTTCTTTACATCCACCGATTTCCCTGTCGCTCCATTTCACCTCCATTCTCATTTCACTTCAGCTTTCATCTGCTTGGATGTTTCAGGGTTAAAGTGTCGGCGGGAGTCAGGGTAAAAGGACACACTTTTTCCCCGAAATGGGGGCGGTCTCCGATTCCCGGTCCCCCCAGTGGGATGTGCAAGCCTGCAGGACTGCCATTCGAGGAGTTTTAATCTTCAAATGTGGGGACCCTGCCCGCTGCCATGTCGTGTCTCCTGGTCCAGTCGCCCTATATCTCCTCTCACCTCACTCCTCCATCCCGGGGCACCCCGTCAGGGGCTTAGGCACAAAGATCTTGTAGGCAGAGGTGTTAAGTCCCCCTACGTAGCTAGTCCTACTCCTACTGCTACTCCTTTATAGCTCTTATTTTTCTCTCCTATCTTCAAGTCTTAAGTGATTATCATAAAGCTTTGCTGCTTTATACACCAGCCATTTCCACATTCACGTCGATATCGGTTATTTTAAGGATATTAAACTTGAAAAAGGACAGAAAAGGGGAAAATAAAGTACATTAGGCCGAGTTCAGAATTCTAAAATCTATTTGACACACATTAAACTCTGAGGTGATTTAATTTAGCCGCTGCAAAATAAAAACATTATCAGTATTGTGCAATTTATTGTGTACGACTGTATTAAGCTCTTGTAGTTTGTTAATATCGTTGCAAACCGGTATCAATATTATTTGAAAAGTTAAGAAAGTTTAAATTACAGTTGGCAGCGAGGGTTATGAAATTTTAAGGATGAATGAATGAATGAATGAATATTTAATTTTTAATGAATGAATAAACCTTGTTTGTACATTTTTTATACACAATCTTTTTTACAATATTCCACTTATAAACTAACTTAACCTAGTACAAATTTTCTTGCCAGCTATGCTGCTCATTTTGCCTGACATCCTGGCCTTATGGCTCAGCTGAGCTGCCCTTGCTACACTTAATCCCTGTTGTCCATGCTCTCCCTTCTCCGTTTGCCGTTCTACCTTTCTTATCTCTCTTACTTTTCTAATCCATTTCTCCTTTACTTTCTTTAAAAACTCCCCCATATTCTTATTTTCCTTTTCTTCTTTTCTTGTTAACATTTTAATTGCTACTATTTTCCGTCCATTGTTGTCCATTTTTCCTCCCACTCTTTTTGTCTCCATTCTGCTAATTCTTTACATTCTGTCATATAATGATCTGTGCTTTCACTACCTCCGCATAGTTCACAAATTCCGCTTTTTCTGCCCTCTTAGTCCTCCCAGGTACACTGATCCTGTTCTCATCCATACAAACGCTTCTTTTTCCACTCTATTACAATAATCCACATACCCTTCTCTTCCACATTTCCTTTTTTCTAATCTATAGAACCTTAGTGATTTTTTTTATTCTCTAAGCTTCCCCAAATCTCTTGTCCTTCTATGTCCTCCACTCTGTTTCTTACTGTTATCCAGAAGCCGTTGCTATTTCTTTCTCCTTTCTCCATAATTGTCTCTGCTCCTGTCCACCAGCTATTTTTATTTTTGTACTCTTTTGTTGTTCCATATATATGTTTAAAATTTCCCCTTCACTCTTCTCAGGCATCTAAACCAATATTTCAGTATCCTTTCTAGTATCCCTCCCTTTCTTCTTATTCTTCCAAATTCCACTAACGCTACTTCCCTTGGTAAATTTTAAGGAATGCATTGCCCTTAAGTATATACAGGTTCAACTGTCAAGAACCTCTGTAGTCGAGTGGTTAACGCTCAGCTTCTCAACCCAAACGTCCGTGTTAGTTTCCCGGATTGGCGGGGGAATTTTTCTTTTCACAGAATCAGTTCTATCCTCCAGAGAGTTCTGAAATATGAATGTGGGCGTGAATGTGACTGTGGTTCCCAATGAAAATTCATAAAAAGGAGCGATGTATCTATAGTCAAGGAGTTAGTTGTTACCAAAATCAAAGCCCCCGATATGATCACGGAAGTTAAAAGGAACTACATCTGCAAATGAAACAAAAGAAGACAAAATCAATGGTCATTCCCACAGACGGATCGGCGTTAGCAGTACCTTTGGCAGAAACATCATGATTACAGAGGCACATCGCCAAAGTATTGCCTTATTATGATACGTGCAAAGAGCTTCATCAAGTATACAAATCTATCAAAACAGAACCACACACTCATTTTGGAAACCCTGGTTACTGGATGTTTGAAAAGGATTTTCTTTGATCTCTCACGCTTCGCTCTACGGACAGGACGTTAGATTGGTGCTTCATGACGGAGACCGCAATAAAAGGAATAGGAAAAAAGGCTGAGAAACCCATTATTTTATATTTAAGTGGAAATTATTAATTACATTCTGGCTAATAATTATAAACCCATTAATACACATCATTAGTTACATTGAACTTCCAGTTAAGAATTTTAAACACATTACAAATGTCACACAAAAATCCAGCAGTAATAAAGAACACGGCCAGAAATTTCAATGGCAAAACGAGTTACATTACGCCTGTAAGAATGAAAGGTGTAAGGAAACTTGCCAAGAACCCGCACCGCGCAGGTCACCTACTAGAGCACAACTCACACCACTATTTTTGGACAAGCTCGACCGAACGCTAGGAAGCATCGGTGGCACTACCCATAACCCACGAACAAGCAATAGGCTGGTACAGCACACCGACACCCGGCGGCGAACTTAAAATCATTAGTGACAATATAGCGAACCGTAAGTGGTGAAACAAATACACTGACTGATTAAGAAAATTTGGCCCAAGACAAGTAGAACATAACTTTCCTTGAGTTCTTAATAGGCTCAATCTTATGGTTAGCAGTAAACGGAGGAGAATGTTGGCATTTAAGCGCACATTTAGGGTCTATTATGCTTCAGAAAACCTCCAGGACAAAGGGGTGAAAAAATAGACACAGGTGGCGACCTGATCCGGGTCTGAAGCCTCGAACGCAGGCGCGTACCCCAACGTCTCCAGATATTATTTCCGCGCCGGCGGGAACCCCACAGGCCTACCTCTTCTACACAGAGGTCTCTGTGAGGGCCCGTCACAGATTCAACGCCAGGACCGCCAGTTTATTAACCCTTTTTTGTCGGAATTATTTTGCTGCATATGCCGCACTCCTAATTCGGCTTCCATATCCCTTTCACCGGTACCACCATCGGAGTGATTCGAATAGACGTTATCTTTAAAGGGAGACTAAAAGGAGTTGAAATCCATTTAAAGCCAAACGTCGCGAGTTCAAGTTCGAGCGACTTTAATCTAATGTGCCTGTACCAAAGGGTGAGGAGGGCCCAAGTAAAATATCCGTTGTGTTGTAACACTTGGATGTTGATGGGGTTACTGCTGTTGCATGGATTTTGCTTCTTATTATTGAAAAGAAGTGTTGTTGATATAATAATATATTTAAAATATAAAACAATTGTAAATATCTGTATTTTATTGTTGAACATTAGTATAATATGAAATTAGGAAAAAACCATTATAAATCTAAAGGCTTCAAACAAATACATTTGTATCAAATATAGTACAGTAAGCTTTAAGGGTTTAAAGGAAAGTCCACCACCACACGCATCATCCGCAGTCCACTCGCCTGATCATTGACCCTGAAACATGATAAGGAAATTCAATGGCAGAAGTGGGGAACAGAAAAATTCGCGGCATTATAATCCACTCTCCTTCTCTACCAATCAGGAAAAACCGCGAAAGAAACCCAAGGTCAAAGGTGTGCCGGGACCGGGAATTGAATACGCATCTCGCACGTTACTAAGGAGGCCTGTCTCCTACGTTTTGGCCAGCTGATTTGGAAAGGGGTTTGAGGAGAATAGGAATGGGGTCAGTATGGCAAAGAGCTGAAACAAATGACAAAAACACATGGAAAGGTGTCAAAAGTAGACTAAGAGACATCAACCAACAGGAAATAGAATCAGGTTGTAAAATTAAATCCTCTCTAAGTCTAGCAAATGAAATAAAATTTAATTGGGGTAAAGAGGCATGTATACTTAACTTAGAAAGAAAGGAAAGATCAGGGATGGCATGGTTTAGACTGGGGGGGCTGGAGGACACAGAAAATGACTGACGATTCTGGCAGGAGAATCTGCCCATTCTGTGATTTGGATGAAGACTTGGTACATATTTTGGCGGAATGTGCACAGTGGGAGAACCAGCAAACAATGAAACTTAAATAAAAACTCTTTAAGTCCGTCAAGAAAGAGATTGGCATATTGGAATCTACTGGCTGACCAGAGGAACTGGCAAAACGTGGGAAATTTCTTGGCTGAAGTGCACGAAGCTAAGTCAGATTTGTTTAGTTAGTCAAGGGTAATTTATCTCTATTTTCCTTTTTCTTGTTTCATTTTGTTTTGTTTTGTTTTTCTGTTGTTTATTTTGTCACCATACCTTGTATCTTAAATACACATGTACGGTCAATGACCCATGCACTAAATACTTGTGTAATAACTTCAATAATTTGAAACCAATAAAGATACCTTATCTATATACTAAGGAGGCATTTCACTCGATTTACAATTATCTACGAGTTGTAGTAACAAGTGCCGTTTTAATATTTGGCGCTGCAGCGCTGCAGTCGGGATTTTGAGCATGCGCGATCACTTCCTCCATTCATTAGGAATCCAGACGCAGCTGTTAACGATCGTTACTTTGTGTTTTCCTGTTGTTGGCACGTTTCTAAATATTCAAAGTAATCGAACGACTCCCTGGCAGTAATTCGTTTTTTTAATGCGAGAAATGTTTACACTAGCAAACGTTCATTGTCAATTGTGTGAGGATTATGGAGAAACAATAATGAGTTGACAATGTTCCCGGCCACAAACAGCCAAACAAACTCGAGATCTGATCGCATCTGTTGGTTGGGAACAATTCGACCACCCTCCCTACAGTCCGAATTTGGCACCAAGCGATTTTAATATGCCTCCTCATCTGAAGAAATTCCTCGTTGGAAAACATTTCAACGACGTTGATATAAAACAAGAAGTGCAGATTTGGCTTTCATCACAGGCGACATCATTCTTTGATGAAGGCTTACAAAAACTGGTTTCCCGTTACAAGTGTCTGAATAACGGTGATAACTATGTGTAGAAGTAGTGTAAGATGTAAGGTAATGAATGATAATAAAGTAATTTAAAAATAATGTCAAATTTTTATTTGTTTGTTTAAATATCGGCACTTGCTTTAAAAACGCGTTCGTAATAGCATCTAATTTCTTTCAATTGCAGTAACGCTTGTAACAAAATGTAAGCTTTGAATGGACTTGGAGTAGGCTAATTGAAGCAGAATAGTGTGAAACTACTCGTACAAAAACAAAAACATGACGCTGCCGATAATCCTGGAACAGTGTTAATTCATTGGGGTAGTAAATTCGAATATTCTCGCTAATAAAATCTGCACAAAACTATGAAGAGAGATGCGTGTTTCAAACCAAGCTAAAAACCTCATAGGATTTATAACTCTGCAGTTAGTCTCCATAAACATAATATTACAATGAAAAAGGAATATCTGTGTGATATATGGGAGCCATTAAAACGCTAATGTCAGTACATAATTGTAGTATATCGTCCAGAAAGCTTGTTTTCATACCAAAATATGTTACTAACCTCAGGGTCCTGCACGCTCGAGCGTGTTTCCAAGAAAGGCGTTAAACAAAACGTTTTTCTATCGTGATCATGGTAGCAAGGAACATGTTCTGGTTCAAATTAGTATTTTCACTTTTTATTTGTATGTTAAAAAAATATTGGGAGGCAAAATTACTTCATGAAGTTTAATCAGGAATTGGTTAACATTATCACGCCTTTTGTGTGCGTGTGTGTATCTTACTAAAAAAATGTAATGTGTTGCACTCGCATAACTTTCTCTACTCTTGTACAAACTATTTTTACAAACGCTTATTCTCCGTCTACTTCATGTTAATCAAAATATCGATATGTCAATCTTATTGCTAATTTTCTTGTAGGTACAAGGGGAATAAGGTAGGCTTTAAGCGAGAGTCAAATCTATTAACAGCTGGTTGCTATGTGGAGCATTCCGTTCTCTTTGCATGTCCAGGACATAAAAGAAGAGTAACGAATTCCCATTTGAGAAAAAGTATAAATATTGGAAAATTCAAACAAATAACAAATGTCTCTGAAAAGTTTTATCGACAAAATAAAGTGTATGTGACATAAATTGTGTTTTTAACCAGATATACATTTTTGTGTCGTAAAATTGTGTCCATCTCTTACGGTTTACCAGTTATATAAGTCATTCATAAGAGGGTTTTTGGGGATATTCCAGAAAATTAAGATATACATTTCATTTGCCAGAAAATCTTTTAAACGTGTGATATTTTAATCAAAATGGTTAGCCATTTTTTAGAAAATCAAAATTTTCGAAAAATGTTCCATACAAAGGGTAATCTGGAGTGGGGGATTTTCTTAAAAATCTTCTTGTCGCATCCTTAGAAGATACTAAACTCAAATACCTGTACAGCATAACACATAGACACACAAGGACTTTTTTTCTAAAATTATTTTTTTTATTAGGGGGTCTCAAAACATATATTTCCGGTGAAATCTCCACATCGAATTTTTGGGTGAACACAATACTTCCCCTGCTTACTATATGTATTAGAAAAAGTAATAAAATGAATCTGATGTGTCACATTCATACAACTTTCCATACTCATTAGGTCTAGGACTAATTAGCGGAGGGGGACTTAGCACGTCGAAGTAGAAGATCTTTTGTGCCTAAGCCCCTGACGGAATGACCCCGCGGACCAGGAGGCACGATAGGGCAGAAAGAAGCGTTTCTAGCCTTTAGAGATGGAAACCCCCGGATGGCAGCTAGTGCAAGTGATTCTTCTATTCACATTACGTTATTGACAATAAATTGCTACTTGAATAACATCCAATTAAGCAATATAGCTTTCATAACAGGAAAATAAAACACTTAACTTTCGCGCTCCTCTGTAAGTTACATTTTTTATAACCACTGAACCCATGCGGGAAAAATAAGAATAAGATATTTTTAAAGATGTTTTATTTATGTCTCTTGTCAGATCAGGCAAGAGGAACTTAAAAGTGTAGCAATGAATATTTCCAGAAAATCTGTTGCTAGAAATAGGTCATTTGATATAAATTATATGTATTTTGATGGCGTCTGCATTTTTCGTGTAGTAAATTTTTGTGTATCTCTTGTGGCTTACAAGTTATACCAAACGCAAAATATTAAAGGCAACTAATATTATTAAAGGTAGAATACTCAAAGGAATACAGGCACTGGAAAAACGAGGGGTGAAATCCAAATACACACGGATGCTCGCCAAGTTCTACAGCGAAGCGCAGGCCAAAGTGGTCACGGAACGAGAGGGACATACATGAGAGGAGAGTTCGGCAAGAGGCAGGGATCATCGCCTGTTGGGAGAAATATTTCGGGAACTGAATTGGGAGAAGGGGCACGGAATCTCAATAAATGGGAACAGCCTCGCAAATCTAAAACTTGTTGACGATGTGGTGCTATTCGTCAGGAGCTACAAACAATAATACGGAGCTAAACAATAGTAGTAAGAAAGTCAGCCTGTCAATAAACATGAACAAAACACAAGTAATGATTAACGGTTAAAGCATACCAATCAAAATAGTCTGCAAAGAGCTACAATATGCACCAACAACAAGGAATCAGTACCAACATGGAAAGGCAAGTAAACCGCAGAGTAGCAATAGTGTGGAAAAATTTTTGGATCCTAAAATTAATTTTATTAGACAAACTAAACCGAAAAATCCAGTCAAAACACTAGAATCCTGTATTTTTTCATCATTCTTATACGGATGTCAAACCTGGAGCTGAAGGAAACGCAGAAGGAACGCTAGGAATATCCCTTAGAGGCAAAATACGGAACACTTACAATCAGGGAATTTGTCAACCTGAAAGATGCCTCTCAACGAGTCTCCATGGGGAAATGGGCATGGAGAGGACACATGGCGAGACTTCAAGAGCACCAGGTGGGCATACAGGGTGAACCATTTAAGTTGAGACTGTACAAAATCTCCAAAACTAAGCGTTGTAGAAAGAAATGTCTGAAATAAAAGTTGATAGGTATTTAAATTGACCCTAGGTTCCCATTTAAAAAAAATAATTTGACCATAAATGAGCATCATAACGTTCTCCAAACAAAACACGACTAATGGTATCTACTTTCCCCTATAATATCAAGCAAGTTTTATTAAATACATTTCTTTCAACAACGCTTAGTTTTGGATATATTTCAACTTAAATGGTCCACCTATATGTAGCTGTAATGTGGTCACCACATCGGAAAGAGACGCCGAGAAACACCGGAACGAGATGGGCAAGCAGTAGGAGCCCACTGGATGAGGACAGCAAGGAACAGCTGTGACTGGAGAGACATCCGTAGAAGCCGTCAGCAAGCGACGAGTGTGAACATCTGGAGTCCGTTGCAAGGAAGTGGAAAGTGAGGTAGTGCGGGAGTGACAGTGAACGGGCATTAGTGACAACTCTTAAAGACGAAGTGAGACAATAACTCTACCTATGCGGACCAGCTCCCCGCATAAGTTTTAAATGAGATCTCCCTCGTAAAAGAAGGCCGTAGCCCTTCAAGGACAAAATGACTTTCATTTATTCATTATTACTAAAATACGGAAATATTCTTTTAACGGTTGATTATCATAAACATTACATTAGCTCTACATAAAAGTTCGAGTTCTAAGTTCCAATGTAGATATGTTCTGTTGACAATAATACTTCAAAATGTTAATTTCTAGCTGTTATGAATTGCTGAAAGAGTTTTTACTTTAAGCTATAGTGCACTTCCTTGCTATGATTGTTATATTTATACCTAAGTGCATTCATTTTGTGAATTGTAAACTATACTTTGTGTGAATAACAGGTTGGAATTAAAATGACTGTATGGACACCTACAACAGATAGGAAATTAATATCGTAAAAGACTTTATAAACAGAAAAAATAGTCTTAATTTAAGCATATTCTGCATACATAATCGCTTTAACACTTGAAGTAATTATTTATTTAATCAGTTATGTCTATTTTTGTAAATAGGAATTCTTGTGTTACATTTCCATGAACTTTCTCTATCCGATGTCATTTACTTTTATATAGATTCTACAAACTAATTCATACGAAAGCTTATTTTTTATCTACTTCATTTTAATCTAGATAAACATTTGCAGAGATGCTTTCATTATTCATTTCCTTGCAACTACACTATTTGCGTGATATCGCGAAAAACAATTGAATAACAGCATACTTTAGGAATGACAAAATACTGCAAAATTCAAACCAATAATAACGGATATCTAGGAAGTGGCTAATGTCTCAAAAATGTTATTTGAAATAAATTGTGGGTTTTAAAGAGGTCTAAATTTTTTGTCTATTACATTTGTATCTATCCCTTAACGTTTACCAGTTATAAAAATATACAAACGTTTGGGAGAATTGACTTGAGAATCCTCGTGTCGCATCTTCGGTAAATGCTGTTCAAAGGAACGCATACACTCGGACCATTTTCTATAAGAAATGTTTTATAGGATACAGGGGACCTCAAAGCTTGTATTTTGGTGAGATCTCGACATCAATTTTCGGGCTGAATACAATACGACTTATGTACTACAGCTAGGTTACAAGGAAAGTAAAAATCAGAGGCATATGCTAGCACTATTCAATTAGATATACCATGGTATTGATTTCCTAGATGAATTGTACATTAATAATTACCCATTAACGGATATTATATTACAACGTATAACTGTATAAACCTTCTAATGCGCGTAATTAAGTTACACTTTACGACAGTGCAATGGTTGAACTACAGTTTGTTTTGAAAGTGTCAGCTCAGAACGCACTGGTAGGCTGATGCATAAATAAACATGACATATAGTACTGTTATCTCTTTAGAAGCGTTTTGAGCTCGGTTCAGGATGCAGAAAGGGAAGTCTAATCTAAAGGATGAGGAACTAAAACTGGCTGTTGTGTTTCAGATAACGCCACTACAGTCGTTTGTGAGCTGTATATCCGGAGCTTCGGATCCATCAGCCCGGTTACTATGGTGAGTACGACTTTCATTTGTCCGGTAGCCTCTAACTTCTGCGTGTAGCACGCAAAACAAAGGAACTGAGATTAGTAAAGGCACTCTGAGTGCTCAGCAGAAAACATTAAACATACTACAAATAGTTGGCGATTCTCCCTTTATAGGTCATAATGTCATGGGTTGTACCTTCTAATGCGTTATCGATACATTTTGCAAAATTATTTCATAACAATTATAAATAATTGTCATTCAACCATTTAGAATTTGCTAATTGTGCAAATTGCGATTGCAGCAAATACATCTGTAAGTTGGTTCAGGGCAAGTAAAATATATTACAAAAAAGAAAACAAGATGTTAAATATATCTACAGGCCAGTTTTTCTGTGCTATAATCCCTAAACTAATAATATTACAATGGAGCAAACGGTGATTGGCAGATTAAACGACTTTGACGAAAGCTGTTCGTCATTGAGAGATACGCGGAGGCGAATATTTTGTATATTAAATTTTGAGTTAGGAATTGAATTCTAATTCATTTTCGAAAAAATCCTAGAAAGGGAGGTAAACCCTATTCCAGCAAGATGTAATGAAGAGATTGTTAGATCAACTGCGGGAACGGCGCAACAGCCGAAGCAGCGTAATAGTATGTTTCCATATAAGCTTCTGTGTTAGGAATGTACAAAGACCCTGTCCCGGTTATGTGATGTGTTTTGTAGCTGCCAAACAGCACCTACCATATAATACGAAGAGGGCTTTTTGTTCATTTCCACATGACTTATTGTGTACCTGTCCTGTACCGAGTGTGCTGTCGGTGGTCAGTATTGAGATTGATTTTATGGAAATGAATGCGACACTATCGTCACACAGTAGGCTATGTGGAAAGGACCTCAGGGCGCCGTTTGGTCACCATTTGACAGCCTCTTGCACTTCGGTATTTCCTGCATACGAATACATTTAACACGCATTATACTAATTACCTAGCTATATTATTCAGAAAAAGCCGTTTGCTATGGAAGCAGAATTAATTGCTGGTTCAGCAGTACCCGAAGCTATACAGTCTGTCATATAAGATTATGACAACATACTGGTTAAAGATAATATCTGAAAGGTTATAGGGAATACATTGCCTCTTTAGTAAAACCATATAAACACCACAGACTATAACGATTCCTCTTCTTTGTGATCCATTGCTTATTAAAACAGAGATAACCAAACAGGCTGATCATAATCAGCATGAAAATAGCCGGTGTACAGTCGGAACACGGAAGGTTATGTGGAAATCACGACACGACACGGTAGGGACACGGTCAGTGCATAAATCGGAACGAGGTAAGTTATGCGGAAATCACGATGGCACGACACGTTAGGGACACGGTTGGTGCACAGTCAGAACAAGGTAGATTATGTGGAATCCTACCTTAATTCGAGCGCATTAAGTGACAATATGAGCTGACCCCATATCAACCTTACAGATTTTGATATGCAACAGTTTAACAACAATGACAGTTGTGCGGTTATAGGACTTTTCAAATGTTTGTGTAAGGTGTGCCAATTTTACTAACATGAACTGCTGAATGCAATATTGGTAGTAGTCGCAGTACATTACTGCTGGGCTGAGAGTTAACCCAAATGCTTTTACTGCGTACTCACCCATTCAGGTTCTAATCACAAATATAGGATTTACAGTTTTAACTTAGGTTGTGTAATGACAAGGGAGTAGCTTTGTGCTTCTAAATGGCCGTCAATTCGGATGTAATGGCATTTATGTGTATCTCTGCTGGATGTTATATTTACAACTAAACGGATATCCTTGGTGTAATTTTGAAGTTGAAACGTTCTTGGATACATAGAATAGAAGCTGCTGATGGAGGTACTCCCAGATAACTTGGTATACCCATATGTCAGGCGGCGGGTTCTGCGGTTGTAATGCCCAAAATACCTAACAGGTGCGTTTTGATGTTAGGGCAAAGTGTTATAAAATGTTGTAGTCTGACGCAATATCATCCTCCACGTTAAGAAGAGATGAGGCTTCATGAAGCGGTCTGTAGGAGAAGGAGCAGATTACCGAATCCTCTATTCTACGCCCTCTGCAGCCACCGCAGCAAGCTGTCTGCGGCCATATCCCATATATTCCATATATAGCGTAAGAATTGAAGAAGGTGAAACTTTAAGGGGACAGGCATCTTGGATTTAAGCATAGGGCACAAAGAGGCGCTCAAGCGAACAAATCTCAAATGTGCCTTCTAAAAGATAGGACTTTATCATATTTCACTCCTAGTTCAACTAATTAGTCAAACTAATTCCTCCATTTAATCCTTCGGCATTGATATTAGAATGTGGGATAGTTTTCAGAATTGTGGCGCTTCATTAATAGAATATTTTCGTACTGGAAATGTGTTTTTAAAAATTACCGTGTTATGGTCATTTTAATGCTCCACGTCTTGGTACGATTCTCAGTAGGAATACAATTAATGTTTGTACAAAATCTCTTTTAAAAATGAATAAATTCAAAGAAAGCCAGTGAATAATTAATAATAAATAAACCTTATAAAAATAAATAAACTTGCTCCCTTCCCAAAGTCAAAATACTGCGGCCCTTCAAAATTCTTTCAGTGGGCAAGTCAGATTTCTTAGCCAGATTTATAACAAGCAAGTTTCCTAATCAGCAGGTACTTTATTTATCGAAAAGAATAACGGAAAGCTTCAAGGAAATGAGGTATGCTTTGGGAAAGAGCCCGTAATGTTTTCAACAAGAAATCTTCTAGCAAGTTTAGTTGAACATTTGACATTGAAGAAATTAGTAAAGCTGTTTACTTACAAGAAAGAATTATAGTTTGTTAAAACTGTCGAATTTTCGGAGTAAACCGTTTGAGGTGGTGTTAACATTTTCAAAATGAGGTACCTTAAAGTTGTAACCGAGTATTAAGTAGCAATCTAACATTTAAATTGAAAAAAGAAGCACTAAACTGCCCTAAATAAGACCATCCTCATAGAGCTCTGTAGAGAATTTTTTTGGAATTGTCGATTTTCTAAAATAAGGAATAAGCTTTCACATATAAGGTCGCGTCATGCGATTCTTGTAGCTGACTATTTTTTTCTTTCGTTTGTTTCTAAATGATATTTTATAAATTATTTTTTCTTTATTTTTTAAATAACAGAATGATCTATATGTATAAAGAGAAAAAATGTGTGTAGTGTGTTAACCACTCAACATATTTGGATAATTCTTTGACCATTGAAGAGGCCTATTCTTTCTACCGGACATGGGCAATGAAACACCTAACTTCAGTTCATAAATTCCTAAACGTTTAAGAAGATTTATAAAACCCTATATACTAGAATACGAGTACATTGGAGTTATAAAAGAACTGTGAAGGCTTTCGCTTTTCGTTGAGATTACCGTGGAGTAAGAAATTAGTTGTTGTTACGCCACAGAAAATGCATGTAAAATAAGATAAATGCTGCCGATATTTCAATCCAAACAATATATATATATATATATATATATATATATATATAAATGGGTACGACTTAACAACTAAGAAAACAAAATATAGTCGAATTTGTTTATGACGCTTCCATACGCATGCAATACCAATACGAAAATATTTTAAAACCCCTCTTAAGAAAGTTTTGTGTTATTACTTAGCAATTATGCTGTTCGTTAGCAGAATATGCTAAGTAATTGTATAAACAGAGAAAATTAACATTGGAAATCAGTGAATTTTAGAGTTAACGTGTGAGAAGATTATATTTCTCGATGGTCGCACAACATGTGTGTATTTTAAAGAGGTTAACTTGGTGGCCTGGGAGTGCGGAATCTTCACCTCCCCACTTCACCTTAAATTTTTATATGTTAAGGATTTCTATATGAAATGAATACTATGTAGCTTTTATGTTATTAGATAACTACGAGCTCAAAGCGAAGGTGGATAGCTTTAGGATTCCACCTACTGTAATTATGTAAAAAATTACTTGAATATTCTGACCAATGACTGTATCGCCGCCTAACGGATCTATAGGCTTTGCAACAATTCCAGAATTTAGAATAATCTCTGTGGGAGGTTAAGGAACATAGCCATTCCGACGATATCTCACGTCCTTTTGCGTGGATATTAGAGGATATTTGAACCGTTATTAGGAATTGGCGGGGCTGTAAAAATTATAATTCTTTTTCTTACTCTCTTGGATTTCTTCTAGAGTATGAATCGCACCATCTTTTCCTTAGTCTTCCTAGGCTTCTCTCCCCTTCTGAAATATTATCTCTAGAAAGCCTTACAATTCTATCACGTGTCATTTTTGAAGTATAGTCATTCTTCTCTTCTTTTCACTCTCCATTCCACAATATTCTTTATTCTACATTTCTTCCCAAAATATGCGTTCCTGTTTCTACCAAGTTTCATTACCCCACTATTTTTCTTAGGTTTTCATTTCTGTCGCTCCCATTAGTTTCTTTATATTTACAGTGCCTGCTCTAGTTTTGGATGAGTGTTTTAATTTTGGTCTCATGACACTTTCACAAATCCTAACCTTAGGTTGGGCATGCAGATATTTATATTCTTACATGTTGGGGTGAAGTCCAAAACTGTTAGCAGAAAATGATTAATTTAGGTCACCCCAACACGCACATGGGAGGGGCATAAAGCCCGGGACCTTGGTGTGTAGCTTTAAGAGGAAGGCGTGGGTTTTATATTGCACTGAAGAATCACATAACACAATTACCTTCACATAGCTGGGATTTATTCACAAACGTTTGGCGACTCTACATAATGAACAAAGGAAACAGGATGGAAGGAGATGCCACAAGACCGTAGACCCGCCACATACATGTATGGCTCCAGCGACCACTTCCACTCGAGTGACGCCATCTTACTCCCACCAGCCGTGTCTAGTCGAAGCCAGACAGGGCTGATGTCATACCAGACGGTTTCAAACAGATACTTCCCTTTGGCGTGATCCTCACCGAAAGGAAAGTCCGTTAAGCCGAAATATAACTAAGGAGATAACAATAATGCTACGTCTGGTAGCAACAATAAAACACTACAGTGCGTCTGGTAATGATAATAAGATTAATAATACGCCACAATATTTCCATGTGACGTCCTTCAGGAAACTAGATGCCTGATTTTCTTTTATTGCTTGTGAAAGTACTTTGTTTTACAATATGCCAGTACTGGTTATTTCTACTCTAAATAGTTAAAAGCCATTACTTTTTGTATTATGGTATTTTCAATTACTGATGTGTATCTAACAAGCTCCTTACTTATTGTCGTTGACTTAGTTTTATTACTAGAAATTTCCATAACAACACTCCTTCAATTATAGGGTGTAAAGGGAAGGATTCAGCATTAAAATCTCTAGATAATAGTGAAATAATGTTGTAAACGGCGGGGAGAGTTAAACGAAATTAACTAATTTTTCATTCGAAGTTTAAAAGGCCAACCGTGCAACGTCGGGTAGGCTAACCAGTTATTGTTAAGCATTAAATTCGTAATAAATTTAACTTCTTACATTGCAAAATCTGCTTCTGTAATAGGATCAAACAGAATAACATACTCGTACTTTTATTACTTATTTTACGGTGTAGATGTTCAAATAAAATACGTATTACGTTATTTAGCTTTAAATGCTGCACGGCATAGCTTTCGTACTTGTTTTCAAATCTGCTCCACAGTCCCAGTACACAGATCAATATGAAACATGCCAACAGCCACGCGAGGTATTTTCTTTATTATGAAAGTTTTCTTAATGTATGCGTACTGCGATTGTGAAGAGAAAGAAAGCGGGAGAGTTTTTAATAAGTCGAAGACTGTCGATAATTAACTCCCGGTCTCCAGGCACATCAAACAGCGTTTGCTACTGTACTCTTAGTAATACGAAGAAAATGAACGGTGTGTCTGTGGAAAACAGTCTTGAGTCGGTGATATAACCCTGGATTTCCCTACACTGAGACACTCGAGTATTTTGGCTGAGCCAGGGCACCTAGAGTAGCATCAGTAATCGTCTATTTCGACCATATATTAAGTTCAGACAAAACCGCCCAATGGCACAATTTGCAATTTTTTAAAATAGGACAAAAAGTTCCCTTCCAACTAAACCAGAATGCGAAATATCGACCAATATGATAACATGCGATTTTGAGCATGAGGGAACACTTCTTCCATTCATTAGTAAGCCAGGCGCAGCTATGAGTGATCATCACTTTGCGTTTTCCTGTTGTTAGAGCGTTTCGAAGTGTTCAAAACAATCGAACGACCCGCCGACTGTGAAGTCAGATCCGTGATTCATTTTTTGAATGCGAGAAATATTACGTTAGCAAATATACGTCACAGATTGTGTGAAATGTGTGTAAAAAGAATGAGTGACAATGCTTCTCCAAATACAGTCAAACGAACTCAAAATCTGATCGCATCGGAACTCAACCACCCACTTTACAGTCCGGATTTGGCACCAAGCGATTTTCATATGTTTCTTCATCTGAAGAAATTCCTCGTTGGAAAACATTTCAATAGCAATTACGTTGTGAAACAACAATTTCAAACTTGGTTTTCATCACACGCGGCATCATTCTTTGACGAAAACATATAAGATCTGATCTTCCCGTAGCGACAAGAGCCTGAATAACGGCGGTGACAATGGAGAAGCATTGTAAGGTAATGAATGGTAATAAAGTATATGGAAAATAATGTTGTGTTTTTTTTAAACAATTATCGGTACTTGCTTTAAAAACACGTCTCATACTTAGTACTCACAAACTATTAAATGGAAACCAAGAAATAGGTACTGGGAATTCATATCCATCTTGTATCATACAAAATGTAGCATTGTCCTTATAGAGGTTAGGGGTAGTGATTTATAAGTCAACACTGACTATAAGACCATAAAAAGCATGTTTTTGTCAATGCTATGTTATGAACTTGCGATAACGAACACTAATGGAAGCAGTAGTAACACTAACACTAATGAGGATGGCGGGATGGCTCAGGTGATAACAGCTGTGGCCCTTATTCGAAAGATTCCGGGTTCAATCCACGGTACCGCCCACTCTGACCCATGGTTTTTTCGGGGTTTTCCCGGGTCGTCAGACGAATGCTGGAGTGGTTTCTTTCATCCTCCCCGGAATTTACTGTCCATCCATTTCGTTTTGTTAATCATTTCATTCATCCTTCACCCCGTTTGATCTGTTTCAGGTTTGGAAGAGTAGATGGTGTTTTGGTGCAGTGTTGCAGGGGAAAACGATGCTGTCTTGAACTTCATCCCTTGGCGTTCGGCCGGTTTCCGGGATATAGGGACAACCTTGGGGGGCATTGGACCCTGTGTAGGGGAGTTCCCCTGTCTGCCTATTCGACTGGCGGGGCGTCTCAATCTGGAAGCTGTAGAAGCTGTCGTTGCTGTGCCGTCCCTCCTGGTTCCGGCCGCCCGATGTATCCCTCACCTCATCACTCCCTCCCCGAGAGCCTCTCTTCCTGGATCGGCGCCGAACCTCCTCCCCTTTACAAGCCGGTTCAATCCAACGCTTAATGAGCAAAACGAATTTTATGGAAGGGATTATTCAAGAAGCCATCGAGAGGAATTATCAATGACACCAGACACTGAGAGGTCTTTTAAATAATAGCTGGATGTAACAAGTTCAGCGCAGTAATAGGTTTTGAAGTGTAAGTTGAAAAATTGGGTTTATCACATTCAGGCCAAAGGACGAAGAAAATGAAACTCGAAAGGCAATATGTTATTAATTAACTAAAGCTATAAACAATGAAAAAAATTGTGTCAAGACCATAATGACGAAGCTACATTTCACATTGGTGATATAATTAACAAACACAGAGGTACGAACCATCGCTCCCTAGCTTGGAATACTAAAGGAACTCGCAAAAAGTAAATGTATGATGTGGGTCCATAAAAACACCTATTTATGGTCCTTACATATTCACAAAAGCTACCATCGTAATCTACACTACCTCTGTCTCTCAGCAAAATGGAACCTTCTTTCATTTTGCTTTAGTTACGAGGGCTAATCAACAAAGATTGAGATTGATCTTTTTCCAGATGTCTACTACTTCATTTCAATGTTTACATGATATTTTTCAAAGTAATCCTCTCCTACTTCACTGCACTTTTTATAGCATCTCTACCAGTCCTCAAACACATGGTGCAGGCCATTCCTTGTGAGGTCCTGCTTCAGAGTTCTCAAATAGCATGCCCCGGAATTTTGCCTTTAATAATGGAAATAAAAAAAATCGCAGGTTACAAGATAGTACTATAAGGCGGATGCGGTACAAAGGTAATGTCCCATTTAGCCAAAATCTGCATGACTTGATTTGTGATGAGGCTCATGTCGTCATGATGAAGTCACCAACCAGTCCGATAAAGTTCTGGTCGTTTCCTTGCAATGTGCTTCCTCAGTATAGCGAATACTGACATGTAGTATGCTGCTGTAACAGTAGTGTGAGGGAGAACTGCATGGTGGTAGATCATTCCATTACAGTAGATAAACGTGATCACCATCTCCTTCCCTGAAGATGGACCAACTTTCGCCTTTTTTGTTGGAGAACCTGGCGATTTCCAGACTGTGCAGGGTTGTTTTCCTTCAGGGTCATAATGATGCAGCTATGACTTATCAGCTCTGATAATTGATCTGCTCATCTCGCGTCACGTCCATTTTGTGGCATGCGAAATGCAAGTAGGGCATTACTACCAACCTACCGGTACGAGAGTGCTGTCGCTTATGGACGTTATACATAAAATCCCGCTTCAAGTGGACAGACAGGAAAATATCGGGGAAGCTACAGCGGAAAACACATCAGCCCCAGTGTTTGTTGATCAGCCCTCGTATAAGAATACTCCTGAAACAACTTTTTCAACAAATGGGTTGGCAGAGGTCCACCATGGGCATGCTCATAACTTTCTGTGATTTGACAATCTCATAACCTTTGTGCTTATAGGTTTTAACTCACGAGGGACGGCTCGGGCGGTAACATCTAAG
Organism: Deroplatys truncata; assembly: GCA_030765065.1. Taxonomy (NCBI): domain Eukaryota; kingdom Metazoa; phylum Arthropoda; class Insecta; order Mantodea; family Mantidae; genus Deroplatys; species Deroplatys truncata. The sequence continues at coordinate 104,962,475 of CM060985.1, forward strand.
GCCTGCATTCCGGAGGTCCCAGGCTCGATCTTCGGCAACCGCTACTCTGACCCATGGATATTTTCGGGGGTTTTCCCGCGTCGTCAGGCGAATGCTGGAGTAGTTTCTTTTATCCTCAGAATTTTCTCTAGCTCCATTTCGTTCCCTTGGCCCTTTCATTCATTCTTCGCCTCAGAGTTGGAAGTGTCGGCGATGTTGTTTCGGTGCAGCGTGGAAGGATGCTCTGTGTGAGCTTTCTCCATACCTTGGCCTTCGGCTGGTTGCCGGGGTATAAGGACCGCCCCCACTGGGGGCGGGGTCCCCGATCTACCTGTCCGACTGCCGGGGCGTATAGTGTAGGGACCCTGTCATTGTTGTGCCGTCACTCCTGGTTCGAGTGCCTAGCATCCCCTCTGAAATCATCCCGGAGGTGACCTCTCGTGGGGCGTAGGTACAATATCTGCATTCCCTGGCTCGGGCCATTCCCGAGTCTCCTTCGATACACATTCTATTCCATTCTAATAGGGGTTATGATTTTTCTGTGTGAAGTGGTGTAGAATTCAGGTTACAAAATGGTAGAAGCAGTCACATTTTTAAAATTATGTATATTTAAGATATAAGCGTTCTGCATAAATTATTACTATTTATATATATATATATAGAAATTTGTGGTTCAAATCCCGATTATGTCATTGAGTTTTTCAGTCTCATTCCTCCTCTACAACTTTAGCCTACACACGATATGTGCAAAGAACAAATAATAATAATAATAATATATTATTGTATTATTACCTACTATTATTATATTTCTGCATTAAAGTTACTTCTCTTATAAAATACAGAATACCTCAACTTTAAATTAATTTATGCAAGTTCCTCCTCCAATCTTTCGCAATAGGATGGTTTATTCATCCTCCTGTACCGCCCTGTCAGGCGATATCACTAACCTAAACATCCTTCCGTCTCCGTCTTTTCTACGAGTTCTCTCAGCTATAGTATATACTCTAGCTGTTTCTGATACTCCTATTCTTATAGTGTGAAAATGTTGATATAGTAAATCTTAGATGTGTACGAAATGTTAAACCACAGCAAAGTGTAAGCGTTTGTTCTTATAAAAATATCTGAGACAGCAATCGTTCTAAGCGCGGTGTAAATGCTTTCCCTAAGGAGTAATTGTAAATAAGGATTGTCAACTGTGTATACTTCTCATCCGGTGCCAGTACAATGACATGGAGTCCCGTAAATAACGGGATTACAGAGAATTAGAGATGAGGTCAGCAACGGAGCGACGCTGGCGTCTTCTTTAGTAATTAAAACGTCGCTCTGTCTTCGTGCAGTGTTAACTCTGCCCAGAGAGGGCCGAATCGCCTTTAATTTACAGCAAATGGAATGAAATACGCTGCTGTACTTGGAACCAGGATTGATAAATATTTCAAGTTTGCAGTAGCCTGGCAATAAAAGGCGTAAATAACATTGTTCTGGGAAAGAGCATTGGGGTTTTTACTTTCAGATAATCACCAACAAACGTAACACTGAAGAATATCTAAATGTGCAGCTAGTTAAAACAAGAACATTAAGGAATCTAAAATACAGAGTAATCTATTATCATACTGATTCTATAGAAAAATATGACATGGATAATTTGAGAATTTAACCGAAATACTTGAAAACTTGTAGTGATTCGTATTCTAATTATTTTGTTTTGGAGTGTTATATTAAATATGTGAATATTCATACATATAATGCCAGTTAAAATGTAATTACCTATTATATTTTGTAGAATTTGAAGTCAAAGTCTGTTAAAAATCGTTAAATAATATAAATTGAAAATTTGTTCAAAAAGAAAAGAACACAATGCTCAGATGTTTGGATTGTAAGTATAATGTTAATGGCAGTAAAAATGCGTTCGATGATGAATAAATATTGAATATATAGAAGAAAAAACAAAATCGCCTGTTTTATCTTCGTCTTTTACAGTTAGCTTAATCTTACATGGAGATGAAAAGTACACTTATGTTGTAAAGCTTTAGTAATAAAACTAACAGCAATTGTTTTATATATACCTAACGTGCACTTGATCCTGAGGTATTAGGATAAATTATAATAACCGTGTAACGAGGAAGTATATTTTGGAGCTAGGATTCACAAAATTCAACAACCAAAGTTAATAACAATTTATTATAAAGTGTTAAAACTTTAACAGGATTATATATTCAAGCTTGCAAACATTTAACTTTAAAAATCCAATATTAATATCATCGCATCATTTGCTGTCATCGCAAATAAATATACATGAATTGTTGTGAATGCCTCTACCATGAAATAATATTGAAACATGCCAAGGGATAGAACATAAATTTGGACAAGTTAAGAAAGAAATTATTATATTGAATTTGGAAAGTGCCGGAACGTTACCCTTGGCTGCGTACGCTGAAACTCACCGAATGCTACAGAGTTTCTAGCTCTCGCTGGCTGGCTGGCTGGCTGCCTGCCTGCCTGCCTGCCTGCCTGCCTGCTCGGTTCCTCCTTGTAGACTCACTCTTGTCCTACCGGGAGAGATTAGCAATGGTGCCGTTGATGTAGATGGCGCAGCGAGAGATGATGTCAACTTGCCAGCCAATCATGGCTCCAAACGACCTTAATGTCCTGCTAGCAGAACCACGTCATAGGCGACGAATTCTTTTGCTGTAATAAGGCAGCCTGACATTCGGCGGTGTAAGAGGGGGGGGGCGAAATGACACCATAATATATTATTTATTTATACATATATACGGAGTCATATTATTTATATGTTTAATTCGATAAGCCTCCTCTAGACCACACCCGGGATAAGAAGAGATCTCATCGCTTGCGGCTGCAGCAAACTAAAGCTACCAGACTGCAGCACATCATAGCATAAATGCTAGTACCCTAAATAGAAAACGAAAACCTTAAATACTGGATCTAAGTGTAACCCTTTCATGTTACAGTCATACCGTAATCAATCAGAACGCATAAATTCCATTACAATCCTTGCCAGGCTCTCTCCAGTCTGCTTTTGATGCCTACACCCGTACATGCTGAATCTCTTGGAGGTTAATTTACGCAATATTTTAAAGCATCTCTTTACCTCGTTTAGCTTGTTGACTTAAAGCAGTATGTGACAAAGGGCAAAGTTGATCTCCACCCATTTCGCTGTGCTTGGATGCTGGGAAATTTCCTGGCATGGGTGTGCGTTGTACGTCGGCTTGTGGTTGGTTAGTCTTGCGCAACACTTGAAATTATTTTATTCAGATTATGTCTCTAATTCTCAGTAGAATATAACTTTGGGTGATTAATGAACGAATTAAATTTATGTGTTAGACATGTATTTCTCGGACCGTGACTGATGGCCTTTTTATTAGAAATAAATTAGTCAATTACTCATTACTTTCTGACTACTAGAGTATAATTTTCACAGGAACAGAAGACCCAAAGTTACCAAGACAAAAATCTGATGTGTTACGCTCACATGACTTTCTCTACTCCTGTACAAACTATTTTTACAAACTCTTATTCTCCATCTATTTCACAGTAATCAAGATATTTGCAGAAACGATATTTTGGCCTCCAAAGAGAATTACATTTTACACATAGCGACCAGTTCTAAAAATATTTGACTATCGCTTAAGGCCTACTATGTTCCCCTTGTTTTGTATTTGCAAGGGCAATATAGAGATACAGTAGCCTTTAAGCATAGACATATCTCTTAATAGCTGGTTGCTAGGTGCAGCACCATTCTCCTTTCCACAGATTAATACACTTTGCATATCCAAGACAAAAAACGAATAACGAATTCCCATTTGAGAAAATAAGTATTGAAAAATTTAAGGGAATAACAACCAATATCTCGAAATTGGTTCACTCAACAAAAAAAGTGTATGTGTATTGTAACGCGATCTACATTTTTGTGTAGTAAAATTTTGTCTATCTCGTATGGTTTACCAATTATGCAAAAGTCGTTCACAAAGAAGAATACTTTTTGAGACATTACCAGAAAATCCAAGATATACGTTTTGTTTTTCATGAAAATATCTTAAACATATGATATTTTAATCAAAATCGTTAGAGCCATTTTTGAAAAAATTAAAATTTTCGAAAAATGTTCCATGTAAAGCGTAATCTGTGGTGGGGGGATTTTCTTGAAAACCTTCGTGTCGCATCTCTGGAAGATACTGAACCTAAATATCAAGTTTGGTGTTTATCCGACCGTTCGTTTCTGAGTTATGCTGTTCACAGACACACACACATACACACACAAACACACACGGAGATGTTTCCGAAAATGCTTTGTTTGGATTCAGGAGGTTTCAAAACATATATTTACGGTGAAATCTCGGTATCGAATTTTTGGGTGGAATACAATACTTTTGCAAAGTAAAAATGTGTGAGCAATGAACAACTCACTTGTAAGCACCTTTGTTGCATTGCTGTTGACTGCATGCTTGTTACAGTTGACACAATTGTTTTCCCTTAAAGCAGCTGTTCAAAATGAAAATGATCCTACACGATCAAGCAAACCAGAAAACCTGTCATAATCTTCTACAGCTGCAAAAAATCTACCAGCCAGGTCCATAGGGATAGTTGGCTGAAATAATGTCAACTAGGCTCCTTATATAACGTCCAGAGCACAGTAAAAGTCATATCTGTTCACCAACCTGAAGAAATCATCTTGGCCCAAATTATACATCAATAACGTCCCTGATAACGAATGCAACTGCTGCGGACTCTTTGAAATGTTGAAGGCACAAACACGGCGAACTGACGGTTCCAGCACTTCTGGGATGATAGGTACAAAGAACGAAATGTAATTACTGGATAATGAGAACAGAAAGCTTAAGTTGCTGTATCAAAATAATTATCATATGCTTATCCAGCCTGTCTTATAAGCACACTATGTATTTCATAAGGATGGGGATTTCTAAGATTTGAGGAAACTTTTAAGGCATGTTAACCAAAATGTTTTAGGAAACAAAATTGTATAAAATTGTCATGCATGTCTATAAAGTTTCCATGATAATATTTTTATTTTGTAAGATTTAATGATAAGTAAAAGTGCGTAAGCCTTTTATAAAATTTGACCTAGTTTTCCTGATTACAGTAAAACCGTTGTGTTTCTGAGGTGAGGAGAAATTTAACGAAATATTAGTTTGTCTCTACAATAAATTAGGTAAAAACGTTATTTATTATTTAAAAAAAATAAAGAATCCAAGAACAGGAAACTCTCTTCGGATATTAAAATATTAAATCCAGTGATAAAGTATGTCACCGACATTTGTAAAAGTTACCTGTCGGCGGAAAAGTGTTGACGTCAAATCAAGTAACAGACAAGCACCGGAGATTTGATAAACCTCTCCTTAGGCACAACATACTCACAGAAAAACGCAGCCATGTGTAAATATATATCACCTGAGGGTGACAAGTCATAATGAGATTGGAAAAGTAACTTGCAGATTTCTCGAGCGTTAAATCAGGTTATAGGCAACTGTAGGGCAAACTGTTTGTGCAAGCAGGAAAACCTCAGCCGGAAGATTTCCCCCAACATGGGCCAGTTTTTTACTTTCTCTACTACGTACATAGTAGGTAGAGAAGGTATTGTATTCCACCCAAAAATTTGATAACAAAATTACACCAGAAATACATGTTCTGAGGCACCCTGAATCCAAATAAAGCGTTTTGAAAACATGTCCATGTATGTGTATGTGTGTCAATCTCTGTATCTTTGAACAGCATAACTCAAAAACGAAAAGTCGGATAAATACCAAACTTAGTATTTGGGTTCCGTACCTTCCAAAGATGCGACACGAAGCTTCTCAAGAAAATCTCCCCCCCAGACTACCCTTTACATGGAGGGTTTTTTTAAAAAATTTATTTTCTAAAAAATGGCTCTAGGGATTTTGATTAAAATACTGTATATTAAAAATATTTATTTTACAAATAAAATGTATATCTTAAATTTTCTGGGAATAGCTTGTGAAGTCCACTTCATTTAGAAAAATTTTATATAATCTTGTATAACTGATAAACATTAAGCGACAGATGAAAACGCACTACACAAAAAATGTATATCTCTTTAAAACACACAATTTATTTCAAATAAGTTTTTTTGTTCCATAAGCCACTTATGAGATATCCATTATTAAAGGTTCGAATTGATCATTTCTTGGCCATTCAACATGTAGTTGTTTATCGCGATTGCATGGAAACAGCATGGATTTTTAAGTCAAGCATATACTAGTATCCATTTCTTAAACATTTAACTATCGCTGCTCCCTTTGCATCTATAATGAACTGTGTAGTGTAGCTATTTCTGTAAAGGTTTATTTAGATTAACAAGTAGTAGACAGAAAAATAAGCTTGAGTAAGAATAGTTCGTATAACCACTAATAAACGATAGGGATAGTGAAAGTCATATGAATGTATCACATCAGATTTTTTGCAAACACAACATCGCTTTTTGAAGTTAGATGCTCATCTTCTAATATCTAGAACTTTGTTTCTATTTAAGTATAATTGATTAACCCTATAGAATTACTGGATTTAAACATTCCAAACTACTTTTAACCAGGCAGAGCTGGTATCAACAAGGGTATCAGTTAAATGCGGTTTTAACTAGTTTATAAATATTGTTAATGGATGTTGTTAGAACTAGCTTTAAGTGCACACAATTTATACTTTTTAAGTAAACTATTTCTGCTTACTTAGTCGTCTTATCATCCTCGCTTGCACCCTTAGGACTTATAACCGTTCATAAGGTCAGAATCCTGTAGAGGAACAGACTAACATTGAATGAGAGAATGAAAAGCTGGGAACGTGGGATAGGTCCGATGCCAGGTATGAGAGCGAGGGAAGAAGATGATATGAAATGAAGGCGAAATGGATAAAAGGAAAGGTGATGGAGTATTTGGTGAAATGAACGGCGGGGAAACAGGAGAACCCGGATAAAAGCCACCCAGAAGCCGTTTCGTCTACCAAAGTCCAATTGGGGGTACCTGGGATCGAACCCTCCCTAACCACCTGACCACGGCGCCACCAAACCTACTCCTAACCAAAACTAATATTTTATTATTAGAAATACATGAGTAGAATACACTAGTGGTGGAAATATTTAAGAGAGACGTGAGAATAGGCAGGTAGTAGGCAGTTTCATATACAATAGGCACAATTTTGAGAAATGCGGAAATGTTGCGTTTTGGGTCCTGTTACAGAACTACACTATGAAAGTAATTAAATGAATAAAGCATTTATAATTTCCATGTTATGTATCTATTGTAGGGATAAGAGATACATCAGAGGGAAATTTATTGAATCTATCACCCCTAGGAGGAAGGGATGAAGTGAAGTAACCACAGGAGGCTACAGGTCGCAGATAGACCGGCCACAAGACTCGCAGAAATCCTTAACACTTCCAGGCTCGAAGGCCTGTCCCACTCCTGGAGATGCCCAGGGAATGCGACGAAGGACCCGTTCAAACAAGCAGCCTGCTAGTGTCCTCAGGAAATACTGTTTATACCAGAGTGAGACCAAAAGGTTTTGCAGCTAGATATTAAATTTAGTTACCCCGGCATAAACATTGGGGGACGTAACTGCAGTGGCAACGAGATAACCAAGAACTTCAACTGTACATTCTAAAGCAGACGTGGTATATTAATAACAAAATACCCATAATTTCACATTTACTGTGGTTTATTATAACTTTCCCTTGGTGCCACTACATCATTCACAGAAAATTACAGGACAAACATTGGAGGGAGATGTTCCACACTCTCACGAGACATGCACGCTACAACCACTCGTCCTGAAGAGACTGACACTACTGACTGGTTACTATACTGACGCCACTAGAACAAAGAAACTACTCCCTCTACTTGTCCTCGCCCCCTTTCTCCACCCCTGACTAGGAGGTGGTGAGAGAAATGCCGCGCTGGACGAAATTCAAACCTCCAAACGAAATAATTATGCCCAACAATGTCATGCTACAAAGCAATAATGTGTCCGATGCGACAATGTACACACATACATGCTACAATACTTCCCTCGAAGCAAGCATCCGCACCGTCCGTCCAGCAAGCGCCACACGCCACGAAACCTAGAAGCACAACTGGAAATGAGAAGCAAACGGAATGAAAGCCAAATGAGGAAAAGGAAATAAAGTAGATGAGAGACCACTCGAGCATTCGCCTACGGCAGGGAATCGAACCAGGGGCTCTCAATTGCGAGTCTCAGATGTTACCGAGGAGAAATCTCGCACGATTTTTACTTATAGGAAGAAAGGTAGTAGTATTTAATTCCAACAATTGGGCAGAAAACTATTATTCGTGGTTGATTATACATCCTATACTAATTGGAGGAGACAAATAAACACAGTTCTTTTAAATCACAGCGCTGTTGTTATGAAAGCAGGTGAACATTTAAAATAATCTGCAGTCGTGCACAGCATTATGGATTCTTGACTTGACGTAACTGCTTGGGCTTGTAATTTCATTACGTTGACCGCAACTTGGAAGTACAAACGTTTAGCTTGCAAGGTTATCTTGCGGCTACTCTAGGCTACTTAAAACGGTTATTTTCGCAAACAAACGCGTATGGCCAACAATAAAATGTAGACGGTCGTATTTTAGATAGAACCACTTCGCGGTAACGAGAAGCAAAATTAAATCCTTTTCCTCTACCGCATATACGTACCAGAGTCTGTTATGCGCCCTTTCTTGGGTTGTAGTCCTACAAGATTGAATTCGTGCGAGGCAATTTATTCCATCAGGGAAAAAGAGCAAATAGAATGGAATATACCTCCATTGTTATCGTTCCAGGATTGTGGGAACAAGCAGGCGCTGTGGAAATTGTCGCGCGATCCCTCGGGAAGCGCTGTATCGCCGCACATGTCTCCCTTTCATTTTCTTTAATTTTTTACACTGATGAAATATGTTGCCCGTCTCTTCTCAGGGGAACTTCGGAACATTCTGTGACGTCTACGCGCGTGTCGGTATCTAGGGCAATAAGGTCATCCAGCCACCGGGACAAATACTGGATGAAAGCTGCTCCATAAATAATTTATTCCCTGGCACTGTTTTGTGTCACTAGCTGTCTTACCGGGTCACAAAGGTAACCGGTACATAGGGTAAAACAGTAGAATATGAACCTGTTTTATGCAGCACAAATAACCATAGAAACAACGGTTAGTTATCTGTGCATATAACATAACTCCAAGCAAGATTGAATTGATGAGAACAACAAATAAAAAATTCACATTTTGCTAAAACAAACTGATATAGCTATTTTCTTTCTTCAGAAAAGCTATATCCTTTGATACTAGACGTGTTTTAAATTACGTACCGATAGGCTTTTCTTAAAAGAAAAAAACCGAACATTATTTTCCAAATACTTTATCATCATTCATTACCTTACACTGCTTCTCCAGATAGTCACCGCCGTTATTCAGGCATTTGCAACTTGAAACTTGTTTTTGTATGCTTTCGTCAAAGAATGATGCCGCCTGTGATGAAAGTCCGCACTTCTCGTTCCAGATCACCATCGTTGAAATGTTTTCCACTAAGGAATTTCTTCAGATGAAGAAACAGATGAAAATTGCTTGGTGCCAAATCCGGACTGTTGTATAACTGGTTCCCGTTACGACAAGTGTAAAGTAATATATGATAAAAGGGTATTTGGAAACTAATGTTCTGTTACTTTTTATAAAAAATATTGGTACTTACTTTAAAAATACGCCTTGTATACAGAAAGAAAACTCCCCCTCTTAGCTACACTACAACAGCGAACACAAAATTATAGTACCTAACTATTCAATTCATATGTCTCGCATTGGATATTTATCAATAACGTTTAACAATGCCTCGGATATTGATTAATCAGAGTAATAGTGATATTGTCTATTGAGCAAAATTTTATCTCTCAGGTATAGCTTTAGCTGATGGGAGGGGTAAACAGTATACTGAGCTCATGCCGCGCGTGGCCCCCCTAAAGTGGAGAACAACCAGTAGTCTTTCACTATCGCGCGACTTTATCCCTCACTTGCCTCAGACCAAGTAAACACTACCTCCTTCCAGTAGCTAAACCCCTAACTGCTTGGAAGGGCTCCCACACTCACTGGCTAAAACGTCGTTGAACAAACCGCAGTATGAGTAAGTATGCTGGGATTAATAGACTACGTCATCCAAATATGTGTTTAATCGATGCACATTCAAATAGTGTAAATTTCCAAAATTAAAAACTGCGTTTGATTGTGAGTAGAGATATAATGCCGGTTTGAGCACAGTAGAGAGATGCCGACAAGTGATAAAGTTCTTTGTTCTACGCCGACAAGCCCCGCCCCCTCCCTTTGTGTGCTAACATGCCGCCAGGTCTCGTGTCGTTAGGCCCCGCCCCCTCTCGCTTTGTGTGCTCACCTAATGCCGACAGTGTCTGTGCTAACAGGTCCTACCCCCTCTCCCAATGCGTTCTACTGTGGCGTCCTGACTTGAGGGAATTGTTTTCTCGAGTCCTGCCGCCCCTCGGCAAATTAATTAGGTAATGTTCGTCAAACATTTTTTTTATGACTACTAAGGCCTGCACATTGCATCCTCGAGCAATTAAGTTTTTTGAATAATGAATTGTTGACTGGAGCGTGAGTATAAATAGTCTGCTCACGGGAACAGTCTGTCATGTAATGAAACACTGCAGCCTTCTTGTATCTGGGGAAAGCGCTTGTCCATTAGCTGAACATGTTAGACGCTTTCAACACATTAATAGGCTTTTAAGTTTACATTCTGGATCTGTTTACATACATTAGCGAACGACATACTTCCGCCTGGCGGTAACGGTGACCTCTATTAGCTGAGACGCTTTCACCCCATTAGCGAACAATGTCAGTAATTGTTTTCCTAAGTGCTCTGCCCAACACTCAACACTTCAGATTTTAGCGATGGAAATGATAGCAGCAGCTTCTCCAACGAGTTCCAAGTTGACCAGGATGGCCGGGTTCGAATTACAAATTCAGCTTCTAATAACTCAGAGACTAATTACGATAAAGACGTCAAATAAAGTTTATTACATTAATGTCATTAGATAGTTTCTTGTGAATGTATATTTGGGTACATGGTGTCCAGGGTTCGAATACCGATAAAATGTAATTTAATTATAAATTTAATAACTCCTAAACTAATTAAGATAAAGACGTCAAATAAACTTTATTGCCTTTATGTTATTAGGTAGTATCTTGTGGAGATGTAATTAGATACCTGACGTTCTGGGTTCGAGCCTGATGATTAAATCGTCATTATCTCAGAAACTAAGAGAGGTAGAGGAATTGACCAAAGCATGATTGATAGCTCCTATGATGGATAAATAATACTGTATATAATTTTTAATCAGTCGTCCTTATTTCGAATCCCGATCTTTCAATCACTTACTTATTTTTTCTCTATACTCTAGAATATGTCACTTAGATTGATGCTGTAACTGCATACACAACCTTTAAACATATCAAACTAATATTGTAAATAATTTTGTTTCTGGTGTCCAGGGTTCGAATACCGATAAAATGTAGTTTAATTATAAATTTAATAACTTCTAAACTAATTAAGATAAAGACGCCAAATAAACTTTATTGCCTTTATGTTATTAGGTATTATCTTGTGGATGTGTAATTAGATACCTGACGTTCTGGGTTCGATCCTAATTTTAAATCGTCATTATCTCAGAAACTAAGAGAGGTAGACGAGTGAACCAAAGCATGATTGATAGCTCCTATGAGGGGTAATTAATACTGTATATAATTTTCAATCAGTTGTCCTTACTTCGAATCCCGATCTTTCAATCACTTACTTATTTTTCTCTATACTCTAGAATATATCACTTAGATTGATGCTGTAACTGCATACAGCACCTTTAAACATATCAAACTAATATTGTAAATAATTTTGTTTCTGGTGTCCAGGGTTCGAATACCGATAAAATGTAGTTTAATTATAAATTTAATAACTTCTAAACTAATTAAGATAAAGACGCCAAATAAACTTTATTGCCTTTATGTTATTAGGTATTATCTTGTGGATGTGTAATTGGATACCTGACGTTCTGGGTTCGAGCCTAATTTTAAATCGTCATTATCTCAGAAACTAAGAGAGGTAGAGGAGTTGACCAAAGCATGATTGATAGCTCCTATGATCGGCAATTAATACTGTATATAATTTTCAATCAGTTGTCCTTACATCGAATCCCGATCTTTCAATCACTTACTTATTTTTTCTCTATACTCTAGAATATATCACTTAGATTGATGGTGTAAATGCATACAGCACCTTTAAACATATCAAACTAATATTGTAAATAATTTTGTTTCTGGTGTCCAGGGTTCGAATACCGATAAAATGTAATTTAATTATAAATTTAATAACTCCTAAACTAATTAAGATAAAGACGCCAAATAAACTTTATTGCGTTTATGTTATTAGGTAGTATCTTGTGGAGGTGTAATTAGATACCTGACGTTCTGGGTTCGAGCCTAATTTTAAATCGTCATTATCTCAGAAACTAAGAGAGGTAGAGGAATTGACCAAAGCATGATTGACAGCTCCTATGATGGGCAATTAATACTGTATATAATTTTCAATCAGTTGTCCTTACTTCGAATCCCGATCTTTCAATCACTTACTTATTTTTTCTCTATACTCTAGAATATATCACTTAGATTGATGCTGTAAATGCATACAGCACCCTTAAACATATCAAACTAATATTGTAAATAATTTTGTTTCTGGTGTCCAGGGTTCGAATACCGATAAAATGTAATTTAATTATAAATTTAATAACTCCTAAACTAATTAAGCTAAAGACGCCAAATAAACTTTATTGCGTTTATGTTACTAGGTAGTATCTTGTGGATGTGTAATTAGATACTTGACGTTCTGGGTTCGAGCCTAATTTTAAATCGTCATTATCTCAGAAACTAAGAGAGGTAGAGGAATTGACCAAAGCATGATTGACAGCTCCTATGATGGGCAATTAATACTGTATATAATTTTCAATCAGTTGTCCTTACTTCGAATCCCGATCTTTCAATCACTTACTTATTTTTTCTCTATACTCTAGAATATATCACTTAGATTGATGCTGTAAATGCATACAGCACCCTTAAACATATCAAACTAATATTGTAAATAATTTTGTTTCTGGTGTCCAGGGTTCGAATACCGATAAAATGTAATTTAATTATAAATTTAATAACTCCTAAACTAATTAAGCTAAAGACGCCAAATAAACTTTATTGCGTTTATGTTACTAGGTAGTATCTTGTGGATGTGTAATTAGATACCTGACGTTCTGGGTTCGAGCCTAATGTTTAAATCGTCATTATCTCAGAAACTAAGAGAGGTAGAGGAATTGACCAAAGCATGATTGACAGCTCCTATGATGGGCAATTAATACTGTATATAATTTTCAATCAGTTGTCCTTACTTCGAATCCCGATCTTTCAATCACTTACTTATTTTTTCTCTATACTCTAGAATATATCACTTAGATTGATGCTGTAATTGCATACAGCACCCTTAAACATATCAAACTAATATTGTAAATAATTTTGGTTCTGGTGTCCAGGGTTCGAATACCGATAAAATGTAATTTAATTATAAATTTAATAACTCCTAAACTAATTAAGATAAAGACACCAAATAAACTTTTATAGGGGGAAAGGATGTTCTACTGAAACATTAGGTCTCTAGATAGAAGTATTTATAGGGGAGAGATAGGGAATAACAGGGCTGATGCTAGGCTAGTCAGATGCTAAAGGAGGGAGGGATATGCTTTATACGAGAGAGATAGGGAACACAAGGAAAGATGCTATACTAAACAGGACTTGAAGGATAGAATATGGGCGATATAGCGAACCGAGGAGAGGTATTAGGATAGGAGTTTTGAATGATGGAGTAGGTGTTTATATGCGAGAGATAGGGAATACGAGGGTCGATGCTAGACTAGATGGTGTTGAATGAGGGAATGCATCTTATATGAGAGAGGTAGGGGAATATGAGGAGAAGTGCTAGGCTAGTCGGGAAGGTCTGAATGAGAGAGTATACGTCTATATGGGAAAATATAGGGAAAACGAAGGTAGGTGCTAGGTTGAGAGAGTCTTCAAGGAGGAAAATGCATTTATATGAGAGCGTTAGGGCATACGAGGAGAGGTGCTAGTCTAGACATGGTTTGAGGATTAGAGTATACGTTTATATGGGAGAAATATGGAAAACGGTAGAGATACAAGGATAGACAGAGCTTGAAGGAGGAGGAATGTAGGTTTATACTGTAATATAGAGAGTAATTCGATTATAAAACTTTTCTCATCCAGCCTTACAACACTTTTATATACTTATTTTCTAAACCTTACAAACTTTATATTTGTTAAACAGTAGTACGCGAGAGGGACAAACAGTATATCGGTTTACAGTGAAGTATACGTCCTAACCTATTGCCACCTTGTTTGTTCTGGATCTTCTCATTGTCTATCATCTAACGTAAACACGTAACAAGACGTAACACAGGAAATCATACATATGGCACATTAAAAAAATAAAGGTATATATAATGAAACATAAACAAGTAGACAGAGGGTCATCGATACATAGAAAACCAGGAGTTGTATGTACTGAGACCATAGATTAGTATAGGCAAACAACAAAGAAGTGAATTTATAGTGTAAATAGCCTAATATTTTCAAATATTATTATAGTCTAAAAGTATATAACTTAATTATGTATCGAGTATTGAGAAATAAACGTTATTCATTATTCACTAATCTCAGATCACTGCAATTGTATTGAATCAATTCACAATTGCTAATGCCATTCAACTTTCATTCGTCTCTGATACATAAACAAATTGCAAAATGGAGAAGGACGAAAGTAATAAAAAGACTCAGGCAGCAAATTTTAAGAAAGAAGAGAAAGATATATGACCGACATTGTTTTGGAACACAAATTAGTGTTGAAAATAAAATGACTGATAGCTCTGCTAAGCGTAAGGAAGAGACATGGAAATAAATTGCAAATGAATACAATTCTAGGTTAGAAAAAGAAGATAAACAACATTCATGTAAACCAATTTTTAAAAATCAGTTTAACTGAATACATGTAAAAAAACATATCACTTTACAAAAAGTAATGCAGACAACATTTATTTTTTATAAACATTATCCTATTACATTCCTTTACAAAAAACCATACATATTTCCTAAAGGCAAAGGTGATAGTCTAGACATTCTAAACACTCAGATATATAATCATATACATCACACAGAAAGAGACCTGCATTATCAGTAAAAAAAACTAAACATCTCAACAATGTCTGAATGATGTATTTTATAAGTACAAGTTTTTTGATATTTCAAAGTTCCTGTTAACCATGGCAGTAATTGATTAACACAATTTCTCGATCCTGTCATGCTATAACTTTAGATGCTTTCAGCTTACTTATAATTTCCTCAATCTCTTGTGTGTGACTATTATTACCAGCATCCCTCGACGCAATTAGTAACCTCAATATATTTACTAGTCTATTCGGATTTTCAAGCGTTGATATCACTGAATCATCATCATATGAAGATTTCATATTCTCGCAACTTCCGATGTATCCAGATTTTTCATCAACAGTAGTCTCCAGTGAAGGACAGAGGCCTGATCCGGTATAACATTCCCCTCTATTCATCTTCGGATCTTCAAGTGCAGGAGAGAGAGTCGATTCAGCATAACATGTTGCTCTATGAAACTTAAATCTTGACAAAGAACGATTCTTAAAAATCCGCCCGCATATACAGCATCTAATAACGCGTTTTCCTCCATGTGTAATGTATGAAAAATTGAGATTCTCATTCGTTAGTTGCACAGATTTTCTCGGGCAGTAGCTCATGCTAAAACTAAAAGAAATTAAATGAATACGTGAATGCTTACGCTCGAAGGAATTAAAAGCGAATGAATGAATTCATAACGCGCAACTATTTATATATCCAAGATGAGGACGACGGAGGGAATTGAGATCAATGCATAGCAGGGGGAAAGGATACTCTCTTGAAACATTAGTCATCTAGACAACTATTGTTCACGGAGACCGTAGACGTCAGGTTGAATGGGACAGACCTCAGGTTCAAATCTTTAAGGGTACGGACCCCTGGCTTTTGCCTGGCATGTATACTAAACCATCCTAACAGCGTAACATTACATAACAACGACACGTAACCAGAACATGACGAGTGCGAGCATGGAAAAAAGGATGCTCGCAGGGAACATTAGTGGAAAAGGATGCTCTCTGGAAACAGTCGCCATCCGCACAACGGATTGTCCCTAACATTTCCAGATTTCAAAACGTTCAACATCGTGACGCGCTACTGTCATCTACATTTCGACGAAATTTTACCTCCTGAATTAGTTTGATGCTCTGTATAGAACCTCAGAACATGCATTACGCTGCGTGTCCCTAGCGTTTCCAGCTCCTGAATCGTTCCAGCTAGTGGAATGCCTCTACCATCTTCATGTCAACGATCTGTTACTCTGAATTAAAGTTTGGTGATATGTATAGACCTGTACAACATGCATTACGCTATGTAACAACCTGATCACGCTATGTAACAACATGATCACGCTATGTAACAACATGATCACGCTATGTAACAACATGATCACGCTATGTAACAACATGATCACGCTATGTAACAACATGATCACGCTATGTAACAACATGATCACGCTATGTAACAACATGATCACGCTATGTAACAACATGAACACGCTGTGTAACAACCTGATTACGCTATGTAACAACTGATCACGCTATGTAACAACTGATCACGCTATGTAACAACATGATCATGCTATGTAACAACATGATCACGCTATGTAACAACCTGAGCACGCTATGTAACAACCTGAGCACGCTATGTAACAACATGATCATGATATGTAACAACATGATCACGCTATGTAACAACCTGATTACGCTATGTAACAACATGATCACGCTATGTAAAAACATGAACACGCTATGTAACAACATGAACACGCTATGTAACAAACTGAGCACGCTATGTAACAAACTGAGCACGCTATGTAACAACATGTTCACGCTATGTAACAACATGATCACGCTATGTAACAACCTGAGCACGCTATGTAACAACCTGAGCACGCTATGTAACAATACGATCACGCTATGTAACAACATGAACACGCTATGTAACAACCTGAGCACGCTATGTAACAACATGTTCACGCTATGTAACAATACGATCACGCTATGTAACAACATGAACACGCTATGTAACAACCTGAGCACGCTATGTAACAACCTGAGCACGCTATGCAACAACATGTTCACGCTATGTAACAACATGAACACGCTATGTAACAACCTGAGCACGCTATGCAACAACATGTTCACGCTATGTAACAACATGAACACGCTATGTAACAATACGATCACGCTATGTAACAACTGATCACACTATGTAACAACATGATCACGCTATGTAACAACCTGAGCACGCTATGTAACAACATGATCACGCTATGTAACAACCTGAGCACGCCATTTAACAACATGATCACGCTATGTAACAACATGATCACGCCATGTAACAACATGTTCACGCTATGTAACAACACGATCACCCTATGTAACAACCTGAGCACGCTATGTAACAACATGATCATGCTATGTAACAACATGATCACGCTATGTAACAACCTGAGCACGCTATGTAACAACATGATCACGCTATGTAACAACATGAACACGCTATGTAACAACCTGAGCACGCTATGTAACAAACTGAGCACGCTATGTAACAACATGTTCACGCTATGTAACCACATGATCACGCTATGTAACAACTGGGGCACGCTATGTAACAACCTGAGCACGCTATGTAACAATACGATCACGCTATGTAACAACCTGATCACGCTATGTAACAACATGATTACGCTATGTAACAACGGATCACGCTATGTAACAACATGATTACGCTATGTAACAACCTGAGCACGCTATGTAACAACATGTTCACGCTATGTAACAACATGAACACGCTATGTAACAATACGATAACGCTATGTAACAAACTGAGCACGCTATGTAACAACCTGAGCACGCTATGTAACAACATGAACACGCTATGTAACAACCTGAGCACGCTATGTAACAACATGTTCATGCTATGTAACAGCATGAACACGCTATGTAACAATACGATCACGCTATGTAACAACGTGATTACGCTATGTAACAACTGTTCACACTATGTAACAACATGATCACGCTATGTAACAACCTGAGCACGCTATGTAACAACATGATCACGCTATGTAACAACCTGAGCATTACATGTAACAACATGATCACGCTATGTAACAACACGATCACCCTATGTAACAACCTGAGCACGCTGTGTAACAACATGATCACGCTATGTAACAACATATTCACGCTATGTAACAATACGATCAAGCTATGTAACAACACGATCACGCTATGTAACAACATGATCACGCTATGTAACAACATGAACACGCTATGTAACAACCTGAGCACGCTATGTAACAACATGATCACGCTATGTAACAACATGAACACGCTATGTAACATGATCACGCTATGTAACAACCTGAGTACGCTATGTAACAACATGATCACGCTATGTAACAACCTGATCACGCTATGTAACAACACGATCACGCTATGTAACAACACGATCACGCTATGTAAAAACCTGATCACGCTATGTAACAACATGTTCACGCTATGTAACAACATGATCACGCTATGTAACAACCTGATCACGCTATGTAACAACCTGATCACGCTATGTAACAACGCGATCACGCTATGTAACAACATGATCACGCTATGTAACAACATGATCACGCTATGTAAATAGGGTGGACCATTTAAGTGGAGGCTATACAATATATCCAAAACTAAGCGTTGTAGAAAGAAATGTCTTTAATAAAACTTGATTGATATTATGACGAAAGTAAATGCCACTAGTCGTATTTCGTTTGGAGGCTGTTATGAGGGTCATTTTGGGTCAATTTATTTTTTTAAATGGGAACCTAGAATTAGGGTCCCATTTAAAAAGACCCTGAAATGACCCTCACAACAGCCTCCAAACGAAACACGACTAGTGGCATTTACTTTCGTCATAATATCAATCAAGTTTTATTAAAGACATTTCTTTCTACAACGCTTAGTTTTGGATATATTGTATAGCCTCCACTTAAATGGTCCACCCTATTTACATAGCGTGATCATGTTGTTACATAGCGTGATCATGTTGTTACATAGCGTGATCGCGTTGTTACATAGCGTGATCAGGTTGTTACATAGCGTGATCAGGTTGTTACATAGCGTGATCATGTTGTTACATAGCGTGAACAGGTTGTTACATAGCGTGATCGTGTTGTTACATAGCGTGATCGTGTTGTTACATAGCGTGATCAGGTTGTTACATAGCGTACTCAGGTTGTTACATAGCGTACTCAGGTTGTTACATAGCGTGATCATGTTGTTACATAGCGTGTTCATGTTGTTACATAGCGTGATCATGTTGTTACATAGCGTGCTCAGGTTGTTACATAGCGTGTTCATGTTGTTACATAGCGTGATCATGTTGTTACATAGCGTGATCGTGTTGTTACATAGCTTGATCGTATTGTTACATAGCGTGAATATGTTGTTACATAGCGTGATCATGTTGTTACATAGCGTGCTCAGGTTGTTACATAGGGTGATCGTGTTGTTACATAGCGTGATCATGTTGTTACATGTAATGCTCAGGTTGTTACATAGCGTGATCATGTTGTTACATAGCGTGCTCAGGTTGTTACATAGCGTGATCATGTTGTTACATAGTGTGAACAGTTGTTACATAGCGTAATCACGTTGTTACATAGCGTGATCGTATTGTTACATAGCGTGTTCATGCTGTTACATAGCATGAACATGTTGTTACATAGCGTGCTCAGGTTGTTACATAGCGTGTTCATGTTGTTACATAGCGTGCTCAGGTTGTTACATAGCGTGTTCATGTTGTTACATAGCGTGCTCAGGTTGTTACATAGCGTGCTCAGTTTGTTACATAGCGTTATCGTATTGTTACATAGCGTGAACATGTTGTTACATAGCGTGCTCAGGTTGTTACATAGCGTAATCATGTTGTTACATAGCGTGATCCGTTGTTACATAGCGTAATCATGTTGTTACATAGCGTGATCAGGTTGTTACATAGCGTGATCGTATTGTTACATAGCGTGCTCAGGTTGTTACATAGCGTGCTCAGGTTGTTACATAGCGTGATCATGTTGTTACATAGCGTGAACATGTTGTTACATAGCGTGCTCAGTTTGTTACATAGCGTGCTCAGGTTGTTACATAGCGTGTTCATGTTGTTACATAGCGTGATCATGTTGTTACATAGCGTGCTCAGGTTGTTACATAGCGTGATCATGTTGTTACATAGCATGATCATGTTGTTACATAGCGTGCTCAGGTTGTTACATAGGGTGATCGTGTTGTTACATAGCGTGAACATGTTGTTACATAGCGTGATCATGTTGTTACATAGCGTGATCATGTTGTTACATGGCGTGCTCAGGTCGTTACATAGCGTGATCATGTTGTTACATAGCGTGCTCAGGTTGTTACATAGCGTGATCATGTTGTTACATAGCGTGATCAGTTGTTACATAGCGTAATCAGGTTGTTACATAGCGTGATCGTATTGTTACATAGCGTGTTCATGTTGTTACATAGCGTGAACATGTTGTTGCATAGCGTGCTCAGGTTGTTACATAGCGTGCTCAGGTTGTTACATAGCGTGTTCATGTTGTTACATAGCGTGATCGTATTGTTACATAGCGTGCTCAGGTTGTTACATAGCGTGCTCAGGTTGTTACATAGCGTGATCATGTTGTTACATAGCGTGAACATGTTGTTACATAGCGTGCTCAGGTTGTTACATAGCGTGTTCATGTTGTTACATAGCGTGATCGTATTGTTACATAGCGTGCTCAGGTTGTTACATAGCGTGCTCAGGTTGTTACATAGCGTGATCATGTTGTTACATAGCGTGAACATGTTGTTACATAGCGTGCTCAGTTTGTTACATAGCGTGCTCAGGTTGTTACATAGCGTGTTCATGTTGTTACATAGCGTGATCATGTTGTTACATAGCGTAATCAGGTTGTTACATAGCGTGATCATGTTGTTACATAGCATGATCATGTTGTTACATAGCGTGCTCAGGTTGTTACATAGCGTGCTCAGGTTGTTACATAGCGTGATCATGTTGTTACATAGCGTGATCAGTTGTTACATAGCGTGATCAGTTGTTACATAGCGTAATCAGGTTGTTACACAGCGTGTTCATGTTGTTACATAGCGTGATCATGTTGTTACATAGCGTGATCATGTTGTTACATAGCGTGATCATGTTGTTACATAGCGTGATCATGTTGTTACATAGCGTGATCATGTTGTTACATAGCGTGATCATGTTGTTACATAGCGTGATCAGGTTGTTACATAGCGTAATGCATGTTGTACAGGTCTATACATATCACCAAACTTTAATTCAGAGTAACAGATCGTTGACATGAAGATGGTAGAGGCATTCCACTAGCTGGAACGATTCAGGAGCTGGAAACGCTAGGGACACGCAGCGTAATGCATGTTCTGAGGTTCTATACAGAGCATCAAACTAATTCAGGAGGTAAAATTTCGTCGAAATGTAGATGACAGTAGCGCGTCACGATGTTGAACGTTTTGAAATCTGGAAATGTTAGGGACAATCCGTTGTGCGGATGGCGACTGTTTCCAGAGAGCATCCTTTTCCACTAATGTTCCCTGCGAGCATCCTTTTTTCCATGCTCGCACTCGTCATGTTCTGGTTACGTGTCGTTGTTATGTAATGTTACGCTGTTAGGATGGTTTAGTATACATGCCAGGCAAAAGCCAGGGGTCCGTACCCTTAAAGATTTGAACCTGAGGTCTGTCCCATTCAACCTGACGTCTACGGTCTCCGTGAACAATAGTTGTCTAGATGACTAATGTTTCAAGAGAGTATCCTTTCCCCCTGCTATGCATTGATCTCAATTCCCTCCGTCGTCCTCATCTTGGATATATAAATAGTTGCGCGTTATGAATTCATTCATTCGCTTTTAATTCCTTCGAGCGTAAGCATTCACGTATTCATTTAATTTCTTTTAGTTTTAGCATGAGCTACTGCCCGAGAAAATCTGTGCAACTAACGAATGAGAATCTCAATTTTTCATACATTACACATGGAGGAAAACGCGTTATTAGATGCTGTATATGCAGGCGGAATTTTAAGAATCGTTCTTTGTCAAGATTTAAGTTTCATAGAGCAACATGTTATGCTGAATCGACTCTCTCTCCTGCACTTGAAGATCCGAAGATGAATAGAGGGGAATGTTATACCGGATCAGGCCTCTGTCCTTCACTGGAGACTACTGTTGATGAAAAATCTGGATACATCGGAAGTTGCGAGAATATGAAATCTTCATATGATGATGATTCAGTGATATCAACGCTTGAAAATCCGAATAGACTAGTAAATATATTGAGGTTACTAATTGCGTCGAGGGATGCTGGTAATAATAGTCACACACAAGAGATTGAGGAAATTATAAGTAAGCTGAAAGCATCTAAAGTTATAGCATGACAGGATCGAGAAATTGTGTTAATCAATTACTGCCATGGTTAACAGGAACTTTGAAATATCAAAAAACTTGTACTTATAAAATACATCATTCAGACATTGTTGAGATGTTTAGTTTTTTTTACTGATAATGCAGGTCTCTTTCTGTGTGATGTATATGATTATATATCTGAGTGTTTAGAATGTCTAGACTATCACCTTTGCCTTTAGGAAATATGTATGGTTTTTTGTAAAGGAATGTAATAGGATAATGTTTATAAAAAATAAATGTTGTCTGCATTACTTTTTGTAAAGTGATATGTTTTTTTACATGTATTCAGTTAAACTGATTTTTAAAAATTGGTTTACATGAATGTTGTTTATCTTCTTTTTCTAACCTAGAATTGTATTCATTTGCAATTTATTTCCATGTCTCTTCCTTACGCTTAGCAGAGCTATCAGTCATTTTATTTTCAACACTAATTTGTGTTCCAAAACAATGTCGGTCATATATCTTTCTCTTCTTTCTTAAAATTTGCTGCCTGAGTCTTTTTATTACTTTCGTCCTTCTCCATTTTGCAATTTGTTTATGTATCAGAGACGAATGAAAGTTGAATGGCATTAGCAATTGTGAATTGATTCAATACAATTGCAGTGATCTGAGATTAGTGAATAATGAATAACGTTTATTTCTCAATACTCGATACATAATTAAGTTATATACTTTTAGACTATAATAATATTTGAAAATATTAGGCTATTTACACTATAAATTCACTTCTTTGTTGTTTGCCTATACTAATCTATGGTCTCAGTACATACAACTCCTGGTTTTCTATGTATCGATGACCCTCTGTCTACTTGTTTATGTTTCATTATATATACCTTTATTTTTTTTAATGTGCCATATGTATGATTTCCTGTGTTACGTCTTGTTACGTGTTTACGTTAGATGATAGACAATGAGAAGATCCAGAACAAACAAGGTGGCAATAGGTTAGGACGTATACTTCACTGTAAACCGATATACTGTTTGTCCCTCTCGCGTACTACTGTTTAACAAATATAAAGTTTGTAAGGTTTAGAAAATAAGTATATAAAAGTGTTGTAAGGCTGGATGAGAAAAGTTTTATAATCGAATTACTCTCTATATTACAGTATAAACCTACATTCCTCCTCCTTCAAGCTCTGTCTATCCTTGTATCTCTACCGTTTTCCATATTTCTCCCATATAAACGTATACTCTAATCCTCAAACCATGTCTAGACTAGCACCTCTCCTCGTATGCCCTAACGCTCTCATATAAATGCATTTTCCTCCTTGAAGACTCTCTCAACCTAGCACCTACCTTCGTTTTCCCTATATTTTCCCATATAGACGTATACTCTCTCATTCAGACCTTCCCGACTAGCCTAGCACTTCTCCTCATATTCCCCTACCTCTCTCATATAAGATGCATTCCCTCATTCAACACCATCTAGTCTAGCATCGACCATCGTATTCCCTATCTCTCGCATATAAACACCTACTCCATCATTCAAAACTCCTATCCTAATACCTCTCCTCGGTTCGCTATATCGCCCATATTCTATCCTTCAAGTCCTGTTTAGTATAGCATCTTTCCTTGTGTTCCCTATCTCTCTCGTATAAAGCATATCCCTCCCTCCTTTAGCATCTGACTAGCCTAGCATCAGCCCTGTTATTCCCTATCTCTCCCCTATAAATACTTCTATCTAGAGACCTAATGTTTCAGTAGAGCATCCTTTCCCCCTATAAAAGTTTATTTGGTGTCTTTATCTTAATTAGTTTAGGAGTTATTAAATTTATAATTAAATTACATTTTATCGGTATTCGAACCCTGGACACCAGAACCAAAATTATTTACAATATTAGTTTGATATGTTTAAGGGTGCTGTATGCAATTACAGCATCAATCTAAGTGATATATTCTAGAGTATAGAGAAAAAATAAGTAAGTGATTGAAAGATCGGGATTCGAAGTAAGGACAACTGATTGAAAATTATATACAGTATTAATTGCCCATCATAGGAGCTGTCAATCATGCTTTGGTCAATTCCTCTACCTCTCTTAGTTTCTGAGATAATGACGATTTAAACATTAGGCTCGAACCCAGAACGTCAGGTATCTAATTACACATCCACAAGATACTACCTAGTAACATAAACGCAATAAAGTTTATTTGGCGTCTTTAGCTTAATTAGTTTAGGAGTTATTAAATTTATAATTAAATTACATTTTATCGGTATTCGAACCCTGGACACCAGAAACAAAATTATTTACAATATTAGTTTGATATGTTTAAGGGTGCTGTATGCATTTACAGCATCAATCTAAGTGATATATTCTAGAGTATAGAGAAAAAATAAGTAAGTGATTGAAAGATCGGGATTCGAAGTAAGGACAACTGATTGAAAATTATATACAGTATTAATTGCCCATCATAGGAGCTGTCAATCATGCTTTGGTCAATTCCTCTACCTCTCTTAGTTTCTGAGATAATGACGATTTAAAATTAGGCTCGAACCCAGAACGTCAAGTATCTAATTACACATCCACAAGATACTACCTAGTAACATAAACGCAATAAAGTTTATTTGGCGTCTTTAGCTTAATTAGTTTAGGAGTTATTAAATTTATAATTAAATTACATTTTATCGGTATTCGAACCCTGGACACCAGAAACAAAATTATTTACAATATTAGTTTGATATGTTTAAGGGTGCTGTATGCATTTACAGCATCAATCTAAGTGATATATTCTAGAGTATAGAGAAAAAATAAGTAAGTGATTGAAAGATCGGGATTCGAAGTAAGGACAACTGATTGAAAATTATATACAGTATTAATTGCCCATCATAGGAGCTGTCAATCATGCTTTGGTCAATTCCTCTACCTCTCTTAGTTTCTGAGATAATGACGATTTAAAATTAGGCTCGAACCCAGAACGTCAGGTATCTAATTACACCTCCACAAGATACTACCTAATAACATAAACGCAATAAAGTTTATTTGGCGTCTTTATCTTAATTAGTTTAGGAGTTATTAAATTTATAATTAAATTACATTTTATCGGTATTCGAACCCTGGACACCAGAAACAAAATTATTTACAATATTAGTTTGATATGTTTAAAGGTGCTGTATGCATTTACACCATCAATCTAAGTGATATATTCTAGAGTATAGAGAAAAAATAAGTAAGTGATTGAAAGATCGGGATTCGATGTAAGGACAACTGATTGAAAATTATATACAGTATTAATTGCCGATCATAGGAGCTATCAATCATGCTTTGGTCAACTCCTCTACCTCTCTTAGTTTCTGAGATAATGACGATTTAAAATTAGGCTCGAACCCAGAACGTCAGGTATCCAATTACACATCCACAAGATAATACCTAATAACATAAAGGCAATAAAGTTTATTTGGCGTCTTTATCTTAATTAGTTTAGAAGTTATTAAATTTATAATTAAACTACATTTTATCGGTATTCGAACCCTGGACACCAGAAACAAAATTATTTACAATATTAGTTTGATATGTTTAAAGGTGCTGTATGCAGTTACAGCATCAATCTAAGTGATATATTCTAGAGTATAGAGAAAAATAAGTAAGTGATTGAAAGATCGGGATTCGAAGTAAGGACAACTGATTGAAAATTATATACAGTATTAATTACCCCTCATAGGAGCTATCAATCATGCTTTGGTTCACTCGTCTACCTCTCTTAGTTTCTGAGATAATGACGATTTAAAATTAGGATCGAACCCAGAACGTCAGGTATCTAATTACACATCCACAAGATAATACCTAATAACATAAAGGCAATAAAGTTTATTTGGCGTCTTTATCTTAATTAGTTTAGAAGTTATTAAATTTATAATTAAACTACATTTTATCGGTATTCGAACCCTGGACACCAGAAACAAAATTATTTACAATATTAGTTTGATATGTTTAAAGGTTGTGTATGCAGTTACAGCATCAATCTAAGTGACATATTCTAGAGTATAGAGAAAAAATAAGTAAGTGATTGAAAGATCGGGATTCGAAATAAGGACGACTGATTAAAAATTATATACAGTATTATTTATCCATCATAGGAGCTATCAATCATGCTTTGGTCAATTCCTCTACCTCTCTTAGTTTCTGAGATAATGACGATTTAATCATCAGGCTCGAACCCAGAACGTCAGGTATCTAATTACATCTCCACAAGATACTACCTAATAACATAAAGGCAATAAAGTTTATTTGACGTCTTTATCTTAATTAGTTTAGGAGTTATTAAATTTATAATTAAATTACATTTTATCGGTATTCGAACCCTGGACACCATGTACCCAAATATACATTCACAAGAAACTATCTAATGACATTAATGTAATAAACTTTATTTGACGTCTTTATCGTAATTAGTCTCTGAGTTATTAGAAGCTGAATTTGTAATTCGAACCCGGCCATCCTGGTCAACTTGGAACTCGTTGGAGAAGCTGCTGCTATCATTTCCATCGCTAAAATCTGAAGTGTTGAGTGTTGGGCAGAGCACTTAGGAAAACAATTACTGACATTGTTCGCTAATGGGGTGAAAGCGTCTCAGCTAATAGAGGTCACCGTTACCGCCAGGCGGAAGTATGTCGTTCGCTAATGTATGTAAACAGATCCAGAATGTAAACTTAAAAGCCTATTAATGTGTTGAAAGCGTCTAACATGTTCAGCTAATGGACAAGCGCTTTCCCCAGATACAAGAAGGCTGCAGTGTTTCATTACATGACAGACTGTTCCCGTGAGCAGACTATTTATACTCACGCTCCAGTCAACAATTCATTATTCAAAAAACTTAATTGCTCGAGGATGCAATGTGCAGGCCTTAGTAGTCATAAAAAAAATGTTTGACGAACATTACCTAATTAATTTGCCGAGGGGCGGCAGGACTCGAGAAAACAATTCCCTCAAGTCAGGACGCCACAGTAGAACGCATTGGGAGAGGGGGTAGGACCTGTTAGCACAGACACTGTCGGCATTAGGTGAGCACACAAAGCGAGAGGGGGCGGGGCCTAACGACACGAGACCTGGCGGCATGTTAGCACACAAAGGGAGGGGGCGGGGCTTGTCGGCGTAGAACAAAGAACTTTATCACTTGTCGGCATCTCTCTACTGTGCTCAAACCGGCATTATATCTCTACTATTGTGTTCTGAATCTAGTTTCTTTAGATGTTAAGTACTTTCTAATTCCTACCGCTGGCAGCATTGGTTACTATCCCATAACACATTCGATTGTTCATTGTTTTTGTGCCACAATAGTAATTTGATTTTAAATAACACAGTTAAGAAACTAATTATTATTTGAATACAATTAATATTATGTTACTTTTATTCAATCAATAGCTAGGGTTAGGGTTTTCCCTTATCATGGAAAGACAAAAGATGAAATGGAGAGTAGCTGTAACATCTATACATCTCACTCCTTGTCCAATTTGTCCTGTTCGATTGAAGCACGTTAAAACTACAAAAACAATACAAACTAAATAAGTATTTTGCTCGATCGTATGTTTCCTAGTCGTCCCGGTGTCATTTAGAATTCGGTTCCAAGAAAACCCATGTCTACCAACTTTGATGGCTGTAAGAACATAAAATATACCCTAGGGCGGGAAGTAGAATACAACACAATTTCCCACATCACTTGAATATCTGAATCTTCATAATCCATACATCCGACTTCAAATTGTTTGTGAAATAAATCTCTGTTATCATAATTATTATTATCACATAACCCGTTTTGAGTCAAGACATCAACCATCAAACAATTGACTCAAATCACCTGAATAATAGTATCTTATTCAGCCATTGTGTTACTTATAGAAGCTAAGTTGGTAGTATTGCGTTGTGGGAATCCAAAATGATGATGGCTAGGTTCATTATAAATTGTTTTTATTAATAAATCATTCCAAATAATAATACATCCAATCATGCAAAGAAATAACTTGTAACATGTGTATAATATCCTTAAGAGAGACTCGAAAATAGAAAAATAATCACTTCATCTCCTTTTTTCAAACCATTTCTGGATTTTGTAATATATTTAAATAGTTTTTAAGGTCCATTCTTATTTATTACGGCCCCACAGACACATGAAATGAAATGATAATTTTGGAAAGAAAATTTGGGAAGGAAACTTTCCACGCCTAGGTTTAATGTACCTCTCTGGCATTTTCCAATAATGAGTACAGAGAAAAAGCTAAGAAAATCCTCAATTAAGATGAACGACCCTTTCGGAATTTGAACCGGACCTTTCACGAGTCTGTGCTTTAAAGACCTCTGTTTGCACTCACATCACAATATACTGTTACATGTGAGAGTTGTACTTGATGGCCTGTGAGTGCGAAATCCTCATTCACCACCTTCGCCTCAGAACGTTATATATTTTAAAACTCTCTATAGTATACGAAAGCTAATATAAATAAGACCACCCCATGCGGGGACAGTAACTTAACTTATTTCTGATTGGCTACATTTTCGCGCCGTGTCGCTGGATTCATAATGAGGTAATTATACTTCATTCTCATCGACTTAGGTACCCAATCACATGAGATTTTACCTTATGTCACAACGAACTTTCCCTCTTTCACTCAAAATTTCGCCTCCCACTACGCCTACTATACCTCTCGGAGCGCAAACGAAAGAATAAACGATTTTACCCCTTCGAAAAAATACAAAAAGCTTGCGAGCTGGGTGCTGCTGGTATCTTGCATTTACACCTATAAAACACAATTTTTAAGACATTTTAAAGTTAAGGAAGCAGGAATACATGGGCGAAAACTACATACATGAAAAATTATAATTGTGGCTGTTCCGGAACACACACACACACACGCGCACACACACACACACACACACACACACACACACACTGGTTTCCAAAACCAAAGGACGAGATGGTTAAAGTAACATAACAAATTAACTACTTGGTGAAAGTAGATGAAGGTGCGTGAGCATGTTGCCAGAGGTTTCTCACATCTTCACAGAAAGCTGGACGTCACATGGCGTGAGTGTAGCAAGCCTATAGTGCCAAATGAGTTTGGTCCCGCAACACGGGGCAGTTGACGAAACAGCACAAGACGGTGTGTGGCAATTAGCGAGCTGTTACGGTGCACTGTAGTGGTGTTCTTCATTGCAACATGGCCCGTAGACACCATTTGGATGACTTCACACGGCGAAGGATCATTGGGAAACTCGAAGAAGGGCAGGTGTGACGAGTGTTGCTCAGGATTTTGGAATTGCTCACACCATTGTTTCACGTGCATGGGGAATCTTCCAAACCACAAACACTGCTGTCCCAAGGAGAGGTGGTGGTCGGCCACGCTCAACTAAGCAGCAGATGACCGCTACATTGTGCAACAGGCAAGAAGGGATCCATGCCAAACAGCGGGTGCAATTGCAACCACATTTAACAGGACAGTTAGGCACGCAATCTCACCATACACAGTGGCACGGCAACTACACAGAGGTGGTCTCTTTGTCTGACGCCCAGTACGTTGCGTTCCTTTGACATCCGCACTTCGGCGGCACCGTTTGCGATGGTCACAAGAACATCAAAATTGAACCCATGAGGAATGGGGTCGTGTGCTCTTCTCGGACGAGAGCAGATTCAGTCTAAGTAGTGATTCTCGACGTACCCTCATCTGGCGAGAGGTGGGAATACGTAATGAACCCAGGAAGATCCTTGAACATGATCGTTTTGGTGGTCCGGGTGTTATGGTTTGGGGAGGCATAATGTTGCATGGGCGCATCGACGTCCAAATCTTTGAACACGGTACGCTCACTGATCAACGTTGTTGTGATACTATACTCCTTCCCCCGGTGCGTCTTTTCAGGGGTGCAGTCGGCCCTGACTTCATTTTTATGGATGGCAATGCGCGATCGCATCAAACAACGTAGGCGGAGTATCTCTTGGAACGAAAGGATATTCGGAGAATGGACTAGCCTGCCCGTTCCCCTGATTTAAACCCCTTCGAACACTTGTGGGATGCTTTGCGGACACGTATTGCAGCACATCCACATGCACCAACGACCATCCAACAGTTGTCAACAACGCTGGTGGAGGAATGGAACGCCGTACCACAAGAACTACTTACCAACCTTGTGGCCAGCATGGGAGCACGATGCAGAGCATGCTTTGCTGTCCGTGGTGATTATACATCCTTTTAAGCACCATGTATCTGTTTCTGTAAATATAGAGAGCCATCATATGTCGTATTGACTTTGTGTAGCTTATGGTCTACGAATAAAAGTGGCATTTCTGTCCATCTCATTGCATATTCGTTTAGTTGCATACTGTAGGATACCGTAGCAGTTCCCTTTGTGTATGATTCACGTTTCATGAGCTATGTTACTTGCCAGTGTCACAGCATGCAAAGATTACTTTCGTCCTTAGGTTTTGCTCACCATTGTGTGTATATACATATATATATATATAGTATGATAATAATCTCCACAATAAATGGTCTCATACGGAAAAGTAAAATAAATTAATTCGTCAATCTAGTTTAAAAAGCTAGCCATACAATGTTTGGCAAGTCGCCTGGCATTAGTACAAAAGAAACGACGTTTTTATGGCTTTATTATTCATACTACAACCAACCGAACAGGATGGCTAAGGCGGCAACATCTGTGATCCACATTCGGGAAATCACGGGATCGATCCCCGGCGATCGATCACTCTGACCCATGGTTTTTTCGGAGGTTTTTCGGGGCGAATGCCGGAGTGGTTTATTTCTACCCGAATTTTCTCTCCCTTCATTTTGTTCCATTCTTCATTTCATCCATATTTCATCCCGTTGGTCTCTCTCAGGGTCGGAATTGTCGGCAATGATGTTTCGGTGCAGCGTGGCAGGGAAAAAAGGATGTTTTTGTATCTCTCCCCGTACCTCAGCATTCAACTGGCTGCCGGGAAATCTCTTTGAGAGGCATTGGATCCCCCTGTGTGGGTTGGGGTCCCCGGTCTGCCTGTGTCTGACGATCTGTCATTGCTGTGTTGTCGCTCCTGGATCCGGTCGCCCGGTGGCTCCTCTCGCCTCATCTTTCCTCTCAGGGAATTAGGTACAATATCCACTCTGGATCGGTGCCGAGTCCCCTCCGTAATCACTCCTATCCTATCCGTACTACAACCACGATAACTTAATTATATATTTTTGGAGAACCAATACTTTTCCTCCTGTAAGAGGAGATTGTATTGTGCAACGTTTTCATATAATGCTTTCATTTTGCAATATGAAGAATGAAATTACATAATCGCTTCTTTCTGGAGCAGTAGAGCTTTTACACAGTTAAGAAAGAAAACTTGACCTACTTTGGAAGTACCTGCTATTCACAGTCGTATTTACAATATTGCAGCAACTTTAGGTGGTTTATTGTGTTTTGGAAGTGTAGGAAGTTTACGAGATGCATTTGGTAAATTCTGTCGTGCATGTAAAGCAAGTTCTTTGCTTTAACAAGCAAAAAGTAATTTGTGTACTTTTCTATCAGCGGTTCTAATGCATTTCCGTAAGGTGACATAGCAGAGAAATGAAAACTTGTGCTTCAGTTGCCCCGTATTTCCTCCGGCGCCTTCACAGTCACAGTATTGTTGCTCCAAATATAAACACCTTGCTAACTGGTAGCAACGTTGTTCTCGTATCGAATATCGATATATCGCCGGGAGTATGGAGGTGCTAAGTTCAGAGTTTCTCCTCAAAACACGTTTGTTCAAATCTGTTACTCCTACTCTCGTAGAGAGCAGTCCGATCCAATAAATGTATACAGTTGGGGTAACAATTATTTTGTAAATGGGGTTACATTTTTACTTTCTCTACCACCTAGCTATAGTAGGTAGAATAAATATAAAGTATTGTACCTTAATATCAAGATTTCAGCGGAAATACTCATTTTTTGGTCACCAGAATAAAAATTATTGTGTTACATTCGCATAACTATGAAATTACTCTCATGAAAGCTTGTTTTTCTGTCTACTTCATGTTAATCCAAGTATACTTTTACAGAAAAAGTTCAATACACTTATGTTATAGAAGCAATGGGGATACAGGAAAGCGAATCGATAGCCTGTTGTTTAAGAACGGGACGCTATGTGTTGGCCTTGAAATTCCATACTTTTTCCATTATATCGCGAGAAACAACCGAATAGTGGCAGTAATATAAAAATGACAAAGTATTGGAAAATTCCAACCAATAATAATGTATATCTCGGAAATCGTTTATGCCACAAGGAAAGCTCTTGGGGAAGAAATTGTGTTTTAAGGACTCTTGGTAGAGCTCGCAGGGTATTTTCACACCTTTTCGCAATTGAAGGAAAGCCAGTTTTCTCTAGCTTTACACCATCTAGGACAATGAACTTTTTACTGCTTACTAACGAAAATTTTCTGAATATACTGGTATTGAAATTTTTAGTTGCTTTGAATCCTTTAAATATAAAATATTTAAATATCGTACAATAATTTCTATACAAAAGTACTTTCATTTATAGGTACATTTTTCTCTGAAAATAAATATAATTCCGCCAATTTTTTATAAGCAGCTTAATATTCCGGGTTAACTATTTTTACATTTGAGGGAGTAATTTAATTAAAAATAGTGACAAGAAAATAGTTTTAGTCCATTTTCTGTATATTTATAATTTAGGATGAAAATCTTTAACCTAATAAATTCAGCTAAACATTCTGCACAACCACAAAAAATTTCAAACTTCTAAGTTAAATAGGTTTTGAGAAAAGTGTACCTGAGTTTAAAAAATAAAGCTTTTGGGAAATGGCAAAAAACAACAAGCTGAGCGCATTCGTCCATGACAATATACTATAATATCTATGAACCATAAGAGCACTTTAAAGGTCGAAATAACAAATAAACAGTATATAGGTATGTCTCTTATAGCATTTATAATCCAAATCTCTGCCAAGTATCCTTAAAGAGACCTACATTTTTGGTTAAATAAACTTAGTCTATCATTATGGTTTACCTGTTATACAAAATTAATCAAAATTCTTTCCGAATGAAAAGAGCTTAACAGGCTATTTCCAGAAAATTTAGGGTATGCATATTAATTGTCACGTAAGTACCTTAAATATGTAGTAATTTAATTCAAAATTGTTTTATATATATATATATATATATAAAGAATATCAAAATTTGTCTATGTAAAGTATAGTTTGGAGTTGGGGATTTTCTTGAAGTCTTCCTGTCCCATCTTTGGAATATACAAAAATTTTATCCAAACTTTCATATTTGAATTATGCTGCTCATAGACTAACACGCGCAAGCGGAACTTTTTCTAATTATATTAGGGAGCCGCAAAACAATATTTTCGATGATATCTCGGTATCGAACTTTGGTGGATATACAATATTTTCTCTAGCTACTAGCCATTTGTAGTGCAGAAAGTAAAACGTAAGCATTTAGGTCTGTGCAAACAACATAACTCAAAAATGAAAAGTCGAATAAATACCAAGCTTACTATTTAAGTTCAGCACTTTCCAAATATACAAATTCTCAAAAGCTCTTCAAATAATTTTGATTAAAACACCAAATGTGTAAGACATTTGTATGATATTTGGTATATCTCGAAGTTTCTGCGAATTGACTGTGTAGTACGTTTTATGTTATTCAATTTTATATACTGCCCAAGGTTATCGGGAGGTCGGCGCCGAGCGGCCCGAGTAAACAACAATAACGCCGTTTGCCAACGTAAACATGTGTGCGCTATCGGGAGATGGCTATAACTTTCTGGAAGCTTTATCTCCCTCCCTCCTCCAGAAAGTGTGTCGAAATAGTTCTAGAAGGTACGAGAACCTTCTTTGGAAGATTCCACTACCTGTATAAGCGAGCGCTTTCCGGACAGTGGGTGAGCTTCCCGTACGACATTTTCCCGTGCATCACTCCTAGTGAGTTGGTGAAGGCTTTTATGACGTGCAGAGAGTATTTCAGCGGAGCAACAGTTGCGGAGGGCTTGTGTTCGACTCCCGAGTGAAGTGAACCGTCCGTGAAGAGGATGCGTCATGAAGGAAGCGAACTGACGGAGAAGTGAACCAGTTCACCTGCGTGAAGTAACATTGGTGAAGTGAACTCGCAGTGAAGCTGGACAGGTAAGAACTTAGAACAGTGATCGTGAGAATTGAGAGAGAATAGTAACAGTTGAAAAATCGGACGGAATCACGATACCCTTGTATAACTGGTGCACCATAAGAAATAAACGAAAAATGTACTACACGGAAAATGTGGATTTAATTAAAACACACAATGTGTATCAAATAATTTGTGACACCAATCATTTTGTAATTACTCACTGTTACAAAATTAAATTAAATTAAATTGAGTTTTATTTATGGACGCTCTTTAACTTCTGTGGTCCAAGGCCCGCATATATAGCGACTAACTTTTTACTTTCTCGACTACGTATAGTAAGTGGGGGAAGTATTGTATTCCATCCAAAAATTCGATACCGAAATTTCACCGGAAATATATGTTTTGAGGGCCCCTGAGTCCAAAAAAGGCATTTTTGGAAACATGTCCGTGTGTGTGTCTGTGTGTCTTTGAACAGCATAACTCAGAAACGAACATTCGGATAAACACCAAACTTGGTATTTAGGTTCAGTATCTTCCAGAGATGCGACACGAAGGTTTTCAAGAAAATCCCCCACCCCAGATTACCCTTTACATGGAACATTTTTCGAAAATTTTAATTTTTTCAAAAATGGCTCTAACGAGTTTGATTAAAACATCATATATTTTAAGATACTTTCATGACAAATAAAATGTATGTCTTGAATTATCTGGGAATGTGACTAAAATTATTCTTCATTGTGAACGACTTTTGCATAACTGGTAAACCATAAGAGATAGACAAAATTTTACTACACAAAAACTTTAGATCGCGTTAAAATATACAATTTATGTTATAGACATTTTTGTTGTTGAGTGAACCATTTTCGAGTTATTGCTTCTTATTCCCTTAAATTTTCCAATACTTATACTTTTTCTCAAATGGGAATTCGTTATTAATTTTTTTGTGCTGGTAAGCAAAGAGAATGGAATACTCCACATAGCAACCAGCTCTTAATATATTTGACTATTGCTTAAAGCCTACCAACTCCCCTTGCATCTACAAGAAAATTAGCAATAAGATTAACATCTCGATATCTCGATTAACATGAAGCATATGGAGAATAAGCGTTTGTAAAAATAGTTTGTACAAGAGTAGGGAAAGTCATGCGAGTGTAACACATCAGATTTTTAAACATTTGACTACCTCTTTAGGCTAGTAGATCCCTATTGTATCTACAATGAAATGTGTAAAGAAAAGGTAAATACAACCGTTTATCTCGGATACCATAAAGTTGATAGAACTTTTGTATGAATAGCTCGTAGATGAGATATAAACGATCTTGGGCAGAAAAAGCATGTGAATGTAATTCTTTTTCCCCCTTCTCTGGTACCTACCCTTGCTAGGTAGATAAAATATTGTTCTACACCCAAAAGTTCGATTTAGAGGTTTAATTGAAAATGTTTTGCGGTTCCATGGGACCAAAAAAAGATGTTTGAAAAAGTGCATGCTTGCGCGTGTGTGTCTAAACAGAATAAATTAATAAAAACAAATGGATAAATACCAAAATGTATAATTAAATTCAGATCCTCCAAGGTTATGACTCCCAGATTTAAAAACAAATTCTTCCAGATTACTCTTCATATGGAAAATCTTTCGTTGTTAGTTTAATTTTCGAAAAAAACTCTAGTTATTTTGATTAAAATACGGCGTGTTTAAGGTATTTTTATTAATAATAAAATGTATACCTTCAGCTTTCTATGTATAGCCTGGTAATTCGTCTTCACATTGAATTTTATGTAAGTTTTTATAACTAGGCAATCATGAGATACGAAAAACGTACTACAGGAACAGTGTAATGCTCATTTATCCTTTATTTATTTATTTATTGCCGTTTACAAAGTATTCCACGTAGGTTTATACATCCACGTACGTCATCTGACGGTTATGTTTGAAATTTCGATTCTTCTAAAAACATTTTTCGCAAGAACAAGTCTCGTTACCACGACTAAACATTTGAATGCTATTTTCGCATATTTTATTGCTGTTATTACTTAGTTTGAATTTAATTTATAAATAATAAATAAGGTATATAACGAATGCATGTATATTTCT
The DNA here is from genome assembly GCA_030765065.1 of Deroplatys truncata. NCBI lineage: Eukaryota > Metazoa > Arthropoda > Insecta > Mantodea > Mantidae > Deroplatys > Deroplatys truncata. The sequence goes on from CM060985.1 coordinate 104,999,392, forward strand.
CATAAGTAGATAATTTTCATGTTATTCAATTATACTTCATCCTTTATAATTATCTACAAATATGAAACGATTTACTGGAGTGTTTAGGGGTGATTCATAGCTATCCTCTAGATTCCCCAACTCAATATGCTAAAACAAGACATGTGTGTTGGCCGAAATAACTATTACATTAAATTATTTTCAGTCAAAGAATTTGTTTTCGATATAAATATATTACTACTTCTGGATTTGTTCGCTCTGAGCAAGGAGATATTTTTATTTTTGAAGTTCATTATTAAGACAAAATGTGTCTATAGTCATGTAAATGGGAAATTGTTGCACAATTTCCAAAGTGTATTTGCTTTTGATCTGTCCTACAAATTTAATATTTTTTTTAAATAGAATAACCATAATAAAATCTTTAATTTCCTTATTAACATTTTACTTACTTAAACCTTAAAAGAAAAACTGTAATCCCAAATAAAAAAATAAAATATTTACAGACAAAGGCAAAAATGTTTTCCCTACCAAATATATTCACTTCACGTTTTAAAATAATATGCTGGGAGCTACTATGTATGCATCATAGAAAATCATTCTTAATTTTTTTTCTCTATTTATTATTTCTGCGTCACTTTAACTACGTTGTCATAACTTGACAGATCTCTTGTGGATCGGTGTGGCGGACAGCCTACTAGGTCTCATCCCTGTACCATACCATCTTATTTCGCCACAGGTCAATAGAGGCATGTGTACAGCAACTGTACCTCTGCTTGGTGATTGTGAGATTGCAGCCTCGACACGTGTTCACAGAAACTGCACCTCTGCTTGGTAACGGGCAGATAGCATCCTCGACATGTGTCCACAGAGTCATGCTTATTGTGTATAGCAACTGTAGCTCTGATTCCACACGTGCTGGGCAACTAGCACTAAGGTACCATGCAGTCTAACTGCTTTCATTATCTGTGGATAGATGGCAGAGCATTTTTATCGTCTAGTTTTCATATTTTAGTGGGAACTTTGGGTCTGGTATTAAATATCGAATCCGGTATGTACCTTGGTGACTGAGCAAACCAGAAAAAATACCCAGTCAGATTGGTCACCCCACAGGATTTGAAATCCCGGACCTCCCGAACGCGGACCACAAACGTTACAGGTTAAGCCAGTCCGCTTGGTATTCTTAGAATTGTAAGGTACAGTCGAGTGCAAGAAATCGTAGCGATGATGCGTAGTGAATTTATGTTAGTAAGGAAGTACTAAACAGTCTTTGCCAGGCCCAGCCCCTCCACCTTACCTTGTTCTAACACTCCATTTAATGTTTGTTTTACTACTCCAATTTCCTTCGTCCTGAGCCTGAAAACATCCTGTGTTTATAGGTTAACATTTATGTGCGACTTTTGACATGAAATGAATAGGAGATGGATTCTTTCAGGGACTGGTGTGAACCCTCGTTGCGAATCATGCCTTCCAGCCTTTCATGTGAAATGTATCCGTACTCCTACCCTTTCGCCGCTCACCTATATCTGACATTTGATCACAGGTTAATGTGTGTGTGTGTGTGTGTGTGTGTATGTGTTCGGACTTGAATTCAAACCAATAGGAGATTGTCTCACCCAGGATTGGTATGGAACACAGATAAAGAAATGCTGCCAACATTAAATAAAGAAAAATGCTAAAGGAAACCAAAAGCATCGACACGTTTCCGTGCATTTGATCTTACCTAAGTTCCGGCATCGATATTCTATAACAGACAAGATGACAGATTGCAGGCCAAATACCTCGCAGTAAGCCCCTCAGGCCCCAATAGGGACGGCGTTTGATGAGTATTTTGTTTCATCGAGGCAGACAACCCATTAGAGAAGCGCTGCAACCAAAATCTGGAATATTGATAGGGCTCTCCTTTATATCATTTCCATTTTAATATCAATACATCCACCAAAAGGGATCCGTTACAAAACAAGTGAAACACCACACAAACTAATGATTACCGCAAACAAAACACACGCGTGAAAAATAATATTTTATAGATTCATGAAAGGATACTAATAAAGACAAAAATGACAATCAATGGTAGAAACAAAGTTTCTGATGCTACAATCGCATGACCTTTACTACTACTACTACTACTACTACTACTACTACTACTGCTGCTGCTGCTGCTGCTGCTACTTATTATTATTATTGTTTATTTCAAAATTAACACATTCTACGATTTATTTATATAAATCCTTTCCCCGTATATATTTGTTTATTTATTTATTATTGATGCTGATAAATAGTGGACACAAATATTTCAGCTGGTCAGTGCTACAATAATATGTAAGCTATAGCTTGAGACAATACCCAATTGCATAAATACTGGCGAAGGTATATGTTAAGATATTATGCACTCTTTACCTAATTTTATAAGAAACGCCAGAAAGACTTAACACCTCGGAGTTCAAATGTAGAGCATTTCGAACGGAATTTTCGGAAACAGATAATGAAACAACATAACTTCTGTATATTCACGAGATATACTTTTTTCATGTGGCTTTCAATAAAAGAAATTCATCGGCAATTTACAACATTTTTAGACTTTATTTATCTTGGCTACATATCAAAGTATGCATATTTTAATCAAAATTGTTAGGCAGTTTTGAGAAAATAAAATATAATAAAAGTTACTTTATGTAAGGTTATCTAGATTGGGGTTAAGCCCATGAAAATCATCCTGTTGCATCACTAAGGCACGTCTGATCTGAGATTTGGTGTTTAACTGACGTGTATGGAATTTTTTTCTCAAAATGCGCTTGTCATATTTGTACCTTTGGGGAAATATTGGATTCCACTCAAATATTTGATATTAAGATTTGTACATTTTTGTGATCCCTTGCATACAAAACAAACACTTTTAAAAAAATATCCCATCAAAAAAACTATAGCCAAAAATGGTTTAAATGCACTAACATATTTTGTGTTCTGTTTGCTGTGGCTATATAATGACTAGCGGGTAATTTGTCTGGTCGGAACTGGCTTGAAAATTAAATGTTTTCATGGCAATAGCTGGAAGTTAAGGACGAAGGAAGATTTCAATAGTGTAGTCAGTAGGTACGCAGTTGGCCTACTTAACTGTTACGTATATGACGAGGTGAGGAAGGACAGATCTGTCGCCGCAGGCACAATGTAGGCAGGATTCCTATTCTTTTCTGTCCTCATAACCATAAGATCCTCTGCCAGATGTATTACCTCAGGGTATGTATGAGGCGTGTTTTTAAAGTGACGAACGAGAATATTTTAAAAAATAACAGAACATTATTTTCCAAATGCTTTATTATCATTCATTGCCTTACACTACTTCATCATGTATTCACCGCCGCTATTCAGGCACCTGTCGTAACGGGAAACTGTTTTTTTTTTGCCGTGGTCAAAGAATGATGCCGCCTGTGATGAAAGCCAAAAACCTTCACTTCGTGTTTCATAACACCGTCGTCGTTGAAATCTCTTCCAGCAAGGAATTTCTTCAGGTGAAGAAACACATGAACATCGCTTGGTGCCAAATCCAGACTGTAGGTAGTGTGGTCGAATTGCTCCAAACATATGATGCGATCAGCTCTTGGGTTAGTTTGGCTGTGTGGCCAGGCATTGTAACTCATTATTGTTTCCCCATAAACCTCACACAATTGGCGATGACTGTTTGCTGGCGTAACATTTCTCGCATTCAAAATACGAATCACTGATCTGACTTCAAAGTCGTTCGATTTTTTCGAACATTTCCAAACGCTCTAACAACAGGAAAACACAAAGTGGCGATCGCTCACATCTGCGTCTGCCTTCCTAACAAATCGAGGAAGTAATCGCGCATCGTCAAAATCGCGACTGCAGCGTTTCAGGGGAAAAATATTAAAACGGTACTGACTCCTCGTATGCTGTACACCGCAGGCAAACTGGCATTCCAATTCTGAAATAATGAAGAAATTGAAGAGAGGGAATGAGGGATGGGAACATTCATGATATATGGAAATCTATACCCAAATTCGTCCGATTAAAATCCCTGAACAGGATGACCGGTTACCACGGAGAGTAAAGGAAGTGTTTTAGAAATGTCTCACAATTTAAATTGAAATACCGATGCAATAAATCTGTAAAGAAAACTGTCCGTATTTTTTTAAATAACGATGCTAACGATTAAAACCTTAGAGCAAAGATACCGCTACCACTAATTTGCATTTAGACAATTCTCTAACCTGCATACCAACAGGAATACTCGAGCTGATTAAAGCAACGGAACTCATGAGCGCAAGTTCTGAGTTTAAATCCCGCCAGAATTGTCCTCCCTAACTAAAAGCGTTTTTTCAGGTTTTCCTCAGTCTTGATAGCTGGCCAATGCCGGCGAGGTACCCTAAACTGAGGCGTAGAACGTCACCTTCTCAAATGTCTTTTCTCATTTCATGTATCATCAGTGTCGCCGCCTGTGGTGCCGTATGAAGTAAGAATGTAGTTAAACCTGGCGAAAAAATACTGTAATGGCACTGTCTGAAAATATCAATGCCATAGCCGGGATTTGAACCACGGATCTCCCGGTCTCCGTCCGGTTGCTCTAACCACTGAGCTGCCATGGTAACATGCCGATACGACATTTCTTTAAGTCTCAGGCTTCATAGTTACGCCACTATTAGGTCAATTAATGGAATTAAAGTACTTAAAACATTGTAAGTCGCCATTGGCGTATGTCATCTCAATAAAACTTGATATCTCCTTGTGGTTTACCGGGATAAATGCGAATCAGTTGGGGAATTTAATGTCGTACCGGCATGTTGCCATGGTAGCAGTGATTAGAGCAACTGGATGGAGACCAGGAGATCCGTGGTTCAAATCCCGGCTATGGCATTGAATTTTTCAGTTGTCTGCAGCTACCTTTCCCACCTTGTCCAACACACGGCTTGTGTGGAAGAACAATTAATTCCTATAATGGCACTATAAACACCTTCAACAATGGTACGAGAGGTTGTAAAGTGATTATGTAAAAAACATAGCTTATTATTGACCTTCTTAAAGCATGTTAAACAGCAAGCGCTGTTTTCTGTTAGTATTTGTAATTTGCAAACTTTCGATAGTAACGAGACAACTCATATATTAATGCTTCGTTTGTTCATCTTCAAAGTGTGGAGGTAGGTATGTTTAATTCAAGAAGTGCCGAATTCAAATCTAGTTTAATTTTTTCAGAGGTTTTCCGTTAGCTTCAGTAGACAAATGTTAGGTAATAAGTTATTACTAATAACCCACTAGGTTAAAGGATGTCAAACACTCAGCAACAATAGTTTATGTTAATCTAGTTCTTCTTCCTTTTCCCTTCCAAGGTTTAGTCTATAACCTGTTCCGAGGCTAATAATATATATAATTATTAATTACATATAAATTACTAATTAAATTTAATTATTAATTAAAAATGTTGATCACTCCATCATCTGCGAGGTCAGCCAAGATCTCTTTTTCCTTTTGGTTTATAAAATAAAACTATCTGTGGAGGCCTACAAGGTAATATTCTCATCACATGGTCTTTCCACTGTTTCTGGTAGTTATATATTTCATCGACTATATTTAATTCTCCCAACTGAGATCGAATATCTTGGTTTCTCACCCTGTCTCTTCATGTTTTACCGACTATAGATCGCATAAATCGCATTTGTACTGCTTCCAAAAGTCCTTTATCCATGTTTCCTTCCGTATTTCAGTGAAGGTTTGGATACAACATTATATAATTTTTGTTTTTATTCTGCCCTCATGTTCTAACCGAAATGTTTTTAATGCAGCATTTAACCTGTCAGCGCTCATCTTCTCTGTACTAATCCTTCATCCCAGATATATATAAATGATAACACCTGTTCAGTTATACTATCAAATATAACTAGTTTTACTCACCTCTTATCTTTCCGTGTAGGCCACAGCTTTAGCTTTTATAGTTGATATTTTCATGACATATTATTTCACTGTTTTATTTAGAGTGGTGACTGATCTTTGCAGTTCATACTCTTACTAAATTAATATTAGCTGATTACCTGCAAACAGGATTGTTCTAATGTCATTTTCTTTTGTTAAAAATGTCCTTTGGTTTTCGTGCTAACCGTATTTCTATTGTCTTATTTATACGAGGGTAATCCAGAAAGTCCCAGACGTTTTGAAATAGACAATTAACAAAATGCAAATATCAACGTTTATTGTCTACATTTGAAAGGTAAACTCTTAAGCTATTTTTCTACATAATCGCCATTCAAATTGAGGCATTTATCATACCATGGCACAAGTTTTTCAATACCCTCTCTGTAGAAATCTGCCGCCTGCGACTTCAACCACTAGTTTACACCGGAATGCAATTCAGCGTCAGTATCAAAGCATCAATTTGATGCACCAAACTCCGTGAAATTTGGGGAAAATGTTCCGAAAGTTCTGTAATCGTGAAACGAGGTTTTCACAAATTTTGTCATTGATTTGCATTGACAATTCATTAGTCATAAGGCTAGGCCTACCACTGCGATCCTCATCGTGAACATTGGTACGGCCATTTTTAAAACTAACGCAATGCTTTCACTCATTATTCCCTGCCGTAAACATCTCAAAGTTGACGATAAATTTCAATAGGTTTGTTCTTTTTAGCCAACCGCACTTCACAAGTGGCGGGATTTTCTATTGCAGCGCACATTTTAAGAACTCACAGAGAGCACAGTAAGAAAGGCACAGTCCTCACGCTACTACAGCTGGGTGCGTACTGAATGTAGAAACGTTCTGACACCAAGATGGCGGCTCTAGCCTTATTCATCTCCACGATAGGCCAAAACGTCTGGGACTTTCTGGACTGCCGTCGTATAAAGGTTAACCTAGTTAAGGTTGAATATACCCGAAAAAAACTACATTTAAGTTTAGATACTAAAACTTCGAAGTTCTCTTAATGCACTGATGTAATACTTTATTACTATGCTGTGTATTCGCCGATTAAATATATGCTTAAATAATGCTATGTTTCGTTAATAAGCCCACTTCAAGTGCTCAACGACATTAAAAAATTAACTCCAATTCTGTTTTGGTAAAAGGTATCCGCATTTGCGTGGCGGAGTGGCAAAACTCCCCTGAGAGTAATTCAGTTTCTGAATGAATATAGATCTGGAATGTATTAATCTGACATACGTTTGTCAATAATGATTTGAAAGCAATTTCCCGAAAGTTCATTTTTAAACATATATATTTCCATAAGACCAATACTACTAAAGCTAGAGCTGAAAATTAGTATTTTGTTTCGGCACATGATAATGTAGAACGTATACTACAATCAATTATATATCTTTCAAATTAAGCAAATTATTGAACATATTTACCATACAAATGCATTAATTTTCCTATGCAAAGTGAGAAACCTATTTTGAATATTTTAGGTATAATAATATCTATACTTTTATGCTCGAACGTGCCAAAATGTAGTATTTATACACTGGTAGCAGTACCTTAATGGGCCTCATTAAAGTATTGGTATTCAACTCTGAAGTGGCCACGTAACATTGTGAAAGCTCAAGTATCGATTATTCTGCATAGTACGACTCACAACGCTAGCAACTTTGTTTGACACAGGTGCTACAAGGTCATTTTATTGTAACCACAGATAAAGAAATAACGATTGTAACACATCACTCAAACGAGAAACGAATACTTATGAAACCTTTAATTTAGTTACATGGTCTAGCATAAACAGTTGTATGAAACTTGACTATAATGGTGATTAAAACGCTCGGTTAATAATAACACTCGCGCTTTAATTACTACCATTACAGTCTCATTGCATAATACACTAATATAAGTGATATATTCTTTATAATACTGCAAAAAATAGAGTAATATATTAGTAAGTGCGAAAATTATGCTTACCTTTATTTGAACCAACATATAACTTTTTTGTTTTCATATACTCTAAATGTCATCGTGAATCCGCTGTAAAAGTTGTGTTCCATTTTGATATTTTATATAAAAACCTGGCATTAAAACTGGTCAATTTTTTACTTCTTCCTGTACATGTAATACTAACATTTGGTACATTACATTCCTGATTATTTATTGTCATGTACTTTTTTGGTTGAAATACAGTATACTTCATCTATCTACCATAAAAATTGGTAGAAAAAAACTGATAAGATTGTCTACTATATTTCATAGTTTAATGACATTAAAAAAAGAATTACAGCAAGAATTGCTTCCCCAGACATGAAATATTAGTTTTTGGAGCAACAATATCATGGTTTGTTAAAGGATATAAACATTTAATTTAAAGAAAGAAAATAATTAAGAATATACCTTGTGCAAAGCATTCAATATAAACAGTGATTTAGCCGCAGTTTTAAGTTTAATTGAAAATCACCATCAACATGGTTGCTTTTCTACCATTATACATCTTCAAAATTGGGCTGTATATTTCTCAAGCGTGTATAACAGAACAATCATAAACGCAGTTTGGCTGACAGAAATACCTATTATTAAGCCTTTTGTTTATTCCTTTTGTTCCGTTTATGATATTTCAGAGCGTTAATTAATACCATTATGAAGTAGTCATTGGTTGCCAACGATCCGGATGTCATTGAATTTCTATTGATTTTCATTGTTATATGATTTCGTTGATGTGGGTGTGTGAGAAAAAATATTTCGCCTGAAAAGCTCGGTTTGATGTGTGTAACTAGTGAGTTAAAATCATCGGTGCTTGTGGAGAAATGATATAAACAAGCTTGATAAAACTGTAACCTGTTTTCTTTTAATAATTTTCGCTTTGGAGCAGGTAACACACAAAACCAAATCAGGTTTGGAACTGGCTTACCTGAAGGTACAAAGAGAGAGAAGGAAAAGAGGAAAACAAACTTCGCAACTTTGTAAGTGTGTCTCGAAGCTAAGGCTATGAATTGGAAGGCTAATAACTTCATTTCAGTTTTCAAAGAAATGTGAATTATTTACCTTTCATATATTTTTGCCTGAACCAAAAGAAAAGAAGCAAGTATGGCAGTGATTGTTAAATTTGAAGGAGGTTTATTTTAGGAGGAGTTTTATTGTATTGCTGCAGTTGGAGAGTCAAACTTGATGAAGTAATTGCAGCCCCACGTATGGTACAAAGTTTCCGGTGACCTTTGCCCCAAGTTTAGGAATCAACTTTGTATTTTAATGTTTTCTTTAAATATTATATATATTTATGTTTGCCTCGGCTGCGTCAGTATTAATTTGTAGAAACATGTATTTCTTAACAGGGTGTGATGCGGCTAAAGAATGTAGGCTTACACAAATTCTAAGCTTTTACTTCACTCCATTTATTAATCCTTCACACGATTAAATAACACTTCACTGATGTAGAGAGCTGTGAGATTATTTATTAATTACTTGCACTCTTTTAACACGTAAACCTTATATTCTCGCCGTAATGAATTTTCGTCTCACACTGGATACGTATTAAACTTCTCAAGGACGCGTCTCGCGTCCAGTTAGGAACGCTGTCTACTAACAACTGACTTCTACCGCCTGAATTTGCAAATTTCATCTATTTCAAGTCTCTAATTGCCTAATCCTACTCCAATAGAATACTTTTATTTTACTTTTAGCCTTTCTAATTGCTGATTGGCTATTTATAAACTCTGTTAACTCGGCCACTCAAATGAAATGTGACTTTACGCACGAACATCCATCGATTTACCAACCGCTTCCTGCCTCTCGCACATCATGACAGCAAACTAGAAATGAGTTTCGTAATTACGCTATGTCAGACAATGCTTTCGCTGAATATGTATGGAAACATCTTAGGGTATTGTCTAAGAATCCTCTTAATACGTTGCGTATGGCTATTCTGCTCTGCTGATAAGTGATAGTGACTTCCATGGTCTTCCACCATTTTGTCTCCTATGCTGCCATTTCACGCGATGAGGTTTGAAACATCACTCATTGTTAACCTCCATCCTTTACGCTTATTTTACAACAAACTGCACAGAGATGCGTGCATTAACCTCTTGTTTTACTTTTCTGACATCTGCAACAAGCGGATAATCCTGATGATTATGGCACTCACTGACATTCGTACGACAATTTTCCTGAGCGTCATGTCAAAATTATCTGCGAGTTGGAAACAACATATTATGCATTATAAATTGTAGAAAATACATTATGAAACGATTCCGCATCCATACTGACAAGTCAGAGCTTTTCATAAGTTTGTAAATTAAACGTTACCTTCTCTCCCTACTTTCATTTGTTATAAGAGAGCCATTTGCATTCATTCCCTTTCTGGCAGAGAAATGAACAGGTGTTATGTTCTGTGATGTAACCTATTAGGAGCATAGCATAGTAAGTCATTGTAAATTCAGAACTTAATTATTCTATATTTAATAATACAGAGTTTGAGTCTTCATTGTCAAAGAAAACAATATCACAAAAATATGATCTCACTTTCTCTGTATAAGCCACATATGGAATGCCGTATTATATGACTGTTGTACGCAATACATGCCATGTCATAATGAGCCAATTATGCACAATATTGAATACAGTAACAACTTGTTTATAATGGCAGAGTTACATAAAATTATTTTTAGACAGCATGGTGTAGTGCGATAATCCTCATTGTGGCTTAATTTGGTTTCAAGTCAAATCACATGGCAATTGCCCTTTGTATTTGCACATATTTAATAACTCGACTTCGTTTTATTTTTTTTCATTATGTCTTTTAAATGATTAATTTCTGATGGTGCTCATATTGTCTGTTCACAATACAAATCGTCATACTTCAATTTATCGCAATTGGTTGTAGAGTTAGCGTATATGTTATGCGGCAGCCTTCTGATCTAGTATAACCTACAGAAGAATTAAATGGCGGTAATTATAAGTTCAGATGAAAATGAAATGGAAGAGCTAGGTGAAATTACAGAAGCAGCAGAAAGAATAACACTAGAAGTACTTACCCAATAATCCAGAAAGCAATATGATGTAGCATTTAATCGCTTCATTGGCTGGTGTAAGTCAAAACATGTTGGAAATAATTTCACTGAAAATGGCTGCTAGCTAATGAACAAAACATCTGATATCTCGCATTTTTAACCCATTTCTCTTGTTTCAAGAACAGCGTTCTAAACGCTATCTCTGTTAGTTTCAGGAACCGATATAATATTATTGATACTTTACAAATTCGAGTGCAGTCTAAAAACAGTTTATGCCACACGTGTTAGAAATGGTTTTATGTTTCTCGTCGGATTGCGAAACTCGGCCTACGACCTTCATTTCGCAAACATTCCTAGTCGTAAAATAAAACCCCTCTTACCCATTGTATATCGACTATTAAATTCCATACGTTAGTTTATTAATAATTACATCAGCGGTAGGTAATTAATCCTGAGACCTGCTCCAGAGAAGAACTAAAACGAAGCGATTACCTAAGAATGTGTCGTAATTTTCTCCTGGAACATCCGTCCTGAGTGGTTTGTTGAGGATACTCACTGGTATGCAAGAGTAAACTGTTCGTACTCGGTGTCAATGTATACCAAATTGTAGTGAATTGTCCGCGACAGACAGATCGTCTCTCTGCAGTCAGGCCACGACGTCATATCGAGGCAGTAAAAGCTACGCATGTTTTTATGCATGCCGTTGCGAGAAGACGTTTCAAAATTGTCAGAGGGAGGTACATACTCCGTTTTATGTACATCAGTCATGATGTCTTATTTTACATACAGACTTAAGAGGGCTTGATAAGAAAGCTCAGGAAAGTACACATTGGAGTTAGGCTGGATATGAAATTTTATATTCGAAACCATGCTTGCTATCTTTGGATAAACAAAATTTTTACGTTTTGAAATGAGTACAATTTAATGCAAGTAACGAAAAAAAACATATTTCATGTTATGATTATTCGTTTTTAAACAATTTTCGTTAGCAGTTGCACCACTGGTTTGTTTTTCTCAGAGGGGAACGTTACCATGAAGAGTGACTAGTGCATAGGTGCTAGGAAATTTGCAAACATTTACCAACATATAAATTAACAATTTATATTTAAGTGATATATCCGTTAACAATGGTTTAGTCAGCTTGCTTTACCATTTTGTTTTACGAAATAATGTGCTCAAAATACAATGTGATATTTTCTTTCGCTCTACATTTAAAGTTGCCATCTGAATTTAAAGGATTTATAGAAGAGCAACGAATACAATAAAGTTACATGAAATGCAAAAATATAAATGCTTTTCCCGTACAGGAATTTAGAAAATCACTAAGAGTTAAAAGTTGAATTTCAAAAGCTTACCCAACAAAGTTTAAAGATAATTTGGAAACGCCGAAAGAATGACACTTGGTGAATTATGGCGAAAAGCTCGCTGTCGTGATGTCTAGTTGTTCCGGGCTCGGTCCCTGGTCGTAGAGCGATTGCTGGTGCTTACCTGCCCAGGAGTTTCTGGAAACGGCGACGAACATGATGGCGCTGGCGTCAGTGGCGTGTCGCAAATCAGCCAATGATGACTGGTCCATGATGCTTTACATAGTGAGGTGATGCATTACGTCACTGATGGCAATATGTTGTTCGACTTTAGATGTCGATGAATGACGTCATCATCTCTGCAGTACTGTGACGTGCTGGTTGCATAAGCCATGGCCATGGGGGAGGCGAAAACGGCACATAGTGAACCGGTTTTCCAGATGTGGTAGTTGGACAGTTTCCTTGAAACATGTTTAAAAAAACCCAAGGCACTCTTTCTAGAAAACGGGCTGGAAGAACACGCACCACCCTTTTCAGTAAGTCGGGGTACAGTTGAGACAACGTAAAATTTCCTATGTGACGTCACGTGGTAAATTAAACCACTCTATTCTTGAAGATTGTCATTTTCGCGAACCGGTGTTTTTACTCAGGGGTACTCTGAAAGTTTTGAGAATGGGAAACAATGAATTGTGGCAAGATAAAGGACGTCTTCCTATCTTTAGATTGAAGTTCAGATAGTAACAGTTGCAACCCTGGGTGTGCTCCAACAAGTTAGTTTATACTTTTAATTTCACAATATACATATCATACTAATAATATAATTTATCAAAACATTTTAAAATTTCAGCATCCGAATTTCTGTGTATATGCAAGCAGGTGTTACTACGCCACACGCTGGGATGGATCTCAAGTGAGAGCATTTCCGTACCATGATTTTCTGTGGCTTTAAGGTCAGTTTAAGATAGAGAGAATGCCTTAAAATACTGTAGAGTACATTTGCGGATCTTTGCGTTCGCAACCCACAATTTATCGATGGTTTTAAGAGTGTAGAAGACGACGGGATTCCCTCGAAGATGAAGACCATACAGGATGGGCGTCTACAGCAACAACGAATGAAAATGTGATGAAAGTGGAGCTCATATTGTGGGAAGATCATCATTGCACGTATTATCAGATTCAAGAAACGCCGAATATTGGATCGGCAGCGGTGAACACCATCCTTAAAGAAAAATTTCACACCAGAAACTCTGCAGTCGTTGGATGCTAGGAAATGATAGAAACATTTGATGGGGGAAGATCGAAAAACATATTAAATATCGTAACAGATGACGAAAGTTGGATATGTCAGTATGATCCAGAAGCTAAGCAACAGTCATCGGTCTGGGTCTTCCCTGGAGAGGTTCCCCCAACAAAAATGACCAAGAAGTGTTGGTAAGAAGATGATCTGTTTGTTTTCAGCTAGTGATCATATTATGATATTCCGCTTGAAGGACAAAAGACTCTTACTGTCGGATGATCTCCTTCTTCCTCAGGCTATGCATAGGCAAAGTCATTTGTGGTGTCCATCTTCTTCGGGGTCCGCCAACATCTCTTGTTCCTCTCGGATTATATAGGAAGGATCTTTTTGGTATCTTACATTGTTCATTCATTCTTATTAATTGCTTCGTCCACTTTCTTTTATACGTTTTAATTTTATATCTAATCTTATAAATATTTGATTCTTCTCTTATTGTTTCATTTCTTGTATTATTCACTCTTTTACATCCTTTAACGTTATGTAAAAAGGCATCTCAGCTGCTTGTATTTTACTTTCGTGTTTCGATTTAATTATTCAGTTCTCGCTTCTATATAATAACGAAAGGACGGCCATTGTTTCAATATAATTTCAACTTTGTGCCTTTCTTGGTTTTTGGCCTATGGTTCTTTTGGTGATTCCACATATTGCCTGGCACTTTTATATCTTATTTTCTAAATCTTTATCTTCTCCATAAGTTCCCAAGTACTGAAGATGTGGTACCTGTTCTATTATTCTACCTTCTAGGACAATTTTACATCCTACAGCATATTATTCTCTAAATGCCATTACTTCGATTTGTTTGTTGATATTTTATAATTATATGTGTCGAATGTCAATTGGAACTTATATGCCAAGTCTCTTTCAGATTTTTCCACAAGAACAACATCTGCGAATAATAATATATTTATCTTATTTTTATTACTTATTACTATTCTATCATCATTTAGAAGTTTCTTCCATTCCTCCAGAATATCGCCCATACATAAATTAAACAGTAGGGGTGAAAGTGCGCAACCTTGTCGAACCGCTTGGTTTATTTTAAAAACGTTTTTATTGTTTTTAGTCAGTAGAGGATCAATACAAATATTTGCTTCATAATATAAGCTCTTAACAGTTGGTTATCTGAGCAGGCGGACCTTTTTTTTAAGATATTCCATAGGACTCTAGTTTACTCTAGCAGATGCTTTCCCCAAATCTATGAATAGCAGATGTGTCTCTAAATTTCTTTCCCTTCTTTTGTCTATTATTTGTTTTATTGAAAACACTCCAGCTGTGCTGAATCTTCCTTTATGGAAACTTTTTGTTCTTCTGATATTGAAGTTTCGATTTCTTTGTATTCTCCTTGCTATATTTTGATGCAGTAATTTGTATCACAAATTACTTAAATGTAAATAATGATTGTAATATGAATATGCATTTTTATGTGACATTGATTTGAGATGTTTATTGATTGTAATTATTGTTGAAAAGAAGTTTATACCGCCTTACTGAAACTGACAATAATAGCGTGCAATAATGCAGCGAGGGGGTGAGCTGTTTATCATTATTGGAAACGAGGAAGTTACGTAATGTTGGCGCGTTTAGAATCTTCTGGAACATTTCCCTAGAGCATATGTATTCATAATTTTCATTGGATATTAAAATAGACGCTAATGTTGGCGCGTTTTATTAGCCAATAGCAGCTCAGTTATAATCTTTAGGCATATCTGGGTGAAAGTGTATAAAAGGTAGGTTAGAGGTAAAGACCCCGTCAGTTCGTCGAAAATATTTTGTATGATACACGTCGCCTTCAGTCCAGCAGAAATATTACACGTCAGCTATAGATTCACAAGTTACGCGTAGCAGAATTATGAAAAATCTAAAGTGTTGTAAAGTTAATTATACAAAAGGTTGAAGTACGTGGATTAAAAGTGATCAGTAAGAAGTTATTATAACAGTTTCAGTTTGGCGAGTGTCAAGATCAATGTGTAAATGTGATAGTGAAAGTGTTCGACAATAAAAGTATAAAAGAAATTCTTTCATCAGTTTTATCTTTGGATAAAAGATTCCTTTCCGTTTACACAACCTGTATAAAGAGAAGTGCTCGACCCAAAAGCTAGCCGGAGGACAAAGAACCAAACTTAAATAAAATAACTAGCATTTTTTTTAAACAAAAAACTAATACATAAAATAAAGAAAACAATGACTACTAATAATATTGAAGAAACAATGATGGAAGGGGATAGTGTAACAGTTAGCTGTAATTCAATACAGGTTACAGAAAATAGCTCAAACAATGTAGGATTTGAGGGAGAAAATGTTAGTGCAGAAAGTCAGAATAGAATAGCAGGAAATGTTAATTTTGATACTAGTATAATTATGGAAATGTTGAGAAATTTTGGTGAAAAATTAGATCAAAACAGGGAAGATATGCAAAAGAATAATGAGAAATTAGAACAAAAACTAACTCAGAATATGGAAAAGAATAATGAGAAATTGAGGGAAGATATTGGTAAGAGTATTACAGATCAATTAAGGGAAGAAATTGGTAAGAGTAATGAGAAATTAGAAAAGAAAATAGATCAAAACAGGGAAGATATGCAAAAGAGTCATAGGGAATTAAGGGAAGATATTGGTAAAAGCTTAGAACAAAACAGGGAAGAAATTGAAAAGAAATTCATGGAGCTAGATAGTAGTATGATGAGAATGAAAAATGAAAATCAGGAAATGATAGCAAATGAAATAGGTGAAGTTTCAAAGAAAATGGTAGACATGAGCAGGGAAATATCTAACCAAAAAAATGAGGTTAATAATAAAATAGAGCATGTTGATGTAAAATGTACAGAGTTAGGTAGCCGAATGAGTAGCATTTCAAGTGAGTTAAGAGAGATGATGGAGGCTACAAATGCAGATTTAATTCAGGTGCAAGTTAATTTCAGAGGGGAAATATCTGAAATTCAGAAGGAGTCAGAAACACAGAGAAATAAATTGTCTGAAGAAGTTAAAGATTTGTCTAAAGATTTAAATCAAAAGCTAACTTCTGAAATTAACAAACACCAAGCTGTTCAAAATGAGAATAATCAAAAATTGGAACAGACAATAGAAAATCTGCAAGGTACTGTAAATAGGTTAGAATTGAATTCAAGGGCAAATATATGTGATGTGAATGTATCAGATGTACAAAATAATGATAGAGGTAGTTCCACAGGTATGACAAATAATGTGAGTGATGCGGCAGCTTCATCTATAGCTAATGCTGAAACTCAGAGTGCACAAGTAACACTAGAGAATTTAAATATGGGAGTAGGGAATTTGCAAAATTACAATCATATCTTAAGTGATTTTCCACTTCCAAAATTTAATGAAAACTCCAGTCCAGTACAGTTTATTGCAGACTTATCAGAGTATTTTCAAATTAAAAAGATACCTGAAGCATTAAAAATGATAGTTGTCAAAAGATGTTTGGACCAGAAAACTTTAGATTGGTTAAAAATGGTATCAGGGGGTGAAATTTCATATGAATCCTTTAAGAGGTTATTCATGAACAGATTTTGGAATGTTACGGTACAGCACAGAATTCGAGCAATGCTTAGTCATGGTCAATTTGATCCACGAGAGGGAATATCAATGACTGATTACTTACTGAAACATGCAAGTCAGGTTAGGAACTTGTCACCTCCAATCAATGAGGAAGATTTTGTGAGTTTGCTCACAAGGCATTATCCTTTAAGGATACAAAATTACTTATTAATTGCAAAACCACGTAGCATCTATGAGATGACAGAATTAATGACAGCTTTGGAACAACAGGAAGAAGATATATCTCGAGAGTGGGAACATAGATTTTTAGATGTGCGAGATAGAAGAAATTACCAAGGTAGTTATCAGCAAAGTAGAGGACAAGACAGGCGTCATGAAAATAATACCAGACAACGGTATCAATCATACGTTCCACAATTTGAAAGATCGAGGATAGATGGGAGACCAGGTCGACAGGAACAAATAAATTATGTCAGGACAGAAAGATTTGCAGAAAGAGGGCAAAATTATGGAAGGCGGTACATTAGACAAAGGGGAAATTTCACTCACTGGAGGGAAAACAATAACCAGGAAAGATCTGAGGAACGGCAAGAAAATTATGTGCCAAGAGGACATAATTTCAGAAATCGAGGATTTCGAACTCGAGGAAGGGAACTCAAAACAATGGTAGCGACAATGAGATAGATTTAGCTCCTGTTAGGAATGGCAGTCCCGTACGTGAACATGGCAATAACCAGGGAAACTGTTAATAGACTCCTGTGCAGTAGGTTCTCAGGACGTCTTTAATAATTCAGTATCCATTACCAATACAAATAATATGCCTACACACACACCCTGTAATAAGATTGCAGCAACAAAAGATAAGGGAGAAAATTTCGAGTCACCTCATGTTAGGATGGAAATTGCGAAGAAAGAGATCATTGCAACTATAGATTCTGGTTCGTCAGCTTCAATTTGCTCACAGAAATTTTACATAAATTTGATTAATGAAGGTAACAAAATTATGGCTCTTCCCACCAGTAATTTAGTTTGTCGTGTTGCAATCGGAAGAACGACACAGGTCATAAAAACACAAGCTCTACTTAACATACTTATCGGCGGAGAGAATTTTGAGGTTATGTTTCTAATTGTAAACCATCTGATTTGTGACATAATTATAGGATGTGACTTCCTACATGAATATGAAGCACGTATAGATTTTAAACATGAAGAGTTAAAAATAACAAAAGAAGATAGAGAAATAAAGGTACCTTTTATAAAAGAAAACGTTTCTGTGATTGAGATGACAAAGGATGAGAAAAATCTTTGTGACCAAGAGTTTTTTGTACAAATAACAGAGACTGATACAAATAGTCAGATAAAGCAAGTGGTCACAGAATATGAACGGAATACCACGCCATATTTTCAACAGCTAGTAGAAATGCCAGAGAAAGTAGAGAAATTTAAAATCCAAACAAAAGACGACCATGTGAGCGAGACAGACAACAGCTGGGAAGAGAAGAGAAATAAGGAAATAATACACAAGTGTGAGAAGCTTATAATATTACGATAACGCAAAAACAAATCCTTCATGATGTTTTGATGAACAATAGTTCAGTATTTAGTAATATCCCAGGCAGATGTAATGTATATCAGCATACATTTCAAGTAGAAGACGTACCACCATATAGGCACAAGTATGACAATTTACCTATAAATCTTCGGGACAAAGCTAGACAACTAATAAATAGCATGTTAGAAAATGGGATTATTCAGCAAAGTAATTCTCAATACATAAATTCAATCTGTTGGAGTATTAAACGAGATGATAGTTTGAGATTAACATTAGACGGTAGATATGTCAACAAGTATATGAAGCCTGATCATTTTCAAGTGAAGGAATTGAACAATTAATTACGAAACTTTCAAGAGGGAGATTTTTGACATCCATTGACCTCACTGCATCATATTGGCAAGTGAAATTAGATCCACAAGTGCGTGATTACACTTCATTTCAATACTCGGGGATCCAGTATCGTTTTTGTGTAAATCCTTTTGGTTTAAAGGAACTCAGGAAGTGGATTTTTGAGAGCCATTCACAGTATCTTTGGAAATTCTGCAGATGACTTTTTAATAAAGTATATTGACGACTTCCTAA
Organism: Deroplatys truncata; assembly: GCA_030765065.1. NCBI lineage: Eukaryota > Metazoa > Arthropoda > Insecta > Mantodea > Mantidae > Deroplatys > Deroplatys truncata. The sequence continues at coordinate 105,018,553 of CM060985.1, forward strand.
TCATTAGTCAAACATTTGAAGAACACATGAATAATGTCCATTATGTGTTAAATAAACTGCAACAACATGGTATGACTGTGAACATACTAAAATCAAAATTTTGTGTTAAGGAAATAAATTTTCTGGGTTATGTAGTGGATGAACGAGGTATAAGACCTGATCAGAAAAGAATAGAAGCAATAATGAAAATTCCATCACCAAGGAACGTAAAACAAATTAGACGTCTCTTAGGGGTATTGAACTTTCAGAGTAGGTTCGTACCAAGGTATTCGGCTGAAATAGAACCACTGCGGCAGCTACTCCGAAAGAACAATAAGTGGAAATGGACAGAGGATCATCAGAAATGTTTTGAGAGAGTAAAAGAACTCTTTGCTAAGTCCATATTGCTCGAGAGGCCCAGAGAAGATTTGGGATATGAGATTTATGTCGACGCATCAGTGCAAGAATACGCCGGAATTTTAGGACAGCGAGACATCAACAATGACTTTCACGTCATTAGTACAGCTTCTAGAGGACTTACAAATATTGAGCGGAATTCTTCAGTGACTCAGCTAGAAATTGGAGCACTATATTTCTCATTAATTCGTTTTAAAACCTATATTTATCAGCAAAAGGTGAAAGTATATTCAGACCACATCAGCTTAACTTTCATACAACGGTGTAGATTATGTAGTGGAAAACTTGCTAGATACATTCATGCAATATCTGCATTCGATATTGAGATTATACACATTCCTGGCAAAAATAATACCTTCAGTGATATTGCTATCAAGATTGAACTACAACCCACAAATTCCCGAAAATATTGAAAGGCCTCGAAATGAAGTCAAAATATTGACAATTGAAATTCCTTTAAGCAAAGAAATGATTAGAAAATTGAAAAATATAGGGGAAATTCAAAATGAGGACGCAAAATTATTGGAACTTAAAGAAAAGGCACCACTAATTGAAGAGGCAAAGAAAGAAATTGTAGCAATTCGGGATGGGACATTATACAAGAAGCATGGAAAAGAAATGCCTAGTTGGAAGGTAATGGTTCCGAAAAGCATGGAAAAGGAACTAATTAAGAATTTTCACGAAGGGTTAGCACACTCAGGGACGGACCGGACAACTTCTATGATTTTAGAAAATTTATACATATCCAAATTGCGTCAGAAAGTTCGGAAATTTATATCGTGCTGCAACCTGTGTCAGAAGGCAAAGCAAATAAATGCAGCATATGCATTTGAGACTAATTCGGTTATAAGGGATAAGCCGAGATGCGTAATTAGTATTGATATTCATGGTCCGATGCCTCCAAGTCAATTTGGAAATAAATATATATTTGTCTGTTATGATATATTCAGCAAATATGTAAGAATTTACCCTTTGAGAAAACCTACAGGTTTAGCATGTTTGAATAGACTACTCAAGTCATATGTGATAGAAGAAGGACCTATCCAATCTGTATTGAGCGATAGTGCTTCGTACTTCACAGGAAAAAAATTTATGGACGGATTGAAAGAAAATGGCATTAAACAATATTTTTCGTCAAGATACAGACCGAACTCCAACCCAGTGGAGAGGGAAATTAAGGAAATTTCAAATTATTTAAGGGTGCTGTGTCATCGAAAACAAACCCAATGGTATGGATACGTGAATTTCGTTCAGAATCTACTAAATGAAACCGTAAACAATGTGACAGGATACAAACCATGTGAACTTAAGTTGAGAAAGAAGATCAATACAATGTGTAAGAAAATTCCAGAAGCCATTCCAGATGCGCACTCGATACCACAAACAGAAGAAGAGATGTTCCGAAAAGCATTCGAGAGGATGAAGAAAAAGGCCATAAAAAGAAAAATTAAACATGAAGAAAAGAAGAGAAAGGAATGGAGGATCAAAATTGGAGATATAGTTTTGGTTAAAACCAAGAAATTGTCGGATAAAGCAAATAAACTTTATTGGCGAATGTTTCTCAAATACCATGGACTATATGAAGTTGTTGAAGTATATGGAACAAATACATATGAGTTATGTAATCCAACAACTCGAAAAAGCCTTGGAAAGTTCCATATTGAGATGCTGAAACCATACAACAATGACGATAAAGGTGAAACAGAAGACAAAGATGATAAATAGTAAATGCTGGATAGTTAAAGAGGAAATGCAGAGCAATGTATTGGAACGTAAGAGGGTTAATTATGTATGTATGTCATAAGAAAGGAGAAATAAAATTTTGGACATAACTAAATTTTTAAAAGGAAAGTAACATTTTCTTAATAACTGTAACAGCATTTGAAATGAAGCATAATGCTATATTAAAGTAAAAGTACGTAAATATAATTCCAAGAGTATTGTGAATATAATGTACAAAATAACAAAAATGGGGTAAAAATAATTAAAAAAAAATACTTATGTAGCAAACAGAACATGTGAAACAGTGTCTAGATTTAAGAGATGTAAATATATTTGTGTAGAGGGTGAATATTTTAGTAAATATGTATAGTAATTACAAAAATTCTTAAATGCACAAATTGTTGTCAACAATATAAGAAAGTAAATAATTTTGTAACAGTAACTAAATAATTCAGGGTACAGTATTTGCTATAAAAAAATTGTAATGTCAGATTAATGTCTAAACACATTAAACCAGAGCCAGTAAATAGTGGCAAGATAAAGACAAAACATATGTCGTGTGTTAAATACGTGTGAAGTGTTAGGTGAAAGTGATAGCGTGTGTTCCAAGATTTAGGAGACTAAAAACCCAATTATAAAATTTCCAAACAAGTTCTAAATATTTATAATTATGTTTCTAGTGGGGCATATGTATCACAAATTACTTAAATGTAAATAATGATTGTAATATGAATATGCATTTTTATGTGACATTGATTTGAGATGTTTATTGATTGTAATTATTGTTGAAAAGAAGTTTATACCGCCTTACTGAAACTGACAATAATAGCGTGCAATAATGCAGCGAGGGGGTGAGCTGTTTATCATTATTGGAAACGAGGAAGTTACGTAATGTTGGCGCGTTTAGAATCTTCTGGAACATTTCCCTAGAGCATATGTATTCATAATTTTCATTGGATATTAAAATAGACGCTAATGTTGGCGCGTTTTATTAGCCAATAGCAGCTCAGTTATAATCTTTAGGCATATCTGGGTGAAAGTGTATAAAAGGTAGGTTAGAGGTAAAGACCCCGTCAGTTCGTCGAAAATATTTTGTATGATACACGTCGCCTTCAGTCCAGCAGAAATATTACACGTCAGCTATAGTCACAAGTTACGCGTAGCAGAATTATGAAAAATCTAAAGTGTTGTAAAGTTAATTATACAAAAGGTTGAAGTACGTGGATTAAAAGTGATCAGTAAGAAGTTATTATAACAGTTTCAGTTTGGCGAGTGTCAAGATCAATGTGTAAATGTGATAGTGAAAGTGTTCGACAATAAAAGTATAAAAGAAATTCTTTCATCAGTTTTATCTTTGGATAAAAGATTCCTTTCCGTTTACACAACCTGTATAAAGAGAAGTGCTCGACCCAAAAGCTAGCCGGAGGACAAAGAACCAAACTTAAATAAAATAACTAGCATTTTTTTAAACAAAAAACTAATACTGCCGCAAATTGCTAACACCAGATGGAGCTAACAAACCTAACAAATGAATGACGTCACAAGATGGCTTCAACGCGTGAAGTAAACACAAATACACAAACTTTATAAGTAATACACTCACAATTTTGCTTAAATTTGATATCCACTGCTTAAAAGAATAATTCCTCGACGGTTTGTCGGTTGGTTTCGATCCCCTTTATTAAATATTGGCTTAACTATTCCCTGTCTCCATATAGATGATGTGCTATATTTTTCACAACACATATTTAGGAAATGTAAGAATCTCTCTTTAAAGAGTATACTTGCATAGATCACCAATTTCATATTTATTCCATCGTATCCGCTAGCTTTTCTGTTATTCATTGAGTTAAGCGATTCCTCTAATTCCTCCATGTCGTCCTCCGTGGACTAGTGGTACCGTGTAGCCTCTGGTTCCCGAGGTCGCGGGTTCGGGCGTAAAAATCCTTAGCACGGCTTCCTTCGGAAGGGAAGTAAAGCCGGTGGTCCCATGACGTAGATTTACGGCATGTAAAAGAACCTCAAGCCTGATAATAGGCATCTGAGCAAAATTTCCGGTCTTTCACGCCCAATATAGAATGGGACGCTAAGAACCATAGTAGTTAAAGAGCGTCCATAAATAAAACTCAATTTCATTTAAATTTCATTTCTAATTCCTCCATTTGAAGTTTATCTACATTAAGATTTTCGTGGGTTAGTTAGTTTCATGGCAAGCGAAGTATGTCGGTTGGTACTGCATAAAATGTTAGCAACAAATCTTCAATGAACTGAGGACAAAGCGTCCTAAGACTGGACTGCGCGGAATTTTGTTGCACCACGACAACGCCTCTGCTCACACTGCACTAGAAACAACCCAATTTCTGCGGGAGTTAGGAGTCGAACATTTGTCCCATCCTCCCTGGGACAGTCCAGATATGGCTCCATGCGATTTTTTTTATTCCCCAAATAAAAGAAAAGTTCGCGGTCAACGATATGAATGACCTAAAGCAGCAGTAGCTGTTAACTAAGACTGTATTGACGTTTGGCATTTGAAAAGTTGTTTTAAAGAATGAGACGTTGTAGGACATGCAATGAGGAATACTTTGGAAAGATGCAATGGTCAAATCTATTTTTTTTTCAATTTTATTGCATTCATTTCAAAACTTTCAGTGACCCTCCTGCTGGTATACTGTAATTAGTATAAAGGAATGACAAAGTAACCAGTACCTTCTTTTTCCTGTTTTCTATATTCGTGTTTCACAATGGTTACAATCTATAAATTCCATGTAATTTCTTGTATTTAATTTGACACTTCATCACTAAATATGGATAATGAAGTAAACCTGCTCCAAATCTTTAAAGGATAAGCAGGTTTGGTTTCAAAACTTATATTTCATAATATTTTGCGAGTTTTTCTTCATGTTTTCCTATTTAGAGAAAACAATTTCATATTCGGTTGAGAAGGCGATGAGGGTGTGTGTGTGTGTGTGTGTGTGTGTGTGTGTGCGTGCGTGCGTGTGTTGGTGCGTGCGTGTGTTGGTGCGTGCGTGCGTGTGTGTGTGGGGGTGGGGGTGTGCGCGCGCGCGCGCGGGCGTATTCTAATCATTAAAACCCAAAGAACAACCAGAAATCCAATGACAACGGTATACGAGCTAACACTATTGCCGATAGTCAATATGTTCCAAAGGCAAAGGGCCATCGATGTGATCATTGCAGTTAAAGGCGAGATATAAATGGAACAATAAAAGTCTGAGTGTTACATTCACATGACTTTCTCTACCCTCTTCGGTTTATTGTAGTATACAAATTATTCTTACGAAAGTTTATTTTCTTATCTACTTCATTTCAGTCGAGATAAACTTTCTGAAAAAGATACATTACACATATTATTATAGACACAAAGGGAATAGCATAGTCAAGTCCTTAAGAATTGGACGCTATACGCTGCCTTAAAATTCTATACCCTTCCATGGTACCTCGAGAAACAACTGAATGTCAACAGGATTTAAAAAGAATGACTTTAAGTATTGAAAAATTCGCACCATTAATAACGGATATCTTTGAAATGGCTGATTTCACAAAAAAGTTGTTTTAAATAAATTGTGCTTTTAAATTTTTGTGTAGTACGTTTTTGACTATCGCTTAACGTTTACCAGCTACACAAGATTATGCAAAACACCTCCCGAATGAAGTGGACTTCACAGGCTATTCTCAGAAAGTTCAAGATATACATCTTGTTTGTCATATATCTTTAGTATATGGTATTTTAATCAAAGTTGTTAGAGCAATTTTTTTAGAAAATAAAAAACCTTTGAAAGATGTTCCATGTAAAGGGTAATTTGGGGTGGGGGATTTTCTTTAAAATCTTCGTGTCGCATCTTCGGAAAGTACTAAATCTAAATCGTTTTTGAGCTATGCTGTTCACAGACACACACCCACACACATTGACATTTTTCTAAAAAGGCTTTTTGGGGGGATTCAAGGTGTCTGAAAACACTTACCTACTATGTACATGGTAAGAAAAGGCGCTAAGATTCTCGAACGCTTATGTCTTACTTAAAGATCGGCTGTATCCAGGTTTTACTTGCAGAAAACTGGAGCAAGAACAACAAGCAAAAGACGACCGATATTGCAGGTAGCATTAAATTAGTCTCACTTACTGGGATTTTGTTTTGATGGTAACTACGTGTTATTATGAACGGCGTTATATTAAACGACCTTGCTCTGCCCAGCCACGCTCCATACCGTCAGCGGAACGTAATTAATTCCTTCCTCGGAACTCGGTTCTACACTAAGGTAATTACAGAGCTCCCAGGTATCGGACAGCCAGCAACCTAACGCCTTAATAAAAAAAAGTGGGGGATGGGGGAAAGCAACTTTCACAGCTCTCACGTACACACGTTCAGATCACGGTGTAATTAATGTTCTTCACATCTCTAAGGAATGTGTGCTGGTGGGAGGGGACGAGTTCGATTTCATACGGTCCCAATTTCCAGAGACAAGCACATCGTTTCCAATAGAATGCGTCGAAATTCCAATAACTCTTGGGCATATTGACTTCATATTTTTCAGAACAAGCTTTATCTACACCTGAGAGCACTATTGCATCATAGCTTGTGTTTTAGTATCCAACTTTCCTTGCCGATGCTAGGCTAAAGTTGGAGATATCTATTTTTATTTGTTGACCAGAGCGCCCTTTTGGCTTCTCTTCCGCTCAAAACTGAAAAATCATGAATACAACATCCTGAACTCAATGATGGTACAGGTAAACTATATCCAAAGGAACCCAAAATAGAAATAACACAAATATTAGAAGAATAAACAAGTTAATTGAATATATATATATATATATATATATATATATATATATATATATATGCAATGATAACGAGATATTGTATTTAAATTTACAATTATTTATAACTAAAATGGCAACCGATGGGAAAAGCAGCTCCCGACGTCCTGTGGAAATGAATTCCAGAGCGTAGAAATCGTCACACTGAAAAATTATATGTATAGAAATGATCGATGAAGTTTAACTCTTTTAATGGCTAATATAATGATGGTTACTACCAGGCCCAGGATTTTGATGACTAAAAAATATTTGAAAATAACCTATAAAGTGACTAATATTTTTAAATTTACATAATAGTTGCAAATATATGAACTAAAATGACATTTATTGAATTTATTAAGTTAAAGTACATACAGTTATAAATAGACCTCGGACTTTGTCTTTTCATTGCCTCGAAACCCGATACACTGTCTCTGCATGAGACACCCCGCGTATGATGTCATTTTCATCCCTCCAGTCTAGCTATAGGATAACGGGACAAGCACTCATTGTCAACACGTATAGCAAAATGTCATTTGCTTTTACAGAGTATAGAGTTGTAACAGGTTTACGTTTGTAACATTAAGTTATAACGTTTGCTAATTATAAATGATTCTAAGTGATAAGGGAGAAGTTTCTCTTTTGGCACTTTACAAAAAATATGTTGTTATTTATTGCAATAGAACTGTGAAAACATAAATAAGTGGTTCATATCCTTTGTATTTTATTAATATATTCGTTAATGTTTTATATCAGAATGTGGGACACTGAAATTATATTGCAAAAATGCCTTCGGTCATGTAAATCAAGATGCAATTTCGCCTTTCACCACACTGTACCTAACAACAAAGCGAATGAGACATTTCCCCGTCCCTCCAAACCAAGGCCTTGACATGCACCTAACGTTCCAAGCGCAGGTTTCTTGGGAAAGCGCGCAATGAAGTCCGAGGTCTGGTTATAAATTAAATATACATGGATATAACCGCTATGCAAATAGAAGAAACCTGATGTGATACATTCACATGACTTTCTCTACCTCTATGTTTATTACTGAGTGTGCAAACTATTCTTGCTAAAGCTTATTTTTATATATACTATTTTTAATCCAAGTAAACCTTTGCAGAAATAGCTGCATTACATATTTCGTTATAGATAGTCGTACACAAAAAACAGCGATAGTCAAATGTATGTTAGCCTTAAAATTCCATACTGTTTCCTAGGCAATTGCGGGAACTAACTTTAAGACAATGACTGAGAAATGAACAATTCAAACGATTAATAACGGATATCTCAAAAATGGCTTATGCCACAAAAAAACTTATTTTAAATAAATTTTATGCTTTAAAGAGATCTACCATTTGTGTGTAGTACGTTTTCGTCTATCGCTTAACGTTCAGTTATACAAGATTATACAAAATTACTTCCGAATGAAGACTTCAAAGGCTATTCCCAGAAAATTCAATATATACACTTTATTTTCAATGTAAATGCCTTTAATGCATAGTGTTTTAATCAAAATTGTTAGACTTATTTCGAAAATTACATTTTTCGAAAAATGTTCCACGTAAAGGGTAGTTGGAGTGGGGATTTTATTGAAAATATTTGTGTCGCATCCTTGGAAGATACTGAACTTAAATACCAAGTATGGTAGTTAGTCGACTTTTCGCTTTTGAGTTATGCTGTTCACAGACACACACATGCACACACAGACATGCGCCCGCGAACGGGCCTGCTCCTAAAATGCCTTTTTGTTTGTTTATTCAGGGGGCATCAAAACATATTTCCGGTGAAACCTTGACACCGAATTTTTTAGTGTAATACAATATTTTCTCTACTTACTATGCGTAGTAAATAAAGTAAAAATGGATAAAAGGGTAAGAATGAGACAATTTATTAAATTAATTCAGAATATATTTGTCCCATGTCCTTGACTTAAGTATGTGAAAATAAAATTAAGGACATTGTTTTTTAAGCAGCTCCTATAAAACTGTAGCATCAGCAAAATGATTATGCAAAATTCATAACGAATGAAGAGGACTTCACAGACCATGAGATGAAATTGAAATTGAAATTGAGTTTTATTTATGAACGCTGTTTAACTGCTATGGTCAGCGTCTCATTCTATATTGGGCATGAAAGACCGGTAATTTTACTCAGAGGTCTCTTTGTCAGGTTTGAGGTTCTTTTACGTGCCGTAAATCTACGACACGGGACCACCGGCTTTACTTCCCTTCCGAAGGAAGCCATGCTAAGGATTTTAACGCCCGAAAAAATCCATCGCCCTCCGCCGGGTTTGAACCCGCGACTTCGGGAACTAGAGGCTAACATGGTAACCACTAAACCACGGAAGACGACAGTCTATGAGATGACACAAGGACAAGGACAATAGTAACCTGACTGTATGCAATTATTAAAGCGAAAAGGGATAACTGACCTCTCTGATCCATACTTTGGATATGAATTCATAACTGCAATTATATACCCGCTCCCATGACAATAGCCACCCCACCACCCATTAACAACCTTTTGAAAACTAGCCATTAAGTAGGAATGTGATTTTTTTTTTTTGCAAGAATGGAAAGAGGATGTACAAAGCTATTCTTATTTCTCAGTTGAACAGTGAAATGTCTGATGTTTGAAAACTTAGGTTTATACAAAATGCCAATAATATAAGCATATTTATAATATGCTCAATATAAATCCAAGAAATGAATAAATCAAGACGCACTAAAATAAAATGAAATAAAAAGACCAGAATTTACCTAATAAATATGCATTTTATGTGGGTGCTTGTTAGCAATGCCTATGATGCAACAATTCATACATGACCTGTCATCAGAATCCGGGAACTGGTTATTACTTGTGTAGCCTTCAATAGCATCCAAGGTTTTTGAGAGGAAATAAAGCAACATAACATACCGTCAGTAAATGTTTTGCTTGGTTTTTGCAGAGTCTTCTATACTTTCCGAACGATTTAGAGTTGTAAGTGAACTCACGACGCTTAAACATATAACACGCATTGATATGCAGCAAGCAAGTACCAAATACTCACTATTTGGGCTCAAAAGAGAGCGTAATGCAAGTTAGATGTTTAAATACAGAATGCAATTTGCGACGATGGCATTTTTATTGTACACCCGTGGACAAAAAATGAGCCATTCCCAGTTGTGACACTCGGGTGTCTTCGTGTACCTTCGTAACCGCTGTGTTCACAACGCACATGCAGGAACTGTAAAACGACGTTTCTCGGTGCTGACGCTTATAGGCTACTGAAAACAGAACACTGGAACACGTTTCGTTGGTGAGAGGTTAAAAATGCATTGCTTGCGCTTATAAGTGCCTCGGTTCAAATCTCGCATTCGTTATTGTTATTTTTTTAGTGTTAATTTTATGACTGGATGTGTAGAATATAATATCGTATTAATATAACTTTAGCATTTTAAGTTTTAGGTATGCCTATGCACACAAAAACACAATTCTATTAAAACAATCGTTTTAAATAACTAACTAAATAAAGGCAAATAAACTATTATCTTCTAAAACTAAAACACATAAAAGCAAACAAAATTAATATCGGGTGTATGAACCCTGAGCACGTATAACTGCCCTCATTTTCGGATTATAGATGAAATTAAATCCCTCTAGTAACGAGCACGAGAAGCTCCAACATCCCAGGCATCTTGAATTTGTGTCCAGAAGCCATGTTTTGTCCTTCGCGAAACTGCAGGGAAATTCGAGCGCAGCTTCCTTTTCACCTCAGCCTACACATTTTCAGTAGAGTTCAAATCTGGTTGTGGCGGGAAACGGTCGTAGCGATATTTGTAGCTGGAAATCGATTATCCTTGGTCGTTGTTGCCCGTTGCAGTGTTCTTCTTCCTCGGCTATTGGTGCTCGTCGGTTGTTGAGTATTCCATTCCTAGCTATTTTAATTATTGAATTTCAGGTTCTAGTGGGGGAGGCAAGTTAAAAATGCACTGCGAGTTTCCCTTAATCAATGAAGTTTATTTCACACTTTGAATAGTTATGGGCGGCTAGCTTTTCCCATTATAATAATAATAATAATAATAATAATAATAATAATAATAATAATAATAATAATAATAATAATAATCCCACCACTTTTAGTCAGGAGCCTAGCTATATTCACACGCACCCCATCCTTGTGCACCCACGTGCATCTGTAGCACCTCGTGTTGACGTGACTTCTCGATGAGTTAGATTCAGAATAAGAGAGTGGGCTCTGAGGCTTTGTCTGCCCTTATATACGGGAGCCAAGTGACGCTCCTCTCCGCGTTTGAAAATGTAACAACCTTTCCTATTGGCCCTCAGGCCGCGTTACCCTGACATGTATGAGAATGTGTGGGTTCAGATCCATGATGTAGCGTGGTACCGCTCGGTGACAGGTACGGTCTTTATGGTTTCTTGGAATTCTTGTTAGCTCGCCCGTGTCTTACAATCAGCTGTGTACAAATGTTAGGTGTTGAATATTTTAGCATGTTAGTGAATTAAATTATTACTGTTTTCTTATATGTATGGTTCCCCTTTCATATGTACAATTCCTTTATATATGTATAATATATCCGCTTTCATGATGAATAGGAAAGCCAGTCTATCACTCTAGATATCCTGCCTTTCTGAAAACTAATTTGAAACCTTTCGACATAGGTGGACAGGATGATTATCCTGTACGAATTCAACAATTCCATCAGGACATCTCATCTTCACAGAGGGAATCAAAGTATTCTAAAGTATTACCGTGTATTGCACACTGCAGTGTATCGTAAAGCTGCCACAACACACTTAAGCCGTCCCTTCATATCCAACGGAATACAGATAGGTGACCAGGATGAAATAGCGAAGACATGTACTTAGCACCGTAATAACTATACGATTACGAATTTTACCAAATGCTGTGTATGAAATGCAGTATATGGAAAATGAGCAGTCACTATGTGTTGACTAAGTATTATTAACAGAACGGAAAAGAAGTATTTGCTACATGCGAGAAGCGAATATGCTGTCTTAAGCACAGAAGTACCCTACGCTTTGCCACAGTACAACAGAGAAGACACATGAAATGTAGCATGTTGCATATGGTGTAAACAAGACGCTGTATCGTTGACTTAGAAAAAATTGGAGTTCAAGACATGACAGTTTTTGTCCACGGGTGTACAATGTATCTTGTATCACTTTACAAGTTGAACGTTACGAACATAGAACATATCAGATTAGGAAATCAAGTTTATAACGATGTGTTACTTCTAAAATTTGCTTTTGCTGACATGCTTGCGAACTCTGCTGAATTTTGACAAGACTCATATGACTTTCAGTGAATGTGCATTACTTAGTGCACCTCCCTTTTTTTACCTTCATTCGCCGAAAGTCAAAGCATGTCGGCTTTTTCTGCATTAGTAAACTCCATCTTACACTCATGACTTACTGCTTGAACTGTAACAAACTAATTGACCAGAAAGTCACAATGCAATCAATGAACAAAATACAAAATGCGAACAAACTTAGTATCGTACCTAGCAGGTTGAATGGGCCAAACAATTGTCGGGGTGGAAACTTTTCAAAATACGATTTCTCGTAAACCAATTGCACTAGAATCTTGTAACAAATGCCACTGACATTCTAATTTATTCTACCTTTATTGTGTTGATGTAACAACACAATGCATTGTTCCATTTAAGAAAATTGTAGGTTTGCTCAAAAAATACACTTTATCAGTATTATCAATATCTGTTTATAGGCCAAATGTACGAACCTCTGACTACCAATCAATGCTGTGAAAACAGCACATCAATAACACTTTCCATTTCCGAAATATTTGGGGTGCAAGTTTTAGGTGATACACCCTGTATAAATACAAGCCCAGAGAAAGAAGAGAGGTCGGAAGACCCAGAAAGTGTTGGAAGCACAAATTTTAAAGCCTTATGAAGTAGGGCTGGGTCAAAGGACCCAAACTGTGCAGTATTTATGATCATCATGATAATAATCACAATAATACACAGAATTTATGCAAACCACAAAGTGTGATAAACTAACCTAAACAGACGCAAAGGAAAATGATTTATATTACATTCTGGCATTTTTTACACTCTAAGGAATTCCCAACGTTAAAAGTTAGTGCCTATAAAAGTCATTTTGTAGCTCTGAAATTAATTTGAATATATTCCCATCAGACGTCAACACAATTCCTTTGAGTTTTCCATTGTAAATTAATTGTTTTCCTTTCATAGTCTGTGTTTGTGATAATTATCTCCCTGCTCGTATAAAATCCCCCTTGTTTTTCAGTTCTATTTTGATTGTTTTTTTCGTATTCATTACGTTTTTCCTTTACGCTCCAGATATATTTTGAATGCGCAGCGTGTTTCATACATGAAATATTACTTCAACGAAATTAATTCGTAAACCGGAGTGAAATCTGTTAACGTCAAAAGAACACGTTGAAACCTAGATAGGAAAATGTTTTCACATCTATCTCAGTTTCCAGAATCTAAAATACCTTTTTTATTTTTTTCTAAAACGTGAGCTACACAAAGTCTTTGATTTACTCATTGGAATAAAGAAGCTAGGCCATTCTGTCAGGAACGGCATTTTCGGGCTCTGCCCCTGTCATTCCAGTGACATATTGACCTACGTCCCCGGATTCTTCATGGAATTCCGGTCTATTGTAAAAACTCATATCTCACTTTTATTCCGAAATTTCCTGTCTCTCTGTAACGGAATCGATGTGTATATATATCACAAAAAAGGGGGGCTTGTTGTGGGAAAAATACGGCCTTGCATTTGCTGCATTTTGACTGTCTTTTTATCTTCCGAAAACATGGCAGCATACATTTAGATACCAATAAAGTAAGGTAGGGGGAATGGTGTAGTGATATAGCGGGGTTTTTGTGGAAACGATAAAAAAAAGGGCAGGTTTAAAAAAATCTCATCAAGCTGGCTAAAGTTTACTACGAAAATGGACTTTAAAGTCAGTTACACATCTAGGTAGTCCTGTCCATCAAGTATGGCAATATCCCAGTTCCAAGTAATTTAGAGTGCGTGCTCATAAAATTGTGAATAGTCTCCCTTTAAACTAACTTTTTTCAATATTGCGTGGCAACATAGACTACAAATTCGACAGTGATCCATTACAGCGTTTTAGAGAGAGAGAGAGAGAGGGGGGGTGAGTGCGTATGCGTGTGCTGTAGCTGGTAAGCTCTTGAAAATATTGTGAGCTCTAACAAAAAGCTACATAAACTACTATAAAATTTTACTTGGCGATCCTAAAAAGGAAATGCAGACTCGTAGAGTTATTCTACAATTATTGCAATGTAATCTCCTGAACGTTTTTCTAATTTTGTTAACTTTGCGGTACATATTGGTGCCACATAGTTGTGCTCATTGTAGGCTCACTTGTCATAATTATATGACCTGGCACGTGTGCATGTTACTGCTCCGCAGCAAAGCTGAAATCCTATTTATTGGCGAATTGGTTAAGCGATAACACATACACAAGCACATAACATTCACACACTAGATTCTTCGCATACCAAGAATCTTTATCGTTTAAGGCAAATTTACCCAATCCCAACTGAGAATCGAATCCGCAGTTGTTTTGACCTGTTAAGTTATTTGAACTACATTTGTTGTGCAGTAAGATCTCGCTATAATTGGTACACAAAGGAAGGATAAACCAATACATTATTTGGCCTTCTAGAGGAAGGGGTGAAGAATTATTTACATGTGTCCTTAGACTGAACGACAGTGCGACATAAAAAGCTTTCATCAGCGTTATGGTGACTTAGATTAAAGTTGTTGCCACTACTAAACGGCAATAAGAAAACCAGCATTAAGAAAACGGTAGTGTAGCATGAAAACACATTAGTTGCTACTATACATTAAATTGTAATGTTACCCTTCGGCAGTTCTGCCATACTTTGGGGGAGGTTAATCCAGTGAATAGATTTATTTTCGAAAAACAGAAGTGGACACGCTGGTAGGAGGTGGAGCTAGATTTTGCCAGTACCAAAACAAACAGCTCCGTTCAATTGTGGATCACATTTTATGCACTACAGTATACACATAAGAGTGCGATATTTTACATTTACATTATTTTCATCACCCGATACTGATTAATTTTATACGTTTACAAACTATTCTTACAAAAGTCTATTTTCGCTCTACTTCATATTAATCCAGATAAATATTTGCAGAAATGCTTTCATTAGAGACTTTAATTTAGAAAAAATGGAAATAGTGGTTTAAATGATAGTCAAATCTTTAAAAAGGTAATCGCTGCTGCATGTATTTGAAATTTTACATGCGTTGTACGACTTTGCGAGAAACAAAAGAAAGGTGACTTAGCACTTCAAAACTGTATTATAAAATTTAAACCAAAGTAATAACGAATAAAAAGGACTACATATAACGAAATGGTTAACGCCAATAAAACATTTACTTGCATTTTATATTTTAGTAAGTCTCTGGCGATCGCAAAATAATTCCTGTAGATATTTGGTTCATAATTATGAGTTTAAACGTTTCCTTAAATGCGATAATTACACTGTAATCAAACCTTGATTTGTTTACATCAAATCTCATCCATAGCGTGCTTATGATTTCGTCTATAGCTTAGAGTTTACCAGTTATACAAGATTATACAAAATTTCTTCCGAATTAAGAGGACTTCAGAGGCTATCCCCAGAAAAGTTTTATTTGTCATGTAAATAGCTTTAATATATGGTATGTAAATGAAAATCTTAGAGCAATTTTTCAGAACTTAAAAGTTTCGAAAAATGTTTCATGTAAAGGGTAGTTGAGGTGGGGCGATTTTTTTTAAAATCTTCGTGTCAATCTTTGAAGAATATTGAACTTAAATACGACGTTTGGTATTTATCCGACTTCTCCTTTTTGGATCATGATGTTCTCTCTCTGTCTCTCTCTCTCTCACTCACACACACACACTTGTATTTTCTAAAAATACTTTTTTCGTTTATTCAGAGGGACTTCAAGACAGAATTTCCACTGAAATCTCAGTATTGAATTTATGGGTGAAATGCAACATCTTCTAGAACTACTATGTACACTGCCGTGCATACAAAATGGCCCATTCTTCTAGATAGCCATAGTGCTTTTCTCTCCGTAAGGTTTCCACCTTCGGGTAACCAACGTTTGACTTCACCCAGTCATTTTCAGTTCTGTATATGACTGGCCAAAAAAACAATACAGGGACATAAAAGCTAACCAATGAAGGATTTATGAAATCTATGTGGAATGAAGAGGTACTTTGGATATCACCTCTATGAAAGAGATTCGCATGATTATAACAAGAGAAAAGTCTAAACCAATTACAAATAATTCGGCATTCTAGAGGAAGGTATAAGACTTTTTCGCATGTGTCATTAAACTGAACGACAGCTATGACGTTTACATATATGCAAGCTTTCAGCGACATGGAGGCGAAGGTTAAGTTGTTGCCGCTACTAAACGGCAATAAGAAAACCATAATGTAGCATGAAAACTATGGTTTAAGTTGTAATGTTACACCTCGGCAGCTTGGCCATACTTTGGGGAGGTAAAGTATCCTGCCAATCCAGGTATTATGTCATACAGCTCCATCTATTATGAGCCACATTTTATGCACGCCAGTATACGTGGTAGAGAAGTACATATAAAGGGAAAAGAAGCACGAAGAGCAAGAGAGTGCTTTAAGAATGTTTACGTAAAAGGTGCATCGATATAGGTATATATCTCGGCGAGAAAGCGTTGCAAACTCGAAACAGTGGAATGTTCAAAACCGCAAGATATTTCGAGCAGAATTTAATGTGTCACTCAGTCTTCACAAAGTTTGTGCTAACTTGTAAACCAAAACCTTTAATAGCATGCTGTTCTGTTCTCTGGGATAATGGAAATTCTTGTCCGTGAACACCAAACTGTTTTTGGCGGTTCTGTTTCAGCGCATTATCACAGTTAACTGGTTTTGTAAGACTCAATGTTCATCAACTACGCTGTAATCAAAGTGCGATGTTAACCTGAAAATGCTAAATCTGGTTTCTTATAGCTTAAACTATGTTTAAACACGTTAAAAGGTGGTTTAATTCACGCAGTCTCTTAAGTAGTAGATATGGCAACGGCTAATAAAGTGACTCAAATCGAAATGGGACAAGTACCGTGAGAGAACCTTGACATACTGGTACAGGATTCTGAGTTTAGATGAAGAAAATTTATTAAAGCAATGTTTAAGATACTGCAGTGGCTATGAACCAAGGTATCGGTTGCTTATCGGAAAGATAAGCAACGCTCTCGCCCGGCATAAACATCAGAAGCACTATCAGCAGATAACCATAACTTTCTGGAAGTTTCTTCCCCTCTCCTTCAGATAGTTCTGCAATGTTCTATTGAAGATTCCACTGGCTATATAAGCGATCGTTCTCGCAAGACGAGTCAGTCAGTCACTCCGTTGGTCAATGTTTGAGTAAGCGAGTTGATGGGCGCATTTCTGCTGCGATATCAAGTGTCGTTTTCCGAGCGAGTTTATAATGATTGCTGAGACGTGCAGCAAGTGCTACTGCGGAGCGAAATATTGAGGTTTTGTGTTCAACTCCCCAGCGAGTGAACCTCTCGAAGAAGAGGCTACGTCACGAAGGAACTGAAGTAACGTGACGTGGAACTGAAGTAGGTCACATTAGTGAAGTGACATTGTCAACTAAGTGAAGTCTCAGCGAAAGTAGAAGTAGCCAAACACAGTTAACTGATACTTACGACTTAGAAGAGTGACAGTTGAAAAACGGGACAAAGCCATCATACCTAGAAACTATTCTATAAATCACGGGCTGGATAAGCAAACTAAGAAACAGTTTAGAAGGTAATGGTATGGAAGATGTATAGAGAAAAAGAGAAATAAACAACAAAGATTTGGAAGAATACCAGAAGAAGATATTCAGATACAACAATTATTTAGTCTGCAACATAAGATACCAATGATCTCTTCTCGGTTATCTATGACAAATCAAGTAAAAACAAAGTGAAAACAAATGGAAAGGTACTGTTAAAAGAATAAAGAGGCATTCATTTAATAATATAAATATAAAAATTAATATGCAATTGTTACTTATGTGGACTGCCCATCTTAGTGGTCTGGGTCAAATACAGTAGATGGTCCAATAAATGTATTAACTTAACCTGAATAAACTTAAACTAGCAGATAAGACTTTGATGTGTCTTACTCGCCCGCTGTATAGGTACTTTATGCATAAAATAAAATAGGCTCCACACTCAGTCAAAACGCGTTTTAAGGTTAAGAAATACTCTAGACTGAAGTCCATATCAAAAACCTCAAACCTTTCTACTGAGACTTGCCATTGTTAATATCTAATTTTACAACGCAGTATACATTGCTAGCCTCCTTCATATCCTCCCAATAAACGAAGTATTTATCACATGTATCTAGTGTCAAAGTCAGAAAAAATAAACTACAGGTTCTATGCAACTAGAGAAGCGGTGAGCAATTACTACAGAGAGAGCCAAAAACTACGAACTGGCTGTGGGATGTTTTTTCCTGTCCGCGTCCTCGGCATTCATTGCTGTCTGCCGCTATCATAAGAAGGCGTGGATGAAACCATACAACATTTTTAAAACTACTTTTAAAGACTTTGCTTACCAACTTTATGAAAGGAGATACTGAAACTGGCCACCGTCGTTGTCCATACATTTTTAGCACCTCTTTAGGAAACTATCCACCACTCGCCGTAGTTCACGTTGAGAAATGCTAGCAATTTCCTGGTGGATATTTTATTTTAATTTTTCCAAGGTGTGTGGATTTGTCTTGTACACTTTGTTTTAAGTTGCCTCAGAGATAGAAATCGCAGGTTAGGTCGGGAACCGAGGGAGGCTTCAAATCTCTACTGTCCTCAAACACACTTTAATAAAGTCGTTAAGTAAAGCCTTTAAAAGTACTTAAGAATGCTGTATGGTTTCATCCGCACCTTTCTATGATAACGGCAGACGGCAACGAGCGCCGAGGACGCGGACAGGAAAAACGCCGCGCAGCGGTTCGTAGTCTTTTGGCTCTCCCTGTATTATGTTATGAAGCAATCGTGGTAATCTTAGGGAGGAAAATAAATCATTATTCTGATTTTAGGCATGTTTATATACATGTAAGTATACTTCCGTGGTAGGAAGTACAAGTTTCTAATTTAAAGCAGATTATCTGATTTACCGTAAACTACATACATCAACTAGAAACTTGGTGTCCGCCGATAAGTCAAACAAAATGTCAAACTTGGTACGATTACTTGCTCGTGATGGACGCATAGCTCTTCCTTAATCCTTTAATGGAAGGAAACTTGACTAGGATAGTTTGAATAGGAGCTGAATGCCACTTGAGATACAAAGGCTACTTAAGCCTCAGCGTCGCGACGCCCGCTTCTTTATCAGCTTTTCTAAATCTCGAAGGAGCGACAAAGATAAACTTGAAGTTAATATATCCGATGCTTCAGTCAAGGCTAATAGGGCAGGTTTAATGGCGTTTTACTGCAAGTTGCCTGCGTTAGATTCTTAATCCAGATAATTCCTCTCAAAATAAAAAGAGTTATGTTGCCTTTCGGCAGATAATGTGGGCCATCCAGATTCACATAAACACAGCGTTACCTGTTGTACCTAGGTCCAACAAGAAAAATCTTATCTTCAGAAACACCCATTTGTATCTGAACAACGTACTATCCACTGCACTCATTGCAACGCCGACACTCGGCCCCATTTACATTTATGTATGCTTTGAGATGGGAAGAATTTGCCACTACTTTTTCAGCCATTTCTGAGCACATCAGGCAACAAACTGGGGAGCAAAAGATGGTTCACTAAACTTAGTTGTTATTTTTCTTTATTTATAATCGCTTTGATACTAGGTCACACCGCGACTTATATCCATACATACGAGTACAATAATAATACATTGTATACTTTACATTGATGAAATAATACAATAATTGTAATACATTGTTATAAACATATTCTACATTATTAAGCCATGAACACAACTAGAACAGTGTAACCTATTATACATTTTTATTTGATGTGTTATATTTAAATCTTGTTATACAGTTTGATGTCTTTAAAGAAAAAAATGATTTTCAAATGAGTAGGGTTGTTTAAAGCTAAAAATATATCTTCAAGGATGTTATGTCTTCTTCTCTCCATGGTATAACTTCTGCATTTAGTGATGAGGTGTTTGATGGTGATACGGCCTTCTTTGGTGAGTAAGAAGGAATGGGATAGGCGTGAATGGCCTATTCGTAAACGTGATATAATCAGTTGATTTTTACTTTTTAGAGTCTGCAATGTGCAGGGTTTTGGAGCCATTCCTAACAATGTGGTGTTTGCTTGGTGTTTTAATGGTTCAGTCTTGCTTCCGTTTGACAGTTGGTCTGCTAAAAAGAATAACTTTAAGCATCTCTGTAGGGCACTGGCAATTCTACCACTGAAGGCAGTAAAGTTGCTTTTTTGGCTTGCCTATATGCTTCCTTATTTCCTGATATTCCACGGTGGGACGGAATCCAGAAGAATTTAACTTGGTTATAAATACTTTGGATATCTTGGATTAATGTTAAGTCAGTAGAGCGGTCTCGGATACTCTGAAGAGTGCTTAGTGAATCAGTTAGGATTGCACTGTGTTTATGCTGTGCTGTGGTAATGTAAATCAAAGCCTGTTTCACAGCATAGAGATCAGTGGAGAAATATTGTTTATGTTACTTCCTTTCACTTAAACATATAATTATAGTGACATTTGTGGTTATAAAACTACATTGACAAAGTATAGAGCGTCCTCCTTAATGTCATGGTTGCCATCTGCCGGTATGACCGACTACTAAATAAACGCCACATACATAAAAATGAGGAAAACCTGTTTTATTTTACTCATCTATTTGCAATGAAAGCGGAGAAAAAATGCTTCATCTTCTACCACAGCTTTCCTACCCCCCATTTCCTGTACTTATCATCTTTCTTGTCATTGTTTTAGGGTTATAAGACCAGGCGACAGTGTTCGGTGGGTTGCGGCTGGGCGGTGGCTGTGCTCTGTGCGTCGTACAGGGACTGCTCGGCTGGAACCCGTCTTTGGTACTTTCGCGGGGAGCTCCTTTGTGGGACACCGGGAGGCTCGGGGCCTAATAGAGTGCTCGGGTGGCGTTGAGGCGTTAGATCTAGAAGCATTAGGGGCCCCGTCTGTGCATACATCCGGCGTCATCCAAATCTGATCGCTCTTCGTGTCTCTCCCCTCCTGCCACCTAGAGGTCACAGTAGAAGTACAAGGGTCCGGAGGTTGCGTGCAGTGCTTTGCCCCAATTTCGGGGATCGTTTCTGTTCATTGGTACCCTTACCTTTACCTTTTTGCACACTTTATGGAATTCTTTGCACTTTTTTAAGTTTACTAGTAAGCATTTGGTCATTAGAAAATAGGTTCAAGATAATGATCCAGACGAACAAATACTTCCAATTTAACATAAGGGTGACGATTGCATCAAAATGACAGATTATTGCAAGTTTTTACTTTCCAACACTTAGGAGCGCTCAAGGAGCTTCTCAGGTTGTACTCCAGCTGTACACTGACTGGTTCTAGTATTAATAATAATGAAGTAACATAAACGTTTTCCTACAAAATATTAACTGAGTAATGCAAGCAGAGATATAACAAAAGGCGGGATCAGCAATTGTCGAGGTTTCAGAGCATCAACATGGTACGCTGCAGGACGTGGATATCATCATTATGCAAGTTGCTATTAATGTGTATAGGGAAATACACATCTGCGTTGTATATGAAGATATTAATACAGCTCTCCCGTAGGATTAAAAACTGCCGCATGCAATTTTTCCTTGTTTACAGCGCTGCAGTCCATTACCGATGCATTGTGGTCCCAAGTTGAATTTTTCACTACTCTCTAAAGACCCATTTAATGTCTATGGCAATTTTTCAACCGAATGTTAACAACTTTTTTACAAAACTACGAGGTGATTTACAGCTTGAAGAAAAGCATTTCCGCTGCAGTCCTGAGAAGTGGAGTTTAAGGTTTGGATTTGCCAATAACCACTGCAGCAGAACCAAGCATACCTGAGACTTTGGCAGAAGGGGCATAATTTGGCAATGTGTAGGATAATAAATCTCCTCAGTTCTGGCAAGGTGCTGGACATAAAAATGTATGAGGAAGCAAACCACGACTATCTTCTTTTCGCGAGAAGAGGTCTTATTTCTGAAATGACAGCGAAATCTCTGCCATTTTTCCTCTGTGCCTGAAGGAGGACTACAAGTTACTCCAGAGTAACAGAGCAGGAGAGTTACTGCTATAAAAACTTTTTTCTTCATCTGTTAAATACCACTAATGTAAAGTCTAAGGTGTAATACCCATTACGATTTCTTAGGTATAACGTTATATCTCAAAATTAATTTAAGGGGACAAGGTAGTCTGAACACACAGAAATTACACCTTAAGTGTGTTAAATTACCATTGCTCTTAACGTTCTCAACGTTTTTCCCTGAAAGTTTTATGAATCATTCTACAAATCATTTCAATTATTTTAAGTGTTTTTTTTGCATTGATAGCGTATGTAGTTAAGTCCATAAAAGTTATTTCATTCAGCAGATAAATAATAAAATTTACTCTTAAAATATGTGAATTCATGTGTCTTTTTCTCTGATACTACTTGCAATACACAAACACTTTTGCGTGCCTATTATTAGTATAATCGGCTATCTTCTGAACATCAATTATTTAGTTATGTATGTCAGTTCACTATAAATAGAAAATTTTTTTCGCAAAGTCAAAAAAGTAAAAATGTCGAAAAATTGCAATGTTGTTGATTTCTTAATATAACTAATAGGCAGTATAAAATTATTATTGTGATTCAGAAAGTTTAACTATGTGTTGTATACATGTACTGAAAGCTTCAGCTCTCTACCTCTCATACTTTCTGATATAAAGGTACATAGGTATCTAAAAATGTTGTTTTGAGAAAACTGAATTTAGAGTTTGAACATTAAAATTCTGACACACTTCAGTACATTCCAGGGCTATAATCATCTGCACCTTCATTCTTGGATTGCTTCAGCTTTTCTGATTGCCTTCTCTTGGTCCTGGTCTCTTTTGTTAATGGCTGAACTGCTCGCTGGGCATGATATAGTCATCCGTTGTTGAAAGATACAAAAATGTTCTAAAAAGAGGTATTGCATGACTGCTTTAAAGGAATGCAGGCTAGCATTTAAATATTATTTAAGTGTCTTAAAAACCTCTTAGCCCCCAAAAGTATATATTTTCTGAAACTGGAAATATTAGAGATTTTATTAGTGCCTAAACAAAAAATTGATTTTTCACCATTTCAGAGTACTTTGTCCCCTTAAAAACGAATCTTTACTAAAATATTGATAAAGATTTCATAATCGTTCAAATTACGCCATAATGATGATGAACGTTTTCAAAAAACGTAAACTCAACTGTTTTATGCAGCCGGTTGATGCAGCTATGAGTTATAACCAATAAAAAGTTTGATGTGTTGCACTCACATGAATTTCTCTACTCTTGTACAAACTATTTTTATAAACGCTTATTCTCCACCTACTTCATGTTAATCGGGATAAACCTTTACAGAAACTTATTGCTTGTTTCCTTGAGTTGTAAGTTACGGTAGGGTTTAAGCGATAGTCAAATCTTTTAAGAGCTGATTTCTGTTTAGAACATTCCATTCTCTTTGCATGTCCAGGACATAAAAATAAACAAACGAATAACGAATTCTCATTTGAGGAAAGGTATTATTGGAAAATTGAAACAAATAATAAGGAATATCTCGGAAATGGATCACTCGGCCAAAAATAAAATTGTATGTGACACAAATTGGTCTTTTAACGAGATCTACATTTTTTGTGTAGTAAAATTTTGTCTCTCTCTTACGGTTTTCCAGTTATACAAAAGTCATTCAGAATGAAGAGGACGTTTGTTGAACATTCCAAGAAAGTTCATGATATAAATTTCATTTGCCTTAAAAATATCTTAAACATGTGATATTTTAATCAAAATCGTTAGTCGTTTTTGAAAAAATTTCCATGTAAAGGGTAGTCTGAGGTGGGTGATTTTCTTGCTAAAATTCGTGTTGCATCTTTGACAGATACGAACCTAAATACCAAGTTTGGTATTTATCCGACATTTGTTTTTGAGTTCACAGACACACATCCACAGAAACACACACACGGGCTTTTTTTCTAAAAATCATTTTCTCGGTATCGAATTTTGGGTGGAATACAATACTCCCCCTACTTACTATGCGTAGTAGAGAAAGTAAAAAAAGAAAAAGTCCTACATTTTCAGTTACGCTCCATTTGGTAACTCCAATTTGTGAAATTTAAACATAAAACAATGAATACTCGGACTTATAACAGTTGCAAATCACAAATTCGTACTCCACATTAGTTTTCAAATTCTTGTAACTTTCCAGTTATGTAACATTCGATCAGAATGAGCTTTTTTATTTTTATTGATCTTTTTTAATTTATGGACGCTCTTTAATTACTGTCGTCCTTAGTATCCCATTCTATATTTGGTGCGAAAGACCGGTAATTTTGCTCAGAGACCTCTATATCAATCCTGAGGTTCTTTTACGTGCCGCAAATCTACGTCCCTTTCGAAGGAAGTTGTGCTAGGAATTTTTCACATCAAAAAAGCCATCGCCTCCGCCGGGATTCAACCTGTATTCCTCTGGAGGACGGTACCTCTATACCACGGAGGCTGACAATCAGAATGAGGCAGACTTCACAAGCTTCCTCGTTCTAAAAATCGAGATGCTCAGAGCGCAGTAAACAACCCTTTCAACTATACAGTTCTCTAATGACCACAGGGATTCTTTCTACACGCCTCACCTAAAACATGAGAAGGAAGCGGAATAAAAAGGAAACGAGGGAAAGGTAGAAGAGAAACTATCCCAGCAATCGCTTACCGACCAGGGAAAACAACAAAAAACCTAAGGTCAGAGTGAATGTCGACGAGAATCGAACCAGGGATCTCCGGAATGCGGGTCTCGCGCGTTACCGCGGAGCCAGCTCTCCCAGTCGCAAACTACTCACAAAACATTGAAGATACATATAGGTTTAGGGAATGAAATATTTTAATGTAGGTGCGTAGACTCCTTTTTTGACAAATAAATGAACAAGAATCTAACGTGTTATATTCATATGACTTTTTCTATCCTCGTTTATTAGTGGGTATACAATCTATTCTTACTAAAGCTTATTTTTCTATCTACTACATTTTAATCCAAATAAACCTTTGCAGAAATAGCTACGTTACACATTTCGTTATAGATATAAAGGGGAAAGCGACAGTCAAATGTGTAAGAATTGGACGCTATATGATGGCCTTAAAATTTCACACTGTTTCCTTTCAATTCCGAGAGACAACTGAATGTGGATAGGACTTCAAGAGAATGACCAAGAAATGAACATTTCAAACATTTAATAACGGATATCTCAGAAATGGCTAATGCCACAAAAAAACTCATTTGAAATAAATTGTGTATTTTAAAGAGATCTACACTTTTTTGTGTAGTACGTTTCGGTCTATCGTTTAACGTTTAAAAGTTAAACATTACACAAGGTTTCTTCGGAATAAAGAGGACTTCAAAGGCTATTCTCAGAAAATTTAAGATATACATTTTATTGTTATGTAAATATCTTTAATATACGACATTTTAATCGAAATCGTACAAGCGTACTCGTTCCCTGAAGTATTTTTACGCCGTAAAGGGCCATCGCCCTCCTCTGGGTTTCAACCTACGTCCTCGGGAGGCTAGCACGGTACCCCTAAACCTCGAAGGAGGGTGAGGCAGACTTCACAAGATTCCTCGTTCTAAAACTCGACCCACTACCAGAGCTTCTCATAGAGCAGGAAACAACCCTTTCAACTACACATCCCTCTGATGACCACGGGGAATAATCTTTCGGCACCGCCTCACCTGAAAAATGAGAAGAAAACGGAATGAAAGAGAAATGAGGGAAAGGAAGAAACCTCAGTAAAAGAAAAACTACTTCACCATTCGCCTATCGACCAGGGAATAAAGCAATAAAAATGGCTATTCTAAAAGCTCTTATGGGGGATCCAGCATAGAAAGTAGCAGTATGGCATGTGTAAACTGTTCCCGCTCGACCGGTCTCATACCCATACCAAGCGTACACATTCACTGAAGTATTCTACCAAATATTTGAACATCAACCGATTGCCTCTTATGTATTTAGGTTGCATATATCCGCAAGTGTCAGAGAAAAGCTATTTGTTTCCATAGAAAATGACATTAAATTCCTATTTGTTACTCAGTGCACTGTGTAATACATTTCAGTGTTTTGCACTATTTAAAGCATATATCATTTAATTGTATAAGCACCAATGATTCAATAACAGCTAAAGAAATAAATACTGTCATATTTGTATTAAACCAAGGAAAGAAATTATAAAATAGTGAATGCAAATTGAGCATTTATTTATAGAATGTAAAATACTTTAACCTCATCCTTCGAACTAAACCAGCATACTTCTTGGATATCAGCAGTAAACATATATTTGTTGTATTCTAAAGTATATATTTAAAGTAGGAACAAATTTGGAACTGCAGCTCATTGAACTATTATATACCAACTGATTTTCCGTTTTGACCCAATTTTGCAGAATATTGCATTGCGAAAGGCAAATTTTATTTTATTCAATTTAGGTATTAGGTTCCGTCCATTCGTAGCTTCTAAATATTGCTTTTTCATGTTAAATATGTAACTAAAGTTATCATTTTGTTCTTCCTTAGGACGTTTCATTATAGGTTTTACTGTGTACTGCCTTTTATACATGGTACCTCTCTAATATGTTTCTAGAAGCTCCTTCACGTTTGGAGAACTGATTACAATCAATTGTACGTGTAACATTAGACTTTGGCATGTTGTATACAGAGCACGGCGCACTATATTATATGATTTCATTTCTGTCATCCAGTTAGCACCTGGCTCTAATCCAGGGGAATTCAAAGCATATATTCAATGAAACTCACAATTATCGAAAGTTTAAACAGAATATATTATTTTCTATGTCATAGGAAAGTGCCGGAGAAAACGAAATTTTGTGCAGCATTGCCAGAAGGTTATATTAATTTAGGTAAGCATGTGAAGTACACTTGGAAACAGTGGCCCAGTTTTGTTTTGCTTTAAGAGGCAGCTCCACATCCTCCGCCGCCGGTGACGGCGCACCTGCTGTTAATGACTAGTGCTCGGTGCTGGTGTTCGATGTTAGGATTGATGCAAATTAGCTGAGTTTGGTTCCGCTTGAGCACCCCGGTTAGTAGCGTTAGTGTGCATGTTGACATGTAGGCACGCAAGCGTGTCATCGTGATAGCTGGGCGACAACCATGACACGAACTGAGTGGCGTGCGGTATGTAAAAGCATGCTAATTAGATGAAATATGTCATGTAGATGGTAAGTACGGTTTGTCTGTTAGTGCGCATGAAGAATTTCGCGACATTGTGGTAGTAAACAAGGTGAGAGCTGGGGGCGATATGCTACCGCGGCATTACTGGGTTGATCTCCTACCGTGTGTTCGCAGCTCGTGACGGTGAGAAGATTACCGCATTATTCTTCTTAAGCTATGGCTTTGTGGTCAGCTGCAGGGTAGCTGCTTGTAGATGTATGTCTGAAACGGCGGACTTTGTGGCCGTGAGTTTAAATTAATGTTATGTTGTTAGAATAATGGAGGCACTAATCTTGCTAGGTGTATTCATAAGCCAATAGCTGGATCAGGGGCAAGTTTGACGTCAAATCCCCTCGTTCCTACACGTTGCTTTGCTTTTTTTTAAGTTCTATTGAAATGTGTAGTTCCGTCCTTGCCTTTCTACCTCCCGTCTTGCATAACTATAGCCATTTGACGGCAAGTTTTACTTCGTTGCAAAAGGTGGGCAGCGCCTAACACTGCCAAAGAGTTATGTTTTTCTGGTTAAGCACCCTTAAATTAATAATAATAATAATATTAATAATAATAATCTGTTGTAATAATTTATATATGTATATATGTCGCAGGCTTTTGCTGAAACTCAATATTTCGCAAATATTCTTGGCAAATCATGAAAAGCGGTGTATGTTTAAAACACACGAAAGTACACGTTCTGCCGCGGTTCTTCATGAAACGAGCTTGTTGGACATATAGGTAACTCTAACGTAACTTCTAAACTAACTCTAACCTAAGCTAAACTAACCCAACATAACCTAACCTTTTACTATCTTCCGTCCTTTAGAGTCCACGTTAGATGGTGTATATTATGAAGTTACACTTTACGCCGGCTTTCATGTCTAGGATCCTTGCGAAAAAAAAGGACTTCATAAATATAGGCATGCGTGGTGTGTGTTTTATGGACGAAAGTATGGCTTCGTTTCCATGCCTACTTCAGAGGATACGTGAATGTAATATATTATAGTTGTTATGCATTTTAGGTGTTGCGTAACTCATTTCCCACTCACCCAATTCATTAAGCGAGGTTATTTCTGACCCCATCTACGTTTCATACCGAATATCATATCGCTAATTCCTTTATGTTTGTTTTCTGGGGGATAGGTGATAAAAGCTGCATGAAAACTAAATGCAGAAGCCTTATGGAGAGAAAAAAAGCAATGTTGGGACCTAGGGGAATGAGCCACTTTTTCTGCTCCCAAATGTGCGTATCAACCGATAGATGAGCCCATTTTCTCATTTAGAAAGTGAAAGAAGCATATGTTACAAAGCCCTGATTATTTTTGTGTGTTTAAAAATGAACGGGACAGAGTTATAATAATATTTCATTATTCAATATTTAATCTTTTCACTGCCAACGACGAATATATCCCTCGGAACATTATCTTCATTTGGTTTCTTCCCTCGTAGCGATATCTATGTTCTCTGAATGTAGTCTGCCGTCTGAATTATCCGTATTTATGACGTGGTCTCAATCTTTATGGCTTTTATTTTGAATATGAATATGGTTTTGAGCTTTATGTTTACACAATGAAGTATTCCGTTTGAATGTTTAAGTTTCCTATATGCTCTTTTATCCAATTTTGTAATCAATTTATTACGCAAAAACTTTAAACAGATGGTTAAAAGGTCCTTAGGTAGTGTCTATATGTGAACCACGCGGAACTGAATGCTGCCTTGCACTTCTTAGCAATTCTGTCGTTATATGGTAGTAGCTTCTAATCAATTATATGCTTGCTATCATATGGTAAATTTGTCATTTTCGCAGAACATTTTAAAGGGAGGTCAAACTACAGAGTTTTAGGGAGTAAATAAACACAGGGACAACTCTTAATTTTCTAATCCAATTTAGGCAACTTTGTTTTGTGATAACCATGCACATGTCGTGGAAAATGGGGCGACGGTCCATCCTACCGGAAAAGTAAATTATTGGCATCTTCCGGAATTTTTGCCATTAGCAGTTTTTGGAACATGTGTAAATATTCTATTCTCGTATAAGAATACTGATTCCATCTTCTTTGCAACTACTAACTGCTGAGAGCGGCGGAATGTAAATTCCAAACAAAAGCATTGAATTTATTTTTCATACGAAATGCATAAAAAGCTGTATTATATGTATTATTTTTATAACTGTTACCAGACTGATGGATAGCCTGTAATTTTTAATATGATCGAATCCATTATAAATATATTATTTCAAAGTGGGAAAAATTAAACACCGAATACACAGGAAATACTTGACGCCAGAAAAGGCTAATTTATATAAACAAATACCTATGTTTATCCTGTAGTAATTTACTGTCCGTACTTTACTGCTTTACAATTATGTTTATAAAATTCAATATAAAAAATCGCTCCGCTTAAACTTTATACAAAATTAAGCATCAAAACTTCATTTATTAAACAGTAATCCTGAATATGTAATATTTTAGTTCAAATCCTTAGACTTGTATTTAAGAAAATAAATGGCAGGATCCCTCCCTCTCCCTCTCTCTTTCTTTCTCTTTCGTAAGAGAATGTTTTAGATTGAGGTTACGTAAATTCCCTAAAGTTCTCAATCTTATATTCTCAGAAAATGTTTTCACCTGTACAAGACTTTTCCTAAGCGAATTTTCCTTCTTAAACAAATAAAAAATAACAGACTTAAATTTCTTCCTCAAACCAACTGATCTGAGTTGTATCATAATGTATATAGATTATATAATTCAGATGCTCGTAAGTGAAACATCAGTCTCGTTAAGTGCCCGTGCGTAAATTAAAAAATTAGTTTTAGCTAAAATAATTTGCCTGTTTTCTAAGTACAGAAATGTATAGCCAATGTGTATTATCATTAAATTTTAGCGTCCATAGATGCGGCATAGGTTTTATTTATGCAGTGAAAGTCGTACACAATAAATCTTCCTCTTGTCTTTTTTTGTGTGCAATGATTAAACACACCTTCTAATAACACTGTTCTCTATCGGTGGTAACGCTGACCAGAAATACTTTGCGGTTGGTGAATGCACTGCATTTAGAGCAATTCTTCTTTTCGGAATGCAATAAACATTTATTAGACTCAACGTGTGAAATATTTCCATTTTATTCCGCTGGCTCTTGTGTTTTGGCGATATATATGGGAGGGAAAAAATGCTAGGAAACTGAAATGTGAGAAGGATGAGATCGTAGGAAATGAAGTCTTTAGGAAAATCGTCTGTCCAGTTAACATCTTGCGCAGCATATTTGAAGCAGACTTAGCACTTTTGGATACCATCTGAGATTAACTATGTAGAATATGTATATGCTAACTCATTTCGGTATAAAAGGTGAAAAGTGTAAAACCAAACGCATTGTATAGAATTTGCTCTTGAGTTTTCCTAAAACCGTAATTTTCCTAATATATTTGGCAACAGCGGAGAGTGGCATGTTTTATTCATGGGACCCGACCATGAAGTTAGTCCTGTTACGCTGTAGTGAAGGGAATTGTCATTTCCAGAAGGAAACCCGTTGTAGTCTGCTACGAGGCGAAACATTGAAAATAGGGGACAGACGCTGAGAAAGATGTCAGCTATGGAATCGCTTGTGTATTGGTACCACTTAAAAATGGTTTCTATCTAAGAATAAGTTTATCGCAGGGTTAAAGGGGAAGCTAGAATTGCGACGGTATTTCTTATAATGTTATTACTTGTGATGTTTGTGTATGTGTGTTTACTTCATGTGAAGCCATCTTGTGACGTGATTCATTTGTTCGGTTTGTAGCTCCATCTGGTGTTAGCAATTTGCAGCAGTGTTAGTGTTCGTTTGAAACTATTGTTATCTTAATTAATTTTGGTTTACTGTCCTCCGGCTAGCTATTATTTCTCGGTCGAACATATCTCTTGATCAGGGTGTGTAAACGGAAAGGAATCTTTTATCCAAATATAACACTGATGAAGAAATTTGTTTTATACTTTTATTGTCGAACACGTTAACTATCACATTTATACATTGATCTTAACACTCACCAAACTGAAACTGTTATAACAACTTCTTACTGATCACTTTTAATCCACGTACTTCAACCTTTTGTATAATTAACTTTACCATACTTTAAATTTTTCATAATTCTGCTGCGCGTAACTTGTGAATCGATACCCGACATTTGCCGTACAAATACTTTCGACGAACTGACTGACTGAAGACGACGTGTAGTGTACACAGATTTTTGATGAACTGGACAGACTTTACCTCTAACCTACTGCTTTTATACCCATACACTCCGATATGCCTAAAGATTATAACTGAGTTACTATTGGCTAATAAAACGCGCCAACATTAGCGTCTATTTTTATATCCAATGAAAATTATGAACACATATGCTCTAGGGAAATATTCCAGAAGATTCTAAACGGAAAAACGCGCCAACATTACGCAATTTCCTCGTTTCCAATAATGATAAACAGCTCACCCCCCCTCGCTGCATTATTGCGCGCTATTATTGACAGTTTCAGTAAGGCAGTATAAACTTACTTCCCAACAATAATTACAGTCAAGAAACATCTCAAATCAATGTCACATAAAAATGCATATTCATATTACAATCATTATTTACATTTAAGTAATTTATGATACAAATTACTGCATCAGAATGTATCAAGATGCACTTTATAACGGTAGATTTTCAGCAATTGGGCTAATATCTTCACCGTGTTCGACAGAGACACGGGACTAATTACGTTATTTGCAAAGACTACCCAATAGTTTGTATGCAGAAAAGTGAATTCTGTAGTTGGGCGATAAGATATGGCAGCTAATAATGGAGAAACCTCTTGAAGTCTCTCTCGCAGTTTTCCGAACACGGACAAATTATATATTTTATTAAAAGAAATTTCTCCATCATAACCAACGGGTCCCATATCCAGTAAAATTTTTAAGAAGCGATAGAATTTATCGGTGTTTTCTGCTTTAGTTATTCATGAATCAAGTACCAGTGTTAGAAAAACTGTATTTGGTTTCCATGATGAACTTGTGTGTATGGATGAGAATGTGCGTGCCTAAAGTACATTTTGAAGAACGATTTACCCATAACTTACATTTTGGTGAAAGTTTCAGAGTAATAAATTAATACAGTTAAACTTTATTTAGATCATAGGCTTTGAGTAAAGCATTTATAAATTTATTTATACATAAATATCGGCAGAGCTGATAGTCCCTATTTCTTCGGCGAGTTAATTCAATCATAACTGATCTTGGTACCTAGCTTGTCACAGAGAAGCAACATACAGTACTAGCCACGAACAAACTAATACAATAACTCTTATTGTAATAATATATCTAATTCACAACTTCTCAGCATCAAAACATCAATAATTTCTTTCTTTAATATTTTTGTTCTAAGTTTTACGTGTTTGTATTTTATTTGCTAATACTGTACGTATAATAATTAAGAGGATATTAAAAACACATATATTCATAATGTACATATGGTAGAGAACAAGTATATAGCCTTATAAGATATAACATATAATATAAGAGGGAAAGGCCATTGTTAGCTAATTAACAGAATGGAAGTCTGTATATATATATATATATATATAACACAAACTGTTATTGGTGTTATTGGATAGTGCCGGGGTATATTTGTTAATTCGATTTTGTAAAGTTTTTCCAGATTTATTGTTACAGTTTCTACTAGCACCAATAAGGTGCATTTATACATACCTATAATTCAAATATGTACGTTAAGAAAACGGTTGAAGGGAACCCTAACAGAAGCTTGTTAGTCTTCGATCAGGAAGGTAATGTATAAGCTCGTCTCTAAATAGACGCTAAAACTACGTATTTAAAGTCTGCCAGTTATACATATTTTAACATGACAAAGATGATAGTGAATTGTTAATATATACATGTGGTTTATCTAAAATAAAAGCGAAATAACTAAACAGAATGCGTATGTGCAAAAACATATTTTAACATTCTCCATACCCAACCCTGACAAGACACAAGTGCTCTCTGACACAAATACAGCAGCTGAGGCACAATTATAAAATAATAATTATAACATACTAACACATACAAGAATACAGATATACGAGCATTAGATTCCAGTCTACGAGAACAATGTAATACATCACAAGAGTACGGGCATCAAGACGACCTATAGCATCATCATCATAGTGGGGGCCTACCAAGGAAGAACCGCTACAATAGTAAGGACTGATAAAAGCTTGAAATCAGTCTTAGTGGCGTAATTCTCTGAATATTGTACTGCTAAAGTAATTTATTCTTAGTGCAATGCATGAAGGTTGACCAAGGGTTATTAAGACTACTTCTCGTTTCGATTAATTTTTTATGTTCCATTTATATGACGCCTTTAACATCTGGAGTCATTTCGGTGACGGTTTACCTTCAGAATAATTGCTCTTCAGCAATTATGTTCACTCGCTTACAGTGGTTTTGTTTGTTGCATTAAATTCACTCACATACACACACACATTATCATTCTTACTCCCATACTCTAGGTAGAATAGGAATAATCCTATTATTATCACACGCCAGCCGGGAATCGAACCCGGGACCTCTGATTTGGAGATTGGCATGCTAAACACCAGCCCACAGAGGCAGCATCGATGATTTTTGTTCATAATGTACAATTGAAAATTAATGAAAATCACTGAAAGTTTTACACTCTCTTCATAGGTTTCTTAGGCAAATAATTTTAGAAAGGAAACGCAGGTTCAAAGTTGCAGGCCTTAAATTTTAAAAAGGATGTGTCTTAAATATAGGACATTATGGAATTGCTATTCATTGGTTATTAACAAGCATGCTTACTACGATTTTTAGGAATGATGAGACCATATTTGGTTTTAAAATGTACTTAAGAACAGAGGCTGCTGCATAAGAACACGTTAGCACCCAAACTTTTGACATATATTTATTGGTTTTTTCTTTGAATGCTATTATTACACGTGACCTATATGCGGCAATTTAAAATCTATGGCATTTAAATCTACCGTGATACTCCTCTAATTCGATGAGACATTGCAACACAGCCGCTAACATACCACAGTATGTTATTATTTTCGTTTATTTTATTATGTTTTCAATTTACTTATTAAAACCTTTAAAAGAAAATTTCAAGTACCAAATATTTATTTTTTATACCTATAATAATTATAAATTCACGAGGATTACAATATTATACAATTAAACAATTTATATTTTAAATGATAATCATTATTCTTTTAACACGAATTGGAGCTCAACCGGTTGAAGATCCTTATATTTTTAACAAAAATACTAATTTTGGGAATCAGTGATAATATTTTCTTTCCTTTGAAACTTTAAAAGTTTATTCTGTCTTATGCACGTTTTAAGCAGCTTCTGCGCATGCGCAACTGTTATGGCATAATTACCTTATGGGACCAAATACATACGGTTCGTGCACACGCAAAGAAGTGCACTAGGTAGCGAAGTTTTTCCACACTGTTTCCATACTATCGTTATCAGTTTACGCCATTGCCACTAGATGGTAGCACACTACGGCAGAAGCTAGTCTCAATGTAGCAGTAGTAGTTAACACGCACAAGCGCGGAAACTTTCCACTGTTTCTCCATACCATCCATAATCTCAACCACAATTTAATTTGCACATTATTTCATTCTTGCCCTAAGACGTTGTATTTAATTATGCACACAGCAACATAGAAAATAAAAACTTCATTTTTTCAGAAAATTTATGCTTTGCATTATTATTATTATTATTATTATTATTATTATTATTCGCCAGTTTCTTGAGTTTATTATTTATTTGGCATTGTACTTAAGGCGCCAAATGTTTATATTGTGTTGTTATATTATTTGCTTTGTAATATTATTTACTTGATATTAACTTTGGGTTCACTGTTCTGATGCTTCCGCTGTTTATTATTTATGTGTGTATATATATAAACTCAGTAGTCGAACACTCTTGGCATGTTGTGTAACTGATAAAGAGTTATGTTTGTAAGAGCAGCTTGGAGAAAAAAATAACGGAGGTAAACTGTTTCACGATATTAATTATCTGTTATCTTAATATGCTTCACACACAAATTGCTTCTTGTTCAAACATTAAATGCGTAGCTTCAATAAAGCTGTTGTTTATATTTTAGCGGTCGTTTATACTAGCTTGGCCTATATTTGATATCTGTTTAATACTGCCAATAATTATCATTCGCACATAATAAACATATTTGACCACTCTTAGTTATATGGTTTTATAGTGTTATATTTTCATTTTCTTTTCTATATCAATCGCGATAAATAAATGTATTATTGCGACTACATCTCTCACGAACCTCCCACACTTGAGTACTGCACTGGAAGTAATTTCCTAATGGTTACAACGATGTTAGCCTGGTTTCGCTTCTCCCACACACACAATATTTGAAACTTGGGTTACTTGCCTCTGATTGGCTTTTCGATCTTACAACAGCTATATTGAAACATAAATAATTTAAAATAAACATTTATAAATGTAACTTAATTATAAGATGAACAAACAAATTAGTATATAATATATTATATATGAATTATATAATAATATACAGGATGGACCATTTAAGTTGAGACTGTACAATACCTCCAAAACAAAGCATTATAGAAAGAAATGTCTTTAATAAAAGTTGATATTATGCTTGATATTATGGGGTAAAGTAAGTGCCATTAGTCATGTTTTGTTTCGAAGACATTTTGTATGTTGTTTTATCATTACAAAATGGTTTATAAAACCTATTTATTTTGTGATGAGGAATAAGGAAACAAAACAAAAAAAAGTTGGTCAACGTAACGACCTTCAAATATCCATGGATGGTCCAACCATTCATTGCGCTCTTCGTACACAGCCATTCAGAATTTTCGTTGTTATTTACGTTGGTGTAAGAACAATTGCATAGTGCTGTATACAAATGTTTAGTTTTTTTATGAGGAGTGAGAAAACAACATAAAAAGGCAGGTTCCCATTCAACAAAATTAAATTGATCCTAAAACAACGGCCACAACCTCCTCCAGATAAACACATTTACTTTCCCCCATAATATCAAGCAACTTTCATACAAGACATTTTTTTCTATAACGCTTAGTTTTAGAGATATAGCAGTCTCAACTTAAATAGTCCACCCGGTATATTATTATATACTATAATATTTATATATAATTATATCTTGTTTTATGCTGGGTAGAGGCCTAAAAGTTCACATGAAAATTAAATTAATTTCTAGTACCCAGTACGTACATTGAAGGGACGTATACTGACTGGACTGCAGAGGAACGAAACTTGGTGTGGAGATTAAGAGGAAGTCGTGGGTTTTCACTGTACAAAATCCATAACACAAATCTACTTGCATATTCCTAGATTTATTTCCCAACGGTTTGGGGTTCATTAAATATAAAGGTGAGAGGAAATTTCCACCGATTCAAAAGCCGGCTCGCACACGCGTTCGCTTTTCATGGAAT
This sequence comes from Deroplatys truncata, assembly GCA_030765065.1. NCBI lineage: Eukaryota > Metazoa > Arthropoda > Insecta > Mantodea > Mantidae > Deroplatys > Deroplatys truncata. Next base: position 105,055,432 of record CM060985.1, read on the forward strand.
CCTAAGACAGACGCTATATCCCCCATCACTCGTGATGCTATCAACCAGGAGTGACGTAAACAACAATGTGTCTGGTAATGACAATGTAGAACAATAATATGTCTGGCAATGAAAATGTAACCCCTAAAGTATTAATATGCCACAATATAATACATTCATATAGTAATATATTGTATGATATAATAAGAGTATTTTCTATAATTATTATTAATTATTGTCGTGGCTTGAAGTAAATGTATATGGTTCAGATATACTACCACATTATTATTATTATTTGTACTATTATTATTGTGTTATTGTTAGGAGCGGCTGTAGTTGTTTCAATTTGTTCATAATATAACTATTTTGCAGTAGATGGTATTTAACATTTTCAGGGCTGTCTGACTAAAATTTTATGTACACCCAAAATGTATACCCATGAGCCGCTGCTGTTTACGAGTACCAGGTTACAATGATTACTTCAACGCTACATAACTTCGACACCGACCTCGATGCTCCATTACGTTTTACGTCAGTGACTCTAGCCGCCTTTTTAACCTGGCACTCAGCTCGGAAAATGCCAGATGTCGCAGGTAGCAGAATCTGGGCTGGGGGGCAGACAGGTCTGAATGTTGCCATATTTTACTTCCATCCAAAAAGTAAAATGTAACAGAGACGAAGAGTAAGAAGGTATATCGTCATGATAAAGTTGCCAGTCACAGCTGCGGCCGTTTACTTCCTGAGGCATTCTTTGCCTGACGAGCATTTTGATGTAGCAACTACTCTTTTGAAATACACGATGCTCCTAAAGGTACTTCACAGCTTTTACTTATGAATCGTGAATTGTAAACACAACACGAGAAACATAAACAAAACTTTAGGGGGGAAAACACTATTTATTTTACTCCTCCTTTGACTCCATAGTCTTATTACTTTCTCTGCTTTGCACTGCAGGTAGAAAAAGTATTGTATTCGAACCAAAATTGATGTCGAGATTTTACCAGAAATAGAGGATTTGAGGCTTCCTAAAACTAAAAAAAAAAGATTTTTTACAAAAAGTTCATAGAGAGGTGGAGGGAAGGAGAGAGAGAGGGAGAGAGTGTGTGTGTATGTATGTGAACAGTATAACGCAAATATAAAATATTCCCTAAATACCAAACTTAGTATTTAGGTTCAAGATCTCCCAATGATGCAACCCGAAGATTATCAACAAAATTCCACATCCCAAACTGATATTTATAATGAAGATTTTTAAAAACTTTCGACTTTCTCAAAAATGTCGCTAGCGATTTTGATTAAATTTATTTATATATATCTTGAATTTTCTGGGAATAGCCTGTGAAGTACTCTTTATTCGCAAGGAATCTCCGGTAAACGTTAAGAAGTAGACAAGAAATGTACAACATAAAACACAGATCTCTTTGAAATGCTAAAGATATTCAAATAGCATTTTTGTGGTATAACATTTTCAGCGTATCCGTTATATGTTTGAATTTCTCAATGCCTTTGTCATTTTTTGAAAATGCCATTGCAATTTAGTTCTTTCTTGCGATAGCATGGAAAGAGTATGGAAATTCAAAGTCAGCATATAGCGAACAGTAATTAAAACATTTGACTATCGCATATCCTATTTTAGCAGTAGTAGAAGTGTTTCAGTCTAACCTTGTAAAATATAACAATCGCATGGGTTTCATGGCCGTACATTCCTTTTCTGTTCCTAGAATCTTACAATAAGTGTATAATACTAAGTATACATTTTGGTAACTAAATACTAACATAATAAAGAGAAAAAGGAAAGAAATTATAAGCATTAATTACAAAGGTAACATCAAATATATACAGTGCTCTGAACCTTAAGAACTCGCTCGTATGTACCGACTCCCCTCTTCCGTTCTCCAGGGCAATTAACCTTTTTCTGCCGAATCATAGCTAAAAAAGAACCCATTTTATGACACCCTGCGTCCAACATAACATCCAAGCAGGGCTTATTCTTTATTGGACTCCAGAGACTGCGTGGTAAATATTGTTTTCTTAGTAACTCCGTTTCTCTGCACTGAGCCAGAATATGATTCCATGTTTCCCCTTCACCACAGAGTGTACATATTCTCACTCCGGTGCCATCAGTGAATTTGTTGCCTTTTCAGGAGCCCAATCTTAGCCACGCCAAACCACATATTTCCTCTCACGTACAGTTATCTAAATAGGCCTCCCTCCCCCATCCTATTTGACACATCCTCCTTTACCTACAATATAATGTGTAATGAAACAATTTCTGCGAACGCTTATCTCAATAAACGAAAAGTATAACGAAAACTAAAAGTTTTACAGTACTAGATTGCAGAACAGATACACTACGTGATCAAAAGTATCCGGACACCTGGCTGAAAATTACGTACAAGTTCGTGGCGCCTTCCATCGGTAAAGCTAGAAATCAATATGGTGTTGGACCACCCTTAGCCTTGATGACAGCATTTACTCTCGCAGGTGCTGGAAGGTTTCTTGGGGAATGGCAGCCCATTCTTCACGGAGTGCAAAACTGAGGAGAGGTATCGATGTAGGTCGGTGAGGCCTGGCACGAAGTCGGCGTTCCAAAACATCCCAAAGGGGTTCTATAGGATTCAAGTCAGGACTCTGAGCAGGCCAGTCCATTACAGGGATGTTATTATCGTGTAACCACTCCGCCACAGCCCGTGCAGTATGAACAGGGGCTTGATCGTGTTGAAAGATGCAATCGCCATCCCCGAACTGCTCTTCAACAGTGGGAAGCAAGTAGCTGCTTAAAATATCAATGTAGGTCTGCGCTGTGATCGTGCACGCAAAACAAGGAGTGCAAGCCCCCTCCAGTAAAAATACGACCACAGCATAAAACCATCACCTCGAATTTTACTGTTGGCACTGCACACGCTGGCAGATGACGTTCACCGGGCATTCGCCATATCCACACCCTGCCATCGGATCGCCACATTGTGTACCATGATTCGTTACTCCACACATTTTGCCACTGTTCAATCGTGTAATGTTGACGCTCGTTACACCAAGCAAGGTGTCGCTTGGCATTTTCCTGCGTGATGTGTGGCTTATGAGCAGCCGCTCGACCATGGAATGCAAGGTTTCTCACCTCACGTCTAACTGTCATAGTACTTGGAGTGGATCCTGATGCAGTCTGGAATTCCTGTGTGATGGTCTGGATATACCTCTGCCTATTACTCTTTACGACCCTCTTCAAATTCGGCGGTCTCTGTCAGTCAACAGACGAGATTGGCCTGTACGCTTTTGTGCTGTACATGTCCCTTCACGTTTCCACTTCACTATCACATCAGAAACAGTGGATGTTTAGGAGTGGAAATCTCGCGTACAGACTTCTGACACAAGTGACACCCAATCACTTGACCACGTTCGAAGTCCGTGAGTTCTATGGAGCGTCCCATTCTGCTGTTTCACGATGTCTAATGACTACTGAGGTCGCGCATAATGATTACCAGGCAGTAGGTGGCAGCATAATGCACCTAAGATGAAAAACGTATGTTTGTGGGATGTCCGGATACTTTTGATCACATAGTGTATGTAAATAAACGATAGTGGTGGAGAAAGGCATGTAAATGTAACATATCCGATTTTTATATAATGTTTAGTAAACCTAAACTAAATTATTTCAGCCATGCTTTTTAACATGTGGTTTTGCTACTAATAGCAGTTTAAAATATTCAAATACGGCGGTGTATTTAGTTGTTTTTAAAGTTAACGGAATTTTAAGGTAAATCTTGGATTAATTAATGGCAAACAAAACACGGTGAACAGGATAATTGGTGTTAGCACACGCGTACATTTTCTTTAAACCATCTTTCTAACTAAACGGCTAGTTAGGAATGTATAACTTTCTAATGGATTACATTATATTCAGGAGACATTTTTTTTACTCTATTCACCATGCAGCATGTTACAGCCATCCATTAATTAATACAACCCATATGTTCATATGCCACAAATCTTCATGTTTTTCTGTTTAAACTATCCTCAGTCAAGTAGTGTTACTTTTAAGCGCCCATCGCTAAGCTGTGTCATGTTGTTACATGCTGGGTAGAGGCCTAAAGGTTCACATGAAGAATTAAATTAATTTTTAGTACCCAGTACGTACACTGAGGGGAGGTATACTCACTTGGCCGCGGAGGCCCGAAACGTGATGTGGAGATTAAGAGGAAGGCATGGGTTTTTCACTGTACAAAATTCATAACGCAAATCTACTTACATGTTCCTAGATTTATTTCCCAACTGTTTGGGGTTCCTACATTATTAAATATGATAGGTGAGGGGAGATGTCCACCGATCCAAAAACCGGCTTGCACGCGCGATCCGCTTCTCACAGAATCCTAAGTAAGACAGACGCTATCCCTACCACTTGTGGCTAGCAAAAACTCCCAGCCAGGAGTGATGCCATCCCAGTCAACATAAAAGGAAAACAACATATGTCTGGTAATGACAATGCAACCTTCCAAATTATTAATACGCCACAATATTGTACTAAGCAACTGTTTGTATTAATTATTTGATTGAATGAAAGAGCTAAAACTCTTGCACATCCAATTTTATTTAAATTCTATATACAACTGCAATATATGCTCTGGATATCAGTTGGCATAGAAATTTAACTCTCAATTTCAAATTGTGAAATATTATTGTTTGTTGTAATATAGCTATTCTTTTTATATAATTGCAAGTCTCGTCACTATCTTGACTATATAAAACGTTTGGAATTTTTGGGTGCAAAATACTTTGGATTTAATTTGCGCTATTAACTTTCATTGTCTTTATACGATGCATGGATATTGTAGTTTGGTTCTATGAACTAGGGTTGTTCCGTAGACGTAGCAGTTAAACAGATAGTTTGATATTACCTAATCATGACCACATTAACGTATTTGTAAACGTATTCGTGTTCGGACAATTAAGTAGGATAAGAATTACTTTCATTAACATTAATTTTTGTTTGACAGCAGATATTTCACTGCATGCTTGATAACTAAGAAGTTCATTGGCAGGACGGAGATGGAGCTATATTTTGAGGGCGTGACAGTACTGCATGGGAGATGCTGTACGCCAATTTGGCGGCACAGGATTTCAAGAATAGTCCCGAGTACGATGCTGGCTCAGGGACTCGCATGTATCTTGGATCTAGAGTTGGTGGTTAATACGACTGGTTCATTTTCTTGCCCGTTTATTTCCGTCACCGTTTTAAAACCTGGCTCCCGATATTACCTCGCCACACACACACACACACACACACACACACACACACACACACACACACACACACACAAGCATTTCTTTACTGCTGTGCTTCATATAATCGTCTTTATCCGCCGACATTCACATTTGTTTTCAGAAAACCTCCAAGGAAATACCACGAAGTGTTTTCTAAACTGTCCTGTTTTTTTGTTGTTTTTTTTTCAAATTTCCTATCTTCTCATTTCACTATCACATGATTTCTACCTTCTTTCTTATTGGTTGCCTGCGGCTATCCGAACACTGACATTTTACTACACATCTGCATTTCAGGTGACCTAACGGTACACTAACAAAGTGTATTCTGTTTCTCACTTGGCTACAATAGGGAGAAAAACCAATCCCGTTTCCTGCCTGCTACTTGCATTGTCTCTTCAACACATATTCACCTTTACACTCCCCAGTCTTATTTAATAACACCATTCCTACTGTTATTAATGTTTACTTTCCCTGTGGTTATCATTTTATATTTAGCTACACAGAACGTACTGTCTCAAGGATTAAGTTTCAATATGAATTTTCATACTCTCGGTGGAGATACCCGAACAAACCTGTATCATTTTATTGTTTATATTCACAAAAGGCATGGATAGGTCTGTTTAGCAATATTTTGCTTATATTCTTGCAAGGTTTTGGACGCAATCCTGCTACTTCCCTACTCAAGCACAGTTCTTGAAATATTTGTTCCTATGAAAAAAAAACCTGTTAGTTACATTGAAATATTAAAGAGTTTTGAGCATACTAATCTTGTTTTAAGTTTTCTTTCCAGATGTTTTGAGGTCCCGGGACAGAAATTACTAGGTTGATCCTCTAAGAATAGGAAAGCGATGAAAATAGATGCATCATAAAATCGTGCAACAATCATGATCAATTCCTGAAACACTTTGTACTGAGTTAAAAGTCATAAAAATAGCAAACCTGACGTAATAACTTTCAACGCCGAGCTGAGCACTCACATTTTTACACGGAAAACCATATTGCATTTCTTTACTTAGAGCCTTTCTATTCAGTTTTCCACGTTTTGCACCGGAATGCTCTTAAGCACCTTTGAGATACGCTGCACATTTGGAGTACTGATCTAATAACTTGACTATAAGTTTGACCTTTCTGAGTTTATACACTAACACGATTTACATTAGAATCCCTTTATATACAGGCTGTATTATAACTCACAACTGCTAGAGAAGATTGCATCGGTTGAAATTAAAGGATAACTGAATTAAAGCTTCCCAAATATGGATTACTGGACAAGTTTGTGCCAACCGCTAAACAATATCATTTATAAATATCAATAGAAAAAAACTAAATATTTCAAAATATTAAAGGAACCTTTAAGAAATAAACCAGCAGTAAATAATAAGAGTATACAGCAAGTAATGAACTGTAATTACATTACTTGGGGATTAATGTAACCACTTAATTACAGAACTTAAATCACAAGTATGAAACTTTTTCGATGATATCAGGAGTACTAATGTACAATATTTGGACAAATAAGCATATAAGCATAGAAAGTAAAGCCCGGATATAAAAACTTGTATCAGACCAGTGATGAATATGCAGCGGCAAGAAGAGTTGACACTAAGAAAACGGAACAACTTGTTAGAACAAACGAAATAAAAATTTTAAGATTAATAACAGGATATACATTATACCTATGATAAAAGATTAATCAAGGATAAGGAGCATATCTGGGATTACAGATATTATGGGGTGTATTAAACAAAGAAGAAAAGAATGGAGAGACTACGATAATAGAATGGGGAAGATCGAAACTTGAGATAAACTTCATACCAGACATATTACGACCAGTAGGAAGACCGTCTGCACGATGGAAACAGCTTATCACCAATAGAAAGAAGCAGCTGAGACATATAGGACATTGTCCTAAATTAAGAAGAAAAAGAATATTGCGGACAAAAAACAACATTCCCCTGTGAGATATATGGAAGCATTAGTTACCACTTACCATATTACTTATACATATGAAGGTATTCGCATTCTCTTCGTTATGATTTGGACTACAGTGCAGCAAGCACTGGCACTGATCAAAATAGTTTAGTACGAGACTACTATACGTACTTTATCCTTTAGTACTGTTGAGTTGATTACAATTCCATCTACCGGTTCAGGGTTGATCATAGTAAGTCTGTGCTATTTCATATCAGGACTCAACAAATCACGCAGCTATTGAACTTCAAAGTACCTGCAATTTGAGAAATAACTCTAAGTGCAACACAAAGCAGGATTTATATATCCATACTCAATGAAATACTCAAAAAACATATAGTCTATAAGTATTCAGTATACCTATCACTGATGGCTCTGAAACAAACAGTGGCAGTGGCTGCATCATCATAATTGATTCAGAAGAAACTGTATTCCACAGAATTTCAGATGTATGCTCTGTCTTTACTTATGAGCTATTCACAATCGAAGAAACCTTGCCTATATTTTAATAAGATGACAAAATAGCCTTCCGTCATGTGAATTGACCCCAGAAGTGTTCTTTTAGTACTTCAAGATTTCAACAATTCCCCTTTCATTATCGAAATATATCAGATTCTTTACCCTGTCTCTTTCTCACACTGGAAACGACTTCAGATGATAAATAAGCAAAGGAGCTAACAATTATTTCTTCAAATATTAGCTCTAAAGTGAAAGTTTCATTCCAAGATGCCAATGCTCTTTACTTTCTCTACTACGTATAGTAAGTAGGGGAAATATTGCATTCCACCCAAAAATTCGATACCGAGATTTCACCGGAAATGCATGTTTTGAGACACCCTGAATCCAAATTTTTTTTTTTTGGAAACATGACTGTGTGTGTGCGTCTGTGTGTGTGTGTGTGTCTGTGAACAGCATAATTCAGAAACGAACAGTCGGATAAACACCAAACATGGTATTTAGGTCCAGTATCTTCCAGAGATGCGACACGCAGTTTCCAAGAAAATCCGCCCACGCCAGATTGCCCTTTACATGGAACATTTTTCGAAAATTTTAATTTTCTCAAAAATGCCTCTAACCATTTTGATAAAAATATCATATTTAAGATACTTTTATGAGAAATGAAATGTATATCTTGAATTTTCTGGAAATGTCTCCAAAAGTATTCTTCATTGTGAACGACTTTTGCATAACTGGTAAACCATAAGAGATAGACAAAATTTAACTACACAAAAAATTTAGATGGCGTTAAAATACACAATTTATGTCATATACTTTTTTTCGCTGAGTGAACCATTTTCGAGATATTGGTTGTTATTCCCTTAAATTTACCAATATACTTTTTCTCAAATGGGAATTCGTTATTCATTTTTTTTGTCTTGGATATGCAAAGAGTATTAATCTGTGGCAAAGAGAATGGTGCTCCACATAGCAACCAGCTATTAAGAGATCTGTATATGCTTAAAGGCTACTGTATTTCTATATTGCCCTTGCAAATACAAAACAAGGGGAACATAGTACGCCTTAAGCGACAGTCAAATATTTTTTGTCCTGGTAATGCAAAGCGAACGGAATACTTCACATAGCAACCACCTCTTAAAATATTTGACTGTCGCTTAAAGTCTACCATATTCCCCTTGCATCTACAAGAAAACTAGCAATAAGATTAACATCTCGATATCTCGATTAACATGAAGCATATGGAGAATAAGCGTTTGTAAAAATAGTTTGTACAAGAGTAGAGAAAGTCATGTGAGTGTAATATACCAGACTTTTTCTTCTTCTTTTGAAAAATTTAGAAAGATTCTTGAACCGTCTCGCCAGTTGGTAAAACACATGGTGTAACAAAGAAAACTACCTTATTGTTTCCAACCCCCACCTAAATCGCCGGGATCATACACTCATTACAAGAACCTTGACTGGACAATCAAAGCTCTTACCCTTCTTATATCCTCTGTAATGATCAACCGTCTAGACGCACAAGCTGTAATACAAGAGAAACTGTTCAACATATAGTTGTGCACTACAGGAGGCATGAGCATTGCAGGAAAATTCTCCAAATTGCTGGGTACCTAAGCTTGAAGGACCTAAGTGCTTGTAAAATCCTAACATAAGTTTTCAAATGTTCATAATGACATAATAAACTATTTTTGTAACAGCATATCACACTTTAAGAACAATTGAAATTCTCGTATGAAGTGAAGTTGATTTATTTTCAGTCTCTAATATCTCAGTAATCGTCTGATTTTTATGGGGAGGGACTCCTGCTAATGTATGCCAATATTAAACCAATACAGCGTAACAACCCTTAGGTTGGGAAACCTTGGGGGTTGCTAACAACAGGGGGCGTGGTAGTCTCAAAGGTAAGGAACAGTCGTTACCGGGATTTAGGGGTACCATTGGAAAGCTAGGGAATGTCAAATAAAAACTACGCCAGATTTTATAAAAAATAACCAGAGTTAGGCCATTTTATTAGGGGTTTATGTTTGAGGACACACTGATGGGTCCCGGCGTGCAAGAGGTTAAATATCCATCATCAAAGCTTCAACTGAGATAATTCTAGCAGGACTTGAGGCAATAGATAAAACATTAGGTGTCCGAGGCCCAAGTTTAATAAAGAAGCAGTGTCGTAGCAGCGGAGGCAAGATGGAGACGTGAATCGCGCGTGATCTCAAAAAAAAAAAAAAAAAAAAAAACGTGGCTAATAAATACACTTCAGCAAGACAGATCAGAAAAGTGTTGTCCCCGTTACTCGGATTCTTCCAAATACGCCAGTTATGAAATCTGATGCATCTTCCCGGTTGTGGATCGAATTCCAAGGGAAGTCGTTATAGTCTGAATAAGTTACGGATTCTAAATATTTGCGATGTTACAAAAATTTATTTTAAAATTAAAGCATTTTCAACATCGAAGATCAAATGGATAATAGCAAAGAAAAAAATCGGACATAAGGGTAAATGTGATAATCTAATTAGATTAAAACAACATTTAAAAGGTTAACTTACTACTAATTACTAAAAAATTCTAAATTACTACTAATCTACTCTGCCTGTTACCGAGCGACATCGTGTCATTTCTGTTGGACCAGCCACTCTGAGCTTGAATTTTTTTCGTAGTTTTCCCTGATTGGTAGGCTAATACTAGGGTGAATTATACAATGCCGCTAATTTTCCGATCCCTCACTTCAGGGTCAAAGGATCAGGCAATTGGACGACAGGTGCGGCGTATGACGTGTGGAGCTTGCTTTATGGAACAGTTTGCCCTGACGTCGGTGTAGGACAATCCTCAGAGAGACCTCTCTGTGGGAAGAGTTAGGCTTTGGGGTGGGGGGGGGTTACGCCTGATTCAGGAAGTAACAACTGGAGACGTTAGTGGCACAGCCTGCCGCCCCAAATCTGGTCGCTCTGACATTTGCTCACCTTTTCCTCTGGGAGGTTTCCAAAAACACAATAGGTGACCATGCGCTGTGTCGTAATCCTCCGTCGCCTCCTGATAACCATAACCATACTCTCCCTGTTATCTTCTGAACCACCGAAGCAGAGTAACGCAGTTTAGCCAGTAAAATAAAACAGTTTGCACTTTCGAAACTTCTGAGACAGATATAGAATCATCTTAGACTATCCGAACTGCTGGTTCTTCTGGTAAATGTGAAAGTAACTTCAGGAGGATTACCTTAATATCCAAAATATTGGCAACTGTCAAATCCACAAGGGATTTAAATTAAATTTCCACTTTGTTACAGGCTCTGTTCATTCAGCAAGCCAGTGGTGAGCGTAATTTCACTTGCTTTCAGTTCACAAACAGACAATAGATTATAATGCCGTGCAACACTGGTCAATAAATACTGGAATACAAAAAAAGGTTGTAATGGCGATGAGCGAATCAGATCCCACATGTTTCCCTTTATCCGGCGCCATCACTAACAGATTGCGGATTATTGCAGGAGTTAATAATGGAATTTAACAGCACGCCAGTCGCTGTAATCTGGCATGCAATGGGTAAATGCCCTTGTTGATTGTTAATCAGTGAGGTCAGGTTACTTGTTGGTCAGTCAGGGTGCCGTTTGTTTTGTAGCTCAATGACTTTCCTGTGTTCTCTGCGATTTCTGCGGATAATAGCTTGATAGTAAATAACAGTTATTTGGCATAAAATATATTCACGCTATGAAAAGCCATTGTAAGCAACACCGAGATCTATGATATATCTATTGTCTTCTTTAAAAAACTCTTAAGTTTATTCGCTATTTCACGGCACTTCAGGGGCCCATTTCACAATGAAAACGTATCCCTAACGTAATGCAGCTAAGGAAAGCCGCGACATGAGACCATTCACAATGGTGCCATAGGCGTAACTTAACAAGATGGCACGGGTTGCTATATCGGAAAATTGTATGCAAAATCTTCCAAGCGAACAAAAATCTCCTCATTAAATAACAAGCATTATTATACAACACAGAGAGCCATTCAATCTTTATAAATTAATAAAACATAACAAGTATTGCATTAAGCAAACAACAGATCAGCATCTGGCGTCAGCATTTAAAATGACGTTGACAGCCAGATGGAGTACCATGATTGTACCTACAGTACACATCTCACATCGCGATCGTGTGTTCTTCAGAAGCTGGCAAAGCATGGAGAATTCTTCCTATATGCATGCAGGGCAGGCATAAAGTTTGGAGTTTGCAAGTTTTTGGGTTACGTAGCGCGCTGCGTGCCTCTATATGAATGGTTCCATTAAATAACATGGATGAAGAGTCTTGCGCTTATCCTACTACTACTACTACTACTACTACTACTACTACTACTACTACTACTACTACTACTACTACTACTACTACTACTACTACTACCACTACTACCACTACTACCACTACTACCACTACTACCACTACTACCACCACTACTACCACCACTACTACTACTACTACTACTACTACTACTACTACTACTACTTTTCATTGTAAATAGGGACTTATTTTCGTTTTGTCCTTACGTAGAGTCGATTACATAGAATCTTGCCAATATAATGTGAAGTGGTTTATGTTGGTAAGCGAGCACCAAGCCGTCTCTGCCACGACCAGCCTCCACCCCTTATCTGGTTCTAGCACTCCACCAAATTTATCGTACTCCCCCCTTTTCCGTTCTGAAACCGACCTGTGTAAATAGGTTAATATTTGAGAGCCAGACGTTTGACATCAAACGGCATACGAGACAGGGTTGGTGTGCACAGTCGTTGTGAAGCATGCCTTCCAGTCACTCAGGTAAAATGTTTCCGTACTGCACCCCTTTCGTCGCTCACCTAGTTCTGACTTTTGTTTATAGACTAATGCGTATGTCAGACTTCAATTTTTTATTGTTAGGATAAATACATCATTCAGCACCGATGCTTTGCAGATATCAGTGAGAAGAACAGAAATATAACCAGGACATAACATAGAGGTTGATCTATATAGCTCCACGAACTATGAAATAAGTGAACAATGCAATAAAGCGAGGATACAGAAAATAATATAAGGCAAGTAATAGCACTCAATATAAAACAAAATAGCCGGTGAACACACAAATCAGGTAGTATCTGAGACAAAACTGGGATCACTAAGATGAATAATGAATAAACTTTATTTTTACATGTTTCATACACAATCATTTTTTACAATATTTCATTTGTAAACTAACTTAACCTTTGTATGAATTTTCTTGCCAGCTATGTTCTATCTATACTGCTCATTTTGCCTGACACCCTGCCCTTATGGTTCAGCTGGGCAGCCCTTGCTACTCTTAATAACCTATGATCCATTCTCTCCCTCCTCCGTTTGCCCTTCTACCTTTCTTATCTCTCTTACTTTTCTAACCCATTTCTCCTTCACTTTCTTTAAAAACTCCTCCATGTTCTTATTTTTCTTTTATTTATTTCTTGTCAACGTTTTAATTCCTACTGTTTTTCCACCTATTTGTTCCCATTTTTCCTCCATACGTTTTGTCTCCATTCCGCTAATTCTATGCATTCTGTCATATAATGCTCTGTGTTTTCACTGCCTCCGCATAGTTCACAAATTCCGGTTTTTCTGCCTCTTAGCCCTCACAGTTACATTGATCCTGTTCTCTCCCATGCAAACGCTTCTTTTTCCGCTCTATTACAATAATCCAAATACCCTTCTCTTCCCCATTTCCTTTTTACTAACCTATAGAACCCTTGTGATTTTTTATTCTCTAAGCTTCCCCATAACTCTTTGTCTTTCTATGTCCTCGACTCTATTTCTTACTGTTATCCAGAAGCCATTGCTATTTCTTTCTCCTGCTCTACAAATATCTCCCATTCCTATCTTCTCCATAATTTTTTCTAACCCTGTCCACCAGCTATTTTTATTTTTCATACTCTTTTGTTATTCCATACATATCCTTAAAATTTCCCTTTCATCTTTTTCAGGCATCTAAACCAAAATTTCAATATCCTTTCCAGTATCACTCGCTTTCTTCTTGTTCTTCCTAATTCCATTAACGCTACCTCCCCCCGTTGCTGATCTTGGTAACCCATGAGTTTGCAGTGGCCTGCGCTTCAACCGAGTTGGCCCACGAGTCCTTGCTCTGAGATTGTATTCTACCGCTCCCTGGACTTGCTGAAGTTTAGCGAAGAAAGGTTTGGATACTGCGCGGATGAACTGGTGTAGAGCGGAAAGTCCAACTCACGTTGAAGCTGTCGATTCCGTTTGAGCTATGGGACTTTGGTGATAATACGAATTGTTCTTTTTGTATGCGGACTTCAACTGAAACTAAAGAAAGATTGACACACCCAGGGCTGTTTTGGCACACAGATAAAGAGTTTCTCCCAACTTAAAGGAAGAAAAACTCCGTAGGAAACCAAAAAACATGGGCACATTTCCATACACTCGACTGTGGTAAGAAATAGTTTTCTAACTACTGCTACTAGAGATCTGAAACCTTATATGTAAAAGTTTGAAGAAAATTAGTCAATCAGTTTAAAATTTTATTCAAAATGTAAAAAATTAGGTGCGTATAAAGGGAAGGATATGCGTTAAGTGAACAGCTACACATATATAAGTAAAGAACATTTATTGATGAATTTTAAATCTCTTTGAAATCGCTGTATATTTATGAATCGCATTAATGGAGAGCGTCCTAAAATATTCATAATTATAGTTTGAGTGGTGCTAGGTATTTCAATCACAGAAACAGCACATTATAAATATAATACTGTGCACACTTTTACTATCTTGCCTCTCCCAAAAAACGAAATATTTAACGCTTGTGAAGGGTCCACGGGAAGAATATGCTAAGTCACTTTTAATAACTTATTTGTTTTTGATGCCATCTGTTGGCTTATAGGGTAAACCATCTTTCTAGATTTCAGCAAGGAAAGGCCTGCATAGTCATTAGATACAGAAGCAAAAGAAATTGGGGTGCAGGGAAAAAAACATTCTAAGTCATTTGCATTGTGGGAAAGAACGTGCTAAGTTTCATGTTGGTGACGTGGCTACATTGCTAGTGTTAATTTCTCTCCTTGCTTCCATTGCCAATATAAGAGACAATTCTTGAGGAACTTTAGATGTTCAATGAGTATTTAAAACTGTTAATTTCTGAATCAGAGAATGTTAATGAACTTATCACACTGCCAAACACCAAGAAGAGGAAATGCTTTGGCCGGATGGGTGAAGTTTAAAAGAAATTAAGACTACAGAGCCATGAAACGGAAAGTAATTGTAAGTGTACAAAAAAGTGCTTTGATTTATTAGATGAAAATCAATTAGAAATAATTAAGAGAATGAACTAAATCACGTGATGAAATCAATTTCTATCTTAGTGGAATTATTACGATTTTCCAGTGCAAAAAAGACCACGAAAAGGTGATGAGGCTCCTTTTCGAGATACTTCATATAACATTAGAATAAGCTGTGTTGCTGATGGAAAAGTACAGGAATACATTGTGTGTCAGAAGGCCTTCATGGTATTGGAAAAGCTAAAATTGTTTTATAGCCAAGTACTTAAAGTCTACAGGTCAATCACCTCGTGATGCCAGAGGAAAGCATTTAAAGCATAAGAAATTATAACCAGAGAAGCTTAAACTGGTGCATGACCATATAAATTGTTTGCAGTTTAGAACCAACTACTACAGTCTATATGACAGCAAAAAGAAGCATCTTCCGGAGGAGTTAAATGTTAAAAAAGTCTGATGTGTTACGCTCACAGAACTTTCTATACTCTTGTACAAACTTATTCTCCATATGCTTCATGTTAATCGAGATGTTAATGTTATTCCTAATTTTCTTGTAGATGCAAGGGGAATATGGTAGACTTTAAGCGATAGTCAAATATTTTAAGAGCTGGTTACTATGCAGAGCATTCCATTCTTTTTGCATGTCCATGACATAAAAAAAAAGAATAACGAATTCCCATTTGAGAAAAAGTATAAATATTGGAAAATTCAAACAAATAACAAGGAATATCTCAGAAATGGTTCACTTGACAAAAAACTATGACATAAATGGTGTGTTTTAACAAGATCTACATTTTTTGTGCAGTAAAATTTTGCCTATCTCTTGGGGTTCACCAGTTATGCAAAAGTCATTCAGAATGAAGAGGGCTTTTGGAGATTTCCCAGAAAATTGAAGACATACATTTCATTTGCCATGAAAATATCTTAAACATATGATATTTTAAATAAAATCGCTAGAGCAACCTTTGAGAAAATTAAAATTTTCCAAACATTTTCCATGTAAAAGGTAGTCTTGCACGGGGAGATTTTCTTGAAAATGTTCGTATCGCATCTTTGGAAGATACTGAACCTAAATACCAAGTTTGATGTGTATCCGACTTCTCTTTTTTGAGTTATGCTGTTCATAGACGCACATACGGATCTTTTTCTAAAAATGCTTTTTTGGATTCAGGGGGATACATGTATTATGGAGACATCTCGATATCCAATTTTTGGATGGAATGCAATGCTTAGTATACGTAGTAGAGAAAGTAAAAATACAATAGAAAAGGAAGTCAAAGACATATACTGAGTGAGCTACAATTACGGAAAAGTGAAACATTTTATGAAAAGAAGAGAACTTCAAAAGCCCAGAGCCAGAAATTTGTCACAAAAGAAGGTATCTGTCTTGACTGCTGCAAACATTTTGTGCCCAAACATATATTTCACAATATGTAACATCCATATGTTATCTACAGGAAAGAATGGATTTTACATGTATCCTGAAACTGTTGGTAACAAGGGGAGTGATGAAATATGCTCATTCTAACAAGATTTTATAAATAATTATACTGATGCAGAAGTTGATGAAGTTAGACTTATTTTGTAATTCTGCTAATGGCCAGAACAAAAATGTTACTGTTTTCAGTTTTTTCCATCATTCGGTAAGTATACAAAGGATATTCAAAGTGCCGTGCTCCGTGGTGTAGTGGTTACCAGCCTCTAGTTCCCGAGTTCAAACCCACAGAGGACGATGGATTTTTTCGGGCGTAAAAATCCTTACCATGGCTTCCTTCGGAAGGGAAGTAAAGCCGGTGGTCCCGTGTCGCAGATTTACGGCACGTAAAAGAACCTCAAGCCTGATAAAGAGATCTCTGATCAAAATTACCGATCTTTCATGCCCAATATAGAATGAGACGCTGAGAGCCACAACCGTTAAAGAGTGTCCAAAAATAAATAAAAAAATACAAAAAAAAGGGATTCAAAGCGGTACGGAGCGGTTTTTCAATAAGAGAGCATTCTTATTTAGAATGTATTAAGAATGTGGGCTTAATAAATTATGGGAGCTTCCTGGTGATTGAGCAAGCATCTTCAGAACTACTAGACAGAAACTTATGCCGTTTGATATGATAGAAGTTGATCGTGAACATGCATTATACGAAGACATACTGAATTCTCGAGGAATTTCCTCTTCTTTAAATTCGGGAATATTTATTATTATGTGTTACTGAACATAACTTCGCGTGAAATTAAATAACTGCTTTAGCAAAACTTCGGGTTTCTTGGTCTTTCTTTTTACTTTGCCTACCCCTTACCTACAGGAGAGAGATGTAGAGGTAGAGGGGATTCAACGGGCGGGGGGAGACACTTCGCACGCTGCGATCTCCGGAGATCTATTGCAGCTGCTACCACTCTCCAGAAGAAAGGGATGAGGTGAAGGAGCCACAGGATGTTGCAGGTGGTAGGCAGAAAGGCCACAGAGACGCGCGGAAGTCCCTAATATTTTCAAGCTAGCAGACCCGTCCCATTGTTGTAGCCGCAGAGACCAGAAAAGCAGCTTTCCTCTTTCCATTGAGCATGCATCCGCCATCTGTCCGGTACCGCCATACGCCATGAAACCTAGAAACACGCCTAAAACATGTCGTCCTCCGCATTCTAGGGGCACCATGCTAGCCTCTAGTTCCGGGGGTCGCGGGTTTAAACCCGGCAGAGGGCAATTGATTTTTTTCGGGCGTAAAAATCCTCTGCGTGGCTTCCTTTCGGTGGTCCTAAGTCGTAGATTTACGGCACGTAAAAGAACCTCAAGCCTGATAAAGAGCCCTTTGAGCAAAATTACCGATCTTTCACGCCCAATATAGAATTGGACGCTAAGGACCACAGCAGTTAAAGAGCGTCCATAAATCAAACTCAATTTAATATTTATACCTAAAAGATAAGAAGGAAGCGAATGAAGAAAAATTCTGGAAAGGAAATCATGTTACAGAAAAACCCACCCCAGCATTCGACTGCTGACACCGGGAAACTACGAAAAACCCATGGGTCAGAGCGAGCGATCGCCGGGAATCGAACCTGGAACCTGCAGAATGCGAGTCGCACACGTTACCCGGCGCCACTTCGTTCGATCATACATGCTGTAAATATAAGAAGTGTTGGATGCCGAGATTTCACCGCAAATGCACGTTTTGAGATTCCTTGACTCCAGAAGAGGTATTTTTTTAGAAAAAAGTCTGTGTATGAACAGTATAACTCAAAAACGAAAACTCGGTTAAATGCCAAACTTGGCGTTTTAGTACAGCATATTTCAAAGATCCGACACGTATATTTCAAAACCATACTCCAAACTATCCGTTGCATGGAATTTTTTTCGTTTATTTTTCATTCTTCTCAAAAACGGCCCTAACGATTTTCATTAAAACAATATATGTTTAAGACACTTTCATGGCAAATAAAATGTATGTCTTGAGTTTGCTTAGGAATATACTGTGGAACCTTATTCATTCTGAATGACTTTTGCATAATTGGGACATAGACAAAGTCTTATTACACTTAAAATGTAGATCTCGTTAAGGCACACAATAAATCAAATAATTTTTTTGGCGTTAACCATTTCGGAGATATTGCTTATTATTGGTTTTAATTTTCCAAAATTTATATTTTTTCAAGTAGTAAGTCGCTATTCGTTTCTTTTTTCGTGGACATTTAAGGAATGCGAAGTTTAAAGCCATCACATAGAGATCCACTTTTTAAAAATCTGACTACTGATTTAGCCTACTGCACCCTTCTTATACTTACAATGAATGAGTAAATATGTAATGGAAGCTTTTCTCAATTAACAAAAAGTATACCGAAGAATAAGATTTTATAGGAATATTGTGTAGAAGAGTAGAGAAAGTCATGTGAATTCAGCACATCAATATGTTTTGTTTTATTTTAACATCATGGTAAGGAAATTATACGGTAGAAAACAAATACATTCAGGCTACTATTAATGAAAAGTCTAATCTGCTACATTCACGTGAATTTCTCTGCCCATTCTGCCACAAACTGTTTTTTCACTTAAGCTTATTTTTTTGTTTACTTCATGAAAATCGGAAAATGCTTTTCTGCAATGGTTTCATTACACATTTTGCTGTAGGTATAAGGGTTACTGTAAAGTGATTCGTACTGTGCACCATCAGCCTACATCAGAAGTGTTAATATGTGGAAATTATAATAGTATAAATGTAATACAAATATGAAAGATTTACAAGAAGTGTTCAAAATGGTACCGTTCAGCAAGATATAGGTATGCACCATTTGCCGAGGTATCCTGGTGTGCTGATGTATCCCTGGAGAACGTCGCATTGTGTTTGTGCTGGAAAAGCAATGAAGTGTATCACGTGTACTTCGTTGTACCAACGTCTTAAGCAGAAGTAAGCAAGAGCATTTGTTTACGTGTAATCTGTCCTAGTGTGTGGTTGTGTCACGATAGCTATGGTGACTTCCACGCAAAACTAAATAACTTGGACTGCAAGGGGATTTATAAAGAGGAAACTGCAATGAAGTTATGAAACTTTTCTGACAACATGAGACGAATATGCTGCTAGGTTTTAACCCACGTTTTTATTACCTGCTGTATACAACTCAATACTTTGCAGTCTCCACCGATGACCAGTGAGAATCACGCTTATTCGGCTGAGTGAAACGGAGTTGGCGGTGACTGTTGTAAAACCTGAAGTAGTAATATCCTGTCATAAGCTTTTAGCAATTCGTGTCGATTGTTAAGTTTCCAAGGGAAATGAATGGGTTGATCATGCTGCAAATGAGAGCAGTTTTTCTAGAGCATGCTACCTGGAATTTACCTTTAATCGATGTGGGGTAGTATCTGCTGAGAGATATTAACCCAGTTTCTTGCTGCAGACAGTCTGCAGTCTGCATCATGAAAATACCGCTTTTGTAACACCACACCCTCGAGTAATATGGAGTAGTGGGAAATGAAAATAAACTTCAAAGATCATATAGTATGGAAGAGAGCATCCAAATACCTGAAAGAGCGTAGATTTCATCCAGAGTACCGCAAGGTTCCATTTTAGGTTCATTATTATTTATTATTGTAACTAATGATATCGCACAAGCTCTAAATCCTCTTTCTAAAATGATTGCAACTACCGAAAATGTAATTAATTTAATTAACAAAGACGATTAGCAGAAGGCACACTGCAACAACAAAGTAGATGGTTTAGAATGCATTAATTATTATGTTTATAAATGATGACAAAACGCAAATATAGATATGTGTTAACAATATTCTTATGCATATAAATTTTCTGGTTTAACATATTTGCTTGAAATGTGTTGTTTATGATAATATTCTTAGTACAATTTTAGTTTCCCAGGATTTAATAAAATGATATAATTTATTGAATTGCTAGCAATGAGGAAGATATTCTTCTGATCTATAAAAGGATAGTGCATTATAACATTGTGGGTCAGAAATATCTTTGTGGTTCAATTAATTGTACATTTCTACACATATTGTCTGTTATTGGTTAAAAAGTATTACTTAACTATATTTCATCCAAGAAGTTCAATAAATAGTCATGTCACCCAAACGAACAGCTATTGAATAAGCCATGCATGCTGACAGATCTAAAAAAATAGAATTTATTGCAAATTAATGAGTATAAATCTCTTTAATAAGCTTTACTTTAGGCACAAACTCTTCTACTGAATATGTTTAAAAAATCTGATGTGATGCATTCACATGACTTTCTCTACACTCTATTTTTATTTGTGGTTACACAATCTATTCTTACTAAAGATTACTGTTCTATATATCACATTTTAAAGAAATAGCTACATTACACATTTCGTTATTGATACAAAGGAAACATCGATAGTCAAACGTTTAAGAACAGGACGCTATATGTTGGCCTTAAAGTTCCATATGATTTACATGCAATTGCGAGAAACAACTGAAAATCGATGGGACTTAAAAGAATATTAGGTGTTGAACAACTCGAACCTAGCTCAGTCCATGGAGCACGTACCTGTTGTGCGAGGTGTCCCGGGTTTCGATTCTCTGCTGGGGTGGGATTTTTTCTCTATCCAGGATTAATCCCTATTCTTCCCAGAGTCTGGAAGTAAAAATGAGAATGTGAATGTGTGTATGATCTAATGATTAAAAACCAAAAGTGCAAAAAACCTAACACAAGAGTTAAAGGAGTTGACACCATTGCCAATAGACAATAACTTCCAAAGGAAAGGCCGATAAGCCCAAATAAAATAAATGGAAATAAAAAAAATTCGAACCTTTAATAATGGATATCTGAGAAACGGTTTATGCCACAAAAAACTTATATGTAATAAATTGTGTGTTTAAAGAGATCTACATTGTTTGTGCGGAACGTTTTCGTCTATCACTTAAGGTTTACCAGTAGTACAAGATTATAAATTCCTTCCGAATGAAAGGACCTCAAAGGCTATTCCCAGAAAATTTAAGATATACATTTTATTTGTAATGTAAATATATTTTAATGTATGGTACTATAATCCAAATTCTTAGCAGTTTTTAGAAAATCAATATTTTCAACAAAAAAGTCCCATGTAAAGGGTAATCTGGGGTTGGAATTTTCTTGAAAACCTTCGTGTTGCATTTTGGGAGGCACTGAATTAAATACCAAGTCAGGTATTTATCCGACTTTTCGTTTTTGAGATATGCTGTTCACAGACAGAGACACACACACACACACAACTTTTTATAAAAATGCTCGTTTTGGATTTAGGGGGCCTCAAAACATGTATTTTCGGTGAAATCTCGGTATTGAATTTTTGGGTGGAATGCAATAACGTGGTAGAGAAAGTAATAAAATGTATAGGCGGCTGAAAACAAATGTAAGTTGTAATATACACATTTTGTTTACATTATTAACACTTGCCTGGATTCTTGGAGTACCCCGTGTAATACTCCAGCTTACACAATATGCATTTTATTTTAGGAATAACTTTTATTTATTGTATATTATATATTTAGTTTACGTATGACTGCAGAATCTGTCTGTAAACAATGATAGTATTTCAGGTAGATAACAAAGCACTGCATTCTAAAGAGAAAATGAACATAAGGTTAAGTTTTCTCGCTTAAATATAGGTATAATAAATAAAGGCAGCTTAAAGGGCAGGAATATTAGTCCTTAATAATGACATCTCGTTATATACCGGGGTGAGACCTAAAGGTTTTGCAGCTAGATATTAAATTTAGTTACCCCGACATAAATATTAGGGGACGTAGCTGCAGTGGCAATGAGAGGTCCAGGACCTTAGCTGCACAATTTAAAGCAGGCGTGGAACAGTCATAACAAAATACACAATTTCACCTTAACTGCGGTTTACTAAATTCTACCTTGATGCCTCTACATCATTCACAGAAAATTACAGAACAGACATTGGAGGGAGATGTTATACACACACACACACACACACACACACACACACACACACACACACACACGATCCACGCACTCTACGCACACAACCACTCACCCTGAAGAGACACACACGACTCACGCTACTAGACTCACGCCACTAGACAAAGAAGCTCGTGCCTCTACTTGCCTTCACCCCCCTTTCCTCTCTCCACCCCTGATTAGGAGGTGGGGAGAGATGTCGGGCCGGACGAAATTCAAACTCCCAAACGAAATAATTATGCCAAACAAAGTCATGCTACAAAGCAAATGATGTGTCCGACGCGACAATGCACGCACATACACGCTACAATAGTTTTTATCTTTGTATTACCATATTCAGATATACGGTTTTTATTTGGAAAATATGATTGGAAAACAATCTGAAGGTACAAATGTATTATAAACAATTGGTAAAATCTTTTTCTATTTTTCATTTTTGGGAAAGAAGGCTTCTGATACTTATTTCAAAGTGACTTAGATTTCTTGTCATTAACTCTTAGACAGATAATACTTTTCTATTGGTACTTCTGGTGATGTTTCACACTTACTCATGTTGCATGTGATCCCTTCTTAAAGAACTCTAAAGTAAGGCTTCGAAATACTAAAAGCCTAAGATCACTGTTTCTGATGTTAAAATTTCAGGTTTTTGGTTTCCAAATAGTGTTAGTTGATGTAATTTCACTTACTCAGTGAACATCATCAAAGTTGATTATCTGTGTGAATTTTCTTTACTTTTAATAGTAGTTATAACAATTTCCAAAAATAATATATAATAATAATTTAATTTAGATTCCCTTTAATTCCTGATGGCAGTGAAATTGTATTGCTTTGCGGAGTTCCCACTGGAAGAGATTTGTACCCAGAATAAAAATCTGTAATATCTCAGTTGTCATCCGAATATTGTTCTGACGTTTTCGTGCAACAATTTCCCCGAACCATGGGTCATTTCCTTTCGTACCTCTATGATTACGCCACAAATAAACCAAAAATACTTTAATTTTCAGTGAGAAAAAACAAAAATCATAGATAAAGAAAAGCAAAAATGTAAGAAGGATGCCTAAAAGCACACTTGGGGCATCAGAGTACACCATGTGTTGTATCATCGCCAATAATATCGAATTTTCAAGGAAAACACATCAGTCATTAGACCAGTGTGATTACAAATAAGGGTAGCAAAAGAATTATTCTAATTACAGTGCACCCCCATCTGTCAGTAGCTTTTTGAAACACTAGGGTAGGATTAAGGATGTTTATCGGAAGGGACACTTCGCTACTACGACCAACTTGATCTATTATGGCTACACCCCCCCCCCGGGAGGCAAGAATGAGGTGAAAGAGGCGTAGGAGGTTGTAGGTAAGAAGGGACAGTCTGAACACCCGCATACCAATAGAGACGAGGAATCCCGAGAGAGGGAAGGAAGCGACCCTGATGGCGGGACAACGCACCCTGGCGTTCACGGGGAGTAATCTGCCCGATGCATAAGCAACCTACCGGACACCGCTGACACCGCAGGACCCGAAGTGAATCGTGAAAGGGAGAGATGAAATGAGAGGAAATGGGGGGAAAGGAGAAATCGTGGTAGAATATACGTCCCTGCCATTCGCCTAGGCAAACAGGGGAAAACCATGAAAACCCCGGAACAGAAAGACAGTCACTGGGAATCAAACCCGGATCTCCCGAATGCGGTCACAGATTAGGGTATTAGAATAATTGAGTACTCCCTCCAAGGTTATTGGAATTGTTATTACTATTTTTATTATTACTACTACTACTACTACTACTACTACTACTGCTGCTACTACTACTACTACTACTACTACTACTACTAGTACTACTACTACTAAAATGTTTGCACACTCTCTGATCTTATGGTAAAAAGCTATCCGACTCGTCCCAAGCCCGCATACACAGGGAAATCACAGAAGCGCAACGTGGAACTGGATTCCTGCTGATTTGGCACTTAGCAGAGACTTTCTCTCTGGCCAGATTCCAGTAAGAAGCAAATCTTGTTGATCCTACCAGATTTTATCTGTCCTAGCATCCAATAGAACCGTTAATCCGTACACAATCTACACGTTTTCTCATAAAATTCACCCCCGCAATTCTTGGCAAGATTCTTGTGTTAAATGAGACGCCGTTAAAGTTGGCAGCACTTAGCTTTCAAGTCCGAATGAAGCATAAATATCCCTCAATGTGTGCAAGGCGCTAATAATCTCCATTAGGTACTAGAATGGATCCTTCTGAGAAATGCTGAATTTATTTTAGTTGCATGCAAAGGAAGCTAAGCACACTACGTGTTCCATTGGTACTTTTACTCTAAAACAACCACCAGCAATCCACATTGCACATGACGTACAAGCTTTGTCTTCAAAAAGAGCTCTCCGCTCAGAATATATTACAGGCTTCCATTATACGATTCAGGAATTATATATTATGCATGTCATTGTTTTCTCTATCTCACATTTTGGGTAAAACAAATAATTAGATTCAATTTGCAAATCCAATATCTCCATTTGACCAGAAATGCATGATTAGAAACCCTCTGATTTCCAAAAGAATGGTTGACAAATATTAACGATCAAGGTCCACTTTGGAAAGTTTTGAAAAAAAATTCTGATATGATAAACTCACAAGACCTTCACTGCACATAAAAACGCATATGAATCCGTTATACATTACAGTTATTATATAAAATCATTTTCTATCCACGTGACGTTAATCACGATATACAGTGTTTTCCCCTCACACTGCGGCCAACGCACGGCGACTCTCGTGCCGGTCACCGCAGCCCGAACTTCCGGCTAAGTAGTTTTAATATTCCCGCAATCGCCTCACGTGCTCATATTAACAGCTGCAATTATAATGATAATAAGCACATACCTTATCATATGAGAAGTTGGAAATGTTGTCCTTTATCCGCATATTTCTGGCATCTTCTCAGGAAACTTTCATTCACACTGGAAAGATCAATATCCGAAATTGAGTGAATTTCTCGCCTGGTGGTTTTCTTCAGTTCTTCCAGTGTATGGAGTTTGTTGCACACACTTTATTTTTCAAATATCCCCATAGATAAAAATCACATACAGTTAAATCAGAGGATCGTAAGGGCGACAATTCTTTACTAATTACGCTATCTTCAAAAATGTCCTGAATTAAATTTAATGATGCACGGTAGCATCCAGACTAACATTCAACGTCGGTCAGCTGTTCAAAAAACAGTGAAACTTATTCCTGTATATCCCTGGATTTATTTTTTTTCAAAAAATGTAGGTCAAAATGTTATATACCCGGGTGAAGCCAAAAGGTTTTGCAGCTAGATATTAAATTTAGTTACCCCGGTATAAACTTTTGGGAGTGTAGTTGCAGTGACAAGAGGACCACAACTTACCTGCCCAAATTTAAAGCAGGCGTGTGATATGCATAACAAAATACACTTAATTTCACATTTACTGTGGTTTGTTATATAGTTACCTTGGTGTCACTTCATCGTTCACAACAGATTACAGAACAAACATTGGAGGGAGATGCTCCAAACTCTCCCGGAAACATGCATTCTTAAACACAACCACTCGCCCTGAAGAAACTCACACCACTGACCCACGCTACTACTAGACTGACGCCACTAGACAAAGAAAGAAGCTAGTCACGCTACTTGTCCCCCTCTCCTCTCTCCACTCCTTGGTCAGGAGGTGGGGAGAGAAATTCCGCGTCGGACGGAATTCAAACCCCAATCAAAATAATTGTACACAACAATGTCATGCTACAAATCAATAATGTATCCGACGCGACAATGCATACACATATGCTACAATATTATTCTATATTAATTTACTACATACTAATTTTCGCGCCATGTTCTGTATAAAATCGGGTTTCGCTGTACTCCAATATCTGTTATCTTGCAACAAAACAGCCTTGTAAATGGAACCGTGCTTCGTCAGAAAAGAATATTAAACTGAGTAAGTTACTCTTATTGTTTCCCAAAATCTAATTACAGAAGTTATTCAACTCTGAAGATTACAAACTCTTTAAGTTGCAAGACCTAACAGAAGGCATAAGGCGATAAATGCATTCAGTTTCGGATATTGAACTCTGAGTGTGAATGTAAATTTCCTGAAAATATGCCAGAAACGTGTAGGTAGAGAAAGGCAACATTCCCAACATCTCATATGACAAGGTATATGCTTATCATCTTTGTAATCGTAACTACGAGAATGTGAATGGTTGCGGAGGTATTAGAACTGTTTCGGCGGGAGTCAGAGCTGCGGCGGCCGGCGTGTGAGTTGGCGTTTGGTGGCCGCAGTGAGAAGGAAATGTACTTTGTCGCTTTACATTCGGATAATACGGAAACAGTATCCAGTCGTCGATTCCCGACTAGGACAGAAAATTTGTATTTAGCCAGAAGCATTCCCTATCTCTATAAAGTCTGAAGTATGAATGTGGGAGTAAATATGTGTGTGCTGAGTAGTAAAAAACTGAGAAAACTAGTGTTAAGAAAGCCTACCTCTTCAAGTAACAAACCATTAGTTGTTTTTCAAAGCACCCAATATGACTACAGAAGACAAAAGTGACTTTACGTATGAAACAATTTAAAAAATGCCTGATTTGAATGAAAAACCCAGTTGTTTGTATAATAAGTCAATTTTCTATAAGTCTATCAGCTTGGTAGATATAACCACCAGTATTTCGGAAATGGCTAATGTTATGAAGAGGTTATTTCGCTTACACTATATATCTTAATAGGTTCCACATTTTACTTGTGAAAACGTTTTATCCTTTTATGGTTACACGCGCACATAAAATTAAATAATAATAGGGACCATTTTACAAGACTATTTACGAAATTCAAGATATGCATTATTCCTTGTGTCAATAATCTTAGCATGATATATTTTAATACTTTATATTCCACGAGGTGGAAGACGACGGATGCACGTGTGGGCATATGGTATGGGGAAGCCTGTGCAGATAGATTAGGCTCCTAAATTATTATTATTGTCTATAAAAGTGATGGGAATTGTTATATGCATCATAAATGGGAAAAGCTAGCCGCTTTATTTCATTTGGCAATGAATCACATTTTAAGGAAAATGCAGTGTATTTTAATATTGCCTCAACGAAAACTTTAAGATTAGATAGATTGTTAGGAATGGATAAATCATAGCCGCTGAGCGGAGAACTTCAATCCGGAGGAGCAACGATTTCCCGCCACATCTTGCATCCTTCTAGTTCTAGTTCTAGTTCTAGTTTGAAAAGGGGTGGGTTTTGTGCCCAAGCACTGCGACCTTAAGATCTATTGCGCATCCCCCCTTTCATCAGTTAAGTAGTCTGTTGCTCGATATGAACTTAACCAGACTGCTAACTGAGGCTAGTTCATCTATCTTTGGAAAGTGATTGCCAAAAATACTTGCTCTTTGATTCGCAAGAGCAGGGTAATCACATAGTAGATGAGTAACAGTCTCATCTCCTTCTAGACATCTACTACAGATAGGGCTGTTAAACAATCCCATTCTGTATAGATTAAACTTTAGGGCACAGTGTCCTGTAATGAATCCTGTTGCCCATGCAAGTCTTCTACTAAGACCGCGCAAGTATTTTGCCCGGATGTTATCCAGGTCTGTAATAAACAACTTGGAATGTCTGCAACCCTCAATGGAGTTCCAGTAGTTCTTGTGTTCTGCTTGAGCCCAGCACTTAATAGCCTGTTTCACTGGTCTGTAGGACACTCCCAGTACAGGCTCCGGACCAAAAAATGGGATTTCACTGCCAATCTTGGCTGCTTCATCTGCTTTCTCATTGCCTGGTATATCTGTGTGTCCTGGCACCCACATAAGTTGAACCTTATTGTGTTCAGCCAGTGTCATTAAGGATTCCCGGCATTCTGAGATGAGCTATGATTTTATTGATGTTGATTAAGAGCAGCTTGACTGTCTGAGAGGATAAGAACACTTCTATTCTTATATCTCCTTTTAATGCTTTCCATGACACTGGCTAGGATTGCATAAACATCAGCCTGGAAAACTGTAGCTAAGGTACCCAGACTATAAGAAATCTTGGTGCCATTACCGTAAAGCCCAGCCCCCGTTCCCGATGTGGTTCTAGAACCATCAGTATACCAGATTGGGCCTTTGTTATTATGAGGTTTTACCAGTCCTTCCCATTCACTCCGCTTTGGATAGAAGACCGTAAATTTCAAATCAAACTTGAATCTTGTTTCAAGAATGTCAGTCCCCATGTTGAGTATCTGTTGTACATTCTTATCGCAAGGAAGCTTGAGATGATTAATATGTCCAGTATTAGACACTTTGGTTTGGCGACAAATATGGTCATATGCGATCATGGCTTCTGCCTTCATCCATATGTGGAGAGGTGTGAGCCCAATCAGCATCTCCATTGCCGCAGTTGGAATAGTTTTGAAGGCTCCCATAATTGAAATGCAGAAGGTCCTCTGTAATTTACAGAGTTCCTTTCTGCAGACCTTTAAATTAACTCTAGGCCACCACATCAGTGCGGCATAAGAGAATATAGGTCTCACCATGGCAGTGTATATCCAATACACTATGCTAGGTTTCAGACCCCATGTCTTACCAAGCATACCTCTACATGTCCAAAAGACTCTGTAGGCTTTGGTAATACATAATTCCATGTGATGTTTCCAAGTTAATTTCTTGTCTAAAACAAGCCCAAGATATTTAACTTGTGTTGAATAGGGCACTACTTCACCAAAGAGAGAGAGTCTGGTTAAATCAGGCCCCCTTCTCCTGGTGAAGGGTACCACTAATGTTTTCCTTGGATTAACAGTTAGATTATTCATCTTGCACCAAGCTTCCATTTTCTTAAGCGCCATTTGTAGCACTTGAGAAACTATGTGAGGAAATTTCCCTCTTATGATTATTGCAATATCATCTGCAAAACCAACTGTGAAGTAACTGTGAAGTCTTGCATCCTTAAGAGTTTCTAAATTTGATATTTGGCTGATATTTATATTTGGGTTTTTCTGTTTATGGATATTACGCCCCTCTCTCTCTCACATACACATTTAAAAGCCCGTTTTTTAAATAAACCTAACAATCCGCATTTCCATGTAACTCTAAATATGGAATTTTTGGATCGAAGATATAATGCTTTCTCTATCATAGATATGTGGCAGATGAAGTA
Source organism: Deroplatys truncata (assembly GCA_030765065.1). NCBI lineage: Eukaryota > Metazoa > Arthropoda > Insecta > Mantodea > Mantidae > Deroplatys > Deroplatys truncata. The sequence goes on from CM060985.1 coordinate 105,084,955, forward strand.
AAGGTCCTGGGTTCGAATCCCGTTGACCGCCTACTCTGACCTCGGGTTTTCTCTGGTCAGTAGGCGAACAATGGGGTGGTTTATCGTTTACAACGACTTCCGTTTTCTCATTTTCGTTTCATTCCGTTTTATTCTCATGTTTCATACATATTTATAGCTTTCATGGTGTGTGGCAATACTGGAAAAATGGCACGGACGCTTCCTCCAAGGACTTTGTAGGGCTGCCTGGTTGTACTGGTCGTTTATCGCCATCTCTAGGCAGCTCCAGTAGTGGTACTAGGTACTCCCGTGCTTCTCTTTGCCTCTCTGCCTGCGGCCTGTAGCCTCCTTTGGTTCCTTCACTTCAGCCCTTCCTCCTAATGGGTGGTAGCCATAATAGATCTCATGTAGGTCCTAGTGCGCGAGGTGTCCCCTAAGTTATATACCCTATAGCCTTAATATGCTGACCTTATAGAAATACCTTTTTGCGGTATTAATTATTCCCGAAATATTCACTCCGGTAAATGCAGTTAGATTGAAATAACTTACTTAGAATCTTAAAGGAGAATCAAATCCTATTTATCGGCGAACAATAAGGCCATTTAACAAGCACTTAAGATTTCTAAGCATGGAACGGTAAAGTTTTCCTTGTGACGTTTTATCAGAGGGGAAACTTTGTGCGGATAGAAGTTAATAATCTTTGAAACTCTTTAAGTCTCTTCTGCTAACTTCTTGAACGCGTGACTTTTGTGAGCAGAACGACATGGTTACGAAATCCCTGAAATCTTCTTCTAAGGCGATCCTAAAGTAACGCGTGGAATATCATTCACATGTTCCGAGTAAAGCAGAGTGCCTGTATGTTTGCTCTAAATCATCAGATATGGATAAATGATTATGTCTAAAAGCATATTATGATTCATTCAGAAGTTATAAAATCACTTTATTACAGCCTATAGAGGTAAAGTATCCTTCTGAATTATATAAACGCAACTGAGATTGAAGAATCTCTATGAAATTACCATTAAATCATCAATATATAGACATACAACACTACAGCATATTTGAAATAAAAATGGATCAACTTAGGATTCGAAAAAACTAGTATTAATTATTCAAAAAAGAAAAGCTTATTTTATTGTCTGATTGTAAGATTTTACCTTCTCTTTCTCTTAAGAGATTGCAACATTTAGACAAACATAGTTAAAAATATTTAAAATCTATAATTTGAAAATTCTTTTCACTTTTTATTGTAAAATAAGATAATATGAAATCAAATTTTATTTTTCATTTTAAAATTCGATTTTGAGGAAATTTTGTTACTAAGCACATTCGATAATTCAAAATGTTTCACACGATGTCGCTTTTATCCAATCAATATGTTATTTTTTTTCTATATTCCGAACAGCCAAGTGATTAAACCTCATAGAAATTTTTTGCGCTTTGAAGAATTTTTCAGTTACTTATTTTTAAAGCAGAAATAAAATCAAAAGAGAATTACAATTATAATTTCTTAAAATTTATATTCTGATGAATTGAAACTAGCACAAAAACTGTGTAAAATATTTTGCGTTATTATAAGATAAATAAGGCGAGTGCTTAAAATGCTGATTATTTTAAAGAATATCGTTGCATGGAGCATTTGACATACGATGTTAAAGTTCATTTTTGAATCTCAATAAGTTGAAAACTAAAGAATATATCAAAACGTAATTAAAAACCCGATTCGGTGTTAACGCACGACACAATTAATATTACATTTTTAGCCAAACTGAGTGAAAACATTATAAAATAGGATTTTCAGGACTTAGTGTGTAGGTCCACAATCATTTATTTTAAACAACAATATTATAATATTTGCATTATAATATCTAGCATAAATATTGCATGGTGCAGTCTCGTTGCACTATAAAAAATATGTGGTACATTTACATGACTTTCTCTACCAACTATTTATTTTGTATAACTTTTACAGACTATTCCTATAAAAGCCAATTTTTCTATTCACTTCATTTTAATTGAGGTAAACCTTTATAGTAATATTTTCATTGCACATTTGTTATAGCTACAAGGAGGATAGTGAAACCCGAATCGATAGATGTTTAAACACTGGCTGCACACTGGCCTTAAAATTGCATTATTTATTCAGGACATCGCCAAAAACAACTGAATACTGATAAGCAGTTACAAAATTACAAATTAATGAAAAATTCATACGAATTATAACTGATATTCAGAAATGGCTGATACCACAAAAAGGTTATTTCAAATAAATTGTGTGTTTTAAAGAGTTTTACATTTTTTTGTGTAGCATGTTTTAGTATATCTCATGAGGTTTACCAGTAAAGCAAACATACAAAATTCTTTCCGATGAATAAGATCACTGGAGCCATTTTTTAGAAAATAAAAAATTTCGATAAATGTAAAGACAGGCGGCGTCGTGGCCGAGTGGTTAGACCGCTCCCCTCTCACCGAGGCGGCCCGGGTTCACTCCCAGGGACCCGCATGTAGGATTTGTGGTGGACAAAGCGGCGTCTGGGCAGGTTTTCTCCGGGTTCTCCGCCATTCATTCCACCAATTTCTCCATCATCACATTTCCTTTCATCCATTTCACCATCATTTCGTTTCATCTACTTGCTTCCTCCCATACCAGGCATCGGGCTGATCACCCATCCTGGATATTCTGTCTGATCCATGAGTGTCTGCTCCTCGACGGGCTTCTGACCCCAGGCACACGCCTGTAAGTCCTGGGGGGTGTAAGTCCTACATAAGAGGAGGTTACACAGAGAAAGAAGAAGAAGATAAATGTAAAGGTAGCTTTTTTGGGGCGGGAGGGAAATTCTTTCAAATCTTCGTTTCATATTTTTAGAAGACGCTGAACCTAAATACCAAGTCATCGAACATTTCGTTTTTGGATTATGCTGTTCAGACACACACACACACACACACACAAACACACATACACACAGAGTAAACGGATCTGTTTCTAAAAGTGTTTTTTTAATTAATGTGACCTCGAAACATATTTCCAATGAAACCTCGATATGGATTTTTGGTGAAATACACTACTTCTTAGTTGCTATATGTGTGTGGTAGAGTGAAAACGAGACAAATATAGTTCTTCAACATATTAATGATTAATTGTTTTCATTTACAATAAAGTTACTGACATTATGATCAGTCTCTGTATTAGACGGAGCTTAATTGAGACATGTACTTATAATGCAGGAAGAATTTCTTTGAATCCTCTGTAAGCACTTTCCCAATATTTGAACAAATATAAGTTTTACGTGTATTTTTTTTAGTACACTTGAACTCTACTATCCTCCAATTCTCTCCTTCTCTTATCCTCCAATTATTTAAAATGTAACAAAATATAATAGGTGGCGTCCATAAAATATAACCCTTTTAACATCACAAGAGGTGTAGGGCATTCGGTAGGTCTCGGGTTCAAATCCCGTGGGCCGACTAATCTACTAGGTATTTTTTATTTCTCTCAGTCTTAAGTAATTGTCGGAATAGATATTAAATAGCGCGACCAAAAATTGCACTTTTAGTTTAAAAGATTAGTAAAATTGAAAATAGATGATTAATAGCGAAATCTCTGCCATCTATCCACAGTTAATGAAAGCTGGACGGCACCTTAGTGCCATCCTGCCCGGTACGTCTATAAACAGAGATATAGTTGCCTGGACTAAGGTCTCTGTGGACACGTTTCGAAACAGCACGAGGAGAGGTATAGTTTCCGAGCATTAAAACCTCGGCGACGCGTGACGAAGCAAGATGGTATGGCACAGGGATGAAACCTAGAGGGCTAGCAGTCCGTCAACAGCGATCCACAAGGTATCTCCTAACAGATCTGTCGCGCTATGACCATGTTGTTAAAACAACGTAAAATAAATAGAGAGAGAGAGAAAAAAAAAAGAATAGGCGTATAAATAGAATAGGGGCATATGGTAGAGTAAATTAACATAATAATATCGCAATTTTATGTACAATTGGGATTGGTTGCTTCAATAGTAGCTAACCCTCTTCACCATAAAAATATGGTGATGTTATGTTATATTTTTATCCGTGAATCACGGATAAAAATTATAGGCATAATTGGTTAACCATTGAAAATTCGCTACATTGCATTACAGTTTAGCGCTATGCACTTGTCAGTCTGCTGCTGCGAACATCCATGCGATTGGTCCGGCTATCTAGCTAAAGGCCAAGTTCCAGCTGTTCTTCCCTCTCCCGTATAGACCTGCACTATCCTCGACTCCATCACAGCCAGACAGCCACACGTCCCGACGGGTGTTATAAGCATTTAGCTGGCATGTGGGACATCGCTTAAGAACTACAAGGGTAATCCAGGAAGTAACGACAAAAATGAAGCCTAATTTACTTCTCCACATAACCACGTCCATTATTTAACCATTCGTTATATTTATCCACGAGCTTTAGAATTTATATGATGAAGTTGGCTGCCGTCGGTGCATCAAACCAAGTGTTCACATTTCTCCATGCAAAGAACGAGAAATTTTTGAGAAAGAAGTCTGTAATCTAGGATATGCGTCTGTAATACAGACTTTATTGTTGACTTGATTCTTCAAATTATATGTGATGAGTGACGGACGTCCGGATCGAGTTTCTCATGCACATTTGTTCGTCCATTGTTAAATATTTCACACCACTTTCTCAATTTCTTCCCTTTATTACTCTATCACCATACGCTTCTTTAGTTGAAGTAAAATTCTACAAGTTTCAATTCCGAACATTAAACAATTTCAAATAGCAACTCTCACTTCACAGTCGGTGGGACTTCGTATCACAAAGTTCATTTTGAACAATCACAGAATACAAAATAACTTTTTTTTCGATTGGCACTCGCATAACACTCAGAAAAGATATAGAGAAATCCATTCGACCTTGGATAGAAGCCCGAGAGCTATCTGCACAGCGGGTATGCGTAAACGGTTGTTACTTTATGGAAAACATTCGTACTACACTTAGAACATACTACCATAAACTTTTTTGTCTCCAACTAGTTCGTGAAATAGGGCCTTGGAGAGATAGAGCGCGAATTCATGCATGCACTATCTAGTTATTACGTTTTATTCGCGGAATAAAAATCCATCTTACCTATGTATGCCTTACTATACGTTTATCACTTGCATGGAGAAGATAAATTGAACCTTCCATACAAATTACATTTCTTTTCTGTCTGGTTGCTGTGTCGGCCCGCTAAACGATGTGCATTAGCTCAAGAAAAGCGATAACCCCTCCCTCACCAGATGGTGCCATATGCCCGAACTGAAAATAAGAAGCTGCGTATTATTATATGCAAATGCATGCTCTACCGTCTTATGTTTTCATACAAAGCGTCGTTAAGAAGATTAAAATCCTCTTATAGTATCAAGATACATATTTTGCTTTATTTTAGTGTCCTTATCCAGAGTTTTTACTTTTGCCTTGTACAGCTAGAGAACTTTGTGTAGAGTTTAATGAAACTGTTGCTTCTAGCAGGCAAACTATAACGTAAAATGCACGAGTTTCTAAGTTTTAATTAAATTTGAAATGTCGAGGTTTATGCATGTATTATATTCGGGGAATACGTTTTGCTTTTCTTTCTTGTTTGCTTATAATTGACTCAAATATCTTCCGAGAAATATAACCTGTTCATCAACTTTTTCGGCATACAATATGGTATTTACTAACTTAAGTACTTTGAGAATTGTTATGAATGTATTCAGATGGATACAGAAATGGGCGTCAATAATAAACAAACGAATCATAAAAACGTTCGCCTCTTCGATATTAGATGCCACATTATGAATTAATAAAAAAATTAAGGTAATTTAGAATTAATCTTGTAAGTTTAAAACGCAATATATGAATATTAAGAAAATGTTGAAATCGCAGAGCCTGGCTCAAGTGAGTATTTAAACAGTTGCATTTTTCGTTGTAATTTTTTTTTCAATCTCATATGTCTTACAAGTAAAGCCTTGTAATACTTTGTTCAGATTCTTTTGAGACAGTGAAAAGTGCAGGTAAGACCGTCGCGAGGTGGCTACGGCTGCTATCACAAAGAGCCGCCTCACGTAGCCGATCTGGGCACGAGCGACCGGTTTTCTATCCTTCCCTCTCCACTGTCTCAAAAGACTCTGAACAAGCAATAATTGTTATATAGGCTTTACCAAGTAAGGGTAGGAAGGAAGAATAGAACATTAACTTAAACCAACTACAGATCTCACTATTTGAATACATTTATAAAATAACATTTTATCTATAAGCAATGTCTGGTGAGAGTATGAAATAAAAATTCTGGCAACGTTTCAGCGTTGCTGACCCCCCATTTTGGCGGTAGCGGAGTTGTGATTCACTTTCGTTATCAGGAGCTTGCAGAGCTTATAATCAAGAATATAAACAATGTTTTCGTGTTTACTACCTCTTCACGATCATTCCAATTCAAATGTTCCAGTGATACTTTGTAAGACGTAAAATCACAACCTACTGAAATTTTCTACTGGTTCCACATTAAGCTGAAATACCTTTATAATAAATAAATAAATAAATAAATAAATATATATATATTTAAACAATAAAATTACAAATGTTGCAAACATTTTGTATAACAATTGAACGAAAATTTAAACATAAAGTCAGAAACAACTAAGATTAAAGTTAGTTGTGTCAGTGCCAGCAAGCTAAAATGGAAGTGAAGCATGAAGCAAGAGAAAAATAAAGGTACAAATAGCTGAAAAGAGGCTTTTACACTCAGTCATAGTAGAGTACGAGAGAAAATGTATGTGTATATATATATATATATATATATATATATATATATATATATATATATGAAATGAGGGAATTAGAGAAGAATTATAAGTTCAACCACTCTCAAAACAAATAGAAGATTATAGAGAAAAATTGGTTACACATCTACAACGAATACCAGGAGAAAAATATCTAAACAACAACAGTATAGTCCAAGACTAAACAACAGGCAAAGATGGGCTTAACAGATATGAAATTGGAACAGGCAAAAGCTTAAGCGTGAAAAAGGTAGGAGAAGAAAACCAAAAATGTTTATATATGTTTATTTAACAATACAATTCAGTAAAATATAGTCGTCCTCCGTGGCTACCGTGCTAGCCTCTAGTTCCCAAGGTCGCGGGTTCAAACCCAGCGGAGGGCGATGGATTTTTTCGGGCCTAAAAATCCTTAGCATGTCTTCCTTCGGAAGGGAAGTAAAGCCGGTGGTCCCGTGTCGTAGATTTACGGCACGTAAAAGAACCTCAAGCCTGATAGAGAGGCCTCTGAGCAAAATTACTGGTCTTTCACTCCAACATAGAATGGGACGCTAAGGACCATAGTAGTTAAAGAGCGTCCATTAATAAAATAATTTAATTTAGTAAAGCATAATTAAACTACCAGGAAACAGAACATCATTATAAGCGTAATAATAAAAATAATACGGTACGTTACATTCACATGGCTCTCTGTTCACTCTTCTAAAAAATATTCTTACAAAATTCCATTCTTCTATCTACTTCTTGTTAATCAAGATAAACTTTAATTACACAGTATTGCTTATACTTCGTTTTTTTTTAGTTTCATTTATACCCCGCCTTTAACCCCGTCTTATGAGTGGCATTTCCTTTGGAACTTGTTGCCTATTGGTAATGGTGTTAACTCGTGTAACGCTTGTCGTTGGGTTACTTGCACTTTTGGTTTTTAATCATTAGATAATACACACATTCACACTTCCAGACTCTGGGAGGATAAGGAATAATCTTGACCAGAGAATAATTCCCATCCCCAGCCGGGAATTGAGCCCGGGACCCCTAGCACAACAGGAAGGTCTCTACCGACTGAGCTAGGGGCCACGTTATTGCTATAAGAACAATACAGTAGGCTAAAGCGACAGTCAGATTTTTAAAAAGCGAATCGCCATGTGATGACTTTGAAGTTCTGTATTCCTTGCATGACCACGAGAAAAAACGAAAAGCTTACCACTTGAATAAAGTATAAGAAGTAGTAATCAGTACAAATTATAAGCAAATAATAAAGTGTAAGTAATTCAAACCTATAACAAACTGTATCTTTGAAATGGTTTTTTACATAAACTGTGTACTTTAGCGATATCTACTATTTCTTCTTCCATAGTTAGATTTTGCCTATCTCTTACAGTTTAGTAGGTGTACAAAATTTATTCAACATGAAGAGGACTTATAGTTTTCCCAGAAAATTCAAGATATACATTTTATTCGCCATAAAAATATCTTTAAAATGTGGTATTTTAGTCGAAATCGTTAGCCACTTTTGAGAAAAGAAAAGATAAAGAAAAGATTTGCATATAAATGGTAGTTTGAAGCAAGGATTTTCTTGAAAAATCTTCATATCGCATCCTTGGAAAGATGATAGACTTAACAGGTTTTGTATGTAACTGAATTTTCATTTTTGAGTTACGTTGTTCACAGACGCGCACACATACACACACACGGACTTTTTCTAAACTTTTTTTATCGATATAGGGAGTCTCAAAACGCATATTTTCGATGAAATTTCGGTATCATTTGTGGCTGGAATGGTAGGTTACTTTAATTACTATAGGTAAATAGTAGGGAAGGTAAAAGATAAATCATCTGATGCTAGTATCATACATGTAATTCTTGAATGTGGCCACAGAGTATTTAATAATGTTAAATACTACCTCATTTGAACTTTTTATTAAATTTATATTTTGATCTGCAAAGTAAAATTTGGGAATTTGGGAATTTCTAGAACTAATTAATAATAACAATATTAATAATATTAATAAAACAATCACTCCTATATCTGAGATTTAAACGCAAACTTCCAATGATGAGGTTATTGAATGATTGCATTGGATTGGAGGGGGTTCTGCACCATTCCAGGAATGAGTATATTGTACCGACGCCTCAGGAGGTGGCGCCCGGGGAGAGAGGGATGAGATAAAGAAAAACACCGGGCGGCCGGAACCAGGAGTGACGGCACAGCAATGACAGGGTCCCTACATGTTCCAGATTGAGACAGTCAGACAAGCAGACCGGAGATCCCATCCCACACAAAAGTCCAACGAAAGCTGAAGGTCGGACAAAATTCACAGAGAGCATACTTTTCCCCTGCCACGCTGCACCGAAACACCATCCCCGATACGTTCAAGCTTGAAATAGACAAACGGGGCGAGGGATAAATGAAATGATTAATGGAACCAAATGGGCAGGAAATTTAGGTAATAAAACAAACCACTCCAGGATTCGCCTGACGTCCGGGAACATTCCCGGAAAAATCCATGGGTCAGAATGGTCGGGGAACCTCTCGAATGTGTGCCACAGACGTTACCGTCTTAGCCATCCCTATCGTATCATAAGTGTAATAATAAAAAAGGTCATCTGATGCTAATACATACATAAGGTTCTTGATTATAGTCACAGAAAATTTAGTTATTTAAATACTACGTGAACTTGAACCTTTTTTTTAATTTTGATCTTCAGTCAAGAAGAAATTTCGGAGTTGTCCTGCAGGAACCAAACAAATTAATAATAATAATAATAATAATAATAATAATAATAATAATAATAATAATAATAATTAATAATTAATAAACTCCTGCCCCTGAGATTGAAGCACAAACCTCCAGCTATCATATTCTGCGTAGCTCTCAGGTAAAGCTTGTCCAGTAATCACCAACATGCATATTTAACAACGCTTGCTTACAGCTGAGTTCAGGTTACTCCGCTGGGAATAGCCAATCTCAGGAGAGAAATATCATTCATGCATCCAAACAGTTTCCGTTACATTGTACAAACAACACTGTCAGAAACGTCATGATAACCAGGGAACGTGAATGTCTCCTGCAGAACATGTATATTTCATCGTGGTTTCCACCGAAGCGTGCTCAAGTGTGGAACGAGATATGTGCTATTTATTGACGAGGATGCAAACCGAGTTTCATCAAACAGTAATCCTGTTACCTGCAGTGCGTACGGACGGATACTCACTCATGGGACCAATTTCGTATTCTGTGGCCTAGGACACCGCGCTTCATATTGCTGGATCGAAATACAACTTGGTTTGAGTTTCCGAGGAACATCTTTGCTAGCAGCTACAGCAGAGGTTTCTCTCTGAAAGAGCTCAAAAGAATCTTATAGCCTAAGCCTTATTATGTAAAGCACTCAAGTTTTCAGTAATTTATTTACGGTTTTGAATTTCCTAAAATATTATTCTCAGATGTGCAAGTGATTTTTAGCAATATTGAAGACGAAGTACAAATTGCATCTCTAAAACATCGGATGGATTACATTCAAATGAATTTCCCTAACCTCTGGATATACAAATTATTCTTACGAAAGTTATTTTTCTATTGAATACATTTTAATCGAGAAAAACCTTTCCCTAAATAGCTGCACTACACGTTTCGTTATAGAAACAAAGGGAATAGCGAAAGTCAAATATTTTAGGGCTGTACGCTGGCCTTAGAATTCCGTACTGTTTCGATGAAATCGCGAGAAACAATAAGATCAACATTTCGTTTTCTTATTACTTCCTACTGGCGCATTATTTGTATCTCCCCAATAAACGCTGTCGTTCTCCGTGGTGTAATGGTTATCATGCCAGCCTTTAGTTCCCGAGGTCGCGGGTTCAAACCCGGCAGAGGGCGATGGGTTTTTTCGGGCGTATTATGGCTTCCCTCGGAAGGGAAGTAGAGCATGGATTTACGGCACGTAAAAGAACCTCAAGCCTGATAAAGAGACCACTAAGAAAAATTTCCGGTCTTTCACGCCCAATATAGAATCGGACGCTAAGGACCATAGCAGTTAATGAACGTCCATAAATAAAACTCAATTTAATTTAATTTCATTTTCCCAGTAAACGCGCGCCGCACGGCTCGCTAGAACGCCAGCTCTAAAATTTGATGATGATTATTATTCCTTACCTCGCAATCCCATTTTATTATAATTCTTACTGTTATTATTTCAATTACATACATTATTATTATTCCATAATGGCACTGATGTAGCGACCCAGTAGTCAGAGGGCATTTTTAAATAAATGGGTATTATCGTTGGTCTTTATTAATATTATCTTTATTATTTACTTAAGGTACTCAACCAACAATGTTGCGCTCTTTTAGGCTGACTTAAGGAAATTGTCAATCATTTGGCTAGAGTTATGTGAGAGGGATGTAGAAATATGAAGATTGGAAGGGTGGAACTAAATATTTCAATAACAACTTAAATCCATCGTTCCTATTTGGACCACTTTTTCTGTTCAGAAGTGTACATTCCCATCGAAACCTCAATATAGAATTTTTAGTCGAGTGCAATACATCCTGCATCTTAGCCACTTCCGTGATAGATGAAATTAAAACAACCTGTCCTAAAAGTAAGCTAATAACATTTGAATTCGAACACAGAAAAATCTCATTTTGCGTATGGAGAAATTTGTGGTATCGGATTTGAGAGTGATGTAATATTTTTAATTCATAAATTGTTATTTTACAAGAATGAATAGACATTAAATTACAATATACGACGATGAACATAACAGTTGCAACCGCCGATTGTTAAATGTAATTTCCATTACTAAGAGCCCTTGCCTAACTATATTGACAAGACAGTTGCAGGTTAATTTAATAAAATTGGAAACGTTGCTAAAATGGAAAACCCTAATTGGATCGTAAAATGTGAAAGAAAAATAACAAGTTATTAGAAATGTGAAATGTATTAACAAACAACGAGTCTACCCAATTTAAGTAAAGAAATAAATAAATGATTGGTAAATGTTGAACTTAAATTATAGTGTATATGAATTGAGAGCTTTAGTTAGTGAACGTTTTATGGCGGGCCATTTTGTAATAAGTATTTGCGGTCACAAATCTCACAACTTAACGTAATTAAGTGCAAACAGGTTACTTATGATGTGACGTATTAATCTTATTGTCATTACCAGACGCACTGTCGTGTTGTAGTGTTGGCTACCAGACATAGCATTATTGGGTCTCAGTTATATTTCGGTTTGACGGTCTTTCCTTTTGGCGCGGACCACGTCAAAGGGAAAGCTCTGTTTGAAATTGTCTGGTGTGACGTCAGCCCTGTCTGGCTTTGGCTAGACACGGTTGATAGGGGGAAAACTTAGCGCACTCGAGAATAAGTGGTCGTTCGAACCAGTCTTGTGTGGCCGGTCTCGGTCCGTTGCATCTCCCTTCACCCTGTTTTCTTTGTTAACTATGTAGAGATGCCAAACGTTTTTATGAATAAATCCCAGGTAATGTGGGTTATGTAATCTTTCAATGTAATATAAACCCCACGCCTTCCCCTTAATTTTACACCGCAAGGTCCTGGACTTTAGCTACCAGGGAGTTGTACCATGTGCATGTTGGGGTGACCTAAATTAATCATTTTCTGGTAATCGTTTTGGCCTTCAATCCAACATGTAACATTTTTGGTGAAAGGCGCCGTGTTTTTGGTGTAACAATATATGTGAAACATTTGTAAATATGCTTTCAATATACGAGGATTATTTGAGCCAGACCTAAATTACGAGAGTTATAGATGGACATGTAAATCGAAAGCAGGCTTCCGTCTACATGTCACATTAAAGGATGTACATTTTTGCCTCGCCTCGCCGAGCCCTTGGAGAAGAAACTAGAAGTTTCAAAAGTGAAGGAACCAATGCAATGAGAGTACGTTTGGGGAACAAAGGAGAAGGTGGTGGGGGAATAGTTTCTTCTGCACATGAGTGACTTTGAAGCCAATTTGACAGGCACGAACTTTATAACCTTACACACTATCTGCTTTAATAACTGATAAGTTCTCACCACAGAATGTCATACAAATGCAAATACTTCCGCACCGAACAGCATTGGCACTATTATGATATTCCGAAGTGTATCTTGTAGTGTGGTATTATTTTCATTCTTAATAGGTTGTGAGAGCTCAGAAGTGTGCACAACCTATTCTGCACAGGAATATGACCTGAGGATCATGGATTATTTGGGGTTTATAAGTTCTTTGAAGACTTAAGACTTGTTACTAGACTTCGGATCTTTCGGTCCTAAAAAGTGTGATTTTGGGTACCTAAACGGCCCTAAAATGTAGGGAAATAGGTCTTTAATAGGCACAATAAACAAATTTTATGCATCACGTCATACAAAACACAGTGATTAATGTTTTATTTCAAAACATAATTAAATACAGTAGGATAGATATAATCCAGTAATTAAACAATCAATCATAAAAAATCTGTGTCACTGTCAGTTAATTAAAATATAAAAAATAGAATTATGTCTTACATGAATTTTAAAAATTAATGCAATATTGTTATTTTTTAAATGACAGATTCTTCAATTTCATTTTTGGTCATAATTTTGTCCACAATAAATAACAAGAAGCATTTCCAGATGATGTGGCGTAAGTTTGTCTTTTGTCGGTCAGAATTACCTTAAATGCTGAAAAAGATCTCTCAACGTCTGCGGTGTGACTGGAACATAACTTAAAAGAGAAACCATATGCGCATAAAATAATTAAAATTTTAAATGAATAACCAATATAATTTACATAAAAATTAGTATAACTTAAAAGAAATTGTCCTTTACAAAATTAGTATTGTCTTGATCTGTGGTACTGTTAGACCCCAGTATTGGACTTGATAAAATACATCAAATAAATTTGAGATTATTTTCAATAGACTAAAAGGTCATACGGTACAATTAATCGCGGTAGTTAGCATACATGGTCTCATGTGAATAATAAAAATGACAGAAAATACAGTAAAAAGCTTACCTCTTTATTCCAGACCTGATAGAAGATTATTTTTCCATCTGCTGTATAAGACTGGAAATCCGAAATACATGTTCTTATTAATGCACTTTTGGTAGATTTGTTCTTAGGTATTTTGCCGCACTAGCAGAAAAATTATCACAGCAACCTATGATTTAAGTATAGTTATATTATGAACACGAACCGACACTTTGCCTTATTTTCAAATAACTGTTTCTGAGAACCAGACGTGGGCCAATTATATTCCATTGCCGAAGTTCCGATTTCGCGTGCGACACCTTAAGATTTCAGTAATTGTTGCTTTATTTATTGTTGCGCTAAACCTTTTAAATATGGTATCATGCTACAATTTGAAGAAGGTTTGTTGCTGCTACGTATATAAAGCCAATTTGAAGATGTTATACTGTTGTAGGAGTTGTATTATATTTCAACTTTTGGGGAACCGAACTTGTAGTAGTTGCAACCGCAGTATAGTAAACAGTTTCCGGTAGCCTTCGCCCCAAATGTATTTTTTACTGTTTCTTTAAACATTATATTTATGTTTGCCTCGGCTGCGTCAGTATTATTGTTAGAGCCATGGATGTCTTGGCAGGGTTGTGGTGCGACTAAAAATGTAGGCTTACACAGATTATAATTTTACTTCACTCGTTTTATTCATGCTTGACACTTTAAATAACACTTCACTGATAGAGAGCTGTGAGATTCTTTTATGAATTAATTGAACTTTTTAACACGTAAACTTTTTTTCGTCTCACACGAATACGTATTAAATCTCTCGAGGATGTGTCTCGCGTCCGGTTAGGAACACTGTTTGCAGGCAACTGAATTGATTTCAACCGCCTAAACTTGTAAATTTCTGTATTTAAAGTCTCTGATTGGTTATTCCTAATCCAATAGAATACCTTCATTTAACTAAAGCTTTCTTTGGTTGTTGATTGGCTATTTTTATAAAATGTCACTAAAATTACATTATTGCTTCCAAGAATCACAAGTAACATTTAAACTTTCTAATTCATTATTACCTCATTATTAGCAACTTTTGACCTATTTATCACAGCTCCTACATTATTAAATTACGTAATATATTCACATAACATTATTGAGCATGTATACAATAATATAAGCATATGCAATGACTGTTACATACATTTTACAAATTATTACATACACATATTGCTTCAAGGCGGGCTGTTATTATATTTTTATTATATAATTTGACTACAACCATTTAAGTGTTAAAACGCTGCCTCAAATTGCCCCATTTTAGAAATATTTAAAAATTGTTCTTTTTGTTTTGTTCTTTTTTTTAAATTTTGTAATATTTTCGAAAGTCTCCTGAAATAAAGCAACATAACCTTTTTATTATTGCACTTCCTAATCAACAGAAATCAAATAAGTATCCAGCCAATGAACATTTTTTATTTGATTAAATAATTATTTATTGAATACAAGAGTGTAGTGAATAAATTCATTGGAATTTAAAAAAAGGCAGAAATATGAATTTATGTTGAAATAGGTGCTTATAGGCACTATAAAAGTTGGTTAATACCTTTGTAGGTCAATTATATAGTGCAATTATCTATGTTAGGCTCAATAGGCTGTAAAGGAAAACAATAGGTAAAAACCTAAATATCAAAAGTCTACTTATTATATTTGCAGCATCTTTTTAAAAGCAACCTTTGTTAACTCGATGGCGCAGAGTTATTCCAAGAATTCAATTGCATAGAGGGTTCATTGGAATATTACGGCAAAGTGTGTACGATCTGCAATAATAGCCAGTAATTAACAATAGTGGGCGATTATCATCCCAGTTCTATCAACATAGATTAACTGGAACCACAAAGACCACTATATTAAATGTCTAGTTTACACTAACTACCAAAGATAAATAATTATAGCTCATTAAAACCGTAAATGTGGTTATCAGTAGCTCTACCTATAGCTAGTAGAGGTTACACGTAAACCCAGTCCGTTAAATTATATGTTAGATACACAGAAATGTGATGTACAGTGACTCAACAAAGTATTTTTCTTCACCTTAAAACAATTTAAAAACCCAATTAACAGAGAGAGAGAGAGAAACCAAACGGCATTACGTTTATGTAATACATGTAACTTGCATTCGGGAGGACCTGGGTTCATTTCCAGGTGACCGCCCACTCTGATCCATGGGCTTTTTCCGGGGTTTCCCACGTTGTCAGGCATATGCAGGATTGGTTTCTAGCAGCCCTCGAATTTCCTATCCCTCCATTTTGTTTCCATCATCATTTCAATCATCCTTCACCCCGTTATTTCCGTTTCACAGTTGGAAGTATGGCGATGGCGTTTCGGTATGGCAGGTGAAAAAGGATGCCCTGGTTAGAACTTTCTCCTCCCTCGACTTTCGGCTAGTTGCCGGGGGTGAACGAACCGCCCCTTCGGAGCGGGGTCCGCATTCTATCCGTCCGACTGTCGGGCGTCTTAATCTAGAAACTTAGGGACTCTTATCATTGCTATGACGTCACTCCTGGTTCCAGCCGCCCGGTATCTACCCCCTCACCTCTTCCTAACTCCAGGGGCGTCATCTTGTAGGGTATAGGCGCAATATCCTGAGTGTAGCAGTACCGAGTTCCCTATGAAAAAAAAAACAGAATTCTCATCTTCATTGTAGAGAAACAACAAACGGCATTTAAGTTTACACATTCTGGCACTTTTCTAGATTTCATTTTGTTACTTTTATAATTTTTCGAAAATTCAAGAATGTTTTTTCATGTGAAGTCTAAAAACATAGTTTATATGCAATTAGTAGAGTGATTTTTATATCTTGACGAACTGTTGGAGGCCGGGCTAGCCGGCGTATTCTTCAGCACCAGCTCTTTCAGTAGCTCTTGCTCGTTATATATAAATGACCGTGCTCGTGAGTGAGTGAGTGAGTGAGTGAGTGAGTGAATCAATGAGTGCTGGTTAGCATTCATCATTGTGTTGCAAACAAACAATACTAGATATATACTCGTTTATGTACTTTTCCCACCTCTTGATTTTGAAGCAGTATTTTTAACACTTAAATAATATCACTCTAATTATATAATACAAAATTTAATAACAGCCCGCCCTAAAAGCTAAATATATATAATATAATATACAAAAACGAATGTAACAGTCATTGTATTCTATTTATATTATGTACATGTATAATAATGTTATGTGAATGTATTACGTAATTTAACAATGTAGGAGCTGTGGGAATAAAAGCCGAAAGTTGCTAATAACGAGGTAAAAATGAGGTAACCTTGAGACAACAATAAATTAGAAAGTTTAATAATGCTCCTAATAATTCTTGGAACAATAATGTAATATTTAAAAGAGTTTATAAATAGCCGATCAACAACTAGAAAAACCTTAGGTTAAATAAAAATATTCTAGTGGAAAAGGAGAGACTTGAAATAGAGTAAATATACGAATTTAGGCGGTAGACGCCAGACGCTACAAGGCAGCGTTCCCAAGCAGTTCGCTCGGTACGTATTCAGTGTGAGACACAATAACTTGATTACGGCGTGAATAATATAAGGTTTGCGTGTTAAAAAGTACAATTAACAATAATTTCACAGCTCTACAGTAGGATACTGTTATTTAATCGTGTGAAGGATTAATAAAACAAAGAACAATACCATTATAATTTGTGTAAGCCTTCATTCTTTAGCCGTACTACCCCTGCTAAGAGATACGTGTTTCTGACGCAGCCGAGGCATACATATATAATATTCAAATAAACGTTAAAATAAGATTTAAAAGTGCATGTGGGGCGAAGGCCCCGAAAAGTTTGTATCTACGTGGGCGAACACTCTAAGAAACATATCTCCCACAATACGTTTTGCAAACAGCAGTAATAACTCCAAGTTTGGCTCCCCAACAGAGGAGCTACAACACCCTCAAGTTTGGCGCCCAACGTGGGGCTAATAACGTAAAGATAATCTATCTCACTTTACAGTTCTTATTAAAACGGAACTCCTCCGTTTACCTCAACACCGTAAATCTTCATCATGTCATAGGCCTTGTGCCTTGTTCCGTCTTCAAGAAAACTCATCTCATTCGCAATCTGCCAATATTTCTTCCACTTATTGGTTTACTTTTGTATTATTTGTGGTGTGATCTTCACCCATTCTGTTTACATGATCCTGCCTTTTGGATCTGTATTAAATTATTTCATTTTGACTCTGGATCCCCAACTCTCCTCCAATGTCTTAGTTCCTTTTAATGTCTCTATGTATAATAAGTAGGGGAACTATTGCATTCGACGCAAAAATTCGATACATAGATTTGACCGGAAATATATGTTTTGAGGCGCTTTAAACCCGAATAAAGCATTTTTGGAAAAATGTCCGTGTGTGTGACTGTGAACAGCATAAAACAAAAACGAAAAGTTTGGTGGATGCCAAACGTGATATTTAAGATAATTTTATCTTCCAAATGTGCCACACAAAGATTTTCAACAAAATCCCCCACCCAAAACCAACTTTTACATGGAAAACTTTTCGACATTTTTTGATTTTCTAAAAAATTGCTGTGACGATGTTGTTTAAAACACCATATATGAAAGATATTTACATGAAAAATAAAATGTATATTTTGAATTTTCGGGGAATAGCCTTCATTTGTTAGGAGTTTTGTATAATCTTGTATAATTAGTGAACGTTAAGCGGTAGACGAAAACATACTACATAAAACATGTAGATATTTTAAAACATTCAATTTATTTAACATAAGTTTTTATTGAAATAAGCCCTTACTAAAGATTCGAATTGTTAATTTTTGGTCATTCTCTTAAAGTCCTTTTAACATTCAGTTCCCCGCTGTTCTCTTTGTATCTGCAACAGAATGTGTAATGTAGCTATTTCTATACAGGTTTATTTGGATTAAAAGTAGTAGATAGAAAAATAAGCTTGTATAAGAATAATGTACACCCCTAATAAACGATATAGGGTAAAGAAAGTCATGTAAATGTAACACATTAGATTTGTTTATCCACGAGTTTAAAAAAATCTCACCTTGACAACCCATCTCTCACACCCATAGGTCAATGTTAGAATAGCCATCACTTTGTAACGTTTCAACATAGCTTTTTATTAA
This sequence comes from Deroplatys truncata, assembly GCA_030765065.1. NCBI lineage: Eukaryota > Metazoa > Arthropoda > Insecta > Mantodea > Mantidae > Deroplatys > Deroplatys truncata. Next base: position 105,103,830 of record CM060985.1, read on the forward strand.
AATGTTTAGTATTTCTTTTTATTGCAGCACATATTATTTGGAGTTTATTTAATTTATTCTGCATATCGCTACTATTAGTAGATACCTATATCTGACACAATATATCCATGATAACTTGCCTAAAATACTATCGAATATGGACTTTGATTACATTCAAGATTCGATAACACCATTGAAATGTTTGCTTAAACTTTTACTTAAACAAAACTTGAACAAAGATATATCTACATTTTAAACCCTAACATAGGAGTGCTAAAACTAAATTTCAGCCTAGCAAAAGTAGACCATACAACAGTGAATATTTCGCAATGGTAAGGAGACGAATAAAGTCACTTCACTTAAAGTGCGCATTTTAAGTTCCTCTAAATTTACTCCGTAGTAACATGTTTTTTTCCATCTCTGGTGGTTTTCCGGTCCTATAAATGCACTGTGAATGCACATAACTTCATAGACTATTTACAGAATGTTGTGGCAGTATTTTTAACACTTAAAAATAATTTCAGTCTAATTATATAATATATATATAATTCAATAACAACCCGCCTTAAAGTAATATGTGTATGTAACAATATATAAACAAGTGTATATTACAGTCATTGTATATGTTTATATTATTGTATACATGTAATAATGTTATATAAATGTTTTACGTAATTTAATAATGTAGGAGCTGTGAGAATAATAGGTTAAAAGTTGCTAACAATGAGGTAACCTTGAGACAATAATGAGTAAGAAAGTCTAATAATGCTACTGGTCATTATTGGAGCAACAATAATGTAATTTTTGTGACAATTTATAAAATAGCCAATCAACAACCAGAAAAAACCTAAGTTAAATAAAAGTATTCTATTGGATTAGGAATAACCAATCAGAGACTTGAAATACAGAAATTTACGAATTTAGGTGGTAAAAATCAAGTCAGTTGCTTGTAGACAGCGCTCATAACCGGACGCGTTGGTTGTAGACAGTATTCCTAACCGGACGCAAGATGTATCCTCGAGAAATTTAATACATATTTTGTGTGAGACAAAAATAGTTTACATGTTAAAAAGTGCAAGTAATTAATAAAAAAAATCTCACAGCTCTCTCTCTCTCTCTCTCTCTCTATATCAGTGAAGTGTTATTTAAATCGAGTCAAGCATTAATAAATGGAGTGAAGTAAAATTATAATCTGTGTAAGCCTACATTCTTCAGTCGCACCACTCCCTGTTAAGACATTCATGTCTCTAAAAAAAAATATATAAATACTGACGCAGCCGAGGCGAACATAAATATATAATATTTAAAGAAACAGTCAAAAATTACAAAGTTAATATTTTTTAAACATTTGAAGCAAAGGCAACCGGAAAGTACATTTGGGGCAAAGGCTACCGGAAACTTTTTACCATACGTGCGGTTGCTACTACTTCAAGTTTGGCTCCCCAACAGTCGAAATATAATAAATCTTCAAACTGACTTTCCATACGTAGCAGAAACAAACATTCTTCAAATTGACTCCCAAAGCGTGGTGTAAAAATAACGTAATAATAATTCTACAAAATAACCTACTTCAATGTTTGGGAGAGATACCTTTGTCCATCAAGCAAATATCTTAAATATACACCTCAATCTACATCTCTAGAGCTAATCTAGAGAAAATAAAATTCAACGAAAGTTGTCCATACAGAGAAATTTCCTAAAAAATCTTCACCGTTCATGGTTAAAAGATGCCTGACTTCCGTATTTATCCAATAATTTGTTATAGTTTTACTTTCCTTACCACGTACCTAGTAGTTAACCAACTAGTAGTTAGTTAAAAAAACATGAAGATTTCAACAGAAATACACTGTTTTGAGGCCCTCTGGATTGAAGTAAGTATTGTTAGAAAAAGATCTGCGCGCGAGAAATGTTTAACGAACACCAAACTTCTTATTTATATTCAGTACCATCCAAGATGCAACACGAAGATTTTTTAACAACATCCGCCCCACTCTAAAATATTCCTTACATGGACAACGTTTTGTTAATCTTTTTCTATTTATTACTTTACGTCGCTTTAACTGCGTGGTCATTTCGTGACGGATCTGTTAGGAGATCTCTTGTGAATTGGTGTGTGGCGGAAGTTAGCCTTCTAAGTCTCATCCCTGTACCATACCATATTACTTCGTTATATGTCCACAGAAGCATGTGTACAGCAACTGTACCTCTTCATCCACACGTGCTGGTAGATGGCAATAGGGTGCTGTCAGTCTCCCCGCTTTCATTTATGGATAGATGGTAGAGCATTTGTTTTACCGTCTATTTTTCATGTTTCGCTCTTGTTTAGACAACTTTGGGCCGTGGTATTAAGTATCCAATCCGGTATTTGACTTGGCGACTGAGAGAAACCACGAGAAAGAGCCAGTCAGATTGATCGCCTCACGAGATTTGAACTTAGGACGTCGCGAATGCGGACTATAGATGTTACCCGCTAGGTTGTTACTTTTTTTTTTAAAAAAAAGTTTATAGTCGCTTTAACATATTATTCATATCGCGACTTTACAACGATTTATAAAATAAATATTCAACAATAAAACAATGAAGTTATTTAACACACTGGCAGTTTTGATCCATTACAATGAACTAGTATAAAATTGTGACACTGTAACTAATCAAATTGATTGAACATTATATACGTTTATATAAATGTATGCTTTTAAAAACTTCAACTATCTTAGGGTACATCGAATAGTTGAGTGCTGTTTGTAAATCATTGGGTATCTGGTAGTGTTGTCTCCATTGATGTAGTCTGGATATTCCACAATTGTGTGTTTCGTCGTTAACAGTATGTTACACTAGTGGCAGATGGGTTCTTTGGTTGGTCCTTTGAAAGAAGATAACTGCGTGATCTTGATATGGCCCATTCTCAGTTGGGATATTAAAACCTGAATCTTGTCTGGAAAGAGAATTAATGGGAAGATGTGTCGAAAAACTCGACGTTATATCACGGAGTTTGCTTCTCGTGGAGTCAAGCCATCGTGTCTTCCACTGTCGGAAGAACTTCTTTCTAATGGCTGAGATAACATTGTCTGGTGTAGTATAGTTGGGTCACTTAGTGGATGATTAGTGGCTTCTTTTGCTGCCTGATCAGCCAATTCGTTGTCTTGTTTTCCAATCCATACTAGAGACCTTGCTTTCTTTGCTTATTAACTCTATGAGGTAGTGATTGAATTTCTTGTGTAAGAATATGGGTTGATGACAGATTGTTTATTGCAAGTAGTGCACCTTTAGAATCTGAGTATATAACAAATAACTTTGAGCATCGAGTATTCAAAACATAAATCACAGCTTATTTAATTACAAACAGTTTACTTGAGAAGATGTTACAAAAATCAGGAAGTCTGACTAACATAGTGTGGTTTGGATGTTTTCTCAAAAATGCCTCTAACGATTATGATTAAGACACTGCTATTTAAGATTTTGCACTGGAAGTAAGAATGTAAATCTTGAATTTTCTGGGATTAGCCTCCTCTTCATTTAGAAAGAGCTTTGTATAATTTTGTGTAACTGGCAAGTCATAAGGGATAGATAAAACGTTGCTAAAGATGCAGTTTAATTCTAATAACCTTTTATGGCATCAGCCATTTACGAGAAATTCGTTATTAATGCATTGAATTCTTCAGTTCTTGACATTTATTGAAGTAATCATCACTCAGTTTTCTTGCGTGCCATGCAAAGATTATGGAACTTCAAAGGTATCATATAGTAATCCGCTTTAAAACATTTGACTATGAATTGGTTTTGATATACTACTCTTTTACGTACCTACAAGAAATATGTAAGGGAATCATTTCTACGAATGTTTAACTCGATTAACATGTATAACAGAGAAACGAAGCTTTCGTAAGAATAATTTATAGAAGTTACATGAAAATAAACGATAGTGGGTACAGAAAGCTATATAAATGTAGTACATCCTACTTTTTAAATTGTAGAACAATTTTCAGGTTGAAAGAGTAGTAAACACAACCGGTTTTCGCATAAATTTAGGGCTTCTAAATTGCGGCACTACAACGCTTCTGGGCATTGGCTTGCCAACGCGGTTCCCGACCTCTCGCCCATATACACAAGGCAGCCGTTATGAGATTATTTAATTATAATAAAGCATAGTAAAAACAACGGAGTAGAGCAGCTACAACAGATTCAAATATTTAATAAAATAGGATAAATTGCATGAAGTGCATAAATTTAGTTCTCGCTCCTAGTGGCAAAATCTTGATACCCAAGTTACACACTTTAAAACACTGCTAAAGCTGTTCCTTGTGTTCCCTTTTAGTTCAGTGATCTGGAAAGACGGAATTCCCAAAGGTTATTTTTGGAGTTTTTCCAGCATCTTGTGTCTCATCACTATTATTAGTTTGGTTCGTTTGCTCAGACTTTGGCAATAGGCATAAGTGTTTTCTCCAGAGCATTTGACCTGTGGAAGTTGTGAGGAAAACTAGAGCTATAGTTCGTAATGTAATCCGATTTAGTCTACTAGCAACGAACGCTTGGGTAGGTTCTTGCCCTAACCACATCCCCTGACTGGGAATTATATTCCACTACAAGCTGCTGTACATTGGTAGAAACTTAGATAATTTGAAAACAGAGTTAACTTTAGTATCCGCAATATTCATAACCAGTGGTGTGGAATTTTCATATGCATAAGTGGATAACTATAGCGAATGACAGTTTCTCAGGCTACCGAGCGAGATGGTTCCCCGGTAACGTGTGAGGCTCGTATTCGTAGGTCCCAGGACCGCGCACTCTGACCTCGGGTTTTTCGTGGTTTTCTCTGCTGGTAGAGGAAACCTGGGGTAGTTTCTCATCTGTCACGATTTCCTTTCCATCCTTTTCCTTACATTCCGTTCCCTACCCGTCTTTCAGACGTTTTTCTAGATATCCTGGTGAATGGCGGGGTCGGACAGATGGTGTGGATGCTTCTTCAAAGGAAAGAGTACTCTCCATAGAAACTATAGGGCTGCTTGGTCGACGATTGTTCATCGCCCTCTCTAGGCAATTCCAGCTGTGGGACGGGTCTTCGCCTGATATTGTTCGGGTCATCCGCACCTGTCTGCCTGAGGTGTAGCCTCCTGCGATTCTTTCACTTCATCCCTTCCTCTGGGAGGGTGTTAGCCGCAATGTAGGTCGTAGTGCGCGAGGTTTTCCCTTCATTGTGTAATCTATACCAACGTCTCATGCTATTATAATGCCTATAAGCTAAGACTAATTACAAATCCTAATACAGCGCCTATGCACAATAAATCTATGTAAACAATATGAAAAACATATAATGACTTAACAAACTATAATAGAAGAATGATTTGTTTTTATAAAACAAAAAAAAATTTGATATATTTTCACCAAAGTTCTATTCCAAGAAAGTGTATATAACGGTATTTATTTTGTATTGGCATGATTTATAACTCGATTGCCCAGAGAGTGTGTATCAGTTTTCTCTCTGAGAGCAATTAGAACTCTGGAATGTTGATAGGAATATATATAAGACATAAAAACGAATTTAATGTGTATGTTATCTTAATTTGCGATGCGATGAGGCTTCGATATTGTTGCCACTGTCATTTTCTAGGCACTTCACTTTGTCGCCAGAGCTGGAGTGAGATAAGACATTTATTTAAATGTATATCGAGTCAGTTATACATGCCCACTTTATATTTTATTTATATGTGTATTTTAAACTTTAATTTCCAAATACAATACAATACTTGTTCGGTGAATTTGGCGGGTTATCTTTTGTTTTAGCATTTTCCTAAACGTAAAAAAGGAGATGTTTTCTAAATCTTCATGCCGTTCCTACTGAATGTTCATTTTGTTATGGCTCTTTGTCTTGCCTCTGTTTCTTTTACCGGAAATTAAAGTCCCTTATTACTTTCTCTACCATTTACTTAAAAGTAAAGAAGGTAAAAATTTGATATCGAGATTTTACCGGAGATACATGTTTTAAGGCTCCCTGAATAAAAACAAAATTAGAAAAATTCTGTGTGTGCGCGTGTCTTTGAAGAGCATAACTCAAAAAACAAAAGGTTGGAAAAATATTGAACTTGGAATTTATGATTAGTACATTTCAAAAATGCGGCATGAGGATTTTCAAGAAAATCCTTCTACCTCAAACTATCCTTTATATACAAAATGTTTCGACATTTTTGGTTCTGTAAAAATGGCGTTAACGGTTTGATTAAAATACCATATACTATTAAAGACATTTATATTACAAATAAAATGCATATTTTTAATATTCTGGGAATATCCGGTGAAGTACACTTCATTCGCAAGAAATTTCGTGTAAACTTGTATAACTGGTAAACGTTAAGCGATACACGAAAACGTACTACACAAAAAACATAATCTCTTTAAAACTCACAATTTATTTAAAATAACCTTTTAGTGGCATCAGTCATTTCCGGGATATTCGTTATTAATGGTTCGAAGTTCTCAGTACTTAAGTCATTCTTTTAAAGGCCTGTCGATTTTTAAGGTAATTCTCGGGATGTTATGGAAAGATGGAAAGAATTTTAAGGCCAACGTATAGCATTCAATTTTAGAATAGTTGACTATTGCTTTTACCTTTGTATCTATAACTAAATTATAATATAGCTATTTCTGGAAAGTTTTATCTCGATTTAAATGAAAAAGATAGTAAAATAAACGTTTCGTAAGAATAATTTGTATACACAGTAATGAGCGCTAGAGAGTGGAGAAAGCCATGTGAATGTAACACATAAGATTTTTCAGTATCCACAGATCCAGACTTTTCTATACTGGTATCCTCGTCTGTAGCAGCATGTTTGAGAGGAAAGCCGTTGCTAGTGCTCCTTGTTATTGGAATTCTGTAGAAGGGTAGCTAGTTTCTGTAAATCTACAAGTTTGGCCGGTGCAAAAGCCAACGATATGGCAGACAAAAATATGTGCAAGGTAATGTTGTTTTGTTGCTGATGCAGATACTTTCCCACAGTACATGAATGACGTAGCCTCAGATACATAGATGGTCACTTGCTACTTCTATATTTCTTAAACTTCTTAGTTTCATTGGTGGCTTGTGTTACTTCAGAAAGTATAGGGCCAAAGTAATAGACATGCTTTGCATATCGTCTTCTATTTTAATAAGATGAAATGGAGATGGATTCTTCCGGCACTTCTTATAAGCTTATCTCAAGCACTTTCGACTTGTACAATTTCTCTTTTTGGTTTTCATAAGATTAAAGACCTGGTGTTTGGGATGATAATGTCATTTGATTGAAATACGTGAGATAACACATTAAAACCATTACCATAACGTGACCGACCAGTTCTTCTACTGTCACTTCTCTCCGTTCTATTACTATTTGAGTCTAGTTCAACTTTCACAAGACTTCATTTAGTTCACTATCACTTCTCTAATGTGAACTAGTTCAATTTCCCCATCACTTCACTTTCTTCGTGATGTAACCTCTTCTTCCGGATGTTTCTATCGCTGGAGAGAAATCTACAATCTCTCGCTCCACAGTAGCACTCGCTGTACGTTACAGCAGTTTTACCAACTCACTCGGAGAGTGAGTGTCATAGCCGAAATGCTCTCACTAACTTTCGCGAGAACGCTCGCTTATATAGCCAATGGAATCTTCTACAGAACATTCTAGAACTACCTGGACAAAACTTACAGAGTATTCCGGTTATCTGTGATAGAGCTTATAGTGTATACACTGGTGAGTGCTACTTACCGTTGTTTATCTCCGATTGCCCGGCACCGATCTCCCGATAACCTTGGGCCATAGCCGCTGCATCACAGTAAGGTAGAGGAATTTTATCTTGGCATACGTTTTATTCTGACCAGGACATCCAACTCCGAAAATAATTAAAATATATGAGTATATCTCATAAGTGTTGAAATATTTGAGCAAAATTGAAGTGACATTGTGTTGTCCATATTCGCTACTAATTCAAACTATACATTCATGGAAACAAAGTTTTTCCAGTGTCATGGATGCCAAAATATGATACTTTAGCATAAAAGACATAACTATAATCGCTCCATTCTTAGAATCCAACTCGATATAAACACATGACGTCATTAACTAGCCCGCCGTACGCCGGCAACAAAAGCACACCATAACATATAGCACCTTAAAAATGTGCGACTATAGGTTCTGACATATAAGAGCACATTGAGGTTACGAAACTCAAGGCAGGAATGAGAGCTGCGAAAACTCGGGCGCACTCGGAGCAGAATCCCAGATATAAAAATTGCTACAGATAACATATGGGGCAATTGTTAGATCCACAATGACGTATGCTGCGGAGATCTGTGGATAGGAACCCACGGAAAGGCTAGATCTTTTCTAAAAGGTATCTAGGGTGTGGGAAGAGGTACGGCAAACTGCGGCATTTTTTAGACAATATGTTGCATACAGTGAAACAATTGAATGTAAGGTATGGCGATTAAATATGGAATTAGAATTATAAGAGGACATCAATCACGTACGAGAATAGTATGCTATAAGGAATACTAGAATGGGAGGGTACAAGATGTGGGCAGCGAAAATCAAAAGACGGCTGGATGGAATAGGGATGGGTAATATTTGGTTTGAAGGACCTTGCAATAGAGAAAATGTGTGGAAAAAAGCACAGAAGCCATTGAAAGATATAAGATCGACAGCAGACGCTGTCACAATGTAATAAGAAAACATCATTAAGCTTACAGTCAAACAACAGAATGGGGTATAGAACAATATATTTTGTCCAGAAATAGAGCCAGCAAGTAAGGACTTGCTTGGCTCAGACTGGGATCATAGCGAGCGATGAAATTCATTAACGAACAAGACATAAGAATCTGTCCCTGGTGTAGAAAGGAAGAAACTTGGATTCATATTCTGGCACACTGTACTAAGACAGAACAGTTGAGGAGAAAGTATCTGTCAGGTTCCATTGTTAACTCAAGGAAGGGTTACAAGCTTGTTGGACCTTGCTGGCTGGGAGTGGGAAGCAATTGATAAATTTTTACAAAAGGTTATGCAGCTCAGATCGGAGCGTAAGGAAGAGGGTCAGGGTGGTAGGGTAGGGGGAGGGTTAGGGCTTAGGGGCAGGTATTTCTTTGTTTTGTAAACAATAGCGTGTGCCGGTGAACAAGCTTTTCTCTTCTTCTTCTATTTTGTTTGTCTGATTTTTTTTGTTAGATTATCTGTTTTTTTTCTTTCCATTTCTTGTAAATATCGTTAACTTTAAAGTTGAGTGTAATAAAAAATATGAAAATATGAACTACGGTGTATTATATAAGCACGTACGGTCTATCTACCCTACGGTGTATGAGTTTGAACATGTGAACACCCTAACTTTTGACAGCTTGCTGATTTATAGGTATTCTTCTCTGAGTGCTATTAAACGTAACGTATATAACATAACTTGGAATCTACGGCGATTAAATTCACCGTGCTACTCCTCTAAACTCGATTAAACATGGCAACAGCGTTTCTAGTACATCTTGACTTGTGCACATTATAAGGAGCTTCTGCGCATGCCTAACTGATATTTCGTAATTACCTTAGTGGGTAAACTACATATGGGTCGTGCACGCTTGAAGAAATGCACTAGCGCGCAAAGTGTTTCCCGCACTCTGCTTCCGCTATCACTACAATACTACTAGGTGGAGGCACACTACAGCAGAAGCTAGTCACAGTAGCAGAAGTATGCGACGTGCACAAGCGCGGAAACTTCTCCCGATTTCTCCATATCATCTATAATCTCAACTACAATTTAATTTAAACATTACTTCGTTTTTGTCCTAATATGGTGTATTTAATTATATATATATATATATATATATATAAATCATCCACAAAACAACCGTTTCTTTCGTCAGAAAAGTAAACATTATTATTGTTGTTAAAATTTTGCGAAGACCCGAAATGTATACTCTCGAGCCGCTATTGGAAATAGTAAATAATATAAATAGTAGAGCTAAATAAGTATGTAATTTGCGTTTAATCCTGTGTGAAGTCATTTACCCGTATTTTAAATTTATGCGATAATGATAAGCAGTCAGTAAGGCGATAAACGTAGCTGCTTGTATAGGTAAGGGCTGTTTTCTTGGTGAGTGACAATAAAGGTGATACAGTGAAGCATGCGCTGAGAAACGAATTGTGTTGAATGCCTTTATCTAATGCAGCAGAATCCAATTGTTAATAACTCGACGAGCGGAGCGTTGCACCAGTAAAGAACTAAAGGAAACGGGATCACTGCGAACACCAAGGAAGAAAAGAAACAATCCTAAGCTAGAATAAATTAGAAAAAGCAGATGAGTTTACAAAATATGCTATTCGCAGGAAAGTGAATGAGTTCTTGAATAATGAACGCGAATATTAGACAAACTCTTAAATTCTGTCAAGAATAATTCAACGTCACCTTCCTCTTCTTTTCTTCTTTTCTTTAATGTCCCATTTATATGCCGCCTTTAATATCTAAGATCGGCTTTGCCTTTGTAACACGTGCCCATCAACAATGACATTCACTGCTTACAAGTGTTAATCTTTGGATTAGTATTATTTTTGGTTATTACATTAAATTCACACTCTCTCATTCGTACTTCCAGACTCTAAGGAAGACGGGGAATAATCCTGGCTAAAGACAAATTCTCACGCTACAGCTGGGAATCGAATCCGCGATCTCTGGATTTGGAGGTTAGCATGCTAATCACAAGGCTAAAGAGGTAGGCTGTTGCCTTCTTTTCAGCGATTAATTTTCCATAGATTATTGCTAGAAATTGAATATAGGTTTGTGAAATGAAATAAAGTGAATATAATTAATGGCGGAAAGGATATCGTGCGGTGGAGACCCAAGTTTTACACCTCTTCATGATAGCGATGCAGCTACATTTTAATTGTAACAATTTGTGTTATTTTAATTATCCTGTATTCAACTTCAACTTTTACTTTGACGTTTATTATTATTATTTTTCGAATTGTACACCAATCATTTACGTTATAAATACAACCCATGAATCCGCGTAGCACTTTTAAATGTTTGTTCCTCACAGCTGATGCGAATACGAGGCTGATGCGGGGGTATGAAAAATGTTTTGTTTACATTAAGTCCGGTACTAAGCCTGAATTAATTATAGTTTTTAATATGTGTCAGTGATTCTGCTAAAATCAAATGAGATCATAGTGGCTTATCTTTATTGATTATTCCTTTTATACTGAATCTTTAATTCGCGGAACTTCTCTGTCTTGCGGAGGTAAACCACTTTCTCAAAATTATCTTCAGCTTCGTACGCACTTAATTGTACTTCAAGCCACTACAGGCTCATGAGATAACACTTCAAGGAAATTACAGTTTATATTAAACGTTTATTTAAAAAATGTTCTAGTAGGCTTGTTAAGATACATAAATATTGTGATGGTGTCGTCGGCGCCTTCACCAGATGTGATTAGGGTTATTCTGCAAACCGGTGCTCGCAACCATATGTTAGGGGCTGCAGGGAAGCGGGTTGGTAAAGGAGTGTAACAATGACTTATAGGTAAATATAAAGGTACAAACGAACGGATTGGGCCCCTGAAACCGGGACAGAGCACCCACACAGACCATCTTGGCCCTTGTGCTTCTATCAACACCCGGGAGGGAGGAATGGGTGGAAAGAACCGAAGGGCGAGGATATCCAGACGACGACGGTCGCAAGCATAGAGGGTTCCTAATGTTTCCAGATTGAATGCCTCTAACACCACCGGAGCCCACTCTATTAGGACCCGAGCCTTCGAGGATTCACCGAAGCAGCTCCCACCCGAAAGCGGGTTTCAGCCGAGCAGTCCCTGGACGATACCAAAATGAGATTTCCACAGAGCGCACAGCCACCATCCAGCCACAACCCAGCATCATCGCCTGATCCTACCACCCTGAAATAGATTACAAGGAAGATGATGGGTACAGAAAACGGGGGCAGGAGAATCATGGTAGACCCCTGCCACTGGGGGAAACCACAAAAAAGCCATGAGTCACAGTGGGCGGTCGCCAGAGATCGAACTCGATCCTCCTGAATATGAGTCGCACGCGTTACTGGGGCTGGGAACGACTTGTAACTCTGGTTCCAAATTTAGTTTAATTATAAGTAGCATTATCCTATACTACAACCAACATGTCTGCAAGATTTAGTTAGCTTCTTCTCTGCACTACAATACACATGTCAGCAATGATAAGATTGTGAAAGATGGGTTTACCTGGGTTGTGACGTAGGTATGACGTTCCATGTCCCGGCATTCTGGATGCGAGCTGAAGATTAGGTTAAAGGTTAAAGGACTGAATTTCTCATATTCCTGTTATCATGTGTTTAGCATAGAGCGCACGTCAAAAAAACTAACTTTAAATATCGCCGAGAATGCTGAGTTTTGCGTCTTTCAGCACTGACATAAGCAATGTAAGGATGATTTACATATTCCACACACGCGGTCTGATTTACATATTCCTTCGTACCTACACAAACATTCGTCAAAGCACTCCCCTTAAAATCATGCGATAGATGTTCTTCTTAAACAAATTTTGTCTTTAACGTTCCTAGCCCTATAGAATTATATTTATGCAATATTATAGGATTACAACCACACCACTATTGTAATTCTCAAGAAACAGTTTATGTATATCTTGATCTAATTTACTAGTCGATTTTTTTTCAATTTTCGTCACTCTTGATGTTGCTGGCCTTAGTAAGGTTTTCCGGAAGCGTCCTTCCCATCTTCAGCATGGAATTTCGACTGAAACTCGAATGTTGAATGGACATTCCATGCTGAAGATGGGAATGACGCTTTCCGAAAATGTTACTGTAGCCGACAACATCAAGAGCCGAGTGACGAGAATTGAAAATAGTCGACCAAGAAAATTACTACCACGAATAGTTCATCACTCTCAAGATTGCTTCTTATAATTATTTATATCTTTCTCGTTAGTGGTTCAGGCAGGTGACAGTTCTTTTGATAGCTTTTACTTCTGGAATAGTGAGACAGACGTACTTTGAAAGATGAAATATACTCAGTTATTAATTTCTCAATAGGTTTAGAAGCACCGGTATTTCCATGCTTTCCTCGCATATCTTCTGACAAACTCTCCTCATTCCCGAGTTTCCACGGTATTCTCCTTAGCCCAGAGCTTTTTATCCCGTTCATACTTAAAAAGGTTATAAAACAAACTAATTTGCTGTAATTGTATGTTGCTGTATTGCGGCAGTAGTCAACATCGTGTTGATCATCTTCCGAAGTTAAATATACTCCCGTAATTTTCATTTCTCGGCAGCATGGAAAGAAATCGAACCAGTAACACGAATCTTGTTGTTCGTTACTTACATAATTATTAAATTACTTTAGAAAATTGTTTCTTGGATATTCAACTCGATTTTCAAAGTATTTTAGTAGAGAGCATCTAGAAATGCTGCAAACATTTCTGAATTGCTAGCGCAACAGAGGATGTAAGACCTAAACGAAGGAAAGTAAATAGAATTGCAAGAAGAAGATAATTTCTATGCAATAAAAGTAGTAATAATAATCATTACGTAGAAATGATAATACAATTGCGACTTTTTGTTCCTCTTTCAATATTTGTAATGCAATACATGACGCATATTCATAATATTATTAAATATTGAATACATATTCAAAATATATAAATTCCTGTTACATTAGATTGAATATGATTAAGTTACATACGAGAGGGGATTGATAAATCCATGGCTTTGACAAGAGATAGCGTTCTAATCATAGATTTCTTCTTTGCACCCAAGTCGTACATCTATTCTGAGTATAACCGCAGAAATTCGTCGTCATTGCTTTCTTAGAACATTGTTGAGAGCGTCTAAAATAGGCAGATGTATATTACTTCGCAGAAAATGGAGAAAAGTGAATTTCGTATTCAAATAAAGTACTACATTTTGCATGGTAAGACATAGAAGGAAACGGAAGAAAAGCTGAACAAGTAATATGGGGACTCTGTTCCATCATATGGCATAGATCACAGAATTTCGATGTGGCCGTTCCAGCACAAGAGATGCCGTGCGCGCAGGACGGCCGATTGAGGTCACAACAGAAGAAATGGTTAACAAAGTTCACGATATTGTGGCATGTGCACAGATTATATATTGGTAATGTGCCCTCTGGTTACCCAAGTTGAAGGTTGGCAGTTTATCTGAGGAGGGGTGTTTAAGGGGAAACAGTCTCATTGGAGGGGATATGGCGTTAGTGACGCCAAGTTTAACGAGTTTTCTCAGTCAGTCTGTTACTAGTCTTCGCGGTGTTCAGGTGAACGGATAACTGCCCTACGATATGGCGTCCTCGCCCGGCGGACACATTGGGGTAAGGTAAGAGATATTATATTAATAAATCCAGCTATCCATTTCTTTGACTTTTAATTATGGTAGTATAGAATCCTTGCCTCTCCCTTCAGCCAGGAATTATGTTAGTGTAAGAATATTTGTGAATTTAACTTTAGCTGCGTCCCTTTGTCGGTGCCTCTTAAATTAAAGTTTCCTTTGTTTGAATAACGATCCCTCTCGCAGCGAGTTGCCCACCACTGAAGTTAAATAATTAATTACATAAATGTGAGGTACGCGACAAATTGGTGGAGGCGCCGGGTAATTATTTAATATAATATAACGAGATATAAACTAATACTATTATAACGTAAGAGTGATGGAACATAATGAAGTGATGATAATCATGCAGTGGCATTATTGAAGATACAAAATATTGTATATAATATCGTAACTCCTATAGGAAAAATCTTATAGATAGTACTCTAACTTGTGATGGAGAAAGACCTGGTTTGACTACCTGCACCCCTCAATGGGAGAGGTGGCATTGGAACACAAAGGTGACAAAGTCATACCCAAGGATTATGAACAAAGCGCTGAGAATTTGGAGATTCCTTTCGAAGCTAGGAGGCGTGCGTGGCATCTACGACAAGCAAAGGCATTATGGTAATAAACGTACGTACGTAATATAGCTTAGACGCAACTAGTTAAAATTAGAATCATGGGAAAGAGAAAGTTAGCAACTTAATGAAACGCCCAAATGTTAGCCAATAATTTCACAGTAAGGAAAATGAACTGCCAAATAGAAAAACGGAAACAGTCACATGATTTAAAAAGGGAGCAAAGCAATCACGTGACATTTAGGGAGTGAGGATGAAATCTGACATAATGAGATTTACAAATCGCAAATGACGAAAGTTCTCTGAATTCTCTTCTTATGTAAGGAAGTGCCGTGGCTATGCACCCTACGGAAATGTTAGACACAAAACCTCGCTGTCGCAGAAATCACCGCTATGTTAACCGCGAGTAAATTCACAGTGTTATGAATGGTGACAATCGAGTTGTCACGAATGACTAAGGATAGGTGGCATGTGTATCAGAATGTGTAGTAATAACTGAATAATTAAGTCGGAATGAATTCCGGTTCAATGTTTCATTATAGCCAACAGTAATTTACCATCCCCTGTAGACCTTCCTGAGTCAATATTGCTCGACACTAACCAGCCAAAGAAGGAAGAAGAGCGATCGAGTCTAAGCTGAGGGATTCTGGCTTCTGAATTGCGTCTCCAGACCGCGGCCAACTTCAACATTCACAATTGAGATTACGACTGCGTTCTAAAATATTACCTATTTATGTTACAGATGGTATATAATTTACCAGAGATATACGGAGTAGTTAAATGCTGATGAAAAGTGATTTAAAAAAACTTCAATAACTATTAGACAACTAGGTCAATACATGATATGTGACAATACATATCATAAAAGGCCACTGTACATAAAAATTAAGATTCTAGCCTAAATAAGGTGTAAAATCACAATTTCATCACTGACCTTCCGTTAAAATTCCAACAACACTATTTAGTCTTTGCATTACTTGCTGTTAAAATTGACTATTTCTTCAAAAACAAAAATATGAAAATAACTTATTCATTTTTTGTCTATTTGCTTTAAAAGCCCGTCCTTCCTATCCAAAATTTAAAATTCCACTAAAAGGGTATAGACTTTTGAAATATTATGCACAATTTGTTATACAATTTAGACACTTGGGAAACATTTCAAAACGGCCAATAGCATTTAAAATCTTCCAAAAGGCACATAATATTCTTAAATGAAACAAAGTTCAAGTTGCCACCAACATGTAGGCTTAACAAAATAGATGTCAAGAATAGCAAAGCACTCCAAACGTGTTTCTTACTTTACTTCCCACATAGGTGTTGTTTACAGTTATGCCCAGGAACAACGCTAAAACCATTACTTTCATAAGCCATCATCAGGTATACATCCTCTAGAGAATTCTATGTTCTTAACAGATTAAGTGATTTACTTGGATGTATAATCACGGTATGTTTAGTTTGTTATTGCATAAATTGTTGGTGTCATTTGGACACCAGGACAAATCGTCGTTGTGGGCACTGTCTAAACCCACCCACAAACAGTTACGGCAGTTCATCACCCTTTTGCGCAGTGTAGTGTGCCTGTGAACTAAGGCAGCGTGGTGTGTGCGTGTGCGGGATGCTACAGCTAAGTGCATTAACAATACTAAGTCGACAGCACTTACATCGCTCCTCTCTCTCCACATCACCCAGCACCATTGTGTCGTCGGCTGGGTGCAACCACACATATTTATTACTGTTTTATTTTACATCACACATTTGTATGTCATTTTTTTTGGTATGTCTTTCTTTTGTTTTTTCCTATTTATTGTATTCATTTTCTTTCTGTCGACGAGGACGTCGACTTCGGTGGCCAGGGGGAGATGTGGCATGTGCACAGATTATATATTGGTAATGTGCCCTCTGGTTACCCAAGTTGAAGGTTGGCAGTTTATCTGAGGAGGGGTGTTTAAGGGGAAACAGTCTCATTGGAGGGGATATGGCGTTAGTGACGCCAAGTTTAACGAGTTTTCTCAGTCAGTCTGTTACTAGTCTTCGCGGTGTTCAGGTGAACGGATAACTGCCCTACGATATGGCGTCCTCGCCCGGCGGACACATTGGGGTAAGGTAAGAGATATTATATTAATAAATCCAGCTATCCATTTCTTTGACTTTTAATTATGGTAGTATAGAATCCTTGCCTCTCCCTTCAGCCAGGAATTATGTTAGTGTAAGAATATTTGTGAATTTAACTTTAGCTGCGTCCCTTTGTCGGTGCCTCTTAAATTAAAGTTTCCTTTGTTTGAATAACGATCCCTCTCGCAGCGAGTTGCCCACCACTGAAGTTAAATAATTAATTACATAAATGTGAGGTACGCGACAATATTGCGTTGGAAGAGCGCCGAGGAAAATCCATGAGACAGCCAAGTCCGTAAACATCTGGAGTGAACGGGTGTATAACATTCGGCACGGATTTTTGAGTATGAGAAAGCTGCCAGCAAGATGGGTGCCGCGACTGCTCACAGTTGAGAACAAGCGGAATCGCGTGAACATTTCATAGGGATGTTTGAACATGTTCCAGCGCAACCCAAATGAGTTTTTGCAGCGTTATATCACGGTTGATGAAACTTGGATCCATTACTATAAAACTGAAACCAAACAAAATTAAAGCAGTGGATTTCCTTCGGTGAACCCGCTCCAAAGAATGCGAAAACCATTCCGTCGGAAAATCATGACAGCTGTCTTTTGGGATTCAGAAGGGTTGATAGACATCCACTACTTGGAAAAGGGTAAAACGATCACAGGTTCATATCATGCCGCAATGCTGGATCAGTTTCACAAGGGATTGTTATAGGAACGACCCCATTTAGTGAAGAAAAAGGTTCTCTTTCACCAGGATAATGCACCCGCACACAAGTCAGCTATTGCCATTGCAAAATTTGTGGAATTGGGCTACGAACTGCTTCCTCAGCAACCATATTCTCCAGATTTGGCTCCGAGAGACTTCTTCCTTTTTGCAAACCTGAAAAATTGGCTCGCTGGTAAGAAATTCACGTCCAGAGAACACATCATGGCAGAAACAACCTCATATTTTACAGACTTCGAAAAAATCATATTTTTCGAAGGGTTAAAAAATTGGAGAAACTTTGGAGAAGGTGTATTTAATTGAAAGAAGACTATGTTGAGAAATAAAATTGATTTTTTTGGGAAAAAAAATATTTTCTTTAAAAAGTTACTGACTAGTCAATCCGCCCTCGTATTATCAATAATTTAACTCCAATAGGTTTTATACAAAAAATATTTACTAAGCTTCACTTAAGTTTGGCCCTGTAGTTCCTGCAGATAAGTAATTCTTTGCCTGCATGATTTACGTACGCTTCAGCATTTAATTTATTACTTTTAATTATATTTCTTTCTTCACCTACCTTTCTTTTTGTTTATTGCAGTTTGTATTTCCATCAGTAAAAACACGCGCGCTTTGCATGGCTAATCTCTTGAGAGACAATGAAGTATAATAATGAGAAATGTATATTTCACGCTTGGACTACGGCTATTCTTACTACAGCTTCTAAAGCTGAACACAATAATCCTACAAATAGGAGTTAGAAAATCTATCATTCTTTTTGACAGAAAAGTAGCGGCCGAGGAAACAACCCTCAAAAGTATTGGTGAATCCATAAAGTAGGTGCTATCTCCTTATCACCCCAAAACCCCAAAATCCTACAACAATCCTTGCCATCTCAGTGGTTAAGCCTTCCAAGGACAGGTACATCGATATCACACCTAAGCTCACCAAGAACCTACCAAACATTGATAAGCTATTCTTAAAATATTATATAAAAATAATCCTACACCAACGAATTTTAAATATTAATCTGCTACTGCAAATCCACATTACTTACCCGAGTTTAATAATTAATTCATTCATTGATTTATGGCAACGTTTTAAAAATAGTGCAATTAAAATGCACAGGAACAACTTCCCTCATTCACAATAACAATATTTTGTTTTTAAAACTATTCTGTTATCAGAATCCACTAAGATAAAGTCACCAATGGGATTATGTTCAAAACACCACAAATAAGCATAATTTCATAGCTAAGCCTTTAATACCAAGGCAGATACCAAATAGCCTTATATTATTGCAGCTATGTGATAACAAATTAACAACAAGTATCAAATAAGGAGACAAGAGAATATACCATTAGCAATTCTTGCTTTCCAAGAATGAATTTGTGCGTAGTTAGATATAAAAGGCATTTCTAATGTAATTTAGAACGTATACATACAAGTTCTACACTGCACTACAATTCATCAACTTTACTTTTTCTGTTTATCGGGTCAACTGCACTTTCTTCTCAGTAATCTCTCAGCCCCCACAGTTTAGAATGTACTACATTAAAGCCACTATCAGGAGAGTATTAATAAAACGTTTATGGATTTCAGTGTTATGCCAATGATAGACAAGACAGAGCATTTGATTTATACGTAAGGTTTTATATTTTCACCTTCGTATTTCATACCTATATAAGCAGAGAAAGTACTGCATTCTACCCATAAATTCTTTACCAAGATTTCACTCGAAATACATGTTTGGAGACTCCCTGAATCCCCCCAAAAGCATTTTTAGAAGAAAAAAACGTTTTCTGTACATGTCTGTATGTACAGCAAAACTGAAAAAACGAAAATGCCAGTTAAGTAGCAAAGTTGGTATTTAAGTTATTCTTCCAAGTATACGACACGAATATTTTCAATAAAATCTTCCCTAAAAATTACCCTTGACATGTAAAAATGTTTGTTAGTTTTATTTTCTCAAAAATGCCCCTAACAATTTTGATTAATGACATAAGTTTAAGAAATGTTCTTGACAAATGAAATGTATATTTTGAATTTTTGAAAATAGCCTCTGAAGTCCTCTTCATTCTGAATAACTTTTGTATGATTGATGCACCGTAAGAGGTAGACAAAATATTATTATACAAAGCATGTAGGTTTCTTTAAGGCATACAATTTATAGGTATAAAATAAAATTGTTTTGTGGGGTTAATCATTTATGAGATATTCTTCTCTATTACATTTAATTTTCATATTCTTAAACTGTTTGCTATTGTCGAGTCGTTATTCTTTTTTTCTCATGGCCATATTTCAAAACCATCACATAGGGGGCGGAATATATGCATAAAATGTAGTAAATCCTTTTCCTACGGTTTTGGAAGCAAATACTACTCAGCATGCATAAAAAGCTTAGTATATGCCTTTCCTCTGAGCACATTATCGATCTAATAGATTATACTTCTACCTAGAATATACTATAATTGTCATGCATAAACCGTAGCAAAAGTGTTAGTTTCGTAGGCGTTACTAAGAAAAATCACAGCATGCGTTTTTTTGGGCTTTGTTTGTTTAGCAAATGTCCATAATAAAGTAAAATAGCTGTATTTCTTCAAGTTTGAGCTGGAAAGACATCTAAAGAAAGAAAACAACCTAGAGATTATGACTTCATGCAATTATATTGATTCTATAAACAGAATGTGGAGTTATTAAGTGATTATTTAATTGACAACATCGTAGTCTGTAATTCCTGCACTGAAGCTATGTATGATATTTATTCAGTAGCACTGAATATTGTTACATGCTGGGGTGAGGGCCAAAAGATTTCCAGCTAATGATTACATTTCCATCACTCCAACACGCACATGGGGAGAGTAACTCGCTAACGGCAAGAGGACCAGGACTTGGTGTTTAGATTTAGAGGGAGAAGTGAGTTTTTACACTAAACAAAAACATTACATAACGCATATTCCTGAAATTTATTGGCAAATGTTTGACGGCTTTACACTATGTACTTAGGAAAACAGAATGGGGGGGGGAGATACCCCGAAGCTGAGGACTGCCCACACACGCATCTTGTTGCTTCCATTGCTCTCACTCAAGTCGCTAACTATATTCCCCCCTCCAACCGTGTCTAGCCAAGCCAGTCAGGGTTGGCGTCATACCAGACCGTTTCCAAACAAAACACTCCCTCTGGCGTGTTCCGCGCTAAAGGAGAGATCGTTAAGCCGAAAAAGTAATCAAAAGAACCCATTAATGCTATCGACATTGCAACACAATAATGCGTCTGGTAATGACAATGCATTTACTGATACGCCGCAATATTGTTTAGTAAATTTACGAATTGTATTTGTTATCCTTGTTTCTCATATTCCTCAGACATTTTACCAAAACAGATTATGTTGATACTATATTTTCCAATCTAGTTCCTGAGGGCGCGGGTTCAAATCTGGCGGAGTGAAATGGAATTTTTCGGGAGTAAACTACCTTAGCATGGCTTCCTTTGGAAGGGAAGTAAAGCCGATGGTGCCGTGCCGTAGATTTATGGCATGTAAAGGAATCTCAAGATTGATAAAGAGATCCCTGAGCAAAATTTTAGGTCTTTAACGCCCAATAGAGAATGAGACGCTAAGAGCCATAGTAATTAAAGAGCAACCATAAATAAAACCCCCAATTTAATTTCAGATTTTCCATTTGTTGAAGTTTCCACCTTCTATACACTTTATTTCGTATTAACTTTAAATTAGATTGCCTGTGACTGAATGATGACGGAAGTGCCCTATTAAGAGAATTTTAGTATTATCGAAAGCTAAAACTATGGCATGGAAGTATAGACTCCTTAGCTTTAGGTTATTGTTTATGCATACGAAATGAAGTAAATGCTATTTCTTCGAGTTTCTCCTGTAGGTAAAACGAAAGGTAATACTACATTTTATGCATACCCTCAGAGGCTCGCTTTTTGAACTACTTTATTCTCATACATACAACGAAATTAACAAGAAGTGGAGAATAATTTAACTTGTGTAAGAGTATTTTGGGAAGGTTAGAATGTGAATGCAACACATCAGATTTTATATAATGATTTCTTTTAATCTATTTATATTAAGAGGTTCCAGTATTTTATTATATGTAATCTGAAGTATTATTTGCTTATCTGTAACCCACCAAAGTCAGCAAAACCTGACGTTTTCATATTCATCCCAATGCCCATTAAGTCGAGTTTTGGAAGTTCTGCTGTATTTTCAACGTAGCTAATTCTTTGAAATCTTCTGCAGGTTCACTTGGCTTTTGTTTGCCACTAGCCGCTCCTAATTTTAAATTGGCCACAAGTGCGTTACGCGCGCACAGATTAATTTTATTACGGTCTTTATAATCACCTTTTTAAAACAGAGTAACCATCACAGCACGGCCCCTAATCCATTTTTTCCACTTTTGCATCCAGACCAAAGCCTCTTTTCTCTCTTTATCTCTCTTTTTGATGCACGATTCAGAACGCTCTACTGCAGGACAGCGCATGCGCATGATTTGTAGGCTCTAAATATTGAAAATGGAATGATGAAACCTGAATTATTCTGTGGGATCCTTTTGAAAGCTTTTTATATACGCAGAATTACCGCAGAAAATTCGACAACCAATAATGCACAGGGATTTGTTACCTGTACAATGATTTTAATTTTAGATCGTGATTACATTCATCCAATGGTAAACAACTTCCCTATGGATTTGTGTTGGTGTATAAATTGAATGGAGTTTCACCTAAGCTGAAACCGGGCCAGGCAGGCTTTCACACTGAATGCTTTGAAACATAAAGGGGGATTCTCCTCTATAGATATATGAAGCCTATATTCAGTATTTTGGTGGAAATGGCTGTCTCTCTCTCTCTAAAGGTCCGCCAGATATATTCCCTATGTATGTTTCATCTATCAGAGAACGATAGCAATACAAGCTAGACACAATGTGTAACATCATCTGGCAGTATATTTTATACGCAGCGGACAAACAGTATTAAATATTGCTTACCTACAGCTTCACAATTTGAAATGCAAATACCTACTGATTTGTTGCATTTATATAACTTAAATCTCTCATTGCTACCTAATTCGCATAACCGGCGGCTCCATATCAACGTTTGAGATCACACTGATATTACTTGTCCCTGTACGTTTACCGATGACTCTGCTAGCTTTGATGATGTTGATGTTTTTCTTAATTGCAATAGCGGTTGAGGCAGTGTTTTATATCATAACATGCTGTGAATGCCAGAGTGATTGTAGTGTAAATTAATATTATTGTATGTACATGAGTTTAGATGTTTGTTAGCCATAACCATTGTTAGGAAATAAGTTTACACGGCCTCACTGAAACTGACAATGGAAGTGGGTAACAATAAAACGAGGGGGTGAGTTGTTTATCACTAAAAAGAGACAAACAAATGACGTCAAGGTAGCGTGCCTTTACTTAGAAATGGAGGGAATATCTTCCCTAGAGCATATATGTTAGTAGTAGTGATTGGCTGACAAAACAGACGCTAATGTTGGCGCGATTTGGTAACCAATAGCAGCTCTATTATAATGTTTAGGCATTTCCAGGTGAAGGAGTGTATATTCTAGAGCCATAAGCATGTTTCACGCAGTCTTGAAGAATCTCTCTTGAGGTGCACGTCATACAGTTTGGAAGAATATCTCTGGTGATGTACACATCGTAAAGTTAGTTACAAAATGTGAAGTACGCTAAAGTAATTAGTGCGCGGCAATTAAAGACGACTGTAGTTGCATTCGAAAATATCACAGTTTCAGTCAGGCGTGTATAAAGATTAAAGATGTGAATTATTAATTAAGTGTGACGGCAATAAAAGTGTAGAAACAAATTATTTTATCAGTGTTATCTTTTAGTAACAACTCCTTTTCGTTTACACGCCCTGCTCAGAGATACTTGCTTAACTGAGTAATAATAGCTAGCCGGAGGACAAAGAAACCAAATTTTAAAATAATAAAACACTAACAGGCGCCAAGCAAATAAGATAACACGAGCCGATTACTGCGACGCATTTATATGGCTTACATCTCTTATTGGTACCTAATTGGCATAACCGACGGCTCCATATGAACGTTTGAGATCACACTGATATTACTTGTCCCTGTACGTTTACCGATGACTCTGCTAGCTCTGATGAATGTGATGTTTTTCTTAATTGTAATAGCGGTTTGAGTGGTGTAAAACTGCGGCGGTCATCAGCGCCACCTTCTGGCTATAAATTTATTCAAATCAGTACATCAATACAATAAAAACAAAACAAGTACAAGTTAAGCAACTTATATTACAGAAGCAACTCTGGTTATATAGATAATCACATTCTGGTACAAAACGAATACAGTCAGAGCATTCACAGAGAGAAACACCAGGATTACAAAAATAGAAACAGGAAATCAACAAATGCAAAAATTAAGCAATAGAATCTCACAGAATATGGCAAATAAGAACTAACCCTCAGCAAATGTAAACGTACAATGCAATTCTACACAGTTATAAAAAACAATAACACACGAGAAACTTCCTTAATAATCCAATTAATTTCAATCACAAAGTGCCCATGCAAGGCACCAACCTCGACACCTAGTAGTTCTTGTAACACTTGCCTCCCCGTCACTTCATCACCAAAATCACACAAGAACATCAACGTATCCATAAACTCCTTCACCACACTCTCCTTCCAAACTCTCACGAAAACTCTTCCCTGTCAACTCGCCCTTTCCTCCACAGATGCGTACACAGAAAGTATAGTCACATTTCGAAATTGGACCTTAAATCTATTTTACAAATCCTTCATTCACTGGGTCCAATTCTATTAGGCTCTTCTTTATTACCTTTGCGATAATAAATTCTATCTTGTGTAGTCCAGGCTCAGTTGATCCACAATACAATAATGTGTAATCCTATTTATCTATTCTTCCTTTTCCACTCCAACGTTTTTCTTGCAACACAACTGTCCAGCCAGTATCTTAAAGAGTTTTGTGCCACTTCTTTCATTTTTCCAGGTCATAACATAGTTTGAACATTCCAAGTTGCCAACAACAAACCACCCTTCTTAACAAGGTTTTTACAAGTGGGGTTGAGAGCCCCATGCTTAACCCCTAACCTGGAGGACCAAGTCTCCTTATTTCTGAACCCAGGAGACAGAGTGGACTGGTTATACCCCCAGACACTGAGGGCTAATGTTGATGTGATTGCTAAGATTTCAGAACTGCAAGAAGCAATAAGCAGGTCGCGCACCAGCTCTGAAAACATTTTTAATCACGATAATCTAAAAAGTGACATAAGATAAAATAGCACTTACATTTAATGACAATGCATAAAAATATATGTACGTTTACCTGCAATAAAACAATAACAAATATATTTTGTACTTTTTCTGGTGATTTTGGATAACGTATCCAGAAGCCAGAAATTGCAATCTAAAATTTTTCTTCTTTTTATTCTTTCTTCTGTCTTCCTTTATTTTACATTAAAAAGTAACTAATATACTCTTCTACAAGACTGCGTGGTACAATGAAATGCACGGAAACGTGTTGATGGTTTTGGTTTTCTATATCGTTTTTCTTTATGTAATGTTGCCAGGAATCTTTATTTGCTGTGTTACACCCCAGCCATGAGTTAGTCAATCTTTTATTGCTTTGAATTCAAGCCTGACACACTTGCATTAGCCTATGAACAATGGACAAGTGAGCGGCGGAAGGGGAGCAGTATGGAAATATTTGAGTGGCTGGAAGGCATGGTTCGCAACGACGGTCCACACCAGCTCCTTAATAAGTTCATCTCGTATTGGTTTGATGTCAAAAGTATGACACTCAAACATTAACCTAGGAGTACAGTAGGGTTTCAGGCTTAGAAGCGAAAGAAAATGGGGCAGTAAAGCAAATGTAAAGTGGAGTGCGAGAACTAGATAAGGGGCGGGAGCTGGAAGTGTTAGCAACGGTTTAGTATTTCCTTACCAACATAAATTATTGCGCATTATTTCAGTAGGATTCTATGCACTCGAGTGTTCACGTCTTATTTGTTTCCCCTTTAACAGGGTGAACAAATTATCGATAAACTCAAACGAAATATGTAATACATACATAAATTTCTGGCGTTTATCCTGAAAGTAGTGAAAAGAGTATGCATATACAAAACAGGTATACCAAAATATTGGGCCTAAATCATAAATACAGATTACTCACAAAACATCCCAGAGCACACACATGTCAAAAGGAAGGAAGAAAACAAAAGATGATGAAACAAGACTCAGATAGACATTAATCTCACTTGCAGTAAAAGTCTTAATATTTTGACCATAATATGGAAAAATTGACATCCTCAGGTATATAGCATGTGTCATAGGACAAATTATTTTTTATTGACAATCCGCACTTAATTTGTCTACCACTTAGTTACATGAGGTAAAATAAACATTGAACTAAAAATTCGATACCGAAATTTCAGCGGATGGGTTTTGGTTTTCAATTACTCCAGAATATGTAGTTTTAGAAAAATATAGTACATGCATGTGTGTGTGCGTGCATGCTTGCCTGTGCACCTGAGCTAGAGAGAGAAAAAGGGAGAGCTAGCGAGACAGACAAACGAACAGCATAATTCAAAATAAAAGAATGGATTTGAATCAAGCTTCATAGTAGGTACTTGAATCGGATATTTTTTAAGTATTGATAGTTGAAGATATAAAAATGTTATATTAATAATAATAATAATAATAATAATAATAAAAGGCACGACAGCTCTTCTAGGCCTAGGCCTAGGCCTACCAACCAGGCTGCCGACCTCGCTCCTACATGCACATGATAGAAGTGGACGACAATTTACTAATACGATGAGATGATATGGTCAGCACCGTACTTCTGTCAGCCGGAATGTTGGGTTCCGTGACCTACAGACCGCTACGTATCGTAGCTCCTCAAATGTATCATGATGCTGAATGGGCATAGGCCCTATATATGGTACGAAAAATTCACATCTCTGTGGATGGTCTCGAATCCACTTGCATTCCGTGGATGGGAATCGCAACACACTTCCAATCCACTACGATACAGCACAGAACATTTAAAAACTACATACGTTATCTTTTATTATTTTAAATGACTGCGGCAATTATGTTTCAAGTATCATATGTTTGAGGTGTTTTCACCACAAGTAGAACGTATATCTAAAATTCTGTGGAATAGCCTGTGAAGTCCCATGGTTATTCTTGCTGAATTTTACACACTAAGAAACCATTCTACAAATTATTTACTCTACGAAACATTTAGATGTAATTAAAACATTATTTTTTGTTAAATAGCAGTTCTCGTATGTTACAAGATTTACAGCACACTATAGAATTTAATAAATAACCTATAAATAAAAAAAACAAGGAATACATGGTGTAATTAGAAGTTCCTTCTTACTCTCGAAGCGAATATTTGTCTTAAGTCCAAATCTTTTCCGTGTCTCGGGACGCGTGCTTTTAGCTTCGTTCTATTGTCATCTTTCATACTGAGTCGCAGCTACTAAAGTACGTTGACAGCCCAGCGGTTTTTTTTTCAGAAAAGCGCAGTTATTACGCATACTATAATATGATTTCCAATTGCTAAGCCTTATTTGATTTTGTGCTCACACACAAAAACTGAAACACTCTCGTTTTCGTTTTCTAACTAAATAAGGAATAAGTAAATATTATAGTCTTAAATGAAAAATCTGATGTGATACATTCACAAGACTTTCGGTACCCTTTATCGTTATTAATGAATGTTTAAATTATTCTTACTAAAAGCTTATTTTTCTATCTACTACATTTTCATCCAAATAATCATTTGCATAAATAACCACATTACACATTTCGCTGTAGATACAAAGATAACAACGATATCAAATGTTTAAGAACTAGACGCTAAGCGTTGGGCCTTAAATTCCACATTCCCATGAAACAGTATGCAATACTTTAGAACTTTTACTGATATGCAATTTAGTTTGAAAGCGAAAATAATAATTTGTTTTGTGTTATGCATGAATGTCTTAAAATAAATAGATATCTTATACGTGGAAAACTATGGAGTTACCATATATTTAACAAATTAAAATTAAAAAAAAAAAACAAAAAAGACACTTACGCCAACAAGGATTCGAACCGAGGTTGCTCCAATTACGAGACACATGCGTTTCACTGCTCGGCTATCATATATACAACCACACTAAAGGCATTCCTACTTATTGCATGGCTTTGAAATGAACGCAGGGTGGTATTAAATCGTGTATTGTGAACGCAGCTTCAGCGAATGCTTCCGACGTTTTCCGAATCAAACTTGGCCGTTGCTCATCTATTTTGTGTTAGGTTGTACATAAGACATCAGCAGCTCACTGTTAAAAATGAAATTGTCTTTAGATATGGATATTCTCATTTGTCTACGTAAAATTATTGTGAAACCCGAAGACACCAAAACACTTCATCTGTTAATAGAAGTGAATCTGTGGCGCGCAGTGGTCCTCCATGGTGTAGTGGTTAACATACTAGCCTCTAATTGCCACGGTCGTGGGTTCAAACCCGGCGGAGGGCGATGTATTTTTTCGGGCGTAAAAATCCTTCGGAAGGGAAGTAAAGCCGGTGGTCTCGTGTCGTAGATTTACGGCACGTAAAAGAACCTCAAGCCTAATAAAGAGGCCTGTGAGCAAAATTACTGGTCTTTCACGCCCAATATAGATTGGGACGCTAAGGGCCACAGCAGTTAAAGAGCGTCCATAATAAAAACTCATCTTTTTTTGTGGCGCGCATTCTCGAGTTCTCTGGTTCGATTCCCGGCGAGTCGGCCAGCCAGACTTTGAGTTTTTTCGTGGTTTTTCCCGGTCGATAGGCAAATGCTAAGTTGGAATGAATGTTCCTATCCATTCCGTCATTTCTTTCCTTTGTCATATTTGATGGTCGAAGGACAGGAGACACAAGCTGTTTCATTGCGCGGAGCAGTGGAATTTATGTGGTATAAAGAATTTCTCTCTGCTATTTGGTTGCCTACACCCCTGTGAGTGGCTCTCACCTCGGGACCCTTTATGCTAGACCCGTCGGATAAGCACATTTTGGAAACGTTGTAACCCCGCCTTCGCTTAGCACACTCCGCCTTCCGGATCTGGTCGACCTGGGTTTCCTTCATCTTAGCCTTCTCTCCCGGAGATCGCTGTAAGGCACAATAGTCCCACCTAGATCTCCTTTGTGCACTTCTTATCTTTACATTTAGTATCTGACACGATATTTCCAAGTCCTGACGCAGAATGCGTTAGTTTAAATTTCCCATCATGGAATACTACACATATTCGTAGCTTTAAGCTCATTTTAAAATTACATTTACGTATGTTCGTGAGAAAACTCATCGGGAAGATTCAACCATTGAAATTGTTTCTTTACCAGTATCATTCGTTTATAAATTTAATATTTTTTCTTTTATTTTTCGTTCTTTTCTTTTTTGGCATCAAATATATCGGGATGGGTATGTGGTCCTCTCTCCCGATTTAAAGAAACCACTTACCTCTCGTGTATATGGCGAACGCGACCTACAGGCTTCCTGCTAGAAAATTTAATATCATAAACTCTATTTGCCTCTCCAGCTCTGCATACATTTACATAATTTATAAGTGTTACTGGTTTGCGAAAAGTTTTATACAGCCGTATTTTCCGCCGCATTCTCTCACCCAGTTTTACTTCGGTACAAAGTACCATTGCTCTTATTTATCATAAATCCTTCCCCACCACAGCACAGCCGACTAAGGTCATGGCCAGCACGAATGAAGCGAACCAGGCTACAGCGTTGTCAGGCGTAGTAAGTACATCAGTTTTTGTGATACTTAACTAGCGAATGTACAAAACGTTTTGGTTATTAAAAAAAGAGGAGGTAGTTTCGATTCAGTTTCGTTTGAAATATCTGATATGCTTTGAACTAGAGCCTATCTTCGGAATAAGCATTTTAGAAGCAAAAGCACAGTAAAATATTGGGTTCGAAAAAATAAATGGAAAGGAATGGAAAGCAGTTTCCTCAAACAAACTCTACAAGCAAACAACTTATTTGTTTTTTCTAATGATTGGAGGGGACTCGGCAGTGCTCTAGTGAGGATATTGTACCTATGCCCCAAAAGGGGTTACTCCCAGAAGGGAGGAGAACGTAGGAGAAACACAGGGAGGCCGGAACCAGGAGTGACACCTCAGCAATGGCAGGCTCCCTATTATTTCCAGATTGAGGCGCCCCGACTGTAGGACAGGCAGATCGGAGACCCCTGCCCCACACATAGGCTATATTTACCCCAGAAACCAGCAGCAAGCCGAGGGACAGAGAATTTTTTTTAGTTTCATTTTACTTGTTGAGTTTCCTGCACTTTTGGTTTTTTAATTATTAGATCATACACACATCCACACTCTCGTTCATACTTCCAGACCCTGGGGAGGATAGGGATTAATCTTGGCTAGAGAAAAATTCCCACCCCCTGCCGGGAATCGAATCCGGGACCATTTGCACAGCAGGCAGTTGCTCTACCGACCGAGCTACGGGACCAGCCACAAGGAATTGTGTTCTCTGAATTGACAGAGAAAAATGTTCCACATAGAGCATCCTTTTGCCTTGTCATAGCGTACCGAAACACCGACCTAATGGTGTGAAGGATGAATGAAATTATGAATGGAAAGAAGTGGAGGTACAGGAAATTCGGAAGTTTTTGCATTATTCGCCCGACGACCCGAAAAAAAATCATTGGTCAGTGGGCAGTATCAAACCCGGGAACTCCTAAATGCGAGTCGCATGTGTTACCACGGCGCCACCTCACTCGGTAAACAATCAATTAATCAGCATTGTGAAAAGTTAAGTAACTCACCTATTAGTCAAAATATGCCCTCACTTAGAAAAGTTGCGAGTTTTATGACTGAAAATAGAATATTTAGAAAACATCCAAGACAATGCGGCTATATCAAAGAGAACTCATTTATTTATGAACCAGAGAGCATCGAAACATATATTACTACTAGAATGCGAAGCTATAGAACGATAAAGATACCAGATTCTTGGAGGCACCGCGTGGCGAGAAACAGAAGCTAATCTAGAGAGACATAAAACTAATTAATAATGTAGACATTGATCCTTAGATTAGGAAACAGGAGGCGCCCAAAAAGTATTTGTAGGCTGGGGTGCTTCAGGGAAACCTGCTTCTAATTTAGTCCTATAGCTATAACTATGCCTTTATGCTGAAACGCAGCACTGAAAAATTATCATGTAAACAAACCTTTTACGACGAAATTGTGTTTACAAGAAAAAAACGCTATTATAATGTTTCATCCAATACCTATTAAAAATCGCCCTCTTAAGCTGTATACACCTACACCCCTTCCACTTTTTATGATTTCGTTCTAAATGTTAGCCAGTTAATTATTTAATGTGTTACGCCTTTTTTCTCTAAACCTTACATTAAATATTCTAAGAAAATAGCATTTACTACGAAATAGTGACTAAGGCTTTCATGAAAGTTGCCTATTACCGTTTTATATATAACAAACTTTAAAATATTAGTCAGCCCCTTGTTAATGTTGTAACAGGCTCACAGTCACTGCTTAGCGAAACTGAACACCAATCCATTTGAAGAAAGCAAAACTGTTTCGCAGCTGAGAATGCTTCTTCAAGAACAAGAATACGTTTTACGGTGCGCCTACCCTCAAAAAGGTAAAGGAGTAGAGTTATTTCGTAAAATAGTATCTGCAAACTTCTGTGTAACGACTAAAGAAGGCTGTCAAGTTCTGAATGGAGAGACATCATGCGTTTGGTTTATAACCGGGCTGCAGATCGCGTATATGTGTAGTTCCCTTTCACTGCAGTGACATCCGTATTTTTCCACTAGCTCACTAGCTGTGTATGGCCGCTCAAGACTACGTTTATCAGCTGCGCTATACTGTATCAGTTGCTAGCTTTAGTACGAGCTGTAATGACCAGTGTTTGTTCATTGTGCATCTCAAAACCGAAAGTTTATTCAGATATCTGTTTGTGTGTGAATTATATTAGATTATTATTATTATTATTATTATTATTATTATTATTATTATTATTATTATTATTAGTCCACTTAAATGCCTACCAGAAATTTTCCGCTTAACAAAACAAAACAAAAATTATGTGCGGTACATGCCTAAAAACCGAATCATGTAGAGTGTGTGTACACAATTTCAGGAGAAATTTGTTGGTATTCCAATTCCAGGTAAATCACTGTTAGATAACTGGTTAATAATAGGGTCGCTAAACGTTAAATCTTAGAAGCGAAAAGAAATTCTCTAACGGTGGAGAAAGTTGAAGAACCTTGTGCATCATTCGAACACTCTTCAAAGAAGTGTCTAAGACGCACAGCAATAGAGCTGCTAAAATTTTAAAATTGAAACCCCGCATAGTGACTGTAGTCCATGAATTGCCACTTTGTAACAATAAAACATGTGTGAATGGAAGTTTCATCCGAAGACGCCAGAAATGTCTCGGTGCATATGGACACAACTTTCAACACAGCTTATAACAAGGTTAGTACTCATTATAGTGCATGTTACTATCACTCCTGAATAAGTAATGCAGGAGTTTTAGAATGGAAAACCCCGGAGTGTAATAGTGCGCGGAGCACGCTTACGCGCAATCTGCGGCCCGGTAATATAACGACTGCACTGTTTGTAGAAGATGAATGATGTGGTTGCTCCAGTAACGTCTCTCTCTGGGCGTTCCACAGGCGCAACCCGTTGCATACATGACTGCAATGTGTATGAAATACTTCTGCATGTGTTGAGAAGTTGTCCTAGGGGAGAACTACTGAGAATCAAGATACACAACACGATACCTACCAATGCTCTCCGAATTAAGTGTCTGGAGGTTCATGAAGAGATTCACTGCCTTACTGACATAGGTAGCAGTTGACATCATCGCGATTAACCGGTCAAAAGCTCAAGCTGAAATTATTGATCCAAATACAGGGTTATTAAAAAAGAAGGAACAGACTTTACATATTTATTTCTAATGAACGACAATAGATGACCATACATGCGATACATCACTGAAAAGTTTTATTTTATATGTTCAAAATGAGCCCCATTTGTTATGCGAGGACGACCAGTGCTTTTCGTTTGCATCGCAACCATCTTCTATGAATTTATTGTATCAATTGTAAGTGTTTTATGACGAAGCGACACATTGTTGAACTTACAACGAAATGCACGCTGCAATGGAACAATGGATTCACTCTTTGCATAATGCAGCGTGGCGTCGTCTTTTTTCTGTAAATGTGAATGTTAACTGGGTTCATACAAAGTATAAATTATTTTCAGAGAATATTTATTATATTTACTTGTAAACAGTAATTAACTTATTTAATTAATCATCCTAAGCCCTATAGCAGCAGTAATGTGACATCTAAATATGATAAAAAGGGCAATTAGCTAATGTTTCTTATCTGCTGTCAAAGTTTCCAAGATGATAAATGTAAGGAGCTAATGATGGCGACGAATGAACTTAGATGTCTGGCCTCGAGCGTATCCCTATAAAGAAAAGATAATTCCAAGCAGAGAGCTCATACTGCCAGCATACAATTCTGCTTCATGGAGCGCTCGGTTGAAATTGTTGCTTACGCTACTATTTATCTGCTTAAAGCATAGGGAGTATTGCTTTCAAAATAAAAATTCAATTTAATGCTTTATCGAAATATAAGTCGGTTAAAAATGTATGCATCCCCTAAATAATAAATAAATAATCCCGTAGCGCTAGAGCCCATGAAAGGTCTCGACCTGCCAAACTGACTGGCGGCCTCACGCTCATACATACGCACGGCAGAGCTGGGCGATAATCCAATCGATACGGGGAAGTGATGTGACCACATCCCTCAGCCAGAATGGTGGCTTCCGTGGGCGGGATCGCTGCCTATCGCAGCTCCTCACTTTCCTCACGCTGCTGAGTGGGCATCAGTCCTATACCCAGGACTTAAAATCCGCACCACCACGAGTAGGATCGAACCCTCACGCATTCAGTTGCCGGTAACCAGAGCACCACGCTCTAGACCACTGCACCACGGCGCAGAATCCACTTTAACAAACACAAATTCATTATTCACAGGTCTTTTAGAGAATTTTACCTTTTTGAGAGGAGGATAAGCCTATGCGTTTAGATCACGTCGTTATGGCTTTTCTTTCGAGGGTGTATGCCAAGACAGTTTTCTCTTGGTATTTCGTTAACCGGCTGAATATATGATCAAACACTCGTAATTATGATGTATATCAACTTTTATCAGAAATAACTACTCTGCTTATAAACAAAATTCCTGCTTTCGATCCCCCTGCCCTCTCGTTAGAGCATCTCTACCCGAACGCTCTGCAATGAGGCATTGAGAGCTCTACGTTTATTGACACTCCATTGCTCTCGAATAACTCAGGGTAAATGTTAATAGGGATGCAAAATACAAAATATTCT
This sequence comes from Deroplatys truncata, assembly GCA_030765065.1. NCBI lineage: Eukaryota > Metazoa > Arthropoda > Insecta > Mantodea > Mantidae > Deroplatys > Deroplatys truncata. Next base: position 105,138,012 of record CM060985.1, read on the forward strand.
GTAAGCCGTGCCAGCATTCTTTATTAAATAAAAATATATGTTATAAACAGCAAAATATAATTACATTTATACTGAACAAAGTGAAAATAAATATTATAGGTAAACAATAACGTATAATACTTCTGTAAAAGAAAAATAATCCCATTGCGCTACAGCCCATCAAGGGCATAGATCTTCCAACTCGACTGCCGGCCGCACGCCCACGTACACACGGGAGAGGTGAGCGATCGTCCAACTGATACGGGGAAGTGATGTTGCTAGCATTACGCATCCACCAGCCAAAATGTTCGCCCCCGTCGACGGGATCACTGCCTATCGCAGCTCCTCACTTTCCTCAGGATGCTGAGGATCCTATACCTGGGACTTAAATCCGCACCCCCCACAGGTGGGATGGAGGCCGGGAACCAGACCTCCACGCTCTAGCCCACAGCACCATTGCACAGAGCACAATACGTCTGTGCTCAAAACGAAAATACACATGGAAATTCAACACTTAAACTGAAAAAAGAAAATATAAAAGCGTTATTTTCTATCAGGCAACTATATCCCTATTCCCATATCTTTAAGGCATACTATAGAGAATTTCATGGAACAAATTCCGAGGCATGAGGATTAGGATCCAATTGTGGTTTTGCGCTCCTGGTCATTTAATGCCAAAATGCGATGTTTAAATGGACGTGTGCAAATAGCGCGTGAACATTTAATTTCTCGTAATTGTATTTTCTTACCTTTTTAGTGGTTCAAAATGCTTTTCATGATGCAATTTTATTCACTTTCTTTCAGATTTTAAGTATACGTTCCTTTAAAATTAATGAAAATATCTAACAAGCCTCTTCTCGATGTTAGATAGTTTTGGATTTAAGGATTAGGTAGCTCAATACATGACTGGTATTTACGAACTTAAAACTGTTACATACTTTATTATTTTTTCCAGGTAAAGCTTAATGTTTGAAACAATTTAATGTTTAATTGTAAATAAATTGTATTCGAGGAATACCGAAAAAAATTGAACGTTTAAATTCCCAAATTTTCTTCATGTACAGTATTTCACATAAGACTTGTTTTTTTATTTCTTTGTTTATTTTTTAAAACATCACATTGTAATTATTTTGAAAAAAAGACATGTAATAAATTTTCAGATAAATTAAGTGAAATTGACAGAAATTGGTAAATTGAGCTTCGAGTGTCCTTAAATTTCACACAACTTTTTTTAATTTTCCCTTGTACACCCAGTTTATTATTATTGTATCTTACTGTTTTGTTTAACACTTATTACGGCAATTCACACACACACACACACACACACACACACACACACACACACACACACACACTCAAACGCCCATGCCCATGGCGGGACTCCAAGCAGCAACCCTGAGCTTAGCGGAGCAGTGAAGCTATACACTACAGCGACCACGGCTACGAGGGCCGGCAACATTTACGGAAAGAAATAAACAAATATGTAACATACAATAATCAAAGGGAACAATAGAAAAGAATTAAATAAAGCAAATAAGATAGACATGTTGTAGTATGCGGTGATTTAAACGCAAGAATAGGATGTCAACCAATACAAGTAGTTGGCACCTTCTGAGAACAAACCATTAATGATAACGGTCGGGTGTTAAATCAGTTCACCACATACAATAAACTGAAAATATGTAATTTATGTTTATAAAAAAAGACGTATGTAAATATATGTGGACGGCATGGTGTTTCAAATCAATAATACATCATTTTATTGCAAATAAAAAACGATAAACCCAAGTACATGACGTAAGAGTGTATAGAGGAAAAGATATACAGGATGGACCATTTAACTTGAGACTGTACAATACCTCCAAAACTAAGCATTGTAGAAAGATATGCCTTTAATAAAAGTTGCTTGATATTATGGGGGAAAGTAAATGCCATTAGTTGTGATATGTTTGGAGGACATTATGATGATCATTTTAGGGTCAATTTAATTTTTTAAATGGGAACCTATATTTTGTGTGTTGTTTTCTCATTAGAAAATGCTTCATAAAAATCTGTTTATTTTGTGATGAGGAATAATTAAACAAAACATAAAATGTTGGTTCTCAATTACGAAACGTATCTTGACCCTCAAATGACTATCCATGGATGGTCCAACCATTAATTGCGCTCTTCGTACACAGCTACTCAGAATTTTCGTTGTTATTTACGTTGATGTGAGAAGAATTACAAAGTGCTGTATACAAATGTTTAGTTTTTTATGAGGAGTGAGAAAATACATAAAAAGCTAGGTCACCATTTAAAAAAATTAAATTTCCCCTAAAATAACCATCACAACTTCCTTCAAACAAAACACGACTAATGGCATTTACTTTCCCCTGATAAAATCAAGCAACTTTTATTAAATAAATTTCTTTCTACAAAGCTTAGTTTTGGAGATATTGTGCATTCTTGACTTAAATTCTTCTTCACCATGTATATTCAGGCCGTTTCCTCTTATTTGGAATAATAAGTTCAATAGCAAGATAGAAGATATTTGATAAAAGGAAACTAGCTTCTTCAGAATAAGTATTCAAGGTATACTTATTACAGGAAGAGAGTATTAGAAATTGTATCAACAGAGACTGCAGTAATACTTACTAAAAATTGCAACTGCAGATAATGTAGATACAGAATGGAGTAATATAAAAGACTGCATATAGCGAGCAGCTATGGAAGTAGTTGGTAAGAAGAAAAAGTTAAGAAGGAAAAGAGAGTTAAAATATGAATACAGAAATTGAAGAAGCTGTGAAGGAAAAACAAAGGGCTTATGAACTCCGGTTACAAAAGAAAACACAAGAAATAGAGCAACATTATAAAGAAAAGCGGAAACATGCTAAGCAAACAATAAGAAAGGCACACCAAGACTCTTGGGTCAAATTAATTTCAAATATTGAACATGATATACATGCAAAACAACTTTGCGTATAAAATGTTAAAGAACTTAAATCAGTCAGAAAGACATAATGCTATAATCAATTAAATCATCGAAGAACTATGGATACAGCATAAGAATTTATGGTACTGCTACAACAAATGCAGAATACCTAACACCTCGCTATAGTGAGACAGTTGATTCAATAACTTTGAATAGTTCCGAATAGTTTGAAAAATCGATAAATTGTCCAATGGATTAAATTCTGAACTTATTAAATATGGAAGGATGCTGAACAAACTAAGATCGTTACGGTTATTTAATGAATCCTGACAAGGTTGTAAAACCTCTGAAATTTAGAAAACAATTATAGAGGTATAATTCTTGCAAACAGAGCTTATAAAGCTTAATCAAAAATAACAAATAACCGTTTGAAAGTAATAACATATGCATGCTTGGGAGAAGAGTAGAGTGGACTTAGGAAGGGACTCTCGTGTAGGGATAACATTTTTAGTATTAAGAGAAAATACGACCAAAAGACAATTTAAAAACACACGATGCTTTCATTGACTTCGAAAAAGCCTTTGACTTGTTCATCAGAAATAGACTACGGACAATAATGGACAAACGAGGATACCATATGCATCTTATACAGGTAATTAAAGGCATATACAAAGACACTAAACTAATCACAAATACAGGCATTTCAAGTACAGATACGAAAGATGATAATAAATCAAGGTGTCAGACAGGGAAGTAGTATGTCACCGACTCCCTTTAACACCTATGTTGAAGACCTCATACGAAATTGGAAGAAGGAAGTCTATTATGAAGGTATACGGCTTGAAAGGAACTATTATTTAAATGTTATACTGTATGAAGATAATGTAATCTAATACAAAGTACAGAGGCAGACTTACAGCGCTCTGTGTATAGATTGTAGGGATTGAGACGAAAACATAATGTTAAAATATCAGCTACAAAACAAATGTTATAGCCCATTACGGAAAATTCCCAATTTGATCTAAAATTGTTATCGAAAATAAGGTACTTAGCAAGTTTCTAGTTTTAGTTATTAAGGTAGTGACATAAGCCTGGATATAGATAGAGACATAGAAAAAACAAACGAATTTCAGTATATATATGTGTGTGTGTGTATGGAGGACTTTAAAACTTTAAGAAATAAAGTTAGAAAACACAGAAAATTAAAACTCTACCAAGTGCCTGTGTTGCTTAATGACACTGAATCTTGAATTGAGAAAAAAAAGATAAAAATAACACACAGACAGCAAAAATGAGCCTTTTTAAGGACGGTTCAAGGTTTTCAAGGGGGAATCACAGAAAAAACGATGATATCCCGGCAGAATTAGAAATTTATAATTTAAATGAGAAGACTGAAGAATACAGGTAAAATGGAGACAACACTCAGGCAGATGGATGAAAATAGAGTTTCTGCCGTTGTAAACTCGTACAACCGCAGGAAGAAGAGATGTAGGACGGCCTAGAAAAAGGTGGAGCTAATTCTGTGAAGTGAAGTCGGAAGGGGCATATTGCCTAGGCCTTGAAGTGAAGAAGAAGAAGAAGACAATCAAAGTACGATTATAATAATTGCTGTAGGAAACTACTTTGATTGTAAGACTCCCCTGCATAGGTTCTCAGGGTTTTCTATTACTATATCATAAAATCTGCTTTATACATTGGTTTTGTCTCCTGCTTTCTCTTTCAGTGTAGACTTATATTCAGTACTAGTATGTCGTTACACTGTGCACAGCCACAGTACAGTGTTCGTTAGTAGAGACAGGCATTGAATTAAATCATACCCCTTCTGATGTAGTCGTTATAACACGATACCGTAATTATCGAAGGGAATATATAAATAATTAAATACAGAAATAGCAGAAAGATACAGAATTAATTGCAATTAATAATTTCCGTATATTAAACCAGCGTATAATGTAACAAGTTTGAGTAGAACATATTTACCAGGAGAAGATGGGGGTAATAAGGAGTCAGGCTAGCCAGAGTCATTAGTGAGCCGAGAAGGAGCGAAAACATTAGCTTACGGATTTGGGAACTCAGTTTAGAGGTAAGTTCAGTACGTTACACAGGCCGTTAGGCCAATTCTGGAAAAGAGAAAGGCACTTCATTCTGAGAAGTTTAGCTAGGCCCCTAGTAACAGTGTCACATTCGGATACTGAGAATTTTGAGATTTGGCAACGAATAAGGTAGAATGTTGGTGAGGAAATAATATGTAGGTGGAGCTAAAACTATAGATGTTCGTGCATCTAGCTCCAAGGGTTACTCTTCTCTGGTATTATCAGCGGTACTTGCTCGTGTGATATTTTTAGCGCCCAGTGACGCGCTTGTGTGAGTAGGGGCTAGCGTGAGGGATACTGGCGGTCAACATTTTAGCGACTCGGGAGAGTTACGCTTCTAGCTTCTTTTATTGCGGAAACAGTCATTTCCAACTGTAACTTGATACTGCAGAAGTTAGCAGGTATAATAATTCATTAGTTATAGTTTCGTTAGCTACAATTCGGGGTAAATATATTTCTTCATTTCAAACGGTCTGCAACTCAATTCAAGAATTCAAATATTAGTTCACAATGAATTCCTTAGTGAATTTAAACTGGCGTTGTCCTTCACAATACATCCACACATACCCTAACTGAAACTGCTCATAGCCCTGTCATTGGAGCAGCCGGCAGTATAATCAACAGCATATATTGGACACAACTGGAATAGGTAGCATCTACATCACACTTTCTGCTTCAAATTGTCGCACCATCGCGGCATCCCACTTATCGCTTCAAGTGATCATGCAATCCACGATGCGAGATTCTATGTGAGTGCGCATCGTTGTTTGAAAGTTTCAAAATACAAACTAGAAGCCTCCTTGTACATCACTAATACATTCATGTATTCAAAGCCGAGAGCATTTCTTTTCCACGTGCTCTTTCGACACCTCTGTATAAGCCTCACAGCACCAAAGGAAAACAAAAACATTTTAGTTAAACCGTGAGATAAAACAATATTTCATAATTTCTTGGAAAGGTAAAGTACCACTGTTTCCATGGTGAAATATAGTCCTAAAATACGAATATTTTTTCGTTCTCATCTCATCTCTCTGTTCTGTTTATACATCGTGACAATTTTAAGTGCAAACTCCATACATTTGCCTTATAAAGCAGCATTGAAACAGTCAACTGTTACCATAAGGTTGAGAAAATTATTTCAGGATTTATTGCATTGCATGAACCACAAAAATGGATACTTAGCAAAATTGTCACATCACAATACTAAATATGCTTTAATACATTTTCAGTGAATATGTATTTAGTTCAGAGAGAGAGGTTAGACGGAGAATGGAGGAGGATTTCCCCACTCCTTAGGCATTTGTAGGTACTTAATCGCCGGGAGAAAGAGGAGTGAATGGTAGGAGCCGCACGGGGTTCTTGCCGCCAGAGGTGATTTGCGATTGTGGTGACCTTTCCCTAACATTTTTTGAAGTTCTACAGAAATTCTCCCTTCCCTTTCCCTGCGTGCCCACGGGAGGCTGTACAAGCACCTCTCGACCAGGGAGCAGGCCTGAAGAGAGATCAAACTGGTCATAATCTCCACAAACACTACAGTCGTACATATGCGAATCACACCACGTTCTAACCACACACCCTTGAGAGGTAGTATGAAAGGGATGATACACAGGATTGGGAGGAAAGTGTAAATTCTGGAAATGCCTAATATTTTTTCTATGATATCATGAAACTGCAGGCATAGGATGTCTTTCTAATCGCACTGAACCGTCAGAAGTGCCTAATAGATTCAGCTTCCAGGCTATTTCTGTCATTCTGTCCGTTGTGCATTCCCTAGTGGAAAAAATTATTTTAGGTCGTGCATTTTAGCCAGTTAAGTATGAATGGAACTGAACCAACTCCAATAGCTCAGAGTAATGTTCATTCGTTTATTTTCAGTGTTTCAAAACATATTTAGAATGCTTCTTCTAGTTGCTCACACCGAGTAGGGTTTTCCTCCAAAAGCGTCTAGTTGGAGCACTTCATATTAAAATTTAACAATTTTTATAAACAATTAAAATATATGGTGGAGAAATGTTTAACTTTCCAAGGGTGTTCGTTACAGAATTTAACCATTTATAACTTAAATTACAGAGATGCTTGTAAAGTTTTGAGAGATGTTTGTAAAACAGGGATTAGATTCGAACCAATTAGTTTAATGAAACCCTTAACATATAGCAATACTTAATTCATTACAGTTCTTTGTCAGTCACGTTCCACAGGACAGGCACTCAACGACGCAACGCTCCACTATACAATCCTTTAACTTAGATGTACAGTGAATCTGATCCTCATCATATATATACCTGCCACTTAGTGCATCACCATGCAAAAAAGGTCGAAGCTTGTATGAGAGAAGGTGGAGCCCAAAAGCGTTGTGATTCCCTGTCAATCTCCTTAAGTGGAAACGCAGCGCTCAGGTAGTCTCCTACATATCGAGATATGATGTGTGTCAATGTGATCTCTGCGCAGAATATCGACTCCACTACCGATCTAAGGGACCATATCCGATATGGAGTGCTCATCACACATTTAATGTTAGGAAAGATATTTCGAGCAGCATTGCGTCATTGGGTATTGTAATACAGTGATCATTTGAGGTCAAGGATTTCATTCAGAGTATTAATTTTAATCCCCAATCAGTTTTTATAAAAAATATATCAAAATTTTATAAGCTTGTGGGTATAGATTCTCTGCGAATTCTAGAATATATTTTTTAAGGGCTTGGCCAATTAATGAAGGTATAAAGATGTCTGCAAGTGTATTCTCAAATAATCTCTTCAAACATTTTGACAGCTAGTAAATGAGAATAAGATTCTTTTCAAGGTAGGAAAAACACCCAAACTTCTAGTTTTTAATTATTGATAATTGAAGTGCACAAAATCCAAAAGGTTTAGTGTATTGATTCTCACTGAGCAAATAGAAAATCTGCTGTGATACATTCACGTGACTTTCTCTACCCTCCATCTTTAATCGTATATATACAAACTTTCTTACTAAAGTTTATTTTTCTATCTGTTAAATTTAATCCAAACTAACATTTGCACAAATACCTGCATTAAACATTTCATTATAAATACAAAGGGAATAGCGATAGTCAAATGTTTAAGAAATGTACGCTATATGCTTGTCTTAAATTTTCGTATTGTTTCCTTGCAATCGTGAGAAAATACTGAAAATCCATGGGACTTAAAAAGATTGACAAGTATTAAACAATTCAAACCTTTAATAACAGATATCTCAGAAACAGCTTATGCCACAAAAAACTTATTTTAAGTAAATTGTGTTTTAAAGAGATCTACATTTTTGTGTGGTACGTTTTCGTCTATCGCTTAAAGTTTACCTGTTATACAAGATTATAAAAAAAATCCTTCCAAATGAAGAGGACCTCCTAGATTATTTCTATAAAATTCAAGATATAAACTTTATTTTTCATGTAAATATTTTTCATATATGCTATTTTAATAAAAACCGTTAAGATCGTTAGTAAATTGAAATTTAAGAAAAATATACCATGTAAAGGGTAGTTGGCAGGGGGGGAATTTTCTCGAAAATCTTCGTGTGCACCCTTGGAAGGTATGAACTCAAATACCAAGTTTGGTATTTATCACAGACAGGCACAGACATGTTTCCAAAAATGCTTTATTTGGATTCAGGGCGAATGAATGACTCGAAATCAAATTAATCATTTGGATTCAAAACGCGTATTTCCGGTAAAATCTCGGCATAACATTTTTGGGTGGAATGCGATACTTTCCCTACTTACTATATGTAGTAGAGCAAGTAAACGTGGCCAAAATTCCATTTTAGAACCTCTCCATCCTTACTTTAACTATCAGTCCAGAATTTAGGGTGCTTTCACTCAAGTGAATGAATAATTTATTTCCCCTTTGCTGTACTCTTGAACTGTTTAAGACCCCATTTAGTAACCTAGAACTGCGGCGATGATGAAAGAAATGATTGAAAGGACCCAAATGAACCCTGGGTCCATTTAACTGAGAATTAGTTCAAATTTATTTAGGAGGATAGGGATAAACCCAGAAACGTCCCTTCTGTAGGCAAAAACCTCCGTTCTTTAGATTTCGGCCACTAAAAACTATTTTCTTACACAAAATTCAATACATCCTGAATTATAAAAGTATAAATTAGCAAAAACGAGTTAACCATTTCGAGATACGGTTTTTTATTGGTTTGAATTTACAGATATTTTATAGTCTTCTCAACTAATAATCGCTGTTCTTTTGTTTTCCTTCTTTCTTCTTTTTCGTCTTCTTGCAAAGAGAACAGAATTGTTGTAAATCTATCACATAGTGACTGGCTTTGAAAATATTTGACTATCCCTTTTGTTTATTGCATTCTTCTTATACCTACAACGAAATGTGTAAATGAGCAATAAAGATTTATCTATTTTAACAAGAAGTAGACAAAATAATAAGCTTTTGTAAGAATCGTTTGCAGAAGAGTGAGTAGAGAAAGTAATGTGAGTACAATACAAGCATTTTTTTTCATTTTATAACTAACTATTTCGGCCATATCGAAGGCTTTGAGTTGAGAAGACACAATTGAAGGTGTTACTACTTGTTGAACTGTGGAGTTTCTTAACATTGGCTGTATCAGTTTTTACTTTCTCTACTACGTATAGTAAATAGGGAAAGTATTGTATTCCACCCAAAAATTCCATACCGAGATTTCACCGGAAATACATGTTTTGAGACCCCTGAATCCAAAAAAAAGCATTTTTGGAAACATGTACGTGTGTCTGTCTGTCTCTCTGTGTGTCTGTGAACAGCATAACTCAGAAACGAAAAGTCGGATAAACACCAAACTTGGTATTTAGTTTCATATCTTCCAGAGATGTGACAGGAAGGTTTTCAAGAAAATCCCCCCACCCCAGATTATCCTTTACATGGAACATTTTTTCGAAAATTTTAATTTTCTCAAAAATGGCTCTAACGATTTTGATTAAAGTATCGTGTTTAAGATATTTTCATGACAAATGAAATGTATATCTCGAATTTTCTGGGAATGTCTCCAAAAGTATTCTTATTGTGAACGACTTTGGCATAACTGCTAAACCATAAGAGATAGACAAAATTTAACTACACAAAAAATGTAGATCGCGTTAAAATACACAATTTATGCCGTATACATTTTTTTTGTAGAGTGAACAATTTTTAAGATATTGCTTGTTATTCCCTTAAATTTTTCAATACTTATACTTTTTCTCAAATGGGAATTCGTTATTCATTTTTTTGGCCTGGTAATGCAAAGAGAATGGAATACGCCACATAACAACCAGCTCTTAAAATATTTGACTATCGCTTAAAGCCTACCAATTCCCCTTGCATCTACAAGAAAATGAATATCTCGATTAACATGAAACATAAGGAGAATAAGCGTTTGTAAAAATAGTTTGTACAATAGTAGAGAAAGTCATGTGAGTGTAACACATCAGATTTTTAAGTATTAAACATACATTCATACTTCCAGACTGTGGAGAAAAGGGAATGATTCTGGTTAAAGAATCTGGAACACAGGGTCTCGGGGTTGAGAGGCCGAGTGCTGAGCATTCGAACGTAGAGGCAGTCGGGTTTTTATGTTATGACGTGACCTCGTCGGGTCCCCTTAAGGGCCTCGGTTGTCCTGCAATTGCTAATAGACGCCGGTAAGCATTGCAAGCGAGCGCATTCTAATGTTAATTCCTGGGGATATCCATGACCATTGTCCTGAATATTACACAGCGAACTAATGCTCTTAATAGCAATGGCTTCGTAATTTCATGCATCATCCATAATGTGCGACTATATTTCTATGCTTAATGTAATGTAGGTTAATGTAAGTATGATTACCCCTTACTTATGGCTAGTTGAGTTTCTTTCCCGTGATAGGTAGTTGTCATACTCCAGCATAAACTTTTATCACCAACAATGTTACCAGGCTGAAGTCGCAGGGTGTTCCTGCTCATCCAATCGTATTCCGTTTTCCTCTTATTATTACATTGTACACATCCCACAAGAAATAATCTACATCCCATTTCTGATCGTCTATAAGGGCGTTAATAGGGCGTGACTTAAGTTATCCGCTGGTGACTCCTTCACCCTTAGTGCTTTGAAGAAGGAAGGGGGCTATAGCTTGCCTGTTTAAGAACATGTTATAGCTAGGAAACGCTAATTTATATGAGGACCTATAACTGATATTTCAGGACTAAAATGCTAACATCTAGAGAAGTGACTCATATTCAAGAGCATTTCCAATCAGACACTTGCTGTGTATTCGCAGTTAACCTCGCGAAAGATCGACAAAAAGCGGTCGCCATTCCTCATCTATACTTATTCGTAATTTTCCATTGACTTGACAGAACTAGCGTAGGTGTGCTTATTGGTGCGATAAACAGCACAAGGTGTGATAGCATCAACAAGGTGACACCACCACTCAATAAAATGAAGTCATGACGACATGAAGTGCCCTAGACACTAACAAATGCGGTTTGTGCAGGGAAGCCGTGTTGATATCTTCTTGTCGTTTCTGTAATACAGAGTTGGTGCTCTATTTACAATTATTCCCGTTATTTTTATTTGCTCGTCGATGCTTATTGGATTGGATTGTACAGCGCAGGGGATTCGGCACCGATCCGTGAATAAAGATATACATGGGGAGGTGAAGTTTCTCCTGGAGATAATCAGAATACGTGCCGATTTTTAAAGTTCCTTCAAAAGCATTTTACATGCCAGAATTCAGAACAAGCCCTGTCTTTCAGCCCTAAATTAATTACGTATGGGTACACCTTACAATACAAATCACGTTCCTACAAGCAAGATGTACTCCCCCTTACGCAATTTGACCCGCAGCATTACAGGTTTAGTGATCAACTAAACATGCACGCTATGAGATCCATTTCGCTCATTCGTGCCTCTAGGTCAGACAACTTCTAATGAAGTTCGTAATAGGCATTCAAGTGTAACTCTGGCAGGAAATTAGGTTGTAACCAAGTCAAGTATCCCATTGATCACATTCGTAGAAACACTGCTTGCTTGCCTTCCCAGTGATGAGGGGAGGGACTTAACTCGGTATCATATTAAGCAATATTATGCCCAGTATCCGAGGCACTCTCTGAAGCAAGACCTTAATTACATTTCTTTGAATTGAAACTATAGCACTTAAGTCATTTTATTTCTAATTGCGATTGATACATAGAATTTTATAAACGGTTCATATACTGTGAGGGCTTCGTGTGGGTCTCGCATTCCAAGGTTCATGCTTCGAATCAGATCAATCGCTCACTGTGACAGTGGGATTTTCATGATTTTCCCTAGAGGGTAGGCGAACCCTGGGGTGGTTTCCTCATCTACCACGAGTCCCTTTCCCCTATTTTCCTTTCATTCCGTTTCCTTCTTATCTTTGAGGTGTACTTCTAGGTTTCGTGGCGTGAGGCAGTGCCGGACAGAAGGCGCAGGTGTTTGCTCCGAGGAAAGAGTAGTTCCCGTGGACACTAGAGGGCTGCCTGGTTAGATGGGTCGTTCATCGCCCTTTCTGAGTAATTCCAATATTGGGGCAGGTGTTCGAACCACGAACTGTTGGGTAACTCCGCATTTCTCTGTGGCTTATTATCCCGCGGCCTGAAGTCTCCTACGTTCCATCACTTCATTCCTTCCTCATTGGGGGGGGGGCGGCAGACGCAATAGGTCTCACTGAGGTCACAGTGCGCGAGGCGTTCCCCTCCGCTGTATTTTCTATGTCCTGTACTGTGCAAGCCATAAAATACTTTTGTTTTTAAGTCAATATCTAATGCAACAAATTTTATTCTTTGATCAGAGTCTTTTGAGACATTGGATAGGAGAAGGTAGAAAATCGGTTGCTCATGCTCAGGTCGACTATGTGTGGCGGCTCTTTGTGATAGCCGCTGCACCGGCCACGCGACGGCCTTATCTCCCCGTCTTCTGTCTCAAAAGATACTGAACAAAGAGTAGTTTGTTTTCCCATTGATGCTCTGCTCGAAAAATAAAACGCATTTTCTTCTTTACTTTATCATAAATATGAAGAGTTTATACACGGCAGGAAATACATATTGACTCCTCAGCAAGCATGTGTGGATATACAGGTCAATAACTAAAGGCAGTGCAACCAAAAGAAGTGCAACAAGAATTTACAAATATCCAAGGGCATAACAGTAATAGAAGAGGTGTCAGAAAATAATCAAGAAAGAACCTCCTTGACCTTACATACAGAGGATAAAGAATAAATGGCAAAACATTCTACAGAAAGATAAGGACCCTTCAATATGATGAATGTTACAACATTATAGACAATAGCATAGTATACCTGACATGCGCACCGTTAACGTCCTGTGACGCATTGGTAACCTTTATTTACCGGATTATCATTAAATTCAAGTTGATTAAAAAGTCAATTTTTTACAATATTTGTAAGAGTTAATTTAGCATTATTTTTAAAGAAATTCTTGGAGTTCAAAAACTTTTTAGGTGATCGACGCCGACGTTTGACATTCGATAATTTAAGAATGTCTATAGTAGGGCAGTGGAATTCCGCTTGTGATGCCTCTGAAGTTATGAATGGCTCATAAGGGAAAACTTATTCTTCTAATTTACTATTGTTTCAACATGAGTGGAAGATATAGAACAACAAGAGAGATGGCGAAGCTCTGAAGATCAAAAATCATTAAGCTTTTATAAATTTATAAAGAAGTTGTGGGGAAGAGAGAGGTACATTGATTGCTGTAATAGACAAGAAAGGGAAGTTTTAGCATGGATGAGAACGGGATCAACGTATTTAAGAGGGATGAGAGGCAGCGGAAGAGGGAATATGCGAGTTGTGTGGAGGAAGAGAAAGTACAAAACACTATATGATAGAATGTAAGGAAATAAGTAGTTGGACGGAAAAAGTGTGGGAGAAGAAATGGGAAAATATGGGTAGAAAAATAGTAGCTATAAAGATGTTGACAGAGAAAGAAGAAAAGAAAATCAAGGTCATGGGAGAATTTTAAGGAAGGTAAAGGAAAAATGGTCTAGAAAAGTAAGAGAGGTATGGGCCGCTCAGTGAGCGATAAAGCCTGGGAGCCAAGCAATCTGAGTGGCTCAATAAGAAAAGAAGCACCCGACAAAGTGTACACAAGATATAGGGGTACGGGTGATATATTAATATACATTGTATATATTGTAAACCAAATTGTAGAACAAATTGTACAATAAATTAAATTCAACTCACATTAAATTCAATGTTTCAGCATATTCCTCATATTTATATATTGTCAACTGCTGGACCTAAACGGAGTGTTGCATTTCTCATTTTCATACAGTACGCTTCCCGTGGAAGTGTTCGAAGTCAACACATACAATGAGCTGCAGCTGTATAACGTCTATGCACACGCAACCTGACGAGAACCGCATAAACTCCTCATATTTGGTTATACATACCTACAGCACGTAAAGGAAGTATATGTATTGAATTTGATCCACAGTTTCGATGTAGATGTTTCACAAGGAAGATACTCGTATTTGCACGTATAAGGTACACTGAATGGAAAAAGACTAACTTCAGAAAAATGTGTCCGTCTCTCTGAACAGTATAATTCCAAAAAGTCTCATAAATATCAAATTGTATACCGAGTCAGACATGTTGAAGCATACCAAGTGAATACTTTCAAGAAAATAGCCTCTCCCACCAAACTACCTTTATATGAAAACGATTTCGTAATAATTTCTTTTTTCATAGATAGCTCTAACAATTTTGATTAAGGTACTATATTATGTTTAAGATATTTTCGTGGCTTTAATTTCTAGTGAGTAAATAGCCTGACTTCATACTGACTGAATTTTGTACTATTTTGTAAAACTGGGAAATCATAGAACATAGGAAAACTTCGGAAGAAATGTAGAGCTCTTTAAAATATACCGTATGTATGACATAACTTCTTTCGCAATTTAGTCGTTTTTGAAATAGTTTTTCTGCATGTTTCTTTTTCCTAAGAACGACATCTGACGGACATGCTTGAAAGTTTAAAAGTTTTCCTTTTTCCTTCTATCGCAAGAGACCTTATCACGACAAAAATTTTAATGTTATTTCCGAATGTTATATTCAGCTATTTATTGCTTAAATTCAAATATTCCTAGGTAAAAATATATAATGAATAAAATAATGTGAACGGAATAATCACATTTCATGTGAATACTAAAGTGCTTTCTTAAAATCAACAAAGGCACAATGCACTCCTCCCCGCTTTTTAGCCCTCTGTTTTGCCCTTAGGGTATCCAAAATAAATTTATTATCTACAATAATGTGACGTAAGCATTGTCATACCAGACACACTATTGTGTCGCAATGTCGACAGTATTATTGGGTGACTGATTATTTCTTTCGGCTGTACGAGCCTTCTCCTTTGGCGCGGAACACGCCAGAGAGAGAGAAGCCTTTGTTGAATCTCGCCCTGGCTAGTTAGCTTGCCTAGACAGGGTTGGAAAGGGGGGGGGATATATAGTTAGCGTTACTTGAATGTGCGCGTGTGCCCGCGGGCTAAATACTTAGCCTTCCAGCAGCCAGTCGGAGATGTGCGCGTCACTTCTTTGAGTGTGAGTGCGTAAGAAAGAAGTTGCGTGTGGCCAGTCCTCAACTCCGAGGCATATCCCCTCATCCTTTTGTTTCCCTAAGTGTAATGTAGGGCCGGTAAGTGTTTTATCAATAAATTACAGGTAATATATGTTATGTAATATTTGTGTATTTTGTCAAAAAAAAAACTCTCGCCTTCTTCTGAATGTAGACACCAAGGTCCTGGTCCTCTTACAGTTTGTGAGCTGCGTGTTGGGGTGATCAATATTTAGTAATTTGCTGGGAACCTTTTGGCTCTCACACCAGCATGTAACAATACTATACCCCTCCCTAAATCTCGCTTAAAATTTTGAAATTATATTAAACCGCCCCAACCATGGGTTTTACCCTTTAAAGTATTCTACCATAGATTTTTTCCATAATCTGAAGCAAAGGTACTCCCCTATAATTGTCTGGTGACCCCGTCGCCCGCTTTACTTTATAAATCGAATGAATAATTCCAACCCTCCAGTCGTCGGATAGATTCCTCTTTTAAAGAGACTGCTGAACGTCTGAATCGTTTTTTCAGAAACCTCAAGCTGCTTTAAGTAATTCCGGCGGCAATCCGCCATATCCCGGAACCTTTCCGTTTTTGAGACTGTTAACTGCACGCATGACCGTCGAAATCTCCGCATCCAGTAATTTTATCGGTATAAAAAGCCCTACCCCAATCTCGGTGTACCTCACCATCTGCCTGGCTTCTCCCTAAATATCCCTTTGAAGACGTTCGCCCAGATTCCTGATGAAATTTCATTCTGAAAGATTTTCTTTGTGCCCTTAAAATTTTAACTACTTTCCATATTTCGGTAGCATTTCCTGTACTCACAACATTCCAGATTTCAGTCGTCCTTTCAGCTTGCCAATCCCCCTTCTTTTGTTTAATTATATCTGTGTATTTCTTGCGATTTTCAATGCAGTTCCTACATTCTCCCTCCCTTCCCTCATTTCTAAATATTTAAGTGAATTTTCTGCTTTCTTTTTGGCCTGTTTACACCAGCGGTCATGCCAGCCACGCGATTTTCATCATGGACGGCCCTTGCTAAAACACCTGTCAAATGATTATTTACTGTCTGCATACTAGTTCCTCTTAAGTTCACTGTTTATTTGAAACGTTTCTGTATGCCTCTGTTTCCCTTGTGTCGGCTTAACAGTCTGCCACCTTCCTTAATCCTTCACTGTCCCCATCATCCTCTTATTTATTTTCTCAAAATTTGTTTCCAGCATAATTGGGCAGCGATGCCACTCAGTCCTATTCTCCACCTAAAAACCTTTAATATTGCTAATCAGGTTGTGTTATAAATGTTAACTCCCCCTCTATATCCTGATCGTACTTTCCATTCAATATTTCTAGTCCAAAAGCGTCGCAGAAGGCAAGAAGTTCCCTTCCGCTAGCATTTACTGCTCAATCTTTACTTTTTCGTTGTGCTCCTCGAATATCTTCCAACCTCTCCCACCCATCTTCAGTGAAATTTTTTCATCCCTTGCCCTCGCTTTAAAGTCTCCCATAATTAGCATATCGATTCTGCAATTTTTTCTTGTATATCTGATATCGCCTCCGTCAAAGCTCCAAAGAAATTATTATTTGCATATTTGGAAGTTGCTAGCTGATTATAAAAACCGCTACAATAAATATGTCCCTTCCCCCCTGACTCCAATTTTATGCCAATGACCTTTCCATATCAAATTTTAATTTAGATACACAAGAAAGCAGCCCAGATATGAATGCAATAGAAAGGTCTGGCCACTTCCCCCCTTTTTTCCCTTGTCTGTCTCCTCTGCTGAAGCCTGAAGTGTTGTAATTTCACATTGTCCCCATTTTCAGCCATATTTCCGTTGAACATACAATGTCTTAAGTTCTGCATTAACTCCGAAAAGCCATTATAGATCTTTTCTGATGAAAAAACTATCTGGTTTGATCAACTACTCAAGCGCAAACCCCTACGACTATTGCGGTGATATTCAGTAAGGTCTGTTTTCTTGGCTGCCTTTCTATGATAGATACCAGCTTCTTGGAAACAGCTATTTACTGTCGAAATGGAACAGGTTAACTGTAAATCGTGGTGTAATCTGGAAGCAGGTCTGAATGAAGCGTTTTTGCTAGAATTTGCAATTGCAGTTTGACTTCTTCAGGAGTCTTACGGGGTTGGCCTGATTTTGGGTGTGTTTTTAGGCCATAAACCTCATGTTCTTGGAATCATTTAATCCAGTACTTTACCACGAACTTCACCACGAATAATGGTTTGCATAATATTTACAATTTCCGTAAATGTGCGTCTTGCTTCCCACGACCCTACAATATGCCCCCGAGTCACATCGTTCGTATAAGGCATGTTTAGCTATCATCAGATAGTTTTAGGTTGTGAAAGAGAAGCTGAAGTAAACTACAAAAACCTATTTCCCCTACATCTCCCTACTCGAGAGTCCGAGGAGGACAAGGAAGTTTATTATGACACGTCCGCAAGTCCCCGACATTCATTCATTCATTCATTCATTCATTCATTCATTCAGTATCTGTTTACCCTCCTCTTATGTAGGACTTACACCCCCCAGGACTTACAAGCAGGTGCCTGGGGTCAGAGGCCCGTCGAGGAGCAGACACTCATGGATCAGACAGAGCATCCAGGATGGGTGATCAGCCCGATGCCTGGTATGGGATGAAGGAAGTGGATGAAACGAAATGTTGGTGAAATGGATGAAAGGAAAGGTGATGATGGAGCAGTTGGTGGAATGAATGGCGGGGGAAACCGGAGAACCCGGAGAAAACCCGCCCAGACGCCGCTTCGTCCACCACAAATCCCACAAGCAGGTCCCTGGGATTGAACCCGGGCCGCCTAGGTGGGAGGCGAGCGGTCTAACCACTCGGCCACGGCGCCGCCAAAGTCCCCGACAGATGGTCGAAAATTCTGTGTATATTACTTCTTGTGGCTTGTGTACAAGAGGGATGCAGTAGATTGAAGCAGTAATCGTAGTTTAAATCGTGTATCGCTAAGTAATGACTTTAAAATTTCACTCGTTGCACGATCGTAATAACGACTTAGTATTGAAAAATCTATAAACAATTAGAAAAGTCAAACCAATTACAAAGAATATATTGTAAACGGGTTTTTATTCGGGGCACCTAAAAACATATAAATCTCATTTAGAATTTTTGGGTAGAATCTACGTATTATAGTTAAGTAATAAAGGAAATTGCTTAACGAAGCATTAACAAACATTTAATGAATTAAAACCCAGTTATTATACTGATTCAATAAGTATTATACATATATGCCATAATGTATCGAAATCTACTTGCTTCTAAACTAAACCCAACAAGAAAGAAGGAACAATTATACTTAAATGTCTTATTTCATTCTGCATGCTTACCAATACACACGATAAATTGCTTCAGATTGCAACGGCATAATGCTTCATAATGATTAACAATACAACGTTAATGGCATATTAATCTACTTGAGTGCTTTAGATGTTTTGAAATCTTACCAAAAGAGAAACTTAGGGCACACCCAATCTAATGCTAAAAGCATTCCAAGCACAAACACTCAAGAGAAATTAAACAGCAAACTATTCAGGTGTTTTTATCGTGTAGCGGCATGACTCCTACATCTTCGATATAAATTCCAATATTTCATCAAAATAATTAATTAATTTGGAAGTAATGAGGAACAACAGATATTCCATCGCTGCTAAGAAAGTGCTTTTACGTTACTCGTATCGAAAATCGATCTGCTGTTGCTCCATTCTTATTCTTAAGAAACTACCCTTCTCTGTATAAATTATGACAATACAGTTAAACTCTGCCAATAATTAATATTCAATATAATTAAAGCAAATATGTATGTAAGTGACTCGTGATAAACAGCAATAGTAGGAAAGAGATTATTTAATGTTAATAGCAATACACGATTATTGCTGCAATTTAAATATATGATTAACAATCCCTATTTAAAACTTCTTGTAATACTATGTGTAAGAATTGGAGCTGGAAAAGAAGGAAAGGTTAATACTTTGGTGGATTGGAAGTAATTAGTAGCTCAGGTCGGGGTAAGCTGTTAGCAAAGTCAAGTTAGGGTTGATTAGCCGACTTCAATTAGCAAGGGAGAAATAATAAATTACAGGAGGACCTATGTAAATAGCA
Organism: Deroplatys truncata; assembly: GCA_030765065.1. Classification (NCBI taxonomy): domain Eukaryota; kingdom Metazoa; phylum Arthropoda; class Insecta; order Mantodea; family Mantidae; genus Deroplatys; species Deroplatys truncata. Next base: position 105,157,711 of record CM060985.1, read on the forward strand.
TATAGCATGCACGAAACGATTAAATTAGTAATGCGTTAGTATTAATAGAACGTCCTAAACCAGGAGGCGGGGTGTAATGAAATAATAAGGCGCACCTCTTCTTTTGATTCAGCATGGATGGAGCAGCCAGCATTCAGCACTGAAAGTCCACTCTGCGCCTCTCGCGTATTCAGCTCGCTTGACTCAGCCATTGAATTATTGCAAGTGTTCTCGGATCATCTAGGAAACGATATTAATTACTTGAAAGTAACGTCCACAATTGGAAAATATTTATTCAATAGCTTGGCTTGACGTAACATAATTCAGCACTTTGTTCGCTGTACTCCGGCAAATAAATAGAAATTGTAGTGGTAAAAAGCAATGAAAGTGTCATTATTTCAAAATCACTCTATTAACCGCACCAACGAGTCGAGTTAGCCCAACAGACATCAGTGACACATGATGGCTACGCAGCTTCCGCTACATAATAAATAAACATTTAACAATGAATTGTGCTAAAAAAAACAAAACATTTTCAAACATCACAATATAATACTAATTCGAAGTAAGCGCAATTGATCAAGTGGGATGCTTACTACTTTCGCTTTCTGGAATGATTTTGCCCAGAATTATAGTCAGATGGTCCTCGCGGTTGCTATGTTACGTGTTATTAAGGATTTTTGACAGGAAGAACATTTGTTAATAGATACAATAATGCTGGGAAAATTAATATTAAATTTTTATTACAGAGACTACCCCGTTTGTGATTTCAAAAGGTTAAGGTTCATTCAGAACAGAAAAATTCAAAACAGCAAGTGCGATATTCAAATTGACTGAGATTGCCTGAGGAGAAGGTATACTTCGAAGGTAACAGATGAAAGAATTTCAGCGCGCATTTGGAGATATGAGTTACATTAGCTCAGCAGTAGAGCGTCAACAGGTAAGCCGAAGATCCACGGTTAAATTTCCGGCAGCAGAATTATATTTTGAAAGTCTGATGTAACTTTCCATTCATAATAATAATTCAACTTAAATTAAATCTGAGCTTTGACTCATTCCGGCTACACAATTTGGCTTTAGTTCCGATTTCATTTATTTTTGAATGCATGATGAGCTGCAATGAATCTTTGTGCAGCGTTTCTATTAGCAATGAAGAACGCCAATTCTTCCTTTCTACCTTCTCTATCACGTGCCTAAGAGGTAGAGGATTATTGTATTCTACCCCCAAAATTCGATATCAAGATATATATCTACATTGGAAATACTTATTTTTAAGCTCTATGAATAAAAAGAAGTTCAGAAAAATGTTAAGGTGTGTGTGTGTGTGTGTGTGTTTTTGTGTGGTGTGTGCGTGTGTGCGTCTATACTCATAACGCAAACGGTTAATCTCGGGTAAATACGGTATATAAGTTCAGTATCTTTCAAAATCCGACACAAAGATTTTAAAGAAAACTTCCCTTTACACACATTTTTTTTAAATGTTTGATTTTCTCAAAAATAGCTCTAAGGATACCGCATATTTAAGACATTTATATAACAAATGATGGGTATACCTTGAATTTTCTGAGAATAGCCTATAAAGTCCTTTTCTTTCGGAAGGAACTTCGTATAATTTTGTATAACTGGTAACCCATAAGAGATAAACAAAAACTTGCTACACTAAAAGTGTAGCACACAAAAGTCTTACGTGGGCAAACGAGAATATTCATATATAAAGCCAAGTACATTTTCTTCTTCTTTATTGGATTACCTCCTCGTAACATTTACACCCCCAAGGACTTGCAAGCCAATCCTTGGGTCAGTAGCCCGTCGAGGAGTAAGCAAACTTTGAATCCTAGTATATCCAGGATAGGTGATTAGTCCAAGGTCTGGTACGGCCGTGGAAAGAAAAGGAAATGAAATGTAGTGATGAAAGGGATGGTAGGAAAACTCGCGGATTAAATTATTTAACCCAGCATTTGCCTAGCAACCGGGGAAAATCGCGAAAGAACCTTCGAAAATAAAACAGATTGCTCGACCCCGGGGTTTTGAAACCGAGATCTCCCGAATGCGGGCCACAGACATTACCCCTGAGACATCTCCCGCTCAATCAAGTACATTTTCTAAAAAGAAATTCTGTAAATGTTTCATTAAAATTACTCGCGTAATATGTTCGCTAGTAAATAAGATGAACAATTACTTCGTCTTACAGTATGACGGGTTGCTTGCAATTCCTTGCTGTTAAAATTACTCTAAGGGTCTCGAAAGCTTTCCATCAATAGCGTACCTGAACATTTACTTTCGTCTTAAATCATCATGGTTTGCTTGCAATTATTTCTTAATCTATTCATTACTAAATTCTAGTGCGTACCATAAAATGTGTTACACAATAATGCATGACCGTATTTTCATCTGCTATCTACTAAACATTACACACAAACCTTGCTCTTCTTCGACTTGGAGGGATAGCTGCCACAATGTCAGAATTTATTTGAGAATCAAGATATTTACTCGTAACCGACCTATGATATTACCTGTCTGACGAAAAAGTGAAGTATTCAGGGTAGGTCGCTAGTGTGCCATCGCTAGGTTTAGACAGGAGAGTTAACGCTCGAACGAAAGTATAGTAAAGTCTTACCATCAAAACATCAACAAAACGTACGTAACGGAATAGTTAGACCTTTACGTTTCTCTTCTTTACAAAATTGTAACACACCGAATATTATTTCTCTACTTTGAGAACATATGACTTCGCATGGAAGTGTTTCCGTTTTGACTTGTTTACGAACCCGTCCATTGACTAACACACAATTGTTGCATTTCCTTGCTGCAGTTCTGTACATGCTACGCACCGAGAATGGTAACGTAATACGGCCTGTCTGTTATGTTACTGCGCGAGCTTCCTCTGCCTCCCGTCTGCACTTATTCCTCGTCTCTCTTGAGACATGTCTCTTTCTCTGAAGAGGGCATGGTCCGCTTTTTGCATGCTTTTTTATTTTATAAAAATATCTATAGATGGACCAAAGCCTATTAGGATCTTTATTCTATTTTTACCTTCTCTGTTACGTATTGCATTCCACCCAAAAATTCGATATCGAGATTTCACCGGAAATACATGTTTAAAAAAAGGCATTTTTAGAAAAGCTCAGTGTGTGTGTTTGTGTGGATGTGTTGTGAACAGCATAACTCAAAACAGATAAATACCTAACTTGGTATTTAGGTTCAGTATCTTTCAAAGATGCGACATGAAGATTTTCAAGAACATCTACCACCCCAAATTACCCTTTTCATGGAACATTTTTCAAAAATTTTGATTTTCTCAAAAATGGCTCCAACGATTTTGATTAACATATCATATGTTTAAGATACTTTCATGGCAAATGGAATGTATATCTTGAATTTTCTGGGAATGCCCCAAAAATCGTCTTCATCCTGAATGAATTTTGCATAACTGGTAAACCGTAAGAGATAGACAAAAATTTACCACACAAAAAACGTAGATCTCGTTAGAACACAGAATTTACGTTATATAAATGTTTTGTCCAGTGAATCATTTCCTAGATAGTCCTTGTTTATTTAAAGGTGTGCATCTAATTCACCTTCCACTCTCTACTTTCATTTCTCATCTCATACAATTAGTTTAGGTAAAGGGTATCAAGCTTACAAAAGATAAAAGGAGAGAAGGAAAAGCAAGAGAGAGAGAGAGAGAGTACCAAGATTTGCCATAAGTTGGTGTTGAATAAAATAAAACATTTAAAGTTTTGGAAGTTTTTTTTTAATTAGAAAAATTTATTATCGAAATACAATTTACATATATTTCGTGAGCAATAAACTAGTCTGAGGTTTATAACGTTTTATGCATTAGTATTACTGAGTATTATAAAATATATTTAACGAATGTTATTATAGTATACCAGGTTTTTGGAGCACGATTTTAACAGATATAAAGCAAAAGATGTAAAGACAGAGGAAATAACGGAATGAGCATAGCCGTGATTTCTACTAGTTGAAACCAGGACGGTACAAGCCTCGCCTAATTGGGAGGCCTAGCATCTCCCAGGTCTTAGAGGCTTTGTCTTTCTATGTACATCCTTGCATTACATTGCTGTTTCCGCGTATCCCAAATATTTATAATGGCCATACTTTCAGATCGCTGCTTGTATTTCGTTTTCACGCAGAAGTGCCGTTTGTCACGTTGTCCCGAAGGAGAAACGCCCCTGTTACGCCCATTGTGACCAGCTTTGAGATGCCGAGTGCCCGTCGAACTTCAATGATAAATTGTGGTAGAAGTTTGCCGAGTTGCGTTGCTGAACGTGACGGAATTTCCTAATACCTTCCTTGCCTTTCCAATATGCGATTGTAATGTTAGACTGGATTCCAACCAGACCTAAATGAATAAAGTTTGTAACATAGCGTATATCGGTCCATTCTGTTTGTTAATTAAGGCATTGAAATAAAAAAACAGGATTTGTGGACACTTCAGGATAAGTCTACTAGCCGAGAGCTGCGGAACACTGTCCTTTATAGTATTATGCATAAATCATACATGTATTGTCCTTGGAAAATTGGAACCACACCCTCGGCTTATCCGTCAGTGGCAGTCATGCTGATGCCGTCTGTGTACCTAGTGATTTGTTATCACCACTGCAACAGAAGTGGTTGCATTTTCCCTACTTTACAAAACCAATAACAGACTGTATTTGGAAAATTTTTGAAAACGGATCACTAGATGGAAGCATTTCTGAACGTGTTCCAAATAAAGTAGCAGAAAGCTAATATTACTGCCTTTAATTAATTGTTTATATTAGTGATGGGACGATCGCTATTTATCATTTTCAATACCGATACTGATTTTTAAGCACCAATACTCGACATTCATTTTATAAAACACTGTGAAGGCAATAGCTTGTTCACTGAATTATGCTCTTATTAGTAGTTTTCTGTATATAAACGAATGTAACCAATTTTGAAAGCTAATTCCGAAATTGTTTCTGTTTGACATGCTCCAATTGACAGCAACTTTTACTTTCTCTACTACGTATAGTAAGTAGGGGAAGTATTGCATTCCACCCAAAATTTCGATACCGAGAATTCACAGGAAATACATGTTTTGAGGTGCACTGAATGCATAAAAGGCATTTTTGGAAACATGTCCGTGTGTCTGTCTGTGAACAGCATAACTCAGAAACGAACAGGATAAACACCAAACTTGGCATTAAGGTTCAGTATCTTCCAGAGATGCGACACGAAGATTTCCAAGAAAATAACCCCACCCCAGGTTACCCTTTACATGGAACGTTTTTCGAAAATGTTAATTTTCTCAAAAATGGCTCTAACGATTTTGAATAAAATACCATATGTTTAAGACATTTTTATGGCAAATCAATTGTATATATCGAATTTTCTGGAAATGTCTCCAAAAGTATTCTTCATTGTGAACGACTTTTGCATAACTGGTAAACCATAAGAGATAGACAAAATTTAACTCACAAGAAAGTAGATCGTGTTAAAATACACAATTTATATCCTATACATTTTTTTGTTGAGTGAACCATTTTCGAGATATTGTTTGTTATTCCCTTAAATTTTCCAATACTTATACTTTTTTTCAAATGGGAATTCATTATTCATTTTTTTTTTGTCCTGGACACGCAAAAAGAATGGAATACTCCACATAGCAACCAGCTCTTAAAATATTTGCCTATCGCTTAAAGCCTATCAATTCCCCTTGCATCTACAAGAAAATTAGCAATAAGATTAACATTTCCATATCTCGATTAACATGAAGCATATGGAGAATAAGCGTTTCTAAAAATAGTTTGTACAAGAGTAGAGAAAGTCATGTGAGTGTAACACATCAGATTTTTTATCTTGATAATGCCACAGGTTATATATTCCTTGTTGTTGTTCAAGACTAATAATAATAATACTACTACTAATAATAATAATAATAATAACAATCGATTTTCTTCTCTTTTTATGTAACTATGTTTTGTGCTGAAACCATCTTTTAAAGGATTTTCTATCTATATTATGGAAATTAGCCTAACGGTATACCTGTAAGCTACGCTCTTGATCCGAGTTTGACTTTGTAAGCACAAACTAACAGATGGAAAGAAGAAATATTTCCATACGCTGCATTATCTCACATCTAAGTTCTGATTCTTTTTCTGTGGATAATTGTGTCGCCGAGCAGGTAAATGTAATGGCTGAGAGTGAGTCACAAAGCCAGGCTATTGCAGAAATGAATTTAGTGCGTCAGCTAAATCAACTGATGCAGTAAGGTATGGCTTAAGGCTGCATGTTACATTGGCACCTCTACAGTTTGTGTAAAACGTCGTGACAGTCCCTCGCTCCTGAAGCATATATGCGCAATAGCACTGATCAGTCCACTTGCATAATAAGAGAGATAGGGGTCAGTATCCCACTTGCTGCGAGCTCAAACGCAAAGTAACCTTACACATTAGTTTACAATGCGTTGTGTATATGACTATCTCCGAGTTCTGACATTCACTTGCTCCCCACCACCCTCATCACTTCTCATTTCTCCTCTCTTGCGCAGTGGAGTGTCACGACATTTTACATGTACTATTTCCCCCCTATTTTTGTATATTTTCATTTATTGGGATATTCCGGTATCGAGGTCTCATCCCTAGTTTATATTAAAAGTGCTAAATAAGGTCACTGTGCCCCTGGTCGAAAAATAAAACAACTTGTTTATTAAAGATTACACTCCCAAACAGTAGCACTGAATGAATTTGAAGATTCCTATTTTATTTCTCCACATAGACATCTTCGTTTTTAAGCATGTATCATACCTGCCCACGAGCTTTAGAATTCTCGTGTTATAGTCGGTTGCCTGCAGTCCATTAGGCCAAGATGCTCGGACACAATTTCACCAACAAAAGGACGATAAATGCCTGTCAAATGAATCTTAATCTCATCTAGGGTTACACGTCTGTATTGTACGATTTTGTTGTTCATTTGATTTGATTTTACGTGCATCGGGGACGAGTTTCGTCATATACACTTGCTGAACATTTAATACCACTTTCTCACATTTCTTTCGTTTATCACTGTACCACCGTACACTTCCTTTAGTTGACTGCAAATTTCCACAGATTTCAACATGATAATATTAAAAACTCCAATATCTCTCTCCTCAGAGTTGGTAGGACTTTGTATCACACATTTCATTTTGAACAATCACAGAAAGCACAATAACAACTTATTTCGTCTAAAACTCTCAAAAACTGAGAAAAAAGGCCGAGGAAATCATTCTACCTTGGATAGAAGCCAGACAGCGATTTACGAAGCGGAAATGCGCAAACACTCGTTGCTTCCAGGATGGCCCTGGTATAATTTGCAGTATATCTGTTCTAGGTGTAACAGATAAGCATAACTCAACGTAATTCTCTACGAATAAATGGGCGACTGCATTTATCTTGTTCAAAATATTCTTTCTCGTAAATGAGTGCAATCTACTAAGTTTCGCAGTAAGTAAAAAAAAATGGGCTTTATTATGCATGCTCCTTAACTACTATGGTCCTTAGCGTCCCATTCATTGGGCGTGAAAGACCAGAAATTTTTCTCAGATGCCTTTTTATCAGGCTTGTTCTTTTACGTGCCGTAAATCTACGACACGGGACCATTGGCTTTACTTCCCTTCCGAAAAAAATCATGCTAAGGATTTTTATGTCCGAAAAAATCCATCGCCCTCCGCCGGGTTGGAAGCTGCGACCTTTCGCGATAAGTAATCTTAAGCTAGATCCCACAGCAATATTAAAAATACTCATCCACTCATCCAGTTTAATACAGAAGCAATTTGGTAGTAAAGCTTTACTGCTGAGAAACTAGTAAAGCCGTTCAAGAGAGTTATGTTTTAAATCTCAAATGGTTTTTACCTACTAAATGTGTTGATTTTTTGAGGGACCGAGCAGTTAATCAGATGTTTCGTGTCAATGATGTGACTCTGAGTACAGAATATATGAGTCTCTCATGGGTAATAAGGCCATTGAATGATCATGTCCCGTTTTCATTTATTTTTAGTGTGCAAATTTTGTCGTCTTGATCATTCTAGAATATTGAATTGATGAGGTTGATTATCCATAAGCTTTCTTCAACTCTTTCATCGATTTCCTGAGAATAGTCATCAGTGATGATGTGAATGACAGCAGCTGCGGGGTAATAGATGATTTCCCTCCAGAGTGCATTTGCAGTGCTACATATATTCTGATGCTACATAAATAGTCATATGGGTTTTATTAATATCTCTTCCGTCTTTGGAAGGTTAAATAAATTAAATTGAGTTTTTTTATGGACGCTCTTTAACTACTATGATCCTTAGCGTCCCATTCTATATTGGGCGTGAAAGACCGATAATTTTGCTCAGAGGCCTCTATCAGGCTTCAGGTTCTTTTACGTGCCGTAAATCTACGAAACGGGACCATGGGCTTTACTTCTCTTTCAAAGGAAGCCATGCTAAGGAGCTAGTAAACGAATATCATCATCTGCGGATGTTTTACGGGGAGTGCGCACTTTCTGACGAGTTTGCAGGCCGTCTTTCCCACTTTCCTGGAATATTTTTATCTAGTAAGTTACTATAAAAACACTTTTATGCACTGCCATTCCAATTGCTGTAAGGTACGACCAGTCTCCCACATACCCACGATACGTCCACGAGTAATTTTGCTAGTATACGACATGACTAGTTCTGAGACGATAAACATTGTTAGGTTTGAATAGCACCAGAAAAAGCAAAGGCATCAGCCTCCCCTCTTTTCCCCCTTATTGCTGTGTTATCAAGCCACCACTCTCTGCGATAGGTAAGATGAATGACACGCATCAAAAGACCCCAGAAAACGATACAAAATCAGCGAAATTTTCTTTGGCGCTCTGTGTGCCTACAAGGAAATCTATAATGTAGCTATTTCCGAAAATCTTTATTTGGATTTAAATGAAGTATCACATTAGATTACATTCATTACGTATGTTAATCGCATAAAATGCGTGAGAGAGGGGGAGAGAGAGCCTGTCCCTGTTTTTCGTTCAGATGCTTGTTGGCTCTTTGGTATGAGCAGCACAGCCACAAAGTGCCTGCTACCGGCGAAATCGTGAACTAATTCTGGTAGGTAGAATTTTAACAAAATCCAATAATGCTTCCCTGACGATTCCAGGGTGTTTTTTTCCTCCTCGTTGAATATTTACACCTTTCCCGAGCGTCACCTAACGGACATGCTTGAAAGTTTGCAATTTATTCTTGTTTTTTTCATCGCTTTCTTTTGTTTCCAACACGAAATATTTGCATCTTAAAACCACGTCTATGGTTTTAACTAAATACCTCTTACTTTATTTGAAATCACTACTAAGTAAAACTGTACCGCGAGTAACTTAACGTGGATTTAAGATTAACCATTTTTATGAAAAGTAAAATACTGGATAGAGAAAGCAGCGTGAATGTATCACATCAGAGTTTTCCTTTTTCTCACCTAGAACTTGCTTCACCTCTATACGCACGAATAGTAAAGTTGCCGAAGGGATAGGAAAATCACATTCAAAATGTGCGCATGATAACGTGTCTAGATAACCTTTCAAATAACATACACTCGTGACTTTCACTTAAAAACAGAGCACACGGCGCAATCACCTGCTAACCTCCTGGTAACCTGTTGCTGCGGGTATGTAGCGTTTACATTTTACTCCCACACAGATACATTTAATAACAGGAATTGCTATGCAAAACATGTGCAGTGATACAGAGCATCCAGCGAGATGGCTCCACATTTGGGAGATTTGTGCTTCAAATCCCGCCAGGACCGTCCTCCATGACTGAGGTTTTTTTCCAGGCTTTTCTCAGTCTTCATAGCTGGGAAATGACGGAGAGGTACCATAAACTTGGCCTAGAAGGATTGCTTCCCAAAATCCCTTTCCCAAATATTCGTATAATTTCATTTCATGTATCATCATTGTCCACCGCCTGTGGTGCCATATATTGACTGTTCCTTTATACTTGCCGTGTGTAGGCTCGAGTTGGAAAGGTAGAACCAGACTAAAAATTTTAGTGGCAGAGCCGGGATTTGGAACCATGGATCTTCGGTTTTCCGTGCCGCTGCTCTTATCACAGAGCTACCGTGGCAACATGTTGGTACTATATTAAATTCTCCAGCTGACTCGCGTTATTTTTTTCTTTTCTGTAAACCACAACGCGTTTTCAAATTCATTTGAGGTAATATACACCAATGGCGTCTTACAGTTTCGTAATTACTTTATGTCCCAGGCTCCATAGTTAACTATTAGGTCAATCAATGCTAATTAATTGTTCTACACATACCATGTGTAAATTAAGTTTGGAAAGTTGGTCAGACTCAAAAATTCAATGCCATAGCTGTGATTAGAACCACGGATCTTCGGCCATGAGATTAAATTATTCGATCTGATTCAACTTTCCATTATTTCAAATGAAGATTTTGGCAAATCTTTCTTGAAAAGCACTTCTCTTTTGACATTCACATTACCCTTAGACATTGCTCTGAAAAACGAAAACCCTCCATCAGCTCATGTGGCGTTGTAGCACTCGTGTATAAAGTTCTATTCGAAGCTCAGAATATCTTTCATTCAGATACAGAATCTCTGGTAAAAATCTGATGTGCTACACTCACATGACTTTCTCTACTCTTGTACAAACTACTTTTACAAACGCTTATTCTCCATATGCTTCATGTTAATCGAGATATGGAAATGTTAATCTTATTGCTAATTTTCTTGTAGATGCATGGGGAATTGGTAGGCTTTAAGCGATAGTCAAATATTTTAAGAGCTGGTTGCTATGTGGAGTATTCCATTTTTCTTTGCGTGTCCAGGACAAAAAAAATGAATAACGAATTCCCATTTGGTAAAAAGTATAAGTATTGGAACACTTAATGGAATAACAAGCAATATCACGAAAATGGTTCACTCAACAAAAAAATGTATAGGATATAAATTGAGTACTTTAACACGATCTACATTTTTTGTGTAGTAAAATTTTGTCTATCTCTTATGGTTTAGCAGTTATGCAAAAATCGTTCACAATAAAGAATACTTTTGGAGACATTTCCAGAAAATTCGATATATACAATTCATTTGCCATAAAAATGTCTTAAACTTATGGTATTTTATTCAAAATCGTTTGAGCCATTTTTGAGAAAATTACAATTTTAGATAAATGTTCCATGTAAAGGGTAATCTGGGGTGGGGGGTTTCTTGAAAACCTTTGTGTTGCATCTCTGGAAGATACTGAACCAAAATACCAAGTTTGGTGTTTATCCGACTGTTCGTTTCTGAGTTATGCTGTTCACAGACAAACACAGAGACACACACTGACATGTTTCCAAAAATGCTTTTTTTGATTCAGGGGGTCTCAAAACATGTATTCCGGTGAAATCTCGGTATCAAATTTTTGGGTGGAATACAATACTTCCCCTACTTACTCTACGTATTAGAGAAAGTAAAAATGGAGAAAACTAACCCAAACAAAATTCTATAAGTAAACTAAGATTTACAACGACCACCATGTGAGTAGTTGTATGCTTCGCTTCTTTTTATAAATGCTGGTCATTTACGCACTATACCTACCGTCAATGTTGAGTGAAAGCGTGCCAATTCAGATGTGGTACCCCACGAAAATTACGATTGTGCCAAAACTTCAGCTGTGAATTTCGCGAAATCTGTTGATTTGCGAGTCATCCTCCGTGATGTAGTGGTTAAAATGCTAGCCTCTAGTTCCCGAGGTAGCAGGTTCAAACCCGGTGGAGGGGAATGGATTTTTTCGGGCGTAAAAATCCTTAGCATGGCTTGCTTCGGAAGGGAAGTAAAGCCGGTGGTCCCGTGTTAGATTTACGGCACGTAAAAGAAGCTCAAGCCTGATAAAGAGGTCTCTGAGAAAAATTACCGTTCTTTCGCCCAGTATAGAATGGGACGCTAAGGACAACAGCAGTTAAAGAGCATCCATAAATAAAACTCAATTTAATTTTCAATTTTTGTTCATTGACAAAACAGATGCAAGGGATAAATCTGTTCAATTACTTTAAAGCTGTCTATAGCGTTTAATATTTCCAGGATAACGACACTGTGATTAGATAAGAGACTAATGTTTATGAGGAATAAAATGTCCAGAGTGAAAAGCAGTACCAATCATTCAGTAGCACTCATTTGGTGTATAAAGTCACCCATCTAGCTATAGACATATGTACCTACTCCTTACAACTTACTTATAGATTATAATTGTTTAAATCTGACATATTTTGTTAATATCCAGAGCAAATAATTCTGGCATCAAACCCATGAACCCCTAGAAATAATTAACCAACATGTCAAAAAAGAAGCAAGAGATGTTGAGTTTTTCGAAAAACCGTAATCTAATTCTCTTTTAACTAAGGTGAAAGTTGACGTAAAATATTCTATTCATTGAGCATTATTTAGTACAGTTCTGTCGAAAATACTTTTACTATATAAAGTGCTTTCAACACTGCAAGTAAAAATCTAGATTGTTTTCCAAATCCTTTCTCCCCCTTTAGAGTGGAATTTTTTCTCGAATTCAGCTTAAACAACACAGATGCTATTGCATCTGCTCAAATCAACGTCTCTCTTCTCATAGATAAGTAACTAAGTATGACTTAATCAATTAGAACTTACAGATACCTATGGATACCATAGTGATTAAGTTAAACTCAGCCCACATTGTTAACTTTTTACTGAACAAATAACCACTGCCTATGTATTTCGTCGCTTGATCCCAATCCATAGAAGAATGTCATAAAATATATTTTTTCTTATACTGTATAAATAAAAGCTTGAAAAATGATTGTAAATGTATAATGCTAATTTCTGTATTCACTAAAAAAAATACATTTGTTTATAAAAATTTCTTAGCAAGTAGCGTCTGCATTATTTTTGGTCACTAGGGGAGATAAATGCTACAGCACTAGGTTCATAATTAACATGATTGCATGTTAACAGAAGTTTTTGCACGATCAAGCACGATCCTTCGGTCTTTCAGTTTAGGGGCATGGAAGGGGATATTACTGATACGATATAAAATTAATGTTATAGATAGTTCTTTCACAACCTAATCAGTGATAAAACAACCTGACGGATATCCTGCGCATGCGCTCTTAGACGGAAATGAAAACTATAACAAGGCACGGTATTTTGATGGATTTAGCAGGGAACTGTACTGAAAATAATATGGCGCAAGAGAATCAAGTAATATTACATAAACGTTGATATAATTCTGCTTTGGCAGCCTGTTGCCGAAAATTCTTAAAAAGGATATAAGCTTCTGAAAGAAAATTCATGGAAGTCTGGTATACATCAGTCAGGTTTCGGCGACTATAACCTTAAAAGTATCATATGTCTGTAGATCCGTGATTTCAGAGTAGAAATGCAGTCGGCAGTACTCGTCACTTAAATTATTTAAACTCAATCAAGAATTCTGGGGCTTTGTTCCATATTTAGCCCCCTCCATTAATTACTTGAGGATTTGGCCATTAGTGGCGTTTTGTGGTTCTGCAGTTCTTCCTGAAGAGCCACCAAAGTCTGAGCGAAAAGCACCGCGAGATCTAAATGAGTTATTTTAAGCGAGCGTTAAGTTATTGATAAAAACAAAAGAAAAATGGAAAGGAAGAAACCGGTATGAGGCGAGAGGAGGCCGTCAGGCCGTAGCGAGCCGCACTTAATTAACAGGATTCTGCATCGAGATTTACCTGAGGTTAGGTTTATGGTGAACTGTTATGATATCAGAATTCGCAGTAAAGGAGGCGAGAGAACTACAAACGCTCGCCTAGATCTTAAGCTCGGTGGTGATGGATAAAGTTGAACTCTTAACGAGTGTATTAGAAGAAGAGGTAAAACCATCGCTATTTTCGCGGATAACGCCAATACAGTTGAGTTGGCAGTTTCCTCTGTGCATGCTCGGTATTAACAAAATGCAGTACTTTGTTGACATATTGTGATGAGTTTACTATATAGTAAAGTGTCTTAAATAGGTATGTTATGTGGGTTATATGCTGTGGAAGTATTTACATCTCCTCTTAAAGCCACTATTATTAGAATTTTAGTTCCTTAAATCACTATGTTTTATTATTTTAGAAATGTTTATTTTGTTCTAATGGGAGTAGATATAGAACCGTTATCGAATTCTGGTTCCTGAAACACTCTTCATCTGTTAATATCATGGATAAGCATTATATTATAATAAATCGTTTTCATGCCTGATACTCTATCGCGGACAAAACGTCTATATTTTATAATTTTTGGTACTAGGTAACGTGACGAAAGACATACGCTTAAGAAGACATGATATTGAAAAAGCTCTCTAATCATGCTTCAGTTTTTTCTTGACTCCCATTATCTCTATTTCCATGCATATAAATTGTCATAAGCTGGCCCTGCATGTCAAATCTGCATGCTATGAGAGGGGACCCAGTTTTCGTTCCCGGATGGGGTAGGAATTTTTTTCTAAAATTTGTATATGATCTAATCTATAAAACCAATTGAAAAACCAGAAATCCAATGACAACTGTGTACGAGTTAACATCATTGCCGATAGGCAGTATACTGCAAAGGTAAAACGCCGCCACTGTGACTATTGCAATTAAAGACGGGGTATGAATGGAATAGTGTCTCCGCTCAGTTGATTCCTTTAGAATATCAGTTTAGTTTGGCAGTTCAGATTTTATTAGTTGCTCAACTGATCCAATTAAGTCAGGTCACGTTTTACGGTTCACATTTTTTAAAATAGGTGAATTGGAAATTATTTTAATCACACCTTCTTATCATTACATGGTATACTTCTTGCAGTACTGTTTCGAAATTATATTATTTTGACTACATATTTGAATACATGAGAAGATGAAGGCAGAATGTTTTCGTTAAACTGTGATAAACCATTTGAATTTCTCGCCGATTTAGTTTCTGGAAGTCAGATTTAGAGGCCTTTGAAAGGTATGCTGAATTCAAGCTTTTATTGAAGTTTAATCTTTATTGCTGTGGTGAGAGTTATATTTTTTACAATTTTATTTTCCTCAAATTTTGGATGTTAAAATATCATATATTAAGTTTGTTATATGACAATGAAATTTCCACAAATATTTAAAATGTTTTCTTTCTAGTTAACAAATCTCAAGAACGGTACTATTGTTGGTTCCTGATTTTATCTATTTTTTATTATTAAATTCTGGTGCACGTACTTTGCAGTTAATTACTTCTTATTCTTATTACAAATTAGTTGGAAGCTATAACTTCAGTTGGAAGCTATAACTTCCTATTTCTGCCTCGCGATAGATCTAGTCCAGGTACTTATCTACTTGGAATTACAATTTCTCTACGCGTTCTCACGGAGATTTATTTATTATTCACGGATACTTCCCACTTAACTCTAGTTCTCGCGGTAATACTTGCTCATCCATAGTAAATTACTATCAGTTCTCTTCTCCTCGAATATCTTCTGCAAATGTTGTCTTCTGCGATGATACGAGTAACGCGTCTGGTGCTTTCAAAGTTACAATGGCGTCTCTATCTTGTTGATTTTCTTCGTTTATGACTATTGCTTTGTTCGTGTTTGCATTGCTAGCGTTCTTCACTTATTATTTACAACATATTTTTACCTAGATAGTTATTTAAATCATTCATATTACTATCTTGTTATTTTGTTGACATTTTGTTACAAATCCCATTTCTCTATATACATAAATTAGTTTAAAATGTTTTAGTTATGAATTTTAAATTGTTTCATGACTTTCTTCTTATTATTCTCTTTATGTGACTAATAAATTTCAATTTCTCATTTGCATTTTTATAATTTTTATAAGTTTATTACCTTCTTTCTTATAAACAATTCCTTGTTCGTTTATTTGAGTTCCTCAGACTTCTAAATTAAGACGTAATTGGTTTAATTCCCGGTATCAACCTTAGTACGCAAAAGCATACTGAAACAATACATTCCTTGTATCATTAACGATTTCTAAGATATTTGTAGTTACTGAATTGAATTTTCAAACGTTTTGTGAAGTGCTAAGGCAGAGTTGTTTGTTTCTCTCGATGTCATGGAAAGAGTGCCGAATACCTTTGAAGATTTGACTGCCTCTTTAGCCTCCTGTTTTTCTTGTACGTACAACGAAATATGTAATGAAACAATTTAATAAGTAATGAAACAATTTTTGCAAATTTTATCTGTATCAACATGAATTGCATATACAAAACATCAAATAATCCCTCTATCGTTTCTTAGTGGGTGTGCAAATTATTCTTACGAAAGTTTGTTTTTCTACCTATTTCATTTTAATCCTGAAAAACCTTTGCAGAAATAGCTACATTACACATTTCGTTATAAATACAAAGAGAACAGCGATAGTCAAATGTTTAAAAGCCGGAAGCTACATGCTGGCCTTAAAATTCCATACTGTTTCTGTGCAATCGTGAGAAACACCTGAAAATCGATGCGACTTAAAAGAATAACAAAGTATTGGAACATACTTAATAACGAATATCTCGGAAATGTCTGATGCTAAAAAAGGATACTTCAAATAAATTGTGTGTTTTAAAAAGAGATGCACTTTATGGTGGTAAGTTTTTGTCTATCGCTTAACGTTTATCAGTTATATAAGATAATAGAAAATCCCTTCCGAAGAAAGAGGACTTCATATGCTATTCCCAGAAAAATCAAAATATACACTTTTTTCGGCATATAAATATATTTAAAATATGACATTTTAATCAAAATTATTAGAGCCATTTTTAGAAAACCACTTTTTTTAAAAAAAATGTTCCATGTAAAGACTAGTTTGGGATAGGAGATTTCCTTGAAAATCGTCGTGTCTCATCTTTGTTAGATACTGAATCTAAATAACATGTTTGGTATTTGTCCGACTTTTATTTCTTAAGTTATGCTGTTCACAGACAGACACGAACCTTTTTCTAAAAATGTATTTTTCTTTTTGGATTCAGGGGGCCTCAAAGCATGCATTTCCGTGAAATCTTGGTATGGAAGGTTTGGTTGGAATGCAATACATTCTCTACCTACTAAGTAGATAAAATAAATCCTGTGGCGCTACAGCCATTAAAGGCCTGGGCCTGTCAACCCGACTGCCGTCATCACGCTCATGTGCACACGGCAGAGGTGGACGATCATCTAACCGATACGGGGAAATTGGCTCGCGACGCCAGCACCGCTACCTATCGCAGCTCCTCACTTTCCTCACGATGCTGAGTGGGCACCGGTCCTATACCCAGGACCTAAAATCTTTACCACCATGGGTGGAATCGTACCGGGGCGCATTCCGTGGCCGGGAACCAGAGCAGCACGCTTCAGCCCAGTGCGCCATGGCGCAGGGCACCTACTTAGTACGTGGTAGAAAAAGTAAAGCGTTTTATAGAATAGTCTGTAAAAAGGATATTAAATAAACGATAGTAGTGAAAGTCATGTGAATATAACACATCTGGTGGAACAAAACTTTTCTTTCCTACGTTGTATCGTAATATACTATTCCGCCAAACCGTGTTTGAACATAGATGAGATGATGGGAAACGTTTAAGCATGTTGGAGCTGCCACATGCTTGTGCATGCTATACACGAAGACGCCTCGTATTCAGGTCGTCTTATCTCTGTGGGAGATAGACACCTGTATCAGCAGCTTAATGCAAGATGCAGTACCACTCCTGAATTGATATGCAGGTCTCCAAGTATCTGTGTATTACATGTCCGCTTTTGCTCTAAACACCATCTCACTGCTACGTGTTTCAAACGTCTTCCCGCTTACCTTCCGCTGTTACTCTACAGACAATTGCAATTTTTATTTTCTCTACCACGTACCTAAATAGATATAGAAGTATTGCATTCCACCCAAAAAATATATGCTTTGGGGCTCCCTGACTACAAAGAATATCAACGTGCCTGTGCGCGTGTGTCTGTGAATACCATAACTCAAAAACGAAAAGTCGGATCAACATCAAACTTGGTACTTCAGTTCAGTACCAGAAATATCTTTAATGTTCATTTTATTGGAAATGCGTAGTTTGTAGGTTTCAATCAATATTATTCAATTACGATCTCGTTGTACCTTCATTCTTTCTTATCAGATTCCTCTCCTTCGCATCCTAGTTATGTAACTGCTGACTGTATTTTACAAAGTGAAAGAAAGGGATAGACAATGAAGAGAGAGAAAAATAATTCGTATTATATTTAAGAATAATGTAAAATCAGTACCGTTTAAGGAAGTCTGGAAGATAGCAAGTAAATTTGTTCATTTACATTGATTTTAAGTTGAGCTGATTCTGAATATCACAAACCTTTGCAGTTCCCCAGGATATGGCAGTAGAGTAACGTAGGATGTGCTGAGGGAAGAAGGCGATACTGCTGTCTGCCGAACCCCCAAATTGCCACACTGGATTTCTTTCGGAAAGTTGTCACCGATTTTTTTAATCGAGAAGAACAATGCAAACATATCACGGGAGGGAAAATTATGTAGCAACTTTGCTGCGACTGCATGTAGATAAGGACATTGGACAGAATCAATTTTAAGGCCCAGTGGCATGATCTGGTGGTTAGTTTCTGGCTAAACTTATGTTGGCACTGACAAAATCTAGCCACACCCTCTACCAGCGTGACCACCTCTGTGTTTAGAGTATAATTCTAGCCAATGGACTGTCAGTGTACTTTGCCTCCACGAAAGTATGTGCCGAAGGGTAACATTACAATTTAAACCTTAGATTTGCATGCTACACTGCCGTTTTCTGAATGTCGGTTCTCTTATTGTGGTTTACTAGCAGGAAAAGCATAACCTTCGTCTGCATTTTGCTGATGAAAGCTATTATATATTCATATGTTGAAGCTGTCGTTCAGTTTAGCCACACATTCAAATAATTCTTCACCTCTACCTCCAGAAGACCGAATTATTTGTAATTGGTTTAGACTTTCCTTGAGTGCCAATCACAGCGAAACACTTTCATAAGGTTTCCGTACCACCCTTTCGTTTTACATATATTATAAACATCATTCATTGATTAGTTTAAC
Organism: Deroplatys truncata; assembly: GCA_030765065.1. Classification (NCBI taxonomy): domain Eukaryota; kingdom Metazoa; phylum Arthropoda; class Insecta; order Mantodea; family Mantidae; genus Deroplatys; species Deroplatys truncata. The sequence continues at coordinate 105,176,717 of CM060985.1, forward strand.
ATGCCACTGGATTATTTTTTTGGCCAGTCACATAGAGAGTTGATACCGGCTGGGCGGAGTCAAATTGGTTACCTGAAAGTGGAAAACTTAGAGAGAAAAACACTACGGTGAAATGGACAACCCTTTATGCACGAGAGTGTACACTACGTGTATAAAAATCTGATGCGCTACAATCACATGACTTTCTCTACTCTTGTACAAACTATTTTTACAAACTCTTATTCTCCATCTATTTCATATTAATCCTAGATAAACATTTGCAGAAACGATCCTTTGAAATGAGAATTACATTTTACACATACCGACCAGTTCTAAAAATATTTAACTATTGCTTAAGGCCATGTTCTCCTTGTTTTGTATTTGCAAGAGCAATATAAGCACAGACATATCTCTTAATAGCTGGTTGCTATGTGCAGCACATTCTCTTTGCCACAGATTTATACTCTTTGCATATCCAAGCCAAAAAATTGAATAACGAATTCCCATTTGAGAAAATAAGTATTGAAAAATGTAAGGGAATAACAAGCAATATCTCGAAAATGGTTCACTCAACAAAAAAATGTATATGACATAAATTGTGTATTTTAACGCGATCTACATTTTTTGTGCAGTAAAATTTTGTCTATTTCTTATGGTTTACCAGTTATGCAAAAGTCGTTCACAATGAAGAATACTTTTGGAGTCATTCCCAGAAAATTCAAGATATACATTTTATTTGTCATGGAAATATCTTAAACATATGATATTTTAATCAAAATCGTTACAGCCATTTTTGAGAAAATTAAAATTTTCGAAAAAGTTTCTATGTAAAGGGTAACCTGGGGTTGGGGATTTTCTTGAAAACCTTCGTGTCGCATCTCTGGAAGATACTGAACCTAAATACCAAGTTTAGTGTTTATCCGACTGTTCGTTTCTGAGTTATGCTGTTCACAGACAGACACACACTGACACACACACACAGAGATGTTTCCAAAAATACTTTTCTTTGGATTCAGGGGGCCTCAAAACATATATTTCCGGTGTAATCTCGGTATCGAATTTTTGGGTGGAATGCAATACTTGCCCTACTTACTACACGTAGTAGAGAAAGTATAAAGTGGCCCACTCGCCTAGATCGCATTAAAGTTCTTCCTTCTTAAAGTCTGTACCTTCAGCTAGTCAACGTTACTCCACCTAGTCGATATCAATTCTTTATATGAATGACCTAGAAAACAGTTCAGAGGCATAAAAGCGAACCAATGGACTGTGTTAAATCCATGTAAAATGAAGGGGCGTTTCAGATACCACTTTATAAAAGTTGCACTACGATTGGTACACAAAGAGAGGCTTAACCAATACAACATAATGTTGCCTTCTAGAGGAAGAAGTAAGGAATTATTTGAATGTGGTGTTAAGCTGCACGACAGCTACAACTTTTATACGAAAGTCGCAAAAAATGTGACATTATTTCTACATTTTTATTATGTTATGTTTTATTTTTGCGCCAAAATTTAATTAGCAGTACTCCGCCAGTGAAAAAATAGAAAACCAGCTTTTAATGTTGCCCTTAAGCAGTTCGGCCATATTTTGGGAAGGAAAGTTACCCTGCCAATCCGGTGGCTAGAATTATACTGAAGGAACATAGGTGCTCACGCTGGCAGTGGGTGGGGTTATACTTGTCTGCACCAACATAAACAGTTGCGTTCCATTATGGACCACATTTTATACAGTATACGCCTGCTTCAGTAGTGCAGAAGGCAGGAAGGGGAGACGACTAGAACGGAAAAGGAAGATTCTTGAAATTTCATTACTAAATAAAGACGATGTGCTCCTAATCGACAATATCTTCTGTACATAGCAGTTCGTATACCACCGTGCGGTGTGAAATAGCGGATTAAATAATTATCGCGTTCTCAATCCATATATTTCATCATCAAGATGGATGGATAGAATGAGATCGGATGGGATGGATAATGTATTTTATTGGCGTAAAATTATTACACGAACCCTTAGTACGGTCTTACTTGGCCGTACATACATATTTAAGATACAAGTAAACGTGACAAAAGAAAGAAAAGAAAACAATGAAAACTAGAGAGAAATTTCCTCTTACTAACTGGACAAATCTGATCAGGCTTCGCACACTTTATCCAAAAATTGCCCATGGTTTTTCCCGTTCCTGTGGTCAGCCAGTAATCCCAACAAGCCAGTCTGCTTCTAACTGGACATAACAATTTTTGTACGAATTTAGTTATTTCTTGGTTCATTCACTGTGCACATGCCAACATAATATGTATCCAGTCTTCATCCCCACCACAAAATGGACACTGCCAGAAAATCAGTAATTTTCTGTGCCCCCAGCTTCCCAGTCTAAACCATGCCGTTCCTGTTTCCTTTCTTCCTAAGTTGAGTATATATGTCTCTTTACCCCAATTCAGTTCATTTCATTTGAGTGGCCTAGAGTCTATGGTTGCTGTAGACTTATATCTGAGGACATATAAACATATCACAACTGCTAATACTGAAATCATCTGACATAAATTATATACCTTAGGGAAGTTATATGTATATTTTATGGTTTCCCAGATGCATAAATTACAATAACAAGTAGAGGACTTCAGTGCCTATTTGTAGAAAACTTTTACTCCTCATGCCAATACCTCAAACTTAATGTTTCAATTCAAGTCGACAGAGTCACATTGAACAATAATAAACAATGAGGAATTTTCGTTGTAGTGGATTACTGGAGATCAAAGGCTCAGTATAGTGTCACGCCTCTCTCTCTCTCTCTCGCTCTCTCTCTCTCTCTCTCTCTCTGTCGCACACACACACACACGTGCGCGCGCAAATTTGTCTAAAAACTCCTTATGTTTGTTTCTTTTTGCAATCGGGAGAGCTCAATCCAAATATTTCTGATGAAATCTTGCTATGAAATCTTTGGATCGAGTTTAATACTTCCTCGCTAGTAAGATACGAATAAAAAATTAAAACTTCATCACGCAAAACTAGGCTTTCCCAAAATGTTACGACATTAGAATTTTCTGACATGAGGAGAGCAGTTAAAGATCGTGTGTTTGAGCTCAGGCTTAGATGAGGAGATACATCAACAGTGGTGGGGTAAGGCTAGCAGCAGGAAGGGGAAGTAAGAACACAGACATTTCTAATCTGCTCTCTTATTCAAAGCACGAACATCGTATCTACCTATTCAAAAGATGACCATTCCTGAGGGTACTCTAAGAACAGATCCCTTACTTAATGCTTCAGTTTTCTTCCACATACATCTAGAGAACGAAAGTGGAGACCATTTCATTCCTCCACCAACTTCAACTTTGAATCCAACTTGCTGCTAATTAAGCACGCTGGCTTGAAATGCTTGATGTTAATTAAAACTATGCAAACTCTCCAGAGGTTCCTTTTACAGCAGCTAGTAATCACAAACGCGGAAAATGACTTCGAAGTGAATTTAGGAAAATGCTGTGTACCTGTTGAATTAAGTCTCTTGCAAGTTTCATACGAAGCTTTTAGACTAGCTGAAACGTTTCTAGATATTACTCTAATGCGCAAATTAGTTAATTAATTAGCAACGCTTTAAGAGATAGTATTACAGCAACGGCTGGTTAACTTCTGTTTGCCGCATTTATTTGATGTTTAAAACAAAACACGAAGTTCGTTAAGCTGCGAGTTTACAGGGCGTAAACTGGTTTATTCTGTTAGAAACTCAAGCAAGCGTCATAGGATAGAAGCTGCAATCTTAAGAAGGTCGTACTTGGTTGTAAATTAAGAATTACTCTATTTGTTAGTAGCGACATCCTATGATAGAATATGGGGTAAATGTTCGCAATACGTTTCATATCAGAATCAACTGAACCTTTTACTGTTGTCAACTACTGGAACTTGAATATACAGATTCAAATTTCAGTTAAATTAGTTGATCTCGGCGTAAGTTAATCCGCGTATTTGATGTTTTGGTATGTATGTTTAAGAGGTATGTAAGGGCACTTGTGTTTTGTTGTGCTGGTACAATAAAATGCCTATAATGATGAAAACTCCCCCGAAAACGCGACCTAGCAGCATCGGGTTGCAAACACTTTACTCTGTTCATCTCACCATGCGTATTACGAACTAAAAACCTGCTGCTTTAACATTAAATACGAAGGTTTCAGAAAATTCAAAAGCATTTTATCTCAAAGTATGCTTTTTCATCTTGTTCAAGGCTTAAACCCTTCGGTCCGGTCCATTTCATCAAATTGATCTCGCAAACGTTTCACTGGCCTTTTTAGTGACCTCCTTCCTGATGTATTATATAATTCACGGCTGTTTTTGCTATACGTGTATTTGGCATCCTAATTGTATTGTATGTATTTATTTCCATAATGCTATACAAAATTCTTACAATTTTAATACATTAATTTGAGTTGCCATTTTTTTTTCTTTAGTCCATCATACATTTTAACACCGTGGTTATTTATGCTGGTGGGTCATAACAAATTCATATTGCTTTATTTTTCTAAACCATTTTTCTCTTACTCTTCCCATATATTGTCTTATTCTTTTTATATCCCTCTCCTTTTGTATTTTCATTATCCTAACTTTTAATACCTCTTTTTAACATTCTCACATTCTTTAGGTAAAAACTGATCTCTCCACAACTTAGTTTCATTACATTCAATTATATAATGCAAATCATTACCTGCCTCTCCACAAAGAGGACACCTATCCAAATTCGCTCCCTTCCTGTCTCCCCTTAGACTATGTGCACTTAATCTAGACCAGATCCACCCTTCTCTCACTAACCTATTACCTACATCCACATACTTCTCCCTTCCCCAGTCCACCATTAATTGTCTATATAGTTCCAAACTTTTCTTTCCTTCCAGACTTTGAAATAATTCTTGTTTCTCTATATCTTCCACTCTGTTCCTCATTTCTTTCCAGAAACCTTAACTAACCCCTCTCTCTCCTCCCATAAGTTACCCATTCCTATTTGCTGTAAAATTCTGCTTATTCCTTGAGCGCAGTTCATACCAGCACTGGATTTTTCTTGGATTATTAAACCTTGCCTCAAGATATTATGCTCGTCCAATGGTTTCAATCTATGCCAATATTTAAGTATCCTTTCTACAATCATGCTCTTGCTACCTACTCTTCCCAGCTCCAACATTGCTGATCCATTAGGTGATGAAATAGATAAACCTAGCATACATTTACAGAACGATCTATGTACATTATCAATCATCTCCCATCCTTTGTCACTTCCCCAAATCTGATCCATATACCATTTTTGCTGCAACTACAGCTTTGTAAACCCTTTCCAACCATTTAATTTAGATCGGTTACCTACCAGATACTAAGATTCCTTTACAAAGAAGTATATATGTTACTCTGTTACAGACTGGATTATAGCGACAAATCATCGCAAGCTAAACGCATCATATATGTGTGTTGTGCGTTAATTGGGGTGTAATAGATTATTGAATTTCAGGTTAATGTGTTTTCCACCCGATATATCGTAAGTATTCACTGGCACGTAACTATAGAAAGATATTTTCACTCCGCATACGCAGTACTTTACGCATTTATCTACATTTATGAAATAACTACTGAAATGCAAGTACAGGGTCTTTGGTAAAAAACCTGACCGCTTACACAGAGTTTTGCGTCTGGGTGGCACGATATGCCACAGTCGGTCGTGTCAGCACTCTTAAGGCAGAGACTGTAGTCCTGTAAACTTGTACATAAAATATAACAAAATTAATTCTTACATCATAACAAATGCTGCAAATTTTGCTCTCCCACAGCTAAAGAAGAATTGTACCGAGTAAATACATAGGTTGATACGATTTAGTTCGGCCACTATAGTGTGTCATATAAAACATTTACATATAAATATACGTTATTCTAAAGATAACTGGCTTCTCATTTTCACAAATGAAAGTAGACTAGTGAAACTAAGGAGCGTGGTAACTGAAGGACAGAAAGCCTGTCGTGAGTGCGCGGTGTGGAACCGGCATTGGCTCTGATGCACAATACCGTGCTAGCGGTCAAGTTTTATACCGAAGACTCAGTAGTTTGCTTTCGGTATAGGACTAATGAATAAATTAATATTTTGAATTGGAAGAGTGAGGGGAGATGAACTACAAGGAATACTAATATTTACATTACGTATGTGGTCTTAAAGAAGTATATAGCACTCAACATGACAGGAACCAAGGATAAACGCAAGGCATTAAATGCATCGTTTAATGAATGGCGCTTTTGAAAGGAGGTGGTTCTGTAGAACAAAAATAGTCAACGTAAACAACACTGTACAGAGAAATCTGTTTAAAACTTAAATGCATGTTCCTAATATTTTTTTACGTTTTGGTCAAGTTTCCGTGTTATTAAGATATGCCTGATTTTTTCCCGTTGCATATTCTTAAGGTTAATTGCAAAACTATGTCAATAGTTTCAATAAACCATATAGATCATATGCAGCAAAACTCCCTAGAGGCAGCAATGAAACTCTTCAGAGCCAACACTGTCCCAATTCTGACATATGGCGTACATCAAATAGGAGAAAATCTAAAGTAGGACTTAAAATAGGAGAAAGTGAAGGCTATTTTCTTCAAGCAAGTAATTGGGGAGTAAAAATTCAGCATATCAAGATATATATACGTACATTCTGACGAGGCAGTCTTTTCTTATGGAAGAGTTACTACTCCCTGCAACTGGGGTCTACAGAGAGCTGATGACAAAAACCTGAGGATAAGAAGCCAGGTCGAAAACGACTATGCAACAAGCGTCATGACAGCCAGGATTTGCACAGGACCGAATCAAAATATGAGGAAGGATGTAACGAGGCTGACCGTGCATGATTGAACAATCACAAAAGCATCTAGAGCGTAAATAATGGGTTACTCAATACCGATTATGTAAGTAACTGGTTGCTTAGTAACGGTTAGCACCATAAAGTATGCTAAGAACAATTTTCATGCAGTGAGGGATAAGTGTGTTTGCAAATTCTATGAACTCAAATGTGATAAATATCACGTGCTGAACTGCAGCAAATGCCCAAAAACAATGATAGAATTTAGTGCCGAAAACTAAAATTACATTCATTCTGTACGCTTGTGCGCACTTCACTTATTATTAATAGTTTCAATTGAATGCATTTTATTAAACAGCACTCGTCTTAGTACATATGTAGTACTACCACTGCATAATGCAATATATATTATGTATGTCACACACATTATTTCAGTCTATCATTTCAGCAACACATTCATCACAACACCAATCAAGAAACTTTTCACTATACCTTTGAGTTTGTCCTTGCACTAAAACATGCATCATAATATTAAACTAAATACCTTAACACCATACGCTTAAGTTAGTCCCTTGTCCTTTCACACGTTCTTTTTCTTGGAGCTCCATACATCTTCAACTGTTTTGTTTTGCACTTAATAGCACGCTTGTTTAAGCATTCCTTCACCACAAAATTTGCAAGTGTAACCCCTTTTTTGTACCTTGACACTGTCTCCGCTCAGGTGTGTACCTTTGCAAAGAAAATTCATTTATCTTAATTATCTGTATTTGCAGTTTCCTCTGAAGTCCCAAAATAAAATAAAATACATAAAACATTTGCAGTTTCTTCGGAAGCACAGCATATCCCAAACAAACGTGTTTTAATACTATATTTCCATTTTAAGCAGTTGTAGAGGGTTTCCCTGTCCACAATGAGCAGTATCTATTGTTCAGGAAAAAATTACACAAAGTACGTGATTTCCACCGGGATTTAAACTTTTTTCCGAAATAGGTAGGATTCTAGCTTATCCATTGTCCTTCTTGGTTAGGTTTCACTGTACATAACACAAGGTCTTATATAATGACGTGCAATGTAATAATATGATGACTGAGAGCAAGGCCCAAAGAATTTAGTTTATATTTCTTTCGCCAGGTAAGAACGGTAAGAATGTTTACTTATCCAATTACTTATTGAGTTTTAGTTTATAATCCGAGATAGTGTCCAGTAGGTCTCCGTATACGCTGTGCATTTAAGTAGTTACTAAATAACAGGTTGCTTTCCACCCCGTTACTCCTATACCCGTTACTAAGCAACCAGTTACTTACATAATCGGTATTGAGTAACCCATTATTTACGCTCTAGATGCTTTTGTGATTGTTCAATTATGTAACCGTTACAAAGCAACAGCTAGGTTACTTTTTGGTTATCCTTAATACGAAGGAGGTTATTTTTATAACCGGTATAATCGCAGTTGCTTTGCTTTGATTATATTTTCTGGGAAACAGTGCAAAGATTTTGAATTTCATTGTTGCTTGTCGACTATATATATCTACGCTGGAAATAGCTACATTCTACCGTTGTTGATAAAAATACTGATATACGAGAGTCTTTAGCACAATATATTGAGTATAATTCAGCATCGCTAAATCCAGGGTGTCCAATACGTTTCATTGCCATAATTGACTTTATAAGCTTTTTCGTTCATCACAGCATCAAAAGCTGTGAGTAGCTGCATTAAAATAAAAAATTGTTTTGTGTCTATTTACTTGAAAATTAGTACGACGTTGTTCTCTGCTAATATGAGTCATCTATGTTTATGTCCCTCTTCAATTTTGTTGGAGACATATTCTTTGGTCAACAGAATAAACATTTGTCTCTTATATTTACCGTTACTCTGCACGAGTCTTGTCAGAATCCATTATTTCCTCAATTTTATTAGCAGAAATGTAAGCACGAACTTTCAAAAGCTGTAAGTTTATTAATTTCTGTACTTCTTTCCTGTAATAAACAGAGGAGGTAGCTATTGTATTTCACCAGAAATTTGATATGGTTTGAAGTATTCAGAATCCAAAAAAGGTCGTTTTAGCAAATGGTCCATGTACGTGTTTCTCTGTCTGTCTGCCTATGGACAGCTTAACTAAAAACGAGAAGTCGCTTAAATACCAAACTTTATTTAAGTTCAGTATCTCCCAAGGATGTGACATGAAGATTTTAAAATAATTCTCCACAAAAATTAATCCTTACATAGAAAAATGCTCGTTTTTTTAATATCTGAATATGGCTAACCTTTTTTACTAAAATACCGTATGTTTAGGATTTTGCAAGTCTAAAAAAATATACATCTTGAATTTTCTGCCATTTGCCTATGAGCACCTCTTCATTCTGAATGGATTTGGCATAATTTTGTATTACTGGTAGACGATAAGAGAGAAACGAAAACTTAACCACACGAAAGAATTTTTTCACTAACCATTTTCGAAATATATTTTGTTACTGGTTCGAATGTTCAATACGTCATTATACCCTTTTCTTCAAGTGCTAAGTCAGTTTTTTCTCGTCGTCATGGAAGGAGCGTGACAATTCAAATCCATCGCATAACGATCTCCTTTTTAAAGATTTCACTATTAAAGGTAGAATCAGACGACTGAAAAAATCAATGCCACAGCCGGGATTTAAACCACGAATCTCCCGCTCTCCGTCCGGTTGCTCTAACCACTGAGCTACCATGGCAACATGCCGGCACGACAATAAATTCTCCTGCTGATTCGCATTTTTCCCAGTAAACCACAAGGAGATCTCAAATTGTATTGAGATGACATACCCCAATGGCGACTTACAATGTTGTAAGTACTTTAAGTCCCGGGTTTCATAATTTCAACAGCTATTAGGTCAATTAATTTCATTATTACTTTGTACCCCTCTTGCACATACAAGGAAATGTGTAATAAAAGCATTTCTATATATGTTTAACATGAAGTAGATAGAAGAATAATTTTTCAGAGAAAGTCATATGAACGTCAGATTTTGTTTTCCCCACATGAAAGCCATATCGGGGGCTTTGACTTAAGAAACAATAGATTGTGTTGGTATCTCGTTGGTATAAGTTATCAGTGGAGTTTCATTTATTTACTGTGTAACACACATTCACTCCCTTATTCATACTTCCAGACTCTGCAGAAGGTAGGAATATTCTAATAAAAACGTTCCCTCACTCCAACCGGAAATCTAATAAGTGAACTCTGGGTTGAGATGCCAATATGCTGAGCAATCTCTCTTGGAGGAAGTCTGTCAATTTATGGTCACTAACATCACATCTTTTTGTTCTTTTAAATTATCTGGTTGTAATTCCAAATACTTAGGAAGATTCATATTTACAGATACACGCATTAAACATTGACATCTGCTTTTATTTACTTGAAATTGGTATGTTATATATGTATAAAAATAGTCACAATCTACAAATTAAAAACATGCAAATTAAACACAAATCTAACACACACACGTGGGAATTAAAGTTCAATGATTCTGCTCCTTAAAGTGAAGAAATTTAGTATTGTTCTCCTGTATGAAAATCCATATGATTATAAAGGGAAACTTAAGTATTCATGTATTTTTGTCCATGTTGCAAAAACCCACAAGAACAACTACTCCGTTTAGCCAGTATATGTGTAGCGAATTAAAGTAAAGCTTCCTTCTATGCTTCCATCAGCTGCACAGGAGTACCACTGTCAACATTGTGCGTATGATGTAGTGGAATCCCCTTCTTTGTTGTTATTTTTCTTTATTTATAATCGCTTTGACTACTAGGTCATATCGCCACTTATATCAATACATACGAGTACAATAATAATACATTGTATACTTTACATTGATTAAATAATACAATAATTGTAATGCATTGTTATAAACATATTTTATATTATTAAGTCTTGAACACAACTAGAACAGTATAACCTATTACCTATTATACATTTGTACTTTCTCTACTACGTAGAGTAAGTAAGGAAGTATTGTATTCCACCCAAAAATTCGATAGCGAGATTTCACCGGAAATACATGTTTTGAGATCCCCTGAATAAAAAAAAGCATTTTTGGAAACATGTCCGTGTGTGTGTCTGTGTGTCTGTCTGTGAACAGCATAACTCAGAAACGAACAGTCGGATAAACACCAAACTTGGTATTTAGGTTCAGTTTCTTCCAGAGATGCGACACGAAGCTTTTCAAGAAAATCCCCCACCCCAGATTACCCTTTACATGGAACATTTTTCGAAAATTTTAATTTTCTCAAAAATGGCTCTAACGATATTGATTAAAATATCATATGTTTAAGATATTTTCATGACAAATGAAATGTATATATCGAATTTTCTGGGAATGTCCCCAAAAGTATTCTTCATTGTGAACGACTTTTGCATAACTGGTAAACCATAAGAGAAAGACAAAATTTTACTACACAAGAATGCAGATCGTGTTAAAATACACAATTTATGTCATATACATTTTTTTGTTGAGTGAACCATTTTCGAGATATTGCTTGTTATTCCCTTAAATTTTCCAATACTTATACTTTTTCTCAAATGGGAATTTGTTATTCATTTTTTTTGTCCTGGTAATACAAAGATAATAGAATACTCCACATAGCAACCAGCTCTTAAAATATTTGACTATCGCTTAAAGCCTACCAATTCCCCTTGCATCTACAAGAAAATTAGCGATAAGATTAACATCTCGATATCTCGATTAACATGAAGCATATGGAGAATAAGCTTTTGTAAAAATAGTGTGTAGAGAGTAGAGAAAGTCATGTGAGTATAACACATCAGAGTTTTATTTGATGTGTTATATTTAAATTTTGTTATACAGTTTGATATCTTTCAAGAAAAAAATAATGTTTTTTGAAATGAGTAGGGTTGTTTTAAAGCTAAAAATATATCTTCAGGGATGTTATGTCTTCTTCTCTCCATGGCATAACTTCTGCATTTAGTGATAAGGTGTTCGATGCTGATACGCCAATTGCAGGTCTCGCAGTGAGGAGCATTTTCTTTGGTGAGTAAGAAGGAATGGCTTAGGCATGAATGTCCTATTCGTAAACCTGATATAATTAGTTGATCTTTTCTTTTTAGAGTCTGCAATGCGCAGGGTTTTTGGAGCCTTACCTAAATATATGGAGTTTTCTTGATATTTTAATGGTCCAATCTTGTTTCCATTTGACAATTGGTCTGCTAAACGAATAACTTTCAGCATCTCTGTAGGGCACTGGAAATTCTTCCACTGGAGGTAGCAAACTTGCTTTTTTGGCTACACTATCTGCTTCCTCATTTCCTGATATTCCACATTGAGACGGAATCTAGAAGAATATAACTTCTTGATTATTTGTAGTAATTTGGTTGTAAAGACTTTGGATATCTTGGATTAATGTTAAGTCAGTAGAGTGGTCTCGGATACTCTGAAGAGTGCTTAGTGAATCAGTTAGAATTGCACACTGTGTTTATGCTGTGCTGAGGTAATGTAAATCAAGAACCCCGTTTTTGCTGCGTGTAGAGGTGCTGCGGTTCGCAAGTGCCAACGTGTTTAGACTGCGCGATGTTGCAATTTGAAGGTATAAAAATCATTAGTAACTACTCCTAAAGATATGAAAGAAAATCTATTTAGGTACTCTAATAACTCCTGTAGGTTCTTTAAAGGAACCTTACAACCTTCTTCTATCAACTCTGTTAGTCTAAATATGTCTAAATATGTTAGTCTACTTATGTTTTACATGCATCATATCATTTTAGTGTATTATTACTTTTGTTGCAATTCCAAAAAATCAATAAATATTGAATTGAGTATCTACTTGATGGGCCAGGTATTCAATACTAACTAATACAGTCTACAAACGTATCAGTTTGAAGCAATCAAAGCAGAGTATCACTAAAATATTGTTGAAATGAGATTGTGACACCTGATTCGCAATCATTTCTAATTTTAAACGAAAGACACCAAGAAACATTTTTAAAGAACATGCTAGGTTAGGATGTTATTCGGTATGTAATAAACGGAATTAAATAATGCTATATAAAAGATCTATGTTCTTTTCATTTTATTAATATGGTTTGTTAAACCCATCATTCAATAAATAGTCTTACAAAATACTACTCTGAGTTCGACAGTAGATAGTTGCCCTCTGGCTACGCTCGGGCAATTATTAATAACATCGAACTCACTAGTAATACCCAGTAATAATATTAAATTGGTAATATGTAGTAGTGGTGGTATTTATTAAGTATTTAGTATTACATTAATTGCATAACACAGTCGCATGGGTCATAAGACCGTACATGCTCTCTAGATAAATACCTGGTCTGTATACGTGACTTGCAGTATCAACCAGAAAACAACTATTTTTTTACAATCACCGCACTATATACATACATACATATAAAATTGAAAAAACACACTGAATCACACACTCAAACACACACACACACACACACACACACACACACACACAGTCGCGCACAAGTACTCAAGCACCGCATATGTTTAAAGAAAAATTACATAAACACCTTATCTCTTAGTACACGTACTTCCATTAAGTATGTGCCCAAGCTTGGCCAGTTTTGGCTGTTTAGAATCAAGTCCCAGCATGCTGTCCTCCGTCTGTTGGAAGCCAAAAATACTTCCGGCAATAGTTTTTACCTAATACCCTCCGTCTGCACGCATGCTGCCAAAATATGCGTCCAGTCTTCTTGTTCCCCGCATAATGAGCAAATCCTCCTGCCATCGTCATCAACAATCTTGCGAGCTTTCCACCCTCCCAACCTAAGCTATGCTATTCCAGTCCTCTGTTTTATACTCAATTCCAAAATATATGTTTCCTTACCCCACCTAGTTTTTATTTCATTTTGTAGCTCCAATGTTGATCTTTGTCTACATTCAGATTCGATTTTCTGCCTGTTTATATTGCATAGTCGTCTTTTGACCTTTCTTACGGCACTGTGTGTATTTTCATTACCCCTTTGCCAGATATCATTTAAGCCAATTTTTGATAATTCGCGTTGCAACCCCGCCGCCCACCATTTTGGATGCCCTATGTTGTTTATTTGATGACGATAACATATTGCTCTCAAAGTTGTTTGATCGCCTTTAATTATTCGCAGCCAGTACCTAACTACGTTTAGTTTAGCAAATACAGCATCTTCCCAGCATCCTACCTCGAGAAGAACTCCGTAGTTTGAAGTACCCCTCCCCAACCCTAGAATGCGCTTCCAGAAATTGCATTGTATTTTATTTACATTATCCACCCTCTCCCATCCCCACATTTCACTGCCGTATAGTAATGAGGACCTAACCATTGCTTCATACATGGTCTGTAATGTTTTTACTGGCATATCTGGTACCCGTGTCAATATCCTTAATACTTCAGAAAGTTGTCCAATCCCTTTGTGTTTTATAAACTCCATGTTCTTGTTCCATTTTCCGCCCATATCAAACCTTACTCCTAAGTAATCGAAGTGTTTAACATTTTGAATTTCTTCCTCCCCATAGGTCCACTTTTCAAAACGATATGCACCTGCTTTACACCCCACCTTTAACTGCAATGGTCATATCGTTGTCATGAATTGCTCAATTTTTTCGGGTTTTATTCATTGAATCACACACACACACATTCACACTCTCATTCATACTTTCAGAACTCTGGGGAGGATGGAGAATAATCCTGGCTAGAAAAAAATTCCCACCCCCAGCCGGGAATCGGGACCCCTCGTGCAGTAGGCATGTGCTCTACCGACTGATCTACGGGCCAATCTCGATTTCTTGTTTCCATCTACTTATACGGTTCTTATGTTCCTTGCAAAACAGTAACATACACCAAGGACTATTTCCAAAACAATCAATACTACCAAAAAAGGTTATTGTATACAAAATAAAAAAGTATATTTCAATTAGCTTTGCCTTTTTAGGAAAGATTCTGTCTAGCTCTTATTGCTTTCTACTTGTTTAAAATTCACGTAGTTCAAAATATATGCACATAAAATGGAAAATATGCACCATATTTGTCATGCCAGTATCTCTAACACTTAAATTCAGACTGAAAACCGTTAGAGCTGTTTAACAAAATGCAATATAACAAACCTTATGTTTCCAACAAAAGCGTTGCTTGGAGCGAAAAATGTTCTAAATCTATGCGTTGGTATCTTTCAAATTTGCCTAACAAACATGCGAAATTTGTTGCTTATTCAAATCTTCATTTTTGAGTTATGCTGTTCACCTTCACTCTCTCTCTCTCTCTCTCTCTCTCTCTCTCACACACACACACACACGTATATAGTAAATAGATAAGTTATTGCATTCCACCCAAAAAAATTGATACCAAAGTTTCATCGGAAATACATGAGACTCCCTGAATAAAAAAAAAACCTTGTACAACTGGTAAACGTTAAGCGATATAAAATATCCGATGTGTTACACACACATGACTTTCTCTACTTTTGTACAAACTATTTTTACAAACGCTTATTCTCCATATGCTTCATGTTAATCGAGATACCGAGATGTTAATCTTATTGCTAATTTTCTTGTAGATGCAAGGGGAATTGGTAGGCTTTAAGCTATAGTCAAATATTTTAAGAGCAGGTTGCTATGTGGAGTATTCCATTCTGTTTGCATTACCAGGACAAAAAAAATGAATAACGAATTTGAGAAAAAGTATAAGTATTGGAAAATTTAAGGGAATAACAAGCAATATCTCTAAAATGGTTCGCTCAACAAAAAAATTTATACGACATAAATTGCGTATTTTAACGCGATCTACATTTTTTGTGTAGTAAAATTTTGTCTATCTCTTATGGATTACTAGTTATGCAAAAGTCGTTCACAATGAAGAATACTTTTGGAGACATTCACAGAAAATTCGAGATATACATTTCATTTGTCATGAAAATATCTTAAACATATGATATTTTAATCAAGATCGTTAGAGCCATTTTTAAGAAAATTAAAATTTTCGAAAAATGTTCCATGTAAAGGGTAATCTGGGGTGGAGGGATTTTTTTGAAAACCTTCGTGTCGCATCTCTGGAAGATACTGAACCCAAATACCAAGTTTGGTGTTTATCCGACTGTTCGTTTCTGAGTTATGATGTTCACAGTCACACTCAGACACACACTCGGACATGTTTCCAAAAATACTTTTTTTGGATTCAGGAGGTCTCAAAACATATATTTCCGGTGAAATCTCGGTATCTAATTTCTGGGTGGAATACAATACTTCCCCTACTTACCTACTATACGTAGTAGAGAAAGTAAAAATGTAGATCTCCTTAAAACAATAACTTATTTCAGATAACTTTTTCGGTAGCATCAGTCAGTTCTGAGATATCCAAAATTAATGGTTCGAAATGTTCAATACTTTTAAAATCCTATGACTGTGAGTTGATTCGCGCAATGTCGTGGAAACAGAATGGAAGTTCAGGCCAGCGTATAACGTCCCGTTCTAAAATATTCGACTATCGCTATTCCCTTTGTCTCTATAATGTAATGTGTAATATAGCTATTTCCGGAAAGGTTTATTTCAATTAAAATGAAGTATATAGGAAGAATAGTTTGTAAACCCGCTAATAAACAATAGAGAGTAGATAGAGAAAGTCATGTGAATGTAACACAGATTATTATTCAAGGGGTCATAAAAGTGTGTTTGCTGTAAAATCCATATATGGACATTTTTGGGTACTGTGCAAATGTGCTTATGCAATCAAAAACATGTGTGTATTTGTATATAATGCATGTAAAAGTGTATGAATGTATTATTAATATGAATTCTGAAATCTAATACTTCGATTAATATTCCCATTAAAACATTTGATTAGTTTATTTTCAAATTATATAGGATAAACTCTTTAAGAGGAAAGCAAAAAAGTGGGAAAAGGACAATAAGTTATTATATTAACATCTCTTTGCGGATTTGCTATACTTTCACATACAATTTGGAAACAATGTGTACAATAAATTTAAAAACTAAATGGCACTCCAAAATTATGATACTAAAAGAGGAGTAAAAGCAAGCCCATTGATGCTATGGCATGCTTCAGTCTACAGGTAGAGCTGGGATGGCGAAGTTTGCCGGCAAGAAAGGTAGATAAAGACAATCGGGAGAGTTGCGTCACCTAACAGTCTTACAAAGGGCTAGACAAAGCGTGTGCCGTGAATAAGGGAAGGAGAGCTTGGGCTAAATTTAATTAAAGTCAGGACATTTATATTAAAGTAAGGTAAAGAGTAGAAATGTCCAATGCAGGAGAAGGCATAATAAGCAAAAAATTAAGTCCATCGTGCGTTCAGTGGTCGTGGTCTTTACGTTCATGTGCTGGAAATATAATTTAAAGTTTTTCAGTTTATTCGGGTTTTAAAAATGGTTGCGTGTTCTAAATGTTAATACCAAAACGTTTTCCTAAAATGTTAACACCAAAAAGTTTTTCCATGAGTTTAATTTACTTTTATTCAGAATAGCGAGCATTATCGATCTTTCTGCTTAGTGAAATTAAATTTCGACATCGCCTCTTCTCACCTACTCTACTAAATTAATGACGGTTATTTCATATTTCATTAAGACGTATTTCTGCCTTAATACTAGGCGTGATTTTAAAGTATATACCGATATTTTTTAAAAAAATAACCTAATATTATTTTCCAAATATTTTATTATTATTCATTACTTTACCCTTACACTACTTCTCCACCTAGTCACCGTCGTTATTCAGGCACTGTCGTAACGGTAAACCAGTTTTGTATGCCTTCGTCAAAGAATGGTGCCGCCTGTGATGAAAGCCAAGTCTGCACTTCTTCTTTCATCGTCAAAATGTTTTCCAACAAGGAATTTCTTCAGATTAATAAAAATCGCTTGGTGCTAAATCCAGACTGTAGGGAGGATGGTCAAATTGCTCCCAACTAAATGATGCGATCAGATCTTGAGCTTGTTTGGCTGTGTGTGGCCGGGCATTATCACTCCTTATCGTTTCCCCATAAACCTCACAAAACTGGCAATGAATATTTGCTGGCGTAATATTTTTCGCATTCAAAACACGAATATTCAAAGTCGGCGGGTTGTTCGATTGTCTTGAACATTTCGCACCGCTCTAACAACAGGAAAACACACAGTGACCATCGCTCACAGCTGCGTCTGGCTTCCTAATGAATGGATGAAGTGATCTCGTATGCTCAAAATCACGACTTCAGCGGCAAAATATTAAAACGGTACTTACTTTAACAACACGCCTCATATCTCCTAAAATGTATTGAGGCTAGTGGAAGAATACAATTAGTAATCAAAAGACACTATACAATCTGTGCCAATAATTCGTATCGCTTGATAAATATCTAAATAGACTATAAACTGACATTCACCCCCAGTCCAATTCAAGTATAGAAGGTTTTGTTGAACCTATGTACCTATTTATGTGTATTTCACATTTTGCAACTACCCTCGTGGGGATTTTACGGCTGAGTTAAGTGCTACAACTGCAAATCTATGAGATTCTCCTATGCTTACTTATAACGTAAGCATTGCATTATACGTTAGTGTTATCCGAGTACTCCTGATGTACCTGAGTTAATTCAAATTCATCGCAATAAATATAAAATACAAAGCATAATAATAATGGTATACGACAAAATAGGAGAGGAAAGAGAATAGCATTAACCATTAAGGGCTAAAGGCTAGTTCACAATATCCCGAGAAGGGAAACGAGAACCGGAAGCAATACACATACAAGATTGTGTTCCACCATAGACCGGCAATGAGAACGGGAATGCATATCGATGATCATATCGATTACAAAGTGGAAAGTCGATTTTGCGCATTGGAATTTGATTTGTTTTTAACTGACCAATGATATTTTTGCTTCCAATCAGCCAACATCAAAATTCGATAGAGTAAACATTATCTAAATGCAGATTCATTAGATTTCATATTCTTCTAATCGTACCAAGCTTTTATTCCTTTATTTAATGGTCTGCATTAAAGTTATTTGTTGTTCTTTGTTAATTTCTACAGGTTTTTGCTGATATGTTCAGTTTTTGGAACAATGGCCAGTTTTAAATTTCATGTAAACAACTTCAGATGACCCTTTCACTAGAACCAACGCTTAATGGATCTGCGGGTGTCAGGACGCATATATGCTAGAATTACTTCCAGTTTCATGTTTCCAGCTTGAGGGTAGAGAAGCACTAGTAGCTGTATCATGTCACGGCCGCCTAGAATAATGTATGCAGCGAAGAGTCTAATATCACAATATGGATCTAATACACTGTGTTCGGGTACGAGAACAAGAAATTTAAAACTTGGCTAAGTGTTCTTTCCCTTTCCCGGGGCCCAGGAAAGCTCCCCGTCAATTGTGAACGCTCTCATTAGAATACACGGATTTCAACTTTGTCATTCTCGTTCTCGAAAACAATCGGTTCTCAATAACTGAGAACAATAAAAAGTTCAATTTGTAATTTGGTATAAACCCTAATCAAATGCGCGGCAGTCGATTATCTTAATCATTACACCATCGAAAACAAAATTATCCAGTTATGACTTGTAAAGAGATCAATACTATTACAGCTAATGCTTAGGATTATATTGTGGGTATTTTTCACTTCTAATGCGAATAAAAGTTGACTATAACATCGTTTCGAAAACATTCGACTATGAATAAATTAATAATAATAATAATAATAATAATGGTCCTGTGGCGCTAGCGCCCATGAAGGGCCTAGACATCTCAACGCGATTGCCGACCTCACGCCTGCGTACGCACGGCAGAGGTGGGCGATCATCCAACCGAACCTGGGAGTTGATGTGGTATCACTTATCCCCCAGCCAGAATATTTGCCTCCGTGGCCCGGATCGCTGTCAATCGCTTCACCTTCCTCACGCCTAGGACTTAAAATCCGCACCCCCATGGATGGAAACGATCCCGTGGTGGTAACCAGAAGTCCACACTCACAGCGGCACGGCGGGCGCATGACTATTAATAAATTACGGAACTTAAATTCGATTTTAGTAGCTTAAATTTCAATAATTTACAGCTTTTTTATTTTCTGGACAATCTAGATTACAAACACTTTCAAAATAAGCCGAAAGCTTGCTATAATTATGTTTCAGTAGAACACTGTAACTAAAACTTTCAAGAATTCCCATTTGAAATACACAAGAACGTAATACGCATTTTGAACCTACGATAATAAACATATTTTGATGTTTATATATACTTGCCCGAACGCGTATTTTATTCCTTTAGTTTATTCTAAATTTATTCTATAGTGCCAAAGTGAACTTTTGTTATTCACATGCTTTTTAAGAATTAACCAAAATTTTTGCACATTTCTGCTGCTGCATCGTCAACATTTCAAGCGGATCTGTAGTTTTACATTTGCGTATTAACTAGCACCATCTAAGGAATTACGTAAGAAAAAATCAATATAATGATATTACTCATTCCCCATTCATCGAGCCCAAATATACAAAAAATCAATACACATTAACTTCAAAATACAAATTCATTTATTTAAAAGGGTAACTTTTTTCTCGATCTTCCCGGCATATACTTTATTTTCGTTTAAATGACTCTACAGCCTCCATATCTGGGCGGATTGTATTCTTATGTTCTAGACTACCACTGACGGCCCGCAAATAATGTAATGCCCAAATAAGTGCGCTGTACTACAATGGTTTACGAGAATATATTTGAGTGTTAGCACATATATTAAAGCACCTAAGGAGAACACAACAAAGTATGCTTTAGTTTCCATTGCATCCCCATTAATTTGAAGCTTCTTGAATCCAAAATATGTCATTCACATGACTTTCCTTATCCTCTATCGTTTATTAGTGGGTATACAAATTCTTCTTAAAGTTTATTTTTCTGTCTACTTCATTTTAATCCAATAAAAAAAGAGGTTTCATTTATGGACGCTCCTTAACTAGCACGGTTCTTAGCGTCCCATTTTATATTGGTCGTGAAAGACCTGAAAGTTTGCTCAGAGACCTCTTTATAAGCCTTGAGGTTCTTTTACGTGCCATAAGTCTACGGCACGGGACCACCGACTTTACTTCCCTTGCGATGGAAGCTATACTAAGGATTTTCACGCCCGAAAAAATCCATCACCGGGTTTGAACCCGCGACTTCGGGAACTAGTGGCTAGCACGGTACCCCTAGACCACGGAGGACGACCCATTTTAATCCATATAAACCTTTACAGAAATAGCTACATTACACATTTCGTTAGGATACAAAGAGAACAGTGATATTCAAACGTTTAAGAACTGGACGCTATAACTTCTTCACTCCATTGTTTAGACATCGGTCTGATTCCCCTTCATATTAAGTATTTACGTTTCTTTTGCGGCCTCCTATATCTCTTCTTCTTATATGAATGATGGACGCTATACCCTGCCTTAAAATTCCGTACTGTTTCCATGCAACCGGCAGAAATAGCTGAAAATCGATGGGACTTGAAAAGAATGACAAGGTATTGAACAAATCAAACCATTAATAACAGATATCTAGGAAATGGCTGATGCCACAAGAAGGCTATTTGTAATAAATTGTGTTTTTTAAAGAGATCCACATTTTTTGAGTAGTACGGTTTCGTTCTACCGCTTAACGTTTACCAGTTATACAAGATTATAAATGATTCCTTCCGAATAAAGTATACTTCGCAAGCTATTCCCAGAAAATTCAAAATATACATTTTATTATCATAATTACCTTATGGTATTTTAATTAAAATCGTTACTGTATTTTTAGAAAATCGAAAATTTCGAAAAATTTTCCATGTAATGAGTAGTTTGGTGTGGGGGAATTTAATTGAAAATTTTAAAGATCAAGTTCGGCTCTATCCGACGTTTTGTTTTTTAGTAATGCTGTTCATAGACACACACAAAAAGACAGAACGTTTTAGTTTATTTTATAACCATTTCTCCTCCACAGCTTGTAGTTTTCTGCAGAACATAATCAAATCTCTTTACGGAAATCCTATAATTTTCATAAATTAATCACTTTGGATGTATATTGGCAGCTACAATTATAGGACCTAACTTATAATTAATATATTTTATTATCTACATTATCAATATCATTTCTATCACCTCAACATGGACTGTCAATCACATAACATATTTCTATAAATATAATATAAACCCGCCTATTTTTATGCTCTCTACACAGATGAATCAGTTTTTAGAATTCCCAGGACAAATGCATGACCTATAGCTTGCCACCGACTGCCCATACTATTTTGTAGCAGCTGTTCTTGGGAATCGAACTCGAACTATCGGATTAGGGCTGGGGCATCTTCTGCCTTTGCTTTGTTAAGTTTGGTAAACACTTCTGAGAACCGGCTTCAATGAACAAACATAGAATGTTTGGTTACACGTATCGCTGAACGCATTAGATCAATGGTCCACAAGTCAGGAGGTGCATGCATCTTCAGGGTAATGCAGCGCGCACTAGTTTAGCATAAAACTGTGGAACAATGTTTAGCTAGTTTGTGTGTCATCCCCTCCCATCTTTCCTTGCTGGAGTACTACAGTTCGTACTTTACAGTGGTAAAATATTTGAGTTTGCTCTCCTGCATATATTCTCTATCAATGATGAAAGGAGGTAATAATCACATCTACATTACTGCCATCAGATTTCTATATTATTCACATACTCTTAGCTGTTAAGTGCTTTTCAAGGAATAACGACAATGCTTCCAAGTTTAACTTCAACTTCAAGTGGAAACGTTGGTGTATATGCCCTGTCGTTTGCCAGAAATTTAATGTACACTAAAATCTCAAACTATTTCATGTAATGCGAATTACTTTAGGATGGTTAAATGCTGTACTTAAAATTACATATAACTGCACTTATTTTTAACAGTTGTTACTTTACAAAACTGTAAATAGGATTGTAAAAAATGAAAGGAGTAATAACTAAAATGAAGGCTTGTAAAAACAGTTTCTCATAAAATTCAGCAGGATAACAACTTGGAATGCAGTGGGGAGAGAACTGGTTCTCATGGAACGATATTGGGTTTGTATTTCTTTTAACTTCATTTTTATATCATTTTGGAATTAAAGAGGAATGAATAAAGTATACAGAAATAATTTTGACGTGATTGTTCTTCAGTAGAAAGAAACTTATAAAAAAGGAGCAATAATAATAATAATAATAATAATAATAATAATAATAATAATATAAATACAATAAAAAATTTAAACTCTACTTTTTAGCATAAGGTATTCTCGATCATGCAGACCGCTCAGTGGATAATTTTTTATGAATAATATTATTAAACTAATGCTAAGTTATGGGTTAATAGTTTTCAAAATTAACATTTTGACATATGTATCATGCAGCGAGAAAACGTTGCGCATCATTGTAGCGGGAAATCGTTGGTCCTCTTGGTTAATGCCCTCTGCTGCAGTGTTCTGGTCTCCGGCTATCTCTGCTCGGCAGTTGATGATTTCTCCATTCCTAATAAATTACCTATCTAACTAATTTCACTGATCTTAGAATATTCATAGGTGAGGCGAATTAAAATACAGTGCATTTCCCTTAAAATGTGATTTATTATCAATAAATTACTTATGGGCTCCTAGCTTTTCCCTTCTGTAACAATTCCCACCATAATAATAAATTAGGAACCTAATCTAACTGCACACGCTTCCCACCCATATGCGCACACGTGCATCCGTCGTCCAGAGAGTATAACTGTGTCGACGAAATTGTATAAGAGAGTGAAAATCTGGGGCTTTCTTCCCCCGTTTAAACACAAACCTAGTGACGCTCACCTTCGCGCCTTAGAATGTAACGACATTTCTAATTGGTTCTCAGATCGCGTTATCTTATTATGTATGAAAATATTCTGCTCCAAAACTTTTCGCACACGCGTCTCAGTGATGCGTCCGGAAGCAAATTCAATATCTCTGTCTCTTTCCTTTCTATGTCTGTCTCTTTTCTATTTCTTGTTATTGCTTCAAGTTCTTTGAGCTTGTAGCTGGAATTAGCTAGCTCGCCCGTCCCTTACTTATCTAAGTTACAATCTGCTTTGTACATTTCTTGGCTGCTAAATATTCTAACATCTTTCTTGCTGAATTATATTATTATTTACAATTATTGTTTTATATTGATTTATATGTCTATATGTATATGTGTATATGTGTGTGGTTTATCCCCTTTCAATCAGCAGAAGGGGATGACGGGAATATTCCGTTCTTTAAAACGTTGTTCAATAATATTTCCTTTGACCGCTCCGTGGTTTACGCATAATGCGACGAAGATACAGATAAACTTTTTTTGCTCAATTAAACATTCAGAAACTAAAACGGTATTGGAATTCTTCATTCGTTTTTATACATAGAGTTACCTCTTAAGAGGATGATTCTTTCCTTGCATCCGGTATGCATGGTGTACTCACTTTAACAAACACAGATTCTTTATTGTGTGTTAGTGCTGAACTTAATTATATCACAGGTTTAATACAAGCCTTCTGCATCTGTTGAGCTACTCGTCGCGCAACATCGATTGAGCATGGTTGTCAAATGTGACCACAAGAATTTTATGCACATGCTGCTGTAATCTCTTGATGAAGGATCTCTCCGGCATAGGTGATTTCCTACGATACATAATATTTTCCAAAGGTACAAGTTCAGAAGTGTTAAATCTGGTGAAGTTGTTGGGAACTCAAATGCATCTCTTCAAGCTATCCAGTGTCCCTACGGATTCTTGTCCAGAAAAGCCCACACGTCTTGGTGGTAATTTGGAGATGCGACAGTGGAAGCTCGATAGGCTCTCCTTTAGCGGGGCCGAGAAGTTCCAAATCGCAAGCCTCTGCTATTAGTCCAAATTTAATTAGAATTAAATCTTCCATCTGCCCAATACCGACCGAGCCATCCTGAAACATGAAAGGGAAATGAAATGAGAGGAAATGGGGGAGAGAGGAAATCCATGGTAGAGTACACCACTCTGTATTCGCCTATGTCAACCAGGGAAAACCACGAAAAACCCATGGTCAGAGTGGGCGGCCACCGGGAATCAAACCGGGATCTCCCGAATACGAGTCTCGCACGCTGCCTTTGAGCCATCCCGCTCGTGTTTATATATATATATATATATATATATATATATATATATATATATACATACTCGCCCAATTAAGTATTTCTCATAAATTAATTTCGCTCTCTGAAATAAATTAAAAATTTGGAATAGAGTTGTAAGTTCTTAAAAAAACAGGGTTTAGTGTTCGATTATATTCTGTGCAAACTAATTAATTTCCGTGGAGCAAGAAAATAGGAAACAAAAGGTCTGCTATGGTGGAATAAATAATAAACTGACGTATGGTCCTGCTAAATTATGAACCACTCTATTATGTAATTAATTAGCGAATATTTAATTAAACAGTGATTAAATCAGTAAACAAGAAAACTGATTGAATGTGCAAATGAATGTGATGAATGAATTAGGTAAGTGGAAGTAAAGAACGTGACGAGTGAAAGGATAACCGGATGAACTGATAAATACATTTATTACTGGATGACTGAGGCCATGAATTTAATTTCAACCTGTGCTTTTAAACAAAATCAACTTATTTTGTTTGCTTCTTCTTGCCTGTTACTTACAACAGTAGCGCTATATTATTTCGAAACAGATTTGAGATCTACAAAGCAGCGATTAAAAACGCCAAGTGAAACAGATTCCTGATCTCGAGAATAATACTGTTAATCCATAAACCCACAGCTTTATCTTTCCCTTGGAAATGTAATCTTTAGTGTTACAGTTTTATGTTTTATACACTTTGTTAAACTGAATGCCTTACTCTTGGAAATATATACGTATTTTTAATTCCAGACAATGTTATATTCTGAGGATCTCAATCGTATAATTATCTTGGAGTCGAATTTAACGAGAGGGTTAGACATTAAGAAAAGTTAATAAAGGAACACAAGAGTTAAATGCTGTAGCAATTAATTATTCTTTCGCACAAGCCGTGTGTAGGAAAAAGTTGGAAAGGTAGAATCACAGTCATAGCCAGAATTTGAACCACAGATATTGTTACATACTAGGGTGAGGGCCAAAAGGTTTCTAGCAAAGTATAACATTTTAATTACCCCAAAATGCACATTGGTGAAGCGTAGCTACAGAATCAGCGAGGGGACCAGGACTTTGATGTTCACAATCAGCTGTAGGCGTGGGATATTTAAAACAAAATACACAGAATTCATATTATTCACATTAACTGTAGTTTATTCAATAAAAACACGGTGCCCCTACATCTCACACAAAGGAATAAAGAAAGAAATGAAGAAAGATGCTACACACACGAGCTATATTCACACTCTTCGCATACAACTGCATTCACTCGACTCTCAGAACAAAGGGACGCTAATACAACACAAAGAAAAATAACCCTAGCTATTCCCCCTCTCCAACTCTTGCTAGACCCGCTAGCTCAGACTAAAGAGCGTCATGCCAAAACGAACTTCAAAACCCAAAGCAGAAAGAATTACCCCAACATACTGTTGTCAATACGACGCAATAATGTGTCTGGCATGACAATAACTACTAATTACGTAATACGCCACAATATTCCGGTTGCTGTAACCAACCAAGCTACCATGTTGACACTATGTGACACTAGTGTGCACCATGCAACACTATCCTGACACTAAATTGGCGACTTGCGGTGTCGTAAGTATTTTAAGTCCCGGCATCATAATTTAAACAACTATTAGATCAGTCAGTGGTAATTAATTGTACTTTCACACAATCCGGGTGTAGCACAAGGTTGGAAAGGTGGAATCAGATTTAAAAAGTCAATGCCATAACTGGAAGATCTGTGGTTCAAATCCCGCTTACGGCATTGAATTTTTCAGTCTGAAACATGCTGTAATCTGCAATACAAATGTTAGTAGAACAACTAAAATAAGAACATATAAACTATATTAGAAGAATAGTAAAATACGAAGCAGAGATCAGCAAATTAACACAAACTAAATAAAAATTAAGTATCAGGAAATGGGGTTTTGGCGACCATTCTGCGGAAAGGCTTTAGGAAATGAAGTAGGTACACAACAAATGAATGCCATAAAATCAAAGTAATTAAGTTGGATTGGACACGTTCGTCTAATGGAAGAAGAACCTAGAAAAACACTCCAATACAGCTATAAAGAAGGATAAGGCCAAGACGACCATGATTGGACAATATAGTATCAGCTATGTCTGATGCAGTCTTCACGGAGGATATTGACAGGATCCTAAATCTGGAAACTATAAAGTGACAAATGGCAGTGTTATGCAAGTTTGCATAATATAATACACACATATATACATAAACCTTGATATACTATCTCCAAATAATTTCTTCCTCATTTGCCCGAGTCATTACTATGAGTATTTTCTAAGTTAGCGTTTCTGCCCTCAGAATCAAACTGCACAATTTTAAATGATAAACATGATCACCTCTGGAATGAGGATTTTAATATAAAAATAAATTCTGAAGAAATATTTTTGAAAAAAAAAAATTAACATTAAATACAGGCTGGACAATTTAAGTTGAGATTGTACAATACCTCCAAAACTAAGCGTTGTTGAAAGAAATGTCTTTAATAAAAGTTGCTTTGCATTAATGGGGAAAGTAAATTCCATTAGTCGTGTTTTGTTTGGATGGCGTTATGATGGTCATTTGACCCTAATTGTATTTTCCCATTTTAAAATTAACCTTAAAATTATCATCATAACGGCCTCCAAACAATAAATGATTAATGTCTACAGTCTCAACTGAAATGGTCCACCCTGTATAAGTACGCACAGTCTATCTGACGCATACCTATATGAATGTCAATTGTAAAATGTTTAAGGTAAATGCATTTGTAAAATTTGACAAAATATTGTGGAAAATTAAAAAAATTAAATTAATTCTTTTCATAAAAAAAACTATATGAATTTTAAACTTCAAGAAAAGTTTTTTTTCCACTTGACGTATATAAACCACTAATTAGCTGAATCTCTAAATGAAGAGGTGCATGTTTATTAATTAAACTGTTTTCTTGCAAACTTTTTTTTTCAGCATTTTCCCATACTCAAAATGCTATACGATGCAATGTTTTACTAATCAAATACTCCAATTTTTATATATAAATTATTAACTTTTGGCAAAATAAAAAATGTTTCGAGATTTTAAGAAGTAGTTATATAGAGACTGATATAGAATTCAGATATTATAGATATGTTTGGTTACTCCTTTACTTTAAAATTTTTGTTGTAAACATTTTTAAAAACACGCCATGTGGAGCATTTTATATCAACAATGAATATACTCAATAAAATTAATAGGTAGGTCATAGGCTATAGATTGTTCAACGGGGGGAGACATTCGTCACCGCGACCTACAGAGATCTATTGTGCCTACCATCCCCCAGGAGGAACGGATGAAATGAAGGAACCACACAGGCGGCAACAGGCCGTAGGCACACAGGGTACAGAGATGCGCGGATGCCTCGCAGTCCCGTGTGTCGCCGCCGAGAGAGGTCGATGAACGACCCACCAGTCAAGCAGCCCTCTGTTGTCCACGGGGAACATTCTTTCCAGAGAGCAGCCATCCGCGCCATCTATCCGGCACCACCATACACCACGAGATTTAGAACAACACCTAAAAGATGAGAAGGAAACGGAATGAAAGGGAAATGACCGAAAGTAAATCTGGTAGCGGAGGAACCACCCCAGCATTCGTCTATGACCCCGAGGAAACCATGAAAAAATCATGGGTCGCAATGGGCGGTCGTCGGTACCTTACGAATGCTGACCGCAGCCCCATGAGCCATGCCGCTCGGTAAATTAATATTTAAATAAACATGTAAGCTAATATTTTTAAACTTGCAAAAATATTACTGTTATTGTGCGTAATAATGGAATATGCTTTCAATAAAGTATCTTACCAGAATAAACATACCATGAATTTTCCTAATTTCACACATGCATTAACTTAAGACCAATAAATACGAGAGCGGATTAATAAGTCAGTGACTTTTTAAAGAAAATAACCATTTTCTCCAAAAAATCAATTTACTTCTCAACAATTCGATACACGTTGTGCAACGTTTCTCCAATGTTTTTAAACCTTCGAAAAAATATGATTTTTCGAAGACTGCAAAATATGAGCTTATTTTTGCCATGATTGTTCACTGGGCGTGAATTTCTTGCCAGCGAGCCAATTTTTCAGGTTTGCGAAGAGGAAGGCCACTCGGAGCCAAATCTGAGAATATGGTGGGTGGGGTAGCAGTTCGTAGCCCAATTCTACAAATTTTGCGATGGCAATGGCTGACTTGTGTGCGGTTGCATTATCCTGATGAAAGAGAACATTTTTCTTCGCCAAATGTGTTCGTTTCTTAGCAATTCTTTGTGAAACTGATCCAGCATTGCGGCATAATATGAACTTGTGATGTTTTACCCTTTTCCAGGTAGTGGACATCTGTCACCCCTTATAAAGCCTAAAAGACAGCTGCCATGATTTTTCCTGCTAACGGAGTGGTTCTCGCTTTCTTTGGAGCAGGTTCGCCGAAGGAAATCCGTCGCTTTGATTGCTGTTTGGTTTCAGGTTGTTAGTAATGGATCCAAGTTTCATCAACCGTGATATAACGCCACAAAAACTCATTGGGTTGCGCTAGAACATGTTCAAACATCCCTGTAAAATGGTCACACGATTCCCCTTGTTCTCAACCGTAAGCAGTCGCGGCACCCATCTTGCTGACAGCTTTCTCGTACCCAAACATTCATGCAGAATGTTATACACCCGTTCACTCGAGATGTTTACGGTCTTAGCAATCTCATGGATTTTTACTCGGCTGTCTTCCAACATAATATCGTGAACTTTGTTCACCAATTCTTCTGTTGTGACCTCAACCGGCCGTCCTGTGCGCACGGCTCCTTTTGTGCACGAATGGCCACATTGAAATTCTGTGAACCACTTGTGAACCGTGCCATGTGATGGAGCAGAGTCCCGATAATACTTGTTCAGTTTTTCTTCCGTTTTCTTCACCGTCTTACCACGCAAAATGTAATGCTTTATCAAAACACGAAATTCACTTTTCTCAATTTTCTACGAAGTAACACACATCTGCTTATTTTAGACGCTCTTAACAACGTTCTAAGAAATAAATGACGAATTTCTGCGATTATACCCAGAATGGATGTAAGACTTGGGTGCAAATAAGAAAACTGT
Organism: Deroplatys truncata; assembly: GCA_030765065.1. Classification (NCBI taxonomy): domain Eukaryota; kingdom Metazoa; phylum Arthropoda; class Insecta; order Mantodea; family Mantidae; genus Deroplatys; species Deroplatys truncata. The sequence continues at coordinate 105,206,708 of CM060985.1, forward strand.
GATTAGAACGCTATCTCTCGTCAAAGTCATGGACTTTTCAATCCGCTCTCGTACACCACTCTAATCTACCTGTGATAATTTCCGTGTATAGACAACCGTTTCCTCCTACGATTTCCTAGGTAAGTTATACATCATCAATCTATTACGCCCACTATTCCTAGGGTCTGTGTTTCACATAAAGTTTACAGCACAAGAACAATAAACCGACTAATATTATATCTTGCCTGAGGTGAATTATAAAATAGATGATGCGGCAGTTATCAGCTGTTCCTCTCGACTAGGTCGAAGCGCAATATATTGGAATTTTACTTTTTATGTTTCTATTTCCGGGCGTATTGAATAACGCTACGCGAAAGGAAGGCCTTCATTCACAAAGCGTAATCTAAGTAGCTTTACATGAAAATGGATTCATAATTTCAGAAATAAGCTGAACAAAAGAAAGCGTACTTACTTTCAATGACTACCCTTTGTTCTAAACCAGTATTGGTGCTTTAGAGAGATATTAAATAAAGTAGAGATATGTAATGCTGTATTAGGAAGTTCCATTTATCTTAAATTAAAACCATCCAACGACCACAAAGTTCTTGAACGCACTTCTGGATTTTATGGGCGCTTTTTGTTGGAATACCATTATAGAAGAGAAACGAGCACGGAAAATTAACGCCATTTGGTAAATAAAATGCCTTTATAAGCAATTCATGAGCACTAGTTTATTACCATTAGTGAAGCAGAGTTGTTTATATTAGAACCTGCCATACTCACTCAGAATAATTGGTTTGGTTTTATTTCCATTCGATTTATCAATAAATCTTGCAATAAAACAGTGATTTTTTTTCGTTTGCAGATTCGCGGAATCGGCCTTTTAATGTACATAGCTGTGATGCATTTCAAGACATAAAAACTGCTTTTAGCGTGATAGAAACTCTAAAGCTGCTAGTGATAATGGATCTTCTGGATTACAACACATGAGAGATAAGCACCAGAGATTAATTACTGTATGAACAACTGAAATAAACTTAAATATGGCCAGCCAAAATGAAATCCCATTTTTAGCGATAAAAACCGAACGTTGCATTGCAAAGTAGAAGTAGTATTGTATTCCACCAAAAAATTCCAAACGAGATTTTACATGTTTTGAGTATCTTTGAATCAAAAAAAAATAGCAAAAGATCCGTGTGCGTATGTGTGAACAGCATAACTCAAAAATGAAAAGGCGGTTAAATACCAAATTTGATATTTAACTTCTTTATTTTTCAAATAATTGACACGAGGATTTTCAAGAAAATTTTATCAGAAAGGGCTTTAACGACTTTAATTTTAAATACCACATATTTAAAACATTTTCATGACAAATTAAATATATATCTTGAATTTTTGGGAACAGCCTGTGAACTCCTTTTCATTCTAATATGACTATTGTGTAACTGGTAAACCTAAGAGATAAACAAAATCTTACTATACAAAAAATGCAGGTCTCTCTTAAAGTGCACGGTTTTACACATAAATTTTTTTTGTGGCGCTAAGCATTTTAGAGATGTTTTTTGCTATTTATTTGAATTTTCAAATACTTTACTCTTGGTTAGTGGCAAGCCCTAATCGTTTTTCTCGTGGCCATGCAAAGAGGTACTGCCAATGTGTACTGTGAATGTTTCACTACTTCACAGAAAGGGGAAGTTTTGCTCTAGAAATTGGTACTGCTATAAATTATGTTACGGGTTTTGGACAGAAACAAAGCCGGACCGTCAAGGGAGCCAACAGGAATAGATTTATGGAGTAGGAAAGTGTGCCATACGTATATAAATAGAGCAGGCTCTGAGAGAAGTATGGGAATACGGAAGCAATAATAATGGGGGAGTTAATATTAGAATAGAGAGGGAGAGTGATTATAGAATGAATATGTTGTGGAAATGAAACATCATCTAGAAGAGAACAAATTAGACAAAGCTAAGACAAGGTGTATTAATAAGCAAGTGATAGATTTATATTAAATCGTGAAGTGAGTGATTAGATATAAAGGATGGTAAACACGGAGAGGTCTAGGAGGGAGAGTTACCTTTCTTAATATGAACGAGCAAGTGTTGTTATGGCCGATCAGCACGGGGTACACAATAAGTATTCTTTAAGGTATTAAATAGCATCTAATAGTTGCCATTTTCCGCTGGTAGTGGAGTCTCAAAGACGATCGGAGGAAGTAAGGGAAGGAGAGAAGAACACTAAGCACTTTAAATGAGAAACTGTTAGCGATATGAAGCTAACTCAACACACATGTTTTGTAAATGCGGAAGCTTGGGTATGATCGGCAATAGGAGCCAGGGCTCGACGCTGATCATGCCCAAATGTTACGTATTAGCTCAACACTCAATAAAGATATCATATCATAAATTATGTGTTCAGACATGTGGTTTATTTCTTTGTATATATTTACGAGTTTGTTTTCTCTTCAAATTTTGCATTTAACAGCTTTGTCCGTGAATGACATTTTCTGGTATGGAGCGACGGGATAGCGCATTGGTTTTGTTTTCGGCTCTCGTACTGAGGTCCCAGGATTCGATTCCCGGCTCAGAAGTGGCCACGCTTTACCTCTGACTTGCTCATGTAAAGTATCCCCAAGGCCCGACGTAGTTTGGAGTCCACGGTAAAAGCTGCAAGCTCCCTCATTCCGCCGTCTTCCTCAACATCACCCTACCATTGGAGGCAAAGGATTCCGCCGTCTAGGAGCCTCCACCTCAGAAATGGGTCCAATCATCGCTGGATGATAATGAAATGAGGTAACCTCGAAGATTATAGGCCATATGGGTAGCGTTAGAACCGACGATGACATTTCCTGGTGTAAATGACCCGTTTTCTCATAAATTACTGAAGATAGGTGAATAAACTTTTAGGATGATAAAAACATCATCTAAGTGTTACTGTAGATCTGCTTTGATCTAAATAATATGGTTTATTATTTTTACTTTCTCTACTACGTATAGTAAGAATGGGAAGTATTGTATTCCACCCAAAAATTCGATACCGAGAAATCTATGTTTTGAGGACCCCTGAATCCATAAAAAGCATTTGTGGAAACATGTCCGTGTGTCTGACTGTGAACAGCATAACTCAGAAACGAACAGTCGGATAAACACCAAACTTGGTATTTAGGCTCAGTATCTTCCAGAAATGCGACAAGAAGGTTTTCAAGAAAATCCCCCAACCCAGTTTACCCTTTACATGGAACATCTTTCAAAAATTTTAATTTTCTCAAAAATGGCTCTTAACAATTTTGATTAAAATATCATATGTTTAAGATACTTTCATGACAAATAAAATGTATATCTTGAATTTTCTGGGAATGTCCTCAAAAATATTCTTCATTGTGAACGACTATTGCATAACTGGTAAACCATAAGAGATAGACAAAATTTTACTACACAAAAAATGTAGATCGCATTAAAATACACAATTTATGTCATATGCAATTTTTTGTTGTTGAGTGAACCATTTTCGAGATATTGCTTGTTATTCCCTTAAATTTTTCAATACTTTCTCAAATGGGAATTGTTATTCATTTGTTTGTCTTGGATATGCAAAGAGTATTATTCTGTGGCAAAGAGAATGGTGCTGCGCATAGCAACCAGCTATTAAGAGATATGTGTATGCTTAGAGGCTACGTTATTTTTATATTGCCCAAGGGGAACATAGTAGGCCTTAAGCGATAGTCAAATATTTTTAGAACCGGTCGCTATGTGTAAAGTGTAATTCTCTTTGCATGTCAAAATATCGTTTCTGCAAATGTTTATCTCGATTAATATGAATTAGATGGAGAACAAGAGTTTGTAAAATATTTTGTACAAGAGTAGAGAAAGTCATGTGAGTGTAACACGTCAGATTTTTTTAAATAGCTGATGATAAATTATTTTCTTACTTATACCATAGTTTTAACATCTTATAGATTTCTTAATAAGCAAACTTATTGGATAGCAGTAAACTTGTTGCATACATCTAAATCCTGTAAATAAGTCCAGTCTGATAGTTATCCTTAATAGTTTCTGAGAAGACGGGTCATGAATGTCGCAGATTTAAATTGGTGGGATAGAGCTTTTAATCTCCGCTCAACTGATATAATAAAATTGAGTAAATAAAATGTATTTTTTATTGAACCGTGTTTGACCATGGGCGTTTGAATCCATGGCATACACATGATAAAAAAGGTAGTTTTGCGGTAATAATGCACCTTTACCGAAGTCTTCTATAACGAAGCTTTTCTATTATATCACCCTGCTTCTAGATCTACGGTAAGCTTGACTTTTTAATTTTTGTACATTCTTTTGTATTTTTACAAAAGAGGATTATGTTGAAGCGGATCGTGGTAACGGGGCGATGTTTTCAAGTAAGATTATAATCTGGAAAGGTAGAATCACATTGAAAAATTCAACGTCACCATCGGGATTTGAACCACGGATCTTCCTTTCCAACCATGTCCTTCACACGGCTTGTGTGAAAGAACCATTAATTGTCAAGATTAAAATCTTTGAGTTCTATAGGTGCAGAAATCTAAAGGGGGGAGGGTTGATTCATCTGATGTAACGAGTTAAACAATAATTAATTCGCCATCACTAGAGAGAAGGTAATGTAAACTGAAAACGGAAGAAGTAGAAAAATCTAATGTGCTACATTGCATCATTTTTCTACCCTGTCGTTATTTTTATGTAGCTGCTACAAAATATTCCTACGAAATTATAACTAATATGATTTTCCGGGCTGTTATGCCGTGGTCTGCTGAAGAAAGATTTCCCAGACGTTTCGTCCACAACTGCGGTGGACATCTTCAGTGGCGCGGACGAAGTCTTCTCGGTGAAAGTATCGCAGCGTCTGATGCGTTGGCCGTTAGTGCCGCTCTCTTTATAGTGTGGGCGCTCTCTGCTGATTGGCCCGCTGGTATGAGGGGGCTGGCGCCGGCTGTGTTGTTGCTCTCTTCTGATTGGCTCGCAGTGTTTTTCGGCTTTGTATGACCTTTCTTGTTTTTGATGACTAGATGCCAGTTACTGTTGAGTTTCAATGCTTCTTCTTTCCTATTGAAATTATTGGGATGTTTATAAATCTCTATTGCTTCGCGTTGTAGCCGGGTATGGTAATGCTTTATGGAGGAAAGAATGTTGGTGTCCTGAAATATAATAATGTGTTTGCCCTCAGCTTCAATGGCATGTTCGGCGACTGCCGATTTTTCTGTATGGCCCAGGCGGCAGTTTCTTTTGTGTTCGCTCAGTCTGGTGTTAGCGCTCCGCTGTGTGGTACCAATGTACACTGAACCACACGAACAAGGAATACGGTAAACACCGGCCGATGACAGGGGGTCTCGGGGGTCTTTGGAAGAGCGCAGTAGGCTGTTTAATTGTCTTGTAGGTTTGAATACTGTTTTTACGTTATGACGTTGAAGTATATGTTCAATACGGTCAGTGACATTTCTGAAATATGGCAGAAAGACGATGGACTTGCTTTTGGGTTGGTCCTGAGTAGCCGGTCGGGGCTTGGCCGGACGGCAGGCTCTTCTCACCTCTTGGACTGAATAACCATTTGATTGTAGAGCTGTTCCGAGGTGTCGGATTTCTTGTGGAACCACACTTACTTCCACAAGAAATCCGACACCTAGAAACAGCTCTACAATCAAATGGTTATTCAGTCCAAGAGGTGAGAAGAGCCTGCCGTCCGGCCAAGCCCCGACCGGCTACTCACGACCAACCCAAAAGCAAGTCCATCGTCTTTCTGCCATATTTCAGAAATGTCACTGACCGTATTGAACATATACTTCAACGTCATAACGTAAAAACAGTATTCAAACCTACAAGACAATTAAACAGCCTACTGCGCTCTTCCAAAGACCCCCGAGACCCCCTGTCATCGGCCGGTGTTTACCGTATTCCTTGTTCGTGTGGTTCAGTGTACATTGGTACCACACAGCGGAGCGCTAACACCAGACTGAGCGAACACAAAAGAAACTGCCGCCTGGGCCATACAGAAAAATCGGCAGTCGCCGAACATGCCATTGAAGCTGAGGGCGAACACATTATTAGATTTCAGGACACCAACATTCTTTCCTCCATAAAGCATTACCATACCCGGCTACAACGCGAAGCAATAGAGATTTATAAACATCCCAATAATTTCAATAGGAAAGAAGAAGCATTGAAACTCAACAGTAACTGGCATCTAGTCATCAAAAACAAGAAAGGTCATACAAAGCCGAAAAACACTGCGAGCCAATCAGAAGAGAGCAACAACACAGCCGGCGCCAGCCCCCTCATACCAGCGGGCCAATCAGCAGAGAGCGCCCACACTATAAAGAGAGCGGCACTAACGGCAACCGCCCTTCATTCTGTCGGTGGTTCTCTACGCATGTGTGGCCTGGGCAAATGCATCTGCATCTGCAAAAAGGCACGTTGAAATCCTTCAAAACCTCTCCCTCCGAAAAATCCTCCGTGTTCCTCTCCTGACATCCAACCGAACCATCCTCCGTGAAACAAACATGCCCTCCATCCCTGATGCCATTACCAAACGTGCCTCGTCGGTATGGGCGCGCATACGGGGACACCAGAACCCCCTAATCTCCAGCATCGGCAGTGGCGAGCCGAAGCATAGGAAACATGGCCGTATTAGAATGTTTTAACGGCACAACGGCTCGCCATTAAGCGCGCCCATCACACCAGGCCCCAGGCCACCCCAACTACTGCAGAGGCCGTCACCACGCAACAACATCCTGCTACAAGCTGCCGCACAGCAAAACCGCGGACTGTAAATATTGTGTAAATAGTGAAGTGTTGTGTAATTAGTGTATATTTCGTGTGATAGTGTTTAGTTTTAGTCCTGGGACGTGCTTCGCATGGCCAGATGTGTGTATGTGTGTGAGAGCGTGTGTGTGTGCGTGCTTGTGTGTGTGTGTGTGTGTATAGTATAAGTTGTGTATATGTATATATATAAAAACAAAAACTTTTCAAACAAAACAGAAACAATCACAAATAAAAATACTTAATAAAACTGTTCTCGGTGACCTAAAGATGGTCACCGCATGGGTTCTAAATAAAACCCAAAAACCTTTTCTCATTATATCAAAAAAATGTAAATGATGTAAATTTATGCCTGTTAGCCGGGCCAAATGTACCGGCACCAGGTCACACTTTATCAATAAATAACCTTAGCACCTTAAAAAAAAAAAAAAAAAAAACCGCTACCACTCATAACGCCTCAGGAAGTATTCAAACTCATTAGGCAGCTGCCTAATGGGAAAGCCGCCGGCCCGGACAGGGTGACAAATGAGGAACTAAAACACATTCCGAGAAAAGCCCTGGTACAACTGACAAAGATTTTTAATGTTTGCCTGCGATGCAATTACTTCCCCAAAACTTGGAAACGAGCCAAGGTTATTATGCTCCCGAAGCCAGGGAAGAGTACCAGGCACCCTCAAAATTACCGACCCATTAGTCTCCTGTCCACTATTGGTAAATTGTTCGAGAGAATTATACTTTTTCGGCTTAAAAAACAAATTTCGGAGGCACAAGAGCTCTCCAATGCACAATTTGGCTTTAGAAAAGGTCACTCCACAGAACTGCAACTTTTACGTCTAGTTGATGACGTCACTGAACAATTTAACAATGAAGCTTCAACGTTGGCCTTATTCTTGGACGTAGAAGCCGCTTTTGACCGGTGTTGGCACGCTGGGCTAATTTACAAGCTGCACCACCGTTTTCCCGGCCTCCAAAATTACCTGTTTTTAATCCACAGTTTTTTAGAAAACCGGCGCTTCTACGTCCAGGTGGATCGTTCCTCCTCACATGAGCGAGCTATGCGGGCGGGCGTACCTCAAGGGGCAATCATGTCCCCTTTCCTGTATATTTTATTTACCAATGACTTTCCCGTGGACGCCAGATGCAAAGTCGCCATGTACGCTAACGACACTGCAATATACAACCACCATAGAAATCCTCGTTTCGGCCTTCTTGAGATGCAGCGGTATACTGACCGCTTCCTTTCATGGCTTCATGATTGGAAAATTGAAATTAATGCCAACAAGTGCCAGCTCATATATTTTTCGAAGAAGCTGAATATTCCGGCCATGGACCTCACGGTCGGTGGTCAAATATTGCAATGTCGTCGGCAAGTTAAATACCTAGGAGTCACCCTGGACAGTCGACTCAATTGGAACACCCACCTTACGAATACGGCCAACAAAGGACGGCAGCGCCTAAAGATGTGCGCCCCCGTGTTCAGAAGTAAGGAATTAAAAACCCGATCCAAAATAATCCTTTACAAGTCTTTCCTTCTTTCTGTGATGCTATATGTGTGCGTGGCCTGGGCAAACGCATCAAAAACTGTCAGGAACAAATTACAAACCATCCAAAATTTATCTCTACGCAAAATACTCAGAACACCCATCCTTACTTCCAATCACACCATCCACACAGAATTAGCAATTCCCTATCTCCCAGAAACTATCAGACGACGAGCCACCAACACGTGGGCGCGCATTAGATCACATAGCAATAACCTCATTTCAAAAATTGGGAGCGGCGAACCAAAGCACAGAAAGCACAAAAGAATAAAAATATTCTAAACCACCAAATGAGTTCGTCGCTCCGCGCGCCCACAACCACCGGCCCACGGCCACGCAAACACTACCAGAGGGGCCGCCACCTTCGCAGCGATCAAGGCAGCACTGACAGCACAGGAAAACTGCGGAACTGTACAGTGTATATATTGTAAAAAGTGAGTGTGCGTGTGGATGTTTGTATGTGAGAATGTGTGAGGAAGGATGAATGGCACGAATGAGTGAGTGTAAATAGTGTACATTTGTAAATATTGTATAAAAGCAAAACAAACAAACCAAATGAAAGTGTGAAATAAACACTTAATTTCAAGCCTGAACTGTTCTCGGCTGCCCAAGAAAAAGGGCAGTTGTATGGGTTCGGACAAAAACCCCGTAGACAATGCCATGCAAATCAGACATTTATAACTAAAATGAAAATGTATCCTGAAAGCCAGGCCCACTGTACTGGCTCCAGGCACTCTAAGCTTGAATAAATAACCTTGAACCTTGAACCAACGCATCAGACGCTGCGATACTTTCACCGAGAAGACTTCGTCCGCGCCACTGAAGATGTCCACCGCAGTTGTGGACGAAACGTCTGGGAAATCTTTCTTCAGCAGACCACGGCATAACAGCCCGGAAAATCATATTAGTTATAATTGTGACACCGGCCGTGAAAACCTACGTTCTTACATATTCCTACGAAAGGTTATTTTTCTATCCACTTTATGTTAATCGAAATAAACTTTGCAGAACTAGTGTCATTACACATTTCGTTCTAGGTACAAACGGGATACAGAAAGAATAGTTAATGTTGCTATATGCTGGCCTTGACATTTCATATTTTTTCTCTGACATCACGAGAAACAATGAATAGCGGTAACAGTTCAAAAATGACTTAAGTACTGAAAAATTTAAACCAATAATAACGGATATCTCGGATATGGCATTTTATGGCTTATCTATTATATCAAATTATATAAAAGTCCTCCATAATGAAGATTTGGGACAGGCTATTCCCAGTAAATTAAATATGTTCACGTTGTCATGTAAATATAATAAATAAATGGCATTTTAATCAAAATCGTTAAGAGATGTTTTTGAGAAAATCAAAAGTAAAGAAGAATTTCTCATGTAATCGATAGTTTGGAGTGGAGAGTGTTTTTTAATCTTTGTGTCGAATCTTTTGAAATTACTGAACTTAAAATACCAGTTTGTTATTTATCCGGCGTTTCGTGTTTAACATATGTACCTGTTCACACCTGTTCTAGCACGTACCTAGTGGTAGCATTGCACTCCACCCAAGAATTTGAATTGAGATTTCACCGGAAATACATGTTTTAAGGACCTCTGAATCAAAATAAAACATTTTTAGAAAAACATCCGCGAACGCGTGTGTGTGTCCATGTGTGAATAGCATAACTCAAAAGCGAAAATTAGAATAAATACCAAACTTGATATTTAGGTTCAGTATTTTCTAAAGATGCGACAAAATAAATTTCAAAAAAATCCCTCCACTCCATTCCAGACTTTACATGGAACATTTTTCTAAATAATGTCTCTTAACGATTTGGATTAAAATGCCATATATGAATGATACTTACATGACAAATAAAATGTATATATTGAATTTTCTGGGATTATCCTATCAAGTCCTCTTCATTCGGAAGGAATTTGGTATAATCTTGCATAATTGGTAAACGGTAAGCGACAGACGAAAACTTCTACACAAAAAATTATAGACGTCTTGAAAACTTACAATGTATTTCAAATAAGTTTTCGTGTGACATAAGCCAGTCCTGAGATATCTGTTATTAAAGGTTCGAATTGTTCATTTGTTGGTCATTCTCTTAAAGTCCTTTCAACATGCAGTTGTTTCTCGCGATTGCATCGGAATAGTAGGATTTTAAGGTCAGCATATAGGAACCAGTTCTTAAACATACGACTCGCTATTCCCTTTGTGTCTATAACAAAATTTTTAAAGTAGCTATTTCTGCAAAGGTTTATTTGGATTAAAATGTAGTAGATAGAAAAATAAGCTTTCGTAAATGTAGTTTGAATACCCATTCAGGGTAGCGAAGTTCATGTGAATGTATCACATCAGATTTTTTGGATTCAGGGAGTTTAGAAACGTAATTCCAATGAAATCTTGACATCAATTTTTTGGTGGAATATAATACTTTCACTACTTATTGCATTTAGTAGAGAAGGTAAAACGGGGATCGAGAGAAAGGATTTTTAACATTTGAATACCAACTGAAATTGCCATGCTCTTATATGCACAAACTTCTTTGCATTCTTGTGTACATAGAGACATAGAGATGTTGAAAAATCGGAGATTTTCGCCCTCGCATTAGCCGACTTTACTCTGGTAGAATATAAATATTTAGTTTGCAATTCAAAGGTTTCCATCCCATGTATATCTCCCACAACGTAGCATATAAATGGTGTTTGGGGTCAGGTATGTTTGCTTTAACTGATGCCACAGCAAGCGACTTGATTAATGCATAGCGCGGCGTCTTGTTTCTACTAATCCAGTCGCTTGTTCATCCTGTCTCTCTCTCAGGTGCGAATGTAATCAAGCTGCTCTGTTAATTTCACCTACGCATCTATATATTCATTTGTTTACACGCAAATAAAATCACTGGATTCTCCACAAAGCCTCTTAACTGAGAGATCAATGTAATAATTTTTGCTCGTCGCTAATGCTATTTACCATGTAAAACAAATTTCGATTACGCCATCGACACTAATCTCTCTAGTTTGGAATTTATGAGAGTAGCTAGCTGGTATTAGAATCTTTGTTGCATGAGAGTTTACATCTCATGGTAATTCGTGACGAATGGAATTAAGGCAATAAATATATCTGTGGATTTGGTAAAAACGTTGAAAGTGTTCCATTTTTTGCTTTTGCGTTATGATTGTACTTGTAACTTGTATTTTCATGCTAAAATATATATAAAATTAACAATTTTAAAGCCAAAAATTACCATTTGGATATCCTCTGTAGCAACGTATTGAATTTTAAAGTCCTTTTTTCTCAATTCCACTGTACTTTCTCTAACACGTATATAGCAGGTAGGGAAGGTATCGCATTCCACCCAAAAATTTGATTTCAGGCACCTTGAATCCAAAAAAAAAAGTTTTAGGAAAAGGTCTAGTGTCTGTGAACAGCATAGCTCAAAAACTACAAGTCGGATAAATACCAAACTTGTTGAGGTTGATTATCTTCCAGAGATGCGACACGAAGATTTTCAAGAAAATCCCAAACTACCCTTTACATGGAACATTTTTCGAAAACTTTTATTTTCTAAAAATAGCTTTAACGAATTTTATTAAAACACCATAAATTAAAGATATCTACATGACTCATAAAATGTTTATCTTGAGTTTTGGGAATGACTTGTGAAGACCTCTTCATTTGGAAGTAAATTTATATAATCTTTCATAACTGGTCTAAACTTTAAGCGATAGACGAAAATGTACTACATAAAACATGTAGATTCTTTACAACACAGAATTCATTTCAAATAACTTTTTTATGACATCAGCCATTTCCGAGATATACTTTATTAATGGTTCGAATTGTTTTCTATTAAACTTCTGTTGATTTTCAGCTGTTTCTCTGTCCATTCTAAAACATTTCACTATCGCTATTCCCTTTGTATGTATAATGAAATGTATAATATAGTATTTCCGTAAGGGTTTATCTCGATTACAATGCAGCAGATAGGAAAATCAACTTTCGTAAGAATAATTTGTATATCGACTAATAAGTGATAGAGGGCAGAGAAAGTCATGAATGTGACACAGATTCTTTTCAGCATTTTCTACTACTCCAAATGTTCCAACTTATTAATTTGAAATTTTCAGGAGAACTTCAGGAATCGCGGATAGCTCAGTTAAATTAATTATTTTCCATAAATAACACTGAAAAAGTGAACATTTTAATAACATGTATACCAACGTTTTTCTCTTAAATTAATTAAAATTAAGAAATTCCTGCACAACGATTTCTTTAAATTTGAATACGAGGCTCAAATTAAAAATCTAGGAACGATAGGCTAAGCTGTATGATGCAAGGACACTTAACATTACCATATAAAACATAATTAGTTATGAATAAAACAATAATATATTAACAACGGTTTGGCATCGCTCATTAAAATTTTACGTGCAGTATTTTTTATCTTCTGGGTGTGTGGAAAAAAGTCAAAGCGATCAGAAGAAAACTGTAGAGTTTCAATTTTTACAGATACATTGCCTTAATTACCTTTTCGACACTAGTGTTTTTGAATCCACTTCGCGCTTATGTCATTATGAACCTAACTTGTCTACTGTATTTTACTGATATTTGTGGATTACCAATATTAACTCTCCAATGCATAGTGCAAACGAATGTATTTGGTCAATGTTTTATAATACCTTAGAACTGTTTCTTCTTATTTTATTATTTTCATATTATGCTGGAATATGGCAATAAAATGAAAATATTTGTAGCTATTGTGTATCATCATATATTACAGCTTTTTTAACAATAAGCAATTCCATGCAACTGCAGTCCAATGTAACCCTGTCATCATCCATGCGTGCCATCACACCGGATATTTTTACGTGGACCCTTCCCATCTCTTTCAAAGGCACATTTGACCGCAGTCGATCGGATTCGAACTCACGACGTTCAACTTTAAATATGGTCAGTCCATTTCGTTTCGCCTTAACGATCCTGGTTATTCGAATCGCTTACGTTAAGGTGCCTGTAGACAGGGATATCTAAACCGTTAGAGAAAGAGTGGCATATATAGTAAAATAATTCATACATTGAGGGTTAAATGCTGTAAATTTTTATGTATGTATGTATTATTGCAGTCATAAAATATAGGCACATTAGGTAGTTAAAGTTTATTATTTAACACTTATCTGAGTCTTTCCTTCTCTTTCAGTTTCTAATACTTATGATTTAATCCATGCAGCAGCGAAGTATAAGCTGCAAATTATTGATTTTTATGGTCAACAATCAGGCCTGGATAATCGATTATCAGTTCACCACCAACATCGTTGGTGATCTTGCTATTGGAACCACCATATTCAACAGCTGTTAGTAGCTAATTCTATTTTCGCGTATGTCGATTACTATTATACAGTATCGTCGAAAAAATGTATGCAATACACATGCGTTAAGTGCAATGGAGAATCTTGGAAGTAAAAAATAATTGACTTTGTCTCGTATTTCAGTCTTCCGTTCTCCAATGATGTACTTAACGCACTTGTGTTGCAACGTACAATTCCTGAACGGTATAAAATAAACATTAGCAGTGGCGTTCGAAATTAAACGACAGAAGACGTTTGAAAATGGTCAGAAAATTACGCAAAATAATTTTATAAACACATGCACAAAGTATTGCACAGGTAGCTAACAGTTTTATTTTCTATGTATCTTATCTGCTGAGCTGGATAAGTACTGTATTCAAAACATACTTGAGGTCATGCCAAGACAACTGAGTGAGTGTGTGTGTGTGTTTCTTTGTTTCTTTTGATAGAAAGAACAGCATAACGCAAAATGAAAATTAATTTTTAGAAAATGTCCACACCCCAAATAATTCCCTTCTAGAAAACTCTGTGTTACACTGACATTGGCTTTATCTACCCTCTTTCGTTTATTAGCGGGTATACGAATTATTCTTATTAAAGCTTATTTTTATATCTACTAATTTTAATCCAAATAAACCTTTGCAGAAATAGATACATTTCACATTTCGTTATAGACACAAAGCGTACAGCGAGAGTCAAATATTTAAGAACTAGACGCTATACGCTGGCCTTAAAATTCAATACTGTTTCCATGCAATCGCGAGGAACAACTGAATGCTGACAGGACTTTAAGAGAATGACCACGTGATAAACAGTTCGAACCTTTAATAACAGATATCTCATAAATGGCTTATGCCACAAAAAATGCTTACTTGAAATAAGTTGAGTGTTTTAAATAGATCTTCATTTCTTGTGTAGTATTTTTTCATCAATCGATTAACGTTTACCAGTTCCCAGAAAATACAAGAAGTACATTGCATTTTTCGTGTAAATATCTTTGATATATGGTAATTTAATCAATATCGTTAGAACCATTTTTTTAGAAACTCAATTTGTTTTAAACATTTTCCATATAAAAGGCAGTTGGGAGTGGGAGATCTTTTTTAAAATCTTCGTGCCGCATCCTTGGAAGATATTGAACTCAAATACAAGTTTGGTGTGTGCGTGTGTGTGTGAGAGAGAGAGAGAGAGAGAGAGAGAGAAGGAGAGAGCGAGCGAGAGAACAGCATAACTCAAAACACCAAATTTTATATTTTTCGAAGATGTAGGGAGAACTTTTAGGAAATATCCTCACCCCAAATAACCCATCACATGAGAAAATTTGTGTTCATATTATAGGTATTTTTTAAAAAATCTGATGTGTTACACTCACATGACTTTCTCTACTCTTGTACCATCTATTTTTACAAACGCTTATTCTCCATCTATTTCATATTAATCGAGATAAACATTTGCAGAAACGATCTTTTGACATGCAAAGAGAATTACATTTTACACACAGCGACCAGTTCTAAAAAATTTTGACTATCGCTTAAGGCGTACTATGTTCCCCTTGATATAGAAATACAGTAGCCTTTAAGCATATACATATCTCTTAATAGCTGGTTGCTACGTGCAGCACCATTCTCTTTGCCACAGATTAATACTCTTTGCATATCCAAGACATAAAAATGAATAACGAATTCCCATTTGAGAAAATACTATTGAAAAATTTAAGGGAATAACAAGCAATATCTCGAAAATGGTTCACTCAACAACAAAAATGTATATGACATAAATTGTGTATTTTAACGCGATCTACATTGTTTGTGTAGTAAAATTTTGTCTATCTCTTATGGTTTACCAGTTATGCAAAAGTCGTTCACAATGAAGAATACTTTTGGAGACATTCCCAGAAAATTCAAGATATACATTTTATTTGTCATGAAAATATCTTAAACATTTGATATTTTAATCAAAATCGTTAAAGCCATTTTTGAGAAAATTAAAATTTTCGAGAAATCTTCCATGTAAAGGATAGTCTGGAGTGGGGGGACTTTCTTGAAAACCGTGTCGCATCTCTGGAAGATACTGAACCTAAATACCAAGTTTGGTGTTTATCCGACTGTTCGTTTCTGAGTTATGCTGTTCACAGACACACAGACACACACACGGACATGTTTCTAAAAAGGCTTTTTTTGGATTCAGGGGATATCAAAACATATATTTCCGGTGAAATCTCGGTATCGAAATTTTGGGTGGAATACAATACTTCCCCTACTTACTATACGTAGTAGAGAAAGTAAAAATTACTTTCATAATGTTGATTGAAATAGCATGTGTTTTAATTACACGGAAAATTAAATTCATATTTCTGTATACAGCATGTAGAGTCTTGCACTCACTTTGAATTTATACAAAACAAAACCTTTTAAAAGAGTGACGAAAGCTTACAAAGGGGAAAAAAGAATACAATAAAATATATTTTTGATTGCATAACTTTAAGCAACTGATATAGTGAACCAAATCTAAATGACTTTAGTCTAGACGTTAATTTAATTATAAACATTATATTAAGTTCAGGTATTCATTTACGTATTTTGTTAATTGTTCTTTTTTAGATTTTATTGACTTTTATTTTTAAGTGGTTACCTAAAAATCTCATATACTTCATTCACATGGCTTTTTCTAACTATCATCGCTTATTTTTATATAGATTCCACAAAATATTATTATAAATGCGTATTTACCTGCCTACTTTCTGTTCATCGAGATAAACGTTTGCAGAAATAATTTCACTATACATTTCGTTGTAGATACAAGGAGGATGCAGGAAACCAAATTCATATTAAAAGTTATTATTACACCCACATTGCCACATTAACATATTTTTATTTAGAACTTCTTAGTTACATACAGTAATCAAAAATGGTATTCCAGTATTTAGCCGTGTATATGAGGTCTTGTAATGGAAAGGAAAAAACCTTTCAAGCATATCCATCAGATGGCGTACTTGAGAGAGTGTAAACATTCAAATGGAATATTTCAAAAGCGGTTATCCCTATAAAAATATTTGGCATATACCGTATGTTTTAATGAGTTCTATGTGTTTTCCGCTGTAAGCGGAACACAAGTAAATCATCACCAATGATTTCCCAGGACTTCACAGAGTATCCACAGAAAAGTTGAGATATACATCTAATATCTCAAGTATATTTTAGTCCCTTAAGTTCAACAATTCGTATCCTACCAAATGAATTTATTTTTAAAAGCATTGTAAATCCCCGTGACGGCTGCTAAATTTTTCGACAAGCAAGTGGGTTTTAAATCCTGATTCGCACAAAGTCTTTGTAGGCAAGATAAAAGTAGAACAAAAAATATGTGGGCAAACTATCTGTAGGTGAGAGCACAGCGTTAGAAATGTAATATAATGGGTGAGGGAGTTCCGAAAAAGCCCAAAGTTCATAGGATACCCAATTATGCTGTCTGGAATACTTTTGTAACTGAAATAAGATAAAGCTCTATAGGACCACATAGTGAAGAAAGAAAATTAAGTTGTTATTATTAGTAATATACCCAGTTCAAGAAATCATACATGAAATCATGTCTGATTTTAGGTGTGTGACAAAACTTCCAAAACTAAACTAATAATACTGATTATGGTTTATTTTCTCTAAATAAACTTAAGTCAGGCATTAAGGGTTTAATTAAAATCGTTATATAGGGCATTCGTCTTATGCCAAGGCCGCGGATCGCGCGAATGCGTGCTACGCATACAGTCTATTACACTGTGTTACTTACGAATGTTAGTAACATATATGCAGCGAGTGCTAACCTTGTTATAAGTGTTGGTGAACTTGATGTGCTTCTGCGCGAAGACATTGACATCGTCGGATGAAATTACCATTCACACGCATAAGTTGTTTTTCTTGCGTATGTGGTCCTCTGTGGTGTAGTGGTTACCATGCTAGTCTCTAATTTACCAGGTCGCGCGTTCAAACCCGGCGGAGGGTGATGGATTTTTTCGGCCATAAAATCCTTGGCATGGGTTCCTTCGGAAGGAAGTAAAGCCGGTGGTCCCGTGTCGTAGATTTGCGGCACGTAAAAGAACCTCAAGCCTGATAAAGAGGCCTCTGAGCAAAATTGCCGGTATTTGAAGCCCAATATAGGATGGAACGCTAAGGACCACAGCAGTTAAAGAGCGTCGATAAATAAAATTCAATATAATTTTTCTTGCGTAATGTTCATAATTTGTGCTTTTTACTGTGCTTAATTTCGTCTATGGTGAGGGGATTGTCCCTATAAACTTTATTTTTTAGCATTTAATGCTCCAGTTGTTCTAAATTTATTAACCAAACACCTCACAGTGTCTCTACCTGGAACTGGATAATCAGGAAATTGCTGTTGAAATTGTCTTCACACCTGTCTCAAGATTCAGTTTTGAGTATGTATCGTACATAAAAATACGCTTTTCAAGCGTGAATTTCTTGACAGGCATTTCCTTGGACTAATAAAAGAATAACATTCCCAAGGAAATCACACTCAGCACACGTATTGTCGAAACACCTCACAACACGAAGACAAAGCAACGACTGAGACAGCTCACAGCTGATAAATGTACCCTTGACATGTCCTATGCCGTGGTGTAAAACCGCGGTCACTGCCTGTCTCGGCGATGCGCATATAATACAGTTGCGGCCTTGGCATAAAACGAAGGCTCTGTAGCTGTTTTGGGGGGGGGAGGAATGTAAAATAAGAATTATTTTCTATAGAAAGACTAGCTCGAGGTTGGAGAAATTTTCTTTGAAGTCTTCACCTGACATACTTAAACAGTTTCTGCTTTAAGAAGTTTGGAGTTTATGCGATTTATGGTTTTGTGGTTATGCTGTTTATCGATACACAGACGCCACACATGCACATGGCGACTTTTCTCTAAAAGGGATTTCTTTTTTATTGCTTAGTCTCAAAGCATGTATTTGTGGTGAAATTGCGGTATTGAATGTTTGGATGGAATACAATAATTAAATATGTTTCCTCTATGGATAGGTAGTAGAAAAACTAAAACTTTCATAAAATTTTTCACAAGTCATTCAAAACTTGAGGATTTTAAAGTATTTGTTGGTTTTTTGCAATTGTAAATGCTACAGCAATTCCCTTCGCGGCTAAGAAATAGAACTTCAAATCCTGACGTGCTGAGGTAAGCAAGCTGAAGGTAGGGTCATCTAATTGGTATCAAATGGCGTCGAAAGGAAGGTGGCACTCAGGGGAATTTTCTTCTTGCGTGGCAGGGGAAGGAAAAAATCTGTTTGGACGACCAAATTGCGGTCGTACCTTCTTTCTGCGAGATTACGAAGCTAAACCCAAAGGACAAGAGCTTCTTATCTGTGCAGACAGCAAAGTAATTACCATCACTGACAAGGCGGTCCCATGAGATTCGCGTTCCTCGTGATTAAGGAGAAGAAAAAGAAGCAATCTTAGTGAGGTTTCCTCGGCCACGTTATGGCATCCTATTTCTAAATACATATCGAGCCAAACAATAATTTAAACATAGCTAACAATTCTTAAAAGTTTTGTAGTCTATGCCACATAAACAAAGCATTCTGATTACAGATAAAATACAAGAAAACAACCTTGAAACGACTTTGTTTAAAGACCTGAAAAATTAGGGCTGAAATTGCAACAGTACATAAGTGATTGTGATTGAATTTTAACCGGAGACACAGTTTTGCTTTCTCAGCATTTGTTTAAGATATTTTACAAATTTTATATAATTCTTCATAAGTGGTAATCCAAGGGAGAAACAAGAACTTATTACAACAAAAATGTAGATTCCTTTGACACATACAGTTTACGTCAATTAAAGCTTTGTGCTACTAACCATTCAGATATATTCGTTGGCATTGATTTGAACTTCTTTTGTTTCTCTAATATCATCCAAAATGTATTAAATTTCAAACCCAGCATATAGCGACCTACTTTTTAAACATTTGACTACTACTTCATACTCCTGGCCACCTTGTACCTATAACGAAACTTATGAAGAAGAATTTCTGTAAATGTCTATCTCGATTGACATGAAGTAAATCGGAAAAATAATTTTAGGTAAGGATATTTTGTATTAGAGAGACAAAATTAGACGACAGTGGGCAGGGAAACTATTACATATCCGATTTTTCTGCAAAGTGATTTAAGACTTTTTCTAAGAAATTAAACATTACACACATTAAACGTTGGTGATGCTTTCCTGCGTGTAAAATCTCATTACCTTTTATTTCTATTCTTTATTGTGTTTTAGAAAATGTGAGATAGGCTATATAAGGATTTTAAAACTATGCTATCACACAGTTTAGTACTATAACAAAAACTTTTAATAATTACAATACTTCCCGAACAAAATAATAGATGAATAGAGAATAAAATATATTCCAAAGGGAAAAACAGTAAAACAATAATATTGATACAGCATTATTTCCATATGAATATGAATTACAGAAATATTTAGTAATATAAATAAGATTATTAAAGGCTACAAAATATCTTTTAAAAACCCTAAGCCATGGCCATAAAAGGGAAATACTAATTGAGAGTAAAGATTGTCATTGAAGTCGAAACGATTGAACAGATATCTACTTTCAAATATCTGGGCTCAACAATATCAATAAATAACACAAATGAAGATATTGAAATATATGATAAAGTTAATTAAAATACTTTCGGGTAAAATATTAGAAGAGATGTCAAATTAAAGCTTATAACATAGTATAAAAACCGCGTTAAGTGAAACATGGGTGTTAAGAAACAGAAAAATCGAGTTGGAAGGGGCACAGATGAAATTCTTAAAATCTGCAATAGTAGTGACAAAATCATACAGACTAAGAGGGTGAATATCAGAGAACATTTACTAGGACATATAATGCACCAAATAGAAAGTACCAGAAAAAATGTAGAGGACATGTATTAAAGGAGGACTGAACTAAATTTTTAAAGACTTGTAACAATCAAGCTAAACAAATCTGAGCATATTATTATTATACATTCCTTATTGTCGCTTCAACTTTAAAGTCATATCGCGACTGCTTTAGAATAAAACATGTTTACAATGAAAATACAATATTTTAAACAGTAATAGTGCATAAAATATTACATTCTCTAGATAGGTATACTATACAGCGTTATACAATTTTGTAGCTTTCATAAAGTTTAAAGTTCTTTGATGTCTGAATTTAGGGCGTCTGGTAGGCTGTTGGGGATGTCACATCTTTCTCTGTGTTGTACATAGCGACAACAGGCTGTAACGAGATGATGAACCGAGAGATTGGATTTTCAGAAGTTGCACACAGGAGGAAGGTCACGGTTGAGATATTTGTGAGTTATAGAAGTATGTCCAGTACGTAGTCGAGTTAATACAACTGGTCTTCGCGGTTGAAACGACAGTGTTGAAATTTGGACTCGGAAAAGCAGATATCGTGTAACTTTCTTCTGGATGTGCCTTTCCACGTTTGTCTCCATTCATTAATCCAAGTCTTTTTGATGAAGTTGATGAAGGTTGTGTGTGGGATCTTAATGTCCTGAGGGGGATGTTTGTTGGCTTCTTTGGCTACCTGATCAGCTGATTCATTTTCCAGAATTCCGACATGAGACGGAGTCTAGGCGAATGATACTGATTTAACAGAGATTAGTATTTGGGGTACAGTTTCTGGAGTTCTTTAACAATATTTTGGGAGGTTGAAGTTTGTTGAAGGGATGTTGGAGCACTCGACGAGTCGGAGAATATTATGTGATTGTGTAGGTTATCTTTTTTAAGTATATGTTCCAATGAGAGTTGAATTGCGAACAATTCACAAGAATAGGCAGAAAGATAGTTGGGAAGACTATATTGTGTGCTGTAATCGGGGAATACTGCTGCACATCCATTATGACCATCAAGTCTGGATCCATCAGGAAGATATGAGTGTGTGTTGAATACATTGTACACAATTGGTTAAACAGACGTTTGTAAGAAACACTATCTGTTGAAGATTTTCCTTGTCTTGCCATGTGCCAATAAATGGGTATGTGAGTCTCCATAGTATATAATCTGAATATATAAAACAAGGGATTATACCGAAAAGTGAGTTGAGAAATCTGAGGTTGAAAGAAAAATTATCTGAGCACATTGTTGACACAAAGTTGTTGCGTTTCATAGCACGCATGTCGATTCTTATCTCTATCAGAGAATGAGTAACAACCAGTATTTCTTTTTACGCCAGAATTGTTGGCACAATCATAAGCACTACACGCACACATTCTTGATCTTACACCTCACAGGACACTAGAAAAGGAAAACTGTCCTACAGTCACTAAATCACATCAGGAATTAAATGCAACACAAGGCTAACTAATGCAAGGGACAAGTAGTGTGCCGAGCTCCCAGATTGATGATGGTAAGGATTAAACATAAAAGAGCTTCCAGAATGAAAACAAAAAGTCGTAGAACGCCGCGGAGTTTACACAATGCACTCCGATTTGTTTATATGCTATTGTTGTAAGTCTTTAAACATTTATTTCAGTACTCCTTTAAAAATGAATCCTTCAAGGTTTCCTAGGCAAATATTGTGGTGTCGATCATTTGGCAACAAAATAATTGGACGACCCCAAAGAAGATGTAGGGATCAATTTGAAAGTTAGCCTCGGAACAGGTTGTTCGGCCTAAACCATATTTGTAAAAGAAGCAAAAGACAGTTGTTTCTTGTTCACCAAAATAAATAAAATCCAACACTGCAGGTTTGATTCAAATAAACGGAACATAGACTTTCCTTGAACAAAGCCGTTGTTCGTATATATCTAGGCATTTCTGTAACAGATATTAATTCTGCAGCTCAAAGTAAAACTTTTTATCTGGGCCCTCCAAGTTCATGAAGCTCTTGTTTGTAAAGCGAAATTAACGTTAGCTGCTTTGTCTACGTCCTGAAATTAATAAGAGATTCTCATTTTGCACGAGTACAGTTTTAGTCGTTCCCCTAAGATTCAACATTCTTCTGAATGGCACCTCTGCTAACACTAGAAATTTAATCCTTGCTACAATTTCGTATTCCAAGTGCGTCTGGCATTCAAAAGTTATAACACGAGTTTTTGAGAAAAAAAATATGACACTCGTGGTATTTGGGAAATGTTCACAGACACATTACTTTAATCTGTTCTTCTTTCTCATCTCCTAATACTCAGAGAAGATAAATAGTGTTGTTTTTGAGCCAAAACTTTCTTATGATTTCACTAGAAATACATGTTTAGAGCGCCCCTGACTGAGGAAAAAGGTAAGATATGATGTATAACATTTACTTTCATTTATACATACATTAAATACTATTGTTCTATCTACGTCATTATAAATATTCGACCAAAATTATTTCAGCAATCCAATATTAATGTTATATACACGTTTCCTCTGAACATGTATTTTCTTAGCCTCGAAGTGCATTTCAAGAATTCTGTACATACAAATAGGACTGCCAGCTTATAAGGCATTGCTGTAATATATCATTTATATAAGTGAAGCTGTATGTATGTTATTAACTTTACGTATCCCTGTATGAGACATGGGTGATATTAAGTGTCAATACTGATAACAGGGTCTCCTTCCAGAGGCCATTTAGGTGAAGAAATACATTTCGTTGTTGGATAGGAATTATTTATAGAAGCTTTGCATTTTTCTCCGTCCATTTTCGGCTACAACCTTCTGCTAGCTCTAACTGTTTTGATTTTAAACGAGGATCCTTTTGTGATACGCGTTTTTGGGTGCCATCCTGGTTGTCAAATGCTCCGAAAGAGATAAGGTTAAAGAGAAAGGTGTGGACAAACGGAGGGGCATCCGCAACCAGTGTAAAACACTGCAAGTAGAGCATTTGCTTTTATTCACGGCCACTGGGAGGAAGGACCCGAAGGGCGACCAGATCATAATGACGGGTGTAAGCATAGACGGGGTCCATATGTTTCCAGATCGAACACATCCGACGCTGCCCGGATCCACCCAAGGACCTTCGAACCCAGAGGGGTCGCCGGGGTGGGGCCCGCGCTGAGACTAGTCTAACTGAGCAGTCCCGCAGCGACGCCAGTGAAGAAACCTCTACAGTAACTCGTAGTAACACATGAATCATCACCCCAGCATTTGCCTGTCGACCCCAGAAACCCATGGGCCTTAGTGGGCAGTCGCCGGGGATTTAATTTTGGACCTGCCGAGTACGAGTCGCACATGTTACCAAGTCACCACCTCGCTCGATAGAAGGTGGGGTTAATCGTGATGATTCTGCAGTGGATGAAGTGCAAGTGGCTTCTTCCTCTACTTCTAATGTCGTGTTCCATAGTCTGGTAATGTGTTCATCCTCATCGCGAATGCAAGCTGTAGCGCTTTACGTTGTCTTTACAGTTGGTAGAGCTGTTATGTTGTTATACGTACAATGTCGTACGCTCTTTATTGGTTCGTCAGCAGCTTTCACTTTCAGCAGAACGATCATCCGCTACACACCTGAGGCATAGAATTTGCCGATATACCGGGGGTTTAAAAGACAATTCTGCTTCTTCAGAGGGTTTACATAAAACCTCCATTATCCTCATTCCATTGAACTAGATATTGCTTAATCCATACACGGATTCTAAGAGAAAACTTGAGGTAATAATTGAGAATTTATACTGCATCTTGAATCCAATGCCTCTAAATGAAAGTATAAATAAAATAAACTACAACACTCTTACCATGGGGTTTTTCGTGGTTTTCCTCTGATTGCCTAGGCGAATGCTAAGGCGGTGTATTCTAGCACAATTTCTCCTTTCCCTCATTTCCTGTCACTTCATCTTTCTCCCTTTCATCTTTCAGGCAGTGTCTCTAGGTTCCGTAGTACCTATGATGGTGGCCAAAGGAATGGTCGCTGTACTTTGGAAATATTGTCCCCGCCAACGACAGGGCACGTTGGATTGCCTACAAGGACCGCTTCCTCACCTTCTCGAGGGACACCGCGTATACTTCCGTGTGTCCCTGTAATCCCGTCTGCCTGCAGACCTACGATCTCCTGCAGCTCCTTCACTTATCCCTGCCTCCCGAGGGTGTAGCTAAATAGACGTAGTTGGTCGCAGTGACGAGGTCTCCCTCCAGTAAATATCTCATATCTCATACCCATACATTCCATAAGAAATTCTCAGCAAACCATAAGAAAATAATGAACATAAATATATTTCTTTGACTTTGAAAGTGAAAGTTACAAGACTCAAAAGCGGCTGCACTGTTGAATGAAACTGGAATCGCCATACAAGCTGTTTAGAATTTGATCAAGAACAAAAGAACCTCCATGTTTTATGTCTAAATGCACAGTATCAGTTGAATGTAGGTTCTAGAGGAACAAATGTGGAAGAAGTACAAAGGTATATGCAATTTTCTATTCTTTACACCACCATGAGGCGTTACTGCAATGAGTGTGATGAAGTTACCTTTAGTACAGATTAACGAGGTCTGCTTAGTTACATGCTGGCCATAATTAAAGAGGAAGTCATAAGTAAACAGCAGTGAGGCCAAGTAAATTGAAATTTGGTGTACATACGTTTCAGACAATGGGAATCCCATTCTGAGAAGAAAAAAAATATGTTCCAAAAATGGCCACCTGAGGACGAAATGACGCTGTATGGGGTGGTGCAGGTGATATCATTGGATATACTCATTAGGATACGCTTGTGTACCCAATGCTCTGCTTACGTGATGGTGCTTTGCTCGTCAAGGTTTACTACCAAAATAACAGCAATGCTTCCGTTGCGCAGAA
The DNA here is from genome assembly GCA_030765065.1 of Deroplatys truncata. NCBI lineage: Eukaryota > Metazoa > Arthropoda > Insecta > Mantodea > Mantidae > Deroplatys > Deroplatys truncata. Next base: position 105,232,118 of record CM060985.1, read on the forward strand.
CCTACGAAGAGGTCCCATGACCATTACTGATTTGCAAAAGATGATCTCAAGCTTTGAACGTACTGACTCTTTACAAGTGCAACCAGGACGAGGACGCAAATCTGTATGCAACGAAGATTTGGAAACTGTTGAAACTGCTGCTACGTTCTGTCGTGGACAATCCATTTCAGAGACAGCAGTTTGTCGAAGTTGTTCAAGGGCAGCATACTGGCCTCATTTATAATTGTCATTTGTAATATGTTGAACTAAAGTGATCAGTAACATTTTGCTTCCTTTCTCTCCTCATATAGCGCCATTGCATCCTCTGGTGGCGATTTTTGGAACTATGTTTTCTTCTCAGAATGTAATTTCCAGTGTCTGTAGCATATGTACACCAGATTTCAATTTATTTGGCCTCGCCGTTGTTTACTTCTAATGATCCCTCAAACACCTCCTTATTAATTATGGCCACCTTGTATTTTAGACCCCATAATTAACTGAGCTCTATGTAAGAAGCACGCTCTTCAAAATGTACTTTACTGTGTAATTACCTAAATAAAATTGTAATTTACAGGCAGTAGATGGAACAAATCCGACAATAATCTTTCTCAACTCACTATTCTGCAAACTATTATTACAAAATCATATTCTGCTATCTACTTCTAGTTAATTCGGGTAACTGTTTATCACACATTTTCACATTTCGGTGTAGGTATAAGAAGGATATAGTTAGGTTAAAGCAGTAGAAAGATTTTAAAAAAGCAGGTCGTTAAGTGATGGCTTTGAAACTACATATTCTTTGCATGACCGCAAGAAAAAACGAACAGTGACTTAGCAGTTGAAAAGAATACAATTTTTTGAAAATTCAAAACAATTGCATACAAAGAATATCTCGGAAATGGTTGACGCTACATGTTTTTTTATAAATTGTGTGTTTTAACGAGATCTACCGCTTTTGTGTAGTGCGGGTTTGTTTATCTCTTACGGTTTACCAGTTACACAAAAGTCGTTCAGAATGAAGAGGACTTCACAGCTATTTGCAGAAAACTCTAGATATATGTATATTTTAGTTGTCATGTAAATATCTTAAACGTATGGCGTTTTAATCAGAATCGTTAGAGCCATATTTGAGAAATTCAAACAACGAAACGTTTGGGTGGGAAAGTTTTCTTGAAAATCTTCACATCGCATCCTTGGAAGATGCTGAACTTAAATTTCAAGTTTTATATTTAGCCAATGTTTTCTTAGAACAGACACAAAACAAACCTTTTTGTAAGAATTTGTTTGCAATCTCGGTGCCATACTTTTGGATGGAATGTAATACTTCCTCTGCTTACTTCACGTTAACAGCACAGCAAGTAACGATAGTAATGTTGCCATTGTTTGCGTGAAATTGGAATCCAGATGTAAGCTGCTTCGAATATAAGCAATAACAAAAATAAACTCAATCTTTCAATTTTAAATACACTGTAGAAGAATTGTAACATATCAATTTAATGCAGACATTGAAAGAAAAAATATTGAAAGATGCAGAATGATATCGACAACCTGTATATTTTACACTACCATGCGATATTACTGTATTTACAACGATGCATTTTTTCATTATTTATTTTAATTTGTACTGTTCTTTTTTAATCCACAGCCAAATTATTACAGTTTAACGATGTTTTGATGTTGAATAAGTAGAATCAGACTGAAAAAATTAATTCCATAGCCGAATTTGAACCACGGATCTTCGAATTACGGTGCCGATGCTTTAACCAAATGAGCTATCACAACAACATGTCAGCAGGACATTAAATTCCTCAAATTAATCACATTTTTCCGTAAACCACAAGACGTTCTCAAATTGGTTTTGAGATTACATGCCCCAATGGCGGCTTAAAATTTCATAATTAATTTAAGTCTTTATATTTAATCACTGTTAGGTTTTACTAGATTATTTTAGGTGACACAGTTAATTTAAGCTCTATAAATTTGAAACAGCTGTTCAACAAAATGTGCTTTAGTACCGCATTACCTAAATGACGTAAATTACAAGCAGTAGATAGAAAAAGAACTATCAGGTCTAAGTAGTCAATGGAATCTTTATAAAGCGGTAACGTGTAGAGAAAGTCGTATGACTATCACACATTAGACGTTTCTCCCCTTTGGTTCTGGTATCTTTACTACCGTTTTCATTTATGACCTCCCCCAATTTCCCCACCTCATTAATTTAATTAAGCAGGGTATTGTTCTCTGATTGGAGGCTGTATCGCGGAAGTCTTCAATAAACATGACAAGAACGATGCGCCAGCAAACAATGGCACAGGGCGGTCCTTGTGGAATGTGGTCCAGAGGGCGATAGACAGGACATAGCACGTCTCTCACCTGTCCAGGTTCGAGACAAAAGAAGGAAGCCGGGCCGAATTTATCGCCTATGGGAAGCGCCGGATGCCATCGTGTTCGATTTATTGCTCCCTACATACGTAGAAAATAAGGGAACGGACCTCGGGTCTCTTGCATTCTCACTCCACACACAAAAGTTTGATAGATATATGTAGGTAGCGTCTGTGTCCACTGTGTTCTGGAAAATAATGCTACCAGATCCAAGGGATACTAAATTACGGTATATTTATTAATATCCAAAACACATTACGTTTCCAAAGGTCTATAAAACACGCTTGTGTACGTCACTGTCAGAAAATATTGGTTAGGGACCAAGGGTTTTGGAGAGCATGAATAATTTATAATTTTCCGAAACAAAAATCGTATCAATAATGTTTTCCATGTTATTTTACGTCGCTTTAACTATATTATCATATCGTGACGGGTCTGTTAGAGATACCTTGTGGATCGGATGGCCTTCAAGGTCTCATCCCTGTACCATACCATCTTATTTATTCACATCTCCACGAAGGCACGTACAGAGCAATGTACCTCTGCTCCTGTGACGGGTAGCTTCGACACGAGTCCACATAGGTTTGTGTACAGCAACAGTACCTCTCTGCTTCTACACTTACGGGGAGATGGCATTAGGGTACCATTCAGTCTATCTGCTTACATTATCTGTAGACAGGTGGCTGATCATTCGCTATTACCATCTACTTTTCATTTTACTATTGTTATAGACTAAAAGTAAAACTTTGGGTTATAGTATTAAATATCCAATCCGGTATTTACCTTAGTAACTGAGGGAAACCACAAAAAAACAGTCAAATTAGTCAGCCTACAAGCTTTGAACTCCCGAATGCGGGCCATATTTATTATTCATAAAGTTACGCATTCAAAAAGCACTATTTCGTTTTGTTATACCTTTATAACCTACGGAGGAAAATCATAAAGTTAATAGTCGTAACTCCCGTTATAATTGAATATGAGAAAAAATTCTATGTATTGCATTCGCGTGACAATTTACTGTTGCAAAACTTATATTTCTCTATCCACTTTACGACAATCGAGATAAACACTTGCAGAAATGGTTTATTACGCGTTTCGTTGTCGGCCCAAAAGGATACAAGGAGATTCGATAGTCAAATGTTTTAAAAACTGGCCTTCAAATGCCATACCCTTTTCAGGACATCGCGAGAAATAACTGAATTATGACGGTAGTTTAAACAAATGATAAATTATTGAAATATATTATAACAGATATCTCGAAAATGGCTGATGGGATTTGTTTGAAATAAATTGCTTATTTTAAAGAGATTTATATTTCTTGATTTTGACGTTTTTTCTTAAATTCTAACTAGGGATGGGATCTCGAGACCGTCGATACTTCGATAATCTCGATACTCGGTGGTATCGAAGTATGTCTAATACTTTGAGATTAACCTTCGATACTTTTTCGATACTTTAAAATTTTTAAGTTTTGCACTATTGAAAGTTGTTGCGTTTAACTTTGTGATAGATAAGAAATGAAAGGAGTCGAGCTTCACGTTATTGCCTCGCACGTATCCTCAAAGAGTTATTAAACTATAGTTCTTGATAGACCTTGGCTGCGTTTTCTGTAGGCGAATCAATGCAATATTCCATAGACTCTTGTGTTGAAATGCAAACAAGAAAAAAATGGGAGAAGGATTAGAGGTACTATGCAGTATGCAACGTTAACTGAGTTGTGAATAAAACTGATTAATTGGCGCACTAAATCACGTTTCTGCAATAGTCTGGCTTGGTGACTCACCATTGCATTTACCTGCTCCGGGGACCAGAATCTGTGCATTCAGCGCAAACAAATCCGAACCTAAAACGTGACAGACAGAGAGCATGGAAATATTCGTTATTTGCTTCCATCTGTTAGTTTGTGTCAAAGAAGCTTAGCTTACGGGTATACTGTACAATTAACTTCCATAATATGGATAGAAAATCCCTTAAAAGAAAGATTTAACATAAAATATAGTTGCATAAAAAGGCCTTGACTAACAATACGGGATAACCTAGTTATATCAAGATAAAAAAATCTGATTTGTTACACTCACATGATTTTCTCCATTCTTGTACAAACTATTTTTACAAACGCTTATTCTCATTATGCTTCATGTCAATCGAGATATCAACATTTTAATCTTATTGCTAATTTTCTTGTAGATGCAAGGGGAATATGGTAGGCTTTCAGCTATAGTCAGATATTTTAAGAGCTGGTTGCTATGTGGAGTATTCCATTCTCTTTGTATTACCAGGACAAAAAAAATGAATAACGAATTTGAGAAAAAGTATAAGTATTGGAAAATTTAAGGGAATAACAAGCAATATCTCGAAAATGGTTTACTCAACAAAAAAATGTATATGACATAAACTGTGTATTTTAACGCGATCTACATTTTTTGTGTAGTAACATTTTGTCTAGCTCTTATGGTTTACCAGTTATGCAAAAGTCGTTCGCAATGAACAATACTTTTGGAGACATTCCCAGAAAATTCAAGATATACATTTCATTTGTCATAAAAATATCTTAAACATATGATATTTTAATCAAAATCGTTGGAGCAATTTTTGAGAAAATTAAAATTTTCGAAAAATGTTCCATGTAAATGAATTCTGGGGTGGGGGGATTTTCTTGAAAACCTTCTGTGGAAGATACTGAACCTAAATACTGTGGCAGTATTTTATATCACAACAATGTAAATGCCAGAGTGATTTTAGTGTATATTAGCATTATTGTATGACAATGATTTGAGATGTTTGTTAATTATAAGCATTGTTAGGAAATAAGTTTACACGGCCTCACTGAAACTGACAATAGGAGCGGGTAACAATGTAGCGAGGGGGTGAGTTGTTTATCAATTAGAGGAGACAAACAAATGACGTCAGAGTAGCGCGCTTTTCTTTAGAAATGGAGGGAATATCTTCCCTAGAGCATATGTGTTCGTAATTTTGATTGGATATAAAAATAGACGCTAATGTTGGCGCGTTTTATTAATCAATAGCAGCTCGGTTATAATCTTTAGGCATATCGGGTGAGGGAGTATAAATTATGAAGCCAAGAGACGGGTAACGTTCAGTCCAACAGAAGCACTCGCGGGTAATACGTCGTGCAGTCCAACAGAATCATACAAAGGTTATACGTCGCACAGTTCAACAGAAGTATTCGCGGGTTACACATCGCACAGTTTAAGAGAATCATTCACAGGTTATACGTCGTGCAGTTTTACAGAATCTCTCGCGTCGTAAAGTTAGTTATAAATGTGAAATACGCGAATAAATAATGTGCAGCAAATATGTGATTATAGTGACATTAGAAAATATAACAGTTTCAGTCGGGCGTGTATCAAGAGTAATTATGTGAAATGAATAATGTGTGACGGCAATAAAAGTGTAAAACAAATGATTTTATCAGTGTTATCTTTCAGTAAAAACTCCTTTCCGTTTACACACCCTGTTTAAGAGATATGCTCGATTGAGTAGTAATAATAGCTAGCCGGACGATAAAGAACCAAAAATTCAAACTAGTACACAATAACAGGCGCGCAGCAAAAAGATAACACGAAGTTACCGCGACAATTCCAAGTTTGGTGTTTATCCGACTGTTCGTTTCTGAGTTATGCTGTTCAAAGACACACACACGGACATGTTTCCAAATTTTTTTTGGATTCTTTTTGGATTCAGGGGGTCTCAAAACATATATTTCCGGCGAAATCTCGGTATCGAATTTTTGGGTGGAATACAATACTTCCCCTACTTACTATACGTAGTCGAGAAAGTAAAAAATTGCTGCCAGTTGGAGAATGTCATACACGAACAATTTCGGAATTAGCATACAATATAAAAATACGCACTTTTAACACAAAAAGTATTAATAAGAAAATAATTCAGTGAATAAGCTATCGCCTTTACAGTTTTTTATAAAGTCAGTATCCGTATCGAGTATCGAGAAATAATGATATCGTTCCATCACCAATCTTAACGTTTACCAGTTACGCAAAATTATACAAAATTCCTTCCAAATGAAGAGAACTTCTCAGGTTATTTCCAGAAGTATCAATATACCCATACATTTTATTTGAAATGTAAATATCTATTGTATTGTAAATGCTATTTTAATCAAAATCATTAGCCATTTTTTGATAAAATCGAAAATTTCTAAAAATCTTCCGGGTAAAGCTTGGAGTTAGGAGATTTTATTTGAAAATATTCGTATTACATCTTTGGAAAATGCTGAACCCAAATACAAAGTTTGATATCTATTGGAGATTTCGTTTTTGCGGAACTTTCTCTAAAAGTGCTTACTTTGAATTCAGCACAAAAGCTAACTAAACGGCACAATTACTGTTTTTAAGAACATTTATTATTAAATTTTAATTGATATGTGTTTATATTCAATACAACTTCTATTTTTACTATAGAATTTCGGGTGAGGTGGTCATAAACACCCCTCCCCGATATTTATGGTTTTTCTTGTATGCGTGCTTGTTATCTTATTTCAAATTTTTGTAATAATTTTGAAAATCGGATTAAATTTAGATTTTAGAGATTACAAACCTGGAGGTATAAAGAGCGTAAATATGCATGCTAACTTCCTTCTTCTCAAAGTGTTGAATGGAGTGCATTCAAATTTTTGGCAACTATTTATGTGATTGCTACTTCCTTTTTGCAAACTTTTGTTCTTTCTAACTTAAAATAAGGTTTACAAATACTTAAAAATCTTCATAAAGAAGAATGAATAAAAATAATGTTGATATCTCGATACATTTAGATAAAAAATGCAGCTAAATTAATTCTTGCGGTTTTATAACTATATCTTGGCACTTTTTCAAAACCAGAAAGAAGAGAATATATTTTCTATCTAGCAACTCATATACAGCTCCGGAGTAACATTTCCTTGCAAGTTAAATTTCGATACCAGTAAGATGAAAATAAGGTTTCTGAACATATTTTTTACTTAATTTTCACTTATAAGTGTTATTGAGGTATATGATGGAAGAGCAAGTAATTACATTTTTTTTATATTTTAACCATCTTCACCAAAGATCTCGTTTTGCCAAGATTTAGCATTTTTGTTTTGTAAAAAAATCATAATTTTTGTAGAAGTTACGACGTCGCAGCAGCAGCTGAACAAATGACCACACACATACCTTATAAGAGAGTAGAATAGAGTTAGAATTTATTGGTTTTAAACAGTTTACATATCGAGACTCATACATCGTACGGGACAGATAGACCGTACGTGCTTATATAGTACATTGCAGTCTACATGTTTCGGACTATATTCATCACAATAAGCTTTAAAGTTAATGATATTGTATAAGAACTGAAAAAACAAAAAACCCAACAAAAAGTAGCACACAAACAAAACATAGGAAGAAGAAAGTAACAAAGAAAGGGGGAAAAAAAAAAGAAACTTGTGCACAAGTCATATGGTCTTCCTCGTCCTCTAGGTATCATATCTTCTTTATACAGGTCCTGTCCAACATTGCACATACCTTTCATCTTATTTTACTGGATGTTTAAATAAAAGCAAGATAGTTGTTAGTCTTTTTTATAAAATATTTGAAAAAAGTCACGTACCTTATTTTATTGGGTTTTCTTACAGTTCAAATAAAAATACTCGTTTTCCTTTTATTTGTTTAATTGAATATTTCGATGAACACCTGAAGGTTCTGTATCTGATAGTTATAGAACATTTACCACTTTGGTTTTAATATTAAGTGCTTAAGAAGCAGTGTTAAATTTAAAACATTCACTTTATTTTACTACTTCATTCAAAATAAAACAAATGTGTTTCCGCTTCAATTCCTTTCATTAAACAATTCGCTGAAAATGAAAGTACACAAAGACAGGCCTTGGTAATTAAACGCCGTTAGCAAAGCTAATATTGTTGCCGTAAAGCAATAACCACTTCGCAGCGACTTCGGAAGTAGAGTTTGCATTCTACTCTGTGGCGGAACTAACCCTTCAAGGGTGATTTTTCCACTCCCCGGAAGGACAAACAACTTTACGTTTCAAATCGTTTTTCTATAAATCTAAAAACACTATAAAAAAGAGTTTAGTATATGTTCTTTCAATGTACTCGTGAAGATATATCACTCATTTAACCTATAATATCTTACACCGGATATAATTTGTAGAAGAGCTCAAATAAAGGAGAAAAAATTTATGTATTATTTTTGTATTATTAACAATTTGTATTGAATAGATTATACCGATTTGTTTTAAAATCCCAGCTGTTACAGAATTTAAGCCCGACAGAAAATCCTCATTTTAAAAATAAATTATAAAATGATACAAACAATTAGATATTTCATCCTGGTTTTAAATCCAAGTAGAATAGGCCCAAGCAACAATGCAATGACGGTAATGAACAACATGAGCTTAAAATTTTCAGATTTTATAACTATCATGATTTCAAATTTCTAATTAACCAATTAAAATACCTTTGATATATTACAGTACTTGCATTATTAAACTAAAGTTTAAAGTGCTGTGGAAAAAGAATGAAAAATTTTAATGGATATCTCAAAGATAAAATATAATTACTGACTTGCTATTATTAATTATAACGTTCCTATCCCAAGGGGTATAAAATTGGTTTACCATCCTAGGACTAAAATTTGATATTTATCTACATCCCATAGATTATAGATTTGTTATGTATAAGGATTACAAATAAAAAAGAAGCAACTACATATTCCAGTAATATATTGCTACCATATTTATTAGCATACATTCTTATTTACACGTTGACTGATAAAATACCCACTGTGAAGACTAGACCAATATCTTTAAACTAATATCAAGGAATGGAAAACATTTCTCTGAAAGAGCAACGACAAGCATTTATGTAAATTTTGAGGAAATTCAATTTGCCGTTATTTGACAGCAATATAGTTTGACTGCATTATAGAAAGATAATTTATTGACGATTTCAGCCTACTAGAATAGGCAATTCAAAGTAAGAGGCAAAATATTCAGTTTTACGACCAAGCGGCACAAGAAAAGTTAAAGAAAAATATACTAAAGAACCACAGCTGGCACAAATGCAAGGGACTAGAGCATTGGGAACACCCGGTGAATGATTTGTGGTTAATGAAGCCACTAGACAGCCAGCCTAATCCTCAAGGATGGTGCTGAGGTTCTTCGAGATAAAGTGGACACCATTTTTGCAATCGAGAAGCTTAATCAATAAGCGAGATGTTATAAATATCTTAATATAATTAAAAAAATCTGATGTGTTACACTCACATGACTTTCTCTACTCTTGTACACACTATTTTTACAAACGCCTATTCTCCATATGCTTCATGTTAATCGAGATATCGAGATGTCAATCTTATTGGTAATTTTCTTGTAGATGCAAGGGGAATATGGTAGCTTTTAAGCGATAGTCAAATATTTTAACGCTGGTTGCTATGTGGCGCATTCCATTCTCTTTGCATGTCCAGGACATAAAAAAAATGAATAACGAATATGAGAAAAAGTATAAGTATTGGAAAATTTAAGGAAATAACAAGCAATATCTCGAAAACGGTTCACTCAACAAAAGAAATGTATATGACATAAGTTGTGTATTTTAACGCGATCTACATTTTTTGTGTAGTAAAATTTTGTCTATCTCTTATGGTTTACCAGTTATGCAAAAGTCGTTCACAATGAAGAATACGTTTGGAGACATTCCCAGAAAATTCGAGATATACATTTCATTTCTCATGACATTATCTTAAACATATGATATTTTCATCAAAATCGTTAGAGCCATTTTTGAGAAAATTAAAATTTTCGAAAAATGTTCCATGTAAAGGGTAGTCTGGAGTGGGGGGATTTTCTTGAAAACCTTCGTGTCGCATCTCTGGAAGATACTGAACCTAAATACCAAGTTTGGTGCTTATCCGACTGTTCGTTTTTGAGTTATGCTGTTCACAGACACACAGACACACAGACAGACACACACACGGACATGTTTCCAAAAATGCTTTTTTTGGATTCAGGAGGTCTCAAAACATGTATTTCCGGTGAAATCTCGGTATCGAATTTTTGGGTGGAATGCAATACTTCCTCTACTTACTATACGTAGTAGAGAAAGTAGTAAGTGTAGAAAGTACATATAAGTAGGCTAAGGAACTGAGCAGAAGCAGCATGTGTTTGGCCATCTATGTATATGTTGCCGGAGTTTGTAGTGTATATACGTATATATCCTACACTGGCTTGCTGAATATGTCTTGACCACTCCCATTGAGTTTTGCTTCTCCTCAGCTGGACATGACATAGCCGTGCTCTTATTCCAGAATCTATATAAAATCATAGCTTCAGGCAAATGCTATGTCTTCTTCCTTGAGTAAATCATTCCGCAGACAATTTAGTTCGGCCACTGTAATGTCTCTGATTTCACTTTAGGTTTTTCCTTACATTCTTCAAATGTGCGAGGATTTATTTTGTGCACCTTGTCCTTCAGGCCAACCTACAAATAAAAATAATAAACTGTTAAATCTGTGGAGTAATAGAGCCATAAACCAGCACAATCCATTCTGCAACATTTCCCTAGTTACATTCATCGATTCATTTGCTGTATCACCAGTAGCAAAATCTTATTGAAACCATCCATATAATTCATATTCTTCCAGGAGTTCATTAAATATGTGGCCATAATATTATTTCGGTATCTCTCCCAATTTAATGTCTGTCCATAAACAATCGTTGCGCTAAATCGCACATCAAAGTCCCAAGCAGATGGCATCAGTGGAAAAAGCAGCCGGTCCTGGCCAAGAAGCAAAACTCTGTGCAAGCGATAAACATCCTGAAAGCCCGTAATATACGTACAGTCACTGCGAAAATTCCTTAGATTGCTGGAGGGTAGCATAGGATAGGTTAGCCATACGAAAGGGCTTCCCAGCCATTGGAGCTCAGCACCGCACGTAGACCATCTCAGTAGGCCTATTGCCTCTTACGTGACCCCTGGGAGGGATGAAGGGGAGACCCGAAGGATGACCAGACTTGGAAGACGATGGGCGCTATCACGATGGTGCTGTCAAGAACGGGATCATCGACAATTCAGAGTGACACCAATCCTGATGCCGATGCGAGCCTACCTTCACCATCATCATTATCAAACCGGGGGTCCCGGGAATGAGCCTCCAAAGGAAGGTGCACTTGTCGGCCATCCAGGCTCCAGAAAGGCGTTATTTACACAGCGCAAACTCCACTGTTCCACTGACACACATCAATCGCCATTGCCTGGTCCTTCAACCTTGATACACATGAAGGTAAAACAAATGAACGGAAATGATGGGGATAGAAAACCAGACGAAATTCGTGCTAGATACATATACCACTCGTTACCTAGTGGCCATCTCTCTAGAGGTGGAAGGTAACAAGTGGGCTGAGTCCAAGTAGTCATGTGTCAAAAGTGCTTACAGTATTGCAGGATTATCCTGAACTAGCGTGTGCTTTCTTTGCAGTGTCAAAGGAAAACATTTGGAGGCTGTAGAATGTGGTGAATCAAACTGAAGCAGAAGGAGAGAAGGCGCAGAAGAAGCTATCTTCACATTTATAGGTTTAGCGGAATTAAGCACAAGCTGTCGGGGTAGATCAGTGAGCTCCTGAATATGGAAAAAAAGGTCTTGCGGCTACCATTGTTGTCTAATCTTAAACTGAAGGTAAAATACGAATACAGCTTAGGGAAAAATTAGAAATCAAGTTTCTAATCTGATAAAAAGTTCCATAGAAAATATGGTTATTGATGATAAGAGATACTGAGCCAGTTGTATCAGATATGTAACTACAAACAATTGAGGAACATTACCGAAGAATGGAGAGCGTTGACCCCATGGGATTTGATTTCAACACAGTAATAGACACGGATAACTCAGATTTTGGAATATATGAATAATTTATCAAGATATAAATCACATTTATTACAAATACTTTATTTGGCAGCACTAATGTACAGAATATTAATGCATTGTTGCTATTCCAATTAATTTTCATATTATTTAAAAGATTAACATAGAAAAAACAAAACATTCAAAAGTATGGTTTATTAATTTAATGGTTTCCATCCTGAAGTACAGCAATAGGACCACAGACGTGACAAAGCTGCCTGTTTTATCACACTTTAGCTACTGTGTTTAGGATAGCTTGCAACTTGTTTACTCCCACCACTCTCTTGAACATTTCCGCTGCGGCTGTGAGCTACCTGTTGATTTAAGAACTGCTAAGCCGATTGCTATGTAAGACTATATGCAAAATACATGATGTTCCACTTAGGAAACAGGCTATTTGGTATTTTAATTATTTCCCAAAAGAGGGGAGTTATAATCGGATATCGAATATCTGGTTTCAATGCAGTACTTCTTCTATCCATCACAGCTAGTTGACAGAGAAAATAAAAATAAGCACACAGGCTACAGGACAAGTTTGTGTGAACTATTGAAGTAAGATTAAAGTTTTGTAAAGGTTTCACTTTAAAAAAGCTTAAGCTAAATATAACTCGCACATCTATACGTACTACATAAGCTATTCTTGTGGTTCATAATATTTTTCTTTCTCCATATGTTATTCATTATTATATTTAGACTTATAATTTGCCATAAAGTTTAATGTTATAACCAAGATTGGGTTTTAAAGTAGCGTGAATCCGAAAGTAATGCCTCCCTTTTTTGCGTTGCATTTGAGTGTCAAGCCAGATTGTTGATGTAGTTTTAATTGTTGAACTTTCCCGCTAGTGTCCTGTTAGTTTCGTTGTCACGCGACAGATAACAGCAGCAGGGGAGCGTTTCAAAATGGCTGCTGACATCGAGGTGCATACAAAACAGATGTGTGATTGAATTCCTTACCGCTGAACAAATTGCGCCGATTAAAATCCATCGTCGCTTGCTAAAGGTGTATGGAGACGATACAGTAGATGTGAGGCGATGGGTACAGCGTTTCAAAAGTGGTGATAAGGATGTGCAGGACAAGCCACACCCTGGTCAACCCTGCTCAACTGTCATAGCAAATAATGAACAGAGTCTCGGTCAACTCATCCGTAATGATCGGCGGATTACTGCCAAGGTGAATGTCGGCTGTAATGCCATAGACAAGATGTTATGCAAGCTTAATTATAGCAAGATGTGTGCGAGATAGGTCCCTGGATGCTTTTACAAGATCATGGGCGCCACAAGTTTTGCAACCATGGAGCTCATTGCCAAATTTGGCTGGAATGTCCTACTACATCCACCGTACAGTCCTGATTTAGCACTTTCGGAGTTCCATCTCTTGAGGTCTATGAAAGATGCACTATGTGGCCAACATTTTCCAGGCGCAGATACTGCTGTCACAGCTGTAGGACAGTGACTTCAGCTGGTTCAGATGTTTACGAGCATGGCATGCAGGATCTTGTTCATCGTTGGCAAAAGTGCATAACGAATGGTAGTGTTTATGTGGAAAAATAACAGTGTGTAGCTGAAATCTTGATATATTTAACTGTTATTGAGCTTTCTATAAATATTGTAGTTTCCATGAAAATAAATCGGAGGCATTACTTTTGGAATGATATACTATGTTCTGATTTCACCCGTTTTGCCTCGGTCTTGCTATATTCGTTCTACTAGGTAGAAAAACATATTTTAATATTCTATATGTAGTTATATGCAAAACATGTTTCTTAACTATATTTATAGTGGATATTTCAATAACTGACTGTTTACCTAATTCATTCTCTTATACTTTCATTTCCTATTGTGTTTAGTCTCATACAATCTTGCATGGATCTCAAATCATTTTACTTTCGAAGTCTCTGCATGTCGCATATTCCTTTTCCCTAAGCGTTCAAGTCTCTGATCTATATGATAAGGCAGTGATGTAATAACTTTACGAAATTTTATCTGGATAAGTGTTCTTATGGTAGTGTATACTCAAGTTACATAGAGGTGTTGATTTTTATAAACCTAGTCTACAAAATGAGTAACGAAATAATCAATGGAAGGCTTCTAACGATCTCGGATGCAGTTTTAATGTAAGAACAGACAGGATACCGTAAAGAAAGACCGTGTTTAGACAGTGTATTCATTCTGAGATAATTAGTACATAAAAGAACGTAATATAATTCAGAGATACGCGTAGTCTTCAGAGATTATCAGAACTTTTTGACCGTGTGAGCAGATAGAAGTTGTGATCCATCATGGACATTAGTGTCAGAGTCTATCCAGAGCCAAAGCTTCCCCCCTAAAAGACCAGTAAGGTTCCAGCCGTGTGGTGGTGATTTCCATTAGGCCAATATCGGAGAATTTAAGAAGCCCCACCCCCTCGCTTATGCAGGAACGGATGAAAGTCTTCAAAGGGAAGTCTACCATAAAATCGGTGGGACCAAGAGGAGTAGAACGGTGAGAAGGGGTCATTATGCGTGAAATGTGAAATCAGGACGTCACGCTCGCAAAGCTACCGGTAGCCATCATGCGGCGCACTTGCATCGCCAATCGGGAGCAAAGCTAGCATTTAGGTGCATTATTTTCATATGAGATTCATAGCACCTTATTGCATTCATTACAATCTGGGTGATAATACATTACAGCAATAATAATTTTAAACAAAATTAATTAGTTACTAATGTATTATGCTTTCTGAAGGCCCCTCCATTTTTTCTTTGCTACCACGCGAATAAAATAAGGTGTATCTTCAAAACTGAACTTCAATACTGTTACATGAATTTAATATAGATCACCCCAATACGTACGTGGGGGTGGAGCAACTCGTTGGCAGCGAAAGCCCGAACCTTGGTGTGGAGTTAAGGGGAAGGCGTGGGTTTTATACTACACTTAAAAATTACCTAACATACATTACCTTTACATACCTGGGATTTATTCACAACACGTCTGACGACTCTATATATTGAACAAAGGAAAAAAGGTGGAGGCGATTGCCACTAAACCGTAGACCGACCACACACACGTCTGCTCCAACGAACACTTCACTAGAGTCACGCTTCCTTACCCCCACTAACCGGATCTAGCCAAAACCAGACAGGGTGGACGTCATACTAGACAACTTCAAAAAGATCTTTCCCTTTGGCGTGGTCCGCATCGAAGGAAAAACCGTTACCCCAAAATATATGACTAAAGAAACACACAGTGCTACGTCTGGTAGCAACAATGTAACATAACAGTGCGTCTGGTAATGATAATAAAATTAATAATACGCTACAATACAGTTGTATTACATTAATGGTTTCCTCTTGTTTCAGACATAAATTGGTAAAGGTAGAATTGGGATAGAATTTTCAGGGAAAAATGAAATATCTCTGGATATTTACTGTGAATTATAATACTTCATGAAACAAGTCAAACATACGTTGCATAACTGCACACATACAAATACAGAGTTCATGTTTGTTAGACAAAGAACCGTAATTATTCAGTGTTGGATATTCCCTGTCGATGAAAATGCAACCAATAATATAGAAAATACATGGCCCCACTAAATACTCACTTATTCACAGACATGAGTCCATTAATTTTAAGCTTCTGTTAAAATAATGCAGCATTTGATATAGTATGTGAATGAAAACAGAACAATATTATAGGAAAGACACTGTATAAAATCACATATTTAAGTTTTTGGTCAACTGTAAAATTTAATTACGCCAATGCAGCATTTGAAATACTGTGTAAATGGGAATACAAGAGTTAGCTTAGGAAATGCATGATCTCATTAAAAAATGTCACTTATTTACAGACATACGTGAATAGTCACATATGTTGTCACAGGGAATCTTAATTAACTTAACCATGTTGTTCATCTCTAAATTATTGTATAGAGTAATAGGCTTTGTTACATAAATATCCTATAAAAGCAGACACTTATTTTTATCACCAGATGAAAATTTTAATCTGGAAGAGCATTACACACTTTCACTTAGTAAACACTCTTTGGTCTTTCAACAAGTGTCCTATCTTTGAACACGTTCTATAAATGATAGAGGTTTATTTCTTTTTTTATTTTGGAACATAATTAATGTCATTACGTGTGGAAGAGAACATCAGTTCAGTGACCGCCGTGACTTCGTTGGGTTGCGCGTATACGGTTGACCCAAGTTTCAATGACAGAAGAACCTAAATTAGGTTCAACTTCACAAAAAAGGGTTTGATTTATATAAATTGATTTTATGTGAAAGAACTTTAATTAATAATTTCCTTGAGTAGGAGCAGCTATTGCTGCAGGCAATCAAGATGAAAAAGGAATTTGTGCATGTTATTCATAAGATCATTTACTGTTTCTGGCTTGTTTACATAAACTCGAGATTTAACATAACCCCACAAGATGTAATCCAACGGCGTTAAATCACATGTCCTCTGGGGCCAGTTAACTCCACCACCACAGGAAATGATGAAACCTCTGAACTTCTTCTTCAAAATATCGATTTTGTTTCGAGAGCAGTATGACATGTGGTACCATCTTGCTGGAACCAGATGTTTCCGAGATCCATACCATCCAATTGAGGCCAAAAATAGTCCCTTAAAATAGCCCGTTATCTTTCTCCATTGACAGTTAGAGCTTCTCCATCTTCATCTTGGAAAAAATATGGACCAATGATTCCACCATACCAAAATCCACACCACACAGTAAACTTTTGGGGATAACGTGATCGTTCTTGAATATACATTGGATTGTGATTGCTCCAATAGCGGCAATTTTGTTTCTTAACACAACCATCCATCCAAAAGTGAGCTTCGTCGCTGAAGATGATTTTTCGACAAAAATCCGGGTCAGCTTCTAATTGCTCCATAGCCCAGTCAGCGAATGCACGCCGAAACCTATAGTCGTTGGGCTTTAGTTCTTGAGTTAACACCATTTTGTAAGCGTGAAACTTCAAGTCCAGATGCAGAATTCGCCAAGTTGTGGTCGGCGAAAACCCCAATTCTTGCGCTCAACGAGCAATTGATTTGTTTTCGTTCTCGCGTACACTCTCACGAACGGCACCTATGTTTTCGTTGGAGCGTTTACGTCGATTACGTACAGGCGTTCTTTGATCGCTGAAAGAACCACTTCTTTCAAATTTATCGATCAAACGTCGAATCGTTCCCTCGTAGGGACGAATATGGACAACGTACACTTCACGCAATACACGGAAGGTGTGGCGAACAGATGAACCATTTTAATAACAAATTTTGGCATTTCTACGCGTTGCTGAATGCTGTAACTTTCCATGGCTATTTGCCAATAACAACTGTAACCACATGAAAAAATGACTGCTGTAAATCAATAACAACGGCGGCTATCACATGTTAAAGATAGGACACTCTTGTTGAAAGATCCTGTATATAGTAAGACAGTTCAAGATTTCGTTTGGCGATCAGTTGCAATGATTTGATTTGATTGGCCAAAGAAAATAATGATTAGTTGAAGAGTTGGTCTGTATCAAGCACCCCATTTATGAATGAAGTATTTTTCTAATTCTTGTCAAAACCTAATGAAAAATACAAGCATAATCTTCTGTGCTTAGCAGGCAGAAAACGAGGCTATTAGTGCAACAGAGATCAATTCTTCTTCTTCTGTTTCATGGATTTAGGCCTTGGCCTGTTTCCACATCAAGATATCGAATCTCTCCATCTTGATAATGCTTGGTCAACATTTATTTCTCCTTTAGGTTGATAATAGAGTAGTATGTATGGTAGTTTGTTATTAAGCCAATTAAGTTTTAAATTTTTTATTTTTCTGTCAAATTGTAAGTGTTCTCTGTTCTTATTTCTTCATTGTGTTTCTTCTCTAACAAGCTCTGACTTTACTGAACGAGAAACTTCATTTCAACTATTTCTGTATTTCTTTTATCTGATATATCGATTATCCAGTTTTTACATGCATACGCTAGTGTTGGTACTGCCATAGTTTTGTAAAATTTTAGCTGTTTTAGAGTTATGTTTTTCACTGTTCCTCTAATCTTCCCACACATGTATATGAATGTCACACTTCTGGCAGTAGGAAGCATTAAATGCTATATAATTCATACTATTTACCTGATATATTAGTTTATTATTAATAATTATTTTATAGATTTTGGATCTTTCTCTACAGATGCCATTGCTTTAGTCATTGTCTGAAATTTCCATATTAGAGCTACTAGTTATTTTATATAATTGTATGACTGTAATTTGTAATTCGTCTTCAGTATTATTAAAAGCTATTTAATCGTCCGAGAATAATATTTTATTCAACATTGCGTCATTTATTCTAAAATCCTTGATTAATTGTAACATTTAATAATGAAGGAGATAATGGGCAGCCCTAATTTACTCCTTGATTTGTTTTCATTGACTTATTACAAGTGATAACGGTGATAGTTATAGTCCAGTGTAGACTAAAATTCTATGCCACAACGCAAAGGATCTTAGCTATTCTGATACGAAATAATTATACCACTCTATGTTAGGGTATCATGTACCCAACTGTGGACCACACCTAATACCTCATTCTCTTTTGTCACATTCCCTCAAGATGAATTTCCAAATGTGGCTCATCACTGTTGAAGTTGGCTGGAGTTTGAACGACTTTGATGGTTGCTCGTATGACGTGCATGTTATAATTTCCTTCTTTCGTTGTATATGCCCTGTAGCGGAGCCTTGATTCCAGCAGAATGTACTGATCTCCGCTGCTTTGTGAAACACTGATATCATGACAAGGCGTCTGCATGTTCAGTGTCTTGTAGATTTTTATGAAGGATCCATTCATTTGCTATTTCCACATATTAAAAAATATCTGATATATGACAGTCAAAGCATATTCATTCTCGTTTCATAGGGATTGCATGAGCTACTTCTATAACATCTTATTCTCCTGCTAGCGGAACCCACAGCTCCGCTCGCGTCGTTGTGGTAATTGCGGAAAAGATTCTCCCTTTCTCTCCTCCTGCTCTTTCCCTTTCCGTTTCTCCCTATCTCTGTACATGTCGTGTGACATGTTCAAAACCTTTAATAAAACTCTGATATACGAGGGCGACACTGAAAATGTTTATAAAATCAAGCAAGGATTAGTTTTTAAAAAAATTAAATTATGTTATTGTTTTTCAAAATATTTCCATTTAACATCAATACACTTTTGCATTCGCTGAAACCAGACCTTAAAGCAACGATGCCACTTTCCTGAGGCAGGTTTTATAATGTTCCACTCCAAAAAATTAGTCCACGTCTTTTATCTTTAATTTTTGGAAACAAATATAAATTACAAGGTGCTAGATCAGGGCTATATGATGGAGGTTCGATGGTGTTGTCCTTTAGGGCATTCAGGTATTCACAATCACTTGTTAGTTTAGCTGTATGCTAGGATACGTTGCCATGATGTCACATTTTTTTCCTTTTGGGCGTTTCTCACGAAAGTTTTCAAAACTTTGCTGTAAACAACTTTGCATACTAATCGACAGTAACGGTACGTCTACCTTCTAATACTATAGTGTCAATTTGGCCATTTTTAAAAGAAAAGTAGCAACCACCTTCTTCCCAAGACTGCGAATTCGTCGGACTTTTGTAGACTTAGGTTCTGTTCTAAAAATCCACTGAGCCAACTGGCTTTTCTTTTCAGCATCATAGCAAAAATCCAAGATTCATCACTAGTAATGATATTCCAAACCAAATTTGAAGTGATGCCTTGAAAGTTTTTACAAAGTTTATCTGCACCAATCAATGCGTTGTTGTTTTTGATCTGGAGTCAGTTTATGTGGAATCCATCGACAACAATGTTTTCTCACGTTTAACTGTCGGTGTAAAATGTTTTGGATTTGACTCGTAACAATGCCCAATGTCACTCAAATAAATGCAGAAAATGTCCGTCGATCTCCTTCAAGCATTTCATGAACAGCGGAAATATTTTCATCGGTAACAGCAGTTCTTGGGCGACCTTCCCGAAATAACTAAGAAAAGAACGATATGTTTTGAATTCGCTGTACCAATTATACATTGTTGCCTTCGATGGGGCTTCTTCGCCAAATGCATTTCTATATCGGTATTCATATTGTTTAGGCGATAATGACGATTTAAAATCGTAAAAAGTCTCAGCTCGGAAATGTTCTTTAGTGAAATTCCATTTTGGATGAACACAAAATCTTTAAATGATGGTAATTAAGAAACTATTAGAGCAAATCGAACAAACTACACGAAAATCAATTCACAAGACATTACAAATTAGTTGTCAAACATAAGCAAATTCCATTTGTTTTTAGAAACATGGCATTCAAAAATCGCCCTCGTGTTACATTTACATGATTTTCTCTACCCATCCTTCAACGAATTATTCTTCTATCTACTTATAAACATTAACTGAAAATAGCTTTATTCTACATTTCCTCATAGGTGCAAGGGGATGCAGGTTTATATTCTTGAAATCACCCTACTTGATTTTACGGTGTTCATAAATTAATAATTATTAGTACCGACTACTTAAATATTACATATTATCATTGCAAACTATATTCTACGATTAATTCCCAGTGCTTCTGATGCTGCCGAGTTAACTTTCCTACTATATTTATTAACTGCTGTATCACTATTTTAATACCTCTCTCTCGCTCTCTCTTTTACTGATTATTGTATTTTTAAAGCTTTTTTATACTAAAGAGATTCAACGCTGCTTTATATACATTTCTTCCTGGCCAAAAACCTATAACACCAGTGACATAATGGTGATGCAAAACTACCCTATCATCATTGACATGGTACTCAAACCCTTAAAAGTAAAATTTCACTGCGCGTACGACGATTCGCGAGGTTTTTCATACATAAAGACTTGGGTTTGAGGGAAAATTACGTGAATTGACGTTCAACCAGTAGCCAATGTTCTTAAATTAATATGGTACAAGGGGGATTATATTTTTATAAACTAAATTGATATAATATCCAATGCATAACAAAATACGTTCTGTCCAAATACCAAAATTAAGCGCAATAAAACGATTTTACAGCTAGTCCAGAAATTATTAGACACCGCTGTAAAAAAAATTCTAGCAAATAAATTAATTGAGGAAAAAGGTCATTTATAACATTTAGAGAAAACAAAATATACTATAGTTTACGTGATCTGACTTTTCCCAGGATTTTTATTTGTATTAGCTTTCATAATTGTTTGAAAATGCACAGCTTTTTTAATCCACATCTCCAAGTTTAAAATTATTTACCGACAAACTATTCAGAAGAAAGTCGGAATAGGTTTGTTTTAAAACGGATAATGTGAATTTTCTGTGGCTGTTTTTGTTTCACAAAATTTACTACAGTGTGTCAATTTTTGCAGCTGTAATCCTGATTTATTCTATACGTATTTCATGCCATTCTACTCTAAACACTGGAGCCTACGATTTAACCGAAACAGGCATCTTATGTTTTGAAATCACAACAGCAAAGACGATGACGTAACAATAATAATTAAACCATGTACAAGAAAAGCGTACATGACTCCAGGCTAATCATTTGTTATATTATTGTTTTTCATAGGGTTCTGACGATGTCGATGAATCAACATGCAGTAATAGCCACGGACAAACTAATACAATAACTCATTAATGTAATAAAATATCTAATTCACAGCTTCTCAGCATCAACACATTAATAATTCCTTTCTTTAATATTTTGTTCTAAGTTTTACGTGTTATGGTTTCTTTTGCTAATATTGTACGTATAATAATTAAGAGGATGTTAAAACGCATATATTCATAATGTACACATGGTAAAAACAAATATATAACGTTATAACACAAAATATAATATCAGGTGGAAATGCCATATAACCAGTAATATAAAATTACGAGAAATGCAGTAGTATCTACGTAAGCATGTAAGGGACTTTGGATTCATAATTAAGACAATGTAAGTCTATAAACACACACACATATATAAAACATAAATTGTTATTGAATGTTATTGGACAGTAGCGCCAATCAGGTACATTGATACATGCCTATAATTCAAATACGTACGTTAAAAAGAACGGTTAGAAGGAACGCTAACAGAAGTTGTCAGACTTACAGCAGGAAGGTCATGTATAAGCACGTCTCTAAATAGACGCTAAAACTACGTATTTAAAGTCTACCAGTTATACATATTTTAACATAACACAGGTAATAGTAAATCGCGAATATTTACATGTGGTTTATCTAAAACACAAGTGAAATAGTTAACAGAATACGTGTGTGTAAAATATTTTAACTTTCTCATACCCAACTCTAACAAGATACAAGTACTCTCCGACACAAATACAGCAGCCGTGGCACAATTATAAAATAATAATTACAACATACTAACACACACGCAAGGATACGACCATCAGATTGCAGTTTACGAGAACGTTGTGATACATCACAAGTACGGGCATCAAGACTGAGGTAAGTAGTAACATTATCAACGTTCCATCATTATCAACGTAGTGGGGTCCTACCAAGGGAACCGTTACATTGATTAAAACATTTAAGTTTGAGATAACGAGATGAGAAAACGCGTATATTGAAGTTTCTGTCAAGTACTGGTGAAGTGTTCCTTATTCTAACGTAAATAATAGAAAGCATGCATTCGTTAAAACACACAGTCTATGTCAAATAATTAATCATTTCCAAAATGTTCGGTGTTGCAAGCTTTAGAGACGATGCGTCTATCCATTTGCTTCTGTTTGCTGTGTAAACATCTGACTGCTATGCGTATAACAGAGTATTACTTATAGAGTTAGTAAACTTCTCACTAGAAGCACGATTGGTGCTGGGATTCCCTTTGAAGTAATGTCTGTTACCTGCGTGGCAAAATGTCTTTGAGTAGCTCAAAGACTTTATGCAATAGTTAGCTCACTCTGTTGTTTATGAGTTATGCTGAAAGACGCACGATTAGTGCACAGGACGACGATAGGCCTATTTATAAATACCAGAGTTATAAAACACTTACTTCCCAAATTATTTCTCTATAGATTTGCTTATTTGAAAGTGAGAAAAAACTGCTAGTTTGGGGCGTTTTGAACCTGAGTACAGACTCAGAATAACAGAAGACCAGAAATAGAACTCTGAAAATTAAATATTTTAGCCTAGAGGGCTTGAACTTTCACGAAGTAACATTACTTCATTTTCATCAGTATTAAATAAATAATGCGAATTATAAAGTTCATATGCATCTAGCTATAAGGATATCAACTGAAAACAGACTCTTTGGAAAGTTTCAGGTCACTTTTCATCGATGCATTCTTACAAGATATAAAGAAGAGTCCTTTTTTATCAGGTATTGGTCAGAATATCTTAGAAGATAATTATTTCCCGTTTTAACTTACTGCTTGAACCGAGTAAGAAAGGTCGAACTTGGAGAAGATCGAAGTAGCGAGTACGGTCACAGCTCGCTCGGATAGAAAGCGGCCGGTGTGAGAAAACCCAGCTTGGAGGCGATTTTGCGGCAATTAGTACGTCTCTATGTTACATGGGGTTGTTTATGGTAACTAAAATACTCATCTTCTGTGCGCTTATGCACTTTATTGCTTTTGTTTTTAATCTATCTTCTTAACTGTGCAATTTGTATCTACATTCAGTCTTATAAATAAATTTGTACGCCAGCTGAAAATTGAACGCACCATCTCTGGTTTGAAAGCTAGCACGCTGATCATCAGACTGTCGAAGCATTATTTTGTGTAAGGATAAGTATAAGATTAATGTGATTCAAATAATGTTGTTAGTTATGTGTATCACGTACTTCCAAGAGCACACGAGTAAATTACTTTCGGTTTAATTATAAAACACTCTCTCCTTATGGCTGTGTTTATATACTATCAAGGTAATATTGTCAGCTCGGCGTTATTTAATTATGAGCCTCTCTCCTTATAATTGAGCGTATAAAGGTAACTAGGGCTGCGTATAGACTGTAAATGAGATTCCTCAACATCACAGTTTCTCCATAATTGAAACTTGATTTCAACTGCACTCAGCGTTTAAATCAAGCAAAAAATTTATGTTTAAAAAATATGTATAATAAAAGCACAGTACCCACATAGCAATTTACACAAATGGCTCAAAGTCTACAGAATGAAGTGCATCTGCCATAAAAACAAGATGCTCGAAACAGCCTGATGCTTTATACACATGTTCGTGCGAAATACACGCAATGAAATGGCTGTTATATGTTCAAAGCCAGTAATACAATTTCATCGCTACTGTGATCTGGTGGTTAACATGCTAGCCTCCAAATATAGAGGTTCCTGGTACGATTCCCGGCTGGAGGGCGAGAATTGTTCGTTATCCAGAATTATTCCCCATCCTCCCTAGGGTGTGGGAGTATGTATGAGAATGTAAATGTCTGTCAAAGATTAACACAACGGTAAAACGAATGAACATCATTGCTAATGGGCAATTGTTCCAAAGGCGAAGCCACCGATATGACTTTAGATGCTAAAGGCGGCATATAGATTAAAAAAGAAATTCATTACTTTCTCTGACTCCACGGTTCCATAACCGGGATCACAAACCCTTGGACTACAGTTAAAACTAATACAGGATATTCAGCAGTCGTCCTCCGTGGTCTAGGGATCCATGCTGACCTCCAGCTACCGAGGTCGATGGATTTTTTTCAGCATAAAAATTCATAGCATGGTTTTCTTAGTAAGGAAAGTAAAGTCGCTGGCCTCGTGTCGTAAATTTACGGCACGTAAAATAACTTCGTCTGATAAAGAGGCTCCTGAACAAAATTTCCGGTCTTTCACGCCCAATATAGAATGGGAAGCTAAGAACTATATTAGTTAAAGTGTCCATAAATAAAACTAATTTCAGTTTGCAGAAATAGCTACATTACACATTTCGTTATAGATACAAAGGAAACAACGATAGTCAAATGTTTAAGAACTGACCGCTATATGCTAGCCTTAAAATTCTGTACTCTTTTCACGTAATCGCGATAAACAAATAAATATCTACAGAATATAGTTTCCAATAATATGTAATATTTAAGCAGTCAGTAGTAATAATTAATTTATGAACACGCGTAAAGTTAAATCGGGTGATTTCAAGAATATAAATCTGCATTAGTGTAATTACAAGGAAGAGAGAAATGGAAAGCACGTGCTGCCGTTATATAACTTATAAATAATATTTTGGCGTATCAGTAAGCATTGTCATACCAGGCGCATTATTGTGTTGCATTTTCGATAGTATTATTGGGTTAATTTGATTATTTTTCGGCTTAACAATCCCTCCTTTGGCGCGGAACACGCCAGAGAGAAGGCTTTGTTTGAACTTCGTCTGGTATGACACCAACCCTTGCTGGCTAGCATGGTTAGACAGGGTTGGAGGGAGGGATATAGTTAGCGTCACTTCAGTAAGTGCAGTTGAAGCAGCAAGTCGCGTATGTGGCCAGATCGACTTCGGGGCATCTCTCCTCATCCTGTAAGGTAGAGTCGCCAAACATTTGTCAATAAATTACAGGTAATGTTATTATGTAATATTTTTGTATAATGTCAAAAACTCACGCATTCATCTAGATTTAAACACCAAGATCCCGGTCCTCTTACCGTTCAGTGAGCTACGCTCCCCCATGTGCGAGTTGGGGTGATCGAAATTTAATAATTTGCTAGAAACCTTTTGGCACCCACCCCAGCATGTAACAATATGAGTTAAGTTACAGAATATTCGGAAAAACTACAAATAACTCTGCTGTGTAACACTAAATTGAGCTGCTTAAAAATTAAATTGAGTTTTATTTATAGACGTACTGTAACTACTGTAGTGCTTAGCGTCCCATTCTATTTTTAACGTAAAAGACCGGACATTTTGCTCAGAGGTCTCTTTATCAAGCTTGAGGTTCTTTTACGTGCTGTAAATCTACGACAGGGACCATCGGCTTTACTTCCCTTCCGAAGGAAGCCATTCTAAGGATTTTTACGCTAGCGTGGTACTCCTAGACCACGGAGGATGACAATTGTGCTGACTGAAAGCATGTAGTTGAGAAGTTTTATCATGCAACAAACTGGTCAGAAAGGAACCTCAAATAAAAATCCTAAGTTTCACTTTGATTTTAAGACTAAAATAAATTTAGAAAACCAAACTAAATCATATATCTAAATGGTTATGCACCATATTACAGTATATTTCAGCCCTCTCCAAAATAAAAACACAGGTAAAGTCAGACAGAGCTTACCAATTGGCCTCTTCCTGGGTCGATGATCAGCAGGAAGGCAGTATCCAGGACTTCTAGGAGTGGCTAGCAGTCGAACCGAGTTCAGCGGAAGTGCCTGGCATACCACATCGGCTAAAGATGATGGGAAAATGTACAATCTTTAGGCAAACCGCAGTATGTACGCTTGTGTAATATGAAGAGTTTAAATAAAGGTTACAGCAACAATTCAAACTTGTTTGAAATAGGTTACACATTGGCTTTATATAAGGAGCCTCACAATTTTTTTCGGGCAAACCAGTGCAGTTAATGAGTAAAAATATTATACGTAACATTTCTTAGAGCATTTATCGAAACAATTCAGTATGGTTGAAATCGGTACATAGGAAGATTACTCTATGAAAAGCCGAAACTTAAAGCCTTTATGAAATTACTTATAACAGATTGGACCAATTCCACTGTATTTTAATTACAGAACAGATGCATCTAATATTTATGTTATACGCACATTTACCATCTTCTGTTATTTGCATGTAACTTGAAAACGATCTTCCCTCATCAATTCATTGTCCCATACTAAACGATTAAAAATTCATTTTATTTCTCGTGACGTAAGATGTCCTAGATTGGGTATAATTACTCTCCGCTTCATATTGAAATTCCAAACACAGCCCTTTAATGTAACCTTAACTTAGTCATGCAAATATATTCCAGCCACACTCCACGCCAGGTTCGAGCTTTTGACTTCAGCAGCACCTTTCTCTAAGAGCGAAATCATTTAGGAATTTGCAAGAAGATGGCAGCTGATACTCTTGTAAGAAAGATGAATGGATACACCAGTGGTTGGGAAAACCGCCGCTTGGCTGCGTTGCCAGCCAGAATGCCATTAATCACTTGCTCCTCCGGTGGAGAAGAATTCCTAGACGATGTGTTATATCTTCTCCGATATCACGGTGTCCGATGAGATTGTCTCTTCAGCATGAGAGGCGTTCTTAATAGCATGCTTCCCTTACACGTCTTTATCAGTCACAAAAGCCAAAAGGTCCTCATCGATTTTATAAGAATAATTTTTAGCGATCCAGCCTTTTCTTTTATTCATGGACACTGTTAGGGATGTTAAAACAAATTTAATTATAGCGACTACTTAGCTCATGAATCGGCGACTAATTGGGTATAAGAAGGTAAAAAAGTTCAGCCAATCACACCTGTCTATAGCCAAAATTGTATCTTTTTTGTTTTGCCACTCTCATTTTCTCGTTCCTGTCCCATCATGCTTTAATTATTTTAACTAATAAATTTATTACAAAAGATTTTAAGACTACCTCTGTGGCCGAGTGCTCAGCGTTCTAGCTCCTCAACCAGAGGACCCAGTTTGGGTTCTCGGCTGGGGCGAGGAATTTTTCATTATCCAAAATTATTCCCGGTCCTCCAAAGAGTTTGGTAGTATGAATGCGGGGGTGAATGTGTGTTCAGTATAACATTAATGTAAAAAAATGTTAAAAATCGTATACAGTTCAGAGAATACAAGCACCATTAGTAAATTGTTTCTCTGGTCAAAGCTCCCGATATGACTATAGAAGTTAAAAAGACTATAGAATAAATGAAACAATTTTTAAAAAAAGTTTCAATAGAAAATAAAACATTGCATATCTCTGAATAGGTTACAGACACAATGAACCCAATTGTACTGGCAGAATAGCTGTAGTCGAAGAAAGTATAGAATTTAGAAGAGAGAGTCTATGAAACTGTATTATAGGACAGTTTTGTTTGCAGTGAGTGTATTATTCACTGTGCCACAATTCATCCTGCTTGTAAATGTAATTGCTTTGCTCTGAGTTATGTGTGTAGTTTGTTGATGAGATGAGAGTCAAGCTTTTTAAGCAGTGGTAGTTCTGGGAAGATCATTGCGAAGTGAAGAAATAAAAATATTGACCAAAGAAATAGACCAGAAATTTATTTAAGTGCATAATTAAAACCTAAAATAATAATTTTTTAAGGTACAGTTCTCCTGTTACAAGTATGACGTGAAAGAGAACATATTAAGTCTTGATCATGTCAATAATGCTAATGCCCGGTTTCATCAATATCGCTTATGATTTTGACGACTGTTTATTCATTCATAATCGTTAACTCCCATGTTTGCGTTTCTTCAATGCAGGTTTGTTCTGACGATCGTCATGCACATTGTCAAAATTGGCGTACCGTTTTTCATTCATGAATTCATTGACGATTCGTTATAAAAAACCAGGTTCACTGCAGCTTGAATATTCAGGAGTTACAAGGTAAGTTTAGGTTTACTGCTGCTCACGCCGTTATCTATCTGTGGCGATGGAGGTAATTCTGATACTGAATTATTTTAGATAGATTTATTAGAAAATATTGGACCTTAACCCTAATAGCTAAACGTAATAACCTTTTATAAACATTTTCAATTATTTTACTGACATTTTCTGCACAAAGTTGATATAAGTTGTTAGTCCTTTCCGTGTTTTCTTCTTTTTCACGAGGTTTTACCCCATCAGGTTTCTTATTTTCTATTGTCTCTTTACTGTCAGCAAAGACGCCTGCAAACAAAATGTTCTCGTCACTAGAAAATGTTGACCCTCGTTTCTTCATTGACATTTTTTTTTCATTTTGTTACAAGAAAATGTTATAAATGTTATGTGAGTTGCAGTTTTTTATTTCACAATCGACAAAAAAACGTTATTAAAGCACAGAGCCAACTTTAAAACACGAAAATATTGGTTGGATGCACATATAACTTTTTCTATAACCTAAATAATATGTCTGTTTCAAAATGCACAAGTACCTACGTCAAAGTAAACGGTTGTGAGTTCAATGTGATAAGCAATGGTGAAATAGAGAAAGCTTATACGACGTGTCATGAATGAAAGAATAGTTTATTTTAAGATTCGTTATATTCAGACGATGTTTGTGGAACTGGCCAAAAGAGTAGTATAGGGCTCACAAAAAATGTGAGTCGTCCTCCGTGGTGTAGTGGTTACCATGCTAGCCTCTAGTTCCCGAGGTCGTGGGCTCAAACCCGGCGGAGGGCGATGGATGTTTTCGGGCATAAAAATCCTTAGCATGGCTTCCTTCGGAAGGGGATAAAGCCGGTGGTCCCGTGTCGTAAGATTTACGGCACGCAAAAGAACCTCAAGCCTGATAAAGAGGCATCTGAGCAAAATTGCCGGTCTTTCACGCCCAATATAGAATGGGATGCTAAGGAGCACAGCAGTTAAAGAGCGTCCGTAAATAAAACTCATTATACAAAATTGTGAGGTTAGGTCATGTACACACGCTATGGAGAAGTAGGAGTAGACAGACAAATAGGGGCTTCAGAAACTGGAGCACAGCACCGCAAATAGGACACAACGATTTTTTCCCCTTTTATTTCAACGTGACCACTGGGAGAGAGGAATAAGCAGGAAACTTGAATAACGACCAGATTCGGACAGCGATGTGCGCGCATGGACGAAGTCCATAACCATTCCTAATGGAGCACATCCTGGCTCCTGGTTTTCCTGGGAAAACCTTACCAAGGCGTTCAATCCACCGTTCCTGCCGTAACATACTAATCGCCATCGCCTGGTCCTTCAACCCTGAAACAGATGAAAGGTGATGATGGAGACAGGAATTGATGGACAGAAAATTCATGGTAAAACAGAAACCATCCCAGCATTCGCCTAACCCCAGGATTCGCCATCCACCCGATGATGCCAAGAAAAAGGCATGGTTCGAGTGCCAGCCGACAGGAATCGAACCCGGGACCTCCCGAATGCGAGCCTCACACGTTGCCGCGGTCTCGCGCGATGAAAGCATTCGGATAATTATTTTTTGCCAAGTGTTGTGATAATATTGATGGCTTTGATTAAACAAAAGCGACAGAAGTGTTGCATATTGTTCAACTTCGCAACTTACTTTGACCTTTCTTCGTCTATTTTAACAATGTTTGGTGTCTTCATTTATATAGAAGTTATAAATAGATATTTTTTAATTACTGAACTGGAATGAAGTGGAATTTAAGGCCATAAACACAGTTTTTTCTTTTTGGACACTCCCATTCTTAAATATAATAAAGTGCGTTATACATGATTGATTTTACACCTAAAACCTAAAAGAGATGAAAACAGAATACTGCAAAAACACAGAAAGAAGCAAAAAAATAATAAACCAAAAGAACACTCATAATAACCGGCAGCGATCCATCTAGGTAGTTCATTAATGTCGATGCTTCCTTTCCTAAAGTCAACAGCTTCTAACTCCTGCGGGAATAAAGTGTTGCAACCCGCTTTGTACGGATGCTGGAGAAGTTGCCGCACTATCTCGGTTATTGCAGCTCGTAAGTATTCGGTCCTTTTCTGCCATACATCCATATGGCGTACGCTTCATTTTTACTACAACACCAAGTTATAGCAGAACGATATCAAGATTTCACTGGAAATAATTGCTTTCCTGTCCCTATAATCCAAAAGAAAAAAAAGCATTTATAGAAAAAGGTGTTCACGCGTACGCATGTGTCACGTCTGCATAACCTAAAAACGAAAATTCCGATAAATATCAAACTTCGTATTTAAGTTCAGTCTTTTCCAGGAAACGAAGATTTTCAAGAAACCCCCCACTCGAAACTCTTTACATATGGCTATAACCATAAGTTAAATATACTTATATTACTAATATAACGCATATCTTTAATCCTTTACGAATTAATCTTCCTCTGGAATGAGTTTTGTATTACTTCCTGTAACTTGTAACCTATTACAGAAAGACAAAATCTTGCTGCACGAAAAATGTGGTTTCCTTTACAGCACACAAATTTTTTGTGGCATCAGCCATTTTTAAAATATCCATTATTATTAGTTTGCAATTTTTGGGTACTTTGTCATTTTATTTCCAGTATTAACGCTATTTTGTTGTTTCTCGCAATGTCATGGAAAGAGTATGGAATTTAAAGGCTAGCATATAGAGACATGACTATAGATTTTGCTTTCTGTATTCCCCTTGTACCTACAAGGAAATGTGAATAAAGGTATTTCTGGAATGGTTTTAATATGAGGTAGTTGCTTTCGCTGGAATAGACGGTAGAAGCTCTATAAAAATAAACGATAATGAGTAAAAAGTTATGCGGATGAAAAACATAAGATCTTTGAAAGATTTGCCGGTTGTCCCGTTCGTAGATTTACGACACGTAAAAGAACCTCATCCCTGATAAAGAGGCCTCTGAGCAAAATTACCGGTGTTTCACGCCCAATATAGAATGGAACGCAAAGGACCATAGTAGTTAAAGAGCGTCCATAAATAAAAAAACTCAAAACTGAATTTGAAAGATTTGACTGTCACCTACATTGATGGCCACTCGTCGATTCAGCGTTAATCCTTGAGGTTGTATTGAATCTCACACATTCAGGCTCTTATTCTTTCATTTATTCATTCATTAAGACACTAAGGAGAATAGGAATAATCCTAGGTAAAGAGAAATTGCTACCTTCCAGCCGGTAATCTAATCCAGGAACTCTGGGTTTGGGGAGTTTCTTTTATTGCCTGCTTTTAAATCTACCTTGTCTTTGACTTATTTCATTACTGTGTTATGCAAATGTAAGTCTTAAGAACTTTACTTCTCTCCATTTATTGTATTTTTATGTATTTCCGTTCCTTTACTTAACCGTATCCATTTCTCTTTTGCCATTATGTACCTTTACGTTTTACTTTGTCCTTTTTGAAGGAAATGGTAAAATGTTTAATGCCGAAATATAGTAGCCTGAAAGTTATCGAATTATTGTATCTCCAACGATAAAGCAACGAAACTGCAGAAATCAATTTTCCGATAGGGAAAGAGGGCTTTTATTACGTATTCAAAACGGAATTTTTATGCAGTGTTATTGCAGCCAACGCAAGCTGAGCATCTTATCCAGACTTTCAAATTCTTAACTTAACAAAATGTGATGTCTTAAAACGCGAGAAGCTTGTAGTAATATAAGGTTCCCCAAATGCGAGAATCTGCAGCTTTACGATTGAAACTGTGAACTTTTGAGATAGCTTTTTCCGCCCTATAATTTTACACCAACCAATATTCCAGGGAACTTAAAACAGATAAGGGAGTTTTAATTTAGGAAGGATTGAATAATCTAGTTGTACAAGCAAACCCAGGCATTGCTAAGATCTACAATGTAGTAGTAATAAATTAGGTGGTTAGACCGCTTGCCTCTCAACAAGGTGGTCCGGGTTCGACCCCAGAGACGCGCATGTGGTATTGTGGTGGACAAAGCGGGTCTAGGCTGTTTTTCTCCTGGTTCTCCGGTTTCCCCTGCCGTTCATTCCACCAATCGCTCTATCATCACATTTCCTCTCATCCATTTCGCCTTCAGTTCATATCATCTTCCCTCACTCTCATACCCTAGACACGGTTGTTAGTCCTAGGGAGTGTAAGCCCTACATACGAAAAGGGTATGCCGAAAAAAATTAACTTGAGTTTTATTTATGGACGCTCTTTAACTACTATGGTCCTCAGCGTCCCATTCTATATTGGGCATGAAATACCTGAAATTTGCTCTTCATCAGGCTTGAGGTTCTTTTATGTACCGTAATTCTACGACACGGGACCATCGGCTTTACTTTCCTTCCGAAGGAAGCCATACTAAGGGTTTTTACGCCCGAAAACATTCATTGTCCTTCACCGGGTTTGAACCCGCAACCTCGGGAACTAGAGGCTAGCATGATAACCACTACACCAGGAGGGCGACAGGGTGGGCCGATTAAGTAAGTATCTAACTTTTGGAAACATTTCAGGTTAAAATTCCAAAAGACAAAGACGTGATGTACCTTTTCTCTACCCATAAAACATTTCATACGTTCATTATATATTAAATTATTCATATGAAAAATGATTCTTTTATACACCCTTACCTTATTTATGGCAAGTTTTGCTTGGGAGTTGTGTCAAATTAAGCAACAAGTGCTTAGATATAATAAAACTTCCGGAAATAATATTCAAACTTTTAGCAATGGAAAGAAAAAAGAAGAATCGCAAAGTTTCGACCAGTTTCATCAGATGTATTGGAAAAGTCATTAAATATTTCCTGCGCTAAATGTTTCTAAAATGTTATCATAACGAAATAATTGACACAAAATGTCTACTTTGATATACTCTAAATTTTTACAGCGGTAAGTTTTTGTCTATCATAATTGTACAAAATTTAGTTAAAATGAAGAGCATTTCAAAGACTACTCTCAGAAAATTCAAGCGATTGTTAGTGAATGCAACTATCTTAACCATATGGTCTTACCCGCGTGATTAAATCAAATGAGTTATCGATAAAGGCTTTGGGTGCGGGAAATTCTACAAAGCAAACCCTGTGATACAGTTGACCAAGCATTGGAAGAGGCTTTGACTAGCTACCCTTCGAGAAAGTTGCTGTGTGTATTTTGATAAATTGTGGAAAATGTGTCTGTATAGCAAAAGGGAACTACAAAAATATTTAGAAAAATGTGTGTGCTCCAAGATAGTTATGAAGAGTTACGAGGAATAAGTGCTGCAAAACGAGTCTTGTAACGCATTTCGCCTAATCAGTCAAGTTTTTATTTGTGGCCATTTTTGAGAAAATAATAAATAACGAAAAATGTTCCATGCAAAGGTAGTTATAGGGGGTTTCTTTAAAATCTTCGTATTATGTCCCTGGAATACTTCTTCTTTATATGTTTAACCTCCTCTTATGTAGGACTGACACCCCCCAGAACTTACAGGCGGGTGCCTGGGGTCAGAGGCCCGTCGAGGAGCAGACACTCATGGATCTGACAGAATATCCAGGATGGGTGATCAGCCCGATGCCCGGTATGGGAGGAAGGAAGTAGATGAAACAAAATAATGGTGAAATGGATGAAAGGAAAGGTGATAATGGAGCAGTTGGTGGAATTAATGGCGGGGGAAACCGGAGAACCCGGAGAAAACCCACCCAGACGCCGCTTTGTCCACCACAAATCCCACAAGCGGGTCCCTGGGTGAAAGGCGAGAGGTCTAACCACTCGGCCACGGCGCCGCCTCCCTGGAAGACGCTGAATTTAAATATCAAGTTTATCTATGGAGATTTCCTTTTTACTTTCTCTACCGCGTACATAGTAGACAGAGACCATACATTTCATACCGAGATTTCACTGGAAATGTTTTGAGACCTCTTGAATGTACGCATTTTTACGAAAAGATGTGTGTGTGTGTGAGAGAGAGAGAGAGAGAGAGAGAGAAGGAGAGAGAGAGAGAGACAAGAACAGCATAACTTAGAAACAAAAATTCGTATAAATACCAAACTTGGTATTTAGCTTTGGTACCTTTCAAAGATGCAAACACGAATATTTTCAAAAAAATCCTCCCACCCCAAACTACGCATTATATAGAACAATTTTCGAAATGTTCTATTTTCTAAAAGTGGCTCTAATGATTTTGATTAAAATACCTTATATTAAAGATATATACATGATAAATAAAATGTATATTTTGAATTTTCTGGGAATAGCCTGTAAAGTCCTCTTCATACGGAAGGAATATTGTTTAACCCTGTATAACTGGTAAAAGTTAAGGAATAGACCAAAACCTATTACACAAGAAATGTAGATCTCTTTAAAAACCACCATTTATTTCAGATAACTTTTGGTGGCATCAGCCATTTATACGATATCCGTTATTAATATTTCAAATTGATCAATGCTTAGCCATTATTTTAAAGTCCTATCGCTTTTCGGTTGTTTCTTACGATTTCATGGAAAGACTATGGAATTTTAAGGCCAGCATATAGCGTTCAGTTCTAAAATAACTGACTATCGCTATTGCCTTCATATTTATAATGAAATATGTAACGTAGCCGTTTCTGCAAAGATTTATCTCGATTAAAATTAAATAGACAAATAAGCTTTCGTAAGAATAATTTATATGCTCACAAAACGATAGAGGGTAGAGAAAGTCATGTGAATGTAATACATCAGATTTTTAAGTTAGACTTTCACAGACACAGACGCGCGCGCGGACCTTTTTCTTGAAGAGCGTTTGGACGCAGTAGACTTCGAAACACGAATTTCCAGTGAAGTTTGGATATCTAATTTTTGGGTAGACTACAATACTTCCTCTATATATTATAAACAGAGAAAGTAAAAATCAGCATTTTTCAAGTTAAGGGGACAAGGTCTCTGAAATGGTCAAAACATTTTTGTTTTTTGTTTAGGCACTAATAAAATCTTTATTATTTCCAGTTTCAGAAAATATATACCTTTTGGGGGTTAAGAGGTTTTTAATACATTTAAATGCCATTTAAATGCTAGTCTGCGTTCTTTTAAAGCTGTCATGAAATGCCCCTTTTTAGAACATTTTTGTATCTTTCAACAACGAACGACTATATCATGCCCAGCGAGCAGTTCAGCAATTAACAAAAGAGGCCAGGACCAAGAGAAGGCAATCAGAAAAGCTGAAGTAATCCATAAATTAAGGTGCAGATGATCATGAACCTGGAATGTACTGAAGAGTGTCAGAATTTTAATGTTCAAACTTTAAATTCAGTTTTCTCAAAACAACTTTTGTGGATACTTATTTTTTTCAGAAAGTATGGGAGTGGAGAGCTGAGGTTTTCAGTACATGTATACAACACATAGTTACACCTTCTGAACCACAATCATAATTTTATAATGTATGTTAGTGATATTAAGAAAACAAGAACATTGCAATTTTTACTTTTTTGACTTGGCAAATAATTTTTTTTCAATTTCTATTGAACTGATACACAAAACTAAATAATTGAGGTTCAGAAGATAGCTGATTATACTAAGAACAATCATGCATAAGAGCGATTTTGTATTACAAATAGTATCAGCGAAAATTTGAATTCACATGTTTTAAGAGTAAATATTATTATTTTTCTGCTGAATGAAATCATTTTTACGGACTCAACTACATAAGTTATCAATGCAAACAACCCCTTGAAATAATTTTCATGATTTATGGAATAATTCATAAAAATTTTAGGAAAAGCTATTGAGAACTTTAAAAGCAGTGGTAGTTTAACACACTTAAGGTGTAATTTCTGTGTGTTCAGACTACCTTGTCCCCTTAAACCGAACATGATTGTACAGTGCCTATAACATACGAGTACATCTGTTTAAAGAAAGTGTGTTTTACCACTAGACCTGAGAGCATTTCTTTATTCTTAAATATGACATTCACTACCCGTCTTGCCACACGAATTCACTCTTGGGAGTATATTTCATACACAGTGTACCGTATATTTTTACTGTAACTTAATATTTCCTTATCATTTGTCCTATTTTGCTGTCTTTTCCTTTATCTTTCATCGCGCTTACTTACCGTCGCATTATTCTAGGAACAGACTCTAGGGAGTAGTATATCTCATAATTTACCTTTTGTAACACCAAAGTTGCATTCCCGCTTTTACTCTAGTCCCAAAGCGGGCATTCCTGCAGGGAACTTTCACAGATGCACTGCTTTGTCATCCGTTGCAACGTAAGATTAAAGGAGATAGATTGCAAAGCAGCATGACTGTCTAAGAAAAGCGAACGTCTGATCTATTCATTTGATTATTTAGGAAAAGTGAGGAAAAGGAGGAAAACAATTTCGAATACTAAATTAAGAAGATTCTCTATCTGTAATTGTGGTATTTATTGATATCTATAAATCATTATTAGTTCATTATCCACTTAACAGATTTAAGTTACTAGATTACATATAGACATTTCCATTCCAAAAATAGTTAATACAAATCTAAAAATTTTATGTGTACAAGTCGCACGAGTTACTCTCTCTCTCTCTCTTATCGTATTTTACTCATATCTGTTCTATAAGTCATTCATACAAAACCTTTTTATACATCTTAACCATCACAAATTTTCGCCAAAGAATATCACAGTATCGCATTTTTTTTTATTTTTAGAGGAGGCTGAGACAACATTCAGGTGATTAAATAGGAAGTTAATATGGTAGCCATAATATTATAACGACCAGTATATCAGAAATAAAATAATTCAATACCCTTTGAATGAATTTACAAGAAACAAAGAACGCCTATTTTAACATTTCTAAGTGTAGGTATTATTTAAAACTGCGAGAAATATTTTACGAACAACAGTGAGTGTTTCTTTAAGTTGGTAAAACGTAAACAAATTTACATTGACTGCAAATTTTAGCGATATGTCCATATTTGCTGCGTTACAGTTTTGATTAATTGTTTCTCAATTATACTCGTGTATGTGGACTCATTCAGAATGATGATTTCCCTATCTATTTAAAAAAATAATCAAGAAATTGGTGCATAGCAATATTAAATTAATTAAATAGCTATGGAAAAATTTTGATATTGGGGTTAGCAACTGTTCATTATAAATTTGGATTATAAAATGGAACTACAACGTAATATTCAATTTCTTGTGCTTTGCTAGAGCTTTGCCTAGAGCCATCATATTATTAACCCTTGGTTTACACATGTGCTGACGATTAAACAGGTTTTTCAAAATGTAGATGTCTTTAATCTTAATGTGAAAAACCTCAATATGACGTCAGCGATAAAAGAGTAATTGTCTTGGTTTTCGTATATCTTGGTAGCAAGTATTAAAAGTAGATACAATTTTATTAAGGTTTGTTGAAAAAATATTTTATTTTCCTGAGGACCCGAAAAGGAGGAGGAATCACATTCCCAAGACCGCTTCTAGTGAGGATCTATGACATTTCTTCCAAGACAGGAGTAATCTTTTTAAGGGAATTTATCGTAGTATGAAAATAAGTAGTATGGAATTACAAAGCAGAGAGTACTTGTGTATTTTCGTATGAACTTATAACCTCGGCATGTCGTCGAAGTGTATACTTTGTTATGCGAATATCTCAAATGTACCTCTTTTAATCGCAATGCCTATACAGGATGGACCATTTAAGTTGAAACTGTACAATATCTCCAAAACTAAGCGTTATGTCTTGAATAAAAATTGTTTGTTATTATGGGGAAAAGTAAATGTCATTAGTTGTGTTTCGTTTGGAGGACGTTATGATGGTCATTTTAGAGTCAATTTAGTTTTCTAAATGGGAAACTACATTTTGTAGGTTGTTTTCGCATTAAAAAATTGTTTATAAAAAGCTGAAGCGCTCAACACCTTGGGACAGAACTGGAACGCCCCGGTCAAAACAAACAGGAGAATACCAGGCTACGCTCTATGCATACACAAAGGTTTCTCGTAATCTAAGCACGAAAAACAAACCTGACAAACACCTTTAAAATAATCGGCGCAATAGTAAAAGTCTGTATATCCCCCTACCCAAGAAAACACCGCTTCGTTTCATGCGGAATGGCCGCAGCATGTAGACCCTCCTGGACGACTCCTCCAGGTTCTTTCTCCACATGAAATCCCAATTATTGCTTCCAGAACTTCCTAGACCTGGATCTCATATAGCATAAATCCGTTCAGATTTGGCTACCAGCTAGTTTCATACACTATCAACTCAGTACTACCCACATGAGCTCACATACTTAATGCAGATGTTGCAACGAACGGCGAATTTGCGCATTCACCATCCCCTGGATATGCAGGTGTGAGATGGCATATAATCAGTGCCTACTTCCAATATAGTGTACAAGGGCAGTCCCAGAAGTACCCGACCTGTGATATACATAATGGTGGTTGTTTCAAACAAATAACTATGACAAAAATTACCAACCTTATAAAGCTTAAGTTTGAAGTTGTTTAGTAATTGTTTGGCAGCCATCAATAGTGAACGCTCTCAGCGAATTTGAAAACACAGATAAAACTGGTCATCGTTATGTGATACAATACTTCCATTTGAAAGGTCTTAGTCCGACTAATATTAAAACTGGGCTAGATTCTACGCTGGGGGAGTCAGCTCCTTCGTTTACAATAGTAAAATATTAGGTGGCAGAGTTTAAGCGAAGCCTCATGAGCTGCCAATTTGAATATCGCAGTGGTTGACCAAATGAGGTGACCACGCCAGAAATTGTGAAGAAAATTCACAAAACAGTATTGGATGACCGTCGACTGAAAGTGCACGAGCTAGCAGACATCCTAGGCATTTTAAAAAGTCTATACATCGCATACTGACTGAAAATTTATACATGAGAAAGCTGTGCGTAAGATGGGTGCTACGTTTACTCACAATGGAACAAAAGCAGCATTGTGAGATGGTTCAGTTGAGTGTTTGGCGGTGTTTCGCTGCAACAAAGCAAAGTTTTTGCGTCGATTCATAGCAATGGATAAAACATGGGTCCGTCACTTTACACCTGAGACGAAGGAACAGTCAAAACAATGGATTGAAAGGGGAGAATCGGCTCCAAAGAAGGCGAAGACAGTTCCATCTGCAGGCAAGGTCATGGAGTCAGTTTTTGAGATGCGTGTGGGATAATTTTCAATGCTTATCTTCAAAAAGGAAAATCAATCAATGACGACTATTATAGAAACTTATTTGCAGCGTTTGAATGATGAAATAAAGCAAAAATGGCCGCATTTAGCGAAAAAGAAAGTTTCGTTTCATCAAGACAATGCACCAGTTCACACATCCCTTATCGTCATGGCCAAAATCAATAAATTAAAGTTCGAACTGCTTCATCATGCACCCTATTCGTTAGACTTAGCCCCCTCTAATTATTTTTCTGTTTCCAAAGTTAAATGGCTTGGTGGTAAAAGATTTGCCAACAGTGAAGAGGTGGAGTCCGCAGTTGATGGCTATTTTGCAGAACTCGACGCTCCTCACTATAAACAGGGTATCGAAGCTATTGAACATCGCTGGGAAAAGCGTATCGGGCTGAAAGGAGACTATGTAGAGAAATAAAGATGCTTTTTCCCAAAATTTTTGTGTTTTCTTTTTTAGATCGGGTACTTCTGGGACAGCCCTTGTATGTTTGCATTCAAGTGGTAATAAAGAAAGCTGAACATTGCTTTGTTAAACCGTGTAAAAATGTATAAGCACTAAACCCTTTAACGTATGTTGCATAAGCCAAAACGAGCAGATATTTAATGATAATATGAATTATATAATGATAAAATGAATTAACGCTATAACAGAAATATTCTAGCGTTTAGTTTGTGCTTTACCTTTACCCAACATGAATATTTGCTTGTATTAATTTTTGTAAATGCTATTGAAATAAAATTGTTAGCTTTGCTGTTTAAATAAAATCATTTATTAGTCTATGTTCTATTTCTCAAGTTTGCTTTTATTTGTTTACGTGTTTTAACCCTAAGATAACAACTTAACGTGTTAATTTTCGCATCTGATGGTTAGTAAATATGTAGTTTATTTGGATTTGGTTTTACAAATAACTAAATATTTTCCTTCGTTCATTATTTGAAGTTGAAAGGCTCTTTTGATTTTTAGTTGCGTTCATTAAACATTAAAGCTGTCACTGCATTACGCGAAAGAACTGTCATGATCATTAATTAAGCTCGATGCCATTTTCGCAATGCAGTATCGTTATCTTGCCTGTCTTCTGAAACTCATCGCACCTTCCACTGTGAAACACCCGTCACCTTACCCCTCAGGCGCGTATCTTCTCACTCATCTGAAAAAATGACACGGTTGCTAAACGTCTTGTCTTTTCAAAGTATTTTTTCAGGTTTCGGTGAAAGCTAATATAGAAGTATACGTGTACTCATATTCTCCCCCCCCCTCTCTCTCTCTCTCTGTATCTGCATTCCTCCCACTCCCATCTCTGATTTAAAGCATGTAATCCATACCCCCCTATTTGTACAACGTACTGTGTTGATTAAACCACGCACGACTGCTTCATCTGCTTTAATCAGTCAGCATCGCGATATAGAGGGGCGTGCACTAATAGTATATTGTGATGCAAGTATAGTAAGTGGATCATTGAAGAACGAAAAAGGGTTTGAAAATAACGCCCGGCTGTTGACCTTAAAATATCAGTAACTTGCAGCTCATGCCTAGCTGATGCACGAATTAAATCGTAAATAAATATTAACAAATAAAAAGGAAATAAAGATCCAGGTAGGGCTTAAATGGTAAAATTTAACTATCAAAAGTTTGAGGATTTAATATAGTTCATACACATACGTGCAGTTAAACAGAAAAAACACGCAGATAGGTTAGACTACCAGAAGTGAATTCAGGAAATCAACCTTGCACCATGATAACATAAACAGGAAGTGGTTAAAAGAACAATATACTGTGGCGTATTAATAATTTGCGGGGGGGTTACATTGTCATTGCTAGACATATTATTGTTCTACATTGTCATCACCAGACACATGGTTGTTTACATCACTCTT
Organism: Deroplatys truncata; assembly: GCA_030765065.1. Lineage (NCBI taxonomy): Eukaryota > Metazoa > Arthropoda > Insecta > Mantodea > Mantidae > Deroplatys > Deroplatys truncata. Next base: position 105,273,865 of record CM060985.1, read on the forward strand.
GGCTGACAGCTTTGCTAGCCGCGAGTGGTGCGAGATATAGCGTCTGTCTTAGGATTCCGTGAGAAGCGGATCGCGTGTGTAAGCCGGCTTTTGGATCGGTGGACATCTCCTCTCACCTTTCATATTTAATAATGTGGGAACCCCAAACGGTTGGGATATAAATCTAGGAATATGTAAGTAGATTTGTGTTATGGATTTTTATAGTGAAAAACTCACGCCTTCCTCTTAACCTCCATACCACGTTTCGGTCCTCCGCAGCCAAGTCAGAATACGTCCCCTCAATGTACGTGCTTGGTCACATAATTAATTTAAATTTCATGTGAACTTTTAGACCATCTACCCAGCATGTAACAATACGCGTAGAACTTCAGAGCGGATGTATGTTTTATTCAAGTACCACAAGGTATTGTATACCTTACTTTAATTAAAGCAAATATGTTACATTCAGTGTTTCTAGGAAGTGAAGTAAACCTGTTTTTCTATGCAACAGGAAACCTACGGCACTTTGCCGGGATATTATCGATTTTTTTTTCGCATGCCATACTATACTTCCTTATCCGTGTGGAGTTAGTTGTCATAAAAACCGAACAGCTGCAGTAAGGGAAACTATTTTACTCCAATGCTTTTAACACTTGAGGTTTAGAATCCGTTCTAGACTGGCAGTCACCTCAGGTGTTGAAAGCAGTAGGGGAAGGTGAGAAATTTCTCCTCTACTGACGCAGTTCACTTTTTTGTAAAAGCTGACACCACCAGGCTATTTAATTGTTGGAAGTAAGATATATAACCTGCTGTGTTGTATGAACCATGAATACATCTGATCTGAAGTTGTCAAGTGCGTGGTCCTCCATCTGTGACATTTAAAAAATCTACAATGTCAGATCGATTAATTTACAATTTTAATACAGCCCTCAGGATTTAATGTATAACATGCACAGAAAATTTATGTCCACTTTTTTAAATTATTTCCGGTGATATTTGAAAAATTGCTGCACACGATATCATTAATTTTTGAAAAGTCTAATATTTTATAATTAGACGCTTCAATACTGCACTAATAAAATATAGATATGAAATTTTAATTACCCTACTAGTTTAGGAGAAAATAAATATTATATACGTGACCATATTTTGTTTAAAAAGTACATCAAATATGGGTTAATAACGTCACAACTATGCATGTTGACAAACAGTCATCTCGATAAATTTCATTCTGTCATTAACAAGGAGGTATATAAAATCTCATTAATTTATACCCAAAAAGTACATCGTGTAGAGTAATTTGAAAAAGAGTGTGCAATAAATAAGATCTGAGAAACAAATTTTAAAAATTATAACCCTAGAATGATCTATTTCTGATTGTATGCTCGTTAAAAAGCATTTAGTGCATATGCAGGCCCTCCACCTTTTTCTATTCCTCTGTAACTTCTTTAGTATTTGAACATTCCTGAGTTCCCATTTGAATGGTTTGTTCTCTTTAATCTGGGAAAAACTTTTTTTTATTTTCTCTACCACCTAAATATACTTTCCACCCAAAAATTCGATATGGAGATTTCACCGGAATACATACTTTGAGATCCCTGAACAAAAAAAAGTCGTTTTAAAAAAGGTTCGTGTGTGTGTGTGTGTGTGTGTGTGTGAACAATATAACTCGAAAACAAAAGGTCGAATAAATACTAAACTTGGCATTTGGTTCATTACCTTTCAAAGATGCGACACAAACATTTTGAAGAAAATCTTTCCACCCTAAATTATTCTTTACGTGGAACATTTTTCGAACTTTTTTATTTTCTAAAAATGCCTCTAACGATTTTTATTAAAATACCATACATTAAAGATATTTACATGTCAAATAAAATGTATGTCTTGAATTTTCTGGGAACGGCCTACCAAGTCCTCTTCATTCGGAAGGAATTTTGTATAATCTTGTATAACTGGTAAACGTTAAGGGATAGACGAAGACTTACTGCTCAACAAAATGTAGATCTCTTTAAAACACACACTTTATTTCAAATAACTTCTTTGTGGCATCAGCAATTTCTAAGATAAACGTTGCTAATGGTTCGAGTTCAATACTTTGTCATCCTTGACAATTCTTGTCGATTTTCAATTGTTTCTTGTGATTGCATGGAATTTTAGGATCAACATATGGAGTCGCGTTCTTAAACATTTGACTATCGATGTTCCCTTTGTATGTATCTCTAATGAAATGTTTAATGTAGCTATTTCTGAAGTAGATAGGAAAATAAGCTTTCGTAAGAATAGTTTGCATACCCACTAATAATCGATAGAAGGTAGAGAAGGTAATGTGAATGTAACACATCAGGTTTTTTACTATCATTCTATAGGAATGTAGGTTTACGGTCAAACGTTTAACTCGCTATAGGACATGATTTAAAATGTCCTGCAGCTATAAAAGCTACATAAACCTGAAGTAGGAGGTTTGCAATGTTAAATAACAGTAAAATCCATATCCATAAATGTTGAAATTTTTTGGCGTTGTGGAAGCAGCTTTGAAAATATGCCATTTTTCATGAAAAAGGACTATTTTTGTCTTCAAGAATTCTTAAAGCCTAAAGATCCTGTATAAGTTCCAGACTAGTATACCCATAATAAGAGTTAATATGACAAGCATTTTCAAACTTTCATATTCTTGAAACTTCCAAAGCCGGCACCTAAACTCCAATAAATGAATCGTAACGGAAAGTTTAAGATATTATGTAGTAATAATGCTGGTCGGTGAGAAAAGGGTAAAAATATTGCTAAAATTCATAAATGTGCATTTTAATTTTATAAAACATTACAAAGCTTCCACTTTAATAGCCTTTATAATAATATAAAGCATATTATATAGTGATTTAAATGTATGCCTGTATTTCTAGCTTTATACAAAATTGTAGTAAAAACCATAAGTTTTGCCTATATTAAAGTAAACCAACCATTCAAGAGAGCCCTCAGGAATCTTTAAATACTAAATTAGTTGCAGAGAAGCAGAAATATACGAATGAAGGCCTATATATGCACTAAATGCTTCTTAAATAGCAAGAAGTCAGAAACAGAGTTATTTTAGCATTATAATGTTTGAACTCTCTTTTAAGGGTTTGGTTTGTCGGAACATCCCCTCTTTCAAATGTTTCCTCATAATGTACCTTTTGCTTAAATGAATTAATTTTTAGTACCTCTTTATAACTACTAGGAGCGTAATTTAAAAGTAAGGTAGGTTTTGCGATGAAGTACTAAATATTTTTCGATAATATATTTTTCACCCAAGCCTTCAAACCTAACCATATTTCTCTACCAGTTAACAATGTCTTTTTAACATTTGTCTTATCGCAGCATAAGTTTTTTAGAACCTCGTAACAGACTTCCGCTGCCATTCCATCTAAGAAATGTGTAGCTGTTTTTGGTAGTTAAAATTTTCTGTATTGAAAATGACCTATGATAATCTCCTAGGGGGCATTTCGTATATATATATATACGAAAGCTTCTTGAAGGACATAGTCTGTTTTTAGCTTATATCACCTGCAGATTCACTTCTGTTTTTTTTATTTCAGCTACTCTGGGATAACGACCTGACTTCTGGACCACTCCGTGGTCTAGCGGTACCATGCTAGCCTCTGGTTCCTGATGTTGCGGGTTCAAACCCGGATTGTTTTCGGGCGTAAAAATCCTTAGCATAGCTTCCTTCGGTAGGGAAGTAAAGACGGTGGTCCCATGTCTTAGATTTACAGCACGTAAAAGAACCTCAAGCCTGATAGAGAGGCCTGTGAGTAAAGTTTCCGGTCTTTTACGCTCGATATAGAATGGGACGCTAAGAACCATAGCAGTTAACGGGCGTCCATAAATAAAACTCCATTTAACTTCCGAACCACTACTTCGAATCCCCCTCCTGAAACCAATGATACCAATACAGCAATTTCTTTTGCCGAAGAATAATAGACACAGATAAATCATCTCAGAAACTGTATGATTGTTTTATGGTTTGGAGGCGAACTTCTATTAGGAAGCGCCACTGAAATTTATTCTAAATCAGAATGAGAATTTAATTGAATTGTAAAAACTGTGCGAAAAGAAAGCTTAGGGCATATACAATGGAATAAAAATGTTGGTTATCCAAAATATTTAGTAATTCTTATTTTATTGCATAAAGGACTATACCTTAAAAAAATCCCTCGTAAAATGATAAAAAATTAGGAGATTAATTTTTTTAACATGATTATTTGTGGTGTTATTGAACAGTAATATTCATTAAAAATAGTGAATATTTATTTCCTCCCAAACTAGTAGGACAATTAAAAATTCATCTCTAAAAATATTAATATACTATTAAAGAGTTCAATTATGACATTTTTCAGAAAATAATTCTATCATGTGAATCAATTTTACAAAACGGTACAAAAACTAAAAAGAATAACTTCTCGTAAATTATTTTAAAAAATGTGTACGAACTTTGTTTACATATAATACATAAACCGCTGTATTAAAATTTCAAAAAAAATTTAGCAGAAAATTTAAATTTTACAAACTTCTCAGATAGGTATCCTTAACCCCTTAGTGCTTAGTGTCGATATTTGACACAAAGGTGTTTTGTAAAAGTTTTAGATTATTTTATGGGTTTTTAAATGTTATATGCATATTATGTATAGGGTTATATATTAACCTTCGATATTAAAATACAAGTATTTATAGCTGTTCTGTACTATAAACATATTAAACTTTTTCAATAAAACTGTGGTTTTTTTATTAAAGAGGAAGCAAAATCCATGCAACCGCAATACATTGTAATCTCGTCAGTATGCAGCGGTTATTTTACTGGGCCCTCTCTCGAAATTTCACCGGAAATATATGTTTTAAAACTCCGTGAATCTTAAAACAAATAAAAAGGAATAGAAAAAAGTCCATCTGTCTGTGAACAAATAGTACTCTGTTAGATACCGAACTTTGTATTTGAGTTCAGCGTCTCTCAAGGATGCGAAAGGAAGATTTTCAAGAAAATCCCCTAAAAAAATACCCCTTACTTGGAAAATATTTTTTATTTTCTCAAAAGTGGTTCTAACGATTTTAGTCAAAGTACAAAATTAATTACAATATCAAAATTAAAGAAGAGTTCATTTTATCTTCTAATCGGCACTTAAAAGAATTCGGTGTTCGAAGCTTGCCGTGGCTATAAAAAATCTAAGTCAAATGCTAAGGTCACACAATTGTGTGAAAAATAGGATAAAAAATGCTATAAACATGTTTTACCCCAGGGCAATATACCGTATGTGTAATGTATCTGCATGACAAATAAAATGTATATCTTTAAATTCTCGGGAATAGCCTGTTCATTCTGAATTATGTTTACATAATTAGTAAATCGTAAAAGATAAACAAAATCCTACTACACAAAACATATGGATCTCGAAAAAGCACACAATATCAAATGAAAAAAAAGTATTGTCTTAACCATTTCCAAGATATTATTTGCCAAATAGCAAGTCGCTAATCGCTTTTTTCTCGTTGTCATCAAGGAGCATGGAGTTTAAAAGCGTAAACGAGATGCACAAATGTGTAATGAAAATTTATCTCGGTTAATAAAAGGGGATAGAAGAATATGATTTTGTAAGAATAGTTTTAGAAGAGGAGGAAAGAAAGTTATGTGAATGCAACATTTAATGTTTTTTCTTCTCATCGTGGAATACGCATGAGAAGACGGGTTGAGGTTCATTTCCTTGACTCCTTTTAGCACTTAAGTAGTGACGTCACTCTCATTCTGAAATGCAGTATATCCTTCGCACCACTCGACTACACCAAACTCATTGTGCCTCCTCTATTCCGCATTACATTCTATTGCTGAGAACCAACATTTTGCTGACAAGCATGCGCTGCCGGGTTCTGTTGATTAGGTAACATTTAAAGGAAAGCTGTTCGGTATACTTGAGCTGTAAGATAAGGAGCACTTGAATGAGGCTGGAATATTAACAGCCTCTCGAGGATTGTGATGGGGAAACAACTGGTAGTATTCCACATTTCTGTGGTAGACGCTCTAGAGGTCTTGAACCAAGTGTTGGACGATTCATAGTTTAAATACTTTACGGCTCTTGTAGGAGTGAAGTTTGTAGTGCAGAATAAACATCTCCCTTCGCTTCGGCATGTCTGCTATGGTATGCATAATATGGGCGGCAGAGGCAGTTTTGTTATTCTTTTTGTGTCGTTTGCTTACACGTCAGATCCACGCGCTAAACCTCTGCTCTCCGCTTTTTCTTCTTTCATAAAACATATCTTTGCCTTTGTCTTTCGCTATATCTCTTGCTGGGATTTGCCTGCATTTTCTTTTGTTTTCTTTGGGTTGACTAGGAGCGCAGCAATCTAGTGATAGACTCTATAACCAGGCTAATGGAAAAAAGTTACGAGGATGATCCCAAAATAATGCACAGAGCTACTTTCACCACACACACATAAATAAGTAAATAAATAAAATCTGTAATACTCCATCCCGGCACCTAGTTACCTAGACCGGGACGTGTATTAAAAATTTTTCAGTTTATTAATACAATATGCTTACATTATCATTGTGCATATAATTAACTATAACTAATAAAAAGAAAGAAAATGCAAAAAAGTAATAGTAAATAACTAACTAAAATAAAATTTCCAGCCACTAACTCAAAATAAACATACGATTACATTTCTACTGGTAACCAGCCATCTAACTAAACCATCTAAATAAATTCTAGCTAAATAACTAAATATACATCGGAAACCACAACTTAGGTACTAGCATCCAGCATCTCCAATACAAAACTAACACTATAATAGACAAGTAATTCATAATAATTCATTTATGTCTAAAAATGTTTTGTCCTTGTCTGCTTTAATTGTTTATGTGCTATTTAAATTTATTTTCTTTTATTTCTTTTGAGGTGTTTATATAATTATATAGCCTAATTAATTAAATTTTTATTTATAATCAATTCACTCTTTTACCCTAACTTCTCAGCACTAAAATATATACTAAATTCACATTTATTAAATTTACACTACACTTTCATGTCACTTCAGTAATCTAACAGCAATTTATATTGATATCATATTAACTATTTCACATACACTTCACTTTCACATCTATTTTATAATATCCACCAAAACTACTCTTCATGCAGGCAATAAATCTCACTTATACTCCTCCCTTATAACTGCACTGATCTCCTCACTTTCTTCTTCAGTGCAGCCCACTTCTCCTCGCACATTCACTAGCTACCGCCTTCTTTGCTAGTAGACATCCATCCCATCCGGCACACCGCTTCTCCTCCTTCCATCATAGATCATCCTTCTGTCCCTTCCATAATGTACTGCTTTGTTTATGTATTTATTTACGTCTAGGGGTTGTAACAGTCTATAGGTTAATTTGGTTGTTATATTGTCATATAACTGGGAAAATAGTTTTTTTAAGTGCCATTGTATTGTCCACACACACAGGTACGTTTTTAAAGTAAGAACCGTATGAATATTTTGGTGCTGCAGTCGCGATTTTGAGCACGTTCCTCCATTCATTAGCAGCCAGACGCAGCGATCGCCACTTTGTATTTTCCTGTTGTTAGAAAGTTTCAAAAATGATCGAATGAGACGCCGACTGTGAAATCAGATCAGTGATTCGTTTTTTTAAATGCGAGAAATGTTACACCAGCAAATATTCATCGCCAATCGTTTGAGGTTTATGGGGAAACAACATTGAGTGACAACGCCAGGCTATACACAGCCAAACAAACTCAAGATATGATCCCATCATTTGGTTCGGAGCAATTCGATCACGCTCCCTACAGTCCGGATTTGGCACCAAGCGATTTTCATCTGAAGAAATTCCTTGGTGGAAAACTTATCATCGAGGATGATGATGTGAAACAAGAAGTGCAGACTTGACTTTCATCACAGGCGGCATCATTCTTTGACTGGTTTCCCGTTGCAACAAATGTCTAAATAACGCTGTGACTATATGCAAAAGTAGTGTAAGGTGTAATGTAATGAATGATAATAAAATATTTGGAAAGTAATGCTCTGTTATTTTAAAAATATCTGATGTGTTAAACTCACATGACTTTCTCTACTCTTGTACAAACTACTTTTACAAACGCATATTCTCCATCTACTTCATGTTAATCGAGATATCGGGATGTTAATCTTATTGCTAATTTTCTTGTAGGTGCAAGGGGAACTTTAAGCGACAGTCAAATCTTTTAAGAGCTGGTTGCTATGTGGCGCATTCCATTCTCTTTGTATGTCTAGGACATAAAAAAATGAATAACGAATTCCCATTTGAGAAAAAGTATAAGTATTAGAAAATTTAAGGGAATAACAAGCAATATCTCGAAAATGGATCAGTCAACAACAAAAAATGTATATGACATAAATTGTGTGTTTTAACGCGATCTACATTTTTGTGCAGTAAAATTTTGTCTATCTCTTATGGTTTACCAGTTATGAAAAAGTCGTTCATAACGAAGAATACTTTTGGAGACATTCCCAGAAAATTCGAGATATACATTTTATTTGTCATGACAATATCTTAAACATATGATATTTTAATCAAAATCGTTAGAGCCGTTTTTGAGAAAATTAAAATTTTCGAAAAATGTTCCATGTAAAAGGTAGTCTGGGGTGGGGGGATTTTCTTGAAAACCTTCGTGTCGCATCTCTGAAAGATACTGAACCTAAATACCAAATTTGGTGTTTATCCGACTCTTCGTTTCTGAGTTATGCTGTTCACAGACAGACAGACACACACACACACACACACACACACACACACACACAGACACACTCGTGGACATGTTTCCAAAAAATGCTTTTTTTGGATTCAGGGGGCCTCAAAACATATATTTTGGTGAAATCTCGGTATCGATTTTTGGGTAGAATACAATACTTACTATACGTAGTAGAGAAAGTAAAAATTATCGGTACACTTTAAATACGCGTTTCTTAATAAACGATAGTGGATAGAGGAATATAATGCGTTATGTGAATTGAACACACCAGATTTTTTTTTCAGATCTCTTAAATCAAAATATGCAAAAAGGTGGACATCTATAACCTTTCCGCATTGAATAGGAACGAAAAGACTAGTGATGGAACGATACCATTAATTCTCAATACTCGATACCGATACTAACTTTTGAGCACCGATACTCGACATTCACTTTAATAAAATTTAGTATTGTACCTATGCTAATGGAATTGTCTCTATTTGACTTTCTCCAGGTGACAGCAATTTATCTTGATAGTGCCTCAGGTTATAACATATCCCCTACTCTTAGTCAAGGCTCATAATAATAATAATAATAATAATAATATAATAATAATAATATAATAACAATAATGATAATTTATTTGCTTCCCGTTTTATAATTTTATATTTTGTGCTGAATACTTTCTTTTGAAGGACATTCTATCAATATTACGGAAATTAATCGTACAATATACCTGTAAGCTACAGTCGTGACCCGAGTTTGACTTGCGTAAACACAAACTATCAGATGGAAGGAAAGAATAAATATTTACATGCGCTGTACTATATCACGTCTAAGTTCTGAACTGTTTATGCTGGATTCATAGATTTTGGTCACCACAGTAGGTAACTGTAATGAGAGAGTGAGTCACCAATCCAGACTATTGCAGAAATGTGATTTAGCGCGTCAGAAATCAGCTGATGCACTAAGGTATGACAATGCCGCATGTTACATGAGTACCTCTCCTCCTTCCTCCATTGTTTTGCATCATTTAGACACAAGATTCTATGGAATGTTGCTTACAACGCAGTCAAGGTCTATCAAGAACTGCAATCCAGCAACTCTTTGGAGACAGTTGCGAGGCAGTAACGAGAAGAAGTCTCGACTCCTTTCATTCCATGAAGTTAAATGCAATAACGTCCAACAATGCAAGACTAAAACATTAAGAGTGTCGAAAAAATATCGAAGGTTTATTTCAATGTATTATACATACTTCTATACCATCAAGTATCGAGAGTATCGAAGAATCGACGGTATCGAGGTCCCATCCCTAGAAAATACTGTAGTTTATTTCTTTCCACGTTGTAATCGCTCTTGCACAACGTTTAATTCTCCATTTAACTTGTATTTATTGTGTTACATTTTGTGTCAATTTATCATTGTACAACGATGATCAAATAGAGTAGAGCATGATGCTGATCAGTGTGATATCGGTATTAATATAGCTGCTACTCCGAGAAGTCTCGGAGTCACGGGTTCGATTGAAGATGTCAGGGGTTAGGAATTTGTTCAGGGAATGATTTCCTGGTAGAGCCTTGTTGTCAGGGTGGTGACACTGCCTTGAAAGTCTTAATAATGCTACCGGCTAAACTGAAATATTCTTTATTTTACAACATTCCTTTCTGGTTGACGCGCCACCTTCGTCTATCGAAGACACTTTCATTATTTTAAGGTTTGCAAAGTCGCGACTTATGGGTTTTCCGTCCGTCTCTCTTGTTAATTTTTCATCGAGCTGGTTATGTTACGTCACTTTACGTCGGACTCAAAAATAAATCTCATGTTAATTTTCCGTCGAGTTCTTTACCGACTGTCTCCCTTCCAAAAGTTTCCATAGAACTTTCACCGACCGCTCTTGCTAGTTTTCGTAAGAGTGCTTACACTTTGTTACGACACTTTTTGCCAGACTCAAAAATCTCTAACTTTTTTATATATTTCGTGTCGCCTTGGGTTTAAGACGTATCACGTGACATGTACACGATCTTTCATTCACTATCATTTTATTTCATAATTTTTCTTATTGGTCATCCGCACTTCAGCAACTTCCACGCTTAATTCTGACAACTTATTTTAAATCAAAAATATTCCCGCGAGCCTTCTTAATCGAAGATAGTCAGAGAGGCAACAAGTTCAGTGTTCTAGGCCTCTAGACTTCACAAAAGATTGTATTTTATTTATTGACGCTCTTTAACGCTGTGGTCCTTAGCGTCCCATAGCTTAGCGCCCTAGCTTAGGCGTGAAAGACCGGTAAATGGCTCAGAGGCCTCTTTATCAAGCTTGAGGTTCTTTACGTGCCGTAAATCTACGACACATGACCGCCGGATAAGGATTTTTACGCCCGAAAATATTCATCGCCCTCCGCCGGGTTTGAATCCGCGACCCGGGGAACCAGAGGCTAGAGTAGTAACCACTACATCACGGAGGCGACTCTCTACACTTCACGACACAATATGTAACCGTAGGCTATTTCCCACGAAGTAGGTAAACATATACCTGCCTTTCGCTTGGGAATAAAATTTGCTTTCTTTCCTTTTCGGGAAGTTATTACTGGTAAGAATTTACTAAGTGACATATTCAATTCCTATTTCACATTTACTTTATGCGCATTTTATGACTCTTTTAACTTATTACTCTTTATACTCTACCCTACTTCAAAAGTTTATCTCAGGTTATAAATTATTCGTTTGTGTTTCGCTAGATGTTTCATTAATATTATTTTCTCCATTACGATTTATATTTAATGTTTATATTGTATTATATTGTTATTTATTTCTAGCCTCGGTCTCGATAACCAGTTTCAAGCAACTCGCAACGTTTGAGGCTATAATGCCCCGTTGTGGCCTCCTCGTGACATACAACCCTCGGAGCATAAACCCTGGTCAACCCTAGCCACAGCCGCTCTATTGATATCCTGTAACAGAGTCTGCTGCAGCTGTAATATGGCTTCATATTCAAACGTTTACAAAGCAATTTCCATACAGTCTGCTATCGTACACCAAGTTTTCTTCTGGCCTATACTGTTTTATCTCAATTACGTGGATGTATCAGAACCGCGTAACATAATACCATTTCGGCGATTCGTCTACAAACGGTGCAGAGGGAAGGGAAGCGCAGGTATTGTGTTTGACAACCACACTGAAGCCCAACCTTTTCTCTTAACAGCTAAGCCATAGTTCATCGAACCTACTATATTTGAAGAGGTTGACAAGCTAAACCAATCAAGTTTCAGTCCTTGGTAGCATGAGTAGGAAGGAAACTCTCTCTGTAAAGTTAGGCAACCCTGGAAAACCACATAGGTACAAAGCACAGCAAGAATTTTTCTTTCAACGTAGAGCGGAAGTTCCGTAGTTCAAATCCCGGCTGCGGTATTGAATTTTTTATTCTCACTCTACCTTTCAAAATTTATAGAGTTTTACTACAAGTAACTAAAGCCTGTCACAAATAGCTGTGTGATATACTTACTTTAAAGGATGGTATCGCTATAAAAGCTTCAAAGAATTAAAGTAGAAGCTTTGTAGTGTTTTGTAACACCATTTTTTGCCTTTTTCATAGATGGGTAAAGAAAGAAGCAGTTTTATTTCAAAATAAAAATGATATACTGTAATTAGTGTACTTCATAAATGATAAATTTTCACAAAATTGGGAAGCTGAAATAAAATTGATTATTTTTGGACACACGAAGTGGCACAAAATACTCCACGTGCTCTCTGATATTAAAAACCTAGGTACGCCTCTTTAAAAGTTAAGGGCCCAAATTGTCATACGTGACATTTTGGAATTTTTATACAGTACTATAAATTAGAATTTCCTGTTTAATTTTATATATTTTAACATTTAGGAAGGAATGCTTAATATTTTAAATATATATTTCGTAAGTGATATTGCATCTATATTTTGTACTGGGAATTCTGTACAAAAACTAGAACTCTCACACACTTTGGAGTAGAAAGGCAAACTTAACTCCATTTTAGGGTAAGTTTTACTCTAAAACTCTATATTACTTTAAGTATGGTGTAATCAAGTCATGTTGTTTCTTTCTATGAAAATACAGAGTTTGTTTTAACCAGTTTTGCTTTGAACAGCTTTTTCTATGAATGACAATTTCTGGTATAAATAACCCGTTTCCTCAAAAGTTATTGAAGATAGCTAAATTAACTTTTAGGGTGACAAAAAAAACTCTTAAGTGCTATTGTGGTTCTAATGTGGTGTAAATAATATGGTTAGTTATTTTTAAAAAAAATAATTCTGGTAAACTTTAATTAAAATATGCTATAATAAATCCCATTTTCCTTAATAAACAACGTATTGGATAAAACATTACTAAACTAAAAATCTGATGTGTTACACTCACATCACTTTCTTTACTCTTGTACAAACTATTTTTACAAACACTTATTCTCCATACGCTTCATGTTAATCGAGATATCGAGATTTTAATCTTATTGCTAATTTTCTTGTAGATGCAAGGGGAATTGCTAGGCTTTAAGCGATAGTCAAATATTTTAAGAGCTGGTTGCTATGTGGAGTATTCCATTCTCTTTACATTACCAGGACAAAAAAAATGAATAACGAATTCCCATTTGAGAAAAAGTATAAGTATTGGAAAATTTAAGGGATTAAAAGCAATATCTCGAAAATGGTTCACTCAACAACAAAAATGTATATGACATAAATTGTGTATTTTAACGCGATCTACATTTTTGTGTAGTAAAATTATGTCTATCGCTTATGGCTTACCAGTTATGCAAACGTCGTTCACAATGAAGAACACTTTTGGAGACATTCCCAGAAAATTCAAGATATACATTTTATTCGTCATGAAAGTATCTTAAATATATGATATTTTAATCAAAATGTTAGAGCTATTCTTGAGAAAATTAAAATTTTCGAAAAATGTTCCATATAAAGTGTAATCTGGGGTGGGGGGATTTTCTTAAAAACCCTCGTGTCTCATTTCTGGATGATACTGAACCTAAATACCAAGTTTGGTGTTTATCAGACTGTTCGTTTCTGAGTTATGCTATTCACAGAGACACACACGGACATGTTTCCAAAAATAGTTTTTTTGGATTCAGGGGGCCTCAATCTCGGTATCGAATTTTTGGGTGGAATGCAATACTTCCCCTACTTATTATACGTAGTAGAGAAAGTAAAAATGCATGCATCTACATGTGTAACAATTTCAGTTTGACATCTTAAACAGTTTCTGAGATAATGGATCATGAATTTAGCAGACTTAGCATTGGTGGGGTAGGTTTTTTAATCTCCCCTTAGGTAAATTAAGTGACAATGAACAATCAGCTTCCAGCTTAGAACTTTAAAGAGCGTTAGTGTGGGACGAATGCAATTCAGCATTCAAGATAAACGGAAATGGAACTGGGAGACAGAGTTCGTGGAGAGTTGTAACAGCTTCTTTAGTGCGGGACAGATCCTGAGTCTGCACTTGGCATTCCCTCTGGCATTTTAGCGGTAACAAAGGTATCAGATTAACCGTCTTATTCCAGGAAACTTTATCCTCAGGTCTGGATAATATCTCTATGCTAAACGCTGTTCAAATTGAAGACTAACTCTGTTTTTGAGCACACCTACTGTAAAGTAATAAAGTAACTATCCTTTGCACTATCGTGCGTTTTCTTGGCCTTGCAGGATACAGATATTACGTTTAGAAATGGATTTTTTTCGACAATAGTGTTTTTATACCTTCCCATTCATACTGTTATGGTAAAAAGGTTAAGGGGACAAGGTAGTCTGAACACATGGAAATTACATCTTAGGTGTGTCAAATTACCACTGCTCTTAAAGTTCTAAATATTTTTTCTAGAACTTTTTGTGAATTATTCTATAAATCATGATAATTATTTCTAGTGGTTGTTTGCATTCATAGATTATGTGGTTGAGTCTATAAAAATTATTTTATTCAGCAAAAAATGTTATTTTTAAAACGTGTGAATTCATGTACCTGTTTATCTGATACTACTTGCAATACAGAATCACATTTTTGCACACTTGTTCTTAGTATAATCAGCTATCTTCTGCATCTCGATTATTTAATTATGTATATCAGTTCACTAGAAATTGAAAAAAATTATTTGCAAAGTTAAAAAAGTAAAAATGGGGAAAATGGTCAATATTGTTGCTTTCTTAATATCACTAATATACATTAGTGGTTAAGGAAGTTTAGCTATGTGTTGTATACATGTATTGAAATTTTCAGCTCTCTACCTCTCATATTTCTGAGAAAAGGGTATACAAGTACAAAAATAGTGTTTTGAGAAAACTGAATTTAAAGTTTGAACATTAAAATTCTGACAGATTTCAGACATTCCAGGGTCATAATCATCTGCTCCTTCATTCCTGGATTGCTTCAGCTTTTCTGATTGCCTTATCGTGGTCCTGACCTCTTTTGTTAATTGCTAAACTGTTCGCTGGGCATGGTATAGTCGTTCGTTGTTGAAAGATACAAAAATGTTCTAAAAGGGGCGTTGCCTGACAGCTTTAAAGGAATGCAGACTAGCATTTAAATGGTATTTAAATGTCTTCAAAACCTCTTAACCCCAAAAACTATATATTTTCTGAAACTGGAAATAATAGCGATTTTATTAGTGCCTAAAACAAAAAATGTGATTTTTAACCATTTCAGAGTACTTTGTCCACTTAAATTTCCTGCATCAACTACTGCAACCTAATCTACCTGCTTGTTTTACTTTACTATTTATATACCAAACCCTCCAACTTTTGAAATATGTATTATTGTCGAGCATGGAATATAATAATATTAGATAGTTTAACACTTAAAATTTTCCTGGGTGTTTACTTTATAGTCACTGGATTGGCAGGGTACTTTAGCTCTTCCAAAATATGGTCGAACTGTCGAAGGATAACATTACAAGTTAAACCTTAAATTTTCATGCTACGCTATCGTTTTCATAAAACAGAAGTCTATAAACAAACATGTTTTTATTTTAAAGCTTCCTTTATTGAAAGGCTGCCTATTGGACAAAGCATTGCAAATACAAAATTACCATTTAAGAACACATATTGTAGCGTATGTATGTGTATTGTCGCGTCTGACACATCATTGCTGTGTATAATATTGTTGAGCAAATTGTTTTGTTTATATGTTAAGTTCTTGTCCGGCGCGGCAATTTCATCTTCCTAGTTGGGGCGTGAAGGCAACTAAGGGAATAGCTCTCTCTGTGTGTGGCTTGGGTTGGCTTGGCGTCAGTTGTAGCCAGAGAGTTGTGAGAGTCGAATGTGTTAGCATGCGTGTAAGACTGCGTGTTGCCATGTGTGTGCGTGGGGCATCTCCCCCAGTGTTTTGTCTGTAACCCGAAAAGGTTACACCAATTTACAATTTAGCACACCTTAATTTATAATAAACCTGAGCAAAATGTGAATTCAAATGTAATTATTTATAAATATTCCACGCCCGCTTTAACTTTGTGCAGCAAGTTCTTATCATCTTTCGCTTGCCTCTGTAGCTACGTCCCTCAATGTTTATGCCGGGGTACTAAATTTAATATTTTAACTGCAAACCTTTTGGCCTCACTCCGGTGTATAACAATATAAATGGTTGAAACGGGTCAGTAACACAGAGTAAAGTCATAAAACGAAACATTCTTAAAAGGAAGTAATGTTATGTTTAGAAAAAAAATTAAATTCATTCAAATTTTAGAGCTTTCGCAAATGTCCGTGGAGAAGAGCTTCAAATATCACTGTGGGTTGTTCCAGTAGAATTACGTGGGAGACTTCATTGAGGATAACGAGGGCTAAGAGAGCTACTGATCCTTTCAAAGCAGACGTTCCGACTGATTTAATGCCTTTGGTGAGTAAGCCCAACATCTTGCAAGTGTTAGCAAAGGACTTGGGACCTATTAACAGCCCAACACCACAATGTGGATAAGAGACTATTTTTCATTATAATATGGAACTGTTGGCTGATATTACTTTTTTCTTCTTACACCTCCTTGGCTTGGTTAGGATTCGCTTCAAATCGCACTGTGACGATTATAATTTTCATTAAACAGATTTTGATAAATATTCTTTTATAATGATTTTGAGATATTCAGAACAAACTTTATTTAAGTAACTCCAGGAAATTAGCTTTAGAATTCTTGCCAGTCATTTCTCGGATGTTGAAGTAAGCAGAGATTAGGTGACACGCGGTTTAGCGTAAAATATCACTTCATGTCCGTCACGTGTTTCTGCTGACATACGCTTACGTCAGTTACCAGCAAGACACTAATCAGCATTTTATCGGGTATTTAAACTTGCGGACTAGCAGGACTCTTCGCTGGTTAGTTGCTCAAATTTATTTTAGTGTTAATTCGCAATCTCGAGTAGGCGCTAAGCCCGACGACGATGGACAATCGGACCCCTCTGGTACGCAGTAAATCTACCATTGTCTAACTCTTTCTTTTTTGAAATCTAGTTCAGGTTATATTAGGTAAATTAAAGGTTAGAAATATTAACGCATCTGGTGGAGGAGCCCATTCCATCCCTTACCCTTAGTCACAATCGATGAAACGCCGGGCCGGTACGTCATCGGTTGGAGGCGCCGATCCCACCCCTATGCTTACATCATAGTATTATTAAGAAATACTCTTGTTTCTTTGTTATCTTATCACACTTAAACTTGTATTTTCAGTTACACTAGCTTAAAGTCGGTTTTCTTATTGCCGTTCGATGGCGGCAACACGTTTAACCTTCAATTCCATGTCACTGATGTAAGCTTTCTATAAATTTCGCCAATTTTAACTCGTGCAAATAACTCTTCACTCCTTCCTTTATAAGACCGAATTATGTTGTATTGGTTTAGCCTTTCTCTGTGTACCAATAGCAGTGAATCTCTTTCATAGAGGAGGTATTCAAACCACCCCTTCATGTGTTCGTTTCTGCGCTCCTGAACTGTTTTAAGGCCAGTTACTTACAGAACTGATACCGGTTGGGTCACTCAGATGTTTACCTGAAGGTAGAAATCTTACATCGGGAAAAGCGCTATTGCTATCTAGGGGAATGTGCCATTTTTTTACGTACTTTAGTATACGTATTGGAGCATTCCCTTGACTCACAAGAAAGAATACGTGAGATTTAAATTTGTTCATCCCTAGATAAAATAAGTTCCTTCGGGTTACGAGATGCGCGAATTCCGATATTTACTGCGTTCCATAGATAACCAAGAAAGAATAGATGGTTAACTCAGTGACGAAAATCGGGTCTCGCATTCCGTTTCGGGCGATCTACGCGCTTCCAAGCGTTCTCATATAACAGAGACGGAAGTTTAATGCGAGGTATAAATCGCTCAATGGAGTTGGGGCTGGTGCGCTCCATTCCTGAACTTCAAAGAAAACAGCAAACTGACGTCATCCAACTGCTACTATGGTTTCTCATAAGCTAAAGGGCTAACTTATACTGTATGTATTGCCAGTATTTACTCTCCTAACTACTTAGCTTTAGTAAGCAGATGAAGCATTGCAATCTACCCAAAAACTCGATATCGCGTTTTAACTGCAAATACACGTTTCGAGGTCCTCTGAATTCAAAAAGCATTTATGTAAGAAGGCTTATGCCTTTATCTCTGTATGTGTGCGTGCGTGCGTGCGAGCGTGCGCGTGTGCTTCTATTTGTGTGCCTGTCTCTTGCGAAAAGCAACTAATGTCGCATAAATACCAAACTGAGTATTATGCTTCATTATTATGTAGCTATAATTAATTTCATTTTTGACGGCCTATGCTAGGAATGGGATGATTTTTTATGTAGAGCCAGAAAACATCCTCATAACTGGGATCTTAACAGGGTTCTCCGTGCGGTTGGTCTAACCTCTGAGCTACTATGACAAACAACGTGCCGGTAGGGCTTTGAATTCCCCAACTCACTCCAGTTTTTATCCAGGCAGACCACCAAGGCATTTTCACTTTAGAAATGGATATCTCAATGGCGACTTACAATTCTTTATTCCCGGGTACACATATAGTTAAGCCAGCTATGAGGCAAACTTTATGTTTTATTATTTTATATATAATTAATTAAATTACTGTTTTGACGGCCTGCCCGACAAGGGATGGTTTTTTTATGCACAGCCAGCTGATAAAAGCCGCCATTGAGATTGCTATTCCTAAAGTGAGATGCCTTGTGGTCTGCGTGGGGGGGGGGGAAACCCGAGTCAATTGGGGAATGCAATGTCCTACCGACATGTTTCATAGTAGCTCAATCGTTGGAGCAACCACCCGGGAGGGCAGAACCGTGTTCAAATCCCGGCTATGACGTAGAGTTTTTCTGCTGACTCTTCATCAAAAACCAAACTGGGTATTTAACTTTAGGATCTTCCAAGGATGCGACAGGAAGATTTTGAAGAAAATCCCACACCTCAAGTTAACCTTTACATGGATTTTTTTCCTCCCAAAAGTGATTCTCTAACGATTTGGATTAAAATGTCGAGTTTCAGATATTTTCAGAACAAATGAAAGTACATATTTAATTTACTGCGAATAGCTTATGAGCACATTTTCATGAATTTTACATAATATTGTATAACAGGTAGACCATAAAAGAAGACAAAAACTTACTGCATAAAGAAATTAGATCTCGTTAAAACACCCACTTTATGTCAAATACACTTTTGTCCCATTAACCGTTTCCTCGATATTCTTTGTTTATTGGTTTGAATTTACAAATACTCGCATTTCTCAGTTGTTAAGTCCCTATTCGTGTTTCTTTTCCTCGACATGCAAAGAGAAGAATTTAAGGATTTTCAAGAAAATGCCCTCACGCCAAACTAATCTTTATATGGAAGGTTTTTAATTAATTTGTATTTTCTCGAAGATGGCTTTAACGATTTCGTTTAAAAATTATAAAGGTGTATAAGATATTGGTATAACTAATAAAATGCATAGGGTGAACTCTCTGTGAATAGTCCACGAGGTCCTCTTCATTCAGAATGAATTTTAAATAATTTTATAACTAAATGAGATAATGCTTAAAAGACACAATTAGTCAAACTTCCTTTGCGGCATTAAACATTTCGAGATATTCGTAACTATTTGTTTTAAATATCTTAAACTTTTACATTTTTAGGTAATAAGGATTTGAAAATTGATTTAATTTCATAATTAGCATATACGAGAGTAATCCAGGAAGTAACGTCCATTTGGTTTTAATAAATAAAACACATTATTTTAAAAAATCGTATGTCTTAGATTCCTCTATCGTTTATTAATAGTTATTCAAATTATTATTGCAAAAGTTGATTTGTTTATTTACTTCGTTTTAATCGAGATAAACTTTTCCTCAAATAGCTCCATTACACATTTCGATATAGATCCAAAGGGAATAGCGATAGTCAAACGTTTAAGAACTGTACGTCATATGCTGGCCTTAAAATTTGAAGTAGTAATTTAGCTCCACGTTTGGGAACCAACTTGAAGAAGTTTAATAGTTGCTTTAATTTAAAAATATAATATTAACTTTATTATTAAACTGCTTCTATAGAGATTATTTATGTTTATGTTTGCCTCGGCTGCTTCAGTAATGTTTGTAGAGACATGTTTCTCTTAATCAGGGTGCGGTGCGACAAGAATGTAGGCTTACACAGATTTTAAGTTTATATTTACTTCTTTTTATTAATCCTTGGCACAAATTAAATAGCACTACACTGATATTAAGAGCTGTGAGATTCTTTAATTTAAAACTTGTGCTTTGTTAACGCGTCTACTTAATTTTCGTTACACACGAATACGTAATATTTCTTTAGAGAACACATCTTCCATCCGGTCACTACCAAGGTCTGCAGGCAACTGAACATATTTCAACCGTAAAACTCCGTAAGCTTCTGTATTTCAAGTCTCTGATTGGCTAATCCTAGTCCAATAGAATACCTGCATTTAATTAAAGCTTTTTCTGGCTGTTGATTTGCTATTTTTAAACTGTCACAGAATTTACATTATCGTTGCTCTAATCATGACTAGTAACATTCAAACTCTCAAACTCATTATTGCCTCAAAGTTACCTCATTATTACCTCATTGTTAGCAACGTTAAACTTATTATTCTCACAGCTCTTGCATTATTAAATTACACAATGCATTCACATAACATTTTTAAACATGTTTACAATAATATAAGCATATGCAATGACTGTTACATATATTTTTATAAATTATTACATATATATTGCTTCAAGGCGGGCTGTTATTGAATTTACATATTATATAATTTAATTGAAATTATTCAATTATTAAAAATACTGCCTCAAATTCCATACTCTTTTCATGACATCGAAAGAAACAATTGAAAATCGACACGACTTTAAAAGAATGGCTAATAATTGAACAAGTCGAATCATTAATAACAGATATCTCGGAAATGGCTGATGCTACAAAGAAGCTATTGGAAGGAAATTGGGCGTATTAAAGAGATCTACATTTTTATGCTGTGCGTTTTCGTTTAACGTTAACCAGTTACACAGGATTACACAAAATCCCTTCCAAATGAAGTGGACTTCAAAGCCTATTCCCAGAAAATTCAAGGTATACGTTTGTCATAATTAAAACTAAAGTTACGCTTTATTAAATTACGCTAAACCAAATTATGTTAATAAGCATATGGTCATAGCCGTCTCCATTCACAAGCTTATTTGAAATGGTAGACATATTGCTCTCAATTTAGCTTCACAAGGAATATGCAGACAATGTGATGTCTTGCCGCCAGCCAGCAGATGGTAGTTCACAAGAAGATAGTTCATGGTTGAACAATTTCGTGTATTCATCTGTGTCAGGCTTAAGGGATTATTTGGCGCATGAGAATTTCTTGAACTCGTAGCTTTGGACCCTTAAGGGGTATCTCACTTTAAGTACCAGAACTAGTATTTGTAAGACTTCGTTATTTATAAGTTGTTCGTATACACACGGGCCTTTTTCTAAAAACGCTTTTTATTTATACGAGAATTATGGGTGATAAATTTGTGGGTGAAATGTAACTCCGTATCTCCTCAAGAGAGGTTAAAAGAATCCTTGCTCCTTATTTTCTGATAACTTATCTTAAAAGTGTACCTCCGAGATAAAAGCTTTCAACATCAGAACATATTTCCTGTAAATAGCAAAGGGTATACAACTACTTTGTAGAAAACTTTGCCAATAACCCCGTTTATTGTTCTAACTTTGACAATTATCGTATACTTCCCATACTGAAAGAATAACCTACACGGTCCTGCAAAGTCATTTATCCCACTCCTGGGTAATAATAAATGGCTCTAACTGCAAGCATCATAACTATCTATATAGCTGCGACCTAAATCTTACAAAGCAAAATGCTGGAGAAAACGAAAGGACGGAAACAGAATTAGTGTTAAGATATCTCTGAATTGTAAATTTTAAAATATTTAACAAAACTTGACACGAGGAGCGCACTGTAGGGAAGGCGGTATAAGGTTCGAAAATCTCAGTGACAGCAAAATAAATACAAAATACAACAAAAATGCATTTCATAATTAGAAGCATGTCCCTCCATGTAGAAATCATGGTGTATGAATATGATTCTTCAAAAAACTTCATTGTCATTTAACGCTCTATCCCTACAAATTCTGATATTATGCGATGCGGTACATTAGTATGCAAAAATAGCGTTCCAACTGGAAATCTATGACAAAAGTGTCTCCATAAACACCAATTTATTCATCAATTCGTCTTCATGTTGAATCCCGGACGTGCTGATGCATCCTTGGAGAATATCGTATTGTCACAAAGTCTGTAGAGCAATGTAATCAGTGAAGATCCCTACGTAATTAATAACCCTTAGAATAAAAATATTACGTCTTACATTCTCATAAATTCCAGTAAACATTCCTCCACAAAGGCTTTGGTATTAACCCGTTCCCACTTCAAGGAATTCTGGATCTTCTCATCATGCTTTTGGGCGTCCTCTTGTTCTTTTTCTTTTTTGGAGTTATGGTGTTCACAGACACACACACACACTAATGGAACCCCAAAACATGTATTTCCAGTGAAATCTCGATATGGAATTTTTGGGTGGAATATTATACTTCCTCTAGATACTATTAGGTGAGTAGTAGAGAAAGTTAAAAACCAAAAACCAAAAGAAATACTTACGAATTACGATTCTTAAATCAAAACCCCAATCTCAATTGTAATGGAATTTTAGAGTAAATAAGTGCGTCTACTTATTTAGTGCGGAGCAGTTGCTATTCTATAGTTATGATGTAATGACGAAATGGCTTGCCAATCCTATAATATAAGGACTGTTTTCTACTACATAGAAGTAAACCTTTTGAAAATCCCCGCTACAATATTGCCATGTTTCTATAGGTTTCGTCATCCGGGGTAAAATCGTTAGACAAACGAATAGGAAGCTACTACTCGCACTGCAACCGTGACTTACGTTATTCTTTTGCAACCCCTTCTCGTCCCTTCTCCGCCAACGTGTCGTCCCACGCTATCAACTTCATGAACGCAAGCAGTAAATACTAAACAGCAATGAAGAGATTTTAGCATAGACGGAAAAAACAACGCACCCTTATTATTATCATTGGAAAGTGGAATCAGACTTAAAGTTAGCTGGTTTAAGGCAACCCTGTGGTGAGACTTTAGTTAAAAATTACAAATATTTTGTTTTTATTATGCCATTTTCTAATCGCTAAGAGTCTATAGAAAAATATCCATGTTATCTTTTCCATTTACGACTATTATGCAGGAGACATTTGACCCCATATAAGATCAGAAACACTATTATGCGGTCCAAATCTCTTGACGTTTGAGGCGTGTCTACTAATACAGCACTAGCGAATAGCAGCAGTGTGGCGTTGCCTCATACAGACAATACACCTCGTCGCTGGTAAAACTCTAATTACAATATCATGTGCGTGCATGAGTATTTCATATTTCAGAAAAGCAACAAGTGCAAAAAGTAATAATATTTTAGCACCCATGGTTAGCCATTAATTTATAGTTATCTTTCGTGATGTTTAAACGAAGACTTTTAGTTATAGTTTTGCTTGTAATAGTAATAAATCCATTGCTGCCGTAGTTATTTTATGTATTGTTATGTCATAGACATAATTATTACTTAATAATGTGTAATTCTCTGCGTCCTAAATACATTTAGAAACAATTATCCCACGAGGTTTTATAATACTGCTACAAGCTCGTCTTGAAAGTCCTTTCAAAGCCCTCTGACGCAACTCTACAAAACCATACATGATGTTTTTATAAACATCATGTATTGTTTTGTTTCACAGAATCATACCATTGGAAATCCAATGATTACGTACATTTTAATGGTTATTATGACTCCTTCTGGATAATGCCAACTGAGAACTATAAGCAAAGAATCAGAAATTGTCATCGGATTCTCGAGAAAGCATCAACAATGGAATTCATTGCACATTGACGCCATAGCTCAAGGTTAAAACATTGTTAAAACATTGACAAAGCAAAAATACACCAGCATGTACGTTTTACAGCGCGCTTGCTGGAAGGTTAAGGTTTTGAATTCAACTGCGGTGTACTCAGTCCTTACAGTGATAGGCTTTATCCTAGCATTTATAAAGTTAACTCTCTCATGAAAATGTCGGTTAGTAAACCCAGTAATACCGGTGGATATAGCAGTAAGGTTAGGACTGTTGTCTTCAATGAATATAATTTAAAAACGTATGCCAACGAAGTAAACCGCAAAAATGTTAACTTCACGAAATGTCAAGAACTTACGGCTGAGGGTGCTCATTAAGTACATCAGCTGCTTCACGTGTGTGCTGGGAAGCGAAAAATGATATGCCGTCAGCTTGCCAGTTGAATAACAAAAGACGCATAGAAAGTTATGCTTTTTATTCCTCTGTTTGTGTATTACATTTCCATTATTGTGTATCTTCTTGTGTTCTTGTAGTTTTTAAGTGAACATTGCGATGGTAGTTATAACAAACGAGTAACGCTCTCACAAAGCGAAACGAAATGAAGTTTGGCAACTTTGCGGTCACTCCGTATTGGTTATCACGAAACGTCAAGAGGTTCGTACCTGAGAATTTTGAATGCCTCACTGTTGGATAGCCAATTTGAAGAAGTTCTGTTATTGTTCCACTGTTGGGGAGCCAAACTTAATGAAGTAACTGCCCCAAGTATGGTACAAAGTTTCCGGTGGCCTTAGCCCCAAGTTTACTTTCCGGTGGCCTTCGCCCCAACGTTTAGGAATCAACTTTGTATTTTAATGTTTCTTTAAATATTATATATATATATATATTTATGTTTATCTCGGCTGCGTCAGTATTAATTTGTAGAAACATGTATCTCTTATCAGGGAGTGATGCGGCTAAAGAATGTAGGCTTACACAAATTATAATTTTTACTTCACTCCTTTTATTAATCTTTCACACGATTAAATAACACTTCACTGATATAGAGAGCTGTGAGATTATTTATTAATTACTTGCACTTTTTAACACGTAAACTTTATAATATCTCACCGTAATGAATTTTATATGTCTCACACTGAATACGTACCGAGCGAACGAACTGCTCAGGTGCGTTGCCTTCTAGCGACTGGCGTTTACCTCTTAAATTTATAAATTTCTATACTTAAAGTCTCTGATTGGCTAACTTTACTCTAATAGAATACTTTTATTTAACTTTCAGCTTTTCTGGTTGTTGATTGGCTGTTTATAAACTGTTTTAAATATTACATTATTGTTCCAAGAATTACTAGTAGCATTATTAAACTTTCCAATTCATTATTGCCTCAAGGTCACCGCATTGTTACCTTATTGTTAGCAACTTTCGACCACTATTCTCACAGCTCCAACATAATTAAATTAGTTAATACATTCACATAACATTATTATACATGTACACAAGAATATAAACATAATACAATGACTGTTACATACATTTTATATATTATTTATACACATATTGATTTAAAGCGGGCTGTTGTATTATATATTATATAATTAGACTGATATTATTTAAGTGTTAAAAATACTGCTTCAGACCGCACAGTAATAATGGCATGTGCATATTTAAACCTGATTTTCTGAGAAACAAAATGTTCCATTTTTTTAATACATAAAATGTTTCACGCGATGAAGTTTTTCACCAATCTTACTGAAACGTGTAAGCTAGACACATAAAATAAAATAGAGAGCTTCAAACAGACCTTTTTACTTTCTCTACTACGCATAGTAAGTAGGGAAAGTATTGCATTCCACCCAACAATTTGATAATGAGATGTCACCGGTGTGAGGGCCCCTTGAATACAAATAAAGTATTTTTTGGAAACATGTCAGTGCGTGTATCTGTCTGTGTCTGTGAACAGCATAACTCGAAAAACAAAAATTTGGATAAATACCAAGCCTTGTATTTGAGTTTAGTATCTTCCAAGGATGCGACACGAAGATTTCCAAGAAAATACCAATTACCTTTTACTGTAATATTTTTCGAAATTTTTTATTTTCTAAAAAATTGTCTATAACGATTTTGATTAAAATACCACTTATGAAATATATTTATATGACAAATAAAATGTATATCTTGAATTTTCGGGGAATATGCTATGAAGTCCTCTTCATTCGGAAGGAATTGTTTATAATCTTGTAAAACTGGTAAACGTTAAGCGATAGACGAAAACGTACTACACAAAAGTGTAGATCTCTTTAAAACAGAATTTATTGAAAATGAGTTATTTGTGGCATAAGTGTTTGTGAAATATCCGTTATTAAAGCTTCGAGTGGTTCATTTCTTGAGCTTCTCTTAAAGTCCTTTCAACATTCAGTTATTTCTCGCGATTGCATAAGGAATTATAAGGCCAGCATATAGCATCCATACTTAAACATTTGACTGTCGCTGTTCTCTTTGTATCTATAACGGAATGTACATGTCTAATGTAGTTATTTCTGCAAAGGTTTATTTGGACTAAAACGTAATAGGTAGAAAAATAGGCTTGAATAAGAATAATTTTTATACCCACTAATATATGATAGAGGATAAAGAAAGTTATGTGAATGTATGCATCAGATTTTTAATTATGCGAATGATTCAAAACTATTATTGTATAAATTAAACAAAGCATGAACGTTTGTGGATTTGTTCAGAAAAAAAATCCTAAAAGCAATATATATCCTGTGAGCCAAGATCTCAGTAGCTGGACTGTTTCAGTTTTTCTTGCACAATCTGCAATCAAAGTTATCCTGAAACACTCCCATCGTGTTAAGATGCTTTTTCACAGAAGCATGTCCTGTAATAAATGCAATAATTTTTCTCAGTTAAAGTCTGTTACATTTAAGTAAGCTATCAGATTTTTTCTTACATGTTTTTCTAATAGATAGTTTACCATGTTTGTTTCCTGGAGTTTTAAGCCAGGTTTTGTGACGTTCTACTTTGGACCAGTTCTTAATAGCCTCTCTTACTAAACACCCAGATGTTCCTAGAGCTGGCTCTGGCCCAATAAATCGTGAAGCTGCTCCTTGTCTTGCAAGTTCATCAGCTTTTTCATTTTCCTCCATGCCGCTATGACCCGGCACCCAGATGAGTTGAACTTCATTCTATTCTGCCAAGTTTATGAGCAGTTTAAAACCAGTCCTAATATCACCTTATGACTACTTGGAGCCTTAAGTACAGCCTGTCTATCTTCATTTTATTTGTAGTTTAAATTTACCAAATGCAAAAAAGTTATGTCTTCTTAAGATTTAGAATTCGTATGATTTACTTATGAACTTTTTTAATTTTTCCCAAATTTTATAAAATTTCACATGTATCGCCTTATATCTGCCTAAACTCCATTTAGAAATGTTGAGAACATACTGTCTTGATATCTGTAACATCTCAAAATATATCGTCACTTACTAAACTTCTGAAAAAATTTAAAATTAAGCAGAAAACTTAATAAACTATTGGTGGATGAAGTATAGAAGACTACTTGTTGCTATGTAGAGAAACCTCCTTGCAGAGAAAGCTGAAATAAGATATTCTTCTGAGCTACAAGATAAAACAAAAATGTGGCTCTTTGCTGCGCAGGAAGAAGCAAGAAATAGCGGAACAGATGTAAAAGAGAAAACCAGATTAACGAAATTCACTTTACTTTCAGTTTTTTTTACTGTCTCCCCTGCGACTCCTTATCGCCCATGAAAAGCGTGGCTCTTGGGAAATATCATTCCTGGCCTGAGATATCCGCTATCTCCTTTTCCAGCCACTGTTATTTGCCAGTCTGCTAATGGATTAAAACATTTAATTTATGATAAAAGGGCAAGAAAACTGGAAATTTAAGTTTGTCTTTGAGAAATAAAGATAAAAATTATTGTAGATAATTTCCATGTGCGAATTTATCTACGCGGGTTGAACATCACGAGCGAATATTTCAAGAACAAAAACTCTGACAATCGCACGGCTATTTCTACTCTTGATTTTCATGCCTTGTTCTTAATGATTCACAATATCAATTCTTTATGCAATTCCTGTTAACCAAGAAGTGTGTCTGTGCACAATCGTGCATTTTTCATGGCCTTATATGAGTATAGATGCTCACACGGAAAGTTTTCCACTTTACATGGTGATACTGTCATATCTCTTCATTTGTCAAGTGCTTTAAGTCTGTAATGCCACTATTGAGTTTTCCTTTTCTTCCATTGCATGCATTAGACTTATTAGCCTGTTGCATCTCCAAATTGGTCCGTATTTTCCTAAGTTTCTCCAACCTCTTGGTATATACCTTAAAATTCATCTTGGTTATCTTTATTCTGACATTTGTTGTATGTATTTCAGCAATTTATTTCTAAAATGGATTTCATTTATGTTGTATATGTGTAATTTTTGTCTTGTTGTTTTATTTTTATTTTATCTTCCTTTTTCACTCCCATTACTGAATCAGAAATCTCATTTCGGTTCCTTGTATTCTGCTTGTAGCTCTTTTCTTCAAAGCCCTGCTTTCGCTGCCATGTAATGCTGGGTATGGCATTGTTTTATGGAATTTAACAATTGTGTATTTCCTTGTTTTGTTTTTAAGTATTCTTTTTATTGTGACACATATGTATCTCATTGAATGGTTATGTTTGATATACACCTCTTCTTGATCAGATATTTTTAAACCGAGATAATTAAAACAGTTTACCTGTTATATAATTTCTTCAATGATTATTTTTGGTCTTACTGGAGAATTGCCTGTGAATGCCATCACTTTGGTTTTTTTCGGGGCGAATGTCATATTATATTTGTTTTCTAATCCATTTAATACGTTCATACTCTTTTGTAATATGTCTTCGTTATCAAGAATAATCACTAGATCACCTGTGTATAGGAGAGTCAGGATAAATTATTTGTATACCAACTGTCCTTAATATTTAAAGTTTGTTATTGTTCTTTCCACTGTCGGATATCAGTGTGAATATAAAAATTAAACAGTAGCGAGAATATTCCACACCCTTGTCTAATACCCATTTTCCTTCATAATATTAGCTTATGTTGGCAATAGTACATCTTCCTTACTCACCTGCTCCCTTTATACCAGATTAATCTACATATAATAAAACGGTAAACGAAAAGTTTCTGGGCTGATACTGGAATTATTAACTCGTATGTTTATTAAGTTTATACAGACATGATAGGTAAATATATAAATAATTGCAATAAATAATTTCCATATATTGAATCAATGTATAATGGAACAAGGAAGACAGTACCAGAAGATTACGGGTTCAGGAAAATTAATTAGTTAAAGTGTAGAGCAGCTAAGGTAATTAAGCGTTCCGGCGAACTTAAGTCAACAAGAAATCCATTAGCTCAAGGTTCCGATAGCTAGGATTCAAGACTTTAAGAAATAAGAGATATGAAATTGCACGTAGGCAGTTCGGAAAAACTGAGAAACTGAAAGAATTCTTAGAGTTCGGTAGTTAATAAGTAAAAAGTTATGTTTCAGATGCGTAAGATTTGGCAACTTATAATGTAGAATTTTGGTGGGTTAGTTAATAAAAGAGTGTGTATTGCTAAAATAAGCCGCCTCCTTTGTTTTCGTTCATTTACAGCCTTAGGGACTTAAGTCTACAGTGACCGGCACTTCGTAGCGTCTAAAACCGCGCTGAATTATCGGTTACTTAGAGGTAGCCGCGAGGCTAAGCATTTTATCGACTCACGGCAATTGCTCTTCTAGATTCTTTTATTGAGGAAAGAGTTATTTAAAAACTTAAAATTGATACTGCAGAAGTTAACAGGTATAATAATTCTGTTATAGTTTTGAGTGCTACGATTCATAATAAGTTTCATTGTTTATCTTCAAAGGTTGGTAACTCGCTTCAATAGCTCAAGTGTTAGATTAAATTAAATTTCTCAGCTAATTTAAATCGGTGTCATACATACCCGGAGAGAAAGATCTCATAGTCAACCATTGTAGCAGCCGGCAGCAGAATCAACAGCAGATATTGGTGAGAATGTAAAAGGTGACACCAGGAATTCGTCGCCAGGGCACTTTAAATTTTGGATAATAATTGCTACTAACGTGAATAATCGGCTTCTTTTCATTTTTATAACGGTAAACTGTTAGAGACAAACAAACCTTGCTATCCAAAAATTGTTGGTCTCCTAACAGTTTATTTCAAATAATACGAGCTATCTGTCATTATTGGTTTTATTTTTTTCAATACTTTTGTCATTTGTAGAGTGTAACGTAAACGCTGCAATTTCTGTACAACAATACTCAGCTGGTGAAATTGTGAGGGCGGTTTTCCTCTTAGGATCAGTCTCTCTTTAGTTTCTCCAAGGATCATTAACCTCAAAACAGTTTCTCGATTAATGTTCTGTAACGAATCGTAACATACCTAGAACAGAAACTCTTGAGACGGTTGTACAAGTGTGTGGCAATAAAAGATGGGCAGTTTCCTGCAAGCCATTCTGGTTTCTCAGAAAACTTGAAAAAACACAAGTTGTTCACCAAATCTCGTAAAGCAATTCATGGAACGCCTTAGGAAAAAACCAGTTTTATATGGAATACTAGTAGCATTAGTTGCCGAACGCATTTTAGAAAATAGACGTAAAAATTGATCCAATACCCTAAAACGTTTATTCCTCGATCATCTGACAAGAGAAAATAAATGCAGATTCTAGCCTGAACAGCATACTTTTTAAATACGTAATAGGATTAGTGTTGCAAAAGATTAAATAGGTTCTAATTGTTTGAACTGCGTCTGGGTTTGAAGTTACAGTGACATAGTTGGCAAGGATTTAAATTCCAGCCCTCAGCCGAGATTTTCAGATGTAATTCATTATTTCGTATCTTCGACCTGTATATGATTAGTATGCAAGGAGTACTTTGCAGTCAGTGTGCTGGCTGATAAAAAAAAAGTTCCTTTAACTAGCATAATTCCACACACTCTCTCGAGCCTGGAGAATACGAATACAGAGTAAATGTGTGTTCCAGTGTTTAGAAAAGAATTAATACAGCGTTTAATCTAAACTAAAGTTAGACTCGAACATTTGCTTCAAATGTCAAAGCCACTGATATGACCAAGAATTAAAAGGCACTATATAGACTGGTAACTATTAAAAGTTAGTTTTTATTACAGGTGGAACAAAATACATACAAAGAATTACGATTCCTTATCGAAAACGAGAAGATATGATTTAAGAATACATCTCCATGAGGTAAGGTTAGTCTTCCTAACCTGGAGGGCTAGAGTTCCAAGACCCTTTGGGTTGGGTTGCCCGCAGGAACGATTTCTTTGGAGGTTTCCTTATCCTCGGAGGACAAATTTTGGGTAGATTTCAGCTCAGTATACCTCGGGCTCTTTAACAACCATCATGTCCTAGCTTCCAAAGAAGACTGCGTCATGTTTCAGCTGCCTACCAAAATTTTACCATCGTTTCGTCAGCTTGTCTATGTCTCTTAACGACTCTCTAACTCGCTTCCTCCAGTTTATGTATCTGTTGTTCTAGTATTTTCATTCACCACATCGGCAAGGGAGTTAATCATTTAAAACGGTCTTAAAATAAACCCCTAACCTTTCCTCGGACTCTTTGTCAGGAGAATGGAGCTTTCTCAAACGAGAAGGCGAAGTTATTACTTCCAAATCTTCCTTGATTAGCTAATAAAATGCCAGAGCATGTTATTTTCCCGAGTCTAAGCTCCACAAACCATATTTATACCTGTTGCTCCGATACACAACAAACCTTACCCTAGCAAATTTACTGAACAGATGACCTTATTGAGTACGATAACGAAATTCAAACGCGGCGGCCTAATTCTGAAACACTTACCGGCGCTTTGAGTATCCAAGTGATGTGTGGGATGCGCTCAAATTGATGTTCTGAGCTTCCTGATAACTCGCTGTGCATAGTAGTGGTTGTTTTGATTTCCTCACACTTCTGGGAAATTTGCCTTGGTAATAATGCAGTGCATGGAATACTCCAATATCACAAATATGTGTTTACGTATCCTTTTGTGCTGACCAAATACGAATGTAACTTTATTTTAGTCGTTTACTTTTACAGAGAACAGAATAAAGCAGGGAGAACAATAACTGTTTCTGAGAAATTTAATAAGAATGTTTAAAAAATTGTAAATTATGATGATAGCATTTTAGATTAAATAATGAATCAAATGGCAGGGTATGCTGAAGTTTCCTCAGGGAAAATTAGTAATGTTGAAAAATCTCGGATAAGTGGTGCACATATCCAAAATATCAAGTCAGAAGTCCAGCATGGAATACATTTCACCTTCTGTTTACCGATATAATGTTTGGAGAGCCTTATACATCAAACAGATAACGAAATTCAAGCCAGAGAACCAAATACTATATTGATGTTCACTGTTTAAGAGAAAATGACAAAAAAGAAAATAATATTCTTATGTTAAAGTCTTTATAATATCAGGACTTTGAAAACTGAAAGTTTGAAGCCCAACTATATGTATCCTAAGAATTTTGGAACTTCGAATTTATCTAGAAAACTTCAAGAAGAAATCGGATGCAGATTGTTAAATCTGAGCTGCCCTAGAAGTATAGCTAGCGCAAAACTTCTGGAATCGTGACCCTGATTGCCACCCCAGCTGCCGAGCCTAGGAATGGTTTATATTTAGCTTAATCAACGAAATCGATAATACCTTTGCTTACTCACAATGCGTAACACATACTTTCCTCATAGAAAGTGTCCGCATCTTGTAATTTCAAAGAGAGCAGTACCTAAATAATGCTTATTTTATATTTGTTATATTTATAGTCATGGCTCCTACGTTTTCAGAGTTAAGTGGTAAGGTATTACATAGTCAAAGCAGAGAAATAATTACGTACTTCCTCGACTTCATGAAGCCAGAAGCAGAGATGAAGGGAGAAAATATATGTTCACCCGAGTTCCACAAAAGCCTTAAGAGAGTAAAAGAAATAGTAGTCAAAGCAACTGGTGTTTCACTGAGTTCCGTTTCTAGGGTTCTCAAAGATAAGAAAAAACACATGAATGAAGGAGTACCATTTACCTTAGACGATTTTGACAAATGCGTCAATCGGCGTAGGATTCACAATTTCTATGTGTAAGAAAAAACTGTGCCAACAATAAGCAGATTGCTCGTCAAGCTGAAAGACAGCATCAATTTTCAAAGTGGTGCTACAAATCTCAGAAAAATTATAAAAGATTTAGGCTTCAAGTGAAAGAAACCAAATCAAATAGAGTTACAATAGAAAAGCAGGATATACGATCTCAGCGGGAAGAGTACCTGACTCTTCTCCGGAGGCACCAATCAGAGGGTCGAACTATAGTTTATGAAGATGAGTCATACAACATCTAAAAGTTGGAGTGACGATAGCGAATTAGGTTTGCAGGCACCTGTTGCCAAAGGGCAAATACTTATCGTTCAAGCTGCTGGAAAGATCGGCTTCATTCCAAATGCCCTTCTCATTTACAAGTCGTAACAAGAAACAGTAATTTTCATCAAGAAATGAATACAGAAAATTACACGAAATTCATCAAAATCATGTTGATATCTAATATGCCTGCTGGGTCCATTCTGTTTATCGACAACGATTCTTACCACAACACTCAAATTGACAAACCACCTACCTACAAGATGATTGACAGGTGTTTATATTAGCGCTTTTTACAGCGGTGGACTTAAATATACTATATATAACTATAAGTTTATCAGTGCAGCGCAGTGTAGTGCAATGCAGTGTATTACCGGTGTGCGGATATTTGACAATGAATGTCCCACGCACTCCTGCAGCATGCAGACGACCGGTCACCACCTGATCTGGTAACTAACTCGCTTCATAGCTGTCATTAAGATTTTCAAATGTCTAGAACTGCTGCGCCAATTATACATAGAGGAAGGTAGATGTATCTTATGTCAAGATATCTTATTCTGAATACGGAGAGGCTGTTGTACCAATTGTTTGTAAACCATTTGGTCCCTCAGGCTTCTTTTACGCTATAGAAACCATAACTGGCGGCGCAGTGGCCGAGTGATTAGACCGCTCGCCTCTCACCGAGGCGGCCCGGAAGGACGAAGCGGCGTCTGGGCGGGTTTTCTTCGGGTTCTCCGGTTTCCCCCGCCATTCATTCCACCAACGGTTCCATCATCACCTTTCCTTTCATCCATTTCATCGTCATTTCGTTTCATCTACTTCCTTCATCCCATACCAGGCATCGGGCTGATAACCCATCCTGGACATTCTGTCTGCTCCATGAAAGTGTCTGCTCTCCGAAGGGCCTCTGTCCCCAGGCACCCGCCTGTAAGTCCTGGGCGGTGTAAGTCCTACATAAGGTGAGGATAAACAGTGACTGCATGCATGCATAAAACCATAGCTTTTGTTATACCATAATTGTGGATTTGTATTTATTTATTTTTAAATCCCATATAATATCTTCCTATTGCTTCTAACACTTTAGATAGTTTCCTGGTTGCTATTATTACTATTACAAGATCGCCTGTAAAAGTAGCCCTGGCGTGATTCTATTATTAACTAGTTGGGTTACAGTGCATTGCACGAGGGTTTTTTTTAATATCGAATGACATCTTAATTAACGCCATTCATTTGCCCGGAATTGTCTTATGAAATTATTGTAGAAAGATTCAAAATATCTTTATGCTGAATTCACACATTTACTAGTTATTTTAGTAGTATATAGTATATTCCAGTTTCAAATAATACAAAACTAGGTTTTGAAAATTACTTTTAGAAAACAAATTTAGCACAAACTAAGTTCCATGCTGTTCTTAATGGCACCCTTCACTTTTACCTCCTTTTTATGCATTTTGGATGCATAAATACTTTCTCGGTACGTATACCCGGATGCTAAAGTAACATAAAGTGCACTGCACTACTGTTACCATGTACATCAGATAAATATACTGTGTCTGAGCTATGTTGGGTTATTATCTTCGTCACAATAATAGTAATATTTAGATCCTATTTTTCACTGGATTCTTCTGTTTTATTCTGAATACTTCTTCCCCTTTCTAGCGGATAACCTCCTAGCCCCAAAGTTTTTCTTGCCATTTACAGCTTCAATTACTAATTTTCCACTAGAGAAGTTTTGTATGAAGAGCAAGTAACCACGCCTACAGAGACTCTTTTGCTTAAATATTCTGTTAACTGGAAAGGGACTGGAGGTCTGTCAGAAAACAGGGAATCCTGTATATTCTACACAATATATGTGAAATAGCGTAGTGCTCTTAAAGTGGACCATCTACATAGGCAAGAAAATCAATATCTACAAAATGTATTTGGCCGTATAGTGGTTTATTTTTCTGAAAGGATGTTTTAAAAGCACTGCTATCCCATTATAGGGAAACTAGCAGCCAATACCAAATAGCCCTCTGAAAATAGAATATGTACCAAAATGAATTTCCTCACTGACTGGCTAGACTGGGGTACCGTTCTGCCATACAATAATGAAGGAATCAATAGAACTTTGTTTTAAACGATTCCTTACTAAAGGGTTCTTTTAAAAAAGCGTAAAAGTCAATCAACGTGTCCTAGAAATCTTCGCCGTAATGGTAATTTCACAGCTATCAATAGGGAATGCCTATTTGCACCAGATTTCGCTATTGTTAGTACACTGTGTGCTAAAATGGTATATAAGACAAGTATTACGATCTTTAAGGTAGAGATTTCAACACTAAGACAAATCTAGGCCTATTCCATCTACTTAACCTCCGGAAGGAAGAGAGGAAGTGAAGGAGTATCAAGGGCGGCAAGATATGATTGCTGCAGGCACCAGAGAGCGGAGTCCTTAATGTCTCCAGATTGTGCATATCAGTAGTGTGTCCCTCCGGCACCACCACTACCCACAAGGACAGGCACAGAACAGAATTATTCATTATAGATGCCTAAATATGTAGATCTCTCCTTAAAGCAAATCCACCGCATACGCCTTCTAATACTTCCCGGTTCATACACAACAGTAACGCGACGAGCGTTGTAACAAGCATTGAAAGATGCAAGTAACACAAAATATAACACGAGTTAGACAGGTAATTACAGACTGTGAGAGGAAACTTGATATTTCCTTCGGAGAGTACTCGTATCCGAAGTCTCATAAACATTTTGACACATATATACTTAATAGCACAGGAGGAATACAGCTGGTTTCGTTTTGCTTGCTACATAACCAAGTCACAGGTAACATATGCATTATAAGAGGAGTTCATTAATCTTAATGAATTGAATAAGGTTAAGTATGTACGTAATACTTAGCTTAACCGTCGTCGAGTTTTCATAAAAACGCATAACATAAGATACGCTGCTTTCTAGAAGTAATTCGTAAGGAAAATGCAGTTCTGTGCTTTGAATGATGAATTTATAATTTAGATATTCAATGGTTTACAAGTAATTAACTCTAGTAGTGATTATGTATTTCTCTAAGCTAAATAATAAATGTTTATTGGTTTAGATTAATTACAAATTCATCGATGTGCATCAGCTGAAGCGTATTGTGCTTATGCAAAACAGTGTTACTAATTAATGTTAGCTCTTTCCAGGCTCTTTGTAAATGTAGTATGGGTTCATTTCCATTTTAAACTGATAAGTAGTTGCATACGCTGAATCCAAATTATAATTATTGCTGCGCCCAAAAACACTGCGATATCGGGGCAGTTTATCATCTCATACAATGAAATAGGTTTTTGAATAGACATTTCTCTTCCGTAAAACATACTTTTTCACCACGCTAGCGCCTATCAATGTCAGCAGTACACACGGTGTCACTGTGCCTGAACCATGATCCTGAAAAATGAAGAGGGAAGTAAAATGGACAGAAAAATTTGTAGTACGAAGGAGTATGTCTGACCATTCCTAGCAATCAAGTAAAACAATCCAAAATGCCTTAGTTAGGATATTCGACCGCACTTAGAATAGAATAGATCAAGCCCTCTAGGCACTACAGCGCAGCACAGCACTTAGACGACCTCATTAACCCACTGTATCTTACGTGACCCATAGGAGCTAGGGATAAAGGGAGATTCGAAGGGTGATTAGATCAGGACGACGATACGCGCTAGCATGGACGGTGTTCCTAACGATTCCAAAAATACACCAATGCTAATTCTGGCGCTAGCCACCTGCGGGTATTGGCGGGACGAGCACACCCCGGGAAGAAGTACCAGCCGGCCATCCAAGCGCCAGTGAGAAATCCTTTATACAGGGCAAACCACAGCGTCCCGCCATCACGCACCAATCGCCGTCGCTTGGTCCTGCAGCATATGAAGATGAGAGGCAATTATAGACAGGAAATTCGTGGTAGAAGAGGAACTACCCAAGCATTCGCCTACCGACCTAGAAAAACCATAAAAACCTCAAGTTCAGGGTGGCCGGCCCAATGGCATTTGAACCTGGGATCTCTCGACTGAGAGTCTCACACTTAACGTGGAGCCATCTCGCTCTGTATCATCTTACTTGACCGTCGTGGCCTTTTAATTTGCAGATCCAATTCTCTACAGTAGTTCTTCTATTTTTAAGAGTCTTACACAAAAACAAATTATGCATGAAAACATACGAAACACAATATGCAAGGTATGCTATTATAGCATATGTGTGTGCATTGTCACGTCGGACACATTATTGCTGTGTAGAATCACATTGAACTAATTATTTCGTTTGTGACTTTGAATTCTTGTCCGACGCGGCATTTCACTCCACCTCCTAGTCAAGGGGGTAAATGCAAGTTGAGAGACGAGTCTCTTTGTCTGATAGCGTGGGTCAGTGAACAGCGGGAGTCTAGTGTATATCTTCTTCAGAGTGTGTGGTGGTATGTAGGAATGCGTGGTCCGTGTGAGTGTGGAGCATCTCCCTCTAATGTTTGTCTGTAACCTTTTGGAAATAATGTAGCTGCACCAAGGTAACTTTTATAATAAACCAGAGTTAAATGTGAATTTATGTGTTATGTTATAATATCCCACGCCTGCTTTAGCGCTGTGCAGCAAGTTCCTGGTATCTCTTGTTTGCCTCTGTTGTTACGTCCCTCAATGTTTATGCCGGGGTAACTAATTTTAATATTTTAGCTGCAAAACCTTTTGGCCTTACCCCGGTGTATAGCATTTTCTATATTCGAAACATTTAATCTGATCATTCTAATATGTAACTGAAGAGATGAGATTTATTATTAAACTAACCTCCTGTAATTACGGGTTGCCATTTCGGACAAGTTAAAATATACTTTGATTCATAATTTATTTATATTGAACATAAAATTTGATGTGTTCAGTAAACTAATACTTATAATAATTTTTACTCATAATTTCAATTACAGTCTTTTTAAGTGACATTAATTGTTAATTTGTGTAACTTAAGTATTAGATGTTATAGTCATGTTTACATGGAAGTTTATGGATCCCCTAATTATTACGATATCACTTATGTTCTTCATGGGAAGTGGAAAGCTCTCCGAGTGTCGACGAAATGCCGAGGTATGCCCCCGCGTACTCCCATTATTAGTCCTATCACCTCTATCTTCTGTAGGTGGTACTTGGATTTATAGAATGGTAAAGTGGGCTCTAGATTTTATTTTTTATTTTTCCTGATTCACTTATTCGGGTTGGCCAGTATGGTGTTACATGAAATCAAAATGTCCAGGAGATAGCATAGCATATGACTCCATAGAATACCAAAACAATTCAAACAATGTTCTCCATTATTAACACAACGATCAATCACCTGCTGTTGTCGTTACTAACCGGGGTTTAGCTAACAAAACAGCAGAATGCACCTATAAAAGCTCTGATTCACAGAGAAAACGCTTGGCCCATAGTAATCTCGTGCTACGGAAGAGTAGATTAATAGTGTGGAAGCTACCACAACAACAGATGTGAAGTGGGATGTCACCCCTCTTGTTGCGGTGTCACACGTTATCCTCGACAAGCTCCTAATTGTGGTCCTTGTTTCTGGGGATTTCCTCGTTCACAGCCCTAATCTTGTCACGCAAAGCGTCGCGGTACCAAGGATTTAACTGTGATCCGTCGGGTGCGAAATAAAGTAAGAAGATGGTAATTAACAATATAGAAATATTTTCACTGTTTTTGGAGACCCTATCTCAAAAAATTTGAGATAGGGAACGCAAACTGATGAAGTTATGGATTAGTCGTAATTTGGTATACATAAATTCATACAAATTAGGAACAAAATTACACTTGTTTTTCTAAAAATTTCATAACATACGCTAGCATCTGTTAATACACCTTAAAATAATAATAATAGAGGCGTTGAGGTTAATATAAAAATTCTGATGAGATACATTCACATGACTTTCTCTACCCTCTATCCTTTATTAGTGGTTATACAAACTATTCTTACTAATGCTTATTTTCTATAAACTACATTGTATTAAAATAAACCTTTGCAGAAATATAGGGTACTTAAATTACATTCGAACCCACTCGCGGCCTCTCTTTACTGCGCGAGACAGCCGGCAGTCGCCGGGGAAATTACGCCGGAGAGGCGGACTAAACTCATTACCTTATAATAGATTTTGGAAATATTCACTTTCTGCTCTCAAACAGGCAGCATATCTCGTGTAAATATTCTCGCTCACTCTCCGAAACTCAGTAGCAGGAATTCTTGTGATTCCTTGATCAATGTTTTCTCTAAGTTCCTGTAGTGTGGGAGGATTGGAACGATACACTTTGTCTTTTAAAGAAAATCACAACTCGTTAGGTCAGGAGAACGAGGGGCCACAAATCATCACTAATTATTCTGTCATCAAACACCCCCCTTATTACATGGAATGATTCGGCAGCCGTATGTAACAGAATATTACTGTTAGAAAATGGTTATAAGATGCTTATTTTATGATGAGGAATAAAGAAACAAAACAAAAAATGTTTGTTCGCAATTACGAAACGTAATTTGACCCTCAAATTACCATCCATGGATGGTTCAACCATTCATTGCGCCCTTCGTACACAGCCATTCAGAGTTGTCGTTGTTATTAACGCTGGTGTAAGAACAATTGCAAAGTGCCTTATACAAATGTTTAATTTTTTATGAGGAGTGAGAAAACAACATAAAAACGGTAGGTTCCATTGAAAGAAATAAATTTGTGCGTTCTGGTTTTAGTCAAATTATACGCTTTAGAAAGAACAATCGTACATTTTAGCAAGCAATCCATATAAACTACTCTACATTTTCATCGATTTCAAACAAATTTCATTCATGAATATTTGCTTAGCATTTGTTAAAATTCTTTATTTAACAGCTTCGCTTGTCTTCTAGTCATTTAAATAATAGCAACATAACCAATGCGTTGATTCATTACATACATCAAAGTACAGTTTGCATATTACAAGTCTACCTACATATTTTGCTTTTACCGTTACTTTGTTGGCAGTGTGATTTGCAAATCTTTGAAATTTCTAAATACTTTATTTAATTTTAATGGTAACTGTTGTATTATGTTATTTGTGACGGTATTTTAAAGGGTGGCCATGCATACCAGTGCATCTTAAACGCTTTAACAAGTCTCAATTCCTGGCAATAAATTTAAAGTAAAAACCGCAACCATGCCCTTCAGTCGAATTGTATACAATTAAAAATTGTTTAATACATTTGAAACTTAGTGAAGTATATTAAATATCCGGTAATATATCGAATCCCGGTCTCTCCCGTGAAAGCGCACAAACCATTACATCACACAGCAACTGTTTGGGACAGCGTTGTGGTTACTGTGTTGGATTTCATTGTGGTTGTAGTGAGCATCTAATAATATTAAAAGTAAAAAACCTCCCGCCCGTTTGCAGCGATTCACATTTTCTTTCATACTGTGACCGCCTTAAGGCGACTCTCCTTTCGGCCGCTGCAGATCGGACTCCCGCTGAAACAGTCGTAATATCCCCGCAAACGCCTCACGTTCTTACGTTTACAGTTACAATTACAACGTTACAGACATATCTTATCATAAGAGATGCTGGAAATGTCCTTCTCTATCCACATATTTCTGTATCTTCTAAGCAAATTTTCTTTCACACTGGAGAGATAAATATCCTATGGAAATTGAGTAAATTTCTGACCTGAAACCTAACTATTTCGGCGGGAGTCCAAGCTGCGATAATCGGTGCGCAAGCTATCGTGCTGCGGCCACAGTATGAAGGAAAAACACTATATTACATTGCAGTATTTTCTTTAGCTAGCAAGTAGTAGTAAATTTTGGGATCTGAGAGAGCTTAGTTGCCCTCGCACTTCAACCTAAAGATCTTTTGTGTTATCCCTTTTCGTTTCATAGGAATTCGAGTTCCTGGGATTATTAGCTCTAGGATTCCCTTTCCTGAGAGAGGATCTTTAGATCTATTCAATGTTGAGGACCCAAAGAGTCTACGGTTTCTTCTCCCAAGGACCTCGCAATCTAATAGTAAATGGCTGTTGGCTTCTTCTCACTGCCCCCGAAAGTCTACAGCTGGTATACTTGGAGGATATTCACAGTTCGTAGCTAGCAAAGTTTCAAAGCCTGAGTTCGGAAATATTCAGCTAAACTTCGATTTCAAGGTTATTTATCTCACTTATCCTCAACTTTGTAATGATTTCAACCAAATATTACATGTGGCTACATATGTTGTTCGAACTCTTGTAAATAAAAGTTGAACTCCATATGTGTGATATGCGGTTGGTATGACGGAAGTTATAGAGATGACATGGACTAGCTCATTCCAGGAACTATTGTGGAGTGGCCATTGGGTTCAGGTCTTTGATTCCTTTTTCTTTGTTAATACACGTAACTATGGATCTCCTCAGGGGTGGTAAAGAAGACGTCTACTGTTACCACACTAATATAAATATAATTAAGAGAATGGATATTATTAAAACAAAACCATTACACAATTAATACAGTTAAAGATAAATACTATTTAAATAAACTGGGTTGCAAATGTAGATATGGACAGTAAATATATTACGTAATTAGTAATCGAGTGTAAAGTGTATAATAACACAACTTACTCTAAAATAAAAATAATGACTCTAAAGGGAACAATTTAGGAATATTAATAATGTTATATTTAATAGCTAGGAAAAATAATTGAATAAAAAGTTATAAACTAATAATGGAGATGATTATTAACTGAATGATTAATTAACAAATTGTTAAGGAAACAAAATATTAAGGTAAAAACAAAATAAACCTAGGATTAGAATTAGTGGAGGGAGGGGACACTTAGCACCTCGACACATACAGGGATCTTCTGTGCATACACCCCAGGGAAATGGATGAGATGAAGGAACCGTAGGAGGCGCATGGGCTGTAGGACAGGCCAACGCAGGCGACAGAGACCTAGCAGTTTCAAGCTTGACCACCCAGCCGGAGAACGCTCAAGGCAGCCCTTCAAGCCACCGGTGAGTGGCTCACAGTCTCTCCTCCAGCGGAGACAGGGGAAAGCTCGACCCAGCAGCAGAGACTCAAACGGCCTCCATCTGACGGGGCCGAGAAGTTCCAACGCGCAAGTCATTCGGCACAGCCCCGAAGTCAAATCTGTATCATGAAAGAGGAAGATGAAATGAGAAGGAATGAGGAAAGAGAAATTCTGGGGAGACAATGAGCCTTCCCAGCATTTGCCTAGTGACCCGGGGAAACGCCCGAAAACACCCTTGGGCCAGGAAGAGGGGCTGCGGGAATCGAAACCATGACCTCCCGAATGTGGGGTGCCTGAGCAATTACGCTCGGTAGATAAACTTATAAACACCTATAGTGACAGAGAGAGAAAGAGCTGCTACTACTAGTACATAGTTCACTGGGTACCAAGTAGATTGAAGATATAAAGTAGCTGGTTACCAGTTACTTTGGTTGCTGGTTTCCAGCAACGGTAATTTATGTAGAAATGTGTATTTATATCTTTTTGTTTACACATTTTGACTCCTATTTAACGTCTAAGTTTTTCTTTTATATATTTTATTTTATTAGCTTATGTAATAGTTGTAGTTTTTATCTGAAAAATTGTATTTCAATTGAATGTAAAGGTTTCTTTTATTACTACAGTAAATGTTAAAGCCTGAATACATATCCTGGTGTAGGTACCGGAGCATGATATTCAGATTTTATTTATTTACTTATTTTATTTGTACCTTCCACTGTTGCTTATTTACCCTCGCCCTTTTTCTTGCATTTTTGCCGTTTATAACTAGAGCTGCGACATCGGAGTCGTTACGTTTGTTTAGAGATGTCCTATAGTCGACTATTCACAACGAGAGGGTTAACTGTACAGTGGAGTCAAATGTATGGCCGCAGAGTATTCACGTAGACGAAATGCCAGAGGAGCAAAGTCTACAACATTGCAAAACTATATTTTGAAGTTTGGGGAAAATGTTTTCTATATTATTAATGAAAACCTTTATTACAAACCGTGCAACATCACAATTGCTTCTGCGCATAGTAGATCGAGTAATGTGTGAAAACAAGTCAACACAGAAGCACACAAGCGTTGTATTGCAAAATGTGAGGTTAAGTTCCTACAAGAGTCATCTCCATCAATCCAAACTTTAATGGAGAAATATGCGCGGCATTTAGTTCTGCCAATATTCCGTTATATAAACTACAGGATACAAAGTTACGGATTG
Source organism: Deroplatys truncata (assembly GCA_030765065.1). Classification (NCBI taxonomy): domain Eukaryota; kingdom Metazoa; phylum Arthropoda; class Insecta; order Mantodea; family Mantidae; genus Deroplatys; species Deroplatys truncata. The sequence continues at coordinate 105,317,622 of CM060985.1, forward strand.
TAATGCGTTGCAATAAATTGACAGAATCTTATCCGTGTGCACATTGTGACGTAGCGTTTTGCATTAATGATTTAATAGACATTTCAGTTATATGTTAGCTGTATATATTATAAGCAATATTGCAGAAATAAAGTAAGTGTTCGCGAGACGTATACAAGGCTGTACCTGCGGGGACAAAGTCAGCCGTATCGCCACACCCTTACCTTCCTATTCTATACGGTTGCCTCTATGTAGCGACTCGATGTCGCAGTCCTACTTATAACTTCCTATTCGGCACACCTAGCTGAACAATTTCGCCACGTATTTGTCTAATCGCAACTCTTATGGAGTACCCAACGAAGTATATATCTGCTAATACACACAAAGTAGAAACAGCTGTCATAATAGTGATGTCTTTAATTTGACCACCAAAAATTATTTTCTCCTCAAAACTTACATTTCGAATACGCACACTACCATAACACGTAACCTATAACCTCTTTTTAATTGGGCACTGAACTTCGCTTATTTACTGTTAGTTTTCGTTTCTACATTAATGTTCGTAATATCGGCTTCATAGCTGCAAAGGAACATAAACACCTACGAGCTCTGGACCGACTACTCGGTCCGCACTCTCGGGCCCCAGGAGTCATGCTCGTAGGGTTTTTCCATTAGGGCAGCGCCTATTTCATATTCTGCCCTCCCCTGCGTGGCCGAGACTGGGTTAGGACACCATGCAGGGACGGAAGTGGATGCGCCACTTACACGCGTCACCCCAATAGGGAAAAGCCTATCAGGGAAGACTACCGAATAACCTCGGTGGGGACGACAGTATATCTAGGTACTGTCTACCAGCTCTCACTTATGGTCGGTGCCTGGAGAACGTAGGGTCGCCTCACAACCCCGTCTGAGCGGAAAACCAATCCTTCCATGGGTATTGGAAACCACTACCCTGCCAAGTCCAACCCAATCCGAACAACTTCCTATCGGGAGGGGCTGGAATGGTCGGCCCGGCGTACTTCTAGTAACGCCATAAGTACCACGAGTGCTCAGGGTCCCCAGCGCCCGCACCACGGCAGCTGAAGGGGCGGAATCCCCCCTTACGGGAGCTGCAAAGGAACACTGGGTTTCATTTATACGACTGTCCAGTGTTACTTAGTAGGTAAACCATCTTACTCTTCCCAATTAGAAATATTACACGCTACACGGAGCGTGCTGCCCCAAGTGGTTTGCCTAAGAATTGAAAATCAATAGGATGCTCTCCATCTAAACTACCCTTAATTTTGTACCGATTTCAAACAAGTTGCAAATGTGTGAACCAATGTTCTTAATATTCCTATATGAAAACTCTCAATTTGCTAAATTCAGTATTCACGAGTTGTTTCGTACGGACGGAAAAAGTGGCACTAACACGTTCTCCGCAGTAGCAAATGCACCTAAAATGCTATGTAGTGGTCTGTAATTCTATTGCTGCAAACAGCCGCGCATCACTGAGTGATGCAAGTCCTGAATTTACGTAAAAATAATAGGGTTGTCTGTCCTTTTTCTGCAAAATAAAAGCTAAATAAAAATAAATACATAATAAAGGGTAACGAGAAACAAATTAAAGGCTTATCTACAGTTAAATTACATACGTCCTGAAACTACGTCTTCCAACCCTCGTAATGTTACTTCGCCATGCATTCTTATTTGGCTTGTAGTAACATTTCTTTTGGTATTTCATTTATATTGCACAAGTACGTGATGACTACCTCTTTTTAAAGATTCCTAATTAGACTGCAAAAAGTCTTGGAAATGCTAAGCGATGTTAATTAAGTGAATTTCATGTAATAGGTAGGGTGAGCTACATGAAAACATTTATTGCTTCAATAAATTCTATTGGTCCTATACATACTATTGCAATAATGCGCTCTACCTCTGTTGATTAGATAAAGTGTTTAGTTGTGTCAGATCCAGATAAAAAGACATTTGATGTATGATTAGTGCGTCTCTTGCCATTTATATTGCAACAATGACAACAGTGGTCTTATTACCTGCAGGTTATATTAGAATGTGCAAAGATGGCAACGTGGATACCACAAAGGTTTTCTATGTTCTTGGACTGGCTGAATTAAAATTTGTGAGGCGTTTAGAACGAAATCACCATGAATTTCACCGTGATGTCTCCTCCTGTGTAAGCATTATGAAATGGGACAGACAGTTTTCATTAGTGCACACCACACATTTAATTTTGGTGAGTATCTTTATATCTCACGAACCTCACGAAGATTTTCACTACCCCACGTATCACAATTATGTATGTTAACTTTCCCATTCACATAAAAAGTTGCTTCATCAGATAAGCACACTTTATCCAGGAAAGAGCCATCCTCTTCGATTTTATCCAAAACGCCTACGGCGAACGTTTTCGGTTTGTTTTTGTCCTGAGGATATATTCTCTGGCTTCACTGAACCTTATAGGCCCTAGACGTAATCTTTTGTAGTCTACATCATGAGCCAAATGGCAGGTTCTACACTGGCGCATCGAACTGACTACTTCGGACATCTTACGAAGGCCGTACTTATCCATTCCACATTTTCCGCAGACCCATTCCGTTTGCTATGCTTTCCACGTGTAGACCAAAGACTGTTTCTCTAACTGTCTGTCCCATTTCATAATGCTTACATAGGAGGGGACGTCGTTGTGACAGCCAATGTAAAATTCACGACGAAAACTTCACTGTAACGTTTCACAGATTTTGTTTCAGCCAGTCAAAGAACACAGAAAACCTGTTGTGGCGTGCATACCGCCATCTTTACATATTCTAATGTAATGTAATGCAATGATCATTATTGTCATAAATGGCAAGAGACCTACTAATCATATGCTAAATGTTTTCTTTATCTGAATTTGATACAACTAAAATTATGAAAGCTTGTAATGTTAAACGTATAGGCCGGACACCCCGTATTTAATGCCAATTGTATTGTTTATTAAGGCGGCGTCGTGGCCGAGTTGTTAGACCGCTCGCCCCCCACTGAGGTGTACCGGGTTCATGTGGGATTTGTGGTTGACGAAGCGGCGTCTGGGCGGGTTTTCTCCGGGTTCTCCGGTTTCCCCCGCCATTCCTTCCACCAACTGCTCCATCATCACCTTTCCTTTCATCCATTTCACCAACATTTCGTTTCATCTACTTCCTTCATCCCATACCAGGCATCGGGCTGATCACCCATCCTGGATGCTCTGTCTGATCCATGAGTGTCTGCTCCTCGACGGGCCTCTGACCACAGGCACCCGCTTGTAAGTCCTGGGGGGTGTACATAAGATATGTGATGCACACGAAATAACATCTTTATTCATTACAAAATATAGTGAGAAGGATATTTATTGCTTATTCTGCAGGTGTATTAAATGTTACTCTCGTAGACAATTATTAAAGCATCTGCTTGACGCTTGTGAAGGTTTCTTCCTGGCGTGGTCCAGGGACTGCTCGGTTGGATACCGCCTCTGGGTGCTTTCGGGCAGGCGCTTCTTCAGGAGCACCCCTAGAGGCTCGGGGCCTAGTGGCTGGGCTCCGGCGCGGTTGGATGCGTTCACTCTGGAAACATTAGGGACCCTGTCTGTGCTTGCGCCCGTCGTCATCTGGTCACCCTCACACCTCTTCCCAGGGGTCACGGTAGAAGCACAAGGTACCGGATGGCCAGCATGCGTGCTCTGTCCTAGTTTCGGGGGCCCCTTCTGATCATCAGTACCTTCACCTTTTGCTGCCGTTATGCAGAGTTTCTCTTCAATGACGCAACTAGCAGCTCACCTCTCCCACAATACTACTATACGAATCCATTCATACAGTAGCGGAGGACGAGCCCACCGTTTCTCCTCCAGGTAATGCTAACGATGTGCAATACAAATGAATATGTTGCGCTTAGATGCCCCTCTGCGTTGTACCAGCCTGTGCTGTGTAGAATACATTATTAAACATTCGATGATGTTATGCAGACAAAACATTGGAAAAACCAATCAAGATACTCTCCCTAATTCGATCGTATGGGTATTTGTTACATAAACTTCATCTTTTAGCACTCGCAGATAATGGTCAGTGCAATTTTTATGTCATCAAAACCATGTTGTAGTGAGAGGCAGTGATTCTTTTGGACTTTTTTCGACGACAACCCTATATCGTCTAACTTTCCTCGGTTAGAACTATCTATATTTTTTTGTGTAACACAGATCCAGTATGTTTAACATGTTCTAACAAACCATAAATCGAGTATTTGTTAGGAACTGTTGCACCAGGGAATTTCTGTGTATATTCAAGCTGACAATCCACATGTGTGTCCGTTTGAGCGAAGCTTAACATGATAAACACAGGCTGTTCTGTAGCGTATACCATAGTAACTTCACACAGCAAACAGAATTAACAAACAGTTTCACATAATGCAGTACGCACTTATACACTATGCTAAACAACTTTGACAACTGAATGGGTGTTCGCAAAAAAGTGCTAACCCCTCGATCGTTAAAAGAATAGTTACACGCTTCGATCTACTGCAGAAACTGCACTCCATCTTCTCTGAGTTCGGCAAGGAAATTTATAATTCGATGACGTTTTATTGAAATCGTGTCATTTTGTTTTGTTATAGTAAACTTGGACTCACTTGGTGCTTTATAAGGGAGGGCACACAGATGGTGTGACTGTAAACGATTACTACTACGTTCCTGTGTTCTGATGAAATATGGTTACACCTTTTTTTCGAGCACTCATTTAATTTGTCATAAAAATGTTCTAGTATTGACGTTTTCCGATATATTCGCAGTTGTTTGCGTTAATTTCCAATATTTTATATTTCCTTAAGTGCTTGCACATCATTCGTTTGTTTCTTGTGATGTAAAAGTATGGAATTTCAAAGCACGCATTCAGCGTCCCACAGCGTTTTAAAGATATGACTATCGTTTCAATCTCCTGCATCCCCTTGTACCTAGAAAGAATGTGTAATAAAACCAGTTTTACAAACCTTTATCTCGATTAACATGAAGTAAATAGAAGATATGCTTTTGTAAGAACCGTTTGCAGATAAGATATAAAAATAAACGATAATAGAGAAAGTCATGTGACCACTCCGTATTTACCTGATGACTGAGGGAAAACACACAAATACCTGTCAGTTTGGTCGGTTAGGAGTAGGCAGACGAGGGATCTCCAGTAACTAGAGCACTGCACCGCAATTAGACCATAGTGGGCCCTTTTTGCCTCCAGCATGACCCCTAGGAAGAAGGGATGAAGGGCGATCAGATCCGGACGACAATGTGCACTAGCAAGCACGGGGTCGCTAACGATTCCAACATGGCAGCAGTGCTGACGCCGGCTAGCTCTGCCTAAGCACCCATAACCCATGGCAGTCGAGACAGTTGCTAATAAGGGTGCCCAGCAGTTTCACCAAATGACAGGGAGACATTTTTCCAGAGCGCAAACTCCACCGTCCTACCGCGACACACCAACCGCTTTCACCAGATCCTACAGCCCTGAAACAGATGTGAAACAGATGAAAGGATATGATACAGACAGGAAATGAACATGAAATTCGCGGTAGAAGGCGAACCATCCCACAATTCGTCTACCGACTTGGAGAAATCGTGAAAAACCCATGATCAGAATGGATGTCCGACGAGAATCGATGTCGGGAGCTCTCAAACGCCTCCTACATTTACCCCGGAATATCTAGCCCGATAGTCTGGCCGGTATATAGGGTTTAAAGTCGCAACCTCACGAGTGGGAGCTATGGATGCTGCGCTTTAGCCATCTCACTGCGCTTTCTTCGTTTGTCCTGCAATTACCTAGTGGTATGTCAACATACTTTGAACATTCGTTCCAATATTTACTCATATGTTTTTACGTTATGTGGAATAATAGTATATTATGCAACGAGACTATAATGGTAGTAATTAAAACGCCAGTATAATTATCATACGAGCGCTTTAATCATACTATAGTCAAGTTCCATACGACTGTTTATGCTCAACCATGTATCTAAATTAAAGGTTTTATACGTATTGAGGCAGTACTTTAACACTTAAACGATATCAGTCTAATTATATAATATAAAATATAATAACAGCCCGCCTTAAAGCAATATGTGTACAATGTAATATATAAAGTGTAAGTAACAGTCATTGTATTATGTTTATATTATTATGTACATGTATAATAATGTTATGTGAATGTATTAAGTAACTTAACAATGTGGGAGCTGTGAGAATAGAAGCGCAAATTTGCTAATAATCAGGTAATAATGAGGTAACCTTGAGACAACAATAAAATTACAAAGTTTAATAATTCTACTAATAATTCTTGGAACAATGTAATATTTAAAATAGTTTAAAAATGGCCAATCAAAAACTAGAAAAGCTTTAAGTTAAATAAAAGTATTCTGTTGGAGTAGAATTAGCCAATCAGAGACTTGAAATATAGTAAAATGTACAAATTTAAAAGATTCAGGCGGCAGACGCTAGAAGATAAGCGTACCTGAGCAGTTCGTTCGCTCGGTACGTATTCAGCGTGAGACAAAAAATTCATTACGGCGTAAATAATATAAAGTTTACGTGTTAAAGTACAAGTAACAGTAATATCACAGCTCTACAGTAGGATATATCAGTGAAGTGTTATTTAATCGTGTGAAAGATTAATAAAACCAAGTTAAATACCATTATAATTTGTGTAAGCCTTCATTCTTTAGCCGTTCCAGCCCTGCTAAGAGATACGTGTTTCTGCAAATTACTACTGAATAAGCCGAGGCAAACATTCATATATAATATTTAAATAAACATTAAAATTACAAAGTTGATTTTTTTTAAAGTGGGGCGAAGGCCACCGGAAAGCATACGTGCGGCGAAGGCCTGCGGAAAGTTTGTAACGGGCGTGTTCTAAACAACTTCAAGTTCCCCAGCAGTGGAACTACAATACACCTTCAGTATTGTTTCTGGTTTCAGTAATGTATTTCAATCGTTGTTCCTTTATCTATGGTTACAATGCAATGACCTTGCAGCACCTGTGTCAAACAAAGTCGCTAGCGTTGTGAGACGTACTACGCAGAATAATAGATACTTGCGCCGTCACAATGTTACGTGGCCACTTCTGATTGGTCGAATACCAATACTTTAATTAACAGGTGTGCTTTAATGGGGCCCGTTAAAGTACTGCTACCAGTCGCATAAATACTACATTTTGGCATGGTCGAGCATAAAATACTGTAACAAATTAGAACACCCGTTACTATGAAACACACCTTATCATTTAGGCACTCAACGTAGCAAAAATGTCATACTTGAGTCACTTTTGGCACACACTCGGAACACAACACAACTGATCATAGGATGGATGGATACCAGACATATTGTTTAAGCTAATCTTTAAAGAAGGCAACACGAAGACCTTTTATAAACTCTTTCATCCCCAAACTACCCTCTATATGCACATTTCTTTAATTTTTTATTTTTTTAAAAAAATGGTTCTAATGATTTGAGTAAAATGATATTTAATAAATTTAAGATAGAACATATTTCTTGAATTTTTTGCGAACAAACTGTGAAGTCCCCTTCATTCTGAATTAATTTTGTATAATTACCTATAACAAGTAAGGAATAAAAGATACATAAAAATCTTTCTGTTTCAACAAATATTTCCCATACTCGTTCGTTCATATTGGCTTGAATATTTCAATGCTTTTAACACGCGTTTTGAAGTACTAAGTCACCATTCTTGTTTCCACGATGTCATGTAAAGAATGGTACTTCCAAGCAACATACTAAGTGTTCATATCAAAGTGTGTCGTGACGTCATTGTTTTGAGTAAATTTTGGAAGTGGTTGTCAGTAGGGGAAAGACGTAACGTAGTACACGAGTGGCGAAGAAGTTGACCAGCTAGCATGGCGTTCAGTCCGATGGATACGTCCACGTCCACGTTTTATGATTAATATCGTCACCGTATAACACCACACACAAGAGCGTAAAATAAAATAACATAAGGAATCAAACCTGTTAATTTTTCTTACATAATCCTACCGATGTCCCTTCATTCAGTATAGATAATTAACGGTATATATAACATGTAGTGAATTTATTTCCTACGGTTTTTAAGGAAATGCTACGATCAGCATGCATAAAAAGCTTAGTATATGATTTTTCTCTTAGCTCATCGATTATACTTCTAACCTTATAATATACTATGATTATCATGCACAAAATGTGGCAAAAGAGTTTTCTTCGTAGGCGATACTAAGAAAAATCATAGTATGCCTTTTTCAGGCATCGCTTGTTTAGCAGATGTCCATAATAATATAAAGTGGCTGCATTTCTTCAAGTTCCGGCTAGAAAGTTGTTTAAAGAAAGAAAACAACCTACATATTCAGACTTAAGCAATTATATCGATTCGATAAACAGAATGTGGAGTGATTAAGTGATTGTTTTATCGGCAACATCGTCTCCATAATTCCTGCATTGCTGAAACTTTCTAATTTCTCACTACAGGGGTTAGTGTTCTATTCAGTAGCTTTAACAAATTTACGAAACTGTATTTGTCCTCCTTGTTTCTCATATTCCTCAAACGTTTTACTAACACAGGTTATATTGATACTAGATTTTCCAATGTTGAAGTTTGTCGCCTTCTATAATCTATCACGTTAAGTTTTAAATGAGAATGGCCGTGAGAAGGATGACCGAATAGGACCGAAAGTGTCCGATTAATAGGAAATTCAATTATTATCAAAAGGTAAAATATGGAATATAGGTATAAATTTCTTAGCTAATAGGTTACTATTTATACATACGAAAGGAAGTACATCCTATTCCTTTGAGATTTTCCTATAGGTAAAACAAAAAGCAACACTACATTTTATGCATAAGGCTCAATGTTTTGGTTTACATGCACAGCAGGTAGCCGCTACACACACGGTTAACAAATTTATGTTGCCTTACGTTAGCGATTAAATAAGTACCCCGAACGATCATGGACCTTCAATATCGACCAAACAAAACAAAGTGCAGGTTTTCGTAGGATACATACCATACAGACCACAAGCTCTTGCCACTATGTGGAAGGTTCTCCCCTTCAACAGAACGCCGTGTTGGTTAGGCAACTTCTCCGACAGGCAAGTCATGCTTCGCTGCGGAAGTACTGGGCGGATTGAATGCTAGGCATACTGACGTCATATAGCTCTTGGTACATTTTGAAATTAGCACCCAGTATAACGACCGAATGTTTAAAGATTTGACCATTCATTGCTTCAGCCTTCCGTATCCCTCTTACAACAAATGTGCAATGAAACACTTTCTGTAAACATTTATACGAATAACATGAAGTAGACAGAAAATGTTCTTTTGTAAGAATAGTTTGTAGAAGAGAGATAAACGTAGTGGATAGAGAAAGCCACAGTGTAACACATCACTTTTTTGATTTGTTCTAAACACTTAATCTTTAAAGTAGAATATTATGGTAGTGCCTCAAAGTTGCTTTTGTTAATAAATTTTCTTTTCTTCACTATTACAAGTTTTCCAAATTGAAATTCATAGCTTCTGTAAACATAGCCTTATTTCTTATATACAGAATTTCTTTTAACAAATTCAGTTTCCACGAATTGTAGACTGTCATAAATAAAGCATACCAAACAATAATAGTATATAAATATATAACTGAAATTATAAGCAATACTAATAACTATTAGCAAATTTGCAACTATATAAGTACTATCTGAAAATAAATTATATATATATATATATATATATATATATATATATACGGAAATATAAAAAATAAACAAATTTGTCTATAAGAAGAAATTAGTTTACATATTGTAGCGTATTAGATAATTAGTAGCTATTGTCATGCCAGACACATTATTGCGTCGTATTGGCGACAGCATTGTTGGGGTAATTCTTTCGGCTTTGGGTTTGAAGTTCCGTCCGGCATGACGCTCTCCAGTCCTAGCTAACGAGTCTAGCGAGGGTTGGAAAGGGGGAATAGGTTAGCGTTACTTTTCTTTGTGTTGTGTTAGCGTTAGTGTGGCCCGAGAGTGTGAGTGAGGTTGTATGTGAAGAGTGTAAATGTAGCTCGTGTGTGGCATCTCCCCTCATTTCTTTCTTTATTCGCTTGTGTGTGCGATGTAGGGACACCGTGTTTTATTGAATAAACCACAGTTAATGTGAATAATCTGAATTCTGTGTATTTTGTTATAAATATCCCACGCCTGCAGCTGAATGTGAACATAAGCATAATTTCAGCCTTTCTTTCTTCACTGACAACTATTCTACGAGTTATGTGTAGCTAAATAAGAAAAGATAATAATTTTCGGAAAATACAAGTTGAAGCATCAGCTTACTATAAATTAAATTAAAATGTTAATTTCATAGGTTAACAATTTAAAAAGATCCTTTATATGGCTGTACAAATAGTATCAGGCTATGACTAAACATTTCTGTGTCCGAAGTTTAAATATAGCTGTATTTCCTTCTTTCATTCATTCGCATTCTAAATCCCTTAATAATAGAATTAATGAGCCTGTCCATGAATTTCCTGTACAGTAAAGTTATGTCTTGCCTTCTCAAAGGATCTCCTAGAGAAACACTATATCGGACTGGATTTTGTACGTCTTGTAATTTAATCTAGAACATCAAGTTTGGGAAACTTTTAGACGGCAAGGCTTAGTGTTCGGCTTTCACTGAAAGGGTTTGCTCCAGCGGCGACGCATATTCAGAAGATGAAGACTTCAGATTTAAATACTATAGCCGGCTGAACTTACTGAATATTCTGGTAGAGTTGCTTTGCCTAGTTTACTCAAGAATAAATGCTGCGATACACCGGTCTCCCCCAAGCTTATTCTTGATCTTTTTATCTTCGTGTGTGTGTGTGTGTGTGTGTGTGTGTGTGTGTGCGCGCGCGCGCTTGTGTTTGTGTTTCAGTGTTCCAAGGGATTCCTGTATGATTTTTGGTTCTGTGTGTGAATTCTATACATACGTCCTTTGATGTTATTAAAATAGTTAAATCAATTGATTTTAAAATGTTTACCCTTTTATATTTTTTCAAATGGAAAATGCTGTGGCGTTGAATTGAGTTTATCTTTTTGTATTTTGATAACTATATGTAAAATCCTTCTCAATTTTACTTTCTCTGCCACTTACCTGTAGAGGGAGAAGAGGGATTACTCCAACTCATTAAAAAATTCGATATCGAGAGCTCACCGAAAATACACGTTTTATATCCCCTAATTAAAAACACTTTTAGAAAAAGGTGAGTGTGCGCTCGCGTCTTTGAACACCTTAACTAAAAAAGTCTGTTGTGATACATTCACATGACGTTCTCTACCCTCTATCGTTTATTAGTGGTGTAGAAACATTCTTACGAGAGCTTGTTTTTTTCCATCTACTTCATTTTAATCGAGATAAACATTAGCAGAAACAGCTACTTTATCATCTCGTTATAAATGCAAAAGGAATAGCGATAGTCAAATTTTAGGACCTGGACGCTATATACTGGCCTCAAAATGTTCATACATTTCCGTGCAATTGCGAGAAACGGGAAACTGCTGAATATCGACAGGACTTTAAAAAATGACAAAGTATTGAACAATTCAAACCATTAATAATGGACATCTCGGAAATGCCTTATGCCAGAAAAAAATTGCTTGATATAAATGGTGTGTTTTAAAGAAACTAACTTTTTTGGTATAGTGCGTTTTTGACTATCATTTAACGTTTACTACTTATAGAACATTATACAAAATTCCTTCCTAATGAAGAGGGCTTCATAGGTTATTCCTAGAAACTTCAAAATATACATTTTAATTCTCATGTAAATATGTTTAATGTATAGTATTTTAATAAAAATCATTACAGAAATTTTTTAGAAAATCAGTTGCATCTTCAGTAGACAGTGAACTTAAATACTAAGTTTCGTATTTATCTGACTTTTCGTTTCTGAGTTAGGCTGTTCACACACATGCGCGCGCACCTTTTTCTAAAAACTTTTTGGAGGTTCAGGGGACCTCAAAACACATTTCCATTTAAATCTCGACATCTATACGTAATGAGGTGGAAACGAAGACTGAAGGACTAAAACGACAACATAAGTTCAGACACGTCTTCCGCTAATATACAAGGTTATTCAAAAAGAATTCATTTATTTCTAATGAACCACAATAGATGGCGACACATGCGATACATCACTCAATAGAGGAAAGTTCAGAATTTTATTTTATATGTTCAAAGTGAGCACCATTTGTTATGTGAGGACTACCAGTGCTTTTCCGTTTGCATACCAACCATCTTTACGAATTCATTGTATCAATTGTTAATTTTTTATGACGAGGCGGGTCTTTGTTTAACTTACAATGAAATGCACGCTGCAATGAAACAATGGATTCACTCTTTGCATACTGCAGCACACAAAACGACTTTTCCTGTGGCGTCGCCATTTTCTCGTAAACAAACCCAATGCCGCTGTAGGCACTGGATGGAACTAATAGGTGCGGGTTTAAAACTTTGAAATTTCCTCTATTCAATGATGTGTCGTATGTGTTTCTATCTATTGTGGTTCATTAAAAATGAATATTTAAAATCTGTTCCTTCTTTTTGAATAACCCTATATTACTTTTTATAATGTGCACCTTAAGCTAATGCAATAAAGCTGTAGTGACATGCTTCCACTTGTCTAAATGCGCATGCCTAAATTGTGCAGCATTTCCACTGGTTCATTAACTTATTCATGTTTTTAATTTAATTCCAGTTACCTGTAACTTAGAACTGTCCCGCTGAGTTAGTTGGAGTTAGTTACCGCGGATATAGCAGCTTATTTCAACTTCCCTATTTCATGCATATATTCATGGTTTGCTAAATCGACATTTGTTAAACTAGTGCACATTCACAACGCAGTTACAAACAGGATTACGAATTCAAAGCAAAACACGGGGTAGACTATAACAACTTCTCTCGCGCTACCTTCCAGATCTGAATGGATTCGTATAACTTGCTCCTTAACGTAACCCAATAAACACCTGCTGCTCATTTGTGGGCCAAATGCACAACTACAAGTATATCAAATTAGTGAGAATTGCAAATTGAAAGCTAGTAAGTTAATACCCCGTTATCCTTTTTACCTTCTCTACCCACTTAAGGACGCAGCATAAGTCAGATTACTAAAATATCTTATGTGATACGTTCACATGACTTTCTCTGCCCTCTATCGCATATAAGTGGGTGCACAATTTATTCTCACGAACTTTAGTTTACTATCTACTTCATTTTAGCTAAGATAAATCTTTCCGGAAATAGCTGCATTACACATTTCGTTATAGATACAAAGAGAACAGCGATAGTCAGATGTTTTAGAACTGGTTGCTATATGCCGGCCTTAAAATTCCATACTCTTTTCATGCCATCGCGAGAAACAACTGAAAATCGACAAGACTTGAAAATAATGACTACAAGTATTGAACAATTCGAACCATTAATAACCATGTCTCGAAAATGGCTGGTGCTACAAAAAAAATGTTATTTGGAATAAATTGTTTGTTTTAAAGAGATCTACATATTTTGTGTAGTACGTTTTCGTCTATCGTTAACGTTTACCAGTCACTAGCTACAGAAAGAGCCACAAGACTACGAACCGGCTGCGCGGTGTTTTTCGTGTCCGCGTCCTCGATGCTCGTTGCCGTCTGCCGCTATCATAGAAAGGCGCGAATGAAACCATACAACATTTTTAAAACTACTTTTAAGGCTTTACTTAAAAACTTTATGAAAGTGTGTTTTAGAACAGAATTATTATAGAGATTTGTGGCCCACTCGGTCCCTCGACCTACCCCGTGCGATTTCTATCTCTGGGGTAACTTAAAACAAAGTTACAAGACAAACCCACACACCCTAGAAGAATTAAAACAAAATATCCGCCAGGAAATTGCCAGAATTTCTCAACGTGAACTACTGCGAGTGATGGATAGTTTCCTAAAGATATACCAAAAATGTATGGACAACGACGGTGGCCAGTTTCAGCATCTCCTTTCATAAAGTTGGTAAGTAAACCCTTTAAAAGCAGTTTTAAAAATGTTGTATGGTTTCATCCGCGCCATTCTATAATAGCGGCAGACGGCAACGAGCGTCGAGGACACAGACAGGAAAAGCATCGCTTAGCCGGTTCGTAGTTTTTTGGCTGTCTCTGTATATAACCATATTAATCACCAGACAATACATTTACAAAAACGCACTATTTCGGTCTTCTGCTAGTATTATGAGTTATTAATCAGCAGTCATAATCCGTTGATTAGCTATTACCTATAACCTGCATGCATCTTGTGTTAAATTAAGCATTGAACCGTGTTGTGGACTTCATTTATATAACATGTGTAGGTTATTAAATGTTTTCTTCCTATAGAAATAAAACGTAATAACAATTGATTAAATGCTCGTATAATTAGCGTAATTAATATAACTAGGTATAACTAATATAATATAAATATTAATATAATTAATAGAATACGTAATTAATATAATATATAATTGATATAACATAATTAATATTATAATCGGTGCGTTGGTTGTGATTCAATGGTCGACGTGCAAAGTTTGAACATTTGAGAATCTAAAATTAAGGCGCCAACGTAAGATATAACATAACTAACCTTCCCAGCACATATAACAGGTGCGTATTTGCGAAGGAGTTGCCGGTTATGAACAGAACTAACAACCCGATTAACAACAGATTCTGGTGACTTCTCCCATAATGATGGAAAAATGTCAAAGTTTTAACTCCTATACCTATTGTAAAGGAAGCATTGCACTCGATTTCAACCTCAAGGTTGAACATAAATACACAATTGCGGTCCGCTAGGAGAGTAACTTAAAAACAAATAATCTAATTTGCTGAATTCGCATTACTCTCTCTATTTATTCCTCTACCAAATATTCTTACAAAAGCTTATTATTCTACCTCCTTTTTAATCCATATAAATCTTCTATTCACATTTCGCTGTAGGATACAGTAAGTAAAGCGATAGTCAGATTCTTAAACAGTGTATCGCTATGTGAATGGCTTTTAAATTCCAGGTTCTTTGCATGATCACGAGAAAAAGAAACAAATAGCGACTTTCCAGTTCAGAAAAGTATAACTATTTCAAAATTCAAATCAATAACAAGGAATATCTCGGAAGTGGTTAACTCTACAAAATGTATTTTACACAAACTATGTCTTAAGAGCTACATTTTTTGTGCAGTAAGATTTTGTTTATCTCTTACTGTTTACCAGTTATACAGGTCATTCGGAATGAAGAGGACATCATAGGCTATTCCTAGAAAACGCAAGATTTAGATTTCATTTGCCTTGCAAATATCTTAAATATATGGGAAAATTCTGAAGTTAAGTATGTACTAGGTTTTGTATTTAACAGCTTTTCGGTTTTGAGTTATACTATTCACAGATATACACCGGATCTTTTCCTTAAATGCTTGGGATTCAGGGGCCTCAAAACATGCATTTCCGGTGAAGTATCGGTATGGAATTTTTTGATAGAATGCAATAACTTATCTATCTATTATGTACGTGATAAAGAAAGTAAAATCTGCTACATAAAAAAAATAATATTTCAACAATGTACGTATAAGGGTATAGGGAATAGATTTTCAGAAATTTTCCCCATCCAAGTCAGTCCCTTAAGATAGCGAAGCATTTTCAATTTATTCTCAAAAATTGATTTTATTAAAACATTGCAAATGTGAATTATTGGCATGAAAAAAACTATATTTTAAATTTCCTGTAAATAAGCAATGAAGTCCTTTTTACGTATTGAATCTTTCATAAAATAGAAACAAAAGCTTGTATAAAAAGGTGCAGAAGTAATTGAAATAAATAGATAATATGAAATTAGCTTTCTGTGACATTAACCACTTCCAATAATAATAATAATGATAATATTAATGATAGAGTAATTCTTGAGGGTAGATCATAGATGCATCTCTGGCGAATGTGTCCCGAATGCAGTAAACCTACCGGCAGACGTGCGGTCTGTCACGACATGATTAACGGGAATTCCCACAGTCCACAGCGTGCAATTTGAAGCCAGTGAGGTGAGGGGGGCTATCAGGATAATTTAGCTAATGGATCATTATCGTTAACACTAATAACACTGTCATTGGAACACTTTACACTCAAATTTATTGCGAACGACTGTTGCAGAGAATGAGATGCAAGTGTATGCGTTTGTACAGCTCCAGTTTCTAGAAACACTGCTGGGAATTCAAACCAAGTTCAAATTTTCGTTATATTTATAAATCTTAGATTTGCACAGACACTCGTTTACTTTCTCTACCACGTACCTATAAGGTATTCCGTATTTATTTTGGGTGATCCACCTAAAAATTCGATATCGATATGTCACCGGAAATGCAAGATTTGGGGCCCCCTGAATAAAAAGGTACTTTTAGAAAAGAAAAATGTGTGTGTTTGTGTTTTTGTGAAGAACATAACTCAAAAATGGAATGTCAGAATATGCCCATACTTGGTACTTCAGTCCAGTATCCTGCAAAGATAGTCCTGCGCCGTGGTTCTGTGGATTAGAGCGTAGAGCTCTGGTTCCCGGCCAGAACGCCCGCGTTCGATCCCACTCATGGGGGTGCGGATTTTAACTCCGGATATAGGACCAGTGCCCACTCAGCATCATGAGGAAAGTGAGGAGCTGCGATAGGCACAGATCTCGGCCAGGGATACGGATGCTGACCACATCAGCTCCCCGTATCGGATGATAGCCCACCTCTTCCATACGTACGTGGGCGTGAGGCCGGCAGTTGGGTTAGCAGGTTCTTCATGGGCTGCAGCGCCACGAGATTATTATTATTATTATTATTATTATCATTATTATTAATTTTTTCCCAAGATGTGACACGAATATTTTCAAGAAAATCCCCCACCTTAAACTACCCTTTGCATGGATTTTGATTTCTAAATGTTTAACTTTCGCAAAAGTTGGCTCTAAAATTTTGATTAAAACATCTTATTGCTCGCGGTAGATCCAGGGTTCGATTCCCGGCTGGGGTGGGAATTTCTCTCTAGTCAGGAATTCCCCAAGAGTCTGAAAGTATGAATGATAGTGTGAGTGTATGTGTATGATCGAATGCATAAACCCTAAAGAACTAGAAACCCAATGACAACGGTAGGCAATATATTCCAAACGTAAAAGGCGCCGATATGACCATTGCAGTTAAAGGAAGGGTAAAAATGGAACAATAAAATATATCATATGTTTACGATATTTCCATGACAAATATAATGTATACCTTGAATTCTCTGGCATATCCTGTGAAATCTGCTTCATTTGGAAGAACATTTGTATAATTTTGTATAATGCAATACACATCAGGTTCATGGTATTACAAATTCTGAATAAATCTTCAAGCTTCTTGATGTACAAATGAAGTTCGTCTAGAGTCTGAACAACGCTAATTCAAACACTTACAGTTTGGTTTGATACACATAGGTAAAATTTCTAAATCCTATAGCTTTTATCGTTTTCAATCACATACTGCTATCACAATTATAACTGTGTTTTAAATTCCATGCAAATATTTTAATATCTTTTCAGAAAAAAATATGTTTAGCTTTAATACATCAGGTGTTACACACGATGCAGAAATTTACATTTAAAAAGTATTAAAATAGTACTATATTATTTAAATACTAGGGTAAGAAAATGGCATATAAAATTTTATTCACTACTTTCGTTGTCTCAGAAAAAAATTTAACGTTAAAGTATATATGTTTTAACAATTTATCCTCAATTGTGAATTAATTGTCATACCTTTAGCAATTTAAAGTGTAGCAAAAACATATGCCAAACTGTTAAATTTATTCTCTCTATGCATCTCTGAAAATTTGACCACCATAAGTTACAAACTACATCACGTGAAACATTTTTAATACGCAAAAATGTTATAAAAATCAAATCGAGTAAAAGGCATTGGAAGTAAATTCAGGTCTTTAGAACGTTTGTTCTTCGGCATTTAAATGGTCACGTTGAAGCTTTAAAGGACTCGTAAGAGCGAAAACCATGTTATGTAATTGAAACTGAAGGTTCTAAGTATTTTTGAACATAATAATCAATTTCTTAATTATTTGAAAATTTTGACCACATTTCAAATTACTCTTAAGGAGTTTGGAACACTATGCCTGGATTAATTTAAATACTAAATACTGAAGCGGGTAAATAAGATTGATATCCGCATACTGTACACTAAACAGCTACAGCTCTCTTGCTGCCCAATTTAATAGTTTACTTTCGGAATGACAAGTCTAAAACTTTCGACCGGCAAGAAATAAACGACGAAAAAGAAATTTCTAAAATAAACGCAGAAAGATGAACACGAAAATTGCAAGGCAGTCAGAATAATGGCCAAATGTTTGTTACATAATTATGGTACCCAAGGAAACGAAAATAAAAGAAAGCGTAGCACTCGCCACAATTCAAGATAAGCTATACGCTGACAATAACCTGACAAACTCCAAATCCACTCGCCAGCTGTGGCAACGCCTCACCAAATTTCCAATACAAGAACGAAACGAGGCACAACCGACACCAGACAAAAGGAAGGTAAACTTAACAGTACGCGGGCGTTTAGAGGAAAACGATATAATTTTGCGAGTTTCAAGACCACAGCCTATAAATCAATATGGCATGTAGTCTACTCTTCAGAAGTTTCAGCAAAGAAAGTAGATTTTATGTGTGAGTGCTGAGGTTAATCTGCTTGAAGGATACTAATGTCGCTTACGAAATAATCGTCTACTTGTTTTGGGTGAGAGAAAAAGTAAACTAAGGAATATCTTAGATATAAATGCTGTCCTAGCTGATGCATGCATTTACAATACCCAAAGGTGATATTCTACAAAACCATCATAATGTTTACGCAACCAGTAAGTCCTAGGTTTAGCCGTGTGTCCACAACAGTGAGCTTATGGGCAACTAGTGTGAAATTACGCGAGTAAAATATTTTTTCCGCGAGAAACTCTAAGCTGAGGCTAATTCCGTCACGCTCATACAAGAGGGTTCTGAAGTTATATTCTTTAGCTTGATAGCTTGAATTCGTGCACTTGGTCTCCAGATTGACTTGCCACTCTGCCAAACAGCCATCTGTTGATATTTCTTTAATTCATTTGATTAACGTCGCTTTAACCCAGAGTCATATCGCGAATACATAGTCTGGTTTACATTACAACAAACATCAATATTACATTATTAATAAATATCATTGTACAACTGAATTTCTTTTACAAGTTTAAGTGCATTGCAGATATTTGAGTCACAAGGCTTCAGAGAGGTTGTTCGGAATTGAGTTATGAACGCTTTGTCTGCAGTATCTAAGGCAATTTGTGATTAGATGTTGAACAGTGAGGGTGCTTTGACACCGGTCACATGTAGATGGATCATGTTTTAGCAAATGAGAATGTGTTGAAGCTGTATAGCCGATGCGAACTCTGGTTATACTGTTACATGGTGGGTAGATGGCCTAAAAGTTCACATTAAAATTAAATTAATTTTGAGTACCCAGCACGTACAATGAGGGGGCGTATACTTACTTGGCTGCGGAGGAACGAAATGTAGTGTGGAGGTTAGAGGAAGGCGTGGGGTTTTACTGCACAAAATCCATAACACAAATCTACTCTCACATTCCTAGATTTATTTCCCAAACGTTTGGGTTCCTACATTATTAAAAATGGAAGGTGAGAAGAGATGTCCACCGATCCAAAGCCTGCCTACACACGCGGTCCGTTTCTCACGGAATCCTAACTGATACAGACGCTATCCCCTACTACTCGTGGCTAGCAAAGCTACCAGCCAAGGGTGACGTAAACAACACTTTTTCTGGTAATGATAGTGTAGAACAATAATGTAACCCCCCAAATTATTAATACGCCACTATACGGACTTGATCAGGTCATCGGAGGCGTATGATCAGAAACTGGAGTTGAGTATAGACACACAGTGGAGCTCACTGTTGGAGGAAGAGCACCAATCACGTTTCCGCCTCTGCAGAACGGTCCTTTTAATATGCTGCTGAAAATTCTAATGTGGGATCTGGATCGTGTTAACTAGAGCTCGTCTTGTGGCCTCTTTTGCTGCTGCATCGGCGATGTCATTGCCAGCTATACGAACATGAGATGGGATTCAGATTAATATCACTTGTTTCCGTTGGTAAGTTGGTGGTTATATCTTGTGTAAATGCTGAACCAGGCAATTAGTAGATGGTCGTTTAAGTATAAGGAGGGAACCCATTGAATCAGTGAAGATAATGAAAGAGTAGTGGGCTCGGCTGTTCAAAATATTGCTGTTAGTATTGTTAACTCACTGGGATTAACAAGTTGACCTTCAGATGGTTTGCCGGCCCTAGATGTAAATATCAACAACAGGCTAGAAACTACTAGCTATGGTGCTCCTGACTTCTAATTGGTTAAGCATTTACGTTTGTAGCTGATAAACGATAATTGTTCTAACATTTGTTGTCATCAATACATCTGTAATATGCGATATTGGAGAATATGCGTGAGTTATGTGCGATCTCTCTCCCTCCATCCCTCCCTCTTGGGAGAATTTTTAAAGTAAGGCTCTCAAATTCACTAGCCAAAAGTTGGTATATATTATAATTAATTTGATGATATGATGAATACAGTATACTTATTTCCAGTTTTAGGTATCCACTACTGTATTGAAACTGAGGTAGTGCATTGGGAATTGCTTTTTAATAACTCCTACAAATCTTATATCACAGTGCATTCTTGTGCACTGTCTTGTCTCCAGCATGCCCTCCAGTTTGTACCTACCTCAAATTTCTCTCCACCAAAGCATCACACTTGAAGCTTTGAATCGTCTCCGGACATTGCCTTTTCCTTTAGTGGAATGTTTCGTGTTGTTTGAAAATTACACGCGTGACAGAACTAAACCGAAAATCTGTCGTTAGCCTTGAGATGAATCCTGGACCAAACTAAACAGACTTGTTTATGTCGATGTTACGAAATAAATAGAGTATTTGAGTCCCCTGAATCCAAAGCATGTTTATAAAAAGGTTTTGTGTGTGGTGTGTGGGTGTGTGTGTGTGTGTGTGAGAGAGAGAGAGAGAGAGAGAGAGAAACATAACTCCAAAACGAAAAGCTGTTAATACCAAACCTGGCAGTTAACTTCAGCATCTTCCAAGGAAGTGACATGAACATTTTCAATAAAATTTCACCAGCCCAAACTACCCCTTATAAGGAATAATTTTCGTTAGTTTTGATTTTCTCAAAAATGACTACCGATTTTGATTTAAATATCATATATTTAAGATATTTACACGGCAAATGAAATGTATATCTTTAATTTTCTGGGAATACCCTGTGATGCCCTCTTCGTTCTGAACGACTTTTGTATATTGGTAAACCGCAAGAGAAAGACAAAATCTTACTATACAAAAAATGTAGATTTCGTTAAAATATATAATTCGTGTCAAATAGCTTTTGTGACGTTAACTATTTCCTAGATGTTCTTTGATATTGGTTTGAATTTCTAAATACTTTATACTTTTCTCAACTGCAAATACCTATTTTTTTCATGTTCATGCAAAGAGAGCAAAATTTCAAAGCCATCACATAGCGACCGGTTTTGAAAATATTTGACTATCGCTTTAGCTGACTGTGTTCTTCTTGTACCTACAATTCTATGTGTAAATGAATAATGAAGGTTTATTTGTATTGAAAAGAAGTAGATAGAAAAAGGTTTTGTAAAAATAGTTTGTAGAAGAGTAAGTGGAGAAATTTATGTGAATGCAACACATCAGTTGGATTCCTAAATATTAGATCGTCGCAATACGAGACAATGTCATAGTTCACACTTTACCAATATCTTCCTTACATGGAAGTATCAGACCCCCTCATGCCGAGCCGAGGTCGCGGGTTCAAACCCGGAGGAGGGGATGGATTAACATGACTCCCTTCAGAAGAGAAGTAAAGCCGGTGGTCCCGTGTCTAGATTTACGGCATGTAAAAGAACCTCAAGCCTGGTAAAGAGGCTCCGAGCAAAATTACCGGTCATTCACGTGCAATATAGAATGGGACCTAAGAACCACAGCAGTTAAACTGTGTCCATAAATAAAAATCAATTTAATTTTTCTCTCGTGCCGAAACCCATCTTAAAATTCTTGTGATTGAAGCGGTGTTGAAGGAGAACATTAGCTCTCAGTTTTAACTACAAACCCTCTAAAAGAACTCCAAATCTTCATATAAACTACATAGAAATATTTCTATTGACTAGCGCGAGTGGATAGCCCTGACTGTTTACTGGAAATGCCACGCGTATGGGCAGGGGATCATATTAATGGTTTCTTTGTCGCATGGAGGGGGTGGTCTTGGGGACATTGACTCCGTTTATTCAAAGTCCACCATTGCATTCAAGTACGCTGAAGCAGCGATCTGGATCACATTCTGAGTTGCCATTGAAGGATTCCGGCTTCGATTTTGGCATTTTGCAATTAAAACTGGCAGCTGATGTTTTGGGCGTGGCCTTATTGTACTATATGGTTTCTGTCACAGGAATTTCAGGGTGGGTTTCGGCATGAGGAGCCTGATATTCCCCTTGATAGCATTTTATTCGAGGGTTCGCAGCTTTTTTTTCATTGCTATTATTAGTTTGAACTCCTAGTGCAGCTCATATTACTACTTATGGTACAGTAAGTATCCGTCTAAATCTGCCTAATTGCTCCACTACCTCATCTCAAATTCGCAAGTGTATCTGTACTTCTTTCCAGTAATCCAAGTCTTTGTGTTTTTTGCATTTTCCTTTTTCTGCACTCCTCATCGTTGCCATTTACCTCCACTCCTTAGGACTGTTGTATCGTCTGCTAGGAGTGGCACTGTTTATGCACTGTATTATTCTTGCTGCTCATAACATTCCTCCATTGTTCTATACTTGATCATTGATTACTGTTTTCACATGATTGTTACAGGACTACGAGGTTGACCTGTATCTGAGGCAGAAATGGCAGGACGAGAGGTTGAAGCATGCTGAGATAACTGAAGCCCTCGACCTGAACGATCCTAATCTGGTGAAGGCCATCTGGAAGCCTGAGGTGTACTTCCCTAACGCGAAACATGCAGAATTCCAGTACGTGACGGTACCAAATGTCCTGGTCAGAATTAATCCTGATGGCGAGATCCTCTATATGCTCAGGTTAGTCATATTTTTTAGAATAAGAAGTAACTATATAGTTGGCAAAACTCTCACTAGAATCGATAGAATTGTGACTACACTTTCGAATCATGTTATAGCATGCCAAGACCATGTGCTTGTCTATGGTACGGCACTACTTTCTTAACGAAATGGCGATATCCTGTACAGTCTAGTGCATGGAAAAGTGTCGATATAATGTGCAGTGGTTTATGTTAATAAGGAAATAATAAACCGATTTGCCACGCCCAGCTCCCATCCCTCACCTGGTTCTAGCAATCCAGTTAACCCCATTTTCCTTCACTTCTGAGTCTGAAATCGAACTGTGTTCATAGGTTAATGTTTGAGTGCTAGACTTTTGACACCAAACCAATGCGAGACTGACTCACCCAGAAGCTGGTGTGGACCGCGTTGCGAAGCCTGACTTCCAGCCATTCAGGTAAAATGTTTCTGTACTCCTCACCTTTCGGCGCTCAACTAGGCCTGACCTTTGTCCATAGGCTAATGCGAGTGTATTGGACCTGAATTCAAACCAATAAGAGATTGGATTATCCAGGGCTGGTGTAAAACACAGATGATAAGGGGTTTCCGCCAACATTAAATAATTAAAAACTTGTAGGAAGTCGGAAGTATTGGCAAGTTACCGTGCACTTGACTATACACATTATGGCTACACTGACTCAAAATACATCTTAAGAATCACAGTGCACTTTGAAAGCGGATATACCACACACACATACATATAGCCATATAAATCAATATCAAGCAAGAATTGTACATAATAATATAATTCAGCAAGAAAGATGTTAGAATATTTAGCAGAGATGTTCAGAGCAGATTATAACTTAGATAAGTAAGGGACGGGCGAGCTAGCTAATTCCAGGTAAAAGGTAATTCTACGTATAGCCCACCACCATTCACCAAGCTAATGAGCAAGGAACTTGAAGCAATAACAAGAAATAGAAAGAGACAGATATAGAAGGGAAAGAGACAGAGGTATTGAATTTGCTTCCGTACGCGTCACTGGGACCGAATGCGAAAGGTTTTGGAGCAGAATATTTTCATACACAATAAGGTAACGTGGTCTGAGGACCAATTAGAAATGTCGTTACATTCTAAGGCGCGAAAGTGAGTGTCACTAGATTTGGGTATAAAAGGGGGAAGAAAGCCCCAAACTTGCACTCTTATAGACTCTCTTCGACACACAGTGATACTCTCTGGACGACGGATGCACGTGTGTATATGGGTGGGAAGCGCGTGCAGTTAGATTAGGCTTCTAATTTATTATTATGGGAATTGTTACACATGGGGAAAGCTAGCCGCCCATTAGTATTTTATTGATAATAAACATTTTAAGCGAAGTGCAGTGTATTTTAATTTGCCCTCTTACGAAAACCCTGAGATCAGTGAAACTAGTTAGATAGGTAATTGATTAGCAATGGAGAATTCAACAGCCGCTGAGCAAAGGTAGCCGGGAACACTGCAGCAGAGGGCATCAACCAAGAGGACCAACGTTTTCCCGCTACAATTTACACATAATGTTAGGAATTGTTCTATTTCCTTGTGTAAGAGTTTAATTTTCGTGAACAAAGCACTGTGTAACTGTGTTTATTTATAATTTTATGTAAAATACGTTGTTATAATGTAACCTGTCTGCAAGCTTCTAGTCTTATTAAACATTTCAGTCTCTTCAGAATTGGCATTGTTTTCATACTTTCCACACCTTAAGGAAATCTTTGTGAAACTACATATAACAAACATGAAAACTTAAAAAGTAAGCCCTCAACATTTTCTTGATAAATATTTAACAAGTTATTAATTTACTGGAATATATTTCTTATTTTATCTATAGTAATATAATAAACAGCGAAAATTGTGTTTTATGATATAGGGCAATCTCGGAAATTACTCAATCGATTTTGATAAGTCTTTCACAATTGAAAACCCCGGTTCTTGCCACGGATATGGCTATAGTTAAGCTTCGAATTTCCATAAATAAATTTCTAAATACAAAAAAATAACTAAAAATTCGTATATTAGAATACGAACATGTTGCGGTCATAATAGAAGGTAATATGGCTCTAACTTTCAAGCTAAAATTAAATTTTGTTTATGGACGCTCTTTAACTACTATAGTCCTTAGCGTCCCATTCTATATTGGGCGTGAAAGATCGGAAATTTTGCTCAGAGGCCTCTTATCAGGCTTGAGGTTCTTTTACGTGCCGTAAATCTACGACACGGGACCACCGGCTTTATTTCCCTTCCGAAGGAAGCCATGTTAAGGATTTTTACGCCCGAAAAAATCCATCGCCCTCCGCCGGGTTTGAACCCGCGACCTCGGGAACTAGAGACTAGGACGGTACCACTAGTCCACGGAGGACGACACTTTTCAAGCTGTTGTTACTCACAGGAATGTGAATAAAACAAAAACCCGATTGTTTTATTCGAAACAACATACGTGGATTGACAATGTAAAAGCTAAGGCTTTGAAGGGTGCTAAGCAAGCAGAAGACAGAGAGAAACAAACGACAGTCAAATCCTGATTATAACGTTTATTTCTATACTTATCGTTAATACTGTACAAGCGTGTAATGAAGCAGTAACGAAACCCCTGAGTAACCTTTATTCTAATTCTACAGAAGTAACAGTTAAATTTCTGGATGTCAAAACCCTTTAGAAACGTTTATATAAGTAAGTTTTTAGACAGCAAAGCCTAAAAGTAGAACTTCTAACACAGAACACACGAGCTAAAAGCTTTAGATTATCGCATTATGTTCACAATACAAATCGGCATACTTCAATTTATCACAATTCGTTGAAGAGTTAACTGTACGTTATATTGGCAGCTTTCTTTTATCCAAAACGTTATTCTTTTATCTAATCTACATAAGGATTAAACGGCCTAAATTATGAATTCAGAAGAAACTGAAATGTAAATGAAATTACAGAAGCAGCAAAAGGAATAACACTAGAAGTACTTAGCCAAAAAATTCAGAAAGCAATATGATATAGCATTTAATAACTACATTGCATGTTGTAAGGTAAAACACGGTGAAAATAATTTCACTGAAAATGACTGATAGGAATCAACAAAATACCAAAACATCTGACATCCCGTTTTTTAACGTTATTTCTCTGGTTTCAAGAACGCGTTTTAAACGTGATCTCTGTTAGTTTTCAGGAATTAATATAATATAATATTGATTCGAGTTAAAATGGTTTTTATTTTGCTCATATAATTGCGAAATGTATAATGTTTCTTCCAACGCACATACTGATTAGTTTCTGATCAGGTCAAATATGAGCCTGTGATTGCTTAAGGTACCAACTTTGGTTTGGTACGGTTACTGGTCAGAATCTACATACTACGTTCTCATTCTGACGGACTCTGGTTTCATCAGAAATTTATCGGAACGCCTGAATACAGCACACGGACGCAGTAAATTTTTACTTGCTCTGACAGGATGTAATATGTAGAAGAACTATTATATTCCATCCAAAAATTCGATATTTAGATTACACCCGAAATACATGTTTTGAGGTCCCTGAACCCGAAAAATATACTTTTAGAAAAATGCCCATGTGTGTGTACATGTCTATGTGTGTGTACAACTCAAAAACAGAATGTTGGATTAAACTAAATGTGGTATTTAGGTAAGCTCAGTATCTTCCAAAGACGCATATTTTCAATTTAAAAAAATCTACAACGATTTTCAATTTAAAAGCACCATTGATTTAAGATATTCGTATGACAAGTAAAATGCTTATCTTGAATTTTCTGGCAACAGCGTGCAAAGGCCTCTTCATTCAAAAAAATGTGATGTGATACAATCACATGACTTTCTCTAACCTCTTATCATTTATTAATGGGTATACAAACTATTTTACTACATTTTAATCAAATGTAACTACAAAATAGCTACATTACACATTTCGTTACAGATTCAAAGGAAACGGCGATAGTCAAATTTTTAAGAACTGGACGCTATATGCTGGCCTTAAAATTTCATACTGTTTCCATGCAATCGCGAGAAACAACTGAATGCTGAAAGAACTTTAAATGTAGTTTGTATATATATATATATATATATATATATATATATATATATATATATATAAACTACATTTTATGTATAGTAGGTTTTCGTCTATCGCTTAATGTTTAGCGGTTGCACAAGTTTACACAAACCTTCTTCCAACTAAAGTGGGCTTCACGGCTATTCCCAGAAAATTCAAGATATACAGTTTATTTTTCTGTAAATACCTTTAATATATTATATTTCAATGAAAATCGACAGAGCCAGTTTTTAGAAAATAAACAATTTCGAAAAATGTTCCATGTAAAGAGTATTTTGGGATAGAAGATTTTCTTTAAAATCTTTGTGTCGCATCCTTGGACGGTACTAAACCTAAATACCAAATTTGGTATTTATCTGACTTTTCGTTTTTGAGTTATGCTATTCACTCACACACACACACACACGCAAGGATATTTTTCTAAAAATATCTTTTTTATTCAAGGGGCTTCAAAACATGTATTTCCGTTGAAATCTCGGTATCGAATTTTTGTGTGGTATACAATACTTCCTCTACTCACTACACGTAGTAGAGGGAGTAAAAAGAATGTATATGATTTTCTATAACTGGTGAACCTTAACAGATAGACAAAAAACTAACTAAACAAGAAAAAGTATTTCTCTTTAAAACACACGGTTTATTTCAAATAACTTTTTATGTAGCATCAGCCATTTCCGAGATATCCGTTATTATTGATTGGAATATTTGAATACCTTTGGCATTTTTTAGACTGCTGTCGCTTTTCAGTTGCTTTCATTGTCATTGAAAGAGTATGGAGTTTTAAGTTACCAGTTTTTAAACATTTGACTATCGCTATTAACTCTGTACCTGTACCTAAATGTGTATTTATGCAAACGTTTATCTCAGTCAACCTGAAGTAGAATAAGCCTTTGCCAGAATGTTTTGTACGTGCTGTATAAAAATAGTGAGTAGAGAAAGTCATGTGAATGTAACATGTCAGATTTCTTGGATGTCAGTGTCAGTGATGTGTTTACTATGCACACTCAAAATATCATGCACTGTTGCTGGTAATCCAATAAAGAGTTCTTCGTAAGAGGTATACAAAAACATACAACACAAAATGTGTAAACGTCACTAAAACATACAATTTATGTAAAAATACACTTTTGTCACACTAACCATCTCCGACACATTCCTGCTTATTCTTTGGAATTTTAAAATACTTTATACTCCTTTGAAGTGCTAAGTCACCATTCGTTTATTTCTTGCAGTAATGCAAAGAGTTCCATTTAAAAGACAATATATAGCATCCCGCTGTTTAAAGATTTGGGTATTGCTTCAGCCACCTGTATCCCTCTTGTACACAGAGCGCCAAAGAAAATCTTCGCGGATTTTTTATCGTTTTCTGGGGTCTTTTGAGGCGTGTCCTTCACGTTACCTATCGCAGAGTGTGGTGGCTTGATAACACAGCAATAAGGGGGAAAAGAGGGGAGGTTGATGCCGTTGCCTTTTCTGGTGTTATTGAAGCCAAAACATGTTTATTGTCTCAGAACCAGTCATGCCGTAAACTAGCGAAATTACTCGTGGACGTATCGTGGGTATGTAGGAGGCTGGTCGCAAGTTACATCAATTACAACGACAGTGCATGAAAGTGTTTTTATAGTAAATTACTGGATACAAATATTCTAGGAAAGTGGGGAAGACGGTCTACATACTCGTCAGAAAGTAAGTACTTCACGTAAAACATGCGCAGATGATGATATTCGTTTACTAAATGCAAGTTACTCTTTGTTATAATTGACTGATCGTGTTTAGAAACCAGAGATAAAAATATATATGTATATGATTTACAGAATATGACATAGATATTACGGCAATAAAATTGGGCTGTATTTTTGTCTATAATCCTGTTGTATTCCTATGATCAACTAATTATAGCTTGAATTAGAGGGAAAACGTGCTTTATTTATTTATTATTTAGTTATGTTTGCTTCTAATGCAGCAACAAGCATTGATACCACTGTGAGAATACAGTTCTGTTTATTTTTTTGTTATAAAGTATTACTATGTATTTAATGAATACCATTCAAGCTTTAATTTGAAAATCTTCTCACACTGCACATTCTACATTTCGCTAACCTGGGTGCTCATCAAGTTTTCTCCTTACCCTTTAACCCTTTCAAAGGCGTGTTCTGCACTAGCCGATGAAGTATGGACTAACAATCACGATAAGAAGTCTATGACAAACTGAATGCACTCACTCTACCTCTCTCTCTCTCTCTCTCTCTCTCTCTCTTTTAGTCAATACGATCGAGAGAGTAAACATATATTTCATCTCTACGCCATTTTGTAACCTTTGTTGTAGTTATTGGTGTAACTATTTAGCAGAAGAACAGGCACATCCTTGCACTGTGGCCTAAAGCAATCAATGAAATGGCCATGGCCACGTACAACGATAAATAATGTGACATAGACGCGAGGTGCAGACATTTTCTTTGGCGCTCTTTGTACCTACATCGAAATGTGTAATAAAATCATTTTTGCCGGCTCTATCTGGATTACCATAATGTAGACAGAAAAATAAGCTTTTGCATGAATAGATTGTAGAAGAGGTGTAAAAACAAACGACAATGGGTATAGAAAGTCATGTGAATGCAACTCGTCAGGTTTTTTAATTAATTTTTTCAAACAAACACATTCGCTCCCTCATTCATACTTTTAGACTCTATAGAGGGTATAGAATGATACACCGGATCTGTGAGTTCAGAAGAAAATGCTAACAACTCCACCGCAGAGGTAGTTTATGAAATGTTTTCTCTTTTGTTTAACTTTTATGGTCATATTGGGGGTTTTGATTTGAGAAAAAAACGGATAGGGATAGGTTACACAACGGAGGAGGACATCTTGCGCACTGCGATCTACATGGATCTTCCCAGGAGGAAGGGATGAAGTGAAGGAACCATAGGAGGCTTGGTCATGTGCACCATTCTCGATCAATATTTTGCCGTGGTAAAATATTGACTTTACCGCGATGAACGGTTATTTGTGGTGCATCGATGACGGTAAAAGTTTATTGAGGATTTTCACCGCGGTTAAATCTAACGGCTGGTTTTCTCGATTATTTCCAACTTCAGTTGTAATATTAAATGGCGGAACGGTATACGTTAAAAATTCCTAACTTAAAGAAACACTCAAGTTTTGCCAATAAATGTATCCTGATAAAGTTTCTTTAATGTACTTTGTAATTTTTAATGCTCTAAGGCTTTTTGTAGACAAGTGCCTTAAATACCCTGATCCACGAGTAACCAAAATCCACACAATCACGGCGTTACGTATCATAAATATATTAGTTAAGAATAGTTCCAAGAACAATGCAGAAATAAGGGGAGCAATGAATGGCAATTAGTACAGATTCCGGAGTGTTAGAATACATTATTTGCACAGATATAGGAATCCGAAAACCTAAGGAGGTTAGTGCCGAAATCTGAAGATGTCATCGTGGTGTGGGGGTAGCGTGCATACCTCATATTCGAAAGGTTCCGAGTTTAAATCGTGTCTGAGGATAATATATTTTCTCTTTCTTTTTTCTGCCTCTCTTTCAGTAGGTAAATGTCGACTAAGCTAAATGGAACTTAGTGTGAAAAGAAAGAAGAAAATCTATAACAGTTGAGCATATTTTTCCATTCAATTGTAAGGCCAGCTTTTCCCACGTGTCCATCTTAAAGTCATTGCTTCTATCTCTTTGGATTGGATTAGATTGGATGACTGCGAAGGGGAATCAGCACCGATCCAGAGTGTACATTGTACCTAGGCCCTACGAGGAGGCGTCCCGGGGAGGAAGGATGAGGCGAGAGGAGACACCAGGCGACCGGAACCAGGAGCGATGGCACAGCAATGACAGGTTCCCCAAGTTTCCAGATAGACACACCCTGGTAGACGGACAGGCAGAGAGGGGGGTCCAATTCCCCTCAAGGGGGTTCGGATACCCCGGCAGCCAGCCGAAAGCCGAAAAACAGAGAGCGTCACAAGGAGCATTCTTTCCACTGCGACGCCGCACCGAAACACCATCGTGGACACTTCTGACCCTGAAAGAGACCAACGGAATGAAAGGTGAATAAAATGAAGAATGGAACGAAATGGAGGTACAGGATATTCGGAGCGTAAAAAAACCACTCGAGCATTCGCTGATGATCTGGGAAAACCCCGAAAAAAACCATGGGTCAGAGGGGCGGACGCCGGGGATTGATCCCGGGACCTCCCAAACGTGGGCCACAAAGTAACCGCTTGAGCCATCCCGCTCGGTTCCTATCTCTTTACTTTCTATCTTTTCTTAAGAATCGCATGCTAAATTTAATAAAATATTAGAGAAACCTGGGTCTACTTTAGATTTCCTCCATGCACACTGAACAAGTGCATGCATGCTTCAGCAAAGAAGTAGAACAAGTGAAAAAGAGACATCCGGGTGCGTTCAGTACGGTTTTACCTGCAACGAACGATGCGCTCAACCAAGATGAGCGCTTCCTAGCTAACTACGGTCATCTGAAATGCGGTGAACATTGGTGCACCGCTGTGCGATGATTACCCCGGTCAAATTCTTACAATGGTAAGCTGAAGATTCCTGAAGAGTTTGTTTAACGAGAATGGTACACACGGCCAAAGGTCGTAGGCAGACAAGCTACAGAGATGCGCAGAAGTCCCTAACAGCCCTACTTCTGTAACTGCCCAGAGATGGCGATGAACGACCCGTCGGCGAAACAGCCCTCTAGTGTCCACGGTGAGTACTCTTTTCTTTGAGCAAGCATCCGCGCTACCTGTCCGGCACAGCCATACGCCACGAAACTAGAAGCTCATCTGAAAGATGAGAAGAAAAGGAATGAAAGGGAAACGTGTTAGATGAACCATCCCAGTATTCGCCTACCGACCAGGGAAACCACAAAATACCCAAGGTGAGAGTGGGCGGTCGCCGAGAATCGAACCCGGCACCTCCCGAATGTGAACCTTGCGTTACCGCGGAGCCATCTTGTTGAATAAGAAATGAATAATTTTAGTGCTTTTACTCGCTGAATTATAGGTTTCTGGGTTTGATTACTTTTTACTTTCTCTACTACCTAAGTATAGAAGTAGGCGAGGTATTGTATTCACCCAAAAATTCAAAGTCGAAATTTCACCGGAATTGCATGTTTTGAGGCTCCCTAAATTCAAAAAGAACATCTTAGAAAAAGGTCCGTGTGTTTGTGTTTATCTGTCTGTCCGTCTGCGTGGGTGTCTGTCTGTCTATGAAAAGCATAACTCAAAAAGAAAAGTCGGATAAATACCAAACTTGGTATTTAGGTTCAATACCTTCCAAAGATGTGGCACGAAGATTTTCAAGAAAATACCCCACCCCAGACTACCCTTTACATGGAAGATTTTTCGAAAATGTTGATTTTCTAAAAAAATTAACGAATTTTATTAAAATAGCATATATTAAAGACATTTACATTAGGTACAAATAAAATGTATATCTTAAATTTTCAAGGAATAGCCTTTGAAGTCCACTTCATTTGGAAGAAATTATTATAATCTTATATAACGGTAAACGTTAAGCGATAGACGCAAACATACTTCACATAAAAAAACTATATCTCTTTAAACACAGAATTCATTTCAAATAAATTTTTGTAGTATCAACCATTTCCGAGATATCCGTTATTAATGACTCGATTTGTTCAATATTTTGTCATACTTTTTAAGTTCCATCGATTTTAGTTGTTTCTCACGATTGCATGGAAACATTATGGAATTTTAAGTCTAGCATATAGCGTTCAGTTCTTAAACATTTGACTATCGCTGTTTCCTTTTTATCTATAAGGAAAAGTGTAAGTAGTTATTTCTGCAAAGGCTGATTTGGATTAGAATGTAGTAGATAAATTAAATTGAGTGTTATTTATGGACGCTCTTTAACTGCTGTGGTCCTTAGTGTCCCATTCTATATTGGGCGTGAAAGACTTCCAAAGGAAGCCATGCTAAGGATTTTTATGCCCGAAAAGAATCTATCGCCCTCTGCCGGTTTTGAACCCGCGTTCTCGGTAACTAGAGGATAGCATGGTAACCACTACACCACGGTGGACATGTAGTAGATAGAAAAATAAGTTTTAATAGGAATAGATTGTATATCCACTAATAAACGTTAGAAAGTAGAGAAAGTCATGTGAATGTATCATATCAAATTATTGGTATTAAATCCATTCACATTCACTCTACACTCGTACTTCCAGACTCTGTTAAGGATAGGGGATAATTCTGGCAAAAAATTGTCCGCTCCAGCCTGGAATTGAACCCAGGACCTGGGTTTAAAAATCAGGATGAATTTTTATTTATTTTTATTGTTTAATTTGTATAGCCTCCTTTAACTTCTACAATGATATCGGGTGCTTTAACTTGAAAAACAGCTGATAGAGTTAATACTCGTTTAACTGCAGGTTTTCTTAAATTTAATACCTTTTGTATTAAGCACATTTACACTTACTTCCACATTCATACTTCCAAACTCTGCGGAAGATGGAAATGATTCCGGTTAAAGAAAAATTCCTTGCCCCAACCGGGGTTGGTTCGACCAGAGAAGCAGTCACGAATTCAGCTATGAGGGGTGTTTTAAAAGAAAGGACCGTTTTGCAATAAAATACGAACTACTAAATATTTTTCGATAGTTTGTCTTTTACCCAAGCCTTCAAATCTTACACTGCTTTTCTACCAGTTATTAATATTTTTCTAACATTTGTCTTAATGTAGCATACATATTTTTAAAACATCGTCACAGCTTCCGCTGCCAGTTCATCTAAAAAAAACGTGTAGCTGTTTCTGAAGTTACATTTTTATGCATTCAAAATAGGTGTGTTAATCTCTAGGGGACATTTTCGTTACAGGTATAAATAATGAGTTTTTTGTATTTATTTATTTATGGTCGCTCTTTAACTACTGCAGTCTTTAACGCCCCATTGGGCGTTAAGATTGGTAATTTTGCTCAGAGGCCTCTTTATCAGGCTTGAGGTTCTTTTACGTACCGTAAATCTACGACGCGGGGCAACCGGTTGTGCTTCCCTTCCGAAGGAAGCCATGCTAAAGAACCGCCGAGTTTGAACCTGCCACCTTGGACATAGATAATGAGTAGACTGTTTTTATCTAACATCACATTAACTAGTAGATTCAGAATTGTTTCCTTTCAGCTTTCTGTGATAAAGATCTGACTTCCGTACCACCAGTTTGAATCCTTCTCCTGAAACCAACAATACCACTAAGACAATTTCTTCTACCACGGAAACTTAAACGCAGAAAAATACATATCAGAAACTGTACAATTGTTTAAATGATTGGTGTCGAATTTCTATTAGGAGGAACCACTAAAATTTATTCCACATCGATGAGAGTTCAGTTGACTATGAAAACTATGTGGAAAGAAAGCTTAAAGGATACTGACGTGCATAAAATGTAATATGTTGTCATCCGTGGTCTAGGGAAACCATGCTAGCCTCCGGTTCCCGATGTCGTAGATTTACGGCACGTAAAAGAACCTCAAACCTGATAAAGAGACACCTGAGCAAAATTTCAGGTCTTTCACTCCCAATATAGAATAGGACGCTAAGAACCATATAGTTAAAGACCGCCCATAAATAAAACTCAATTTAATTTAATTTTTGTGCATAAAATGTCGCTCATAAAGCAACAGAGCTGTTTATGTTGGTACTGACAAAACATAGCCCCACCTACAACCCGCGGACCACCTCTGTTTTTCGAGTATACTTCTTGCCATTGGTTTGGCAGCGTACTTTGCCTCCCTCAAAGTATGACCGAACTGCCGAAGGGTAACATAATAACTTAAATCCTATATTTTCATGTTATTCTACCGTTTTCTTATTGCCGTTTAGTAGCAGCAAAACTTAACCTTCGCCTCCATGTCGCTTATGAAAGCTCTCATATGTGTCAATGGCGTAGCTGTCGTTCAGTTTAACCTCATATGCATATAATTCTTCACCGCTTCCTCTAGAAGACCGAATTATATTGTAATTGGTTTAGGCTTTTCTTGTGTAGTGAAACTCTTTCATAGGGGTAGTATCCTAATTACCTCTACATTCCACATAGATTATAAACATCCTTCAATGGTTACTTTTTATGCCCCTGAATTGTTTTTCAAGTTACATAGAGAACTGATACAGACCGGGCGGAGTCAAAAGTTGGTTACATAAAGGAGGAAACCCTACGGAGAAGAAAACACTATGTTGATCTGGGGGAATAGGCCTCTCTCTATGCACTACAGTGTGCACACACTGGGATAAAAAGTTATTTAACCAAAATATTTACTTTGTCTACTACGTATAGTAAGTAGGGGAAGTTTTGTATTCCATCCAAAAATTCGATACCGAGATTTCAACGGAAATATGTTTTGAGACCCCCTGAATCCAAAAAAAGTATTTTTGGAAACGTCCGTGTGTGTGTGTGTGTGTGTGTGTGTGTGTGTGTCTGTGAACAGCATAACTTAGAAACGAACAATCGGATAAACACCAAACTTGGTATTTAGGTTTAGTATCTTTCAGAGATGCGACACCAAGGTTTTCAAGAAAATCGCCCCACCCCAGATTACCCTTTACATGGAACATTTTTTCGAAAATTTTAATTTTCTCAAAAATGGCTCTAACGATTTTGTTTAAAATACCATATGTTTAAGATATTTTCCTGACAAACAAATGCATATCTTGAATTTTCTGGGAATGTCTCCAAAAGTATTCTTCATTGTGAACGACTTTTGCATAACTGGTAAACTATGAGAGGAACAAAATTTTACTACACAAAAAATGTAGATCGCGTTAAAATACAAAACTTATATCATACACATTTTATTTGTTGGGTGAACCATTTTCGAGGTATTGCTTGTTATTCCCTTAAATTTTCCAATACCTATACTTTTTCTCAAATTCGTTATTCATTACTTTCTCTACTACGTATAGTAAGTAGGGGAAGTATTGTATTCCACCCAAAAATTCGATACCGAGATTTCACCGGAAATACATGTTTTGAGACCCCCTGAATCCAAAAAGAGCATTTTTGAAAACATGTCCGTGTATATGTCTGTGTCTGTCTGTGAATAGCATAACTCAGAAACGAACAATCGGATAAACACCAAACTTGGTATTTAGGTTCAGTATCTTCCAAGGATGCGACACGAAGGTTTTCAACAAAATCCCCCACCCCAGATTACCCTTTACATGGAACATTTTTCGAAAACTTTAATTTTCTCAAAAATGGCTCTAGCGATTTTGATTAAAATATCATATGTTTAAGACATTTTCATGACAAATAAAATGTATATCTTGAATTTTCTGGGAATGTCTCCAAAAGTATTCTCCATTGTGAACGACTTTTGCATAACTGGTAAACCATAAGAGATAGACAAAATTTTACTACACAAAAAATGTAGATCGCGTTATAATACACAATTTATGTCATATAAATTTTTTGTTGAGTGAACCATTTTCGTGATATTGCTTGTTATTCCCTTAAATTTTTTAATACTTATTTTCTAAAATGGGAATTCGTTATTCATTTTTTTGTCTTGGATATGCAAAGAGTTATAATCTGTGGCAAAGGGAATGGTGCTGCACCTAGCAACCAGCTATTAAGAGATATGTATGTGCTTAAAGGCTACTGTTTTTCTATATTGCCCTTGTAAATATATTTTCCCCTTACATCTACAAGAAAATTAGCAATAAGATAGAGTCTGCAAATGTTTATCTCGATTAACATGAAGTAGATGGAGAATAAGAGTTTGTAAAAATAGTTTGTTCAAGAATACAGAAAGTGATGTGAGTGTAACACATCAGATTTTTTTGTTCTGGTAATGTAAAGAGAATGGAATACTCCACAAGCAACCAGCTCTTAAAATATTTGACTATCGCTTAAAGCCTACCAATTCCCCTTGCATCTACAAGAAAATTAGCAATAAGATTGACATCTCAACATATCGATTAACATGAAGCATATGGAGAATAAGCGTTTGTACAAGAGTAGAGAAAGTCATGTGAGTGTAACACATCAGATTTTTTTTATTACATAACGGACCATACTTTAAAAATATCTTTTGTATAATGATTTAGAAGAAATTTTACTTTCTCTACTACCTATAGTAAACAGGGGAAATATTGCATTCCACCCAAAACCTCGATAACAGAGATTTCCCGGAAATACGTGTTTTGAGGTGCCCTAAATCCAAATCATTTTTAGAAATATGTCGGTGTGTGTGTGTGTGTGTGTGAACGGCATAACTCAAAACGAAAAGTCGGATAAATACCAAATATGATATTTGAGTTTAGTATCTTCCAAGGATGCGACACGAAGATTTTCAATAAAATCCCCCCATCCCAGATTACCCTTTACATGGAACATTTTTAGAAAATTTCGATTTTCTCAAAAATGGCTCTAACGATTTTGGTTAAAATACCATACGTTTAAGATATTTTCAATGCAAATGAAATATATATCTTGAACTTTCTGCGAATGTTTCCAAAAGTCCCCTTCATTCTGAATGACATTCGCATAACTAGTAAACCGTAAGAGACAAAGTTTTACTACATAAAAAATGTAGCTCTCGTTAAAACACACACACTATATATACATAATATTTGTCGAGTGAACCATTTCCGAGGTATTCCTTGTGAATTCGTTATTGTTTTCTTTTTATGTCCCGGACATACAAAGAGTATGGAATGCTCCATATAGCAACCAGCTCTTAAAAGATTTGACTATCGCTTAAAGTATACCATATTCCCATTGCGCCTACAAGAAAATTAGCAATAAGATCTCGATTAACATGAAGTAGATGGAGAATAAGTGTTTGTAAAAGTAGTTTGTACAAGAGTAGAGAAAGTCATATGATTGCAACACATCAGAGCTTTTTATATATTTCATCGCTTGTAACTGAAATTTTGTAATGCCGTATGATATTCGTAATAATAAACCAAACATCTAATGTGCTATGTTGCATTTCTGAACTCCTTAGCCTTCCCCAAACGTTATTCCAAATTCTTGAAGTTCTGTATACCCTTTAGAGAATTATCCAAATGACCGAATAATTAAGCAAACCACGTCCTTTGAGCTAAGATGCCGTGGTAGAGGAGGAAAAGCATGTGAACTTGACGTTTCATCCGGGACTGTGACTTGCAGAATCGACCAGAAACAACAATGTTTATAATCACCACATATACATATAAAATTGAAAAACACTCTGAATCTCTCACACACACACACACACACACAAGTGCTCAAGCACTACATATATTTAAAGAAAATTTACATAAACACCTTATCTCTTGGTACACGTACTTCCATTAAATACGTGCCCAAGCTTGGCCAGTTTTGACTGTTCAGAATCAAGTCCCAGCATGCCATCCTCCGTCTGTTAGAAGCCAAAAATACTTCCGGTAATAATTTTTTCCTAATACCCTCCGTCTGCATGCATACTGCCAAAATATGCGTCGCTTCTTCTTGTTCCCTGCATAATGGGCAAATCCTCATCATCAGCAATCTTGCGAGCTTTCCACCCTCCCAACCTAAGCCATGCTATTCCCGTCCTCTGTTTTATACCTAATTCCAAAATATATGTGTTCAAATAGGCTCGGGGTCCCTAGAGCTTAGACTCACCCGACATTCGTCTTCTCTGGATAAGGGAAAACCCTGGGAAAGACCTTATGCGGTATTTTAACTCGGTACCTCTGGAATGTGAGGAGAAACGCTATCCCCACACCACTGATTACCAAGGCACATGTGGAGGTTCCAGTTTCAGGATCCATAATTTTAGCTGGGGTTTTATTGAAATTAGGTGGCTACGGTTTGTTACGGATTTTTGAACATTTAATAAGAATTGGAATATTAATTAATATGTTTTTATTATCAATTAGATTAATTCGCAGGAGCAATTAATATACCTTTAACTGATAGAAATCTTAATACATCCTTTTTGGATGTGGGTGGAAGATATGTTTTGCTTATTTGATGATACCGGCTGTTTTTTCCTTTCTTTTTCCTTACTGCCTATGGCACCACAGGCGTTAGAAATGATGGCACGTGAAACTAAACAATAATTACGAAAAGAAATGTTCCATGCCCAAGTTTAAGGCACCTCTCTGGATTTTTCAGTTATGAGGACTGGGAAAAGGCTGGAAAAACCTCAATCAGAGAAGACGGTCCTAGAGAGATTTGAAACTCAAACCTTCCGTTCATGCCTTGACAAGCTGGGCTACCCTTGACGGTGACATCGGCTGTGAAAGTTTAGTCTTATTTACTCAAATAATGCTTAGATAATCACATTAGATGAAAATTTAAACTTTTACACCTTCTCTTTGGTCCCGTAATTATTTAGTAACGTAAAGGCTCTAATTTTCATTTTAGAGAAGCACGTAATACCGTGATATCAATATTTAACAAAATAGGGGCGAAACTGGCGGATGTGAAGAATACATACCCCTTCCCCCAAGCCAGCAAATGAAACATTTTGAACTTGGTAGGTAATCTATAATCCTACAAAAAATAATCTTCTATGAAATACATCGGGTGCGTTATTTCGGATGTTACGCTGGACTCAATTTTCTCCCTTTATTTCTTTAATATACATAGGTAATAAAGTTGATTAGATAGGAAATGTAACACAAGTTGCTTACATAAGGGCCATTAAAAGGTTTGGCGTGCAAAAGCTTCATTATGCGTATCTAGATTACTCAGGAGCTTTAATGCTGACTTCGCTGTAAACTTCCACAGTATTGACAAAATACCACTTAAGGAAATAAATAAAACATATCAACGAATCTAACCTTATAAGCAGGATCGATTGTCATTTTTTAGCTTCACCTTCTTTTTGATTAGCATTCCTCCATACCTTAGTTGTTGTATCGTCGCAATCTACGTATATTGCTTGGAAAAAAATATAATCGGTTTTACACGCATTCACTGTAACAACAATTGTGACAACGCGAAAACTCAAAGCCATTTTAGTAAAACAATTAAATTGGGTTTTATTAATGGACGCTCTTTAACTGCTGTGTTTCTTAGCGTCCCATTCTAATTGGGCGTGAAAGACCGGAAATTTTGCTCTTTATCAGGCTTGAGGTTCTTTTACGTGCCGTAAATCTACGACACGGGACCACTCGCTTTACTTCCCTTCCGAAGGAAGCCATGCTAAGGGTTCGCCGGGTTTGAACCCGCGACCTCGGGAACTAGAGGCTAGCATGGTAACCACTACACCAGGGAGGACGACATCATTTTAATAAGAATCCATTATTACAGTTATTCGTATTCTTATACTCACACCTTATAAAGTCTTTTTTTGGTGTTTCATTCGCTTAAGAGTTGAAATTAGAAGCTGACTTGCAGACTATCTCCGTCGGAAAGAACATAGCTTTTTTCATTCATTCATTATCTGTTTACCTACCTCTTATGTAGGACTTACACACCCCAGGACTTACAAGCGGGTGCCTGGGGTCAGAGGCCCGTCGAGGAGCAGACACTCATGGATCAGATAGAGTATCCAGGATGGGTGATCAGCCCGATGCCTGGTATGGGATGAAGGAAGTAGATGAAACGAAATGTTGGTGAAATGGATGAAAGGAAAGGTGATGATGGAGCAGTTGGTGGAATGAATGGCGGGGGAAACCGGAGAACCCGGAGAAAACCCGCCCAGACGCCGCTTCGTCCACCACAAATCGCAAATGCAGGTCCCT
The DNA here is from genome assembly GCA_030765065.1 of Deroplatys truncata. Classification (NCBI taxonomy): domain Eukaryota; kingdom Metazoa; phylum Arthropoda; class Insecta; order Mantodea; family Mantidae; genus Deroplatys; species Deroplatys truncata. The sequence goes on from CM060985.1 coordinate 105,358,574, forward strand.
GGGATTGAACCCGGGCCGCCTCGGTGGGAGGCGAGCGGTCTAACCACTCGGCCACGGCGCCGCCCAACATAGCTTTTAATGTTGCAAAAATTATCAAAATTTATTGAATGGTTTTTGAGATTACCCAAACCTCCACACACACACACACACACACACACACACACACACACACACACACACACACACACACACACACATACACACACACTCATTCATTCACCCTCTCTTTCTCTCTGAATAATATTAATATACGGAATAGAAATCAAATCACTGAAAATAGAGATTTAAAACGTGAAATAAGCTTTTTTCAGATACTCTCTCCCCTATTGATTTTGGAGATAAATTTAAAAATATTTTTAAGAGCATTAAAAATGAATATATTGCAACAGCAGCAAGATCAATTGTTGTTTACTTTGGAGAAAATAATAATATGGCAACTTTTATTAATTCTTTACATTGATAAAATAAATGAGTCGAATGATATTAAAAGCCTTCACCTACATCATGATGGTAAAAAAAGACTTCAAGGTCTCATCTGCAGATTTTTGGAAGTCGACTTCCAGAAATCCTGCAGAAGATGAGACCTTGAAGTCTCTAAACGATCGTCCAGATTTTTTACCATCATGATGTAAGTGAAGGTTTTTAATATCATTTGACTCATTTATTTTTTCAATTGACCTCTTCACTGTCAAGAGAGTCCTTTTTCAATTTTGATAATTCTTTACATTGTTAATGTTGCTTCGAGTGCCAGACTCACTACAAAAGAATCTCAATATGAAAAACAGCTTATGGGAGTTTAGATAGTCGCATATGTCATAGAAAGTAACTAAGCCTGTTAACATTGTAATGTATCAGTAAATACTAAATCAAATAATAAATAAATAAAAAAAATATTGTATTCTGATTCACATTTTAACTCTTGTTACAAATGATTTGTAACATTTTTTTTAATTAAAAAGGGTAGTCAGTAGTTGCTGTTAGAGAAAACCTGATTTGCTATGTTGTCTCTATGTAGAGTTTTGATTTCCTGTAGATAAACTGCCTCCATGAGGAGAACGATAAGTGTTTCTAACACCTTTGCAAATGAAGCGATTCCTCCTGCAATCCGTATTAAACCAGTGCGTTGAAGACAGTTATTAAGTACCACAAGCAAATAATTAAGACGGAACGAAATCTTTAATTTCAACCAATCTTGGGCTGTTTGCGCTACATTGTATCCTTTAGTGGTTATCATTGCCTGTGCATAATCGATGAGCAATCTATTGCAATAATTAGGTCTAGTTATAGTTTAGATTTCGAAGTAATTTTGTCATTATAGTATAAAGTAGTTCTCTTAATTTTTACATATCTTGTTTCATTCGTGAAACTTTGTCACCTGTAAATCTGTAAATGAAATCAGAAAGTCTAACGAATTGTTCGAATTTAACCATCTCATATTACTTTATACGGGAGGAAACATAAGACATTAATGGCAATTCGTATTTCACACATGCCGTGTGTAGGCTGGAATCATACTAAAATTCCAATACCATAGCAATAATTGGAACCACGGATGATGGAATTACTCTACCGCTGCTCTAACCAACTGAGCTACCATGGCAATATGCTGGTACGACATTAAATCCCCAACTGACTCACATATTTTAAATATCCTACAAGACATTCTCAAATTCATTTTGAGATAACATACCTAAATGGAGACTTACAACCTCGCCGGAAAAAATGTTCAGAGCTTGGGTTTTTCGTAGTTTTCCTTGGTCGGTAGGCTAATGCTGGGGTAATTTCTCATCCACCATGATTTCCTTTCCATAATTTCTCTTTCATTCCGTTTCCTATTCATCTTTCAGGTGTGCTTCTAGGTTTCGTGGCATATGGCGGTGCCGGACAGATGACGCGGATGCTTCAAAGGAAAGAGTACTCCCCGTGGACACTAGAGTCTGCTTGGTTCATGGATCATCCATTGCCCTCTCTAGATAGCTCCAGCAGTGGGACTGTTAGGGACTTCCGCGCGTCTCTGCGGCCTGTCTGCCTATGGCCTTTAGCCTCCTGTGGCCCTTTCACTTCCTCTAGGGGTGTGATAGCCACAATATATATATATATATATTTAATAAATATTTAATAATCAGCGCCGGCGACTGGTGAATAATAATTAATTTTCGCCGTGCAGATCATGCTAAACAGTTGCTGCATTTAAAGCTGTAATGAGTTTTCTTCGTTGATGTTTACTTTCTCTACTATTTATTTATAGTACATATAGAGGAAAAGTTGTATTCCATCCAAAAATTGTATATGGAAATGTCAGTGGAAAAACGTTTTGAGATGCCCTGAAACAAAAAAAAGGCTGTGTGATGTGTGTGTGTGAGAAAGAGAGAGAGAGAGAGAGAGAGAGAGAGAGAGAGAACAGTACATCTCTAAAGCGAAAACTTGGTATTTAAATTCAACATGTTCCAAGGGTGCGACACGAAGATTTTCAGAAAACATTAACCCATCCCTAACTACCTTTTACGTGGATAATTTTTCGTTATTTTTTATTTTCTCAAAAATGGCTCCATAGGTTTTCATTAAAATACCATGTGTTTAAGATATTTGTATGGCAAATAAAATGTAAACATCTCAAATTTCTGCGAAAGCCTATGAATATCTCTTCATTTTGAATGACATTTGTATAAGCCGTAAGAGATACGAGGATGAAATCCTACTACACCAAAAAATGTAGATCTCGTTAAAATGCATTTATACTTTTTTTCAAGTGGTAAGTCGTCGTTATTCGTTTTTTCTCGTGGTCATGCCTAGAACATGGAATTCCAAAGCCACAACATAGCAACCCACTTTGTAAAAATGTCACTATCCTACTTACACAGTGCGTTCCTTATATTGCCGGGCCGCGGATCGCGCATATGCGCTCTCCGTGCACTGTCTATTACACTAGGGGGTTGTCTCTTCTAAAACTCTCCGTTACTTACGCATAAGTGATAGTAACATGTATTGTAATGGCTAATAACCTTGTTATAAGTTATGTTCAGAGTGGTGTCCATCTACATTGAAACATTCCTGGCATCTTTAGATGAAATTTCCATTCCACGCAAAAGTTCTTCTTGCCCAGTTTTCATAATTTCTGTTCTTATATTGTCCTTAAGTTCGTCTATGGTGTGGGAATAATTGTTCCTATAAATAAACTTTCACTTCTGAGATGCACAATGAACAAATTCTAATCTTTACAGTACAAAAAGAAGGCAGCAACTGGTAGTTAACATTCGCCGACGATTCTCCCATCACTGTTCAGTGAATCGTTCGTGATAGTGAGTTACTTGAGACATACCGAGGTCGCTTCAGTGCAAGCGAACTACGCATATACGCGATCTGTGGCTCAGTTATAAATAAAACGCACGATAATAAAACATGTGTAAATGTGCAATGAAAGGTTATCTAGATTATCAAGAAGTAATTCCTGAGTAGGTTAATTATCACCACCAATTACGATGCAAGCACAGTAGGCGAATGATGAGTAAAATATCCTCCTTACTCACTGAAAATGTACTTAATCTCAATTGATCCCAAATAAACCTGATAGCCGGGCTTTTGACGGGACACTACAGATAATGGAAACACCTACATACAATGGGAGCCTTCAAAGAAGAACCAGTATGCAGGTTATGTAGTGAAAACGACGAAAATGCCTGTTACATAATCTTCAAATGCGAAGCGCTGTGTAAGTAAAGATATGAACTACTGGAGTTGATAAACCAGATGATCATCTTCCTAAAAAAATGTAGTTAATAACCTATTATCCATTATTAAAGGAACAGAACTACTTAACTAAAATGATAGAGATAGGAGATAATAATAACATAATTTTCAGTGTTAAGGGCAATTGTAATCCGACCCCATCTTTACATAAGTCAAATCAAGCAGTAGGTAGAAAAACAAGCTTTTGTAAGAATAGTTTTTAGACGAGAGAGTAGAGAAAGTCATGTGAATGCAACACATAATTATTTTTTTCTGAATTAGCGGCATTGCCTCTTCTACATAGGAAACTCTTGTTTGAATGGTAGTCTATATTTGCTTTCCAGCTAGCGCTAATGGGCCACCTGGTTTAAGAACAATATCGCTCTCCAGTACGTCTCATTTAATGGATTTTTTACTTTACACTTTATCCATTTTCATAAAGCAAACAGTTTCGCTTTTTCTCCTGCAGCCGCCATAGATTGCTGCTGTTTTTGTTTCCTTATCTCGCATCCTTTTTCCATAAATTGTTACATTTTCATAGAGAGTGTCCTATTTGACTTTCTCGTTCCATAATGCGTTTTATCTTCCCCATTAAACCGCTGGCTTTTGTATGCGCACGCCTCTTTGTTATCACTTAAGTTAATGTTATTGCTCTTGCTGTTGTTTCCACACAGGAAAGCTTAGTCTCGATGAAACATACACAGTTTATATTCTATTGTTCCTTTCGTTAATAAGGGTCCCTAAACTCCTTAACTTTCTTTAAATCTGATTATCAGTAAAGCTTATCACTACCTTTGCCTATTAATGCAGTCATGAATTGCATCTGAAGATTGTTTCACAAATAAAATGCTGTTGAACTTGTTATCGTCATAACACGAGATAAAGGAATCGGGACCAACGTTTAAACATTCAAACTTTGAGTTTGAAAATGATATACGCGCCACTGATAGTGTTCATATATTATGTCACACTTTGACTTGGAAGCATAGAGGTTCTGCTTTAAGTGAGTAACATTGTTTGAGGGGGACAACGCCAGCATGATCTCACATGCTTATTCCTTTATTATTTTTTTTTTGTAGTCTTTAAAATTTTCTTCCATAAAAGTTTTTTGTTATTTTTAAGTTCGTCATTTTATGCACATTTTGCTTGGGTGATTCAGTAGCTTCAGATTATAACAGCAATGTTCTCACTGACAAAACTAAATAGGTAAATTTGTCTGAAAACTGTGCGAAACATTATCAAATTATACTTTACATATTATGACTTTATTCACTTTTTACGCTCATTTCACTTTTCCTTGCGCGCAGCGGCGTAATGAAACACGCGAGGTAGTTTCTACTTCCTTCCGCCTCATTCGCTGAGGCGTCGAATACAAGACTCTTCTAATCACTTACAGTAGTAGCATTCACTGTACTTTACAACTGTCGTAGAACACAATGAGTAACTAGTATCTTTATGTCGCATCAAGAACAACTTGCTATCTCATCCGTTGTCGCGAATACATTTACCGATGTATAGCCGCTAGAGTTTCGAGAGAGTTCTCGGGAGGCGGGGCGAGAACCATCCAGAAAAATCTCTATCTCTCGCTTCTGGAATTTACGTCTCCTTATCTCTTCATTCGGCCAATCAGTCGGTCCTCTTCCATGCGATAAGCTAAACCCATAGCTGCTGTGTCACATTTGACTTTTCTAAACAGCACACTGTAACCCCAACCTGTTCTGTGCCTGTGTGCACATATAAGAACATTCTGATGAATTTTTATAAAAATTAGTGAATTGCATAGAAAAATAAGCTTATGTGTAACTAATTTTATGAACTGCTGTGAAAATAAATGACAAATTGTAGAGAAATTCTGGTTGCTCTGTATTGAATTTTATAATTATGCACCAGGTCGATAAAGCGATACAGGAAAAGTTTGAACTTAATAAACACATACACAGGCACTTATAGGGAGATATGCAGTTATAGGCAATATAAAATTCAAGTACTTAATCCAAGTAAACTTAAAGTGTATTTAAATTTTGGAAGTCTATAGTTCATGATCCAGCAACAAAACTAGCAAATATCGAACTCTAGGTGATTATACTATATTTTTGCCAGGGCTTTTCTGCAGGAACCAAAGTCTCTCCTCTTTAGAGAATGATGATACATTTTTAAAGCAAATTTGCAGATTGCTTTTCTTTACTTTTATCTATATCTTTTCCAAATTGAAAGCTTAAAACTTTTCATGTAAGAAAGAAACCATGTATTTATAATTCATGGTTTTTATTAAAATTATTTTACTTTAAGGTTGTAAACTGAAAAAATAAATTGTTCTTTATAACTTTTTTAAATATATGTATGTTGATATTGCATTTAGTGTCTCCTTATGGATCCTCTTATGTTTACGACTCTACTATTTACAATGGAAACATTTTGGTGTTGTTCTTAACATTCCTATGTATTTGGATTTGTTACTAAACATACATCATATAAAAGACACTAGTTGCTATAATTTTGAATGCAAGAATTCTGTTATTCTACTGAAAGATTTATTTATATCATTATTTGAACACACAATTTATGTATATAATTGTGCAATAATTTCTCTACTTCAGATTGAAGCTGACATTTTCCTGCATGATGGACCTCTCGAAGTTCCCTCTAGATAGCCAAGTCTGCACTATGGAGGTTGCTAGCTGTAAGTGTTAAACACTAAAATGTTATGTTTTGGTACTTTTTTGAGCCTACAAGAAACTGTGTTCCTTAAGGACTATTGTTTTCTTTTATATAATTTTTCTAAAAGAAGGCAAACAAATTACGTAAATAAGGAGTTAAAAAAGCTATCAAATCTAATAGTATTAAACTCCACAGGGTCTTCTCTTCCCTTAATATTAAAGTATTTTTACTGCTTTCTTCTTCTTCTGCTTCCCCTTTTGGGGTTAGATGAATTTACCTATTCCTCTCTCTAATATCACGTGTTTACCTAAATCTCTAGTTCCAATTAGTTGATAGTTCGTTATCCTTGGTTAATCTGGTACTATTTGACATTCTATCAATGTTTTCCTTCAATTTTATTTTACTCGTCCACCCTTTCATTAATTGAAAATTATACCCAGCACATGCTCATATATATATCTTAAATTACATCTCTGCAGACTGGATACATGTTCTTTCTTTTTCTTTGTTATGATTTGGACCACATATAAACTTCTTTTGTTTTCCCTTTTTAGTTTTTTTTAATAATTTTTGTCTATTTGTTCCATAAATGGCTTGGAATGTATTAACTTTCATCTCAATGTCTTTGTCAAATTTTAAAACTTATATCACCTCCTAGATACTGGATGTGAGATACTTGTTCTCACATCTTTCCATTTATAAATATTTTTGATGTAACTGGATTTAAGCCAATATCGTTCTTTCATTTATAGATACCTTTAAATTATACTATATTGCATTTTGGCTTAAAATACACACTCATCTTTGTCGTTTCTCTTGTTTCCTGGATAATGTTTTTTTACTTAAAATACAAATTCAAATTTACATTGTTAAATTGTTTTCTATATCAAAAGTGAATCCTTATATGTTTACAAAGTAAACAGCACATTGATACTAAACAAAAGGCAAGTTGCTGTGTTTGAGAAATTGGATACAGTGATACAAACAGATAAAATATTGCACACAATAAGTCATAAAATGATTGTGCTTTAACTAAACACACTCATCAATATAGCTACACTTTCTTAATTAGTTATATAACATGTGTACAATGCTAAAAGAAATGAATTGCAACAAGTTAGAATGCACTCATTTTAAAAGTATTTAAGAATCAGGTAAAGGAACAAAAGTTCTATAACCTATTTTGTTGTAACTTTTGGAATTGTTAATATGTTACAATACTAAATTACAATGTCATGCAACATTAAGGGTATTTTGTATTGAAATTGCTTATTTATATCACTTTCAAACAGTTTAGTTGACATATTTTATTACAGACTTGCTCAACATAATTTTGGCAGGCAATTAATTTTGATGGTTCTTTGTACTTAACTCTTCAAGAAATTAAGTTTACAAATGCAGATATATTCTATATAAATTTCCCATATTATGAAAATAATTTTAAATATGTAACACTTTTAATTTTCTAAAAACAAATTATGCATTAAATTGTTAAAACTGTAAATCTAAAACTATTCTTGAGATCAAGAAAGGGCTTGTTAATGCTCTTTATTTACCTTCAAAGAATGCACCTAAAAATGTAAAAGAAACTGGACAATAATTGTATTATGGGTAGTATTTTAAAGCGGCAAAATTGTAAGAAAAGATTATGAGAAAATAAAGTTTTAGATTTTCACACGCTATTTGCACACACTTAGGTACATCCATTTAAACATCACTTTTAGGCATTTAAATAGCCAGAAAGGTGAAACCACAACTGGATCCTGATTATAGAATGTTTGAGTACTTTTCTATGAAAAATTAAAATGAATGTAGGAATTTTAAACTTAAACCCTGTAGTACAAAATATAATTTTGAATTATAAGTTAAATTGAACAGTAAGTTTTCGAATTCTATGTTTTGTTTTGTCTTGCAGCCATGGCAAAAAACAAAACATGGCAACTTGGATGCAAAGACATAATTACTCAGCAATTACAGCTCAACAAGTAAAGATTTCATCTTAATGTCCCTTCTGGCAACTTAGCTGAGACAGAGCATTATTGCAACATAGGATCAGTTACACCAGATGTGGTAACATGAGTGTGCAAGATGTATGCCGTCTCAGAAATTAATTTCATATTGAACACTTGTAATTTGTGTTATGGTAAATTCCAGTTTTTATTCAAGTTATGATTCAAAATCATATTGCACTCCTCAGATAAAACTGATGTAATCATTTGTGTACACACAAAACGTTTTTTAAAAAACTTTGTCAAAAGTTCATATTAAGTATCCTTAAGCCATGTGCCCAAGAATTCAGCACAAGGTTTGCAGCCCCTCTATATATTTTGAAGACAGGATTCCTCAACTCATTCATAAAGTTGTTAAGAGCTTTCTTATGTAATTATCAAAATTACTCCACCTTTGTACTGTGTAAATAATAAGAATTGAGGCAGTATTTTTAACACTTAAATAATTTCAGTCTAATTATATAATATGTAAATTCAATAACAGCCCACCTTAAAGCAATATGCTATGTAACAATATATAAAAAGTGTATATTACAGTCATTGTAAATGTTTATATTATGTGTACATGTTCAATAATGTTATGTGAATGTATTACGTAATTTAATAATATAGGAGCTGTGAGAATAATAGGTTAAAAATTGCTAACAATGAGGTAAAAATGAGGTAACCTTGAAGCAATAATAAATTTGAAATTTTAACAATACTACTTGTGATTCTTGGAAGCAATAATGTAATTTTTTGTTACAGTGGACTAGGATTAGCCAATCAGAAACTGAAATATAGCAAAATTTTCAAATACAGAGTTCAGTTGCTTGTAGACAGTGCTCATAACTGGACGCGTTGCTTGTGCGTCTTCGAGAAGTTTAATACGTATTCAGTGTGAGATAAAAATAGTTTACGTGTTAAAAAGTGCAAGAAATTAATAAAAGAATCTCACAGCTCTCTATATCAGTGAAGTGTTATTTAAATTATGTCAAGAATTAATAAAAAGGAATGAATTAAAAATTATAATCTGTATAAGCCTACATTCTTCAGCCGCATCACGCCCTGTTAAGAAATTCATGTCTCTAAAAATAATACTGACGCAGCCGAGGCAAACATAAATATATAATATTTAAAGAAACATTAAAAATTACAAAGTTAAAATTCTTTTAAACATTTGGGGCAAAGGCCACCAGAAAGTACATTTGGGGCAAAGGCCACCGGAAAGTACATTTTGGGGCGAAGGCTACGGGAAAGCGGGTACTATATGTGCGGTTGCAACGAACTTCAAGTTCGGCTCTCAACAGTTAAAATACAATACAATTCCTACTTAAAATTGGCTTTCCATAGGAGAAGCAACAACCTACTTCGTTCTTCAGAATAAAAAATGTTATGTGAAGAAATTAGTTATACACTTTCAGGACTAAAAAGCAGAGCAACAGCGATGGCTTAGTTGTGCATTTTCACAATATGTTTAATACCTATATGAATGACTAGCAGTGTTGCACGGTGGTTGTTTGAACCTTGAATGATTTTATTAATTTGATTTGCCTGTTGTATTCTTTATACAACTATTGTACATTAAATGTTAATTTCTGACCGAATGGCTTTCACACAACGAAATAGTACTAGACCTAATTGTTTACTTTATTGCTATGATTTGCATTTTGACAAGAGTAATTCTAACAGTTTAATCTATTCCATCCTGTATGTTGAAAGAGTGATATAGAAATATGCCAATCTCTCAATACATTTTCCAAAATTAGCTAAAGCATTGCACTTGCATTACAGATGCTGTGACTTAAAAAAAAAAGCATCATTTGTTTATCTACAATATAATATCACTCGTAGGTCTAGAAGTAAAACAGCATTCCCAGATTACTTCACAAATATATTGCCTTTGAGGGTATAAATAAAGAAAACTTTTATCTTTAAGCATAGATCACTTCAAGCGTTTTGATGACAGCTGTACTTGCAGAAATCTGTCAAAAGTGGCAATTTTTACTTTCAAAGGTTACATTTTTTTCTGAACTTTGGTATTATAGCTCAAGAAGGAAGAATTTATTTTTGGTAGAAAGAAAAGTTTCCCATTACAGGCTGGAATATTACTTGATAAGTGAGGAAATTCCCAACATCTAACCTTTATTTGAACCCTGCCTTAACACAATAAATGAAATGGAAGATGTGTGAAATGTGTGAAAAAAATCATACAAAAACTGCTAAATCTTAACTTCTGTATGATTAATTAACTATCAGATAACAAATTACTAATTTAATGTAATGATTTTTTTTCAGTCTCCAAAACCATAGAAGAATTAAGTCTGGAATGGAAGACGATGAATCCAGTCATCATGGGAAAAGGACTTCGTATGCCACAGTTTGAGATTGTGAAAATTGATGCCTCGGATTGCCAGGAGTCTTTTCAAATTGGTAAATTACTATCCAGAAATGCCAATGCTTGAGAAATTCAATAATTGAATGTTTAAAAGCAACCATCCAAAATCCTCAGAGGAATTCACGTCTGTCAAAACTACCAGCAATATTTCCCAGTAACACAAATGTATCATGAAAGATAGTATTGGCCAAGACTAGCAGAAAGTGGTTCCTGTCAATATAGTTCAGCTATCCACTTTTGAGTAGTTGCTTCTAATTTCTGTCCAGCATAGTGATCTATTGTTCCACTGTCCATCTTCTAAGCCCAAATTTAGTTATAATTTTTCTCACAAAACTAAATTAAATAAGTCCTCTTTTTCTTCTTTCTGTGGGAGACCAATCACTTATCAGTATATCATGTCAATATTTGGTGGTAAATATGGAAACTGCCATAAAATATCACATTGAGATAAACTTCCTAGGTATCTTAAGGTGGTCTGGTTCACCCTGAATAATGCATAAGCAAAAAGGTTATGAAGGCATGTGTGGTAAAATACACTATTTATACACTTACAAGTGTTTTAAATAACTGTCTGAAACAGCCTAAAACACAATGTTTATTTATAGATATATCTGCTGAGATAAAAGACAGAACATCTTGTTATCCTTTTGTTTCTACATTATTTTTTGCTCCTCTTTTATGAAATTAACAGTTTTATAAGTTTGCTGAATATTTAGGTAAGGTTTTGTTAGTGTGTAATACTAGGCATATATTTTCGGAAGGATTTTCAGTGACCACTATCATCAGAAGTTACTACTCTGATTTGTCCTTATTTCAGGAAATTACAGCTGTCTGGTAGCAGAATTTCATCTTAGTCGTTCTGTTGGTTTCCATCTGGTGCAGAGTTACTTGCCAACTATCCTGATTGTGGTCATTTCCTGGGTATCCTTCTGGATGGATGTGGATTCAGTTCCTGGACGCACCACTCTTGGAGTTACAACACTGCTGGCAGTATCCTCTCAAAGTTCAGGTAGTTGGCATATTCCTATAGCATGTTCACCTACTAATAATGTGAGAAGCAATTAATTTGCTACAAAATAATGACGTTGGCTGCAAATAATGGTCAAATTTCCATAAGGGAGAGTAAATTGTGGAATTGCAGCGTGCAAAGGGATTTGATTGTCATCCTCCATAGTATAGGGCCACCATGCTAGCCTCTAGTTCCAGAGGTCATGGGTTCAAACCCGATGGAGGGTGATGGATTCTTTTTGGGCGTAAAAATTCCTAGCATGGCTTCCTTCTAAAAGGAAGTAAAGCCAATGGTTCTGTGTCATAGATTTGTGGCACATAAAGTACTTCAAGCCTGATAGAGGCCTCTGAGAAAAATTTCCAGTCTTTCACACCCAATATAGAATGGGACACTAAGAGCCATAGTAGTTAAAGAGCGTCCGTAAATAAAACTCAATTTAATTTAATTTTGATTAAAAACTAGATATACATGTCATTACATTGCTATTCAACGGAAGGCAATGACAAATGATTAGAGTTTGGTCTATTCTAATGTGTCCTTAGGCAAGTTGTAGGTGCCATCAATTGTGCTAGCCAAAGGCTTTGTACAGAACATTTATCATCAATATAACTAATTTATTTTTGATGTTTCCAAATTTTAAACCAGGTGTTTCAAATTTCATTGATTCTGAATACAAAATTATTCAAATTTATTCAATAAATTTTTAATTTTACTAGCCTTCTTTATCCTTTAGACTAACAAAATTCACAAAGCTCTATCCTCATTACTAAAATACGTATTAAATTACTTTTCCTCTTCCATTGATGTTCTGGTTAAAACCACTATTTTACTATTTCGTGGCTTAATTTTTCTCAGTAAACAAATATTCCAAACAATTCTTCCTTACTGTGGGAAGAAATCCACTGTTAAAAGGAAATTGCAATAAATGGGAAATGCAGAAAAGTTTTACTTTTCATAGGAGATGCAGCTGCACATATTGTACCCTTAAGGCAGATGCCAATGGATAATGATAAACAACATGCAAAACATTTCAAGAAATACAGAAAAGTTTCCAGAAAATCTGGAAATTGTAATATGCATAGATGAGATGTGTTTTTATGAAATGTGGTCTTTTAAGAGCTTTTAGATATTTTAGCTGAATTTTGACATTATTTCTTGCTGTAATGATGGGTATTATAATTAATATGGACATTATTTATAATATAAATCATTGATCTTAAACTTTTTTACATTTGTTTAGGCAAAGAACCCTTAGCATCTATTCAAAATGTTGGTTATCCATTAAAATCTAGTTAGAATGTAATCCTTAGGTGTAAAATATATAAAGATACTTCCTTTTTACTTTCAGAGCACCATTGTTACTGCCGTTATTTAATTTTCACAGAATTGTTTGTTTATTGTAGAAGTCTTCAGAATGTCTCAATTCTGAAGAAGCTATATGAGTATTATGCTTTCTTTGCTGAAAAGAGCAAATCTTACTGGAATTTTAAAGATACTCATATAAACTAGAAAACCATGTTGGTGATAGTGTTGGTCAAAAAGTATTTTAGTAATGGCCTTTGTTATCTTTTATAACTATACAGTATTTAGGATGAAGGAACATTTCCATTTGTGATCTGTCCTTAGTGCAGGTGAAACAAATAAAATTTATAGAATATTGAATAGATAATTCATTTTTACCAGTGTCTTAAGTTCAGACAAAGTTATAATTACAGAAGTAGAGGAAATGTTTTAATTTTTTAATATTTGAAAAATTACATGGTTATTATTAGTACAGAAAATAGGTAAACCTTTTTAGTGATTTGTTTTTCATATTTCTGCATTCAAAAGTAATTTTGAAACTTGCTGATTGCCATGACATTACAATTTTTAGATAAAATTAGTTTTAAGTATTACAGGTATAACAAATTACTTGGCATTATTACAGTTGCTGAATATTTTTAAAATGTCACAAATGAAGCTAATGGTCTTGGTTTGAAGTTATTTAAGAGCTCTAATCGGTTATATATAAATGATATAATTGCATTGATTCTCTTAAATTGTAATCATACCGCAGAAATATATGCTCCTTAAAACATATAGTATTGACATTTTCTTGTGTTTATAGGTATCCAGAGTGGTCTACCCCAAGTGAGTTATGTGAAGGCCATAGATGTGTGGATGGGTACTTGCACTGGTAGGTTATGAAATAAATGTATCATATAGAAAAACTTATTAATAATAAGGTTGGAAACTTAATTGTCTTATATTGAAACCATTCTGTTTTACTTATTTTTAATGCAAACATATTATTTGTTAAACCAAATACGTATATGAAATAAATCGTATAATTCTTTAATGTATATGTGCATATTATATATGTGACATTACTTTTACTTTCTCTACTTCATATATAAAGAGGAGGAAGTATTGTATTCCACCCACAAATTTGATGTCAAGATTTCACCAGAAATGTATGTTTTGAGGCCCCCTGAACCCAAAAAAACACATTTTTAGAAAAAGGTGTGTGCAGTATAACTCAAAAACGAAAAGTCGCATAAATATCAAACTTGGTATTTAGGTTCAGTACCTTTCAAAGATGCGACATGAGATTTTGAAGAAACTCCCCTGCCTCAAGCTACCCTTTACATGGAACATTTTTCAAATTTTTTTTTATTTTGTAAAAAATGGCTCTTAACAATTTTTATTAAAATACCCTATATTAAAAATATATACACGACAAAATGCATACTTTGAATTTTTTGGGGATAGCCTATGAAGTTCTTTTTGTTTGGAAGGAATTTTGTATAATCTTGTATTGTAAATAATAAACAATAGATGAAAATATACCATACAAAAAGTGTAGATACCTTTAAAAAACACAATTTATTTAAAATAACTTTTTTTGCGGCATAATCCATTTCTGAGATATCTGTTAATAATGATTCAAATTGTTTATTACTTGGTCATTCTTTTAAAGTCATGTCAACATAAAGTTGTTTCTTACAATTGCATAGAAAGACCAGCATTCAGTCCTAAAACATTTGACTATCACTATTCCCTTTGTATCCTAACAAAATGTGTAATGTAGCTATCTCTGCAAAGGTTTATTTGGATTAAAATGAAGTAGATAGAGAAATAAGCTTTAGTAAGATCATTTGTATACTCACTAATAAATGATAGAGGGTAAAGAAAGCCATGTGAGAGTATCACATAAGATTTTTCTTCTATATGAATATGGTTTACATGGAAACCATGTCAGTTTATTATATTTCATTTTAAAACCCTTAAATATGAGTTACTATCAATATCTGAAGCTTTATTCTGTATTTTTAAAACAACCTGTTCCAAATAATACAGGAATATTTTTTGAAACCAAAGTCTTTATTGAGGTTCCTTAAAGTTTTCTGAAAGCTATTTAATATTTTGTCAGACTTTCTTCACATTACAAACATGCTCAAATTGTTAGACTGAATATATTATGTAGTATATTAAAAGGTAGCTAATCCCGATTGCTACCTTTATTTAATTAAAAAATCTGATGTGTAACACACACAAGTTAAAAAGTGATTATTCTATCCATTTAACACTAATCATAATATATTTGTCTATCATTATCTTAAAAATGTTATCTCTGCTGCTTCCAAACTTCATTTTTCTCTCTTTTTAATACCCATGTTTCACTTGCATATTTTAGCACTGGCTTTTAGTCTTAATTGACATTTCTTGTCATGTTTTTAGCAAAATGTGTTTTATTGAATCCATTTATTTTATTAAATATTTCAATTTTTTCTTCATTATCCTCATTTGTGTTATTTACTGATATCATGGAGCCCAGATATTTGAAGGTACCTAAATCTTTACTCTCAATTGGTCTTTCCCTTCTATGGTCATGAATTTAGTCTTTTTTACAAGATATTTCCATATTATAGCCTTTAATAATCTTATTTAAATTGCACTAGGTTACAGAAGAAAATTTTTTTCTGTGGTACGATTAAAAATAAGTGTCTTTTACTAATTTCGGTGTGCAGAATTAAAACATGTATTCGTTTTTCCATAGCACATCTCGTTTTGGCAATATAACAATGTTCAGTGAGAATGTAATAGTAAAATTTGCAAAAATATTACACACTCATATACAACTTTTAAAGAAAATAAAGAACAATAATAACATAAAAGCATACCCGAATTTGAGAATGATGTTAGTTATCTTGTGTACCCCTTTTAGTTTTCCCTTGGAAGTTCAGTGTACATGATTTTCTCGAATGTTCTGTGGTAGTTTGTTGCATGCAAGACACCAGCAATAATTGACCATCATATGTATGTCCCAACGTCCCTGATAACATTATTCAACAGCTTCCAAGTCCTGGTGAAACCTTTCACCTTACTCTTCACTGACAGCTCTTAAATTTGATGGGAAATAGTCAAGATGTGACTTGTGGAAATGAAGCTTCAAACTCATATTACAGGAAACAAAAAATCTTGTGTAAAAGGAATGAGGGAAATTGTTTCAGTATGGAGTTAAATAAAGGGGCTGTAAAGGAGTGTAACAGCATTGTTCATTTATCTCCTCTACACACCTCCTGTCATCCTCTGTGGTCTATGGGTACCATGCTAGTCTCCAGTTCCCGAGATTGTGGGCTCAAACCCGGAGGAGGGCAATGGATGTTTTGGGCATAAAAATCTTTAGCATGGCTTCCTTTGGAAGAGAAGTAAAGCCAGTGGTCCCGTGGCATAGATTTATGGCACATAAAAGAATCTCAAGCCCAATAAAGAGGCCTCTGAGCAAAATTTTCAGTCTTTCACACCCAATATAGAAGGGACACTAAGGACCATAGAGTTAATGAGTGTCCATGAATAAAACTCAATTTAATTTTCTTTTCCACGCCCCCTGAGAATAGAGCTCTCATTACCGGGAACCTTCATTACCTGAGCCAGCCAAGAAACAATACATCTTCCTTCCTTCATTAAAACCAAAAACAAACAATCCCACATAATTATGTTTCAAAATGCTTAGTCCCTCCCAAAAGGAATCCTGGGTCCACCTCCACTGAATACTAAGCAAGGAGGTCCGAAGCTACAGGGTAAATCAACGACAGCTAACAAACAGCTTCAGTTCGAAATAACGATTATACCCAAAACCAAGTATTACATCTCATACAAATTGTTTCGCTCAGTAATAAGTGTAAATATAATAATAAATAGTAAGGAGCCTATTGGGAAATAACTTTAATAACTTCCATCAACTTATTGTCATCAAGCACATATCATTACCGGAAGTGTGAACTTCCATTATATGCTATATTTCAGTTATGATGGCTTGTGTCCTTGTTACAGCATTTGTTTTCTGTGCACTCCTGGAATTCACCTTTGTGAACTACATGTGGAGAAAGCAGCCAGTAGAAACAGTCAAGAAACCAAAGACCAAACCAGAAGCTGTGAATGGAAAGGCTGCAGCCACCGCAAGTTCTACAGTGGAAGAACAACCTGCTGTTACAGCTACTGACACATCGGCAGTAGTCTCTGTTGCAATGGTGAGGAGTAATTCATCTGTCTTCTGTGATTTCTAATACCTACTTCTAGTTATTCTACAGAAAATCTTAGGAAAATAATTTCCATTGGTAAATATAGAGATATGTGCATATATGTATGTAACAAATCAACCTTCCTTTTGCAAATTTTCCACAATTATTGTACATTCTGTACTGTAAGGATCAGAAAAACATCTTGAAACTGTTAAAACTAAAGAGGTTCTCAATTACCCATAAGCTATCACTTCATTGCCTTAATGAAGAAAGACAACAATGGCATACATCCACTATCAGTTCCAATGTCATAGTTCAGATGAGATACTTGCTCTTTTAAAATAAATATTACTATTTTTTGTTTATTTTTAATTATCTTTTAAACAATTACATAGTATGAATTTAACAATTAGTTTTTTACACAATCCCTAAAAATTACATTAATATGAATAAAATGCGCTTTCATAGTGAATTTTACTACACTACACACTTCAGAGTTCAATATCTGAAACTGAGTGAATTTCTCGCCTGATGTTTTCTTTCATTTCTTACAATGTATGGGGTTTATTTCATATGCCTAACTTTTCATGTGATCATCAGAGTTGGGTAGATTTCTGTAACTGGATTTTGTAAAATAATAAATTAATTGACCCATGCTTAATATTCTTCTCTAACAAAGCTTGTTTCCATTTATATGGTATATTTTGTCACAAAATAATAGAAATTGGAGTACAGAGAAACTCAATTTAACACAAAAAAGTCCCTTGCATGATGTAAAAATTGGTATGCAGTAAATGCATGCAGAATAAGACGACTTGTATTTTTTTAACAAACAATAAATGCAGATACATGAATGACTATGTCATTTTTTGAACAGCCGACCAAGTTTTATTTATGGATGCTCTTTAACTACTATGGTTCTTAGTGTCTCCAATTCTGCATTGGGTGTGACAGACCAGAAATCATGTATCTTCAATTTTGCTTTATAAATGTTAGTTATTAACAATTACGCACATACAAATGTCATCAGCATGTTTATTATAAATTTATCTTGAATTGTGCTATTATAAGCCATGATTTTTGGGAAAGTCATGAAGATACTACAAATCATTCACAACATGTTTTATCCATGGAACTTCAGTACATCTTCACCACAAAACAAAATTCAAGGAATGCATAATATGGCATTCTTAACATCACAACCACACATCCAATCATATTCTCACGCACATCACTGTTAAAATTGCTGTTGAAACATCTTGTTTTTTGTTTTAACAGCCGAGTGGCTTTTAGATTTGGTGTAGACCTACCAAGACATTTTAATTTCCTTTTCCTTCAAGTTTAGTGTTAAAAAGGTGGTTCTAAAAGAGACTGAATGGAATTCATGGTTTAACTGTATAGCACTGTTTACTTGTATTTCAATAAGCCACTCTGATTCACCAATTGCACAGCATAATCATGTGCAACATACAGGCAATGTACCAGTACTAATGCTCAGCATATGGATGGCCAGAAGTGAAGCAAACATTTGCTATAAAACCCATAGATGGCACTATTTATGTGATGAAAGTCAAAGCAAGCATCTTATTCCATGCTCTCTGACTATTAGGTTAATTAACAACAGAGTTTTATGCCCCGCACTTCCCTACCACACACATCTGCGCTACCTTGGTTCACCATTAGGTACCTAGCCATTATATGAACTGTGGGTTGCAAATAGGAGTACACTATTTGGCACCTGCAAACAATATAGCACTTGCTGAAGTCCATTATACAAGATCAGGTCAGAATCAAGCCAAAAATAGTATAGCTTTTACAGGATTATGGTTGTAGCACAAACATGCTACCACATTAAGAAGTCACCCCTGCACAATAAGTATCCATTTTTACCTAAAATCCATTAAGTCGAACTTTGTTAAACTGAATTGACTCCCTTCTGGTCCTTTGAATTTTGGTTTAACAAGGGTCTACTGTATTCCATTTCATGATGTTACCTTAAAAACCTGAAATACAGCCCCTCTTCTTTTTTACTTTCTCTACTACATATAGTAAGTAGGGAAGGTATTGTATTACACTAAAAAATTTTATACCGAGATTTCACAGAAAATACATGTTTTGGGACCATCTGAATCCAAAAAAGTATTTTAGAAAAGGTCCATGTGTGTGTCTGTGAACAGCAAAGTCAAAAATGAAAAGTCAGATAAATACCAAACTTTGTATTTAAGTTCAATATCTTCCAGAGATGTGACACCAAGATTTTCAACAAAATTCCCCCACCCAAACTACCCTTTACATGGATGATTTTTTAAATTTTTTAATTTCTAAAAAATGGCTCTAACAATTTTTATTAAAATACCATATATTACAGATATTTACATGACAAACAAAATGTATATTTTGAATTTTCTGGCAATTTTGTGAAGTCCTCTTCAATCAGAAGGAATTTTGTATAATCTTGTATAACTGGTAAACGTTAAGCAAAGACAAAAATGTACTATACAAGATCTCTTTAAAACACACAATTTGTTTCAAATAAGTGTTTTTGTGGCATAAGCCATTCCTGAGATATTAGTTATTAATGGTTGGAATTGTTCATTACTTGGTCATTCTTTAAAGTTGTTTAAACAATTGTTTCTCGTGATTGCATGGAAACAGTATGTAATTTTAAGGCCAGTAAATAGCATCCAGTTGTTAAACATTTGGCTAATGCTGTTCCGTTTGTATATATAACAAAATGTGTAATGTAGCTATTTCTGCAAAAGTTTATTTAGATTAAAATGAAGTAGATAGAAAAATAAGGTTTAGTAAAAATAGTTTATATACCTACTAATAAGTGATAGATGGTAGGGAAAGTCGGTAAATGTAATGCATCAGATTTTTTAAGGCAAGAAATTAAAATAATATAGTTTTATTTAGTACTAATATAACTTATTATTGTTTCTCCTTATGTTGCTGGCTGAAGAAGTGTGCAGTGGCTGCTCCCGCTGAACCACCACACCCAGGTTGTGCTGTGCGAGAGATTCTAGCAAAGAACAAGCTAATGGCCCGCCGCATCGATGAGATGTCCCGCTTCTCTTTTCCACTCGCATTTGGATTCTTTAATGTCTTCTACTGGCTCTACTACCTTTCATAACTTCACTTCATCAAATGTAAGAGAAACAGAAGGCAAGATTGTCATTTATATGGATGACAATGGACAAACACTAACTCAAGTTGCTGTACTAAAATCTCTCTAATTGCAATGTTGGGTGTTATGGGAAGTATAAAAGGTGTAAGAGTGTATAGAGTGGTATAGAAGTACAAGAGCTTCTTGGTTTTGGTAAGCATGTATTTATTTTTAAAATCCTAATGAATTCTTGTTCTGCAAACATTTGCTGGCATTTCTCGCACGATGCTACAGTTCACCAGCCTGTATGCAAGAGAATTTTTGCTATTCTGTAAGAAGTGTAAACTAATTTTATTTACACACATCAGAAATAAGGATAGAGGTAGGCACTTTGCAGCATGAGGATACTTTATTGTAAATGCCAGTCTCCATTTTCTTCTTAAGTGAAGGTGACTTCTGAACAAAACTAATTCTGTCAGAGGAAAAATTTGCTCAACAAGGCTTTCTTGTGATAATGTTTTAGCAACAAAATCAATTTATCTTTTGTGGCTACTGAAATATCTCTCATAGAGCATTTAACAATTATATTTGCTGGAGAGTAAAGCAATTAAATCTTTTGCATTAACTCCCCCTCTATCACTTTTTCCTTTCTCAAGGGAAGAGAATTTTATCATTACATCTTTTTATGGGTATTCACTAGAGTTTAACTAAAATTAAATAGAAATAGCTAAAATTTTATATATGCACTGAAGGTGCTTAATGAAATGCTCATGGCTCTTTTAAGAGGCATTTAATATTTTGGCTTTCTGTATTACATGCACAAAATTTGTAGATTAGAAATAAGAACAGCAGATCTTGTATCTTAAGGTTGTGTTCACTTATTCAAGACAATTTAATTATCATGTGTAACATCAAAGAGAAAGATGCTAAGTATGGCTGCAGAAGAAGGCCTCTAATAGACACATTTTCAAGGTGAGATATAAGAACAGCACCGGAAAGGTTTATTTCAGCTAGGTAATCATGATAACGATTTACAAAACTTTATGAAGTCCACTGCTGAAAAAGAGTAAAAGAATCAAGCATAAGTTTAGCCATTATTGCAAAATAGGACATAACTTATCGCACTGATTTTTTTTTCTATGGGTCCTCTTATATGTTTAGTATTGACAATATAAAAATACATGAGTTTAAATTTAATAAGAATAGTCTTCTTTTGAGTCTAAGACAAACACAGGCAAGTGCTCAGTTTTAAAATAGCTACTTCAGACATATTTTGGAAGCTATTGCTTCCATTTTTAACAAGGGTTTAGTGTCATTTCTTCTATTCAGAGCTTGTAGATTTCTCTTAATGAGTGAAGTTAAAACGGTATGTATTACCCTAGTCAAATTTTATCCAAACTTTGTCCAGCCAAACTAGTGCTTATATAAAGGGTTAAGCAGTTAATATGCAGTATGTATCAATGGCTGCAGGGATGTGGGGAAAAAAAATTCTTTGTTTCTCTTGGATCTTATTGGTAGCTTCTCTTTTTGTTATGCTTTTTCAAAGTAAAAGTTTAATATGGCAAAATCTGTTTCACCCCAGTTTATAAGTTCATCAGGTGCCACTGTTTGTAAGATTTAGCTATTTCTGCATATTTCAGCCAGTGGTGGTTCTTGGATGATCGCATACTCACAACTGCACACCCAGAATTATTGTTGTATACGTAAACTTACACCTACATGCATTTCAAGATGTGTACTATATGAACGTTCTTCCCTGTGAACTTGAGTATTTAATTTCCACACATGTTCTTCGTGGAAAAGCAATGCACTTTGTTAGAGAGCTGTGGAGAAAGGTGCAGTATGTTGAGATATATAAGCTGGTTAACTAGCCTGAGAGACGAGATTCCTAGTACACAAAGCGCACTGTGTTACTAGATATGTCCAGTTCCATTTGTTTCTCCGTTTTCCTTGCTACAGCTCATTCACTCCTCTCTTCTTTTATGTAGAAGAGGGAAAAGGTTTCCTATCTGGTTATTCAACTTAAATTTTCTGCATTGCAAGTACATTTATTTAATTCAATTATTATTAAATTATGCAATAAATAATGCATAATTTAAATTGCAGAATTGCTTTTGTTTAATACAACGCTATAGGGTAATGACCTTATTGTGGTTATTCTTCCTTTACGTTTGCTTTTTCCACTGTGTTATGTTCGTGAGCCTGCACGAAGCAACAGACAATCAGACCAGTTAAATTGAAAACCTGTGGTAGAGAGAAGTGAAAATGAATCATGTTGAGGAACTAAAAAAATTAAACATTTGAAGTTTATCCTTAGAAGAGAAATTACAAATTAAACAGAAATGCAGACCATTGCCATCTATCAATTTAGTTAAAGTAACTAACCATAAAGGGAAGGTTGTTACAAGAAAATTCAATTAACATATCAACAAACTTTGCACACCCACTGAGATAGGCCATAAGCCATTTTATGCTGATTTCAGCATAAAAAAATAAAGGGGTGTTTAAATGATGACAATCTGATTCTACCTTTCCAACTTTAGCCTACATACTGCATGTGTAAAAGAACAATTAGTTATCACTGATTGACCTAATAGTGGTTTAACTATAAAGCCTGGACCTAAAGTACTCATGAGATAGTAAGTCACCATTGGGGTATGTAATCTCAAAATGAATTTGAGAATACCTTGAGGTTTACCAGGAAAAATGTGAGTCAGTTGGAGAATTTAATGTCAATCTGGCATGTTGCCATGGTAGTTCATTTAGTTTGAGCAATAATGCAGAAAACGAAGATCTATGGTTCAAATATTGGATATTCAATCTGATTCTACCTTTTTAGCTTTAGCTTACACATGGCATGTATGGAAGAACAATTAATTATTATTGATTGACCCAACAGTGGTTAACTATGGAGCCAGGGATCTATAGCACTTATGGGATTGTAAACCGTCACTAGTGTATATCATCCCAAAATGAATTTGAGAATGCCTTGAGGTTTATTGGGAAAAATATGAGTCAATGGGAGAATATAATGTTGTGCCAGTATGTTGCCATGGTGGCTTTGTTGGATAGAGTAATGACACTGAAAGCTGCAGATCCATGGTTCAATCCCAGCTATGATATTGAATTTTTCATTCTGATTCTACATTTCTAATCATATTAAGGTTTTGGAAAATATTTTATTTAGAAACCATATGTCAGACAGGAAAATGATAGAGGAATTTACATTTCAGCTTATCTCAAGAATTGCTATTAAAATCTGACAATCCTGTCCCCTGACATGTTATATTTAGCAGTGAAACCCTTAATTTTCATTGCTGTTTGTTTTAGCATACTGTTCCTCTACTCACATTGATATATAAGCCACATTTATCCCAATTTTGCAACATCCTAAAAGATTTATTATTTCTACACTTTGCTGCAATTAAAGCCAACATTTTGTTGCCAGACATTTCAATATATGGAATTTGACATTACATAAGCTATGTACATAAGAATAACTGTAGGACTAATTGTCTGCCTATTAGAGGACTTCTACTCTACTTTACTGTATTACATTTATAAGACATTAATTTTTTAAGGAATTTCTTCTATGGTGCCAACTTACTTTAAACTATTTTTTATAAAGCAAAGAAATTGAATAAAAGTATGAAGAGATACAAGTGTACTACCTCTTAGCTCTATAACAATTAATGCTAATTGATGTCACATGCAAAATAACAATCCTTTTAGGTACCATCTTCAAAGCCAAATGGGACTGAAGTTGATTCTTGATTATCATTAAATGAAATAGAACAGAACCCTAATGAGGATACTTTACCTAATACACTATTGGCTTAGAATCAATTTAATGTTTAAAAAAATAGTTCTAATTTTTCTCAAGCATCAGTGATGAAGTGAAAATACAGTTGAGCTAGCATATTAATGACAACTGATGTTGATTATGAACTGTTTTGAATCAATATAACTTAATATTAAAGATAAGCTGCATAAATTCAGCACAAAGGTTTAAAGGCTTGCATTTTCATGAAAAGCTATTCAGTATCTGGATGCATTGTCATTCCCATAATCTTTTAAGCTTGAAACTGTATTCAGAAAATGATTCAGGCAAATTCAAACTGATTACATTAACAGTTAAACTACCATTCAAAGAGCTCTTATGCTTCCATGTATGCTGGAATTTTATACTTGCTATGCTGTACATAGATACTGTGAAATTAACAGATGTAAATGTCAAAAAATGTTGAACTGTTGGGTATATGTGCACTTACATATTGTTTCAATTCTTCTGTTTAAGAGGATTCTGAAGCATTACATAAAATGTGTATATAATCAGAAAATTTTACAGTGTTTTCCAAATTAAACACATTATCATTAATATGCGGGTATCAAATTCCTACTATCAAATTCCTACTGTCCTATTAAAAATGTTGTGTTTACTTGTTTCATTAATGTGGCTATCTATATAATATTAGTTCTACAAATTAAACTTGAAGATATGTTTATGATGTCAATTTTGAAAATGCAATTGAGGACAAACTAACCCAGGAATGTTTAAAACATTCATCAGTTTCAACACAAGAAGTTCTATACCCCTCCACTGTAATGTTGCACTTGACAGCTAGCATTTAAGTTGCTACACTCGCAAAAAAACAGACAAAAAGCTTCAACTGTTTGAATTGCTAAGCCAATCACAAGGCAGCATTCCGGATGGTCGATGACTAAGCGGAACTGGAACTAGAATTGGCTCTGTTGCCGGATGTAACTATTCCCAACCACGTGCTTCAGTTTGTAAATCTCTAGCACAAGCGTCGAGTTGTTCTTTGCAAGCTACATATTGTTCATTGTCATTTATATTTGTGGTTATTGTTTGATAGCTTTGTTATTGTTCATTTATACATATATATATATATATTTATTTATCTATTTTATATATATTTCATTCATATTTATTTAAACAAAACTTAAATGCGACCATGTCTGAAAAACAACGCCGATCGCCGAGTGATGATTCACGAAGTGAAAATCCTTTGTGCCAAGGTGTGCCACTTGATAGTCACGCATTGGAACTATTAAGGAGAATCCGGGAATTCTTTGAACAGGAAAAGGAGTATGTGAAGCTTCATGGCAATCCCTCTATTGCTGCTGATAAAGCCGTACAACGAACTGCAGCAGCTCTTGCACTAAACATGAGAACTGTTATTCACAAGGGAGTGAAACTCCAAGAGAAAGAGGACAAAATTCCTGAACCATCTGGAACACAACAGGTATTTCTATCAACTCCAGGGAAGAAAAGAAAGCAGCCTCGTCCAGTCACAAATCTTAATGCTTTCCAATTAGATGTCATATGCAGACACATTTATGCCTATTATCATAGAAAGGAGTATTCGACCATACCAAAGCTGCTTAAATCGCTTATTTTCAATTAACAATAATAATACAAAATAGTTATTATTCATTGACGTTCGCTATTTACGTACACTTTTTGTATACGGCTTAGACATGATAGAAAGGAGAGCAACAGCTGTTGTTGTTTCCTAGCCACTCTGGCAACGTCACAACCACAATGTAGCCAACTTCACGCGAAGCCACATGAACTGTCAAGTGCAAAGATACAGCGGCGGGGGTATAGCTGCCAATTGACCTAAGGGTTAATAATTGGCTGAGAATGCCAGCAACAGCTCATAGAATATATTGTGACTTATTTCAGTTTTAACTGTCGCTGACTATTGTGACTGTTCAGTTTCAGTCAGTTCACTCTGTTGTGCACATAGCAGTAGAATGAATCACGTGTGAAACAGCCTCTTCTTCCTTCCACTTCACTCATTGGAGTATTGAACACTGGACTTCACTAATCACATGCCGAGCAACACTCACTTTACGTTGCATCAACATAAATGCACTAACTCACTCACTGACTGTTGCGAGCATGCTGGCTTATTGTGGCTGCAAGATTTTCTGGAAAGTTATGCTGAGTTTTCTGGCAAATACGAGAGACGGAAGCATCCAGAACATCCTTCTTGCACCTTGATGGCTTTCCTGGAATTTTTGTCAGCTGGGAGCTCTCTTTTCTCCCTCTCCTACTAATCTGATGGATAGCATTGAAGTCTGTAGTGTTCAGCAGCTGCCTTCAACACACTATTCTATAAGAATGAGTGCTAAAGGGAGCATAAGAGTATATAAACTGACTCACCTAACTTGTTCATTCATCCTATAAATGGTGCAGACATCTGAGATAAAGCTTGCATCTTCTCAAAAATATCCTCACATAATCCAGTTGGCATCTTATTTAAATTGTATAAATCATGGACAGGATTGCAAAATTTGGTTTTCTTCATGCGTTTATTTAAAAAATAAGTCTGAATAACAGTTTTCATATCATACTATTTTCCCACTCTTATCATGTACCCCAGAAAATCCGTCATAATTTCATAATTACAGATTTTTAACTTTGGGAAACATTGATAAATAAAACAATCTTTATGAATCCCTTAAACACGGAAATGGAATTAACTTTAAGTTAAATCCCACTGGTCAACAGTCGGCAAATATTAAGGTTTCCTTTCTGATATGTAAAGCAATGTGCTGTATATTTCTTCAAGAAATTATTGTAGTAGCATTTAAGTGTTGTGTTTACCTCACTGTGTTATGAAAAATGTGTTTATTAACAGTTAAAAATGTGAAGTGATGTTTGAAATGAGTACCTAAATACTCTTATGTGAATCACTGAACCAAAAAAGTGCAAAGGCCTATTAGTTGAAGAATATAACTGGATGAAACTCGAGCATTTAGAAAAACTGAAATGTTTTACTATTATTCTAATGTTTGGTGTGTTTACAAACGAGAAAATTCAACAGTCCTTGTAATAAATTTGGTGATATATCTGAATTCTGCTTAATGAAGAGTTACTGTTATTGAAATAACTGATATATGGATACAAAAATTAATCCTTTTAGATTTTCAGAAATCATACTTTCTCTCCTTTTAATTCTGTTTTCGATTTTATAAGTCAAATATTACTTGTTTTAGCTTAAGGTTGAGTCTGAAGTGTCTTTTTCACTTTCTTTCTTCTCTTGTCTTTTAACATATGTATTTTTTCTTAATAAACACTGCATCTTTTGTAACAGACTACATTCTTTGTGATTAACACAGTTGTAAATATTTGTACTGTAATTATCATATCACATAAAACAATAATGATATTTTTAACAAACGTTTGTATGCTAATATTGTCATCTTAGCTTTCGCTAATCTCATTGGAAAGATCATCATTAAAGAACATTCTAGATGATCTTTCAATTGATTCAAATGTGCAAAAACTGTTTTATCCTTTAAATGCAAAGTTAACTTCTCCAGAATGTAGTTTAAAGTAAATGTATCTGTTACTCAATATATATTTTACCCCTTTAGAAAATACTCTGTTCTTAGTGAGGTAGAAAACTGTTTGTGTAAATGTTCTTTGGTAGTTGCTTTATCCATTAACTAGATGCACACAATTGTAATATAATGTAAAAGCTTTAGTTGAAACTAACCATGGCAGACAACATAACCATATTTATTTTAGCTAGTGCTTTATTATTTGAAACACATAACAAATAAAACCATGGTCCAAAGTTTACTAATCTGTAGAAATTAGGGTTGAATTTACTAAAGTTTATTATGATGAGATGTGATTTTCAACTAAGACGCATCATGGACTAACAGTGATATAAATACAATATATATATATTTTATAACAGTAAACTGTGTTTTTGTTATATGTATGTGTCTGAGATAAATGGAACTATTTTAACAAACTGTGAGATGTGTGAAACACATTATATGTCCTGCTTGACATTGATTTTCTTCTTTCAGAGAAAACTTACTCTTCAAAAAATTCATAGAGCACTGACATTTTGTTACAATAAGTACATTCAACTTAAATAATCCTGCATTGATTCTGGTGATGATGTCAGTATATGAAAATCATGAACACAGCCTTACACTTTGAATAAAATATTATTTGTTTTACTCGTCATTTATTTGTAAACATTTAATAAGCTTTTAAGCTCAAAATGTTACAGGAGTAAAGTAAATAAAACATTTTAATGTAGATTTAACAATCAAGAATTCATAATTTTTCCAAGGGATGCTGTACAACAAGTAAGTACTGTAATTTTATCTGGTTCCATAATGTGGTAAATGAAAATATGGTTATTGTTACTGGCAGAAAACAAAACATTAAAATATTCTTGAAATATCTGTGTTTTTAATGCTGCTTGAAGATTGCAATCGCATCATATAAAGAAACTAGAGTGAAGCACTTGAAGCTTCTCCTGAACTACAGGGTCAACTGGCCCTGTAGCTCAGTCAGTAGAGCACCTGCCTGCTGCACAAGGGGTCCTAGGTTTGATTCCCGGCGAGGGATGGGAATTTTTCTCTAGCCAAGAATATTCCCTATCCTCCCCAGAGTCTGGAATTATGAATGAGAGTGTGAATGTGTGTGTATGTGATCTAATGATTAAAACCCAAAGTTTACCAGAAACTCGACGACAAGCGAATACGAGTTAACATCATTGCCTATTGGCAATAACATGTCCCAAAGGAAAGGCTGCCAATACGACCATTGTAGTTAAAGGCAGAGTATAAGTGGAACTAAACAAAAAAACAAAAAAAAAACTACAGGATCGTTAATACAACTAGTGACTGGCGGAGCAGCTAGGTAGATTACGTGAAAAAGAGACAGCAAATCATCGGGTGTAAAATGTTTACTAAACACATTACTGAAAACAATAATAATAATAATAATAATAATAATAATAATAATAATAATAATAATAATAATAATAATAATAATAATGTAACACTAGCCTGTGTTATAAGTGATGTTGTAAATGTTGTCCCTTAGCAGTAATACATTGAGACATACACAACAGTAATTTTATATGGTTTTAATTTAAGTAATTTGGTTGCATTTCTGGCAGAGCATACCGACAGCCCTGTCTCTTGAGCAAGATGATGGAGTGATATTTTTTTTGGCAAATGTTGGGGACATTCCCCTATTAAGTGTAATTTCTCTTCAGTAAGAGCATGGTG
Organism: Deroplatys truncata; assembly: GCA_030765065.1. Classification (NCBI taxonomy): domain Eukaryota; kingdom Metazoa; phylum Arthropoda; class Insecta; order Mantodea; family Mantidae; genus Deroplatys; species Deroplatys truncata. The sequence goes on from CM060985.1 coordinate 105,388,038, forward strand.
CCTTGTAATCCATTTCCTATCATTCACAGATCCTGTCTCTCAGAACTTTCTAACAAATTTTCAAACAGTTTCTCTACTTGGAACATAATCACCACAGTATTCTCTTGCAAAGTGCCTTATCACTTCTCTGCAAGAGTCAGTTTTCACATAATTATCGTACATAAACAATCTTTGTTCAACACTGAATGACAGCATATCAACATAAAACAATAAAAGCACTACGTAATACGTAAACTAATACACAACGTAAACAGAAAAGTGCATATAACATGGCCAGTCCTTGAGAATCATGCATTCCAACTGACCAGATAGCGTCACACCTGGTACTGGCAGGCGAGATGTTATTGTTTAATGGAGAAGTAGCTGTGCTCTACTGGTGCTAGTTGTATTAACAACCCTTTATTATTCACAACCATGAGTCATTTTTTCCAAATTATATATTATGACCCTAAAAGTAAATCAGGAGAAGAGAAAAGCTGTTTGTGTAAGCTTTCAGAGGTAAATTAAGAAATATTCCAGTGAAACGGTGAATACTTTCAACAACTTGATAGTTACTTTAGGGCCTGGTATAGCCAATTACTTCATGGAACATTTTGAGGCAGCTGCTTCAGAAACTGTGAAGAAAAAAACCATCTTTTGGTACCAATACATCTACAACATCTTTACAATACTGCCTCATGGGAGTACCGATCTTCAGTCCTTTTTAATGCATTTAAATAGCATTCAATCCGTTTACTATAGAGATTGAATGTGACAGTAAACTCCCATTTCTAGATGTATTGGTCAGCAAAGAAGCACAAGGTAAATTCGGCCACTCTGTTTACAGAAAACCTGTTAGCTCCAACCACAAGGACTCCAAACACCATCCTCAACAAAAACAAACTAATATTAAAACCTTTGTTGAACAAGCGAAAAATATCAGTGAGCCACAACACCTAGAAAATGAACTAAGATATCTTGAGCAGGCTTTTGTCCATAATGGTTATTCTTAAAAGGAATTTACATGTGTCATACATCCCAAAAAACTCATAAAGAAAACATAACTGCCCTAATTCAGGAGCTAAGGTTTTCCTGCCATTTTTTTATTTCTTCTTGCACAAAAACTAAAACAGATTAACAAGTCAGCCAAAGATCCACTGAAGCAGCTCTCTATCACCGGTGTTTACAAGATACCTTGTAGATCAATCCTTTATAAGCACAATAAAATGCAGTATATGAGGCGTGTTTTTAAAGTACCAATAAATTCATAAAAAAATAACAGAACCTTCTTTTCCAAATATTTTATTATCATTCATTATCTTACACCACTTCCGAACATAGTCACTGCCATTATTCAGGTATTTGTCATAATAGGAAACCAGTTTTTGTACGCCTTCATCAAGGAATGATGCCACCTGTGATGAAAGCCAAGTCTGCACTTCTTGTTTCACATCATCAAAATCATCATCATCGTTGATATGTTTTCCACCATGGAATTTCTTCAGATGAAGAAACATGAAAATCACTTGGTAACAAATCTGGACTGTAGGGAGGGTAACAAAATCATTTCCAACCAAATGATGCGATCAGCTCTTGAGTGTATTTGGCTGTGTGTGGCCAGACATTGTCATGTACACAGTTTCATCTGAAGAAATTCCTGGGTGGAAAACATTTCAATGACGATGTTGTGAAACAAGAAGTGCAGTCTTGGTTTTCATAATAGATCATTCTTTGATGAAGGCATACAAAGGTTTGTTTACCACTGCGACAAGTACCTGAATAACAGCAGTGACTATGTAGAGAAGTAGTGTAAGGCATAAGGTAATGAATGGTAATAAAGTATTTGGAAAATAATTATATGTTTTTGTTTTGTTTTCTAGTACTTACTTTAAAAACACCTCATAAAAACTTGCATTGCCAAACAGAGTAGATGATGTTGCCTTAGTCACACAGACAAATCAGCCATTGCTGATCATGGTCTTGTGTTATATAGACATAACATTATGTTTGAGAAAACCAAATTCCTTGCAACACCAAACAAAGGTACCTTGGAAGGTTCCGAAAAGCGATAAAAATACAGGATGGACTATTTAAGTTGAGACTGTACAATGTCTCCAAAACTAAGCGTTGTAGGAAGAAATGTCTTGAATAAGAGTTGCTTGATATTATGGGGGAAGGTAAATGCTATTAGTCGTGTTTTGTTTGGAATATGTATATTATTACCCTAATTGTAGGTTATTTAAAAAAATTAAATTCACCCTAAAAGGACTATCATAACATTCTCCAAATAAAACACAACTAATGGCGTTTACTTTCCCACATAACATCAAGCAACTTTTATTTAAGATATTCTACAATGCTTAGTTTTGCAGATATTGTACAGTTTCAACTTAAATGGTCCACCCTGTATACCAACTTGCCAAAAATGTTAATAGAGAAGAAGGGTTTAAGCTAAACCATAAACTAGACTTGGATTCATGACTTACAGCATCTTTGCATTGGCCAACAAAAGCAGAATAGTCCATACATAATCCCTCCCACCACTCCAACAGTATAAATTACTGTCCACTATGATATGAACCCACAGTCGTTAGCCATTTCTGTCACTCTGTCACTATCCTCTTTTGTTCTGAGGACGAGATATCAACAACCAATTTTATTGTTTGACCATGGACTACAAACCCAGAAAACATATTATGTTTCACTAAGATTTTTATTTACAAACATAACAGAATCTAAACAGTATAACTAAACAGTTTCAAGAGTGAGAAGTACAGATTTTTCAAATTCAGTGTCTTAAACAGGAACTGTTGTATATGCTACTCAATGGTTTATGCTCAATACAGGCCCTTAACTTAAATCTCTCAATATATTTTCATTTTATTTTGCAAACTGTTTATTGTGAATGTTTGTTATAGTTTGTAAATAAAATCATGTAGGTTAATTGTAGAACATGGGATATTTTTATGCTTGTGGAATTTTCATCACTGGCTCATGATGAAAATCTTTCCACATATCAAGAAATCCTATTTAAGCCACAAGTTACATAAGTGACTATTAATATATTAATTATAAGCAGGGCTTCGCATTTTAACATAATTTCTAAAATAAAACGCTTTCTAGGTAGGATTTCTCGTAAACTAAGTTAAAACTTGGACATAATATGTTCTGCCCATCTCCATAGTGTGGGGGTAGTGTCTGTCTCATATTCAAGAGGTTCTGAGTTCGAATCTCTGTTAGGGTGAGTTATCTGAATAAGATTTATTTCCAGGGTTTTCCCATATCCTGAAAAGATGAATGTCTGGTAATTATGCTCTATGGATTCTGGGCTCATTTAAGCATTATTTCACCCATTTCATTCATTCATAGTCCAATGTGACCTACTTGCTTAAAGGACGTTAAATCAAGAATTCTTCCACAGTTTCTTAACAAATATAATGATTGTTTTATAGTAAATAATTGGTATAAAAATTTCATAATGCATAATATTTATTTCAGAATTTATTTACTAAAAAAGAAAAGGAATGCTGTTTTTGGCAATTCTATAAGGCAGGATCTTAAATTTGCAAAGTGTTCAAAGTAACAACAAACCAAATATGCAATTCACAGCATAAGCAATAATTGATGCCAATCTTTCTCTATGCAGCCAAACTGACAAGAGTTGTACCATATGAACAGCCTGGTGAAAGTACAGTTTGATCTGTACTAAGATTTAGATACAGTACAGTACAAAAAGAACACAAGTTAGACAACCTTAGTTTATAATTGGCTCTTGAACCTAGCTTTTATATAATTAACAACAATTACAAAATATAGCACCTTCAGTAAAAGTTGTACTGTTTTAATGCAATTATCTTTTAAGTATAATCAAAATTAAATTAGTTAGAATAGTAATGTCTTTAATCCAATTATTTTATTGAAAATAGTAGGCTATCACCATTAAATGTTTTCTTTCAAATGGTAATGCCAAATGGTATATTAAGACAACAACAACTCACATCCCAGTATTTAGTGATGCTGTATGACCAAATAATTACGGCTTTATTGCAAAAAGGCTTGCAGAGGCTTAACAGCACTAGTTTTATAACAATTTAATTTAGAAACATATGGTTGCTCTCCTTTGTGTCTCCTCCTCTAAGAGAACAGGAAAGCTAAAAATGATGGACATTAAGGAATTTTCAGGGACAATGGCACAAATTTAGGTATAAGTATTCATTTGATAACAATTAACATACAACTCCCACTCTTAATCATAATTATCATAATTATCGTAATTATCAATTACTATTAGTTTTATCTACATCTGTTCAAGTATTCTACAAACAAACAAATTATATCAGTGGAGAACTTAGTGTTGAAACACTATACATTTATATTTCATACTAATTCCAGCATATTATAAAATCTTTTTACTTGGCAATACCTCACTAAAGTAAACTCCATGCCCTCTGCAATAACATTCAATTTCACTCCTTCCAGAGTATTCATATTAGAGCTGTCAAGAAATATGTTTTATTCATTCGTTCGATATGGTGCATAGTCCAATTTGTCAAAAGCAACCACAAATACACCAAACTATGGTTGAGCTTCTGCTTTATTTGTCCTCTTGTGGGAAATGGGCATTTACTCATTTAACAGTTCACATCATAGCATTGTCAACATGAGTATTGCTTCGGTGCATTAAGGCAAATGAATGCCAATAGTGTATGCCATGTTACTGCATTTTTTACTCTGTTTCTACCCATGTTGGGGTGAAAACTTATTTTAGCTTTCTTGGTGTTATATAGGCATATTATGAAGTGATACATCAATTTATACAAGTTTTAGGCAGTTTGGACGAAGTCATGAAATCCAGATTATTCCAAAATTTGATGCAAGTATTTTAATAACTTTTTTCCGGGGACCTATTGGCATTGCTCTTTCTTGTAGGCTTTTCCTACATCAGATGGAGAAACTTTAGAATAATTAGCTTCATCTGCTTTCTGTTTAGCAGCGTAGCTTAATCTTTTCCTTTCTGCCTCCTTTGCTTTCCTTACAATTGTCGTCATCCTGGTGAAGTGGTTACCATGCTAGCCTCTAATTCCCAAGGTCACGGGTTCAAACCCAGCAGAGGGTGACAGATTTTTTTTTTTGGGTGTAAAAACCCTTAGCATAGCTTCCTTCGGAAGGGAAGTAAAGCTGGTGGTTTGTGTCGTAGATTTACGGCACATAAAAGAATCTTACGCCTGATAAAGAGGCCTCTGAGCAAAATTACTGATCTTTCATGCCCAATGTAAAATGGGATGCTAAGGACCACAGCAGTTAACGAGCATCCATAAATAAAACTCAATTTAATTTTTTTCTTTATAATTGCTTCTCCTGTTGTTTCCTTTGACTTTTTCTTATCCCTACACATCTTCATTATAATCTTTTTCTTAAGTTTATATTCTTCATCATTTTTATGCTTCCATATAAATAATTTCTGCCTTTCTGCATTTATATTACCCATCATTTTGATAACATAAAATACAGTAACTTTTAGTTTACATTCTAAGAAAGGAAGTGATTTAAATAGTTTCTGCAGCTAACATAACATAGCTCATTATCAGGGACTTAGGTACCAATAATTTCCTTGGTTGAAATTACATTAATGTGAAGTAAACAGTACCACTCATGCTGCACATTCCAAAGTTTCGTTCCAAAAGTTGTTTGTATCAGGACAAAACCACAGAGATGATATAAGAAATATGTATTGTAAATTTTTTAGAAACAAACTTAGTGTCATCTGTTAGATAAGTCATAACTACCAGTACCAAAAGTTTTAAACAGATTGGCTTTATGATAACATAACAAAACAATTTTTTTTTATTTTTCTGTATCTGGACAGCATACAACATATTTTTTTTAATTAAAATTATGTTTGTATTTAAAAAAGTGTTTGTGGTTCATTGTGAGCTATTAACAGCAACTTAGAAACAAAGAGTTAAGCAGAGCATAAAAGTTTCTCTTACAACATATTTTTTTTAATTAAAATTATGTTTGTATTTAAAAAAGTGTTTGTGGTTCATTGTGAGCTATTAACAGCAACTTAGAAACAAAGAGTTAAGCAGAGCATAAAAGTTTCTCTCACAATTACATTACTTGCATGTATTTTTAATACAAATATTTAGTCGAGTTTAAAAGCATTTGCTGTTCACTTTTAAGGGAAGTTTGGACTTCATAAGCACACATGAGTGCTTAGAATAACTTTTTTCTTTCATCGATATATTTCAAGTTTCATTTTATGTATCACAATAAAATATAATTACTCTCATTTTTCTACAAAAGTGGACCTTTTCTCATGGACACCCCCCACCAAGTTATGAGAAATAATTAGGCTTCTGGTTATTATTGCTCTATCAAAAGAGAAATTATGAGAACTGTGATTTTAATATAAATATTTCACATTTAAGAAATAAAAGATAACTTTCTCTTAGGCTAAATGTGTCGTTAATTCATATGAAAATTCAGACAACTGCTTAAGGCAATCTTGCCCCCACACAACCCAAAGCAGAAACTGAAATTATGCTCCTGGAAGCAAGTATCAATGTATGACCATATAACATCTACTATTGGCAGGGATTTTCCACACATCCAATTGTTCTTTAATGGACTCAGGAGTTTCTGATTACTGTCGGTGGCTTTAATTAGTTCTGATGATTTATGCATGAAGTCATCCTACAAAGTAAATTAATCAATCCACTACTTTTATACTTGATATAATCCATTAGGTCTTCCAGCACATCCACTGCAATAAATGTAACTTCACTGCTGATTATTCATAACTTTTACTCTATACACAAGGTTACATTGAATAATTATTAAGATTGCAATGTAAAGCTCTAGCACACCATTTGTATCAATGAGAAGCAAATACATTACTTTACTGCTGAATTGTAAAGTCCATCCATTTCTGGACAACTGGTTGTGGTAATAAGATACATCATCGAGACAGTAATTTGTTTTGCTTTAATTATGTTTTGATGAGAAATTAAACTTTCTTCGATTGCCTCATTAAACTGTTCCTCCTCCTCGTTTGCAAGGCTTCTGCGCTCACTATTTTTCATTGGTTAGGTATTTGGGAAAATGCAAGGCACAGCTTCATCCTTCAGTTTGAGGACTTTTCTGGGAAACTCTCTCAGCTCGCTTTTTATAATACATTTGTCAGTCCTTCTAATGCCAGACTCTGCAAAATGTTTACTACATAAAATAGGATTCCTTAATCCTGCAAAGTCAGTAGGTATTTTCCTTAACCATATTAAGCTCTTGAGTATATTGCTCTTAATGCATCATCCTTAGGAAGTGAAAAAGTGGATACGATCTTGGTTTCTGTTTTGTAATTTGACCTGCAGTCCTTCGCACTACAGCACTGAGGCATTCTATTTTTTATTTATTTATTTATTTATTTATTTGTTTATTTATTTATTTTATTTCAAGTTTAATGGTGCAAAACTGCTAAGGTCATCAGCGCCATACTTTGGGTATATGCTTATGCACTGTCTGATACAAAAAAACAATATAATCAAAACAAAAATAGTAAGATATACTGGAATGAGAGAAGTAAAATCAGTAAACAAAAAATACAAAAATTAAATAACAGAAATATTTCAAATTATGGTAAACAAGAACAAACAAGTTACATTACCCAACATAGTTCTGAGACAGTTCAAAATTCAACATCATACGAGAAACTTCAAAGTTAAAGATTTTTTTTAAAATAGAAATAGTAAACCAAAAAATACAATAATTAAACAAAAGAAATCTCGCACATTATGGTAAACCAGAACTAACCCTGAGCAACCAGAAACACACAACACAATTCAATTCTGACACAGTTAAAGAAAACAATAGCATATGAGAAACTTCCTTTCTTAATAATCAAATTAAGCCCAATCACAGACTGTCCAAGTAAGGCACCATCCTCATCACCTAGTTCATCCCCCCTTAGTATGTTCATTAACCTCATTGTTTATAGTTAAATATGTATTTTAAAAATTGTAAAGTTGCTATATGACTAATATGTTAAAGCGACTATAAACTTTCAAAATAAATAAAAAAAAAAAGCTTGCCTCCCCACCGCTCAGGCCAAGTGATTCCTTCCCCACTCCAGCACCAAAATCGCCCAAGACTATCAACATAATTATAATAATAAAACTCCTTCACCACACTCTCCTTCTAAACTCTGATAAAAACTCTTCCCTGTCCAACTCTGTCCTTTCCTCCACAGATGTGGACACAAAAATTATAGTTACATTTATAAATTTTACTTAAATCGCATTTTATACAATCCTGCATCAACTCTATTAGTCTTGTCTTTATCTCTTTGCGATAATAAATCCTATCTCGTATAATCCAGGTTCAGTTGAACCACAATAAACAATACTTATGTAATCGTATTTATCTATTGTTCCTTTCCCACTGCATTTTATTTCTTGCAACACAACCTTATCCAGCATATACCCTTAAGATTTCATATGCCAGTCTTTCAGTTTTCCAGGTCATAATATAGTGTGCAGTGTTGCCAACAAACGAATAGCATTTGTCGCTAACTTCATACTAGAAAGTCACTAAAGAATATTAAAATCTAGCCAAAAAGTCTGCATAAAAGGGCAGAGAGTTATGAGATTTAGAATGTTATTTCTTGTGCATATCCATTTGCTGTCGAAAAGGATATCTGCATCATCGTCATAACCATTATCTTTCTGCTTTGTTGATGCTTCTTTCCCTAGCTTTCATTTTGCTTTCACTCCTGAAGTCGAATTCTTTTTACTTAAATTACATCCCATATCAAGTACCTACAGGAATGATATGGGAAAACTTGAGAGTTTAATCGACGTCTATTGTGTAATTTCTATTTTCTTCTTACTTAATGGATGGACTGAGTTCCAATGAGGTGCTAAAGTGACTCACGGGCTGCCAAACGCCTTACCAAATCATAAATAAAGTGGATTGGTGCTTTAATCCCATCTGTAACTTGTGTATTATGTACTGGGTAATAGGGCGCAATCAACAGTTATATCAATTTGTTGAGATAATAGAAATATATGACACAAATACATTACTGAATTAGCGATGAAGAATTTGAAATTTCAACACATTAGGCTCAAAATGTTGTCATTATGTTGTCGTTAGGTGCTAAACAAGTAAATCTGTCGCTAACACAGGATTAAAAGTCGTTAGTTGCCAAGTTGGCAACACTGATAGTCTGACCATTCCAAGTTGCCAACAACAATGCAGTGCAGTGGCGAACAACGTAGTCCGCCTCCACGTGGTGTTCCATCGGTAACGTTAAATGGACTACAACATAGGCATGCTTCCCAAGCCAAAAAAGTTAAAAGAAGAGCACTTCTTAGTGCTATTTTGGAATGCCGGTGGAATGAATTAAAGTAAAAAAAACCATGGTAGACAATATTTTAAGAGACAATGACATAGATATATTCATCATAGCTGAAGCAAATATAGATCAACAAAAGGAAAAATTTTATCAATTTCAAAAATACACACAAATATATTAGAAAAACACAGACAGATAGCAAGTGGCATACTTGCTGGCATTAAACAATGCATAAATGGAAAATTGGAAATTATGAAAGAAATGAACTAAGATGACACTTCTGAAATAATAAGGATAACAGCTTAACAAAAACACAAATTTAAAATCGATGGTATCTACAGCCCACCCCAATAACAATCACCTCAACCTGGACGTAATTGATATTGACAATAAAACAGTCACTATTGGTGATCTCAATGGACATTCTCCAAGATGAGGCTATAGTGACAACAATAAAGTTGGTGAAATTATTGAAGAATTTATAGACTCCAACTTAATGAAAATATTACATAGGGATGAAGATCCAAAAACCTACATACACTATTCAGGACAGTCAACCAATCCAGACATTGCTATCATATCAACTGATTTACAAGTTAAAACTACAAAAAAAGTAATCGAAGATAGTGGTAGTGGACATAGAGCCATAATAACAAAAACAGATCTAAATCAACCACCTAGAATAAAAGGAAAAATAAAGCTTAAATGGAATTTCAAAAAGGCACACTGGAGACAATATAAAGCAAAAACAAACAAACTTTTGAAAGAAATTAAATTGGAGCAAAACATAACAAAGTAGTGAAAGAACTAAATGCCAAAATTTTAAAAGCTGCAAAACAATGTATCCCAAGAGGGAAAATTCATAAATACAAACCCTTCTGGAATGAACAGTTAGCACAACTCAAATCAAAATGAGATAAAACTAGAGAAAAAGCAGAAAGGACACAAGACAAAGCAGATACTATAGAATGGCGAAAAGCAAACGCACAGTTAAAACAGGCTATAAAACTGTCAAAAAAGCAGAGCTTTGAAGAATGTATACACAAACTAGACTATAGACAAATAGTACTAAAGTACATAATTACATTAAACAAATAAATAGAGAAAACCAACAAAATCAGCCATTAAATGTCGATAATAAAGAAATATATGGGGATAACCTTATAGCAGAAAAATTAGCAACATATTATAAAACCAAGCACTACATTAAAAAATAAAAACAAAAAACAGAATAAATACTTAAGAAATAGCAACCTCGAAGATTCTTCAATGAACCATTCACACTCCCAGAAATAAAGCAAGCAATAAGGACACTGAAAAATAAAAAGAGCCCAGGTCCTGATAACTTACATCCAGAGCTGCTCAAGAATTTAGGACATGAAGCACTCCATACTTTATTAAAAAATTTTAATAAAATCTGGACAACCAGAAATAACATACCAACACTGTGGAAAAAAGCAAAAATTATACCCATTAAGAAGAAGGGAAAACAAACTCAAATGATAGATAGTTATAGATCGATATCCTTAACATCAAACATAGCAAAACTCCTAGAAAGAATGGTAGCTACAAGACTGACATACTATCTAGAAACACAAAATCTATTAGTCCCTGAACAAGTCCTGGATTTAGGAAGGACAGCTCAGCAATATACCAGGTTGTAAGACTCACACAGGACATTAAAGAAAATTTCAATAATAATAAGACTACTCTAGCACTGTTTGTTGACTTTAAAGATGCGTTTAACACAGTATGGCGAGAAATGCTACTATACAAAATGAAGACATATGGCATATGCTAAACTGATTTCAAACCTTCCTATCCCAAAGATGGTTTGCAGTACAATGCCACGTCTAAATGGAAACAAATGTGAGTTGGACTACCTCAAGGGTCTGTTACAAGTGCTATTCTGTTCAATATATATATAAACGACCTAGTAGATGTACTTAAGAAAATAGGTAACATACAAGTAGGAATGTTTGCTGATGACGTGGTAATATGGACTTTAGAAAAGAACATAAGATCTGGGAAACATTACAAAAAACTACAAACAACAATGAAGAATACAATCATAACCCTAGAACAGTGGACTAATAATAACAATATGGAAATAAATACAGGAAAAACTCAATATCAACTATTCACAATGCAGCAGAAAACAGAAAATATATGCCTGCAAATCAACAACAAAAAAATACAAGAAGCAACTACAACAACGTATCTAGGAATAAAATTACGTAAAAAACTATCAATGAAAGAACATGTAAACAATGTAACAAATAAAATCAACAAAAAGAACAACATTTTAAAACGTTTAGCAGGAATAAAATGGGGTGGAAAGATGGACCTCCTTAATAATACATATAAAACATACATAAAACCTAACCTATTTATGGAGGAGAACTACTAGCAACAGTAAACAAGAGACTTAAAAGTAAACTAGAAATTTCACAAAATAATTCACTAAGAATAATAACAGGAGCTGTAAAAACAACACCAATTACAGTACTACAAAGCTTCACAAAATATTTGGCTATAGAATTGGAACGAGTTGAAAGCAATTACTCTAGCACAAAAACTGCAAGTCAATAGAAACAGATACAAATGGTACCAACTAATTTGGAAAATAGTAGTCTGTGAGAAATTTGGAGGAGAGAAAATAATGTTAAGAGTTTTTGGAAAGAAGCTAGGCGGAGGTTTGAAGATATAGAGATACAAAATTTATTTAGTAGCATTGGTAGGAAAAGTTCCTTGGAATCATACGTATATGCTATAAAAAATGTACGGGCTGGAGAACAGTATGTGAATAACTTAAATAAGGAACAAAGAGAAACTATAGCCTGGGTACGAGCAGGTGTATGGAGACTAATAGGAATGAGAAATGGGTCCTCACAGAACCAGTGTCCAATATGTGGGGAAAGAGAAGATTTAGAACCTATCGTTTTTTATTGTAAAGGTACACAGCATTGGAGAAAGCAAGCTATGAATGGGAAATGGTTAAAACTGGACAGGAAAGTAGCCTTAAGCAAGACTTTTAACAAGGATAGTAAAAAGATAGGAGAGTACCTGTCCAAAGTAAAAAATCTGATGTGTTATACTCACATGACTTTCTCTACTCTTGTACAAAATATTTTTACAAACGCTTATTCTCCATATGCTTCATGTTAATCGAGATATCGAGTTGTTAATCTGATTGCTAATTTTCTTGTAGATGCAAGGGGAATTGCTAGTTTTTAAGCGATAGTCAAATATTTTAAGAGCTGGTTGCTATGTGGAGTATTCCATTCTCTTTGCATTACCAGGACAAAAAAAATGAATAGCGAATTTGAGAAAAAGTATAAGTATTGGAAAATTTAAGGGATAACAAGCAATATCTCGAAAATGGTTCACTCAACAAAAGAAATGTATATGACATAAATTGTGTATTTTAATGTGATCTACATTTTTTGTGTAATAAAATTTTATCTATCTCTCATGGTTTACCAGTTATGCAAAAGTTGCTCACAATGAAGAATACTTTTGGAGACATTCCCAGAAAATTCGAGATACACATTTCATTTGTCATGAAAATATCTTAAACATATGATATTTTAATCAAAATCATTAGAGCCATTTTTGAGAAAATTAAAATTTTCAAAAAATGTTCCATGTAAAGGGTAATCTGGGGTGGAGAGATTTTCTTGAAAGCTTTGTGTCGCAACTCTGGAAGATATTGAAGCTAAATACCAAGTTTGGTGTTTATCCGACTGTTCGTTTCTGAGTTATGCTGTTCACAGGCACACACGCGGACATGTTTCCAAAAATGCTTTTTTTTATTCAGGGGGTCTCAAAACATGTATTTCCGGTGAAATCTCGGTATCGAATTTTTGGGTGGAATATAATACTTCCCCTACTTACTATACATAGTAGAGAAAGTAAAAAGAAATGGTTATGGACAATAAAAAGAGATGTGAATTAGTTTCATCATGAGATGTTAAGTTATGTAATTATATTATCATTATTATAATATTAGTATTATTAGATTATTATTTTGGTATTACCACTATTATATCATTATTATTAATATTACTATTATTATCATCATTTTTATGTTATAACTAAAGAAAGTAATATGGGTAGAATATGGCAAGATAACAACTTGGGCTGATGTATGGCCATACTCTAAGGAAGATTGCTAGCACAAATAAGTAAAATAAATAAAAAAAAAAAAAAAAGTGTACCACACAGCATATACTATAAGTAGTTTAAAAACTCAAATAAGCTTCTGAACATATATTAATAACTTCAAATACAATATAATTGCAAAACAGGTAACGAGCCCAATAGAATATATTGATATACAATATCAGAATGACCTGATATATACAATACACAAACAAAACAATATACCAGATGAAATGAGAGCCATAGCAATAGCTATGGAAAATGAAAGATTCCCTGAAAAAGAATGGCTCCGAATATATACAGATGGATCCCTCATCAATAAAAAAAAATGCTGGTGCAGAAGTATACTGTAAACATTTTGTACAGTATCTAACATTAGATGAAACATCAAACCATTATGATGGAGAATTAACAGCTATAAAAGCAGCATTACAGAACATTTTATATAGATCATACAATAAAACAAAAAATAGTCATCTTATCAGACTCAAATTCAGCCATGGATGGAATAGTAAATTACAATAATAAAACAACCAAAATATTAAAGAAATAAGAAGCCTAATTAAAGCAAATGAAACTAGAAATCATGTCACTCTACAATGGATCCCAGCTCATGTTGGACTTTTGGGTAATGAATATCGGATCAATTAGCAAAGAAAGGTGCAATACAACAAATAAAATCTGTAGGAAAAATAGAAATAAATAAACAATTAAATAACATTAGCCAACATTTCAAAAGACAGCACAGACTTGATGAAGAAGATAAATTAAAGAATAAAGATTATAAGAATATTAAAGATAGAGTTGATACACAAAAAATGTCAAGGAAGACTGCAGTGGCCTTATTTAGGATGGCAACTGGCCACGATTGCCTCGCAGAATACCTCTACAAGAGGATGCCTACCTACACCCAAGTGCACTCTCTGTGAAGAAGGTGTCATCCTGAACAAACATCATCTCGCCAAATGCAAAGACCTTAAAGGTGATAACTTACAGACTTTATATTGGGAAGCCAGAGGGAAAATGATGCAGATCAATTAATCCCCAGTGCCATTGGTGAACAACAACAATGCAATCATCCTTTCGTAACAAAGCTTTTTACAAGGTGGAGTTGTGAACACCAGGCTTAACCCCCAACATGGAGGACCAGGTCTCCTTATTTCTAGTCCCAGTAGATAGAGAGGACTGGTTATACCCCCGACAATGGGTGGCTCAGGTACCCTGGCGTCGCCACTCCTGTCCTCACCAGGATCAGCCCATGATATGGCGAGACATTCTCTTATAGGTTATGTGGTAATGTTGCTGCCAGCCTCTCCCTGTCCACGTTGCTAAACCATACCAACTTTGTAGTGTTGAAAACGCGAGCGGAATGTATTGGTTGGTAGTACCATGAGACATCATCGAATGAGTTCCATAGACGAACGGAGGTGACGTATGAAGGGAGGTTTGCGGAAAGGGCCGGAAATGAAACTGAAACGAATCGTAGAAAATGCAGATAAAAATGGGCGTACGGTGGTGCATTTGCATGGTACATACATTACCTTAAGTTTATCTCATTAGAAATGTAATTCCGTTACTAAATGCATTTATTTACCTATTGAGGAATTGCGCGAGGTTATACTTTAATGGTTATACTTTACGTGGTACATAACTTAGCCAAATGTTATTTCATCACAATATGAAGAGGCCCTCTGCAATTGTATTGCTCAGTCTTACATTGGGTTATATTTGGTAGAATTAAGGAATGTAATGCATAGGCAACATGCCACTATCAAATTATAGCTGGGGTGTTGCTAATAGTCAATACATACGGCAGTAAATGTCGTAATGAAAGTAAACAATAATCGTAACTAAAAGAATAATTGTTAGTCTAACCTGGTTTACCTTCTCTTTTAAGATGCAAATGTTAGCCTTAAAAAATGGCTGTTTTTGCATCGGTTTCGTAAAAGAAACTGCACAATCGCAAACTAACCCAGTTGGACATTTTGAACAGTAATGACGTTTCCCGCCGCCTTCTGCCTCTCGGCGGCATGATTACCTATTGCCAACACTACTAGTTCTGCAATACTGCTGTTCGCGTATTTTTAACGATTTTTGAAGCATGTAGTTTGGCAACATACGGTGTTGTAAGACAGGGAGAGACTGGCAGCAACATTACCGGTTATGTCACAATGAAAGACGAAACAGAGATGTTATAAAAGGCAGCGTTATATTTCATTACCTATATAGTAGTTAATGTATTTCTGATGTAAATAATGGACTAAAATATATACATAATATAGCAAATATAAAGAAAATTGTTAAAGGAATCCTGCTCTTCGCGCAATCAGACCAATCTGCTCGTATAACGATAAATTCATACATCTACTCCAGATTATTACTTAAAGAACGATAATGCAGTAAGGCAGACACGTACGTGTTATACGTTCACCAATCTGCCAAAAAAAATAACGAACTTAAAGGACCTATGCTCTGTGTATATAGAGGAACGCTAGAATATTTCCTGAAATCTGTTAAAATGCCTACGCCTAGGTTGGCCCGATTGTGTTGCAATTTTAAATATTTTCTTGTGCAAAACTTTTGGTTTTTAGCATTTCAAAATAAAATAAAAGTTAGCCTTTTTTCACTTTTAGCATAACAATTGACATTTTCCTTCTCATTCATAGATTTTCTTATTTTGCATATCTTTTCCACAAATTTATAAGCGTCTTTGCTTATCAAGAACGTTCGATATAAATTGGGAGTAAAGAGCTTTTAGAGCTAAAACATAACAATTATTGATTAACTTACCGCTTATTTTTACATTGCATAAGTAAATCTGAGTAAGGAAACAACTATATTATTTTAAAACTTTTTTTAGTAGGTTTTTCAACGATGTGTGTAAAACTGCTCTAAAACTTCAGTGAACGCTGGCTCTACCTGCTACCCCTACTTTATTGAATTGTGGTACATCCCAAAAAGCCCGCCTACAAATGACTCAGGTGAGTCCAGCGTTACCAACATCAGCGGATTCCCGCTGATCCTGGTGGTTTTGAGGTAGGTAACAGCAGCGGAAAAGAGCTACTACCTACCTGCAGTTAACGGGATATCTGGAGGTATTTGACTCAACAGTGTATCGGTTTTCTGATTTTGAAAAATCATCACGATGATACCATTGACACGGCATAGGGGGAATCTCTTCCTTCAAGATTTAGTCGTCCTCCGTGGACTAGTGGTACCGTGCTGGCCTCTAGTTCCCGAGGTCGCGGGTTCAAACCCGGCGGAGGGCGATGGATTTTTTCGGGCGTAAAAATCCTTAGCACGGTTTCCTTCGGAAGGGAAGTAAAGCCGGTGGTCCCGTGTCGTAGATTTACGGCATGTAAAAGAACCTCAAGCCTGATAAGAGGCCTCTGAGCAAAATTTCCGGTCTTTCACGCCAAATATGGAATGGGACGCTAAGAAACATAGTAGTTAAAGAGCGTCCATAAATAAAACCCAATTTCTTTTTTCAAGATTTAGTCAGCTTTGTGTGTGAAGCTCAAGCGTCTTGGGCTCAATGGTAGTTGAGCTTTTGAGCTTTCATACTGTGAGGTCTGATTAATGCTACGGAAATTAAAATTAAGTTTTATTTATGGACGCCCTTTAACTACTATGGTCCTTAGCGTCCCATTCTATATTGGGCATGAAAGACCGGAAGTGTTGCTCAGAGGCCTCTTATCAGGCTTGAGGTTCTTTTACATGCCGTAAATCTACGACACGGGACCACCAGCTTTACTTCCCTTCCGAAGGAAGCCATGCTAAGGATTTTTACGCCCGAAAAAATCCATCCGCCGGGTTTGAACCCGCGACCTTGGGAACTAGAGGCTAGTCCATGGAGGACGACATTAATGTTACAGTTTATGTTAGTACATCTATATTGCGTAATCAATTGTCTATATTGCGTGACAAAAACAATGGGGAAACAAATGTACCCTACGTATAAAAGTTTCGTAAAGAATGGTTAAAACTACCCAGTGTAAAAGACTGGACCATTGAAGTGGCTGAAAATTCTACCGTGGTGCGCTGTCGATTTTGTAAATGTAATTTGAAGGCAAAACGTGGCGATTTATCTGAACATTAAAAAATTATGCAACATAAAAGTGCTGCTGTGCCATTTAGTACAAATTAAAATAAAAAAAAGAGGGGAAAAATTGCCCTAACGTAATTAATATCGGCATTTCTAAGAGTGAAGCTGCGTTTTTTCTTTTTAATGCTTGCCATACGGCAATACAAAGTGTTGAATCATCTTGAGACTTTATGTAATAAACATTTCGGGAAGTCAATCGAAACTTCATCGAAAAAAGTATGGTGCAGTGATAAAAATGTACTGGCACCTCGTTTACAGAGTGAATCAAAAGTGACATAGAGGATAGTGAATATAGTCTACTAAAAGACAATCTACCGACATTGGGTTACGAAACAGTTAGGAGCGTGTATTTTGTACTTTTCAAATGGCATAATAGCCAACTGTTTTAAGATTTTATGAGTTACCCGCTGTCGATTCACAGTCCACAGTTGGTATTTTTAAATCTGCTTCGGCTGAACTGGAACTGGGCTGACTAATAGATAATGCTAGTACAGTAACAGGTATAAACAATGGTGGTTTTCAGAAATTGAAATTCGAAGTTCGACTTATTTTAATAACATATGTATATGCCCTGCATTGCAGTTAGGTTTCCACAACTTCAGCCGAAACGCTTCCGAGGAACACTGAATTCCTCCTGGCTAAAACGTCCAATTCGTTTTCTAGATCTTACCGACAACAGGACATTGCCCAAGGTTATCGGGAGGTCGGCGCCGAGCGGTCGGTATAAACACGATAACGTCCGATCGCCAGCGTAAACATAGGGTGCGCTATCGGGAGATAGCTAGAACTTTCTGGAAGCTTCTTCTCCCCCCTCCAAAAAGTGTGTCGAAATAGTTCTATAATGTTGAGAGAGAACCTTGGGGAAATATCCCACTGCCCATACAAGCGAGCGTTCTCGCGAGAGCAGTTAGTGCGAGAAGAATGCGAATTGCGTGTGATTTAAGTTGCGTCGGTCAGCGAGCAAGCGAGTTGACGGGTGAGTTTCCCGTGCGACATCAAGAGCGATTCTCCGAGCGAGTTGGGACGGCCATTGTGACGTGCAGCTCTGCTACTGCAGAGCGACGGGTTATGGAAATCTTGTGTTCGACTCCCGCGGGAAGTGAACCGTCCGGCGTGAAAAGGCTACGTCACGAAAGAAGTGAAGCGACAAAGATGAACTAGTTCACCTTAGTGAAGTGAACTCTCAGTGAAGACGAACTACATGAAAACGAAACAGTGTCAGTGAGAACTGAGAAAGTGGCAGTTGAAAAACTGGACAAAGTCACACTGATGTTAGGAGTGGGATATAAAAGCCTCGATGGAGGACATATTTAAACAATTATTAGGAGAAGTGAAGAGTGTAAAGGAGAAAATGGATTCGGAAATGGAAAACCTGGAGAGTGAAATAAAGAATGTAAATTCCAGAATGGATTGGATGGGAACGGAGATGAACAGTGTTAAAGAAGGAATGGAGAGAATGAGTTCCGAACTCGGCCTTGTCATTGACACTGTAAGATCTGAGATAAAGGCAACGGTGAAAACCCTCAAGGACGACATTGCAAAGGAGTTAAAATTTCTAAATCTGACGTGGAAGATGGCTCTAATGTGGTGGAGGAGCGTCTAGGTCAGCAGGTGACGGAGAGTGCCGCAACCCTACGCCCAGTCACGGTACAATCCGCAATTGGTTGGGACGAGGAGGCCTTGAGAAAGGACTATCTGAAGGATCGAGACATAGGGCCGATTCTGAAGGATAAAGAATATTGCGTACGACCCGCGTGGGCGGATGTTTTTCTCAGAGGCCCGGGCTATGAAAGCTGTTGGACGCAATGGGACTCTCTGGTGATGAGGAACGTTGTACCGAAGAGAGTGTGGGATTAGGGTGGGACAGCTGATGCTTCCGAAGAAAACTGCGAAGGAAACCCATACCAGCACTACCGGGGGGGGGCAACTGGTTGAGAATAACACCTTGACGAAGCTACGTCAAGGTGCTGATTCTGTTGGTTGCATCTTCGAAGACACATGGGGAGGTGGTGCCCGCCATGCGACATCCGTACCACAGATCCAGGGCCCCCGTCGCACATTCGGTATTGGCCCTGAGGGGGGCTGGCGGTAGTTCATTGTAATCACCCTGCTACAGATCGTTTCAGTTAGGGACGAACAGCTCTGAGAAGGGAGCTGTGTGACACAGCGGCTATGGTCCAAGGTTATGGGGAGATCGGCGCCGGGCGGTCCGTATAAACACGATAACGGCCGCTCGCCAGCTTAAACACCGGGCGCACTATCGGAAGACAACTAGAACCTTCTGAAAGCTTCTTCTCCCCCCTACTCCAGAAGGTGTGTCGAAATAGTTCTTGAACATTGAGAGAGAACCTTGTGAAAAGATTTCACTGCCTATATAAGCGAGCGTTCTCGTTAGAACAGTCAGTGCGAGTAGAGTGCGAATCGAGTGTGAGTTAAGTTGCGTTGGTGAGCGAGCGAGTTGGCGAGTGAATTTCCCGTGCGACATCAAGAGCGATTCTCCGAGCGAGTTGGCGACGGCTGTTGTGACGTGCAGCGAGTGCTACTGCGGAGCAACCGGTTGTGGAGGTCTTGTGTTCGACTCCCGAAGTAAGTCTACCGTCCTGCGTAAAGAGGCTACGTCTCGAAGGAAGTGAAGTAAGAGAGAATTGAGCTAGCCTTAGCAAAGTGACAGTGAAGTGAACTTCCAGTAAAGGTGAACTACATAGAAATGAAACAGTGACAGCTGGAAAGCTAGACAAGGTCACAAATGAAGGCATCGATCCCTTAAAAATGTTCAGGTCTCTCAAGCTGTAGATTGAAATTGCGGTGACACAAATTCTTAAACAGAAATTGGAATTAAAAACCCGTTTTGGCATTGCTCATCAAAATGAAAAGTGCTATACAGCCGATATACTATATCATATGTTTAACGATCCAATAAATAAGCCTATTTATTATTCCATCAGCCAATTTTGTATGAAGATCAGCAAGTTAGCAATAACTTTCAGACAACTCTGCAGATTATTGTAAATTATTCAAAAACTTGATATTACTAATTGCAGGAATAGCTAAGAAACTTGTTATACCAGTAAGGAGGATTGACTTTTTGAAAGGCAATATTATAAATTATTTAGATCCAAAACCTTATTTAGGCTATTCTGTTGAAGAGAAATTACACGATCTTGCCAAATCCGGAACAATAACTGGACAAAATGAGATAATATTTAGACAAAGATGTATTAACCTTTTTGGTTAAATTTGTTTCTGAGCTTCAACATACCCGTGCTTACCCAGCAACTTTGGAGAGTTACAGAAGATGTCTTTACTTTCTCCTGAGAACTGTTTGAGGGTAGTGAAACAATCAATAGTTTCTATAGCAAGAATGCTGTTTTTTTTCTGAAATGATCACAAAACTTGATTTTTAGTGGAGAAGAAACTTCGATAGAGTGGATAGAAATAACAAACACAACTTATTTTTTGAATGAAGTGCTAAATTATAAAGATGCAAGTGGATTGAATCAGTTTTCTGAATTAACCAGTTTTGTTCTTAAACTACTCGTGTTGCCGTTTTCTAACGCCGAGGTATGAATAATGTTCTGCCAGATGAATGTTATTAAACCTATATTAAGGAAAGAAATGGGACGGGATATGCTTACTAGTATAGGCACACTGGAAACCTATAACACCACTTCCGTGACACCTGGACCTAATACTTCATCATCACCTATCTCACACTGCGAGCCGAGGAGTATTGTGTTGACAACCCTTTTTTAATAAAATATGTTTAACTTTTTTATTTACAAAGTGGTGGTTTTCGGACGCATTTTGCGGCTTTTTCATTGCTCGGTAGCGGCATTTAGTATAAAGCTGTTGGCAACACTGGGAGCGTCGGCTCCTAGTCTGAACTCCGAAGCCCGCCGAAATGCAAGGGTTGATTGAACGCGGTAAGATTTTATTCGGCAAATGCTTTTGGTTTGGAATCTTTAACGTACTATTTAGTTGAGTTTTACCATCCTGACTTAAATTAACTTTAAAATATAAGGCTCGTCTGTCATGTTGGACATCATACTTGTGGTTTTTTCTTCTTTCCATTCGTTTCAGAATATGAGTCGTCATTCTAAATTGACTAATAAGTTTTAGAAGGCATTAAATTATAGTTTATCAATTTGCTTTACTTGACAAAGTAACCTCAAATCCCCCATTTCAGTAAGGCACAAAAAACTCGCGTTCCGGTGGGCGTCTGATGTACTACCGTTCACATCTACTTCTACATTCCCTCATAAGGTAATTTATATCAGTATTTCTCACTTCCTCATACGTAATATAGGTCGGCGCAAGTAAGGCAATTTTGCCCTAACGTTTAAAAATTAATTAAATTTAAAAACTCTATCGATTTGTGTGCTTTTTGAAAAAGAACCGAATTATACTTGTTTTTAGCTGCCGTTAATCGTAATTGTATTCACCTGCAAAAGCTTTACACATTTTATAACTTTTTCTTGTAAATAATCCTTGTGCATACTTCCAAATATTACCTGGTTTAACGTACTGAATTTGCAACATGTTTGGACATAATGCTTCTCTCCGGCCATAAGAAATTTGGTTTCAAAATATTAGGTATCCTAGAGTATTATATTGTTTTGGTAATTGAAAACGCTGGGCCATCGAATAATTAAGATTTTCCTTATGTTACCTTATATATCAACAAGTATTGTTTTCATCATTATATCTAAGTGTTGCTCTATATTTCATTATCTTCATTAAGTTTTAATGTACATATTCTGAAGCATGCCAAATAATAATTGGTTACTGGTAGTAAAACTGTCTCACTTCACACTTGGCTGTTGCATCGGTTGGCTGCACTTTACTTCCAAGAAGTGACAATTTCTTCTTGCCTTCTCATTTAAATGTATAGTTCTAACAGAAAATTCTAATTCAAAACATATGAAATCTATCTTTTCTTCCAGATACTTCTGTAGCTGCTGATGTCAATCTTTTAGCAAGCGGATTATGTAATTCTTTGTGCCAAGACTACTGATATTGTTCTTTGGACTAAATTACCAAACTGTCATTCCTAATTAATGGGCTCGACAGCTTCAATGCTGCAGTATTTTACGACTGAGGCACTCATAGCTTAGTTTATATTTTTGCTTTTATATATCTTTCTTCCATGTAAACTTTGTTCATTTTGATCCTGTTCAAAATTTCTTTGCCGGTATTTCTTTTGGCTATAATCATCATTTCAAGATACTGACTTGAGCTCACCTACTCTAGTATCTATCTCTCCTATGCACGCCATGTTCGTACTGTAATTCTTATGCTCTCATGTCAATTTATGTCTGGATTACTTTCGTCTGTTTTGTTTTACTTATCCAGTGCTGTTCCCCACGAGTGACATGTCTGATAAGTTTTGTCAGGCTAGATCTGTTTATGGAGTCTTCATATTCGAGTCGATGCCAGTCGTGTCGTTACTATCATGATAAGTGATGATCTGTCTAAGAGATCACAAGCTTTTCTACATCTGTTAACACAGCTTGCACCCCGGTTCTTCTATGGTTCAGAGTTTTTTATTGCATTAAATATTATTGATGCAATGATTTCATAAATACTTCATCATCGCAGCACATTTTTGTTATGCCATAATTATGCATAACTCCAATGCCCTGCTTTTTTATTTATTTATTTTGTAATTTTTAAAGAGTCTTCTGTGTGTGGTTTCTGCATAGTAGAAGTAGTATTTAGTATTAACTGTAGTGGTGGTGGTAGTAGTAGTTGTAGTTGTATCAGTAGTATTAGCAGTACTTAACTAACAAACTAACTATCAATACTAACAAGTAATATTAGAAGAAAGACACACAGAGGCTCCCTTATTTATTTTAGTTTCTTTTTTATTTCTTTGGCAGACATTGCAATGGTGTTCTTGTGGCATACCAACAAGCTGCATATTAGGTGTTAATAACCTTGAATTAAGGGATCCTATCTGGTTTTGGAACCAATTATTTTCAATGTATTTTGTCTACTGTAATAATGAGAATGATAGTACAAGATGATGATGAGACTAATGTTTTGGCACTGCTTATTTGGACTTTATCCTCTTTTGCAATTCATCATATGTATCAGTTACACAATTTGTGATGAAGTGTTTGCTAGGTTCATGAACATATTTGTTTGCATAGATCTTATGATATCTATGGGTGATGGTTTTTTATTAGTCCAGCTTTTGTCCTCCGATGCTTCTGATCCATAAAAATTCTTATTCAGCTGCTCTTGAACAGAAATTGTGGATAATGTATTTTACGGTTTATATAAAAATTAATTAAATGCGAGAGGGTATGATATACTATATCACATACTTCATTATTGGGAAATATTTCAAAAAGTGATTTGCTTTCGTTGTTAACCGAGTGCCAATTACACTGTAAATTGAAGCTACATTGCTGTCATTTCAAGAAATGGCTTCAGATATCTGCAACCATATTGCTTTTTATTGGAAATGGTCACCACATTGTCTGTTTCTATACCATTGTATCTCATGGGGCCTTCAGACATACTGTTTGTATTATTTTTTTGGAGACAGTCACTTGATCGTTCATTTCTACACAATCTGTGGCACAGCGACCATGGCTGATGAAACCAACTTTCAGCCCCATATGAGGGTGAATGATTGTCAAAATTATATCTCAACATGTGTTGTATTACTTGGATATTGCCACCCAGTCTTCTGTTTATAAACTGTTGTATCAGAAAATGTCTTCAGGTATATTTTTTTCTGTTACTTCTTTCGGAGATTTTCATCTTATCACCTGTTTCTTTGTTTAAACATCAAGATGATTATAACCTCATGGTAGTAGTTTCATTGAGTGCAAGTCTGATCACATCCACATCTCATCTATACTGTGATCAATTCAAATTGACTGCTATCCAGAAAGTTTAAACTTGACTAAACTTTGAGAATTCTGATAACATTTGTGAGTCAGTTTATTGGCACTACATCAGTTTATTTAAAATGGGACATGTTTCAAGAACTCAATTGCTCCCATCATCATCCTAATATCAACTGCTAGAGTAATTCTCTTTACTACATTTCTTCTTATCCATTGTATCAATATTCCAACTTCATAAATTGCACCAAATTGTTAAGTAATTTTCCCTTTATCCAAGCAGAACTGATAAAAAAGTTAAATTCATTAGTGTAGTTAATCACAATTATTTTGTAATATCTTTAAATACAGTTTCTCATATTTGATGGATTGGGTTCAAACATTGTTATATGTGATGAATCTGCAGCTCAAAACTCTTTTCTATTCTTTGTATTAATTTGTTAAAATGTTAGAAAATCTTTTAAAATAGGAACCTCAAAAACGGTTTTCATTATACATTTTGTCATCCTGGTGGAGTGAAACTTAAACATTTTCCTGATGTATTGCTATACATATTATATTTCATTTTTCAGTGTCCTATAATGAATTTTATTACATCATACATATAAATTGTGTGTTTCACCTACTGTAAGTTTTCAAATGATGGAGTTATTTTACTACAGCTGATACTACTTTGAAATGAAAGAACATGCAATGGTTGTAGTTTCAATAGCATTTCAAAATTATATTTTAAATTTCCATACTAAGAAGAATGTTAGTACTTTAAGGATTCCAAGCCTCATCGGAGTGTTGTGTTTGCTACAAACCATGACAAGATTACTTCTGCAAGGCATCTGGTGGAGAGGGATTCATTGTCATATCAGGAAGGTACAGAATAATTTATTTATTTACTTATTGATTGGCATTATACACAATGGAATAGGCATCAAAGTAGTGAAGATATAAAAACACAGAACATTTATAAAATTCAAAGAATTATAAAATAGGAAAGAAAACAGATAAAGTAAGTTAATAGAATTTGCTAACATGAATATTGATGAAAAACCTTTCGTTTGTTGCAGGTTGTCTCTGAGAGTTTGTTATCAGCACCTGAAGTCGTAAGGTAGAAG
The DNA here is from genome assembly GCA_030765065.1 of Deroplatys truncata. Classification (NCBI taxonomy): domain Eukaryota; kingdom Metazoa; phylum Arthropoda; class Insecta; order Mantodea; family Mantidae; genus Deroplatys; species Deroplatys truncata. The sequence goes on from CM060985.1 coordinate 105,413,604, forward strand.
AAGTGTCACCAGTTACTTATATGTATCATCATTGTATTGTTGCTGGACCAATAGACAATCTGTGTTTCGTTACAGATCCCTTTGCATGTATTTCTCACCGGGGCTTGAAGACATCAAAAGGTAGGAGAAGAGTTACCAGTTACTCGCATGTACTGCCGCTGTACCATTGTCTGTCATTGTTGTAGGACCTCCACATGCCTGATGCGACCAAGTTTGAAGATGTACTTTCCTTGAGTGTTCTGTTTATATTAGCAGAATTGCTCATAGGAATGCGTCTGGGGGCCACAGGTGACTATCTCCCCGGGATCCTGCACCCGACTTGGGGGCTGTGGGGGATGAGTTAGGGAGTAGAGTAGACAGCCAATGGGGCCTGTGGGATGGGTACTGTCATTAACCCAGTCCTCCACTTTGCCATGGTTAGGTTGCGGTACTAATAATATTTTATAAGAGCGCCAGGACGGATGAAACCTGGAACCAGCTACCTCCGCGTCCCGCTTGATTTCTCCATTGGCTGGGCAATGTCAGACACATGAACAAGGGCCATACAATCATTTAGAGAAATATGCTGCCGTCTTGTGTTGTTTTCTTCTGTTTCAGCTTTCAGGTCATAACAAGGTGAGGTATCTCATATATTGTATTTCTGTGTTTGTTTTCTCGGTGGCATACTTCTCTCAGCAACAAACAGTCAAAGTGAAATCTTTGGCTGTATGATTTGTTCCTCTTATAACCTTATGCTTATAGTTTATTAAGTATTAAACATTTTTATTTGCAGCAACTATCTCTCCAGACATGCTCTCCAGGAAGGTATGTTCTGATGACCCAGCTACTGTATTGTTGGTTATGTGAGTATGGTATGTGACTCTAGGGGCAGTGTGAGGTTAGCTGACCATTAGGTAGGGTTTAGTTAGGCGATAAAGTTAGGATTAGAAGCTCCAGTGCTTGCATAGCATCAACATAACCAACAAAACCCCATTCTGTAAACTCAGTAATGTTTTTTCCAAATTTTCCTGGAATGGGACAGTGATTCCAAATTTTTTCCCCCTTCTCGCCTCTGTACCTCACCGTGGTTTGGGGGTGGCAACAAACAAATGTTCACTTGTGTCCAATCTTTACAGAGCAATAACTATTAAGTTTATATATATATCAATGTTCTACACATTTGCTTGCTTCAAACACACAATGAAAAATATTAATATTAGTAGAACTTGTGTAAAATGTCGTGACACTCCACATGGGCAAGAGAGGAGAAATGAGAAGTGATGAGTGGTGGTGGAGTAAGGGACCAGAAATATATCAGAACTTTGAGGCAGTCACTGACCCCCACCTCTCTTATTACACAAGTGGGCTGGTCAGTGCTATTGTGCAGCTATGCTTCAGGAGTGGGGGACTGTCACAATGTTTTACACTAGCTGTACTTTCGTTAGTATTCTTTATTTGCCATTTTAAAAACAATTATACTTTCATGGCTTCATCAATATGAAAAAAAAAAAAATATATAATCAGGCATAGTAATTTCTAAGCATTAAAGCTGGGATGAAAGAAAATGAAGTTGAATTGTTACTGGACTTCGGGCAGGGACATTGCAGGTAACAAACCACCCTCATCTCTCGTACAGTCTGTTGGCATTTGCAGAGAGCATTCAGTGACCCTCAGCCATCTTTGTTTATGTTCTTTGCATTGATATATGGTTTGAGTGCAGGTAACTTGAAGCTAACTGTAAGAATTCCTATGCCTGCATATAAGGCTCAGATAAATGTAAAAGACAATTAAAGTTAAGATTCCTAACAACCATGGGCTTCATTTTAGAGCATTCAATGATTTACATGATCAGATACAGATTAAACACAAAACATAGATAGAGAAACTAAGAACTAATTTTTGTTACTTTAGAAATCACGTTCATACATAATTACAAAGAACTCTGCAACTGAATAAAACTGGTGAATTGTGATTCTAGTTTTCTTTAAGTATGACAATGTGGTATTATTTTGAAAATCATCAAATTTTCTGGATGCCCTTCAATTTAAATGGGCCCCATCCCTAGCATAGCAAAGTCATTTATCCAGAGCCATAAATTCTCTCAAAACATTAGACAATTTTGTTTAGCACACAGCCAGTCCAGTTCATTATTTTTTTGCATTAGTCTTCTAGTGGTAACATCACGCTGGCATAGAATACAACAATTTTTAGATCAGACACTGTGACCTAACTCTGCTTATTATGTCCATAGTTTCCCCCATTATCTCCTCTGTCCTTACCTCAGAACCTACATTGTTGCTACCTACATGAAGCAACATGATCTCCAGTTTTTCTTTTAAGGTCATGGTGTTTATTTGTCCTTGCAACATCCACAGCCTTTTGCCTGGGAAACAATGTAGCTCATAGCCTTTTTCCTTGCATACCTCACCTTGGAATTTCAAGATTGAGTCACTCATCACAAGCACTTTCTTCTGTCCATTCTCTCTTCCATGCTTTTCAGACTTGCATTTTTCCCTTTTCAATCCCCAGCATCATCACCTACTTCTTTCAGCACTTCAAAATGATTTTGCATTAGCACATTTTGAACTTGCCACTGCTTCAGTTTGTTTACCAATAGTGCCTTTCTTGTCAAATGGAGTGTGTTGATTTCATACAGTCACACTTTACCTTCTTCCTGAGGTCTTCATTTTCCTTTTTTAACTCACTGGCTTCACTTTGGGCTTTCGGTAGTTCCCTGGAGGTTTATGACCATATGTAATAGCTAAAGACAGACAAAATATGAAATTTCATATTTAAACCATGCTTGGTATCACTATGGGAACAAGTACTTTTACATTTTGCAGTGTGTAGAATTCAATGCATGTGACAAAACATTTCATATTTTATAAAATCTTCATATTTCTAAATGTTTGTTGTCCTCCGTGGTGTAGTGGTTACCATGCTAGCCTCTAGTTCCCAAGGTCGGGGGTTCAAACCCAGTAGAAGGCGATGGATTTTTTGGGCCTAAAAATCCTTAGCATGATTTCCTTTGGAAGGGAAGTAAAGCAAAGCCGGTGGTCCCGTGTTGTAGATTTACAGCACGTAAAAGAACTTCAAGCCTGATAAAAAGGCCTCTGAGCAAAATTACCGGTCTTTCAAGTCCAATATAAAATGCGACGCTAAGGACCACAGCAGTTAAAGAGCATTCATAAATAAAACTTAATTTAATTTTTCTAAATGTTTTGTAAGAGTTATGAATTTTCGCTTTTAAAATAATTTCCATTGGCAATAAACTAGGTTTTTTAGATGTTCTTTTTGGGTAGTTTTCTATAAAACACATTTTGAAAACTCAAGCCACTCTTTCCAGGAAACGTGTCTGGAAAAACCTGCAACACACTTTCCAACAAGCCAAGTACAGTTGGGAAAATGTAGCATTTCCTCTATGTGACATATGTGTGAAATTAAATGCACTCTATTTCTGAGAGTTTTTATTTTTACAAACCGGTGATTTTAGTGATATATTGTAATAAGTATTAAGCAAGGACAAAGCAACCGGTGACTTCTTTTTCTTTGTTTCTAAGTTTAAGGGTTTTGCAATGATTAAAATCTATAAACTTCATGTAATTTGTTGTAGTTCATGTGCTATTGAATTATTAAATATAGGCAAAATCTGCAATCCCTATTTTTTTAAACTAATGAAGTGAACCTACTCCAAACCTTAAGGTATAAGATGTTTTGGTTTTAATATATATATACATCAATATTTTGGGAATTTTTTTTCTTCATATTTGCATATTTTGGCAAAACATTCCGTATTTTGGAAAATGTTTCTTCATATTTTGCCTGTCTCTAGTAATGACACTATAATTTCCATGTCCCTCATGGCCTGCTGTACTGTGTGTATATTTTCCAGATCAGAGATTGTTGTATTCTCATTTTTGATCAAGTTGCCTTTATTTCCACTTGAATATGCAGTGTTTTAAGTCCTGAGCACCCTTCTGAGGCAGTTCCACTGTTAACTGATTGAAAAAGCTGCTTGCCTGAATGCATCTGTACACCTACCTCTGCCATCTTAAGCACTCTGTGTGCGACATAAACAAAGCTATGTTTCAATACTAACATGATTAGTAATGCAAGCTCAATAATGAAATTAACATTGTTATGGGTCAACTGCACGCTGCACACTATCATGTAGAAAAACAAAGCAGTGAAGGTGCCTGGAATTACATCTCTAGCCAACTAGAGACATTCTGTTTCAGATACGCACAGTTTATTTGCTAAATTGTCATAGGTAGTATAATTGATAATCTGTTTACAGCTGTCACACTCCTCCTACCTGTGTGTTCTGCTCATTCATTTCTATAAAATTAAAGAATGTCTTAATACAATTTATCCAAAATTGTGAATTGGCTTTACATTCACACAGGGCAGAATAGTACGAGTATATTATGCTGCTATTATGTTTATGAAACAAGCAGAATTGAGTCTCATAATTTTCATATGAGCATCTTAATTTTCATTATAGTCAAGTTGCATACAACTGCTTATAGTTGGCTATACTATAATTTCAAAACTCTGAGTTTTTGGAAAAAGATCTCAGTTTGTTGATTGTGTGTAATTAAATACTGATCAGATGGCAGGCCTTCACGGCCAATATAGAATGGGACACTAAGAACCATAGAAGTTAAAGAGCGTCCTTAAATAAAACTCAATTTAATTTAATTTCTTGAGCATGTTTGTGAGTAGTGCAGCAGATGGCAGCACCGTTGACTCCAAGCCATATTTACTGATTTCTTGCAGTAACGTGAAAGCAACACATGTTGAAGCAATGGAAATGGGCTCAATTTATTATAATATTAAAATTAGAATAAAAATATATGAACAAATGTATTTGTTTTAAATACACATATTTAATTGTTTATCTGAGGAATGCTTCCCAGTAGATGCTGCTTTGAAAGTGTTGAAAGACATGGTGAGCTGTGATTGCTGCTGAGTAAGATAATAATGAGTTACTGAAGTATTATGGATGCCATTACATTCAGTTAGATCACATGTAATCAGCATATGATCGACCAAATTATGCTGGAAGACTATAATAGTAGTAATTAAGACATGAGTATGTTTATGAAATGAGCGGTAGTGAGTTTCATAATTTTCATATGAGCATGTAATTACTTTTATAGTCAAGTTGCATATGACTGCTTTTGACCGACTTTCAAAACTTTGATTTTTTAGAAAAAGATCTTACCTTGTTAATTGTGTGTAATTAAATGCTGATGGAATGGCAGGACCTTGAGTATGTTTGTGAGGAGTGCAAGTGATGGCAGTACTGTTGAGTCCAGGCTGTATTCATTGATTTTTTACAGTTAGGAACACATATTAAAAGGAAGGAAATGAACTCCAATTATTACAATATTAAAATTACAATGAATAAAATATAATTTATTTTAAATACACATACTTCATGTTTATCTGGAATGAACCCAGTGGGCTGGTGCTTTGAAGTTGTTAAAAGGTAGGGTGAGCTGCGTGCACCACTGAGTAAGATCATAATGAGTTGCTGAAGTATTATGGATGCCATAACAGTTCGGGTACATCATACGTAATGAGCGTATTATAATGTAGTTGGCCAAAAGTAAGGTATAACATTGGCTTCTTCCTCAGTTGCCCTAATGACCCAGTATAATGTGAAATCACAAAATAAAATTCAAAACTCTCTGTGACTGTGTGAAACGAGATGCTTGAAAGTTTTGCCTTGTCCAGTGAGCACTCACACTTTGTATGCTGTGGACACAAATGAACATTTGCTTGGCAAAAGCAGAGACTCAAACATAATAAACATTTCTCTGAACTTGTTGCAGGAATCAGCAAGTAGATGAATCCTTAGATCTTGAAATGTTAAATTTGCAGAACAGGAAGAAAATTGACATGGAAAAAATGTTAGTTATTTTTTATTTTCTCAAAAATGACTTTAATGAATCTGATTAAAATACCATATGCCTTTAATATTTGCATGACAAAAACAAAAAATAAGTATATCTTGAATTTTCTGCAAAAAGCCAGTGAAGTCCTTTTCATTCTGAAATACTTTTGTATAATTGGTAACCCATAAGAGATACACAGAATCTTACTACACAAATAATGCAGATCTCGTTAAAGCACACAGTTTATGACCATACATTTTTTGTGCTATTAACAATTCCTAAGACATTCTTTGTAATTGGTTTGAATTTTCAAGTGGTAAGATGCTACTTGCTTTCTACGCATTGTCGTGCAAAAAGAATAGAGTTTTCAAAGCTGTCACATAGTGACCTACTTTTAAAAGATTCAACTGTTACTTAAGCCTACTGTATTTCCCTTGTATTCCCCTTGAAATGTGTAATAAAGCCAATTCTGCAGATGGTTAACATGAAGCAGATAGAAGAATTAGCTTTTGTAAGAATAATTTGTAGGAGAGTGGGTAGAGAAAGTAATGTAAATGTACCACACCAGATATTTTTACTTTTTCCACCATGTACCTAGTAGGTAGATATGGTATTGCATTCCACCCAAAAACGTGATACTGATATTTTATGGGAAATACATGTTTTGAGGCCCCCAAATAAAAAAAAAGCATTTGTACAAAAACGTCTTTGTGTGTGGCTGTGAACAGTATAACACAAAAACAAAAAGTCAGATAAACACCAAACTGGGTATTTAAGTTCAGTATCTTCCAAAGATTTTCAAGAAACTCCCTCCACCCCAAACTACACTTTACATGGAAGATTTATTGAAATGTTTGATTTTCTAAAAAATGATTTTGATTAAAGTACACATATTAAATATATTTATGTGACAAATAAAATGTATATCTTGAATTTTCTGGGAATAACTTATGAAGTCCTCTTCATTTGGAAGGCATTTTGTATAATCTTGTATAACTGGTAAATGTTAAGTGATAGACAAAAACATACTACACAAGAAATGTAAATCCCGCTAAAACACAATTTCCATTAACCTTTTGTGGCATCAGCTATTTCTGAGATTTCCGCTCTAATGGTTTGAATTGTACAATACTTAGCCATTCTTTTAAAGCCCTGTCAATTTTCAATTTCCTCATTATTTCATGGAAAAGGTACAACATTTTAAGGCAAGTGTGTAGTGTCCAGTTCTAAAATAATTGGCTATCACTATTCCCTTTGTATCTATAATGAAATGTGAAATGTGCAATGCAGCTATTTCCACAAAGGTTTATCTCGATTAAAATGAAGTAGATAGGAAAACAAAATTTTATAAGAATAATTTGTATACCCAAAAATGATAAGAGGGTAGAGAAAGTCATGTGTATGTAACACATTAGATTCTTTTTTTCTTCTTTGTTATCAGTTTTTGTATTCCTGCTTTCTCCACTATTTCTAAATAACTCTATTACTTATTTTGTCTATTTTACATACTCCATTCTTCTGCATAATATATACATTTCAAAATTCAAATGCTTCCCATTGCTTTTCCCCACTTATTGTAATGTCCAAGTTTCCATGTGTTTAACTCACAGCACTCCATACAAAGTACTTCTCTCCCTTGGTTGTTTCTTCAAGGGTTGACAAAAATATGTTCTTTTCTATTATAAGCTTCCTCTGCCATTAGCATCCATTGTTTGACTTCCTAACGACAGCTCATGCTACTATGATTTCATCTGGAAGAGTTTAATTCTCTTCTGATAACCATAGATCTTGTGTTTTTTTATTTGAAATTCAAATATTTAAAATGACTGAGAAATATGACACTCATAAAAATAAATTGATAGATTTTTTTGGATTGCACATATATAGGAATGACTAATTATTAGGTATATAAATTCATGAAAAACAGTGTAATTACATATAATAAAACAGCAGGCAAAACATTTTCTGGTAATTTTAAATTTTGAATGAATAATCAATACTAAGATCTATAATGAGCTACACTGGACTTAAAAATTGCACCTTTAAAATGTGTTATCTTTTCATGTAAAAATAGCCAAATCGATTACTATGAAACTTGGTACATATGTGATATATATTATTTCCTGCTTATAGAATAAATTATATGGCATATTAATTGCTTTGTCTAGGTCCCTCTTCCCAAGTTTTTAATAGGGCACAAAATAAAAAAATCTGATGTGTTTGACTTTCTCTACACACTGTTCTATAAACCATTCTTACAAAAGCTTATTCTTTTATTTCTTGATATTGAAATAAACTCTCATTAAATATTTATGCATATATTTTTTTTTAGGTATAAGAATACAGTAGGCTAAAGCAATAGTTAAATTTTAAAAAGAGGACTCCAATGTGATGACTTTGAAATTTCATACTGTTTGTATGACCCAGTAAAAATGAATAGCGACCTGCCTTTTGCAAAAAGTATAAGGATTTAAACATTCAAACCAGTAAAAGAATATCTTGCGAATGATAAATGCCACAAAAATGTTATTTGACATAAAGTGTGTGCTTAAGCAAGATCTAATTTTTTTTTTACTTTCTTTACTACACACAGTAAGTAGGAAAGTATGATATACAACTCATTAATTCAATGTCAAGATTTCACTAGAAATATATGTTTTGAGGACCCCTGAATACAAAAAAGGCACCCATAGAAAGCGGTACATATGTGTGCGTCTTTGTGTTGTGGGAATTTTCCATGATGAATCCTTGGAAGATGCTGAATTTAATTACACTTGGACACACATATGCGCGCACACAGGCACATACTCAGACCTTTTTCTAGAAGTGCTCTTTTTGTATTCCGGGAGCCTCAAATATTTTCGGTGGAATACAATACTTCCTCTACTCACTATAGGTAAGCAGTAGAGAAAGTAAAAATCTAATTATCTTGATTATAAGTGTTTTAAAAAATGCTACATAATAAAACATTATAAGCATTGTTTCTAACAGTTTTGTTATTTATAAAATGTTGATAGGATGAACATTTAAGATGTTATAACAATTTTCATTATTATTATTATTATTATTATTATTATTATTATTATTATTATTATTATTATTATTATTATTATTGTTGTTGTTGATGTTGTTGTTGTTGTTGTACATGTGCATAAACCAATTACAAACAATTTAGTTCTAATGTCATTCATTGCAGGTGTAAATAAGGGGCACAAGATTGTGTACCCTTAAATGTTTTACTTATCGTTTAATTTTTATTAACACTCCAAAAATGGCAGTTTTCAAAGCAAAAACTAGCATGTAAGTAAGAAGGGATGAGCACAGTGGAGAGGAAGAGGGAGAGAGTGATGGTGTGGAAGAGTGTGGGAAGGGAGAGAGAGTAGAAAGAGACAGCTGTAAGAAGCATGAAAGAGAGAAAGGGAAGCGGAGAGAGAGAGAGGGAAGCGGAGAGAGAGAGAGAGAGAGAGAGAGAGAGAGAGGGAAGCGGAGAGGGAGAGGGAGAAATCTTGGAGTTTAATGCAATAACAAGAGCAGAGATGTGGATTCTGCTAGTTATATAATATACTAGCTGGCTACCTGATATTGCATGGATAGATTTTTAAACTTGAATGACAAATTAATTTTATAAATCTCACTTCATTCTTTATTAAATTATTTTACAATGGTCTATGAAATTTTTATGGTAATCTTCTCTTTTACCCCTTATAACTGTAATTTCATACAGACCTGATGTTCCTAATAACAGATGAAAAATGCCTCGATATTTATGCAAAAAGAATGTGAAACATCAGCAGAATGTCTGACTTCCTTAACCTCCCCTCACATTCGTTTATAAGTTCTGGAAATTCAGCAGAGCCTATGGCTGTGGAATAATGATCGATGGAATGATCAAGTAACTTTAGATATTTAGAGTAGGTGAAATTTTAAACCTTTGTACCTTTTCTTTGGTCCCTAGCTGGGGGGTGGTGGTAATTTTTCTCTAGCCAAGATTATTCCCTATCCTCCCCAGAGCCTGGAAGTATGAATGAGAGTGTGAATGTGTGTATGTGATCCAATGATTAAAACCAAAAAGTGCAAGAAACCCAACAACAAGAACATACGAGTTAACACCATTGCCAAGAGGCAATAAGTTCCAAAGGAAAGGCTGCTGAAAAGACCAATGTACTTAAAGGCGGGATATAAATGGAACTAAAAAAAAGTGCATATATTTCAATAGTACAGTAACCCATAACATATACAATGAAATATAATTGAAGCTGGTGGATATGTAGATTCTGCATCCCCAGGCCACCAAGTTAACTTCTTTGGAAAAGACATATAGTCTGCAGTCATCAAGAAAAACAATCTTCTCAGTTGTTAATTAGGAAATATTGGTTCACTGATTTCTAATGTTAGTAATTTTGTCTCCTTATACAATTATTTGTATAAAGTATGATGAAGTAGATTACACCATAAGTACAAAGGAAATAAAGCAAAACTTTCTTACATGAGGGTTATTAAAATATTTTGGCATTGATACTGCATGCTTATTGTAGTATTCTAAATAGATTCAATTCTCTTTCATTTTGTTGTGTCTTAATTGCTAAATCATGACGGTCTAGATATATTTAGCTTGGAATGAAACATCTGCAGCATTTATCTTAGTTGACATGCATTTTCTGTGGAGTAACAATAAATATTTTCTTATCCATGGTAATCTCAATGAAAAGCCAAAGCCTTCTTCGCAAGTATTTTATAGCTCCAATGGGTTCATATTCTGGCAAACAGGCTTTGTAAATCCTTTTTAGTCTTTTAGTAATTCATGAATTGAAATTACAAAATGTTTTATAGCCCATGTCCACCAGAAAGACTTGGACTTTTCAATGGTGAAAGAATTATCAAAATTGGTCGAGTGCGCGCATGCCTCCTAATAGGTGGGAAAACAAATGGCAAACAATGACAAAGGCAGAACTGACCAAGAGTTCTTTCCCAGGGTTAAGGACAGACTTGGAACCACCATCACAGTAACACCAAGTATGACAGTGCTTCTTAAGGGCATGGGAAACTGCAATTGTATTTCTATTGTATCAACTTCCTGGATTCACCTGAGTAATCATGTGGGGCCACAGTACAGGTAGTAAACCACATAATTTAGGATTATAAAATATTAGCAAAAGAAATAAATATTCTAAAATATAAAATTATTATAAACAGGGAAAACAGTCAAAAGAAAAACGTTGGTTAGTAAAGAATTACAGTAAAGCTTTTGCAGAATTTACAAACAAAATAAAGTTTAACTTATTGTAATGTAAACACTGCATATAAAATCAGAATAACTATTGAGTTCATATATTATTTTATATTTTATTAATGAGTCTTTTGGCAGAGGGCATGGCTATGAAGACTATAAAAGCCTAAATCAAAAGAAATAGGAAATAATTGTATGAAGTAAATATAAAAGTATAACTGGAATATTGCAATCATTTAGGAGTATTTTATGCAAGTAAGACTTAATTAGAATATATGAAACATACTCATCTGAGAAACATTTTATATTGTATGTAGAATGACCAAAAACAAACACAGAATGTAAAATTTGCATGTAGTATTACTATTTATGTAATGGAACATATTCTTAATAAAGTATAAAGAAATATCAAAACAACAAAACAGGCATACACATAAATATTCACTCTATAATATTAATATACCTTTTGTTAAATGTTCTTAAAATGTGGATTTTCCCATTGTACAGAAATATTAACAAGCGCATTGACAAGTTTAAATGAGAAATGGCTTTATCAAGTGCAGTTTAAATGAAGTCGAATGTTGAATGACTTGTGTAAGTCTTCCTAGGGTTAATTTTATGCCCTGAAACAGGCAACTCAGAGTAAAGTTTTAAGGTTAGGAAGATAATGAGAAAGAGAAATTTTCTCCTTACCTGGTGAATACAGAAGATTCCAATAAGCTGTTTTGTATGAGCAGAACAAAATTATTAGACATACTCATTAGATAGGATTTTTATTAAAAGTAATTTAGTGATACATTGTACATCCTGCATTGAGTACCAGCAGTAAATATTTTGGTATGTGGAAATATAATAAACTCTATGCTACACTGTTAGTTTACAGAGTACAAGATGTTTCGAAAGACAGGAATACAAAGTGGGTTTCTTTGTTGGCATTCTGTTTATTTACTCTACCGCTATCTGTCTCACTGACTTTTCTATTTCATTCCAATTACTTTGTCTACATTCAACTTTCATTCATTTTTCTATTTATTACACTGCTTTCTAAGCAAAGTGACTACTTTCTATGACAGAAGTTGTAGAAAAAGGTTTCACCTGTTAAAACATCTTTTCATTTGTAGCATACTGTTAAAAATAAATAAAAAAAGATGCATAAGCACACTAAATTTTTTTTTATATTAAGCAAGTTTGCATTTACACTCTTTATCTTTTTATAATGTTAAAAAAGTTATTAACAAGAGCAGTGTTTCAATACATGTCCTGGTGCTGCTTGTAGTTTAACAGTTCTGTTTTAATGCAGAGAACTTGAGTCTCTTCCCCGATGATTCAAGTTCAGACATTAAAACCTCATTAAAGTTTAGAATTATTAACATTTAGAAAGTTTTCAGAAAGTGTAGTATAAACTACAAAGTATGTAAAATAATATTAGTTTTGATATTTATGTATATGTATGTATATATTTATATTCTTAGAACAAACAGTTACCACTTCTAAGGCATTTCTATATGAATTATAAATTACAAAGTTCTCAAAGCTAGATAATATAGAGATACTATTTTAAGAAGTTTTGTTATATAAGTAAATAAGTTTTCACAGTGTAGCTTTTCTTTTTACATTTGAGCAGCATTGGGAAATAGTATTTTTAATTGTATAAAGTGTTTACATGTTTCAATAATCAATCCAACTAGGTATTTATTTTTCTTTTTCTACATAAGACTAAACACACAAGTAGTAAAATAAATAAAAAACAAATCTTCATCAAGATGCTATACATTCTTTTCTGCTTTGTCGTTACACTTAACGTCATACCTCAAACTTCAGCAAATGCTGATCAGAAAACCTTCCCCAAATTTTCTGACAGCAGATGCTAATGTTTTCTACTGATATATTATTTATAAAGAGTAGGAATACTATAAAATTTGTGCATAATTAGGTTTGGCAAAGTGAAGTGCTACCCTAATTTTATATTCATGTCTAGTAAGGTTACATACTGGTCAGAAAATGTTGACCTCTTTTAATGTTTTAATTGGATTACGCAATAGAGCTAGAAGGACTTCTCTGATCTAATAGTTTCATTTTGCTCAGTTCATAGAGAAGCTCAGTAAAACTGGTGCATAACTTATATGCAACACTCTATATACTGTGTTTACAATGATTAATGAGGAATGACATTACAAAGTTTAAGTAATGTTGCACTTCAAATAATGTCAGGTAGGTATGAGAGCAGGCACGGATGTAGAGATTGTGAAAGTTTACTTGAAATATGTGCATTATAATAAATATACTCATCTATTTATATTAAAAACAAATGTAAGATTTAAAAATGACACCATTACAACACTCAAGTCACAACATAAGTTATCATTTCCTTAAAATTTTTTCAGAAGCACCTTATATGTTGCAATTTCTCCAAAAAGGAATGATTCACACCTATTTACCTTGGCTTAAGTAAAGAAATAAGCACTGCAATCTTTTATTTTATGCTGAAAATTTGTATGCTATGTATTTCCATTGTTTAAATGTAAGCAAATCCTATGAAATAGTGGAATGCATTAAGTATAATATTTATTTTAATACTATAATATTTGATTGTGTAGGTAATGTTTGATTTGCTTTTAGCACAGAGCAACTAATGGCTAGCTTAAAACAATTCAAATAATATCATGGCAAATATTGGACTGTAGGAAATTTACTTCTGTGAATTTCCAGCAATTTGTCATATTTTCTGTGGTTTGCTAATGATGGTCATTCAATTCTTTTCTGATGCTTCTTCACTTTAGTATGGTGCATAGTTGTTACTTATAAGCATCAGAAATAGAATTTAACTGGGTATAAAACAAAATATGTTTTAATTTCAAATTAGGTGTTCTTTAACCTCATTATATCACCCATGGGGTCATATTAGCTGTGTACATTTATGTTTTTACAGCTACATTACAGTTCTATGAACTTAAAATATTTGGCTGGTCCCTAGTAAGAATTCACTATCATGGTTTCAACCACCCGTTCATACTGTGGACATAAATCCAGATGTTTCTTTTGTCTAGGGGGCTCAGAACTGATTAGAAATAAGATACCTACTTGTATGCCGAGAAACTGCAAACAAGAAGAAATACTATGTATAGCTTTGTAGATCTACATAGGCTCATATTTTGGGACATGATTTGCAATTCTATGGAGTTTTTCTGAAGATATTGGTTTTATCTATGTCCAAATATGTGGTTATGATAGGAGACTAAGAGTAACTTTATATAATATCTAAATTTTCTTTGAAGAAATGCCTCAAAGTGTGAACAAGGTTGGTACCCAAATAGAGAATTTGACAGTTATCATAGTCTTGATTTCATCGTTGTCCTCTTATTTCTTTTCTTTTTTTTATGCTTTGGGTTCCTGGATCTCAACGGTGACACTTTCGGTGTGGTTAGGTACTGCACCATCTGCTGTATTGTTGGGAGTAACAGCCTTAGTGGGGGATTTCTGTGATTTTGTAGATGTATGGGAGGCACTACTGGTGCGGCTTCCCCGGCGTGAACCTGCAGAAATATTATCAATAAATGAATGTGCTTAAAAACTAAAGTGTGTTAAGAAACAGGAGAAGAATGCATAAACCAACTCTAATTGTATACAAAAGTCATTCTTAGATTAAATAGATTTATTGGAACTGAACATGCACTAAATTCAGTAAACATGCATATTTTTGCACATAACTGACAGGTCAGTGTAAAAACCAATTTTTTCAGAAGCACATATCTAAGAATTTCGGGTCCATAATGTGATGCAGAGACTATGGCCCAAGTTTAGGAAGATCAGCACTGGCTGTTTGAGATATAAATAGACATAAGTAGCACTCTCACCCAGCATAAACACCAGAAGTGCTATCATCAGATAACTGAAATCTTCTGGAAGCTTCCCCTCTCCAGAACATTCTAGAATGTTCTGTGGAAATTTCCAATGACAATATAAGTGAGCTTCTACTATCTGATAAGTCAGTTGGTTAGTGAGTGCTTTTGTCATGCGACATTAAGTGTGCAACTAATGTGTGTGTGGTTGTGACGTCAGTTATGATGTACAGTGAGTGCTGCAATGTGAGAGATTGGAGAAGTCTTGTGTTTGACTCCCCAGTGAATGAAGTGTCTGGAAGAAGAGGCTGCTTTGCATGTATTTCATTTCACTGCTACATCACAAGAACTTAAGTGGCCATGACAGTGGGAACTGAACTCACATTAATGAAGTGGCAGTTGAAACCTGAGCAAAGTCACAATATGTATGGTAGTTTTCTGAAAGACTAGCTGTGTTACTGAACATTGCACAGGTGAGTTTTTAAACTTTGAATGACAATTTAATTAATTTTGTCTCCCTGTGCATTCTTTATGAAATTATTGTATGTACAATGATCTAGAAGGTTTTTATGATGAATTCTCCCTTTACCCCTTATAATTGTAATTTCATAAAGCCCAGATCTCTTATAACTTAGGTAAAATTGCCTGATATTCACACAATTGGATATGTAATATTGGCAGATGTTCTGATTTCCTTAATCTCCCTAGACAGTCTTCCAACTTCTGAAAATTATGTACAAGCCTGTATGTATCTTTTGTGATGAAATAGTTAGCAGAATGGCCGAATAATTTTAAACTTATGTACCTTCTCTTTTGTCTCATACTTATTTGATAACATAAAGGATACAATTTTCATAAAATAGAGAAATCCTAGTATCAATATACAACTAAATAGGGATGAAACCTACAATTATAAATATTGGTTGATAATTTCTCATATATATAAACAAATTCAGATTTCACCATTGGAGGCCGCCATAAACTGGACACAGTTTTCTCTTTTCATATAATTAGCAAATACTGGTAGTGAACTTATTACAACATGCAAGAAAATACAGTTTGTGGCATAAGTGTTGCACACATATCACACCAATATTAGCAGACCCAATTGTGTTTTATTTTACTTTGTTTTTTGTTTGCTCAGTTGCTAAATCTTGATCATCTATGTATATTGCTTGTCGTCCTCCATAGTCTAGGGGGTACCATGCTAGCTTTTAATTCCCGAGGTCACGGGTTCACACACAGCGGAGGGCGATGAATTCTTTTGGGGTGTAAAAATCCTTAGCATGGCTTCCTTCAGAAGGGAATTAATCCTGTGTCATGGATTTATGGCACATAAAATAACCTCAAGCCTGATAAAGAGGCCTCTGAACAAAATATTTAGTCTTTTACATCCAATATAGAATGGGACACTATAGTAGTTAAAAAGCAATCTATAAATAAATCTCAGTTTCTATTATGTATATTGATTGAGTTGAAATATGCACTGCTTTTATCTTACTGCCCTTTTTAACAACTAATTTCTTCTCCATGGCATTCTCATTGAAAAGTCAAACCAGTCTTTACAGGAAATTCTTTTTAATGTTGTAGTCATTTAAGAATAGGTATAAAGCATATAAAAAGTATTCAGGATAAACATATAATTAGAAATATAGTTCCAATAATTACAAGTAAACTGTGAAATCCAATGGTTACAAAAATAGTTAATCCAAACAATGAGTCTGCAATGATGAATAGTGGTTTGTAATATTGGCCTTTATAGTCTTTTAGTAATTTAGGAATTTAATCCTTAAGTAGTCTCGTGGGGGTTAAAAGTGATATTTACAGTGATATTTATTTAATATTGTTGGTCACAATGTTCTTTCTCCCAGTACCTTCCTGGAATTGCATTCTTGTCCTGCTGTGATTATTGTTGACAATGTGACTGTTATTATTTCCAAGTACAGACATGTTTGTTTTTCTGAAAGTCAATTTGACCTCCATGCGACTAATAGTGTAACACACTGACGATTCAGCTTCAATCCAGTTTTTGCTACTAATGAGGTGAGGTTTGACTTCATTTATTATTATCCATTGTATTACATACTGGAATTAACAAGTTAATTAAAATGTTCTGAATATTTTGCATTGTTTAGTATTTTCAGAACTACAGAGGTACTAAAATTATGACAGCTAATAATGATACTTATAAACAAGAGACAGAGTGCGTTTTAAGACTTTTTGAATTAGGAGAATATGAGGAAGATTTTGAATTCCCTGGTAGTGATAGTGAAACTGAAAACCTGCAAGTTTCAGATACAACTCCATAGTGAGCAGAGTGATGTGTTAGGCAATGAAATTAATGAAAATCATAATGAAATATTCTGGGGAAGGGAACTCGCTCAGAGAACATTCTGATCGATCTTCCAGGGTCAGGGCAGGCTTTTCACTGTTTATAAATGAAGTAATGTTGAGGTATATAGTGAACAGCACAAATCTATACATTTACAATTTCAGCAGGGAGTGTGATGCAAACCTAATGAAACAGAAATAAAAGCATATATAGGTCTGCTAATTATAGCTAGTGCTCTAAGATCAGACAACCAAAGTCTAAAAGATCCTTGCAACCAACAATATGGGTTTGAACATGGCATTTTCATCTCTACAATGAGCATATAGCATTTCTTATTTTTATCATGATGTATATGATTTGATGATATCAAAGATTGTGAAAGAAAGAAGGGAAATGGATAAATTAGCTGCTTTCCAGGAAGTTTTTGAAATATTTTTCAGAAACTGTGAGAAATATTACACAAAAGGAGAAATGAACACTACTCGTAAATGAGCAGCCCATTCCATTTCATAGTAAATGCCCATTTCATAAATATCTGCCCTTCAAACCTGTGAAATATGGGATAAAATCTTTACTTTAACTGATGCCAGAACTTTCTACACATAAACAATGGAAGTATATGTTAGCAAGCAATCAGAAGGACCTATTACAGTCTAACTCTGCACAAGATATAGTTTTGCATCCAGTGAGTTCTATTCAGGAAACAGGCAGAAATATCACTGCTGATAGCTGGTTCTCTAGCATACCTCTCTGCAGTGCACTATTGAAACTGAAAACGACATATGTCGGGACTTTGAAAAGCCATAATGGAAAAATATCTCCAGAGTTAACACATATTACGAACAGGGAACCAAAGCGCTCATGACATTGGTCTCGATGTTCCCAGGAAGAAGAAAAATGTTTTAGCTGTCTCTACTATGCATCATAGTGAAGAAATCGATCCATCAACAAGTCAGCCTAGAAAGTCTGAAATTATCTTCTATACTTTACTGAAGTGGTGTTGATATGGTCGATCAAATGTGTGAAACTTATTCAGTAGTAAGGCAATGTAAAAGATGGCCAGTGATATTGTTCTTTAGAATGATTAACTTTGCAGGTATAAATTTACAGGTTATTTTCATAAATAATAACCCTCAAACTACCATGAAAAGGAGGTACTTCTTGAAAGAGATTGGTTATGAGCTAGCAAAATCAACAATGGCAAAAAGGGCTCTAGACTATCATATCCCAAGGTTTATTCAACCTAGAGTGAGCAAAATAGCTAAAATTGATTCCCGAAGAAATGAAATGGTCGTAAATCACACAAGAGCCAAATGTAGTGTTATCTAAGAAATAAAGACAAAAAGAATCAATAGCTTTTGTGTTCATACACAAAAGTAATGTGTAAATGATACTTAAAAACCATTTGTATTGAGTGCCTTGAAAGCATGAACAATGATGAATAACAAAGTAATGATATGCGTGAAGTTAAGAACTTCAATATTGTAAGAAATTATATTTCATAAACTTATCTTATATGATTATTTTAGAAGTAGTATAACGTATTTGTTAGCAAGTATATCATTCACATCAATCTTACTATGTAATTTGTTTTTGGTAAAAGTTATGTTCATTGCATATACTATTAAAATTGCTTTCTGATTTTTATTTTAGAATCGTGTAATGGTATAAACAGATGTGAAAGACTGGACAAAGTATCCAAAATATAAGAGAATTTTTAATATTTAATTGGGGATCAAAATGATCCCATGTGATTATTTATGTCCAAAAAATTCACATGATTACTTAAGAGTTAAATTGGAAGGTGATTTTAGCTCATATTCATCAGGAACAACAGTTCTTTTCAATTATGACAGAATTATCAATATAGTTTCTGAAATGACCCTGATACCACCACACATGTACTAATGCAAAACTCTCATTTTCTTTATAATATTAGTACAGATAGGAAAATGGCAGAAACATTCATATCATTAGGTGCATTTCTTTCAAAACTACTTGAAGTAATGAGTTGAGATTTTTTATAAATTAAAAAGCCAAAAGTTTGCTAGTATATGTTTCAGTAGAATGCCATAACTAACTGTCTCAGGAATCCTCATTTGAAATGCATAGGGTTGGATTAAGCATTTTAAATATAAGATAATTGCATTACATTCTTGTATTTTGAATCGGGAAGAATCACAGAATTTGTTTTCCTCAAAAATAGAAAATTGCAGATTTTGCCATTTTACACCTCTTATTTCCCTTAATAGTATTCTATAAGCTTTGAGAACAGCTAGTATTTGTCAGTAGAATAACTATTTGCATTTGTGTTACATAGAGATTTATAAGGAAACTTTGATTTTAAGTGGTGTTATAATTAATAGGACTTAAAATACAAGCATTGTAAACTGCCATTGGGTTATGTTATCTCAAAATTAATTTGAGATTGCCATATGATTTCCTGGGAAAAATGCAAGTCAGTTGGGGAATTTAATATTGTGCCAGCATGTTGGCATGCTTTTGGAAGTGATATTATATATATGCAGTGCCTTCGTTTTATGCCAAGGCCGAGGATCGCACAAATGTGTGCTCCACTCACAATCTATTACACTGCAGGGTTTTCTGTTCCTAACTCCCGCGTGGCTTACAAGTGTTAGTAACATATATGTTATGAACCTTGTTATAAGTGCTGTTGAAAGTGGTGTCCATCTATGCAAAGACATTCTTGACATCATCAGATGAAATTACCATTCACATGCATAGGTTCTTCTTGTGATAATTTCTGCTTTTATATTGTCCTTAAATTCATCTATGGAGTGGGGATTCTTCCTATTAACTTTATTTTTTAGCGTTTAGCAATCCTGTTCAAAATTTATTGACCAAACATCTTACAGTGTGTCTACTCAGACTGGATAACCAGGAAATTGCTGCTAAAATTGTCTACATGATTCAGTTTTCATGCATGTATCATACATAAAAACCTGATGTGTTACACTCACATGACTTTCTCTACTCTTGTACAAACTATTTTTACAAACTCTTATTCTCCATCTATTTCATATTAATCAAGATAAACATTTGCAGAAACGATCTTTTGACATGCAAAGAGAATTACATTTTACACATAGCGACCAGTTCTAAAAATATTTGACTATGGTTTAAGGCGTACTATGTTCCCCTTGTTTTGTATTTGCAAGGGCAATATAGAAATACAGTAGCCTTTAAGCATCGACATATATCTTAATAGCTGGTTGCTAGGTGCAGCACCATTCTCTTTGCCACAGATTAATACTCTTTGCATATCCAAGACAAAAAAATGAATAATGAATTCCCATTTGAGAAAAATATTGAAAAATTTAAGGGAATAACAAGCAATATCTCGAAAATAGTTCACTCAACAAAAAAATGTATATGACATAAATTGTGTATTTTAACGCGATCTACATTTTTTGTGTAGTAAAATTTTGTCTATCTCTTATGGTTTACGAGTTATGCAAAAGTCGTTCACAATGAAGAATACTTTTGGAGATATTCCCAGAAAATTCAAGATATACATTTTATTTGTCATGAAAGTATCCTAAACATATGCTGTTTTAATCAAAATCGTTAGAGCCAGTTTTTAGAAAATTAAAATTTTCGAAAAATGTTCCATGTAAAGGGTAGTCTGGGGTGGGGGAATTTTCTTGAAAACCTTCGTGTCGCATCTCTGGAAGATACTGAACCTAAATACCAAGTTTGGTGTTTATCCGACTGATCGTTTCTGAGTTATGCTGTTCACAGACACACACACGGACATGTTTCCAAAAATTCTTTTTTTTGTTTCAGGGGGTCTCAAAACATATATTTCCGGTGAAATCTCGGTATCGAATTTTTGGGTGGAAAACAATACTTACCTACTTATTATACGTAGTAGAGAAAGTAAAAATACACTGTTCAAGCACAAATTTGTTGACAGGCATTTCTGTGAACTAAGGAAATCACACACAACACTTGTACTGTTGAAACACTTCACAACACAAAGACAATTCAATGGCTGAGACAGCTCTCGGCTGGTAACTATACCCTTGACACATCCTGTGCCGCTTCTGCACAGTTGCATAATACTGAAGTAACTGCCCTTTTGGCCAATACACATATAAGGCAGTTGTGGCCTTGGCACAAAATGAAGCACTGTATTAGAAGTACTAACACTGTGTTAGGAAGTACATAAATGATTTTAAATTAATTATTATAAACACCACTATACTGCAAGATCAACTGAGCCTCATCACTCACAGGGCAAAGGGGCCCGAGATCAGGGTGGCAAATTTAGGAGGGCAGAAAAATTCAACTTCTTTTTTACAGGCTCAGATTTATTTATTATAATTATATAATGATTGATAATGTAAACACCACTAAGTTTGGTGTCTGGATTAAGAGAGATTTAAAATGGAACATAGATTCTTTAGGAAAAAGACTGAGCAAGTGTGCTACATTTTCAAGAAATTAGCAGGCACAATTAGTAAAGAAACAATGAGAAGCATGCATTTTACATTTGTGCATTCAATCCTTATACCTAGTTATATGCAATAGTATTTTGGGGAACTACTTCTCATTGTAAAAAGCTCTTCATAATGCAAAAAAGAATTATAAAAATATTGTTAGAAGTGAATCAGAAATATGCATGTTGACCATTATCCAGGAAATTTAACATCCTATCCTCCAAAGTATTTATATATATATGAATCAATCCTTCTCACAAAATGAATTCTAGATGGTGATAACAATATATTTACTAAGAATACAGATGTATAAGAACACAATACCAGACAACAATATTTACACATAATGAAAGCAAGTACTAAACTGTATAGTATGGAATAGTGTACTGAATGTTAATAACAGATTACAAAATCAGATTAAAAGTATAAAGAAAACAGTATCCTACAGTTCTATTTGATTGATCACTGCCATTACTCTATGGAAGAATTTTTAAACGAATCTTTACAACCTTATGTACATGTCTAATATGGAAACCATGTGATGCCGAATGTGAGCTATTACCAGAGAAGTAACCTAACTAATTTAACAATTTTTTATACATATCCATTAGCACAGTGATATTATGTACAAACCATTGTAAAATCTAGTCTGTAGGTTCATTTTACTTGTCCAATATCATTTATGTTTTGAACGTATTTTATGATTAACAAGATGAATAAACTACTACTATTACTACTACCAGTATAACTAGTATTTCTTGGAAAATAGCCTCCAATGCTTTCATCAACATCAATTAGTAACCAGCAATACAAGTCACAGAGACATATAAACTTAAACCTACTATGCTTCAAGAGAATATGGGTATATTTTTTAAAAACTCATCTGACCTCCAGTAAGTGAACATGGATCGTGTGTAATATTGTAATTATCTTATAATTTTAAGGTTATAACAGAATCACTTGTTTATAAGTAGTGTAGAATATGAAATTATGTCTTTGGAACTGCAATTATTATATGTAGTTTGTATGTTTGATTTTATGTGTAATGGAAAATAGTTATCAGATATGTCTTAAGAATATACTTAATTAAATAGTTTCTTCACATGTATATCTCTTAGTCATTCTTTTGTTTGTTAATATTTTTCTTCTATGCGTTTAGTCGTCCTCTGTGGACTAGTGGTACCGTGCTAGCCTCTAGTTCCCAAGGTCGCGGGTTCAAACCTGGCGGAGGGCGATGGATTTTTTCGGGCGTAAAAATCCTTAGCATGGCTTCCTTCAGAAGGGAAGTAAAGCCGGTGGTCCCTTGTCATAGATTTACGGCATGTAAAAGAACCTCAAGCCTGATAAAGAGGCCTCTGAGCAAAATTAGCAGTCTTTCATGCCCAATATGGAATGGGACGCTAAGAACCATAGTAGTTAAAGAGCGTTCATAAATAAAACTCAATTTAATTTAATTTCTACGCATTTATCACATTAAGATTTATAAAATTATACTTCTTACATTAGTATTGAGACTTTTTACATGGACGGATTACTGGCCCACCACACAACCCTCATTCTGGAGGAACAGGTATTCTTTCAGTTTCCTCCCTTAGCCTTTACATATTTGGGTTGTAACATATCAATTTATAATTTAAATCAAGATCTAGATGCTAATGTAATAAAATATAATTCAATAAATGGTATATTAATAGATACATGGGAAAATCAACGAGCAAGGAGGTCAAACTCAGACTTCATAATATTGTGTCCAAACCAATGCTACTATATGGAAGTGAAACTTGGGTTATGAGGAAGAAAGAACAAAAATAAAATTGAACACGCAGAAATGAGATTCATGAGAAGGTTACTAGGAGTATCTATAAGAAGTAGAATGAGAAGTGAAGAGATAAGAAAGGAACTACACATAAAACATAGTATAGTACAAGAGATAGTTCAATATCAAAAGAACTGGCAAGATCATGTTAATCGAATGCCCTCTGACAGACTAGCAAAACAAAGCTTTTATTTATAACCAAAAAGAAAACCAAGATATAGGACAGCTGAGGACCAGATGGAAAGATCAGTTTAAATAAGTATGTACCTTTGATGTGGAACAAGATTAAATTCCTAATGCTTGGAAAGGTAGAAAAAGAAGAAGAAGATACTTTTACATTAATGTGCAAACTTGGGGGAAGGGGGGATGCTATTTTTTTTTGGACCTACACAGAACTGCATCTTTAGTAACAACAGCAGGAATATATGGATTACTCAATACTTACAAAACCACACCTCAGAAGCAAAATTTAAACAGAAAACCAAACCTGTATTATGTGAACACTGTTTTTACTCTATAGATGAATCATGAAACAATATAGTTAATATATATTTAAATTGTTACAATTTATTATATTTTTGCTTTTATTTCCTTTCCAATGTTATCTTTTATATTGATATAATTATTTTGAATGTTCATTGTATATATTTCTGTAAAACATGATATGTTCCATATTTAATGTAAGTAAAACAGGATTAAATAAACTTAAATATTCACAGTATTCTATTTAGAAAGTGATTTTATAGTATCAGCAAAAAGTTCTAAGAATCCCACTACCATGTAAATTACCTGGTTGAATTGGAGGGCTGGTTGACAGATTTATATATTATCATTTTATCATGCATTGGTTTAATAGGTTATATAACTTAGGAGATGTTTAAACGGAATAATGACCAGCATGCATTGCTATTATGGAATGTATTTTGTGTTTAAAAGTGTAACATTAATGATATGCTTTACTGGTATTTACAGTGGATCAATTTTTTATATTTTATTATAAGTTTACTCGTTTTTCAAGCAAAAATAGATGGCGCTGTTACATACCTAGCTTACCTGGTGATTGTGGCGATGTTGGCCTCAAAGATGCCATGCTGGGTTGACGGCTTGGACCTCTTACACTTGCTCGGCTTCCACGGCGTTCAGGCCCATGGAGGAGCTTGCTGTCCCTTAGTAGTGAGACATTCATCAGGCGAGGATTTGGAGTGTTGAAAATTGTTCGATTCTCACGCCATCGTGCCCTGAAAAAATTAACAAATCATTAACTTAGTCAACCTTGCGGTTATCTAGAAAAGAACAAATTGACTTGTAAATCACTATAGTTAACACATTTCCCCATATCAGGCCAAATTCTATTGAATTACATTAATTTACGGACTTAATTACTAATTTATTAATTACTAATAAAATGGTTTTCTCCTCTTCATAAATTTTATATGACTTTGGCACATATTGGGATTGCAATTACATTGAGAATATAAACAATGCAATACACAAACATTTCTTTCCATTTTTGGATTATTAATATTTTTCTGTGCCAGAGCCAATTTCCTGAAAACATTCTTTCACCTGGCATTGATTTTCTAATATTAGCAAATTAATGTAAACAGAATCAATCTCAGAATATTACTGTATTAAAAGTATTTTGATAAAATTAACACAACTGTGCATTTTAATTTTATTTTAGGCATTTACTTTTTAATTTGAGGTATGAGATCATTTAATTATAACTATTGCACTTATTAGTATCTTCCTTTAAGGGACATCCCTGGATTAAGCAACATCTAAATTATGAGAGTCCAAAAGTAATTTTAACATAGTTTTTAATACCCATTCAAGAGGCCATTACTATTCCTCCATAGGATGAGGAAGGGAGTAATTATGAATACTAAGCTTCTAGTACATAAATGGCAGAGATTTATTTGGGAAAGTAAAACTTTGATGCTTAAGTATATATTCAAAATTTTAAATGGAAAGGTAGAATTAGACTGAAAACTTCATTGCCATAGACAGGATTTGAACCATGGATCTTCGGCTTTCTGTGCCAATGATTAGAGCAACAGCACAGAAAGCTGAAGATATATGGTTCAAATCCTGGCTTGGCATTGAATTTTTCAGTGTGATTCTAGCTCTCCAACTTTGGCCTACATGGCTTGTGTGGAAGAACAATTAATCATCTAAATTTTCTATGTAGTTTTCAGGGCTAATTCAGGAAAATTTTGCCTTTAATAGTTGGAGGGGACATTAATAAATCCTTAATCCATTAAGGTTCAAAAATACAATTTGAAAAGTGGATTTTGTCATTCATAGAATATCTTAGACCACATATTTAAAGTTTATTTTTCTATTGTTCTTTACCTTTCTGAGTTATGGACTCATTCATTACAGTATTAAATGTATCACTCCTAGAAATACAAACTAATGAATTATGGTACAAGAAAAATATTAATAAACATCTGCACCAGTATTCATCCAATTGAGTGCATGAAGGATTTTGTTTAAAAACTTTCAAATGAAAGATTCTGGGGGCATCCAAATGTTATAAGCTATTTTAAAAGCACTTATATTTAATAATGTTTATAGAGCACCACATTATGCAAAAGTCTAATACATACAATTTGAGGTCAGCAGCTATGCAGAAATAATGTGTTACTACTAATATTACCGCATAACCTGAGTGTGTTATTCATTCTATACACACACTGTAATTTTTACAGATGCACACATATTCACAATACTTATCTAACCTTGAAAATGATTTATATTTATCTGCTGTGAGCTAGCCTTTCATCACATATGGTTGAAGTCAATATTGATTTCAAATATTACTGAAATTATTTAACTTCCATTCCTGCTAAATAATTTTAAAGATGGTGTGTATGGGATACACCAGAGCCCCTAATTTAGAACAGCACATAAGAATAGCAAACTGATCAGCTGTGGATATTACAAGAACATTAATTGATAAAAGGTTGTTCATGTCTAACATACGAGGGCCATCCTTGAAGTACCTAACCTAACAAAGAAAACACAAAAATTTGGGGAAAGAAAATCTTTATTTCTCTACACAGTCTCCTTTCAGCTTGATATACTTTTCTCAGTGATGTTCAATGGCTTCAATACCCTGTTTATAGTGACAACCACAGAGTTCTGCAAAACAGCCAACAACTGCAAACTCCACCTCTTCATGGTTGGCAAATCTTTTACCACCAAGTCATTTCTTCAACTTTGAAAACAGAAAATAATCAGAGGGGGCTGAGTCTGGTGAATAGGGTGCATGAGGAAGCAATTTGAACTTGAACTCATTGATTTTGGCCATGGCGATAATGGATGTGTGAACTGGTGCATTGTGTTGGTGAAACAGAACTTTCTTTTTCACTAAATGCGGCCGTTTTTGCTTGATTTCATCATTCAAATGCTGCAACAAGTTGCATAATACTTGCCATTGATTACTTTTCCTTTTTGAAGATAATCAATGAAAATTATCCCACATGCATCCCAAAAAACTGATGCCATGACCTTGCTTGCAGATGAAACTGTCTTCACCACCTTTGGAGCCGACTCTCCCCTTTCACTCCACTGTTTTGACTGTTCCTTCATCTCAGGTGTGAAGTGAAAACTTGGCTTTATTGCAGCAAAACATCGCTGAACACTGGACTGAAACATCCTCATGATGCTGCTTTTGTTTTCCATTGTGAGTAAACGCGGCACCCACCTTGTGCACAGCTTTCTCATGTCTACATTTTCAGTTAGTATGTTATATACAACACTTTTTGAAATGCCTATGATGTCTGCTAGCTCGTGCATGTATAGTTCACGGTCATCCAATACCATTTTGTGGATTTTTCTTACAATTTCTGGCATGGTCACCTGATTTGGTCAACCAAGACGTTCAGCTTGGCAGCTTGTATGGCCTCGCTTAAACTCTGCTACTCAATATTTTACTGTTTGTAAATGAAGGAACAGACCCCCCCAGAATAGAATCTAGCTCAGCTTTAATATTAGTTGGACTAAGACCTTTCAAATGAAAGTATTGTATCACATAACGATGGCCAGTTTTATCCACGTTTACAAATTCGCTGAGAGAGTTCACTATTAATGGCTGCCAAACAGTTACTAAACAACGTAGCATCGTCAAACTTCAAACTTAAGCTTTATAAGGGTGGTACTTTCTACCATAGTCATTTGTTTGAAACAACAACCACTAATATATAT
Organism: Deroplatys truncata; assembly: GCA_030765065.1. Classification (NCBI taxonomy): domain Eukaryota; kingdom Metazoa; phylum Arthropoda; class Insecta; order Mantodea; family Mantidae; genus Deroplatys; species Deroplatys truncata. The sequence continues at coordinate 105,441,375 of CM060985.1, forward strand.
ATGTCAGATTGGGTACTTCTGGGAGTGCCCTCGTATCATGACTCCATTTTTATTAAATACTTTCTTTACCACTTACCGCAAGCTGAGGAAGTAATGTAGTTGACACAAGATATCAGTTATAAAGTTTTCAACAAAATTTTGGAATTTTCTGAATACAAGATAGTTTTATAAAAGATCAGTGTGCTACTGATTTGCGATCCATTGGCAACATGACTTAAAAATGAAAAGTAAATATCAAACTTTGAGCTTTGTTGGGAATGTCATAAGGATGTAAGATTAAGATTTTTATGGAATTCCTCTCATTCCAAATTATCTTGTTAATTGCTTTTTTTCTTTTTCTGCTTAATGCCCATTCTTACTGCATATAGCACCACAGGTAGTGGACATTAATGATACTGAAATAAAATGATCATTGTGGAAGGAAACATTACAAGCTTAAGTTTAGGGTTCTTCCCGGCATTTGCAGTTAAGAAAACTGAGATAAATCTGAAAAAAAACTTGGTTAGGAAGAATGATCCTGGCAGGATTTGAACTACAGACCTCCTTACGAAGCCATATTTTTAGGACCACGGCTATCCATGTCAGTTAATAATTGTTCTTTTATGTATGTTGTGTGTACACTAAAGTTGGAAGCACAGAATCAGACTGAAAAATTCAATGTCATAGCCAGGATTTGAACCACAAATCTTAGCTTACCATGCTGCTCGGTTGTTAATTTTCCCAGGTAGACCACAAGGCATTCTCAAATTCACTTTTGAAATAACATAGCCCAGTGACGACTTGATTGGCCTAATAGTGGTTAACTAGGAAGCCTGGGGCTTAAAAGTAGTTATGAGATTTTAAGTCGTCATTGAGGTATGTTATTTAAAAACTCAATTTGAGAATGCCTTGCTATTTTCCAGGAAAATGCTTCTAAGCATTATGGTTAAAATATCATATGTTTTAAATACTGAGTTAACAAATAAGTTTAGGTATATATTGAGTTTTCCTTGAAATCCCTTTCATCCTCACTGAAAATTATATAACTGAGAAATAATAAAACTTAACCAAAAATGTAAAAATGTAGTAGGTGCTGTTAAAACAGATAACTTAAGTCAAACTTACAGAACCTGTGGTTCTTCTCATGATATGGTGTTAACTGCTGAAATATTCACTCTCTCATGTTATGTTAAGAACATCAGTTATAACACTGGTTGTTAGAAGAGAAAGGTGGTTAGAAAGAGAAAGGAAAACATAAACCTATTCCTTATAGTTCAGAACTTTACTGTTTCATACGGTAACTAGAAAATGACAATAAAGCATCCAGAATTGTGTGTTAAATCAACTGAATGGTAATAATGAAATGCATTCACATGACTTTCTCTACTCACTCTTCTACAGACCATTCTTATGAGTGCCTATTCTTCTAGCTACTTCCTATTATTTGAGATAAACTTTCATTACAGATTTCGTTGTAAGTTTAAGTATGATACAGTGAGCTTAAGCAATAGTCACACTTTTAAAAAGTGGATTGCTATGTGATGGCTTTGATATTCTATGCTCTTTGCATGAACCAAAATGTTCAAAAATGTTTGAAAATTCAAACCAATAACAAAGAATATCTCTGAAATGGTTGAAACAAAAAGTTTTAGTTGACATAAATTCTGTACTTTAATGAAATCTAAATTTTTGGTATAATCATATTTTGTCTATTTCTTAGGCTTTACCAATCATACAAAAGTCATTCAAAATGTGGAGGACTTAACAGGCTATTCCCAAAAAATTAAAGCTATACATTTTATTATAAATGCAATTATCTTAAATGTATGGTATTTTAATAAAAATCGTTACAGCCTTTTTTGAGAAAATTGTATTGTATTTATTTCATCCATTGAAACATAATACATGTGTTATAGGACACGTCAGTTTAAAATACAAAGAAACATAACATGATACATAATAATTACAAATGCAGAGATATAAGATTCAACAAAATTTTAAAACACAAAGGAAAATAATAACAAGATACATGAAAGACTATAAAGATTTAAGTTATAAAAAATAATTTACAAATCAACTACCTTCTTCACGATGTAGGAATTCATCTAGACTATAAAAACTATAGTCCATTAAGAAATTAAATAAAGCTTTTTTAAATTTTTGTTGGGATTCAATATCCCTTATATGTTGAGGTAGTTTGTTACATAAGCGTGGACCAACATGTGTGAAGCTAATTTCATAGAGTTTGGTTCTGTATGAATTTACAAATAAATTGTTTTTTGCTCTAGTGTCATGTCAATGAACTTCAGCTTTTTTACTTTCTCTACTACGCATAGTAAGTAGGAGAAGTATTGTATTCCACCCAAAAATTCGATACCGAGATTTCACCGGAAATACATGTTTTGAGACCCCCGAATTCAAAAAAAGCATTTTTGGAAACATGTCCGTGTGTGTGCGTGCGTGCGTGTGTGTGTGAACAGCATAACGCAGAAACGAACAGTCGGATAAACACCAAACTTGGTATTTAGATTCAGTATCTTCCAGAGATGCGACACAAAGGTTTTCAAGAAAATCCCCCCACCCCAGGATACCCTTTACATGGAACATTTTTCGAAAATTTTAATTTTCTCATATGTTTAAGATATTTTCATGTAAAATGAAATGTATATCTCGAATTTTCTGGGAATGTCTCGAAAAGTATTCTTCATTGTGAATGACTTTTGCATAACTGGTAAACCATAAGAGATAGACAAAATGTTACTGCACAAAATTTGTAGATCGCATTAAAATACACAATTTATGTCATATACTTTTTTTGTTGAGTAAACCATTTTCGAGATATTTCTTGTTATTCCCTTAAATTTTCCAATAATTATACTTTTTCTCAAATTTGTTATTCATTTTTTTTATGTCCTGTACATGCAAAGAGAATGGAATGCTACACATAGCAACCAGCTCTTAAAAGATTTGACTATCGCTTAAAGCCTACCAATTCCCCTTGCATCTACAAGAAAATTAGCAATGAGATTAACATCTCGATTAACATGAAGTATATGGAGAATAAGCGTTTGTAAAAATAGTTTGTACAAGAGTAGAGAAAGTCATGTGAGTATAACACATCAGATTTTTTGTAAAGGAACTTAAGTTTTGTTTTGTATAGTTAAGTGTTTCATATATAAACATGCATGGTAAAGGCAAAATTTTATATTTTTTAAAATATGGCTTGCAGCTAGCTGTATTAGAGATATCAGCCATAATTCTTATTACTTTATTTTGCATCCTGAAGACCTCAATGCTGTTTTTAGAATTCCCCCAGAACATATGCCATATACTAGTAAACTATAAAAGTATGCAAAATAAACTACCCTAGGAATATGTAGATTGGACATAAATTTGACTGACCTTACTGAAGCACATCTTACTGAGTCTTTTAATCAGGCTGTCTATATGCATTTCCCAACTTAAATTTTCATCCAATACAAAACCCCAAAATTTGTTGGTTCTTATATACTTTATCTCGTCTTGCCCCATTTTAATTTTTGGATATATAACATTCTTGTAATGCAAGCTTAGAGCCACTGTTTTTTCTTTATTTAAAAGTAACAAATTTGCATTAAACCATTTTTGAATATACTCTAGAATGTTGTAAATATGATGATTAGTATTATCATCATTTGCCCATTAAAAATGCTTGCGTCATCTGCAAAAAGTGTTAAATGCACATTCATCAGGCTATTTACATTATCAGCTAAGTCATTTATGTACATTATAAATAAAAAAGGGAGAGAAGTTTTCCATGTAAAGTGTAGTTTGGGGAGGAGGATTTTCTTGAAAATCTTAGTGACACATCCTTGGAAGATGCTGAACTTAAATGCCAAGATTGGTATTCAACTGAGTTTTTGAGTTATGCTGCTCACAGACACATGGAGACCTTTTTCTAAAAATTCCCTTTTTTTATTTATTCAGGGAACCTTAAAACTTGCATTTCCAATGAAATCTTAGCATCAAATTTTTAGGTAAAATGCAATACTTCCTCTATTTACTATAGCTAAGTAGTAGGGAAAGTAAAAATTGGTTTAAATTGTAAAAATTTTCAGATATATTATGCTTATAATGTGTAACATCTTTCAGAAACTCAGTAATGAGTGAGATATTTCAATTGTGTAAATTCATAAGGGTACCATATTAGCCTCTAGTTACTGAGGTTGCAGGTTCAAACTTGATGGAGAGCAATTGATTTTTTTGGCCATAAAAATTCTTAGCATGGCTTCTTCTGAAGGGAAGTAAAGCCAGTGGTCCTGTGTTACAGATTTATGATATGTAAAAGAACCTCAAGCCTGATAAAGAGGCCTCTGAGCAAAATTTCTGGTATTTCACTCCCAATATAGAATGGGATACTAAGGGCCATAATAGTTAGAGTGTCATAAATAATACTCAATTTAATTTAATTGTGTGACTTCATGTCAACTTCCCTTTTCCCCCTCCTACATTTGAAGAAAGTCATTAAAATGCCACATAGTGTTTTCTGTAAGTGGAAGTTAATGTATGTTACACATTTTCAGTTTCATGGCAACAAGTTTAGCTATTTTTGACTGGGCCCAAAAAAAAACAAATATTTCAAGGTAGCCCATTGTGCATATTAGCAGCAATTATTTATACAAAGTAAAAAATTCTAGCAAAATGTTAGTACAGTTTTAGTATGTGTACAGAGTTCTCTATACCATTTGCCTTTTGCAAGATGTTTCCTGTTGTACATTTGCATTTTACCAAGTTTTAGGTCCATGTTCAAAGCAGAGGTGCTCGGGGGGGTTCTGAACCCTTCTCCCTTCTGTAAATGTAGAAATTAATAGCAAAAATAGTTTTATTGAGATAATAGGATATTTTGTAAGTTGGCTGGAATGTTGTACAATGTAGCCAAAGGTGACAGCAACAAAAACTGTAGGTGTCCACAGTAAGACATCAATTACTATTTAATTATTTTTTAATATAATTTTTACTTTACTACGTATAGTAAGTAGGGTAATATTGTATTCCACCCAAAATTTCGATACCGAGATTTCACCGGAAATACATGTTTTGAGGCCCCCTGAATCCAAAAAAAGCATTTTTGGAAACATTTCCATGTGTGTGTGTGTGTGTGTGTGTGTGTGTGTGTGTGTGTCTGTGAACAGCATAACTCAGAAAGAACTGTCGGATAAACACCAAACTTGGTATTTAGGTTCAGTATCTTCCAGAGATGCGACACAAAGGTTTTAAAAAAATCCTCCCACCCCAGATTACCCTTTACATAGAACATTTTTCGAAAACTTTAATTTTCTCAAAAACGGCTCTAACGATTTCATTAAAATATCATATGTTTAAGATATTTTCATGACAAATGAAATATATATCTCGAATTTTCTGGGAATGTCTCCAAAAGTATTCTTCATTGTGAAGGACTTTTGCGTAACTGGTAAACCATAAGAGATAGACAAAATTTTACTACACAAAAAATGTAGATCGCATTAATATACACAATTTATGTCATATACATTTTTGTTGTTGAGTGAACCATTTTTGAAATATTGCTTGTTATTCCCTTAAATTTTCCAATACTTATACTTTTTCTCAAATTCGGTATTCATTATTTTTTTTCTCCTGGTAATGCAAAGAGAATGGAATACTCTACATGTTTGACTATCGCTTAAAGCCTAGCAATTCCCCTTGCATCTACAAGAAAATTAGCAATGAGATTAACATCTCGATTAACATCTCGATTAACATGAAGTATATGGAGAATAAGCGTTTGTAAAAATAGTTTGTACAAGAGTAGAGAAAGTCATGTGAGTATAACACATCAGTTTTATTTTAAGTTACATCTGAAATTGATATAGGTTATTATATAATTTGTTACATGTTAAATTTAAACAGAAGCACATTCTGCAGCATACTTTAAGGAACTCATATCCTCGCATTACCCTGTCTATATGTATTAGAAACAGTATGTTTCATAAATGACAACATCCATTGCTTCAAAACTAATAGTACCATACATGATCACCCTACTTGGAATTGTAACAAAATACATTTAAATGCTGCCAGAACAGCAAGAAAGATTAACTCGATATTGCACAAAGGTATAAATATGTATTATTTAATTACTAATAAAACAAGTCAAAAAACAAGGCCAAATTTAGGAAATTCACTAAGAAGTTATTAATTGATCAATGTTTTTAAGTTTACAAGAGTTTTATATCTATTTTTTTAAGAATATTTTTGGGAAACCACAGTGAAGTTTGTTTAATACCTTTATACACAAATTGAGATTTTTATTATTCTAGCCTCACTTTCATGCTAGAACTTACTGGAACATGTTTTGGAGACTGTTGTCTCCATTATTAGCTTGGATTCCCTCACAGTGTAAATCCTTTAAATTCCCATTCAGTTTTCAAACTGATGTTCAAGTTTTTCTAAATATTTTTTAAAGTATTTTTGAGAAACCACTGTAAAGTTTATTTAACATTTGTATGCAATACACCACGAGGGAAGTGTGCAGGGAATCCAGGCTGATGATGGAGACAACAGTCTCTGAAACACGCCTCAGTAAGTTCTGGTGTGCAAGTGAAGCTAGAATAATAAAAATCTCAATTTGTGCATACAAATTTTATGACTATTTTAGTGCAACTTTGTAATATATATATATATATATATATATATATATATAGTCATAAAATAATGTTTTATTGCATATTTAATGTTTTTTGTATTGTTCATTAGTTTTAAAGAATTTGACGAAACCATGAAATTGTATAAAAATTGTTTGTGTTGAATAAAGACATACATACATCTGTTCATTACAATATAAATGTATTAGCAACACTGTCATAAACTGTCTTTTGTCTCACTGTGCCCTATAGTGGGCTAAAGTGAGCTAGCAACTGGTCTACACTAAGACAATCTATTTCACATATTTTTTTCTCCAAATTTTAGCTCAAAGTTTAAGTAATTTTTCTGTCTTATTGTTACACCAAACTGCTTAGACTGAAGCAGAATAATTTTTACATCTGTCATATTAACAAATGCCATATCTGGAATCTCCAGAAACACAAATTTTGTGGAATTTTTCACTCTCCTGAATGAAACTTCTATGTCACCAAACCTATCTTTTGAGTCTGTAACTTTGACAATGTAGTATAGTAATTCTGTTTTCAAATTCTATTAATAGAGTATCTGGAATAGATGAGAAAGCAGACTGAATTCCATAAATCTTCATTAATGTGATGATAATGAGCAAAATCAATCTCCATTATCCTCATTTGGAGAGTCATTAGTTTTTGCAAATAACCTCTGATTATCTCCTCACTTCGTTAAAATCTTTCTTAGAAACTCTTCTCTTGGGAGAAAGTTCTACCATTTATTCTTTTTCTGGAATGCAGTAGCAAACATACTCCTTCCTATTTTGTCTCCTGTTGCTTGTTTTGTGAGTTTGAGCCTTAGGTAGTCCACAAAATTGAAGTGGGCTAACAACTTTTGCCCTGCTACTGAATTTTCTTTATATATAATTTCCTTTGAAGATCTTGACAAAGCTTCAGTCACCTTGGCATATTAGATGTTTGAATTTTATTTGTTGAATTTCTACCCTAGTCATAATCAAAGTTCCAAGGACATGAGTTGAAGTTCTTGAAATCATGTGTGGTTTTGTGAGAGCAAGAGCAAGGAACATTCTTCTAGGTATGTCCACACCAGTATTTGAGAGGTAAATAACCTGCACGTTTATTCCTGTAACGTCCAAGGGAAAAGAAGATATGTAGTGGCCAACAAAAACAAACTCTTGCAACAAAATATTTTTATTTTAGTTCACCAACTTCACATTTTGTCATGTTGCAGAATGTGATCATTTCAGACTTGCAAAAAATGTATGTAGAGGAGTCAGTATAATCCCTGAAGTGCATTGATGAAATAAGTACTTTTTTGTGATGTAAAATTTCTTTCAGAAAACAAACTACTGTTTACTGGTCTGTTTTGGGTATTTACCATGACAGCAGGAATTTCTTTTTGTTTTTCCTGGCTGTCTCTACAAGTGTTAAGTTTTTCTCATGAACCAGGTCATTCATCAAGCCCACAGAACTGAACCAATTGTCCATACTGCATTCAGTGCCCTCAATGGTTGGATCATTCTTTTCACCATGGCACTCAGTCTCGTGTTTTTTGCAAATGGGCATCCTTCAGGCTACCAACCAGGATATATTTCCATGTTTGCTGTATAGAACATGCGGATATCTACCAAAGCAAATATTTTGATTCTGTATTTGCACGGCTTTCTAGGAATATACTGCCTAAATTCACACCTATTTCGGAAAGACTGCAGCATTTCTTCAATCATTGAATGCTCCCTGATGTATTAATGTTCCTGATCGTTAATACAAATTCCTCAAACATCTCTCTTATTGGAGCAAGGTTATCCACAGATTTTCACGCAGGACTTGTTGTAACATCATCAAAGCGAAGCCTGTTGCATTTTATGATAAGAGAAAGTGTTCTGGAGATGTACCTCAATTGCCCAAAGATCAGTGACATTTTGATGGGATGATTTCAGCATGTCTGCCAGGTAAAGCAATCATAACAAGCCTTCATTTCTTCTAAAGCAGTATCAGGTGCATCACTTTCTCTTGAGACATTTTTTTACTGAATTTTTGCAAGCCACAATTTGGTGTATTCCACTATTTTTTCCAAAACACTATCCAGGAAAAATGCCAACATTCTACTTCTGTTGTTGCATACTGAGCTGCTTTTTTTAATCCGGGGGCGAAGAATAACAATATTCCTCTTTCTAGTATGTGTGTTAGGTGCTGGAGGATGGACATTCCACATACTCTCAATATCTCTGCCTACATATTGTGGTGAGGTACTTTCAGCAACTTTAGTATCTGATTCATCTACAGAGACTTCTGACACTGTATGTATGATTTTCCTTAACAGCACCTGTGTTATGCACCTGACCTTAAGCACTATCATTATCAGAAAATTCAAATGATGAGAGAGAGATCTTTTTTCAGTCTCCTGAAGCCATTTCAATATTTACTGTTCTTGGCATTCCATCTTGGGATGCTTAGTAGTGAAGACTGGCATGGTACAATGTGACCCAAAAATGTAAGGCATCTGTCAACTAATAGGAATTCTTGCCTTTGAACTCTAGAAAAATAACACGATAAGCCAACAACAATGTACTGCCAATGGTCAACATATGAGTGATTCCTTCCTTCGCTACATTTAATTCTTTTTTCATCTATAGAGAACTAAAATTCAAGAAAGCTGTGTAGTTACATCAGCTTGCTCCATTACCATGCTTTGAAAGGTACACATGGTCTCCAAAGACAATATAATAACAAACTTTCAAAATCAAAATGAGCATAGCACTCACATGTTGCCCAATGATGGGTTAACATACATTGTAAAATTCAAATAACAGGCAAGAAGTTTTGAATGAACTAGCACACAAGCTTAGAAGACTTCCAATGTAAATTTGAGAGGTGATATCTTCCACTTTAGAGCATAACTAAAGACCCTATTTTGTAGTTAAATAAAACAGCCTGTGACTGTGCTTCACAGTGGTCATTATTTTGTATGTCATAATTCTCATCTCAGAACACATTTGGCCCTTGAAATGCACTAAACACCTTATCCTAATTTTTCCAATTGCTGCACCTTAATCTATGAATATAGAATTAATTTATTTAAACATTTCAATCCAGAATTAATTCATATTTATCATTTGGATTGATAAAAATTGTTTAAAAAATGAATACCTATACGTAACCCCCTAATATTTTTTTGTTTATGCCACTGGTTCAAAGCACCCATTCTTTACTTTCTTATATGAGTTTTGGCTTAAATTGGCTTCTTTCATGAACAGCTGACTTATACCTTCTTATGTTATAAAATCCATAACAATATTTTTGTGATTTCATAGGAAACTAAATCATTGTAGAAGTTTTAATGAGGTTATGCAATTCTTTTTACAGAAATTTGCTGTTTGTTTTTGCTCAGTTTCAAATTTTTATCTTATCCTCTAGTGTTGCCAAGGCTTCTGATTTCTTGTGGTATAGCTACTGTAAACCATTTCTATATAGTTTCTATAATTGGGATGAGGTGGATAAACATATGAATCACTATGAAATGATAGGTAATGGGTAGAGAAAGTCTGGTTAAAATATTTTTCTCTTGTTTGATTTATGTAGATTCCTCTTTAAACTGGTTTTCAATGCCTGTTGTTCCAAAACCATTTCTTATTTGCAACTTTCCAATTCTTTTCATTTCTTTGTATTCTAAATTATTAAGGTTGGAGTGTTGTGTTCATTATGAGGATACAAGTACATTTTCTAAAAAGTATGTTCTCTACATTCCATTTTGCTGAGCTCAGGATTTAACTTCATAAGTTTATTTTTCACTGAGTTTTTCTTTAATCTCTCTTTCCCATGCTTTAACTCTGGAAGATACACTTAAATTTTAGTATTTGAACCTTTAGTCTGAAAGAAGACTTACCATTTGCAAGTTCAATGCCTGCTATGAAGTCCACACATTCTCCGAAGGAGCTTGAGGTTCACTGGATGAAGTTATTCTTCGTCTTCTCAGTCTTTTCTCTCGTTCCCTGTAACCAATTAGATCTGGTCGTATTTTCTCTTCCTTTTTCATGCTGCTAATTCTCCAACAAAAATTAAGGAGAAGCTCTTCGTGTGTATTGCTCAAAACTGTGGTTATAAAGCTTGTTTCTCTTTTTTGCGAATCATCCTTGTGCAAATGCTGATGAGAGCAAATCTTCATGTGAACACTCCAACTATCTAAAGTGTATGCAGTGTATCTCAGGTGTTCTGATATGCAAAAATATGGTGCTGTGTAAATGCATGTTTAATATGGCTGTGTAAATAATATGTATAAAAAACTGCTAGGATTGATCCATTATAAATAATATGAAAACAAAATATAATACCTCTCTATTACCAGGGATGTGAAAATTTCTTGTTTCAAGTTTTCACAAAGCATAATAATGAATTCATTCTCTCTTCATTATCATTATTAGTATGTTTTAGCATCAGTCCATCCATATTCCTTTTCCCTCATGACTTGCAGCTATGTACTTTAGATTGTCATTCTATATGTTCCTTTCAAGTACTTCTTATTTATTATGTTTTATCATTCACATATTTAAGGATTCTTATATTTCTTTACTATATATTTTAACCATCTTCTTGTATATATAAACAGTCTGTAGGAGTTCATTTCACTTGCTTGTACTGTTTTGCTTTTTCCTTTCCTAGAGTCTAATGTTCTTGCCTGATGGTACAGACAGTACTTTAAAAACAAATATTTCCAGCCAACACTGTCCTTTCACAACATGAAAATGTTATAGCTTTTAAGCTTCATTTATTTTGTGGAATATTTCATAACCTGTGCAAGTAAATTTTTTTCTAAAATTTTTTTTCTACAATTATTTTAACTATTACATTGTTATTAAAACCGCTAAGCAAAATTGCTTTATTTTAAGATATACATAAGCAAATATATGTGAACTATCATGCTGTTTTCTGCTGTATGTCCTCTTTTTGTTTTGCTCTTACAATATCCACTACAAAATGTGTGTTTACTATTGGATGTATCTTATCATGAAATATTTCATAAAAAGTGCTTCGCACGTGGTTTCCCTCAGTTGCCAAGGTAAATACCGGATTGGATATTTAATACTATGACCCAAATTCCACTTTAAGTCTAAAACAATAGTAAAATGGAAAATAAGTGGTAACAGCGAATGCTATGCCATTTATCTACAGACAATGTAAGCAGTTGGATGGCACCCTAACACCATCTGCACGGCACAAAACAGAAGATCCGGCTGCTATGCGCTGGGGTCTCTGTGGGCATGTAACGAAGCAAGATAGCATTTCCAGGGATGAGACCTAGAAGGCTAACCATCTGCCTTTCTGTTTGAAGGGGGTGGTTAGACTGGACGGCACCCTAATGCCATCTGCATGGCACGAATATGGTTACAGGGATGAGACTTAGAAGGCTGACTGTCTGCCTTTCTATATGAGAGTGGCAGTTGGACTGGACGGGACCCTAATGCCATCTGTACGGCACGAAGAAGAAGATTTTGTAGCTATGCGCTAGGGTCTCTGTGACACGTGACAGAGTGGGTGGTTACAGGGATGAGACCTAGAAGGCTAACTTCCATCACACATCATTCTAAGAGTTATCCACTAACAGATCCGTCGTGATATGACCAAGAAATTAAACTGACATAAAATAGAGTAATAATAATAATAATTAATTAAAATCTCACATTTCTTAAGTGCCTGTTAACACAATTTTGTATACTTGAAAGCTGGAATTAACTAACAAGTGTGAATTTCAAAAAAACTTGATGTGTTACATTCACATGACTTTGTGTACCCACTATCATTTATTTTTATAGCTATTACAAACTGTCCTTATCTACTTCCTCTTATTGGAAATAAAAATTTGCAGAAATAGTTTCATTACACATTTTCTGTAGGTACAAGGAGATCAGAGAAAACCAAATTGATAGTCAAATGTTGAAATGCGGGATGCTATATGCTGGCCTTGAAATTCTATAGTTGTTCCATGACTAAACAGTGATAACACTTTAAAAATGATTAAGTATTGAAGAATTCAAACCAATAATAATGGGTATCATGGAAATGGCTGATGCCTCATAAAAAGTTATGTATTTCAAATAGATCTATATTTTTTGTGGAGTATCTTTTGCCTACCCATTATAATTATGATTTACCCATTATACAAAATTCCTTCTGAATGAAGAGGATTTCATAGGTTATTCCCCAAAAAATTCAAGACATACATTTTATTTACCATGTACATATCTTAAATATGTGGTATTTTATTAAAATTGTTCGGACATTATTCCGTATGTGGGTAGGAGGTATGAAATTTTAAGAAACTTACGGAATCAGGGTGTTTTAATATGCAGAGTTGATTGTGTAGTATCCTGGGTTCTTAAATTGTGTAGGAGTTGTTGCTTTATCAAAAATATTGGGCCCTTCTTGGCGACCACTTAGCTTTTGAGGAAATATTGTCAGAAGATATTGTGAATGTGATGAAAAAAAAACATGGCTAACGGAATGCTGTGAAGCAAGGAAAATGTAGCTAAAGTGGATCATTTGAGTTTAGATACACATTCTATGCCTATGCCCTGTTGTCGCTCCGCAGCTGCACTCCTCTCCTTCTAAAAAACATCCCTCAGCTATGCTTTGAGGCTGAGGGTTCTCAATCTCTTCACTACGCCTTGCAGTTTAGGGCCCTCGATGTTACATTGTTGGCTGCAGGATGCCAACAACAGCAACGCTAACATGAGGCAAGTAGGTGTGTTACATGTTGATAGCTAAAGTGCTCACTACCCACATATGGAATAATGCCAATTGTTCAAGTCATTTTTGAGAAAATCAAAAATAGTGAAAACTTTTCCATGCCAGGTGGTTTGGAAATAGGGATTTTCTTTAAAGTGTTTGTGCACTGGACTTAAGTACCAAGTGTGGTATTTACTGAATAATTTGTTTCACTATTATGCTGTTCACTCATGCCCACCCACACACACAATGCCTCCCCACTTTTTTTCATAAATCTTTTTTTTCTTTATTCAGAGGTCTCAAAGCATGTTTTCCAGTGAAATCTTGACATCAAATTTTTGGGTGTAATACAGTACTTCCTCTTACCTACTATAGGTAGGTGACATAGAAATTAAAAATATATCAATTTTATACAATTTCTGTATTTTGTCAGAAGTGATTCCAACTTTCTTATTAGAACATATTTTCTTTTTGTATATATTCTGTTAATATTTACTCCTATACAGTTTTTAAAGAAATATATTGTTTTCAAAAAATCTGGATTAACCTAAAATGTTTGAAGCATTGATTTTTTTCAAAGGTGATCTATAAATACTTCAGGAAAAACATAGTCTGATGTGTCATACTTACATGACTTTCTCTATCCATTACAATATCACATAATCCCTTATATATTATAGTATTCATAAAAATTCCTCTATTTGTGTTATATTACTCATGATAAATCTTTTATCATGAAATAATCTCAAACTAAGCAATATGGATTTGTTGTCATGAATAATACATAAAGGAAGCATGAACATTTGTAGATTCTAAATTAGTTTTTTGTTATTAATGAATACATGTGGGAGAAAATAGTATCGCATATTTTCTAATATGCTTTTTTAAGTGCCACATAAGGGTTATTGTCCTACTTTTTAAACAATCAACTGCCTCAATCTTGTTATACTTTTGTGTACTTACAACAAAATGTAAATTGAAATTATTTGTGCTATGAATAATTTGTGGAGAAGATTTTAGAATATGATAGATAAACAGGGCTGGCTCAAGGGGGGGATTGAGCCGTGCCACCACCTAGGGTTGTGGTTTCAGGGGTGACAAAGTCTTAAAACATGAACAAGATATTTGAAAATACAACAGAAGTACTAATCATGCTTAAATTCTAGCAACTTTCTGGATATTTTTTGTTATGAAACTGGTGACAAATGATGACCCAGAGTTGGTCACTTTGATTGTGACCGTTATTGATGATTATCGTCAAAACATCCTGTACACAGTAGACTTTCAAAAATAAACACCACATTTATAAACAGGAGTGTTTCAAGTCATTATAGCTTTATCCCTTTCTTCAGGGAGATGGTAACCACAATATATCTCTTATAGACCACAGTGCAAGGTGTCTCCCTCCATTATATACCCTAGGTCTATAAAAAAAGATAATTACTAACCAGTGTAGTCAACTGTCAAGTGCATTTTCATCATGGTTTTAATATTTTAATCTCCTGATGAAGGGCTAAACCCGAAATACTGAACATTTTTATTTTATGCCTTTTGCTTATAACAATCTTGTTCTTTCACCACATACAGGGTGGACCATCTAAGTTGAGACTGTACAATATCTCCAAAATTGTAGAAAGAAATGTCTTGAATAAAAGTTGCATGATATTATGGGTGAAAGTAAATGCCATTAGTCGTGTTTTATTTGGAGGATGTTGTGATGGATATTTTAATTGACCCTAATTGTAAGTTCCCATTTTAAAAAATGAAATTCACCCTAAAATGACCATCATAACGTTCCTCCAAACCAAACATGACTAATGGCATTTACTTTCCCCCATAATATCAAGCAACTTTTATCCAAGACATTTCTTTCTACAACACTTAGTTTTGGAGATATTGTACAGCCTCAATCTGCATGTCTCATCTTAAGTTTTGTTTATTGATTACCCATGCAAAATATAGGTTATGTGAAAATGTTTGTCCTCCATGACTACTTAGTTATGAGGACTGACATTATGGATAAAAATTAGGTTATGTCTGAAAGCGTGAGGGGAGGCAGCTCTTGCAATTATTGCATGGGGCAGAACGACTCCTGAAATTAGCCCTGTAGATAGAGTAAGTCTGTGATTGTTATAATAGTTTTTTTTTCCCCAGAAAGCTCTTTTGCCTTTGTCCTGTCTCTGGTGCACTTTCATAAAGAGACAAATTAGTGTGTTACCTAGCATTGGAATTTTTTACTTTATGATATATACATATGTCAAGGGCATTCCTATCACTTAAACTTGATTGTATGTGCCAGAAAGTTTATTCCATTTAAAATAAGAATTGGTTCACCTCTCGTGAAATGAAAGCAGTGTAAGTCTGGCAGTTATATTTATTATTCAATTAACCCACCCATAATGTATTTTCAAGTAAAAGTAAATCCATGCTTTAAATGATATTCCAGTAGTTTATGCTTGACTAATTCTGTGTGTTTAACCAAAAGGTATGAGGTGAAAATGGATGAATTTCAATATTGTTGTTCTAAAGTTAGAAGAAAACCAGGTTATATTGTCAAATATTTACTTTGGAGCATATATGAAAGTACGTAAAATAACCAAAATATATCAGAATTTCTAGTTATCATTAAAACTAAATAATCTTTTGCTATAGGCCATTGCTAAAACATATGGAATTAAGGATTATTAGGTACCAATAAAAATATGAAGCTAAAATATTTGCATCACCATGCCATGCATCTTGTTCATATAATGTGTAGAACTTACTTGCTGAAGAGTCGAAGTACAACACATAGGATGATGAACATTAGAGCCATACCGACTAGAACACCTATCATTGCTGGATCAATATGTTGTGTTGATACAGGTTCCTCTTTCTGAGCTGCTCACCCAACATGAAAAGAATACAATGGTTTAGTACTTTTACAGGAAATATTCATTTGCTATGTAGATTTAATGCCTGTGTATAAAAGGACGCACTCAGCAGTGCTATCATGGAGGCCATACAGGAGCATAGGCATATGGGAACCTTAAAGTTGATTAAGAGAGATTGTAAGGGAAAGAAAAAACTTAAGTCCATATGGTGATGTACACCAATTTTTTAAACATTTCATTACTCAACTTCTGTGTCATTGCCAAACCATAATATACGTGTCCTTGTTTTATGCTGCTTTCATTGTGTGAAGTCTTAGGTTAAGTTTTAAAGTGTGTTTACTATGTATCACACATAAATAGTTCACCTCTGCCACACTCAAACCTGGCGGAGGGTAATGGATTTTTTCAGGCATAAAAAATCCTTAGCATGGCTTCCTTTGTGAGGAAAGTGAAGCCAGTGGTCCCATCTTGTAGATTTATGACATGTAAAAGAACTTCAAGCATGATAAAGAGGCCTCTGAGCAAAATTACCTGTCTTTCATGCCCAATATAGAATGGGATGCTAAGGACCACAGCAGTTAAAGAGCGTCCATAAATAAAACTCAGTTTAATTTAATTTTCTGCAACACTGGAAACCAAAACCGTATATTAAAGAATAACTGGAAAGTCATCAGTGTCACAGCAGTCGAGGGTTCATCAGACAAAATTGCACTCTTGTATGAAAAGACATTTTTAATCATCTTCTGTTAAATAAATGGAAGGCTAGCAAATTATCATTTTATATTTAATGTTAAAATCCTAATAGTCTTCAAAAAACATTTAAAAAAATTCCTAATACAGGGTTGTTTTTATTCAGTGGAAGAATGTCTAGAAATGAATTAGTTTATAAGCTTTCTTATAAACTATGTTTATAATTCCAAAATGTAGTTTAGGTACCTACTCATGTAATAAATTAGGATATCTGTATTTGTGTATTACATCTAATTAGACCTGTTCTTTTTATACTAATAATTGTATTGTTGAAATGAAGCCAATATTTCTGTATTGAAATCAAATGGTGAATAAATTTGAGTAATATTCATTAACTGAAACTTTATCACAAACAATCTAAGTTACAAAGTGTTGCATTATGACATTGATTCATAACAATATCGTTTAAGATCATTAAGTTACTCTGAATAAATTTGAAGTCTTATAACACAAACTTATAATGATATTTTGTTGAAGTTTAAATTTCCCATAAAATTTCAATTACCTTAAAGACATCTTTGAGAATGAGAGGTTTTTTATTAAGAGCGGGAGAGTATGGCCAAGAAAAACATTACCGTGACAGCACAAGTTATACCTTAGCATATAACTTCCATACACTCTTGTTATGGGTTGTTAATAACCTCAAAAGCTGATTGATAAGTGTGCAATGTAAGATGAAAGATAGCATTAGGTATATTTAGGACAAGATATTGCCAAATAATGTTTTGAAAATATCTACTTTTTACAACTAATTTAATACTAAAATCATGTGAATTAGTGCAATTATGGATTCTAACTGATAAACTTTTGGTTCTCAATTTAACTACTTTGCATGTATCTTTTGTGTAATAAATATTCTTCTTCTTCTTTCACTTTCCCTGCTGCTGTTAAGCAATGATGGAATAAAACTAAGTTGAAGGACTATAAAATTATTTAATGAAGTATAGGTATGTGTTTCTCACAGTAAATAAATTATAAACATAAGCTTATTCCAAACATCTGTCTTCAAAAATATATTTCAAAAAAATATTCCTGTAAGGAATCTCTTCTTGGAACAATGAAGACAAAGAGAAATAATTTTACTTGTATCTCATTTTTCAGAAAACCCCAGTAGCTTATAATGTGGAGTTGATTGTTCTTGCTTCTCGTCACTGCTACTTTGTCACGTCTTATGATGAAATTTGTATTTTAATTTTACATGTTATATAATGTTTTAAGCAAATATTTAAATAAAATATGAAAACAACAGTGATTTAATTTTAAAAATCTAACTATTACAAAGCTGTGACACTCTGACTGTGCATGGATAACTGATCAGCGATATTTGTAATGTTTGATATACATTCTGTACTAAAAGTGGAAAGAAATGCAGAGAAATTCATAAACTATTTATAAAATGAGGAAATTGTAAACTTCTCTGTCTTCTAAAATTTTGATCAAAAACACCTGAAATTTTTACATATTCTACATTGTATAGTTTACCAGTATAAAAGTTTTGAATTGTCTATATTGAATCAGTTTAAATTATTACTATTTTAATTAATTGTATATTTTATAAAAACTGCAAAAATGATAATGCTTTTATAAAAAATCAAACTATCTAAAATTCAGCGGGATCCCAAAATGTACACAAAAAATGTACGGCACCTGTTTTTCTAGATGCTGTTAGCTTATTTCAGGAAAAGGAATAAAAATGTAATAACAGCATACATTCATTTTTAATTCTTTTTTCAATTTTTATCTGATTTTTCTGTTTTCATGTAAATTTATATAATAATCAAAGTTAAAATGACAAGTAAAGCCAGTTTCATAAATATGTTCTTTGAGAAGGAATTAATCATAAAGATGTAGGAGTTAATGAAAGCCGAATAATATAAATGACTTCACGCAATCCACAAATATAAAAATATATAATGTGAGGTTGAACAATGGGAACATACTTCAGTACAAGTGAACAATACTGTGTATATCAAAAGAAAGGCACAGAAATATTTCAAAATTACAGAGGCATTCTTTGAGCATTTGAAAAGCAGGTAGAAAGCAGAACAAAATAACAATGAAAGGTGGGAAAGCTGAAATCATCATTAGAGAAATAGCACAAGAGGAAACCATGCAACAGAAGCAGCAATACAAGACACCACTTGTGGAAACATTCAATGGAGCAAGTCTGAAAACAGCCCATGAATTTATAAAATATTTTGTATGTCTTCTAATGAGGGTATCATATATGAGATAAAAAGCTTTTGCATTCCAAATATTTTACATTTTATGCTGATATGTATGAATTTTGAAGCACATGACTAAACACTAACAATTTCTCAGAGGTGATGGTTTCAATTCCTGGCCGGAGTGGGAAAATTTTTCTTTAATTAGAATTAATTTGTACCCTGCACGAGTCCAGAAGTATGAATATGGGAATGAATCTGAGTGTGTTTCGTAGTGGAAAGTAGTAAAATTCTATGTTAATAATTATTAATAATAATAAACAATAATTTCATTATTATTGTCATTAGATAATACAAGTCTTACATGAAGTGTTTCAACTTTATAAACCACTTGGTTCTTGAGAAACTGAAACATGTTAATATAGTTGGAAGTGAAAAACAGCAGCAAGAGGGATTTTCTCCTCAGAGTTCATAGTAGTTCCCACAATGCAAACCCCGGATATGAGTGATCAGTTCATTAAGAAACAATCAGTGTTTATATTAAATCACTGTAAACGTATGAACATTGCCAATGTCTTGGTTTTAAAATATTTAGGGATACTTCTATTCTTAATGAACCCAAATGAAAGATATATGAAGCATTGCTTTTTAACTTTGTGTACAATACCACCACTGCTAATACTCTAGTCAGCTTTTATAAAAATTGTCCTGTTAATTAATGTTTATTGCAGATTTATTCTAGCACATGAATTCTTTACTTTTCACTTATTTGGAATTTAAACTTAGCATTTAAGAAGGCAGTATTTACTCACCCACACACTCAATGAGACCATCCTTCTTGGTAATGGCAATCATTTCAAACCGACAGACGCAATGTCCATCTCGACATTCCGTCTGAAAACTGGCTGACTCACATTGTTCGTTGAAGAAACAGGATTCGTTTACCGTTGCAGCTGTAAAAGTAAAATACAAAAACATGCATTACATTAGCAATAAATGTGCAGACATTTGTTTGGTGATTTTTGTTGTTAGATAAAACGAATTGATGTTGGCATGTATAATGAAATATACTGAAGCGAATAGTCATAAGAGTGGGTAACTAGGTTTCAGTATTGGGTCTAGAAACAAGAGAAATTCAAATGTCTTTACCGGTGGCAGTTCTAAACAAAACTGTTTTAATATGACCACGTAATGCACTCGGGGTCGAAGTCAGCAAGTATTTTTTCTTCCTCTCTGTGCGAGATGGATTGGGCAAACAAAGAAGACCTGAGGGCTGAAAGCAGTGGCTTAGATTGAGTATAAAGAGTGTAGGATCAGAAAGACAAGGGAGAAAACAGGCTGACTCCCGTTCGTCGCATCTTTTGGTCTCCAACGGCCGCTCTGCTCTTAATCTACTCTTAAGATCGCTGCTACGGCTCCGGACATCGCTAGTGAAGCCATTCTTCACTTCTAAGTTAGTAAAGGCGATCTCGGTGCAGAAATGGCAAAGGAATAAACACCCAGCACTGAAGTACTTGCGATTGTCATCTCGAGTGAGATGCCTTGATGGTCGGTCTGGGAACCAAACATGACTCAGTTGGGGAATTCAATGTCCCACTGGCATGTCACAGTAGCTCAATGGTTAGAGCAAGCTCACGGAGAGGGGTTGTGGCGTTGAATTTTTCAGTCGACTCTATTAAAAAATAAAGGAATAAAATTACTATACTTGGGGAAATCACTTTCTGTCATTTAACGGAATCTGCTCTACCTCAGAGTTCACTCCCTGTATCGTATGGAATCTCCGGCGTCGTTATTTACTTTTGTTAGAGACCGCGGTTGAGCATTAGATTTGGAAAAGGCGCCAGGGTATATATAGAAGCATGTTATTATTTTACTGCCCAGATACTTTAAGAAAAGATAGGGGACTGAAGTCTAAAAAACTGTCGTTTTATTTTTATAGAAATCTTGCAATTTTTGCTGAGCAGAATGATGTATAGATTTACATGGTTACGATATTATTTACGACATTGAATTACTATTTAATAGGACACGTATCGACTTTAAATTGGTTTTCTTCAAAACTACATTTGTTTTTTTGCTTTATGAACCTTTTTCTCTGAAAGTAATGGGCCAGTCATAGTGAAACTTTGCAGTAACATGTAAACTTAATGCCTATTTATTTTGAACTGCAATCATCTGTGTATCGTGGATAATACGAACATTAGTGATATTATTAGTAACAAATATGCATTTTTTCTTCGAGAATATTTCTTCACGAGTTATAATTTTTTGCGAAAGCTGTAATTAAGCTATTGGATTCTTTATAATTCAATTAAAAATACTACTGAGAGTCTCTATACTAAAGTTGTATCGTCGATAGTTTCTGCAAAAAGGAACATAAAGCTCCGTTAAAAACAAAAGCCTCAGGATAAAAACAGCTGTCATGAAAGATGCCTATCAGATACACACCATATTTATACTGTGTATGTAGCAGACATTAATATTTATGTATATGAAATTTGATGGGCTCATCTGCAATAGCTTGAGAGAAATCGGTGCTTTACTAAAAGGATACACTTTTGCTTATTTCAGTCAGATATCTCTCCTAAGTATTCGAGGTCACGCATTCATGCTTTGTCGTCGTCTGATATGACCCTCGGCTTAGTGGCCAAACTTACAATCCAAACAAATAATGCATAAGTAAAATTTGTTGAATAAAACAGAAGATCAAGCAGTATTAATGTAAGACGTTTCAATAACCAAACTCCTCAAACATGCATTTTTTACACCATCACATCTTTTGGCGAGTCCCAACATGTTCTCGAATGAAAGGTTTTCAAGACGCAGTATACTCGTAAAATTTGGATATTTATTTTTGAGCTCATAAATGAAAACACTTGTTTGCGCCCGCTAATAATTCTGACAGTGAATTTTTGGCGTCATTAATGCCATCTATAATTATGCGCACACATTACCAGGCTCATTCACACATGTGGCACGAATGAGGCTCCCCAAAGTAGCTAATTAAAATGAAGAAAAATTACTTTGTAATTGAGAGAGAGAGAGAGAGAGAGAGAGAGAGAGAGAGATGGCTCTGCGGGAATGTGTCAGGCTCGCGTTCGGGAGGGCCACTCTGACAAGGTATTTTTTTTTGTTTACCCAGTTTTGGTAGGCGAATGCTGGAGTGGTTCCCCTTCTATGACGAATTTCTTATCCCCATCTTTTCCTTTCCTCTATTTTAGGGCTGTAGGACCAGGCTTGGTGTACTGCGGTGAAATTTTCACTCTGGAAAGACTGGACTCTTGGTCGGATTGCTGGGGCCCCCTTCCTTCCGGGGGGGGGCCTTGTCTACCCTCAGTACTCCAAGGTAGTTAAAGTAAGGCCAGCAGGCATGAGGATCGGTGCCATATTGAAATTATAAAGGATCCTGTTCTTGCTAGCGCACATTGTCCTCCGGATCTGGTCATCCTTCATCTCTTCCTCCCAGGTGTCACTTTGGAAGCACAAAGAGCCCGCTATGGCCTACGCGTCTGTGCTCTAGTTACTCGAGACCTTTCCGTCTGGGTGTTTCTGACTACTCCTAACAACTTTGTGATTGAAACAAGCTCCTTTGAGTCGTCACTGGAGGACTTGTAGTCTCGCGGGGCAATAATTTCAGGAAGATAAACCTCAGGTTAGCGATGATTGGTTAATTGAATGACGAGCCTTCCAGCAGCTGATTGAATGGGACTTGTGTAATTTCTCCTTTACTGCAGAGAAGGACAAGGCCGCAAATCCCTGACGTGTTGCAACGCGAGGTGCGAAACGCGCACATCCCGGTCACGCGAAGGTGGGAACGCCGTATTCGCATTATGCAATAACGAAGAAAACAGCGAGCACTCGCATACGTACTGCCGGGAGCAAAGCCGTGTAATCAAACTTACTGCAGCTGCAGTCGCTCATGGAGCAATTAACAAAGAAGGGCATAACATTGACATTACAATAATCAGGACCCTTAGTTTAACCTGAATGAGCCACATAGCTACTGTAAGGCTAACTCGGTCATCTTTTAGCCTCAAAAAAAGGAACAAGTGAAATATGATATATTTACCGTGACAATGCACACATATGCTAGTTTTAAGGCAAACGGCTTACAATTCATTAATAACAGTAACGTTAACAAATGTTATCTTAGCAGTAGATCAAATAATAAAATTCTGCTAATACAATCCTACCTAAGTACCCTTAAATCTGTTTGTCTGAGTGGTTAGGCGCTGGCCTTCTGATTCCAAGGTCGCGGGTTCAAACTCGGCACAAACCAATGATTTTTAAGTGTGCTTAAAAGTGACAGCCCCATGTCAGTAGATTTACTAGCCTGGAAAAGAACTCCTGCGAACAAATCCCCGGCACACCGGCGGCGCTGATATGATCCTGGCAATTGACACAGTCGTTAACACTAAATTATTATTATTATTGTATTATTATTATTATTATTATTATTACCCTTAAATCTCCTCAAGGTACTTTGAAGACAAGAGATCAAATAAAAAATAATTTCACTTCAATTGTTTATACATACCTATTATGATTAAAGACATACAATCAAACATTTTAAGTTAATGCTTGAATAAAAACGACATACTTTCCTCCTGAACAAAAGCCCAACGCGGCGATGAACTTGTTGCAAACGTGGATGATCGTTTCACAATTTCAGAACTCGAGCATTTTCCGAAAGTCAACAGAACTGTTCTACAGGATGTATCTTTATTGGTGTCATATATTTGGGGGACGTGTTTCTGACATCAAAACATATGAACATGGGTCTGAAAATAATTTATTTCAGAGTTACAATGCAGAATCGAAAGTTACAAAAATTGCTCGAAGTGGCTTCCTCTTGCTTCGATGCATGCAGTAGGCCGGGTCCATGCTCTGACGTACTCTGTTGAAAATTCCTGGTGTGTTTCGTGTTTGGTCAAATCCAGTTTGGATACGTCCTCTCAAAATGTCAACATCAGGTACAGGAGTCGCATAAATCAAGGACTTCAAATGTCCCCAGACGAAGAAAAACCATTGGATTCAAATCAGGCGATCGAGCAGGCCTTGCAATGGGTACCCCTCGACCAATCCATCTTTGCGGAAATCTATCATACAAAACTTACGAACTATCATACTGAAATGCGCTGGAGCACCATCGTGTAAAAACAGCATTCGTTGGATGATGTCTACAGGCACATTATCAGTTAAGTGATGCAGCTCATTTCTGAGAAACTGGAGATAGGTTTGTCCATTCAGACGCGGAGGGAAGAAGTAGGGACCAATAAGGTGATCATAAATGATTCCACCCCAAACGTTGAGAGAGAACTTCTGTTGATGGTTGTCCTGTCGCACTTCATTAGGATTTTCAAATGCCCAGTTATGAGTGTTACGGAAATTAAAGATGCCGTCACGAGTAAAACCAGCCACATCCGTGAATAAGATACAAGCTAAGAAATAGATGAACACAGCGCACTGCTGTAACATGTGTTGACAGAAACGTCTTCTTGGCTCAAAGTCCGCCTCATTTAATCCTTGCACACGTTGAAGGTGATACGGGCACAGAAGATTTTCATGCAGAATTCTCCAGATGGTAATACGACTAACTCTTTCCCTTAACAGCCATACGTCTTGTGCTTTGTGATGGGTCTGCATCCACAGCACGAAAAACTCGCTCTTCAAGCTCAATACCTCATACCGCTCTTGGTCTCCCAACATCCCTAGTACTCCTCTCAAATGCGCCATTCTCTCTCAAGCGTTGGTGAATTCGTGCGAATGTTCTTACACACGGTAACGGCCTGTCAGGGTACCTTTCTGCATAAGGTTCACGTGCTCGCGCTGCATTGTCGTCTGCACGGCCATATCCGTCTGTTCATGGAATACATCTTCTTTGACGTATAACAACGAAACGGTTTATTTTCAGACCCATGTATATATGAGCTTTGTTTACTGCTTTGGTGCCAGGAACACGTCCCCCAAATATATGACACCAATAAATATACATCCTGTATATGAAATGGTGTCACAAAGATTAGGCTATCACAAGTTTTGTACTCAGTGATTGCCGAAAATTATGTCTGAAGCCCAAAAACCATGAGGATGGAAACAGCATTGACAATTTCAATGCTACGAAAGTGAAGTTGAAAGCTTCCACATCAAGATTGTCAAGGGAGATAAGACGTGGATTCGGTACATGAGTTCATGTACGTAATCCAAAACGAGTCAGTGGCATGGGGTCACACCATCCCCTACGAAACCACAAAAATGCCTCCAAACATTTTCAACAAAGTTCATTGTAGGTGGAGTTCATTGAATGAGGCACAGCAATAAGGTTTGACGTCTTTGAGAGACATTTACCAAATTAGGAGAGGAATTCGGAAGAAACGATGTGGCATGTTGAATTCTGGGTCTCGGCCACATACTGCTGAACGCAATCAAAATCTGCATTAGTTCAAGTGGGAGATTGTTTTTATCATCCAGAGTTTAACTATGTCTTGGCTACGTGTGCCTATTACTTGTTCCCAAATATGAAGAAGTGACTTGGGTCTCTCGGTTTTAAACGGATAAGGAGCTCAAGGAAACAACAGGATGACTACAGCCGGTATAGCTCTATGCAGAGGGGATTTCAAAGCTTATGAAGCAGTATGACAAATACCTGAACATAAATGGAAATTATGTTGAAAAAATAGCAGGAAAAATGCGAGTGAGTTGCATGTTGCCATGACGGAAATCGGAAGATCCGTGGTTCAAATCGTGGCTATGGCATTGAATTTTTCAGTCTGATTCTACCTTGTCCTACACAGGGATTATGTGAAGCAACAATTAAATACTATGTTGGAACATAATTTGATGGTTTACCCCCACTTGTGTGTAATAAAAGCTCCAAATATAAAGTAGATTCTTTAAAAGAATTTTGGGATACTCTTGAATTGCCTCGTAATTACAACTTTGTTACTTCCAACAACCGAAATAAAGTCTTCATTATTCGAAATCACTATTCCTCTCCTAGTTGTGCACTTCTGCAATAAGCTGTTGTTTCCAATAGCATAATAAGATCCTTGTAGTGACTGTACACGTCAGCCTGGGAATCACAAGGTATCAGATTTGCTCTTCACATTCATTTATAGCTCATTAATTTGAAGAGCGTGTATTTGACGATGGATTATCGAAACGTTTTCAACCAACCAATTTACGGGTTTAACCTAGCGGACATAAAATTAATTAAACCAACGAAACAGACAATAACATGTGCGTAAAAAGGAGATAATTGCCAAAGCTACCATAATAATTAGAGGCTGAATATCTTTCAGAGAGAGAATTACTCCATTGCAACGAGGCAATCCTTAACAACGCAAGTTTGCTCAGTTAACAATGAAGGAAGACTGGAAAGACTAGCCTTTGTTTCTATCGGAATTTACAAAGTGCGTGGGATAAGAGTGGTTTTCGTATAATGGTATATTAAAATATGAAAATAAGAAAATTCGGCTAGCGTAATTTTACCTAAACAAAGCCTTTTCTTATTATCTTCACAGTAATGTACGAGACTATGTCAATGTTTTGTTTATTAAGGAAACGGCATATACCTGTTGAAGACCTACATGTTAATTACATCGCCACAAAATTATGTAGCTGTAAAATTCGTATAACTGGGAACCTTTTGTTATCTGAACAACTGCACAGAGATTTGCTGTCAGGTATTTAATACAAATACATATATTCTCTGTATCCTTTAGATTAGATGATGGGAGTTGTTGGAGTTTTATCGATCTCCCCCACTCAGCCTGAAAGGTTCGTTATGCAACCCAATTTTAAAGGATGCTTTCATTGTTTCCCAAAAACTGTTCCCTCAACAAGTTGCAATGTCTTGGTTCCAAAGTAAGACCCCATTCCTAATTTGTTTTACGTCGCTTTAACTCCTTGGTCATATCGCGATACATCTGTTAGTGGATAACTCTTAGAACGATGTGTGATGGGCAGTTAACCGTCTAGGTCTCATCCCTGTAACCACCCGCTTCGTGCCGTGCAGATGGCATTAGGGTGCCTCCAGTCTAACCGCCGCCTTCACACAGAAAGGTGGTCAGTTAGCCTTCTAGGTCTTATCCCTGGAACAGAGGCGCCAGCGAAATCAGTCATCTTCTGCTTCGTGCCGTGCAGATGGCATTAGGGTGCCTCCAGTCTAACCGCCGCCTTCACACAGAAAGGTGGACAGTTAGCCTTCTAGGTCTTATCCCTGGAACCATGCCACCTTGCTTCGTCACGTGCCCACAAGAGACCCCAGCGAAATCAGCCGCATCTTCTGCTTCGTGCCGTGCAGTTGGCATTAGGGTGCCGTCCAGTCTAACTGCTTACATTGTGGATAGATGGCATAGCATTCACTATTATCACTTGTTTTTCATTTTAATATTGTTTTAGAGTTAAGGTGGAACTTTGGGTCGTAGTATTAAATCCAATCTGGTATTTACCTTGGTGATTGAGGGAAACCACGAAAAAACCTCAGGCAGATTGGTCGGCCCACGAAATTTGAACCCGGGACCTCCCGAATGCGGACCACTTCTAAATCTTCTCTGGTTAGAAAAGCAAGTCTCTTTCTTGCCAGGAATAGGCAGTCAAATAGGATGTACGAGGCAGTTTTCTCGTCCTCTTTGCACATTCTACAACCGGGTTCATCATTGTAGAGTCCTGCTAGTAGGTATATATAGAGAGATCGAGCACAGTTTTTTGCGTTTATATGGGAAAGGATAGGGAAAACGAGGCTAGATGCGACGGTTCAAGGAGGAAAATGCGTTTATATGGGCGAGATAGGGAATACGAGGACTGACGCTAGGCTAGTCAGATGCTAAAGGAGGGAGGGATATGCTTTATACGAGAGAGATAGGGAATACAAGGAAAGATGCTAGGCTAGACAGAGGCTGAGTAAAGTATGGTTTATATGAGCGGTATAGGATAACGATGAGAGGTGTTAGACTAGACAGGGCTTGAAACGTAGTGCATGGTTTATATGAGAGATATAGGAAAACGAGGAAAGGTGTTAGGCTAGACAGAGGTCGAGGAGTAGAGTATGGTTTATATGAGAAGTATAGGAAAACGAGGAGAGGTATTAGGTTAGGAGAATTGAGTATGTGTTTATAAGGAGAGACGAGAAAACGGTGAGAGATCCTATGCTAGGATAGACAGGTGTTAAAGTTAGGTTAGATATGAAACCAAGGAGTGATACTCAGCTAGAGGGGGGGCAGGAGGGAATACTCTTTATGAGAGGTAGAGGATCAGGGGAGTGGTGTTAGGCTAGACAGAGGTTAGAGTAGAGTATGCGTTTATATGTATGGGAAGTATAGGAAAACGCGGAGAGGTGTTAGGCTAGACAGAGGTCGAGGAGTAGAGTATGGTTTATATGAGAGGTACAGGGAAACGAGGAGAGGAGTTAGGCTAGGCAGAAGTCGAGGAGTAGAGTATGGTTTATATGAGAGGTATAGGAACAGGAGGAGAGGTGTTAGGCTAGACAGATACTAAAGGAGTAGCAATATGGACTTATATACAGGAGAGATAGGGAATAGGAGGTGCTAGACTTGAAAGCGACTTTAGACGTGAACTTAGTGGAAAACTGTTTGATGTCAATGTTAGACCGCTAATTCTAGACATGCCCATCACGTAACCTATTCAGGGAAAAGGTGAGTTGTTCAGGGGAAAAAGGTGACTGCTCAGGGAAAAAGGTGACCCACAAAGGGAAAAAGTCGACCAGTAAAGGGAAAAATGTCACCAGCAAAGGGAAAAAGGTGAGCAACAAAGGGAAAGAGGTGACCACCAAAGGGAAAACGGTGAGCCATAAAGGGAAAAAGGTGACCTGCAACGGGAAAAGCTAACCCACTAACACTAACAGGTAAGTAATTCAGCTAGTATTGCAAGAGGTTGACTGGATCATAGCAGTGTATGATTTCACAGGTAATTCAGCTAGTATCGTATGTATTTAGGCTAATTCATCTAGTATCACAGGATAGATTCCAGAGGCTAACTGTATCATGGCTCTGCATGATTTCACAGGTAATTCAGCTAGTATCGTAGGTATTTAGGCTAATTCAGCTAGTATCACAAGAGAATAGATTCTAGGGTAGGGTATAGCATAGTTTCATATTTCACAGTTAATTCAGAGGGTATCGTAGGTATTTAGGATAATTCAAGTAACATAGGTGTTTAGAGTAATTAAGCAAGCATTACAGGAGGGTAGGTTACAGGAGTTGGTTATAACCTAGCTTCGTATTTCACAGATAGTTCAGGTAATATCGTAAGTATTTGAGGTAATCGACATAGCTTCACAGATATTATTGATAAATTCGGTCAGAGATTTGTATCACAGCTATTTAAGGTAAATGCAGGTGATTCAGGTTGTATCAATGGTATTTGAGTCATTTTAACAGGTAATTCAGATAGTATCACGGGTGCTCGTGCTAATTTAGAGCAGGAATTCGTATCAGAGCTAGTTAAGGTAATTTCACATGATTCGGGTAGTATCACAGGTATTTAAATCATTTTCACAGCCAATTCAGCTAGTATCTTGAGCATTTAAGCTAATTCAGCTAGTATCACAGGAGGCTAGATTCCAGAGGCTAACTGCATCACAGCTATGCATGATTTCACAGCTAATTCAGCTAGTATCGTGAGCATTTAAGCTAATTCAGCTAGTATTGCAAGAGGCTAACTGCATCACAGCTATGCATGATTTCACAGCTAATTCAGCTAGTATCGTGAGCATTTAAGCTAATTCAGCTAGTATCACAGGAGGCTAGATTCCAGAGGCTAAATGCATCATAGCTATGCATGATTTCACAGCTAATTCAGCTAGTATCGTAGGTATTTAGGCTAATTCAGGTAGTATCACAGGAGGCTAGATTCCAGGGTTGGGTATAGCATAGTTTCATATTTCAAGGTAATTCAGAGGGTATCGTAGGTATTTAGGATAATTCAAGTAACATAGGTGCTTAGAGTAATTAAGCAAGCATTACAGGAGGGTAGGTTCCAGGGGTTGGTTATAGCCTAGTTTCGTATTTTACAGATAGTTCAGGTAATATCATAAGTATTTGGATAATCAGCATAGTTTCACAGATGCTCGTAATAATTTCGATCAGAGATTTGTATCACGGCTATTTAAGGTAAATGCAGCTGATTCAGGTTGTATCAATGGTATTTGAGTCATTTTAATAGGCAATTCTGATAGTATCACAGGTGCTCGTACTAATTTAGAGCAGAAATTCGTATCTGAGCTATTTAATGTAATTTCACACGATTCAGGTAGTATCACAGGTATTTAAGTCATTTTAACAGGCAATTCAACTAGTATCACAGGTACTCATGGTAATATAGAGAGTAATTCGATTATAAAACTTTTCTCATCCAACGTTACAACAATTTATATACTTTTTTCTAAATCTTACAAACTTATTATATGTTAAACAGTTATTGTACGATGCGGAGAGGGATAAACTGCATATTGGTTCACAAATTGAAAAGCTTTACGTCAACATACCTTTATTTTAGTTCGTTATAGATGTCTCTCCCCTTTTATCTAGGCTTGAGACTAGCACTAGGATTGCTCCTAATGGCAGGGTTACCACCTTCCCTTCCATCTTCTTCTTTCTTCATCAGGCGTCAACTATCTGCATATACAGCACACAGATACCTTCTTTTTAAGATTGTAGACTCACTAGAAAATCTTTATCTTTAACTTACATTCTTTTAAGCACTGTTTGTAATGGCGTAATGTCCATACGCATATGTTGTTATCCCGTCCTCAGCAATAATTCTTTTATCATCAAACGGAGTCAATGCAATTTTATTCACTTGTACTGTAGCAAGGGCATGCTTTCGTGATAGGATCAGATTCATAGGTGTTCTGATGATTTCACTGGTTTTAAGACAGTCTGTATAGCTGTCAAACGAAATGTACTGCTTAATAGCGCTACGTTTTATACCTTTAATCTTTTTTATCATTGACCCTTGAATATCTAAGGCATACATCTTAGGACGTAGTCCAACAAAGCGTAGGATGATTTTGCTATTAGCCTCATCTTTAAATTTTCCCAATACCTTCTTGTTCTGAGTAGAGTAACATATATGGTTGGCAGGGTAATCAGCTGTATCGAGATGCTCAAGAAAATGTAGCTTGTCCTGGTACACATCTTCAGTTGTTACACGATGAATGAACGAATCAGTGTCCATATACATAAGCTTCAGGTTTTCAGCTCCATAATAAGGCAACAAAACGTCGTAATGATAGTTATACATTAATGTCTTGGAGATGTCCAACACACTCATACCAATGTATATAGGCTTGTTGAATACAATCTGACGAGAGGCCATATGTACAGCAGCTAGATTATCAGCATATATCGTCCTGTCGATAAACGTAGGCTTGGCGATCAGCTTCTCTAGAGTTTTTTCATTGGTCACCAGTCGTATATCCATACGGTTACGCAGGTTCTCCATAGTTTTTCCAAACATAGCGTTGTTAAAGAGCTTGTAGAGATCCTTCTCGAAATCATTTGCAGCTTGTTGTCGTAGCCTGTTGTTAAATTCCACATAAGGTTTCAACCAGTGAGACTGTCGGAATTGTAGCACACGATGGATTTTTGTTAGTCGTAGTCCATGACTAAGAGCTTGCTTCAAAGCCATGTAATGCACTACATACTTCTTTCGAGGTCCAAGATGAGGTATCAGTTTCTTTGTAGATGATTCCAATGGTTTCATACACTCTGGCAGGAAAGGTAGATCGTTGTGTAGATCGTGAAGTTCTGCAGGATACTCGATGTCGACTTCTAATATGTACCCATGAGGATCATCTTCTTGTAGTGTTTCTAAGTTGATTTCTTCAGGCGACACCCACTGAAATCCACCAAAAGGAAGGGCGTGACACATTGCCCACCCATATTGGTTATTTGCGTCCTCGTATGTGATAAATTGGGTTGGTCTCGTCGGATCAAACTTCTCCATATAAGTGTTATTAGCCTCAGCATACCGATGAGAAACTTGGCATAAACCTCCTCTTATACCTGATTCCACCATGAGTAGTTGATCATAATCTTGTAACAGCTCTAACTTAATTCCAGTATACAGTAACATAGCGTCCCATGTTAGACCTGGAGAGGTAAAATAATGGGCGGGATCGACTTTGTGTGTTTTAAGGGTTTGCTCTCTGAACGTCTCAAAGACGTCAGCTAGAAGAAGTACATCCGAAGTTAAGTAGAGATCGCTGTACTCTCCCAGGTTTCTCACATTAAACAGCTCCCATACATTTCTAGCATGATCGTAGTCAGCATCAGTAATTTCTTCTTCATTTAATCTATTGTAGAAGGAGTCCTTAGGAGGCAAGCAGGTCTCGTTCAGGGCATCCCATGACGTAACAAAATCATATGGAAATACACCCTTACGGGTCATCAACTTCAATTTGTCTTCTCCAAAGTACTTTAGCGTTTCAGGATACGAGGTTAGATTTTTTACCAACTTATCCAAGCTTGTACTGAGGAATCGGAAGCTATCCACAAATCGAAGCTTTATATCTCCTACATACTTGGTGAATGAGATATAGCTTTCTTCAGAGTTAGGAATTACCTCCACACGTTCACTTGTACAACCCAGCTCCTTAACAATGAAATGAGAGTCATATCCGCTAAGGTTATGCATGAAGACTGGTATATATTTAGGTGTTTTGCAGGCTAAATTACATTCATTATGAAGACTTCCACGATATTCACCGCTGATGTGATCATGGTCGCGTACTTTATAGTTCTCTTCTGTAAAGGGTTTTCTACACAAGTAGCATGTCGTAGAAGACTCGAAATCCTTTTGCTGTTGATCCGTAAGTTTCAGAGGCTTAGCAGATTTGTATATATTACCAATCATTTTTGCAAGAGATGTCAGGTACAGCATAAACTTCTGAGCAGCATCAGCACCACGATACACATAGGGATGCTTAGGAAGATCAGTTTCGAGATGTTCAACACTGGATGTAGGTTTCACGTAAACACAGAAGCTCATTGGTGTGTGCTCTTGATAAGGTGTTGTATAGGAAGTTTCAGGATTGGGTGTACACGTATGGCATGGAGTGAGAATACTCTCAAAATCCGCATAGATGACATAAGGTACTTTCAGCATCCTCTCAACATTTTTAAACTGTACAATTGATTTCTCCTTGGTAGGCATAACTACCCTTGAAACACCATGTTGAATACAGACGGTTGCATGTTCTTGTAGTTTTTCCTGTCCACTTCGTCCGCTCTGGTCATCAAAATGTGTAAAGCAGCGCTTACAAGTATAAACCCGTCCATTATGGTTAGTTTTCTGGCGTCGAACGAGTTTCTCAAAATTCTTTATATACACGTAGTGATGTTTTCCACTACTATCATTCAATAGTAGCAGGTCGCGATGTTCAGGTAGTTCAATATCAGCAACCTTTATCGGATACACTTCATGCTTCTCATCCAGCCCGAAAACGTTAATAGACATATTGTTAAGCTTCTCAAATTTAGGTATTTGAGAAAGTGGAGTAGGGTAGGAAACACAGCTGAAGTCGTACTTGTCTTGAAGTTGTTTGTATTTGTTCACACGCTGTGCATTCTTCCCTATGAATTTAGCTAATACAGAGTACATGAAACATTTCTCGTCGGTAAAGTTCTGAATGTTTATACACGCTTCTTTAGCTCCGACAGATGACGGTAGTGGTATGTAGCTACTTCCTCGTAACGGGTTGTACTTGTTGATACGAAGTCGAACTCCTTCCACAGCAAGCAAAGCCCAGCTGCTACCCTTAAGCTGAGACTCCTCCATTTCAGTCACCAATTTCTTGAATTTCACTTCCATCGTTGACTCCAGATCAGTTTCCAGGAAAACAGCTTGATTCCGTGTTTTAAATGTTTTGTCACAGGTTTCTCCAATACTGTTAACAAATCGACACTCAGCCAGCAGATTAATTTTAACACTCTTATGAATGCTAAGCTCTTTATGCACAGCCTGGATTATACGTTGTTTTGCCTCTTGCAGATACATATTTAGGTCCTTAGCTGATTCGCATCGTATAAAATACGATTTCAATCGTCCTTCGAATGAAGTTTCGTATTCTTTCATATCACAGTCCTCCATTGTTGACAGTAACTGATGTTTAGTTGGCTCCAATCTTCTTTTCTTCTGAGGGCTGCTTATTTCACATATATCTTCGTGTCGCTGTCCCTTATAACAATCTTTGAAGGTTACATTACAATGTTTACATTTGAAGAGCTTCTTGCAGCTCATCTCGTGTCTTCTCTTGTCATAACCTCGGAGGAACTTCTTCCCACATTTTCCGCATGCATATCCAGTAGCGCTTGGAATAATATCCTTATACGCTGAGTTATTCATCTTTATTCTTGATGTAATAACGTATTAATCACTGATCAATGAAATGTAGACCTCTTCACCTTGACACCACTTTAGAAAGCTGATTATTCTTGGAGAGAACACGATGTTAACACCTCAAGACTAATTAGCACAATGAAGTCCAATGCCCTAGATCACCATATTTATAGAGGGAGCACGAACCTTTTAGATCAATCATAAACTCGCTCCATAACCACCTGTATATGATCGCTCAACGTGTACTAACCCCCCAGCCATATAACCTCAAGTCTAGAGATAGGATGCTTATGACGTCACACCCAGAGACAGGATGTCTGGCAGCATCAAACACGTTTAAACTCGTCTCATAACTACCTGCTTATGCTGTCACACCAGCAAGAGAAGTATTCCCACACGCTCATTCAGACATATATTTCAAATTGAAGCCCACCACCACCACCATCACCACCTATTGTACCAAGGTTAATTCAAGCTGTATTATCACAATACTTAAAAGTAAAAGCTTAAAAGGAAACCTAGAAGATTTTCCCCCTTATTTACTTAATTATTTCATGTTTTTATTCCCTTTTCAATTCTTCCTTTCCATCTTCCCACAGAAAGACCATTACATTTCACTGCAATCACGAGAAAAGCAAACGCTCATTCAGGCATATATTTCAAATTCAAAGCCTACCACCACCACCATTACCTATTGTACGAAGGTTAATTCCAGCTGTATTATCACAATTCTTAAAGTAAAAGCTTAAAAGGTAACGTAGAATATTTTCCCCCTTATTTACTTAATTATTTCATGTTTTTATTCCCTTTTCAATTCTTCCTTTCCATCTTCTCACAGAAAGACCATTACATTTCACTACAATCATGAGAAAAGCAATTTTTCCAGAGTTACACAGATTCTAAGCTTCTAGAATCGAACTCGGTAATACTTTTAATAAATGTGTTTTAGCTCCCCAATATCAGCGTCTACCATTTAATCTTTACTCGAACCTGATAGGATTCATAGGCTTGAAGATATATGAAATCACCCCTTCGGGATTCGATCTGAGTACTTTAAAGTAGTTATTGTCATGAAAACGTTATTTAAGGACTAGATACTCTGTTTACGTTTACCTTGACATGTCTATCTAAATTAAATTACGAGTTATTAAATGTTTGCAAGTAAATTTCATTGAATCGGTATTCGAACCCTGAACACCAGGAACAAAATAATTTATAATATTAGCCTGACATGTTAAACAAAGCTGTATGCAGTTACATCATCGATCTAAGTGATATATTCTAGTGTACAGAGGAAAATTAAGGAAGTCATTAAAAAATCGGGAATCGAACCAAGCACAACTGATTGACAATTATATACAGCATTAATCACCCAGTACAGAACCTATCAATCATGCTTTGCTACACTCCTCTACCTCACTTAGTTCCCGAGATAATGAAAATTTAAAAATTAAGGATCGAAGCCAGGAGGTCAGGTATCTAATTACACATCCACAAGATACTACCTAATAACATAAACGCTATAAAGTTTATTTGACGTCTTTATCTTAAGTTGTTTAGTATTTATTAAATTTATAAGTAAATTCCATCGAATCAGTATTCGAACCCAGAACACCAAGAACAAAATAATTTATAATATGAGTTTGGTATGCTTAAAGGTGCTGTATGTAGTTACAGCATCAATTTAAGTGATATTTTCTAGAGTATAGAGTAAAATTAAGGAAGTCATTAAAAAATCGGGATTCGAACTAGAGACAACTGATTGGAAATTATATACAGTATTAATTACACATCACAGGAGCTATCAAACATGCTTTGGTCCATTCCTCTAGCTTTCTTAGTTTCCGAGATAATGAAGTTTTTAAAAATAAGGATCGAACCCAGGACACCAGATACCCAAATATACATCCACAAGAAACTAGCTAATGACATTAATGTAATAAAGTTTATTTGGCGTCTTTATCTTAATTAGTCTCTGAGTTATTAGAAGATGAATTTGCATTCACTCCTAGGATTCGAACCCAGACATCCCGGTCAACTTGCAACAATGTCCTAATGACGCGGCGCATTCCAAAGAATTGATTAGTTTTTATCCCATTGTTCTATCTGTTTTCATTTAGGAGATATAAGCGATTAAACAGTAGAAATAAAATGGGCGGAGCTTGCCGGCATAGATCAAAGAACTTTTATCAGATGTCGGCATCTCTCTGTGGGCTCAAGTCGCCATTATATTTCTACTGTTTAATCGCTTATATCTCCTGAATGAAAACAGATAGAACAATGGGATAAAAACTAATCAATTCTTTGGAATGCGCCGCGTCATTAGGACATTGTTGCAAGTTGACCGGGATGCCTGGGTTCGAATCCTAGGAGTGAATGCAAATTCATCTTCTAATAACTCAGAGACTAATTAAGATAAAGACGCCAAATAAACTTTATTACATTAATGTCATTAGCTAGTTTCTTGTGGATGTATATTTGGGTATCTGGTGTCCTGGGTTCGATCCTTAATTTTAAAAACTTCATTATCTCGGAAACTAAGAAAGCTAGAGGAATGGACCAAAGCATGTTTGATAGCTCCTGTGATGTGTAATTAATACTGTATATAATTTCCAATCAGTTGTCTCTAGTTCGAATCCCGATTTTTTAATGACTTCCTTAATTTTACTCTATACTCTAGAAAATATCACTTAAATTGATGTTGTAACTACATACAGCACCTTTAAGCA
The DNA here is from genome assembly GCA_030765065.1 of Deroplatys truncata. Classification (NCBI taxonomy): domain Eukaryota; kingdom Metazoa; phylum Arthropoda; class Insecta; order Mantodea; family Mantidae; genus Deroplatys; species Deroplatys truncata. The sequence goes on from CM060985.1 coordinate 105,478,592, forward strand.
TACCAAACTCATATTATAAATTATTTTGTTCTTGGTGTTCTGGGTTCGAATACTGATTCGATGGAATTTACTTATAAATTTAATAAATACTAAACAACTTAAGATAAAGACGTCAAATAAACTTTATAGCGTTTATGTTATTAGGTAGTATCTTGTGGATGTGTAATTAGATACCTGACCTCCTGGCTTCGATCCTTAATTTTTAAATTTTCATTATCTCGGGAACTAAGTGAGGTAGAGGAGTGTAGCAAAGCATGATTGATAGGTTCTGTACTGGGTGATTAATGCTGTATATAATTGTCAATCAGTTGTGCTTGGTTCGATTCCCGATTTTTTAATGACTTCCTTAATTTTCCTCTGTACACTAGAATATATCACTTAGATCGATGATGTAACTGCATACAGCTTTGTTTAACATGTCAGGCTAATATTATAAATTATTTTGTTCCTGGTGTTCAGGGTTCGAATACCGATTCAATGAAATTTACTTGCAAACATTTAATAACTCGTAATTTAATTTAGATAGACATGTCAAGGTAAACGTAAACAGAGTATCTAGTCCTTAAATAACGTTTTCATGACAATAACTACTTTAAAGTACTCAGATCGAATCCCGAAGGGGTGATTTCATATATCTTCAAGCCTATGAATCCTATCAGGTTCGAGTAAAGATTAAATGGTAGACGCTGATATTGGGGAGCTAAAACACATTTATTAAAAGTATTACCGAGTTCGATTCTAGAAGCTTAGAATCTGTGTAACTCTGGAAAAATTGCTTTTCTCATGATTGTAGTGAAATGTAATGGTCTTTCTGTGAGAAGATGGAAAGGAAGAATTGAAAAGGGAATAAAAACATGAAATAATTAAGTAAATAAGGGGGAAAATATTCTACGTTACCTTTTAAGCTTTTACTTTAAGAATTGTGATAATACAGCTGGAATTAACCTTCGTACAATAGGTAATGGTGGTGGTGGTAGGCTTTGAATTTGAAATATATGCCTGAATGAGCGTTTGCTTTTCTCGTGATTGCAGTGAAATGTAATGGTCTTTCTGTGGGAAGATGGAAAGGAAGAATTGAAAAGGGAATAAAAACATGAAATAATTAAGTAAATAAGGGGGAAAATCTTCTAGGTTTCCTTTTAAGCTTTTACTTTTAAGTATTGTGATAATACAGCTTGAATTAACCTTGGTACAATAGGTGGTGATGGTGGTGGTGGTGGGCTTCAATTTGAAATATATGTCTGAATGAGCGTGTGGGAATACTTCTCTTGCTGGTGTGACAGCATAAGCAGGTAGTTATGAGACGAGTTTAAACGTGTTTGATGCTGCCAGACATCCTGTCTCTGGGTGTGACGTCATAAGCATCCTATCTCTAGACTTGAGGTTATATGGCTGGGGGGTTAGTACACGTTGAGCGATCATATACAGGTGGTTATGGAGCGAGTTTATGATTGATCTAAAAGGTTCGTGCTCCCTCTATAAATATGGTGATCTAGGGCATTGGACTTCATTGTGCTAATTAGTCTTGAGGTGTTAACATCGTGTTCTCTCCAAGAATAATCAGCTTTCTAAAGTGGTGTCAAGGTGAAGAGGTCTACATTTCATTGATCAGTGATTAATACGTTATTACATCAAGAATAAAGATGAATAACTCAGCGTATAAGGATATTATTCCAAGCGCTACTGGATATGCATGCGGAAAATGTGGGAAGAAGTTCCTCCGAGGTTATGACAAGAGAAGACACGAGATGAGCTGCAAGAAGCTCTTCAAATGTAAACATTGTAATGTAACCTTCAAAGATTGTTATAAGGGACAGCGACACGAAGATATATGTGAAATAAGCAGCCCTCAGAAGAAAAGAAGATTGGAGCCAACTAAACATCAGTTACTGTCAACAATGGAGGACTGTGATATGAAAGAATACGAAACTTCATTCGAAGGACGATTGAAATCGTATTTTATACGATGCGAATCAGCTAAGGACCTAAATATGTATCTGCAAGAGGCAAAACAACGTATAATCCAGGCTGTGCATAAAGAGCTTAGCATTCATAAGAGTGTTAAAATTAATCTGCTGGCTGAGTGTCGATTTGTTAACAGTATTGGAGAAACCTGTGACAAAACATTTAAAACACGGAATCAAGCTGTTTTCCTGGAAACTGATCTGGAGTCAACGATGGAAGTGAAATTCAAGAAATTGGTGACTGAAATGGAGGAGTCTCAGCTTAAGGGTAGCAGCTGGGCTTTGCTTGCTGTGGAAGGAGTTCGACTTCGTGTCAACAAGTACAACCCGTTACGAGGAAGTAGCTACATACCACTACCGTCATCTGTCGGAGCTAAAGAAGCGTGTATAAACATTCAGAACTTTACCGACGAGAAATGTTTCATGTACTCTGTATTAGCTAAATTCATAGGGAAGAATGCACAGCGTGTGAACAAATACAAACAACTTCAAGACAAGTACGACTTCAGCTGTGTTTCCTACCCTACTCCACTTTCTCAAATACCTAAATTTGAGAAGCTTAACAATATGTCTATTAACGTTTTCGGGCTGGATGAGAAGCATGAAGTGTATCCGATAAAGGTTGCTGATATTGAACTACCTGAACATCGCGACCTGCTACTATTGAATGATAGTAGTGGAAAACATCACTACGTGTATATAAAGAATTTTGAGAAACTCGTTCGACGCCAGAAAACTAACCATAATGGACGGGTTTATACTTGTAAGCGCTGCTTTACACATTTTGATGACCAGAGCGGACGAAGTGGACAGGAAAAACTACAAGAACATGCAACCGTCTGTATTTAACATGGTGTTGCAAGGGTAGTTATGCCTACCAAGGAGAAATCAATTGTACAGTTTAAAAATGTTGAGAGGATGCTGAAAGTACCTTATGTCATCTATGCGGATTTTGAGAGTATTCTCACTCCATGCCATACGTGTACACCCAATCCTGAAACTTCCTATACAACACCTTATCAAGAGCACACACCAATGAGCTTCTGTGTTTACGTGAAACCTACATCCAGTGTTGAACATCTCGAAACTGATCTTCCTAAGCATCCCTATGTGTATCGTGGTGCTGATGCTGCTCAGAAGTTTATGCTGTACCTGACATCTCTTGCAAAAATGATTGGTAATATATACAAATCTGCTAAGCCTCTGAAACTTACGGATCAACAGCAAAAGGATTTCGAGTCTTCTACGACATGCTACTTGTGTAGAAAACCCTTTACAGAAGAGAACTATAAAGTACGCGACCATGATCACATCAGCGGTGAATATCGTGGAAGTCTTCATAATGAATGTAATTTAGCCTGCAAAACACCTAAATATATACCAGTCTTCATGCATAACCTTAGCGGATATGACTCTCATTTCATTGTTAAGGAGCTGGGTTGTACAAGTGAACGTGTGGAGGTAATTCCTAACTCTGAAGAAAGCTATATCTCATTCACCAAGTATGTAGGAGATATAAAGCTTCGATTTGTGGATAGCTTCCGATTCCTCAGTACAAGCTTGGATAAGTTGGTAAAAAATCTAACCTCGTATCCTGAAACGCTAAAGTACTTTGGAGAAGACAAATTGAAGTTGATGACCCGTAAGGGTGTATTTCCATATGATTTTGTTACGTCATGGGATGCCCTGAACGAGACCTGCTTGCCTCCTAAGGACTCCTTCTACAATAGATTAAATGAAGAAGAAATTACTGATGCTGACTACGATCATGCTAGAAATGTATGGGAGCTGTTTAATGTGAGAAACCTGGGAGAGTACAGCGATCTCTACTTAACTTCGGATGTACTTCTTCTAGCTGACGTCTTTGAGACGTTCAGAGAGCAAACCCTTAAAACACACAAAGTCGATCCCGCCCATTATTTTACCTCTCCAGGTCTAACATGGGACGCTATGTTACTGTATACTGGAATTAAGTTAGAGCTGTTACAAGATTATGATCAACTACTCATGGTGGAATCAGGTATAAGAGGAGGTTTATGCCAAGTTTCTCATCGGTATGCTGAGGCTAATAACACTTATATGGAGAAGTTTGATCCGACGAGACCAACCCAATTTATCACATACGAGGACGCAAATAACCAATATGGGTGGGCAATGTGTCACGCCCTTCCTTTTGGTGGATTTCAGTGGGTGTCGCCTGAAGAAATCAACTTAGAAACACTACAAGAAGATGATCCTCATGGGTACATATTAGAAGTCGACATCGAGTATCCTGCAGAACTTCACGATCTACACAACGATCTACCTTTCCTGCCAGAGTGTATGAAACCATTGGAATCATCTACAAAGAAACTGATACCTCATCTTGGACCTCGAAAGAAGTATGTAGTGCATTACATGGCTTTGAAGCAAGCTCTTAGTCATGGACTACGACTAACAAAAATCCATCGTGTGCTACAATTCCGACAGTCTCACTGGTTGAAACCTTATGTGGAATTTAACAACAGGCTACGACAACAAGCTGCAAATGATTTCGAGAAGGATCTCTACAAGCTCTTTAACAACGCTATGTTTGGAAAAACTATGGAGAACCTGCGTAACCGTATGGATATACGACTGGTGACCAATGAAAAAACTCTAGAGAAGCTGATCGCCAAGCCTACGTTTATCGACAGGACGATATATGCTGATAATCTAGCTGCTGTACATATGGCCTCTCGTCAGATTGTATTCAACAAGCCTATATACATTGGTATGAGTGTGTTGGACATCTCCAAGACATTAATGTATAACTATCATTACGACGTTTTGTTGCCTTATTATGGAGCTGAAAACCTGAAGCTTATGTATATGGACACTGATTCGTTCATTCATCGTGTAACAACTGAAGATGTGTACCAGGACAAGCTACATTTTCTTGAGCATCTCGATACAGCTGATTACCCTGCCAACCATATATGTTACTCTACTCAGAACAAGAAGGTATTGGGAAAATTTAAAGATGAGGCTAATAGCAAAATCATCCTACGCTTTGTTGGACTACGTCCTAAGATGTATGCCTTAGATATTCAAGGGTCAATGATAAAAAAGATTAAAGGTATAAAACGTAGCGCTATTAAGCAGTACATTTCGTTTGACAGCTATACAGACTGTCTTAAAACCAGTGAAATCATCAGAACACCTATGAATCTGATCCTATCACGAAAGCATGCCCTTGCTACAGTACAAGTGAATAAAATTGCATTGACTCCGTTTGATGATAAAAGAATTATTGCTGAGGACGGGATAACAACATATGCGTATGGACATTACGCCATTACAAACAGTGCTTAAAAGAATGTAAGTTAAAGATAAAGATTTTCTAGTGAGTCTACAATCTTAAAAAGAAGGTATCTGTGTGCTGTATATGCAGATAGTTGACGCCTGATGAAGAAAGAAGAAGATGGAAGGGAAGGTGGTAACCCTGCCATTAGGAGCAATCCTAGTGCTAGTCTCAAGCCTAGATAAAAGGGGAGAGACATCTATAACGAACTAAAATAAAGGTATGTTGACGTAAAGCTTTTCAATTTGTGAACCAATATGCAGTTTATCCCTCTCCGCATCGTACAATAACTGTTTAACATATAATAAGTTTGTAAGATTTAGAAAAAAGTATATAAATTGTTGTAACGTTGGATGAGAAAAGTTGTATAATCGAATTACTCTCTATATTACCATGAGTACCTGTGATACTAGTTGAATTGCCTGTTAAAATGACTTAAATACCTGTGATACTACCTGAATCGTGTGAAATTACATTAAATAGCTCAGATACGAATTTCTGCTCTAAATTAGTACGAGCACCTGTGATACTATCAGAATTGCCTATTAAAATGACTCAAATACCATTGATACAACCTGAATCAGCTGCATTTACCTTAAATAGCCGTGATACAAATCTCTGATCGAAATTATTACGAGCATCTGTGAAACTATGCTGATTATCCAAATACTTATGATATTACCTGAACTATCTGTAAAATACGAAACTAGGCTATAACCAACCCCTGGAACCTACCCTCCTGTAATGCTTGCTTAATTACTCTAAGCACCTATGTTACTTGAATTATCCTAAATACCTACGATACCCTCTGAATTACCTTGAAATATGAAACTATGCTATACCCAACCCTGGAATCTAGCCTCCTGTGATACTACCTGAATTAGCCTAAATACCTACGATACTAGCTGAATTAGCTGTGAAATCATGCATAGCTATGATGCATTTAGCCTCTGGAATCTAGCCTCCTGTGATACTAGCTGAATTAGCTTAAATGCTCACGATACTAGCTGAATTAGCTGTGAAATCATGCATAGCTGTGATGCAGTTAGCCTCTTGCAATACTAGCTGAATTAGCTTAAATGCTCACGATACTAGCTGAATTAGCTGTGAAATCATGCATAGCTGTGATGCAGTTAGCCTCTGGAATCTAGCCTCCTGTGATACTAGCTGAATTAGCTTAAATGCTCAAGATACTAGCTGAATTGGCTGTGAAAATGATTTAAATACCTGTGATACTACCCGAATCATGTGAAATTACCTTAACTAGCTCTGATACGAATTCCTGCTCTAAATTAGCACGAGCACCCGTGATACTATCTGAATTACCTGTTAAAATGACTCAAATACCATTGATACAACCTGAATCACCTGCATTTACCTTAAATAGCTGTGATACAAATCTCTGACCGAATTTATCAATAATATCTGTGAAGCTATGTCGATTACCTCAAATACTTACGATATTACCTGAACTATCTGTGAAATACGAAGCTAGGTTATAACCAACTCCTGTAACCTACCCTCCTGTAATGCTTGCTTAATTACTCTAAACACCTATGTTACTTGAATTATCCTAAATACCTACGATACCCTCTGAATTAACTGTGAAATATGAAACTATGCTATACCCTACCCTAGAATCTATTCTCTTGTGATACTAGCTGAATTAGCCTAAATACCTACGATACTAGCTGAATTACCTGTGAAATCATGCAGAGCCATGATACAGTTAGCCTCTGGAATCTATCCTGTGATACTAGATGAATTAGCCTAAATACATACGATACTAGCTGAATTACCTGTGAAATCATACACTGCTATGATCCAGTCAACCTCTTGCAATACTAGCTGAATTACTTACCTGTTAGTGTTAGTGGGTTAGCTTTTCCCGTTGCAGGTCACCTTTTTCCCTTTATGGCTCACCGTTTTCCCTTTGGTGGTCACCTCTTTCCCTTTGTTGCTCACCTTTTTCCCTTTGCTGGTGACATTTTTCCCTTTACTGGTCGACTTTTTCCCTTTGTGGGTCACCTTTTTCCCTGAGCAGTCACCTTTTTCCCCTGAACGACTCACCTTTTCCCTGAATAGGTTACGTGATGGGCATGTCTAGAATTAGCGGTCTAACATTGACATCAAACAGTTTTCCACTAAGTTCACGTCTAAAGTCGCTTTCAAGTCTAGCACCTCCTATTCCCTATCTCTCCTGTATATAAGTCCATATTGCTACTCCTTTAGTATCTGTCTAGCCTAACACCTCTCCTCCTGTTCCTATACCTCTCATATAAACCATACTCTACTCCTCGACTTCTGCCTAGCCTAACTCCTCTCCTCGTTTCCCTGTACCTCTCATATAAACCATACTCTACTCCTCGACCTCTGTCTAGCCTAACACCTCTCCGCGTTTTCCTATACTTCCCATACATATAAACGCATACTCTACTCTCAACCTCTGTCTAGCCTAACACCACTCCCCTGATCCTCTACCTCTCATAAAGAGTATTCCCTCCTGCCCCCCCCTCTAGCTGAGTATCACTCCTTGGTTTCATATCTAACCTAACTTTAACACCTGTCTATCCTAGCATAGGATCTCTCACCGTTTTCTCGTCTCTCCTTATAAACACATACTCAATTCTCCTAACCTAATACCTCTCCTCGTTTTCCTATACTTCTCATATAAACCATACTCTACTCCTCGACCTCTGTCTAGCCTAACACCTTTCCTCGTTTTCCTATATCTCTCATATAAACCATGCACTACGTTTCAAGCCCTGTCTAGTCTAACACCTCTCATCGTTATCCTATACCGCTCATATAAACCATACTTTACTCAGCCTCTGTCTAGCCTATCATCTTTCCTTGTATTCCCTATCTCTCTCGTATAAAGCATATCCCTCCCTCCTTTAGCATCTGACTAGCCTAGCGTCAGTCCTCGTATTCCCTATCTCGCCCATATAAACGCATTTTCCTCCTTGAACCATCGCATCTAGCCTCGTTTTCCCTATCCTTTCCCATATAAACGCAAAAAACTGTGCTCGATCTCTCTATATATACCTACTCCTGCTTTACATAGATGTTTCCTGAAGTGACGATGTTCAGAAATTAATGCAACTACTTTCCTTATTCCTATTTTATCCAATCTCGGGAGAGATGAGGAAAGAGTGTTACGTGGACCTAAGACCAGTTTCCTGGCTTATCTTTGTCCAGGATAGGTTTATACTGAACTGGTGTTTCTTCCTAATCCATGCCTTTACCGAGGTTTTGGCAGTGCTGTACCGATCCAAACACGGGTTCAGGCCCAACACAGGATATCTCAATACCATTTTTTTGCCAGCGGCACCCTTTACCTGCGGGTCATTTTATCTGATCAAAACCATGGTTATAACTAGAGGCATGCAAAATAAGAACATGCATGTTCCAAACCATGTTTGCTATCATTATGGAAACAAGTATTTTTACGTTTTGCAGTGTGTAGAATTTACTACACTTGGCAAAAATGTTCATATAAAATATTTTGTTAAAATCATCGTATTTTATGAAAATCTTCATATTTTGTAAGATTTACCATAATTTCCGTTAGCATTGGACCGGGCTTTCCAGATATTCTATTCGCTCAGTTTTCAGTGAGACCTTTAGAAATCCCAAGCCACTCTTTCCAGGAAACGCGCCTGGAAAAAAACCCCGCACAACCGTTTCCATAATGTCAGTTAAAATTGAGAAAAATATATAATTTCCTCTATGTGAGTCATGTGCGAAATTAAACGTCCTCTATTCTTGAAGAGCTTTTGTTTTCGAGAACCTGTGGTTTTAGCGGCATATGATAATTAGTATTAAGCAAAGACAAAGCAGGCCAGTATCATCTTTTTCTTTTTTATAAGTTTAAGCGTTCCACAATCATTAGGATCTATAAATGCCGTGTAATTTGTTGTATTTGATTTGATAATTTATTATTAAATATGGTTAAAAATTTACGACGCGTATTTTTAACAATGAAATGAACCTGTTACAAACCCTTGGGGCAGTTTTTCTTTTAAAATATATATTTCACAATATTTTATCCATATTTTGGCACTTTTTTCTTCATATGTTTCCTGTTTCTAATTTTAACCTAAAAGTTATTGCCGTGTACAGAACCAAAGAAAGACTAGGGGATCGTCCCTTGTGACTACTATGGGGAACGCAAGGTATTGGAATTCACCAAAGGCTAACTGCGATATAATTCCCACATTATAGTGCTCTCTGGTTACTTTTGGTGACTTTCTCTTTGTTCAAATGACATCAATACCAACAACTGCTCCTAAAATATACGCATGGTAAAGATATAGCCATAGTTGATGTTATTTGCAGCTATTGCGTTGGCAATACAGGCATTATCTTGCAGGTCAACTATTGAGTTTAAAGTGAATGAACCTTGGTTGATTAGAGGCGTTGTGTTGCATGTGTGCGCTTATTAAGATGTTCCACACTTATTAATTGTTGTTTTTACAACATAATTTCCAATTAAATACAATATGATGTGATATTTAGCGCTGGGAAACGGTTTAATCAACTTGTTTCAAAAGAAGATTTGATTTACTGAATTAAAATAGTAATTCCCATTATAAAGTTGGCAATACTTCAGTTTAGCTTAAAGTCGCCACATTGAATTCTTGGGAACTGCCATTAAATTGATTAACTCGACAATAGCATGCAAATGTTTTCATTCAAAGGTACTGCATATTTCAACCGTAGCAGCTATTTGGACTTGACCCTGTGAACTCTGTCGTTGGATATTACCGTTCAACAAGGTCTTCAGCGCTCATCATACTTAGTACCTTTAAGTATATCCAATATGGAAGCAGTTGGGAGGGGGCAAAGGATAAAAGGACTTAAGGGGTAACAACTAGGGGATTAGGTGAAGAAGATAGGCTAATTATGTAAGGAAAAGTTGATTGTGCGGTACCGTTTAATGCCCCTGCGCATTCCTGGTGCAGGATGTAACTGGTCCGCAGTGCGGAAACCAGGGGTGTAAGATTTGGGTGCTAGTTCACAGGCTTACCTAAGGCTTAACCTACTACTTTGCTATCATCCCTTTCATCACTACATTTCATTTCCTTCTTCTTCACCACCATACCAAGCATCAGGCTAATCACCCATCCTGGATGTACTATGATCCAGAGTGTGCTTGCTCCTCGACAGGCTATTGGCCCAAGGCATTGGCTTGGAAGTTCTACAACGAGGAGGGGTAATTTGATAAAGAAAGAAAAAAAAAGAAAGTGGAAGAAATTTGTCTTTATTTTCTGTATTTTTTTGTTATAGACAGCGGCGCATAGCCTAACTGTGATGGTGGAGTTTGCTGCGGACATGTTGCTCTTTGAAGTTCAGAATGGAACCATGGGTACTGTCCAGGTCCTGTAGTTTAATGGCGATTACGTCCATCCGTAATATAACGATCTGCAGGAATTCCTGATGTGATTGAGTGTCGGTGGAGGCGGTATTGTTGTTCTTAGCTTGCAGGGCCTGAATTTCCTGTAGTTGAGATGTAGCTGTTCTCTGTAGATTGGAGAGTAACTCCTTCAGAGCGATCAACGAATGAAGGTCTTAAATCAAGCAGATTCGGGCTGAAGATTCAGATTGCCGCTGCCGACCTGCGCCAGAAAACGTCCAGGTTTCCAAACGGGTGCACGCATAATAGCAGTTGATGTCGGCACATGAAATTTGAGCACTGTGTCCCTGATACATGCTTGATAGGATGGTATTGTCGCCTTATCTCTCTACTACCCACAAGAATGGAATTCTGTCATCTTCGATATTATCAACCACTGATCCATTAAGTCGGTTTTCCGGGGCTAAGTTACTTGATGACATACTAGCTTTATGCTGCCCTTTAAAGGGGTGAACCATTGAAATTCCACATTAAAGATATTAGTCAGTTTTGTAATACCAAGTTTTTCTTGTATAAAAAGTGAAATATTTTCAATTTGCTGAGATATGTTTTCTGGTTTTCAAGTTATTTAGCTTCAAAACAATTTTATTGTCCTATGTCAAATGTTTCATCTAATAAACTTTTAAAAGCAATCTTTAACTCTGCACTCCTTTATGTGCCCACAGCATACAAAATTGTCGTATAGCTTTTTCTGCTAGTTTTTAAAGAAAAACAATCTTTAAATCGTCATTTAAATCTACTATTTTTTAAATTTTATTTTTGTTTTAAAAATAATAAAGGAAATTTTATAATGTTTAAAGGTTTTACTTTTCAGAAGATTTTGATTGCAATTTCATTGTGTGGAACATTTTGTTTGAGCGAAAAATCAAATTTAAAAAGCAAACACTTTTGATTCAAGGTTTTTAACCTATTATATATAAATGAAAGTTTCTGAAACATCAAAGGCGAAAAAAGAATATTGAAATAAGAGTTTTTAATATTTTCTTCTGGAGACGCAATCCAAAGGTATGTTTACCTGGGATTTTATCAATTTTTAGTGGTGCAACTAAAAGACCAACATAACCTCTCTTCGTTTTATCGCTATGTGACAAATATGGCACCCGGAAGGTGAACGTGTGGTATTTCATTCGACGGTGTTACTCAATGCCATACATATTCAGATACGAAAAAATGAAACAAAGAAAACAGACCTCAGCTGTCGCCCAAGGCTTGTTTCATTATTGAAATCCGTGCTGAGTTAATGGAAAAAATGCCGGCTTTCTTATCGACTGATTCTGGCAGCGTCCGATAGATACAATCGCTCCAATGTATTCACTGAACATCAAGTTCATCAGAGATTCAATGTACCGGAAACTACTCCACTTCCGACACGAAGGTTTGCTTCTCCAACGCCTACGTTAAATGCTAAAGATCTACGCTTTAGAATGAAGGTCTGCAAATTAACGTGGCATTCATATTTTTAGGAGGAACTTGCCTACAACAGAGGTCCAGAATTCGTTGTTGCTATCGGTAAAACTACTGGCGTAGAAAATGTTTCATTTCGGAAGTCGGGCCAGTCTGACCAATCTTGGTCAGAAAACTTCCTGAAACTGGCAAACTGAACTAACTGCTGTATAAATCGAGTGAGATGGCTCCATAACGTGTAAGGCTCGCATTCGGGAGGTCCCGGGTTCGATTCATTTCGACCACTCACTTTGACTTTGGGCTTTTCATGATTTTCCTTGGTCGGTAGGCGAATGCTGGGGTGGTTTCTTATCTAACACGATTTCATTCCTATTATTTCCATTTCATTCCGTTTTCTTCTCATATTTCAGGTGTGTTTATAGGTTTCTGGTGTATGGCGGTGCCGGGAAGATGGCGCGGATGCTTGCTCAAAGGAAAGAATACTTTCCATGGACACTAGAGTGCTGATTGGTTGACGGGTCGTTCATCACTCTCTCTAGGAACTCCAGCAGGGTACATGTCTTCGAGCCTGGAACTGTTACGGACTTCCGCGTGTCTCTGTGCCCTTCTGCCAATGGTCTGTAGCTTCTTGTGATTCCTTCACTCCATCCCTTCCTGTTGGGGATGTTAACTACAATAGATCTATGCAGGTCGCAGTGCGCCCTGTATAACCTGTATCTGTACCTAAGTTCTGTATAAGGCAGAAGTGACATTTGTCTGTTTCTCCAAGCGCTATCGCTGTTTTACTTCAGCGTAAGTTGTTAATGAATCAAGATCATAAGGCTGCCTCTAGTCCAATGGTTAGCGTTCTGACCTCTGGTCCCAGAAGACCCAGATTCGATTACCGGGCGCAGAGAGGAAATGTTTCTTTGATTAGGATCATTCTCTACCCTCCGGAAAGAGTGAATGGAGGAGCGAGTACATTTTAAAGATAAAAATAAAAAATAAATGCAACTTTCCAAGAACAAATATAAGATATTGTTTCTAAAGCCTTAGATGTTAAAGATATAGTTCATTGTGGACTCCTTTTAAATTACTTTTACATTATCTATCCTGATGTCAGTTGAGTAACGCATTTAAATGTTTAGAACACATTTCGTAGAACGTCTATTAAGGTCACTGTGTTGGGAGGTTAAACGCAACCTTTAACCACCTTTACCAAAGTCGTTGAAGTGTTTTCCACCAAGAAATTTCTTCAGATGAAGAAACCGATGTAAACCGCTTGGTGCCAAATCCGGGCTTAAGGGAGGATGGTCGAATTGTTCCCAACCAAATGATGCGATCAGATCTTGAGTTTGTTTGGCTGTATGTGATCGGATATTGTCATTCATTATTGTTTCCCATGAACTTCACAATATTGGTATGAATGTTTGCAAGTGTAACATTTCTCGCATTCAGGAAACAAATCACTGATCTGACTTCACGTCGGTGTGTCATTCGATTGCTATTAACATTTCGAAACGCTCTAACAACAGGAAAACAAAAAGTGGCGATCACTGATAGCTGCGTCTAACTTCTTAGTGAATGGAGCAAGTGGTGGCGTGCACTGAAAATCGCGACTGCAGCGACAAAATATTAAAACGGTACTTTAAAAACGGTAGGTATTCAATTTGAGGCAGTATTTTTAACACTTAAATGATTTCAGTCAAATTATATAATATGTAAATTCAATAACAACCCACCTTGAAGCAATATGTGTATGTAATAATTTGTAAAATGTATGTAACAGTCATTGCATATGCTTATATTATTGTAAACATGTTCAATAATGTTATGTGAATGCATTACGTAATTTAATAATGCAGGAACTGTGAGAATAATAAGTTAAACGTTGCTAACAATGAGGTAACCTTGAAACAATGAGTTTTAGAGTTTAATAATGTTACTTCTGATTATTGGAGTAACAATAATGTTATTTTAGTGACAGCTTATAAAATAGCCAATCAACATCCAGAAAAAACTTTAGTTAAAAGATGGTATTCTATTGGATTAGGAATAGCCAATCAGGGACTTGAAATACAGAAATTTACAAGCTCAGTTCAGTTGCCTGCAAACAGCGTTACTAACCAGACGCAAAAAGTGTCCTCAATAAATATATGTATTCGTGTGAGACGAAAAATAAGTTTACGTGTTAAAAAGTGTAATTAATTAATAAAAAGAATCTCACAGCTCTCTATATCAGTGAAGTGTTATTTAAATCGTATCAAGCATTAATAAAAGGAGTGAAGTAAAATTATAGTCTGTGTAAGCCTACATTCTTGTCGCATCACAACCCTACTAAGAGAAAGTGTCTCTAACAATAGTACTGACACAGCCGAGGCAAACCTAAATATATAATATTTAAAGAAACAGTTAAATTAAAAAGTTAATATTTTTTTAAACTTGAGGCAAAGACCACCTGAAAGTACATTTGGGGCGAAGGCTACCGGAAAGCGGGCACTATACGTGTGGTTGCAACTACTACAAGTTCGGCTCCCCAACAGTTGAAATATAATACAACTTCAATACAAACTACTTCAAATTGACGCCCAAAGCGTGGTAAAAAATAACGTAACAAACTATCTACTTCAAATTTGACGTCAAGGAATTATAATCCGAACGATGGCTTAATTAGAATTAACTTTTATACATTACACTTAAATTAATTTTAGTTGCTACTAAATATGATTTCCTCTCCAACCTTTAAACTATAAACTGCTAATGTGAAAGAACAATTCACAGTTTTATTTACAAAGTATTATCATAAATTACAAGTTTATTTAAAATGTCGCAATTAGAAGACTTTTGTATGCAATTTATGAAATACTATAGCTTTAGTTTTATTTATGGAGAATTGTAATTTCTTCTGCATAGGACGTGGAAGCTATTAGAACTGAAAAATTATCTGACAGGGAGGTACCGATAATGCCTTTAAGCTTTGGGAACCGAATTGGTATGAGGGGGCGGAAGCTGTGCCCATGGCATGCAGCCACACTGCAGCAAAGTCCTGCGGCGAAGTCATTGCCAACTCTCTGGGGAGAGAAAACTTTCCCAGTGCTAGCAACACTATCAATAGGGAAACTTCCCTGTTGTTAGATCATTTATAAATAGTTAACTGGAGTCTAAAGGTAACTCTGAAAGCTTTCACGTGTTAAATGTTATTAAATATTAACATGCCATAATCGCGCATACAGGAACACTTAGCCCCTTTGATCGAAGCTTTATAATTAGATGTGTACTGGTATATGAGGATTTTAAATGCAAAAAGTTGTTAATTTTCACGACCTTAAAATTTGTAAAACCCAAGTTGGAGCATTTTAATGTATAAAATTATTTATTCTCGCATGTTTATTATTTACTAACAAAACTCGCAGATCTACTTACACGAAGTCGTTAAGGAGAGATTAAAAGCCTTATCCGCCAATATTCCTAAATTTGCTAAGTTCGACTCATTTATTACTTTAGAAACTGTTTTAGATACCAGATTGAATTTTTTTACAGGGTGCAAATGCATGCCTTCTAAGTTCACTGAATAATAATAATAATAATAATAATAATAATAATAATAATAATAATAATAATAATAATAATAATAATAATTGTGTTCATTAGAAAGATAGGATTATTTTCTTAACTATGCCATCTACTATCTTTATCAGCAATTGTTTTTATATAGAACAACTGAAAATACTGGATATACTAAAATTAGTGACCAAATATTGGAAGAATTGGATGAAACACCATATAACATTGATTTATTTCTGATTAAATTTTCAAATGTTTGTTCTTGAAAGATCCTGTTAATGAAATAAGTATTTTTTGAATGTTATTGTTTTGCATGATATCTATTTTCTTTATAATTATTTTTATCTTATGTAAAAATGACTCATACATTTGGATAACCTTTCACCCTGAAACTTTTATGGGCTATACAACATATCCAGAATTTTGAAGATTGTTGCAGGCAAAGGTGTGTGGGGAAGGTTAAAGATAAGAAATACAAACTCTGTTGATATTTCACTCCCACTTCTGTAAATATCAGTGAAAGTTTGGCCCATTATTATGATCAACATGGGAACTTTCTAGAACATTGTTCAATAATTTTATAATGAATTCAGAGAGTGAATTTAATTAAATCGCATTCGATATTTAAAAAGCCAGTCGTGCCATAATATAGAGGTGTGTTTAGAGCTATATTACATTATATTTATTATTTGGAAACAAATAAATCCAGTAAAGATGAATACTGCTGCATTTTACTGCACTATGACTCCATACAGCACTGGAATATTTTAAAAACCCATACTGGCAATATGCTGGAATTTTAAACCTTCAAGGCAGTAGACACCCCAACAACCATATTATAAAAACCAAAGTAGATGTACAAGAGACTTGGAGGTGGTTTTTATCATCCTAACATATAATTTATCTCTTCTATAGTTTGAGAAGACGTATTATTTATGCCAGAAAATATCATTCACAGGAAAAGCTGTTCAAAGCAAAAATGAGGAAACAAACTCCATATATTTAAAAAAAAGGTCTTGGTCACACAGAAGCTGCCAAACTTAATAGTATTGCCGAGTTTTAGAGAAAAACTTCCCTTAAATGATAGGCTAAAGTTTATCTGCTAATAGATGAAGTTAATAGAAGTAGATATAGATGGCTTAGTAAGATACCAGAAGTATAATTTAGGAGGATTTGAGTCAATTGTTTGAAGGTTTATCCCGTGCCTCAAAGCGGGTTGTTTTGAAAATGATACTATGGACGATAATAGATATTTAGTATTTTAAGAAGAATTTGAAATCGGAGACATGGATTATGAAGACGCCCATTTTGAAACAGCATGGAAAATTAGCTGCATTATTGATTTCTCAAAAATCTGGAATGAGCTATTGCAAACAAATATGGTCTAACAGTTTTCATCACCTCAAGGAAAGCATTTTGTATGAAAATGAGCCCTCGTCAGCTGGTATGTACTCCAAGTTTAAGTATTTGCTGGTCTTGCTTCTGAAGTAATTGCTTTTCTTATGCATTAGAACAAGAAGACAAAAGAAAAATAATTAATGGAATCTGCTGGACCAGACGCATGAAGAAAGACTTTTAATTGTGTTTTTTAGTTCTGCATTCTAAGGTCATCATGGCTTTGTGATTGAAAAGTAAAACTGAGCATAACAATTAGTAAGTTTTAATGTCACAGATTCACTTCTTACTGTTTATGGATTGGCACCATCGATTCCTTAAACGTGATTGACTTTCTTACGGGCGGGCCCCGGTTGCGGCCGAGAACGAAAAGTTGATCTGACAAACATGTCTCGTTGCGGGACATTTTACAACATAGTCCACGTGGGCCCGGAATATTTTTTGTTATAGTCCATGTGCGGCCGACAAGATAAGTACTCGAAGTGCGATGTGCCTTCCCTGCTTTCAGTGCCTTCTTGACAGCCCTGGTCTACAACGGTTCTGTGTTCAGATTTAGTGCTTCTCAGTTCAGATTTAGTGCTCGTTGATGTTCCATGGATTCCATGACCAGTTCAAAAGGGGAAGGATTTAAATTGTGAAAGATAGGTATAGGTTTCGCACCAGAAGAACTTCAAGAATGGATTTTATAGATGGATTTGTACCAGAAGATCATGTAAGTGCTATTTTAAATTAAATAATTCAAATCAGTAGTGGAAAGTAATTTGAATCATAACCACGGAAAGGAAACTGAAGCCGCATTAAATAGACACAAGCTTAGCAATGAACTTAAGAGGAAAAGATGTGAAACATTACATGAGAGATCTAGCAAATTGGTCCAAGGCGAATTAAAACTATGTGACAAACTATTTCGCATCACAACGTAAGTTAGTTAAAAGAAGCATTCGGCAACCAAAGGTGCCCTCGAATTTACCTGAACTAAACAACTCGTAAGAATCAATGAATATTTTAACTAATAAAAACGAGCTGTTTTTATTAGTAAGTGACCAGGCATATAACATATCTACTTTTATTTTCAGCTAGTTCAAATCTAACTGCCCTTTACCAACAGAATGTATTGTACGTAGATGGGACATTCAAGAGCTGTCCAAAACTATTTTATCAGCGTTTTAGTATTCATAACATGTATATAAATATGTTTAGGCCTCTTGTGTTTCTGTTGCTACCTGGTGAAACCTACGAGGAGGCATTTAAACATGTTATAACTGAATGTGAAAAACTCTGCTTAGAATTCACTCCGCTAAGCATGTACGCTGATTTTAAATACAGCATCCACACAGCGACCACAGAAATTAAAGACTGTCGCTTTCGTCTTGAGCAATCGTGGTGGCGTAAGATCCAAGCCCTTCATCTTGACAAGGAGTATAAATCCAGTACTTCCGAAATCGGCTAGTTCTTGAAGTTCTTCGTCTTCCATTTTTGCAGCCGGCTGAAGTGGTCAATGTGTTTATAAACTACCTGATGCCTTGTTACCTCAAGACAACAGAGTTCGGTCTATTGATTACGTATTGGAAAATTATATTGTGAATGGTTCAGTCAAATATTTTCTTTTTTGTTGACGTTTTGAAGGACATTCGAACAGAAACGTGCGTAAAGCTTAGAAGTCGGCAATAAACCAAGAATAAGAAAATTGAAGAAAAAGAACATTTTTTTAAGAAATCAAATGATTTACATCAAAACTCTATCATAAGATTTCAATTTGTGAAGGCAGTTTCCTTCAAATTCTTACCGGTGTATAAATCAAGAGACATATCTTGAACAGACAGAAGCCATAACTTTACAAATGACATTTTAACCATACTTGTGACGATCATGTTCTCAAATTCTTACAGACAGTTCTAAGTCTGCAAAATGAGAAGGAAAATGTTGTTTCAACAAGGCTGCATTTGGGCGAACATATAATAATTCTGGGGTCGCATTTGGACTATCATCTAAAATTCTTAGGCCGCACTTGGACTAGAAATCAGTTTTTGGGCCGCATATTGACATATTTATTTCTTACAAGAGAAGTGTTTAAATACTAGAACTGAAGTGAAAACTGGTTTATGAGCTGAGATAAGAACAGGACCTTCTGTAGCTGTTCCCGGACTGTAAATGAGGTCACGGCGTGGAAATATTCCACAGCTTATCAGTGTAAAGCACCATTCACAAATAAAAGTAAGCGTATACGCAGCGTAAATTCAAGAATTTGCACCCTTGTTATTTAAGGGAAACGTTCACATAGATTCATGTAACGCACTAGTGACGCAAAAATTGCAAACTCCAAACTTTTAAGCTTGTGCTGCGTACATAGAGGAAGAATTCTGCAAACTTTCTCCATACTCACTAGTTTCTGAACAGCACATGATCGCGATGTGATATTTTACGCTATTTATTGCGCAATTATGGTGCTGTTCCGTTTGGCCGTGCCATGCCATTTTAAATGCTGACGCCAGACGTTGCTGTGTTTTTCGCTTGGTTGAGCACATTTTAATGCCCTATTTATTTATAAAGACTGAATGAACAGTTGTGTTAGGCAATTTGAAACTTGGATACGCTCGGAAGATTTCAGAAAGCAATTTACTGATCTAGAAACCTGTGCCAAATTCTTGCGTTACGCCTATGACCGCATTATGAGTGGTCTTGATTCACGCCTGATCTTATCGTCCACTGTTAACGTTACGTCTACACTGTGAATGGGCCTTAACACGCATTGACAGAGAGTGCAAATAAGAACTGAATATTCATACTTTGGGTTGAAAAGAGAGTGAAATACACATTAAATATTTGACTCAATGAGACGATAACATTTCTCTTGCAGCATTCTCGCAATATCACTTTACAAGTGGTGCATCACTGAACGTAGAATACTGAAATTCCTAAATTGGATTTATACTAACGCTTTAGTATAGCCACATAAAATGTTTGGTATGATTATATTTAATAGGGCGGAAGAACACCAAACTAGATATCCGGCTCTTTTAAGTTTGTTCGCTACAGGGTTCATTAATTTAAACTAGTTGATGAAATTACATTTTAAGAGCAAATAGTTGCGCAGGTATGCATGTACATGATATCCAACTTAGATGTCAGTAGAGTTTTCATGAAAGCAGTTGTAATGCTCAGAGTAATTTGTTAGAAAAATGCCAATATTTCGTAATTTTAATAGCTGCATTTAGAATTTTAGGCATTTCAGTACCTATTTACAATAATTAATCTACTCTAGCAATGTTCATTATGTACAGGGTTATTACAAAATAAATAGACACTTTCATTGTGCTATAAATCCATAACTATTAATGATATAATGGATCTGTTTGCACTGTTGTGTAGAGGAAGCCTTGAAGTTTAGTTTGTGAACTCACAAATGTTCAATGTGTGATCCCTGTGTCACACGACATACATCAAGACGATAATCAAGTTCATCCCAAATCCAATGTAACATATCTGCATCGACACTTGCCACGGCTCTTCTGATAGCATTAGTGTCGTCTGTGGCACGGCCAATTCAACGCTGTGGTAGAATTTCATCCAAGTAAAGTCTAATATCTGTGTGTCAGTGAGGTGGTGCTCCATCTTGTTGGAAGATAACGGTTTCCCTTTTCATTTCCTCGTACAGTTGGGGCATCAACCAAAGCTGTAACATATCGAGATATGTAAGTCCTGTTGCTGGTTTCTTCTGCAAAACAGAAGGGGCAATACACCTTGGTGTGGGATACGCGCAAAACACTTAATTTTGGGAGAGTCCCGCACACGTGCCACCACAGCCTTCGGTTTTCCAGTTCCCTATATAAAAATTTTTGTTTATTCACTTTTCTACTCAAGAGGAAAATTGATTCATCGCTGAAAACTATTCGCTCATCGTCTTCTTGATTATGTCGCAACATTTCTATACAGAAATCTTGACATTTGTTTTCATGTAGCTGCTGCAAGAATTGCAATGTGTAAGGAGTCAGTTTTAATCGCTTTCAAACATTTTTCCATATGGTGGTTGTGGAACTTGTAACTCCAAGCTTGCCCTTGTTGTCGATTTCTGTGGACTTCTTGCGAAAACACCACGAACACATTCAACATCCTCCTCTGATACGCAGGTTTTTTCTTTGCACACCCAGTTGTCCGAAATGTTCTGTGCCAATCATACATCGATTGACTAGTCGGTGGTGGTTTCCGGAAACGTGTTGTGAAATGTTGTTGGACAACAGTTACAGAATTGTTTTAGCAATTTTTAACACACAATATGCTTTTTGCACAAGATTCGACATTTCTGCATCTGCAACAACAATGGCTTGCATGATTACCAACTACAAAACTACCAATACAAACTTCCAGAGTTTCCCAACATAACACCACAAAATTTATGTTGACAACTCGATTAGTTTTTATTTCATAGGACTTCAAAGTTGTCTATTTCTTTTGTAATAACCCTGTATTTTCATATGTTTGATAATAAATATCTGTTAACTTTGGTTGATTTTCTGAGAAAGGGTGTATTTTTCATTGAATCCACATCAACTGAACGCATACTGTGCTAATGAACTGTGATAATAATTGTGTAATTACACAGAATGATTACCAATACCTTAGAAACGGTTATCATCTAATACAAATCCAATATGTTTTTAATAGACTCTTCTTTTTGTTGAAAATTCTTTTGTAAAGCATGATTTCTCATAACGCTAACGGCTGCCAACCGCCTAATTCTGTTTAGAGTAATGAAACAAAAAGTAACGGTTATTTTAGAACAGTCCCAAAGATGGAACGTTCCAAAAAATAAACATGCGCCCATACAGTTAGAAAATAAAATTCTTCCAACTTTGTACTAAAGGATTTTTCATAACCAGTTCCAAAAGTAATCTGATTGTAGAAAATGAGTTATATTACAACAGTTCCAAGTATGTATATGATGCGATGCCTCGGAACTGGCCCTGCTTCCAACTTCCAATAGTTTCACTAGAAATCTTCTGCTCAATCAGAATTAATTACGTTACTGAGCTGTTGCGATATGGTTGCTAAATACCCGAATGCCATTTTGGAACATATAGAATTAGTACCATGGAAATTCATATAAGGCGGTTACTCGACAATGATGATGGATGTTGCTTCCTTTAATATGAGCTAAAGGGAGCTGAAATTATAATTGGTATATAGGTATAACCCGTTGCGAATTCTTGCGTGCATAGCTGAATGTAGGATGGGAGGGAGAAAGAAAGCAAAGCGACAATTATCATGCCGCTTGACAATATTCGTGTTGAAACGACTCGCTCACTGGCGGCTGGCAGTAGAGGGCAGCCCAAAGGAATGTATAAAGAGTACCTACCCTTGTTAGAGCTTAACCACTTGTTGACGGGATGAGGTGCTTACAGGATGGCGAATGAGATTTAGGTTGATAGAGCGAAAGGAGCAAGCTTTGCTTCTCGACGACTGTAGGTCAGGGTACAAAGACCTTGGCACTGCTAGTGTATGGTGGTTCTTAAATGATAACTAGGGAATACTTTTAATTTTGATTAATCCAAGCAACTCTTGGTAGAACTGTAAAGGAGCTAAGCTTTAGCTACTGGTTGGAATTGCTCCTGTGTTACCGGAGGTAACCACCGAACGAGGGGCTCCGATGGAGTGGCAAAGAGTCGTAAAATTTTGCGGCCTGGCGCCTAAATTTAACCTCCAGCAATGGAAGAATTGAGGCTTCGTGAAGTAGTCTCACAGGGAAGGTGCGGTAGATAGCCCGGAGGCCTCTATTCTGTACCCACTGCAGTCGGAGCAGACTGGAGTCTGCGGCCATGCCCAGATCTCGCAGGCGTAGAGAAGGACGAGAATTGAAAGTGCTAGGAAAAGGCCTAACTTTAAAGGAAACGGCATCCCGGACTCTAGCATATGGAACAAGGAGGCCGTGGCCTACGTGACCCGATGCGACAGGTCCTTAATGCGCCCCTCACATTAAGCCCTAGTCCAGCTTAACATCCAAATAAGAGATGGTGTTCGTCCACTCAATCCTGTCTGAGATAGATTAATGTGGGGAAGTTGGTGGGGAAGCGGCGCTTCGTTAGAAGAATGGCGTGGCTTTTCTCCGGGTTGATGGACAATCGCCAACGCCTGCACCTCTCCAGGATGAGGCGGAGATGTCGCTGTTGGGCTGTAACGAAGAATCACGGCTTGGTACGAAAGAACGCGCTCCAATCACAACAGAAAATGCTTATCTTCATTGTAAAATTGCCAAGGAGCCGGTATTCCAAACGCAGCCGCTAGAGCTATCTTAGTAGAAGGTTTGGAAAAACAAGATCGGTACGACTCTCCGCAACCGTACGTGCTTGTAAGTTTTTCAGTTTCCTTTTTGCTGTCGATAGCAGCATTTAATTCAAGAATCACAAATGGCAGTGATATTGCTGTTTACTGTATTAAAGCTATTGATCGGTTCTAAATAAATTATATCCGAGTCGCAAAGTCGGTTTCCCATTGTATTATTGATATATTAATCTAAACACTTTCACGTTTCCACATATATTTCGCAGTGAATTATAAGCTCTAAACGCTTTCTCTTCTCGTTCTGCTTTCCATTCCCGATTTATTCTGAGATAACCTAAGAAGACAAATTTCAATTGTTAAGCTTTATTGCGGTTGGGATTGCTGTTTCCTCTTCCCCTTCCTGATTGGTTTGGTACGATATATTCACTTCTTCGTTGTGTTTCCGTTCTGATTCTCGTTTCCGTTCCTGTTCCCGGGTAATTGTGCACTAGGTTTAAGTTCAGGAAGTTGATAACAACGATGTCATACCACGGTGCCAAAGCTTGGTAGGGAGATGTAATTGTGCAGTGCTAATGTGAACACTGGTGAAATTAAATGACTTACAACCTGAAGTATAACACTGCTCTTAGGGCATTAGATGTAATTGTGAAGTGTGAATGTGGATAGTGGTGAAATGAAACGAATAGTGAACTGAAATATAACACTGTTCTAAGGGTAGATATACATGTGAAGTGTGAATGTGAACAGTGGTGAAATTAAAGGAATAACACTGCTCTTAGGGGATTAGAATGATTGTGAGGTGTGAATGCGAACAGTGGTAAATTAAACGAATAACGAACTGAAGTATATCGCTGCTCTTAGAGCGTTAGATATACAAGTAATTGTGAAGTATGAATGTGGACATTCGTAAAATTAAACGAATAAAGAACTGAAGTATATCGTGCTCTTAGGGCATTTGATGTGAATGTGAATAGTGGTGAAATTAAACGAATAACAAACTGAGGTATAACGCTGCTCTTGGGTCATTAGATATAATTGTGAGGTGTGAACGTGAACAACGGTGAAATTAAAGGAATAACGCACTGAAGTATATCACTGCTCTTAGAGCGTTATATATAGTTTTGAAGTATGAATGGACACTAGTGAAATTAAACGAATACCAAACTGAAGTATAACACTGCTCTTAGAGCGTTAGAATTATTGTGAAATATGAATGTGGACACAGCCATAACTTTATATAATTTAATTTGTGTTTCCTTTCTCGTTTTTCTTCCCAAAGTCCTTTCAATTGTTCCACAGTTAGCTTGAATGTCAATGTCTTTGTCATACTTAAATCTAATATCACAACCTAGGTAATTAAAGTGTTCTAAAATATTCTCATTTGTTTATTATTATTATTATTATTATTATTATTATTATCATCATCATCGAACTGATCGGAACCTTCCCCTTAAAAACCATTATCTTTGTCGTCTTTGTGGATATAATACGTATGTATAGATATACATAAATCACCTAAAAACTATAAAAAGACGTAAATATTTTTTAAAATGGCCTAATAACTGGAAAAGGACGTAAAAATGTGATGCAAATTAATTGATATTTTAAATAATTGTAGATTTAATTATGTATTTAAAAATGAATAAAATGCTTGAGATTAGAGATTAACACCATTACATCCCCTGTTGTTAAAAGATTGTGTGTCAGTTTCCACATACTATGTTATTTTTGGACAGTGAGAGATTGATGTATTTAATTTATCCTGTAACACGTAAATATTATTCTTTGAAACATAGTTAAACATTTTTGCTTAAGGGACAAGGTACTCTGAAATGGTCAAAATTAGCATTTTTGGTTTTAGTCACCAATAAAATCTTTATTATTTCCAGTTTCAGAAAATATATACTTTTTGGGGTTAAGAGGTTTTTAAGACATTTATATACCATTTAAATGCTAGTCTGCATTCCTTTAAAGCTGTCATGCAACGCCCCTTTTTAGAACATCTTTGTATCTTTCAACAACGAACGACTATATCATGCCCAGCGAGCAGTTCAGCAGTTAACAAAAGAGGCCATGACCAAGAGAAGGCAATCAGAAAAGCTGCAGTAATCCAGAAATGCAGATGATTATGACTGTGTGTGTCTGAAGTACTGAAGTGTATCAGAATTTTAACGTTCAAACTTTAAATTCAGTTTTCTCAAAACAACATTTTTGGATAATTATGCACCTGTTTTCTCAGAAAGTATGAAAGACAGAGAGCTGAAATTTTCAGTACATGTATACAACACATAGTTAAACTTTCGGAACCACCATCATAATTTTACAGTGTATATTAGTGATATTAAGAAAGCAACAACATTGCAAATTTTCCATACTTTTACTTTGCAATTTATTTTTTTTTCAATTTCAAGTGAACTAATATACATAAATAAATAATTGAGGTTCAAAAGATAGCTGATTATACTAAGAAAAAGCATGCAAAAGTGTGATTCTGTATTGCAAGTAGTATCAGAGAAAATGATACATGAATTCACATGTTTTAAGAGTAAATTTTATTATTTTTCTGCGATGAAATAATTTTTACGGACTCAACTACTTAAGGTATGAATGCACACAACCACTTGAAATAATTTTCATGATTTATAGATGCATAAAAATTTCAGGAAAAACCATAGAGAACTTTAAGAGCAGTGGTAATTTAACATTCTTAAGGTGTAATTTCCATGTGTTTAGACTACCTTGTCACCTGAAAAAAGTAAAACGTTCTGGTGGTGCGAAACGTACAGTGCGAAAAACTTAATGAATCATATTTTTCATATTGGTATACTAATATGTATAAATATTGTTGCCTGCTCGAATTGAGAAAGCAGTAGTAAGTGTAGTCGAAAGAAGATTAAAAAGGCTTAAAAAAAGAAGCCCAAAAACTCAGGTTGATTTAATACAGCATAAACTTACTGTCATCAAAGGGAAATGATGTTGATTGTATTAGATAAAAATAAATGCGTTTTCATGGCGTACCAGGAATAGGCACGATTTTTAAGCACACATTTAAACCTTTTCCTGGCCAACATATTCTATTGTGTTGGGCCTCGTCTTCGACACACAAAAACAAACTTCCTAGCTTTATTCATTAGCAACTTGAAGTCAGTTTACAAAGCGATTTTCATAACTCAGTTCTCTTGACTTACATACTTCCGTCCTCATAATTTTGGGATATTGCACCCGAGGATTCTTAAGTTCATTACAGAAATCCGCCATTGCATTCTGAAAGGAGATATAACACACACACACACACACACACATTCACACACACATAGATAAATATTCACACATATATGCACACACACATATACACATTCACACATATACATACATATTCACACAGACATATAAATCAGTATTAAACAAGAATTGCACATAATAATACAATTCACCAAGAAATATGTTAGAATATTTAACAACCAAGAATTGTTAAAAAACAGATTGTAACTTAGATAAGTAAGGAACGGTCGAGCTAGCTTATTCCAGATGAAAGATAATTCTAGGTAGAGCCCTCCTTTCACCAAGCTAATGAGCAGGCAACTGGTAGCAGTAAGGAGAAATAGAGACAGATATAGAAAGAAAAGAGACAGAGATATTGAGTCTACTTCCTGACGCGGCACGGGGATAAGTATGCGAAATCTTATGGGGCAGAATATTCTCATACATAATAAGGTAACGTGGTCTGAGGACCAATTAGAAACATCGTTACCTTTTGAGGCGCGGAGGTAAGCGTCACTAGGCTTAGGTATATATAGGGAGAGAACGCCCCAGATTTTCACTCTCTTATAGAATCTCGGCGACACACAGTGATACGCTCTGGACGACGGATGTACGTATGTGCATATGGGTGAGAAGACGTGTGCAGTTAGACAAGGCTCCTGACTTATTATAATGGTGGGAATTGTTACAATGGGAAAAGCTAGCCGCCCATAAATAGTTATTGGATAATAAACCACATTCCTAAGGGAAATTCAGTGTATTTTAATTTGACTCACCTACAAAAACCCTGAGATCCTGAAATTAGCTAAATAAGTAATGATTTGGAATGGAGAATACAACAGCCGACGAGCAGCAATAGCCGGAGACAAGAACGCTGCAGCAGAGGGCATCAACCAGAAGAGCAACGCTTTCCTCTACAATTCCTATTGCAAATAGGAATTACTTTTCCATTTTACAGGCTTACGATTTTTGTAACGTAGCAAATTTAGAGCGTAGTTGTGTTGAGTCGAACGATCCTTCTCTGGTTTTCTTTTTCTTTTGAGATAATTTCTACATTTAAGTTTTTTGAAATGATGATTGTACATCTGAAAACCGCAACCATTGTACGCTAAGTACAAAAGATATTTAACGAGCAAAGTAGCGCCGCGGTAACATGGGCGACTCGCATTCGGTTGATTCCATGTTCGATTCCCGGCGACTGCCCACTCTGACCCATGGGTTCTTCTGGTTTCCCCGGATCCTAAAACGAATGCTAGAGTGATTCATCTACCACGACTCTCCTGGCCCTCATTTCTTGTACCCATAATCTTTCTTGTCATCTGTTTCAGTATTGTAGGACCAGGTATAGGACGGTATTTGGCAGGGTGGGGCTGGTTGGTGGCTGTGAACTCTATGGAGCTTTCTTCCTGGCGTCGTCCAGGGATCGCTCTGTTGGATACCCGCCTTTGGGTGCTTTCGGGCAAGCGATTTTTCGGGAACTCCTCCGGAGGATCGGGGTCCAATGCGTGGGCTCGAGCGTCGTTGGAGGTGCTCAATCTGAAAACATTAAGGACCCGTCCGAGCTTGCGCCCGACGTCCTTCGGGTCTCTTCCCTCATCTCTCCCTCCCAGGGGTCGGAGGTCCTGCTTGCGGTGCTCTGTCCCGGTTTTGGGGGGCCCCCTTCCGTCCTTCAGTACCTTCACCTTTACAAAATATTTTTTTCATTCACATTTTCACAATGTAATTCTATTTTCTTTCATGTTTACATCGACAGTGATCTGAGATAATACAAAGCGCACTTACACCTGTTAAGCAAAATATGTAAGAAATTGCAGAAATATGATAATGTAAAGTTAGAAAATTGAGCCCACTTTGGGAAGTAAGTAAACTCTTACGTCAAGGAAAGCGGTACACAACAGATGGTTAGTTCGATTACCGACCGCTTCTGTTTGCCAGTTAATACAAAGCGAGCAATGTAAAGTATTGCATATAGTCTTGACTGAACAGGCAGCAGGCAAACATTGTGCTACTTCATGTGTGCACAATGATTCGATACTTGGTGCACTATGGAGATAATCGAAAGGGGAACAAGGTAGTAGTGATGTTTGCCATTGTAAAATATGTTACAAAGAGACACATAGGGAAACAAGAAACCGTTATGATAAACATTCTTGTATCATAGAGAGAACATAAGTCCGTAAAATGTGAAGGAAAAGTGCCTACGTATAGTCATAAAATTCGAATATTTAGTAAAAAATCTGATGTGTTACACTCACATGACTTTCTCTACTCTTGTACAAACTATTTTTGCAAACGCTTATTCTCCATATGCTTCATGTTAATGGAGATATCAAGATGTCAATCTTATTGCTAATTTTCTTGTAGATGCAAGGGGAATATGGTAGGTTTTAAACGATAGTCAAATCTTTTAACCGCTGGTTGCTATGTGGCGCACTCCATTCTCTTTGCATGTCCAGGACATAACAAAAATGAATAACGAATTTGAGAAAAAGTATAAGTATTGGAAAATTTAAGGGAATAACAAGCAATATCTCGAAAACGGTTCACAATGAAGAATACTTTGAATACTTTTGGAGACATTTCCAAAAAATTTGAGATATACATTTCATTTGTCATGAAAATATCTTAAACATACGATATTTTAGTTAAAATCGTTAGAGCCATTTTGAGAAAATTGAAATTTTCAAAAAATGTTCCATGTAAGGGGTAATCTGGAGTGGGGGGATTTTCTTGAAAACCTTCGTGTCGCATCTCTGGAAGATACTGAACCTAAATACCAAGTTTGGTGTTTATTCGACTGTTCGTTTCTGAGTTATGCTGTTCACAGACACAGACACACACATAGACAGACAGACACACACACACACGGACATGTTTCTAAAAATGCTTTTTTTTGGATTCAGGGGGTCTCAAAACATGTATTTTCGGTGAAATTTCGGTATCGAATTTTTGGGTGGAGTACAATACTTCCCCTACTTACTATACGTAGTAGAGAAAGTAAAATAGCATGCTCAATAGACAAGGAAATATTGTGACTCAAAAGCATTGCTCTGCGAATTTTATTTGAAGATACCTATGAACATTACAGAAAGATTAAAATGTCATCTCTAACGCTCCCCATATGGCCTATGACCTTCGAGGGTTACGTCATTCCGTCAAGCGATGACTGGACCTATTTCAAAAGTGGAGGCACCCAGTGGGCGGGATCTGTTGCCACTTATGGTAGGATGTTGAGATGGCGGTGGTATGCGAGGACCTACAGCTTTTGCCGTGGACTCCGAACCACGTTGGGCCTTGGGGGTACTCCACATGAGTAAGTTGGAGGTGAAGGCGTGGATAAGACTGACTTAAAATCGCCAACTCAGAGCCGGGAATCGAATCCCGGACCCTTAGTACGAGAGCCAGTAACGAAACTATTGCACTACCCCGGCGCCCTGAGTTTTGATATATTGTTTATGACATTTGCAATACATTTATAAAATTCTTGATCTAAAATTATACGTAATAATGTCTAGGTAGAATTCAAGGCTACTTTTGAAACACAGGAAATGTTCACGCATAAACTTCTTTCCCCCTTCTCGCATTTTTAAAAGGCGGAGCTGAATGAATATATAGTCTTTTGTATAACGATCAGATGCATATAAGCATCATTAAATATTCAGTAATGTAAAAATAACCCTACCCTCCTTTTCCTGTAAAATGTACAAGTAGTTTAAGCGGATTTTGTAATTAGACGCCTCATTTTGTAATTTCACTAGGAGTCCATTCCTTTTCTAGAAAAATATAGTATGTGGTATTATGACAGAGGATTCTTTATTGCGCTCTAAATTACACAGAGAAATAACTAAACTCTTATAGCTTCCAGAAAATATTGTCCTCTAATTTACGCAGAATATAACTAAACGCTTATAGCTTCCAGAAAAATAACACACTCTAATTCACACAGAATGTAATTAAACTCTTGAAGCTTGCAGAACCGTAGGATGAGAGTAATGTTGGTCATAGTCCAGATCTATGAGATGCGATGAGAAGGGGTGGGAGTAGAGCTTTACAAACCATTAGAGAGCTGCAATGTCATGTACCAGCCCCTCCAGTTTAGGCAGCACAGCATGCATGATGCCCCGATCTCATTCATAAACAAGGATCCTTCTGTACGTACTTACAAGGGATGTCCAACTCAGTGACCACCTTGTAACCTTAGCCTTGAGTTACACAATTTTTTTTTATTTTGAAAGTTTATTGTCGCTTTAACATATTAGTCATATCGCGACTTTACAACTTTTTATAAAATAAATATTTAACAATAAAACAATGAAGTTATTTAACACACTGGCAATTTTAAAACATTACCATGAACTAGTATAAAATTGTGGCACTGTAACCGAATTGATTGAACATTATATACTTTTATATAAATGTATGCTTTTAAAAATGTCAACTCTCTTAGTGTACATCGAATAGTTGAGTGCTGTTTGTAAATCATTGGGTATCTGGTAGTGTTGTCTCCGTTGATCGTATTGTGAATATTCCACAATTATGTGTTTCGTCGTTAACGCTATGTTACTCTGGTGGCAGATGGGTGGTTTGCTTGGCATGGCCCATTCTCAATCGGGATATTAAAACCTGATCTTGTCTGGAAAGAGAATTACTGGGAAGATGTCTCGAAAAACTCGATATTATATCACGGAGTTTGCTTCTCGTGGAATCAAGCCGTCCTCTCTTCCACTATTGGTAGAGCTTCTTTTTAATGATTGAGATAACATCATGGGCTAGTGCAGTTATAGTTGGGTCACTTAGTGGATGTTTAGTGGCTTCTTCGGCCAATTCGTTGCCTTGTATTCCAATGTGGGATGGAATCCATACTAAAGACACTTGCTTTTTTTGCTTATTGGCTCTATGAAGTAGTGATTGAATTTCTCGTGTAAGAATATGGGTTGATGACAGATTGTTTATTGCAAGTAGTGCACTTTTAAAATCTGAATATATAACAAATAACTTTGAACGTTGAGTATTCAAAACATAAATCACAGTTAGTTTAATTGCAAACAGTTTACTTGAGAAGACGGTACAAAAGTCAGGAAGTCTGAATAACATAGTGTGGTCTGGATAAACAACCGCACAAGCATTTCTATCATTACACTTTGATCCATCTGTGTAGATTGATGTATGTTTTCCATATCTGTCATGAAATTAATTACATAGTTGGCGATAAGCCGAGGAATGCGTGTGCTTTATGCTTCTGTTATAGCTGTTATTTTACTATAACTTAATCAATTCAGAAAAAAAAGAATAAATATTATTTTCTCTGATCATTCGAAGCTTATTCGACGTAAACGTTTTTACCGGGTTTACCTCATAGAATAAAAACCTTTTAGACAGCTGCACTAAAAATAGACCTTTTTACACGAGCCACTCACACTAGAAATTGAAGTTCATAACACTCAGTTGAATAAAACTTTTATATATCTATTTTTACCATCCTCGTTACCGAGCGAGATGGCGCCACGGTAATGTGTGGGACTCGCTTTCCGGAGGTCAAGAGTTCTATTTCCGTCGACCGCCAGCTCTGACCTTGGGTTTTTAATGATTTTCACTGGTCGGTAGGCGACTATTGGGTTGGTGTCTCATCTACCACGATTTTATTTCCATAATTTCCCTTTCATTCCGTTTATTTCTTTTGTTTCAGCTGTGCTTCTAGGTTTCGTGGCGAATGGCGGTGGCGGACAGATGGCGGAGATGCTTGCTCAAAGGGAAGGGCACTCCACTCCCCGTGGACACTAGAGGGTTGTTGGGACATTCATCGCCCTCTCTGGACAGCTTCTGTAATAGATCTTCGAACCTGGAACTATTAGGGACCTCCGCGTGCATATGTGGCCTGTATTCCTGCAGCCTGTAGCCTCCTGCGGTTTATTTACTTCATCCCTTCCTCCTGAGGGGTGGTAGCTACAACAGATCTATGGAGGTCGCAGTGTGCTAGGTGCCCCCCTCTGTTGTATAACCTAAACTAACATGTGTCAAAAATAACTATTATACAACCCTACCATTATAAAAATCTTGTTACTGTATTCAGTATCGTACACAGTGCCTCATTTTGGCATGCGTGTCTATAGAAATGAAGTAATACGGCTATTTTATGTTGCCGCAGCTAATAGACTGAAGATGAAATCCTTTTGTAAGTTTTCTTTTCTCTAAGTAACGAAGATGCCGAAACGTCTGACATTAAATATAAAATAATTAAGATGTGAATTTATAGTTTCTTGCCATGCTGTGCTAGATTCTACTTCTTTGATTGCGTTAACAATTTCTTCAGAAGGTCATCCATTTTTTTTCGTTCTCCGTTCAGCCCCACTGCCAGGAACGAACTAATTGATGCGAATATTTGAAGAGGCTCTCAATTATGTTAACTATGGATAAATTATTTCATGATTTATTTAATAGAATTTGTAATGCTAAGATTGCATAAAACGTAGCCAACTCGTGGACAATCTTAATACGACACTCGTGAAAGTTGTCACACGAATGATAGTCAATATGACAAATTCCTGCCATAATGTTCAAGATTATTCACTTGGTGCACACATAGACTATTAAATTATTTTATTCAGTGTTTGCGTTGCTGGTATTGTGTTCTTTCTTTAGAAATCTGCCATGACATGGGGCGGAGAACCCGTGGAAAAAGCTACACAAAGTACAGGTTTTCTAAAATGTATCTTACCGAGCGGGATGGCTTTGTCGGCACTGACTGTGACCGGGTTCGATCCCCGGTGACCGCACAGTCTGAGTTGGGTTTTTTCCTGGTTTTCCCTTGACACAAGGCGAATGTTGGGGTGGTTTCTCTAATACTACTAATTTTTCCGGGCCGTCATTCCCCATCATTTCATTTCCCATCACCTTTCAAGGTACGGGGCTCGACTGGGTAGTTTGGTGGTGTGTCTCCTCTGGTACGGAATCAGGGCAGTTCGAACCTGCTCGTCAAGAGGAGCTCCGCAAAAATGTGTCCGTCTGCAAGCTTTAGGGATCCCCCCAATACCTGCACCTGCCGCTAATTGGTTCGGGCAACCACTTCTCGATCTTTCACTTCATCCCTTCCTCTCGGAGGTTACATACGCACAATTGGCGTCTGGCCTCAGGCCTCTGTGCTTAAATCCTCCTCTGCCTCTTGCGAGGAAAAAAACAAAGAATATGTATGTTGGGGTGGGGAGGGGCACGGCATTTTATAGAGGATATGGTGCATACAGTGAAACAATTGAAAATAAGGACAATGAATTATTGGATTAAAATTATGAGAGGGGATCAATCACTTATTAGAATAGTATGCTATAACGAACAGGTTAGAACACAACTCCGAAGTGGGCCCCACCAGGGAGAACCGCCGGGAATTAGAAGCTCGATGTAGGAGGCGTTCTATCTGGAAATGTTAAGGACCCCGTTCATGCCTGCGCCGTCGTTATCAGGATCTGGTCCTTCTTCATGTCTCTCCTCTCATTCCTCCCTCCGAAGGGTCACGGTAGAAGCAAAAAGGGCTGTTGTGCGATACTCTGCCCCGGTTGTGGGGCCCTTCCGTTCGTCCGTACCTTTACCTTTACTGCAGAAATCTGTCATATGAAGCAGAAATGATGGTCGATAGTTTTTAAGCCGTTTTATTTACCTGCTTCTGATGTCTTACCTCGTAGCTCGTTCTGTCGCCTCGTGCACCAGCTGCTCCAGTGGTAGAGCTATGAGTACTTTCTCAGGAAATGGGTAAATGCATTGTGAAAAGACAATACCAGTTTAAATTGACTGAAGAAGTTAATTTGTTCTAATGCTTGAGCTATTGAAGCGAGTTGCCGGCCGTTTGAAGATAAAGAATGAAAGTTATTATAAATCGCAGCACTTGAAACTATAACAATTGACTTATTATTCTTGCTACTTCTGCAGTATGAATGTCACGGTTTGAAATAACTGTTTCTGAAATAAAATAAACGAGAATCGTAACTTGCCGTGCGTCGATAAAGTGCTTACCGGAAAGATACCTCGCAATAGCCGCTAAGTCAAGCGCGTCACTAGACACTTAAAAGACCACGAGTCATCACAAGAATCCAGGGTGACGAATCGACGATCAGTAAGTATCGGTGACAGTACCAGAGTAACCCTGTGATTTAGATTGCATCCCTTTATTACTTAAGTTTCGCCTACATTGTTACACCCTACCAATGTTCTTTCATACCCAGCCAACCATAAAAAATCATACGCGTGCGTCTGTTACCTTGTTACTAGGGTACTCCCCTAACTCTGGGAATTTCATCCACCTTTCTCTTTTGTAGAATTGTGGCATACGTTCAACGTACTGAACTTAACTCTAAACTGCATTCCCAGAATCTTTAAGCTAATGTGTTCAATCCTCGGCTGATGCTAATGACTTTCGTTAACATGATTTCCTAATTACCTTCCTCTTTCCGGACAAATCTTTCAACTCGAACTTATTGCATTTTACATTGATTTAATATATGGAAATTATTTATTGCAATTATTTCTCTATCTTACTATCATTTATATATTCCTGTCTTTAATTACGGTATCACATATCAAGTAACCATGACCATGTGCTTAATGATAAAATGGCAATTACAGCTATGTTAATCTGTCTAGCGCAGCATTAAAAACTGTTTATGAAAGAATAATTGTTTTGCAAATAAACGCCATTTGCTTGCAAATTTTAAAAGAGAATATTCGGCCTTGGTTCTACAGTATTTGGGCTTCAAAAGTTGTAGAATATTTACAACTGTGCTCATCAGGTAAAAAGCCTGTCTAGAAGCTGGACGCTTTACATAGCTTTTGCATCAAAGACTAACTGTGAATGTTACCTCTGTTTCTTACCTAGTATAAAAATTGGCTTTCTTTGTTTAAAATAATAGTTAAGTGTTGACTCAGGCTATTAACCATACATTTCATCTCAAACTACCTTGACGAATTCCATTTCTTGTAAGTATTTATCGTGATTAATAGGAACTAGATAGAAAATAAGTTTTGTATGAATAACTAGTCGAACAGCTTTGAAAATAAAATATAATTGGACAGAGTAACTCATTAAAACTTTATATTGACTTTTTAATTTCTCTACTGCTTACCTATAGTAAGTAGGTATTGTATTCTACCCAAGATTTCTATTTCAGGATTTCACCAGAAATACATGTATTGAGGCCCCTGTAACCCAAAAGAAAAGGCCTTTTTTAGAAGGTATTTATGTGTGTATGTCTGTAAACAGCATAACTCAAAAACAAAATCTCGGTTAAATATCAAACTTGGTATTTAAATTGAGTATCCTCCAAAGACGTGACATGAAGATTTTCTTCAAGAAAATTCCCTACTCCAAACTACCATTTGTATGGAAACATTTTCGTTGTTTTCAACTTTATGTAAAAAAATGGCTGTGACGATTTTGATTAAAACACCCTATGTTTAAGCTATCTGAATGACAAATAAATGTATACCTTAAATTGTCTCAAATAGCCTGTGGAGTCCTCTTCATTCAAAATTAGTTTTCTATAACTTGTAAACCGTAAGAGATAAGCAAAGCTTACTGTACAGAAAATGTAGATCTCGTTAAAACACACGATTTATGTTAAATAATTAGATATTCTTTATTATTAGTTTGAATTTTCAGGTACTTATACTTTTTCAACTGA
This sequence comes from Deroplatys truncata, assembly GCA_030765065.1. Lineage (NCBI taxonomy): Eukaryota > Metazoa > Arthropoda > Insecta > Mantodea > Mantidae > Deroplatys > Deroplatys truncata. The sequence goes on from CM060985.1 coordinate 105,514,841, forward strand.
TATTGATTTGCTTTGATTTTTAAGTGAGCTGTCGAAGACACAAGGCTCCTCAGCCATAGGTTTTTTGTACTCTACTTATTGCTTCGTAGTTAACTTTTTAAAATGATTTAAGAACTTTTCTATGAAGCTTTTATTATCTTTTTGTCCTGAGGGTTGAGCTCCTCTGAAGATTGGAAGTCTACGTCTTTATAAGTAATTAAATTCTAGAAGGAGAGGCTCAGCAGTTTCTGATGATTGTTTACATAGACGATAAAGAGGATTGCGGTCAAAGAGTTTCATAGTCTGGAGATGCTTCCTAAAGGATCAACTGCTAAATCTCTATTCGTTTTTTATCATGATCATGCAAAGAGAACGGAACCTCAAAGCACTCACTTAATGACTCGATTTGAAAAGATTTGACTATAGCTTATTCCTCTTACCTGCAATGAAATGTGTAATTCATTTATGCAAATGTTTTGTCTCAATTATCATGAAGCAGATAGAAGAATAAGATTTTGTAAGAATAGGTTGTGGAACAATGGGTGGAGAAAGTCATGTGAATGTAATGCATTATTATCGGGTCCAAACCTTCTAACGTTTGAGGTGTATCCATTAATATGTCAACTAGCGAATAACAGCGGTGCGACGTTGTGGCATCGGACAGCACAGATTACCGCTTGTAAACTTCGAAAAACAATAATGTGTGCGCATGTATATTTCACATTACAGTAAATGAACAAGTAGCTAGAATAAAAGGTGATGTTCTTCTGAACAAGTACAAAAAAGAACAATGTTTTTACACCCAGTGATTCGAATGCTGTGTCTTATGAATTTAGTTATCTTTCATTATAACTAATATAATTTTCCGGGCTGTTATGCCGTGGTCTGCTGAAGAAAGATTTCCCAGACGTTTCGTCCACAACTGCGGTGGACATCTTCAGTGGCGCGGACGAAGTCTTCTCGGTGAAAGTATAGCAGCGTGTGATTTGGCCGTTAGTGCCGCTCTCTTTATAGTGTGGACGCTCTCTGCTGATTGGCCCGCTGGTATGAGGGGGCTGGCGCCGGCTGTGTTGTTGCTCTCTTCTGATTGGCTCGCAGTGTTTTTCGGTTTTGTATGACCTTTCTTGTTTTTGATGACTAGATGCCAGTTACTGTTGAGTTTCAATGCTTCTTAGTTATCTTTCGTCTTGTTTAAACGGAGACCTTTATGGTTATGCTTATACTAATAAATATGTTGTTGATATAAATTAGGTTACTTGTTTTTTTAATGTTATCAATTGGCCGTTATGTTTTCACAACTTGATGAACCAAAATCTATGTGCTCTTCACAAAATAACACCTCCTCCGAAGCATGTTGCAAATTGCTAGAACAAGTATTTAAAGCTCCCAGTCCAATACAGGAACGCCAAGTATGTAAAGGTAAAGTTACTGACAAACAGAGCGGACTCGCAACCTTGGCAGAGCACCGCAAGTAGGCCGCACAGCCCTGTTTGCTTCTACGATGATCCCTAGGAGGGAAGTATGAGTGAAGAGACCCTAAGGGCGATCAGATCCCGGTAATAGCGGGAGCAAACATGGGTAACGTTTCCAGATCGAATGCATCCAGGCCTAACCACAAGCCTCCTAACCCCCGGCGATCCCTCTGGTGGTGCTCACTAGGATACGGGATCTAACTGAGCAGTCCCGCCACGACGCCAGGGAGGAAACCTCTAAAAAGCGCACATCCACTGCACATTCGCAACCCGCCGGACACTGTTTGGTCCTGCAACCCTGAAACAGATGGCAGTGAAAGAGATATGGGTATAGGAAATGAGGGGTAAGAAAGTTGTGGCTGAAGAGGAACCACCCCAGGATTCAACTGCCGACCCTGGAAAACCACGAGAAGCCTATGGGTCCGAGTTGGTAATCGCAGGGGATCAAACCCGGTACCTCCAGAATGCGAGTCACACACGTTACCGCGGCGCCACCTCGCTAGTTCGTCAGGTATGTGCATGTACGAGGGCTATTTTTTTTCAACCTCCGATGGGTCATAATTAAAAGATAAGAGTGCATAGTCAAATAAGTTTATTACCAAATGTTAGGTACATATGTGTTTACTTTTCAACATAATCACCATTAAGTTTGAGGCATTTATCATACCTGTGGACAAGCTTTTCGATCCCCTCTGCACAGTATGTTGCCGCCAGTGTTTTGAAGGACTTTATCATTCTCGAACTTCCGCCCTCCCAGCCACTTTTTCAGTCCAGGGAAGAAGTGAAAATCACTCGGCGCCAAATCAGGGCTGTACGGCGGGTGGTCGAAAACGTCCCATCGAAATTCCTGAAGAATTTGTTGGGTGACAGGAGCACTGTGAGGACTGGCATTGTCATGAATCAAGACAACCCCAGACGTCAGCTTGCCTCTTCGTTTAATCTGTATGGTTCTCCGCAGTCTCGTAATGTCTCACAGCAAACAGTTGCATTGATCGTAGTCCCCCGTTTCAGAAACTCCACCAGCAACACACCTTCTTGGTCCCAAAAGACTGTAGCCATCATCTTCTTGTCATTGAAGGTTTGCTTAAACGTTTTGGGTTTGTTTGATGAGTGTGTGTACACCCATTGACGAGTTTGTTGTTTTGTTTTAGGGTTTGCATAATGAACCCAGGTTTCATCTCCAGTCCCAATTTTCATTAACAAATCGCCACCTTATCCTCATAACGGGTAAAAAACGTCAACGCTGCTGCTATCCGGCGACTTTTGTGGCCCTCAGACATCATCTTCGGGACCCATCGAGTGCACAATTTCCTATAGTGCAGGTGCTCTGTTACGATCTTGTAAACGGAAGATCTTGAAAGTGCATGAAATTTCTCACTTAGCACGTTTATGGTAAACCTTCCGTCGTTCCAAACTTCTTGGTCAATTTGCTGAACAATGTCATCTGTAGCGACAGACTTGCGTCCTTGACCTCCGGCCTTCGTTAAACTTCCTGCACCATTCACGCACAACACCATCACTCATACAGTTTGGACCGACACCCGACTCATTCGTCGGTGAATGTCAGCTGCACTATTCCCTTCTGCTTGAAGGAGCCGAATCACACTACTCAAACTCACATTTGGCGAGAGAGTCAATCGTAGCGGCCATGTTTCCGTGCCAAAAACTAGGCTCATAATGGCATTGTGAAGCTGCCTGTGCCTAAGGGTAGATTGGGGGACATGCACAGTCGCCCTCCACGCACAAACCTCCGCTCGTGTGGTTGTGCTCCTGCGCGATCGGAGGTTGGAAAAAAATAGCCCTCGTACATAACTTCCTCCAGGTTGAAACAACTAAGGTTTGGCGGACAATAATAAAAACCAAAACGAGTAGTAAAGGGTTGTAGGTAACCCAGTTAAACTTCAGTGTGATACTGTTCTTCAATGATACGCTCTGTTCTGGCGTTTATAAAGCTGCGATGACATTTACCACCAACGTCGAAATTCTGCCGAAACGGAGTGAAGTTTGGCAACGACCGGTTGCACCATATTGGTTCTCGCGAAGCATCAGGAGGTTTGAAACGCACAATAGACTTTTTCATTACATTTTCATTCATGCACCAACCATCCTTTTGTTTACATTTATATCCAATATAAGAGTAGCAGCGATATGGAACAAAGCTGTTACATTCTCTAAACTTTAAACCAGTATTACAGATTGGGTTTGTTACAGATGCATGGAGAAATATTCACAAAGAGTGTTCATTAAGTTGCATGAAAGGACAAGTGGTGTAAGATGCAGATACCAACTGTTTGAGCTCCAGATTAGCGTGCTACTGCAATTTGTCGACCCCTTTGTTGTCTCTGGGATACATTAAGGGTGTTTAACATAGCGTGACACCCGGCGTCCAAGCGCTCTGTCATCGTTTTTGTTTATAAACTAGGTTAACACAAAAGTTTGCGGTGGATGGGCAAAGTGGAATGGGAATATTCAAGCAGAACACTTGACCATTAGCTTTTAGTCCATCACAGACATACCCAACTTCTTTACAACTGTGACGTAACAGCTTTTAGTGGCTAGTTGCTGTATTTGGATGAAAGCATTACGAAAGCAACGAATCAATCCCAAAAACTCTGGTGTGTTAAATTCACATAATTTTCTCTACCTGCTATCCTTTATTTTTATATAGTTTCTACAAACTTATGTTTCTATCTACCAAATTATCTACTTCATGTTCATCACGATAAACCTTTGCAGAAATACAGGATGATTTATGAAGAACTGACACATTTATTTCTTTAATTGTTTCAAAACGAGTTATGCTAGCGACAACTACTTATACCTGAAATGCAGAGGAATTTTGAGAGATTATTTACCTCTATAGCAGATGTTGAAAACGTCCTCCATCCTGCATAAGGCACAGCTCAACACGTCATTCCATGTTACTGGCCACTCGTTTGAGGACTCTGTTGTCAATAGCTTGAATCTCCTGTGTAATGTTGTGTTTCAGATCGTCCAATGTCTGGGGACGTGTGGCATAAACCCTGTCTTTTAAGTAACCCCATAGAAAGAAGTCCGGCGATGTCAAATTCGGAGATCTCGGTGACCACAGGTTCTTGGAAATTATCCGGTCGTCAAAGAAACTTGCAATTAGTGCCATGGATTAATTCATTTGATGTATGGCATGTAGCTCCGTCCTGCTGAAAATATCCTTGACTCAGCTCTACGTCGTCTAGTTGCTCAGCAAACTCCATGAAAATGCGTCGGTACTCTGCAGTGTTCACATTGTTTAAAAAAGAAATTGATCCCACATTTTCTGTGCGCATATTGCACACCAAACTCCGATTTTAACCGGGTGCATAGGTGCTTCATGAATAACGTGGATTTTCGCTGGCTCAATAGCATGAGTTATTTGAGTTCACGTAGCCGGATAAATTGAACCATGCTTCATCTACGAACGATGTGATGGACAATGTGGCAGGATTTTGCACAATGAACCCTGAGACCAACGACAATAATTCAGTCGTCTACCCTTATCTGGTTCCTGTAACTGATGGACAACCATAATCCTATATGGCTTTAGGCCTGCACTTTTCACAGCTCTCTGGCACAGTACCCTGTCTCTTGCGACAAACGTCTTAATGATTTTTTGTGTGACTGATCCAGTCGTGCTCTTACGTCAACAACAACCGTGGGAAGCCTAGATGAACGAGTTTTGCCTTTTTCACTCACCAGAGGTACAGTTGTTTCCAGTTTCCTTACCAGTCCCAGTATTGTTTCTTTGGGTAGGATTCCGAACACCAAATTCTCTCTGGTATGCCCTTTGAGTAGTTGTAATTGAATTCGTAATCCAGTATTCCTTTACAAGTAAGAGTCGTTCATTTAATGTGTACTCCATTTTCACATTGACTATAACAAAATCTCAAAAACAGTTGCCGACAATACAACCAACAATTACGAATAAAACATGAACATATGTGTATCTAGTGACAGGCAATCGAAGCTCCAGAACATTCTGCTTAATTTGGTGTAAAATTAGGGCAATGAGTGAATTTCGAACAGAATAATTAAAGAAAGAAATGTGCCAGTTCTTCATAAATCATCCTGTATTTTTATTTCACATTTAGTAGTTTGTAGAGGACACCGAACCGATAGTGAAATGTTTAAAAACCGGTCCACTGACCTAGAAATTCCACACTCTTTCCAAGAAATCGCGAGAAACTATAGACCAGCGGCAGCACTTTAAAAATTATAATGTTGAAGAATTCAAATCTGTGTGGCTAATGCCAAAAGAAGTTATATGAAATAAATTGTGTGTTTTAAAGAAATCTGCATTTTTGTGTAGTGCGTTTTTTGTCTTTCACAAATACTCTGACGGTTACACAAAATTCTACAACATTGCTTCCGAATGAAGAGGACTTCCGAGGCTACTTCCAGAAAATTAGATATATACATTCTATTTGCCATGCAAATATCTTAAACATACGGTATTTTAACCAAAATCGTCAGACCTATTTTTGAAAAAATAAAAAATTTCGAAAAATCTTCCATGTAAAGGTAAAGGTGCAGACGAAGCCTCCCAACCGGGGTAGAGCACTGCAAGTAGGCTGCAACGCCCCTTGTTGCCTCTACCGTCACCCTGGGAGGGAGGGATGGGAGGAGATACCCGAAGGGCGACCAGATCTGGATGACGAGGGGCGCAAGCATGGACGGGTTCCCTAACGTTTCCAGATCGAACGTATCCTACGCGTCCGGGCACATTCACAAGCCTCGAACTCCGGCGGTCCCCTCTGGTGGGGTCCACTCGGAGGGGGTCCTAACTGTGCAGTGCCGCAACGACGCCAGGGAAGAAACCTCTATATAGCGCATATCCACCGCCCAGCCGCAACCTGCCGAACACCTTCACCTGGTCCTACAACCCCGAAACATATGAAGAAAATGTAGGGCTGAAAAGTCGTGTTAGAAGATGAACCACCCCAGGATTCGTCTGCCGACCCGGAAAAACCGAAACCATGGGCCAGAGTAAGCGGTCGCTAGGGGTAGAACCCTCGCGACCCGAATCGTCTATGTCACTGCGGCACCAACTCGCTCCGCTCACGAAAAGGGTAGTTTGGGGGAGGAGGATTTTCTGGAAAATCTTTGTATTGTATCTTATAAGATGCTTCCGCCCCTAAATGCGAAGTTTGGCATTTTTCTGATATTTAATTTTTGGGCTAGGTGTTTACAGACACAGACGCGCGCGCGGACCTTTTTCCAGAAATGTACTTTTTATCCATGGGCTCCCAAAATATGTATTTCAGGTGTAATCTAGATATCGAACTTTTGGGTGAAATGTTGTATCTTCTCTACCTAGGCGCAAAAAATACAGAATGAATATTAAATGCTGTCTTCGAAGAAATGGGCATGGTAGACAATACCGTAGCAATGATGCTGTAACTAGCCAATGGGGGATAGAGGACAGAGGCAATTAGATAATATATCCAAAGCTGGAGGAAGAATAGTTACGTTGGTCCATAGCGCGTAGACGCTGGAGGTACCTATGTGACATGTATTTGTTTTTGAAAAGGTCGGAATCTTTAGTCTCAGTAGATATATCGCATGCAAAATAACTACAATGCATTATTTTCTTAGCCCCATAACAACTACTACATTCCTTTTGATTTTGAAATGGTGGGAGAAGAGCATGTTTGAAAGGTGTTTATTCAATGCAAACAATTACCTTTAGTAATTTAAGGGTACTCGATACTGAATTTTACAAAGAAAAATAAAAAACAAAATGTCTGTTTAAAATTGTCGTTTAAAATGATTCGCAGACATTTTAGAATCTAAATCTCATTGCGGTTTTCACTTTTGACCAATTAAATGGCCAAAGGCGACATTTAAATGTGTGTTTTTATTATTTTATTTATTTACTTTTAAGTAGTGTTTAACTCCATTTCTTACTACATATAGTACTACTGGTGGTGGGCTCTAATGGCATATGCAATTAAATGATAGCAAAATTTGGGAAAGGATGAATGAATGAGTGTATTTATTTACATAACGGTACACATACATAGATCCCTATCAATCGCACGGGTCCACAGACCGTACGTGCTGTTATAATACACAGAATAGTAACAAATATTACTAATAGTAACAATAATGACAAAAATAGAAGGAAACGAGAAAAAAGTACCGTTACAAGAAAACGCCATTGCATGGAAATAAGTAAAATATATTCTAATATAGCATCTTAAATATAAACAATCCCTAGCTCAACGGTAAACCTATTCCGATGTATTATTACCCTTTTACAGTAAATAAATAACAGTTAAGAGAATAAATATACATAACACATTAGCAAGGGAAAAAAATTACATAAAATTACATTAAAAATAAAATACTAACACAAACAGCCTACACCCCCGCTTCGTTACTAGCAGCTATCTCAGATCTCGGCTGTCTCGCCGTAAGTAGAAAATTTACCTACCCCTCCATGTCTTCCTTGCCTGCCAGTAGCGTCCAGCATGCCCTTAACTCTCTATTCAAAGTGGTAAAGGGTCGCGGTAAATACTTTGGCCCCATTCCTCCGTAAGCCCACAGCTTGCCAATATATGCACCCATGACTCTTCCTCCTCGCAAATGGTGCAGATTCTCCTACCACTTTCATTAATAATTACTTTCTCTACTACGTATAGTAAGTAGGGGAAGTATTGTATTCCACCCAAAAATTCTATACCGAGATTTCACCAGAAATACATGTTTTGAGACCCCCTGAATAAAAAAAGCATTTTTGGAAACATGTCCGTGTGTGTGTCTGTGAACAGCATAACTCAGAAACTAACAGTTGGATAAACACCAAACTTGGTATTTAGGTTCAGTATCTTCCAAGGATGCGACACGAAGGTTTTCAAGAAAATCCCCCCACCCCAGACTACCCTTTACATGGAAGATTTTTCGAAAATTTTAATTTTCTCAAAAATGGCTCTAAAGATTTTGATTAAAATATCATATGTTTAAGATATTTTATGACAAATAAAATGTATATCTTGAATTTCCTGGGAACGTCTCCAAAAGTATTCTTCATTGTGAACGACTTTTGCATAACCGGTAAACCATAAGAGATAGACAAAATTTTACTACACAAAAAATGTAGATCGCGTTAAAATACACAATTTATGTCATATACATTTTTTTTGTTGAGTGAACCATTTTCGAGATATGGCTTGTTAGGAAATTTTTCAATACTTATTTTCTCAAATGGGAATTCGTTATTCATTTTTTTTTGTCTTGGATATGCAAAGAGTATTAATCTGTGGGAAAGGGAATGGTGCTGCACCTAGCAACCAGCTATTAAGAGATATGTATGTGCTTAAAGGCTACTGTATTTCTATATTGCCCTTGTAAATATATATTCCCCTTACATCTACAAGAAAATTAGCAATAAGATAGAGTCTGCAAATGTTTATCTCGATTAACATGAATTAGATGGAGAATAAGCGTTTGTATAAATAGTTTGTACAAGAGTAGAGAAAGTCATGTGAGTGTAACACATCAGATTTTTTTGTCATCCGTCATGCTCCCAGCCTAAGCCACGCGAGCACCCGTCTAATGAGTCTGGTGCCCATTTTGATACATTGCTCCACAACCCATTCAGATTTTAGTCCAGACTATATTTCCAACAAGGTCTTCTCCAAGCATTGCGCCATTGTTTGTTGCCTGTCATTATCACAGAGGCGATACTTAATCTTGCTCCATGCACCCTGCCTTTTCCCTGACCCGCCATCCAAATATTGTTCATCCCTATGGTTTCCAAACCTCTCTGTAGTTTTGATGCCCATGTCGAATTTCCTTCCATTGTCAACTGTTCACCGTAGCAGGCCGCCTTAATTAGAGATTCGTCTCCAAGAAGGGTTTTCATCCAGTATTTAACTGCATTGATTTTGCACTCTATTTTATCACTATGCGCTCCAACTTCCCTGATAATTTCGCAATTGGTCGTAACCCTCCCTACCCCCAGAATACCTTTCAAAAATCGGATCTTACTTGGTCCAACATCGCTGTTTGTTCCCATCTCCATATTTCTGCTCCATATGTCATCGTGGACCTAACTGTCGCTTCGTATACGGTATCCAGTAAGGTTACGGATATATCTGGAATCCTGTTGCGTATCCGGAAAGCTTCTACTGCTTTTACTCCTGCCTTGTGTTTCGTGACGTCAATATGTTTCGTCTATTTCCAGTTAATTACAAATATGTGTCCTAACTACGCGAAATTTTAAAGTTGTCCAGCAATTGTCCTGCAAATGTCCCTGTCTCTTCTCTACTACAAACGAACCATTTTTCTAAGTCAACGCTTTAGTCTTATTCACATTAACTGTAAGTAGCCATTCGTCGCAATAATCCTTAAGTCTACCTAGTCCCCGTTGTAGTCCGTTAACTGTCGTAGAACACAGATCAAAGTCATCTGCGAATAAAAATGCTGGAATTTGCAAATCTTCCAATACTAATGCGTCAGTGTTTTCCGCTAGCATTCCGTCAGTAATATCATTCACAAAGAGATTAAATAGTAACAGTGATAACATGCAGCCTTGCCACACGCCCCGATAGCTTTCGCAGCTCTCGGTCACTCTTTTTCTGTCGTATTTTATACAGAATTCCACATCTTCATAGATTGCCAGCAATTCTCTAATCATTTTCCTGATATTCCCTTTGTGCGTAGTTTATGCCTCATGCACTCTGATTGACAAAGTCAAATGCCTTCTTAAAATCTACAAAAGCGCAGTGAAGCCTTTCTCGCTTAAAGAGAATTAACATTCGTCTCGTTCTTAACATATCCAAAATAAACACGGTGTCTATGATATTGTGACCTTCTCTGAAACCCATTTGAAACGTTGAAAGTTAGCTAAATTTTGATTCTCAGCATTTTATTCTGTTGTATAATTCTCTGCAATATATTTTCTCCATAACTGGCAACTGATTAACCCCCCTATTATTGTGTAGATTTCCAACAGCTCCCTTCCATTTATAAATGGGATGAATAATGTCCTTTCCCTAACAGGTAGAGTAATTCCCATCGCGGAACAATCTATTACACAGCTGGAGAATACTGATACCAAACTCATTTACACTTGCTGACTGCGACTTTAAACATTTCTGGTGATAACCTGTCCAACCTTGGAGCTTTTGTCTCCTCTTAAGCTCTTCAGCGCCTATGTTATCTCCCTTGCTGAAATCTCATCGTCCAGTTTTGGGATATCCGGGGTCCCCAGAACGTAATTCTCTTACCATCCCAATCCTTCTCCTTTCCCTCCCCCAAATACTGCCTTAAAGTGCATTGCCCATTTTCTTGGAGAAATTTCGCTGCATGCATGACGGTTACCCTTTAAATTCTTTGTCACCTACCATATCTCAGCGTTATCCCCGCTTGTTAAAGCATCCTAATTTTCTCCTTCATTTTGTCTTGCCAAATATTTCTTTTCCCGTATAAGATGTTTGTATTCCCTTCGTTTATGGGTGAAATTCCTCCTAAGCCCTCCCTCCCCTCGCTTCTAAATTTTCTCAGTGCCTCCTCTGTTTGTTTTTACGATTTTGCATTTATGGTCACACCAGTCATTCGACTGCTTAGCCTTCCATTAGGGACGTTCAAGGCCTAAACTTGGGATGCCTCCTTGGCATTTCCCAGTTATGAAAACTGTTGTTTGAATTTTTAGTTTCCATTCTGGGAAGGGCACTACTATGACTCGGTAATAAAACTTTGTTATATCCAAGCCTCTCAGTAGGTAAATGTAAATTCTTGAGCTTATACCGCTTAAGGTGACATCACGATGGGAGACGCCTAATAATTACCTAGTATGAACCGCTTTCCAGCCACTCATATCTTTCCTTCTTCCTCCTCTTTAATTTCTCATCTAGGACGGGAGTTTCTTCGTAGTTTGTGGGAAACTTACTTTAAAGCAGTAAGAGAATACTTTGTTAATGGGTTAGTATGAACACCAGATGATAAGAAACTTCTGCAAATATTAGCTAAGGGAAAACAAGAGAGATAGAATTTCACGCTCTCGGGTGTGCAATTGAAATGTTACAAAAAGCAGACAAGAAATATGAATTTTAATAAAGATTACGGTTTATTTCGCGACCTTGACCATTTCAGAAATATTCGCTGCTGTATGCTTAAGATTAAAATACTTCAATGTTTCCTAACTTTGTATATTATAAGGGATCTCTGATTCCCTAGTTGAGGTCATTAATATAAAACATCTCTATTTAGAGCAAACATATAAATGCGTATCAAAACTCTGTATGTGTGAATTAAAAATTAATTGAAAATATTTAAGCGTAGGTACACAAATAAAGCGGATGAGTGATGCAAAAACTGGAGAGTAAAAATGAATCCAAAGAAATCGAAACCAGTGACTGTACATATATAAGAATACTACCAATTGTGCATACATGTGGTAATGAGAGAGTACCACAATCTAAAACAGTGAAATATCCTGGTTTAACTCTTGATGAAAACTTAACCTGGAATGAACAGATCTTCAAAAAGCCTTATCTACTTCTGACTAATAAGACCCATCTGGATGTATGGTTGTTCAATATGGGGCTCTGCATCCAAAACTCAACTCAACATAATACAAGCTATATAGAATCGTTCTTTCGTCTAATAGTGAATGCACCTTGGTACATTTGCAGTTAACACTTCATAACTATTTTCTTAGGCCGACAGTAGATACCATCCTCTAATTCTGCTACACACGCCTCACCACTTCCTTCAGTAAACATTAAAATAATACACAAACACAGATACATTAGCACCTGTCACAGGAGTGAGCACGAAGAAGATTGGAACGAAAACGACACACAGACTTTCTAATATGAAATTTTATCTCGCACTATGTAACTACTGAGGGAAGTCGTTGAGCTGCACATGTATTACAGTGTATAACATGTTTTAAATAATTTAAACAAATTATTTACTGCCACCAATAACAATAACACAGGTTTATAAAGATATCTTCTGACAAGCTTTTCTTATCTAGAGAATTTCAACAGAATGAAATGTAAGAGCTTATACAAAGTTTTCGTTATTGTTATTCGTGTATGTAAACTGGTTACCGTGAGAACAATACAGTTCCGATTACATAACAATCACAAGGAAAAGGCACTTTTATTATTTATGTATTGTTAAACCTTTTGCTTGTATTTCTATTCTTATTAACATCCATGAAATACATTATGTGACATCTAACTTATGCAGAGAAAAAGAGAGAGGATGATGATGAAGAGGAAAGGACGATGGAAAGGGGAGATGAGAGGATGATGGATGGGAGAGTAGAGAACGAAAGAGGGAGAGGAAATGCTAGAGTTAAGAGAAGGGAATGGGAGGGAAAAATGTGATAGATGGAAAACAAGAGATATTGAAAGAAATAGGGAGTGAGAGGGTATGTTAGAGATGTAGCAGGGGAAGAGAATAATAATAATAATAATAATAATAATAATAATAAATAATATAATCGTAATAATATATTATTTATTATTATTCTCTTCCCCAACTACTACATCTCTGACATTCCCTCCCACTCCCTAGTTCTTTAATTTTAAGATATCAATAAATAAAACGAAGACAATGGCATTCCATGGGAAATACCCAGTAAGATGTAAAATAGCAATTGAAAATTAGGTCTTGGATCAAGTTCAGAATTTCAACAATTTAGGAAGTTATATTACTTTTAACCAAGATAAGGACATAGACATTAAATTACAGAAATATTAGAGTATGTGCGGTACTATAAGCAGAACACTAAAAATTACATTAAGAGAAGCAAAAATAAAATTTTATAGGGTAATGGCTCTACCTGCTGTATTATATGGCAGTGAATCCTGGGTGATGAAGAGTTAAGATTGCAGCCGTGTTCAGGCTGCAGAAATGAAATTTTTAGGAACAGTTAAAGGTGCACTAAATTGGACAGGATCCCTAATGAAGTACGTAATTAGGCAAGAACTGAATATTTTTGCAGTGAAGGATAAATTAGAAGAACAAAAACAAAAATGGAAAGAACATTTGGAAAGAATGGAAGAAAGAAGGATTCCAAAGATGGCCTTACAATATAAACCTATAGGAAAAAGGGACATAGGAAGGCCAGTTAAAGGATGAAATTGAGGCCGGAACAGGTCTTTAGGCTTAATCCTTGAAAGGCAGAAGAAGAAGAAGAAGAAGAAGAAACAATATCTGCAGTAACTCAGTAAGGCAAATGGAGCTTCAGTTTACAGTAATAAGAACAAAACATTTTGTATGTACCAAAGAAGGCTCTGCGATTATTTTTTACCACTGCACTGCACTGCACTGCACTGCACTGCACTGCACTGCACAACTTCTATATCCGAAATTTGATGAACAATCCTCGTTACTCAAATATTCTGTAAAGTCGATTGCTTTATTCTCCACCATATTAAAGCTTCATAGCTCTGCAACCACGATTCGATATCACAACCACATAGGCTAAATGCGGTGTGGTCGTTCCCAATTAATGAATAATGGCTGTGACAATGTTATTACGTACATCCGATCTCACCGCATCGACGGGGATTTGCAAACATTTAAAACGTTATGAAAATATAATGATGGCAGCTAAGTGGAACGCAAAATCGAATGATATTTTCAGAATAGTATAGTCAAACACTGCGGTACGAATTCCCAACTAAATGGAGACTGATACGTCATTTCTTCTAAAATTGATCCCTATTTGTGAAGTAGAAATGTTATTTAACATTTCTGGTTCTATCCAAATAGTAAATGGTGTGTATAGTATGCTATAAACAAATGACACTGAAACGTTAATTAATGGCATTACTATATAATCACAGCTACACATTGTTCATAACGTTTCCGAAGATTGTTGAACATATTGATGGACTAAGGTTGCTTTAAACATAAAGAACGACGTAACCCAACCACTATGCAGCGATTTCAGGTCTTTCAAATCCTAAGAAAACGACTCATTTGTGTTGATGTTGTCATCAAAGTGAATATACATTTCGTCTGAAGAACACATGATGCTGAAGAAATCTGGATCCCTGACACTCGACTATAATACTGCAGTCGGGTTCACTCATCTCTCTCTGTTAGACGTTGAGCAACGTGAATATGGTATAAAAATCTAACCAGTTTTTTTTGAAAATCCGCCGGACAGATCTATCGCTCAGTGATTTTCCTCGCTTTGACGACTCTAACATCTGTTGGGCAAATAGTTCCTGATTCTCGTTTATGGTGACAATTCTTGGACGATCTGTTGATCATCATCTTTCATGGTTTAAGCCCTTTGGCTTGTTCCGGTCTCATCATTTAAACTGTTCCGTCCATCTTTTAGGTCGGCCGATGTTTCTTTGGCCTTTTGGTGTATATCTTAAAACCAACTTCGTATAACGGTTATCATCCATCCTCTCCACGTGTTGTTTCCAGTTTTGATTTTCTTATTTGTTTGGTCATTGTCCAACATTCGGATCCATATGTTAACCCTGGAATAGCCTTCACTTCGCAAAATTTTATTTTTGTCTCTTTCTTGGTATTTTTTAAATTTCGTTTGATGATGCCGCATATTTGGTTGAATTTGTTAATTTTATTTGTTATATCATCATTTTTACTTTCTCTACTACGTATAGTAAGTAGGGGAAGTATTGTATTTCACCGGAAATACATGTTTTGAGACCCCCGAATAAAAAAAAGCATTTTTGGAAACATGTCCGTGTGTGTGTCTGTGAACAGTATAACTCACGAACGAACAGTCGGATAAACACCAAACTTGGTATTTATGTTCAATATCTTCCAGAGATGCGACACGAAGGTTTTCAAGAAAATACTCCCACCCCAGATTACCCTTTACATGGAACATTTTTCGAAAATTTTAATTTTCTTAAAAATGGCTCTTACGATTTTGATTAAAATATCATATGTTTACGATATTTTTATGACGAATAAAATGTATATCTCGAATTTTCTGGGAATGTCTCCAAAAGTATTCTTCATTGTGAACGACTTTTGCATAACTGGTAAACCATAAGAGATAGACAAAATTTTACTACACAAAAATGTAGATCGCGTTAAAATACACAATTTATGTCATATACATTTTTTTTTTGTTGAGTGAACCATTTTCGAGATATTGCTTGTTATTCCCTTAAATTTTTCATTACTTATTTTCTCAAATGGGAATTGGTTATTCATTTTTTTGTCTTGGATATGCAAGGAGTATTAATCTGTGGCAAAGAGAACGCTGCTGCACATAGCAACCAGGTATTAAGAGATATGTCTACGCTTAAAGGCTACTGTATTTCTATATTGCCCTTGCAAATACAAAACAAGGGAACATAGTAGGCCTTAAGCGAAAGTCAAATATTTTTAGAACTGGTCGCTATGTGTAAAATGTAATTCTCTTTGCATGTTTAAAGATCGTTTCTGCAAACGTGTATCTCGATTAGTATAAAATAGATGGAGAATAAGAGTTTGTAAAAATAGTTTGTACAAGAGTAGAGAAAGTCATGTGAGTGTAACATCAGATTTTTTAAGTATCAGACGTTACAGCCTAAATAATTAAAACAGTTTATTTGTTCTAATATTGTCTCTTGGATTAGTATTTCTGCTCTTAATGTTTCGGGTTCTCTGAATGCCAATGTTTTGCTTTTGTATGGTGATATTTTTATTTTGTAGTTTCGGCTTATTTTGTTTCATTGATATAGAGCTTTTTGAATTGTTGATTCAGAGCTACTTATCAAGACCAGATCGTGTGCAAATAACATTACATCTAAAATAATATTGTTTATCTTAAAATGTGCATTTAAGCTTTCTGCCAGTATCTGACAATGTCATTTATATATAAATTAAATAACATGGGTGACAATGTCTGTCACATTTATTTATTGTTGCTGTATTCTTTGAACTTTTTGGTCGAAATCGATCATTATTGAGTTATCCATATATCAATTTTTAATTATTGTTATCAAATGTTTTGGTATGCCTTTGTTTTTCATTATTTGCCATAGTATGTTCGTATGTACATTGTGGAATGCTTTTTTCAAAATCTATGAACACCATATATGTAGGAATATTATACTCTCTATGTTTTTCAGTTATTTGATTTAGAACAAACACACAGTCCATACAGGATTCTCCCTTTCTAAATCCGTTTTGGGCTCCAGCACTATGCTTTCCATTATGATATTTAATCTGTTTTTTATTATTGCTGCGTATAGTTTATAGAAAGTGTTCAGTATGCTTATTCCTCTATAATTATTGCAGTTATTTCTATAGCTTTTTATATATTGGGTATATGTTTTCTATTTTCTATTCTTCTGGGACATAGCCAAACTTCCAATATGTATTAAATAATGCTAGTAATCTATATTTTAGGTTTTCTGAGGCGTGTTCAATTATTTCGTTGTTAATATTGTTTGTTAGATGTTGAGCAACGTGAATCTGGCATACAAATCCATCCAGTTTTTTTAAACATCCACCGGAAAGATTTATCCCTCAGACCAAGTTTCAGTGATTTTCCTCGCTTTGACGACTCCAACATCTGTTGGACAAGTAGTTCTTGATTCTCGTTTATGGTGACGATTCTTGGGCGACCTGTTGATCCTTTTCGTTAATATACGATTGATCCCGTACTTCTGAACTTGTCAACGACAGCTAACATTGTTTTGTTATTTGGTACCCTCTTATTAAATCTCTCCTCGTACTGTTTTTTTTTAACGTGAAAGAGTGTATACTGACGTCCTACTTCGTATGACAAAAAATAATGTTCTTGTTTCTCTTCTGTTGTGAGAACCCTAATTGCAGAAACCCATACAGAAGTGTAAATCTATTACAATAAAGAAATAAATAACGCAACCTTTTAGTGTGGGGCAGCATGACTACCTTACATTCAAGAGGTCCCGAGTTCGCATCTCGGTTTGGGTGAGTTACACGGATGACTTTTTCCCCCAATATTTTCCCTTATCCTGAATATGTCGAGTAACTCTAAGCTCTAAGGCACCACCTCCACGCTCGTTTGAACATAATTTCATCCATTTCATTCATTTATCGTCTTATATGACCTATGTTAAATGACGTTAAAAGTCAAGAAGAGTAAAGTACATGTAAATTTAAACAATTAATATCTGCTTCATTGTTATGCAAACTTAGCAAATTATGATAGTTTTAACAAGAAATTGAGTTGCTTTTTCCACATACTGCTTACCAAACCGAGGCTGTAACGTCTATGGCCCGCATTCGGGAGGTGGTGGGTTCAGTTCCCGCGGCCAAACTTCCTGACCCACGGGTCTTTTCAGTGTTTTCTCCGGATAGCTAGGCGAATGCTGGGAAATTGCATTACCTACATCCCCCGAATTTTCTGTCCCTCCATTTCACCTCCATTCTCATTTCACTTCACCATTCATCTGCTTGGTCTGTTTCAGGGTTGAAAGTGTCGGCGAGAGTCTCAGCGTTGTATGGAAAGGGAAAAGGATGTTCTACATAAACCTTCGTCCCTCAGAATGAGGGCTGTTTCCGAGTCCTGGTCCTCTAGTAGTGGGATGTGCAAGCCTGCAGGGAGGAGGGGGTCCGGCTATACCAACTGTCATCCGGAGAGTTTCAATCTGTAAAAGGTAGAAACCCTGCCCTCTACCCTGCCGTGCCTCCTGGTCCGGTCACTCTCTGTCTCCTATAACCTCACTCCTCCCCCCTCTCTCTCTCCCGAGGCACTCTGTTAGGGACTTAGGCACAAAAATGCTTGTAGGTCAAGGTGCTAAGTCCCCCTCCGTATCTAGTTCTATTCCTACTGTATAACAAAAAAGTCTGGTATTATGCTGGTGGGAATTTTATACTTGTACCAGAAAAAAAGATTAAATGAGAACCCCAAATAATAACACAGCCCTATTTTATACTTAGTTGCCACCTTTAGCCCGTAACGTGTCCCTATTACCTGTCCCTCTCCACCGAGCGTACTACCATTAAGCATTTTGATTCCATGAATTCGTAGTTCTCTCCCTAGCAAATCAGAAACTTCAAACTTTAATGCATTTAAATATAAATTAAAACATTGGATATAGAAAGTATGCAGAAGTGATTCTTAGATACTGTTCTTACTCTTTCTATACAAACAACTAGCTGTAGCATTAGTTATCATGTCGCTATCTCTGTGTTCTTTTATAGTCATGTTGCTCTATTTATTCGCCAGGAATCCGCTTTGCTATGCCTTTATACTGTGTCTTTGTATCTTTACCTTGTCTTTATTGTATTATATCTGAAGCATCAGCTTCACTCGCGCTAACCTGATTTTCTTTTCTCTCCGTCCATCTACCCCTTTCTTTCATTTCCCTTGATGTAATATTTCTAAAATGAGTAACAAAACAGCTTTTTCTGGAGAATGTAGAACCAGCAAAGGAAAAGAGAATATTTGTAGCAGATTTTTATGCAAATAATTCAAATTTCTTGAAATTGAAAATATCGTAAAGCCTTAATCCTTTATGCTATTTAATTCTACATTAAGACTAAACAAATCAAATACAAAATATATGCCAGTTTTAAAATTAGAGCAATCCTGTCACAAGAACGTTAAAACGGTTTTATAAGTACAACAAATAATAAAGAAGCAAATATTTATACCACTGAAATGTTTAACTAATACTGTGACTTTCTCCAGTTTTTCAACTGTCACTCCTCTCTGTTCTCACTGCCACTGTTTAGTTTTTCCCTAGTTCAACTTCCACTGACTTAGCCTGTTCTCGCCGGACGGTTCGCTTCACTCAGGAGTCGAACACAAGACCTCGACAATCGCAGTAGCACTCGCTGCACGTCACAACAACCGTTAGCAACTCGCTGGGAGAATCGCTCTTGATGTCGTGCCGGAGACACACTCGCTGACTCGCTCGCTCGCCGAATGATTAACAACTCTCCGCCAACTCGCACTGACCGAGTTCCACGAGAGCGCTCGCTTATATATATATTGGAATCTTTCCACAAGGTTCTCGAACGTTCTAGAATTATTTCGACACACTTCCTGGAGGAGGGGGAGAAGAAGCTTCCAGAAGGTCCCAGTTATCTGCCGATAGCGTGCCCGGAGTTTACGCTGGCTAGCGACAGTTATTGTTATATACTCGACCGCCCGGCGGCGACCTCCCGATAACCTTGTGACATAGCCGTTGCGTCACAATACACAAGTTGTCAAAAGTATAAGCTTTGTCACTGAACTCGATGATAAGTGACATCTTTCCATTATAATTCCTCCATTTTGGCAAAGTAATTAAGATGCCATGAAGCCTATTACTTAAGTGAAACCTGATGCATATCATAGCTATCATTTCATAGCAATCGGCTGGCCCACTTTTTGCTTCAGGCTATCAAAAGAAGAAGAGGCGCACAGGTATCACCTCAATCTTACTTGTCCCTAGTTCCAAACTTGAGTTTCCATAAGCCAGCCAAGCTTCGCGGAATCCGCTTAGAACACCACGCCTGATAGAAACGTATTGAAGCATGCTATCCATGCAACGGCGTGCTTGTGTAAAAAAAGTGGAAAACCCACTTAATGCAACATTATTCCATCAAAATCATGATGACCAGATGCTTTCTTTACTTCCAGTTTACCCTACAATACTGAACGTCCTAACTGTATTCACCTTGTTCCACGAATGCTGGTCACCGATGTTGGTAGCTTCAAGATCTGCTTCATGCTTCATTTTTTTTCATGCCGTCGTACTAGGAAGTTGATTTTAGTGCATTCAGAGCTGCCAATCTAACCTACTTGCATCTTTAGCCATCTTTGGTACTCACGTGTTGTACTTAGATCAAAGCCTTAAGCTTTGATATATTTACTATTAAATCCTGTGGCGTTAAAGCCCACTAAGGACCTGGGCCTGCCAACCCGACTGCCGGCCTCACGCCCACGTGCGAACAGCAGAGGTGGTGGATCATCCAACCGATATAGGGAGATGATGTGGCTAGCATAATGCATCCCTCAGCCCGCAACTTGGCTCACGAGGTCAGGACCACTGCCTATCGCAGTCTTATACCCGGGACCTAAAATTCGCACCCTTATGGGTGACATCAAACGTGGCGCATTCCGTGGCAGTGAACCAGAGCACCACGTTCCAGTCCACTGCCTCTCGGCTCAGGATTATATTTATTGTTCCAGACATGAAATATCATATTTGCGGCTTAAATTTTACATTTTAAGTTTTGTTTCTAAGCTTCCCATCCCTCTTTAAAGTTTAGAATCAACGTTTTCCTTATTTATTTCTGCAACATTTTAATCTACTGTGCTGATATAGATTTTATACAGGAAAGTTTAATCGATCGCCCTATCGGTAACATAACATCGATAATTATCCCAGCTTGTACCGTTGGTAGACTTGGTACTTTAAAAGTCATTTTCTCCTAATTGTTAATCAAATAATACCATTTTACCTTTATTAATCATCACACAAATCTTACTTTTAAACCTAAAAGATTCAATAGCTACTATTTGTTCATACGTTTTTGCAGTTTTAAGCACTTTATATTCTAGAGAAGCCAATTAATAAAATCTAATACATAAAAACCATCCATACTATTTAACAGTTGCTCAGAAAAAGATATAATGCACATCTATTTAGCGCTTAATACTATTTCGAAAATCGCCTTCAGCTCGTATTTTCAAGGGTTTCCTGGATCCCGCCATAATGCACACTTTTATCACTTCTGTTTGTATTTCCAAATGGACTATTACAGCGAAACAGTATGCAAGACCTTTATATTTTTCTTAATACTGGGCGTAGGCATCTTGGAGTCCTTTTTCAACACCAGGTGAAGTTGCTCTATTATTACTACCCAGGAGAATAATAATTCATTAGAAGTATTAAATTGAAATGTGGGAGTGATATAAATTTTGTATTGACTAGAGATTTCACAACAGATCTATTAAGGTCGCAGTGTAGGGAGGTTAATGACAACCTTTTCCGCCACTATTTTAATCTAATCTAACATTAGACGTTAGGTCTCCGTCACGAATGAAGACGGTAAATGGCTGTTGCTACGCAAGGTGGAGGAAGAGGATGGTCGCGGTTTTGCGCAAACCGTGCGACACATTTTACTATTAAATGCTAATGCATGCACAATGAATAAGATCCTTCTTATTCTTCGTTCCTGGATTCCCCTTCAGATTCGGAATCTCTAAGGTGTCGGCACAATAGAGTTGAATTATATCTCAAAGTTATCAAATTTGAACGCTAAACAGCAAACAATCTCACAAAAACACACTCTGAAACAAACTACCGCTTATTACTAGAAAACATTAGAATATGACTTGGCTATGGCATCACTGAGTTGTACTTATGCGTAACCGTCTTCTTTCTTGGCGCAGAATCTAACCGTTTCTGCATACTTACTCTTTTATGGATTACAGCGACTATACTATGCTTTTTCCCCCGCTACCATAAAGAGTTATCAATAATTCATGATAATATATAGTAAGAGTCACTTAAAGAGAGACTAAATGGCGAAAACTGCTAAAACTTACATTTTTGGTTGTTTGTTTAGTCCTGCTTATTAAAATTTCCTCTTTAATTTGATGTATTTCTATTACTGTAATCATAATACATATTTTTAAAATGGTGCTGTATCTGCTATTTTGTAAAGTTAATTCTGCACCACTTCACAGGAAAAGGCTATAACTCCTACACACTTTGGAGTAGAATGGTAAAGTCTTCTACAAATTGGTGCTACTGTTAAAGTTCTGTGTGCTGAAGCCATACGGCTTCTTTGTCTGCAAATAACGTGAAAGTTGGTTTTTTCTATTCTTTCTTTGAACAGCCCTTTCTGTGAATGACGTTTTCTTTTACAAATGACGCGTTTTCTCAGAAACTACTAGGTATAAGTATCGGTATAGGTTATTCAACGGAAGGGAACGCCTCGCGCACTGCGTGAGGTGAAGGAATCGCAGGAGGCTACAGGTGTAGGCAGACATGCCCTAGAGACGCGCGGAAGTCACCAACATTCCTAAGCTCGCAGACCCGTCCCAGTGCTGGAGCTGCTGAGAGGGGCGACTAACAACCCACCAATCAAGCAGCCCTCTTTCCATTGAACATGCATCCGCGCCATCTGTCCGGTACCGCCTTACACTTAGAAGCACAAGAAAGAATATGCAATGTCTACCCGACATGCACCGTAGCACATGCCCCTCCGAAGGCCAGGTTCGGCGCCATCCGGGTGGCTGTCCAAGCCGTGGGGTTTTCCCATGAGGCCAATACCTGACAATTAAAAAAAGCCCCCTCATTTGCGCGAGGATGGAAAGTGGATACGCCACTTGCGCGTCATTCCAAGACGTGCGACTACCAAAAACCTCGGTAGGGCCGACAGCAATCTAGCATGCTGTCTACCGGCTTTCCAGGGCGGTACCGGAGGACATTAAGGCGTCTCACAACCCCGCCGGTATGGAAACCCATACAAACGTACCCAATCTCCCACGGGTCTCGGAACCACTGCCCCGCCGAGTCCAACCCAATCCGAACAACTCCCTTCTGAGAGGTCTCGAATGTTCGGTCCAGCGTACTTCTGGTAACGTCAGAAGTACCACGAATGATCAGGATTCGCAGCGCCCGCACCACGGCAGCTGAAGGGGCCGGAACCCCTCCCCTAAGAAGCACACCTGAAAGATGAGAAGGAAACGGAATGAAAGGGAAATGATGGAAAGGAGATCATGGTAGAGAAGAAACTACCCCATATTCGCCGCCGACTCGGGAAAACCATGAAAATCCAATGGGTCTGAGTGGGTAGTCGCCGAAGATCGAACTCGGGACCTCCCGAATGCCAGTCGCACACATTTCCTCGGTGCCACCTCGCTAGGTAGCAAAAGCTACTAAAGATGACTAAATTAAGTTTTAGGGTGACAAAACTAACCTTGTGGGTCTACTTTGGTGTTAATAGGTTTGGTTATCTTTTAAAAACAATAATTACTGCTTCTTTTAATCAAAGGGAGGTATAATTGATAAAAAAATCCCATATTCCTTAATAAACACGATTATTGGATATAAGTAGATCAGTATACTTATAAATTATACATCCAATCCTGTAAAAAATTAAAGCTTGAAACTTAAATAGTTTCTGAGTTAATGAGCCATGAATTTAGCAGATTTAACATTGGTGGGTTAGGGCCTTTAATCTCCACTTAAACCAAATTTTAGCACTATAATGATTTTCTATTGCTTGGAAATTCATCATCAGCCACCTAGGTTTGGTTCTTGTGAAATAAAGCGAAGACGCCACACTACTTTGGACGGATAAATGGGATGTGTCTAAGTAACTGTCTGTCATTAAGTTCCGGATAAACACATGATAGTTAATGAAGGATAATATCTTTGCGACATAATCCATTAAGGCTGTCTCCGGAGAGAAGTAAGTACTGACAAGCTGAAACCAGAGCTGTCAGTGCTACCGTTTCACTTCACTGACGACTTGTGAAGTGCCTGGCTACTGAAATTGGCTAAATTTAGCGTTATTGTTCATTATCATAACAATATCATTTCAATGTGAATAACAGCTCGTTAGTAAATTATTGAGCAGGGCTGTAATCCACATACTACATCATTAATCCTAAACCTAGTGCATACAGTTATTAAAATTAAAGGTTCACTGAAGTGAATGTTGAAATTATCAGTTAATGAAGCTACTAGTGTTCATTTTCGGTACACAGATTTGAATAGCTATCCACGTATATTTGTTCATAAATTTTATAATTTTTCCAATCTTTAGATAGAAATATTACGGTTGCACTCACGTGACTTTATCTACCCATTATCATTTATTTTTATATCTGTTCCACAAACTATTCTTACGAAAGTTTATTTTCCGATCTGCTTCTTGGAAATCGAGACAAACGCTTGCGGAAATGATTTCATTACACATTTCGTTGAAGATGTACGATGAGGCTGAGATGATAGTTAAATCTTTAAAAAGTATCTCTCTATATTGTGATGAAACCAGCTGTCCATGCCGTGACCTTCAACGCAACGCTAACCGGAAGTTTAGTGGGAAGAGGTTCCAGCTGATGTTAACATTTCCCGGAAGTCCTTCTAACAATAAGGTGATCGTTATGGATCCTTTGTTATTCTCGGGCTTTCCATTACATTCAGCATACTTTCCGAGAACTCTGCAGTCGTATATAAGCGAGGATCTCGCGGGAGTGAGTTGCGAATCGAGCGCGAGTCAGTGGTGATAGCGGCGTTGCGTGTTGCAACCACTGGTCGTAACGTTGTTATTGTTGAGAAGCTCAAATAAGTCAACCAGTAAGTGATTCTCCGAGAAAATTGGTGACGACTATTGTGAAGTGCAACGAGTGCTACTGCGGAGCGACACGGGTTGTGGAAAAATTAAATTAAATTTTATTTATGGACGCTCTTTAACTGCTATGGTTCTTAACGTTCCATTCTATACCGGGCGTGAAAGACCGGAAAATGTACTCAGGGGCTTCTTTATCAGGCTTGAGGTTCTTTTACGTGACGTAAATCTACGACACGGGACCACCGGCTTTACTGATAGACCACGAGAAGAAGGCAAGCGAGAGGAATGTGTAACATCAACACTTTCCTGCGTCCGTTTCATATTTACGCTCGCCGTGCGGATACGATAAGCATGTTCGGAGGTTATAAACTACACACTGTTGTCAAGTACTCACCCATGGCTAGAAGTCCAGCACCTATTACGGAGGTTGCTGTTCTACTACTAGTATCAGATCTGGCAGCATGGGTGGTTCATTTGCACACATAAACACATTTCGTAGTAAACATCGACAGTACGTGGGCAGATAAACAGTTACAGAATCCCGCTCGCCCCTCACGCCCCGCTCGCCTTCTTCTCGTGGTCCAACAGTACTTCCCTTTCGAAGGAAGCCACGCTACGGATTTTTAAGCCCTAAAAAAATCCATCGCCCTCCGCCGGGTTTGAACCCGCGACGTCGGGAACTAGAGTTCCCTATGGAACTATGGTTTCCTAGGCTACGGAGGACGACCAGGTTGTGGAGGTCTTGTGTTCGACTCCGGAATGAAGTGAATCGTCCGGCATCAAGAGCCTGCGTCACGAAGAAAGAAGTGAATAGGGAGAATTGAACCAGTTCACCTTAGTGAAGCGACATTATTGAGGTGAATTCCCAGTGAAAGTGAACTACATAAAAACGAAACAGTAGCAGTAAACTGAGGAAAGTACAGTTGAAAAATTGGATAAGGTCAGATGCTTTAAAATTCAATGCACTGCACGACATCACGATAAACAAAAGAATATTGATCAAGAACTGCAAAAAATAAAAGTATTGGGAAATTCAAACCAAGAATAAGGAATACGCAAATACCACAGAAAATTAGAGATAATATGTGAGTTTTACGAGGCTTACATATTTTGTGTAGTATCTCTTATGATTATTCTGAATGAAGAGGACTTCACAGGCAGAAAACGCAAGATAAACATTTTAGTTGTGGCACAGATATCCTAAACATATGGTATTTTGATCAAAGGCATCAGAAGTAGTTTTGAAAAAACCAAACATAACGAAAACTGTTCCATATAAAGTGCAATTCGGGATGGAAGAACTTTTCTGAAAGCCTTCATTTGTTATTCTTGGAAGACGCTGGTCTTAAATAAAAATGTAGGCCTTTTTACTTTTTATAAACGCGGTTAACACACCACACACACCGTGTTTTTTTTAAAAATGCACCGTCGTGCATTCAGGGAACTTCCAAACATGTATTGCTGCTGAAATCTCGATATTAAATAATTAGTTGGAACGTAATACCTGCATTCTTCTGTAATTTTCTAAGAGTAATAGTAAACAAATTCTTTTTTACTTTCTCTACTACGTATAGTAAGTTGGGGAAGCATTGTATTCCACCCAAAAATTCGATACCGAGGTTTCATATGAAAAGTATATGTTTTGAGACCCCTGAATCAAAAAATTTTTTTTTGGAAACATGTCCCTGTGTGTGTGTGTGTGTGTGTGTGTGTGTGTGTGTGTGTCTGTGTCTGTGTCTGTGAAAAGTATAACTCAGAAACGAACAGTCGGATAAAAACCAAACTTGGTATTTAGGTTTAGTATTTTCCAGAGATGCGACACGAAGGTTTTCAAGAAAATCCCCCACCCCAGATTACGCTGTACATGGAAAATTTTTCGAAAATTTTAACTTTCTCAAAAATGGCTCTAACGATTTTGATTAAAATATCATATGTTTAAGATATTTTCATGACAAATGAAAGGTATATCTCGAATTTTCTAGGAATGTCTCCAAAGGTATTCTTCATTGTGAACGACTTTTGCATAACTGGTAAACCATAAGAGATAGACAAAAATTTACTGCACAAAAAATGTAGATTGCGTTAAAATACACAATTTATGTCATATACATTTTTTTTGTTGAGTGAACCATTTTCGAGATATTGCTTGCTATTCCCTTAAATGTTCCAATACTTATGCTTTTTCTCAAATTCGTTATTCATTTTTTTTGTCCTGGTAATGCAAAGAGAATGGAATACTCCACATAGCAACCAGCTCTTAAAATATTTGACTGTAGCTTAAAGCCTACCAATTCCCCTTGCATCTACAAGAAAATTAGCAATAAGATTAACGTCTCGATATCTCGATTAACATGAAGCATATGTGGAATAAGCGTTTGTAAAAATAGTTTGTACAAGAGTAGAAAAAGTCATGTGAGTGTAACACATCAGATTTTTTTTATGTCCTGTACATGCAAAGAGCGCTTAAAAGATTTGACTATAGCTTAAAGCCTACCATATTCCCCTTGCATCTACAAGAAAATTAGCAATAGGATTAACATCTCGATTAACATGAAGCATATGGAGAATAAGCGTTTGTAAAAATAGTTTGTACAAGAGTAGAGAAAGTCATGTGAGTGTGACACTTAAGATTTTTTTACTTTATAGTGTACTTAGGATTAAAAAATATACATATTTTGGTATTTTTAGCGCGTAATTCATAATCCAGTAGCCATCTAATGAGGCTAGATTTTAAAAAAATGCACTCATTTTTGTACTGTGTTTTAAACTTACAAGTCATAATGTAGATGTTTTTGGTTACGCTCATACTACACCTATTTGTTATACGGAGCTGCCTTTAGGATTAATGTATAATATTAAACTACAGTGAGAACTGTGGGTAAAAGATAAAAGTACGGACGAAAGTAGGGTCCCCTATAACCCGGAGCACCCCAAGTAGGTCGCAACGGCCCTTTTTCCTTCTATCGTGACCCCTGGGAGGGAAGGATGAGGGAAAAGACACGAAGTATGGAAAGGGTCCATAATGTTTCCAGTTCCGACGCCGCCCAACCCACCCACAAGCCTTCAAACCCTGGAGTTCCCACCCTGGTGAGGCCCAGAGCCGGGTACTAACTGAGTATTCCCTCAACAACGCTGGGGAAGAAATCTTTACAAAGTACACACCACCGCCCAGCCGCAGACCGCCGAACATCGCCGCCTGGACCTATAATCCTGAAACGAATGACAATGAAGATGGTGGGTACAGGAAATGAGAGGCAGGAAAGTCTTGGTAGATGAAGGACCACCCCAGTATTCGCCTGCCGCCCATGAAAAACCCATGGGTGAGAGTCAGCGGTCGCCGTGGTTCGAACCCGGAACCTCCCGAAGGCGAGTCACTCATGTTACCGCGGCGCCACCTCGCTCGGTGAGGACTGTGATTACTCGCTCCCATATTCCTCCTCACCCTAGATCCTGGAATACGAAACATCTTTGCACTTTGTGTTGTTAACTACAAAAGTTTGAAGATTTGCATGAATCGGATGAGTCCTACTTTTAACCTTAAGTGTTTCATAGACAAACACTATAATTGATACGGGAAATTATGCCTAAAGCCCTTGTACACGATCACATTTTTGTCAAATTCAATACTTTACAATATCTCTCAAGAGTTGTCACAGCTTTACAACTTTTCTTGTCAAATTGCTTCCAATACTTTTAAACTCTTTGAAAGTCTTGAAAACAAATAAGAACATGCTTTAAACGAACAAAGATTTGACAATGATTTGATGGCTTTAGCCAATGAAATGCGATTATTTACAGTGCGTCATGAAATCTGCAACATGACAGAAAGCGAAAAGTAAACAAAAATGGCTACCCGGCCAAGGTATGTTGTATGCGAACTGATTAGGTTATACATAGTCAGGTTCGTATGTCTAGGACTCTGTGGATTACCATGAGATGAAGCAGACGAAAGTATATGAAGAAATAATTGCCAAGCAGATTTCCGAACTAAGAATACATTAATGCAATGTTATATAGTATGGTTAATCTATCAAATGGTGTTATTTACCTACATCGTAATGTGATTTCATTGAATATAATACGTGAAAGTGCTACATAATATTGGTATAGAACAGTATTTCATTGCAAACTGTTATACCGTGACGCAAATAATAAATTGCTTTGTGCGTGATAAATTATTTATTAATGTGTTCTGAAGGGTTTCAGTTTGAAAAAAGACAACTTGTAAATGCATATTTATGACATTGTCAAGTCTTGTCCAATCTTGTCACATATTGGAAAACGTTTGACAATTTTTCTTCTAAACTCTTGAATTGCAAAAAAGTTTGATCGTGTACAAGGGGCTTTAAGCATGCTGTCATCGACCGCGAAATTTATTATAATAACCCAATTTGTATCAAACAACAATATTAACTTTAATTTTATCTCTTAGATGAACATGTAAGGCCTAAACTTGAGAAGGTTATTGTCTCACGTATGGAAAAGTCGATTTGAAGTAGGTGGTTTGTTACGTTATTTGCCCCACGTTGTGCATCCATTTAAGAAAGTTGTTGTATTGTTATTTTTACGTTTTATTAGCCCCAAGTTTAAAAAATATTAACTTTGTGATTTAACTGTTTCTTTAAATATTATATATTTATGTTTGCCTCGGCAGCGTCAGTATTATTGTTAGAGACACGTTTCTCTTAGCAGGGTTGTGGTGCAACAAGAATATAGGCTCACACAGATTATAATTTTACTTCACTCCTTTTATTAATGCTTGAAACGATTTAAATAACACTTCACTGATAGAGAGCTGTGGGATTGTTTTTATTAATTAATTAATTACCTTTTTAATACGTAAACATATTTTCGTCTCACACGAATACGTATTAAATTTCTTGAGGACACTTTTTGCGTCTGGTTAGTAACGCTGTCTGCAAGCAACTGAACTATACATTTGTAAAATTTTGTTTTTTTCAGTTTCTGATTGGCTAATCCTACTCCAATAGAATACCTTCATTTAACTAATGCTTTTTCTGGTTATTGATTGGCTATTTTATAAACTGTCACTAAAATTACATTATTGTTACTCCAAGAATCAAAGTAGTACTGTTAAACTTTCTTACTCATTATTGACTCAAAGTTTCCTCATTGTTAGCAACTTTTAACTTATTATTCTCACAGTTTCTACATTATTAAATTACATAATATATTTACATAACATTATTACACATTGATACACTAATATAAGCATATGCAATGACTGTTACATACATTTTACAAATTATTACATACACATATTGCTTCAAGGCGGGTTGTTATTGAATTTACATATTATATAATTAGACTGAAATTATTTAAGTGTGAAAAACACTACCTCAAACTTCAATAATAAAGAAAGCAAACGCTTTTAACATAATAATTATCCATCACCGCCAAAATAACTAGGAATGCCAAAAATAGTCAACGCCTGTACCATTAAAATAAATGGCTCAATAGAATTCCGAAATGAGTCAATCAGCCGTGCACCACACTATAGGTACATAACGATAATGGACCACACAATAAATTGGAGCAGCCACCAATGTTGCCGTTCTGACAAACTACATTGATGGAGAATTGTGTTATGCCATAAACTCCATCACTTTAGTAGTACAATTTCCAACGTGATGTACATAATTTGAAATTCTCCGGAGGCTACGTACAAAGTGTTAAATCGTTATTAGAAACGGCTTTCTCCCAAGGATCAGTCAAAGTAATTACATTTAAAACGTCAGAAGTTAAGCATAGGAACCTTTCATAGAAGAAAAACCGTAAAGTTTCGTTTTTACTTTATGTAGCATGTACATAGTAGGTACAGAAGGTATTGCATCCCACCTAAAAATTAGATACTGAAATTTCACCGGAAATACATGTTTTGAGGCCCCTGAGTCTAAAAAAAGCATTTTTAGAAAAATGGCCCTGTCTCTGTGTGCGTGTGTTATGTGTGTGTGTCTGTGAACAGCACAACTTAAACCATAGTATCACCACCAAACTTTGTGTTTAAGAATATCTTCCAAAGATGCGACACGAAGGTTTTCAGAAAATCCTCGCCCCCAAACTACACTTTACACACAGCATTTTTCGAAAAATTTGATTTTCTAAAAAATGCCTTAACGATTTTGATTAAAATACCATATATTAAAGGCATTTATATGACAAATAAAATGCATATCTTGAATTTTCTGGGAATAGCTTATAAAGTCTTCTTTATTCGGAAGGAATTTTGTATAATCTTGTGTAATTGTAAACGTTAAGCGATAGACGAGAACACTACAAAAAAAAATTAGATCACTTTAAAACATAAATTTATTTCAAATAAACCTTTTTTTGTGTCAGAAGCCATTTCTGAGATATCCATTATTAATGGTTCGAATTGTTCATTTCTTGGTCATTCTCTTAAACTCCTGTCAACATTCAGCTGTTTCTCCCGATTGCATAGAAACACTATGGAATTCTAAGGCATAGCATCCAGTTCTAAAACATTTGACTATCGCTGTTCTCTTTATATCTATAACAGAATATATATATATATATATAGTGTAGCTATTTCTGCAAAAGTTTATTTGGATTAAAATGTAGTAGATAGAAAAATAAGCTTTAGTAAGAATAGTTTGTATACACACTAATAAATGATAAAAAAAAGTCACGTGAATGTAGCATATCAGATCTTTATTTGTTTTCACTTTGAATACTCCTTTGGAAGAGATAGTGAATGCTTTACTCTGCCTGACTAATTTTTTCGCATACAGAAAACTGAATCACTTCGTTTCTAAATAAACTGAATTTACTATTGGAAATATTTTCGACAGCGGTCCTAATATTATCGGCGTTGCACAACTGTAAATAGGGCTAGAAAGTAGTTCCGAAATTTTGATAAACACGTGAGGCCAGTTAGACACAGGCCTCTTCCAGTTTTTACGTTATTTAGGCTTCTACATCAGCATTTTAAAAATGTAGCTGCTTCTGCTCAAAGAAGTGAAGTCGTTCTTGGTGCAACGTTTTGAAGCCGTACCCTTTTCTTCAAACATTGATGCTGCTATCTCGAAGTGACATCCATTTAAATTACGTTTAATGTTACCTACTTTGTTGATGAGTTCTATGATGCCATCTCCCAGCTCGTTTTGCGTTGTCTTGTCCGCCAACTACTTCAGTGGTATAGCTATGGGTTCTTTGCTTCAGGGTATGCGTGAGTGTAATGTGAAAGGACAACGCTAGTTTATTGGTTGACAAATTTTAAAGTTGGCTAAAATGTTCTGTGTTAAGAGAGTCGCCGATTGTCGAATTAAAGAATTAAATTATTCCTAGAATAATAATAATGATGCGAAGCGTCAGTTGCCGTAAGTCAGAGAAATGTTACTCGGAAAGATCCTTCGCAATAGCCGCTAAGTCTTTCTAATTCAAGCGCACCACTGGGCGCTAAAGTAGTTAAATACCTCACGAATAATCACAAGAGCCGTCACACGAGAAAGTCACAGAATTAAGTAAGTAAAGCTGATTTAGAATGCCTGCTCTTCTCTTAACTAAGCTCCGCGCACCTATCGCTACTCCTACCAACATTCCTACTTATACAGTCCAATCTTAAAACTTTACATATGCGGAATCTTGCTCGAATCTTAAGAATTTCATTCCCTTTCTAATTTACAGAATTCCTGCCTACGTGACTTTGCAAACACTCTGAACTCACCCCTTAGCTGCATTCCAGGAACTTTTATACTAATGTATTTCCTTAAGATGACTCGCTAATGAACTTTTTCTCCGGACAAATCTTTCAATTCAGGCTTATTATATTATACATTGATTTGATGCACAGAAATGATTTATTACAATTATTTATCCATCTTACTGTTATTTCTTTACTTAATTATTTATGTCTTCCTGTTAATAATTACGGTATCAGGAATCAACATCATATTGAAACGCGGATAACATTCTTATACTACAACTGGTTTTAATTTTTTGTTAAAGAGGCGTTATTTGACATACACTGCTATTTGCAAGAAAGTACAGTGTCCTCGTTTCGACGCGTGGCTTTATTACGGAGAATTGCTTGCCCTGCACTGCGCTATTTCTAACGGTTCTGTTCATCTTTCACTTTCACTCCTTTCCGTGTGCCGTCTAATCAGATGACGTCAAGTCTGTCAAGAGGTTGATACGTTGTGAGATCACGTGTTTCAGTGTTCAGTGTTATAGTGTTGTTATGATGCCAAAAAGTCCGTACACCTTAGGACACAGAATTTTTTGTGACTTCTATATGACAATAAACGTTTGTAGGGAAGTGAGACGGCCATTAATAGACAGATTCCCTGCTGTTCGTGCTCCTCACAGAGAAACGGTCCATATATAGTCTTCTGAATAGATTTAGGGAAACGGGATCTATCTTGATAAAAAGACTAAAATTAAATCGCCGTATTCTTACAGAAGAAAAGCTCAATGACATCCGAGAAAATTTAGAACAAAGTCCAAAGAAATCTCTGAGAAATCTCTGAGAAATTTCATAAATCTCGACTTGGAATACCACTCAACTTTTAAAACTCTATAAGATAACTGTAGTTTAGGAATTGCAACCACACAATTATTGAGTAGAGTTAATTTCTGTAATTGTGTGTTGAAAAATATTAACGGTGGCTCTATTGACTCGTGTTTAATTTTTTTACAATTGAAGCATGGTTTTATTTACATGGCAATGAAGAATTAATGAGTGTTAATACAAATTGTCTTGAAAGGTGTCAGATACGGTAACACAAAGACATAATTTCCAACATTTTTTATGATGAAGGTATGTGTAGTTATAACTTGCATGAGAACTCTATGCGCTTGCATTTAAGGAACTACGAATATCCAACCGCCGGCAAACGGTGGCCAGTTTTATCCATTTTTACAAATTCGCTGAGAGAGTTCACTATTAATGGTCCCAAACAATTAATAAACAACGTAGCATCATCAGACTTCAAATTTAAGCTTTATGAGGGTGGTACTTTCTACCATAGTCATTTGTTCGAAACAATAGGCGCTATATATACGTCAGGTCGGGTACTTCTGGGACTGCCCTCGTATGTATCATAATCCTTGTATTTTATGAAATATTTTCTTATAATACATTATACAATTAAAACTAGCATGCACGTATGTTACTGCTTGCTCCAATCACGATCCTCGACAAGCTAGGGCTTCTTTCAGTACCTTGCATTTTTTCTTCTGTTATTGCAGTTGTTTTTGAGGGAAAGTCAAATGCAACGTCAACCCTCCATTGAAAATGCAGGTAAAAACTGAATGAAAGAACCAGACAAGCAAAACGTAAAGTTATTTCTCTAACGAGAGTTGTAATTTAAATTACTTAGTGGTTTCTAAATGAGATAAAGAGTATACGTAAAAGAAGAACAAAAGTTGAGGGTTAAAAGCAAAAGTGTTTTAGCTTTTGTTTCCTGGTGCAAACTCTCTCCAAAAGAACTTAAACTCAGTATAATCAATAGTTTAAGTATTTCAGAGGCAAAAGTTATTTTACAACACAGATATAACTCTTACCTTTGCCGCATTTGTCGATGTGGTTGGTGACGGGCATCTCCGGAACGCACTGACATGTTGATTTCTTCTCCTTGTCGCAGATGGAACCCTCAAAGCTGCACTCCAACGTGTCCTCGCATCGATCCCCGAACTTCTTGTCCCCTCGCTTCGCAGTCACTGAAAATAAAAGATATTTCATGTAAATCACGAAGGTTTGGTGATAAAATTTACACTTCAGAGAATTAATCTCTACATAACTTTAGAATATTTGGGAATAACATCACATTCAAACACTCTAGTTCAGAAAGTAATCGCTCTTTGGAGAATCTTGGTTCGTAATATAATCCGAAAGAGTTTGTAACTATAGACACATGCAGAATTTATTTTTCGGCTCATATTAACCACGCTTAGCGTTTCGGATTATGAGTTGGTCGTTCGCAAATTTTCAAGCTATTCTACACCATTTTCTGAGCATTTGAAAAGTTCCTTACCGTAAAAGAAACTTTGTTGTCAGAACTGCATAGATTTACATCTCTAGTAAATATTATACATCATTTGTAAACAAGGTAAACATTCTGATGTGTTATATTCAGGTGACTTTACCTACGAGGCGTGTTTTTAAAGTAAGTACCGATAATTTTTTAAAAAATAACAGAACATTAATTTTGAAATGTTTTGTTATCATTCATTACCTTACACTACTTCTCCACATAGACACTGCCGTTATTCAGGAACTTGCCGTAACGGGTAACCACTTTGTCAAAGAATGATGCCACCTGTGATGAAAGCCAAGTGTGCACTTATTGTTTCACATCATCGTCGTAGGAATGTGTTCCCCAAGGAATTTCTTCAGATGAGTAGAGTAGAGTAGTGTATTTATTGATCTTAAGCATTTTACACGTTCAAACTCTACATCGCACAAGTCAGATATACCGTATGGACTTATATAATACACTGTAGTTCATATGTTTCAGTCTATATTCATCCCACTGAACATTAGGATTAATGATATTTGATAAGAATCAGAAAGAAAAGGAAAAAAAAAACCCAGAGAAACTAACAACAAAAATCACACAAACGAATAGAAGAAGAGAAAAACAACTTGTTCACTAGTACATGCTGTTGTTTACACAACAAACAAATACCCATCCCTAAGCCACTAACCCTCCCCCTCCTACCCTTGTCCCTATTCCTTACACTCCGGTCTGATGCATAACCTTTTGTAAAAATATACCAGTCTCTTCCCTCCCCACCTTCCAACCAGCAAGATCTAACAAGCTTGTAACCCTCTGTTTGAATTAACAAAGGAATCCGGTAGATATTTTATCCTCAAATGTTCTGTCTTAGTACACTGCGCCAGAACATTAATCCATATTTCTTTCAATCTACACCAGGGACTGATTTTTGTACAATCTTCGTTAATAAATTTGATCGCTTGCCATAATTCCAGTCTAAACCAAGCAAACCCTTGTTTGCCGACTCTATTTCCGGACAAAATATATTGTTCTATACCCTGTTCTGTTTTTAGTTTCGACTGTAAGCTTAATGAAAAAGAGATGAAAATCACTTGGTGCCAAATCCGGTCTGTAGGAAGGGTGGTCGAATTGTTCCCAACCAAATGATGCGATCAGATCTTGAGTTTGAATGTGTGTGTCCGGCCATTGTCACTTCTTATTGTTTCCCCATAAACGTCACACAATTGAGGATGATTGTTTGCTTGCGTAACATTTCTCGCATTCAAAAAACGAATCACTGATCTGACTTCACAGTGGCGGGTCGTTCGATTATTTTGAACATTTCGAAATGCTCTAACAACAGGAACACGCAGTGGCGATCGCTCACAGCTGCGTCTGGCTTCCTAACGAATGGTGAAAGTGATCCTCATGCTCACTTCCTCCACTGTAGTGGCAAAATATTAAAGCAATACTTTTTTAAAAACACGCCTCGTAATATCGTTTATTTTATATGGCCCCTAAAGGTATTTTTGAGTCACTTAATGCTAATCGAGATTAACCATTTCAGAAATAGTTTCATTACACATTTCGTTGTAGGTACAAGCGGGATAGAGGAAACCGAACCTAAAGTCAGATGCCTAAATGCGGGAAGCTGTATGCTGACCTTAAAATTTCATGAAATCGCGAGAAACCATTGAATAACGACAGTACATAAAATGACAAAAGTGTTGAAATATTTAAATCAATAATAACAAACTTCTCCAAAAAAGACTGGTGCCACAAAAAAGTTACTTGAATAAATTTGGTGCTTTAAAGAGATCTACATTTTTTGTAAGATTTTCTTTACCGAACGAGATGGATCCACAGTAACTGTGAGGCTCGCTTTAGGGAGGTCCCGGGTTGAAAGCCTTCCTGATCTTGAGTTTTTCGTAATTTTCCCTGATCAGTATGGGAGTGCTGGAAAATTGCTGCTAATGCTTGCTCAAAAGGGAGAGTATCTACTCCCCGTGGACACTAGAGGAGTGGTTGGGTGGCAGATCCTTCATCGCCCACTCCGGGCAGCTCCAGTAGTGGGACGGGTCTTCGAGCCTTGAACTGATAGGGACTTCCGCAGTCTCTTTGATCTGTCTGCCTGAGACCTATAGCCCCCTGTGGTTTCTTTACTTCATCCCTATACTTTTAAGATTTCCTTTATATCTTATGGTTTACCGCTGCACAAAAGTATACAAGTTTCCCTTCGAATGAAAAGGCTATTCCCAGAAAATTCAAGATATATATTTTATTTGTCATGTAAATATCTTTAATATGTGACATTTTAATCAAAACCTTTAAAGGCATTTTGAGATTATCACAAATTTCGACAATGTTTCCGTGTAAAGGGTAGTTTGAAGTGTGGTAATCTTCTTGAAAATCTTCGCGTAGCATCTTGGTAATATATTGAGCTTAAATACCACATTTAATGGAAATTCGTCTGTTCACAGACAGACACGCACACACGGAGCTTTTTCTAAAAACTATTTTATTCAGTGCACCTCAAAACGCATTTTCGGTGAAATCTCGAAATCAAGCTTTTGGGTGAAGTACAGTACTTCCTCCTCTTACCTTTCTATAGGCAGGTAGCAGAGACAGTTAAAATTATGAGTAATATAGCATAGAGGTATATTATAGTCTATGGTAATGCGCATACTCCTGGGAAAGATTTGTTAAGCAGTATACGTTTATGTCCCTTTGATGTCGAATATGAGCGTAGTCGAAGTTTGCTTTGTGAGGATGAGC
Source organism: Deroplatys truncata (assembly GCA_030765065.1). NCBI lineage: Eukaryota > Metazoa > Arthropoda > Insecta > Mantodea > Mantidae > Deroplatys > Deroplatys truncata. The sequence continues at coordinate 105,552,294 of CM060985.1, forward strand.
CGAAAGATGCTCGACCTTTGTCTCTTGTTTGGCAAGTCCTATCATCTATTCGTAAAAAAGGTAAAGGGTATAAATCACCGGAGGCGGCCCCCGAAACCGGGGTGGAGCACCGCACGCATGCAGTCGGCCCCTTACACTTCTACCAGTAATCCCCAGAAGGTAAAGATGAGGGGAGAGACCTGAAGGGCGACCAGATCTAGATGACGAGGGGCGCAAGTAAGCACCGACGGGGTCCATAACGTTTCCAAATGTAACGCATCCGACGCCACCCGGACCCGCCCACAAGCCACCAACCTCCTGAGGGGCGGAGCCAACTCGGAGGAGAGACCTAACTGAGCAGATCCCGCAGTTCCACCAGGGGAAAAAACCTTTACAATTCGCAACTCACCATCCAGCCGCAACCCGCCAAACACCGTCGCCTGGTCCTGCAGCTTTGAAAGGGTTGACAGGGTAGATGATGGGTACAGGAAATGAAAGAGAGGAGAGTCATGGTAGAAGATGAACCACCCCAACAATCTCCTGACGACCTGGGGAAACCACGAAAAAGGCATGGGCCAGAGTGGGCGCTCGCCGGGAATCGAACCAAGATGTTGCAGACTGAGCCATCACCCTCGGTTCATCTATTGGTTCACCGTCAGTCGCCACTGAACAGAACTCTGGACCTTTCCCCTCTGCAAGCTTATTTCATTACTTTAGTACTGAAGTTCACCACATAGTAATTCCAGAATGTATTCGTCTGTCACATTAATATTCAAGCAGCCAAATTAATGTAGAAAATTCTTATTTTTAATATGTAGAAAGAACGAACGACATTGCAGTTTGGAGTGTTCTAACGTTTTTCGTGGGTTTTAATGTTATTAGTTTTATAATGTTTTGAAAATTTCATAATTTTTTCATAGTTTGAATGTGCAGTTTTCCAAACTTAGCTTATATGCCTTTATTGTGATTTTTTATAATACCTGAACGTTGTTTTTAAGTTTGTTTTAATCCTTTGAAGGAGAAAGCTGTTAATTATAAAATAGCACACAATTTTGCTGTATTTATTTCTAATGCCTCCATTTTTACGATTTCGCAAATTTATTCATATTTAAGTTTAAAAGAAATTTGAATTTTCAAGTATTTTTCAGAAACATTTTTGTAAATAGCGTACATAGAAACTTTGCAAACACGATCGTTCACCTGAAGGTGACGTCGCTTCGAAAATGTCCTTTCATGCGGATGTCTGGCAACATCGAAGATTTTAGGTCTTATGCTCAACGTGCATGTGCTGTTGGTGTCATATAGTGTAAAGCGCTCGAGGTATCTTGGATTCCCGTCTCGTGTTCAAATATTGCATGGCAGTAACACACAACGTGATCCATTTGAATATGGATAAAATGAAAACACTGTGAAACATTTCCTGTTGAAATTTATATGTTGAAACTTGGTGTATAGAAAATTGAAGGTTCGAATATTTCTCGGATATTTAGAAAATGACGAGCCTTCCATGTCCAGGGAGGGGATGCACCATTTTGCTGGAAGACAATGCTCATATTGTAGTTTTCAGGTTGTGGCAATGGAAACTGCAGCATGTCCGAATAAGATCCTTAGTGTACCTACTGCCTTTTCTCTAAAGAAGAATGGTCCATACACTTTATCCTGGCTCACTTCACACCATACATTAACTTGTGTACTTGATCTTTCAAGTTTGTAGGGGACATGTAGATTTTATCTTACCCATATAATAGAGGGGCTTTCAACAAGAGTGTCCTATCTTTAACATGTGATAGCTGCCATTGTTATTGAGTTACAGCAGTCATTTTTTTCATGTGGTTACAGTTATTATTGACAAATAGCCATGGAACGTACAGCATTCAGCAACGCAGAAATTGTGAAAATGTATTATCAAAATGGATCATCTGTTCGCCAAACCTTTCGTGTATTGCGTGAAGTTTACGGTGTGCATAATCGTCCCTGCGAGAGAAGGATTCGGCGTTTGGTCGATAAATTTGAAAGAAGTGGTTCTGTCAGCGATCAAAGAACGCCTGTACGTAATAGACGTAAGCGCTCCAACGAAAACATAGGCGCCGTTCGTGAGAGTGTACGCGAGAACGGAAACAAATCAATTGCTCGCCGAGCGCAAGAATTGGGGCTTTCGCCAACCACAACTTGGCGAATTCTGCATCTGGACTTGAAGTTTCACGCTTACAAAATTGTGTTAACTCAAGAGCTAAAGCCCAACGACCATAGGTTGCGCCGTGTATTCGCTGACTGGGCTATGGAGCAATTGGAAGCGACCCGGAGTTTTGTCGAAAAATCATTTTCAGTTACGAAGTCCACTTTTGGATAGATGGTTGTGTTAACAAACAAAATTGCCGCTATTGAAGCAATCACAATCCATTGCAGATTCAAGACAGACCACTTCATCCCCAAAAGGTTACTGTGTGGTGTGGATTTTGGTATGATGGAATCATTGGTCCGTATTTTTCCAAGATGAAGATGGAGAAGCTCTAACTGTCAATGGAGAAACATACCGGGCTCTTGTAAGGGACTATATTTGGCCTCAATTGGATGGTATGGATCTCGGAAACATCTGGTTCCAGCAAGATGGTGCCACATGTCATACTGCTCTCGAAGCAATCGATCTTTTGAAGGAGAAGTTCAGAGGTTTCATCATTTCCAGTTGTGGTGATGTTAACTGGCCCCCGAGGTCATGTTATTTAACGCCGTTCGATTACTTCTTGTGGGGTTATGTTAAATCTCGAGTTTATGTCAACAAGCCAGAAGCAGTAAATAATCTTATGAATAACACCAAGCATGTTATTCATGAAGTTGGACCTAATTTACGTTCTTCTGTCATTGAAAATTGGGTCAACCGTATACGCGCAACCCAACGAAGTCGCGGCGGTCGCTTAACTGATGTTCTCTTCCACACGTAATGACATTAATTATGTTCCAAAATAAAAAAAAGAAATAAAGCTCTATCTTTATAGAATGTGTTTTATATAAGTTCAAAGATAGGACACTCTTGTTGAAGGCCCCTATACAGTTGTGATTGTTTACTCTCCTTCTGATAGGAAAAGTCGCGTCACCTATAAATAGTCATTTGTTTAAGAAGCCGTCCTCTTCAATCCTCCGGCACATTATGGATGCAAAATTTAAACAGCTTCATGATCCTCATCGCGTAAGGCTTGTAGACGTTATAAGTGATGTGGGCACAGGAACAATACTCTGACAGGACTATATGGTACATTTATCTCTGCTGACAGTCGTCTTAAGCTTTTGTAGGACCCCTTGTCATGGCTTCAGAGAGAGCGGGTTTTCGCCTGCGACCTTCGGCATAATTGTTTTTAATACAGGACCTGCTTCTATCATATTATGGAATCGTGTTATGGTACATAAAGCTCACTATACTCGTAGAAATTCTCTTTGGATTTGTTTAACACACTCAAATTTAGCTTATCGAAGAATACATTGCGCTCGCTGTTAATTTTTAGTAGCCATTTTAATCACCTACGATTGTGCATTATTGATTTTCATTTTTGTGATGTACGAAAACTCCCGTGATTTATACAAAATACTACCAGCAAGAAATATCTTCTACTGTTATATTAGAGTTTATAGTAATCGTTAACATTATCCATATCCAAACGGATCATCCTGTATATTTGTGATAAATGCATGCACACAACTTACAAAGAAAAGCGTAGCTGGAAAATTAAGTTTATAATTATAGGAATGGTTCGATTAAATAGCCATTTACTTTGTAACTATGCTAAATATTTTCCATAATTTTGTAAATTCATTTGTACTTTAATGAAACAAGCCTTAGGTACAACACTACCTAAAATTCCAGGAAATGTTGCTTTAAAATCATTCTTATTCTGTGATAAAGGCATATTATCCGATTCATCAAACTCTAATGTGTTATAATGTTTAAAGTCTAATGCTCGGAGCAGCACTGTAATAGACGGTGTTTCCTCTTACCAACCATTCGTGGAGCTACGTCGTAGATTAAACAATACAGTTTGAAACAGCTGCCAACCTCACTTGCGCATGTGTTTTCTAAGGAAAACCGTCATATAGGTGTTCCATGAAGAAACTTAAGTTGAAAATTTGCTAATAAATCCTGAATGATGCACCGTACTCCACCGACTATGCGCTATAGTTAGACAGAACAGTCGTGGCCTGCTTCCTTCCCTAGGTTTAGAGGTGCCAGTTCCTTTGAAATGTTGGTACTGGCCAGAAAATTGAATGGGGACATTCACAATGAAAATTGGGGAAAAATTGGCGTACAATTTGCGCAACATACATGAAAAATGGAAACAAAGCAGTGATGACCACGTGAAGATACAAAAATGGCCACAACTTTATTTTTAGACTATGGTGTTTTCGTTTTATTCACTTCCCGTTCATGCTGTCATGATAGAAAGTTGAATTTCCTATATTCAGTGCTGGTAACCTAAGCTACCTGCCTCTTCACCTATTTTACTGCACATGTATGCATGAACTATATTAAATCCTCTAACTTTTACATTCCAATGATAAGGCCTATAGCCTGTTCCGTTCTCACTTCATTATTCCCATCTCTCCCTCGGGCGACTGACATCTCCTCTATCTTTAGGTATATAACTATGTAAGATCCTGCGTATTCTATCTTCATTCTCTTCATGTGTTCCTTCCAGTTGCTACTATTCTCTGCCATCTTCTGTTTTAAAACACATATCTTTAATTCTTCACGTATATCTACATTTCTTATTTAGTCCCTTCTTGTACAGCCTTTCACACTTCGATAAAATATGTATCTTACTTCTGTTTCTCTCTTAAAATCCACGATTCCCTTCCATATAATAAAACTGGTGCTGCCGTTGTCTTATAAAATTTCAGCTTTGTTTCCTTTGCGTCCTATCTTTCAAAGTTTTATTTATTGTCCCACAAATTTGTTGGAATATATGAATTTTACGTTGTACATAATTATTTCTGTCTACATTTATGTCTCAACCTAAGTACTTAAAATGGGAAACCTGTTCCAGAGATTATTCCTTCTATGCTTATCTTTGAGCGGACAGGATATGTGGCGTATTGATAATTTGGGGGTTACATTGTCATTACCAGGCATATTGTTGTTCTACATTGTCATTACCAGACTTATTGTTGTTTACGTCTCTCAGTCAGTTTTGGCCGCAGACACTCCTTCCTCCTGGGCACTGATCACGCCCGCCGGAAGACACTTTCATGTTTGACTGGGATAACGTCACTCCTGGCTGGTAGCTTTGCTAGCCATGAGTGGTGGGGACATAGCTCTGTTTACTTAGGATTCCGTGAGAAGCGGATGTCCTGTGCAAGCCGGCTTTTGGATAGGTGGACATCTCCCCTCACCTTTCATTTTTAATAATGTAGAAACCACAAACGGTTGTGGAATAAATTTAGGAATGTGTAAGTAGATTTGTGTTATAGATTTTGCACAGTAAAACCCACGCCTTCCTCTTAAACTCCACCACGTTTCGGTCCTTTGCAGCCGAGTATACGTCCCCTCAATGTACGTGCTGGGTACTAAAAAATTAATCTAATTTTCATGTGAATTTTTAGGTCTCTACCCAGCATGTAACATTTTCTACCCAGCATGTAGTAATATTTCCCATGGTGTGCCATTATTTTAGTTTTCTCTTGTGATATTCTTAAATTATATTCTTTACTTACTGTAATCAGCTTAAACACAGCTTTTTGTAGCGTTTCTTCACTGTTCTGTAAAATCATAACTTCATCTGCAGAGAATAAAATATTTTATCAATTTGTTTTTCCCTATTTTTACCCCGAGTTAATTTCTTATTTCCGTTTCTTAATCAGATCGTCTACATATACTGAAAAGTATTGGAGACAGGCTGTATCCTTGTGTAATTCCTTAATTCATCTTAATTTCCATTTATCACTATTCTTGTATCTTTGTATAAACTTATTACAATGCTAATTAAATACAAGAAATATCCTTTTTTGTCCATTACTTTCCATAATTTACTTCTGTATATAGAATCAAAAGCTTTAACAAAGTCGATGAACCGGCGTTTCTAAATTGACTTCTTGTCTTCTATCTAAAGTTCTTTATACACTAACTTTTGATATATTTGTTATTGATAAATATAAACACATGTAAAATTTTAATTTTATCGCTTTAATCTAACCTGGGATCTTTATTTCCTTTTTGTTAAGTGTACTAACGATGTAATTCTGCAACAGCATTTTATAGAGTTTTCAAGGTCGATAACCGAGCGTGGTTAATCAATCGCTAGTTCACCAACAATGTTAATGTTGATGATCTAGCTACTAGAACGTGTAGCATGTTCAACATTTGTTAGTAATTAATTTTATTTTGCGCAAGCACTATTTCTATTACTCCCTATGGTCCAAAAATAGTATGCAACACACACTCAAACTCTTCCTCGTTTCTTAGTGATGCACTTACAAAGTAACACATAACTATTGTCCTATAAAGAGGGCCAAAGCCGTTGTATGCGAATGCATGAAAATGTGGTGTGTTACACGAATTATAATTTATTTTTTATATTCTTGAACAAATTACTCATTTAAAAACTTATTAAACATTCTGACTTTTCAACCCAGAAGTCCGCGTTCGATTCCCAACATGGTAGGGGAGTGTTTCTTTAACTAGAATTATTCCATATCTTCCACAGAGTCTGGAAATATGAATGTGAGAGTGTATTTAAATATTAACCTTAATGAAAAAACGAACGTTGGAGAAATCTACAACTCAACACAATTAATTGTTTCTCAAGTCAAAATTCGTGATATTACCTACTATAGATGTCAAAGGGAGCTACACAAATGAAAACATTCAGCTTATTTATTAAAGCACTATACCGAGCGGCAACGTGTGCGACTTATATTCGGAAGGACGCGGGTTCGATCTCCGGGGACCTCTTACTCTGACCCAAGGGTTTTTCTGGTTTTTCTTGATCGGAAGGCGAATACTGGGGGGGGGCGGTTCCTCTACCATTATTTCCTTTCCATCATTTCCCTTTAATTCCGCTTCCTTCTCATTTTCAAATGTGCTTGTAGGTTTCGTGGGCGCATGGCAGTGCCAGATGGATGCTTGCTCAATGTAAAGAGTATCCCCCTGAAAACCAGAGGGCTGCTTGATTGGTGGGTCATTAATCTCCCTCTCTCTCTCACTACTCCAGCAGTGGGACGGGCCTGAGAGCTTAGAAATGTTAGAGACTTCCGAGCGTCTCTGCTTACGTCCTGTAGCCTCCTGCGGTTCCTTCAGCTCATCCCTTGCTCCTGGGGGATGGTAGCTGCAATAGACCTATGCAGGATGAAGCGCGCGAGATGTCCCCCTCCGTTGAATCACCTGTACCTATACCTATTACATACTTTCGACAGTCAAATGTTTAAAAAGAGGCCAGTGTATCTTCATCTTGCACATTCTTTACATGAGCTCAAAAGGCACTTTAAAATATACTGCTTAAACCGTTGGACTGTCTTGAGGTTTTTTCGTAGTTTTCCTCAGTCGCCAAGGTAAATAACGGATTGGATATTTAATACCACAACCCAAACTTCCACCTTGAGTCTAAAACAATAGTAAAATAAAAAATAAGTGATAATAGCGAATGCTATGCCATCTATCTACACACAATGTAAGCATTTAGACTGGACGGCACCCTAACGCCATCTGCACGGCACGAAGCAGAAGATCCGGCTGCCATGCGCTGGGGGTCTTTGTGCGCACGTTACGAAGCAAGATGGTATTTCCAGGGATGAGCCCTAGAAGGCTACCTGTTCCACCTTTCTTGTGAGGGCGGCGGTTGGACTGGACGTCAACCTAATGCCATCTGCACGGCACGAAGCAGAAGATCCGGCTGCCATGCGCTGGGAGTCTTTGTGGGCACGTTACGAAGCAAGATGGTATTTCCAGGGATGAGACCTAGAAGGCTACCTGTTCCACCTTTCTTGTGAGGGCGGCGGTTGGACTGGACGGCAACCTAATGCCATCTTCACGGCATGAAGCAGGTGGTTACAGGGATGAGACCTAGAAGGCTAACTGTCCGCCTTTATATGGGAGCGGTGGTTGGACTGGACGGCACCTTAATGCCGCCTGCACGGCATGAAGCAGAAGATTCGTTAGCTGTGCGCTAGGGTCTCTGTGACACGTGACGGAGCGGGTGGTTACAGGGATGAGACCTAGGAGGCTAACTGTCCATCACATATCGTTCTAAGAGTTATCCACCAACATATCCGTCGCGATATGACCAAGGAGTTAAAGCGACATAAAATAAAATAGAGTAAAAAGGAAAAAAACTTCAAGTAAAATACAGCAAATATCTTGATACCGACATTTTGAGTGGAATATATTTCCTCTACGTACCGTAAGTGGTAGAAAAAGTAATGAAAAACCACCTATTATGAAAAACAAAGTAAACCCTCTGCATACTGAACTCCCATACACTTTGTGTTAATTAAGCTCTATTTTTTTCTGCCGACTCACTTTAAAACTCCCGATCGTGTTTAGTTTACCAAAACAATGCCATTATTCGGGTATATCAACAGTTTTTACAGCGTGTAAGTGACGTATTGTTTGCGCTCTTCCAGACATAAAGTTTGCACTACAAAATCGATAGAAACGGGGATGAAGACTCGAGCACATACAAACTACAGCTCAATTGGAGTGTGTAACACCATTGCCGGATATGACAGCAGGACAATCTCGATGCTACCAAAAACACATGCCAAAAATAAGAGAGGGCTCTCATAGTCTATTTTTGTCTTTGGAGACCAAATTAACAGTAAACAAAGGCCACATTATCATTCTTCCTTTTGGACTTCTTAACGGGTTTCGATACAGAGTTGTCTGCAATGAGAGAAGAATGAATAATTGCTTTGTTGTTTCTTATCGACTTAAAAGTACAGTTTACAGGCTCGCTACATGTTTAACGAAACGTTAATGTATTGCACTGTAATCAACTAAAAAATTCGATATTGATTACCGAACACGTGGACGTTATTTTGTTTTCCATGAACTGCTGCAAAAGAATCATATATGATACATATGGTACTAATTTTTAAAATAATTGTTGTTTTTAACCTGTATATTCTCACTTTGTTTGGTTTTTACTGACAGTTCGCTAATATTATTAACCTCAGTTTTAACCGTCACTTCAATAATGTGATTTAGTTGTTTTTACTATCACTTCACTTTTCCTCGCATAATGAAACTTGTCTGAAATAGCCTCTTCTTTCCGCTTCACTCATTGGAGCGTCGAACACAAGACCTCACTAATCTCTCGGAGTAGGAGCACTCACTGCATGTAACATCTGTCGTCATAACCTCACTCGTAGAACGCACTGAGTTACCAACACTTTATATCGCATTAGAAACGCACTCACCAGCTCACTTGACTAACTCACTCGTAAGCACGCTCGCCTATATACAACTTTTTTGAATGTTAGCGGAAGGCGAAAGGGAGAAACTTCCAAAAATATCTGGTTATCTCTTGATAGCCATTCTGGTGTTTACGTTGGGTGAATGCCACTCCGTCTACTTATCTCTTCAACCTGTCAGTCCATCGTCTTTCACGCGATAACCTTGCGTCACAACATGTAAAATAGAATATCTATTGCCGTGGTTTCACATAAGTGGAACCATTTCTTCCATGCATTTATTAAGAAATAAATAGATTTTAAGGTTTTATGTATGTTATTTATAAAATGGGTTTAAAAAAGTTTTGTGGCTGCCGCAATTCAGATTTTTATTGAAAGTACTTAGCTTATAGTTTAGAATTACTTTTAAGTTGATTATTTTTCATAAAGCAATGCAATTACTTATAAAACTAAGACAGTGCAAAGATGCTCCAGACTAGTAATATTGCTTACATATAACTTTACCGTTGCTGTGGTCTAGATTCCCTATTAGCAGACCGGCTTTTTAACAATTTTGATAAGCAGTCAGACAACTAACAATTTGCGTAAACTCCGAACAACTTAATCATTCATATAAAGCTTATCAAAATAACTATTTAAAATAATTAAAGTTGTCTAACGCGGCCAAAAGAACTCGCAAACTAATATAAGGAACTCAAGTGGCCAGACCGCAAGTGTGACAGTTACAAAATTACCAATTACCAAAAATAAATCGCGAAAGAATTACTTTTAATAGCAAACAGTAGCTTTATGAATATAGCAAGTGACAAACCCACATGAAAACTCTGGTCAGTAAAACCTTCTAGAAAATACAAATTCACGGCTTACGAAGTCATCCGGAGAACTCACCAGTGATCTGTCCCTTAGCACTGGAAGAAAAGGAACTGTCAACCCCGGTTACAAACCACCCGACCCAAGCTGCAAAAACAACCAACACGCCAAATGCGGGGAATAATCGAAATACCGTAGAAAAACGATGCCGCCTTACGGCTTTAGTAAAATTATTTGAAGTTGGTAAAACAACTCATATGTGATCAGCACATATTAAACCAGAAGATTTAAAACCGTTAAATTTTGGACAACTTTGTTTATTTATTTATTTATTTCATTTTTACTTTGTTCGGTAAACGATGGCATCAATTTGGAGCCGGAACGTGTTGAAACCTAAGCCGTCAAGTAGAGGCAGATAAAGAAGACACTGTTTGGTGTTATATGCGCCTTCACCTATACAGACAGCACAGATGCTTGATCTTAGCATAAACTAATCTGATGCATGCGAATTGTATTGACTTGGATATAACACGTAGGCAGTAGATACATGAGAGTTTGTGCGACACACATGTCTAATGTATGATGTTCTAATTAAATGTTACTAAGCTCTAGGTGTATGTAATGAATAAATAATTAACTCTCCTACCTCCATGATTTGGTGCTAGCTTGTATGCTTCACATCTCAAGAGGTTCAAATCTCCGTTAAGCTGATTTACCAGGATTAGGTTTCCCCTTATTTCAGAAGACGAATATCGGGCGACTCTAAGCTTAATGGACCACAGAGCTCATTTGAGCATCATTTATTTATCCATTCTTCGTCTGATACGACTCACCAGGCTATATTTATATGTGGAAGTTGGTTGAACGTTGCATGGTGTTTCAAATGTAAATTTTAAGAAGAACATCATTTCATTTCGCTCGTGCTTAGAGCAATATCTGAAAAACTCTTCGTTTATTTCGTACTGTAACAAAATTCTGGCTCTCTCTGTTGAAAACACAACACTATATGATAACCATTTGAAATAACAGAAAACATTTGTAGAAAATAAAATTGTTCATTGTTTCTGTGGGATGGTTAGCATGCTAGCTTCGAAACCCGAGTTCAATTTCCGAATGGGGGATGAAAGTTTTTCTTTAGCCAGGATTATTCTCCATCCTTCCTAGTCTATGGAGGTATGAGTAAAGGAGTAAATGTGTGTGTGTGTGTGTCTGTGCATTTAATAGAAATATGACATCCTAATGGCTAACTGGTCCTTGAGGATCATAGGCAAAAAAATTTACTGTAACAACCAAATAATTCAACACAAAGATATTCCGGCACATATATTATTTATATTTTTCAGTGTTTTATTCATGTCTACCCACACTGACAGTATGCTGAATGTTTGATCATGATAAAGCATATCTGATGCATAGAGCGATGTATTGACTTGGAGGCAACTAAATTCATATGACATAAAATAAAGAAGTTTTGTGCTGCAACGTTCATAGGAGAGAGATATCTCTAATGTAACCTGTTGTAATTGGGTGTTACTAAATGTTACATACATATGAGTATAATGAATAAATAGCGTATGTATTGAAACGTATCTGCATCCTGTTCTCTGAAATTATACCTAATTTTTACCGTTTAAACTGTCTATTTAAGATTAGTAAGATAATTCCGGAAACTATTAAGTTCAACATATTACAGGCACAATCCTCTTTAATGGCAGTCAACGATCTCATGTTTTTTGAATAGACGTAGCTGTTGCTAAGATCAGGTTTTTATTACTTTCTCCACCATCTACCTATAGTATGTAGTGCAAGGTTGCATTCCACCCATAATTTCGATATTAAGATTTCAACGGCACCATATGTTTGAATAAAGAAAGCATATTTTAGAAAACAGCACTGTCCATGTGACTAACTGCGAACAGTATAACTCAAAAACGAAAGGTCGAATAAATATAAAAATTCATATTTAAGTTAAGCGTCTTCCAAAAATACGACATGAAGCTTTTCAAGAAAATCCACCGACCCCAAACTCCCTTTACATGGAAATTTTTTTTTTTATTTCTGATTGTCTCAAAATGGCTCTTAGCGATTTTGTTTAGAATACCTTATATTTAAAATATTAGCTCACAATAAAATGCATATCTTGAATTTTCTGGGAATTGCTTGTGAAGTCCTCTTTATTCTGAAAGAATCTGCAAAATTTTGTGAAATCGGTAAGCTATAAGAGAGAGGCTTACTCCACAAAAATGATCTCATTAAACCATGATTTATTCCAAATAATTTTTGTGGCATTAGTCATATCTGAGATATTCGTTGTTAATGGTTTCAATTTTTAATATTTTGTAATTTTTTGAAGTGTTGTCGTGATTCAGCTTTTTCTCGCGATATCATGGAAAGAGCACGAAATTTCATAGGCAGTATATACCAGCCTGCTTTTAAAGATTTGGCAATCGCTTCGGACTGCTATACCTCCTTTATACCTGTAACGAAATATTTCTTGAACGTTTATCTCGATTAACATTAAGCTGATAAAAATGCTGATGGATACATTCACTTGATTTTCTCTATTCTCGTTTATTAGTGGGTGCACAAACTTTTCTTACTAAAACTCATTGTTCTGTCTACTACAATTCAATCCAAATAAACTTTTGTAGAAATAGTTACATTACGCATTTCGGTATAGATGAAGAGGAAACAGCGATAGTGTTGTTTAAGAACTAGACGCTATATGCTGATCTTAAAATTCCATACTGTTTCCACGCAATCGCGAGAAACAACTGAATGTTGACAGGACTTCAAGAAAATGGCCAAGTATTGAACAATTAAACCATTACTAACGGATGTCTTGGAAATTGATTAGTAAAAAAAAACTTATTTCAAATAAATTGTGCTTTTAAACAGATCTTTATTTTTAGTGTGGTACGTTTTCGTCTATCGCTTGACGTTTACTAGTTATAAAAGATTATACAAAATTCCTTCCGAATGAAGAGGACTTCACAAACCATTCCCAGAAAATTCAAGATATGCATTTTATTTCCCATGTAAATATTTTGATATATGGTATTTTAATCACAATCTTTAGAGATACTTTTTAGAAAATAAAATAATTCGAAAAATGTTCCATGTAAACGGTAGTTTGGGGTGGGTGATTATCTTAAAAATCTTCGTGTCGCATCTTTGGAAGATACTGAACCTATATACTAAGTTTGGTATTTATCAGATTTTTCGTTTTTGAATTATGCTGTTCACAGGCGCGGGCGCACACACACACACTCACACATGGACCTCTTTCTAAAAATACTTTTTTTTTGATTAGGTGGCCTCAAAGCATGTATTTCCGGTGAAATCTCGGATCTAATTTTTGGATGGAACAAATTCTTCCCCTACTTGCTACATGTATTAGAGAAAGTAATACGCTTTTGCAAGAATATTTTGTAGAAACTATATAATAATGACGGTAGCAGCTAAGTCTTGTAGATGTAACACTGAATTTTTATTTAAACAGTAGGCTGGATTTAAGTATCTACCTAATATTGAGAAAACCGTGTAATATCCGCATACTGAGTTTAGAACATTAGTATTCTAAATGACTCAAGAGGTGTAAGGTTCTAGTGAATCACCCGGTATAGGCAACTATATTGGTGGAAGAGCTTGCAGTAAAATATACTGAAAAGTTACATAATATCATATATTGCCCGTTATTTTGGAGCCTTTAATGGACTCCTTTGCATGAGCAAGGCTTTATTTCCGGAGATTTCCTATAGCCTGATATTAATGTCAGGCTGAATATCGAACATAAAATTAATTTGCGTGGTAAATGTGGTATTTTTTAATATCAAAGTCTCTGATGGTATGGCGACAAGGTTGGCACGTGGGTTATTATATTGATGACAGAGAAAATGTCATGTCTTGACATTCGGGGCGCGCGTGTATGTGTGTGGCAGAGGAGGGATTTGCGCTGGAGATTGGTTCCTTCTGTTTGGTTTATTATAACTTTTGAGTAAAAGGCACTAAACTGCTGTTTCTTGATCTGTTGATACAGAAAAAGGCCTTGCTGCTTACGTTCAAAACACCAAAACTATTTATAGACCAACAACGTGGTTAAGTGATTCAAGATTCCCTGTGACAGTATTATCTCAAGCACAGCACTGCTCTCAAAAGCTGGTTCACCCACGTCTGTAAATAAGTGAGTATTTAACGAGAGCATGTATTTGTTGCATTTTCATCGATAAAACTGCAGTATTGTACTGTATGCTTCTTTGTGCAACAATTATGAAATCTCTTTTGTATGCATGCAATATGCAATAACAAATACTTGAGTGCTCCATGAACCCACAGAACACTATCTGCAATAAAGAAAAGCCTTTTTATTCACGGTAAAGATCCAGAGTTCTTTCATTCTTTCTTGAAAGTGATATACAGTTCCACCTTTATCAATTAATATTGTCTGAAAAAATAGGAGACCATTAGTGCAACAACTGCACTGAAGAACAGTTTTGGAGAGGGACTTTATTTTATTAAGGTGATGCTAAAGAAAGAAACGAAATAAACAAAAAACGGGAAGGTACTTAGAAAGCGTAATATATTATTTTTCATATGATATATTTCTACCCCGATTGCAATATAGCAATGCGAGTATCGGAAATGCGATGCAAGCGCTCTGCGAATGCTGGCCACAAACGTTGCCCTTTGTGCTATCTGCTTGGTAAAGTTGCCTAACTGCATGGTCTTATAACGACTTTTAAACTTTTGACACAATGTGTACAAAACTTACATTGCACAGTACATATTACAATATTTGGCTTAACTAAATTAACATTGCCAACTAAAACATTTTAACAAATTTTACCAATATTGTGCAATAAGAAGGTAGGTTATAGGTTTCCCAACGGAGGGGGACACCTCGGCACCGCTACCTACAGAGATCTCTTGTGCTTATTACCCCTCAGGAGGAAGGGATGAAGTAAAGTAACCACACAGGAGATAACATCCTTTGGCCTGGAAGAGGATTGCAGTAATTCGGCATGGGGAATTGTTTATCAAAGAAGCCTGCAAATTTTTAACTGACAGACTGTTTAAATGTAGTAAGTTTCAGTTAAAAACAATAGAAGCCTTTTCCACTGGGCATACACCAGTGAAAAAGCACCTACACATTATAGGGAGGTTTCACGACAAAACAAATTGTACATTGTGCGAGTCTGAAACTGAAACAGTCTATCACATATTATGATTCTGTGAAACGTTAGGATCAAGGAGATAAAGATCTTTGCGAAATTATTTATGGAACCAGAGGACTACTGGGCGTGTGTAATCTGGTGAGGCACAGAGGAATAGTGTCAAGGAGTAGCAATTATTACAGGGTCAGCACAACAAGACTTAAGGTTGCAGTGCAAACGGAACTTTTGCAGACGGGCCCAAGTCCCCCTCCCCCAAAAAGAGGCTACAAACCGTAGGCAGACAGGCCAAAGAGACGTATGAAGGTTTCTAACATTTCCGAGCTCGCACGACCCGTGTGTCACCGCCGGAACCGTCAAGAGAGGGCGATAAACGATTCCAGTCGAGCAGCCCTCTGGATTTGAGGGGGACTATTCTTTCCAGTGAGTATGCATCTGTGCAACTATCTGTCCGGCACCGCCATACACCACGAGACCTAGAAGCACACCTGAAAGATGAGAAGAGAAATGATAGAAAGGAAATCGTGGTAGAGAAAAATCCACCCCAGCATGCACCTGTCGATCCCTGGGAAACCATGAAAAACCCGTGGGATCGAACCCGCGTCCTCCCGAACGCGGACCACAGACGTTGCTGCCTGAACCATCCCTCTCGGTAACACATTGTTTAGTAACTTTTACAATATTTTGTTATATAATTTGGTGCATTTGAAAAACTGTATTAATCTACTTCATGAACTTGGATCCTTCATTGACAGGTTTAGATTGCCTGGAATATTGAGTTTTTACCTGAAGAGAGCACCAGTGCCAGTTCTCGATTATGTGCTGGACACTGTTCCTTGTATTGCAGATTGTGCATTTAGGTGGCTCTTCTTTAGAGAGGATGTAAGAGATGTAAGCTTTGTATGTCCACTTCAGATTCTGGTTATGAGATCTGGTCACGGCAGGTAAACAGTTTTTTTTGTCAAAATGAATCGTAATAGTTCCTCAAAATTGTTCGCTTTGTCTCCCGTAGTTAGGCCTTGAGGCAATTATTACATAGCGTAATGACTGTGCTTTATTCTCAAAGAGGTTCTTTCTCTTATCCACAGGAGTGCTGAAGATCAGAGTTCGCCGAATAGAAATTACGTCATACATTTAGTGGTACCATGTACCGAATAAATTTGATCACCCGGTATAACACAGTATTTAGCTTTGTTTATGTTTCGGCTATCTGCCCATAACACCAAATATTATGCCTAATTTGATAATACCCCTATATAATGACTACTTACTTGAAAATCTTGATGTTATCAGAACTAAGTTGCAAAAGCATAGCGTGATATTGTGCCATTTCATGCTACTAAACTTGTAATTTAGTGACAAGTGTGTTCAAGAATATGTTCCCTATTTCAAAAAGCCTTCATTACGGTGAACGTGCTTCTTTAATACCACCTGTGCCACAAAACACGGTCATGTTCATGTTGTCAAATAAATAATAATCAGATGGAGCGAGATCCGGTGAACATGGTGAGCGTGGCACAACAATGAATCCCAGTGATGTCAATTTTGCAGTCGTGGCGTTGCTGGTGTCGGGCCGCGCATTGTCGTGATGGAGGAGCACTCCCTTCGATCACTTTCCGTCTCGCCGGTGCTGAATCCTACGTCTAAACCGTGTAACGGTATCAAGTATGCGCTTCTGTTGACAATTGTTCCTTGTGGAA
Organism: Deroplatys truncata; assembly: GCA_030765065.1. Classification (NCBI taxonomy): domain Eukaryota; kingdom Metazoa; phylum Arthropoda; class Insecta; order Mantodea; family Mantidae; genus Deroplatys; species Deroplatys truncata. The sequence goes on from CM060985.1 coordinate 105,569,347, forward strand.
ACCAGTCCATTAGCAATATGTTACAAGTGTCCCAAAAGACGGAGAGCATCTGCTTACCTGCACATGGAGCAGCACGAAATATCTTGGACCGGGCACTCCCAGGTTGTTTCTGGTTCATGGATCGGTGTTTCTTATCAGATGTATGGTAGTGAACCATATCAATCACCAGTTTCTGCAAAATATCTGGATCTTTATTCTTCATTTACAATAGTCGAAGAGAGACTTCAACTCTGTTTCCTTCTGGGCCTGTGTCAAGCCCCACGTAACCCAATTGGCGTACACCCTTTTTCATATTCAAATCATCATGAACAGGGTTGCGTGGCCGAGGCCCGTCTGCCATTCCAGTTCATCACGGATTATTCGCCTATCAGCCATAATCAATTGAGACACAACCTCAATTATTGAGACCACGATGTTGACGGACGACTAGTACTCACATTCTTGCGTGCAGATTCTCTTCCACTGGCGAATCCAGCGATCCAGTTGTAAACAGTCTTGTGCAGGAGCTTCTTGACCACCTACCGCAGTTAAAAGTTTATGAATATTTGCTATTTTGATTTCTTTCTTTCATAAAAACCGTACAGTCTATCTTTGTCCATGATAGTCGCTCTCCATCTTGTCCATGACTTTCTCCACTTAACAAAAACAAGGGATGTCCTTTCATTATACACCTATTCAAACTACTATCTATCGTCTGCATGGTGTACCAACATTAGTTCATCGTCCCACGAGAGGATGTGCCCGTAGCTTGAGCGGTATTTTTAAAACAATGCAATTTTAAATCATCTCCGAACCTCCCTATATCAACTACAAGATTGATAAGAGGCAAAGATTCCGATAATGATATATTTTGCTTAAAAACAGACTATGTAGTCTAGGAAAGGGAAAATTAATTATTATTATTTGTTTTATTTTTCCTTTACTTCGTATTGAAAGTGTCATATCTCGCAGTTCCCTAGTAGTAGTGCAGAAATTAAAGCAATGAATCACTTATTTCGAGAGCCTGTTTGCTCGACTTTGAATGAAGTCCATATTTCTAACAGACATGCTTTGGGTACTGAAACAGAGAACGTAATCAAAAGTAATGGCCGAAGTTTCAAAGAACAGTGTAAACTGGAATTTCAAGTTCGCGAGAACTAAACCTTGTGTTACATGTGATTTGAAGACGAATCATAAGAATGACTGTTCATTGCCAAATGAGGAAAGAGAAATTTTATTTCATAAACTGTCCAAGTACAAAAATAATCTAATGTGGTACAGTCACAAAACTTTCTCCATTCTTTCAAACCTTTCTCTTTCTCTATAAAATGTGCATAATGCCCTAAAAAGTAATTCTTCTATCCACGTTACGTTGTTAAGCACACATTTTTTCTGATTAATTTATAACATTGAAAAAAAAACAGGAAAAATTTGAGGAAGAATGAAATGAGGAAAACATTAGGAAGAAACTTTCAAATGATATTCGGTACCATAGATAAATACATTCAGAAGTCGTAACCATAGAGGAATAAATTAGTCTTCTATGTTCATAGCAACTAATTCTTGCAATGGGTGGGAAATATTTCGAAAATGGCAACGCCGTGAAAAACATTATTGAACACAAATTGTATCTTTGAAGAGCTCTAATCTTTTTTTCCTGAAATAAGTTTAGACATCTCTAATGTTTTTGTAAATATACAAAATTATACAAAGTTTAATCAGAGTGAAGTGAATCGTAGGATATCTCGCTTCTAGCAAGGCAATGAAGAGGGCCACTGGAAAAGGCGATTATGTAGCACAGTAAGCCTAGGGAAAAAAGTGAAAGAGAAAACTGTGGGCCTAAATATTAGGGTGAATCAAATACAAACAGAATTAATTGTTACACTTCTATTGAAGCCACCGAGGAAACAAATCAAATACCTCATTTTTCTACATTGTCTCCCAAATTTGCCACACATATTTGTCATCGAATTGGCAACTTTTTGATGCCGTCCTCAAAGAAACAAGAGGAACTTGTTTACAGCCAGTTGCTCACATACTCCTCTACCACTGCATCGTCATCAAATCGCGTTCCTCCTAGTTCTTCTTTCAGCGGCCCAAACAAATGGTGGTTAGAGGGTGACAAATATGAACTGTATGGAGGATGCTCCAGAGTTGTCCAATGCATTTCCTCCATTTTTCTTCGTGTTAAGACAGCAGTGTGTGGCTTTGCAATATCATGCAGAACAATCACTACTCGGATTGGTTGCCGGCGTCGTTTGTTGCGATATGCAGCTTTTGTCTCAACCAAAAGTCGGCAGTAATATTCTGCATTCATTGTCCTTCGTTCAAGAAGGAAATACACCAGCAAAATGCCCGCCAAGCCCCCCCCCAAAAAAAAACAATTGTAAGTACCTGCCCAGTAGGAAGATATGTTTTGGCCAATACTGGCTCAGCTGACCTCATTCCCGCCACTCCACGCTTGCTTGTTTTGAATCTGGAGCGTAATGATGAACCCAAGTTTCATCAGAAGTCACAAATCGTCTCAAAAGTCATCTCCTTCCTCCTCATAACGATTAGGATGCCTCTGACAAATTTGCTACCGCAATTTCTTTTGTTCCTGGGTGAGGGATGAAGAACTCACCTTGCAGACAATTTACGCAAGTTAGGTTCATCATTGATGACGGCTCGAACGCTTCCAAAGCATTGCTACAAGTGAAGCAAATTTAGAAATTGTTATGCGCCGATCTTTTTCAATAAGGTCACGTAAAGCACTAATGTTGTCTGCAGCGATGCTTGTCCGTGGTCGTCTTTGGTGGAGCTCATTTTCCAGTGCTTCCCGTGCTGCCAAACATCCATTCATACACCTGGGTCTTTCAAAGGGTTGCTTCCTCAAACTGATGCATGAAGCCTTATCAAAATTTCCGAAGCTTTGGTGCCCTCTTTCGCCAGAAACTTGATTACGAGCCTCTGAAGAGAGGAACGTGGCCCTGAAGTTTCGTCATATAATTTTGTTACATCTTGTACTAAAGTTTCAATATCGAAAGGAAGGGAATAATAATGAATAGCAGAATGGGTCAAAGTAAACGTACCGGTAAACGCATTCGTACATATTAGAAGCCGCATAATATGTCTGCAATGTAATGATTCTTGAAGGGACTTTTTTCCTTATATTACTCGACGGGAAAATATCTCTCATTTCTGTTACCTCGGTAATAAGGAAAGCATCATATACCTTGCATAAAAGATAACGACCAGTTAGTTCACAAGAAGTTTGCGTTTTTTATTTTCTTTAGCAGCTCCCTTTCCATTATTCATTTTGGCTGCAGCGAAAAACGTTTGGAAATTGGTTTTGTTATTCAACTCCTTCCTTTGTGAATATGATGAATAATTTACCATCTGCATAGACTATGTTACGTAATAAGTTCTCAGAACATTTGCCAAGGAGTATTAAAACGTATATGTTTGATTTTGTTTATGCATCGCTGCATTTAAAATAATAATTACTAGATTTATTTAATGCGTTCTTTTGAACTCCGGTACTAGACAGAGATTGTCTATTTAACCATCCTGAGCCAAGATTGAACCTGCGATCTTAGGCAAGGAAAGTCTAGGCTCGAACAACCGCAATACTGAGAATTGAGAATTTAAGGATTAAGGTACAACTCAAATAGCTTTTGTAACTCAATACACATGTAACATTGTATCCTTTGCATACAATGTTCTTCTCACTCATTGTTACAGTCAATTTCGTTTCTGGCCATTTTCGTCACAGCTGTTTTTTCTTCCACTCTTAAAATATCTGTATTTATTCCTAGCTACCTTATCTGCATAGCAGGGATACATTTCTAAGTAATGCGTTGTAAATAAGAAGAGGAGTGAGTTTTTATAACTTTCACTTCTACGTATAGCATGCCGTTCTGAATTAGAAAGGTAGAATCAGACTGAAAAAATTCAGTGTCATAACCGGGATTTGAAACACAGATCTTCGGCTTTCTGTGCCGCTGCTCTAACTAACTGAGGTACCATGGAAAAAAACCTGGACCACATTAAATTCCTCAGTTAATTCACACCTTTCCCGTTAAACCACAAGGTGTTCTCAAGTTCATTTTGAGACAACATACCTTAATGGCGACTTACAATTCCATAAGTGCTTTAAGTGTAGAAGATGAAGTCGTTCGTGGTGCGAAAATTTTGAAGCCGTGCGCCTTGTTTCAAATTTTGATGCTGCATTCTCGAAGTTGCATCAACCTAGATGCTTTGTTGTTGAGTTCTACGATGTCATTTCCTCGCTCGTTCTGCATGGTCTGGTCCGCCAGCTACTTCAGTGGTATAGCTGTGAGTTCTTTGTCTAAGGGTGTGCTTGAGTGTAGTGTGAAACGATAACACCAGTTTAGTTAACTAATACATCTTAATGTTCACTCAAATATTCTGTTTGAAGAGAATCGCCGACTGTTGAATGAAATAATTGTTTATATAATAATAATAATAATAATAATAATAATAATAATAATAATAATAATAATAATGAAGTGATGTGTCAGTTGCCGTAAGTCGTAGAAATGTTGCCCGGAAGATCCCCCGCAATAACGTTAAATCTAAGTGCGTCACTAGGCGCTACACAGATTAAATGATACTAAATCCACACGAGCAAGTCACATGATTAAGTCTGATTTAGAATGCATGCTCTCTACTTAAGCTCTACCTACCTACCTACCTACCTACCTACCTATCGCTACCCCTACCAGCGTTCCTACATACGCGGTCCAATCTTAAAACTCTACTGAAATTGTTTCTATGCGGTGTCTCTTTTGGATCTCAGAATTTCATTCCCTTTTTTATTTATAGAATTCCTGTCTGCGTGACTTTGCAATCGCACTGAGCTCAACTCTAACTGCATTCCGGGAACTTTAATGCCAATCCGTTTGCTACTCGGCTGTTACTATGACTTATATGACACGCTAATGACCTTTTTCTCCGGACAAATTTTTTAACTTAGGTTTATTACATTATGCATTGATTTAATATACAGACATTATTTATTGCAATTTTTTCTCTATCTTACTATCATTTATTTAATTATTTATGCCTTCCTCTCAATAATTAATGAATCAAGAACAATTAAATTATCTTGATTGATCTAATAGTGGTTAATTATGAAGCTCGAGAACTATAGAAACGAAGGGATAGACAAAGGCTTACTAGTGTATATTTCGTTTAAGCACACACATTATGTCAAATTATTTGTGGGGTTAGCCTTATTCGAGGTAGTTTGAATTTTTAAACATTTTCAAGTGGTAAGACGCTATTATTTTCTCGTGGCCATGCAAGGAAGATTGAAACACAAAGCCATAACAGTGACCCGCTTTTTAAAAATCTGATCGTTGCTTTAGTCTACTGTATTCCTCACATACGTACAACGAATGTGTAAAAGTGTAATGTAAGCTTATCTCTATTAACAAGTTGTAGATAAAAGAAATGTGCTTTTGTAACAATAATTTGAAGAAGAGTGAGTAGAGAAAGTCGTGTTGTGAATGCAACACAAGGTTTTTTGTGTTTATCTCCTCACAAAAACGTTATTTACCTCTGCTTTTATTTTATTTGGATTGTTTTTTCCTCTTCTCCAGTAGTACTATATCATCAGAAAATATAAGTTGACTTCTTTTTCCTCTTAGCACTACTCCTTCTTGGTTCAGGAAACAACCGTCACTGAAATCTCTAAATAGATAGCATTATTAAGATCTGACTTAAGCGTTTTGCTTATTTATCACGTTTATTCTGTCTAAGCTTTAATATTTTAATTACTCCGAGACAGCAGCTAGGCGTTCATCATCTTTTGCTTAAAGCATAACTCAAGTTTTTGAAAGCGGAAACCGTGACATCTGAAAGGATTCATTCAGCAAGGAGTGCCAAGAATATCCTCACTGTGAGGACTGGTAATGAGCGTCAGGCTCCTATGTGAAAGGACACTACGCTCTAACTCTGCGAAACAAGAATTAATGTAGACATGGGTGTTTATAAAATTGCTTCCAGCATCGCCAAAGACGATGCACATAGAACATCTTTGCGGTCTTATCAAAGTTAATTAAGAACTAGCGAAGGATTTAAACCATGCAAACGAATGAATAAGCGCGTCCCAAAGGCAGACGATAAGAAAGACATTTTGAATTAAAACTTCGTGATATTTAAAGCCGGAAAGCTCAAAGTACTAAATTGTTGCCGTATAAATAAATCGCATTGCAGGTTACAATGCGTCAACCGATGTTGGATTTCCTAAACGTCGCACGTTTTAACGATAATTGTTCTTTCACACACTCTGCGTGTTGGCTAAGGTTGGATTTGAACCACGGATCTTTACAGAATGGAGAAAACAGACTCAAATATATTTTCAAAGAAAGAAACCACTTGTATTAAGCAGAAAGAGGCTTCCATATTTAATAGTATTACCAATTATAGGACAAACTTCCGTTATATAGTTTATATATACATTTATATATCATAAATATTTTTGTTTTTATATACATAAAATTTAAGAGAAAACTTCAATGTCAAAGGTGGCACAAAAAACTTAAAATCTCATTTTTGGAAAATGTCCACATTTTTAATCAGAATTAAGAGTATTTCACAGGCTTTTTAAAGAAAACTTAAGATATATATGTTATATCGTTCATGCCCACACTTTAAACACATACTTTTTATTAAAAATCGTTAACGCAAATTTGTCCATGTAAAGGGTAGTTTGGAGTAGAGAAACTTTCATAAAAATACTCATCCCGATATGACCGCGTAGTTAGAGTAAAATAAATAAATAATTAAATTAATATTGAGCTTCTTTGAACCTAAAAATGTAATTGCAGAAGAATAAATTCCGTATGTATGTATGTTTGTGTGTCTGTGTCTGTCTGACGGATCTGTTAGGAGATACCTTGTGGCTCGTGTGTGGTGGACAGATAGCCTTCTAGATCTCTTTCCTGTACCATCCATCTTGCTTCATCACGTGTCTACAGAGGCCTTAGCACTAGGCAACTGTACCTCGGCTTCTATACGTGACGGGAAAATGGAAGCTTTGACAGGTGACCACAGAAACCTTAGCGCTAGGCAACTGTAACTTGCTTCTACACGCGCCGAGCAGCATTAGGGTGCGCTTATCTGCTTTCATTATTTGTGGACAGATGACAGAGCATTCGTTGTTACCGTATATTTTCATTGTTATTATTGTTTTAGAATTAAGGGTCGTGATATTAAATGTCCAATCCAGTATTTACCTTGGCAACTAAGGGAAACCATGAAAAATGCCCAGTCAGATTGTTCGGCCCACGGGATTTGAACCCCCTACCTCCCGAATTCGACCACAGACGTTACTGTCAGAGCCATCCCGCTTGGTAATTTTTATTTGTATTTCCTATGAAATCTCGATATCAATTTTTTTGATGGAATACATTACTTTTTGTATGGTAAGAGGTTGAAAAAGTAAAACGTACTTTAATGGGCTTAAATAAAAAATAACCTTTCTAAAGGACTGTTTTCTTTCTTTACCTCCTCGTCCAATAAAGAGACCTCGAACGCGTTTCATTTGAACGCGCCTCATGTAACACAAAAACTGCACCACTCTTGGTGCAGAATCCTGTGAGAAAAGAATGGAATAAGACTGCAAGGAAAACCAAGTGTGGCTTTTTCATGATAAAACCAAGTCCAGCATTTCATTGCTCCGAATTCCGCATTCATCAGGCTGCCGGAAGGGAAAATGAAAAAGAAGACGGGAGCTCGCTGTGGCAGAGTTAAGAAGAACAATATACTTGTCACATGAAAAGGAATTTAAAAACATGTCTGCCCTGGGCAACTCAAAGTTGCCATTCTCTTTCCCAACCTGTTTCTCGGATTCCAAACTGCAACTGGCGTTAAGCTTGGACTCTCGGGCTTGCTTACGAAGTGTTAAAACACTTTATGTTATAATGTTGCTATTTGAATTAAGAGAAATGCAGACCAAGATTGAATAACTCAATTTTCCATAAGAACAGTGCATTGTAGTTCTTTTTACTTCTAAAAACTTCTTCTATGGTAGCCAGAGGAGCGTTTTTATATTACGTTTGTATGCTCTCCGTAACATCATCTAAGGTCATATCGGCGGCTTTGCCTTGGAACAATTTCTGCGTTGATGTGCACTCGTTTTACTATGATGTAAATCTTTGAGTTTTCAATTTAAATATTAATTTCACACATTTACACTCACTCACACATTCCAGACTCTAGGGAGGATGAGGAATAATCCTAACTAAAGAAAATTTCTCGTCCTTCGGCTGGAAATTGAACCCAGGACCTCTGGATTTGGAAGCTAACACGCTAACCACCAGACCGCAGAGAATGTCTGAGAAAGTGTCTATTTTATTGTACACAAATTCTATATGAGATTACGCCATTAGTATGCTTTGAATTCCCGAATCCAAAATAAACACTTTTAGAAGAACTTTCGCGTGTGTTTGTGTATGTTTGTATCTGTCCGTCTGTCTGCCTGTCTGCGTGTCAGTGTGCACATATGTGTGTGTGTGTGTGTGTGTGTTTGTGAACAGCCTAACTCAAAGACATAAGTTATATAAATACTAAACTTGGTATTTAAGTCCTCTATCTTACAAAAAAAGAAAAAAATGCCATAAGAAGGTTTCTAGGAACATCCAAGGTAGCAGCAGATTGCTACTAGAGTCTGGATTATGTACTGAAAATAATCACTATGAAAAGTGTTATTCTTCTGTCTTAAGGTTTTCCTGAATTTCAAAAGAAGGCTACCCTTCAGGAAAATGTCAAAAGTTTTACTTCTATTTTTAGAAAATATATTGAAGAAATTAGATGTTTAATTTCTATACTGCATGCCTACTTTAAGCAGAGGAAATTTTGGGTGAAATTTCAATATCGAGATATCATCCGAAATCTTTGTTTGGAGTTTCGCCGAACTAGAAACACAACATTGTTTGAAAAAGTTCCCTATTTGCATGTGTGTGTGTTTGTTAATGTATGTAAAAGATAAAAATAAAATATCGGTGTATGTTAATAGCATAACACCAAAATAAAAATCGGATAAATACCAAATTTCACCCTTAAATGAGACAGCGTTAAGTATACTAGACAGAGATTCCCAAGCAAATTCCCCTCCTAAACCACCCTTTATATGCCACATTTTCCATTATTTTTAACATTTTAAGTAATGGATCTGTCGAATTTGATTAAAGTCGTTAAAATTTGAGATATTAATATGATAAATTAAAAATATATTTCTTAAATTTTCTGTGCTAGTGAAATCCTCTTCATACCGGTGGAAAATTTCATAATTTTATACAACTGGTAAATTGTTGCAGATAGATAAACGTCTATTGTAGAAAAATTGTATACTTCATTAAAATATACAATTAATACATTTTTTCGCAGCTTTAACACTCCATTTTGCACGTTTACACTTTCTTAAGAACATCTTACGAATACTCTTGAAAGATTGCGATTATTTAATTTCCATCATTTTCACGGCTAAATATTTGAATGACCGCTTCTACATGTGTGAAACTAAGACATTTTACGAGGGCAGTCCCAGATGTACTCGACCTGACGTATATATAACGGTTGTTGTTTCAAACAAATCACTATGGTAGAAGGTACCAACTTTATAAAGCTTAAGTTTGAAACTTGACAATTCTACATTGTTTAATAATTGTTTGGCAGCCATCAATAATGAACGCTCTCAGCGAATTTATAATCATGGATAAAACTGGTCATCGTTATGTGATACAATACTCTCATTTGAAAGGTCTTAGTCCAACTAATATTAAAGCTGAGCTATATTCTACTCTAGGAGAGTCTACTCCTTCATTCACAACAGTAAAATATTGGATGGCAGAGTTTAAGCGAGGCCTTACGAGCTGCCAAGACGAACATAGCAGTGGTCGGCCAAATGAGGTGACCACGCCAGAAATTCTGAAGAAAATCCACAAAATGGTATTGGATAACCATCGACTGAAAGTGCATGAGCTAGCAGACATCGTAGGTATTTCAAAAAGTGCTGTACATTGCATACTGACTGAAAATTTAGACGCGAGAAAGCTGTGCGCAAGATGGGTGCCGCGTTTACTCACAATGGAACAAAAACAGCGTCGTGAAGATGTTTCAGTCGTGTGTTTGGCGATGTTTCGCTGCAATAAAGCCGAGTTTTTGCGTCGATTCATAACCATGGATGAAACATAGGTCCATCACTTCACACCTGAGACGAAGGAACAGTCAAAACAGTGGATTGAAAGGGGAGAATCGGCTCCAAAGAAGGCGAAGACGGTTCCAATTGCAGGCAAGGTCATAGCGTCAGTTTTTTTGGGATGCGCGTGGGATAATTTTCATTGACTATGTTAAAAAAGGAGCAGCAATCAATGGTGAGTACTATGCTAACTTATTGCAGCGTTTGAATGATGAAATCAAGCAAAAAACGACCGCATTTAGCGAAAAAGAAGGTTCTGTTTCATCAAGACAATGCATGAGTTCACACATCCATTATCGCCATGGCCAAAATCAATGAGTTCGAATTGCTTCCTCATGCATCCTACACGCCAGACTTAGCCCCCTCTGATTATTTTCTGTTTCCAAAGTTGAAGAAATGGCTTGGTGGTAAAATATTTGCCAACAATGAAGAGGTGGAGTTTGCAGTTGATGGCTATTTTGCAGAACTCGACGCTCCTCACTATAAACAGGGTATCGAAGCTATTGAACATCGCTGGAAAAAGTGTATCGAGCTGAAAGGAGACCATGTAGAGAAATAAAGATGTTATTTCCCAAAATGTTTGTGTTTTCTTTGTTAGGTTGGGTACTTCTGTGACAGCGCTCGTACATCTTACGAATACTCTTGAAAGTTTGCCATTATCTAACTTCCTTGCTTTTCACGGCTGAACAGTTGAATGCCTTTTCTACATGTCATGTGAAACTTAAGACATTTTATCTTAAATTAAACGTTCCTAGACAAACGTATGTCGTGAATAACGTAACGTGGATTGAAGAATCGCTCTTTTATGAATACTTTAATGAGTTACAGACATTATGTGAATATGTAATAAAAAAAAGGTTGTGCGAGTGTATACATAAGATTTTTTTGCAGTTGCACTTTATTGTAAGGCCAAATCTATTCGAATAGATTCAAAGACAGTCTAAAGAATGCCGGAAATATATCCAGAAACAAGACATGAAAAGCTAATGCTGCAACAACGTCATAGAAGTACTGCAGTCCTTAAACTAAGCAGGAAGCAGATGAGGTTCATGGTGGGTCTGATGACGGGTCATGGGAATTTTAAAAAACATCTGCAGACATTGGAGCTCTCAGAAGACCTGCAGGATGTGTGGTGTAAGTAGGAAACGGCCTCGCACTTAATATTCCAGTGTGAGGCACTGTAAGAGAAGAGATAGAATCAACTTGGAACTGTTGATCCAAATGAGATTGTATCTAGCAGAAATTTAATCTATGGACTCCGGAGACTTGGCTTTAGGGAGGTAATGATTAGAGGAAACCGGGAGAAAACCGTATGTTCCTCCTTTTAAGTATCTAATCTTATATCTACTTGTATGCCTAAATTAGTAACTTTTTTTTAGTTCCATTTATACCCGCCTTTAACTACATTGTTCCTATCGGCGGCCTTTCCTTTGGAACTTATTGCCTGTTGGTAATGGCGTTAACTCGTGTAACTCTTATCGTTGGGTTTCTTGCAATTTTGGTTTTTTAATCATTAGATCATACACACATTCATATTCTCATTCAGACTCTTGCCTAGAGAAAAATTCCAGTCCCAGGCGGGAATCGAACCGGACCCCTCGCACAGCAGGGGGTTGCTCTACCGACTGAGCTACGGGGCCAGCCCTAGATTTATTGATTAATATTTTAGAATGATTACCATTTGTTAATTGGACTGTAATGGAAAATCTTTTCTGGAAACAGAAATGTACATTTCTATCTTGTATAGTTACCATTAAGCACATCTCCTACAATCAGGATTTCCTCTGTTACACAATACTCACTTCTTCCATCAGTATCTCATTTACATGAACTGAAGTCGGAAACTGGCACTTTTTTGCGATATACTGAATGTAAAACCTTTCTCACCACTTGTTTTCAGTCCACATCTTCATAAAATGGGAGATATATACCACTTAGGACTGCTGTTGTATTCCAGTTATATTAATATGGAGATTAATTTCGTTATCCTCTGTTTTCAGGTTTCCAGTCGTATGCTTAATTACAGGTGTATAAGCAAGGAAGAACCGCCCAAAATTCTAATATTTAACTTGAAGTTATGAATGTAAAATACCTCCTAGCCTCTTTCTTTTAGTTAATCGCTTTTCTCTTTTTTTCGTTCTTCTTTCTTTGTAGGGAGTGCAGTTAGGAAACATTCCCTTAGATAAAAATGAAGCATAAAACACGATGAACCAGAGCAAAGAGAAGGCGCAGTAATTCACCACGTGTAGCTGGAAGTATTAACCATCATAAGCCTCACAAAGGTTCCGGTTTTTTTATGGCTAAGCACGTTCCTTTTATGACCTGTCAGAGAATGTGATGCTTCCACACGAAATCTGACAGCCCACACTTAAAGAGAATTATATTTCTTCTGCTTTCTGCTCTTACTCTGTAGTTTGTTTTATTGCCGTTTCTCTTTTTCGTAATATTTCCTTTATTGAACAACTGATCATTGCTGCCAAATATGGGAATTTTTATATTAAAAAAATTCACGAGGATGGCTTTAATATTTGTAATTTTTATTTTATCTACCACCTAGCTAAACTAGGCAGGGAAAATATTGTATTGGACCCAAAATTTTAATTTCACCGAAAATACACGTTTTACATTCCACTGCACGCCTAAAAATGCATTTTTAGAAGAAAATGGCTCAATGTGCGTGTGAATAGCTTAACTCCAAAATGAAAAGTCGGATACCAAATATCATACTTTATTCAGACAATGTTTAAGCATGTCAAATTCAAGAAAATGTTCATATTCCAGAGTTGTGACATCGTTTAAAACCACAGGTTATCTTACCGTATAATATGCGGATTCATTGGTAACATTGGCTGGCTTGGTGACATGGATATTTCTAAGGAATATGAACATTTTTTGTTTTGAAAAATTATATTAATTTTCTATGCTAATACTATTATAACTATATTATTCATACACTCCAAAGAAACACAAACTAATTATTATTTGTTAATAAATTAAAGTAATACTAATAAAACAAGAATAAATATAAAATAACTATTGCGATAATTTGCACGAGACTGACTTGGCTTATATTTTAATGACTGCACTAATTCTTGCAAAGAAAACAAAAATAACATTAAATTATCTTTCACAATAGATTCCACGAAAACACAGAAAGCAAAACTAGAATATTTTATGCCAGAATTACATCGCTTTTATTAAGAGCATTCAAAAAAGTCCTTCAACACGGATGGTGATTCAAGGGTAATCACCAATGAAAAGGTGCACAAGCAGTTTTTATTCAACAATCCCAAGATTAATCAATCTCTTAATCAGATGTCAATTACAGTTTTTTCTTCTTAACTGGCTTTCGTGCATCTGTGTGGTCATCCTTGAATCGGAGATTCCATTCTACCAAAGCCAACTTGTCGGTTGTTGCCGGAGTTTGTTCGTTTTGTGGATTCGCCCACGGGCAGACCAATTGCACTCTCTTATGACTAATGATGGTGATACACTCAGAGGTTTAGATACCAACGACCTTATTGGCTGTTTGCCACGCAATCTTTATCAGTTAGAATGTGCGACATGCTGAGCAGCATCCATAAAACGTCTCGAGAAACATTTCCACCACTAGCTTTAAATTCAGCTAAGTTATTATTCCACTGTAATGCCCTAGCAGCTTGCTCAAAGGTAAAGACAAGTCACTTAGTGGTTATATACAACGGCGATTGTTGAGGTAGTGAAGGCTGCATGGATTATACGTATTATATTAAGATTACTGCAATATTATGTAATGCGTTTTAGTATTACGGTAGGAGGATGTGTTTATCTAAGGAGCAGGGATAAGGTAAAGGAGCCGTAGGAGGTCGCAGGTCCACAGAGACCCCAGAAGGTTCTTATATTTCCAGTTTGAACATCCACGCACCAGTAGAGGCGAACAGAGAGGGTGACGAAGCGAACCTTAAAAGGCGGGACAATGCCTTCTGGTGTTCATGGGGAGAAATCTTTCCACCAATGCACAAGCCTCTACGTCATCTGCCTGACACCGCCAACACCACAGGACCCGAAGGTACACCTGAAATGTGAAAGGGACAGATGAAATGGCGGAAAGGAGAAATCGTAGTAGAATACACCGCCTAGGCGACCAGGGGAAAACGACGAGAAACCCTATGGTTAGAGTGAGCGGAATCGAACCCACGACTTCCCGAATGCGGGTCACAGACGTTGCCGCCTGAACCAATCCGCTCGGTCGTATTATACAGTATTTTTACAACTCTATTCCAGACTACCGGAAATCTTTTCGTTGTTTTTCATTTTTTGAAAACTGACACTAGCGGTTTTTATTAAAATATAATACATTTGAGCTATTAATGTGACAATTTTTATAGCATAGTTAAATTTTCTGTGAACAATCCATGAAGTCCTCGTATTAATTGAATTTTGTACACATACAATTTTGTATTACTCAAAAATCTATGAGGCAGATAAGAAGTTACTACGCGAAAAATGTAGGAGTTAGAACACACTATTTAATTCAAATAATGTTTTTCTGGAATTAATCTTTCCAATATATTGTATTTCTATTGGTTTGCATTTCCCAATACTTTATAAGTGGAGGTCCATAGGTCGAGATTCTAAGTCCTCCTCCGCTCTTAGTCCTAGTCCTAGATTTAACTATCAATTCAGCCTTAAAATTCCCCTTGTAAGTACAAGGAAATATGAAAACATTTCTTCAAACGTTTATCTCGAGTAACATTATGTATGAGGATGAATAAAACTTGTAAGAATAGTTTCTAGAAGAGTGGGTAGTAAAAGTCATTTGGAGGTACCCCAAATAAATTTGGATTTATAAGTATTTTGTATCCTTTTAGAAATGAAACATTTTACATCAACGTTCTTTATTAAACTTAATTTCCCAGTATTTATTTTACTTTAATCGGACAAATAATTATAATTAGAGCATTGGGCGGGATAAAATGTCAGGCTACTGTAACAACTTTGCGGAATAAAAAAGCACTCTTGTATAATAGGGGTTCGGCAAGATATTTACACGAAGCCACTTTTAACATAGACATATCGTCTCTTCTCGTAAATTAAATTGCCATGGCAGCAGTTAGACCCTGTATGCAAATTGTTTTTGCTAGAACATGTCAAAGCTTGTGTACTGTACATACATAATACACTCGAGATACCAGTGATGCAAACATGGAAATGTAAAAGAGTATGTTACTTAAATTACTACGTTTATATTTCCATGTAGCTTATGTTCATCTTTGTATGCGCATTACTTTACATTAACACGAAAGATCAAACGTTGCTAGTTTTTGTGGAAATAATACCCTTATATTACACACGTGGTACAAATTCGCATCCTTGCGCTTCATGAGCCTGTTTGTCCCCTAACATGCACTCGGTTGCATGCCTTTCTGACACGCCCTGCTATAATTACTTGTCTGGTTAAAATTTTAATTTGCGTGAAAAAGAGCAGTACATAACTCATTTCAGAATTTATATGCAAAAATTATTTTCTGTTATCTAATTTTTCAAAGTTAGTTCATGAAGCTAGCGCCAAAAGCACTTTTTCTAACTCAAAAAAGGTGAACATCTAAATTGAAAACACCCCTACATTGCTTTCTACCTAGAGTTTCATAAGTGTCGCATCCTTAGTTGATGAGTGACTTTTCAAGGAGCGGGAACAACAATAATGTTGCAACTTTTAGCATCAACGTTCTCGTGGAGACCATTTGTGTAGCAGAGAGCGACTGAAATGTCGCATTGAATTCACTGTTACTGCGTACACTCGAAGCACTCCTACCGATGCAACTTTTCCTATGTTATTTTCCCTTATCTGCTCGTAATGTTAACAGAAACTCATAATTTGGGCCCAAACCAAAATCCTTGAAGAACCGGTGAATTGTGCAGTAAATTCCGGCTTGCAAAAATTAACCTATGAACAAAGTTTGGTTCTAGGTGATATGCGAAAAGGGAGGAGTAATGAAAAGATGAATGGATGGAAAGCGCCGTTCTATAAAGGAGTCCTAATAGTAATACATATTTAATGGAGTGAATATAGACAGCAAAACTAAAGTTACTGTTGTTGTTGTAAAAGGTTATAGTACTGCGGGGACCGCTGAGCAATATGGTGTATCTCATTATTTAAACATTCTGAGTATCACTGAATAAAACTGTGGCATTATTTCTAAAAAGTAAGAATATATAGCACTAAGCAGGACCAAACGTTTCTGGTGGAGTATGAATTTTTGTATAATATTATTATTATTATTATTATTATTATTATTATTATTATTATTATGATCATCACCATTTGTTACTACTACACAAAGTATACTTCCACATTTTGTTGTAGTTCAAAGAAATTAAAATTCTTTCCATATAGTAAAGCAGTACATATAATGTTAAGAAAAATAAAACCACAAATATTATAAAAATAGTTTCTTTTCACAACATTCCTTATTAAGGGCGCCGAAGTAGCGCAGTGATTCCATTTCCAGATCTCGTACTGAGGATCCGGGGTTCATTTTCCGGCTCGCGGATAACTATTTTAAGTCGGCCCTATCCATGCGTTCATCTCTGATATCCCCAAGTTCAACATGTTCGGAGTCCACGATAAAAGCTTTAGATACTCTCATTCTACGCCATCCTCATCCTCGTCTACCACGGGGACAAAGAATTCCGCCCGCTGGTGCCTCCACCTCAGAAATGGATCCAGCCGTCGCTTTGTGGATTGAGGTAACCCCTGAAGGTCATGGGCCGCATGGGGAGCGTTAGAAACAACGACTATTACTAATACATTTATTAAAATTGTTTTCATGTGCCTTGATTTTACATAATACACTTTACATCATTTATTCTCATATTTGTGATTTTAAAATGCAATAAAACTATCTCTTCGGATATGTTTAAGTTCATTATTTAATATTTAATCGCTTTCATCTTAATAAAAAGCATTAAAGGTTTCTCACTACATGGAAGGGATCGAAATATTCCTGACCTGGATGCTTTCGCATCAAGTCCTGATTATTCGTCTGTTACAATATTGCTAAATGGCAAGACGATGTTCCCCTCATTTCCCCTTCTCCTCTCATCCTACGCTCAGGCATGCATGTACGAATTCGCATTATACCTTATTTAACAATAAATACACTATATTATGTCTAAATATTTACTGTAATTGCTGCTCACATAACCTCACGTTATAGGATTTCACGCCCATAATCAACTTATCATCGTCGTTGTATCAGTTTCCATGACACTAATGATTGTATGTTCCAAAACGGCATTTCGATAATTTCTTTTGTATGTGTATCGCAAGAGCTCAATATCACAGTTAAATCTGTACCGAAAGATTTTTTAGTGGACGTAATCATCTATTGAAACTTGGAAAAGAGGCGGTTCCAAGGTCCCGTATCGTGCATCTATATTCAAACGATCGCGTTAGTGAAAGTTGGAGGATTTTTTTTGTAACTATTCAAAAAGACTTATAGTTATTTTTGGAACGATAATTCCACCCTCGGAGCCGTTCCAGAATACATTATTTTTCTTCCTGCCTCTACTACAAATGTAGACCTTGGTATCAAAGCGTACCAAATCCACCATGATAAATTTAAGAGTACAGCAAAAGAAAACTTACTGAGGCTCCAGTAATTACATTAAGGCATGATTTAGAACTATTTGTACCTCTTTTAACCTTTTAACGTCGTGTTTTAAGAGAGTGAGTTAACCACATATTTTGCAATCCTTGCCATATAAGCTGATTCAATTTGCGTTGTCGGCGCTGCGCTCTTACCTCAGATAAATGCTAACTTAAGAACATACTATAATACAAACTGCAGAAATGTTCGTAACGAAATTGATTTATGATAGCATTAAAAATGTTTTTGTCGCAATTCGTGTGAATTCTAGAATAAAAGAGAATGTACAGAGTTTTTCCTCAATAATTCGGCTATAGCAATATATTTTCAGTATTGTAATCAACAGGCGCAGGGTCTATTTAGAAATAAAAGGGCTTGTTTCTTATTTTACTAGTGTTTAACGCCTGTTCTTACTGCATACGGAACCACAGACGGTGGACACTGATGAAATGAAATGATAATTGGGGAAGGAAATTTGGGAAGGAAAAGTTCCAGCCTAAGTTTAGGATACCTCTTTCGCATTTGCTAGTTATGAGGACTGAAGGAAATGTAGAAAACCTCTGTCAGAGAGGACGGTCCTGGCGGGAATTCAAAGCGGTTTTCCCGTTCACGAGCCTGTGTCTTAACGACCCCCGTCGGTGGACCACTTCGTACATATTTTATCAATAAAAGTAAGGGGAATGTAACACTTAAGTAATATGCGACCGCATCAAGGGACTCTGGACTGCAGATTCTACGGAAAACAGAGTGAAGCAGGCTCATAGAAGATACATGCAATCACGTTCTTATTTTGACATTAATCAGTAGGAAAACACCGGGCCATTTTGCTACTTCTGCATGGATGGATTTAGCAAGCAAATCCGCGGGGGACGGTTGCGTCACGTGTAATAAACACGGTGCTCTAGCCTCTAGTTCAACTTGGCAAAGTAAGGTTTCATTTGATTTGTCTTACTTTTAAATGTAAACCTTGATAACGCACGCGCGCGCACACACACACACACATATACACACAGAAGAGCGTTCTTAATATTTTTTACCAAAATTCAACCAGGAAGAGAACCCGATTACAAATAATCCCTCATTTACTTTTCATTGTGGCATTTATACATGTTGAAGCAAGAACAAGATGTCGCGATGATGGTAGTACAATTTCACACTGGAATGTAGAGGTCACCTTTTCCCAATGTCTCCAACTTCTGTTTTTGATTCTGCTGCCGCCTGCTCCAATGATACAGCTATGAGAACTTGCACTCAGGTGTGCGTGAATGTATCGTGAAGGACAACATTAATTTAACTTGACTGAGATATTTATTGTGAGCTAATATTTGACCCATTGTGATTGCCTACGTTTGAAATAAAGAAATACAGTGATTCTAAATTGTAGCATTCGAAACTATAACACTTGAATTATTACACCTGCTAACTTCTGCAGGATCAATGTTAGGGTTTCAAATAACTGCTTCCACAATAAAAGAAACTAGTTACGTAACTCGCCATGGGTCGCTAAAATGTTGACCGGCAGGACCCCTCGCAGGAGCCGAAATCTTAATCACACAAGCGCATCACTGGGCGCTTAAAATACCACACTAGCAAGTACCGCTGGTGGTACCAGAGAAGAGAGTAACTCTCGGAGCTAGATGCACGAACATTTATTAATTTTAGCTCTGTCTACATATTATTCCCCTACCAATGTGATTTTTCACGCGCAGCCAATCTTCAGTTCTTACGTGTTCTTACGTCTCTGACTTTGTTACTAACTGAAGGCTGGCTAAATTATCAGAAATATAAAAGCCTTTCTCTTTTCTAGAATTCTGCCTACGTGGCTGCAAACGTATTGAGCTTATAACTCAACTGCTTTCCCAGAAATCCTTAAGCTAATGCGCTCGCTACTTCGACCCATTAATGAACCTGGCTAATCTGACTCTTGATTACCCTCTTCTCGTGGCAAATCTGTTCAACTCAAACTTGTTATCTTATACGTGATTTACTATCCGGAAATTGCTTATTGCAATTATTTATTTAGTTATTTATATATTCCCGTCGATATATCAATATATTCTTACTCTGGCAGCTTCGAATGATGAAATGTTGCTATTTTAAGGCAATTTGCTCATAAAATAATGAAGAAATGCGTAGTTACGGAAAGGCACTATAATATTCTAATATCAGTGCAATATCACTTCCTTATTTAATGGTAGTCATCGCGTTTTAATAATAATAATCATAATAATAATAATAATAATAATAATAATAATAATAATAATAATAATAATAATAATAATAATAATAATAATAATAATAATACATAGGCTTAGGTAGACCCAACATGGAAATGCTGTTATTGTATGTGTTAATGAGAATAAAATATTTCCGTAAATATGCAGAGAGAGATAAACCTAATAATATATAAATAACCAAATTAGGTTAAAAACAAAAAAAAAAAAAAAACAGAAAGACAGCTGTAAAAACAGGGCTTATACATTACAATATACTTCCCGTGCGCATAATTTATTTTGTTTTGAGATGTTAAGCATAATACATTTTAATTTATAAAATGAGGCACAAATTTTGTTGACTCGAGGGCATTTGCACTGGTACATTATTTTGGTGCTAGCGCAGTGGCGGGACTACAACACAAGATTTTCACTACGGATTTTTTTGCCATATTTATTTTCTAGTCGTGAACATGTTAGCAACGCAATGGATTAAAGAACCAGCACTCTGTTTCAGTTCCATATATTTATCTTCCGACAAAAAAATATATTCGAACCGTACTTATTTAATTAGACATAACTCCAAGGTACTCAAGAAAGAAAACAAAACATTATTTTTTTTTGGGTTACCATTAGCATCATAATTACGCTGTCTTAGTATCACAAATATCAAAACATATCATAGCATAATTACTGTTCAGCAGATATGTATAAACCGTGCATGATTCAGCGTGCATGCGCTCCTATTGGATATGCTGCTATAATTCCATATTTTAAAAGTCTTGGATGCTCACGACAGATCGCTCCAAACCTAATAATAATAATAATAATAATAATAATAATAATAATAATAATAATAGTAATAATAATAATTACAAAGATTTGACTATTGCTCGTGAAGCAACATACAGTACTAGACACGACAATCTAATACAATAACTCATTAATGTAATAAGATATCTAATTCACAACTTCTCAGCATCAACACATTAATAGCTTCTTTCTTTAATATTTTCTGTTGTAAGTTTTACGTGTTATCTATTTTCTTTGTTAATATTGTACTATAATAATTAAGAGGATGTCAAAACACGTGTATTCATAATGTACATATGGTAGAGAACAAGTGTATAACGTTATAACATATAAAATATAATATTAGGGGGAAAAGGCATTGTTGGCTATAAAATCAGTAATATAAAATTACGAGAAATGCAGTAGTATCTACGTAATATATATATATATATATATATATATATATATATATATAACATAAACTCTTATTGGATAGTAGCACCAATCAGGTACATTGATACATGCTTATAATTCAAATACGTACGTTAAGAAGAACGGCTGGAAGGAACGTTAACAGAAGCTTGTCAGTGTTCGAGCAGGAAGTAGTGTATAAGATGGTTTCTATTAGACGCTAAAACTGCGTATTTAAGTCTACCAATTATACATATTTTAACATAACAAAGGTGATTGTGAATTGTGAATATTCATTGTGGTTTAAATAATTAAAAAGAATACGTGTGTGTAAATATATTTTAACATGCTCCATACCCAATCCTGACAAGACTCAAGTGCTCTCCGACACAAATACGGCAGCCGTGGCACAATTATAAAATAATAATTACAACATACTAACACACACTAAAATACAGATATATGATCGTCAGATTCCAGTCTACGGGAACTTCGAGAGACGTCACGAGAGTACGGGCATCAAGAACACCTACAGGCACGTAACACAGACTCAACATCATCAATGTAGTGGGGTCCTACCAAGGGAACCGCAACACCCGTTCTTACTTAACAATGCATCAGCCCAACGCTTCCTAAGACACCCAACATCCCCTCGTCCTCTTGTTTGGTAGTTTCTCGCTGGGTGGGTATTTGTGTCTCTTCTTACTCATTCTGTTCATATGCTCAACTCATTTTTATCTGTGGTTCATTACTTTATCATATAAAGGTTCTACTTTTAGTTCCTCTCTTATTTTCTCATTTTTAATCCTATCGGGTTTGGTGCGACCCTTTGAATGTGAAAAAGATCCTTATGTGTGTGAATAGCATAACTCAGAAACGAAAACTCGCATAAATACCAAATTTGTATTCAAGTTCAGAATTTCCAAGGATTCGAAACGAAGATTTTCAAGAAAGTCTCCCCATCCCAAACTACCCTTCACTGGAACACTTTTGCTTATTTTCAATTTTCTCAAAAATGAAGTTAACGGTTTTGTTTAAAATATTATGTGTTTAAGGTATTTTTTTAAAAGTAAAATTTATGTATCAAATTTTCTGGGAATTTTTTTCAAGACCTCATCATTCGAAATTAATAATTTTGTATAGATAAAAGGTTAACCATAAGAGACACACAAAAACTTCCGTTACAAAAATTTAGATATCTTTAAAACACACAATAAATAAATAAATTATTTATTTCAAGTATTTTTGTGCCATCAACAATTTTCGAAACATACATTGTTATTGTTTTGAATTGTTTAATACCTGTCATTTTTTGAAGTGGTTAACATTTATTTGTTTCTCGCGATGTCATGGAAAGAGTTGGACTTTCAATATCAGTATATTGTTACATGTTGGGGCGAAGGCCAAGAAGGTTACCAGTAAATGATTAATTTAGGTCACCCCAACACGCACATTGGGGGCAGGGGCGCAACTTGCTGGCAGCAAAAAGTCCGGTACCTTGGTGTGTAGATTTAAGGAGAAGGCGTGAGTTTTATATTACACTGAAACATTACATAACACACATTACATTTACATACCTGGAATTTATTCACAAATGTTTGGCAATTCTACATAATCAACAAAGGAAACATGATGGAGGGAGATGCCACAGACCGTAGACCTGCCACACACACGACTGGCTCCAACGACCACTTCCACTCGAGTGACGCTGTCTTACCCCAACCAACCGTATCTAGCCAAAGCCAGACAGGGCTGACGTCATACCAGACAATTTCAAACAGATCTTTCCCTTTGGCGTGGTCCTCACCAAAAGGAAAGACCGTTAAGCCGAAATATGACTAAGGAGACACAATAATGCTACGTCTGGTAGCAACAATACAGCACAACAGTGCGTCTGGTAGTGGCAATAAAATTAATAAGCCACAATATAAAGATCTGGCTATCACTTCAGCCTCCATTTCTGTAAACGTTCATTTCGATTAACATAAATTAGATAGAAATATAAGGTTTTGCAAGCATAGTTTGTAGAAGTAGTATGAAAATAAACGATAATAGCTAAAGAAACTCATGTGAATGTAACACATGAGTTTGTAAACTATGTGGTGTTAAAGATGACATCTATGCTAAAGGATGATGAGGCAGAATGTCATTTTGGACTTTTTGCAATAATCCTCCAGTTGTTTAGGAAAGAAGTCAGATAAAATAACCCCGCGCAGATTCTGTTTACTTCGCACTATCGGTTCTTCTCCTCCAGATTTTACCCAGTTGGGTTTTCCGTTTTGTATTATCATAGTCCTCGGTTTGCTCAGTCTCTTTCGTTAAGTCCTTTTTGTTCCGTATCTTCTTTAATATATGTTTCCCAGTCAGCATTGGACGTCCTGTTTGTCTCGTTTTGGGACACCATTCCAGGATCTTCTTAGGCCATCTCGTTTCCTCCATTCATATCTATTTTTTTTTCATCCGATATAATTTGTTTCACCATGCTAGATTAATTTATCTTAATCTCAAAAATCAACTCCTAAACCCCTAGACTTAATTATAAGAATTTAGGATGTTTATAATACACCAAACTTAGGAATGTTACATTTACCAAGCTATGTTGAATTAGCATTGTCTTGTTATTAGCTATTATAAGAGATACCAGAGCGAAAATCTAATGATTTCACGTGAGTGAAGTCTTAAGCTTTCGTGTTTTATAACCTTTTCGTTTTGGACTTATTTCTCGTAACTGCATATCATACCAGCTCTGACCATAACCTCTACGATATTTATAATACGAGTACACCAAACTTTCGAGTACTATTTGAATACTGTTAGGACAGTTGTTTCCATTTTTCGTCTGGTAAATGATAGATTGCATTAAACAAGTATTTGGCAGGAAAAAAACTATTTTACCCTGACTTATAGAATGTTCATTCAATTTTTTGCTTATTATATTATTTTGTCAACCTCACAGGTTTAGGAAGACTGCTAAATAAACAAATTGCAGTAACACCTGTCCCAAAATATCGCTTGCCTCGATTACTGAGAAATATGGGAAGACCCAGTGAACTATAAACCAGCTGTGCGATGTTTTTCTGGTTAGCGATGGTGGCGTGCGTTGCCGTCTGCGGCTATCATAGAGTGGCGTTGAGCAACCGTTCAAACAATTTAACTGTTTAAAGGGTTTACTTAATGTTATGAAAGGAGATGCTGAAACTGGCCACCATTGTTGTCAATACATTTTCGGCACCTCTTCAAGAAACTACCATGAGTCTGGCTGAGCTGACTGCGTTAACGCATATGAATCATATATAAATAACATGCTGCCCAAAAGTATAGATTTACTGAGCCATAATTGCGACTAAATACAGGACACAATAATAAATAACTCGTAACAACTGCATTACACCGCGTCACGGTCAACGCAGTAGGTACTGCAGAGTGGAACAAAGGTAGCGTGATCTTAATTGCAACAGCGGGAAACATGTGGCCACACGCCCAGTGGAAAAACACCGCACAGCTGGTTCATAGTGCATTGGGTCACTTGGTATTTTGGTTTGAACCAGAGTGATACCTCTGCAGATAAACATCTGTGTAGTGGGTAGATGCCCATTGAAATACACGGTAATTGAAAACATCTGTGGTAAACCTTCTGCAGATATCCCTTAAAGTGTGTAACCAGCCGCAGAGATATCCTGTTTCCTTATGGGTTCAAGAAGCATACAAATTATCATCGTACACATTTTCAACCCTACCCGTCCATTATGTACATTAAGAAAATAATAAGATGCAGTTAGAATACAATATCCTTTCACAAAAACGCTTGATCTTGGTAGTAAATAGAAGCTTACAAATGACATAAAACTATTGGAGAAATTTTGAAACTATTGCTTTGTACATTTTTTTTTAAAAAGTGTAACTCTGCATTTATTTAAAACATATCTTGTAAACATTATTTAAATATAAAATGCCTTTTTATAATTATTATTCATTAGTATATGATAAGGGTGACCTGTTGGGTGCATACAATTATAGCCAATACCCAATTATTTTACGTTGAAGACTGAAACAGTAATTTACAAGGATTGAAAATGAAGTTATACAGATGAGTCGAGATATTTTAGCCGAAGCGTGGCTGCGCCCGGTATTTAAACACTTACGTTTTAAACGTACGATATTTTATTTCCTAATATGTTGAATTTCATTGTTTTTAATAAATAAACATTAACGCATGTAAAGTTGAATTTGTTAAGTGCACTACGCTCAATGTGGGGGCATCTATACAGAAACAGTTGATAAACGTATTAAATTCAAAGTATAATGAAACAATTTGCAAGTAAATAAGGACGAATTTGGATATAATTTCTATGCTAGCTTCCCTTGTTTATGCTCATATTACTAATTAAGCTTGTCATGGTTTATTCGTATGTTGGTGAAAGCAGTGCTTTATTAGACTGTAAAGTACAGAAAGAAACATAATATGAAGTAAAGTGTAAAACAATTCCTTTATTAGAAAAGCAAAAATAATTTACATTTACTATGGCATTAAGAGTGGCGCTGTGGGCTAGAGCGTTGAGCTCGTTCCCTGCCACGGAATGCACCCGGGTTCGATCTCGCCCATGAGGATGCTGATTTTAAGTCCTGGATATAGGACCAGTGCCCACTCAGCATCGTGAGGAAAGTGAGGAACTGTGATAGGAAGCGATCCCGGCCACAGAGCCCGCATTCCGACTGGAGGACGCGTGATACTGGCCAATTCACCTCCACGTATCGGTTGGATGATCACTCAGCTCTTCCGTGCGTACATGGGCATGAGACAGTCGGGTTGTGGTTCAGACAGTTTTAATATATGTTGTATACAGGTACTGAAAATTTCTGCTCTCTACCTTTCATACTTTCTGAGAAAAAGGTACATAAGTATCCAAAAATGTTGTTTTGAGAAAACTGAATTTAAAGTTTGAACGTTAAAATTCTGACACACTTCAGTACGTTCCAGGGTCATAATCATCTGCACCTTCATTCTTGGATTTCTGCAGCTTTTTTGATTGCCTTCTCTTGATCCTGGCCGCTTTTGTTAATTGCTGAAATGCTCGCTGGACACGATATAGTCATTCGTTGTTGAAAGATACAAAAATGTTCTAAAAAGGGGCCTTGCATGATAGCTTTAAAGGAATGCAGACTAGCATTTAAATGGTATTTAAATGTCTTAAAAATCTCTTAATCCCCAAAAGTAAGTATTTTCTGAAACTGGAAATAATAGAGATTTTATTGGTGCCTAAAACAAAAATGCGATTTTTGACCATTTCAGAGTACCTTGTCCCCTTAAATAACACAAAAAGCAGCCGACACTTTTGTGTCTCCTCCTACATTTTCCAGTCAGGGTATGTAGGCATATCAAATTCGTGATCGTTTAATCACCCCTTTTAGACAGCATGAAAAAACGAGGTAGGTATGGCACCCGAAGCAGTAATGAATTTCCCGAGGAAGTGCGATAGAGGTAAAGACCGTTTCCTCCCCATTCATATGGCCTCCGCTACACAATTCATGCGATACACCGCTCTACCTTCATGCATAACACAGGAGTCCCGTATCGACTTGACCACTCCAGATGCCAAGGAAAGGGGAACCTGTTACAAACGGCGGGAAATGTTCTCGGATCAATGCATCAGATCTAGAGGCGCCATCGGGTTTCTGTCTAACGCCTGTCACAAACACCTGTTCCTCATATAATTCCAAGTGGCACCTACTTGTCTTCAGAGAATGTTATTGATTCACTTCGGCGTCACACGGCTGTTGAGGCACGGTTTTTACAGAGGTAATCATTGACTCCACTCCCAGTTGACAACAAATGGTAGAGATTCAGTTCAGGTGTTCTGACCACAACGGCAATTCTTGGATAAAATAATATAGACTCATGCTTTGACTTCTTAAATACATTCTGATTCGGCATGTCAACATTTGGACTTACATTTAAAAAACCTTATTGATACATTCACATGACTTTCTTTCCCCCTATCTTTATTAGTAGGTATACAAACTGTTCTTACTCAAGCTTATTTTTCTGCCTACTACATTTTAATCCAAATAAACCTTTTCAAAAATTCCTACTACATTACACATTTCGTCGTCCTCATGGTGTAGTGGTTACCATGCTAGCCTCTAGTTCCCGAGGTCGCGGGTTCAAACCCGGCGGTGGGCGATGGATTTTTTCGGACGTAAAAATCCTTAGCATGATTTCCTTCGGAAGGGAAGTTAAGCCGGTGGTCCCATGTCTAGATTTACGGCACGTAAAAGAACCTCAAGCCTGATAGAGGCCTCTGAGTAAAATTACCGGTCTTTCACGCCCAATTTAGAATGGGACGCTAAGGACCTTAGTAGTTAAAGATCGTCTATAAATAAAACTAAATTTAATTTCATTTTTACACATTACGTTAAAGATACAAAGAGAAGAGCGATAGTTAAATGTTTAAGAACTAAACGCTATATGCCGGCCATAAATTCCGTACTGTTTCCATGCATTTGCGAGAAACAACTAAAAATCGATTAGACTCAAAGAATGAAGTATTGAACAATTCGAACCTTTAATAACGGATATCTCAGAAACGGCTTGTGCCACAGAAAAGTTTATATTAAGTAAATTCTGTGTTTTAAACAGATCTACATTTTTATATGGCACATTTTCGTCTATCGCCTAAAGTTTACCAGTTATACAAGATTATACAAATATCCTTCCGAATGAAGAGGACTTCACAGGCTATTCCCAGGAAATTCAAGATATAAATTTTAATTGTCATATAAATATTTTTAATATTTGATATTTTAATGAAAATCGTTAGAGCCATTTTTTAAAAAATAAACATTTTCGAAAAATGTTCCGTGTAAAAGTTAGTTGGGGCGGGGAGATTTTCTTGAAAATCTTCGTGCCGCATCTTTGGAAGATACTGAACCTAAATACCAGGTGTGAAACTTATCCGAATTTTCGTTTTTGAGTTATGCTGCTCATAGACACACACACAAACACAGACACACAAATGAACATTTTTCTAAAAATTAGTTTTTTTTATTCAGGGGGCCTCAACACATGTATTTCCGGTGAAATCGCGGTATTTTTGGGTGGAATGCAATACCTTTTCTACCTACTGTGCACGTGGTAGAGAAAGTAAAAATGTTGCAAAATTATAATTTCCCTTATTTCAAATACAAAATTCAGCTCTCTGTGAGGCTCCATTCGTGAGGTCCCGGGTTCGACTACCGCCGACCACCACTCCGA
This sequence comes from Deroplatys truncata, assembly GCA_030765065.1. Classification (NCBI taxonomy): domain Eukaryota; kingdom Metazoa; phylum Arthropoda; class Insecta; order Mantodea; family Mantidae; genus Deroplatys; species Deroplatys truncata. The sequence continues at coordinate 105,597,832 of CM060985.1, forward strand.
GCTTGGATTTTTCTTGCTTTCCCTTGTCGGGGGGTGAACGCTGGGGTGATTTCTCATCTACCTCGAATTCCTTTCCATCCATTCTCTTTCATTCCATTCGCCTCTCATGTTTCAAGCGTGCTTCTAGGTTTCTGGCGTTTTGAGTTTTTTTTATTATTATTATTAATGGACTCGCTTTAACTGCTATGGTTCCTAGCATCCCATTCTACATTAGATGGGAAAGATCGGACATTTGCTCAGAGCCCTTTATCAGGCTTCAGGTTCTCTTATGCGCCGTAAATTTACGACACGGGACTATTGACTTTACCTCTCTTCCGAAGCCACGCCAAGGATTTTTACGCCCGAGAAAATCCATCGCTCTCCGCCGGGTAGGTTTCGTTCCGTAGAGCGGTGCCGGACAGATGGTCCGGATGCTTGTGTGATTATTAAGGGGCTGCTTGGTTGAACGGGTCGTTCATCGCTCTCCATGGGCAGCTTCAGTATCGGGACGCGTCTTCGAGCCAGGAACTCTTAGGGACTTTTGCCTCATTCCTCCCTCCCAGGGGTCACGCTGGAAGCTAAAAGGGTCATTACAACCTACTTGCGGTGCTCTGCTCCGGTTCTTGGGACTCCTCTGTGATATACACATTCACCTTTACCTTTACAACGTATTTATATCACCATAAAATTTATAACTCGACCACAAATTGTGCTTGGCTGGTCTGGCTTCCGTGTGTATCGAAATGCAGGTTTCCGCAAGGTCAAGTACACTGATATCATGGTCAATGTTTACAACCTGAAACCTTGGTATTTGCATTCGTCTTTTTGCTTTCCTTCTACCATTTTTGGGGACCTTACTCCTCTAGCTGCTCATCCTCTTTCGTTAAAATATTTTTTGATTAAATGAGGCTACACCATTATTCCCAATATACGCGTTATAAATATTCACAGTATAACATACATTTGCTATCTTCCATGATAGAAATGTTGATTTTTACCATGATAAATGAAAGATGATAGAAGTGTTGTGCATGGCCCCTACGATAAACTCTTAGCCTAACAATTGAATTCTATTTCAAAGCAAGGTTTAAGGATTCACAATTTTCTTGTCGTTTTCCTGTTTTGCTTGCTCTGTCAGCTTTTGAACCATTTCTTCACAATAATTTTCACTACTTCATTCAGGAAAGTTTCTCTTTAAAACCGTTTAGGTTTAGAAAAAGAAGGGTTAAACCTGATGTATAGGGAGGATAGTCCACTGCAGTAATTTTCAGCATTGCAATCAGGGACTGTGAAAAGGAAATGTGCCATTGGCATTTCTCCGGACATTTCTTCCGAAACTTGTTATTAATGCAGAATAACAAGCGCCCGCCCGTTGTACTTTGTTCGGAATATTCTGTCATAGTAATTTTTTGTCCCAAAACAGAAGATGCGACATTCCAATATATTTTTAGAAACGAACTGACTGGGTTTTGCGGTAGGTTAGACTGTCACGTTTCTATTCCTTTGTTCGTTCTTTTAACTCTGGGTCATAGCCATTTACAACATGATGCAAAGGTTTGGAAGAATCGTGTTCAAACTGACTACAAATCCTTTTGGAATTTGTCACTCTGAGTGGTTTTTACCTTCTCTACCACGTACATAGTAGGTGCAGAAGGTATTGCATTCCTCCCAAAAATTTGATACCGAGTTTTCACGGATTTGATACCGAGAAATACACGTTTTGATGTCCCTGATTAAAAAAAAAACAATTTTATCAGAAGGTCCGCGCTCGAATGGTACAACTCAAAAACTTAATGTCGCTTAAGCACACCACTTGTATTTAATTTCATCTTCCAAAGATGCAAAATTAATATTTTCAGTAAAATCCCAACGTAACCAACATTTATGTACAAAATATTTTGACATTTTTACAAAAAAATCTCATAACGACTTTGAACAAAATGTAATATGTTTATATAATATACTTGTATGACAAATAAAACGTATACATTGAGTTTTCTAGGAATATCCTTTGAATCCCTCTTTATTCTGAATGACCCATGGGTTGTTTTCGGGGTTTTCCCAAGTCCTCAGGTGAATGCTGGAAAGGTTTCTTTCAGCCCCCGAATTTTCTGTCCCTCCATTTCGCTCCATTCATCATTTCATTCATCCTTCACCCCGTTAGGTCGGTTTCAGGGTTGAAAGTGTCGGTGCGGCGTGGCAGGGAAAAAGGATGCTCTCTGTAAACATTTCTCTGTCCCTCGACTTTCGGCTGGTAGCCGGGGTATACGGACCGCCTCTCCGGAGGGGAGCGTTGGATCTTTTTTTTGGGGCGGGGGCTCCGGTCTGCCTGTCCGACACGCGGCGTCTGAATTTGGAAACTGTAGGGGCCCTGTCATTTTCGTGTCGTCATTCCTGGTTCTAGCCGCCCGGCGTCTCCTCTCACCTCCCCTCCCTCTCGGGGCATAGGCACAATATCACTACCGGATCAGTGCCGAGTCCCCTCCGATAATCAGGAAAAATAAAAGCATTTTAAAGTAATATTAAATACTTTTGTGGTTAACCTCTTCCGAGATATTTTTTATAGATTTGAATTTTCAAACTGTATACATTTTTAAGTGTTAAGTTGCCATTCGTTTGTTTCTCCTGTGTGGCAGTAATTTGTATCACAATAATGTAAATGCCAGAGTGATTGTAGTGTAAATAAGCATTATTGTATGACATTGATTTGAGATGTTTGTTAATTATAAGCATTGTTAGGAAATAAGTTTACACGGCATCACTGAAACTGACAATATGGCGGGTAACAATGAGCGAGGGGGTGAGGGTGAGTTGAATATTAATTAGAAGAGACAAACAAATGACGTCAGATTGGCGCGCTTTTCTTGGAAATGGCGGGAATTTCTTCCCTAGAGCATATGTTTTCGTAATTTTTGATTGGATATAAAAATAGACGCTAATGTTGGCGCGTTTTATTAACCAATAACAGCTCGGTTATAATCTTTAGGCATATCGGGGTGTGGGAGTATAAAAAGCTAAAGCCAGAGGCAAGTATTGCCCAGTTCAACAAAATCATCCACGCGTTACACGTCGCTGAGTCCAACAGAATCATTCAGAAGTTAAACGTTGCTTAGTTCATCAGAATCGTTCGCGAGTTACACGTTGCAATTCTACAGAATCTCTCGCGTCTTAAAGTTTGTTATAAATGTGAAACACGCGAATTAATAATGTGCAGTAAATAAGTGATTATAGTGATATTAGAAAATATAACAGTTTCAGTCTGGCGTGTATCAAGAGTCAATATGTGAACTTAATTAATTGTGACGGTAATAAAAGTGTAAAAACAAATTCTTTTATCAGTGTTATCTTTGAGTAACAAATCGTTTCCGTTTACACACCCTGTTCAAGAGATGTGCTTGACCGAGAAACAATAGCTAGCCGGAGGAAATGAACCCAACATTCAAAGTAGTAATACAATAACAGGCGCCCAGTAAAAGATAACACGAAGTGACCGCGACAAATTGGCTCCCATACGTGGTGCAGATAAACATGAAGCATCTTCCAACTACCAACAAATATACTACTTCACCTGGTAATGAAAAGAGTGTAATTTCAAAGTCAAAATATAAGGAACCACTTTATACAGATTTCTCTAACACTTCACCCTCCCGTATCCCTCTTGAGCGATAGAGAAAGCCATGAGAATGTAGCAGATCAGAATTTATAGTGGCGTGAAAAAATACCACGTTTAAATACAGCTATCATATCTGCAAAAATTTCCTTGCCCGGTAAAGTATTTTAAAAACACATTTTTAATGATGGAAAGATGCTCAGTATTCTGAAGATTTGTTATTCTCTGTCATATTTAATACAAAATCACAGTATTAAATCCGCTATACTACGATCGCAAATATTTAAGAAACAATTTACCAATATTTATCATGGTAGCCGCATTTGGTTTTTATTGAATGGTAGAGTCATAGGCTAAGCATCTACCAATGCTCCTTGGTGTACCGAGCGACGTGGCGCCGCGGGAACCTGCGTGACTCACACTCGGGAGGTCCCGAGTTAGATTCCCGGCGACCACCCATTCCGACCCATGGGTTTTTCGTGGTTTCCCCGGGATCGGCAGGCGAGGTTCTTTTCTACCACGGTTTCCCATCATTTCCCTTTCATTCAGTTTCCTTCTCATGTTTCAGGTGTGCTTCTAGGTTCCATGGTGTACGGTGGTGCCATACAGATGGCGCAGACGCATGCCCAATGCAGAGAGTATTGCCGTGAACACCAAAAGGCTGCTTGATTGCTGGGTCGTTCATAGCCTTCTCTCAGCGGCTGCAGCAGTGGGATGAGTCTGCGAGCTTAGAAATGTTAGGGACTCTGTGACCTATCTGCCTACGGCCTGTAGCCTCCTATATGGTTCCTTTACCGCATCCGTTCCTCCCGAGGGATGGTAGCCACAATAGATTTCTGTATGTCGCAGTGCGCGATGTGTCTCCCTTCGTTAAATAATCTATACCTATACCCCTTCTTGTTTTCCTTCTCAAAGGCTCGTTGCTGAACCATAGTCCGTTACTATGCTCAAGAGTCCCGGCAAATTTCGGATCCTTATGGGACTAAACGAACAGAAGAAGTTTCTGATTGCTGACGGTAGAGGTACTGATCGCCGACTATTCAGTATATTGCTATTTTGTCCTTGCTTGGTTTTTGGTTTTGTTATACAGGGTAATTTATGAAGAGCTGACACACTTCTTTAATTGTTTCAAAACGGGTTATCCTAATGACAACTTATTATACCTGATGTGCAGAGAAATTTTGGGAGATTATGTCCTCCATCCTGCATAAGGCACAACTCAACACGTCATTCCATGTCACTCGTTGGAGAACTCTGTTTTCAATAGCTTGAATCTCCTGTGTAATGCAGTGCTTCAGATCGTCCAATGTCTCGGGACGTGTGGCATAAACCCTGTCTTTTAAGTAACCCCATGGAAAGAAGTCCGGCGATGTAAAATCCGGATATCTCGGTGGGCACAGGTTCTTGGAAATTATCCGGTCGTCAAAGAAACTTGCAATTAGTGCCATGGATTGATTCATTTGATGTATGGCATGTAGCTCCATCCTGCTGAAAATATCCTTGACTCAGCTCTACATCGCCTAGTTGCTCAGCAAACTACATGAAAATGCGTCGGTACTCTGCAGTGTTCACACTGTTTAAAAAAGAAATTGGTCCCACATTTTCTGTGCGCATATTGCACACCAAACTCCGATTTTAACCGGGTGCATAGGTGCTTCATGAATAACGTGGATTTTCGCTGGCCCAATAGCATGTGTTATTTGAGTTCACATAGCCGGGTAAATGGAATCATGCTTCATCTGTGAACCATGTGATGGACAATATGGCAGGATTTTGCACAATGAACGCCTGAAACCAACGACAATAATTCAGTCGTCTATCCTTTTCTGGTTCCTGTAACTGATGGACAAACGTAATCCTATACGGCTTTAGGCCTGCACTTTTCACAGCTCTCTGAGACATTGAGTAGCTATACCCTATCTCCTGCGACAGACGTCTTAATGATTTTTTGGGTGACTGATCCAGTCGTGCTTTTACGTCAACAACCGTGGGAAGCCTAGATGAACGAGTTTTGTCTTTTTAACTCTTCAGAGATCCAGTTGTATCCAATTTGTTTATCAGTCCCAGTGTTGTGTTTATTTGGGGAGGATTCCGAACACCAAAGTCTCTCTGGTATGTCCTTTGAGTAGCTGTAATTGAATCCGTAATCCAGTATTGCTTTAAAAGGAACAGATGTTCACAATGTGTACTCCATTTTCACATTGACTAGAACAAAATCTTAAAAACAGTTGTCGACAATAAAACTAACAATTACGAACAAAACACGAACATCTGCGCATCTAGTGACAGGCAATCGAAACTCCAGAATATTCTGCTTAATTTGGTGCTAAACTTGGGGCATTGAGTGAATTTTGAACAGAATAATCAAAGAAAGAAATGTGTCAGTTCTTCATAAATCACCCTGTATTTGAAGTAAGTGGCAATTATATTTAGTGATACTCGATTTGCTTTGGATTATTAAAGGGTAAACGGTAGATGCTTTTAGCATAAATTATGTATAGGAAAAAAAGCCATTAAATGTAAATATACCGAAAAACAACCGTATCAAATTACTAAAATACTTTTCACACTCTTTATATTGATGTGTGCCGTTTTGTAACAATACAAAAGGCCAAACAAAAGGAGTTATTATGAATTTGCTGTAAATCACAACTTAACGCGGCTGTGGTTAAAAGCAAGTTCCCGGTTGAACTGAGAACCAAACACTGCATCTAATTCTTTTGTAATTTGTAGCTCACATTTTAATGAAAGCAGTCGTAAACCTGACTGCAAAGTAAAAATACTTAAGACAAGAGCAGTACCAACTATTTTCCCTAATTATCTAGCACATAAAGTGTCCAAAACTGTAACACCAAAGAAAGAAATTGTAAACACAGGAGCAATAGAGTGGTAAAGGAGATTTCTCATTGTTCGAATAATAAACAAGCATTACATTATTATTAGCATTACCATCATCTATTTGATCTATACGTAGATCAAATAGATGATGTAGATATATATGTAGATATGTGGATATATGTATATATGTCGATTTTCTTTTATAGCTCCTAATGAGATATAAATTCATCGTCCATCTCTGGCTTGTACATGTAGGAGGATTTATAGTGAGTAAAATAATTGTAGAAATCGATACTTACGTAGCGATCTATCACGAAGTGCAATTCTTCTCTCGTAAGTCTTATATAACAATTATATATAGGTTTCCCTATCCTTCTCCAAGATTTGTAATCCTCCTGCTAAAAGAGTTTATTGTGCGTGCTACAGCAAAACTGCCAAAATTATGTGTCACAATGACAAAGGAAATGTTTGTATTACCAGTATTATCTGTTACAAGTTTTTGTGAGTGAAGAAAGTCTAGTACAGGCAATTAGTGAACTAATATTGAGACACTTCATTCCCTTTACTCTCGGCAACATAGCTGCAGCAAAGATGATAAAGAAGCTAAATACTTTAACATCAAGCCTCGAATTCGGAAAGTTCTGTGATCATAACGTTACAGTAGGGAGTCGGTGGAGGGCGATGACCGGCGTTCAGCGCCAATCGGCAAGTCAATATTACTTATAACAAGAGAACAATCAAACTGTCAAGGTTCTCAAGCGTAGTAGTGGGCTACGATTATGGCTTCTGTACGTATTCTTCCGTGCTTCCGATAAACTTTTGAACGTTGTTTCTGCATATTGTAGGTGACTAAGTTATTATTGCTTCATTTGAAGATGCATCGAGTATAACGAAAGGCGGATAATATAGGAATACATTTTTAATGCATGCTTAATATATACGTAAGTATGCGAAATTTAAAAGTACAGATACATGTGTGGCTGCACCACGTCGGATTTTTGAAAAATGTTACGTATCCGAAGTTTATAAGCATAATGTTTCTGATAAGCTTATCTATTATTTACAAACTTTCTATAGGATGTACGTAAAAAGTTATATAAACTTTTCTTACTATTAAGGAACAAACACAAGCTTGTGTACCATTAATCCTTTCCTAGTTAATTGTTAAACCATAATGATATTCACAAAGGTTAATAGGTTGAATCATATTAACGGACAAATTAACAGGCATTTAAACTAAAGGCAAGGAAAGAAATAAAAATTGTGCTATACAAAACACTCGCACTCCCCCATGTGTATATAGAGCTGAAATGTGGACCAAACACCAGAAGTGAGCTTCTTAAGAAATGTATAAGATACAACACGAATAGAACGGATTAAAATTAAGGATATAAGAAATAAGTTAAACGTGGAGAACATACACGATAGTGTAATAAATCGAAGAAATGAATGACAGGCTCATTTAAATCTAATGGATAGCAATAGAATACCAAAACAAATAATAATATATAGAATGGGTCATACTAATAGGACACATTTCAGGGGATATTTATAGCAATGGATGAAGCATATTATTTAAACACTGCGTAAAAGAACTAACCAAAACAATGGCGTTTAGTACTATGGTCATCGTTTGTATATCATATCCTTTATGTCGGCTTTACTATGGGATCTCCATAACGGTGCAGCAAGTTAGTTGGATTGCTCTCTTAGCTTCTTTTTAACGATTTTCTTGAGTTCAACAATGTAGGGTTACCTAAAGGAAAGTACATATAATGCAAGACCCAATACGATTGTTGAACCCGAAGGAAACATCCGAAGTGATAAAAAGGCATTCCAACCCAGTTGTAACATAATGGGGAGATTAACAGAGCCCAAAATTATCCATGTCAAAATGGTGTCCTTGTGATATTTAAACAATGACCCAAGTGCTAATCTCGAGTTTTGATAACCTGATACGCAGTGTTTAATAAACATGCTTCATTCGAATCTAGAAATACACATATGATATGTGTCTCATTAATATGGCCCACCTTGTACCAACCAGCCGAATTAGTGCCTTAGGGCAATAAGGAAAAAAGATGGTCGTTGGACCGCTCTTTGTTGAAGACATAATTGGCCTATATGGTTCCAATATCTGATGTAGATGATAGTGATTGTTGCACCCCAGAATAAATAGTTTTATAACTGGTTCTCCATACAGAGAGAAAGAGAGAGAGAGAGAACAATTGAGAAGAAAGTTAAGGAGTGATAGGGAGAGGGAAAAGTGAGAGAATGATAAAGAGATGTGAGAGAGTTACAGAAGCAGAGGAGGGGTTGATATTGAGAATCGGTAAGTAAGAGTGGGAGAGAGAGAGAAAAAAAGAGCGGCAGGAAGAGAGAGGTGAAGGGTAGTAAGGAGGGGAGAGAGAGAAATTGGGAAAAGGTGTATAGTTATGCAGCAACGCGAGGTGAACTGCAAACTCTACTAGTTAATAATACATATATAGTGGTTAACGTAATGTCCTGAGTTAAATTGAGCTTGTATCTCAATAGCCACAAGCAGCCAAGGGTTGAAGTTGTATACCACAAGGTTAGCCATCAGGGGTACCATAAATTGCTGTGCCTGTGGATGGCAGTCCTGTCCAAATCTGGCTGTGTACAGCGGACTATGTAGCTTTATAACTCTTGGCAGAAGCACATCAAAGAGCCTCCTTTTGATGAAATTTGTGTCGCGTGTAATTCATTACATTCATCGTCTTTGACTGCGGTTGCTGCCTGGCGTATATTGAAATGGAAAACGAACCATGTTTGAGCCATTCAACGCAAGTCCATAGATAGGGCCACAGCCAAGCTCCCTGCGGAACACGACCTTTGGGGTGGGGAGAAAACGCTACTTGATCCTTTTGTGGATACAAGTCACGTGGCTTTATTGTGGCGTATTTGCTTTTTCCTCCACTACAACAACTTTTATTTTCCTCTCCAGCTCCGGTTACACACATAAGTTTACTCTCCTAGTCGAGGGTACACTTCCATTTACGAATACTCTATTTTGTCAACAGAGAAACCCAAGTTGGGAATTGGAGAATGTATTGCAGTAATGTTTTATAAATACACGCCATAAATATTGGTTTTCTTAGACGTTACTTGTACTGTATTTCTATTTTAAAAATATTATGGATACCGCAACATATGTATTTACGGTTAACAGAATCACAATAATTAGGAAATAGACAGAAGATGTTACTTTTGAACTAGTTCTAATAAAGCAACTCTTTAATATAACTATCCGTAAAATAACTTGATCAGTATACACGCTTCTGAACCATGCGAAATGGTTCCACGATAACGTTGCTCGCATTCGGGAGGTCGATGTTCGATTCCCCTTGAGCGGACCACTCTGACTTTTTTTATTTCTTCCTGCTTAGTAGGCAAATACTGATTGATTTATTTAATGCCGGAATTTTTCGTCACCCATTTTCTCTCATTTAATTTTTTTATTATGCTTTAGCCGCGTGGACAGTGGAAATTTCTTTGTAAAACTGTCTGCCCTGGCGTTTGATGTGAGACGGACCCTCAAGGTGACCTCTCTCCGTGGAGAGAGATAAGCTCGTGGGGGGGGTCCCGTCAGCGTCAGGATGTATATCTGGAAATGTTAAGGACCTGCCTGTGTTCGAGCCTACCGCTTCATTCATTTCTCCTGGAGTTTCCCAAAAGCATAATAAGCGACCGTGTCCTTAAATGCTGAAATCCTTCGCGGCTTCCTAATAGCCATGACCGTATACGTTCTTAAATACTTTCGGATAATAAAAGCGAACGCAGTATCCGCGCAGTCAATCGATAATTGGAAAAGCTATAGAAAAGGGGGAAGGCAAAGTTTCTTCCTCCATAGTTCACACACATACTATGTTAGCAGCCGCACACTGTGTGGATGACACGCCCCTCACTGTGGCGTTCAGAGAGAGAGAGAGAGAGAGGAAGGAAGGAAGGATACTGTTAGCTATCTCTGGCATAACGCACATCTGTGTTTCAGTTCTTTATACCTGCACATACTTGTGAGCACTCATTTTCGTTTGATTTTGTTAGCAATAACAGTCTTCTTCCTCAGATACAATATAATGAGTACGTGAAAATATACCCTTAAGGATATTTAGTGCATTTCAGGTGCGTTCACAACATTTTGTCTTTTGGGCTTTGCTATTTAGGACACTTTAGGAAATAATCCTAAAGATCGTACATTTTTAGCGGTCTGCCCATATAAACTACCCTTAAATTTCTATCAATTTCAAACAAAATAAATCCAAAAATATTCCCATAGTATTGGTTAAAATACTATGTTTAATACCTTCACTTGCGTTCTCGTAATATGAAGCATACCAATATAACCCCTATAATGTCGATTCATTACCTACATCACTGTAGTTTTTAATTTTCAAACCTACTTACAATTTGAGGTTTTATCGTTATGTTGTGTGATAGGATATTTTGTGCACCTATGAGATTCCTCAAGGATTTATTTACTTTTAATATTAGTTTTTGCATTGTTTCAGATCTTGATAATATCTTAAGGGATGTCCAGACAAACCTGCCATTTGCATGCAGGTAATGAAATTGAGTGGTTTAAGAAGGCTCAATTCCCGGAAATGAATTTAAAATAAAAAGTAATTTATATGCTATGTCCTGATGCCGTAATTGGTGATAGAATGATATATATATATATAATTAAATAAAGAAATAACAGTAAGATAGAGAAATAATTGCAATAACTAATTTCCTTATATTAAATCAATGTATAATTTAATACATTTGAGTTGAAAAGATTTGTCAAGGTAAAGGTCCTTAATGGTCATGTTAAGCAAAGTCATTAGCGACAGCCGAAATAACGAACGTGTTAACACAAATCTTCTTAGAATACAGTTAGGATTTAGTATGTGCGAAACTGCACATAGGCCAGTTCGGAAAAATTGAGAAAGCGAAATAATTCTTAGAATTTGGTAATCAAAGAGTAAAAGTTGTGTTTCAGTTGCGTAGGAACGTTGGTGGGGTAGTTCTAAATAGTCGGAGCTTAAGTAATAAAAGAGCGTGTATTTCTAAAATTAGCGTCTTTCCAGGGTTTTCATTTGCGGTGATTGGCAGTTTGTAGCACCTGAGACATAACGCATTTTAGCGACTCACTGCAATTATGCTTCTAATTTCTTTTATTGCAAAAACAGTTACTTAAAACCATAAAATTGATACTGCAGAAGCGAGCAGGTATAATAATTCGATTGTTATAGTTTGGAGTGCTACGATTCATAATCAGTTTCATTCTATATCTTAAAACGGTCGACAACTCGCTTTAATAACTCAAGTATTAGATCACATTAAATTTCTCACTCAACTTAAGCTGGTGTTATCCTTTCACACCCGCCCAAGCATACCCTGAGTTAAAGATCTCATAGCAAACCACTATAACAGCTGGTAGCAGAACCAACAGCATATATTAGAGCAAAAGAGTAGGGCTTCAAAAAGTGACGACCATCGACCGGCTTCAAAATTGGCGCACCATAAAACATTAATATCCGGTGGGGAAGCGCAACCCGGTTTCTTGAAGGACAAACACCAGTACAAACCATTACACCAGTCGGCAACTGTTTCGAACCGTAATCTATAAGCACATCAAGGTCTCGGCCACTGACCTGGATTCTATTGCGGTTCCTTTCCGCTTTTAAACTTTATAAAAGTTAAATAAGATTGAAAAATAGCATATTTTTTCTGTTCCGCCCATTTGAACTCAATTTGTACTTGTTTAATTACAGTATTTCTTTTATCAATCAAAGTTTCAAGGCTTTACGCTTGCCCAAGAAATATTCAGCGTTACCATGATTCGTGGGCTCTTTATTTTAACTATCCTTAATTTTATATCTACCGCAATCAATCCCGCATAAAACTTCCAATCCGTGCGTTTAGAGGCTTAAAAGTTCTACATTTATAGAAAACTCTCCACCAAAACTACCCATTACCAAATTTAGATACTTCGCACGTATTAGTAAAGTGATAATCAAGTAGCACCGTATGGATTTCTTTTTTCTTTTTTTTTTTCTGCATAAATGATCCTTAGAGTCGTGGCCACAAATGAGACGTGAACATAACATTTTGCAACCAGATTACTTAACGAAACGATTAAGAAAGTTTTATAAACGTTTAAGTCTGACGAAAATAAACATTAAACTAGGCAGCCAGTAAAGTGCAAGCTTTTATTTTCCAGAAAACAAAGCACTATCGAGCCTTCAAAAGCAAAATATATAAAATGCATTCAAAGAAGCACGACTTCTTATTCGAATAGGAGTATGCATCAATATTCATTACCTACTTTCTTCTTTCCGGCATTTGTTGTATTGATATATTTCGTAACGTCACGTTTCCATTATTTATGACGACTCACCTACTTAATGTTACTGCATCTAACGTTAACGTTTGTAGCTTCTATATGAATGGCCCTCAAGTGTGCACTCGTACACCTTAGTATCGAGGTTAGCTGTGTTACACGTGGCTTCCGCAATTCCCGGAGATTTCATTTATCTTGGAAGAAAGTCCAAAGGTGTGATGCAGATGTAGTGAGCTTTGTTAATGTTTTCATTATTACTTTTAACACCCGCGCACATACTAAATCTGGACAATGCACCCTCGATTAATTAAATATGTAAATGTGTGATGAATTGCACTTCTGTGTTGTTTGCTCTAATTTTAAAGACTGGTGCGTTGGTTAAAATCAGTTGGGCATGGAGCGAAACACAAGTTAATACAAACAACAATAATTCCTAGGTAACACAAACCTTCCCTGAAGCTATTTTTGGAGATTTGCAGTTGCTAGTTCTTTGCCTTTTGTAAGAGAATAAGTGTTTGTTTGTGTATAAGCAAAACTTAGTAAACTAAGATTTCGGGGGAACTTATCCTATTTTTGTCAACACAGTTAGCATGGGCGTGTGAAACTTCAATGAATAAATAATTAATATTATAGATATTCCGTTTATTGCCCCAAAAATACAGAAGAACCAAAGAAAACATACCAAATGAAGAGGAAAAGCTCGTTATAGTGCAAGAGGGGGTTATCATTAATGCTACCATTCAATTGGTTTACTCTTTAGAGTCCAGTTTGTTTACTTCTGAGATCTCCTTGTGGTTTACCGGGAAAAATGCGAATCAGCTGGAGAATTTAATGGCGTGCTGGCATGTTGCCATTGTAGCTCAGTGGTTAGAGCAACCGGACGGAGACCGGGAGATCCGTGGTTCAAATCCCGGCTATGGCATTGAATTTTTCAGTCATCTGATTCTACCTTTCCAACACTGTCCAACACACGGCTTGTATAGTAGTTATTGTTTTTTACTAACTCCAAATTTGATGAACAATTTTGATAAAAATATGGTGTTTTTTAATTTATTACAATGATGAGTCAAATGAATATCTTGAAAATACAAATAAAATGGTATATATGTTCTAAGGGGTCGTCAGATTTATTTGGCCTTTACCGCCAGTTTAAATGAATCACGTCATTATTACTTCAGCGAGTTCCTTGTCCCAAAGGGAGGGTGAAGAATTGAAGATCAGACTGCATACGTTTCCGTCTTTGTAAACAGGTTGATGTAATACGACGGTGTACAACTGTTTTTCAGTAGGAATTTTGTGATAGAAGTGACCAGCGATCACAAAATTTGCATGGTGAGTGCTAAGCCGAGACACTACGCTACAAAAGCCATCCAGTTATTTGAGTTACCTATCATACATGCTGAGATTGCGAGTTCACGAGACGCAAGCGAAAGACGTTCCAAATGTAAATACCGGAAAGGTTTGATACAAGTCTCATTTTACTAAGGTGACCTCGAAACTGTTGACATTCACCCTTTCTACTCATCTTTAGCTAGTCCTCTGGTGATAAACTCGCTTCAAAGTATTGACGTCATGCGCAGACAACCGATTGGCGTTAACGGCCGAATAAATCTGGAGGCCCCGTATACTTAGGATATCACAATAAACAGACAAAAACATGCTATGGAAAGAATGGAGAGCTAATTAAAATGTGCAATTTATGTTAAATTATTTTCGAAATGTTCCTATTCCAGTGTACTTTGAAATGTTAGACTCCCTTTGTTTCTTACGTCATATAAACACTGCGTAATTTACGGCCTGCTTTTTAAATAGTTTAGTGTTTTTGATCCTGCTTTAAGCTTCTTTAAAGCTACAATAAGAATAATATACGGGCACTTTCGGGCACTTCAGTTTTATTACATAAATCCTCGGTGTTTTCCGTGACGGAAACAGGTTGTGCCATGTCTACATCCCAGCTGCATCACCAACTTGTGTCTGTCAAGACCAGCTGTGGCGACAGAGTTCACAATCAACATCACCCCAAACTTTGTCATTACACAGCTCACCACACTGCGGTCTTAACGACCTAATCCACACTGCATGTCGGTGCTCCGGGCAATTCTCACCATGCAGTCCGGAAACTTTGTCTACCTGGTCCGGCTCAAAGCGAAATTGCATGTAATCTTTACTTGCTCCACTCTAGGATTAACACGTATCCAAAGTTCTACATTTGGAAAGAACTTCGGTCTATAATTATGCTTACTAATTCTACCATCTAATGAACAGAATATGATATAAGTTTTTGGTCTTCTACAATGTAACCAGTGGTCTTAAATAAAACTTAAACTAGATTTTTATCTTCTCCATACTTACACACACAAAGTAAAGGACGATTTCACTGGATATACAAGCTTGGAGGCCCGCTGAACCCAAAACAAGCATTTCTAGGAAATGGTCCGTGCATGTGTGTGTGAACAACACAACTAAAATGAAAAGTCAGTTTAAACACCAAATTCGTTTTTAACTTCAGCATTTTCCTAGGATGCGACACAAAACTTTTAATAAAATTTTCCTATCTAAAATTATCCTTTCCATGGAAAATTTTGTTTATTTATTTTTGTTTTGTTTTCTCAAAAAATGGCCCAAAGGCTTTTGATTAAAATGCGACATGTTTGTATGGGAAATGTATATCTTGAATTTTACTGAAAAGAAATAACCTGTGAAATCCTTTTCATCTGAATGACATTTGTCTAATTGGTAAACCGGAAGAGAGAGACAAAATCTTAATACACAAAAAATGTAAATAGAGCACACAGCGTATGTCAAATAATTTTTACTTTCTCCATCACGTAACTAGTAGGTAGAAAATATATTGCATTCCTCCCAAAAATTCGATAACGAAATTTCAAGAGAAATGTTTTGAGGTCCCCTGAATAAAGAAAAAGTATTTTTAGAAAAATGTCTGTGTGTGTGTGTGTGTGTGTGAACATCATAACTAAAAAAGTCGGATAAATTTGCAAACTTGCTATTTAATTCCAGTATCTTTCAAATATGTTACACGAAGATTTTCAGGAAAATCCTCCACCCAAATTACCCTTTACATGGAATATTTTTCGAAAATTGCTATTTTCTAAAAACCGGCTCTTAACAATTTTGATTGAATTACCATATATTAAAGATATTTACATGCCAGAAGGATGTATATCTTGAATTTTCTGGGAATAGTCTGTGTGCTCCTCTTCATTCGGATGGGGTTTTGTGTAATCTTATATAACTGGTAAACCTGAAGCGATAGACGAAAACATACTTTACACAAAATGTATATCTCTGTAAAACACATAATTTATTTAAAATAAGCTTTTGTGATATACATTTTATTCGTCATGTAAATAATTTTATACTAGTATATAGTATTTTAATCAAAATCCTTAGCCATTTTTTTTAGAAAATAAAAATGTTCGAAATATCTTCCATGTGAAGGGTAATTTGGGCGAAGGGATTTCCTTGAAAATCTTCGTGTCGCATTTTTGGAAGGTACTGAACCCAAATGCCAAGACTGGTATTTATTCGACTTTCGTTTTTTAGTTATGCTGTTCACAGACATACACGCGCAGGCAGACAGATGGACACACACATGGACCTTTTCCTAAAAATGCTTCTTTTGGATTCAGGGCCTCAAAACATGTATTTCCAGTGAAATATCAGTTTGGAATTTTTGGGTGGAATTCAGTACCTTCTCTACCTACTAGATACGTGGTAGAGAAAGTAAAAAATCTGTTGTGATAAATTCATATGAATTTCTCTACCCTCTATCTGTATTAGTGGCATACAAACTATTCTTACTAAAGCTTATTTTCCTATCTACTACATTTTAATTAAATATACCTTTGCAGAAATCGTTACATTACACTTCATTGTTGATACAAAGAGAACAGCGATAGTCAAATGTTTAAGAACTGGACGTTATACGCTAGGCTTAAAATTCCATACTTTTCCATGCAAAGTCGAGAAGCAACTGAAAATCGAAGGGACTTAAAACGAGTGACAATATTGAACAACTCGAACCTTTAATAACGGATATCCTAGAAATGGCTTATGCCACAAAAATCTTATTTGAAATAAATTGTGTGTGATCTACTTTTTCTTTCTTTCTTTCTTTCTTTCTTTCTTTCTTTCTTTCTTTCTTTCTTTCTTTCTTTCTTTCTTTCTTTCTTTCTTTCTTTCTTTCTTTATTTTTTTTGCATATGTTTTTGTCTATCGGTTAACGTCTACCAGTTATACAAGATTATACAAAATTCCTTCCTAATGAAGAGGACTTCTTAGGTTCTTCCCAGAAAATTCAAGATGTACATTTTATTTGTCATGTAAATATTCTTCATGTATGCATTTTAATCAAAATGTTAGAACTATTTTATAGAAAATAAAAATTTTCGAAAAATGTACCGTGTTAACGGAGATGTGGGGATATTCTTGAAGATCTTCAGTCGCATCCTTGGAAGATATTGAACTCAAATACCAAGTTTAGTATTTATCCGACTTTTCGTTTTTGAATTATGCTGTTCCCAGACACACACATGGGCATGTTTCCAAAAATACTTGATTTGGTTTCAGGGCGCCTTTATTTGAATTCAATATCGAATTTTTGGGTGGAATATAATACTTCCCCTGCGTAGTAGAGAATGTAAAAAAACGAAACAGACAAAAAGGGAAAAGAAGAGAATGAGATGCTCATAACGAATATTTGCGTAAAAACATACCGTGCGTGATGACTCCGCGGTAATGTGCGAGTCTCGCATTTGGGAAGTCCCGGGTTCGATTCCCATCGAAACGCCCACTCTAACCTTGGGTTTCTTGTGGTTTTTCCCAGTCGGTAGGCGAATTCCTTTCCATCATTTCCCTTCATGTCGTTTCCTTCTCATCTTTCAGGTGTGCTTTGTGCCGTTTTCCACTCCCCTTTGGTCATGGCTTATGCAACCAGCATAAAGTACGTTACAATGCTTCCGAAATGATGACGTGGAACATCGAAACGAACAGTTAACATCCGAAGCTTCCACAAAGATATCGTCATGCATGACGTAATTCATCATTCCACAACTTAAAGCGTCGTGCAGAGTTACCATTGGCTGGTTTGCTTCACGCCAGCGCCATCATGCTCGTGGACAACTCCAACTCCTGGGCAGGCAGCAGAGGCACTCTTCGGTCAGGGACCGAGTGGCTAGCAACTAGAGTCGGTGACGTTGAGATTGGCCGTAAACCACCAAGAGTAACCTTTTCGGCTTTTTCCAAATTATTTTCAACCTGTTTGCAGGCTTCAAAATTCAACCCTTTTACTCTTGATGTTTCTAAATTCATATTTACGGGAGAAGAATTAATATTTTTCACTTCGTGTAACTTTGCATTGTGTTAGTTGCTGTTTCAGAAAAGTTCTGAAATTGTGCGGTAACTTAAATTGCAAAAGGGTGAAAGAGTGCATTATATTGTCTCGGAGCATATTATTTGTAAAATCCCCCCAGGGGCCTACTTCGGTAGGTACGGAATTAGCGCTCCTGGGGTCCCGAGCCACACTCTCGATTGGGTTCCTCTAAGAGGTGAGTGAGCTTATGTTAAACTCCCAATTAGCTGCAGTCTACAAGCGTGTTTGACCAACGTCTAGTTACCTCCCTGAATACAGTCCTCCCCTGAGTATCATGTAGGTCTGTGTTCGTATCCGATGATAAAGCTCAATCCCGGGTAGGGGCCATTGCATGAGCTGTTACACTCCTGAAGGCGATTGGGTCCCTCTATTTGTTAATTGGGAGGTGAGCAAGGTCCAAGCCAGGACTCTCACCTAAGCTGGAGTGGCGCTCAGGATATGAGCATGTCTTCGGACACATTTGTAATGGTGGATGGAATTTATCGCTATGGATACACAAAAAATAAAAAAAGAACACCGAAGTAGTTGTGTGTTGTGGTCCTCGCTACTTGTTATCAGCAAAACTGAGGAAGGAAGGAAGTTCAGTACGGTTAGTCCATTCAATATCCAAAAGCGTCTGGATAAAATTGTGGTGCAGTAAAATCCTGTATTAGAACTCGCAATAGCAAGCTCCAGGTTGAAGCAAATTCAGCATCCCAGGCAGCGACTATCTGGAAAGCCAACTTATTAGGAAGCTATCCAGTTACGTGGAGATGCACAAGACCTTGAACTCCTCGCGCGGTGTAGTAAATACCCGTGCATTGGACCGTATGTCCAATGGGAAGATTCCAGAGAATCTAGAAGATCAAGGTGTGATATCTATATATCGGGTTCAGCGGCATCAGGAGGTGAATTTGTACCTACTTGTATCCTGTTTGTTACCTTTGATCGGGTAGAACTACCTCAAAGGATTAAGGCAGGGTATGAATCCATTTAAGTTAGGCCACATATCTCCAACCCGCTCAGATGCTATAAGTGGCAGCGCTTTGGTCATACAAGTGATTTCTGTTTTGGTGAAGCTACCTGCGTTAACTGTGTAAAATTCTCACACGAGGGAGCATGTACATTAGATCCAACATGCCTTAACTTCAAAGGTGAACATGCATTTAATTTCCGAGAATGCTCCCTTTTTACAGAGGAAAGGGCGATGTAAGAGATCCGGGTCAGAGAGAAGGTTTGCCTCTCGGAATCCCGGAAACTCCTGCGTGTCCGCCAACCCACTGTCCCGAGGTCCGGTACCTGTAGCTCAGTTGCAGGTAAACCGGTACCGTGTCCGGAAACCGCAACTCAAACCAGCGATATTAACGTGGCCATAATTTCCGAACAGATTCTTGTAGCCAAATCACTTCCAAAGCCCACGAAATCTACATTTACAACAACACCTGCGAAGATCCCTTCAGTAAATGCAGCATAAAGACCATCTACTTTAGCAATAAGGCTGGCAAACCCGTAACCTATAATACATCACAGATAAAGTTTAAGACCAGCTATAACCGAACTGACTTCCTGAAAGAAAATGCAAAGTCTCTACCCGGAACATCCAAGGGAAGGAAAAGTCCACAAACATCTCCTCGGATATCCTCTTCTGAGGAATCTTCTGGGAAGGACTCGGATCGGCCATCTACATCTTCGCCGATTTGAACTTCCAATCGGTTCGAGGTTCTCGAACCGGGGTTTTCTATTGGAAATGGGTCCTACTCCGTGGAGGAGATGGAGCAGGAGGTTTCTGCCCACACTGCCAGAACGACAGTGAAAAAGATGCAGGATAAATCCTCCGTTAAAGGTGTTAGCCCGACACCAAAGAAAAAGGGAAAATTGATTCGACCATCGCTTTCCACAACGTAGTAAGCTTCTAAGATTATGAACTTATCCCGTTATAATTCTACTGGCTATCTTACAATGGAACATCCGTGGAATTAGAACTCATCGACCAGAGCTTGAACTTCTGCTGAACAAGTATAAGCCTTTGGGCATGTGTTTACAAGAGACCAAACTCCGACCGCAAGGCAGCTTTCAAGTTAGGCGATATACTCTAGCACCATGTGATCTCACACCGAAAGAGGGTATTCCTGCACGCGGGGGCACTATGATGCTCATCAGATATGATATATTTGTGGAATCTGTATCCATACAGTCTGACATTCAGTTACTGGCTGTAAGAATTAAACTGCAATCCATACGATATACCATCTGTAACATTTACCTGCCTCCATCCAATGACCTCTCGCTCATGGATTTAGAAGATTTAGTCTCTCAGTTACCAACGCCTATTCTGTTGGTGGGAGATGTTAATGCCCATCACCCTCTTTGGGGCTCACCTCGGGATTATGCGAGAGGTACATTAATTGCTGATTTTTGGACAATAATAACCTTGCTCTTCTGAACACCGGAGAGCCTACATTTCTCTCAGACTACTACAACACTTTTTCACACCGTGATATTGCAGTTTGTTCACCACAGTTAGTGGAATGGAATGTCATCTCGTATTTACACTCTAGTTGCCAGTTCCATGTCATATTAATCTCTTAACGCAAGATATATGTTCCACACGCCTACCTAGATGGTGCTTAGACCAACCCAACTGGAATCTTTACTCCTAGTTGGCTGTGTTTAATTACAATGAGCACGACTGTGTGGATGTTTTGGTCGAACATATCACAGAAGATTCTGCTGCTGAGCAAACTATTCCAGGTCTACTGCCAATCCTCGTCGATTTCCAGTCCCTTGGTGGAGGGAAGAGTACCGAAATGCCATTCGTGTTCGCAGGCATGCTCTTAACGTTTTCCAGCGTCGCGCCACACTGAATAACCTAATTGAATACAAGAAAATGCGTGCCAAGTCTAGATATATTATAAAGGATAGCAAAGTTTGTAGCTTCATTTAATCGACATACACCTTCCTCTGTCGTTTGGAATAAGTTAAGGCGTGTGGCCGGAAAATCGACCCACATGCCAATTCCCGGTCTTAAATGAGCTGCAGGAGCTGTTAATGAATTTGATGTGGCTAACACATTTGACCGTACTTTCGCTCAAGTGTCTAGCTCAGATAACTATTCGCCCGAGTTCCTTTCTGTTAAGACCAGGTTGAATCTCAAGGTTTCCTTTTTCGTTCAGGAAGTCTTGAAGATTAAAATTGCCTCTTCACCATGGCTACCGTCCTATTTCCCTCACCAGTTGCATTTGCAAGGTGATGGAACGCATGATCAATGGACGGTTGGTTGGAAACTCACAACCTGCTGACCAACACGCAGTGCGGGTTCCGGAGGTGCTGTTCAAAAATGGAGCACCTTGTGTCATTGTCGACACAGATCATGAACGGATTCATAAAAAGTTCTCAAACTGTTGCGATATTTTTGACTTGGAGAAGGCTTATGATACGTGTTGGCGAGCAGGTATACTACGTTACCCATACGCCTGGAATATACATGGACGCATACCATTGTTCATTCAGGAGTTTATGAAGGACCGCGTTTTCGAGTAAGGGTCGGCTCGGTTTTTTCGAACCTTTGTGTTCAGATGAACGGAGTACCTCAGGGATCGGTACTAAGCGTTACACTGTTTGATATAGCAATTAATTCTATCTATAAAGTGTTCCTCCATGCATCGTCATACTTATTCGTTGACGACTTTCCCGTTTATTGTACTTCTCTGTGTACGCCGTTTTTGGTTCGCCGTATGCAGCAATGCTTAGATAATCTCCACAATTGGAGTTCTAAAAACGGTTTTCGCTTCTGAACTGAGAAGTCAATATGCGTGAACTTCCTGGCGTAGGAGACGATTACCACCTTCGATCCGATTCGGTCTAGATTTACTACCATTCGCAGATTCGACGAGATTCTTGGGGTTGACGTTTGATAGGAAACTTACCTGGTCATCGCATATAGCACAGTTGAAAGCGCGATGTGACCATTCTCTGAAGATCTTGGGATATTAATTGGAAAATCTTGGGAAGAGAATCGGACTATTTTGCTACGACTGTATCGTGCACTGATCCGATCAAAAATAGACTGTGGGCGTTTCATTTGTTCCTCAGCACGACCATCTGTGCTGAGGAGATTAGACGCAGTTCATAACCGGAGCATTCGATGCTTTTCCCATTAGCCCAGTTATGAGTCTTTACGCCGAATCTGGAGAACCTCGTCTGCGTTATCGGCGTGAAATCCTCTTGGGAAATTATGGCTGTGCGCTTAAATGTATGCCTCAATTCCAACGTTCGCTTCGTTTTCTCACACTGCGCTGGACGAATGTTATAGAAATAGCTCCATTAATCCAAGGCCTGCAGGTGTTCGTTCCCAGGAGCTTCTAAGAAGGCACGACATTGAAATGCCTAGCATGTTTGCTAAAAGGGGGAGGGTGTTCTCCCCTTGGTTATGTACGACATCTTATGTAGATCTTGGGATGACGGTATACCAGAAGTCTACGATGCCTACATTTAGTACCCGCACCGGTTGTTTAGAATTTCTGTCCGGTTACAGTGACCGAAGTTTCATCTACATCGATGGATCTAAGAGCACCAACGGTGTTGGATGTGCTTATGTTCATGGAACCGAACCCTATACATTCGGTTTTCATGATAGCACATCCATTTATAGTGCAGAGCTGTATGCCATATACCGAGCCATTTTGCATGAGCGCCGTCAAAAAATTTAGACTGTTTCATTTTGAGTGATTCCTTAAGTGCACTTTAGAGCCTTCTTGAGATGTACAACTACCACTCCATTGTTCAGCGAGTCCAGGATGCCCTCCATGTTTTACACACTTCTGGTGTTAATGTGGAGTGTGCTTGGATACCTGTTCACGTTGGCTTGCCGGGGAATGAACTTGCGTATTTGGCAGCTAAGGCGGTAACTACAGAACCCAGCGTTACAATACCTCGGGTAACGTGTGAAGACTTTAGGCTTATTGTGCGGAGAGCGGTGCTATCGTGTTGGCGGGAGGAGTGGTTAGCGCTCCGCAAAAGCAAGGTTAGGGTAGTTAAAGACATTCCGATAAACTGGGTAACTTCCTCCCGCGTATCGCGTCGTGAGGAGACGATTTTGGCTCGGTTGCGTATTGGTCACTGCAATTTTACACACAGTTATCTTTTTAAAGGTGACACTGCTCCTATTTGTTCGCTTTGTGGCGAGGGTTTGTCGGTCCGTCACGTGTTGCTAGAGTGTATTGCAATAGCACACCATCGGGACACTCTGCAACTGCCGGACAGTTTTACGGAGGTCTTAGCGGATGACAAGAAAGCGGTTGATAGGAGTTTTAATTTTGTTTCGAAAGTAAATTTCTAAATGCGGATTTAGTCCTCTTATAGAAGGTGTTTTATACTGATCGGTTTAGTTTTATATATTTATATTTATGTATGACTTGTACTATATTTCTATATTGATATTTATCTCTGGCATTTGCTTTGATTTTATTTTTTTTATTTATTTTGTTTTTTTATTCAGCTTTATCTCTGCCTTTACCATGGAATTTTCTACTGATCTTTATCTCTGGCCTTTGCCATGATCTATTTTAGTAGGGCGCTAATGACCTAGAAGTTGAGTGCCCTTAAACAAAACCTAACCAAACAATTATTTGTAAAACTAAATAACTTTTAAAATGTTAAAGCAAGCTGATCAAGGAATTGTTAACAAATGCAACACTTTATAGTAAATTGTTAACATATGTGCCAGTGATTCTTTTCAATTTCTAACTCCTACGCAATAGTCCTTTCCACAATATTTAACTGGGTATGGGAAAAGCCCAATGGTGCAGCTTATAGGTTTCAAGGCGTATAGCGGCGCCGCACAGATTACGCGGATGCTTGCACAAAGAAAAGAGTACTCCCGTGGACACTAGAAGGCTACTTGGTCGACGGATCGTTCATCACCCTCGCTAACCTCCAGTAGTGGGACGGATTTTCGAGTCTGGAATTGTTAGGTACTTCCGCGCGTCTCTGTGGCCTGTCCGTCTGCGCTTTGTAGCCCCTGAAGTTCCTTCACTCCATCCTTTCTCCTGGAGCGTGGTAGCTACAACAGGTTTACGTAGGTCGCAGTATGCAAGGAGTCCCACTCCGTTGTATAACCTATAATGTATACGTAAATACATAAATGTTTTCGTAACAATAGCCATTTCCAAACTATCAACTCTTGTTCGTTTAAAACAAGCAAGTATGGTCTATTAGGAATATTAAACCCTTAGACGTGCAAAACAATAACCCTAACAAAAAGTACTTGAGAATCGCCAATTTCTTTATCGCTTATTATCCTAAAAGTTACATTTTTAATGTAGACTTAAGTTATAAAAGATGTGGTTTTCTTTGTAGATTCTATTCAGGGCGGAATATTAACAAAAGGGTAGATTTTCTTTGCCATTATTCGCTGGCTTGCTATATTCTCTCTGTGTTTCATGTTTGTGTGCTTTTCTTTCGCCATGCAGCACCTCCATCAGAAAAAAGAGCTTGTGTAACTTGCTACCTTCCATTCGCTGGTAGTTAATGTTTTGTTTTTATGCCTTGCACAACGTGTTTGTTTTCCCCCATTTTCTCTGTTACTGTTATACTCTTTGCCTGTATCCGGAACAACGCTCCGTATTTCGGATATTAGTAATTACACCTTTGTAGTCCATTTTAACGACTAGGTATCCGTGTGCTACCACTGTATGCGTTTCTTTTCAAGTTATTATTTCCGTCCTATACACTGTCGAAATTTTGTTTTTATATTTTGTTTTCTATATTTTTCATATCTGTTTGTGCGTTTTAGCGTATCTTTCGCTCACTTACTAGGATTTTAGTGCCAACTTTTCCCAGAAGTGTGTTTATCCCGTTGATCGCATAAGCTTTATAATGTGCCGGCTATGATAAGGCCTCATTTCGTTCATTTTCAACTTGCCTTTGTTGGTAGTAATGTTTCTATTTGCTCAGATGCGAATATATCTTCAGTTTTTAAAACCGGTCAACAATACTGTATTACTATTTTGATGCCACCTGAGTTGTTTGTAAAATCCCTTGGAATCTTTCAGGAAACAAATCATCTTGATGGAAAAGGCACTAAATTCCTCTAAGGCCAAAATGGAGTTGTTATGCATAGCCTTCGTTTGGGCGCGTGGCCGACATAACGGGAATTTTCTTGTCAAAGGGAAGCATGCTGTTTACCGGCGGAGCCGGATATTCATAACCCCTCAGATTTAAGTGCATAAATATCTAATGCAAACTACGAGGGTGAGTCAATAAATAAGTTACAAATGTCAGTTTACCGCATAACATAATTAAATTTCGCGTGTGTATTTTGCCAGCAGGTAGCAGGTGCACGACATCAGGTAGACACCTGGTCAGTCAGAAGAAGATGACGGGTGTGTTACAGGAGTGTACATGAGAAGAACAGCGTGTGTTCATGCATTTTTTATGGGCAAGTCTACAGAAGAAGTGCCTTGCGAAATGCGTCCCATATATGCTGAGAACTGTTTATCACGGAAAGTTGTGTTTAATTGGATTCAGACGTTTAACACGGGAAGGCGAAGCATAAGAGATCAGAAGCGTCCTGGTCGTCCTACGGAGTTGTCAGTTGAAACCACAGTGCAGGTGGGGAACAAAGGAATCGTAATGACAGGCGTGTGACCATCGATGACGTAGTGCGTGCTGTAGGTTGTTCACCTGGAACTGCTTACATCATCCACGAGTAGTTAAAGTTTGGTAAAGTTTGTGCACAGTGGGAAATATCCCACCCCATATCGCCCCCCTAGAAAGTTAAAGAAGATTCCACCAGTCCGCAAGGTTTTGCTCACAGCTGTGGGACACGCAAGGCGTTATACTGTTGTCACCTCCGCAGGACGACCAGGACGCTTTTGATCTCTGATGCTTCGCCTTCCCATGTTAAACTTCTGAATCCAATTGAACACAGCGTTCCGTGATAAAGAGTCCTCACCATACACGGGACGCATTTCGCGATGCACTTCTTTGACACTCCTTTCGCCCACAAAAAAGGCACAATTGCACGCTGTTCTTCTCATGTACACTCCTACAACACATCCATCATCTTCTGGCAGTCACTGACTGACCGGTTGCCTACATGATGTCGTGCACCCGCTACGACAAGCATGCATATGCCGGAATTTAAATATATTATACGGTGCACCACTGGACTTTTCCCATACCCAGAGGTGTTAAATGTTGTGGAAAGGACTATTATGTACGAGCTAGGAATTGAAAAGAATCACCGGCACATATGTTAACAATTCCATCATCAGCTTGCTTTAACATTTTAAATGTTATGTGATTTACAAATAATATGCTCGGAGATAAGAATGTAATGTACCCTTTCACCTTTTTGCAATTTTAAGTTGCCGTAAAAATCCAGAATATTTCTGAAACAACGAGTAATACAATGCAAAGTTACACGAAGTGAAAAATATAAATGCTTCTCCCGTAAATGTGAAACACCAAGAGTAAAAAGGTTAAATTTTGTAGCTTATCAAACGTTGCAAATAATTTAGAAAAAGCCAAAAAAGTTACTCTTGGTGGTTTACGCCAAATCCCGCCGTCACAAACAGAACACAAGTTTGGTTGCTAGCCACTCGGTCCCTGGCCGAAGATGCCTCTGCTGCCTGCCCCGGAGTTGTTGGAGTTGTCCACGAGCGTGATGACGCTGGCGTCAGTGGCGTGAAGCAAACCAGCTAACGGTAACTCTACACGAAGTTTTGAGTTGCGGAATGATGAATTACGTCATGCACGACAACATCTTTCTCGAAGCTTCGGATGTTAACTGTTTCTCTCGATGACCCACGTCATCATTTCCGAAGCATTGGGCCGTACTTGAGCTGGTTGCATAAGCCATTACCAAGGGGGAGGGGTAAACGGCACAACGGTAAACTGACATTTGCGACTTATTTATTGACTCACCTTCCTATATCTACAGTATCCACATACCTACGTCATAGAAGATGTTAGAAGGAATGTCCTTGTGCTGCCAGACCTTTATATCTTATAGAAAAATGTACATGAAAACTAATTAATTCTTTATAGCCATGTAAATAAAATCATGCCTCATCATAAAACAATTAAACGTGTTTCAATATAGCAATCATTAATATTAGGTAACGCCCATTGCAGATATTAACCCTACTCATATTATCACGTGGTTGCGATTCCTGAACTACAGTTATTTTAACCGAGCAGGGTGGCTCAGGCACCAACGTCTGTGGCCCGCATTTGGGAGGTCCCGAGTGACCGCCCCACTCTCACCATGGGGTTTTTCGTGGTTTTTCCCTTGGTCGCTTAGCGAATGACGGGGTGGTGTATTCTCCGGCGATTTCGCCTTTCCCCTCATTTCATCTCCCCCTTTCACGTTTCAAGTATGTTTTCAAGGCCTTCGGGGTTGCCAGTGTCGGGCAGATGGTGTAAATGCTTGCAAATTGGATAGATTTCTCCTCGTGAACGCCAGGGTGCATTGTTAGGCCGGTTAGGGTCGCTTCGTCGCCCTCCCTCGGGATTCTTTGCTTCTACTGGTGCGTGAGTGTTCAAATTGGAAATATTAGGGACTTCTGCGCGTCTCTGTGGGCCTGTCTGCCTGCGGATCTGAAATCTCCTGCTTCTCCTTTGTCTCATGGAGGGTGTAGCCAGTCATCAGTCATCTTTTGTGGTCTAATGCTACCATGCTAGCCTCTAGTTCCTGAGGTGCGGCTTCAAACCCGGCGGAGGGCGATGGTTTTTTTTTCGGGCGTAAAAATCCTTAGCATGGCTTCCTTTGGAAGGAAAGTAAAGCCAGTGGTCCCGTGTCGTCGATTTACGGCACGTAAAAGAACTTCAAGCCTGATAGAGACCTCTGAGCAAAATTTTCGGTCTTTAACGCCCAATATATAATGGGACGCTAGGAACTATAGCAGTTAAAGAGCGTACATAAAAGAATCACAATTTCAATCACAATGGATCAAGCTGGTTGCAGTGGCGAGGTGTCTCTCTCGTAAAAATACGTCCGCAACCAGTTACTTTAAGTTTAGTAGCACTCCTAGCCGAGGTTAGAGAAATTCCTGATTCCTATCCAAGCTTTCACAAAGATTTCTTTGAGCTACGTTCTAACTTTTCCCCGAAGCCATTGAATTTTTCTTCTGTATGGACACGGCGGATTAATTTCGATTACTTGTCAAGAATAGATCTTGTTTCACTAAATCTATTCTCAAGATCCCTAGCCGTTTCTCTGTGAGACGCACGAACAACAGGGAATCTGTAAATCGCCGTCTCACTTCCATACAAAAGTTTATGGAAGGTCCTGTACATGGAAGGAACATTCCGAATTCCTGGATGGACTCGAACCCAGGTGCATTTCGTCCATCTAATTCGACAAAAAATTATGGCATCTGTATTTCAACAATATATGCCAGGAAGCCCCACAAGATAATTTTAGAAAGAGGTTTTAGTAAAAGGTAGTACGTGTATAGATGCGATTATGCGCATAAATACCAAATGTGGTAATTGTTTTAGAGGTCTGCCAAAGATGCAAAACGAAAATTCTGGGGACATTTTCCATATCATTTGGCTGAAAATCTTATACTAATTCTCGAGATTTTCTAAAATGCCTAAATTTGCATTTCTTTAGGCAAGAAAGATTGTAATTTAGCTAAAATCAATCATGATGTTTTGTGTTTCGAGAAAAACTAAGGGCAATAAGAAATGAGAACGCAACATATGAAACGCTTCAATATTGAGATTTTGAATACAGAATTATATCCCGAAGAAGTTTGAAGTTTTAAAAAAGTTGTTATTTTTTACGAATTAATGAGAAACAGCATTTTCTGTTGGTGGTTTTTAACAATGTTTAACGCCCACTACATACGGCATCATAGGCGGTGAAAATGGTGATACATGAAAGGAAACAATAATTGGGAAAGGAAGTTTAGAAAGGAAAAGTGCAGGACTAAGTTTAGAGTATCTTCCTGGCATTTGCCAGTTATGACGGTTGAGGAAATCTTGAAGAAAACCCTCAGGAAGGGAGGACAGTCGTGGTGGGTTTGAACCGCAGACCTCCCGTTCACGAAACTTATGTCTTAACGACCTCAATACTCATGTCGATTCTTTTTTGGGGGTGAGGGGGCTTGAAGTTAGCTCCTCTAACCGGAACGGTGAATGAACGAAATAATTGAAATTATCTCAAATGGACCCGGGGTCTCTAGCTGTTACCTGATATTCCTCGTCTCCGGATAGGGTAAACCCCGGTAAAACCCAATCCAGGTAACTCACCCTAACCGAAATTCGAACTCGGGACTCTCGAATGTGAGGCGGATATACTACCCTCTCACCACGGAGTTGGGCAATCTGTTAGTGTGTAACACATAAGGATCGCAATTCTATTAATAACTTCAGATATGATGCATTACATAGGCTGAATAATACGCAATCACAAACGGCTACATTTGTTTCTTTCCAAATACTCGGAATAGAAGTTTTTTTAAAATATCTGATGTGTTGCACTCACATGTCTTTCTCTACTCTTGTACAAACTATTTTTACAAACCTTATTCTCCATATGCTTCATGTTAATCGAGATATCGAAATGTTAATCTTATTGCTAATTTTCTTGTAGATGCAAGGGGAATTGCTAGGCTTTAAGGGATAGTCAAATATTTTAAGAGCTGTTTGGTATGTGGAGTATTCCATTCTCTTTGCATTACCAGGACAAAAAAATGAATAACGAATTTGAGAAAAAGTACAATATTGGAAAACTTAAGGGAATAACAAGCAATATCTCGAAAATGGTTGACTCAAAAAAAAATGTATGACATAAATTGTGTATTTTAACGCGATCTACATTTTTTGTGTAGTAAAACTTTGTCTATCTCTTATGGTTTACCAGTTATGCAAAAGTCGTTCACAATGAAGAATACTTTTGGAGACATTCCCAGAAAATTCGAAATATACATTTTATTTGTCATAAAAATATCTTAAACATATGATATTTTAATCAAAATCGTTAGAGCCATTTTTGAGAAAATTAAAATTTTCGAAAAATGTTCCATGTAAAGGGTAGTCTGGGGTGGGGGGATTTTCTTGAAAACCTTCGTGTCGCATCTCAGGAAGATACTGAACCTAAATATCAAGTTTGGTGTTTATCTGACTCTTCGTTTCTGGGTTATGCTGTTCACAGACACCACATGGACATGTTTCCAAAAATGCTTTTTTTGGATTCAGGGGGTCTCAAAACATATATTTCCGGTGAAATCTCGGTATCGAATTTTTGGGTGGAATACAATACTTCCCCTACTTACTGTACGTAGTAGAGAAAATAAAAACGCTGTGTATGTTTTAATGTATTTTGGTATGTTAAACATTCAGTCTAAAGTTTATTGAAATTCATTATTTGTGCATATTATTATTTACGTACTAGGCGAAGCCACTGTTTTTAGAACGGATGGTAACAAAGAATATTTCACTGATGTAAACGTTAAACCTGTCAATTAATGTGTCATCTTCTATATCCCAGGGGCGATAAAATGTTAAAGGACATATTTTCGGATTTTTTTTACCTTTTTGGCTGCCATCATTGGAAAACAAAAAGTAGCGGGTTTAACCCAATAACCCGAACCATGTAGAGGCTCCATCAAGGAAGATATTGAACTACATACCAGAGCAAAGTCATAAAATAGAAATATGAAGCGAAGCAGGAAGTGATGAAACACACAAAAGGATGTGTTTCACAGAGACGGGGAAAAAAAGAACCAAATTACGAGCCAGCAGGGGGAGATAGGTTGAATCTTTCAGTGTACACAGTTGTACAAAAGCTAGGAAGCATATTTAATGCATCCTTTCCCCGTACAGTTATTCCTGAAATATTGGTATTGCCAGAGAAGGTGCGTAATACATTTTTTGTCTTCAGTGCTTACAAAATATATCAAGTGAATAAGTCGACCGCATCTCACAGATTACCCTTATAGTAGTGTATGACCCAATGACCTTGGTTTTACGTGGTTTTCCCTGGTCGGTAGGTGAATGTTGAGGTGGTTTCACATCTACCATAATTTCCTTTCCATCATTTCCCTTTCATTCCATTTTCTTCTCAACCTTCAGGCGTGCTTTCGTAGCGTATGTTGATGCCGAGAGCTTGCTCAAAGGAAATAGCATTCCTCGTGAACACTAGAGGACTGCTTGGTCCTGCACTCTCTAGGCAACTCCAGCAGTGGTATGGGTCTTCCGCGCATCTCTGTGGCCTGTCTGTCTGCGGCCTGTAGCCTCCTGTGTTTCCTTCACTTCATTCCTTACTCTTGGGGGATGGTAGCCATAATAGATCTATGTAGTTATGTCTGTTGTAAACAGTCATTCTGTATAATATGGATGTTGCGTTGTGGTAAGCTTTTGCTCAAGTTCTTTTAAAATGTAGGCATTTTCTTCTTTTCAACTGTGAAATTAAGTTTACTAGATCAAAATTAAAATAATATCAAGTTAAGGTAATTTAGTCTAAAACGGGACAAAAATTAGAAAGCAAAAATAGTGATTAACACTTTTTATTAACTAATTCGTTAATATCATTTATAATCATCATGTTTTAATAACAATAAAGGTAGAACATTGGAAAGGAACAATGAACTTAATAACACTTCCCTACAAAACAATTATTTGATTCACCAAAAATAGCATTTAGATGCAAACAAATTAGTTCTATAACCTGCATTTGCCACAAATGAATTTCTTCTTTCCTTTGGTGTCAACACAATCTTCGTGGTACATCCTTTCCCACTTTCCTGACACTGTATCCAGTCGCCTAATTTTTCTAAGCGAAGTTCATCGTACTTTACAAACAGAATGCATACGCGCTGTTATTTTTTTCTTGCATGCCCTCGTCCTGGTCCTTGACTTCAGAAGATGTCTGGCAATAATTGTTTTCTTGAACCTTTAATTTTAGTCCTGTTTGTTTGAGACAGGACTTTACTTTCTTTCGTGGGCCTGCGTCTCTAATTCCAGTCTTTTTCTTTCCTGTATATTCTGTGGAGAAGTCAAAAGCAGCGCTTTTTGTTACCGTGCTGGCTCCTTTCGTTGCGGTATTTTTACTGGAGACGGCAGATCATGGAAGGTCATACAGGACGTTGATGCACATTCTGGACAGAGAGTAGGAGTAACATCAGCTGCACTTTGATAGGCTGGAGAATGGGGTTCTGGTTGGCTCGAGCACTCTCCTGGTAAATATTCATGACCAGATACTACATTTCCTTTTAAAGGTTGAATTCTGTTGTCAAAAATTCAGATTCAGCAATTGCTGGTATTGCTGATTGACGCCAGGCTTCATTACGCACGAATTTATTACATTCATTGTCATATGCTTTGAGAGCCTTGAAGAAAGATCTATCTAATGGTTGGAGCCTGTGGGTAGCATGACTTGGTAAACTTACCATATGGATATTGTGTTCCTCGCAAAACTGCAGTGCAGACAATCTCATATGGGATCCATGGCCATCTGTTAACAACAGACATGCTCCAAGCACTCGGTGGGTTTGAAAGTGGTGCAGCCACTGCAAGAAAATATCCTCGTTAATCCATCTAGAATTTGATATTGTCACAAGAGCTCCATTTGGGAAATCATCAAAAAATTCTTGGTGAATTTCTTCCCCTTAAAATAGACATTGGTGGAATAAGGTTCCCAGTAGGATTCGTGCAAGCCAATATCGTGATAAGCCCCCTTTTCAGCAAAAAGTTTCTTTGTTGGTTTATTGTTCATCTGCAAATTAGATTTTCCTGCATTGTATATTATTTGAGGCTTATTAAGTAAATCACAATTCACTAAAGAGTCTTTCAAAATTTGAAGTAGTCAGCCAAATCCTTTTTGTTAAGCCCATTACAACGTGCAAGAGAAAGGCCTTCCTATTTCGTAATGTCACTGCCAGATTTCTTTTGCGGAATCCATTAGTCAGTAATTGCCGGACATTTGCTTCTCCTGCGAAAAATTATCCTTTATGTTATTCATTTCAGCAAAATCGAATGCTGCCCTCCGCACAGCGACACTACCTACACCAAATCCACAAGCACTGAGTTTAAGTAGTCTGGAAACTAGCTTCATGTTCTTTGATGAGTACTGGTTGCGCATCTTTATTACGCAAAGGTTCATCATGACCACCCTGCAGCCTGCATTGCTGGTAAGAATGAGATATCCCATACAGTTCGGCGGCATGAGTTGACTTCTTCCCTCTCGAAATGCCTTAATGGCATTCTTCATTTGCTCTTCAGTCCATGATCACAACGTTTTACATACATTATTAGGATCTGAAATAAGAAAATAAAGATAAATACTTGAAATTCTCATAGCAGTACTGACCCGTAATTTACTGACCCTATTTATCCAAAATATAGCAAAATTTATAAACATAAGTTAGTAGTATATCCGAAAGTGATTTATGAGCGTTGCAGCATCTTAACGTTTCACACAAAGATTGCGCTTCATTTTAAACTCCAATCGAACAAAATTCCTCATTATGCATGTTGTAAAATAAAGGAAACAATCAAAGGTTTATTTTAAATACGGAAAACAGGAAGCACTTACCTTTCATTCCTTTTATTTCTCACCGGCTACAATATAGGTACATAACAGCCGCTAACTTCAGCGTTCACAGTGAGCAAGAAGTTACAATTTTCTCGGCTGATGGTAACACGTTGTTGAAGTTGTCTGTTCTTGACGCAAAAAGCAAAGTTATGAAATTAACCTGATTAATCTGTTGACTCGATTTAGTCTAAGCTACCCAACTCATCGCTTCCCTGACGATTCTGCTTATTACATTGAATGAAATATTATAGTACTTTTTTTCCTTTGAACACTAGAATCGCCATAAAATATTCATTTGTATAAGACATATATCACGCATTATGGACCATTAACAATAAAAATTAAACATTAACATAGTGACGTAAAGCTGAAGCATAAGTATAACGTGGTATTTAGCCAGTTACGACGAAAAACATGAACATACACAGCAGCTAATCGCAAGAGAGCGTGAAACAAATGAGCTAATATGACGGTCCGTGCAGCGACCACCGACAGTACACACGACAAAAGAGGGTATGTAAATGTATCAAAATGAGCGTTAAACTCTCAAGAAAGCATCACCTACCGTCACCATTTATTTTTGTGCGAAATTTTTGGATATCCCAGGAATCCTGACTCGTGATCTTATTCAGAAAGACAGCGAATCAAAATGTGGGGACGATGCATTAACTCTGTTACGTAATATGTTTGATTCATGCCGTTATGAACATTATAAATTTGGCAATTCTCTTCGAACATATTAAGATAAATGATCATGTCAATAAGGAACTAGTCAATCTATTTCATGACAGCAGCCAATAAGAGATGACTATTGTACGTACCAGTTAAGATATGCACGCCAATAACAAATACGTTGCATGATCGACCGTTCGATTATCGTATTCTCTATCTTTTTATTCCCTCTCTTTTTTCAAAGTTATATACAACAGGGTTTAGTGACTGACTGCAGCATTGGTTTTGACACTGCTGCGCCCCTCTGTTAGTATGTTTCTTGGGTGAGTTGATAAAGTTGCATTTAAATACACGAATAGATAAGGATTGTATAAATCCAACAGAGAATAAAACGGAAGATGCATCTTCATGATTACTCTTATAATTTTTAATGCAAAATATTGAAGGGCAGTGTCTGATTTATTGTAACAAACTATATTTGCTGTACTGACCTTATATGTATCTAAATGTTAGAGCTAAAACTAGACATTATTCAGTAACTCGAAGATATTTTAGGTGATTTTCTTCTGAGACCTGTGCGTTCCGAATGCAGCAAAATCATAGGCGTTTCCTGGAATGTAAGCAGACATGTGTCAAATATATTATTATTAGGAAAGCCAAGTTTAATGCGACACGGAACACGTGCCTTTCGGTCTCTGAGGACTGCCATTTAGGTCACGTCAACTGGGCGTTGTCCTTTTCTGGCCCATTCCCTTCTTAGGGTATCCAACCACATATACATTTGATGTTGATAAAGTAGGATAACCTCAAAGCTTAAATCACATTTTAATGAAGGTGTTGTCTAGCGTTTATTGGCAAAGTTTAGAGATAAACACGCACCTCCATTTTGTGCATTTAACGTCACTTTAACTTTGTCGTGTCCCGATGGTTACAGTAGGTTCATTGATTCACCTGAGTCAATTATCAGGAGCTATTTGATAGATGACCTCAGCTGCTTAGTTGTCTTTTTGTTGTTCCAACTGGTGTTAAAATCTTTAGTTGACTCGCAGCAATATATGGCACAAAAATAACTCACAGTCCAGCATCCTTATGAGCTTTAGGGTTTATGTTTTTGTCCACGATTGGGTGTTTAGCAGGAGTAATTCTTGCTAATTCAGCAATTGATGTTATTCTTCATGACTACTTTGTTGTACTTCCTGTTTTGTACCATCTTCTTAAGTGAACTGTTTGCAATTAAACAAGCTGTGATTTATGTTTTGAATACTGGTTATTTGTTATATACTTAGATTCTAAAAGTGCACTACTTGCAATAAACAATCTGTCATCAACCCATATTCTTACACAAGAAATTCAATCAATACTTCATAGAGCTAATAAGGAAGTGTCTTTAGTATGGATTCCATCCCACATTGGAATACAAGGCAACGAATTGAGCGATCATGCAGCAAAAGAAGCCACTAAACATCCACTAAGTGACCCAACTATAACTACACCAGCCCATGATGTTATCTCAATCATTAAAAAGAAGCTCTTCTAACAGTGGAAGTCAGGATGGCTTGATTCCATGAGAAGCAAACTCCGTGATATAATATCGAGTTTTTCGACACATCTTCTCAGTAATCCTCTTTCCAGACAAGATCAGGTTTTAATATCCCGATTGAGAATGGGCCATACCAAGATCATGCACAGTTATCTTCTTTCAAAGAACCAACCACCCATCTACCACCAGTGTAACATATTGTTAATGACGAAACACAAGCGTGGAATGTCCACAATACGATCAATGGAGACAACACTACCAGAACCCAATGATTTACAAACAGCACTCAACTATTCGATGTACCCTAAGAGAGTTGAATTTTTTAAAAGCATACATTTATATAAAAGTATATAATGTTCAATAAATTTGATTAGCTATAGTGTCGCAATTTTATATTAGTTCATTGTAATGCTTCTAAACTGCCGGCATGTTAAATAACCTCCTTGGTTTTATTGTTTAAAACTTTTTATAAAATAAATATTTAAGTCGCGATATCACTAATATGTTAAAGCGACTATAAACTTAAAAAAAATAATTTAATTGGAATGTGGGCTTTGAAATTGTAGATCTACTAATTGCTGAGAGTACACCAAGTCAATGAGATGAATCTGCTTGAATGGTATGGTGATAGGTAGCATTATGTATGTAGTTGCCTTGCTGTACCAAGAACATAGTTACGTATTTGCCTGTGGGCAGAACTTCGGGTCGTGGTTCTCAAAAGCTGAAATAACCATTCCGAATTTAAGAAATTGCTGATAGAAAAACATAAAACCCAGTCAGATCGCTCGGTACATAGATTGCAAGCCACAAATGATTTTGTCGGTCTCGCATTTCAGATGTTTCCTTCTCTTACTATTTCCCCTTTATTCTCTCTCTTATTCCCCTCGCAATCTTCATCATGTCCCCTCTCGCTTCCACACTCTAACTCTCTACCTCCCTGCTTTCGCTCTCCGTTCTCACGTTTACATTTTCACTCATTCTCTCTCTGTAACATATATGTTAATGTAATATTTTAAAAAAGGTAAGATTTTCCAGAGAAGTTATGCTTATCCAGAAGCGAAGTACCAGAGGGTGACCAGATACGAGGCGGACACAGCTGGGATCCCTAATGTTTCCAGATATTACATCCTGAAGCCGGGGGGATCCCCCACAGGCCTATCTCTCTCCATGGAGAGGTTTCTCCGAGGACCAACCCACTTCTATAAGGCAAACTCCACCGCCACACGCTTCGCCTGCCGTCCATTCGCATGATCCTCTAAACCTGGCACATAATAAGGAAATTAAATGACAGGGATGGGGCAGGAAAATTCTTCGCGTTATATAATATACACCAGCATTCGCCTGTCAACCAAATAAGGCCAGCCCAACGGGAATAGAACCCGGGACCTCCCGAATGCGATCCTCGTACATTACCCGGAGCCATTTCGCTCGGTTTCCTGACGAGTTAGTAGCATTTAATTTCTAAATAATAAAACTTTTAATACCAGTATTACACAAGAACCCTGGTCCTTATATATGCACCTCTTCCCATGTAACCAGAGTAAAAGTTCCAGAGTTGTAATGCATGAAACCTTGATAATTGGTTTAGTACACATTTAGTAATAACGAAAAAATCCGAAATGTTGCAGTCAAATGAGCTTCTATGCCCATTATTCTACAAAATTTCAGTCTTCTACCTTCATATTAATAGAATGAAACGTGCAGAAATAGCTTCATCACAGTTTCCTTATTGATACAAGAGCTTGAACTAATAGTAAATTGTTTAAAAAGCAGATCGCTATATTATACTTTTCAAATTCTCCTCTTTACACGACCACAAGAAACAAGAGATGGTGAATTAGCGCTTCAAAAGGGCATAACTTATTTGAAAATTAAAAACAGTAACACAATGTATCTAAATATATGTTATGATTTATAACGAGATTTACAGTTTTATACAGTATCTATTTGTCTACCTCTTACGGTTTGCCAGCTACATAAGAGTATACAAAATTCATTTACAGGCTATTTGCAGAAAAATCAAGATTCAGATTTTATTAGTCCTGCAAACATCTTAAACATAGACTTTTAATAAAATATTAGAGCTAATTTTGAGGAAATAAAAACTTTCGAAATTTGTATTATGAAAAAGGTTGTATGGAGTGGAAGTATTAGTCTTCGTATCATTTCTTCGGAATATGGTGAACTTGAACATCAAATTTGGTATTTACTTGACACTCCGTTTCTCAGTTATGCTGTTCACACACGCACACACACACATATACGCGCGCACTTACAAACACCACAGGATCATTTTATAAAACTGTTTTTCGGGGGGTTTAGGGACCTCAGAAAATATATCGTGAAATCTCAATATCGAATACTGAATTAATATTAAACCATTAGGTAAGTAAATGGAAATAATAATAATAATAATAATAATAATAATAATAATAATAATAATAATAATAATAATAATAATAATAATAATAATAATAAAAATTGGTCTAAGGAAGTTTGCTTCTAAGCTTTTGCTGTGTGACATTTTCTCACAATCATTCAATTTGTTTTCATTTAGTTCTTACTATAATCCAAATCCTCACTCAAAGCAAAGCACAACATGCTTATCCTAATATGCACTCCAGGGCACGAGGGAGTTGAAGGTAATGAAATTACAGATAGCCTTACGAAATGGGGAGCCTCGTATCCCTTTACTGGTTCAACACAATGTTCTTGAGTTCCATGCTCCTACTTAAAGGTTGAAATTTCAACAGGGAACACGAAACCAGAATTGATTTCAGGAACTCACTTCCTGAGCTCAATCATGCCAAAGGGTTTCGCTAAAAGAGAAAAGCCATTTCGGCTAAAAGAGATAAAGGGCTTCTTATATTAAATAAATTTGAATTGAGCCTAGATACTGGTCTCTTGACTGGACATTGGCTTTAGAGACCATGTCAGTAAAATGATTTTCATGTCATCTTATGTGACATTAACGGTTTCTGAGATATTTGTTGCTCTTGGTTTGTATTATACAATAATTTACATTTTTTGAAGTGCTTGGTGAGCATTAGCAGTTTAGAATTTCAGGGCCAGCATAGAGTAACCTGCTTTTTAATGATTTTAAATATGCGATGAAATTATTTCTGAAAATTTTGAGACAGTAGACAGAAAATTAAACGTATTTAAGACTAGAGATGCAAAGATAAAGCTAGTAGATAGATGAGGTATCTTTATTGGTTTCAAATTATTGAAGGTATTACACAAGTATTTAGTGCATGGGTCATTGACCGTACATGCATATTTAAGATACAAGGTATGGTGACAAAATAAACAACAGAAAAACAAAAAAGAACAAGAAAAAGGAAAATAGAGATAAATCACCTTTGATTAACTGAACAAATTTGACCCAGCTTCGCATACTTTAGCCAAGAAATTGCCCATTTTTGCCAGTTCCTCTTGTGAGCCAGTAGCTCCCAACATGCCAATCTCTTTCTAGACGGACTTAAGAATTTTTCTTTGAGTTTAATTGTTCGCTGGTTCTCCCACTGCGCACATTCCGCCAAAATATGTACCCAGTCCTCATCCAAATCACAGAATGGGCAGATTCTCCTGCCAGTATCGTCAGTCATTTTCTGTGCCCTCCAGCCTTCCAGTCTAAACCATGTCATTCGTGATCTTTCCTTTCTTCCTAAGTTAAGTATATATGCCTC
This sequence comes from Deroplatys truncata, assembly GCA_030765065.1. NCBI lineage: Eukaryota > Metazoa > Arthropoda > Insecta > Mantodea > Mantidae > Deroplatys > Deroplatys truncata. The sequence continues at coordinate 105,637,424 of CM060985.1, forward strand.
TTTACCCCAATTCAATTTTATTTCATTTGCTAGACTTAGAGAAGGTTTAATTTTACAATCCGGTTCTACTTCCTGTTGGTTGATGTCTCTTAGTCTTCTTTTGACACCTTTCCATATGTTTTTGTCATTTGCTTCAGCTCTTTGCCATACTGACCCCATGTCTATTCTCCTCAAACCCCTTTCCAAATCAGGGGAGATCCGAAACTACAGGGTAACTCCACGAGCTCAGTCTCAGCTAAACTACACTTCACGTCAAAGTAACGATAAAGAATACGGAAAAGATTTAGTAGATAGAGAACGTAATGTGAATATAACATCAGAGTTTTGATTAAGCATCCATAAAGTGGTACTTAAAACGCAAGGCCTTAAAATCCATATTTTCGGTTACTGAAATATTAAAACTATTTGATTTAACCGAATTTTAAAATTGTGTGTATGCCTACATTAACTGAAACGTAAGGTTAGCAAGTAACTATGTGACACATTTTGAAAATGACTTATTCAAAATGAGAGGTTGTATGGTTAGTGTGTTGAACTTTTGTATAATACCAGCAATTTGGATATTTTAGTGCCCCCAATACTCATTAGCAAACAAATTATTTTAGTGCATATTGTGTTGTAAAAGGTAAATGCGAAATATTACATAAAAGTTAAAATCTGAAATAGCTGAGTCCACAGAAACAATAAAATAAATTGGCTCTGAGCTTGTGCCTTGTGTTGGCAGTTCCGGTGGACGTTTAAATTGCTGTAATTCATTCGGAATATTTAAAACGTGAGGCAGACTGTAAAACCCGGAAACAATGGCGCTAGACAAAGTAAGTGGACCGACATGTAATTGGACTGGGAGGAGACGACGCCCCACGCAGTTGGACTTCCCATCAAACAAACTGCCGCTCACGGTTTATTAATGAACTGCTATCTAAATTAGTGCTGCCGCCTAGGTGAGACTTTAATCCGTGTCAGGAGATAAAACTGCGAGATTTTAGCATCCGTCAAGGCAAGTTCCTATACTGATATATTCCTGCAGTGATCATTTGCTTTCCAGAAATGTCTTATATCGACTATTTCATGTAATTTCTTTTAGCGGATTTGCAGTTAACATCAGTTATGGAGACTTCAAAATCAAGAAACAAATCTTTAGAATGCTAAATTTTACTTTATATATCACTATTTTTTCTATAGGGGAGGAGCTCGGGCTCTGTGAAATCTTAGCTATCATTATAAAAGGTAAAGATCGGCCCCTCGTGCTGTTACCAGTGACCCCCAGGAGGGAGTAATGAGTTGGGGGAAGATACGAAGGGCGACCAGATCCGGATGACGACGGGCACAATCACAGACGGAGTCCCTAATGTTTCCAGATTGAACGAATCCGACGCTGCTCGGTCCTGCCCAAGCGCCAACCAACCTCCGGCAGTCCCCCCGATGTTGGAGCCCATTCGGAGGAGAGACCTAACTTAGCAGGGAAGAAACCTCTACAGAACACATAACCACCGCCCAGCCGCAACCCGTCGAACGCCGTCGCCTGGTCCTACAACCGTGAAACAGATGACAAGGAAGAAGATGGGTACAGGAAATGAGGGGGAGGAGAGGCGTGGTAGATGCACCACCTTAGCGCCTGCCGACCCAAGGAAACCACGAAGAACCCATGAACCAGAACGGGCAATTTCCGGGGATCGAACCCGGTACCTCCCAAATGTGGGGAATAGACGTTGCCGCCTTAGCCATCCCGTTCGGTTAGCTTAAGATGGTATTTCTGACGTCATTAGAAGTATGTTAGGTGGAATATTTGAACTTCACTCGTTTAGATTGGGTTGGTCTCGACGGCGCAGAACAGTTCGACAGCTATGGGAGATGGGGTACGTCTGAGTGGGGTTTTTTAGACGCTCTAATGATCTCCGGCAGCAACTAGATAACTGGTACAAAGCAAACTGGACTGTGTCGCCTCCACCAGTTCTACGGTAGCCTTCTCTTTAGATAGACGCGCGTAAGTGACGTATGCACTGCCATCCCTGCGTAAGTGTGGGGTAGTTGAGCCATTCGGAAGGGAAATTTGCTTGGTGTCAAAGGGGCTGTCGCCACGTTCTCTAACACCTACCTATAGTAGGTCATAAACTTAGTGTTTACGTTCAGTATCTGCCAAAGATATGCACCAACATTTTCAGAAAAACTCCCCAAGCTGAACTACCCTTTGAATCAAATACTTTTCTTTATTTTTTAGTTTATAAAATGGCTCGAACGATTTAATTAAAATTCATATGCATTAGATATTCGTATGAGTATTAAAATGCATATATTGGAAATTCTATAAATGTTTGTCAAGTTGCCTTCTTTTTTAATGAATTTTATGTAACCTTTTGTTACTGGTAAACCATAAGACAAACTTACCAGACATAAAATGTAAATTTCATGAAAACACAGAATTTATCTCAAATAATTTTTTGGGGCATCGTCGAGATATTTATTGCTGTTGGTTTTAATGTTTATAGATTTTAAAGATTTGATTATCGCTTCAGCCTCCTGTGGCTCCCTTGTAAAAAAGCGAGTAATGAAAGACGTTCTGTAAGCGTTTTTCTGGATTAACTTGAAGTTAAAGTTGATAGAAATATAAAAATTTGTAACAATATTTTGCGGAAAAGATATAAAAATAAATGATAGTAAGTAGAAAAAGTCGTTTGAACGTAACACGTATAATAGTTTTAAACGTTCTTTCCCTATTTGTTAATATCTCCTAACGATTCCACTAATTACTTTCTCTACTACGTACAGTAAGTAGGGGAAGTATTGTATTCCACCCAAAAATTCGATACCGAGATTTCACCGGAAATATGTGTTTTGAGACCCCCTGAATCCAAAAAAAGCATTTTTGGAAACATGTCTGTGTGTGTGTGTGTGTGTGTGTGTGTGTGTGTGCCTGTCTGTCTGTATGTGAACAGCATAACTCAGAAACTAACAGTCAGATAAACACCAAGCTTGGTATTTAGGTTCACTATCTTCCATAAATTCGACAAGAAGGTTTTCAAGAAAATCCCCCCACCCCAAATTACCCTTTACATGGAACAGTTTTCGAAAATTTTAATTTTCTCAAAAATGGCTCTAACTATTTTGATTAAAATATCATATGTTTAAGATAGTTTCATGACAAATAAAATGTATATCTTGAGTTTTCTGGGAATGTCTCCAAAAGTATTCTTCATTGTGAACGGTTTTTGCATAACTGGTAAACCATAAGAGATAGACAAAATTTTGCTACACAAAAAATGTAGATCGCATTAAAATACGCAATTTGTCATATACATTTTTGTTGTTGAGTGAACCATTTTCGAGATATTCCTTGTTATTCTCTTAAATTTTTCAATACTTAGCAACCAGCTATTAAGAGGTATGTATGTGCTTAAAGGCTACTGTATTTCTATATTGCCCTTGTAAATATATATTCCCCTTACATCTATAAGAAAATTAGCAATAAGATAGAGTCTGCAAATGTTTATCTAGATTAACATGAAGTAGATGGAGAATAAGCGTTTGTAAAAATAGTTTGTACAGGAGTAGAGAAAGTCATGTGAGCGTAACACATCAGATTTTTTTTCATTGAAAAGCTTATCTTCTATATGATTCCTTCAGTACAAATTCTGTTGTAGATTCGCTTATACAGAAGGCTGAGGTAATGGTCAATTGTTTAAAGTACAAGACGGTAAATGTTCGAGTTTATATGAAATAGTCTTTGAATTTGGGTATAAGTAACAAAATAAGGACCACTTAAACTTTCTAAGTATACTGCTTAAAATACGTAACGTTCAAGCGAAATTTCAGAAAGTTTAGGAAATTATAGTTACAAATATTATTTGATATAAAATTTATAATTTAAGGTTTCCTGGTTTTTGCTCTGGTAAATTTATTCTCTTATAATTTCCCAGTGATGTAACATTCAGTAAGAATTGATATCGTAATTATTGACAGGAAGATACATAAATAATTACATAAAGAAATCATAATAAGATAGAGGAATAATGACAATAAATAATTTCCTTGTATTAAATCAATGTGTAATGTTATAAGCCTGAGTTGAAAGATTTGTCCGAAGAAAAACGATGATTAGCGAGCAATGTTAAGCGAAGTCATTAGTAACAGAACATTAAAATTAAACTGAGTTTTATTTATGGACGCTCTTAACTGCTATGGTCCTTAGCTTCCCATTATATAATGGGCGTGAAAGACCGGTAATTTTGTTCAAAGGCCTCTTTATCAGGTTTGAGGTTCATTTATGTGCCGTAAATCTACCACATGTGACCACCAGCTTTACTTCCCTTCCGAAGGAAGCCATGCTAAGGATTTTTACGCACGAAAAAATCCATCGTCCTCAGCCGCAACCTCGGGAACTAGAGGCTAGCATGGTAAGCACTGCACTACGGAGGACGGCCACTATTAACAGCGTGAGGAAATAACGCTTTAGCACAAAGTTCCTGGAATGCAGTTAAGTTATAAGTTCAGTACTTTGTAGAGTCATGTAGGCAGAAATTCTGTAAATAGAGATCTAAGAGAGGTTCTTAGATTCGGGGAGGTACGGCTTAGCAACAAGGCAACAGACGCAAAGGTATAGTTTTCAAAATTGGCCCACATTTGTAGGAACCTTGGAAGGGGTGATATGTAGACGGATCTTAAGAATTAAAAGAGAATATGTTACTAAAATTAGCGTCTTGCAATTCTTTATTCTCTTTCGTGTACACCTTAGGGACTTACAGACTTTTACGGTGATCGGCAGTTTGCAGCGCATAAGACCGTGCAGGTACTTAGCGGTAGCCGCGAGAGGTTTTGTCGGTAAGCATTTTAGCGCATCACGACAAGTTACGTTCTAGTTTCTTTTATTCCGGAAACAGTTATTTCAAAATTAAAATTGATACCGCAGAAGTTAGCAGTATAATAAGTCAATTCTTATAGTTTCGTGTGCTACAATTCATAATCAGTTTCATTCTTTGTCTTCAAACGATCGTCAACCCGCTTCAAGAGTTCAAGTATGAGATCACATTAAATTTCTCAGTCAATTTAAACTGGTGTTGTCCTTTCAAAATACGCCTATGCATACCCTGAGAAAAAGATATCTTAGCCAACCACTGTAGAGCAGGCAACAGAATCAACCACAGATATTGAAGCAAAGGGTAAGGTATTGTTTTGAAAGAAATAAAAAAATAACTAAAACTAATACATGCAAAGGGTTTTTTGGGGTTGGGGTATTCCTTAAAAGATATTCCTTTAAAACAACCTAATTTACATACGAAATTTGGAGTTTATCAGACGTTTTACTCTTGTATTACGCTGTTTACGGGCACTCACATGCACGTATTTTTCTATAGATTATTCTCTTAAGTTATATTTTTGGGAGGCAAAATCCTGTTTACCATTTTTGGGTGAATACAAATAAATGTTGTAGCGTATTATTAATTTTATTGTTATTACCAGACGCACTGTTGTGCTGTATTGTTGCTACCAGACGTAGCATTGTTGTGTCTCTAGTTATATTTCGGCTTAACGGTCTTTCGGTGAGGACCGCGCTAAAGGGAAACATCTGTTTGAAACTGTCTTGTATGACGTCAACCTTGTCTGGTTTTGGCTAAACACGGTTGTTGGGGGAAAAGAAGCGTCACTCCAGTGGAAGTGGACGTTGGTGCCCGGTCTACGCTTTTGTGGCATCTCCCTCCACCCTGTTACCTTTGTTCATTATGTAGAGTCGCCAAACGTTTTGTGAGTAAATCCCAGGTATATGAAGATATTGTGTGTTATGTAATATAAAACCCACGACTTCCCTTTAATTACACACCAAGGTTCTGGACTTTTGTTGCCAGCGAGTTGCGCCACCCCTATGTGCGTCTTGGGGTGATCTAAATTAATCATTTTATGGTAAATTAATCATTTTCTGGTAACCTTTTGGCTTTCACTCCAACGTGTAATATTTTTGGTGAAAGGTGTTGAGTTTGTAACAATATCTTCTCTATTAGAAAAGCCCTAAAAATAATAACATTTGCATGTTATGTTAAAAATGCTAATAGGTGTCAAGGGGATGTTAAAATATGTAATTGGAATGTAAAATTATTTTGCTTATGTTGCCTAGGTATCTGGGTTCTAATTATGTAGCATATTATTGCTCTTCCAACAGCACAACCCAGAGAGTGCTTCTTCTTTGTTTTTCATAACTTGTTTATCCTGAACACAAGGAAATTATTCAAAGCAACGGCCTAGTTCAGAAACGAGAGGCGAAGATGTAATAGAGAAGATTTATATATTAATGAAACTATACACTTTAACCTCGATTTACTCGAAATTGTATTTTCTAATTATGTTCCTATTTTCTGAAAAATACAGCATATTACGAAACCTAAACTTAATGTTAAAAATGTACCTACATAAGGAACCTATTTTAATGTATATTTATACAAAGTTCAACGGTGAATACCCTAGTAATTTTCCAGCACACATATCTTTAAACATAATGTATTGCAATCACATTACTTTTTCTACTCACTCTTCTATAAAACTTTTACAAAAGTTTATTTCTATCTAGTTCTTGTTAATGGAGACCAATTTTCATGACACATTCGCTGTAGGTATAAGAAAAATACAGTAGGCTGAAGTAAAAGCCAGATTTTTAAAACGCAGGTGGCTATGTATGGCTTTAAAATTAAATTTTCTTTGCCTGACTATGAAAAACAATGAATAACAACTTACCACATGAAAAAGTATAAGTATTTGAAAATTAAAAACCAATAACAAAGAATACATTCAAAACGTTTAACGCCACAAAGATTTTTATTTGGCACAAGTTATGTCCTTTAACCAGGTTTACATTTTTGAGTGGCAAGATTTTGTCTATCTCTTACGGTTTACCATTATACAGAATGTTTCAGAAATAGAGGGCATACATTCGGATATGCATTTCCCATATGTAGGCAATAAAAATTCTATGTGTCTGGAAATGCTTGGTTTCTGAGTTATGGCCTGCAAAACAGTGATATGCACCGGAACGTTTTTCTTCCCGCAGGTAGTTGCCATGACAGCAGATATTTATAGGACACACTGACTGTTCATTCCGAGGCTAAGGGTATATTGAGTGTTGTGTTTGGCGTTCCACTGAGCGACATTAGTCAAATCATGAGCTGGCAGAAATGCATTTCTTGTACGATAAGGCGGACGGCAATGCTGCTGTGGTTCGTGTTTGTACCAAGAGAAACTCACAGTGAAGATGTCCAGGTCGGAAGACATTTGAACGTCTCCATCGCCGTCTGTGTGCTCATGGGATGTTTACATGTCCTGGTTTGGGGAGGGGACGACCAAGATGTAGAACTCCAGATGTAGAGGAGGAGATTCTGGATTCTGTACACACGACTTCTGTCAGCACACGAAGGTTAGCGTTGCAAGTGAATGTTCCTCATACGACTGTCGGGAGACTTGCGAGAGCAACAGTTGTATCTTTATCATTTGCAATGTGTACAGGGCCTGTCACCAGCAGATCAGCCTGTTCGATTGATGTTCTGCTAGTGGTTCGTGCAGCAGTGTGCTACAAATCCGAACTTTTCTGCCTTAGTATGATTTACAGATGAAGCACAGTTCAAACGAAATGGTATTACAAATTTCCACAGTCAGCATGTGTGGGCATATGAAAACCCACACGCAATTGTTCCATCTCATCACCAAGTACGCTTCACTCTCAACATTGAGGCAATACATTGGTGATCGGTTAGTTGGACCCCATGTACTTGTAAACTAACTTGCGGGGTAGGCCTACACAAACTTCCTGGAAAACACCATACTTCATGTGCTGAGTATTCGTCAACAAGCTCACTTCTTGCATGATGGCGCTTCTGCAGACTTCAGTCGTACCGTTCGCCGTACTTGGATAGAATGTTTCCTTATCGATGGATAGGTAGAAGCGGTCCAATTGTTTGGCTACCACGCTCACCTGATTTGGACCCTACTGATTTATACTTGTGGGGCCATTTAAAAGCATAGGTGTATTCGTCTCCGTTGCCTGACATGGAATTTCAGAATGGAATTTTGGGAGATTGTGGGGAAATACACAATACTCCTGGAATTTGGGGTCGTGTTCGCACGGTCATGAGACGTCGATGTAAGGCCTGTATTCAAGGAGGAGGTGGACACTTTGAACATCTTCTGTAAAGAAAACCATCTTTGGTAAGAAATACGTTCCGGTGAATATCGCTGTTTTGAAGGCCATAACTCAGAAACCAAGTATTTTCGGACACATGTTGTAATGAACTCTTTTATTGTCTGCATATGGGGAATGCATACCTGAAATCATACCTCTATTTTTAATCATTCTGTATAAGTCATTTAGAATAAAGAGGACTTCGGACTACTCCCAGAAAATTCAAGATATTTTTGCCTTGCAAATATCTTATTCATATGGTATTTTAATCAAAGTCTTAGAGACATTTTTGAGAAAATCAAAACTAACGAAAATTTTTCCATATAAAGAGTAGTTTGGATTGGGTGAATTTTCTTGAAAATATTTGTCACATCCTTCGAAGACACTGAACTTAAATACCACGTTTGATTTGTAATCGACGCGCAAAACTTGTATAAAAACCAATGCCTGTTTTGGATTTAGGAGACTTTAAAACCTATATTTCCGAACAAGCATTGCTGTCTAATTTTGGGTGGTATGCCATGCTTTTCCTACTTGCTAGAACGTGGTGGAGAAAGTAATACATTATGGTACTTTCTCCACTTATTACCATTTCTCAGAAATCCCTGACGCATATTCAGAGCACTATTTTGGTTAGGTAGTTACAGTCACTATTTTGTTACGTAGTTTAGCATATAGGTGAAAGCTTTCACGACAAGAAAAGCGCTTCGAAATATTCAACGCAGCGTAGCAGCTACATACAACTCACATTTGCATAACCTTATCACAGGGAAGAGGCAAAAACTCTAGTGCAACGACAGTAGCGTGAAAGGGAAGATCGGCTGCGAAGAAAAAGTTCGTGTTTCTTCTCGAAAATCCTAATTATCGTCCTCCTTCTCACATCCTTTGTTCCTGTCTTTCGTTTTCGCTTGGGTTTCTTCTCCCTCTTGTATGTTTTTGTTACAGGCCTGATGAACCGCTTTGTGAGTTTTAAGTTTGTTGTTTTTCTTTGTGTGTGTTTTCTTGTTTTATGAATCTAAAGAGATAAATTGAGCAACATTACATATTGCATTAAGTCCATCTGAGGACGCAATTGAGTTTGTTATAATTCTAATACAATATTTGAAGTTTGTAAATAATCATATGCCTGCGATAAACTACAAAGAAATTTCAGGTTGTTTTCTGCTGACGACTTAATGGTGGATCATTTTACAGTGGTTGGTTGTTTACATAATGTCTTAAGGCAAAAGGAGGGTTATTGTAAGGAATAGGGACCTGCAGTGACTCAGGAGAAAACAAAACTGTTGATGTTAAAGGGTACCCATTACACTTTGTATCTAAGTATTTTCAAACTTTTGTCACATACTGCTCTACAACAATTATAATTCGCTTTAAATTTCATGCAGATATCTTTAATAGTTTTGTAGAACAAATTATATTACGTTTATTATATTAATTAATAAGGTGTTGTATAGGATGCAGAAATCGTTATTTTGAAGAAATTAGAACACTAAAACTTTATTTAAATACTGACTTAGAGATATTTCTTTTACTCTTCTGATTGTTTCAGAAACATTTAAATCCTTAAATACATATTTGTAACAATTTAACCACTGGGTCGAATGTCATATGTTGAGGAATTTAAAACTGTATAAAAACATATGCCAGTTTTTAAATTGTTTCTACCAAAACTCTAAGCAGGATTAGTTGAGTACATAATAGTGTACATGTACACAAGTACATAGTACATAACATTTTTAATAGGTATGCAAAGTTGTAAGAAACATTAAAATCTAGTAAAAGGCATTGGAAGTAAATACAGGCCATTATGCCGTGCGTGCTCTTGGGCATAAAGGACACATATTGAAGCTTTAAAGGTCTCTGAAAGCAAAAGCCATAATATGTAATTGAAGTTAAAGGTTGGAAGTTTTTTGAATATAAAAACTAATTGTTGATTCTTTAAAAAAATTGACAAATTACAGCTATCTTAATAAAGGTGAAAAATTGAGAAAACAGGCGGATAGAAATATTAATATTCTTAATGATTTTATTTATTTAGGTTTGAAAACTAATAACACAGCTTACTGGGGGAAACAAAAGAAGCTGACATTGATAAAAGGAAGGTGCTATGAAGCTGGTAAGAAAATGTTTACATATAGCACCAGATGTGTTAAGATGTTTGGAAATCATTTACAGAATCTTAGTAGAATCAAGAAGATATGGAGTAGAGGTAGAGCATATAGAGAAGGTTGGGGGAGAAATGGACAAAATCTTGGCCCCATGGTGCAAAACTGATATCTCAACATTGCACGATCCTAGATTCTATGGTAGAGATGTATTTTGGGGATTTGGGGGATGATTATAGAAGGGGTTTTGAAGTAGTACCGGGATTCAACAACTCCCTGAAGGGCATAAGCTGAAATATTGTTTAGAACATCAGGAGAGCGATAAAAATGATACTAATTGGATAGAATAGATAAGATATCAACTACAAATAAATGTTATGGGGGTGTTTGGTATGGGAAAGCAATTTACAAAAATGATTTTGGCAGAGGGTATGGCGTCAGTTAAAGGATATGGATAAACAAACTATTTATACATCAAGGGAAGACAAGAATCCATTAAATGTTATGTAAGAATTAAGATTTATTCTAAAAGAGAATGCTGTGTTGATAACTTATTAGGGTGAGAGAAGGTACTGCGCGGCTGAGTCTAGGGGTATGGTCATGTATAAGTTTCAGAAAGAAGGTGGATCATGAACTTCGTCCAATTGTTAGGAAGGAAGTGGATGCAAAACATATTTTATTCCACTCTTCTGGAACAGAAGAATGGAAGTTGAATGTACTCAAGCTAATATGGCGTAAAATGAATAGAGAAATAGCAAGTAGAAAAAGTATGTTTGAAGATAAAACAAATGCAGTACCAGAGAATATTTTTATACAAAATAAAAAAATTAATGGACTTGCTCAATTATAAACACTCATAGATTGTAAGACCTACACATCATATTTATTATTGATCTGTAGATGGTGTTGTTTCCCAGCCACAACCTAGTTTGTAGCTAAATAAATAAACTAAGTTTGTTATACCATATTTCATGCTGATAATTAAAATTCTACTAGTGAGCATAAGCTTCAAATATGATATTAATTTAAAGTTGCCTTCGTATGTGGTCCGTGCAAATTGTAGGTTTCCAAAAACGATGATTTTCGTTTTGTATAAACTGGACATTTTGTTTTTCCCCATTTGTTTACACTGAATAAACATGGTTGCCAATGCCGCACGGATGAATTCACGCATCGCTAAACAACGATTGAACTATACTTTACTGTAATCATACATTTATTTGAAATGGTTAAACGTATTGCATGTAACGTTCATGCAAGGCTGATTTAAAAGTAGTCGATGCACAGAATGTTACAAAAACTTTAAAAAAATTAACTAGAAAAATACAATGCGGGCCCATTATAAAATGGATTGGAAGTAAAGCATTCCCCCACAATAATAGTTGTTTGTACTACCAAAAGTTGAAGGAAATGAACAAGGATTTAAAGCAGCTTTGAACAAAAGTAACAATCCATACAGCCCCAAAAGTACCGAATATATTAACATTCAGATGTAGAAACAGAGATATATTACAATTGAAGCACGTTGCATTTGAATTTGTCCCTCTCACACAACATTTGCCATTTTGAAATGAAATTTAACACGCGATAATATGATATAAACTCATTTCCATAAGATTTTAAATGCCCTCTACACACTACAGAAGCTTAGAATTTTACTTACGCCAAAAGCATATGTTATGCATAATTTAGACAAGGCCGAAAAGTGTGGAGACGGCCGCTCGGACAAGAAGCTTAATAAAAGCCCTTTCTTATCTAGTCGTCGAGAACGGTGCACCGTGAAGGTCAGTGATGATGACGTGGAGACAGCATAAGCGCTACCTATACTGGTGGAGAGGACACAACCTGGCGAGCGCTGTAGAAACCTGGTGCAGCCGACTTCTGGTGTTAACCAGGCTGCCGGTGTAATGTCAAACAGAGGCCGAAAATTGTAGTTCATGATTGCAGGTACAGAGGCCATCTCTGCAAAATAGGCACTCGGTGAAAGAAGAGCCACATAAGGCTCATACATACATAAGGCAAGTGTTATAATATTTTAATGTGGTAGCACCGTATTTTTATTTGGAAGCTATCACAGCTTACATTAGTATCTCAAGCCTATAAGCTGTAGTGTATAATTTCTGTCGTGATCGTACTGTGTACTTCACTATATTATAACGGAAGGCGAACTTCCAAATTTAAGATAAATATACATTAATAATACAGATTTAGCTAATAAGGAAATAGAACTTATTAAAGGAACTCAACACCTAGGAGACTACACCTTGATTTATTGTGTAGTTGTAAACAACAAGGAGCAGCTAGTGGAGCAGTAATTATTGACAAAAAGTGGCCTAATAATATAGACTGAATGACAGAATAGTAACTGTCAGATTTAAAATACCTAGAGGCTATTTGATCTTAATTGGTGTATATGCTCCTGAAGAGGCCACAGAGGAAGATAGCAAAAAAGTCTATGAAGAATTAAACAATGAAGTGAGTAAATATATCAAAAGTAGCCTAACTTATGATATGTGGAGATTTGAATGCTCGAGCAGGTAAAATACCGATTAAAGACGTCGTAAGTACGTTTGGCTTAGCTACTTTAAATGGCAATGGAGAAAAGTTTGAGACAGTTAGTAGTTTTTAACAAATTAAGGATAATAAAAATCCTCTTTAGAAGAATAGACAACTATAGGTTTACTTTGTGCCAAGGAGATGTAGATCGCTAATTGTTTGTTATTACGAGCAAAAAATTGTCATCGCAAGTAAAAGATGTGAGAGTCCATCGGGAAGTGATATAACCAACCGATCACTATTTGCTAATATCTGAGATACGTCTTCAACAAGATGAAAGAAAAAAAAGTTATGAAAGAGGTAATAAAGGAGCGTTTAAGATTTATTACAAGAAGAGAGTATAACAACTTTATATCAAAGAAAGTTATCTGCTTACTTACAGAAACAAGAAATAAGCCAAGATGTTAATGAGGAATGGGATTATATTATACAAGCTGTAATGACTTTAGCTAATGAAGTGGTGGGCAAAAAAAATATATATATTATAAGGAAAAACGTTTAAAGATAATATGGCATTAAGAAATTGCAATAAGAGATAAAATAGCTCATTTACATGTAGTACAACAACAAACGGATGAAGCAAGGGAGATATATAGGAAAAACTAAATGAAGAGCGGAAAACATTGTAAGAAAGTCTCACCAAGAGTCCTGAGACAGATTTATTAGCACTGTTGAAGATTATATACATGGGAGAACTTAAGTGAAGAAAGAGATGTAGAAAATATAAATGTAATCAAATAAGAACAATGGATACAATATTACAATGGTTTGTGGCTTAATAGTTCCCTGGAAGTAGAGGAAAACGAATTTATTTAGGAAAGGTAGACCCCATTACCTTAAAGGAATTAGAAACAGTATTAAAAAATTGAGGAACAGGAAGGCTGCAAAAGAATAGGGAATAGATGCAGAATTAGGAAATACTTGTGGACCGGTATTAAGTCAGAGACTTCTGAATCTAATTAATAATTGCTGGAATAGATGTCAGGTTCCAAGTTCCTGGTTGCATGCACAAGTTATGACTGTATTTAAAAAGGTGCTAGAAACAGACGTGAAATCTATAGGGGAATACGTATTTTAAATACAGGATACAGACGGTTTATTATTAGAAGAACAAAACGGTTTTAGAAAGAGACTGTTCTGAGAGGATGCCACTTTTATAGTTAAGCAGATAATAGAAAATGAAGGTGAAGAAGATATTGTCTTTAGGTTGGGGTTATTTATTTAGCTCCATGTATGGTCGTCAGTTTTGAAGTAGTTGTTTACGTAGGAGTTACTTAATATGCTGCTACGTATGTAAAGCCAATTTGAAGAAGTATTTTTGTTGTTACGCTCCAGGTTTTAAAAAAAATATTAACTATTAACTTTGTTATTAAACTGGTTCTATAGATATTATTTATGTTTGTTTTCGCCTCGGCTACGTCAGTATTACTTTAGAGACACGTTTCTCTTAATCAGGAAGTGGTGCGACAAGAATGTAGGCTTACACAGATTTAAGTTTAAAGTCACTCTTTTTTCATTAATCCTTGACACAAAATAGCACTGCATTGATATTAAGAGCTGCGAGATTCTTTAATTTAATACTTGCACTTTGTTAACGCGTGCACGTAATTTTCGTTTCACACGAATACATAATATTTTTCTAGAGAACACATCTTTCATCCGGTCACTACCAACGTCTGCAGGCAACTGAACATATTTCAACCATATAAACTTTTAACTTTTTGTATTTCAAATCTCTGATTGGCTAATCCTAGTCCAATAGAATACCTGCATTTTACTAAAGCTTTTTCTGGCTGTTGATTGGCTATTTTTAAACTGTCACAAAATTTACATTATTGCTTCCCTAATCATGACTAGTAGTATTTAAACTCTCAAACTCATTATAGCCTCAAGGTTACCTCATTGTTGCCTCATTGTTAGAAACTTTAAACTTATTATTCTCACAGCTCTTACATTATTAAATTACGTAATGCATTCACATGACATTATTAAACATGTTTACAATAATATAAGCATATGCAATGACTGTTACATACATATTACAAATTATTACATACATATTGCTTCAAGGTGGGCTGTTATTAAATTTACATATTATATAATTTAATTTAAATTATTCAAGTGTTAAAAATACTGCCTCAATTGGAATTAACATCGAAACTCATATAGCTTTCATTGACTACAAAAAAGCGTTTGACCGTGTAAGCAGAAAAAAACTATGGGATATCATGACTCGAAGAGGATATCCGAAATGTTTAAAAGCACTAAAATGCGTATATAAGGGTAGGACAATCAGCGTACATGTTGGAAATGGATACACATAAAGGAAGGTGTAAGGCAAGGTTGTAGTTCGTTTTCTACTTTGTTTTCAATTTATATAAGCGATCTGATTAAAGATGGACGTTTAAAATTAACGAGGCATTTTATTGCACCAAATTTTACTCTTAAGACGATGCTATTTGCGGATGACAGATAATTACAGACGTTATGTGATAATTATAGTTTTAAAATTTCGTCAAATAAAAAAAAACAATGGCCTTCCATGGTAAATATTCTGTTA
This sequence comes from Deroplatys truncata, assembly GCA_030765065.1. Taxonomy (NCBI): domain Eukaryota; kingdom Metazoa; phylum Arthropoda; class Insecta; order Mantodea; family Mantidae; genus Deroplatys; species Deroplatys truncata. The sequence continues at coordinate 105,652,800 of CM060985.1, forward strand.
GAACCAAAATTGTAATTAAGTAACGGGTTTTAAATACTTAGGAAGATATATCAGCTATAAATATGAGAATTATTTTAAAAATAAATTACCCGTGTTTCAACAAATATGCGGTACAATAAATAGAAGTTTAAACACTAAAACGAGAAAAGAAATACGAATGATGTTTTACAAAGTAATGGACGTGCCTTCTTTTCTTTATAGATCTGAAACGTGGATGTTGACGAAAGCTGATAAAAATAATACACAGGCTGCCGAGATGAGATTCCTGAGAACGGTAAAAGGGGTTTACTCTTTTGGACAAAATTTCAAATGAAAAGATAAGGGAAGAGTTAGAAATAAATTCTTTGGAAGAAAAAACTATAAATTATAGAAATGAATGGTGACAGCATGTTGATAGAATCTCGAAAGAGAGGATCCCAAGAAAAGTGTTGTAATATAGGCCTAAAGGAAAAAGACATTCGGGAAGACCAAGAAAATCATGGTCAAACATGTTTCGAAGCCGTAACAGGCAGCACTGCCTAATCCCTGGAATGCAGAAGAAGAAGAAGAAGAAGAAGAAGAAGAAGAAGAAGAAGAAGAAGAAAAAGAAGTAGTAGTATGGAGTTAGATTGGACCGACTGGGTAGCTAAAGTTTGCTGTGCATTCCACTAGGATTATTTTCAACCTCAACAGAAACTGCGCGTGTGTTTAACAATTAAATTCTGGTTGGTACATGGGACGGAGGTTTGACGCCTGTTGAGAGTAATGAACGGTCTCATGGCTCGGTTGGTAGAGCAGCTTTCTACTGTTTAAAGAGTCCTGGGTTCGATTCTCGGCTGGTCTCCAAAAATATTTATTAAATAAAATAGGCTTCTCTATACGTTTGGCGTCTGGGATGTGAAAGTGAATATCAGTGTGTCTGAATGTGTTTCTGTTATTTAATATCCGGTTTGCTCGATTTGCAATGCCTGAATGTATGTTTATGGCATTCTATTTGACACATTTATCTGAAAATGAGTGCAGCTACACGGCACCAAGCTATGTGGCGCAAAGTAATTAACTTAAAACAGAAAAGTAAATAAATTAAGAGAATAATTAATTTCTGGTGAGCACACTTTATATCTTTCTTTGTTATGCGTATGTATCGTAAAATACTCTTCTGCAAAAAGTAGGGTATTCAGAGTTACAATCCTAGCGGAGCAACTATCTATAATCTAGAAAATAAAGTGTATTCAGTGTATTCTTATAATAGAAAACGAGTTCAACAGCACCATGTGTTGACTAAAGAAAAAAAGGACGAAGCAGGTCCAAATTAGGACACAATGTATTGACACGTTTATTCAAATACTTCGTACATGCAGTAAGTACTTCTTGAGGTTTTTACTTGAGGAATGGATGTATAGTAGCGAATACACCAAATATTCTTTTGCATGAAGCGCTTTTAAAAAGCTATGCATATAGAATGTTAAAAGTTATACTGAATATTGTTATACACCGGGGTGAGGCCAAAAGGTTTGCAGCTAAAATATTAAATTTAGTTACCCCGGCATAAACATTAGGGTACGTAGACTCAGAGGCACACAAAGAGATACCAAGAACTTGCGGCACAAAGCTGAATATTTATAAATAATAAATATAAATTCATATTTAACTCTGTTTTATTATAATAAATAAGGTGAGATGCCCCGCGCACTCACGGCAACACGCACTTCTACGTACAAACCACACACTCAGAAGAACCTACTCTAGACTCAGGCCACTGACTCACAGACCCACGCTATCAGACAAAGACGCTCGTCTCTCAACTTGCCTTCACCCCCCCACCCTTGACTAGGAATTGGCGGGAAGTATGCCGCGTCGGACAAGAATTCAAAGTTACAAACGAAATAATTAATTCAACAATATGTTATACACAGCAATAATGTGTCCGACGCGACAATGCACACACATACGCTACAATATATTTTTTCTTTGTAGAAGTTAACTGCTGTTTGTCTACAAGAAATGTTTCTTTCTATTACATGCACAAATTCTAGGCTCATAATTATTCCAGATTACAATTTCATGCACTCAGCGTTGTCGCATAAAACCTAGATTTAAACCCCAGCTTCTAGTGCTCTTATAAGGGCGTAGAGCCGTAATCTCGACAGCGAACCTTCTCAGGTACAAATATAATCTTAGCAATATTTCAAGTCTTTAGGGAATAAGGGGAGGGGGGCCAGGGACGACGCCGTCGCTCGCACGGCGCCAAGAGTGGAATACTGCGGCGCCACCAATCGATGTACAGAATACTCTAGATTTAATGTCTGGGGATAGCTTCCCGATATTGGCTGGCATTACTCTGCCTGCAATTACATCGACGTGTTGAGTTGTCAGCAGTAAATTGAGCGGGAGAGCATACTTGTCGGGGGCGCGTTATTTGCGATTACTGACTCCTCGGGGATGATAATGAAAAATCTGATGTGTAGCAGTCACATAATTCTATGAACTCCTCTTATGAAAGTCTGCTTTTTCTAATCTAAATCTACAAAAGCGAATAGCTGAAAATGTTTAATTCCTCAAACTTCTTTGGTAGTTTTGAAAAAAAATCCTTTGATAAGGAACATGCAAAATATTTTAGAAAATCAAGAAAAAAAACTTCTACCGAAATGTTCTATAACAAAGAAAAATGAGAAAGGGCCCCGGGGTAGTACAGTGGTTTCGTTTCCGACTCTCGTTATGAGGATACGGGTGCGGCTCTGGAGTGGCGATTTTAAGTCGGTTCTATCCACTCCTTCACGTCTGATTGCTCATTTGGAGTATCCCCCAAGGCGCAACGTGGTTCGGAGTCCACGGTAAAAGCTGTAGATCCTCTCATTCCATCGCCATTCTCACCATCACCCTACCAACAGAGTTAACAGACTCCGCTCTTTGGGTGTATCCACCTCAGAAGTGGGCAATCGCTTGGTGGAATGAGGTAACCCCGAAGGTCGTAGACCATATATGGAGCATTAGAGACGACGACAAAAATGAGAAAATATTTTCAAAAGAAACTCTCTTTGAAACTCTCTTTCAGCAGCTTTAATTTAAATTCGCAAATAGTAGGTATTATAATTGTTACCATTTTATTCATCATCGATAAATTTACTTAATACGTTTTATATTTCTTCAGATAATAAACTCTCATCAGTTGGTTAATTTATCCATTTCATTTTAATTTAAGTATTTTGTAGCAACAATGACGCAGTGGAGGTATACTAATTCATTTAAAGCCTTAGATTATTCACTAAAATTATTTTCCTTGATATAATTTAGTGCCAAATATTTGCTGGCTTCTAGTCATACTCCTTCGGAAAGAAAAATCCTCTAATGAATATCACAGTTCCATACCGAGATTGTTGGCGCAACGGCAACGTCTGAAACCCTCATTCGGCAGGTTCTGGGTTCGATTCCCGCCGGCCGCCGACTCTGACTTTGGGTTTTTCATGGTTTTCCCTGATTGGTAGAATTCTGGAGCGATTTCCCATCTACTACGATTTCCTTCCCCTCATTTCCCTTTGATTCCGTTCCCTTCCTATCTTTCAGGTGTGCTTCTGGTTTCGTGGCGTATGGCGGTGCCGAACAAATGCCGCGGATACTTGCTCCTAGGAGAGAGTATAGTATTATTCATAGATAATAAAGGGCTGCCTGGTTCGTAGGGTCGTTCGCACCATCTGTGCAGCTCCAGTAGTGGGACAGGACTTCTGCGCGTCTCTTGGCCTGTCTGCGACCTGTAGCCTCCTGTGGTTCCTTCACTTAATCCCTTCATCCTGAGGGGTGGTGCCTATAATAGATATCACGTAGGTCGCAAGTGCGAGGTATCCCTCTCCGTTGTGTACACTATATCCTGCCTAATCACAGTTAAATAGTAATTTGATTTTTTTCATGAATATACTCGGAAAATTTTTACTGTCAGTCACTTATTGCATGTTAACTCCATACATGTTTTTGGTAGTATGTACTATCTTCTTTTTATTATTCCACAGTTCTTCTGAAAGAATAGGGTGTAACATACATTTTTTACAGAAAATTCAAGGTATACGTTTTGTATGTGTGCTAATAACTTTATGAAGCTTTAACGATCGTTTTATAATTATCTTTAAGGAAATGAAAATAATTAAGCCTTTTCACCTCTGATTTATTTTTTTTTCTGGGAGAAGCTACCTAGTATCTTCTCTTTATGTTCTTAAAATATACTCAGCTTAAATACAAAACATGATAATGATTTAGGCTAAAATATTATTTGAATTTTTGAGCTTCACAAATATGTAATTCCAATATAATCTTGATATGGTTTCTTTTTTATTTTTATCGAATGCGACTCTATATTTCATCTATCCCAGTTAAGGGTTTAGAAAGAAATGGAAAATATCATATTAACAGGTGACTTTATTTCGGAATGGTAATGGTAGCAAACCCAACTTCAGTTACTTGGAAAACACTTTTACTTAGAAGAGAAATTTTCGATTGGTATTTAAAGTCAAATAGCTCCTCCGCCTTCTTGTACCAGACTTCTCTCTCACCTATCTTCCGGTAATTTAAATAGGCGTAAAGCGTTTTAGCCACAATCTTTCACAATCATCCTATATTTGGACATTCAAAATAGGCCAGCCCAGCTACGTAAAGATGTAGGGATAGATTCTTATTGCTAAGTGCGGTGGATAAAATAATTAATTGGAAGATAGTAAACAGCAACAAAGCAGTCTGTTTATATTGTGCAGGGCTTGATTGAATAAGAAATGTAAACGCCTGCGCTCAACTCCTCAGCCAATCGCTTGTGGTTGTCAGGAGTATCTTATTTTGCAATAAAACTAAAGTATTTATAGTATATTTATAGTGTGAAGTAAAATTGTATGAATCTAGGGAACGGAAATATAATTGCAGCTACAGTGCATTGTTTTATCGAGTCATCGCGGAACGTAAGCTATATGGAGAATATATCAGAATATGCATCCTTCTTTCGACCCCACTCTCGTTTAAGAATCTAAAACTGAATAAGTGGAATTAATCATTAATTTTATTGCAGGAAACAAGCCAAATTTTAGAGTTGATTGCTTCAGCGTGTCAAAATATATTTATACTATACATGTTAATTTGCTTACAAAACAAGAAGATAATTGGCCTGCTTGGGATATGTGGTATGTTGAAAAATGCTTATTTTGAGGGCTGCTTGATTTTATTAAAGGACATATTTTGTACCTGAAATCAAGCCACAGAATATACAGTTAAAAGTTTGTTCGCTATGCATATAGGTTTGGATCACATATTCCATCATATTTTGACACTATTAGGCGACTAGTTTTACAAAACTGATCATAAAATAAAATCTTCGATAGCCAAAGAACTACGAAAAACAAATCTCTCGGTACGCGAGGAAGTTCACGAGGTCTCTGAAACTGGCAGTATCAGAAGAATTCATATGAACGATTGATCACACCAACAGAATCGGCACCATAATAGATCCAAGCCTCAGGATGGTGTCGTATACTAGTCAACCCTGTGACGTCAATGTGGAGAAAATTAATATTTAAAATATGTTCTCCAAGTAATCACAGTGACTGGTTTAATGATCGGCGCAAGAGGAATAGTACCTTTCTCTTTCGTTAAGTTTTGCGCGATTTTAAAGTATAAAAGCATTTTATTAAATAAATAGCCATTACATTTAGCCACTGAAAGGCTCAATTTCAATTCTAAAAAATCATCTATACAATCATCGGTAAAATTTCATTATTATATCTTTATTGTAATATACTTTATCATATATCCCTGGCCTTCTGATCCCTAGATCACGGGTTAAAACCCGGCACAGGTGTGCGAGAACAACCCCTTGTCAGTAGATTTATTATCATGTAAAAGAACTCTTGCGGGATGAAATTCCGGCACATCGACGGGGCTAATATGATCCGCAATTGATAGCGTCAAACTACATATACGCTGCCGTTTGTGAAAAGTGCAACACCAAGAAGGAAACGCATGAATTCAATGAATTTAATACCACAGTTTAGGTACATGGCAAGTAACAAATGATACATTTTTCAAATCTATACATGACGTTTGAGCTCTAATATTCAGTATTTGGTGTGGCCTCCATGCGCTAAAATTAGAGCTGCTATACACCGCGGCATTGAATCAAAAAGGTTCTGAATAGGTTCCTAAGGGATTTCCCTCCACGCAGTTTGTATTCTCTCACAAATTTGTGACAGTGGTTACTGGAGGACCGCGACGCACCAAGTGCCGACTAACCATATCCCAGACATGTTGTATGGGCGACATGTCAGGCGAACGTGCAGGCCAGGGAAGCAATTGTACCCGTCGCTCTTCGAAGAAGGCTTGTACATTCCTCGCAATATGTGGTAGGAATTGTCATGTTGAAATGTGGCCTGTGGAGATGCCTGAAGCAGGGGGAGTACCTCAGGCTCTACAATCACCGTTAGGTACCGGTTGCTGTTCAAAGTACCCTCAGTTCGTACGAGGCGAGATCGGTTGTTGTAACCAATGGCGCCCCAAACGATCACACCTGGTGTTTGTCCGCTATGCCTCTCAACAATGCAGCCCTCCAGGTTCGCTCATTACGGTACCGCCGGACACGTATGCGGCCATCACATAGGACACGTTGAAGTGGAACTCGTCCGAAAAGACTACATTTTGCCACTGAGCACCCCAGTGACGATGTTCACGTGCCCATTGCAGTCGGAGGAGCTTGTGATTTCTGGACAATGGAAACCGACGTAATGGCATGCATGCAACAAGCCCAACCTGCAGCAGACGGCGACGAGCCTTTGATGCAGACAAGTTCACACCTGTTGCATTGCTCCAGCGTCGAGTCAACACTGTGGATGAAGCTGTACGGTCCGTTATGGCCATGCGGACAAGATGACGGTCATCCCGTGCTGTGGTCACTGTCGTAGCAGCATACCCCGTACGAGCCGAAATGTCACGGTATGACAAACCCGCTTCCCGGAGACCGATCATTCTGCCCGTTCGAACTCACTCACATGCCGATATGGCTCCCTTTGACGTCGACGAGGCATACTAACACTCACTTTATTGTTTCCACCTTGTTTGACAGCTCTGCATTGACTACACTGGGCGCAACACTGACCTTGTCGGACCGACACGAGAAGGCTCTGCTCGCCCTACGTGTACCGCATCTCTCTGTAAACTGAATTACTTATTGCTTGCACACTCTTCTACACTTTCACCAAGTTTGGAGTTATTCGGGAAATTCTTTCTTGGTGTTGCAATTTTCACAAACGGCAGTGTATAATTGCGCAAACTGAAAATGATGAAAGTATACGATAATAGAAGCAAAAATGTCCCAGTCAACATGGGTCCGCAAACAAGGCATGTGCAATATTTATTGTTGCGAATGCGTAGTTATGAGCCGCCACTGATGTGAATTGCTTGAGGATGTTCCCCTTTAGCAAAATTGTAGTATGTGATACATGCATTTTGGAGCACTGGCATATTTTGCTGCTACTATAAGAAGACATCTAACGCGGAGATGTGTTCCAAGATTGATAGGTCGAGGAGGGCCTGTATCTTGGCCTCCACGATCACCTGATCCCATCCTTCGGATTTTTCTGTATGGGATCACCTTAAAAGGTAGTGTACATCACTACCGTTGAAGTACTGGAGCAAAAAATTGCACTTGCTTGTCAAGAATTCCGAGATAATCCGGGGGTGTTTGAACGAATTCGCAACTCATTTCAGTATTGCATCTAGATGCAAGGACGACACTTTGAACACCTCCTTTAACAGGGAAGAGTGTACAGAATTAATAAATGTAACATACTAAAATAGAATTGTATTCCTTGTTAGGTGAAGCTATGAGTGAATTCTGAGGCAAATTAGAATGGCAATTATTAAATGAAAAGTCTACTTTTAAAATTCATTTGTACTAATTGGGAGGTCTTGTAATCACACATTTGCAATTATCTCGCACATGGCTCGTTTGCGAAACCATATTTACTTGATCTTTTTGCTTCTACTATCGTATACTTTCAAACGTTTCACTTTGCGCTATAATTATGATATATTCTGTATATGCGTGTGTTCTTTATAATGTTTTTCCTGCACATAGTTGTTCGTGAAGAGTGTATGCTTATTCCCTTATTCTTATTCGATTTTGTGCAGTATTTAAGTGTTAATATTCTTTTAATTATATTGGTAAGAATTGTATTTTTTTTGGCAATCCCTGAATTGGGAATGTAAAGGTACGGACGAACGGCCGGAGCGGCAGAAATAGGGGTAGAGCACCGCACGTAAGCCAGCCGGCCCCTTGTGCTTCTACCGTGATCCCCGGAGGGACCTTTTGGGGGAGGGAGAGGGCTCAAGGGCGATCAGATCCGTATGACGACGGGCGCAAGCGCAGACGGGGTCCTTAATATTTCCAGATTGAACCTGAAGGCGGGTTCCAGCTGAGCAGTCCCTGGACGACGTCAAGATGATACTTTCAGAGAGCGCACAGCCACCGTTCAGCCGCAACCCGCCGAAAACTTGTCACCTGGTCCTACAACCCTGAACAGATGACAAGGAAGATGATAAGTACAGGAAATGGAGGGGCAGGAGAGTCGTGGTAGAAATAAACCACCCCAGCATTCGCCTGCCGATCCAGGGAAATCACGAAAAACCGGAGAGTGAGCGGTCGCCTGGATCGAACCCGTCACCTCCCGAATACTAGACACACACGTTACGGCGGCGCTATCTCGCTTGGTCCTAAATTGGGAAATTTTGACTTTAATTCTACTGAATAAAAATAGATACACTTCATGATTTGTGCTAAAAACATATGAATTCACCGCAACCCCTATACATTTTCTAAATTCCAAAATTTCTACTTGAAAGGTTTGGAGTAACTTCGAGCGCTTGAACATTTAAGTGGCGTTTGACCGAGGAAATATTCGATTTAATAGAGTAAGGGTTCCCTCTTGCATTCAGAAGGCCAACGTGCCTCGTATTTTCCAACTGAAGCTGTAATAAAGAATGAGAAGAGACAGTTTCTTGGCAGCCAGCTTTTCCCGGAAAGAGCAGCATATAGCACCTAACATTAATTCTGCCTACTGTTGTCCCTGCAGCACAAAGGGACCTTTGTTAAATCGCCTACGCTTCTGGCTTCTCCTGCACAGTTTCGTAACTGCTGGGTTTTGTGTGTTATTTCATAAAATAAATGCACCACAACACAAGGTTAGGAAATAACTCACGTTTAATTTTTCTACAACAAGGCAATACTGCATTCGAGCCAAAAATCCTATGTCAAGTTTTCACAGAAATATGTTTCTTGAGGTCTCATAAATTAAAAGAAAACAGTTTTTTTGGAGAGATGACCAATGCGTGGTATGCAAGTGAGAAGAGGAAGGTGAGAGAGGGAGAGGGAGAGAAGCTTAAATATAAGAACAAATGTAAATATCAATTTTGGTACTTAAATTCGGTACATTCCGTGGATTCAATGCAAAACATATGATGGAATTTTTCCAGTCCCAACTAACCCTTTATTTAAAAAAATGTTCGTTGCGTTTTATTTCTTTAAAATTACTTTAATCACAAAATCACCAGTTTCGGGTAAACACGTGGAAAACAAAATATCATAAAATACATAGCTTTTCCTATACAATTATGTATACTTTTAAAGAAAACTTATTACAGGACTAATGCAGATTATGATTTAAGTATGACAGCTTCTGAGATACTCACTATTGAAGATTAAAATATTCCAAGATTTTATATCCCATATTTTGAATAATAAAGTGCCCATTTTTGTATCCCTCGTGAACTCGCGACTAAGTAATTTGAATTATTTTATAAATACTTGGGTTTGTCTTATCAATCTTGTGTAACAGGGTGAACTATTGCCATATATTCTTGAAATATGTATTAAAATTATATATTTAGAGAAAATATTTATTTCCTCAACATTACAAGAAATGAAAACAGGAAGACAAAGAACATCTAGATTACTTCGCTCATATGACGTAAGCAAGATATGGACGAATAGCGCTTTAAAAACCTTGGATATGTAAAGATTATTTTATAATCTTTACATATCCAAGCTCTGTGCTTAAACGCATCTTTAAGCACTAAATATCAATCTACATTTTTCCCGACTGCGGAAAATTCAAAACAAAATGTTAAATTCTAGTGCTCAAGCTTTTGAGATGTAATTAGTTTGCTTAACCAATATTTTATTCGCTTATTTTCAAAATCTTCAACTCATTAAATTGTATAGAACTTGTTTCAATTATTTTTCCGCGCATTCTTTAAACTAGTATTAAACGTTTGCCTATTTTATGTTTCAAAACAGTCATAAAAATATAATTTATAATATTGATATTATTATTATTATTATTATTATTATTTAATTTTCTGCTAATTCTTCGCTAACCTCGTTTTTAACTAAAGGTTACTTTGTAACAGTGTTTGAAGAAAATGCAACAAGTTCACACTTGTAACTTAATATTTGTTGAAGCTGGAGCTTGAAATTGTAAGAAAATATGTGACGGACTGTTATAGAATTATGTTAAATACTAAAGAATATGGAATTATAATTGACATGCTAGGTAATAAATTTACATAGAATTCGGTAATAGCAGCTACGTCGATTACTTAGTTACACGTACAAAACTGTGGTGTCATTGTCATGTGTGGCTAAACAGCAATGCTTTTGATCATAAGTTAAAGTTTCGTATTATGATATCAGCGGCATGCTTCATTAGGAAATATTGAACGGTAATTTTAGGAAATATAAACCCTTCCATGTTTTTAGCGCTTTCAATTAGGATCTTGTTTTGTCAATCTCTTTTGCCTCCCTCGTTTGGTGACGGACGTCTGCAAACGTGAATCCGCACGTCGAGTGCTGTCATACAACTTCAAGGTAGGAACACGTCTGCTCCAAAATTTTTTTATTTGTTCCTGGGTTCGATGATTAAAAAAATATTATAAACGTATTGTAAAGTGAGTAGCTTTCCTTAATCTCTGGGGAAAATCTCCCAAAAGCCACAGTTCAGTGACCACCCTTAAGGTATATTTCTGAGGAAAAGGGTTCTAAAGTTGAGCTAATGCATCAAGACACTAATAAACTACATTATAATGGCTACCGTGTCAGGTGTCAGAGGCTCAGAACAACTATAAAGATTTGTGTCATATTTCTAATACATCAACTAATACCTAAAAGCAAAAACCAAAAAAAAGTTACGTTTTCACTATTATTGTCACTTTTGTAGAGATAGGGATTAGAAATTGAGGAGAATTGCAGCACTGCGGCCAAAGCTAGGTAGGATAGAGGTAGGTGTTGCACAGCGAGGTAGAGGTACTGACGAACAAAGGGACCTCCTAAACGGGCAGAGCACCGCAAACAGACCAAGCACCACCTTGTGCTTCTACTGTGACCCCTGGGAAGAAGAGAGAGGGGAGAGATCCGAAGGGCCACCAGATCCGGATGACGATAGGCGCAAGAACTGACGGGGTCCCTAATGTTTGCAGATTGAACGCCTCCAACGCCACCCGTGCCCACTCATAGGCCCGAACCTCTGGGGGTGTACTCGAAGGAGCGCCTGCCGAAAGCACCCGGAGGCGGGTCCTAACGGAGACATATTCTGGAACGACCTTAGGAAGAAACCTCCTCAGAGAGCACAGCCATCACCCAGCCGCAACCCACCGAACACTGTCGCCTGGTCCTACAGCCCTGAAACAGATGAAATGGAAGATGATGGGTACAGGAAATGAGGGACAGGAGAGTCGTGGTAGAAGATGAACCACCCTAGCATTGCCATCCGTCCCGGGTATACCACGAAAAAAAACATGGGTCAGAGTTGGCGGTTGCCGGGGATCGAATCCGGGACCTCCCGAATGCGAGTCGTACACGTTACCTCTACACCACCTCCCTCGGTCACAGCGAGATCACTGACATTTCCAGATTCAGATGCCCTCCTCCATAAAAGGTTCGGGAAATGAATTTCATGTCAGGAAAGAAACACTTCTCTTCTCAAAGTACACCCATCACAAACGCCGCACACCATCGTTCACCATGTCTAACCCTTCTGCTCTGCAAGATGGGAGGAAACGAAATGAGAGGAAATCCGAGACAGAAAACTTCAGCTAGCGTACAATCCATCCAAGCATTGACATACCTTCCTGAAAATATCAATTTGGGTGGCCGGTCCAACGGGAATGGTACCCGGGACGTCTCAATTATGAGCCTGGGGTACTATCGTATGAGGCATCTCGCTTGATCATCTTTGGTTACTCTAATGGAAATAATTTTATGAGCAGAGTCGTGTCATTTGCTTTGTTTTCTGCTAACTGTAGCCAAATTTCGGAGATGGCCATTAGTCTTTAAGGGACCAATGCCTGCTAAAATTATCTACCAGAAATCATTGTGACTAAGTTTATGTTTCAGATTCGACAGCAGTACTTTATATAGAGTGTTGCAGAATTCAAACGACAAACTTTCTAGGATTATAGGAGGATGATTTATAAATACCTATGGTCTGTGACGACAAACTTTGAAGTTACGAAATACTTTTTCATTTGGATAATCCAACTAATAAATGCAAATATATGAAGACTTGATACGATTACTGTAATGATTTCCACTCTGAAATGGTTTAATTTCTCTTCCAGAAGAGCAAAAATAGAAGACATTCAGTATTTTTCAAGGCTATGAGCTTCGTTTTTTTGGGGGGGGGGGAAATGCTCCGTCAGCAAGCAAGATTCAGTGCACCTTGGTGCCTTCACTATCACATGGAGAATCTACGTATCAGAGAGACAAATAACAGTTAGCTGTAGTAATGGCGCAATTATTAGCGTGCTCAGTCGTCAATCTGGTGATGATACGTTCAAAAGCTACACAAGCGATTAAAATTTCTATACTTCAACTACTACTAGGTAAAGTATTGTATTTCACCCAGTAATTCGGTACCCTGATTTCACTGGATATATATGTTTTGAGGCCCAATGAATTAAAAAACAAGCTTTCTTAGAAGAAGATCCGCGTGCGTGCGCGCGCGCGCGTGTGTGTGTGTCTGTCAGTCAGTCAGACTGTGCGCGTGTCTGTGTCTGTGAACAGCAAACTAAAAAAAACGAAAAATCCAATAAACACCAAACTTGGTATTTAAATTCAGTAGCTTCTAAAGATACAAAACGAAGATTTTCTTGAAAATCCTCCCAACCCTAACTACCCTTTACATGGAAAATTTTTCAAAATTTTCGGTTTTCTCAAAAATGGCTCTAACGATTTAGATTAAAACACCATATATTAAAGATATTTTCATGACAAATAAAATATATATCTTGAATTTTCTGGAATACCTTGTGAATCCCTCTTCATTTGAAAGGAATTTTGTAGAATTTTGTATAACTGCTAAACGTTATGCGATAGAGAAACACCTAGTGCACAAATATGTAGATCTCTTTAAAACACACAATCTATTTCAAATACTTTTTTGTGGCATAAGCCATTTTCAATGTATCCATTAATGGTTCCAACTGTTCAATACTTTGTCATTCTTTTAAAGTCCTGTCGACATTCAGTTGTATCCGCGATGCATGGAAGGACCATATTATAAGACCAGGATATAGCATCCAGTTCTGAAGCATTTGACTATCGCTATTTCCTTTGCATTTATAACTAAATGTGTAATGTGCTATTACCGGAATGGTTTATTTCCATTAAAATAAAATAGATAAATAAGCCTTCGTAAGATAAGTTTTATATCCATTAATAAATGCTGCAGAGTATAGAAGGTCAAGTGAATGGAACATATCAGATATTTTTCAATTAATAATAAATATAAGATATCAAAGGGTAGTTTATGATAAAATATTAATTTTGGAAATTAAACATGAATGGCATACGTTTGGAGTGAGCCCAATTTTAATTTCTCGAGTTGATTTCAAATTTTAAGTACATTTTATGGAGGTATTCAAATGTAAAGTTTGAACTTAGCATGGCCACGATTATTACTTGCCAACAGCAGCAACTGAGGTAAGTCAGTGACGTGACTCTTATTGATTTTGATCTATTGTAAAAACCAAGAACGTAAAAGACCATAAGTGTGCTATTTCAAAGTGCTGGCCTAACATTCCTCTGTAACCATGAAACTTTGTGGGTTGAATCTGCAACACCCTGTATAATTCCCTCTTTAGCATCCCTAAATATTTTCCGATAAAACTGGTGGCTGAGCAGTCGAAGTGTAAAGGTAGTTTATTCTCTCGAATAACAAAAACACTGTTAGACAACTGCAATACCTCATTTTATGATATTTAAATTGGGATTAAATGTTTATCTCTGCAACTCTACTGATTTAATGGACAAAATTGCCTGCAGTATTCCCATAGTTTCTATAGTGACACCTCGTGCCGTAAAATCGAGGCAAAAGGGAGTAAAAAAACATCGCCCCAGCCAGCTTTCATTTGCTCTCAGTATTTAATGTGATGGAAGAGATAACTGTATAGATGCAATCGACAATTCAAGCGCTGCTGATGCGGAATAAAAAAAGTTGAAGTGCAGGAGTTTGGAAATGATTAACGTTGACATCATGCTCTGCAACGCTGATAATAACATCTGATACACTGACGACTACTAACGCGTTTCTAATGTAAATGGATATCGCCGATGCACACGATGGTTCAGATTGCCTGTGCATATATCCAAGTTTTCATCAGCACCAGGTTGCTTCCATCAGTATGCCTTAAGGATATCTGATAATGGGAGATACCCAGAATGTTTTTCAAGATAATAGAGCTGCATATTGTGGCGTGATAATTTGGCGAGTTAAATTATTGTTCTACCTTGTCATTACCAGATACACTGTTGTCTACGTCACCCTTGGCTGGTAGCTTTGCTAGCCACAAGTAGTGGGGGATAGCGTCACTCTCAGTTAGGATTCCGTGAGAAACGGATAGCGTGTGTAAGACGGGCTTTGGATCGGTGGACACCTCCTCTCACCTTTCACATTTAATAATGTTGGAACCCCAAAAGTTTGGGAAACAAATCTAGGAATATGTGAGTAAATGTTTGTTATGGATTTTGTACAGTGTAAACCCACGCCTTCCTCTAACCTTCACACCACGTTTCGGTACTCCGCAGCCAAGTAAGTATACGCCCCCTCATTGTGTTGTACTTGGTATTCAAAATTAATTTAATTTTCGTGTGAACTTTTAGGCCGTCTACCCAGCATGTAACAATATATTGCAATACAAACGTTGGTAAGGCAGTTTAACAGACAAGGAAACCATTGCAAAGAGGTAAAGTCGAGATTCCGTAACTATTTCTTTAACGGATTACCCTCCTCTTTGTAGGACTTATACCCAAAAACTTACAAGCCAATACCTTGGATCAGTAGCCCGTCGAAGATCAAGTAAACTCTAGATCATAGGAAAACCAGGATGGGTGATCAGCCCAATGCTCCTGTATGACCGAGCTGGGTGGCGCCACAGTAAACGACTTGCATTCGGAAGGTCCCGGGTTCGATCCTCGCTATCGCCAACTCTGAACAATGGGTGTTTCGTGCTTTCCTCGGGTTGACAGGCGAATGCTGGAGTGGTTCATATTCTACCACGAGTCTCCTGCACCTCATTTCCTGTAACCATAATCTTCCTTGTCATCTGCTTCAGGGTTGTAGGACCAGGCGACAGTGTTCGGCGGGTTGCGAATGGACGGTGGCTGTGCGCTCTATGTAAGTTACATCCTGACGTCGTCCAGGAACTAGCCGGCTGGAACCCGCGAGAGCTCCTTCGGGGGGATCACCGGAGGCTCGGTGCCCAATAGAGTGTGCTCGGGAGGTGTTCGAGGCGTTAAATCTGGAAATATTAGGAACTCCGTCTGTGCTTGCGTCCGTCGTCATCCGGATCTGGTTGCTCTTCGGGTCTCGTCCCTCAATCCTGCCTCTCGGGGGTCACGTGCTCTGTCCTGGTTTCGGTGGGCCCCCTCCGTTCGTCCTTTTGTACCTTTAATGCCTGATCTGGCAATGAAGAAGAAAGAAATTAAATGTAGTGATGAAATGGATGAAAGGAAAATTCGCAGATCAAATTATTCAACCCAGCATTCGTCTACCGCCGAGGAAACCACAAAAAAGCTTTCGGTCATATTTGTTGGACCCGGGGGGTTGAACGAATGCGGGCCCGGACGTTACTGCTTGAGCCAACCTGCTCGGGATTCTGTAACTCATTCATAAACTGTCGTGTCATTTTTGGATCTTCGTAAAGCATTATTATAAGATAATGCTTTGTACCTATAAACGAAATATTTAATGAAAGTGATGAAACTTTGTGTACACATACCTTGAACAATGCAATGTAGTGCCACACCCCTCCCAATATGCTTGGACTGTTGCACTGACCTTAGCTCTGCTTAGTCACACGAACACCTCCACGCGCTATACTCCAGTGTTGGCTTGGAAGCAGCATCGACAATGCCATACACAATTGCAGAACGCATGTTTCTCGTTCGTAACTACTGGCAAACGGGTTCATTTAAATCATGTCAAAGGGCATTTTGGGCTGAATTTGGTACATGACGTGTGCCCTCAAAATTTTGTATTCAGAAATTGGAACCTTGATCACACAGCATGCAGGCGGCCGGAAAATGAATGTGGGTGTAATGGAAGAAGTAAAGGAGCGATTACTGGCATCACCATCAAAATCCTTGTGACAACTTTCCCAGGAAATGAATGTTCCATGTTGTGTGTGCCAAAGAGCTGCTAAGAAAGCAAACCTCCACGCTTACCGTGTGACATATGTTAAAGAATTGCAATCGACGGACCATGAGAAACGTGTGCAGTTTTGTGTATGATTTCAAACCTTTATTAATCAGAATCCTGGGATTTTGGACTTTATTTGGTTCACGGATGAAGCGCTGTTTCATCTGAGTGGTTATATAAACTCTCAGAACACACGTATATGGGTACAAACAAATCCTCATGCCCTACATACAGAACCTCTACATGCACAGAAAATTGGAGTGTGGTGAGCAGTGTCACGTAGGCGTATTATACGCCCTATTTTTCATGAGAATACGGTAAACACTGAAGAATACATTAGAATATTCACTGAATTTGTCAATCAGTTAACAGATGATGAATTAACTCACGGATATCTCCAACAAGATGGTGCAACAAGTCACACGTCACGTGCAAGCATGAGGGAAATTGAAAGCTTTTTTGAAGATCAAAATCATCTCAAAAACTCTTTGGCCACCAAGATCTCCTGACCTAATACCACCTGACTTCTTCCTGTGGGGATGTCTGAAGGGAAAGGTATACAGAGATGGACCACGTACAATTGCAGTTGAAAATGCTATACATCAAGAGATTGAAGCCATTGCCGATGAGACTTTAATAAAAGTATTCCAGAATTTGGAGCGACGTTTACAAACGTGTTTGGATGTGGGAGGGGACCATTTTCAGCATCGGATGTGACAGTGCATAGTCCACGATATGTGTACACAAACTTTCATCACAAAACTCACATAAATGGCTAACATATAGACAAATGTTTGGTGCCTCTAGCGAGAGAATCACACTGTAGTTTCATTACACCTTTCGTTGAAGGTACAGGCTCCGGCAGAGGAAACAGGCCATTTTAAATTGGGTTTATTCTGTGTAAGAAAACATTTTTTTTCTAAATATAATATCGATTCCTAACCAACATAATATGCCATTTATTTCTGAAAATGACATCTTTCAAGTGGTCCATCATTCGCTCGCAGACAATCTTCAATCTCGGTCGCAACTTGTGCACACAGCGACGCAATATGTCCAATTGAATATTGATGATTTCATGACGAGTATTGGCCTTTAGTGTTTCAATATTTTGCAGGTGATCTTTAAAGACAACACTCTTCAAGTATCCCCGTAAGAAGAAATCGCACACAGTCAAATCTGGGGATGTTGCTGGCCAGGTGATGTCACCTCCACTGGAGATGATTTGATTTGGGAAAATTCTTCTTACGGCATTCATGGAGGCCTCCACAATGTGACTAGTGGCTCCATCTTGTTGAAACCAGGAAACATATAAAACCGTCTAATTTTATTGGTAAGAAATGTTCATTTACCTGGTTGGAGTCACCGTCGTTGATTTTCCCTCATCATCCTCAAAAAAGAAAAAGCCAATTATCCCAGAAAACGACGTGGCACACCAAATGGTTACTTTCTCACGGTGCAATGTCTCGTGTGATTTAATAGAAATTTTTCGAGGCAATTATCTGAAATTCTGTTTGTTTACAAAGCCAGACATTTAAAATTGTGATTCATCAGAGATCCACAATTTGTCAATAAATTCATTATCTTCGTCCATGTGGTTTAACATCTCTTCACAAAATGTTATTCGTTAGAGAAAATCACTAGGCTTTAGTTTGTGCACTACCTGAAGCTTTTAGGGATGAAAATAAAGACCTAACTGCAATATTCTTCTTAGTCCTTTCCTGTAAGTTCATTGCAGCAGAATGTTCACTGCCGAGCGCATTAGTATTTTTCTTGGTCCTTCTGATACCTAGAGGCTTCTTCTTCAGTATCAAACCAGTTTCCTCAAAGTTCTTAACCCATATCTTTATAGAATCAGCAAATGGAACGGGATCTTGGCGTCCTAAATCAAAATGACAACGAAATTGGCGTTTAGCGGCCTCATAACGTCGTTTTTATAAAAACGTACACTGAAAAAGCATGTTGTGGACCTGTCCACTGATCCATGTTTATTGAATGTTATTGTCATTCACATAAGAGAATACCCACACAGTTTTCACGTTATTCATTGAGCTATAAGAGAAAACACATAATGTAAAATCGCCCGTTCCTCTGCCGGATCCTATACAAGGGAGATAGGAGAAGCCCAATCGATAGTGAAACTAGTCGCTAAACTGTTAAAAGTACTGAGTCGACTCTTATTTCTCACATCACAAAGGCACTTGGAGTTGGTAGCCGTAGCAAAAGCGCTTTCGAAAGGACCTGCCCTTCATCTTCAGCTAAAACATGAACTATTTTAGATGCTCCCCTGACACCAAAGTGTGTAGTAGAAAGTGAAATTGCAATTTCATGTCTACTATTTTAGCTGAGGATGAACGGCAGGTCCTTTCGAAAGTCGACTCAGTACATTTTAACAATGAACGTAACGTCACAATTAATACTACTTATAATTTTATACTCGCTATATGTTTGCCTAGAATCCATACTCCTTCCATGACATTGTGAGAACCAACGGAATAACGACAGCACTTAAAAATTGTAAAATATTGAAAAACTCAATCCAATAGCAGCGAATATCTCAGAAATGGGTGATATCATTAAAATCTTATTTTAAATAGTTTGTATTTTAAAGAGATCTAAATTTGTTTTGTAGTGTGTGTTTGTCTACTTCTTATGGTTTACCAGTAATAAATAAATAAATAAACAAAATTCGTTCCGAATGAAGAGAAAATCAAGACCATTTTATTGTCATGCAGTATCTTAAATGGATGGTATTTTAATCAAAATCGTTAGAGC
Source organism: Deroplatys truncata (assembly GCA_030765065.1). Lineage (NCBI taxonomy): Eukaryota > Metazoa > Arthropoda > Insecta > Mantodea > Mantidae > Deroplatys > Deroplatys truncata. The sequence continues at coordinate 105,672,269 of CM060985.1, forward strand.
CAATTTTAAGAAGAGCAAAAATTTAGAAAACCCTGCATGTAAAGGGTAGTCAGTTCTGTTTGGGAGATATTCTTGAAAATCCTTGTGTCGTATTTTTGGAAGATGCTGAATATAAATGCCAAGTTTGGTATTTATCCAACATTTCGTTTTGCGTTATGCTGTTCACAGACCACGTACACGCACAAACCTTTTCATAGAAATTCTTCATTTAAGGGGGCAAGGGTGTTTCAGGGGGGTATTAGTGAGTAGAGAAATTCATAAAACTGGTTACTATACTTAACAACGTGCGTTTTTCTTTGCTTACTTGTGAAAATTCGCTTTTGAAGTCGAAAACATCGACACAAATTGTCTCCTTTAGCAATGTAAGTAAATAAAGTCTACTTTAATGCTATCTGCTTTGTTTCAGTTGTTCAGAAAGAGCGTAGATAGATTTTGCTGCAGAAACCTGACTTTTCGGAAACGTTTGTTGTATGAAGATAATGCTAGTTAGTAGAGGGCGCAATTTGCAAACTTAATTCTATAAAATGTCAAATTTTTTATTTGTTATCGTATTAACTATTGATTCCTCTACAAGGCAATGCAGTTGTGTAATCAGAAACAGTGTATACAGGAAATGTGTGTTCTTCTCTATAAGCAACTAATCTTGCCTAAACAGCACATAAATATCAGCATGTCACAAGTAATTTTCAAATCCCCGCGTCTACCTACCAACTCCCAGGTCTGCAGAAAGTCGGTGTCATCCTTGAGTTATGTCTTTCGTCGGAGTACCCCTATGTGGTGGGTTGCGAGATAGAAGAAGCATTTGCGAGGATTTTTCTCTCAGTCACAGCTCTTGCATTTAAATAAGCCCGTATGGCCACTAGAGAGAGGGACTGCATAATATGAATAATTCATTAAAACTTTCCCATATTTCGAAAATGGTGTCCCTTGCTACTTGGAGAAAAGTTTCTTTTTGAATGGCTTCAAAGGACATTAAGAACGTGCATTTGTTTTCTTGTTTCTACTCATTTGTTAATTTCAATTTTAAGTATAGCGGAGAATGCAATGGGGTCGTGCTAGATATACAGGGTGCTAATGGATAATGTGATAATGACCAGACAGACTTCTTAACAGTATATCAGGAGACATTAGCAATAACGCCTCCAGCACCTGGACATTTCCTCTTCTCATTATACGTGATTGATACAATTTAACTAGGTTAATCACCTTATAATATATTCAATTACACATTTACGATAGTACGGAAACGCAGTGCTGATAAAAGGATAAAAAAAGAATGTTTGGAAAGTACTATTCACGTATTGATGCAACAATCAAGCAATGCAAAACTCCGAAGAATAGCCAGAAACAACTTGCCATAATGATGGTAATAAAATAATAATAACAATAAGAACAATAATAATCTTTTAGGGTTTTCTCTGAATTTTAATTAACGAATCAAACGTTCGCCTCAGAATAAATACAAAACAAAATATGTATATAACCGTTCAAGCACAAAGTAGCCAAGAACAACAACAGCGACAACGACAAGTTAAAATACAATAATACAATGTGGTCGTTTGCAATTAACAGAAAACTTTGCCGTAACCAGGAACGGGAAAGACGACCGGCAAGTTACCGGGGACGGCCGCTAGAGCTCTCTCTAGTCGCAAGCTGGGAAAGTCAAACCGGAAGAAATCCAGCAAATGTGCGTCTAGACTCCCTCTGATTCATTGAGTGTTGGTTCTTCTAGCAAAAGCGTCATTTGTAGTTTGTATATATGCAAATCAAAACTGGCTACTGCCTCAAAAAACTACAAAGGACAGCAAAAAACAGAAGAAATTAACAGAGCACAATAAAGAACCACAAACAACTGAAATGTATGCTATTAAAGGAATGACGCTTGGCAATATTGGAGGAAATTAAAATAGTAATGGATCTGCCCTCCCTATCGATATTTAATATTAGCTGTCCTGCATTATATTGGCTGAATTGGACGCAGATGAAAAAATATGAATGGTCAGTTACAAGCAAACGACGTCCCAATGCGCAAAATCGGCTTCCACTTTACTATCCATATGGTAATCGATGTACATTCCCGTTCCCATTCTCGTTCTCAGAGTGTTATGAACCAAATGTTGTATACTGTTTTGCTTCTTGTTCTAGTTTTCGTTCTCGGGTTATTGTAAACCACTCTTTAGTATTCTAAGCTGCTTTGACGTCATATGAAGCGTTACTGCAATGTCGCAAAGACATAGATTTATCTACGTAATATTTCTGTAATACGCTATGACTTTAAAATACTGCTTTACATATATATCACCCCGATGCACCCTTCTAACTTAGACTAAAATATTACCTGCTTGTAGCTTTAAATTTCTCCACATTCGCAACGAATCTTTGGTGGAGTTCAGGATTAAGGCCCAATTTTTTTAAATGGTTAAATACATAATTTGGCATTGTATTTTATTTTATCTGCTGCTCACCTCATGTTAACACATGTTCTTAGTCACCCTGAATTAAAAAACAGAAGTCAGAAAAAATTTGTACTTGTTTGTGAGAAACATAGAGGTTAGATGAAGTCACGTACGAGGATTTCCCCGATTCTGCCTTAAGAATTTTGTAGGGAGTTATTATCCAGAAAGGAGAAATGAATGGTAAGGGCCGCACCGGGGATTTGCAAGTAATGATTCACTATGATGTAGGCGTCAGGTCCGCAATATTTCCAGATTGCTCAAGAGCCTGACTACTGAGAACCAGCACAAGCGTCCACAGATAGAGGGCGATGTGGTCCCAGCAAAGGTCAAGTCGGAGATGATATTCTAAACTGTCACAGATATCCGTGCCCGAATCACGTCAGTCGTTTACTCATAGCCGCGAAAGATTAGAACGACAAGAAGGGTAAGAAAGTGGAGATTTTGGAAATTCCAATCGGCCTTTCCCCATAGGGGAAACAAATTTAGGAACCTTCGACCAGAATTGACCTCAGTGCTTCCCGAATACGATCCACAGGCGTTGCCGTTTGAGCCATCCCTCTACGAACCTTATAACTCCAACTCGATAAACCATATGAGCACAAAGTTGTTCGTATTTAAAGGAAGCGAGGTGATGATTGTGATGAATGCTCTCCCACCATAATTAAAACTTAATCTAGAAAATTTGTCGTTATTTCTATCTTCTCTAAAATGGTTCTAATAATTTTAATTGTAATTTCATTATTGGTATATAACGTTACTTGAAGTTTTGATATTTTCGTAAAAGATCCTTGAAATCGAATTCAGAAAATCTTTGATTTTTTTGGCAGGAGAGGCCTTTGTTTCAGTTTACTTATACTACCCTTTCCAAAAACTGATCCACTGCTGTCCCCAAAAACTAGTCCACTTAGGTATAGGTTATAAAACGGAAGGAGGCAACTCGCGCACTGTGAATTACATAGATCTATTGTGGCTGAAGTAAAGGAACCACAGGAGGCTAGGGATCGCAGGCAGACAGACCAGAGAGACGCGCAGAAGTCCATAACATTTCCTAGCTCGAAGACCTGACCCACTACGGGAGCTGCCAAGAGACTGCGATCAGCAACATTTAAATCAGGCAGTCCTCCGGTGTCCACGTGTTCTTTACCTGGTGCAATCATCCGCGCCATCTGGCACCGCCTGCACGGACAATAACACAAGCACTGCTCGGCACGCGATCACATGTACTCTGCGCCCTCGATGTTCGGTGACTCCTTACACCTCTTTTAAACATTTTGCGATGACTGTACTTTGTGTTTGTACCAAGATGATGCATATTCGGAATACATAAACTTATACTGAAGCATTACTGTACTAGTCGAGGAAGGTATTTTCATATGTAATGAATCGAAATTGTGCTATTGTAAGGCTTTTGGTTTTTGGTTTACTTGTTTGAATTTTCTTTCTAGTCTTGCAGCACATGAACATACAACAGCATCCCATTATTCTGCTATAAAATGGAAGATACAATTTTCTGTTATGGGCTCCCATTTTCTGGCCTATAACAGAAAATCATACCTTACATTTCGTGCATGGAACCAACATATACAAAAATAACTAATATAGGAGGGGTATTCTAAAGGTTCTCGACATGACTCAGAGATTCGCCAAATTACTATTGTAGTTGTAAAGTATCTTCCTTAAGACGGTGTGCTGCAAATGTTCAGACAAATAAGTGTAGTCACTTGTTTGTAAGGACACTGTAAACAAACTAGCGTTAACATTTTCTACAAAATACGAGGATAAAACTAAAATACGAGGTGTTGAGTTTTTTTTTATTTATAGACGCTCTTTAACTGCTGTGGTCCTTATCATCCCATTCTACATCGGGCGTGAAAGCCTCTTTATCAGGCTTGGAATTCTTTTACGTGCCATAAATCTGCGACACGGACCACCGGCTTTACTTCCCTTACGAAGGAAGTCATGCTAAGGATTTTTACGCCCGAAAAAATTCACCGCTCTCCGCCGGGGCTTGAACCCGCGACCTCCGGAACTAGAGCCCAGCATGGTAACCACTACACCACGAAGGACGATAAGTATGAGCTGTGAAAGCACCTACTTTATTTTAAAGGGTTTAACCCCCAATAGAAATACAAAAGGAGTTAAATTCGACATTAAAAGAATTCTTCTCCTTCGTTTTCCACAACGGTTTGAATGTGTGTTGCATCCATTCAATATGATAAGGGCTTAGAACGTCTCTAAACTACTAAGACTAACGCGAGTATGAGAAAATTAGCAATTGCGTATTTAATGATCACCGATTGAAGATGCGCGAGTTGGATAATATTAAAACGCCTTGATAAGAGTACCTCTCTACATTTTAATTAAGTTCTGAATATGAGAAGTTTGCTCTGGATGGATGCAGCATTTGTTAACAATGGACCAAAATCACACTCAAATGAGCATTTCTCAAGGGCTTACAGTTGTTTAAACACAGTTTCAGTGAGTTTCTACCACATTTAACAACAATATATAAATCATGAATTCCTCACTACATGCCGAAGAAGAAGGAACAGTCCAAACAGTCGTTAGAAGGAGGTGAAAGGGTTCTCATGGCTGGTGCTTATGGATTACCTCCAGAAGGGCAGAACAACCACCAAGCAGTAATGTGTTTCACAACTGAAACAATTCAATGATGTTATTCAGGCTAGAGTAGCTTGCAAAAACGGTTCTTTTTCATCCCGATACTGTGACGTTGGGGCTCTTGCTGCAAAATTGCAAGAACGTTGCTTCCAAGTGTTTCTACATCCGCCATATTCGCCAGATTTAACTCGCACTGATTACGTTTTGTTACCAGACCTGAAGAAATGGATGGATTCATATTCACATCAAATGATGAGATTGAAGCTGAGACATATGCTTATTTTTCGCAGTTGGAAAATATTCTTTTACTGAAATATTATTTGGAAAGTGTTCTTTTACTAACTTACTATCAGGAAGAAAGAAAGTCGTTAGCCTAAGGTATTGATTGAGTCAGCGATTGCTTATTTTCATTGAGAAAATGAAAAATAAACCACAATGTATCACGATGAAAAAAAAATACAATTTCTTGTAAATCGTAAGTTTTTAAGGCCGGGCTCAGAACTTTTAGAACCTTTTATTAAAACTGCCTTTGCACAAGGAAAAACACACAATGACCAAATATTGCATTGCTTCTTTATTTATTACTTTTACCAATGAACTCAAAATGCAAGATACGTTGCTTTTACAATGAGGGAAACATTTCGTGTTATATCCGAAGATATTCATTTCATGAGCCATGTTTAGAGGAGTTTATTTTTTGTTGTTTTGATGTTTATTACCTCTTCTTGAAATACTTGAGTTTTTTCACAACACACTCCATTTTTGTATTTCTTCCTTAGGGATACCATTTTTGACCGCAACAGACAATTTTTTTCCAAAAATTTAAGCTTTTAATACTTACAAAGTGTATTAATATATTTAATATAAATACGTGTTTGTTTCTCCGTGTTTTGAACCTTATAAGTAGCAGCGTTAAAATTATCAGAGTAAAGAGTTTAGTGGTATAACTTTGATATTACCTCACAGTTCTTTATAAAAAGCTTGATTAAAAAATCTGTAGTACATTCACAAGACATGCTATGCTCGTATGGTTTATGTTTACACCTCTTCTGGAAACTAAGGTGTTCCTACAAAAGCTTATGTTTCTATCTTAATCGAGATAAACGTTTGAAGAAATGGGTTTTTTGGATACAGGATTCTGATTCTCTTTTCTGAGATTGATCTATCTGAGATAGTCTGATTCTCTTTTCATGATATCACGAGAAGTAATAAGGGGCTAACTTAACACTAAACAAAATATATAGTATTGGAACATTCAGAACCAGGAACAGGTAATAATTAATGCCACAAAACATATTCGACATAAATTATGTGTTTTAACAATTCATGCACTTTTTGTGTCATAAGCATCTCTTATGATCTACCCGTTGTACAAATTACCCAAAATGTATTCGAATGAAGAGGACTTTGCAGGTTATTTGCAGAAAATTTAAGATATATATTTTATTACTAATATAAACATCTTAAACCTATGAATTTTAACCAATACCGAGTGAGCCACTTTAGTAAATGCAAAATAATTACAATATTTCCAAATGGAGAATGGTTTAGGGTGGGAAATTTTCTTAAAAATCTAAATGCTGCATCTTGGAAGACATGAACTGAAATACCTATCTTGTTCCTTTTTTATGGACTATGCTGTTCAAAAGCACTCTCACACACAGACTGACAGGCAAATACGAATGTTTTTATAAAAATGCTTCTTTTTAATTCAGAGAACCTCAAAACCAATTTTCGGTGAAATTTCCGGAGTGAAATAAATAATTTCCCTATCAACGATGGATACAGAATAGAATGTAAAAATACTTTCAGAAAATTGCAATGATATTGCTTGTTTATAAAATGATCGAAGTAAAAACATTTTAATTTATCATTCCTTTGGTAAAGTGATTAAAGCTAGCGTAAGAGGTGAGGTATAGGATATACAACGCGGAGATATATCGTGTACTGCGACTCCAGGAAACTCTATTGCGACTACCACCTGCAAGAACGGATGAATTGAAGGAACCATAGGAGGCTACATGCCGCAGAGACGCGCGGAAGTCCATAACAGTTCCAGTCTCGAAGACCCGTCCCACTACTCAGAGAGGGCGATGAACCAATCAGATCTCTAGTGTCCACTCGGAATGCTCATACTTTTGAGCAAAAATTCGGCCGTCTATTCGGCACCGCCCTGCGCCACGAAACCTAGAACCACGTCTGAAATATGAGAAGGAAACAGAATGAAAGGTACCATGTAAAGGAAATGTTAGATAACAAACCACCCCAGCAGTTACCTACCGATTAGGGAAAACCACGAAATATCCAAGTTCGGAAAGGGAGGCCAAGGAATCGAAGCCGGGACTTCCGGTACACGTTACTGCGGAGCATTCTCGCTAGTAGGGATGAGGTATGTGGAACATGTATTTTTAAGATATTGGCACTAGAAAAATCTGTTTCATATCCTACCTGACTCCATAATTTAGGTGGAAAAGGACATCAAAGGCTTTTGCTTCCATATTTGAAATTTAATGTTTATATGCACGGCGTTCCTATGTGCTTGGCCAGGTTAAAAAAAAAAAGAAACTTAAAAACCTTCCGTTTTTATCAGCGATAATATGTGGTTCAACCAAAGAGCACACTAAACACCCAGTTCGTGCTGACAACCGCACAGCGCTACTCGTTTGTTGCCACACTTCGTCAGGTGGAGTGTTTATCGAAAGCCAGCCCTCGTGTTTGTCTTGTCGAGGTTTGTGTATACAACTACCGTAAAACCACCACCAATTACGATCAAACTCCTGCACACACAAAGAGCGGCTGATGCCAAAGGAAAAACTTCAGGAGACAGAGTCCCCGCCATTATTATATGACATGTTTTACTTTGGGTAACACGATGAGCTCGCAGTACTGTTTGAAAGTAATTTTCGCGAGAATAAGCTTTTGCAGCTCAGAAGAAAATTCATAAAATGGTAGATTATGATACAAGAGTAAAAGTAAGGTTTTATTTTGCGAGTAGGAATCCTACGATCAGAACAAAATCACTTTTAACACGTGTGGCATATACCAATTTTTAGACAGCGCTAAAATTTGTAAAATATCAATAATATTACATTGATTTCAGCAACTAAAATAGATCAGTTTAGAGCGCGGTTCAAGAAACGAGAGAGATGGTGTTAAAAAGCGGGATGTCAGATGTTTTGTTGATTCGCTAGCAATCATTTTCAGTGAAATTATTTTCAACAGCAAATGAAGGATTAAATGCCACACCATATTGTTTTCTGGATTATTTGGGTAAGTACTTCTTAGTGTTATTCCTTCTGTTGCTTCTGTAATTTCACTTCCATTTCAGTTTCTTCTGAATTCATAACTTCCGCCATTGAATCTTTATGTAGGTTATCGTAGATAAAATAATTACGTTATATATCAAAGAAAGCAAAAGGCTGCTTTCGTATCCATTAACTCTACAACAGATTTCGATAAACTGAAGTGTGTATTTGTATTGTGAACTGATAATGCGAGAGCGATGAGAAATCAACCATGTAAAAAGACAATGTAAAGTAAAACGTAATCAATCCAAGTGGAGTTATTAAACATGTGCAAGTACAAACGGTAATTGCTATGTGGTTGGATTTGAAACCCAAGTTGGTCACAATGAAGATTATTGCACTGCGAAAATCTAAAACCTTTAGTTCGAGTGCACTGTTAAAGTCTTACGAGGGCTGATCAACAAAGACTGAGACTGATTTTTTTTCACAGATGTTTATTACTCCAATTCAATGTTTACATGATATTTTTCAAAGTAGTCCCCTCCTACTTCAATGCACTTTTTATAGCGTCTCTGCCAGTCCTCGAACACGTGCTGCAGACCATTCTTTGTCAGGTCCTTGAGAATCGCCTCACTTTTCTTGAGCACTGCTTCAGAGTTCTCAAATCGAATACCCCTAAGCTTTGCCTTTAGTGATGGGAATAAAAAAAGTCACAGGGTGCAAGATCGGGGCTATAAGGTGGATGTGGTACACAGGTAATGTTGAATCGAGCCAGAAACTGCATGACTTGATTTGCGACGTGAGGCCGTGCATTGTCATGATGAAGTCGCCACCCAGTCCGAGAAAGCTCTGGTCGTTTCATTGCAATGTGCTTCCTCAGTGTAGTCAATACTGACGTGTAGTATGCTGCTGTAACAGTAGTGTGAGGGGGAACTGCATGCTGGTAAATCATTCCATTACAGTCAAAAAATGTGATCACCATCACTTTCCCTGCAGATGGAACAACTTTTGCCTTTTTTGGTGTTGGATAACCTGGCGATTTCCACACTGCGCTGGCTTGTTTTCCTTCAGGATCATAATGACGCAGCCATGACTCATCACCGGTGATAATCGATTTAAAAAATGCATCACCTCCATTGTCTGGTATGTGAAATGCACGTAGGGTCTACAAAATAGGGCATTACTACCAACCTACCAATACGAGAGTGCTGCTGCCTACCAACATTATACATAAAAACCCGCTCTTTTCAAATATTTATGCTACAGATACGAAACTATCACGGAAGGTACAGGAAAAAATCAGTCTCAGTCTTTGTTGATCAGCCCTCGTATTTTTGACTATTTAGGTCTATTTTGCTGTCTAAAAACATATCCTATGTTTCCCTACTCGTCGATTAGATACAAGAAAAGCAGCATTCTGCCCCAATGTCAATGTTTACGGCAACTTTATTGAAAAGATCTGTTCCGAAGCCTACTGCATTAAAACTAGTAATGGGACGATACCACTATTTCTCGATACTCGAATTCGATACTCGATACTCACTTTATAAAAACTGTAAACACGATAGCTACTTCACTGAATTATGTTGTTATTTTTAGTTTTCTGTGTGTAAACGCATGTAACCAGATAGAAGGAAAGAACAATTATTCCCATGAATGAAGCTTCATTCATAACTCAGTTAACGCTACATGTTGCATGAGTACCTCTACTCTTTCCCCCTGTCGTTTTGCATGTTTTCATTTAAACGGAAGCGTTTATGGAATGTTGCATTGATTCACCCACAGGAAACGCAGTCAAGGTCTAACAAGAACTATAGTCCTGTAACTCTTTGGGAACAAGTGTGAGGCAGTAGCGTAAAGTCTCGACTCCTTTCATTCCTTATTAGCATAAAGTTAAGCGCAACAACCTTCTATAACGCATAACTTAAAACTTTAAAGGTATCGAAGGTTTATCTCAAAGTAATAGACGTACTTCGATACCACCAAGTATCGAGGTATCGACGTCCCATCCCTAATTAAAACTTATGTTTTCTCTAATCATAACTATGTATTTTCAAAACTATTCTACACATTATACCTACAAACAATATGTCCTTGTATACTTCATGCTAATCATTATAAATATTGTAAAGATACAGACAAGTACACAAAGTGATGTAACAGGTTTTAAGAAAGGAGGTCAAATTGATGGATACATGTGAGTGTTTATATTACATACTGTCCATTAGATCAACAAAAACCAAAGTAGGACTTTATCTACTAAAACATTCCCGGGATTAGTTGAGAGAGGCGACATGATTCCATCTCTGAAGATGTCCCCCACTGAAAGCGATGAAACGTTAGTTGAAACAATTTTAATCTATAGATCACGACAAAACAGCGCGGCCTTGAAAGCTTACGTACCTATACCGGGTGGAAGGTAAGTCATTACATTAATTTAAATCCGTTACAAATCTTATTATTTGGAACATTTTTATCTTTCACTTTTTTCTATTACCATTTTCTGCGGACATATTTTAGTTTTTTCGAGAACAAAAACCTAGCTGGTAGCGAGCGGTAACTAATAGTGGAGGTGCGACTCCCTTTCAAAACCAGAGATAGGTCAGTGCGTAAACAGGTTTCACTTTAGCCGTATGGCGCGTAATTCATAACCTAGACAAACGTTATCAAGGTAATCACGATTTGAAAAGGCTGGCAACTCGTAAATCTTGTGCTGTACGTATGATTGTCCACTAAAAACAACTTGGGTTCTTTTATCACTAAACCTCTGAGTTTCAATGCGTAGTACAATGTTACTCTAATAGTTGACTCAACTTCTAGTGAGATGACATAAAGATGGTGTGCTTTTCAGTTCAGCGACCAGGAAACTCTTATTGGATGATGAAGACATTATTTCTATACTGTTAGTGTAGGCCAATAGCTACCAAGTCGTACTAGTCATTTCGCCAAAATATTACACCACCCTTTCGTTGTGTTTGTTTGGATTAACTCTCGTGTGAAAAACAAAACCGCTAGTCCCCTGACTCCCAATTCAGGTATGCTGTTTTGTGTACATCCGGGAACCTGTTCTCCGACTGACCTCTTGACCTAGCAACATTGCCTATGCCTAAAACCACATTACGTCTACAAAATGGTGTACGGAAAATGATTAATTATTTAAAAACTGTATGATGTCATATAATTACTTCAGAAACTGGTTAATCTACTCATCTTAAAAGTAAGAAACTATTATCCTCATACATTCACGTGGAATAAACCCTCTAATTTGGAAAAAATATTATTTTCTTGAAAACGGCTGAACACAGAAAAAATGTTGATATACTTTTTTGTTTGTAATACCTCTATGGAATAGATATTAGAAGAAATGCAATAAGTTCTCTTCCACTCTATATATTTAAAACTTCAAATGAGCAATAATAAAAATCTCGGAGGTTATTAATGTGACCAACATCTTTTACACTTAACATAGCGGAGTCACCATCACGGTGACAAAGTATATGTCCAATATGACTGAGTCACCTAGTCATCGCTACAAAGAACGCCTCCAATATGGCGAGGCTTAAACATCCAGCATGGCAGTTGCAATAAGCAGGTCATTTGGCTGGTGGCCAACTCCTTCCTGCCCTCACTTCATTACCACTCTGAGGTATAAAACCACCCAGCCAAAACTGACACAATTTCCGAACCTACATAGCGAACCCCTTTTCTTACGCATCTGACAAACACACTAACCACTCAATCGCTAACCAACCATCTTCATTGCATGCACTAATACCTGGGCGCCATCCAAGACGTGTAATGAGTGTTGCTCAGGTCATTCCCTCTGATTCGCTCGCATCCCTGTATGCCAGCACTAATCTGTAGCTTACTAACCGGGGTGCTTATGCGGAACCCGACCCATCTTTGCACGTTTCACCACTAACAAGCATCCCTTTGCTTGTATGTTTAGCTCACTAACAGAATGTGCATGGGGAGACGATGTAGCCTCTAAGGATGATCGTCACCGGGTGCGGTGGGTGTGGGGCCGCCCTTTAAAATTAAAAAAAAAATGAACAGAGTACTCGACGCGACACACAGGACGTAACAACGCAGAACACTCGCCACAACGCAAGCAATTCTATCTACCAATTAAGCCGACGAGAGCCCAATGGAGTAAATTGTTTTCAAATAAGGGAAACTTGGACACCGTCGTATCTTAGGAAATACTACAACAGGGTTAAAGTGTAATGTGTGACTGTTATATTATGCTGGCCGGGGTACGTATCATCTAAATTATTGTCTGTTAGTTTAGTAGCTTTGGTAAAACGGTAGTTATCCGTGGAGAAATTATTTAACGTGACTTTGAAGTTAAAGGCAAATTGCTCAATTTAAATTATAAAGGAGCAAGTTCTGTTAAACGCTTCTAAATAAGTTGTTTAGAAAGTATGGATTTTGTGAAAAAGATAAAGATCTAAGAGTATTTGCTGTTTTAAGAAAAGAAATATAAAAATTCAAGTAAACGCAAGTTAAATGTATCCCTGATGAGAAAGCATGATTCATTTTAGTGCTTGGTCTCTCATAGAGGAACCTTTAGAATTCTTCGGAGTTGAAATCCCAACGGCAAAAACTGTAAGTTTGCTACATGTTATAAAAATCGAATTACTGTTGAAAGAAAGATTTTCAGAGAATTCTGTAGAGACGGACTCGCGCTGTGAAAGGATTTTGTGCTCACTGCGCGAGTACTGTAAAGTATTTATGTTAAAGGAAGCAAACTTTGTTTAGGTTCAGTTAAGGCAAGTAAATGATGGGCGGGAGCCCCATTTGCTACAATTGGTATCTATTTTACTTTGCATTTACTGAAAGCAGCTTTACATCAAATATAAGTGAATGATGGTCTGAGGCTCATTTGCTATATTTGATAGCTTATTTACTTAGTATTCATTGAAGATAGGTTCTCTAAGAATATAAGTAAACGAGGGGCAAAGTTCCCCTTTGCTTTAGTAGCTGCTTTACTTTATACTCGTTCAAGAGAGTTTTTAAGAATTACAAAACTCAAGCCATTCCAAGAAAGTTAATGCAAGTAAATGAAGTTTTCATTTACTATGGTAGCTGGTTTACTTTGTATTTGCTGAAAGGGAAGTTTTTGAAGAAATACTAAAATTACGTTTATTTCAACTGATAATAGATTAAATTGCGAAAAGGATTAGTTTAACTTGGCAGCTAGTACAAGGGAAAATCACCTATTTAACGTTTTAAGCGAGCATTTGTGGAAATGTTAATTGTGATGTATATTGTAAGGCTGACGTTATTTGTTCACTCTTTGTTACACTATTCACGTTGATATTGGACAACTATATTGTATGTTTACGTAACAAGAGTGGTGTTTATTGAATAAAGAATTATTCTTGCTAAACCCAATACTGACTTATGCTTTGTATATGTTTGATTTTCCCTTCAATCCATTGTATTTACGTTTCCTCAATAATTGTTGCAAGGTTGTTAGTGGGAAGGGGTCACTACTGAGAACGGAGAAAAGAAAAGAAAGAACACAACACGTAACGTCATAAATTTATTGTTTTGCTCAATTTCAGAGTGCGTTGATTTAAGTGCACAAAGTTCATGTTTAAGTTAAAATAAAGTATGGTATTTTGTTGCTTCATTCAAGGTTAAAACAAATGTATTTGGTTGTAGATGTTCTCTTTAAATATTTCTCTACAAAAGCATGAAATATCTGTTTTTAGGATTATACAGGATGATTTATGAAGAACTGACACATTCATTTCTTTAATTCTTTCAAAACGAGTTATGCTAGCGTCAACTTATTATACCTGAAATACAGAGGAATTTTGGGAGATTATTTACCTCTATAGCAAATGATGAAAATGTCCTCCATCCTGCATAATGCACAACTCAACACGTCGTTCCATGTTACTGGTCACTCGTTGGAGAACTCTGTTGTCAATAGCTTGAATCTCCTGTGTAATATTGTGCTTCAGACCGTCCAATGTCTGGGGACGTGTGACATGAACTCTGTCTTTTAAGTAACCCCATAGAAAGAAGTCCGGCGATGTCAAATCCGGAGATCTCGGTGGCCACAGGTTCTTGGAAGTTATCCGGTCGTCAAAGAGTGCAATTAGTGCCATGCCATTTGATGTATGGCATGTAGCGCCGTCCTGCTGAAAATACCCTTGACTCAGCTCTACATCGCCTAGTTGCTCAGCAAACTCCATGAAAATCCGTTGGTACTCTGCAGAGTTCACATTGTTTTAAAAAAATTGGTCCCACTATTGTCGGTTTGGACATTGCGCGCCAAACACCGATTTTAACCGGGTGCATAGGTGCTTCATGAATAACATGTGGATTTTCGCTGGCCCAATAACGTGAATTATTTGAGTTCACATATCCGGATAAATGGAACTATGCTTCATCTGTGAACCATGTGATGGATAATATGGAAGGATTTTACACATTCAACGCCTGAAATCAACGACAATAATTCAGTCGTCTATTCTTAAATAACTGATGGACAACCGTAATCCTATACGGCTTTAGGCTTGCACTTTTTACAGCTCTCTGACACATTGAGTAGCTGTACCCTGTCTCCTGCGACAAACGTCTTAATTATTTTTTGCTCTTACGTCAACAACAACCGTGGAAAGCCTAGATGAACGAGTTTTGCCTTTTTCACTCACCAGAGATCCAGTTGTTTCCAATTTGTTTACCAGTCCCAGTATTGGTTTCTTTGGGGAGGATTCCGAATACCAAATTCTCTCTGGTATGTCTTTTGAGTAGCTGTAATTGAATTTGTAATCCAGTATTGCTTTACAAGGAAGAGTCATTCATTTAATGTGTACTCTATTTTCACGTTGACTAGAACAAAATCTCAAAAACAGTTGTTGACAATAAAACTAACAATTGCGAATAAAACATGAACATCTGCGCATCTAGAAACAGGCAGTCGAAACTCCAGAACATTCTGCTTAATTTAGTGCTAAAATGGGGGCACTGAGTGAATTTCTAACAGAATAATTAAAGAAAGAAATATGTCAGTTCTTCAGAAATCACCCTGCACAATTCTAGTTAAATTAAAATTCTGGCTGCCTTGGAAACTTAACACATTTTACTGCGGGGCAGAGACCACCTAAGGGTGTATTTTATCATATTTCTGCAGGAAAAGCGTGCGGTTGTTGAAAGTTTGTTTTTACTATCTCTGCCACCTATTTGTAGTAGGTAAAAGAAAGTTGCATTTCAGCCCAAAAATTAAAAAAGGGACATTTGTGTGTCCATCTGCTTGGGTGTACTCTGTGCCCGTGTCTTTGTCTGTGTACAGCATGATTATAAAACAAAATGTTAGATAAATGCATAGCAACTTGGTATTTAAGTTCAGTATCTTCCAAAAGTGCGACACCAAAATATTCGACAAAATCCCCACCCCGCTCCAAACCATCCTTTACATGGAACATTTTTCGATTGCTTTTATCAAAATTGCTCTATAAAATACCACGTATATCAGATATTTACATGGAAAACAAGACGAATATCTTTAAATTTCCGACAACAGCCTCTGAAATCTGCTTCATTCAGAAGGAATTCTGCATAACTGGTAAACGTTAAGAGAGAAACAAAAACATGCTATACAAAAGATGTAGATCTTTTTAAAATACATAATTTATTCCGAGAAACATTTTGTGGCATCAGCCATTTGCGATATATTCATTGTTATTCGTTTGACGTTTTCAATACCTATTATTAAAGCGCTGTTGCTATCCAGTTGTTTCTCGCGATGTCATAGAAAGAGCATGGAATTTTAAGGCCCGCATATAGCATCCCCGCTTTAAACTCGTGGCTATCGATTCGGTTTCCTCTAACCCCATTACACCTCTAACGAAATGTGTAATGACACTATTTCTGAAATATTTTATCTTGATTAACATGAAGCAGATAGAAAAAAAAAGCTTTTTTAAAAATAGTTTGTAGTAGCTGTATACGAATTTAAATAATCAGAATATTTACCTTGTGGTCTACGTACATACCAGGGAGAAGGTATTACATTCCACCCAAAAATTTAATCCCGAGATTTCACCGGAAATATATGGTTTTAGAAGAAGGTCCCTGTGTGTGTGTGTGTGTGTGTGTGTGTGTGTGTGTGTGTGTGTGTTTCTGTGAACAGCATAACTCAAAAACGGAAAAGTCTGATAGATATCAAACTTGGTAGTGAAGTTTATATCTTCCAAAGATGCGACACGAAGGTTTTCAAAAAAGAATCTCCCACCCCAACCATTTTTTACGTGAGCATTTTTCGAAACTTTTGATTTTCGCAAAAATTGCTGTAACTAGTTTGATTAAAACACCATATACTAAAGATATTTACATGACAAATAAAATGCATATTTTGGGTTTTCTGAGAAATAGCCTGTGTAGTCTTCATTCGGAAAGAATTTTGTATAATCTTATATAAACTGGTAAACGTTAAGTGATAGACGAAAACATACCACACAAGAAATGTAGATCTCTTTAAAACACACAATGTATTCCAAATAACTTTTTAGCTATTTTTTTTAGCCATGATTCGATAATGTGTCTTTCTTTTAAATTCCTGTTAATTTTCATTTATATCTTGCGATTGTATGGAAAGAATAATCAATTTTAAGGCCGTTTCCAGCTCTTAAGTTTGGCTTCCCCTATTACTTTTGTATCTGTAACGTAATGTATAAGGTTTATTGGATTAAAATGAAGTAGATAGAAAAATAAGCTTTCGTAAGCCACTAATAGACGATAGAGATTAGAGAAAGTAATGTGAATGTAACACATCAGCTTTTTCAAAACATACTTTTTTTTTTTTTACAAATCTAAAATACAGATAAACTTTCACAGTGCACTCTTGAAGTATATCTGATTCAACGGATGACGCATATAAGTAAATAGAAATAATAATAATCTCTAGAAATCCCGTGACTGGTAAAAGGTACAGAAAATTCGTGTGACCATGACGGATCACATTCTGTCCCTCTAGCTCATTCGCTGAAGCATGAAATCAGAGGTATGATAACAAACATACCACAATGCATAACATAGCAACTGGTGTAACAGAACGACGGATTAACCAGAGAAATCACAGACATGGAGGGCATGCGAATTATTCAGTGCTGGTTCCTGTGGATTACTGAGGGCACGGCTGCTCAGATTACATTCAGTTGGCTGGGTTACCGTGTTATCATACCTAAAAAATGAGGGCTACATCCTGACATTTCAATAAATTTCTACCTATCGCACGAACGTATAGAACAGGACTATCTCTTGATACCACTGGAGCTATAAAACGATGATATTTTTAGAGTAGATATTCCAAATATATGGATGGAAAAAGGACATGAGAGAGGGATAAAACAATTTTTAAAATGTTACATATTTGCTTTAAACATTTAGGTTAATAGAAAATGTACCTTCTCGCTACCTTTCAGACATACTACAGCGATATTAACGAGACAATGAATAAATCTACTACGGTAGGTTATTAAATATTTACAGAATCTGTAAAATATGTCTGAATGTTACATTCACAAGACTTTCCCTAGCCAGTATTGCTAATTTTTGTATTCGTATTATGGCGTATTATTAATTTTGCCATTACCAGATGCACTGTTGTGTTGTATTGTTACCAGACGTAGCATTATTGGGTCTCCTTAGATATATTCCGGCTTATCGGTCTCTCCTTTTAGCGAGGACCATGCCAAAGGGAGAGATCTGTTTGAAATTGTCTGGTTTGACGTCAATCCCGTCTGGCTTGGCTAGACGCGGTTGGTGGGGGGGCGTCACTCGAGAGTAAGTGGTCGTTGGGGCAAGATGCGTGTGTGGCCGGTCTTCGGTCTGGGGAATCTCCCTTCATCCTGTTTCTTTTGTTAACTATGTACAGAAGCCAAACATTTTTGTGAATAAATCCCAGACAATGTGTATTATGTAATGTTTTGTGTAATATAAAACCCACGCCTTCCCATTAATTACACACCAAGGTCCCGGGCTTCTAGCGGCTAGCCCCGCTCCCCATGAGCGTATTGGGTTGATCTAAATTGATCATTTTCTGGTAACACTTTTGGCCTTCAATCCAGATTATAACAACATATAAAAGCTATTTCTGGAAAGCTTATTTTTCCATCTGCTTCATATTAAGAAGATAACGTTTGCAGAAATGATTTCTTTACACAAGGATAATACAACGGAAAGGAAATGGGGGCGATGGTGGAAGAGAAAAACGGAGAGAAATGGAGGAGTAAATGAGGGGAGGCAGAAAATGGGGATAGGGGATTATTGGATTGGTAGAAAAAGACGGAGATATCAGATACTAGGAGAAGGGGGGATAGAATCTAGATAGAAGGTAAAGGTAAAGGTATGTGACAGAGGGGTCCCCGGAACCGGGGCAGAGCACCGCACGTAGATCAGTCCGCCCTTTATGCTTTCAACGTGACCCCTTGGGGGGGAGAAGGTTGAGGGGAGAGACCCGAAGGGCGACGGGCGCAAGCATGGACGGGGTCCCTAAGGTTTCCAGATAGAATGCATATACGCCGCCCCCTCCCTGCCCGCAAAACACCAACCTCCAGGGTCCCCCGGAGCGGAGCCCCACGCGGAGTGGGCGTACCTCGGCGACACCAGGGAAGAAACCCTTACAGAGCGCAAGTCACCGCCCTGTCGCAACCGGCAGAACACCGTCGCCTAGTCCTACAACCCTGAAACAGATTACGGGTACAGGAAATGAGAGGAAGAAGAGTTGTGGAGAAGATGAAGCACGCCAACAATAGCCTGTCGACTCGGGGAAAACCCGAAAAACCCATGGGTCAGAGTGAGTGGTCGCCGAGATTCGATCCCGGAGCCCCCCGAATGCGGGCCATAGACGAAGTTTCTAAGCCATCCCGCGCGGTAAAAGAATCTAGGTATTTAACATAATAACAGGAGCGTAGCTGCGGATTCTGCTAATAGGTAATAACAATATTAATGGTCTAATACATTTTCCAGAACTCAAATTCATGTCCTTCTGTTCAGTCTGCTTTTCAAGTTAAGAAAGGTCTGTTTCCCAGCAACATGACCTGGTTAGGTGTATTTCCATTCTCACATAACTAGACCTGGAATCAAATAGTCGTGTGAACAATGAGCCTTTCGTTTCATGTTGCTAGGAACATCATGCTTGTTATGAAGGCTCTGTGCTTTAAAAAATTAAAGCACTATTGATATAGTATCAGTCTGCTTCCATGACCTTCTTTAATATATCAAACGAATTCAGTTGTTTGCGTGGTGCATCCAGTTCTCGTTTTATTCATATGTTTGCATAACGCTGTTAGACTTGTACACTATCATCTACTGCAGACTATTGAAGTATTATAGAGCGTGTAGTCCGGCGGTAGAAAATTAATCAAAATAATTCTTAATTGCACTTTAAACATTCCGGTGTAGGTATAAAAAGGGTACAGTAAGCTAACGCGATAGTCAAGAGTTTTAAAAGGTATAAGCAGGTACTATTTGAAGATTCAAGCCAACAACAAAGAATATCTCGTGAAGATCACAAAAGTATATATTTGATAGAAATTGTGTGATTTAACGAGATTACAATTTTTGTAGTATAATTTGTCTATATCCTAGAGTTTACCAATTATGCAAAAGCCATTTAGAAACTCGTGGGCTATAGCACAAAATTGAAAGTATACATTTTATTTGTCGTGCACATATCTTAACGATATTGTATTTTAATCAAAATCGTCAGAGCTATTTTTGAGAGAACCAAAAATAACGAACACCTCTCTATTTCAAGGGTAGTTTGGGCCTGGGGGATTTTCTTGAAAATCATAATGTCTCATCCTTGGAATACACTGTACATAAATAACTAACTTTGGTATTGAACCACCCATATGACCCTTTTTTTCTAAAAATGTGTTATTTTTATTTAGGGAGTCTGAAATCCTATAGTTCTATTGTAATCTCAACATCGAATTTTTGGTTGGAATGCAGTGCTTTATATACTTTCCATTGGCAAGTAATAGAAAAAGTAAAAATCATGAGAAGTGCTTTATTAGCTTTATTAGATGCCTATCTGAAATCGCCCGCTAAGAAAGTGAGAGTAATGCTCAAGCTTTAATTATGAATGCAATGTGGAATTAAATATGGTATTACCTAATAAGATAGCTCCGCATAGCGTTCGTGGCTTGCGTTTTTCAAAGAAACCGGATTCAAATGCAATTGCCGGTCTGTTTGGTGTCTTACAAGTCACTTGGTATGTACCGGATTGGATATTGTGATGCTTAGAGTTAGCTTATTACGGTTTCCCTAAATAAAATACCTAAGTAAATCCGCTTGAGAGTTGCCCTCCCTTCCCCCCCGCACCGGTGTCCCCACTAGGAACCATTAGGAGCTACAGAGCCTAGAGTTAATTAAAGACATAAGAGAGACTGTTATCTATATCAGTACCATGCCCAATTAAAGGCTTGATTTTTTATTGTAGCATGTATTTCTTGTCTCATAGGATATGGAACAAGCATAAGTACACATAATATACGTTTTTCTAATATAAAAATATATTTAATCGTTTATATATGTTTATTTATATATAAACGATTTGCCTAGAGAAATTCATATTAATGTGATATACCTTTTATATATATACTTTACAAAATTTCTGGAAAAGCTTTTCTATTTACTTCATGATAATCGAGAAAAATGTTGAATTGAATTGAGTTTTATTTACGGACGATCTTTAACTGATGTGGTTCCTAGGGTCTCATTCGATATTGGGTGTGAAAGATTGGTAATTTTTCTCAAAGGCCTTTTTATCAGGCTTGAGGTTCTTTTACGTGCCGTAAATCTTCGACACGGGACCACTGGCTTTACTTCCCTTCCGAAGGAAGCCATGCTAAGGATTTTTGCACCCGAAAAAATCTATTGCCCTTCGCCGGGTTTGAACCCGCGACCTCGGGAACTGGAGGCTAGCATGGTAATCACTACACCACGGAGGACGACGAAAAATGTTGACTTTGTACACTTTGTTTAGGTACAAAACGGGTACAGGAGGCTGAGGAGAGTGACATTTTTAAAAAATTGGACGTTATATGTTGGCATTGAAATTCCATTCTCTTTCCATGACAACACGTGATCTTTGCATGACTCCGTAAAGGTTTTTCTTTACATAAATTGTGTGCCTTAATGAATCTACATTTTTTGCGTAGTAAGACTTGTGCATGTCTTAAAGTTTTACCAATTATATAAAATTCATTCGAATGAGGACTTCGAGGTTATTTCCAGAAAATTCAAAACATTCATTTCATAAATGAAACTATCGTAAATAAATGGTGTTTTAATCAAAATCTTTATAGCCATTTTTGAGAAAATCCAATTTTTTGAAAAATGCTCCCTGTAAAGGATAGATAGCGGTGGAGATTTCTTGAAAATCTTCGTGTCGCTTCCTTGAAGGATACTGAACTTAAATAGAACATTTTGTATTTAACTGACTTTTCGTTTTTGAGTTATGCTGTTCACAGGCACACAACTTCTACTTACTTCATGTAAACAATAGAGAAACTAAAACCTAAGAAATATAGCGAAATGTTTGCTGTGGAAATTTGTACTCTGCGATGAAACGAAGTATGCAGACTGTAAAATTGACAGAAAAATTGGACAATGCGTGTTACGAAGAGAAAGAAAAACAATATTGAAGTTGTTTTGGAAAATAAAATAGATTGTTTGGGACCTTCGGTGAGAATAAGCTGCTGGAAATTATAATAAGCGATAAAAACAGGTTAGAATAAATTAAAATACGAAAAACAGTAGAGATAATAATAAACATTTCATACGTGTGGTACCGAGGAATCAAACACTCGGGGTGACCAAAACTAGCAATATGACTGATTGACCCCCAAATTCTTGGAAGAGTCAATCTAAGGTAAGAAATCCGTGAAAAGAAATAACCTGGTCGTCCTAGTAGGCGCCTCAGTGGTACGGCCATGTACAGAGAATACTTTACTACAGTGGCCAAAGAAAATCTTGAAGGTAACCCCTGGTAAGTAGGAAGAATACCAGCGTTAAAATGGGAAGAATACATCAAGAAAGCAACGGAACATAGAAACCTACAACATGACTGGAATGAAAGAGATTTGTGGAAGTCAGGAAAGACTTACTCCTAAGGGGAAAAGTTGAAGGAGAGAAAGAAGGCGTTGACACTTCATATGCGGAGATGAAGAGTACAACGGAAAGGAAGGAGGAATGGCGGAGGTTGAATTTACCGTGAATTACTAATTGCCTGATTTCTATACGTATACAGTGAGGACCATTTCAAACCTACCGGTTCTAGCGGGCCGTAAGCATGTGTTTACTGGGGAGAACCGACCGCTCCCTCACTGGAGGAAAATCAATCGCCACATAAGGCGGCCGATCTCTCAGTGTCAATCCAACGTCTTGAAAACACGCGAGTTGTAGTAAATCCTTTGATTACAACGGTACGGTACGGTGTCGAGCAACGAAGTTCATTTTTGACTGAGGGGGAATTTAAAACAGAAAGTGTAAACAATCCATGCACTCCTAAGAACTTAGAATGAAGTAAGGGAGTGCTCAGTGAAATTACAGACAGAGAGTTGAAAAATGCCTTTCTGAATTTTCTAAGTGATTGTAATCTTTACATCCATATAGATGACAACATTTTCAACATATATTTGATAATAGGTAAGATCAACCTTACCTCTTACCAGGGCAGTGTCGTCCTTCATGGTCTAGGGGTACTATTCTAGACTCTGGTTCCGGAGGTTGAAACCCGGCGGAGGGCGATGGAGTTTTTTGGGCATAAAAATTCTTAGCATGGCTTCCTTCGGAAGAGAAGTAAAGCCGGCGGTCCCGTGTCTTAGATTTACCGCACGTAAAAGAACCTCAAGCCTGAGAAAGAGGCCTCAGCAAAATTTTCGGTTCTTCACGCCGAATGTGGATACTAAGAATTACAGTAGTTAAAGAGCGTCCATAAATAAAATTCAATTTAATTTTTACTAGCGCACTATTTGCAAGGAATAATAAGCCATTCACTGCACATGTATTTTTGTATCGTGCGAAAACGCGCTCCCATCTTCTCAGTAAATGCGCGCTGTACGGCCCACCCACATCGGCAGTTTTAAAATGGGGCTTTCTACTGCACTTGGCTTTGGAGATATTATACAGTGACAACATAAATGGTCCATCCTTTATTGAATGACTCACTCGATAATAGCATCCAACATCAGCATCAGAGATGGCACAGACCATAACCGGTGATTACAATGCAGATCACCTGCACACTGCCACTACAGCTAACGAATATCATCACCATTTTGACAATGAGCCACTCAAATAAAAGGTTATTCTGGCGCTGCAGATGTTTTAACTAATTCTTATACAGGTTGTGGAAAAGCAATGTGCAGAAAAGTTTAGAGTAGAAAGGCAGTACCAAAATAAGCATTTTGAGGATAGGAGCATCGGGTCGCAGAAGCTTTTTTACTGCACTATATGCATCAACATTAAATCCGTCATGTTAGAGTCTCCAATGTGAAACCTGTTTGTGGCGTGTCAGATGCAAACAAGCCCCATTCTTGTACAGCACCAGTCAGCGTAC
Source organism: Deroplatys truncata (assembly GCA_030765065.1). Classification (NCBI taxonomy): domain Eukaryota; kingdom Metazoa; phylum Arthropoda; class Insecta; order Mantodea; family Mantidae; genus Deroplatys; species Deroplatys truncata. The sequence continues at coordinate 105,696,175 of CM060985.1, forward strand.
CTAGGCGTGTCTGATGTTCAATGCCACAATGTGTTGCGAAGCCTACTGGATGGCACGGGAATACCGAATACTCGTCTTGTTCAGTACAAAGAGTACAGTACAGTTCACGCATGTAATGATTAGTTTCACATTATGTACCAATACTCATTAGTTAGGAAATATTTATTCCATTTATTAGGAACATAGTACTCTAACTAAAAGAAAATATATATTTATTGGAAGATGGGAATGGTGGAAAGATGAAGAGTCAGACCGATTGGATAGCCAAATTTGTAGAATATAAATACAGATGTGAAGAGGTAAGATAATAACGGGAGAGGGATAGGGGAGTGAACGAGATAGAAGAGAAAAGAGGTGGGGAGGGAAGCTTTAGTATGCAGATTGAGGGGTGAAGAGATGTAGAGAAGGAAGCGAAAAGAGATAAAGTGGAGCTCTTACAGTGGACGGAGGAGTAATTGCAAGAGAGGAGGTGAGGATTAATAGATTAGAAGAAGGGACCGAAGAGGAGGAATTAACCGAATAAGATGATATCACCAAAAGGAATAAAATGGCGACACAGGACGTTAGTGAAAATAGCGATAGTGTCAGTGATAATTGATTCAAACATTTTTAATAAATATAAGCATAGTGAAATATAATTTTATTTATTTTTTATTTTGTTTTACCAAGTGAAGTGATAATTTAAGCGAAAATTTTTCATTTTAAATTATAATGCCTTTAAAGTGTGTACTTAATAGTACGCTTGGAAAAGTAGTTTTAAAAGTTCATTGACCGACTACCGGTTAAATTTAATACTGGTTACCAGTATTATAAATATTTATTTTGTTTTGTTTGTTTATAGATGAGAGAGAGAAATTTGATAAATTACTTTAAAACCTATACAAACAGGAGGGAATAATATAAATAATTAAATAATAATTTAATTAAGATAATTAAAGTAACTAAAAATTAAAATGGGGAGAATAATGTAAACAATTAAATAATAAAATTAATTAATATAATTGTTTAAATTAATTTTTAAAAAAATACCTTAATGGGAAACTTAATTTGAAATTGTGACATTTTTAAAACGTTTATGGAATGTGAGTGTGCTGTTTTATTTTGATACTTTGTTTTGTTGATTATGTTTTGTTTGTATCTTGTAGTTTCGTGTAGTATTTATCTGTAAAATTATTAACGTATAGAAATAAATAAAATTAATAAATTGTATAAGAATTTCGAATACTTGGTTTTAGAAATTAGTTACCAGCTTATGATATTGCAGATTTTAATATATTTAGTTATTTTAGTATTTATAAGTTGAGACAGTACGTACACACAGATTTCAATTAACGTATGTTCATGCAGAGCCCTGATATTATACTGCATATGTCACCCAATACTCCTAACCTAAAAATGCTTAGTTTGCTTCTGCCCGCACCGCTTTTTCCGCATCCTGTAAAGATCATATGGTGAGGAGTAATTTTTTTGCGTTATAGTCCGAAGCTATTAGAAACTCGAAGTGAAATAACAAACTGTTCTTTATAAATTCCCAACCGTAACGGCGCGAAACACGAAGATCTTAAATGCAAATTCAGCAATAGAGTACAGGAAGTGCAAGAACAGATTATGCATACTGCTGTGCTTTGCTTTACCCGTTCTGTTATTATTCTTGCTTCTGAATTTACACGCTGTTTGCTTTTACAACGCCTTTCAATGTGCATCGCTGCTTAGCAAATGCGGTTATCTCTCGACTTGGAGAGATATTGACCTTTAAATATTGAGTCACGTTGCTCACGTTTACGGAAAAGGGCCCACAAAAGCCCACATGACTAAACACTATAGTTGAACTGAACGGGATGGCTCAGGCGGTAACGTCGAATTCCGTGGGCTCACCAATCTGTCTGAGGTTTTTTCGTGGTTCCCTCAGTGGCCAAGGTAAATACCGGATTGGATATTTAATACCATGACCTAAAGTTCCACCTTATGTCTAACACAAGAGTAAAATGAAAAATAAGTGAATGCTATGCCATCTATCCACAGATAACGTAAGCAGTTAGACTGGACGGCACACTAATGACATCTGCACGGCACGAAGCAAAAGATCCGCTGGGCTGACGAAGCAGGATGGCATTTCCAGGGATGAGACCTAGAAGGCTAACTGTACGCCTTTCTATGTGAAGGCGGTGGTTGGACTGGACGGCACCCTAATGCCATCTACACGGCACGAAACAGGTGGTTACAGGGATGAGACCCAGAAGGCTAACTGTACGCCTTTCTATGCGAAGGCGGCGGTTGGACTGGATGGCACACTAATGCCATCTGCATGGCAGGAAGCAGGTGGTTACAGGGATGAGACCTAGAAGGCTAACTGTCCGCCTTTCTATATGAGAGCGGCGGTTGGACTAGACGGCACCCTAATGCCATCTACACGGCACGAAGCAGGTGGTTACAGGGATGAGACCTAGAGGGCTAACTGTCCGCCTTTCTATATGAGAGCGGCGGTTGGACTGGACGGCACCCTAATGCCATCTGCATGGCAGGAAGCAGGTGGTTACAGGGATGAGACCTAGAAGGCTAACTGTCCGCCTTTCTATATGAGAGTGGAGTTGGATTGGACGGCACCCTAATGCCATCTGCATGGCAGGAAGCAGGTGGTTACAGGGATGAGACCTAGAAGGCTAACGGTCCGCCTTTCTATATGAGAGTGGAGTTGGATTGGACGGCACCCTAATGCCATCTGCATGGCAGGAAGCAGGTGGTTACAGGGATGAGACCTAGAAGGCTAACTGTCCGCCTTTCTATATGAGAGTGGAGTTGGATTGGACGGCACCCTAATGCCATCTGCATGGCAGGAAGCAGGTGGTTACAGGGATGAGACCTAGAAGGCTAACTCTCCACCTTTCTATATGAGAGTGGAGTTGGATTGGACGGCACCCTAATGCCATCTGCATGGCAGGAAGCAGGTGGTTACAGGGATGAGACCTAGAAGGCTAACTCTCCACCTTTCTATATGAGAGCGTCGGTTAGACTGGACGGCACCCTAATGCCATCTGCATGGCACGAAGCAGATGGTTACAGGGAAGAGACTTAGAAGGCTAACTGTCCGCCTTTCTATATGAGAGCGGTGGTTAGACTGGACGGCACCCTAATGCCATCTGCACGGCACGAAACAGAAGATCCGGTAGCTATGCGCTAGGGTCTCTGTGACATGTGAAGGAGAGGGTGGTTCCAGGGATGAGACCTAGAAGGCTAACTGTCAATCACACATTGTTCTAAGAGTTATCCACTAACAAATCCGTGCGATATGACCAAGGAGTTAAAGCGACGTAAAATAATAATAACTATAGTTGAACAGGAAAAGTAATGTAAATGTCAAATTCAATCTAATTAATTGTGTAAAATATGGCTGAAAAGGTAGAATCAGCGACTGGAAAATGTCCCAAGCTGTCAGGAATAGGTGCTAATAAACAGTTATTCATGGTCCCAAAACCACGAATCAATATATGCATGCGGCTAGTGATTTTAAAAGTTGCGAGTATAACCCAGAGGGATTTGCACTATAAACTTCACCTAAAATATAACAATAGAAAGTGTACAGGTTAAACACGTTGAGGAGAACATGCAATCAATGGAGTTAATCTAATGAGCTTGACTACATGGAATACATGCACAGCAGAATAAAAGCAGAACTAGGGCATGTTTTATGGGCTAGTATAATAGTTGAAATGCAGCTAACATTTTCTTTATCAGTGACGGGATATTTGGTATACCATAAACAGTACTATCTGCGGATAATAATGATCCTATACAAATGCAGCCCTAAATAAGAAATGAAAAATGCATTATTAACTTTTCATAAAAAGCAATACTTAGAATTCATCAGAGCTTTAATTTAATCAGATGGTTTTAAAGGAATCGTCTTATCAAAACGATATCTAACCGCTAAGGTGTTTTAGTTTTCAGTTAAAAGCTTTCACTGTTTTCCTTTCTTTTTATTTCCTTCTGTTAAAATAGGTTTCATTAACTAAATATGCAAACTATTTTATTCCTCTGCCGCTTATTTATTGTTGGTGAGGAAATACTGCATTGAACCTGCACCAAAAACGCCCATATTGAAGTTACACACTTTTTGAGATCTTTCAATCATTCTGTGTGCATGTGTGTGTGAGCAACATAACTTAAGAATGAAGATTAGAATAAATAGAAACTGGGTATTTAAGCCTACTGTCTTTTAAGGATACAAAAGAAAGATTTTTACGAAATTTCTTCCGTCTCAAACTACCCTTTACATAGAAAATATTTCTTATTTTTAATCCCCAAAACGAATATAACAAGCGTGATTAAAGCTTATATGTTTAAGATAAGTGAATGACTAACAAAATGTATATTTTTAATTACATTTGAATAGCCATGAGATCTGGCTATAGTACAGCCAGATCTAGAATCTGGCTCAAAGTAGCTGAGATCCTCTTCATTTTGAATAACTTTTGTGTTATTTGTATAATGAGGCATGAGGTATTTACCAGAGGGGGACATCTCGCCACTGCGACCAACTAGGTTTATTGTGGCTACACCCCGCGTGAGGCAGGGATGAGTTAAAGGAGCCGTAGGAGGTCGCAGGTCGGCAGACAGACGGGATTATAGAGATGCACGGAAGTTCCTATCATTTCTAGCTCGTAACACCCGCACACGGCCTGTAGACGCAGAGTCCCGCGAGAGGGCGACGAAGTGTCCCTTGCAGGCAGGTCAAAACGCCCTGTCATTGGCTGGACAAACCTTTTCAGAGGGCAACGACCATGCACTCTGCTCACCATCAGACGTACTACTGAACCCGGAGACACTCCTGAAAGATGAAATGACAGCAAATGAGGGAAAGGAGAAATCGTGGTAGTATACACCACCCCAGCATTTGCCTAGGTGACCAGAGGAAAACCACGAAAAACCCGATGGTCAGAGTGGGCGGCCACCAGGAATCGAACCTGGGACCTTCTGTTTGCGGGCCACAGACACAAGTTGGTAAAGCAATATAGATAGATAGTTACTTCATATTTTTTGAAGTGCTAAATTGTTTGTTTCCTGTGCGGTCATGCAAAAGTGCAATTTAATGTCAGTACAGAGCTGGACTAGGAGCAGAGGGGGACTACACACCTCGACCTATGGGGATATTTTGTGCCTAGGGCCCTAACGGGGCACCCCCGGGAGGGAGGGTTAAGGTTAAAGGAGACAGGGCGGTTGGATCAAAACGGATGGCAAGGCAGGGCATAGGGTAGGGTCCCTACATTTTCCAGGTTGAAACACCCGGATGGCAACAGGTACAACGGGATCCCCCTGCAGGCTTACACATCCCACTGGGGGGCGGAACTCGGAGACTGCCCTCATTTAGTGTGATAAAGTATTACATAGAGCATAGCTTTTCCCCTCCCTGCAACACCGAGACTCCTGCCGACACTTGCAACCCTGAAACAATCAGGGAGATGAAAAGTGAAGTAAAATGAGAAAGGAAATGAAATGGAGAGAATTCGGGCATCTCAGCCTATCGACCCAGGGAAACCCCCAAAGAAACCCACGCGTGAGGAAGCTCGACTGCAGGAATCGAACCTACGACCTCCCGAATGGGAGTCTCACGCTCTACCGCCTGCGCTACCTTGCTCCGTAATGTCAGCATATAGTGAACCAGTTTTTAAAGTTTTGACTATCGTTTAAGCTTCCGCGTTCGCGAAACTTTTTCTTTTAATTTTGCTTTGGCGTGGGGTTCATTGCACCTTAAATATATATACTTCTGGCAAAATCTACATAGTAAACTTTGGATGTAATACAATACTTACTTACTCCTCGCACAACATATATCTGGTAGAGAACGTATAAAAATAAACACATGGACAAGGGATTATATAAACAACTGCTATAGCTATAATTTAATTATAATCTAGCTGACACGGGGTATAGAGCAGCCAATAAATATGCAGTATGACAGTTTTTGTGGAGACGTTTTAGTTTAGACTTGTTTCAAAAGTTCACTCTTTGAAATGGGAGAAGAAGAATTTGGTTAAAATGTCCTCTGTTATGGGTACATTAAACCATATATAAAATAGTTGAGTTATAATAGGATTTAAGTTTTATTACCTGATGTCATTTTAATTTATCGAGCATTTACAATATTTATATTTTTATACTCAATCATTCTAGCACTGGCAAAATACTCTGTTGTAGTTGTAAACCTGTTAAAATATATATACAGAATTAGTTAATTCATGAAAAGCTTGTTTTTATAAAACTGTCTGTTTTGCATATTATCTTTTGGAAAACGCTTATCTCTTGTACTATGTATTTAATGGAAATGGAACAATTTAATATCAGGGAAGCCGCCACTGACTGTATATAAAGAGCACACAGCGGGATACACATTTCATTCAAGCTGCTATATAGAGATAACGTGGTATTGCAATAGAGTGGTTGTGTCTAAAGGGCATTAATGTCACCAACATGGTGTGCGTGCAATACGATTTTACTGCATTCAGATCGATGAGCGTCACATGTAGCCCTGCAAATGCTTTATTATTTATTTCGGTTTTTATGGGTGACATCATTTGAAATATGTTGGCAAAGAAAAGAGTGGTAACCTTCCCAGGCATGTACGCGATTGCTTTTAGATTTATTAATCCTATCGAAATTCTTCATTATATATACAGGAAATTATCTATATGGGACTCACTTGTGACATACATCCAGCTGGTAGTCCATTTCTTGCCACACTGAGAGTAACATGTCCAGTGCAACTGATCCTACTGACGCAATAATCATCCATTTAAACTCGGATAGGTCACAGGTAGCGGTGGCATGATTTTTGAACACCTTCCACACTGTCATTGTTGGAATTGCTGGTTCTCGACTCGCCCACGGCACAGACATTTTATGACTACACGTGAAGGCCGTTCTGACTCTCTCCACATTCTCATCTGACATATACAGTCGTTCGGTGCTCTTTCCTTTATAGGGACACCACGTCGTTTGAATCTGAATTTCAAGACAAAAAGCGCTTTGCACACGAGTTGCCATGTTTGTGTATTTCGAAAATAAAACAAAACAAACTGCCCACGCAGAACTAAACTTCTACAGTTGCTCTTTAAGTTATAATTCACTATTTTAGTGTATACCTCAGTAAGAAAATATAATTTTAAAATCCTTATAATCATTTGCGTACACTTATGTTGTTTTACTTTTCTTTGAAATCAATATTGTAGAATAAGGAAGCTACTTGAAAAGTACACTATACTAATTAAATAGCTGAAGCCCCTTATTTACATATTTTCACGAGTCATTTAAGTTTCGAAGTAGGTATTTTAGCATTTGTAAAGTAGTACTCCCTTCTTTCAAATGGGAATTCTTTAAGAATTTAGCCTCCTCTGGTTCCTTCCCTTGTTCTTTCCTGCTGAAGGGATGATAGTCATAATAGATCTGTCTAAGTAACGTTCTACATATATTTTTAGAAAGGGATGAAACAAGTACAATTCCCTGAAACGCCTTATTCTGCAATACTTTAACCATGTCCACATTAGCCTTATTAATCAATCCATGAAGCTTCAAAACCTATTTATACGAGGGCGGATCGAAAAGTAACGGAAAATAATTTTTTTCTGCCTTGGTATTACAGCTGAAATGTTGCAATTTCACTCAGATATATTTCGAAGTTTTCACTACAAAAAGTTATTTTTGTTCCATATACAGCTCTAGCAAGAGAAGCGTTAATGTTACTGCCGTCCACGTGTGAAGAGCAGAGAGGTGTGGTTCGATATTTGTGGGCCAAAGGGTATAAACCGAGTGATATTCACAGGGATATGCGTGGCGAGAATGGGGATGATTGTATGGACCGTAGTAATGTCTCCAGGTGGTGTGCAGTCTTCTTAGAGGGCCGTGATTCGCCACGCTCCGGGAGGTGGGTAACAGGTGCAACCCCGCAGAATGTCAGAGGTATTGAGACGGAAATTTTGAACGACCGGCGTGTGCAACTGCGAACCTTACCGCATCAGTTAAATAGTTCCTATGGTGCAGTGTATGATATTGTTCATGACACGTTAAAATTTCGTGAAGTTAGTGCTCGCTGGGTGCCTAAGAACGTGACATTGAACCACAAGGGCCAGCGAATGATGAGCTTGGATCACCTAACGTGGTACACCGCAGAAGGAAATTACTTTCTGAAAGGAATCTTCATTGGTGCTGGTATTGGTGTTGAGTCGTGGGCATACCACTACACTCCCGAAACCAAGCAGGTTTTTTTGAGTTTTTTTATTTATGGACGCTCTTTAACTACTGCGGTCCTTAGCGTCCTATTCTATATTGGGCGTGAAAGACCGGAAATTTTGCTTAGAGGCCTGTTTATCGGTTTTGAGGTTCTTTTACGTGCCGTAAATCTACGACACGGGACCACCGCTTTACTTCCCTTCCGAAGGAAGCCATGCTAAGGAGTTTTACACCCGAAAAAATCCATCGTCCTCTGCCGGGTTTGAACCCGTGACCTTGGGAACTAGAGGCTAGCACGGTACCACTAGTCCACGGAGGACAACAAACCAAGCAGGCAAGTATGGAGTGGAAACATGCTGGTTTCCTAGTAAAGAAAAAATTCAAAGTTATTCAATCTGCTAGGAAAGTGCTTTTGGCGGTGTTCAGGGATATGCATGGTGTTGGTATTGGTGGACTTTACTAAACACGGGACCACTGTGAAATGTTGCAGCCTACATTAAAACTTTGGTGAAGTTGCGTCGTGCCCTTCACGACAAACGCCAAAACATAAAGGCTGACGGTGTCGAAATTCTTCATGACAATGCTCGCTCCGTGTTGCTGCTGCTGTTCGTCAGAAAATCACCAACTTTGGTTGGGAGGTGCTTCAGCATCCACCATACATTCCGGATCTTGCACCGTCGGACTTTCATCTGTTTGGTCCAATGAAGAAATTCTGGCCGGCCAACGTTTTGCGACAGGTGCGGAAGTGAAATCAGCAGTTCGCAGATGACTATACTCCAAGGAAACGGATTTCTACGAACAGAGCATATTGAAACTGGTATCACGATGGGAGAAATAAGTTGAGAAACTTGGTGACTATGTCGAAAAGTAGGTAAAAGGTGCAAGTTCATTTGTGATTTCTTTTTGTTGTTTTAACTATTAAACTTTTTTGTAAAACAATTATTGTGCGTTACTTTTCGATCCGCCCTCGTAAATCAAGAGATTGTTTCATATTGACAACTCCAAATTCCGCGCAAGAAGCTAATAGAACTTTCCATACTTAATAAACTCTTTGTTTTGTTTCTTCATGTGCATCTTATCATCTGTCATCCCCAGATATTTGATAGTGTTAACATAAGGAACTCTTGGGTTTCGGTGTAAAGTTAATACAATTTTTTAAGAAAATCAAACGGAAGAAAAGTGAAAGCAGCACGTTTTTACTTGGTGGAATTTGTTCTGCCGCAGCTGCCGCAAAATTAAGAAATTCTTGTTTTCATTAGGATTTGTATCCTTATGTTCATAAAATATGACCAGTATTTTACAATAAAAAGGTTATTACGAGAGGTGCACACATTTTATTGGGAATTACATGCTGTATGTTACCACACATAGATGAGCCCAGTATTTAAAAATTAGCGAATGGGCATTTACGTTTTGTTTACACCTCCGCAAAGATTGTGCGATTTATTACGTTTCAGTGCTGGATAGCGACGCAACATTTTAATTATGCGCCATAATGATGACAAAATACCTGCTGGCTAATTACGGGACCTCAGGGGAGTTAAAATGTTAACCCACTTTGCCTCTGGCATGAAAGAAGCTATTAAAGTTGAGAAAAAAGGAAAAATCTGGCATATCTGCAGGAAACACGCTTCGCAGGTTAACATTTTCAGGCTTTGTATGTGAGGACACGTCATTTTGTTACCATGGCAACGCCTCAGAACAACAACGGCACGTGATTTCGGCGTCGGGTCGCCCTGTGACATACATTCGGTTTACCACTGCCTGGCAGCGGGCTACGCAAAATAATGTTTGTTATTCTCGGTATGAGACAAGGGAATGCTGGTCTGCGCATTTTTCTGTGCTTTGTGTAGGGCGATCCATATAAATCTACCCCATTTTAGTCACTGATATTTATTATCCAAAACATTATATACGTTGCAGTTTCTTCATAACTGTTGTCTCATTTCATTATACACACTTACACATACATGTACACGCACTTACAGTTTGTAATTAGTAAAAAGCTATTGTTAATTTTGTGAGCTGGATAGAGCTGGGTACATTTCTGCGTTTGTTACTGCCTGCACCTGCTTGCTCCGGCAGTTCATGGTATAAGTTTTTATGATTTGGCATCATTATAGCTGTGTAATATGTAGGAGTGCTAAATTTGAGAGTTGAATCTGATACGAGTACATTGGCGGCCAATCCCGGAATTATTAACGTGAAAAAGGAAAACTGACCTGTCTCATCCCTAGTTTGGGATATAAATTTATAACTGTAATGATACCTACTCCCCTGACAACAGCCACCCCTTCACCCTTAAGTAATTCTTTTAAGACTAACCAACAAATATGAATGTGATTTTTTTCCAAGAATGCGCATACAAAATGTACAAAGTTACTCTTATTTCTTAATTGAAAAGTGAAATTTATAATGTTTTAAAAGTTATCCTTATGTAAACTGTCAATCTGAAACTCTTTATATCTACACTGAATGTACATGCAAGAAAATAGCTAAATAAAAACGCAAAAGGCAATAATATGACAAAATAATTACTTAAAACGAAAAAAAATGTGATGTTACATTCACATCTTTTCTACCCTCTATCGTTTATTAGTGGGTGTACAAATTATTCTTACGAAAGTTTATTTTCCTAGTTCATTTTAATCGAGATAAACATTTTCGGAAGTAGCTGTATTACACATTTCGTTATAAGGGAATAGTTAATCAAATGTTTAAGAACTGGTCACTATACGCTGGCCTTAAAATTCCATACTCTTTTCATGACATCACGAGAAACAGTGAAAATTGAGAGGATTTTGAAGGAATGACTAACAATTCGAATATTAATAACGGATTTCTCGGAAATGCCTAATATCACAAAAAGGTTATTTGAAATAAATTGTGTGTTTTAAAGAGATCTACATTTTAGTGCAGTACGTTTTCGTCTATCGCTTAACGTTTAACAGTTATGCAAGATTGTACAGGTGTCCGGAAAAAAAGGCTCCAATACTTACAGAGGAGGTAGTATGCAACAAAAGAAGAAAACCAGTATCTGTAAACATTGGTCGTAAACTTAATATCTGCTGAGGTATGGTCTACTACAGTATCATCAATGATTACCATGTCTTTGATCTACTCTTCACAAAGATGTTCGATGTGGCCGCCATCCATTGCAATGCGGCCTTCCACCCTGCGTCTCATGGAACCACGCATTCTTTGAACACCTCTGGTTGTTGCTGGATTGCACCACAGGCAATAAACAGGCATTTTTGTAGTGTCTGCACATCATTTATGGAGACTGAATACACCATGGTCTTTAAATGTCCCCAAAGGCCAAACGATAAGGGTTAAGTCAGGAGAACCGGAAGGCCTAGGAATTAGCCCTCCCCGAGGAATCCATCGCTCGTGAAAGATTCGTGTAGGAGCAGCATATCTTGCACTCCGAGCGCTTTGGCACGAAACGAATGAAAACGCAAGCTATTCCCAAAAAATTCAAATTATAAATTTTATTTGTCATGTAAATATCTTTAATATACGGTATTTTAATCAAAAGCGTTAAAGCAATTTTCAGAAAAGCAAAAAAATTCGAAAATATTCTATATGAAGGATAGTTTGAGGTGAGGCATTTTCTTGATAGTTTCCGTGTCGCATCTTTGGAACGTACTGAACTCAAATAACAAGTTTGATACTTATCCGACATTTCGTTTTTGAGTTATGCTGTTCACACACACACACATTTTTTAAAACTGCTTTTCTTTTTGGATTCAGGGTGTCTCAAAGCATGTATTTCCGGTGAAATCTGGGTATCGAAGTTTTGCGAGGAATGCAATACCGTCTCTATGTGATTGAAACACAAGTGTATTTTACACCAGGTAAACCAAACTAATGCATTTAATTTACTGTCATTCGCTGTCAGGAACTCCGGTGGTTGCTCTGATATGTAAGTCGTCCTCCGTGGTGTAGTGGCTACCAGTTTCCGAGGTCGTGGGTACAAACCCGGCAGAGGGCGATGGATTTTTTCGGGCGTAAAATCCTTAGCATTGCTTCCTTTGGAAGGGAAGTAAAGCCGGTCGTAGATTTACGGCACGCAAAAGAAGCTCAAGCCTGTTAAAAAGGCCTCTGAGCAAAAATGCTGGTCTTTCACGCCCAAAGTAGAATGGGACGCTAAGAACCATAGCAGTTAAAGAGCGCCCATTAATAAAACTCAATTTCAATTTTCTACCTACTACGTACGTGGTAAAAGAGGTAAAAGTGCCCTAAAATAATAGTTGGCATAAAATGACAAAAAATGACCCATGATAACCATTTATGTACGCGTAAGCAGTGTCTATGATGCAGCAGTTAAATGACATATTATTAGAACAAATTTTGGCATGTGATAGTACACGTTTTGAATACATTCTGTACCAACGTCATTATAGTATAGGCATTATCAACAAGGCTATAATGGAAGTAATTAAGATGCGAGTATGTTTATGAAACGAGCGTTAACTCGTTTCATAATTTTCATACAAGCGTCTTAATTACCATTATAGTCAAGTCGTATAAGACTGTGTTTTTTCGTCCACACTATAATGTCAAAACTTTGAAGTTTCAAAAAAGATTTTACCTTGATAACTGTATATATTAAATGTGATCGGATGGCAGCACCTTGAGTGTAGTGAGTAGTGCAGAAGATGGCAGTAGTGTTGAGTCCAGGCCGTATTTATCAATTTTTTGCAGGTAACATACATTGAACAATATTGAAACAAGGGAAAGGAACTCCGTTTATTAGAATATTATTATTACAATGAACAGCATTTATTTATTTTAAATGCACACATTTCATTGTTTATCTGGGGAATGGATCCCAGTGGACTGCTGCTTTGAAGGAGTTAAAAGTATACCATTATAGTTTAGTTACCTCACCTGTAATCAATGTATTATACTGTGGTCAACTAAAAACTAACATTTCAGTGTCATTTGTTTTACCGCATATTGCATGAGGATCAAAACATCTGTGTAAACTGCATTATTGCCAGTGATTGTTTTATAATGTATTTACGCATATGGACGGTTTGTAGAATCTCAATTAAATTATCCTGATAGAGAAAGTGATTGATGAAAATCACATTGATGTGAATATTTCCATGGACGTAGTTATCTATAAAACCATTTACTGGCGTTTAGAAAGTGGCTGTTTTGCGAGAAGCAAGTTGTTCATCAGGAATTACTCCGCTATTCTCATTTCACATCCGCTCACGTCCAAGGCATTTCTTCCTTGCGGACTTGTGCGGTTGGAGATAAGCGCCTTCAGAAAATTAACAGCATTTTGGAGCCTCATCTTGAGGCGTTTAATGGCATTCCTCCACTGATCCGAGCGACGTAGCTTGGAAGGGGGGGGGTAGGGATTCATTCTGCATTCAAATTAAGGGCATTCATTTCATGTCTGGACGAGGTGATATTTCCATGCTTGTAAATGCATCAGCAACACAAACTATGAACGCCTTAAAACAATCTGGTGTGTAACTTTCACGTGACTTTCACTACCCGCTATATCTCTTCCACAAACTATGCTTCGAAATGTTATTTTTCTATCCGCTTCATATTAATTGGGATAACCGTTTGCAGAAATTGTTTAATTATACATTTTGTTTTAGGTACAAGGAGACTGAAGAGATAGTAAAATATTTAAAAAGCGGTTCCCTAATTGTTAGATTTGAAATTGCATAAATATATCACAAATGGTTAATGCCACAAAAGCATTTATTTGCTATAAATTTTGTTTTAACAATAACTTCTTTGTCGTGTAATAAGATTTTTTCTATTTCTTATGATTTGCTAGTTATTCAAAGTTATGAAAAAAAACTTATATCACACATTCACATGACTTTCTCTACCCTCTATCGTTTATTAGTGAGTACACAAACAATTCTTACTAAACTTATTTTTCTATCTACTACGTTTTAATCCAAATAAAGTTTGCAAAAATAGCTACATTACACATTTCGTTATAGATGCAAAGGGTGTAGCGATAGTCAAATGTTTAAGAACTGGACGCTATATGTTGACCTTAAAATTCCACATATTTCCATGCAATCCCGAGAAACAACTATATGTTGAAAGGACTTTAAAAGAATGACCAAGAAATGAACAATCCGAAACATTAATAATGGATGTCTCAGAAATGGCTTATGCCACAAAAAAACTTATTTGAAGTAAATTGTGTGTTTTAAAGAGAACTACTTTTTTGTGTAGTACGTTTTCGTCTATAGCTTAACATTTATCAGTAAAGGGTAGTTGGGGTGAGGTATTTCCTTGAAAATCTTCGTTTTGCTTCCTTGGAAGATACTGAACTGAAATACCAGGTTTGGTACTTATCTGACTTTTTATTTTTGGGTTATGCTGTTCACACACACAGTCGAAAGACACCCACACACACACGGACCTTTTTCTAAAAATCCTTTTTTGTTTGTTTCAGGGCCTTAAAACATATATTTCCGGTGAAATCTCACATCGAATTTTTGGGTGGAATACTATACTTTCCCTATTTACTATACGTAGTAGAGAAAGTAATTATTTCAGAAATAAGAGGTTATTTGCAGAAAATTAAAAATACACATTGTGTTGGTCATGCAAATATCGTAAATACATATCATTTCAACCAAAATCGTATGAGCTATTTTTAAGTAAATCATAAATATCGAAACATTTTCCGTCTGAAGGATAGTTCGGGGAGGCCGGATTTCATTGAATAAAATCTTCGTGTCACATGTTTAGAAGCTGCTGAATTTGAATATTCATTTTTGTATTTATCCGACATTTCGTTTTTGAGTTATGTTGTTCACCAGCACACACACGGACCTTTTTCTTTAAGTGCTCTCTTAGGTTCAGGATACCTCAAAGTATGTGTTTCCTGTGAAATCTCATCTAGTTTTTGTGTTGAATACTATACTTTCTCTAGTTACCATAGATGTCAGTAAGTACCAATTGCCATCCTAAGTAGACTATACGATAAATAAATTCTACTTGTTGTTACTGCTTAACCGGGCGAGATAGCTCACGATCTGGAAAGGTACGCAAAGACTGATGTGCAGGTCATAGCTACATATGTCGGGCAAGTGATATGTGAATTTGGCGACAAAGGAAGTTTGTTGCGAAAACTCGCGAGTTAGGCAGCTGACGCGAAGATATAAATATATTTGCGTAGTCGGATCAAGCGAGGGTATGAAATGTACATGTGAATAAAGTTGTTTAGTCATAAACGCCACCTTCATTTATTTTCCAAACACCACAACCGAGATATCAATCCACCCTCGCACCTCTTTACCTCTCCCTCTCCTTTTCCTCATGAATGACGATCCTGCCACAAAATAAAATGAAACCGGTGTTTTAGCATATAACTCTATATAACTCTTTAAAATTGGGCACTTAAAGTTTATTTTTTCCGAAAATCTGGACCAAATCTCTTCATAACCAGAGATAGCAACATCCAAAGCTTTGAACAGCATATCACCATGGGTGACGTAAGACATCACCTCACCATGTAATGTATATGGACATTCATCATTGGCTGGTTTGCGACTCGCCACTGACACTAGCGCCCTCACGCTCTCCTACGGTTCCAGCAACTCCTGGGCAGACAGAGACAAGCAGTCGCTTTTTCGCCAGGGACCGAGGCGGAACAACTAGCCATCGTGTCAGCGAGGTTTTCGGCATAATTCACCAAGAGTTGTTTTGGCCTTTTCTAAATTATCTTTTACACTTTATTTGGTAAGCTTTGAAATTTATCTTTTAACTCTTGATGCCTTTCTAAATTCTTGTACGGGAGAAGTATTGACATTTGCATTTCATGTAACCTTATTATATTCGCCACTTTGTTACAAAAGCTTTAAGCTCATATGACAACTTTAAGTGTACAAAGCGAAAGAAGCTAGTAATTTGTTAAACGAATGTTAAAACAAGCTGATTTAAGCATTGTGAAAGGATATATCACTTTAAAATAAATTGTTAATTCTTGTGTTGGTGAATATTTCCTATTTTATAGCTCCTAAGCAATAGTCCCTTTCACAGTAACTTTCCCTCTGGGTAGATAAACACAAAGCTGTAAGCAGACAGCGCCCAGTGGTGCAATTGCTATAGAAGTATTAAGTGATATTATAGAAGTAAAAATAAATAAGTATGCAGTCATAAGATT
Organism: Deroplatys truncata; assembly: GCA_030765065.1. Taxonomy (NCBI): domain Eukaryota; kingdom Metazoa; phylum Arthropoda; class Insecta; order Mantodea; family Mantidae; genus Deroplatys; species Deroplatys truncata. Next base: position 105,712,556 of record CM060985.1, read on the forward strand.
TCTGAATTGCAGGAAGCTTTGAGAAACTTTGATTGCAAATCCTCTACAGCAATAATTGAGACCATGCATGACGAAGAAGTGACTTGCGATTCATTTGCACTCCAGCTGTCACTCTCCCTCTAGCCCGTAATCGTCCCCGTTCCCATCTATGTATATCTTGCCATTACGTGATTCAGTGGACGTTGTATATTAAAGCGACTCAGCGAAGAAGCCGTCTTCGCTACCCTTGTTCTATAGCGAAACATTTCCAGCGAAGTATTCTTTACTATAGTGTTAAGTCAATGCATGAACGTTACGGAATAAAGAGACGCAGCATAAACAAAAGAAGGTGGCTGAAAGAGAGCAATATTTTATCCGCAAATTGCGTGAGGTTGCGTCATGCCCATTTCCTATGACTCAGTAGTCGTGAGACACGCACTGCCTCCCGCAGGGACAATAAGAACCACGTGAGTCACAGTAACTCGGGCAGTCTCAACTTTCTAATGGGGTGAGTACCGTAGCTACAAATCCTTGCCTTACATTAAGTCGTAAAACTTGCCTCATCCCTGCTTCATTATTCTTTGCCTCATTTCCAAGGGCTGCTCTCTCCATCAGCTTTTGTTTTCTTTAATATTTCCTTTACATAAAGCAGACAGAGTTTATGTAACAACCTATTAACTTGAGTGGTATTTAGAAAAGTATCGCATGACCGGAATTCCATAATAGGTCATTGAACGCGAACGTTAAATCACGTCAATCAGAATTTAATAAATGATTTATCTCCCAGTGGGTTTGAAGTACGAATTTAGGCGTTTTTATAAATATTTGGACTACTTTTTAGGTGCGTTTGCTGCTGTGGAGCTCCTATCGGCGCCGCTTCCTCCGTTTGTTCATCACAAGCATGAAACAACCTGCCAACCGTTGCAAGTGCGAAGTTGAGATTTTATACTTAAGGAGTTTGAATAAAATTTGTTGACACACTTCAAATTTTGTTGGGGTTCGTACAAAATTAAAGATAGTTTAGATGGAGGGACTGTTGAATTTTTTTAGATTTGAATAGGAACAATGGACATACGGAGTTGAAAATTTATACGCAGGAGTTTGAGCAAAATTTGTCGACATGATTCAAATTTTGATGAAATACATACAAAATTAAGGGTAGTTCAGCCGAGCGAGATGGCTTTATGGTAACATATAAGGTTCACATTCGGGAGAGCCCGAGTTCGATTCCCATCTTACTGGCCACTCTGACCATGGGTTTCTTTCCTGATTTCCACGGGTCGATAGAAGAATACTGGGGTGGTTCCCCTTCTACCATGAATTTCCTGTCCATCATTTCCTTTCATCCGTTGTACCTCATCAGTTTCTGTTGTAGGACCAGGCGACGGCGGTTGGTATGTTGCGACAGGAGGGTAGAATTTGCACTAGAAACATTTCTCCCTAGCGCGGGATTGTTAGGGCCGCTTTACTTCCTGGGAATGTCTCGTCTATTTCCGGGACCTCCAGGTTGCAGGTGGCTAAGGCAGGGACAGCTAGTGTCATGTTCGGGAGCCCGTAGTTGCTAGTGCACATCGTTGTCCGGATCTGATCGCCTTTGGGTCTATCCATTATCCCTTCCTCCCAGAGGTCACTTTGGAAGTACAAAGGGCCCACTATGGCCTACGTGCGGTGCTGTGTCTCAATTACTGGAGGCCCCTCTGCCTGACTACTCCTATAGGTAGTCAGACGCAGGATTAAACAACGGAGGGGGCTACTTCGCGCACTGCGACCTACATAGATCTGTTGTGGTACCACACCCTAGGAGTAAGGGATGAAGTGAATGAACCACAGGAGCCTACAGACTACATGCACAGATAGGCCACGAAGACGCGCGGAAGTCTCTAACAGTTCCAGGCTCGAAGACCCGTCCCACTGCTGGAGCTGCCTAGAGAGGGCGATGAATGACCCGTCGACCAAAGCAGCCCTCTAGTGTCCGCAGGGATTACTCTTGTCTTTTGAGTAAGCGTCCGCGCTATCGTTCCGGCACCGCCATACGCCGCGAAACCTAGAAGTACAACTGAGAAGGAAACGGAATGAAAGGGAAGTGATGGAACGAGAATCTAGTAGATGACAAACCACCATTCGCTTATCGACCAAAAATAATACCCAGGTCGGAGTGGCGGTGCACAGAAATCGAACCCGGGACCTCCCGAATGTGAGCCTCACACCTTACCGTGGGGCCATCTCGCTCGGCTTGACCTCAGGGTAGTTTAGATAGAGAAGCTGCAAAAAAAAAATCTGTTGTAATTTATCTGTTACGCTTACGAATTGAGATACTATGTTTAAACCAAAATAGCTTTAAAATTAAGTGAAGTTTCTTGTCTAAGCAACGAAGTTATTACAAAAAAATCTGATCTGTTACGCTCACATGACTTTCTCTACTCTTGTACAAACTATATTTACAAACCCTTATTCTCCATATACTTCATGTTAATCGAGATATCGAGACGTTAATCTTATTGCTAATTTTCTTGTAGATACAAGAGGAATTGGTAGGTTTTAAGCAATAGTCAAATATTTTAAGAGCTGGTTGCTATGTGGAGTATTCATTCTCTTTGCATTACCAGGACAAAAAAATGAATAACGAATCCTCATTTGAGAAAAGGCATAATTTAAGGGAATAACAAGCAATATCTCGAAAATGGTTCACTCAACAAAGAACCAAAAAAATATATATGAACATAAATTGTGTATTTTAACGCGATCTACATTTTTGTGTAGTAAAATTTTGTCTCTCTTATAGTTTACCAGTTATGCAAAAGTCGTTCATAATGAATACTTTTGGAGACACTCCCAGAATATTCGAGATATACATTTCATTTGTCATGAAAATATCTTAAACATATGATATTTTAATCGAAATCGTTAGAGCCATTTTTGAGAAAAATAAAACTTTAGAAAAATGTTCCATTGTAAAGAGTAATCTGGGGTAGGAATATTTTCTTGAAAACCTTCGTGTCAAATCTATGGAAGATATTGAACCTAAATACCAAGTTTGGTGTTTATCCGATTGTTCGTTTCTGAGTTATGCTGTCCACAGACAGACACCCAGACACACACACGGACATGTTTCCAAAAATACTTTTTTGGATTCAGGAGGTCTCAAAACATGTATTTCCGGTGAAATCTGGGTATCGAATTTTTGGGTGGAATGCAATACTTCCCCCTACTTACTATACGTAGTAGAGAAAGTAATACAATTTGTGTATATCAGAATGTCATACTATTTCATGTTTTTTTTTCTGGAAACCCAGGTGGATAGATCCATTGCTTTAACGACAGTATCAAGAAGATTGTTGCCACGATAAGTTAGTTTTAGACCAATATGGAATCTTAAAATGTGGAATTGATTAATTGGTCAGGTGCTATTCGCCTTGACAAATGTAATTAATGTTATGCAGTTTTCTTAGTAAACCATAAGGCGGATAGCGGAGTGTCTCCCAAGGGGGATGAAAGTGGAAGTTCGGAAACTTTAAAGTTAGTCTTATCATTACGTAGAGTCATAAAATACTGAATGGATAAATTTGTCACTCACCTGTGCCCTAGCACTTGTAATGAATATGTACGCAATTCCATTATATACGAGTACTTCCCTTAATATTTCTTCCAAACCGTTTGCAGTACTTAGTGAAATATATGTATAAGATAATTTACGTGCTATAAGTATATTCAAACTGAGCCTCATTCAGGACACATATCCCTACGTGAACGCGTACATCCACGCAGCCAAGATGGCGATCAACCGAGATTCGAATCTGGGTCCCCTGCCAGTCTAACCCAAGTATAAAAGGTCTCGGTGAAATATGTACTTTCCTATGTGTATTTTACATTTTGCAGGCTTATCCGTGTGGAGGATTAGGCTGCGTTGCGTAATAGGATTTTTGTAAATCTGTAAGCTTCCACAACATTGTAAAGTTTCTTTTTTAATTGTCACTTCTCTAAGTTCTCAATATCAGTTCATTGTTTTTATCTAGTTGAACTTCACGGTAGTTCACTTAGTTCACAGAGTCACTGCACTAATGTGAAGTAGTGCAATTTCCCCGTCACCTTACTTTCCTTCTTGACGTGTCGGCATAATCAAATAAGCACGACGTAACCAATTATTCTGGACGGCTCACTCGCTAGGGAGTCGAGCACAAGACTTCTCCAATCTCTCGCGTGGCAGCAGCACTCAGTGCACGTCACAAACTCACTTGTAGAACAGCACTTGATGTCACACCAGAATCGCACTCGCTAACTCGCTTACTAACTTCCTCAACTCACAGACTAACTCATTCTCGCGAGAACACTCGCCCCTATAACCAGTCAAATCTTCCACAGAGCATTATAAAACGATCTCGACACACATTCTAGACGAGGGAGCAAGAAACTTCCTGAAAATTCTAGTTATCTGTCGATAACGATGACCGCGTTGCTTATCTCTGTTTACCTCCGACCTGCCGGCACCGACCTCCTGATAACTTTGGACCTTAGCCGCTGCATCACCATATGTATATACTTTTTAATGGTAGCACTACGTTAATTCGAGAAAATATCCTATGTGGTGTCCAAGCATCCCGATATATATCTACTTGGGCGCATGTCACGGCAATAAAGAAAGCGTAATAGTTATGGTCTTCGACAAAGTGGCAAATACATGGGGATACGATTAACAATTTAAGGATTAATAGGGAAGAAAAACCTCACTAATTATGCTGTAGTAGCGAAAACAGACGTTTCACGTGACAGACGCCAAGCATAACCATTGCAATACCTAATGGATATACAAGCTAGTGTGCTATAAGAACACAAACCTTATGGTAGATAACACAGTAGCTCTCCTTACGGATGAAGATTTGAAAATTATTATTTTAAATTGGTTCTCTATTATTATTATTATTATTATTATTATTATTATTATTGTTACTATTTGGAATCATAAAATGTTGAACTGATAAAATTGTTACACAGCGTGTGTCCTAATGGTTTTAATAAATGCTCATTTACGTCATTACGTTTTGTACTTTCCTTAATATGTACTCGAAACCGTACGCCATCCTTGTGAAATAATACATAGGAAACTGGAGAAAGTGGTGTGAGGGTTAGACACCGGAATTTTTGTTATGACTTAACTACCAAAATATCTTTGTCAAAGCTTTGAAAACAACTGAAAACTTTTAATACAAATAATACCTACAAATTGTCAGTTCCTGAGTCCTCAGGTTCAAGTTTTAGGCGTATTTAGTGTAACAGTTTTTTAATTTGCCTCCCTAAGTGAGCAAAACGCGCTTCCCCTACCCGCCCATCCCTGTGATGATCGTCTGGGATGCATAGTCGTCCAACTATACCGCCTCCCTCAAGCAGTTAGAGCCTAGCATGCAGAGGTGTTGGATATTAGATCATTCGGTTAGTTGGGTCCCGCATAAGCACCCAGTCTCGCAATGTAATTTGCTGGCATGCATTGTATGCTAGTGCATCAAGCGATGAAATCTCGGGCTGTAGCCATGAGCGAGCCCTCAGTGCCACCCGGGAGAGTAACAGAGGACATAGCATATTGTGACTTTGTCCAGTTTTCAACTGTCACTTCTCTCAGTTCTCACTGTCATTGTCTTTTGGTCTAGTTGAACTCGCTGGGACTTCAGTTAGTTCACTAACGTGAACTAGTTGAATTTTTCCGTCACTTTACTCTCTTCGTCACGCAGCCTCTTTCTCCGAACAGTTCACTCGCTGTACGTTGCAGTAGTCGTCACCAACTCGCTCGGAGAACCACACTTGATGTCGCAGTAGAAACGCGCCCACCAACTCGCTTACTCACTCACTGACCGGCTCAACTGCTCACTTGTGTTCGTGGGAACGCTCGCTTATCTAGCCAATGGAATTTCCACAGAGCATTCCTGAACTTTCCGAAGACACCTTCTGGAAGCTTCCAGAAGATCCGGTTATCTAGCAATAGCGCTTCTGGTGTTTACGCTGGGGGAGAACGTGACATATCTTTGTTTGTCTCCGACTGCCTGGCTCTGACTTCTCGGTAACCTTGGGCCATAGTCGCTGCGACACAATATTGACTAATTGTTGCCGCCAACCGCCACATTTTTACAGTTTTATGGGGAGTACCACTAAGAAATATGACGATTGACAGAAGGTTTCGGAATCCCTAAGAAATCTCTGGAAACTCAGCATCTATATAAAGGGGCAGGTGTGTATGTCGGTCATTCGCTTTAATTGCAGTCCAGGCGACATGAAGTCTTAAATGCGAAACTAACAGAACAGCAGCAAGAATTACGTTTTTGCGACGGAAGAATAACCAGTTGTTTAGAATGCTTCATGAGCAAGGTGGCATGCTCTTTAGTTCGAGCCCCACACAGTTATTGTAAAAGGAAAGAGAGCTTTGCCGTGCTATGGAGGACAGAATTTCATTAGCATAAACACAACATTGTTATAATAAATCTTCTCTGTGTACAGAAACGATACCCGGAATAAGGACACAACACATTTTTATGCATTTCTTCCACACACGTTCTTAAATACTTCAATTACTTTCTTTCATTCTTAAAATAACTTAAGGAATATCCTATAGAACAAACTACTCGTAGAACTGCTAAGCCGATCCTTTTCCTCCCTTTAAAGAGCCAAGGGTAATTAAGGCGCCGGGTTAATTTGTGCCGACATCATTTAATTCCATTGGCTCTGGAAAGTCGGCATTCGGCGTGGACATTAATCTTGGCTCTATCGTTTTATATCGAGGGGCACTTAGCGATTTAATAGAAAAGGAATAATCGATATGATGCAGTCCACCGTACTGATAAGAACGTGGCCACCAATGCAGAGCTTTATAATTTACGTTTCATTTCTGTTTGCGCCTACTTATTTAGGGAACATCAACACGAACTTCACTTATGCCTGAAAAAAGACAATAAATACTGCGCTTCCCTCTGAGCTTAACTCCACAATAAGCAATTCTATTAGATTTACCAAAACCTGTAAACTGCTTTGTTATCGATAGGAGTGGGGCATTTCAGGTTTTCCATACAAAATCCCTTGAGCCTTGAAGTAACATACAGTACTAGCTACGGACAAACTAATACAATAACTCATTATTGTAATAAGATATCTAATTCACAGCTTCTCAGCATCAACACATTAATAATTTCTTTCTTTAATATTTTGTTCCAAGTTTTACGTGTTATGTATTTTTTTTTGCTAATATTGACGTATAATAATTGAAAGGATGTTTAAAAACACATATATCCATAATGTACACATGGCAGAGAACAAATATATAACGTTATATGTAACATATAGAATATGGTATGAGAGGAAAAAGGCCATTGTTAGCTATACAGCCAATAATAAAAATTACGAGAAATGCAGTAGCATCTACGTAAGCATGTAACGAACTTTGGTTTCATTAATTAAGACAATGGAACTGTGTAAACATATATATGTGTGTAACATAAACTGTTATTGCATATTATTGGATAGTAGCACCAATCAGGTGCATTGATATATACCTATAATTCAAATACGTACGTTAAGAAAACGTTTGAAGGGAACGCTAACAGAATCTTGTCAAATGTTCCAGCAGGATGGTAGTGTATAAGCTCTTCTCTAAATAGACGCAAAAACTACGTATATAATGTCTGCCAATTATACATATTTTAACATGACAAGGGTAATAGTGATGTGGTTTATCTAAAATACAAGTGAAATAGTTAAAAGAATACGTGTGTGCAAAATATTTTAACTTCTCTATACCTAGCCCTGACAAGACACAATTGCTCTCCCATACAAAGCACAACAGCCCTGGCATAAATATAAAATAATAATTACAACATACTAACACACACAAGAATAGAGGTACACGATGATCATATTCCAGTCTACGAGAACCTCAAGATACATCACAAGAGTACGGGTATCAAAATGACCTACGGGTACGTAATACAGCACCCATCATCTCTCTACGGATCCATCATCATCAACATAGTGGGGGCCTACCACGTAGGAACCGCTACAGCCTAAGTCACGAAAGTAATATATTTTTTCGTTATATTATTTGTATAGCCTCCTTTAACTTCTACGATCATATAACGGACTTTAAAACAACTCGTGACTGTAGGTTCTTTAACTTTGATGTTTAATCATTTTAACATTAAATACACTCATATTCGCTCCCATATGCACACTCCCGACTATGCGGTTAAATAAAATGTCTCCCGGTACAACCGGGACTCTCGGTCGAGAAGCCAGAACATTGACCACTGGACCATAGAGCCCCTAGGGAATAAAATTTATAAGCTTACAAAGTTGCAGGAGTTACTTTCTGCAGCTGCAAAATAAACCCACCGTGTTTCATAAACATATTCCAATAAATATAATAGGCATTTATTAATCTAGGTATATTTTATGTTTATTTTGCATAAAACTGTTAATTCTTCGGTGCAAGCCAATCTTAAAAATTCTGTTCGCAATTTCGTAAAATAGTACCCTGATCATCTGATACTAATATTGTGCATAAATCTACACCATTATTATCAAAACACAAAATAAATATGTATGCGTGTGATTAGGGTAATCTCGGAAACACTAAGCAGATTTTGAGAATTTGTTATCTTTCGAAAAACACTGCTGTTCTCGTCCGACATAGACTCAAGACACCTAATTTTAGTTCTTAAATTTCTAAGACTAAAAATAATGTATACGTTCTGTATACTAGAGAGCGAATATGTTGGAGTCATAAAATAACATACTTTCCAAGTATACTTTGATTTTCGTTGAGAATTCTATGTTGCGGAAAACGCTTGTTACTATTAAAATAACTGCTAAGACCAATATAAATAAACGACCAAAATTTGACAACTAAGAAAACAAAAGACAAAGCAAAACGAAAGAAAATCGAATCCTACATACTACACCAAAATTGTATCCTATGGTTATTTCAATAATTCACATTTTATTCAAATAGTGCAGATATAGCAGAATTTAGCAACAAAGTATTTGAGTAAATTTTGTCATAATTCTGCATTTATGAAGCTTCTGGATGCCAGCATTTTAATACAGAAAGTTTTTCTGCATTTCTCTTTGTTTAATAAAGTTCGTCATCAGTAAAAGAATAATAATTATATGAAGAGAAAAAATTGTGTCGAGAGTAACATAAACTCCTTAATCCACTGAGAAGTTACGGTTTTTGATGGCTGTAAATAAATTACTGACATAGGGTGATCAATCTTCATATTCACCAGTTTGACCCATATCTCGTTGAACACTGATATTGTCGTAGCCTCTCTTTAAATTACTTCATAAGAACAGATGGGAGCTACTCGCTTGCAAGAGGTACGGGCAAATTAAACAAAAACTTCACTTGGCGAGGCTACGACGAGGGACGCAGCTAACGAAAGTACAGAAAATAATGGCTATCCCAACATAATACCTGGCTTTAAAGGAGAGGAAGGACACTACACTACCATAATTAAGACTCCAAAAGAGTGGATGGCTGAGGGTTTAATGAGATAGAAACTGGTTACAATTACTTACATTCTTTTCCCATTGTCTACCGACGAGGACATCGTGCTTTAGCAGTCGCACGTCTTTCCTGCACGAATCTTACTTACTGACTGACTGTTAAACCAACGCTAAAAACTCAGGCGTCACTGACGCTATCCCCTCCCTAACACTTAGTTCCCCTACTCCCAGGCAGACTGCTGTCACGGATCTCGGTGCCCAGAGAGTCGTGTATCTTATCATCTTAGGCATACGCCACAATATCAGGAGTTTTGTGAAAACTTGGAGCGTTGACAATATTTTGAAGTTATTGGAAGGGCTGCGCATCATACGTTGAATTCTCATTAAAAGACTCCAGCGTAAAATTCACATTTAATAAAGGATAAGATAAATGTTTCATCTCTCTGCCTTTCTATAAAACAAAACTGTGCTTTAACTTCCCTTAGCCCAGAGATAAGACATTTAGAAATAATTCCTAGTAGTACTAAATTGCCTTAGATTCATAGTTTAAAAGACCATTCCTGTAAAATTATATTTTATGGACTCCCCTCTTTTCCCGAAAAGGTTTCATTGATTATTTTCTTTGAAATTTCTCTGGAAGGAGGTAGTGCGTGTTTGTTTATAATTATTCACGCTTGTGGCAATCTGGAGCTGATTTAAGAAAATAAAGTGACTAAAGCAGGGATTTCCAGATGATATCCAAAGAAGATATGGTCGAAAGCAAGCAGCGAAGCTTGAATTTATAGATGAAACTCTGAAATATTGGACACATAAAAATCACAAATGTACGACCAGAATAAGAAAACCCAATAATATATGTCATTTACTTCGTGGGTAAGCCCTAAGTCTCCATGGCGCGACTGGTAACCCGTCGCTCCCAAGGCACTGCTGTTGAATCCTCCCGTCCTACCGTTCCTCCCCTATATAATACTAACAGTGCACAAAATATGCATATGTTACGCCTACCTTCAGTTCTAATTAATTTGTATAGCCACACGAACTCCTAAACAATGTATAGCGATTCAAATATCTGCCTCTAAGCCTAGATTCCTATAAAATTGTAGTAAAAGTACGATAAGTTTTGCTTATATAAAAGCTAACAATCCATTCAAGAGAGGCCTTAGGAATCTTTTAATATTAAATTAGTTGCCGAGTAGCAGAATAAATGGAGGATATTTTATGCACTCAATTATTTTTAAACATCATAAAGTCGGAAATAGTGTTATTTTAGGGTTACAGTTTTTAAGGTCTTTTCTCGAGTTTTTATTTGTCAGCAAATTCTCATTTTCAAATTGTTCCGCACAATGTACATTTTCATAAAAAATCAATGAAGTTTCGTATACCTCCCTTTTCATAACAGGTAAAAAATAATGAGAAGAATTTTTGTTAACATGCTTAGTTGTAATGTTATTAATCAAAAATGTTCATATTGTGTAAACTTTAAGCAAAAATTTAATTTTCATATTTATTTTTTCAAAACTACTATGACAATTAAAATTTCATCCCTACAATAGATTTATATGCTACTGAAGAGTTTAGTTATAAAATAATCATTTTTGCAAAATTATTTGCATCGTATGGAGCAATTTTTCATAACAGTAAAAATATATCTGGAACTAATTTAAAATTATGCGTGAGCTTAGGTCTACGTATTATACATTAAACCCTAATTGCTGTATTAACACTCCAAATGAATCGACCTGAAATTATGGATTTATGAAATTTTACAGTTGGGTATATGAAATTATGCCCACCAACGTCTATACACACACTCGGCAAATTTCTGCAGCCGAGATGTTGGTAAATGCATGCCAAATACTTCTTTTAATTCGTAAGAGAATCTGTGCATAAACATTAATATAACAATCAAATTGGTATAGGTCTGGAGAGGGAGCATAGCAGCTGATTATTCTCTTCAAAAACACGTCGTAGTGCGAGGCAGAATATTATTGGACTTTGTTCACGACAACCCCTTTATTCTTTAATTTTTCCTCGGTTGGAACTGTTGGCTGTGTTTCTTTTTCTCTAATACGGACGCATTCTGTTTACATTTTTCTAACAGTCTATCAACTTTTGAGCACTAGAAACGAATGCGTCAAAGAATTTCTGTGGGAATTTAGATCATATAGACTCTTTCGAGCAAAACTTAACACAATAAAAGACACGCTGTCCTGTAGTATATGTCATGATAAATACAAAGACTAAATACAATCAATAGACAGCTTCACATAGCGTTATTATCCCATTACATAAATGCTAAATAAAATACTGAATTGCAAATGCGTTATCCTCCTAGTTATGTGAACTAGGCTACCGAAGAGCGATGTCATTCAAATCGATACCTGCTGCGAGTCATATCCGGTGGTGGTTAGTTGCGTCATTCTAGATAAGGGTGATTAGAAACTAAAGTTACAAGGTGGATGTTCCTGGAGCTTCGTCTGCTATAGAGAAATTAGTAGTGTGCGGTAATTCTAATACATGCGAATGGCAGCTGTGCAGAGTTTCAGCCACCGCCACCTACAGCGCTAGTTGTGTAGTCCTAGTTTGGAAAAGTGGTCTCGTGAAGAAATCCGCTCCGTTATTCGATTTCTGTGGGCGAAACATGCAACCTCGGCAGAAATTCACCGACAGAGGTAGAGGTTTACGAGAGATTATAATGTTTCATCAGCATGTCGTAGAATGATGTAGGAAGTTTGCGACCGGTAGAGAAAACGCCACAGACGAGGATCGCAGTGACCGACCAAGCACGGCATCAGTTGATATGAACACAGCCCGCGTTGAGGAGCTGATTCAGGACAACAAGAGGATCACGTTATAGCATATGACGGTAGACTTGGGAATGTCGTTCGGAAGCGTTCGTCATATTGTTCACGATATTCTGCAGTACCGGAAAGTTTGTTCTCGATGGGCTCCACGAAATCTGTCCAACCAACACGAGAAAAGCTTGGGGGAAAGTCTGTAACTTTTGCAACGGTTCTCAACGGAAGGGAACACTTTTCTTCACCACATTGTCACGGGTGACGAAAAATGGATCCACCACTAGCCCAGCAATAAGCTGTCGTAATGGAGTCATAAATTAATTAATTTTTATTTATGGACGCTCTTTAACTGCGGTAGTCCTTAGCGTCCCATTGTATATTGGGAGGTCTCTTTATCAGGCTTGGGGTTCTTTTACGCATCGTAAATCTACGCTACGGGACCGCCGGCTTTACTTTTCTTCCGAAGGAAGCCATGCTAAGAATGTTTACGCCCGACAAAATCCATCGCCCTGCGCCGGCGGGTGACCTCGGAAACTAGAGGGGAAACTGCTAACCACTACACCACGGAGGGCGACATATAAGAGGCCGACGATTCGCTTCAGACGAGGAGGTGAAACACTTCGCGACCACGTGACTGAACACGCAAGGACAGGATGTTTACCAGGAGGGAGTATTCTAATCGTCCCACGAAGCGACAACTGCCTAAACCGATATGGAGTCTATGTCCAAAAATAATCTAGTGTATGCATTATCAGTTGGTATATTGGTTGTATGAAATAAAATAAACACGTTTCACTGCAGGCTTTGTAACCTTAGTTTCTGATCACCCATCGTGTATATATACACGCTAAAGTAACTACTTAGCTCATTAATCAATGATGGATCAGGAATTTCAACCAATCAGAGCCACTTATCGCCAAATTTTTATCGTTTCGTTTTAACATTTTTATTTCATCGTACTTGCGCCCAGTTGTTTTTGTGTAAATGTATTGTAACAGTGCAATAAAACATATAACTTCCTTGTGCGTTTAATCAGCAATGCAGACTAATTGCCTTTCAGTTGCCTTCAATAACGCATCATTTGATACTAAAGCCTTAAATGAAAAAATAAAGTATTATATTTCCATCCTCAAAGTGTTGTTCTCTGAATAGTTTACTGATAAAATAAGTCCACTCAGCTTTATATATGTGAGATGTTTTATATTTATTCATTTTATTATCACTTCTTGTTTATATATTCAAAAAGCGGCATATTCTCTCGAAATAAATTCACTTGTAACTTCGTTGCTCGCAAATGCATGGATAAAGTCTTGAGCTTTCACTATATTATCACAGATTAAACAAAACTGAATATTGGAGCCGCAGAAGGTAAGAGAAACAGAAGTACCATCAAATATAATTTTCTGTAGGCGAGATGTTATTTGTTACAGGAATGTTTCTATTGCAATTGGTGACATGTATTACAGGTGTCTAAAAACCAGAAAGAAGGTATGAATGCTCTTTCCATCCATAATACAAATTGTTTTCGTGGAGGGAAAGGTTACTTCAGACTGCTGTTTTCGTAGTATACAATTGTGCTCCAGTTATTCATGCCTGGTGTAAAAGCGTAATATCTAGGATGCATGCAGGAGGAATATGTCTGTTCATGTAGAAACTCAAGTCAATAATGAAAAATGTAAAATTAGAAATAACTCTTTCATTATAAATATCAGTCTCACATCCACAGTCCTTGGCTTTTCCCATAAATAATCACATACCAACTACACGCTTGGCTGTTGTATTTTTTACCCGTCTATCCAATACAATGTTTTAGTCAATTTATAAGTATATAATTTTCTACAATACTTTGTAAAGACAGAACATGAAAGTTTCAGTTGTACTATCTCGATTTGTATTCTTTTGAGCGTCGTTAAGATGTACTGATATACTAGATGACCCACACAAGCCGTCCTTAGTTGAAGCTAGTTTATACCGAATAGCGCGGATGCCAAAAGGTTTGCCTAAGCACAACTGCAAAGGGGACTCCATACTGACAGAGAGGAGACCGCTAAATGCAAATCAGTGCTTGAAAATGAACACTTTAACTGCTGTTACTGGTCCCATAGCTCATTCGGTAGAGAACCTGCCTGCTATATGAGGTGTTCTAGTTTCGATTTCCGGCTGGACCCCAGAAACTTTTCTTTAAAAGAAAAAAAATTCACGGTATGCCCAGAGCCTGTGTTCAAATTCAAGAGTACCTATGTGTGTGTGGGGGGTGGATTGCCACATGACGTAAACCTGCGCACACGTGTTAAGTAATTTAGTTCCGTGACAGTTAATCTGCAGTCAGTACAACTATATGGCACAAAGTTAACAAGATTAAACAAAATTATATTTTTATTATAATTATGTACTTTACCTTAAAGGTGTGTTAGAATTAAATCATTTTCTATTAGTGCATTATTCATAATACGCATGTGCAAAAATATGTCCGCCTTGGTAGACGAATTGGTGTAACGGCTTCTGAGGCACTCGTTCTATCTGGAATGATTCACCATTTCTTAATATTATCTCTGTATGTCCAAAAAGTGCCCAGAAGACAGATGCGGTGTCTGAGAATGTTTAGAACACAGCCTTCGAACTTCAGCTGCATTTTGGTGCGTCTTCGCACAGAGCGTAACCATATCTGTGTGTTCATTATTGGTAAACGTTAACTTTTGTCTGAATGATCTGGCCTTGAACTGCATGCAGGTGACCACACAACCTAACACGTAAACACTTCAGACAGCAGCACCACCTCGGTGAGCTTTCGCTTTGTACCTACACTGCCCCTTTGAACAGCAGTGATGCGGCAACTTCTTTCATGTGAGAAACATAAAACTGCAAACGACGACTTGTTTGGGTCACCTGGTACAGTCGACTGCTGGAATCATGCCATTATAATGCGCAGTGGTTATCTCAGTAATAAAATACTAAACTATCTCTGCCACGCTCAGTCCCCACACCTTAGCTGGTTCTAGCACTCCACTCCACTCTCCCCTTTTTCTTCATTCTCAGACTGAAACTGGCCTGTGTTCATAGCTTAATGTTTGACATCAAAAGGAAATGGACTTATCAAGGTACTGGAGTGGACCGTAGTTGCGAAGCATGCCTTCCAGCCACTCAGGTGAAATGTTTTCGTACTCGTCCCTTTTCACCACTCACCTAGGGCGACCTTTATTCATAGGCTAGTGCGTGTGTGTTGGATGTGTGTTTGGCTTGAATTCAAACCATTAAGGGATTGGCTTACCCAGGGCTGCTATGATATTATTTTTTTTCCAACATTAAATAAAGAAAAGCATTATAGCAAAGCAGAAGCATCGACACGGTTTCGTGCACTCGTTATATAATAGCAGTAAAATAATTACTGCTTTAATTAAGATACTTTTCAGAAACTCTCTGTTGTTTACGAAAGTTGATTCACAGAAAACCTGTGGTAAATGCATTGGCACGTCATCAAGATAATGCAGGCTTCTATCTTGGTTTCTTTGGGTCACATTTGCTTTGGGTTCTCACCCAGAGCTTGCATGACGTCACGCGACATCGTGAGAGGGCTCAGGCACCGGAAATAAAACGGGACTTCTACCAGTGAGAGTTACCAGGGACGGGGGACGATTGGAAAATCGAAATTATGGCCCCCGGATATTCCATGCTGGCTCATTTCAACAGTTAATTATACTGCAATATTCCAAGAAGTTATATAAATGCTTACGCTTTAATTGCGTGGTAGAAGTGGGTGTTCCAGATTAGTGGCTAGCGGGGCCATAAATCTACTGCGTCCAGCGAAAATTACGAGCAGTTTTTATAATCATAAGGTGCAAGTTTCCACGGAAAAGATAAAGAAATGCAACATTTATAAACTAAGGAATAAAAATAAAATAAGGTTTACAGGTAGGAAGGGAAACACATAACTTACGTTTCGTGACGGTTTCAATCAGAAGTTAATTTCCGTATGGCATAACCTAATCTTATACTTACTCGTATTTACGCAACTACCGAAGTGATACATTTCCTTGCAAGTGAGATGTTTACGACGTGGTCACAGGCGAAGTTAAAATGTCCATATGAGTAAGGAAATGACACTTTCCTGGTTGTCATATTTTGTTCCAAGCTATAGAGAAATTACATGTCTTGATAAAATCTTAACGTTGTACTGTTCCTGTGAACGTGATTACGCCAAAAGAAAACTTCTATTATAGATTTCCTTCAAATACAATTATTCATAAAACCAGTTAAAGATAAATTGTTCTCTAAACTGTATTTTATGTTGTTGTGTAATTCTGTTGTCATATGAAATACTTCAACATTAAATTTCTCTTGTTATATGTTACCGAGCAGAATGATTTTGCAATAACATGGCAGGCTCGAATTCGGGTTGTTCCGGGTTCGCTTCTCATCGGGCCGGCATATGACCTTAGGTTTTGGTGGTTTTACTAGGTCGGTGGGCGAATTCTGTCCATTATTTCCTTTCGCCTGATTCATCTTTATATATTTGAGGGTTGTAGGACCAGGCGAAGGCGATTGGTGCGTGGAGGCGAGACGGTGCAGTCTACGCTGTGTAAAGGTTTCTCACTGGCGCTTGAATGTGCGGACTCTTTTTTTTGGGAGGGAGCTCATTCTTTCCGGGATTTCCAGGTTAAAGATGGCACAGGCAGACTCCTTCGGCGTCAGGATTGGTGTCATTCTGGAATTGTTAAGGACCTCCTTTTTGTAGCGCGCAAGGTCGTTCGGATGTGTCGCCTTTTGGGTCTCGCCTTCATCCCTTCCTCTCAGAGGTCACATTAGTCCAAAAAGGGTCTACGAGGGCAGTCCCAGAAGTACCCGACCTTACGTATAGATAGCGGTTGTTGTTTTAAACAATTTTTTTTCTTTATTTAAATTTCATACTACAACTAAGTGTGAGAACTTATCTAGTAGCTTCACTATCATAATTGTGTCACTGTTTGACAGTAATGTATTCCAATGAATATATTCTGGTAATAATTGCATTTTTCACGCAATAATACACTTCACTGCACCAAGTCTTCAGGTGTTGTCCTTTTTAATCTTCTTAGTACTACACTGGTATCCAATAACTGAAGCGCAAGAGGGTTTGAATGGTAGTGAAGTCATTTTTCATGCTTCACTGCCATGGTACTTATTTCTTCACTAACAGTGTCCATTTTTAAGTCTCTATGGATGTTGTCATTCCTGATGTACCATGGTGCATTAACAATACCACGTAGCACTTTATTTTTCAAACAAATGACTATGGTAGAAAGTGCCAATCTTATAATGCTTAAGTCTGAAGTTTGACGAACTACGCTGTTTAGTAATTGTTTGGCAGCCATTAATAGTGAACTCTTTCAGCGAATTTGTAAACATGGATAAAACTGGTCATCGTTGTGTGAAACAATACTTTAATTTGAAAGGTTGGGTGGCAGAGTTTAAGCGAGGCCGTACGAGTTGCCAAGACGAACATAACAGTGGTCGACTAAATGAAGTGAACCACGCCAGAAATTGTGAAGAAAATCCACAAAATCGTATCGGATGACCGTCAACTGAAAGTGTGCAAGCTAGCAGACATTGTAGGCATTTCAAAAAGTGCTGTACATCGCATACTAGCTGAAAATTTAGACATGAGAAAGCTGTGCACAAGATGGGTGTCGCGTTTACTCGCAATGGAACAAAAACGGCGTCGTGAGGATTTTCAGTCGAGTGTTTGGCGATGTTTCCTGCAATAGAGCCGAGTTTTTGCGTCTATTCATAACCATGGAGGAAACATGGAGCTATCACTTCACACCTGAGACGAAGGAACAGTCAAAACGGTGGATTGAAATGGGAGAATCAGCTCCAAAGAAGGCAAAGACAGTACCATCTGCAGGCAAGGTCTTGGCGTCAGTTTTTTGGGATGCGCGTGGGATAATTTTCATTGATTATCTTCAAAAAGAAAAAACAATCAATGGTAAGTATTATGCGAACTTGTTGCAGCGTTTGAATGATGAAATCAAGCAAAAACTGCCGCATTTTCGAAATAGGTTTTGTTTCATCAGGACAATGCACCAGTTCACACAACTATTATCGCCATGGTCAAAACCAATGTGTTAAAAGTTCAAATTGCTTCCTCATGCACCCTATTCGCCATATTTAGCCCCCTCTAATTATTTTCTGTTTCCAAAGTTGAAGAAATGGCTTGGTGGTAAAAGATTTGCCAATAATCAAGAGGTGGTGTTTGCAGTTGATGGCTATTTTGCAGAACTCGGCAATTTTCACTATAAGCAGGGTATCGAAGCGATTGAACATCACTGGGAAAAGTGTATCAAGCTTAAAGCAGACTATGTATAGAAATAAATATGTTTTTTCCCAAAATTTGTGTTTTCTTTGTTAGGTTAGGTACTTCTTGGGACAGGCCTCGTACAATTACCTATGATAAGTGCTGACCTCTAACGGCTGGGGACCCGCCTCTATCTCACTGATCCTAATCCTTCTTGGTATTTTTGGTAAAGATGTAGTTTGAAAAGTATTTAATGAAGCACCCCTACTGTTTTCAGTGCGGAAACATGTCCTGTTTTACATAAGTAACGTGAAAGAAAAGCTTTTTCATCTTTTGAAAATTGAATGGCAAGGCAGAAAACAAACATAGTGCAGCAAAATTCGCTGCAGCTGTCGTGATTTGTTGATTTACTGAAGGAAGAGCCTATATAAGTTGTGTACCTTTGCTTTTGTTTAAAGGCTACGTACACTTGGGAGCAGAAAGGTGGCCCAAATAGGGACGAGGAGATTTAAGTTGGTAGCGACATTTGTAGTTCCGCCCTCTCCAAGCTCAACCTTCTACCTCGGCCCTTGTATCACTGTAGTCACTTGATTGATAAGTTGAAAATATCTATATTAAGTTTTATTGGTTAATAAATTCTTTAAGATGTGGGGATAGTTGTATTGAAAACTCTGAAAGTAACAACGAGTAACATCTGTATGAAGAAGACGAAGTATGTGAGTCAGGAAATGACGAGAAATCCGCCACTGACTTTGTTTGCTCATTGGAAGGACTTTCTTTCGTACTGAGTAGCTGACTGGTGGCAAAGAAAGCAAGACTGAACAATAATTGTGTTTCTCTTTCTATAAAACAAGTCCTTTTCCAGGAATTTCTCATTCCTACAACCAAACAAATGGTAAAATAAACACTTTTAGCTTATAAAACCTTTAAATTGGTCTTGATTATCAGAAAAGGCATTTTAGGCACTTTTCCTCGGTTCTCTTGACTGGCAAAAAAAAAAAAAAAAAAAAAAAAAATCCCTCTCATACAATGCTATTTTATATAAAACGTGAAGATATTAGTTAAATTTAGTTAATTCGTAGGCATACAAATACGTATTGCTGCAGATCCCATACTCTAATCGTTATTTGTCCGTTTGTCCAACAAGTGCATTTTTTTAACCTCGTGCAGTTAAGGAACTATTTGTCTGCATCTGGAATCAAGTGCTTGTCCTTTTAAAATCTTCCAACACATTAACTTGGCCTGCAAACGATAAAGAGAATTAATACCCAACCCCATCACCCTCTTTTAACCCAGAAACAGACCCTTAACATCCACTTGTCTAGCTCTTGTTCTAACCAGCCAGATCGTTTCCCCCCAAAAAATACGGATCAATAGCAACTTCCAAACAAGGGCCTCTTTCTTTGTTTGCAGACAATGGCTTAAAGCCACTTTGAAGCTCTTCAGTCTCCTGTCGATGGTACAGTTTCAGAGAAGGAAATGAATGGACGATGACGCAATAAGTACGGAGTCTGACTGTGCAGGGAATTTAGGGGAAACTTCTTGTCCAAGAACCAATTAAGTAACCCTCGTCAATGACGCGTGCACTCTTCCAGTTTGTGGAACTCTTAATTAGGGAAACTTTCCCAGTAGGAAATGACGTTCCATAAATGTGCTTGAGGGAAGCACAATAAGGTTCGGAATGGTGGCAACACTTGTAAAGAATATTATTTAGTAATGGCCGCAACAGCTTTGAGGGTCAGAGTGAGAAATTGAGATACGGCTGCTACATATGGTACATTCCATTTCAAATCGTCTGAAATAGAATAGAATAGAAGGACTTGCATTTTTTAAACGAAATGAAACGTTCTGGATTTGTAGACAAGTCCAGTACAATGCTTTATGCAAACTCTCAAAATTTAGAACATCAAAGTTTTGCAATTAAAATTGTTCACATTTATCGTACCTTCCTAAAATTTTTAAATTCAAGCCGTTATAACTCTGAAACCTTAAAATCTAATTATTTAAATCCAGCTTTCTTTTGATTCCCTTACCTTTAATTTCTACTGATAAGTAAACATGTTCTTATTTTTATTTAGTTAAAGAAATTTATATTTTTTTCAAGTGTAGGCGGTTACGGATTAAGAAAAATAATTGTATCATATATGGTAAAGTTCCGTAATTTAAACACAATCAAACTTATATTTTACTGTAATGTTTACTGATAAGGTTTCTTCTAAAATAATTAAAGAAGTAAATTACTATACGCCCTCATGGTCGCTCTCGCACGTTTGTTTTGAACTGAAGGTCAAGTAAGCTGCTGTGCATGGTTAAACAATGTGAGCGCTTACTAAGCAGTATGCGGTTCTGAGCATTTCCTCACAGAGCGCTGGTGATCATTGTGATTCAACTAGTAAATCGCTGCGTTTATTAACTTTTTGTGTTATAACTACGAATAGCCAAATATAATAGTAATTTACGATGCCAATATCGTAACGTATCAAATTACAATATGAGATTGGAAGATTGACAAACGAGCCCGCAGGTCGAGTTTGATAACCCATCGAGTATGTAATATGTAGTTACGTTATGTGTATCGTACAACGTTTGATCTACTTTAGTTACGTAATGTCGATTTTGTTATTTGCTTTGGTAAATTACATTTTTATTTCAGATGTAGTATTAGCAGTCGCTGAAACAGTACATTACATCGATACATAGTTGGTACGTGGGTGTAATGGGCCATGCGTGGTTTGGTAGACAATTTTTTTGTTAGGTGAATACTAGGTGAATTAAATAAACTTTGAAAAATGAGTTCTGAAGAAGATATTGCAAACATAGCTAATTCTTTTATAGATAGATTATTTCTAATAAATCCGAGTTCGTATTATTTATGTATGTTTCATAATGCGCAACCAGTTTCATGATAAGAGTTACATTACGAAAATTGTTGCGTAATAGAAGCTTCATTACGAAACTAGTTGCATAATGAGGTACCACTATAAAACTAGTTAGGTGGTCAATAGGTTTAAAGTGGTTTGTTTTAGTATTGTAAAATCGATATTACGTAACTAAAGTAAACACTTTACCAATATTGCCGACTTGTCTTAGTGACACTATGGATTATTCTCAGTCTAATATTTTAATTCCATAAAAATCTGGAGAGGGGCTTAACACGAGTAAAAACTATACATAGATTTTGGTGAATATTATAAAAATAATTAGCATATGCTGTAATGAAATGTGGAATTTTATCTGCAAAATGAGATTTGGTACAATATTCTGAAATAAGGGGTTCAGCTATGCAATGAATTAATGCGATACATTTATCACTCAATAAAGCGACTACTATGGGTTTTAGATGCTAATATCTGATAAATATATTTTCATTAGCACCCCTTATTAATAGGAAAAATTACAACGCAAACAAAAAATGCGACGTTTTTACCGTTTGGTTTCACATGGAATGTCCCATATATAAAAACTTCTGTATAGGCAACAGTGGCGGCTAAACGATAGGTGAAGCTCTTTTAACATAAAAAAGACATACAATTACCTATTTGACTATGCTAAAGTTGACTCTTCTATCGTTTCTGTTGGCGTACTCACTATACTACGAGCTTCTAAAATATAAAAAAGTTTCTAAATGTAAACTTCGCAACCTTTCCAATTTATGTTCCAATATACTAAATTGACTTAGTTCTACCCGTAAATATTCTGGCATATGGGTGTGTATTGTCATACCAGACACATTTTTGCGCCGCATTTGCCTCAGCATTGTTGGGGTAATTTAGTATTTCTTTCGGCTGTGTTTGAATTTGCGTCTGGCATGACACTCTCCACCTCTGGCCGGCGAGCCTAGCCAGAGATGGAGAGAGAGCGAGAGAGAGAGAGAGAGAAAGAGAGATAGATGTTAGCGTTACTTTCATTGTATGTGAGCATCAGTCTGAGAGCTGGTGTGTAAGGTGTAGGGTTCGTTTGTGTGAGGCATCTCCCCTGAATGCTTTGTTCCCTTATGTATGTAATGTAGGGCCATAAATTACTTTATTAATAAACCACAGGTAATGTGAATGATGTGAAAATTGTGTAATTTCTTACAAAACCCCACGCCTGCATCGGAATGTAAACATCATGATTCTTATCCTCTCGCAGTGTCTGTGCTACGTTTCCCCCATGTGCATGTTGGGGGTGATTAAAATGTAATATTTTGCTGGAAACCTTTTGGCCCTCACCCCGGCATGTAACAATCTCACGTCTGTTTTATCGTTGCCAGTCCACCGCGAAATACATTTTGTAACACGCGACACAGTGTTCATTTTGTGAATTCATTGCAAATCGCCAATGGTTTAAATGTTTTGAAGACATAAACTTATAGTTGATATTTTAATTCACGTTAGCGAAATTCTAAGACCATACATACAACGACAATAATCGCTACGTACAGATTGTTTTCGCAAATGAATTGGACTGAAACTGAAGGTCTTAGTCCGAGAACTTGGAGTTTGCAAAGTGTTTTGAGAGGAAACAGCATTCCGTTGCCCAAGAGAAGGGATGTTCGCAAGTTTACAAAACATTTCACAAGTGCCAGTGATCACTGAATAGTTTCTACAAGGAGTCTTTCCACTCCAAAAGAATCCAAGATTTTAGCTTCACCTTAGCCTCGAAGGAGTTAGTATGTGGGAAGTTCACACAGCATTCATACCCACACTGCGATTCAAATGTTATAAATACCAGCGAGAAAACCTGTCTCCTAGGTTTTGGGCAGCTGATTTGGAAAGGGGTTTGAGGAGAATAGGAATGGGGTCAGTATGGCAAAGAGCTGAAATAAATGACAAAAACATATGGAATGGTGTTGAAAGAAGACTAAGAGACATCCACCAACAGGAAATAGAATCGGAATGTAAAATTAAACCTTCTCTAATTCTAGCAAATTAAATAAAATTGAACTGGGGTAAAGAGGTATATATACTTAATTTAGGAACAAAGGAAAGATCAGGAATGGCATGGTTTAGACTGGGGGCCTGGAGGGCACAAAGTGACTGACGATTCTGGCAGGAGAATCTGCCCATTCTGTGATTTGGATGCGCATTGGGTACAGATTTTGGCGGAATGTGCACAGTGGGAGAACCAGCGAACGATTAAACCCAAAGAAATATTCTTAAGTTCCTCAACAAAGAGATTGGCATGTTGGGATCTACTGGCTGACCAGAGGGCCTGGCAAAACGTGAGCAATTTTTTGGCTAAAGTGCGCAAAGCTAGGTCAAATTTGTTCAGTTAGACAAAGGTAATTTATCTCTATTTTCCTTTTCCTTGTCCTTTTTGCTTTGTTTCTTTTTCTGTTGTTTATTTTGTCACCACACTTGAATCTTAAATATGCATGTAGGGTCAATGACCCATGCGCTAAATACTTGTGAAATAACTTCAATAATTTGAAACCAATGAATATACCTTATCTATCTATCTACAGTCCAAGCTTGAGTTGGTTGTCATGCAACCAGCCATAAACAGTGCAGCTGAAAATCTCAGAGCAAACTACCCCCTATACCTACTCATGGAAATTGCTGCTTTCTCATTTCGCTCGCTAAACCCATTTTCATTATTCTCCACTACTGCCCGGTAAACTACGGAATGAGAGATTGGCTCTTAAAATAGTGATTCGTAAAATTATACTCCTCTATGTGAGTAGTGGAATGTTTAAATAGAGATAGAATTATATTCGAATGCACCTCGTTAGAAAACCGATTCATTACCTTCACTTGGAGAACCGCCCCTGTTCGCAACAAACATCAAACTGCATCAAGTATGCTGTAACAACAATGATGAACAAAACTGCCCTTCTCTGTGGTCGATGCAGGCTTCTCAACTTAGAGGTTTCGGATTCGATTCCTAACAGGGGTGGGTGAACTTTTCAGCACAGTCTGGAAGTATGAATAGGGGTTCTATACGAGTGTGTTTTTTTAGCAATTAACTGCGTGTTTTCACCACATTTTTGTGGAGTAAGTTTTCGTCTATACCTTATGGCTTACCGCTTATACAAGATTCTTTCCGAATGAAGAGTAGTTCACTGGTTATTCCCAGAAAATTCAAGATGTACAGAGTGTCTCAATGAAACGAAAATTTTAAACTATAAAACAATACTGGTTAAATATTAAATAAGGAAAATAACAGATAGAGGAAATTAATGTCAATAGTACGCCTTTTATGCTATAAAGATCATTATTATAGGTTTTGAAGATTATGTCCTTCAAATGGCCTCTATTTCTACGACAGCATTCCGCCATTCTCCTATGCAGATAGTGAAATTAAGATTGTAGCATATCAACAGGTATAACAATAATTTCTCTGCGCGTCTTTTCCTTCGGTTCATCAAGAGAAAGAGCAGGGGATCTTGGAGACCAAGCAATATCCTCATATTTACCAAAGAGATGATACACAAATATCATAGAAATTCCAACTGTGTGTGCTGCAGCGTCATCTTGCTGGAACTGTATTGACTCATCCAAGGGAAATGTATGTTCCGGGGTGAGAAGAGTCTCAAGTATATTGGCATATCGATTAGAAGTAACTGTTGTTATTGTTATTCGCCCTTCCTCGTCTGTAACAAAATAGGGGCTGTAACCCTTCGTGAAGAGATTGCATACCACATTGTTATCTTCTGACTGTAGAAAAGTCTCTCACATAGTTTTTGAGGATTTTCTGGGTACGAGAACAAAATGTTAATTATTTACAATACGGCTTATGTATTTATTATTTTGTTTATTAACGATGTTGTCAATTGTCAGGATCATATCAGCACCGCAGGCGTGCCGAATTTTTTTACATGCTAGTAAATCTACTGACATGGTGCTGTCGATTTTAAGCACACTTAAAAACCATCGGCCCGGGCCGGACTTGAACCCGCAACCTTGGATTCAGAAGGTCAGCACATAACCAACTGAGACACCCAGACTGACAACCGCTTGGGTGAAGGGGACTTAGTCGGATATCCATAGTTTGCTTAGAAATTGGTTCTCTTCATGAAATTTGACCGAAAACTGGTCACAAAATTCAGTCTCGTTAATTTTCTCTATAGGTTTTAATTGATGGAGAATTTGCAACTTGTATGGATGGAAGCGCAAGTCCTTCCTCTGTGAACAGTGGCACGGATATGTTCAATAGCGTTGAAAGCCGTCGCAATGAACATTTTGGACTGCGAATAACAACAGTTCTTACAGTCTCATCTTTTGTGCTGAAGCCGTTTGTTTATAATTTCTCACCCATGTTTTCATGGCATATGCTGACGGCACTGCATCATATCCAAGATTTCTTAAGGGGCAAAATCTCTTATCATGTTAAAAGGCATTATTGTATTTATGGAAGTGAGTAATGTGACAAAAGACTATACCGTACCAGAAAACACACTATTGCAAAGCATATTTTGATACATTTGTCCCTGCGGTTATCGTATTAGTATCTGAAATTAGAAGTATTTTCTTCATTTTTAGTAGTGTTTGATGCCCGTTCCTACTACACACGGTGCCACAGAGGTAGACACTGATGATACATGCAATGAAACAATATCTGGGAAGAAAAGTTCCAAGCCTAAGTTAAATTACCCCCCCCCCCTCGGCTTTTGCCAGCTATGAAGAGTGAAAAAAACCTGGAAGACGAAAAAGAACAAAAAAGAAGAAAACTACTCAATCAGGGAGGATCGTCCTGGCCGCATTTGAACCCCAGAATTTCCAAATGCGAACCCCACGTTGCCGCGGAACCATTTAGTTCGGTCTGTACCAGGTGGCCCAAACAAGCCGTACTTTGCAGTTATATGTTTCCCACATATATAAGTGCCAAAGACGTTGCCGCATCACTGCTGCTCAAAGGGGCAGTGTAGGTTCACTGAGGTAATCTGCTGCCTGTAGGTGTTTACGGGTAGTTTCGTACTGATAAGCGTCGCGTAGTCGCCCGCATGCATTTCGCGCCAGGTCATTCACACAAAAAGGTAACATACACATATGGTTACGATCTGTGCAAATACGTAACAAAATGCAGCTGAGGCTCGAAGGGTGTGTTCTGAACATTTTTACATTTTCAGACACGGTATCTGTTCTCTGCGCACATTTTTTTGTACAGAAATAATATTAAGAAAAGGTGGATCATTACAGGCAGAACGTGGGACTTAGATGCCCTTACATCAATTCGTCCACTAAGACGAATTGATGCTTAGTATGAATAATGCATTAATAGAAAATAATTTAATTCTAATTACCTTTTAGAGTATATAAATATAATAAAATGGAGTTTTATTTAATCTTGTTAACTTTGCGGCACCAACTCATGCCATATTGTTGTACTGATTTAGATTAACTGTCATGGAACTAAATGACTTAACAGGTGTACTCAGGTTTGCGTCAAGCGGCAATACTGAATTCTTGTTAATAAGCGAATTGATTATTAAATAATCGATAACAACACACACACACACACACACACACATAGGTACTCTGACATAAAACGCCAGACTCTGGGCGTACCGTAAAATAATTTTGTTAAGACAACTTTTTGGAGCCCAGCCGGGAATCGAACCCGCAATACCTCATATACCAGACAGTTTCTCTACCAAATGCGTGAGCTCTGGGACCAATAATAGCAGTTAAAGTGTTCATTTACAAGCATTAGGTCTTTCATTTAGCGGTCCCCTCTTTGTCGATATGGAGTCCCCTTTGCAGTTCTGCTTAGACAAACCTTTGGGCGTCCGCACTATCCGGTATAAATTAACGTTAACTAAGGACGGCTTGTATGGGCCACTTGATGTGTGTCTATGAACAGCATAACTCAAAAAGGAAAAGTCGGATAAATACCACAGTTGGTATTTAAGTTCAACATTTTCAAAGGCTGCGACAGGATATTTTTTCAATAAAATCTCCCTACTCCAAACTATCCTTTACTAAAAAACTCTTTTTGTTGTTTTTATTTAGGTTTTTCGTAACACAAGAAAAAGGAATACCACTTACCAGTTGAAGCAGTGGTATTCGAGAATTCAACTCAACAAAACTTGTTAATTAGAATGAGGAAGACTTACTAGGCTGTTTCCAAAAATTCAAGATAAATATTTTATTTGTCATGCAAATACAATAAATATGTGGTATTTTAATCAAAACCGTTTTTAGAAAATAGAAGGTGACGAAAAAATTTTCTATGTTAAGGATGGGGAGATTTTCTTGAAAATCCTCATGTCGCATCCTTATAAAATGAACTTAAATACCAAGTTTGCTGTTTAAGCAACCTTTTGTTTATGGGTTATTCTTTTCATACTCACACGCACACAGAATGTTTTCTAAACGTATTACTTTTGGATCCAGGGTACATAAAAACTGTGTTTCAAGTGAAATCTCGGGATCGAATTTTTGTGTGGAATGTCTCTAATAAAGCGTCTGAGTCATAATATCAATACACACCTCCATTTTTGTCGTCCTCCGTGGCGTAGTGATTATCATGATAGCCTCTAGCTCCCGAGGTCGCGGGTTCATACCCAGTGGAGGACGATGGATTTTTTCGGGCGTAAAAATCTTTAGTATGGCTTCCTTCGGAAGGGAAGTAAAGTCGGTGTTCCGGTGTCGTAGATTAACGGCACACAAAAGAACCTCAAACCTGATAAATAGGCCTCTGAGAAAATTACCGGTCTTTCGCGCCCAATATAGAATGGGACGCTAAGGAACACAGTAGTTAAAGAGCGTCCATAAATAAAACTCAATTTCAATTTCACCTCCATTTGAACATTTACAAGCACGTGATAGATCAGGTTAGTGAAAACAAACGTGGCATACAATACGAATCTAAGCACTCAAAGCTACGAAAAACACAAGTAAAACAAAAGAAGTAAAAATTTTCTTTTCGGCCAAAATTTCACTGTAGATTCCTGAACTGCTTTTCAATCTAGCTGCAAACACATGTTTTAAAATATGTTCTGGCGCTACAGGGCTTGAGGACTTGGAAATTACCAGCCACAAAAGCATGCTTCAGGCAGAGGAAAAGTCAGAAATTACCTCTTGAGTGAGAGTAGGGGAAACCATTTCAGGTTTGTTTGGCATTTACCGAAGTAGAATGTTGCTGGAACACGCGCTCAGCTTTGGGAGTTGCCCCCTTAACTCTTTTTAATATCCTTCATAACTGTCATTCACTTCAATAGAAATGTTTTCTTGCTTTGAAATGGTAGATCGAAAACACCCAAAACCGGCAACGTTCCATATATCGACATTTGCAATTGCCATGTAATTTTTGGGATAAAATATGTCTCCGTCGGACATAAACATCCCTGAATGTTTACAGAAATGACTTTCTCTTCTCCTAATTAGAAAATGTATAAATACTTGCGTTGAATTTATACACTTTTTACTTTCTCTGCCACGCACATACCTATAGAGTAAGTATAGTATTCCACCCAAAATTTCGACACGATATTTCACAGGGAATATAAATTTTCAGGTCACCTGAACTCATAAAATAACATTTTAAAATGAACCGTGCGCGCGCGCTTGTGTGTCTATCTATGAACAGCATAATTCAATAACAAATGTTGCATACTTACAAAATTTGGTATTTAAGTTCAGTATCATCCAAGGTTGGACAAGCCGATTTTCAAATAAATTCCCTCACCGGAATCTTCCCTTTAAATGGAAAACGTTTCGTTATTTTTTTTATTTGTTGCAAAAGTGGCTAACCAACGAAATTGATTATAACGTGATTTTTAAGATATATGCTTGACAAATAAAATAGGGTGTCTCAATGAAACCAAATTTCTTCATTCCTTTGGGAAATGTTGTCGGGTAATATTAGCAACACAAAATCCATGTGAATTGGACGCCGTTTTATGCTATTGTTGTCAATATGGAGATGTGAGCCGCAGCTCAACGTGTCATAGCTGTACAATAGTTTTCTGCAAGAACATTCCGACGTCACTACAATCTTGGGCGACTTATTAACTAATTGAATTTTTATTTATGGGCGCTCTTTACCATGGTTCTTGACTGTATCGTCAACATGATAGATAAAATTGAGGATTTACTTCAGATCGCTAAATTTGAAGGCAGTGAAAACGATTTTTTAAAGGATATAATTGTCCATCATATTCTGGCGCAATTGCCCAAGCTTTCTCGTATTGGGAGGTGTGGCACGTGGTAGTGCTCTCGTCTAGCGTAAACACCAGAATCTTCTGGAAATTTCCTTTCTCCCAGCCTGCAGACGTTCTAGAATGTTCTAGGGAAACTTGCAGCTGCTATGTAAGCCAGCGTGTTCGCGTGCGTTAATGTAAGTGAGTTGGTGAGTGTGTTTAAAACACGACATCAAGGATGGTTCTACGAGTGCTTTTGTGACGACATTTGTGTGCTGCTACAGCGAAGGGAGACGTCTTGTGTTCGACTCCCCAGCGAGTGAACCACTCAAAGAAGAGCCTTCTTCGCGCGTATTTCATTACCTGGCTACGTCACGAAGGAAGTGAAGTGACGGAAAATCTAACTAGACCACGTTAGTGAAGTGACGGTGTGAACTAAGTGAGTCATAGTGGAAATTGACATAGTGACGTGACATGAGAACTTAATGAATTGACAGTGAAGAAGAGTAATTTATAAATCAGGCTTGAAGATTTTTTAGATTGGTTTACAAAATTTAAGTGACCAGGATTGCCAACTGTATTCGAATCTACCGATCCTTTTGAGGTTCTGCTACACTTATGTAGCAGTCTTCGATGCATTCCTTCCTTAGGCTTATATTTTTGTAAATATTTGTGACAATTTCTCGAAGCAAACGTAGATCATTGTTCAAATGCGCTAAAAATTCTTGTAAGAACAGTGTTGTAATATATATTTGCACGTACTCATCCGAAAACAGTAAACATGAGAGATTTAAAAGTTTCAGAGAATGATAATTAACCCAAGGTAAAACAAGCAGAGGAGTGTAGCAATTTTCGATATACCAGTCCTCTTGAAATAATAATACTCAGTCCCCGGGATGTATTTTGGTTTAGCGGTACGTTGAACAAAAACGCAATTACGTGTCATCCTGTGAACTCTAAACATATCCATTCCGGACGATTTTAATCCGCATCGGATCATAACTGTAGGACATTTCAGCCGGATTTGCAATTAGTGGGAAACAGCTTAATGGTGCCTTTGCTGTTATAATCCAGCACGGAATTTTCCATACGTATTCATCTTTTGAACTGGTGTAGAATTACATCACCAAGGGACGCTGATAAGCTTACTTTTCCTCTATCTCATTGCAGCTTAGTTTAATATATATTTTCTGTACCTTTCGCCTTCTATAGCAGAACTACTGCGTTCCACACAAATGCAATCTCATCAGACATACAAATTTTGAATTCGTGGTTCAGAAACTATAGTTTGTATGAAGCGTCATTTGCATTTTTACTTGCACTACTGATTACCTATAGTGAGTAGAGGAAGTATTTTATTCCATCTAAAACTTCTATATCAAGTTTTCACTGGAAATACATGCTTTAATAAAAAAACATTTTTAGAAAAACGTCAGTATGTGTGTCATATGTGTGTGCGTGAACAGTTTAACTCAAAAAAGAAATGTTAAATAAATACCAAACTTGGTATTTAAGTTCAGCATCTTCCAACGATATGACATAAAGACTTTCAAGAAAATTCCCCAACCCAAATACTCTTTACACGGAACATTTTTCGAAATTTTTGGTTTTCTAAAAAACGGCTCTTACGATTTTGATTAAAATACAATATATTACTAATATTTACATGGAAAATAAAATGTACATCTTTAATTTTATAGGAATAGCCTGTGAAGTCATTCGGAAGAAACTTTGTATAATTCTGTATAACTTGTAAACGTTAAGCGATAGAGGAAAGCATACCACACAAGAAATGTAGATCTCCTTAAATCACACAATTTATTTCAAATAACATTTTTTGTGAAATCAGCTATTTCTGAGTTTTTCGTTATTATTGGTTTGAACTTTTCAATACTTGGTCATTTTAAAGTGCTGTCACTATTCGGTTGTTTCTCATGATGTCACGGAAAGAGTGTGCCAGTAGATAGAGACCAGTTTTTAAACATTTTACTATCGCTGTTACCTTGTACTTATAACGAAGAATCTGATGTGTTACGTTCACATGGCTTTCTCTACCCTTTATCGTTTATTAGCGAGTGTACAAATTATTATTACGAAAGTTTATTTCCTATTTCATTTTAATCGGGATAAAATTTTCCGGAAATAGCTGCATTGCACATTTCGTTATAGATACAAATGGAATAGCGACAGTCAAATGTTTTAGAACTGGGCGCTATACGCTGGCCGTATAATTCCATATTCTTTCCATAACACCTTGAGGAACAATTGAAAATCGAGAGGACTTTAAAATAATGGCTAAGTATTTAACAATTCGAACCATTAATAACGGATATCGTAAATTCAACAGTCGGCGACTCTTCTCAAACTGAAAATTTTAGTCAACATTACAATTTATCAGCCAACTAAACTGGTATTATCCTTTCAAAATACACTCACGCATACCCTGTGATAAAGAACTCATAGCTGTACCACTAGAGCAGCTGGCGCAGGAGACAACGCAGAACGAGCTACGAGATGACATCACAATACTCGTCAACAGAGCAGCATCAAGGTTGTCGCATCTCGAATGTCTTCAGACTTTAAAAGTACGTTTAAGTATTGAACAATTCGAACCATTAATAACGGATATGTGAGAAATCGATGATGCCACAAAAACACTTATTTGAAATGAATTGTGTGTTTTAAAGCGCTCTACATTTCAAGTGTAGTACGTTTCGTCTATCGCTTAACGTTTACCAGTTATATGAGATTTTACAAAATTCCTTCTGACTTCAATGGCTATTCCCAGAAAATATATACATTTTACTTGTCATGTAAATATCTTTAATATATGGTATTTTAATCAAAATCGTTACAGGCATATTTGAGAAAATAAAAAATTTCGAAAAACGTTCCGTGTAAAGGATAATTTGGGGTGGGGGATTTTTTTTTTAAATCTTCATGTCGCATCGTTGCAAGGTACTGCACTTACATACTAAGTTTGGTGTTTATGCGACTTTTCATTTTTGAGTTATGCTGTTCACACACACACACACATTGACATGTTGTGGCGTATTAATTATTTGGGGATTTCATTGTGATTACCAGACATATTGTCGTTTCCCATTGTCATTACCAGACGTATTGTTGTTTTCGTCTCAGTCAGTTTTGCTAGTCACGAGTCGTGGGGATATAGCGTCAGTCTTACTTAGGATTCCGTGAGAAGCGGATCGCGCGCGCAAGTCGGCTTTTGGGTCGGTGGATATCTCCCCTCACCTTTCATATTTAATAATGTAGGAAACGGTTGGGAAATAAATCTAGGAATGTCTAAGTAGATTTGTATTATGGATCTTGTACAGTGAAAAACCCACGCATTCCTCTTAACCCCCACAGCACGTTTCGTCCTCCACGGCCAAGAGAGTATATGTCTCCTCGATGAAGGTGCTGGGTACTAAAAACTAATTTAATTTTTCATGTGAATCTTTGGGACTCTGACCAGCATTTAACAATATATTGACTCATTGACTTAATTTTAAAACAGCAAAACATTCAGCAAAGCCAAGGCTTTATATTCATTACAAATGGATTAGCAAAATCTTAACAACAGATAATGCCATTAGCATCGCCCACCATATCGCTCAACTGTTACGATATTTACGCACCTATGAGTTCTTTTCCTGCGGTTAGTTTAGTTTTGTTACTATATGGCAGCCTATCGAATCCCTGTTAACGTGGTGTGGTGCTGATCTTCCAGCACAACGAGCTGCATTCTCTCCTTTAGGCAAAGCACCGAAGTGTAACCATATAATACGTAACAAGATTAACCGAGTATTTCCGCAAAGAAACGGATTTGTATAGATGAACTTTATTCCTCTCGTGACCTTTATATATACTTCATTATAATAAGGCTTAAACAGTTAACTTCCTTGGCTGTGTTTTACTGTAATCGGCTTAAAGCTTACGCAGCGCCACCGAGCAACGATTCCATTTTACTATTCTATCCTCTCCGAATTTTTAGTTCCGCCCGCTGACGCTACTATACCTGAGGCGCTACATAAGCTATTATGCAGCGTTTAAAACCACTAAAATATTAAGGTGAGAAGGTAGTTTATTTGTTTTCCAATAACAATAGGTTGAGAAGGTGTGGTATTCCACCCAAAAATTCGATATCGAGATTTCTCCCGAAATGCATGTTTTAGGTCCCCTGAGTAAAAAATGCGTTTTTAGAAAAATGCCTATGTGTCTGTGTAGCTGTGAACAACATAACTCAAAAACCAAAAGTCCGATAAATTCCATACTTGGTGTTCTAGTTTAGTATCTTTCAAGGATACAACACGAGGATTTTCAAGAAAACCCCCACCCCCAACTATTCCTTTAGTTGCAGCATTTTTCGAAAATTTTGATCTTATAAGACATTGCTCCAACATTTTTGATTAAATATATTAAAGATATTTACATGACAAATAAAACGTATACCTTGAATTTTCTGGGAATAGCCTAAGAAGCCCTCTTAATTCAGAAGGAATTTTGTATCATTCTGTATAACTTGTACACGTTAAGCGATAGAGGAGAACCTACCACAGACAGAATGTGGATCTCTTTAAAACACATAATTTACTTAAAATATGCTGTTTTGTGGCATAAGCCGTTTCTGAGATATCCGTTATTAAAGATTTGATTTGCTCAATACTTATTCTTTTAAAGACCCATCGATTTTCAGTTGTTTCTCGCGATTGCATGGAAACAATATGGAATTTTAAGGCGAGCGTATGGCGTCCAGTTCTTAAGCATTTGACTTTCGCTGTTCTTTTATATTTATAACGAAATGTGTAATGTAGCTATTTTTGCAAAGGTTTATTTGGATTAAATGTAGGAGATAGAAAAATCAACTTTAGTAAGAATAGTTTCTATACCCATTAATAAAGACAGAGGGTACAGAAAGTCGTGTGATCACATGAGATTTTTAGAAAAATATCCATGGGTGTGTCTGTGCTGTAAATAGCATAACTCAAAACGAAAATTGGGATAAATACCAAACTTGGTATTTGAGTTTATGCTCTCTAAAAATACGACACGAAGATTTTCAAGAAAATCCCTCACTCCAAACTACGCTATAAATGGAAAATTTAAAATCAATTTCTCCGGCTAAGTGAACTCAAATAACTCACGCTATTGGGCCAGCGAAAATCCACATGTTATTCATGAAGCACCTATGCACCCGGTTAAAATTGGAGTTTGGTGCGCAATATCCGTACAGAGAATAGTGGGACCAATTTTTTTTTTAAAACAATGTGAACACTGCGGAGTACCGACGGATTTTCATGGAGTTTGCTGAACAACTAGACGATGTAGAGTCGAGTCAAGAATATTTTCAACAGGCCGGCGCTACATGCCATACCTCAAATGAATCCATGGCACTAGTTGCAAGTTTCTTTGACGACCGGATAATTTCCAAGAACCTGTGGCCAGCGAGATCTCCGGATTTGACATCGCCGGACTTATTTCTATGGGGTAACTTAAAAGACAGGATTTATGCCACACGTCCCCAGATATTGGACAATGTAAAGCACAACATTACACAGGAGATTTGACAACAGAGCCCTTCAACGGATGGCCAGTAGCATGGAACGACGTGTTGAGTTGTGCCTTATGCAGGATGGAGGACATTTTCAACATTTGCTATAGAGGTAAATAATCTCCCAAAATTCCTCTGCATTTCAGGTATAATAAGTTGTCACTAGCATAACTCGTTTTGAAACAATTAAAGAAATAAATGTGTCAGTTCTTCATAAATCACCCTGTACTTAGGAACGTATGTCAGCTATAAATATAAACATGATTTTAAAAATAAATTACCCATGTTTCAACAAATATGCGGTACAGTAAATAGAAGTCTAAACGCCAAAACCAGAAAAGAACCACGAATGAAGTTCTACAAACTAATGGTCGTGTCTGCTTTTCTTTATGGATCTGAAACATGGACGTTGACGAAAGCTATGCAAAATAAGATACATACTGCTGAAATGAGATTCCTAAAAACGGTAAAGGGATGATGTAACCTTTTGTGGAAAATCTGAAATGAAAATGAAAAAATAAGGGAAGAGTTAGAAATAAATTCTTTACAACAAAAAATTATAAATTATAGAAATGAATGGAGACTGCATGCTATAGAATATTGAATGTAGTGTTATGCTACAGGCCTAAAGGAAGACCAACAAAAGATGGGCAGACACGTTTTGAAGCTGGAACAGCCATCACTGCCTAATCTCTGGAGTACAGAAGAAGATGAAATAGCACTTCCCTTTTTTTTTCTCTGTTAATATAAGATTATAATACTAAAATGGACTATGAAGAGATAAGCTGTATTCTAATTTTTCTGAAATATTTTTGACATAGTTTTAAGAGACTTTGCAGACCATTAGTCAAGATGCGCGTAGGTATCTTCCTCAGGTAGAGGTATGGCGAAAAGATTTAAGATAAAAGCAGTGAGCAATGGTCACAGTTCATCGGTCGCAGTGTTTCCGTGAGTGGATACAATTATTGAGCGCATAGAGGCAGGCAGTCAGCCTTCCACCGCATTGCGCCTTTCTCTTACCGGCCACGTTGCGACACCTAGACGGATTCCTATTTTCTTTACTCCGTAAGGTGACAACTCATCAAAAATAATACAAAGAGAGAAAATTGTATTTAGGATAATTTCAAAAACCACTCAAACGAAATTGATAATTCTTTAACCATTGAAAAGCTCCATCCTTTCTGACGTACGTGGAGCTATAAACCATCTATTTCAATCCATAAATTACTAAAATACAAAAAGTATTTTGAAGGCTTCATTGAAAAAGCCATGGAATATGAAAATTTGCTGAACTCCTTGGGGCATAAAAACAAAAGCAAACAGAAGAGAGATTGAAAAGCGACAATCCATGCTGTTTATAACGGTATGAATCGTATGTTATATTTATTTCATTAAGTACCATTTATCAAATACTGCAGATGTGTATGTAACGAAACCGTGTCGAAACCTCTGAATACCTTTATTAGGATTCTATAGATGTATGTACTGAAGTTTCTGGTTGCCAAAACCTTCTACATACTCTCATGTAACAAAATTTTGCTTTTTTCCCCTTGTACTTATTCAGAGTGTTCGAAATTAAAGCTATCAGTAAAGAAATGTATTAGCTAAACATCCATAAAAGTTACTGCTTCCATTTACATGTGCTTGCACTAAAATGTGGAGAAACTCATGAAGTTTTTATGTCCTTTAATTGACAAAACTGTTATTCCTTTCGTTATGTATACACAGATTGTTTTCCAAAATGGCTCCATTTACGTCACAAGAAACAGTTTGGTGCTGTTAGTGGTTGGCAGAGTTTAAATTTCCGATTACAATTCAGCGAAGATACGCCCGCGTAGCTCCGGACAGGCACAATCATTTGCTCGAAAATGGAAACTTTTAGCGACATGGCGGCGGCACTATCCTTGAACACTTCTCGATATTCTTGAAAATTTCGCTCTACCCGAGATTCTAGAGGGTTGCATCTTCCAGCAATACGGAGCTCCCCTCATTATTGGAGACCATTCGTTCAATTTTTTTAACCATCATTTTTCGAGAGGGTGGATTGGTCGTGGTGGTCCTATTGTCTGGTCCCCACGATCTCCTTATCTAACACCATTACATTTTTTCTTTGGGGATTCGTGAAAGACCCTGTCTACAGTATCAGATTGGATGATCTGCAAGTTTTACGCAGTAGGGTTACAAAGGCAGTACGATCTGTAATTCCATAAGTTTTCCAATTTCAAGACAAAAACTTCATGAGTTTCTCTACATTTTAGTGCAAACTAGCCGTATGTAAGTTTTATGGGTGTCTAGCTATTCCATTTCTTTATGGTTTACTTTCATTTCGGAATCCCTGTATTGTAATCAAATTCGTAGCTGGGCATGCTAAATAGTTTTATAAACAGGGAAAGTTGCTAGCATAGATATAAAAGAGAACCAATGTTATATTAAAAACCGAGAAGATTATTTTTCTTCATGATCACAGACTATGCATCTTTTCCAAAGAGGTTAACTTGAGGGCCTGGGAGTGAGGAATCTTCGTAAATACAAGTTTCACTTCTATTTCGTTCTATATGTTAAGGACACTGGGTTTGAAGTTGCAAATTTTTAAATTCAAAGCTATTCACCTGAAAATTGGTACACTTAATATGAATAAATAAATAAATAAATAAGTGAAGAAATGAATGTGCAAAAGTTCAAAGTTCTACCTCATATAATACAATTAAATGTTTTTAATTAACGAAAAAATACAATTTTATTTCTAAAACTAGCTTGCGCATTCAAATTTGTCAGAGAAGTATGACAATGGCAGTCTGCCTTCGCAGTCTTCACTTTACTCCCAACTTTTTCTAAGGCTCCGATGTCTCTTTTTCCTGACAGTTTATATTTATTACTTAAAAGTGGTATTTTTTCTTCACTCATGCAGTTCAAGTGCTCTTTCCAATTATGTTTGTTTACTTCAATTTTATCATAAAATTTAGTTCTTCGTAAAAATCTTATTTCCGCCATCTCAATTTTACTTTTGTTCTTTTATTTTATTGTCCACGATCGCTGTCATACACGAGCATAAGGACGGCCATGATCTTGTAGAACTTCCATTTTGTTTGTTTCTTTCTTTATTTTGTAGAGTTCTTGTTATGGATCCAAATATTTGTTGAAATTTATTTATCTTATTTTCTATGTCCCTATCGACATCGAAACTTGCGTCACAACCCAAGTAACTAAACTTTATGACTTGTTTCGGGGTATTATTTCCAATGCATATGTTCGTTCTCATGGGTATTTTCCATTACTTTTGCTTTTTTTTATGGAAACCTTTAAGTCACGTTTATTGCCTCGTTGGTAAAATTTATAAATAGAGAGCTCTAGGTTTCCTTCGGTGTTCTGTAGTATTACATCAGCTGCATATAACATTATGTTTAAATACGAATTCCTGCAAACACGTCCTTTTTTCCATGTTTTACATATTGAATTAAGTGGGTGAAAGGCTCCTTCCTTGGTTTTCTATTTTTGATTCCGATTTTATATACTTTAAATTACCTCCAAAATGTGCCAAGGATATCATATATCCCAATAATATATTATTATTTAAAATGAAGTTCAATATGATTTTATTGCAGGCATAACCATCCTATACCTATTCTGAAAGCTCAGGTTCCATGGCTATCTCGATGTTGCGGAGCTGTTTAGTGCTAAGTCTGTTTTATTTGGGGTGTAAAGTTGGCTGTCTGATGGAACCATGGCAGCCAGTACAAACAATCGATTTGGATGTTTAAAATGAGAATTTCTGTCTTTTTTGAACCTTAATATATCAATGGAATTAATTGTTCCTCCACACAAGCCGTGTGTTGGACAGGTTTGGAAAGATAGAATCAGACGACTGAAAAATTCAATATGAATTTGAACCACGGATCTCCTGGTCTACGTCCGGTTGTTTTAACCACTGGGCTACCGTGATAACTTGCCGATAGGACATTAAATTCCCCACCTGATTCGCGTTTTTCTCGGTAAACCTCAAGGAGATCCCAAATTGTATTGAGATGACATACCCCAATGACGACCTACAAATACCAAAAATGCGAATCAGTTGGGGAATTTAGTGTCGTACGGGCAAGTTACCATGGTAGCTCAGTGGTTAGAGTAACCGGATGGAGACTGGGAGATCTGTGGTTCAAATCCCGGCTATGGTATTAGATTTTTTAGTCGTCTGACTCTAACTTTCATATATCAAGCCACTTTCTGAGATTTCTTTTAGAAATCTAGGCACCTAAAATTAAAGCTAAATCACAATTGTTCCGTGGTAAAAGAGATTAAATTACGTTGAAAAGGAAAATCTAGCTGCAGAAATGTTCGGAAATTAGATTTATCCAGAAGAAGCAGAAGTTGAGAGATGCAAGACTTTATGCACGTAACTATACACAATCTCTCTCGACACCTGAAGCCTGCAAGGGTGCTCTAACAAATAAAGAAGAACGCCGTCTAACGCATATGCTTCAGTACAAATGTGAATAACCGTGTTACTGGAATATCTCAGCAAGCGTATCTTTCTCCCCTTAGCGCAAATCAAGAGGTCGATGTTGAAAGGGAAACAGGTCGTACCTGTCCCCATACCCTCGTGTGTCCGCCAATTACATCCATGTGTCGAGCAATCGATACTGGCGACCCTTTATGTATCTGATTGGTGGAGAGATACCTACATCAACAGATTACTGCGAATCCAATATCGTTAGTGCCCCCCTTGATGTGTAAAAAAAACTCTGATTCCATCTAGAATACTAAACCATACTGTTGCATCAAGCTTTCAGTATTCTCCGCGTGTATGACTACGGTGTTAGGAAGAGAACTAAAAAGCGAACATAGGAAAACGCCATAGAATTGTTAAGCTTCACACTAGAAGCACGGTTGGCGCTTTTATAGTGTCTATACGTGTTAAGGTATCATTGCGTTTGAAATGGAGGTTCTCTTGCTTTTCATCTGTATGGCAAAGAACTACTGAACGTGACTTTGGTGAGAATACCACCCAGAAGCTCAATAGAGCCAGCTCTGAATACATTTATTAAATTGGAAACATTACATGTTCCCTGTTAATTAATTGTTCTTTCACACTTGCCGTGTTTAAGCTAAAGTTGAAAAGGTAGAATCACGTCACAAAATTCAATCTTTGGCTATGGTATTGAATTTATCGTATGTCTGATGCTACCTTTTCAATTATATGCTCCACTAAATTAGTGATACAGTGAAATTTCATGCATTTATAGTAAGTGAAAGACACATTTTACAGAGGTTTAGACTCATTTGGGATTATTCCTTCCATAGTAAAAGTAAAGGAGTGGACCTATTAGCCGTATTAGGGCACTTCTGAGAAATTTTAATCCTTACGTAGGGAAGCAACTCATATTTTGGACGCCACTTTTAAACGACTGCACCGTTTGAATATTTCTGTATCCTTTAACTACATAACACACTTTGTGGCCATTTTACTCAGGTTCAATTTTCTTGCTATTTTTCCATATCATTTAGGTGTTAAAAATACTGTCTCAAATCTTTGTTACTTTGTTTATACTTTTACTCATGTTTTCGCATAGAAAGCTGCACTAAATTAGCAACTGCCTGGACTTAAATTGAGAATAAGCCCCACCGCTAAAGATGTCTTGCAACCACAGACGAAACGTCTGGGAAAGAGAAACATTTTCACTCGAAAAGACCTGCATTATTTATGTTATTATTATTATTATTATTATTATTATTCGCAGTGCTTTATTGTTTGCAGATGTGAAAAATTGCCAGTAACTGGGAAAGAAGGTAAAAGTAAGCTGTAGAAATAAAACTTTTCAGACCCCAAGCAGGATATACATTGATTACAAAATAAATTCAAATATAACCTAATACAGAGTACTTACAACATCTGTGAGTAAAAATTGATATCCTCACTTGACAAACATATCAGATTACCAAATATTCTATTTTCCACCCAGCCAAGAGGTTAGGGGGACAAAGTTCATTATCTAGTGACAGGTTCAATTCTAACACTTTGAAGTGGAAACAGGCCACACATTTTAAAAACAAAAAATAAGAAGTAGTGGTAGCTTATTTTTCTATTTACTGCATGTTAATCGAGATAAATTATTTGCAGAAATATTTTAATTACACACTTCTTAATAGGCACTAGGAGGCTAAAGTGACAGTCAAATATTTTAAAAGCAGTTCGCTATGCTGGTCCCTTCTTATTGTGTGACATTAGAAGGGAGAAAAGAAATGTGAATTAGCCTTCAAAAATATGAGGTATTGGAAAATTCAAGCCAAGAACAACCAATAGGTATCTCGGAAATGGTTGATGTCCCAAAATAAGAAAATATTTGGCATTCATTGTGTGTTTAACGAGGTATACATTTAGCCTTTGTTTATCGCTTATGGTTTAGCAGTTACACACTAACACGGTGGTAGAAGTCCTTAGGGGATGGACTCTTGAACGGGAGGTCCGCGGTTCAAATCTAGTCCTCCCTGTCTTGAGGTTTTAACCGCCTATGAATTCCATATGTAGTAAGAATGGACCTTACGATGTGAATGTAATTACCCGCGGGGGACACCTCTCCACTGCGACCAACTAGGTCCATTGTGGCTATACCCTCCTAAAGACAGG
Source organism: Deroplatys truncata (assembly GCA_030765065.1). Lineage (NCBI taxonomy): Eukaryota > Metazoa > Arthropoda > Insecta > Mantodea > Mantidae > Deroplatys > Deroplatys truncata. The sequence continues at coordinate 105,754,325 of CM060985.1, forward strand.
GATGAAGTGAAGGAGGTCGCAGTAGGTCTGCACACAGACGGGATTACAGAGACGCACGGAAGTCCCTATCATTTCCAGTACGAAACACCAGCTCTCACCAGTAGACGCAGAGTCCCGTTAAAGGGCGACGAAGTGGCCCTTGCAGGTAGGTCAACGCGCCCTGTCGTTGGCGGGGAGAAATCTTTCCAAAGCGCAGTGATCATGCCATATGTCTATCACCTGACGCACTACAAACCCGGAGACACTGCCTGAAAGATGAAAGGGAGAAAAATAAAATGACAGGAAATGAGGGAAAGGAGAAATCGTGGTAGAATACACCACCCCAGCATTCGCATAAATCCCAATTTAACTTTTTATCGGGAATCCAACACGGGACCTCGCTAATGGGGACACAGGACGACCGAGCCATGGTGCTTGGTAAGAATGGGCGTTTTACACAACTAAAACAGTTATACAAGATTATGGCGGGCTGGCCCAGTAGCTCAATCGGTGGAGCACCTGCCTGTTGTGCTAGGGGTCCCGGGTTCGATTCCTGAATAGGGGTGGGAATTTTTCTCTAGTCCTTATCCTCCCTAGAGTTTGGAAGTATGGATGAGAGTATGTATGATCTAATGATTAAAAACCAAAGTGCAAGAAACCCAAGCGTTAGCACCATTTCCAATAGGCAATAAGTTCCAAAAGTAAGGCTGCCGATAAGACCAATACAGTTAAAGGCGGGATATGAATGGAACTAAAAAATTATGGCAATCCATTCACAATGAGTAGGAGTTCACAGGTTTTTCGTAGAAATGCAAGATGTGTATTGAAATAGATGTTGTATTGTATTTCCACTGTTGGGGGGCCGAACTTGAAGTAGTTGCAACGGCACGTATAGTACCCGGTTTCCGGTAGCCTTTGCCCCAAATGTTTAAAAAATATTAACTTTGTAATTTCGGCTGCATCAGTATTTATATTTTTTAGAGACATAAATGTCTTAGCAGGGAGTGGTGCGACTGAAGAATGTAGGCTTACACAGATTATAATTTTACTTCACTCGTTTTATTAATGCTTGACAGGATTTTAAATAGCACATCACTGACAGAGAGAGAGAGAGAGAGAGAGAGAGAGCTGTGAGATTTTTTTATTAATTACTTGCACTTTTTAACACGTAAACTATTTTTGTCTCACATAAAATACGTATTAAATTTCTCGAGAATGCATCTCGCGTTCGGTTAGGAACACTGTCTACAAGCAACTAACTTCTGAATTTGTAAATTTTGCTTCATTTTAGTTTCTGATTGGCTAATCCTAGTCCAATAGAATACCTTCATTTAACTAAAGCTTTTTCTTGTTGTTGATTGGCTATTTTATAAACTGTCACAAAAATTACATTATTGTTTCCAAGAATGACTAGTAGCATTATTAAACCTTTTAATTCATTATTTCCTCAAAGTTATCTGATTGTTAGCAACTATGGACCTATTATTCTCACAGCTCCTACATTGTTAAATGACATAATACATTCACATAACATTATTGAACATGTACATAATATAAACATTAATACAATGATTGTTACATGCATTTTTTATATATTGTTACATACACATATTGCTTTAAGGCGGGTTGTTATTGAATTTATGTATTATATAATTAGACTGAAATCATTTAAGTGTTAAAAATACTGCCTCAGTATTTTATTAGTCCGGCAAATATAGCAACATATGGTATTTGAAACAAAATCGTTTAGGCCATTCTTGAGAAGACCAAAAATAACGGAAACTTTTCCATGTAAAGCATAGTTTGGAGTGGTGAGGTTTTCTTTAAAATTTTCATGACGCATTTGCAGGACGAGTTACACTTTTGAGTTACCCTTTTTACGACACATTCATACAGACTTCTTCTAAATGTTGGTTTTATTTATTTTTTTGTATCAGGCTGCTCATAACTTGTATATTCAGTAAAATCTCGATTTCAAATGTTTGGGTCGTATACACTACTTCCTGTACTTAAAATAAGTACATATTGGGAGCAGGTAACAAGTAATCACTGAATAAATACGTAGCTAAACGCATAGTTAACTGTTGATCTCATTACTCCACACAGCTAATAATGTCAGTGATGGATACTAGTTTGAAATGCACTGCCTGAAATAATGAACTCTTGTTTAATGCTTCTACGGACCGTCACCTATGAAATGCTGCTTTTATATAGTAACACTGTATACAAATTTGCGATTAGTATGGACCAGATATTGTGACCCGACAACTTCCTGTTACGTGGTTTATCAGCTTCACAGTCAGTTTTTTTTTATCGTGCATAAATTTGTGATAGCTGAATGAATGTGTAGCTGGATGCGACAAAACAACAAAAACGGAAAACATCCCAAACGAATGGCACTAAAAGAATATTTGTGAGCGTGGACAAATCTCGGATGCTGCTTCATGAGCTTTGATAATTCCTAATTCGCATTAGCTTAGCTTTTAGAAAACCCTTTGTTATTCTCTCTATTACATATAGTAAGTGGAGTAAGTATTGTATCCCATCCAAAAATTTGATACCAAGATTTCATCGGAAATGTATGTTTTGAGATCCGCTGAACCCAAAAAAAGCAGGTTTAGAAAAAGGTCCGTGTGTTTGTGTGTATGTCTGTATGTGAACAGCATAACTCAAAAACGAATTGTCTGATAAATACCAGAGTTTGTATTTAAGTTCGATATGTCCCAAGGATGCGACACGAGGATTTTTCAGAAAATCCTTCCACCCCAAACTGTCCTTTACATGGAAAATGTTTCGAAATGTTTTATTTGATCGAAAATGTCTAACGATTTTGATTAAAATACCATATATTAAATATATTTACATAAAAGTGAAATGTATAGCTTGAATTTTCTGGGAATAGATTGTGAAGTTCTTTTCATTCGGAAGAAAATTTATATAGTCTTGCATAGCTGGTAAGCGTTAAGCGATAGACGAAAGTGCACTACACAAAAAATGTAGACCTGTGTAAAACAAATAATTTATTTCAAATAAGTTTTTGTGATATCAGCTATTTCTCAGATATCTGTTACTAGACATTTTAAAGTCTTGTCGATTTTCAGTTGTTTTTCGCCATGTCGTAGAAACAGTATGACATTTTAAGGCCAATGCATAGCATCCAGTTCTAAAACATTGACTGTCGCTATTCACTTGTATCTATAATGAAAAATGCAGTGAAATGAAGTAGATAGCAAAATAAACTTTCGCAAGAATAATTTATATATCCACTAATAAGCGATAGAGGGTAAAGAACATGTAACATATGTAACATATCACATTTATATATATTTGTTTTAGTTAAAATTGATACCTAACAAACACAGAAATTTCTGATTCATTACCGTTTCGTAGCGTCACGAAATTTAATTCGTGCAACCTGCACGTATAAAACTTTAAGCGAAAATGTTCAGTTAAGTTTCTTTTGGGTGAATAATTGACACATTAAAAGCCAAGTAGTAGAGCTAAGGTCTTTAGACTTCTTCTAGCATAAATTAATCTAATATAAAGTATTCATATAAAACTATAAAACTAATTGAATAAGTATAATAATTACAAACCTATAATACACCTGCCTTGCATATTTATGTAAGTCAAATGTGAACAGGTGGTTGCAAATGTACGAGGAAAACATAAATATTAAAAACAAAACATAAGCTTACCCTAGTTATAAAGAACCAATAATTATAGTAATAAAATGCTTAAGTTTTATAGGATGAAACAAAAGGACATAGTGAACACAATAATGTTGTCTAGTTTATTCTGAATCAAAGCTGTCGAACTTGCGTATTTAATATGTAGTATGTAATTCTACATGATAATAATAATAATAATATTTATTGCTAAATTGCTATTTGAAACGAACTAATTATTTAAAATATTATTTTATATACAACAATAAGCAAAATTGATAATGACTGAGAAGTTTACTTCGAGTCACCTTTCAAGAGAGTTAAGGCAAGCGTGAAAGAAACGTAATGCTTTTCCGATTTAAGATGAAATTTAATCTTCTTTTTCGAGTAAAATGGAGAGGAGGTAGTATTTATGCTACAATCCATGATGAATATGCTCTGAGAACTTGGTAGCAGATTCAATACTTCAAGAAGTCCATTCATCATTCTAGATCTAGATGCTCATTAGAAAGTAATTTAGCAGGCATTCTTGCATCAGGAGCCCATTATCTAGCCATTTATCCTCTCGAAAGAGAAAAAAGAACAAAAGCTTCTCTTTACGAAACGAAATGGAGACAAAAGATTCTATGAAACTATAGATTTACCTTGAAATGGGTAATTAGTATTCATTATGGTATTGAAGAGCAGGAACATGCTTAGTTTCCCTTAAAATAATTTTAATTTCGACGTTTGTAACACTCATTATGTACAAGTATTCGGTATTTTCTAGGTAGTTCAATGCTTTATTTATTTTTTCTATTTATACATTATATTCATTATAATTGCTAATGCCTCTGTGATTTTCAAAAATATTAATAATCGCATAAACACTTAAGTTTTTACATACTATGTATGTGTGGTCCCTCTTGTATTACATCTAAAAACAAATTCCTTGAACCTAGCAGATTTCCTACACTTAAAAATCAATGTATTTATTTACTGTAGCATAATTAAGGCCGTATGGTTTCTCTTCACGTAAAATATTATAAAATACAACATTAGTAATTAATAAACGTGCTTCTTTTAACCTTTTTGGGCTTAGAATACCCTAAGAGAGCTCATTTTAAATCATTGACTTTGTCTTATTTATCACTCAAAGAACGGCTTTGAAACGAGAATACAGTCAGAAATTACGACTGGCTGCTAAAAATTAACACGCCTTTTGATCAGCGTTTGAATGTTATAGCGACATTCAAGGTTTTCACTTTTTCGACTTTAATTTATTTTTGGGCCCATGATTTATATTACTGCAGCATAACCATGACAAAACTAGTTATGGAATCAGATGCCCCGTAATAAACTTTTAAACATATTTATTTCTCTATTTTGTTCGATACCAACTATAGACGTACAGCTATATCTATGGTGGATCTGACTTTGCCTTTGTGGCGTGGCATATAAATGTATTTTATCCTAAACTTTTGAGACACAGAAGAAATAAATTCTTGTGTGGAATGGTTTCTTGAAAGAAAACAAAACAACGAGATCTGACGGTTCCATGGAACTCATTATAAAAATAGCATACGATGTACAATGTCAGTGCCAGGCACCAATAAAAGTACAGGCGTTGCCAATGTAGAATACATTAAGGCTGCAATACAGAATAACAAGATGTGGGTCAGCAAGGATCTTCACGCCAACGCTGTCCGCATTTATACTCTCTCTTTTCACAGGTCTCTTGTGGCAATCTCAAAAGTAAAAGTTGGAAATGGAATTTTATGTTTTTAGAATCGTGTTAAAAGTAATGAACGCAAACTAAAATATTTCATTCTGTACTACACGGTCTGGATGAGTACACAATTTTGCTACTTCAGCTAATGACATTTGTTTTGAGAAACGCGTTGTTGCTTCTCTGTATGGAAAGCCAATTTGAAGTGGGAGTTGTATTGTATTGTAGTTCTTATGTTGGGGAGCCGAACTTGAAGTTGTTGCAACCACACGTATGGTAAAAAAAATGTTTCCGGTAGCCTTCGCCCCAAGTTTAAAAATATTAACTTTGTAATTTGACTGTTTCTTTAAATATTATATATTTATGTTTGCCTTATGTTAGAGACATGAATTTCTTAACAGGGTGTAGTGCGGCTGAAGAATGTAGGCTTACATACTTTTTTATTTCACTTCTTTCATTAATCTTTGACACGATTTAAATAACACTTCAGTGATATAGAGAGCTGTGAGATTATTTATTAATTACTTGCACTTTTTAACACGTAAATTAATTTTGTCTCACTCTGAATATATTAAATTTCTGGAGAACTCGTCTCGCGTCCGGTTAGGAACGCTGCCTACAAACAACTGACTTCTGAATTTGTAAATTTTGCTCCATTTCAGTTTATGATTGGCTAATCCTACTGCAATAGAATGCTTTTATTTAACTTAAGTTTTTTTTCTGGTTGTTGATTGGCTATTTATAAACTGTCTCAAAAAATTACATTATTGTTGCTCCAAGAATTACTAGTAGTATTATTAAACTTTCTAATTGATTATTGTCTCAAGACTAGCTCATTGTTACCTCATTGTTAGCAACTTTTGACCAATTATTCTCACAGCTCCTACATTATTAAATTACGGAATACATTCACATAACATTATTGAACACGTACATAATAATATAAACTTTAACACAATGACTGTTACATGCATTTTTATTTATTATTACATACACATATTGCTTTAAGGCGGGCTATTATTATATTTTATATATTATATAACTTGACAAATCATTTTAAATGTTAAAAATACTGCCTCAGTTTGCAACCTTTAATTGAATATGTAATATTAACTTGACACAAATCTTAACAGCAACTACTAGGATTAGTCGCATAATTAAGAAATCATATGCCGCATCTAAGGTCTTCTAACGTCTTCGAAGCCCATTGAACGAATTTTGGTCACTATTTTGTACCATTCATAGCTTCGAACACAAATGAGCTTCTGTATTGGGCAGTTGGGTCTACTGGATTCTGACACTTGGAATACCAAACGAGTATATCCCATTTCCTATTCGAACGCCCAGAGTGGCCAGACCCAAAGGGAAGCTCAGTTTTTTTACTTCACTAGCATTGCTGCCGCAAGATGCTTTCCTTACACATAGTCCAAGTTCGCGTGATAATGAATGATAGAAGTGAAATGCAAGCACGTCAATGATCACAGCTAATACATAAAGTATGTACTAACAATAATAAGCTTTGTCGGCTGTTTTACAGTTAATTAATCAGTCATTGTGTATGTAGATTACGAGGTATATTCTTGCTTTGAAGCCATGACAAAATTTCAGCTTTTCTAGAATTTGTATTGGGCATATTTTCTTTAAGCATAGTGTGATAGCTCATATTGTCCATTACTACCACACATCCTCCTTCCAGTCTCGGAATGTCGTCCTCCGTGGTGTAGTAGTTACCATGCTAGCCTCTAGTTCCCGAGGTCGCGGGTTCAAACCCAGCGTAAGACGACGGGTTTTTTTCGGGCGTAAAAATCATTAGCGTGGCTTACTTCGGAAGGGAAATAAAGCCGGTGGTCCGGTATCGTAGATTTACGGCACGTAAAGGAACCTCAAACCTGATAAAGAGGCCACTGAGCAAAATTACCGATCGTTCACGTCCAATATAGAATGGGACGCTAAGAACCACAGCAGTTAAAGAGCGTCCATAAATAACTAATAATAATAATAATAATAATAATAATAATAATAATAAATGAAAATTCACCCTTCCAGTTCTGAAGGAGATCGTAAAGAATTTCCTAAACACTACATTACTCATCTCTTTATGATAATTACTACCACATTTTGACTGAAACACTAAATCTGCCCCTTCTATAACATCATAATTGTCCTATCTGGCATAGCAGATTATTAGATATGATCCTTTATCTAATGCAATCTTCATACCACCGCTTTATTTAGAATGCTGCTTGGTAAAACTTTTAACATAGTTTTGGTTTACCCGAGTTTCCTCACTTTAGATAATAGGATGAGGGTATTCTTCTGGACTTTAAAGAATCATCATTATTTAATTTGTTGCACCATTTGTAATGTTTAACTAAATGTTTATATCTTTAAGAATATATTTTCATATATTTTTTGCTCGTGTAGTGATAAAACATAAAAATGGAATTTGTCTATCAGAATGCAAAACAAATCTCGACATAATAGAAGGTAGAAACAAAGACGAAAACTCAGTTACACGGCATAGGCTATTGTCATTTCTTTGCCTTAACGCACTGAAGCAATATACCTGACAGCACCACTATTATGTGAACTCTCGAACGAGTAAATGCTCTTTTCCACGAGAGGGTATGTGAAGCAGAAGCTCGACCATAGTTCGGTACACTCGTTGCTGATGTTTGAACGAGTTGGGCTGGAAGAAACGAGCGCCATCATGTAATATATGAAACGAACAAGTAAAGCGCATGCCCTTGACAGCTCTAATATACGCACTAGTGATTCAGCAAGATGGTGCCGCATCACACGCCGTTAGAATATCTACGACAATTTTATTGTGGATTAATTCTTCGGAAATAACAGTACAGGAACATTACTTGACCTCTCGGATTTGTATTTCTCTGACAGACTGAACGGCAGGGTATACTGAGAACATCCACAAAGTCTTCTAGGGCTGAAACGAGGATTCGTCGATAAAATAATGTTGCAGCTGAAATTCTACAACATTCAGTTTTAGATTTATAAGAAAGGCTAGCAAAATGAGATCGTAGAAGTAAATGCCATTTGCGGAACTTCAGTTTTGTATTCAGAAAATAATTTAAATATATTTAAATATATATGATATATTACAGGTAATGAATTAGGTACTATATCGGTTATTTTCTTCAGTTTAGAGGAGGTGTTTTTAACTTTCCAGGTGATTTCTTGAAAACAACACATTTAAAAAAAACAGTTTGTGGTGAATCTTTCTTTATTTGAGGAAAAGCAAAAACAATATTGATTACATTCTTTGCGAATATTTCGGTCATTTCAATTTTTTCCCCAACATTTTTTTATTGTTGCGCATAAAACAAGCAACTTTTATCTGCAACGTTCTTTTTATTAAATTAAGCATTATTTTATAAAATACTTAGAATCAAAGTTAGTCCTCCAATGCATTTATGTTAATAATTTTAATAGTTTCTTAAATGCTTCATAAAATAATGGTTGCTTTAATAAAAATATTTCAGACGAGCGTTTTTTGCTTTTATGCTTAAAACCAAAATGTGTTTAAAAACGTGGAGTGCTAGTTTAAAATGTATCTAGAAAATATTCCTAAATAAAATGTAACTTTATTTTCCTCAAATGAAGAAACTTTCTCCACAAATTGTTTTTTTAAGCATGTGGCTTTTAAGATAATTGGTTGGAAAGTCTAAAATAAACACCCTGTATAGTAAGTATAGTGTTTTATTAAAAAAATTTTGTTTCATTGGGATGTCTTAATATTAGAGTAATTTATTTATAATGATTTATTAGCTACACCCAGAAATGTGCACGTTTTGTGAGATCTGCTCATGTTATAAATTTCCGGGTCTTTAACTTCACTTCAGCGCAGAAACTGAAGGATCCCGAGGCGAAGGAAATGCATTATGAGTGTTTACCGCAGTGTTTTGACCGCAACTCTGGAGCCAGTTAGACGCTAGGCGTCCGTACGTCCCTCAGTGCGGACATGACTCCAGGGTAAAAGGAAAGAAAAATCAATATTCGTAACAAGGGTGCACAGCCGCCGCATGTCTCCCTTTAATTATTATCTACGGCTCTATGTGCTCGCGTAAACAGCATTAGCACCAACATTGCCTTCTCGCATAATGAAAACCTTTTCTACGTGAAATACTCATAGCAAAGTTTATACCAGTTAGAAACTAAACCTCTGAATTGGCATACAGAACTAATAACATATCAACCCTGAAAGAAAGCGTTTCTATTTGTTCCAATTTGTTCATTTCCAAATAGACAATAAAGCATAAGGTGATTCTCTACCACCTACGAGGGCTGTCCCAGAAGTACCCGACCTAACAAAGAAAACACAAACATTTTGGGAAATAACATCTTCATTTCTCTACATAGTCTACTTTCAGCTCTGTACACCTTTCCCAGCGATGTTCAATAGCTTCGATACCCTGTTTACAGTGAGAACCGTCGAGTTCTGCAAAATATCCATCAACTGCAAACTCCACCTCTTCATTGTTGGCAAATCTTTTACCACCACGCTACTTCTTCAACTTTGGAAACAGAAAATAATCAGAGGCGGCTAAGTCTGGCGAATAGGGTGTATGAGGAAGCAATTTGAATTTTAACTCATTGGTTTTGGCCATGGTGATAATGGATGTGTAAACTGGTGCATTGTCTTGATGAAACAGGACTTTATTTTTCGCTAAATGCGTCTGTTTTTGCTTGATTCCATCATTCAAACGCTGCAATAAGTTTGCATAATACTCGCCATTGATTGCTTTTCCTTTTTGAAGATAATCAATGAAAATGATCCCACGCGCATCCCAAAAAAGTGACGCCATGACCTTGCCTGCAGATGGAACCGTCTTCGCCTTCTTTGGAGCCAACTCTCCCCTTTCAATCCGCTGTTTTGACTGTTCCTTCGTCTCAGGTGTGAAGTGATGTGCCCATGTTTCATCCATGGTTATGAATCGACGCAAAAACTCGGCTTTATTGCAGCGAAACATCGCCAAACACTCGACTGAAACATCCTCACGACGTTGCTTTTGTTCCATTGTGTAAACGCGGTACCATCTTGCGCGCAGCTTTCTCATGTCCAAATTTTCAATTAGTTTGCAATGTACAGCACCTTTTGAAATGTCTACGATGTCTGCTAACTCGTGCACTTTCAGTCGACGGTCATCCAATACCATTTTGTGGATTTTCTTCACAATTTCTGGCGTGGTCTCCTCATTTGGTGGACCGCTGCGATGTTCGTCTTGGCAGCTCGTACAGCTTCGCTTAAACTCTGCCACCCAATATTTTACTGTTGTAAACGAAGGAGCAGACTCCCCCAGAGTAGAATCTAGCTCAGTTTTAACATTAGATGGACTAAGACCTTTCAAATGAAAGTATTGTATCACATAACGATGGTCAGTTTTATTCATGTTTACAAATTAGCTGAGAGAGTTCACTATTAATGGCTGCCAAACAATTACTAAACAACCTAGCATCATCAAACTTCAGACTTAAGCTTTATAAGGGTGGTATTTTCTATCATAGTCATTTGTTTGAAACAAAACCGCTATATATACGTCAGGTCGTGTACTTCTGGGACTGCCCTTGTATCTATATTAATATTTCACAGGAAAACACGTTTTGTGGTCGTGTGTATATGTGTATGTGAATAAAGTAACTCTAAAACGAAATGTCAAATGAATAACAAACTTTGTAATTAAGTTCAGTATCTTCCAAGGATGAGAGGAGAAAATTTAAAAGAAAATTTCTCAACCCAAACTATCCCTTACATCGAAAATGTTTCTTTATTTGGTATTTTCTCAAAACTTTTCCCTAATGATTTTGTTTAAAATACCATGTCGTCATCTCTAATGCCTCCCTAATATGCCCTATCACGTTCGGGGGACACCTCACTTCACCAAGCGATTACTGGACCCACTTCTGACCTAGCAGGTCCAGACCGTTAGCTCCGATATTAGGGTTATGATGAGAATGGCGGTGGAATGAGATGACCTACAGCTTTTACGTGAACTCCGACCCAGTTGAACCTTGGAGATACTTCATGAGCAAGTCATAGGTGAAGGCATGGATAGGCCGACTTAAAATTGCTACCCCAGAACCGGAAATGGAACCCCCGGACCCTCAGCAAGAGAGCCGGAAACGAAACCACTGCCTAACCCGGCGCCCTAAGTATCATAAGATTTTCAATAAAATCTTCCACCCCAAGGTACCAAGGAAAAGTTTGTCCTTTTTTCGTCTTCTCAAAAATGGCTCCAATGATTTTGATTAAAATAATGTATGTTTAAAACATTTGCATGACCAATAATGCATGGTATTATATAATATACAATATCTTCAATTTTCTGTTATTAACTTGTGAAGTCATCTTCATTTACTATTAATTTTGTGTAATTAGGAAACCCCGAGATATAGATAAAACTTTATCCGGAGGTAAATTGCATAGTTAATAAAAACACACATTCCAATACTTCTTTTCGTAGCATTAACTATTTTCGAAGTATTTCAAGCTATATGTTTCAGATGAAAGGTCGTCATGGGACGGGAGATGCTTGGAAATTTTCCACTCTTGTTAGTTCGGTACTATGACATCTAAATTTATTCCTCTTTGCTTCCGTTAAACATTTGAACGTTGTTTCCAGATTTGTACCGTATATAAGTGCTTATTGCTTAATTTAAAACCGTCACAATACAAAACACATTTTGAATAAAGAAACGTGGATAGAAATGTCCTTTTTATTGAACATCTGCAAATTTGTAGTAGGCCGAGAAATTTATGCTACTGTTGTGTTATGCTTTTTGTTTAAATCGTTGCACAGCGAAGACATTTACAAATCACATAAAAAGGATAGCATTACTCTGAGAAGTGGTATTTTATTAGCTCCACGTATGGATGCCAATTTGAAGTAGTTGGTTTGTTACGTTATTTGCATCACGCTTTGGGCGTCAATTTGAAGTAGGTCGTATTGAAGGAGTTGTATTATAGTTCAACTGTTGGGGAGCCGAACTTGTAGTAGTTGAAACCGCACGTATGGTACCCGCTTTCCGGTAACCTGTACTTTTACTGTTTCTTTAAATATTATATATTTATGTTTGCCTCGGCTGCGTCAGTATTATTGTCAGAGACACGTTTCTCTCAGCAGGGTTGTGATGCGACTAAGAATGTAGGCTTACACAGATTATAATTTTACTTACTCCTTTTATTAATGCTTGATACGATTTAAATAACACTTCACTGATATAGAGAGCTGAGAGATTCTTTTTATTAATTAATTACACTTTTTAACACGTAAACGTATTTTTCGTCTCACACGAATACATATTATACTTCTCGAGGACGTGTCTCTCGCATCCGGTTACAAACACTGTCTGAAGGCAACTGAACTCTAAATTTGTAAATTTTTCTCCTTTTTAGTTTCTGATTGGCTAATCCTAGTCCAATAGAATACCTTCATTTAACTAAAGCTTTTTCTGGTTGTTGATTGGCTATTTTATAAACTGTCACTAAAATTACATTATTGCTTCCAAGAATCAGAAGTAGTATTGCTAAACTCTCAAACTCATTATTGCTTCAAGGTTACCTCACTGCTACCTCATTGTTAGCAACTTTTAACTTATTATTGTCACAGCTCCTACATTATTAAATTACGTAATACATTCACATAACATTATTACACATGGATACAATAATATAAACATTTACAATGACTGTAATATACACTTTTTATATATTGTTACATACACATATTGCTTTAAGGCGGGCTGCTATTGAATTTGTATTTATATAATTAGACTGAAATCATTTAAGCGTTAAAAATACTACCTCAACTGTGTATAATAATTGGCTAAGTAATTACTCCAATCTTTTACTAAATCTTGTGCGTATTCGTTTTGTAAAAGGAGACAAGTTATGAGAAAAACGTGCTGTTTACTTCCAGGATGTAAAAGAAATATAAATTGAAATCTATGGGAATCACTTTGAACAAAACCGTCATGTAATTTTCTTGATATTATATAAATTATTTGTTTCTAAATGCACTTAGGTACCGAATTGTCTTTAAGACACATCTATAATAACTAGAGACAGGCAAAATATGAAACTTCATATTCTTAAACATGCTTACTATCATTATGAGAACAATCATTTTAGGTTTTGTAGTATGTAGAATGAATGCTCCCAACAAAAAATTTCATATTTCGTTGGATTTTGGTAAAAACTTAATAATTTATGAAAATATTCTTTATATTTTGTTTTCATTTTTGAAATAATTTTCGTTAGAAATGAACCGGACTGTCCAGAATCTAAGTTGGTCCTTCGCGGTGTAGTGGTTGCCATGCTAGCCTCTAGGTCACGGGATCAAATCCGGCGAATGGCGGTGGGTGTTTTCGGGCGTAAAAATCCTTAGCATGGCTTCGTTCGGAAGGAAGTAAAGCCGGTGGCCCCGTGTCGTAGATTTACGGCACCTAAAAGAACCTCAAGCCTAATAAAGAGGCCTCTGAGCAAAATTACAGGTACTTCACGCTCGATATAGAATGGGGCGCTAAGGACCATAGCAGTTAAAGAGCGTCCATAAATAAAACTCAATTTAATTTTTTAAAAGTTATGTTCGTTTAGTTTTCTGTGAAACATATTTCGAAAACCCAAATCACTCTTTCCTACAAGTCAGACACAGTTGAGAAAATGTAGCATTTGCTGTATGTGACATCACGTGCAAAATTAAACCCTCTCTATTCTGGTAAAGTGTTTATTTTCCCGAACCTGTGCTTTTAATAACGTATTGTAATTAGTATTAAGCAAGGACAAAGCAATTTATTATATTTTGTTTATATGTTATTATTAAATCTGGACAAACATCTAAAAATCTTAGCTTTTAAAAAATTAATGAACGTGCTCCAAAACCTTAAAATATAATAATATTTTATAATTTTTACTCCATATTTTAATATTTTGGCAACAAAGTTCATATTTAAGTAAACTTTTCTTCATGTATTTTGCATGTGTCTACTAATAACGTACCTGGCGCGCTAGATATCGTGCAACACTTAGTTTTTCTGAAGTTTTAAATAGAATTAAATAAATGCCTTCACCTCACCAAAGGTAAAAATTTACTTTTCGTATAAAGAAACGTGATCATGTCAAAAGAACAGATTGCATAAGGGCTTACGATCGTACAGAACATCAATGTATACACTTTAAAAATAGATGTATTATAGCTGTTATACATGGCGCTACTCGTAAAAGCATTCATTAAAATGCGATCGATCTGAAGAAACTATTGTTAAAAACGCGCCTATATGAGCTTGCTCTGCAAATAAAAACGTGTTGCATTGTTTTATATTATTAGTGTATTCAATTTTTAAAATAAAGCTAATATAAGCAGATATAACATCGTTTATATCTTCTTGTAACATTAGAAAAGAGATTCATATTTAAATAATGCTAGACTAAGAAAATAAAACTTGTGTGCAACTTCAGTGGGATAACAGTGCATTAAATTTGATATGCATCTCAATATAAAATGTTCTGTATGGATTAGTTTCCGATTTAGTTATTAAACCGAAAAAAATTAATGAAGATAACTTCTGACACATATTTAACTTTAGTACAGTTTAACGCATAACTTGTGTAACAGTAAATATACCACTTAAAACAATTTCTACCTGATTGATGTGTAATAATACAGCTGCATAAGCTTACCATTTTTCCCTGTCATACTCGTAATTTAATGTCGAAACTCACCTGTAAATAAAGAAAATAAAGTATTAGAAACAAATGATAGGATATACTTGTATAATAATTTATGTTTTAAGATTTATGTTATATTTATGCACTATAATAATAACAATATAATTTTTGTGTTCTATAAAATTGTAGATTGGGATTGTGCAAACTGAGAATGTTGTCCAAGAAACGTGTACCAAAACGTGAAAATGTTTTCGTTTTCAAAACCAATTATTAATTAGTCTGTTTTCGTAAAAAGCTTATATACAGCGCTCGCTAAGGGTAAATTTAATAATAATAATAATAATAATAATATAATAATACTATAATAATCATATAATAATATTATAATAATATAATAATAATAAAAAACGAAAAGTCAGTTACCATATTTCATGCTTGAGTTATTAGCTAACGTGACAGACTATATGTATATATTGTATTTTATGCGGATTGTAAATCACATTGTGGAATAATTTACCATTCCCAAAGCGCAACTGATAAAACAAGTAAAACTACAAAAATTCTGTCATCTACACGTAAACGTTTTTCTTTTTCTTTTCCGTAGAAATGCTTGCCTGCTCGATGTAACACCCTTTCTCTCAATAAAGGACCTTTACATCACAGGATCAGAGTAGGGCGGTTGTAAAGTAAGGTTATCCTACTCTGACAAGAAAAGCCCTGGATTCCGCCAGTTACATCGGTAATATACTCGCTGCTCCATTTTACACCTCATGTGTATCATCTTTACGACTTGCTAACTTTCCTAAGATGATGTTAGGCAGACCTGCGTTTTGTTGTGGTTAGTTACCACAACTTCCACTGGAGTTAGTCCCATAATTTACTGGTAGCATTTAAATAGTGAACATCAACAAGTACAACGGCGTCGGGGAAAAACTAGTGTAGAATAGAGAGCGCTTAACAGAGAAAGCAAACTTGGCAGGGTGCATCTCTTACCCCTATTTCTACTTTCTCTACCACGTACAGTCGAGTGCATTGAAACGTGCCGATGCCTTTGATTTTCCATAGCGTTTTTCTATATTTAATATTAGCAGAATCTACTTACAATCTTTGTTCCTTACCATCGCTGGGTAAGCCAATATCTAATTGATTTCAGTTCAAGTCTAACACATACGCATTGGCGTATGAACAAAGTTTAGGCAAGGTGATCGGCGAAAGGGGAGGGGTACGGAAACATTTCACCTGAGTGGCTGGAAGGCGTGCTTTGCAATGACGGTCCGCACCAGCCCCTGTCTCGTGTTAATTTGGTGTGAAAAGTCTGGCACTCAAACATTAACCTATGAATACAAGTCGGTTTCAGGATCAAGAGGGAAAGAAAAGGGAGGAATAATGTCCTTATGACGCAGTATTTAAATGAGATGAAACCAACACATTTACTAAATGAGTTAAACCCACATTAGAATGGCAAATTCAAAGAGATGGACAATACTTGACACGTATATTATTGTTATGAATACATTATGTTAAAATTATAAACTAAGATTTTTCGAAAATACTACTTAAAAATCTGATGTGTTACACTCACATGACTTTCTCTACTCTTGTACAAACTATTTTTACAAACGCTTGTTCTCTATATGCTTCATGTTAATGGAGATATCGAGATGTCAATCTTATTGATAATTTTCTTGTAGATGCAAGGGGAATATGGTAGGTTTTAAGCGATAGTCAAATATTTTAACGCTGGTTGCTATGTGGCACATTCCATTCTCTTTGCATGTCCAGGACATAAAAAAAATGAATAACGAATTTGAGAAAAAGTGTAAGTATTGGAAAATTTAAGGGAATAACAAGCAATATCTCGCAAACGGTTCACTCAACAAAAGAAATGTATATGACATAAATTGTGTATTTTAACGCGATCTACATTTTTCATGTAGTAAAATTTTGTCTATCTCTTATGGTTTACCACTTATGAAAAAGTCGTTCATAATGAAGAATACTTTTGGAGAAATTCCCAGAAAATTCGAGATATACATTTTATTTGTCATGACAATATCTTATACATATGATATTTTAATCAAAATCGTTGGAGCCGTTTTTGAGAAAATTAAAATTTTCGAAAAATGTTCCATGTAAAGGGTAGTCTGGGGTGGGGGGATTTTCTTGAAAACCTTCGTGTCGCATCTCTGAAAGATACTGAACCTAAATACCAAGTTTGGTGTTTATCCGACTCTTCGTTTTTGAGTTATGCTGTTCACAGACACACAGACACACAGACAGACACACACACGGACATGTTTCCAAAACTGCTTTTTTTTGGATTCAGTGAGTCCCAAAACATGTATTTCCGGTGAAATCTCGGTATCGAAATTTTGGGTGGAATACAATACTTCCCCTACTTACTATACGTAGTAGAGAAAGTAAAAATGCAATACGTCTAAAGCACGCTTATGTTTTGAAAAATTACAAACAAAATCGCATTATATAAAGAACAAAAGAAAAGAAAAATGAATAAGATAAAAATGGAACATACGTTAACAAGATTGGACGAAAAGCATTACATACGCAATATTTTAAAAATAATACCAAATAAAAATGTCAACCAAAGAGAAAATTATTATAGAAATATACTAAAAATGTATTTGTATTGTAAATACGTTATTTAAAATGTAATACAAAATTTGATTTATTTAACTTAAAGAATTTGTATATAAATTTAATTTCTTTCGTTATACTTAGCAACCAGGCTAGTAGTGAACAAATTTTGTATTACCATAAGAAAATTTTCTTAAAAGAGAAGTCATCTTGAGCAACGCTCAGCAGAAATATTAAGTTGTAAGTTTTATGGTGTTAAATTATATGCAAAAGAGCTTATCAATAACGAATAGTGAAACAATATATAGACTCACGAACTGAATTAGAAAATTTTGAGGAGTGAAGGTCAAGCACAGAGGTAAACATTCTTCTACATTTTTATTATTCAAATTTCCCGAAAGAAAGTAAATCACTTTTCATTGAACATAAGTACTATTTTTATTACTGTTTAATTTGCCTTCTTACCTTGATAAAACACGTAACAATACCAAAGATGAAAGTAGATTGCTAATAACTGAGCTACACGTACTTTAAGATCACTTAAAATACACGGGACAAACCTAGTAAAATAAAATTTTAACAAAACTCTAAGGCGTAACGCACGGTACTACAGTCCAACAATTTCTAAGAGCTGCTAATATTCCGTCAATAATCACTTCTGCCACACCAGCAGATATAATAATACCAACTGATTTATTGGAGCGGTAATTTCAAATCGGACAATATTACAAGTTACAGTGTACGGGAGGACCAGATCAACGGAGAGCTAGATCCAGAGCCAGAGCGAGAACAGAACCCGCTAACAAATCCTGTACCACTTACTAACATAAACCATGCATTATTGTAGCGTATATTTGGTGTATTTTGTTATGAATATCCCACGCCTTCTTTAGAATGAGCAGCTAAGGTCCTCTCGTTGCCACTGCAGTTACGTCCTCCAATGTTTATGCCGGGGTAACTAAATTTAATATCTAGCTGCAAAACCGTTTGGCCTCACCCCGGTATGTAACATTTTATCACATGATTCCATGCATTCGACTTTATCTAGTAAGTAGAGAAGCTATTGCATTTCACCCATGAATTGGATATGGAGATTGTATGAGAAATATAAGTTTTGAGGACCCTGAAACTCAAAAAGTCATTTTTGTGTGTGTGTGTATGTGTGTGTGAGTGTGTCTGAATACCATAACTCAAAACAAAACTTCTGATAAATACTAAATTTGATATTTAAGCTCAGAATCATATAAATCTTCGACACAAACATTTTCAAAAAAACTCTCATCCCAAACTACTCTCTACATAGGAAATATTTCGACATTTTATTCTTCTCAAAAGCACTCTAATGATTTTGATTGAAGTGCCATAATTCTTAACATATTTACATGGAATATAAAACGTATTTCTTGAACTTTCTGGGAATAGTCTGTAAATTCCTCTTCATTCGAAAGGAATTTTGTATAGCTTTGTATAAGTGGTAAACATTATAGACAAAAATTTCATTAAAATACGCAATGTATTTCTACTAAACGTTTTTGTGGCATTAGCCATCCCCGAGATATCCGTTATTACTGATTTGAATTTTTCAACCCTTAGTGCTGTCACTATTCAGTTGTTTTTCGAGAGATATTGGAAAAGAGTATGAGATTTTAAGACAAGCATACAATCCCTTGTACCTACAACGAAATGTGTAATGTAACTATTGTTTAAAGCGTTATTTCGATTGTGATGAAGCAGATAGAAAAAGAAGCTTTCTTACAATAGTTTATAGAAGCTGTATAAAATAAACAATAGTGGTTAGAGAAAGTCATGTGAACGTAACATATTATTCGGAATGTAGACAACACTACATTTTATGGGATGACATTGGCATTCATGTGACCCGTATAGAAATTGATTCTATGAAGCAAAAATAGCTATGAACTATTGGAGACAGACAATATTTGTAGCTAAATTTAGGACGGCTAAAGCCCCAGGTTTCCAACCGAACAGCTTGGGTTCAGATCTAACTGCGAGCTGTGATATTTCAGTTATTTAAACATTTACAGCCGGTTACTTTATCCTACTAGCTGACCAATAGAAATTTCTGGAAATCATTTGCCTTACTAGAAAGTGCTTGAAATAACAAGTTATGGAATTCACTAGATGTCTATTTATAACCTCAAATAACTGAATACACTTTCACGAAAGGTTTACAGTGACCAACAATTGACCTATTACCCCGGAGGTGTTAATTTTAACTTTCTTTGATTTTCTTCTAATAAACTACTTCATGTTACAGATATGTAATAATTCTAAATGTAAGTTAAATAGCTTAATGTGGTAACATTAACATCAGCTAAAATCAATTGAGCTTCTGAGGTAAAAACCAATAAAATTGAACTCGAAATGACCTTGAGTTTTGAGAATGATAAAAAGAAGTTTAGCTTTAGAAGAAGAAAAAGCATTTCAATAATATAAGCATAGAATACTTGCTGTTTAATAGTTATTTTGAGCATGTTGTCTACAATATTTTATCTACGTTCTTAGTATTTTAGTTTATGCTCTGCATTTAGTATATTTAATGAAATGCACTTATTACGGAAACAATATGTTTAAAGGAAGAGTAATGTCGGCTTTGGAAAAAATGGACACGATAAATCAACAAACTTTGTTATTATATTCTGCAATTTTGGCTGCTAGTTTCATATGTGAATTTAAAGTAAAAAGGCGATTTTCACGGTTCATCAGGAAACATTTTAAAAGCAGTCCAAAATGCAACTATTAATATACGAGTTTCAGAAAAGTCGAGGAAAGTTTATTTACATAATTATACGAAATTCAAGGATTGTTGTGTGGATAATAAAGCAGACGTAAATGAAGATGCTTGTTGGGCGTATCTTTATAAGAAGTTAAAAAGACATTAAAGCTTCGAGTCTTTGAGTCAATATTCCATGGTGAGATCAACTGTTTATATTAATGATAATATTTATATCAGCAAGCTTGGGAAATTAAAGGCATTTTTAAAGAGACAATCTGTAGCTTATCTTAGTAAGAAGTCGAAAATATTAAGCCTTTCGGGTCTCATCCCTCATCCCCCTTCCCAGTGATCACGGTAGAAGTAAAAAGGATCGTTGCGGCCTACTTGTGGTGCCAGTTCTGTTCGTCCGTGGTTTTACCTTTACACAAGACATTATAAAGCAGACTTAAAACATTCAGTCAATACATTTTGAGGAAGTTTTCTATTATTCAGGGCATTGTAATAATTTGTTTTAAATATATACATACAAATGGATCATTTAAGTTGAGACTGTACAATATCTCCAAAATATCTTCTTGTATAAAGAAGTGTCTTTAATAAAAGTTGCTTGATATTATGGGGAAAAGTAAATGGCATTAATCGTGTTTTATTTGGAGGAACTGGAGGTCATTTTAGGGCCCATTTAATTTTTTACTTTCTCTACTACGTATAGTAAGTAGGTGAAGTATTGCATTCCACCAATTCCAATTCGATACCGAGATTTCACCGGAAATATATGTATTGAGACCCCCTGGATCCAAAAAAATGGAAACATGTCCGTGTGTGTGTCTGTGAACAGCATAACTCAGAAACGAACAGTCGGATAAACACCAAACTTGGTAATTAGGTTCAGTATCTTCCAGAGATGCGACACGAAGGTTTTCATGAAAATCCCCCCACTCCAAATTACCCTTTACATGGAACATTTTTCGAAAATTTTAATTTTCTCAAAAATGGCTCTAACGATTTTTATTAAAATATCATATGTTTAAGATATTTTCATGACAAATGAAATGTATATCTCGAATTTTCTGGAATGTCTCCAAAAGTATTCTTCATTGTGAACGACTTTTGCATAACTGGTAAACCATAAGAGATAGACAAAATTTTACTACACACAAAATGTAGATCGCGTTAAAATACACAATTTATTTCATATACATTTTTTTGTTGAGTGAACCATTTTCGCGATATTGCTTGTTATTCCCTTTAATTTTTCAATATTTATTTTCTCAAATGGGAATTCGTTATTCATTTTTTGTCTTGGATATGCAAAGAGTATTAATTTGTGGCAAAGGGAATGGTGCTGCACCTATCAACCAGCTATTAAGATATATGTCGATGCTTAAAGCCTACTGTATTTCTATATTGCCCTTGCAAATACAAAACAAGGGGAACATAGTAGGCCTTAAGCGATAGTCAATTGTTTTTAGAACTGGTCGCTATGTGTATAACGTAATTCTCTTTGCATGTCAAATGATCGTTTCTGCAAATGTTTATCTCGATTAATATGAAATAGATGGAGAATAAGAGTTTGTAAAAATAGTTTGTACCACAGTAGAGAAAGTCATGTGAGTGTAACACATCAGATTTTTTTTAAATGGGAACCTACAGTTAAGAGTTAAATTTCTATATCGAATATTTTGATCCTACTATTCTGCTTAAGCTAAGCGGTAGAGAAAATAAGAAATAATAAAAAATGCAAATAAATGTGGCCTAAGTAGCAAAAATCGAGGAAGTTAATTGGATTAGAAATTAAATGTTTTTATTTATTGAGTTTCGAAAATAATTCTAATACTTTCTAAAGCTTTTATATGGGTTAGACGGAACTATATATAATAATTGTTCTGGTATCGGGTCGTCCGTAGTTTCAACAGCAAGGCTGTTGTGTAGAGCTGACTAGAATCAACTACGTAATTCCGTCAGAGCCACGTGATGCAACTAAGTAATGCCTTTATCCTCGACCGTACACACAGTGAATAAATTAAATTGTAAAGCCCTGCATTACCTTAGGACTTTTGTGCATTCCTGTCAGATGAGATGGTCCGTCTGATGAGCATTAAGCCGTCTCACATGATTATCATACCAACATTAGTTCATCTAATGGTTTAAACCTCTCAGCCGTGATATGAGAGATATCCGGAACCTAAGCTCCCTCTTTAGACCCAGGAAAGCACCTTCGTGTGATTTTTCCATTAGGGCCAATACCTGATTTCCTAAACAGGCCCCCTACATACACGTGACGGATAAGCTATTCACGCGCGTTAACCCAAAGGGAAGACTACCAGAGAATCTTGGCGGGGTCGACAGGCTCGCTCGCTTTCTACGAGCTATTCAGGCAAGTGTCGGAGAACAGGCGTCTACACAACTCCCTGGGCATTATTATTCAGGTACACCAACTTCCCAATGACTATGGGGCCAACTGCCCGTTGAGACCAACCCAATCCGAATAGCTCCCCAACGGGAGGGACTCACATATTCGGCATTCCCTCAGGAGTGTACTATTGTCGAAAAGAAGTGCAGATGCTTGTGGAGATACAAGATAAATACCTTCAACCAGATTACCTCGGTGTCACAGTAAGCTAAATTGAGCAAATGGAAATCAGTAACCACTTATCGGAAATGCCTACTTCAAGGTTCACAAGTTAGTGAATGATTTGTGTGTATGAAGAGCGACTTGAAACTTTCTCGGTGTTAGTTATTTACTATGACTTCATAGAATTCTAACCTAGTGATATGCGGTTTCATGACTAAGCTTTCACCCTCACTCCAAGTCCTTCTTCAGGGTAATGGTAAAACTGGGCACTCGCGTCACTTTTTATAAATAAAATACATTCTTAAAATCGGTCCAGCTGCAGCCAATTACTAAAATCGGTTAAAGTGATGAGATTTGTCGGATATCTGCTAATTAGAGACTTCATTTCTCAAATAAGCTAAAAGGTATTAAGTGTTGTCCGCTGTATTTCCGAGGTACTTTGCTTTCTCGCAGGTCTGTTGCTGGCTAACGAACCCTGTGATGTGTTTTGCTTGGACGAATTCACTGGAGACCGACTTTCTAAGAGAGTTTTACGTCAATATAGTTAAAGAAAGGATTCATCTCACTTATTGTATACGGGATACAATTTCAAAAATCTTGTAAATTACATTACATTTACTTACTCTCTAATCCGAAATTCTGATTAGAATGGATTGATTGCTCCACTGTTTCAGGTATTCCTGACGTGTTTCTATCGTAAATCGAAGAGAGGACGTTATGAACGGTTGCAATCTGTTCCTTCTGGATATCTGCTGAATATTCATACTTCAATGGTTAATTAAAATAAAGAAATCCAGAAGCCTGAGGTCATGCAATCCTTCCGGCTACAGGACAATCTTCCTCCTCTATTCTAACTACCAGGAAGCTTGTATCTTAAATAAACATGGGCAACATCGAAATGGCCAAACATTCCCGCCGTGTTTCAGCCGAACACTCTAGCGCAGAGGTGGCGAAAACGTGACTCGCGAGTCATTTTGACTCCCAGGCGCCGTTCCCTCTCTGCAACCTTCCGTTTGATTTTCACATGCTGCTGAGTGATGCAGTGTGTGTTGCATATTTAGTGACTCGCGGAAGGAAGTCGTTTTCGCCACCCATGCTCTAGCGGATAAGGAATAACCAATCCCCTCTGCCACGTTCTCTTAGGAAGAAGCTTTGTGGCCAGAGGGGCTGAAAACTCGAGTCCTGCCTAGGCATAAGGTTTTTATGTATGTGTACGTGTTTGTGATGAGGCTAAAGTGGCGCAACTAGACGATGGCATCTAAATAAGTTCTGTTAAATGCTGAGTGTGTGCTAATTAGGAACACATTATTCAGGTATGAAAACAGGGAGGGTCAAAGATCTTGTTTGCAGTAATGACCCAGATCTTCTTTCTCACCTTCGTCTCGTGGTTTTCCTGGTTAGCTAGCTAATCAAGATTGTGGTGATAACATGTAAATTCAAAGGACACCAACAACTTTCTTACTGAAGGTAAATATTACTGAATCGCTCCCAATGTATTAATAATAAGATGACTTCTGATCAGATACATTTATCTGCGTCCCAAAAATGTTACTATGTCTAACCCTGTATCACTATGCGATGTGCAGTGTCCACGTTGATATTGTGTAAAAGGCGTCAAATATCAGCAATTGTCCTCCTTTATACTGAAAGCCTAAAGTCGATTTTAGACGCCGTTGTTCGCGGACTTTGTAGAGAGACATAGCTTTATTGGTTTATCCTTACTTTTATTTTGTACTGACTACACTCACTGGGTCATCCTAAGAACTTCTTAGGAAATATCTCTATTTTCCTAATCTTTCTTCAACGGCAAATGACTGAAATTCGAGATCCCAAAATATCTCATATTTCTGCCCCTTTTCTTTAAAGTTTCTATATTTGTTGCACAATTGTGTACATAAGTGACAAATGTAGTACAGTTAGACTTTGATTTTATACTCCCTTTCTTACATTTTAAATTATTTCAGTTTTTATTCTTTAAACAAATACAGTAAATTATTTTACAACACACGCACACATTATACGTACATATACACTAACACACGGATTTCTTGTAGTATAACTTGTGCAGCTGCTATATTGTCTCAAATATAAATAAGAAAATAACTAGTAAATCGTAAACAGCATTGAAAAAGGAAGTACAGTGTTCAAGAATAATGCTAGTACAATACATCAAATGAATGCCAGGAAACTTTGCTTGACGGTAGGCAGTTCATTTGTTCTCAGTCTATCTCTCTCTTTCTCTCTCTCTCTCTCTCTCTCTTTATTGAGTTTATCTCTACAGAGACGATGAATGAAGTGATGGTAATAAATGAATGCTCAAAGCTGAGAGCCACCAGACTTTGTGTTTTCAGGAGAAGGAAAAACCCCGCAAGAACCTTTATCCAAACACATCATCGCAACCGGAATTCGAATTTGTATCCTTCGGCTACCCGGTATATGGCGGAGGTTAGGCATAAAAGTTAATAGCAGATAAAGCTCCATAACTAAATAAATAAATCTAAGTGAATACATAGCTAGTTTTGTCTGAAGCACAAAGTTCAATGCTCTCCTAGCGGTGAAGGGAGTATGAAAATATCTGAGCTATTACATGATATGCGGACAAAACTTAATCTTTCTACATTAGTTATTCAAAAAATAATCTTGAACATATCCAGAATTATTACGAGGGTCACCAATACGTTTGGGCTAAGAAAGATAGGACAACCGATCTGTTGCAATAGTGAAAGGTTAAAGTTTGGATAAGTATCTATTACCTTTAAGGTGTATACCATTGTTAGTATTGTGTTATGATTATTAATGCTTTACAATGATGGTAACCTAGTTTCTGCAGTATACCCAGACACCCTGTATGCATTCATAAAAGTAGCTCTCCTTCTGCAGCTCTCATTCTGTAATAAGTAAAGTAACATTTAGTTATCATTATATTCATTTTATTTTCAATTTTTAAACTACTACAACTAAAGCTGCAGCAATTAGGCAGTGAGATGGACATGCAGCTAATACTAGAAGCATGGATATCTCTAGATGTAACTGACATATTAATGTAAAAAAGATACTGTATTGTCAGCATATATAGCTATATCTCTTTAAATTTTTATAATTACATAATTATAATTAATTTTTATAATTTTGGTTTGCCTGATAAAAGTATTAGCTTCTATAAAAGGCTTGCTAGATAAAGGGCAAAAAGTTATATATATATATATATATATATATATATATATATATATATATAGGTTACTTTTTCTCAGAAACCAGTTGAAGCAGAGATAGGTGGCTTTTACTGTATATGAAAATATTCTACCCCATACCACTGAACTAAGGAAATTAAGATAACCATGGTATTTTTGTTGTAGTTTATTTCCTGTGAAGAAATTAAATAAAATTTTGCATCTAAACTTATTTTAAAAAATTCTCAGCTTTTTAATTTTTACTAAACTTAAAAATATAACTCTAGTTCAGTGCATGTATCTCACACAAGTGTGCAAAATGTCATAACTGGAGCATGTTTAGTGTTCGGGAAGAATATGTGTTGAAAAAATTAGTTTTTGTATAATTGCAGTTAAAATTTAAGCTTAAAAGTTTGACTAACATTAGTGCAGTTCAAGGAAGTAGTCAGCATTAGCTGCGCCCTCTGTTACCTCCGGATTTGCAATTCTATGTTTTTCGACCTGGGACTACTAGATGAAATATGTGATGCTCTTTCAGCAGCTAGCACACACTGAGGTATTAAAAGTTTTAGCTAAAGGGGCGTGGAACTCCAAAGTTTAAACAAACGCGTAGTCCATTTAAATGTTGCTTTTAAGGTTTAAGATTTTTAAATGGCCAACCGTCACCTCTCTAGGTTCTCAATGTTGCTTTACTGTTTTATCTAGTTCAGCTTTCACTCAGTTCACACTGTCGCTTCACTAATGTGAACTAGATTGATCCCCCCTTGTCACTTCACCTAGTTTTCACTATCACTTCACTTTCTACATGACGTAGCGGCGTTACGAAATATGCACGGCGTAGCCTCTCCTTACAGAAGTTCACTCGCTGGGGAGTCGAACACAAGACTTCTCCAATATCTCGAGGAAGCAGCACTAGCTGTACGCCACAGCAGTCGTCATTAACTCGCTCGGAGAACCGCATTTTATATTGCACTAGAAACGCACTCGCTAACTCACCGACTGACTAACTCAGCCTACTGACTCCTCTCGTGAGAACGCTCGCTTATATAGCCAATAGAATATTCCACAAAACATTCTAGAACTATCTGGACACATGTTCTGGAGGTGGAAGAAAGAAACTTCCAGAAGACTATCGTTATCTTCCGATAGTGCTTCTGGTGTTATATATATATATATATATATATATATATATATATATATATATATATTAAAGAATCACAGAAAACGCAAATTTGTTTTTGCATTTTATACCTATCAGTCCCCTTATTGCTTTCCTTTTAA
The DNA here is from genome assembly GCA_030765065.1 of Deroplatys truncata. Classification (NCBI taxonomy): domain Eukaryota; kingdom Metazoa; phylum Arthropoda; class Insecta; order Mantodea; family Mantidae; genus Deroplatys; species Deroplatys truncata. Next base: position 105,781,723 of record CM060985.1, read on the forward strand.
TGTCTATACATACATCAGCTTGTTTTATTTAATAAGCGAGCTCTCCGTTGTATTCTAAGCATGCATCCATTGGCAGCAGTGTAATGGGCATAAGGCTCATTATTTGACGTCAATTGCCCTGTCTGAGCTAAGCCAGCCACACAGGGTCATTGTTCTATACAATAATGAGATACCGTTTACTAAACAGACGCTGTATGTATCAATATTTCCTGTCTGCCGCACAGTAAATTAATTGCAGAAATGCAGGGCGGTGCAGTGCTTTGATTATGAGCACAGCTTAACCTGCGATATATCATTAAAGTTTCAGATGCTACAATATCTGTAGTTAACCGTGAGTAGTATTAGTCCCGGATGAGCCAATTGTTTTAACGATAATCCTGCCGCTAGGGGCGCTGGTGTCGCTAGTGTCGGTGCGTGCGACGGCGGCGGCGGTAAGTTTGAAAAGCGCCCTGGGCGTTAGGATTATCGTTAAATCGGTTGGCTCATCCGGGACGAGTTGAAAGAATTGAGGAAGTGACGTGGAGTGTTTTGATTGGTTCGTTAATTTGGGGTGGGAGATGGAGGAAGGGAGATGGAGGAGTATGGAGGTCGCGTGATGGAGAGGAGCTGGGTGGCGAGGTGTTGTCTGTGCGGAGGTCGGTACTGAAAGAGGGGTAAAGATGGGGGGCGAGGGATAAAAAGTGTAACAGAAAGTGACGTGTGAAGTTGTGATTGGTGGGAGTAAGAAGTGATTTTATTGGTGGAAAGGAACAAATGAGAGTTGTTGATTGGTAGGAATAAGAGGGATTATGATTGGTGGAAAAGAAAAAGGTGTGGGAGTGGGGTATGTTGGAGGTGATGGGAAAGGTAAGCTTTGCTAGCAGCAAGATTTGCAAAAGCCTGTCGTGAACTGATCAGCAATTTTTTTGAACGTTGGATGGTAGTTTTTTCTTGAGTGGATAGAGAGATGGGGGGCGATATGAGATGCGGTGGCGAAAATGGGAACTAAACAAGGTGTTTGAGACAAGAGGTTTAAGGACGAGGAAATTTTGAGGTTAGTGGTGAACATGGCGGTCGCAAGAGGTGGGGGGTAAGGAGACGCGGTGGTGAGAATGGGAACTAAAAGAAGATGGGGGAAGCAAGAGTTTAGAAGAGTAGATTTTGAGGTTAAAATAGTGGGAACTAAAAATGGCGGAGGGTCTGCGACAAGGAGATGCGGTGAGAACTAAACAAGATGGCGGACGCAAGAGGTGGGTAAGGAGGTTTGAGGTTACAGTACCAAAACACGAAAGGATATATTCCTACGCCAAGCAGGTCCGAAAAATAATTATGCGTGTGGTACTTACCTGTTACCGGTGTGGATGCGTCACCAAAAGCGCGGCACGCGACGCGAAAAAATAAAAGCAAACTGTTTTTGAAAATGCTTAACCAGCTTTAAGATCAACCAACATCACTACGCACTGATATACCTAGGTTTTTAAAGCGGTACAGACACCCTTTGCAGAGGCGTAATTTAACTATACCAAAAACCTGGTACTGGACCATCGTGATGGTCGCTAGCGTACGTAGGAGCAGGGTTCTCAAGCCGGTCGAAAGCGGTCAAAAACGTGTACGACGTAGGTGTTCGCAGTAGCTGCTGTCGAGTCAACCGTCGAGGTGTGAATAAACGAGATCTGTTCTCGCCGGCAATTTGGTTCGGAGATGTGAGCAGCGGCGAGGTGTTGTCTGTGCGGAGGTCGGGACTGAAAGAGGGAAAAGATGGGGAGCGAGGGATAAAAAGTGTAACAGAAAGTGACGTGTGAAGTTGTGATTGGTGGGAATAAGAAGTGATTTTATTGGTGGAAAGGAGCAAATGAAAGTTGCTGATTGGTAAGAATAAGAGAGGTTATGATTGGTGGAAAGAAAAAGGAATGGGGTATGTTGGAGGTGATGGGAAAGGTAAGTTTTGCTAGCAACAAGATTTGCAAAAGCCTGTCGTGAACTGATCAGCAATTTTTGAACGTTGGATGGTAGTTTTCTTGAGTGGATAGAGAGATGGGGCGATATGAGATGCGGTGGCGAAAATGGGAACTAAACAAGGTGGTTGAGACAAGAGGTTTAAGGACGAGGAAATTTGGAGGTTAGTGGTGAACATGGCGGTCGCAGAGCGAGGGATAAAAAGTGTAAAGGAAAGTGACGTGTGAAGTTGTGATTGGTGGGAATAAGAAGTGATTTTATTGGTGGAAAGGAACAAATGAGAGTTGTTGATTGGTAGGAATAAGAGGGATTATGATTGGTGGAAAAGAAAAAGTTGTGGGAGTGGGGTATGTTGGAGGTGATGGGAAAGGTAAGTTTTGCTAGCAACAAGATTTGCAAAAGCCTGTCGTGAACTGATCAGAAATTTTTTTTGAACGTTGGATGGTAGTTTTCTTGAGTGGATAGAGAGATGGGGCGATATGAGATGCGGTGGCGAAAATGGGAACTAAACAAGGTGGTTGAGACAAGAGGTTTAAGGACGAGGAAATTTGGAGGTTAGTGGTGAACATGGCGGTCGCAAGAGGTGGGGGTAAGGAGATGCGGTGGTGAGAATGGGAACTAAAAGAAGATGGCGGTAGCAAGAGCTTAGAAGAGTAGATTTTGAGGTTAAAATAGTGGGAACTAAAAATGGCGGAGGGTCTGCGACAAGGAGATGCGGTGGGAACTAAACAAGATGGCGGACGCAAGAGGAGGGTAAGGAGATTTGAGGTTACAGTACCAAAACACGAAAGGATATATTCCTACGCCAAGCAGGTCCGAAAAATAATTATGCGTGTGGTACTTACCTGTTACCGGTGTGGATGCGTCACCAAAAGCGCGGCACGCGACGCGAAAAAATAAAAGCAAACTGTTTTTGAAAATGCTTAACCAGCTTTAAGATCAACCAACATCACTACGCACTGATATACCTAGGTTTTTAAAGCGGTACAGACACCCTTTGCAGAGGCGTAATTTAACTATACCAAAAACCTGGTACTGGACCATCGTGATGGTCGCTAGCGTACGTAGGAGCAGGGTTCTCAAGCCGGTCGAAAGCGGTCAAAAAACGTGTACGACGTAGGTGTTCACCGTAGCTGCTGTCGAGTCAACCGTCGAGGTGTGAATAAACGAGATCTGTTCTCGCCGGCAATCTGGTTCGGAGATGTGAGCAGCGGCGAGGTGTTGTCTGTGCGGAGGTCGGGACTGAAAGAGGGGAAAAGATGGGGAGCGAGGGATAAAAAGTGTAACAGAAAGTGACGTGTGAAGTTGTGATTGGTGGGAATAAGAAGTGATTTTATTGGTGGAAAGGAGCAAATGAAAGTTGTTGATTGGTAAGAATAAGAGAGATTATGATTGGTGGGAAAGAAAAAGGTGTGGGAGTGGGGTATGTTGGAGGTGATGGGAAAGGTAAGTTTTGCTAGCAACAGGATTTGCAAAAGCCTGTGGAGAACTGATCAGCAATTTTTGAAAGTTGGATGGTAGTTTTCTTGAGTGGATAGAGAGATGGGGCGATATGAGATGCGGTGGCGAAAATGGGGACTAAATAAGAATGGTTGAGACAAGAGGTTTAAGGGCGAGGAAATTTGGAGGTTAGTGGTGAATATGGCGGTTGCAAGAGGTGGGGCAAGGAGACGCGGTGGTGAGAATGGGAACTAAAAGAAGATGGCGGTAGCAAGAGGTTAGAAGAGTAGTTTTTGAGGTTAAAATAGTGGGAACTAAAAATGGCGGAGGTTCTGCGACAAGGAGATGCGGTGAGAACTAAACAAGATGGCGGACGCAAGAGGAGGGTAAGGAGATTTGAGGTTACAGTACCAAAACACGAAAGGATATATTCCTACGCCAAGCAGGTCCGAAAAATAATTATGCGTGTGGTACTTACCTGTTACCGGTGTGGATGCGTCACCAAAAGCGCGGCACGCGACGCGAAAAAATAAAAGCAAACTGTTTTTGAAAATGCTTAACCAGCTTTAAGATCAACCAACATCACTACGCACTGATATACCTAGGTTTTAAAGCGGTACAGACACCCTTTGCAGAGGCGTAATTTAACTATACCAAAAACCTGGTACTGGACCATCGTGATGGTCGCTAGCGTACGTAGGAGCAGGGTTCTCATAGCCGGTCGAAAGCGGTCAAAAACGTGTACGACGTAGGTGTTCGCAGTAGCTGCTGTCGAGTCAACCGTCGAGGTGTGAATAAACGAGATCTGTTCTCGCCGGCAATCTGGTTCGGAGATGTGAGCAGCGGCGAGGTGTTGTCTGTGCGGAAGTCGGGACTGAAAGAGGGAAAAGATGGGGAGCGAGGGATAAAAAGTATAACAGAAAGTGACGTGTGAAGTTGTGATTGGTGGGAATAAGAAGTGATTTTATTGGTGGAAAGGAGCAAATGAAAGTTGTTGATTGGTAAGAATAAGAGAGATTATGATTGGTGGGAAAGAAAAAGGTGTGGGAGTGGGGTATGTTGGAGGTGATGGGAAAGGTAAGTTTTGCTAGCAACAGGATTTGCAAAAGCCTGCCGAGAACTGATCAGCAATTTTTGAACGTTGGATGGTAGTTTTCTTGAGTGGATAGAGAGATGGTGCGATATGAGATGCGGTGGCGAAAATGGGAACTAAACAAGATGGTTGAGACAAGAGGTTTAAGGACGAGGAAATTTGGAGGTTAGTGGTGAACATGGCGGTCGCAAGAGGTGGGGGCAAAGAGACGCGGTGGTGAGAATGGGAACTAAAAGAAGATGGCGGTAGCAAGAGCTTAGAAGAGCAGATTTTGAGGTTAAAATAGTGGGAACTAAAAATGGCGGAGGGTTGGCGACAAGGAGATGCGGTGAGAACTAAACAAGATGGCGGACGCAAGAGGAGGGTAAGGAGATTTGAGGTTAAGATTTTTAGGTTAAAACAGGGCGTAAGCATGGGAACGAAATCCAAGATGGCGAAGGCATTGGTGTGGACGAGGAGATGTGAGGTGCGGTGGCGAAAATGGGAACTAAACAAGATGACGAAGACAAAAAGTGTAAGGACGAGGAGATTTCGAGGTTAGTGGTGAACATGGCGGTCGCAAGAGGTGGTGGGCAAGGAGACTTGAGGTTAAGATTTTTAGGTTAAAACAGGACGTAAGAAGGGGAACTAAATCCAAGATGGCGGAGGCAAGGGTGGGACGAGGAGATGTGAGGCGCGGTGGTAAAAATGGGAACTAAATAAGATAGCGGAGGCATGAAGTTGAGGTTAAAAATTGAGGTAAACGTGGAGAGCTTAAACCAAGATGGCGGTGGCGTGGTGGTGAAAATGGGAACTAAACAAGATGGCGGAGGCAAGAAGTGGAGGGACGAAGAGGTTTGAGGTTATGGTCAACATGCGAAAGATGTCGAACGCAACAGATGGTGACGAGGAGATAGAATTGAGGATTAGGGAAAGATGAAGGAAAACAGGAAGTGACGTGGAGTGTTTTGATTGGTAAAAATAAGACGAAATGTGATTGGTGCGTTAATTCGGGTGAAAGATGAAGGAAGGAAGATAAAAGAGTATGGAGGACACGTGATGGAGTGGAGCGGAGCGGCGAGGTGTTGTCTGTGCGGAGGTTGGGACTGAAAGCGGGAAAAGATGGCGAACGAGGGATAAAAAGTATAACAGAAAGTGACGTGTGAAGTTGTGATTGGTGGGAATAAGAAGTGATGTTATTGGTGGAAAGGAACAACTGAAAGTTGTTGATTGGTAAGAATAAGAGAGATTGTGATTGGTGGAAAGAAAAAGGTGTGGGAGTGGAGTATGTTGGAGGTGATGGGAAAGGTAAGTTTTGCTACCAACAAGATTTGCAAAAGCCTCTCCAGAACTCATCAGCAATTTCAGCAGACGATGTGCGTGGCGATAGGACCGCTGCGATGAAAGAGCTGCAAACTGCGCGATAACTTGAAAAATATTGCCCGCCGTGACGCATTGCGCGCGCGCGTTTACCGTAAACCGTTACAGTTGCCATACTTATATTATCCGTCTTTCTTTTTTCTTTTTGTTTTTTCGTTTTTTTAAAAAATAACTAGTTCTTGGAGGTTTTCTGCGGTTGGTAAACGAATGCAAGCTCTTTCTGCTTTTTCATAGGTTTTCCCTGGTTGGTAGGCGTTTTCTGTACTGATTGACGAAGGCGTTTCTAATTTTCGAGGTTTTCTCAGGTTTTTTAGCGGTTGGCCCTGCCCGGTAGGCAAATGATGAAGTTTTACCTTGTCGGCGCACGGATATTAGGCACGTACTGGCGCGCACACACACACACACACACACACACACACACAGAGAGACAGACAGACACACAGACAGGCACACACACACGGACATGTTTCGAAAAATGCTTTTTTTTTTTTTTTTTTTTTTTTGATTCAGGAGGTCTCAAAACGTGTATTTCCGGTGAAATCTCGGTATCGAATTTTTGGGCGGAATGCAATACTTCCCCTACTTACTATACGTAGTAGAGAAAGTAAAAAAGTATTGAAAAATTTAAGGAAATAACAAGCAATACCTCAAAAGTGTACTATCTTGTTTTCACGGGTTTTCCAGATCGGTAAGCGTTAGAATACTCTTAGAGCTTTTTTCAGGTTTTTTCGCGTTTTACCTGGCAGGTAGGCAGATGATAAAGTTTTTCTATAATGTCATCGTTTTGGCTTGTGGCGCACAGACACTAGGCACATACTCACACACACACACACACACACAAACACACACACACACACAAACACACACACACACACACACTAAAATAGTAGCGTATAAAAAAATTTAACAAACCGTAGATTTTCAAGAAAATTCCCACACCGCAAACTACCCGTTTAGCGGGAGAAAGTTCATTATTTTTATTGTTTTAAAAATGGCTCTAACCCCTTTTGATTACGGTACGGTATGTTTAAGATATCTGCATGACAAATAAAATGTATAACTTCAATTTTCTGGGAATTGCTGTGAAGTAGTCTCATTGTGAATGTCTTTTGTACAACTGTTAAACCGTAGGAAACGAAGCCTTACTGTACAAGGACGTTAAAGCACACAATTTATGTGTATTATTATTATTATTATTATTATTATTATTATTACTTTGTCGCGTTGTGTATTTACAAAGTTTGCATGTTGATTTTAATGTTTAAAAGCTTTAGACCTTTCTCACTAAAAACTCGACATTCGTTTAACTTTTCTTTTTTCATTTTCATACAAAGAGAACGGAATTTCACAAGTGAAACAGCACTGGAAAACTAAATACTTATTTTGAGGTCCACTGAATAAAAACATTTTTAGAAAATTCTGTGTGTGTATGTGTCAGAGCAGCATAACTCAAAAATGAAAAGTTGGATAAATACTAAACTTGGTATTTAGGTTGAGTACCTTCCAAAGATACGACACAGAGAGTTTCAAGAAAACCCCTCCACCCCCAAACTACCCTTTACATGAACTATTTTCCGAAATGTTTTATTTTCTAAAATTGATTCTGAAGATTTTAATTACAACACCATATATTAAAGACATTTATATGAAAAATAAAATGTATATCTTGAATTTTGTGGAAATAGCCTGTGAAGTCCTCTTGATTCGGAAGAAATTTTCTATGATCTTGTATAACTGCTAAGGTTTGAGAAAAACATAGAACACAAAAAATTTAGATCTTTTTAAAAACACGCACAATTTATTTGAAATAACTTTTTTGTGACGATAGCCATTTCCGAAATATTTGTTATAAATGGTTCGAATTGTACAATGCTTAGCCATTCTACTTCACTTCTTTCAAACTGCTTAAAAATCATATAAATGAATGTATCACCTCATAATAAGCCTCTATATACGAAAAATGCTGAGTATTCAAAAAGTCAAGAAATTCGATTTTCTAGCCCCTAGTGAGTGAAAAATCGCGTTTACTTCGCTTCTTTCAAACTGCTTCTACCCTTTACATGAACTATTTTCCGGAATGTTTTATTTTCTAAAACTGTCTCTGACGATTTTAATTACAACACCATATATTAAAGACATTTATATGAAAATAAAATGTATATCTTGAATTTTGTGGAAATAGCCTGTGAAGTCCTCTTGATTCGGAAGAAATTTTCTATGATCTTGTATAATTGCTAAGGTTTGAGAAAAACATAGAACACAAAAAATTTAGATCTTTTTAAAAACACGCACAATTTATTTGAAATAACTTTTTTGTGACGTGAGCCATTTCCGAAATATTTGTTATAAATGGTTCGAATTGTACAATGCTTAGCCATTCTACTTCACTTCTTTCAAACTGCTTAAAAATCATATAAATGAATGTATCACCTCATAATAAGCCTCTATACGAAAAATGCTGAGTATTCAAAAAGTCAAGAAATTCGATTTTCTAGCCCCTAGTGAGTGAAAAATCGCGTTTACTTCGCTTCTTTCAAACTGCTTCTACCCTTTACATGAACTATTTTCCGGAATGTTTTATTTTCTAAAACTGTCTCTGACGATTTTAATTACAACACCATATATTAAAGACATTTATATGAAAATAAAATGTATATCTTGAATTTTGTGGAAATAGCCTGTGAAGTCCTCTTGATTCGGAAGAAATTTTCTATGATCTTGTATAACTGCTAAGGTTTGAGAAAAACATAGAACACAAAAAATTTAGATCTTTTTAAAAACACGCACAATTTATTTGAAATAACTTTTTTGTGACGTCAGCCATTTCCGAAATATTTGTTATAAATGGTTCGAATTGTACAATGCTTAGCCATTCTACTTCACTTCTTTCAAACTGCTTAAAAATCATATAAATGAATGTATCACCTCATAATAAGCCTCTATATACGAAAAATGCTGAGTATTCAAAAAGTCAAGAAATTCGATTTTCTAGCCCCTAGTGAGTGAAAAGGTTTGAGGAAACACACACAATTTATTTGAAATAACTTTTTTGTGACGTCAGCCATTTTGGAGATATGTGTTATAAATGGTTGGAATTGTACAGTGCTTAGCCATTCTTTTTTAAAAGGCATGACGCCATGTTGATGGAAAGAATTTAGAATTTTAAGACCAGTGTATAGCGTCCCTTTGGATGTCTAACGGTTGTGCAATGCAACCATTTCCCGAAAAGTTTATCCGGATTAAAATTAAGTGGATATGAAAATAAACTTTCGTACTCACCTATAAGAAATAGAGGGTAGAGGACGTACGAACGAAGCACTTTGAGAATTTATATTCAACAGTTGGTGTTACTCCTTAGAAAGGAAGTATCTGCTGATTGTATTTAATTCATACATTTTACATAACACGTATGCACTGGCACAACATAAAACACTACACACGATACTCATAGTTTTAATATTGCACTAATAACATCAGGAATAACTGAGGTCAGCTCGTTCGCATTCAGCGCTACACGCAAAAGAGCCGTGTGCTGATGACAGTGAAAGGTGAGAGATGCGGAAATTCGTCAGCAATACAATAAATGCAACCTTTATGTCGGCGGTGAGTATTGTACAGTGGCGGTTGGTGTCAGCATGACTCTAAGTTTTTAAAACTAGACAATTTTTTAGCGAAACGAGGCATTTAACTCGACACAAATGATGAAACAACGGTTGCAATAAGCGAGCTTATAAAAACCCTGTGCGAACAGCAAAAGCCCGTAGTTAGAAACGAAAGTGATAGTGTGTTTTTCTACAAAATCGTTCTATTTGACGAAAAATAATTTTAAAATAAAAACAAAATAGCCGCAGTACTTTGCAGGGAAAGAGCGATCGGTGCATTCGGACGATAAGATGGACCAACAACCCGGAGGAAGTCGCGATGACACCTTGCAGCCTACGTTCGAAATTATAGGACACAAGCAGAGGAGGTTGCCAAAGCTTTTTTCCGGCTTTACAGAGTCTCAAATTACGTTAAACCCGGTCCGGGAAATGGTTGCATTGCACAACCGTTAGACATCCAAAGGGACGCTATACACTGGTCTTAAAATTCTAAATTCTTTCCATCAACATGGTGAGCAAGAACTGAAAAGCGTCATGCCTTTTAAAAAAGAATGGCTAAGCACTGTACAATTCCAACCATTTATAACACATATCTCGAAAATGGCTGACGTCACAAAAAAGTTATTTCAAATAAATTGTGTGTGTTTGCTCAAACCTTAGCAGTTATACAAGATCATAGAAAATTTCTTCCGAATCAAGAGGACTTCACAGGCTATTTCCACAAAATTCAAGATATACATTTTATTTTCATATAAATGTCTTTAATATATGGTGTTGTAATTAAAATCGTCAGAGACAGTTTTAGAAAATAAAACATTCCGGAAAATAGTTCATGTAAAGGGTAGAAGCAGTTTGAAAGAAGCGAAGTAAACGCGATTTTTCACTCACTAGGGGCTAGAAAATCGAATTTCTTGACTTTTTGAATACTCAGCATTTTTCGTATAGAGGCTTATTATGAGGTGATACATTCATTTATATGATTTTTAAGCAGTTTGAAAGAAGTGAAGTAGAATGGCTAAGCATTGTACAATTCGAACCATTTATAACAAATATTTCGGAAATGGCTCACGTCACAAAAAAGTTATTTCAAATAAATTGTGCGTGTTTTTAAAAAGATCTAAATTTTTTGTGTTCTATGTTTTTCTCAAACCTTAGCAATTATACAAGATCATAGAAAATTTCTTCCGAATCAAGAGGACTTCACAGGCTATTTCCACAAAATTCAAGATATACATTTTATTTTCATATAAATGTCTTTAATATATGGTGTTGTAATTAAAATCGTCAGAGACAGTTTTAGAAAATAAAACATTCCGGAAAATAGTTCATGTAAAGGGTAGAAGCAGTTTGAAAGAAGCGAAGTAAACGCGATTTTTCACTCACTAGGGGCTAGAAAATCGAATTTCTTGACTTTTTGAATACTCAGCATTTTTCGTATATAGAGGCTTATTATGAGGTGATACATTCATTTATATGATTTTTAAGCAGTTTGAAAGAAGTGAAGTAGAATGGCTAAGCATTGTACAATTCGAACCATTTATAACAAATATTTCGGAAATGGCTATCGTCACAAAAAAGTTATTTCAAATAAATTGTGCGTGTTTTTAAAAAGATCTAAATTTTTTGTGTTCTATGTTTTTCTCAAACCTTAGCAGTTATACAAGATCATAGAAAATTTCTTCCGAATCAAGAGGACTTCACAGGCTATTTCCACAAAATTCAAGATATACATTTTATTTTTCATATAAATGTCTTTAATATATGGTGTTGTAATTAAAATCTTCAGAATCAATTTTAGAAAATAAAACATTTCGGAAAATAGTTCATGTAAAGGGTAGTTTGGGGGTGGAGGGGTTTTCTTGAAACTCTCTGTGTCGTATCTTTGGAAGGTACTCAACCTAAATACCAAGTTTAGTATTTATCCAACTTTTCATTTTTGAGTTATGCTGCTCTGACACATACACACACAGAATTTTCTAAAAATGTTTTTATTCAGTGGACCTCAAAATAAGTATTTAGTTTTCCAGTGCTGTTTCACTTGTGAAATTCCGTTCTCTTTGTATGAAAATGAAAAAAGAAAAGTTAAACGAATGTCGAGTTTTAGTGAGAAAGGTCTAAAGCTTTTAAACATTAAAATCAACATGCAAACTTTGTAAATACACAACGCGACAAAGTAATAATAATAATAATAATAATAATAATAATAATAATAATAATAATAATAATAATAATACACATAAATTGTGTGCTTTAACGTCCTTGTACAGTAAGGCTTCGTTTCCTACGGTTTAACAGTTGTACAAAAGACATTCACAATGAGACTACTTCACAGCAATTCCCAGAAAATTGAAGTTATACATTTTATTTGTCATGCAGATATCTTAAACATACCGTACCGTAATCAAAAGGGGTTAGAGCCATTTTTAAAACAATAAAAATAATGAACTTTCTCCCGCTAAACGGGTAGTTTGCGGTGTGGGAATTTTCTTGAAAATCTACGGTTTGTTAAATTTTTTTATACGCTACTATTTTAGTGTGTGTGTGTGTGTGTGTGTGTTTGTGTGTGTGTGTGTGTTTGTGTGTGTGTGTGTGTGTGTGTGAGTATGTGCCTAGTGTCTGTGCGCCACAAGCCAAAACGATGACATTATAGAAAAACTTTATCATCTGCCTACCTGCCAGGTAAAACGCGAAAAAACCTGAAAAAAGCTCTAAGAGTATTCTAACGCTTACCGATCTGGAAAACCCGTGAAAACAAGATAGTACACTTTTGAGGTATTGCTTGTTATTTCCTTAAATTTTTCAATACTTTTTTACTTTCTCTACTACGTATAGTAAGTAGGGGAAGTATTGCATTCCGCCCAAAAATTCGATACCGAGATTTCACCGGAAATACACGTTTTGAGACCTCCTGAATCAAAAAAAAAAAAAAAAAAAAAAAAGCATTTTTCGAAACATGTCCGTGTGTGTGTGCCTGTCTGTGTGTCTGTCTGTCTCTCTGTGTGTGTGTGTGTGTGTGTGTGTGTGCGCGCCAGTACGTGCCTAATATCCGTGCGCCGACAAGGTAAAACTTCATCATTTGCCTACCGGGCAGGGCCAACCGCTAAAAAACCTGAGAAAACCTCGAAAATTAGAAACGCCTTCGTCAATCAGTACAGAAAACGCCTACCAACCAGGGAAAACCTATGAAAAAGCAGAAAGAGCTTGCATTCGTTTACCAACCGCAGAAAACCTCCAAGAACTAGTTATTTTTTAAAAAAACGAAAAAACAAAAAGAAAAAAGAAAGACGGATAATATAAGTATGGCAACTGTAACGGTTTACGGTAAACGCGCGCGCGCAATGCGTCACGGCGGGCAATATTTTTCAAGTTATCGCGCAGTTTGCAGCTCTTTCATCGCAGCGGTCCTATCGCCACGCACATCGTCTGCTGAAATTGCTGATGAGTTCTGGAGAGGCTTTTGCAAATCTTGTTGGTAGCAAAACTTACCTTTCCCATCACCTCCAACATACTCCACTCCCACACCTTTTTCTTTCCACCAATCACAATCTCTCTTATTCTTACCAATCAACAACTTTCAGTTGTTCCTTTCCACCAATAACATCACTTCTTATTCCCACCAATCACAACTTCACACGTCACTTTCTGTTATACTTTTTATCCCTCGTTCGCCATCTTTTCCCGCTTTCAGTCCCAACCTCCGCACAGACAACACCTCGCCGCTCCGCTCCACTCCATCACGTGTCCTCCATACTCTTTTATCTTCCTTCCTTCATCTTTCACCCGAATTAACGCACCAATCACATTTCGTCTTATTTTTACCAATCAAAACACTCCACGTCACTTCCTGTTTTCCTTCATCTTTCCCTAATCCTCAATTCTATCTCCTCGTCACCATCTGTTGCGTTCGACATCTTTCGCATGTTGACCATAACCTCAAACCTCTTCGTCCCTCCACTTCTTGCCTCCGCCATCTTGTTTAGTTCCCATTTTCACCACCACGCCACCGCCATCTTGGTTTAAGCTCTCCACGTTTACCTCAATTTTTAACCTCAACTTCATGCCTCCGCTATCTTATTTAGTTCCCATTTTTACCACCGCGCCTCACATCTCCTCGTCCCACCCTTGCCTCCGCCATCTTGGATTTAGTTCCCCTTCTTACGTCCTGTTTTAACCTAAAAATCTTAACCTCAAGTCTCCTTGCCCACCACCTCTTGCGACCGCCATGTTCACCACTAACCTCGAAATCTCCTCGTCCTTACACTTTTTGTCTTCGTCATCTTGTTTAGTTCCCATTTTCGCCACCGCACCTCACATCTCCTCGTCCACACCAATGCCTTCGCCATCTTGGATTTCGTTCCCATGCTTACGCCCTGTTTTAACCTAAAAATCTTAACCTCAAATCTCCTTACCCTCCTCTTGCGTCCGCCATCTTGTTTAGTTCTCACCGCATCTCCTTGTCGCCAACCCTCCGCCATTTTTAGTTCCCACTATTTTAACCTCAAAATCTGCTCTTCTAAGCTCTTGCTACCGCCATCTTCTTTTAGTTCCCATTCTCACCACCGCGTCTCTTTGCCCCCACCTCTTGCGACCGCCATGTTCACCACTAACCTCCAAATTTCCTCGTCCTTAAACCTCTTGTCTCAACCATCTTGTTTAGTTCCCATTTTCGCCACCGCATCTCATATCGCACCATCTCTCTATCCACTCAAGAAAACTACCATCCAACGTTCAAAAATTGCTGATCAGTTCTCGGCAGGCTTTTGCAAATCCTGTTGCTAGCAAAACTTACCTTTCCCATCACCTCCAACATACCCCACTCCCACACCTTTTTCTTTCCCACCAATCATAATCTCTCTTATTCTTACCAATCAACAACTTTCATTTGCTCCTTTCCACCAATAAAATCACTTCTTATTCCCACCAATCACAACTTCACACGTCACTTTCTGTTATACTTTTTATCCCTCGCTCCCCATCTTTTCCCTCTTTCAGTCCCGACTTCCGCACAGACAACACCTCGCCGCTGCTCACATCTCCGAACCAGATTGCCGGCGAGAACAGATCTCGTTTATTCACACCTCGACGGTTGACTCGACAGCAGCTACTGCGAACACCTACGTCGTACACGTTTTTGACCGCTTTCGACCGGCTATGAGAACCCTGCTCCTACGTACGCTAGCGACCATCACGATGGTCCAGTACCAGGTTTTTGGTATAGTTAAATTACGCCTCTGCAAAGGGTGTCTGTACCGCTTTAAAAACCTAGGTATATCAGTGCGTAGTGATGTTGGTTGATCTTAAAGCTGGTTAAGCATTTTCAAAAACAGTTTGCTTTTATTTTTTCGCGTCGCGTGCCGCGCTTTTGGTGACGCATCCACACCGGTAACAGGTAAGTACCACACGCATAATTATTTTTCGGACCTGCTTGGCGTAGGAATATATCCTTTCGTGTTTTGGTACTGTAACCTCAAATCTCCTTACCCTCCTCTTGCGTCCGCCATCTTGTTTAGTTCTCACCGCATCTCCTTGTCGCAGAACCTCCGCCATTTTTAGTTCCCACTATTTTAACCTCAAAAACTACTCTTCTAACCTCTTGCTACCGCCATCTTCTTTTAGTTCCCATTCTCACCACCGCGTCTCCTTGCCCCACCTCTTGCAACCGCCATATTCACCACTAACCTCCAAATTTCCTCGCCCTTAAACCTCTTGTCTCAACCATCTTATTTAGTCCCCATTTTCGCCACCGCATCTCATATCGCCCCATCTCTCTATCCACTCAAGAAAACTACCATCCAACTTTCAAAAATTGCTGATCAGTTCTCCACAGGCTTTTGCAAATCCTGTTGCTAGCAAAACTTACCTTTCCCATCACCTCCAACATACCCCACTCCCACACCTTTTTCTTTCCCACCAATCATAATCTCTCTTATTCTTACCAATCAACAACTTTCATTTGCTCCTTTCCACCAATAAAATCACTTCTTATTCCCACCAATCACAACTTCACACGTCACTTTCTGTTACACTTTTTATCCCTCGCTCCCCATCTTTTCCCCTCTTTCAGTCCCGACCTCCGCACAGACAACACCTCGCCGCTGCTCACATCTCCGAACCAGATTGCCGGCGAGAACAGATCTCGTTTATTCACACCTCGACGGTTGACTCGACAGCAGCTACGGTGAACACCTACGTCGTACACGTTTTTTGACCGCTTTCGACCGGCTTGAGAACCCTGCTCCTACGTACGCTAGCGACCATCACGATGGTCCAGTACCAGGTTTTTGGTATAGTTAAATTACGCCTCTGCAAAGGGTGTCTGTACCGCTTTAAAAACCTAGGTATATCAGTGCGTAGTGATGTTGGTTGATCTTAAAGCTGGTTAAGCATTTTCAAAAACAGTTTGCTTTTATTTTTTCGCGTCGCGTGCCGCGCTTTTGGTGACGCATCCACACCGGTAACAGGTAAGTACCACACGCATAATTATTTTTCGGACCTGCTTGGCGTAGGAATATATCCTTTCGTGTTTTGGTACTGTAACCTCAAATCTCCTTACCCTCCTCTTGCGTCCGCCATCTTGTTTAGTTCCCACCGCATCTCCTTGTCGCAGACCCTCCGCCATTTTTAGTTCCCACTATTTTAACCTCAAAATCTACTCTTCTAAGCTCTTGCTACCGCCATCTTCTTTTAGTTCCCATTCTCACCACCGCATCTCCTTACCCCCACCTCTTGCGACCGCCATGTTCACCACTAACCTCCAAATTTCCTCGTCCTTAAACCTCTTGTCTCAACCACCTTGTTTAGTTCCCATTTTCGCCACCGCATCTCATATCGCCCCATCTCTCTATCCACTCAAGAAAACTACCATCCAACGTTCAAAAAAAATTTCTGATCAGTTCACGACAGGCTTTTGCAAATCTTGTTGCTAGCAAAACTTACCTTTCCCATCACCTCCAACATACCCCACTCCCACAACTTTTTCTTTTCCACCAATCATAATCCCTCTTATTCCTACCAATCAACAACTCTCATTTGTTCCTTTCCACCAATAAAATCACTTCTTATTCCCACCAATCACAACTTCACACGTCACTTTCCTTTACACTTTTTATCCCTCGCTCTGCGACCGCCATGTTCACCACTAACCTCCAAATTTCCTCGTCCTTAAACCTCTTGTCTCAACCACCTTGTTTAGTTCCCATTTTCGCCACCGCATCTCATATCGCCCCATCTCTCTATCCACTCAAGAAAACTACCATCCAACGTTCAAAAATTGCTGATCAGTTCACGACAGGCTTTTGCAAATCTTGTTGCTAGCAAAACTTACCTTTCCCATCACCTCCAACATACCCCATTCCTTTTTCTTTCCACCAATCATAACCTCTCTTATTCTTACCAATCAGCAACTTTCATTTGCTCCTTTCCACCAATAAAATCACTTCTTATTCCCACCAATCACAACTTCACACGTCACTTTCTGTTACACTTTTTATCCCTCGCTCCCCATCTTTTCCCTCTTTCAGTCCCGACCTCCGCACAGACAACACCTCGCCGCTGCTCACATCTCCGAACCAAATTGCCGGCGAGAACAGATCTCGTTTATTCACACCTCGACGGTTGACTCGACAGCAGCTACTGCGAACACCTACGTCGTACACGTTTTTGACCGCTTTCGACCGGCTTGAGAACCCTGCTCCTACGTACGCTAGCGACCATCACGATGGTCCAGTACCAGGTTTTTGGTATAGTTAAATTACGCCTCTGCAAAGGGTGTCTGTACCGCTTTAAAAACCTAGGTATATCAGTGCGTAGTGATGTTGGTTGATCTTAAAGCTGGTTAAGCATTTTCAAAAACAGTTTGCTTTTATTTTTTCGCGTCGCGTGCCGCGCTTTTGGTGACGCATCCACACCGGTAACAGGTAAGTACCACACGCATAATTATTTTTCGGACCTGCTTGGCGTAGGAATATATCCTTTCGTGTTTTGGTACTGTAACCTCAAACCTCCTTACCCACCTCTTGCGTCCGCCATCTTGTTTAGTTCTCACCGCATCTCCTTGTCGCAGACCCTCCGCCATTTTTAGTTCCCACTATTTTAACCTCAAAATCTACTCTTCTAAACTCTTGCTTCCCCCATCTTCTTTTAGTTCCCATTCTCACCACCGCGTCTCCTTACCCCCCACCTCTTGCGACCGCCATGTTCACCACTAACCTCAAAATTTCCTCGTCCTTAAACCTCTTGTCTCAAACACCTTGTTTAGTTCCCATTTTCGCCACCGCATCTCATATCGCCCCCCATCTCTCTATCCACTCAAGAAAAAACTACCATCCAACGTTCAAAAAAATTGCTGATCAGTTCACGACAGGCTTTTGCAAATCTTGCTGCTAGCAAAGCTTACCTTTCCCATCACCTCCAACATACCCCACTCCCACACCTTTTTCTTTTCCACCAATCATAATCCCTCTTATTCCTACCAATCAACAACTCTCATTTGTTCCTTTCCACCAATAAAATCACTTCTTACTCCCACCAATCACAACTTCACACGTCACTTTCTGTTACACTTTTTATCCCTCGCCCCCCATCTTTACCCCTCTTTCAGTACCGACCTCCGCACAGACAACACCTCGCCACCCAGCTCCTCTCCATCACGCGACCTCCATACTCCTCCATCTCCCTTCCTCCATCTCCCACCCCAAATTAACGAACCAATCAAAACACTCCACGTCACTTCCTCAATTCTTTCAACTCGTCCCGGATGAGCCAACCGATTTAACGATAATCCTAACGCCCAGGGCGCTTTTCAAACTTACCGCCGCCGCCGTCGCACGCACCGACACTAGCGACACCAGCGCCCCTAGCGGCAGGATTATCGTTAAAACAATTGGCTCATCCGGGACTATTACTACTACCGTGTCATGTTCTGTAACACAGCATGTCTCCCTCGAGCTGTTCCCGACAAAAGCCGTTTATGTTGCATAAATAACTAATGTAAGGGTGCATGGTGGGTTATCCTGAAGCAAAGCATACTTGTTTAATGTGTCTGTATACATATTTTGTCACCTTTACATTCATGAATGACAGAACCGGCAATTTATTATACAACATTCACTTTTCAGTATGTTGATAGGGATTTCTATTCCTGGAAATAGAAATGTGGTCAAAATATAAAGAAATAGACTGTTAAACCAGGATGTTGTCTATCCTCAACGCATTATAATACTGTGGAGAGAACCTCTCGCTTTGGGCAGGGCGTGGTTTCGGCGCTGGCTAACGTGTGATTGGTTGGAGAGAAGGAATGAATGAAACCTTATGAAACTCTCCGGAACATATCTGTATAGGGGTAGAAAGTTCCAGAATTCTCTCCTAGCTAGCCGCGTGTATAACTACTGCAAGACACCGATCGTGGCCAGAAAAGGGCGGATTGAAGTCTTTCTTGTTTAAATATTTCTATTAAGAACTATCTTACCGAAGACTGCGAAGAGTTATTTTTATTTTCAGAATGGATGCATTGGGCAGAACCATAATATGATCATGATCAGTATTTTTTCACCCTGGTGTATGTGCACTTGTCTCTGAATTCGATTCAGTTCTGTTGTATTGTTTTTCAGCGAATTTTGCAGCATGCGGGGAATTTGCAGTTGTCTACGCGAGGAGAGAAGAGCCCTGAATTCGGCACATTAGCGCGCGAGCAGAGGAGGCTGTGTTGCGCGCCTGAAAATTGAAGTGGTACGCGCAGGAAAAACCAAATATTACTACGAGCGGACTATTTATGCTGATTACACATCACGTGAAATGAGGATATCGATAAAGGTACTCGTTTAAGAAAGAATTTCCATTTGAATTCAATTTTAAAAGTTGATGACGTTGCTTTGTTATCTGAGGACGAAAACAAATTACAACGTGCATTGCACCTCGTAAAGAATGCTGAGGAGGCTACAACTGTAGAGTATCTTTGGTTCTAAAGTCAAGGATCCTATCATTATAAAATTATAATAGACAATCTCAGTTTAGAAGAAGCCTCAGCCCTAAACTGAAAGATAGATATAGAATTTAATATAAGCAGATATTAAAATGTATGTTGAACTGTAAGAAGAAATCAGAGAAGTGTATCAAAAAGAGGGAGCCCTACTAATTTTACTTTTATGGGATTGAAACAATGATATTCAGTAAAAGAGACTGCAAGGACAGGAAGTAGCTGAGATAGTGTCCACAGCTGTGTAAGGCTGTAAGTATATTGAGAGGTTCTCAAACCCGCTCACTAATGAGAGAGAACTTCAAACAGAGGCTGCCATTAATAAATTAACAGTATTCAGAAATACCGAACGGGATAGCTCAGGCATTAACGTCTGCGGCCCGCATTCCGGAGGTCCCGGATTTAAATTTTGTGGCCGACCAATATGATTGGCGTTTTTTCGTGGTTGCCCTCAGTCGCCAAAGTAAATACCGGATTGAATAAATTAATACCACGACCCAAGTTCCACCTTAAGTGTAAAAAAAAAGTAAAAATGAAAATGGGTGATAACGAATACTCCCTTCTATCCACAGATAATGAAGGGACCCTAATGCCATCTTCCCGGTACGTGTAGAAGAATAGATACAGCTACCTAACACCAGGGTCTCTGTGGACACATGTAGAAGTTACCATCTCCCGTCACAGAAGCAGAGATACAGTTGCCTAGCACTAAGACCTATACGGATATGTGACAAAGAAAGATGGTATGATACAGGGTTGAGACCTAGAAGGCTAACTGTCTGCCAAATACCGATCCAAAAGATATTTCTTAACAGATCCGTCGCGTTATGACCAAATAGTTAAAGCGTCGTAAAATAAATAGAAAACAACTATTCAGAAACCACTGGAAGAATTATGTCATTAGAATGCCGGGATAAAAAAATAACGCTGCAGGATAACACAGCATCGGAAAATCGAGGAAAAGATAGAGTGAAGATAGAGAATTCGGAGCAGACTTAAGTCTGAGCTCTGAAAGGACAATGATACCAATGATGATGATCTGCATTAGGCCTGACTTAATGAATTAGGGTATATAGTACCTTAATTATTTTCCCAAAAGGAGTGGATTCTAAGGGGCAGGAAGATACAAATCATTAAACATCTCGATTCTTTGAGTGGGAATGTCCTGTTAGCAGTTTGGTTCTGATTTCAGTTCAAATAATCCGAAGAATATAAGAAAATGATTTTGCAGTGGCTATCTGCAATTACACATGGAGCTGGTATTATGTAACTGCCAAATGTAGAGGCAAGCAATGATTGCCTTTGAGAAGAACATTATTGGAGAAAAACCATCCACAGTGACCATAACTATGTCAAGCTTGCCTAGCAGTGGCGAAGCTACGGTGGCCTGCCACAAAAATTTCACTGCTATAAAGTGTATCGCAACTGCCTGTTATTAAGTTTTTTTTCCAGACAGAAAGTCACTACAGGTGATTCATTGTATTGACCTCAACACCCCTGTTTTAGGCAAAAACTAATCGGAAAACAGAACCATACCGCATGACTAATGATACCGGAGACGAAAAGAAGGCGGTCGAAACGAAAGATACCGGAGGCCCCGTTAATTGCGAGGGAAATGCGGTATGAAGGAAAACTATTACTGACTAATTGAATTCAGCTTGCTCTAAATGTTTCTCAAAACGCTTCGTTTTGACGTGTGATATAATCTGGTGCTTTGACTGGCGATGCTGTAGGGTTGCCAAGGCACCTAGTTTAGACAATGAAGTATGACCAGGAGCGGAGGGGAACCTCAACCTTCAATAGATCTTTTGTGCATAGCCCCCCAAATACCGGAGCTCCTCCAGGAGGAGACAGAGGGCGGCCTGATCAGGAGGCCTGACAGAGCAGAGAGCAGAGCCCCTACATATTTTTCCAGGTTGTAATTCCCCATTGGTAGCTGGTAAAACCGGCTCCCCTCCCCCTGTAGGCTTGCACGTTCCACTGGGGGGCCCAGGACTCGGCTGCCGCCCCCATTCCAGGGACGAAGTTGTACAGAGAGTATCCTATTTACCTGCCATGCAACGCCCAGACTCTCGCAACACTTGCAACCGTGAAACAACCAAGCAGGTAAAAGGTGAAATGAAATGAGAAAGGAAGTGAAATGGAGGGACAGGATATTCGGGGGATGTAGTTAACCTTCCCAGCATTCTCCTGGCGACGTGTGGAAACCCTTATGGACAATGAAATAACCTAAAATCTTAAATATAGAGCATGAATCGAAATCTGCGAAAAGTGTAGAAGACTAAACATACATTCTTTTTTTTTACGGGAAACATTTAATGATACAAAAAAATATGATTTTTACTACGCCTTTTGAAAAAAAAAAATATACTACAAAAAGGTATGTTATACACAAAATTTCTTTTGCAAATAAAACAAATTAACAATCGGCTTTCGATTGCAAGAAGCAATCCGGCTTTCGTACATTCAGAGTTCTCATATTTTCATTAATTAATTACTGGATGAGATTTAATGAAATACAGTAGTTTTCAATGTTTTGAATGACAAAATACTATCTATTTCTCTTAGCTTACCAAGATGTATTCTTGTCTTTGTTAGCACAAAAATGTGTATATTATAATCAGACACCTGATTAAAAAATGTCAAATAATAAATATATTGCAAAGAGCAAATTAAAATGCCCTACTGTGATTTAAAAGACAGCTTAATTAGTTTCAGTGCGCTATTCGTCATTCAGTATGGCCTCAAATTAACTGCTCTGCTGCAAAAAGAGTATGCCTGACCAAGTCACTTAACATCTCATATTACTTTCGACCAGTATAAAATTTGAACCAATCATATCTGTCTCGAAATTTTTGTTTCGATTCATTATTTCTTGGCATTGATTTTGTAAACATTTGCGGAATGATCGAGTTTCAGTGGCTGATCATAGTTCTCTAAGAGTTTATATTTGCATTTTCAGTTATTCTACATTTTAAGGTAATTAATGTTAATTTCCTGCATCATTAATTAAAATTAAATTTCCTTTGGTTTAAATACTACCAGCGCGCGTGTTTTTTCTGTATACCTTAGAAGTTTATGGTAGCCTCTCTTCCGTTTGAGGTAAAGTATGCTTACATCTCCGCAGCTTCCGCGATGTTGATTTGTTTTTTAATAACAGATCTTTATTTTTTATATATAGTGACCGCGCGCGCAAAGCTACCTGGGGACCACCGGTAAGCGCATCCCAGCCCGACACCTCGCTAAGGCTCTCGACCGACCACTATATATAATAAAATTTATGGAACAATAGTCCCTTATATGCCACTTCTCCGCTCCTAAGGATTCCTTTGGGTATTTCGAGTAAATTCTCTTTCTAGAACAAGAGAGGCTATATCAGGGGGCTGCTCTTGCCCGTGCGTGGAGTTTAGTTGATTAAGAAGTTAAAAAAGTTAAGTGCAATAAAAAGGTTGAAGAATATGGACGGTACTGAGTTCAGTTCAGTTGTGAGTAGTGATGTTGCAGTTCAGTTGTTAGTTGTCACTCAGCAGCCCAGTTGCGATTCGATTCGACGGTTCAGTTGTGTTCTAAGTTGTGTCAAAAGTGTGTCAGTGTAAAGCTTGTGCCATGCTGAGTACCTAGTGTGTTTAGCAACAACTATAGTTCTCATTTGTTACAATATAGGTATATATGTATGTATACATATATGTATGGTATGTATATATGTATATGCATAAATACACGTTATTAATGTTTTAAGGTTTTGCATTCGAAGAGAATTCAACAAGAATGAGGGGACTTCTAAAGATAACCATAGAAAATTTTATTCATCATTCCAGTACTCAAAAAAGGACATTTAAATAAAACTTGTTGGACTTATTAGACCTTATGGGTTGGATAAATTTCGTGAACATCTTGCCCTGCTTGTTTTAAACATGCTGGACCTTATCTATCAAATATGGTATTTTTCAGGTCTCGGTTTTAAGTTATGCAAAGAGACAAAACCATTTTCTGTGTAAATTTATTTTATTTCTTGATTCAGAGGAATTCAAAATGCATTTTTGCAGAGAAATACCTATATTTCATTTTTGGGTCGAATATCACACTTGCTCACTGTAGTTCCCTAAGGGTAGACAAAGTAAACGTTTCGTTCGCGAAATTCCCTATCTAAGGAGGCTACAAATTTTACTATTGTGACTTTGTCAATTTTTTCAACTGTTGCTTCTCTGTTCTCAACGTCACTGTTTTAATCTGGTTCAACTTTCACTAGGACTTCACTTACTTCACACCGTAATGTGAATTAGTTCAAATTTTTTTATGACTTAGCCTTTTCTTCGGATAGTTCACTTGCTGGGGAACACAGGCCTTCTACAATCTCTCGCTCCGCAGTAGACTTTGCTGCACGTCATAGCAGTCGTCTACAATTCGCTGGGAGAACCGCACTTGATATTGCAGTAAAAAACGCGCTCAACAATTCGCTTACTCACTGGCAGATTCAGCTGGGTGATTCACGCGAATAGTTCGCTTATACAACCAATAGAATCTTTTAAAAATATTCTAGAGCTATCTGGACACACGTTACGACGGGCGAGAACGCGACTTATCTTTGTTTATCCCAGAATGCCTGGCGCCGTACTCCAGATAACAAGCAGCTGCTTCCTACTATTCTTAAAGCGTTGGAATATGATATTACAGAAAATAGCGACGAAGTGATCTTAATACATATTCCAAAAGCTTTCTTTCTGGTCATTGATGAAAGGAGATGTTTTGTGTTCTGACTTTGATGAACATAGCTGTCCTACGTCTGAATGCAGCGTTTTTATGGACCAAGGACCATGTTGTAAATGTGGAAAGCTAATATCCTGGCCAATGCGGCCTCAAAAACAGGTGCATTCACCAACTTAATGCTAGAAGTGTACAGACTCCACTTCAAGCTTGCTTCCTCGCTTCTGGCTGCTCCGCAACAAGCTTCTTCGTCTTCAAGGTAGGAGTGCAAGTGTACTCAGCACACAATAAGACGAGTAATCTGGTCTTGCTTAAGCCCGACTGGAGTGTATTGAAGTGTGCTATTCATGCGGCGTATAATGTGTGTGTATTTCGTTCAGTGTGATTCAGGAAAATGAATAATTCAGCTGAAGAGAATAATGAAGCTGAAGAGAAATTAAGTAGTGGAGAAAACACATTTGTAAAGAAAGAGGAATCAGAACAACAAAGCTTTCAATTCATTTTTAAGCAGATATGAAAGAATCCCTATTTTCCTGCATTCGGGAGATCCGGGTTCGATCCTCCACGACCGCCCACTCTGACCTATGGGTTTCTTCGGGGATTTTGTCGAATCGTCAGCCGAATACTGGAATGGTTTCTGTCAGCCCCGAATATCCTCTCCCTCTATTTCGTTCCATTTATCATTTCATCCTGTTGGTCTCTTTCAGGGTCGGAAGTGTCGACGATGGTGTTTCGATGTAGCGTAGCAGGGGAATAGGATGCTCTCGTAAACTCTCTCCGTCCTTTGGCTTTCGGATGACTATCGGGGTATCCGAACCTCCTTGAAGGGCGTTGGACCCCTTCTGTCCATCTGCCTGTCCGTCTGTTGGCTTATCTACTTCTGGAAACTTAGGGACCCTCTCATTGCAGTACAGCCGCTCCTGGATCCTGCCGCCTGGTATCTCCTCTGCCTCATCCTTCCCTTCGGACGCTCCCTTGAGGCGTAGGTACAATATCCCCTCGGTGCTGACTCCCCTCCATTAAGGAAGATAAAATGTGGTCCACTGCCTTTATTGCTCTTTTCCGGAGGAAGACTCCGAAAAGTTGAAACCATTCAAATACGAGAGTTAGCTACTCTACTTAAACTTCGTTTAAAATATCTACCACAATTTATCTCCTCTCGAATAATTATTGTACATTACCTTTACCATCATCATCTTTGTATATTGTGGTAGTGCATAATCTCTACCACGTTAACAGGTTTCAGCATGGTTAAGCTGGTACGGTTCGGCCAGCGAATGTTCACTTAACCAATCCCCGCCCCCCCCCCCCCTATGGACACACGCATGGTCGCTGGTGCTTGCTTGCAGTTACTCAGAGGGGAAGAGACGACTCCGGGCCTGCAACTAGGCCACATCGTACTCCAGCTAGTTTGGCGAGACAGGCTCAATAGATACGTTTCTTATGCGAGTTCTTGGTAATGTATTTTTGACTAGTTTTGCCGCTCAGGACGTAGGTAATATCATCGTTATGGTATGCGTTGTCTTGATGATGATTGTGTTTCGTAAATCCTAAATTTAGGAATAGTTAGATAAGGTACTTTGGTACATTTGGGTTATTTGTAAGTAAATGAAGGCGGTACCCAATATGATAATTTATAACACTAGGAGTTGGGCTTTGAAGTTGTGAGTAATCTCAACTTTAATGGTTAATGATTTTAGTAAAGTCGATAGTTGCTTGAATGTTGAAAAAAGTAAATTGTTTAGCGGAATAAAATTGTAATTACTTGTAGTGTTATTTGAAATGCGTTCAATGCCACCTTTGTTAAGTTTTATTCTTTAATTTTGTATAATTTCACCATTTTTAAATACTTGTTATTGTTAATTTAATATTTACGTTTACGTGTATCATTTTATTTTCATATTATGGTTTTATTTGTCTATTTGTTACATGTTACGTTTTTAAGAAACATTTTGCTGGTCTCTTGTATTGTATTTCTTCCCAACACTACGATAGAAGGTAGGGGATCTCTCAGACATTTTCAGTTCCTAAATTATTGTTGCGGTGACATAAAGAAGTATTTTGAGTATATTTACCCCACAAAGTTTAGTAATGTTTTCCAATATAGTTATATAAACAGTGAAATGAGGACGGTTTTATATAACTAGGGGCTTCGAAAGAAGTTAAAACTGCATATGTGAAATAGTCACTTTAAACTATATTAAATACATGTTTAATCACTAAGAATAATAGTTGATACTTGTTTTTTTCCCTTCTTCTTTCTCTTTCTATCCTCCCCGTTGTTGGGGCTTACACCCCCAGGACTTACAAGTGGGTGCCTGGGGTCAGACGTCTCTCAGGAAGCACGTACTATTATCAGAGAGAACAGCCAGGATGCCTGGTATGGGAGCGAGGAAGGAGATGATATGAAATGCCGGTGAGATGAATGAAAGGAAAGGTGATGATAGAGTAATTGGAGTAATGAATGGTGGGGGAAACCGGAGAAAACCCATCCAGACGCTGCTTTGTCCACCGCAAATCCGACATGCGGTTCCCTGGGATTGAACCCAGGATGAGCAATCTAACCACTCGGCCACGTGCCGTCGATACTTGCTTTTTAAAATTATTTGTATTGAAGAATCGCAAATTAATCAGATGAATAACTCCCGTTAGCTGCCTAAGTTAATGTTAGACTCATATTAACACAACAAACAGGTATACTGGAACTACTACACTGCGTAGCACAATATGAAGAAAATTAGGCAAGCAAGCCAGACTCCATAGCTTTCCTAGATCGGACTTTGTCTGACTGGAATGGAAATATATCAGCCTGCTCCCATTAAGCTGCGACAGATTTACCTGCCTACGTTCCAAGCGGACTAGGCAAGTTAAAAGCAGAATTTTACAGGTGGGCACCGGGATAGCGCAGTGGTTTCGTTTCCGGTTCTCGTGCTGAGAGCGCGGAGTTCCATTCCCAGCTCTGGGATGGCGGCCCTTCCCCGCCTTCACCTCCTGTGAGGTATCCCCAAGGTCAAACGCGATTCGAAGTCCACGGTATAAAAGCCGTAGATCCTCTCATCCTGTCATCGGAGGCAACGGATTCCGCTCCTGGGTGCCTCCACCTCAAAAATAGCTCTAGTCATCCTTGGTGGAGTAAGGTATCTCCCGAAGGTAATAGGCCATGTGGGGAGCGTTAGAAACGAAGACATCACCGTATGTTTCCTTTAGAGCAACAGAGCAGAATAGATTATGGACGCCTTTTATAGAGAAGCCCATCCACAAGTCCGCAATATCATAAATGTCATTGTTTCCACGAGGGTTATTTCTACAGCCATAAAGCTAAAATGGTCGTTTTCCCGCACATTTACATCGGATACATGCAGCGGTTTGCCACGTTGTAGCTCTGATAACTGAGATGAATTTGGGATTGAGACATTTGAGTTTTGCATGTAAGAAACATCAAGGGACTACGACTGATTGTTGAGGGAATTACAAGAGTTAGGTTTAGTACAGTTGCTAAGCACGCAGTGTTTCTAGCTGTAATAGTGGATTATGATACAAGTGATAAAAGTAGGGTTTTATTTTGCGAGAAAAACACGCATGGTATATAATATTTTTAGACAGCACTCGAATTTGTAAAATATCAATAAAATGATACTATATTAATTTCTGATACTAAGAGAAATCACGTTTAAAAGAGATCACTCATGTATATAACGATATTCTTGAAATAAGAGAAATGACGTTAAAAACGAGACCCACTCTCGTGTGCAGCGACATGTCAAATGTTTTGATGATTTGCTAGCAGTCATTTTCAGTGAAATTATTTTCAGCATGTTTTGTCTTACACCAGGCAATTAATCGACTAAATGCTATATCATATTGCATTCTGGATTTTTTGGGCAAGTAGTTCTAGTGTTATTCTTTCTGCTGCTTCTGCAATTTCACCTGGCTCTTCCATTTCAGTTTCTTCTGAATTCATAATCTTCATTAAATAAAATAAAATTGTAGGCTTCCACGGCAGTTGCCCATAATAACTTGACTGTGTTCCGGTGAAGGCCGCGTCACGTTTGATAAAATAGCCGACGTTTCACCTTTCATATTGAGAGCTTCTTCTGGGCACTGCCAAAATGCAGTCCCTCCTACTTGTGCTACTAATTGGCTGGTAGCTTGCCACTAATTTTGTGTTTTGTGAGCAGTGTTTCCCATGCTGTATTAAGGGGTTTTCCGCCATCTCTATTCAATAAACTCTTATGTCTAAAATGTCTTATGTTTTTTTCGTAATATTCTGTTCGAGAAGCGGTCACATACAGCTAATATCTCAATATTGTTGTCAAAATCGACATGGTGGTCTGTTTTATAAAAATGTTCAGCCAATGCTGATTTTTCGGGTTGTACATGGTTTAGGAATCTGATATGTTCGTTGCGTCGAGTTAATGCTGACCTTCCTGTCTAGCGAAATATCAGATTCCTAAAACATGTACAGCCCGAAAAATCAGCATTGGCTGAACATGTTTATAAAACAGGCCACCATATCGATTTTTACAACAATATTGAGATAGCTGTATGTGACCGCTTCTCGCACAGAATAGTGCGAGAAAGCGTAGAAATTTTTAAACATAAGAGTTTATTGAATAGAGATGGTGTGAAACCCCTTAATGCAGCATGGAAAACATTACTTACAAAATACAAAATTAGTGGCAAGCTACCAGCCAATCAGGAGCAAGAGTAGGAGAGGCTGCATTCTGGCAGTATAAATATGAGTGCAAGCAATGACAGTGCCCAGAAGAAGCTCTCAACACGAAGGGCGAAACATCGGGTATTTTATCAAACGTGACGCGGTCTTCAACGGAAGACAGTCAAGTTATTATAATTTTCATAAGTTATACTAGATAAAAGAATAAAGTTTTAGATGAAAGAAAGTACAAGGCTACCAATATAATGTATAGGTTAACTTCACAATGAATTACGATAAATTGAAGTATGACGATTTTTATTGTGAACAGATAATGATACCGCCATGAGAAATTAATCATGTAAAAATACATAATGAAAAGTAAAATCTAATCAAACCAAGTCGAATTGTTAAACATGGGCAAATATAAAGGATAATTGCCATGTGATTAGACTTCAAACCAAAGGGGGTCACAATGAAGTGGTATACTAATTTTATGGCTCTAATGCGATAATGTAAAGCTTTTAGTTTGTGTGCACTATGTCAAAAGTTCTACTTTAGGCCATGCTGTCTAAAAACAGTCTTTTCAATTTAAGCGTTATTTTTTAATACTAATAGGAAATTCCAATATTATTTAAAACACTTATTAGTTTTCTCTGTGACCCAGCTACCCTGAATACAGAGCCTAGTCATTTGTACCGAAACTCTGAATGTGCAAATATTTCGCTGCATCGCATGATAATATTTTACAGAGCATTATATATGCACATGGTTTTAAAAATCTGATGTGATACATTCACTGAGTTTCCATAGATACAATTACAAACTTGTACATATTCGTTGTACATTGTTGTATTGTGGACAAACCTGCATGATACAGTCGGCTAAGCGATCGATGAAGGCCATCACCGCGGGAGAATAGAGGAAGCAAAATCATGTAGTAGTCGGCCAAGCACTTGAAGAGGCTTTGACT
Source organism: Deroplatys truncata (assembly GCA_030765065.1). NCBI lineage: Eukaryota > Metazoa > Arthropoda > Insecta > Mantodea > Mantidae > Deroplatys > Deroplatys truncata. The sequence continues at coordinate 105,811,456 of CM060985.1, forward strand.
GGCTTCTCTGCAAGAAGTTTCGCTATATGCATTCTGGTTAATTCTGGATTCTGGAATATCGCATTGACGTGTGTCCCTAAAACGTAAAAATAAAGGGGCTCCCGAAACCGAGGGAGCACCGCAAGTAGGCCACAACAGTCCGTTTTGCTTCTAACGTGACCCCTGGGAGGGAGGAAGGATAGGAGAGACCCGAAGGGCAACCAGTTCCGGATGACGGTGGGCGCAAGCATAGACGAGGTCCCTAACGCTTTCAGACAGAACACATCCGACCCTTCCAGCCCCACTCGCCAGCCTATAATACCCAGCAATCCTAGTTGGTGGGGCCCACTTCGGAGGGGATCCCGACCGACGCCAGACAAACCTCTTCAAAGCGTACATCCGTCGTCCAGTCGCAACCCGCCAAACATCGTCGCCTAGTCCTACAACCCTGAAACAGATGACAAGTGAATGAGGTGATGGGTACAGGAACTGACAAGTATTCGCTTACCGACCCGGAGAAATCACGAAAAACCCGTAGGTAAGAGTAAACGTTCGCCACCTTACTCGGTATGTTCTCCCTAACAGAAGGGGACTATAAAATGACGGCAGAAAATAAATGTGAGTCGGTTACAAGATAACTGCGAGCGAGTTATGAACGATTTGCTAGTCAGGGCTGCAACGCCAGACTTGTAACGCCTTTCATGTAATAAGTAAAGTTTGTTATGAGTTAACCGGTGTACTTATTTGTCACAATGTTATACCATATGTACGAGTATAAAAATGTGTTCTTATAATTATTTTACCGTATTCATACATAAATTAATTTTGCTTAGAATGACTTCAAGTTAAGCAAGAGGTGCTTAATGCAACATTCGGAAACAGTATCCACATTTTTATTCGTGGCAACCAGCTCTAGCAATGGGAAGAAGAAAGAAAAGTAACTTTCATTAGATGACTCACTCAAAACTTAAGAAAAGTGTAAACTTGCAAAGTGGAATATTTCGAAAACGTATAAGGCTATGAAAATTGTATGTTTTAATGCTTCTGCGTTTGTCTTCAGTAGTTTTTGTCTACTTCTTGTAACTTCTCGGATAAACGAAATTTTGCAACATTCAGCCAAATATACGGGACTTCATAGGCTATTCGCCGAGGGTATACATTTAATTTGTCAAGATGTATGTTTTACGCGCTCCATGTAGTCAACATATATTCTCAACAAAATGAAATTAAAACTCCTTTCTTCTTCTTCTTCTTCCATTCAAAGCTTAGGCCTTTCGACCTGTTCCGAAGCTAACTAAACTGGACATTCCATCTCCTCCGTTGACGTCCAACACTTCTTCTTCCTGAAGGTCTGTAAAATAAAGCTTGCCGTGAATACCTTGAAGGGTGCATTCGTAAGACATCTTATTTCCAACGTTTTTGGTACCTCTGTATTTCTTCATTAATGTTTTCTTCCATTAGCTGTTCTCTTATTACAGTATTCCTATCTCTTCTACTAATTCCCAACAATGATCGTAAAAATCTCATTTGGGCTGCTTCCAATCTTGTATTTTCCCTAGTTCTTAGTGTCCAAGTTTCACAAGAGTACAGAGTACCATGTGCAGTCTTTGCTTTATTTTCTTCCTGTGTTTTTACTAAAATGTCGTTTTATGCATCCGTTTAATCTACTATATGTTTGTATATTCTCTTCGACATCTACCTTAGTGTTCATAACTGTTTTGATCCCATATATTTAAATTTTCAAACTTGTTCTATAATTTCTCCATCAATAACTATTTTAACTCTTCTTTGTTCTTTCCCTATCATAGCCAAGGATTTGGTTTTCTCACCCGAGATTTTCAAATTATATATTTTTTTCTATTTCGTTCAATTTATTTGCTGATCTTTGCAGTTCCATTTAGTTTTTTGCTAATATTATCTGGTCCTCTGCAAAAAGTATTGTGTTTATATTCACATTATTTATGGTCATCCCTTTTGGTTTAAATAGCTCTCTTCATTCTTCTTTAACTTTATATATACATATCGCAAAGAGAATAGGCGACAGTCCACATCCCTGTCTTAGTCCTGTATTAACTTCTGTGATTTTATCCTTGACAGTTATAATTGCTTTTAAATATAGAGACTTAATGGCATTAATTAAATTGTATGGTACTTTATACTAGTCCGCCATTATTTCCCACAGCTTACGCCTTAATATTATCTAAAAACAAAAGAGAGCTTTCTAAGTTATATTCACTTCTCTTCTCTAAAATTTGCTTAATAGTAAAAATGGCATCAATACTTGACCTCCTTTCTATAGTTCCCTAATCTGCAATAATACTTCCAATCTGGCAACTCTTGAGTGGTGGCCCTCGTTGGCTCAAACACAACTGGCGTCTCTACATGTATAGATTATTCACTCACACCATGTACTTAACTAGAGAGCTGGACTTCAAACTCTCTTATACAAGAACGCTGTTCGTTTATCGTCCAGAAGACGTTTGGCAGGAGCTATGGGATGTTAAAAGCTTTAGAAAAAGTGGGCAGCACTTTCCAGATCATTTCCTCTTTCCTTAATGCACGAAGCGTACACTGTAAAGTACTTAACGTAAGTGCTGGTAGCCAGATCACTAATTTACTCCCCGCAGATTAGCCTCTCTGTCTCCACGCAAAGTGACCGTCCTATATATATAACGTTAAAGGAGGGAGGTACTTTTGAAAATGTGGTCATCATCCTGGAGTGTGGTAGTCCGTTTACTGGTGGAGGTTTCTAGTACACAAGATATTAATTTGATACATGAGGAAAATTAATCACCGATATAGCTAACCAATGCTATGCCGAGTTACTGGAAACACGCTAAGGTGTATACGAACCGTAAATACGAGGGCGGATCGAAAAGTAACGCAGAATAATTTTTTTCTGCTTTGGTATTGCAGCTGCAATGTTGCAATTTTACACAAATATAGTTTGAAGTTTTCACTACAGAGGGTGTCTTTTGTTTTATAAGCAGGTCTAGCGAGAGAAGCGTGAACTTCGCAACAAAGATGGCGCACATGTTACTGTCGTCCACGTGTGAAGAGCAGAGAGGTGCGGGCCAAATGGCATAAACTGAGTGATATTCACAGGGACATGCGTGGAGTGTATGGGGATGATTGTATTGACTGTAGCAATGTGTCCAGATGGTGTGCATTCTTCCTAGTGGGCCGTGTGAACCTTAGTGATTTGCCACGCTCCGGGAGGCCGGTAACAACAGCAACCCTGCAGATGTCGGGGGCATTGAGGCGGCAATTTTGAACGACTGGCTTGTGCAACTGCGAACCAACAGTGAACATTTCCTATGGTGTAGTGTACGATGTTGTTCATGACACGTTGAAATTTCGTAAATTTAGTGCTCGCTGGGTGCCTAAGAACGTGACAGACAACCACAAGGGCCAACGAATGATGACGAGCTTGAATCACCTAACGCGGTACACCGCAGAAGGGCATGACTTTCTGAAAGGAATCGTCACTGATGATGAGTCATGGGCATACCACTACACGCCCGTAATCAAGCAGGCAAGTATGTAGTGGAAACATGCTGGTTCCCCAATGAAGAAAAAATTCAAAGTGACTCAATCTGCCAGGAAAGTGCTTGTGACGATGCTCTGGAATATGCATGGTGTTGAATTGGTGGACTCTGCTGAACACGGGACCACTGCAGCCTACATTAAAACTTTGGTGAAGTTGCGTCGTGTCCTTCGTGACAAAGGCCACAACATGGATGCTAACGATGTCAAAATTCTTCATGACAATGCTCGCTCCCATGTTGCTGGTGCTGTTCGTCAGAAAAACACCAAATTTGGTTGGGAGGTGCTCCAGCATCCACCATGCTTCCGGACCTTGCACCGTCGGACTTCCATCTGTTTGGTCCTACGAAGAAACTCCTGGCCGGCCAACGCTTTGCGACAGATGCGGAAGTGAAATCAACAGTCCGCAGGTGGCTATACTCAAGGAAACGGACTTCTACGAACAGGAATTTTGAAATTGGTATCACGATGGGAGAAATGTGAGTTTTTGTTGTTTTAACTATTAAACTTTTTTGTAAAAAAATTATTTTCCGTTACATTTTGATCCGCCCTCGTATGTATATGTATACATTATGGGAGGGAACTTATTGCATTACTTCTAATATGTACTTCATAGAGGCATTACAGACAGAGTATAATAAATTTTGTTCTGTATTTATCCGTTTTCGAAAAAAATAGTTTTTTTCAAATTAGATAGTTTATTCCACGAAAATGTATGAAGATAATAGTTTGTTCTTGTAAGATGGGTGGATTAAACTTGACTAGGATTGGTATGACTGTAAGATCATACAGGGTTTTTAAATAATTAATCATTTTCCGAACACCTTTTGCAGACGTAATGTGGTGAGAGACTTATGCACCGTTGCTAGTTCAAGGTAGGTCAATGTGAGAACGGGCTCCCGGACGTACGCAAAACAGCATACCTGAACTGGAAGGTGGGCGACTAGTTTTATTTTGCATACGGGCCTACGGCGAAAGGGAAACGTATGTACGCGCTGAACTACTTCTGGTTTTAGAAGGGAGAGTCCGCTATCAGCTACCAGTCATACAGCTATCCGCTGCGACGTTGCCAGCGTGTGCGTTTTATGTTCTCGAAAAACCTAAAATATCTCCGTAGAAAATGGTGACAGAAAAACTAAAGTATACTAAATATGTTCCAAATAATGAGATCTGTAGCAGGTTTAAACTAATGTAATGACTTCCCTGCCACCCGGTATAGCATGAGGAAAGAGTGCACATGTAATTCTTAAGCCAGATAGATCTCGATGTCCACTGAAAAGTGTTATAAGACATTTCCTTCTGTCTTTCTTATACTTGTAGAAATATATCTTGGGAAGAATAAATGACAACTACGCACTTTGCCTTCACATGGTAAGAAAATGCGTACCTTAGCGGTGAGGTGTCAGCGGCTCCCAGTATAATGTGTGTTGTGTTTCCGAAGCCGGTCGCGGATGTGTTCCCGTAATACGGGATGTGTTTAATACCCAGAATCCACTCATGTATTTTGAAGTATTTAATTAAAGCGATATATGTATATATATATATTGATTTTAACTTTGACTAAAAGAATAAATAAATGTTTAATGTTTACATTGCATACCAGCTTATGTGAGCAATCCTATAGACAGATGGAATAGAATAATAGGTTGGACGGTGAAAATGGGTTGTAGAATTCGAGCCACGTATCCATGTGTGTTGTTTAAGGGCTATAAACAGAGTTTAGTGTGTGTTGTGTACTATGGATTTTCTAAAATTATAAGTTTTAAGCTTTAAGTTGTTAATACATATTTGTAATCCTCAACATATACTGTTTGAGTTTTAAAATATCATTCTGCTCTGGTTCTTCTTCAACGGATTACCATCCTCTTTGTAGGACGTACACCCCCAAGCACTTACAAGCCAATGCCTGTGGGTCGGTAGTCTATCGAGAAGCAAGCAAACTATAGATCTTAGCAGAACCAGTATTGGTGATACTCCTAATGCTTGGAAAGGCAGTGAAGAAGAAGGAAATGAAATGTAGTTATGAAAGGAATGATAGGAAAATTCGTAGATCAAGTTATACAACCCAGACCGAGGAAATCCGGAGAAGGAAGAAAAAAGGGGAAAAAGAAAAAAAGACGGTCAGGTTTGTCGTCTCAGGGGTTTTGAACCCGGACCTTTCCGATTGCGAGTCGCAGAAGTTACCACGGCGCCACCTTGCTCGGGGCTCTGGTTCTCAAATCTATTAATTTTGGTAAGGTTTTCTGTACTCAGGCTGTGACCTTAATTTCTACCACAATAGAATAACAGCACTTGGCTGGACGCGTTTACATATGTCTAATGTTGACTTCTGCTTATGGGCTATGGCTTTGGAGTATTGTATGACTTTATGTGCTGGAAGCACTACTTTGAATTTTAGGGCTAGCCAGTTGTAAGCTTACTTAACAGTTATTTATTTAATACAGAAGCTGACAGGCAGATTTAACGATGATTACTTGTATTGTCATTGTCAGACGCACTGTTGTGCTGTATTGTTGCTACCAGACGTAGCATTATTGTGTATCTTTAGTTATATTTCGGCTTAACGGTCTTTCCTTTCGGCGCGGACCACGCCTTAGGGAAAGATCTGTTTGAAACTGTCTGGTATGACATCAGTCCTGTCTGGCTTCGGCTAGACACGGTTGGTGGGGGTAAGATAGCGTCACTCAAGTGGAAGTGACCGTTGGAGCCAATTGTGTGTGTGTGTGGCCGATTTGCGGTTTCCTGGCATCTCCCCCATCCTGTTTCCTTTGTTCATTATGTAGAGTCGCCAAACGTTTAGTGAATAAATCCCAGGTATGTAACGTAGTGTGTGTTATATAATGTTTCAGTGTAATATAAAAACCACGCCTTCCCCTTAAATCTACACACCAAGGTCCCGGACTTTTTGCTGCCAGCGAGTTTCGCCCCCCCCCCATATGTGTGTTGGGGTGACCTAAATTAATCATTTTATGGTAACATTTTTGGCCTTCGCCCCAACATGTAACAATATAGACCACTTGGCGCTGTTTCAGATATATTTATTAATTTTCATTATAATGATCCCTTTTGCTCCAATCTTTTTTCAATTTATAGTGAATTGATATACATAACTAAATAATTGTGGTTCAGAAGATACCTAATTATACTAAGAACAAGCATGCAAAAGTGTGATTCTGTATTGCAAGTGGTTTAGAGAAAAAGGTACATGACTTCACATGTTTTAAGAGTAAATTTTATTATTTTTCTGCTGAATGAAATAATGTTTACGGGCTCAACTACATAAGCTATCGATGCAAATACCGACTTCAAATAATGTTCATCATTTATATAATAATTCATAAAAATTGCAGGAAAAACTATTGAGAACTTTAAGAGCAGTCGTAATTTAACACACTTAAGGTGTAATTTCATGTGTTCAGATTACCTTGTTCCCTTAATACAACTTGCTGTTACTCCAGACAAGTGCCGGGATAAAATCTACTGCCGTCGTTTACCCAAATATTGTGATAAGATCGTCACTTTCACTGGAGGCATTTGTCACCTCGTATCCATTCATTCATTCGTCTGTACATTCCTCTCTTTGCTTTCAGAGAAGACTTTAGATTCCGGAGAAATCTTTTGTGTTCTTTGACTACACGAAAGTTTTACAACTCGCAGAGAGGTGAATGAAGCCGATGTTGCACACAAAGAACCACAGATAATATTGACGTGAGGCCGAGGCAAAGAGCAAAGAAAAGAATAAAGACATGAGTTGCGAGGAACGTGCGTAATTACAAAGTTAAGATAATTAAGATTGTAAAGTCGATAACGGAAACCTGGTAAAGTTGAAAACACTTAGGTAATAATCACCAGCATCTACATTGTATGCAGGAAAACTTATAATGACCTAGTTTTTATCAAGTAGGTTTTCATCCCATTTTATTCATTAGTCAGAATAAAACAGGATTGGAGGTAAAGAGATGAATATTATTGTTTTTTTCACCATTGCTGGGATATGCTCTTATAATAGCATGAATCTGTATTAAAAAGACCCAAAGAAAACGTATCAACTAATTATATATGTATACATGTATGCACCAATTAATGTTTTGCTATTCCTCTAGAGAAATACTCTATGTTTGGAAATACCTTCCGCAGTACTTTGTTTAATGACTTCATATTACTCGCAGTATCAGAGGCACTAGGTTTGTTAAAAAAATATGGATAGTAGGAATTTTCTAAAGCCAGTATCCCTAGATAAGAGTAGAAAAATACAAATATATATAGTCGTCTCCCGTGGTGTAGTGATTACCATGCTAGCCTCTAATTCCCGAGGTCGCGGGTTCAAACCCGGCGGAGGGCGATGGATTTTTTTCGGGCGTAAAAATCCTTAGAATGGCTTCCTTCGGAAGGGAAGTAAACCCGGTGGTCCCGTGTCGTAGATTTACGGCACGTAAAAGAACCTCAAGCCTGATAAAGAGGCCTCTGAGCAAAATTACCGGTCTTCCACGCCCAATATAGAATGGGACGCTACGGACCATAGCAGTTAAAGAGCGTCCATAAATAAAACTCAATTTATATATATATATATATATATATATATATATATATATATATATGAAACATTAAAAAATACATTCTAAAATAACTCCCTAGTATTATCTTTTAGTTGATACAACCTTCTAATGCTGAGTTGGACAAATATGTATGATTACCGCATATCATATTTTTCATAACGTTTTAATTTTTATGACCAGAGAAGGATATGCTCAAATAATGTGGTAGATCGTCATTTCTTTTACTATGATCGCAATATAACTTCTATTTCAGACGTTTGTGCTGAATATTTGCTGATAAGTAAGCACAATTTATTAATTTACTCATATTTCAGGTATTATCTATATTTAGATATAAATTTACTTACTATATTTCAAACGTTTCCGCTGAATATTTGCTGATAAGTAACAACAGTTTATTAATTTACTTATACTTTTATTTTATTTTTTTATTTAATGGTAACTTTGCTGTATAAAGACAATTATAGCTTCGCTAATAGAGTACGTAGTAGTTCACATAATACATGTATATACAGGGTTATTCAGAAAGAAGGAACAGATTTTAAATATTCATTTTTAGTGAACGACAATAGATAGCGACACATACGATTCATCATTGATACAGGAAAGTTCAAAGTTTTAAGCTCCATATTATCTCCATTCAGTGCTTACAGCGGCTTTGTGTTTGTTTACGAGAAAATGGCGACGTCACAGGAAAAGTCGTTTTGTGTGCTGCATTATGCGGAGTAAATCCATTATTTCATTGTAGCGTGCATTTCGTTGTAAGTTCAACAACGAGGCGCCTCGTCATAAAACATTTACTATTGATACAATAAATTCGTAGAAGATGGTTGCGTACGCAAACGGAAAAGCACTGGTCGTCCTCACATTTCCAATGGTGCTCATTTTGAACACTTAAAATAAAATTTTGAACTTTTCTCTATTCAGTGATGCATCGCTTGGTCACCATCTATTGTCGTTCATTAGAAACAAATATTTAAAGTCTGTTCCTTCTTTTTGAATAATCCTGTATTCAGGACATCATCCACTGATAATCCCCAGAGTGCAACGGTCTAGGTGTCTGTGCATAGGTCTGTGTGCTTTTTTCCCCTCAATCTTCTTAGATACCGGTCAGGTGGCTTGTTGTGAGGTATTCTCTGCAGTAGGGAGTTCATAATATGTTGGAGTAAGCGTCGGTAGAGTCTGGTGTAGCTGATGCGAAGGACAGAAGTCACTTCAGAAATGCCTAAGTGGCTGCGCAGAGAGGTTTCGCATGCACCATGGAGCATCAGTTTTCTGCTTTGTTGAACTTGGATTCTTTTCTCGTGTGAGGAATAGCAGAGCCCTATATAGCACAACCATATTACCAGATTGGTTTTATTAGCGGAAGATAAAGTAGACATTTATTATGAAGAGAGAATGCTGATGATCCTGATATGCTTCAGGTGATGAATGCGGTTGCGGATTTTAGCAATTGTTGATGTAATGTGTTTTGACCACGTGAGTTTGCTGTCCAGGATGAGACCATGATATTTCACTCATCACAAGTAGAAATTGGGACATTATGTTGCGTTACTGGATGATGTACCATTTTCTTCTTATAGGTGAATTTAACTAATGTGACTTCTGTGGATTCATTTGAACCCTCCATTGCATACACCAAGTATGAGTGCCATTACAGAATTCCTGAAGTTGTCTAGCAGTAGAATCACGAGTGCCTTTGCTTTGAATAGTTATGACCTCAGGAAACTGTGCTACTGTCAAGTCTTCTCTTTGTGGAAAGTCAGATGTGTTTTTATGCTCATAAATTAACATAAAATCAAAATAAAAAACAAAACATATCCATATATGCATTGAAGTTTAACATTCTTTATCCTGGTATATCGGACGATGAATGAATGAAATGGGTGAAATGATGCTGAAATGATCTCGACGTCCGTAGAGCTTAGATTTAGAATTAGGATTAGTGGATGGAAGAGGACACCTAGCACCTCGACCCGCAAGAGATCACTTGTCAATGTCCCCCGGGAGGAACGGATGAGATGATGAGCAGACGTATGACCTGCAGGACCGACCGACCCAGGCGACAGAGACGCGTAGAGTTCCCTAATAGTTACAGGTGACCACCCGACCGAAGAGCGCTCGGTGGCGACCCTCCCAAGCCACTGCAGGTGGCTAACAGCTCCCTTCCATGGAGACCCGGGAAAGCTCGACCCAGTGGTGGAAGCTCGAACGGCTGCCATCGACAGGGCCAGGAGTTTCAACGCGCAAGCCCCTGCGCCATCTGTCCGCCCCTGATCGACAAACCTGTAACGTGAAAGAGGAGATGAAATGAGAGAAACTGAAGGAGAGAGGAGATCCGTGGTAGACAACACCACCCCAGTATTCGCCTTACCGACCAGGGTAAACCACGGAAAAACCAATAGAGTGGGCAGTCACCAGGAATCGAATCCGGGACCTCCCGAAAGCGAGTCGCACACTTTGCTGCGGCGCCACCTCGCTCGGTGAGCTTAGAGTTACTCGCTATTCGTCTTTTTAGGATAAGGGAAAACCCCGGAAGAAACCTCATTCAAGAAATTCCCCTAGCCGAGATTCGAACTCGGGACCTCTTGAATGTCATATTGCTAATGTTTTCGTATTGTAGGGGTTTAAATATACTTTGTCCTTTGGAAATTAAGGATTTCTGAAGGTGTTGTGATACATTACTGCAAATTATTGTGAATTTACTTACATTATCTGCCTTAAATGCATTATTATTTTATTTAATTTGTTATTGGATATTCTTTATTGTCGCTTCAAATTTAAAGTCATATCGCGACTACTTTAGACATGATTACAATGAAAATACAATACATATTCTCTAGATAGGTGTGTTAACATTGTTATACAATTTTGTCGCTTCCATAAATTTTAAACTTCTTTGTTGTGCTGAATTTAGGAGCCTGGTAGGCTGTTGGGGATGCCACATCTTTCTGTGTTGTACATAGCGACGGCAGGCTATGACGATACGATGAACTGTGAGGTTGGAATCTGCAGAGGTCGCGTGCAGCAGGAAGGTCACGATTGAGGGGATGTTTATGCGTTATAGAAGTACGTATGTCCAATACGTAGTCGAGTTGGTCTTTGCGGTTGAAATTATAGTGTTGAAGTTTGGACTCGGAATGTAGACATCGTATAACTTGCTTCTAGACGTGGCTTTCCATGTTTGTCTCCATTGATTAATGCAAATCTTTTTGGTGAAGTTATTAAGTCCGTGTGTGGGATCTTGATGTCCTGAGGGGGATGTTTGGTGGCTTCTGTGGCTGCCTGATCAGCTGATTCATTTCCCAGAATTCCGACATGAGACGGAGTCCAGGGGAATGATACTGATTTACCTGAGGCTAGTATTCGGTTGTACAGTTTCTGAAGTTCTTTAACGATGTTTTGGGGGGTTGAGGTTTGTCGAAGGGATGTTAAAGCACTCAAGGGGTCGGAGAATATTATGTAATTATGTGGGTTATCTTTTGTAAGTATATGTTCTAATGAGATTAAGTTATACTTTGATGAACCTGGAAAAAAGTTTGTCGTCTAAATTGCGTAGATTTTAATCTTTGCATATTTAATTCTAATCTTGCGCTTTTAGGAACGTATAATCATTTTGTTTAGAAGTACTTCTAAGTCACTTTTACGATAATAAGTTCTTTCAATATGATCAAAGCTTCTCTCAAAAGCCTTTGAGAATGACTTGATTTTAAGCACTAAACAGTATCCGTAACACAAACAAAAAAATCTGATGTGTTACACTCACATGACTTTCCCTACTCTTGTACAATCTATTTTTACAAACGCCTATTCTCCATATGCTTCATATTAATCGAGATATCGAGATGTCAATCTTATTTGTAATTTTCTTGTAGATGCAAGGGGAATATGGTAGCTTTTAAGCGATAGTCAAATATTTTAACGCTGGTTGCTATGTGGCGCATTCCATTCTCTTTGCATGTCCAGGACATAAAAAAATGAATAACGAATTTGAGAAAAAGTATAAGTATTGGAAAATTTAAGGAAATAACAAGCAATATCTCGAAAACGGTTCACTCAACAAAAAAAATGTATATGATATAAGTTGTGTATTTTAACGCGATCTACATTTTTTGTGTAGTAACATTTTGTCTATCTCTTATGGTTTACCAGTTACGCAAAAGTCGTTCATAATGAAGAATACTTTTGGAGACATTCCCAGAAAATTCGAGATATACATTTCATTTCTCATGACATTATCTTAAACATATGATATTTTAATCAAAATCGTTAGAGCCATTTTTGAGAAAATTAAAATTTTCGAAAAATCTTCCATGTAAAGGGTAGTCTGGGGTGGGGGGATTTTCTTGAAAACCTTCGTGTCGCATCTCTGGAAGATACTGAACCTAAATACCAAGTTTGGTGTTTATCCGACTGTTCGTTTTTGAGTTATGCTGTTCACAGACACACACACAGACACACACACGGACATGTTTCCAAAAATGCTTTTTTTGGATTCAGGAGGTCTCAAAACATGTATTTCCGGTGAAATCTTGGTATCGAATTTTTGGGTGGAATGCAATACTTCCCCTACTTACTGTACGTAGTAGAGAAAGTAAAAAGAAGAAGCAGTAATCAAATTTACATGCGTTCGATTCTAAAAAGATATTCAGCGAAATCAATTGATGAACAAAAAAATAAAAATTATTCCTCCGGGCCGGATTTGAACCAGCGACCTATGGATATCTGAATTTATGTGCCCGCTACAGTCCACCGCTCTACCAACTGAGCTACCAGAGGAGATGTTTGTGTGGAAAAATAAACGTAATTAGAGCAACTTCTCTCGTTCTCTCACTGGCCGATTTTCCGGTTCTCTATGCTGACGTAGCCTGTTGCCAGAAAGCTGCATTCTTTGCAGAAGTGCCTTACTGACCTGTGCGGATATACGACATCGCTGTATGAAAAAATGTGCTACATTTACATGATATTCTCTACCCTCTATCTTTATTAGTGAGTATACAAAACATTCTTACTTAAGGCTTATTTTCCTATCTATTATATTTTAATCCAATAAACCTTTGCAGAAATACCTGCATTACATATTTCGTTATAGATAACAAAGAGAACAGCGATAGTCAAATGTTTAAGAGCTGAACGCTATACGCTGGCCTTAAAATTCCATATTGTTTGAAGAAAGGTATTTTGTTGTATTGAAGGAGTTGTATTATAGTTCAACTGTTGGGGAGCCGAACACTTGAAGTAGTTACCACCGCACGTATGGTACCCGGTAGCCTTTGCTTGTATTTTTAAAAATATTAACTTTGTAATTTGACTGTTTCTCTAAGTATTAAATATTTATGTTTGCCTCGGCTGCGTCAGTATTATAGTTAAAGACACGTTTCTCTTAGCAGGGTTGTGGTGCGACTTAAGAATGTAGGCTTACACAGATTATAATTTTTAATTCACTCCTTTTATTAATACTTGATACGATTTAAATAACACTTCACTGATATAGAGAGGTGTGAGATTCTTTTAATTAATTACTTACACTTTTTAACACGTAAAGTATTTTTTTTTGTCTCGCACGAATACGTATTAATTTTCTTGAGGACACTTTCTGCGTCTGGTTAGTAACGCTGTCTGCAACCAACTGAATAGATTTCAACCGCCTAAACATGTAAATTTCTGTATTTCAAGTCTCTGATTGGCTATTCCTAATCCAATAGAATACCTTCATTTAACTAAAACTTTTTATGGTTGTTGATTGGCTATTTTTATAAACTGTCACTAAAATTACATTACTGCTTCCAAGAATCACAAGTAACATTTAAACTCTCAAACTCATTATTGCCTCAAGGTTACCTGATTGTTACCTCATTGTTAGCAACTTTTGACCTATTTCTCACAGCTCCTACCTTATTAAATTACGTAATACATTCACATAGCATTATTACACATGAACACAGCAAAATAAACATATACAATGATTGTAATATACACTTTTTGTATATTGTTACATACACATATTGCTTTAAGGCGGGCTGTTATTGAATTTATGTATTATATAATTTGACTGAAATCATCCAAGTGCTAAAAACACTGCCTCATGTTTCAATGAATCGCGAGAAACATTTGAATGTTGACAGGACTTTAAGAGAATGACTAAGTAATGATCAACGATATGTTAACAACGATATGTCAGAAATGGCATAGGCCACAAAATAAATTGTGTATTTTAAAGAGATCTACATTTTTTGTATAGCGTTTTCTCTATCGCTTAACGTTTAGGTACCAGTTACACAAGGTCATACAAAATTCCGAATGAAGAGGACTTCACAGGCTATTCCCAGAAAATTCAAGATATACATTTTATTTTTCATGTAAATATCTTTAATATACCTATGGTATTTTAATTAAAGTCGTTAGAACCATTTTTTATAAAATCAAAATTTTCGAAAACTCTTCCAAGTAAAGAGAAGTTAATGGGTGACGGATTTTGTTGAAAATATTCGTGTTGTATCTTTGGAAGGTACTGAACTGGAGGAAGTTAGGTGCTTCACGTATGGAAAGCCGATTTGAAGTAGGAGTTGTATTGTAGTTCTTATGTTGGGGAGCCGAATTTGAAGTAGATGCAACCGTACGTATGGTAAAAAAATGTTTCCGGTAGCCTTCGCCCCAAGTTTTAAAAATATTAACTTTGTAATTTGACTGTTTCTTTAAATATTATATATTTATGTTTGCCTCGGTTGCGTCAGTATTAATTTGTAGAGACATGAATTTCTTAGCAGGGGTGATGCGATTGAAGAATGTAGGCTTACACAGATTATAATTTTTACTACACTCCTTTTATTAATGCTTGACACGATTTAGATAACACTTGACTATATAGAGAGCTGTGAGATTATTTATTAATTACTTGCACTTTTTAACACGTAAACTTTATAATATTCTCGCCGTAATGAATTTTCGTCTCACACTGAATACGTATTAAACTTCTCGAGGACGCGTCTCGCGTCCAGTTAGGAACACTGTCTACAAGCAACTCAATTTGAATTTGTACAATTTGCCCTATTTCAATTTCTGATTGGCTATTCCTACTCCAATAGTATAGTTTTATTTAACTTAAGCTTTTTTCTGGTTGTTGATTGGCTATTGTATAAACTGTCTCAAAAATTACATTATTGTTTCCAAGAATTACCAGTAGTATTGTTAAACTTTCTAACTCATTATTGCCTTAGGGTTACCTCATTGTTAGCAACTTTTGACCTATTATTCCCACAGCTCCTACATTATTAAATTACGTAATACATTCGCATAACCTTATTGAACATGTACATAATAATATAAACATTAATACAATGGCTGTTACATGCATTTTATATACACATGCTACATACACATATTGCTTTAAGGCGGGCTGTTATTATATTTTATATATTATATAATTAGACTGAAGTCATTTTAAATGTTAAAAATACTGCCTCAAAATTGAATACCAATATGGTGTTTAACGGAGTTTTCGTTTTTAAGTTATACTGTTCACAGACACACACGAGGCCTTTTTCTAAAAATGCTTTTTTGGATTCAAGGGGCCTCAAAACATGTATTTTCGGTGAAATATTGATACTCTAGCTAGCTTAGCTATAATTTTCAACGTAGAATAATAGGGACGTTTAGTGTCTTTTATATTCTCAAATGCATTCATGCAAACTCTTATTCTAGTAAACTGCAGGGTTTTACTTTTGCTTAACCTCATGTAATTCGAATGTGCGTATTTTCCTGGCAACAAATGGTAAACTGTGCTTGGAGATGTTACTTTAAAAGTTAAACGATGTGTATTAATCATTTTCGGCCTTGTTCCCCGTCTAACCGGCAAAACTTGCTTCGGCCGGTGCTTTGTGTCTACGTTGTTCATACGGGAGAGCTGCCAACATCTGAACAAAGAATCTGATGTGTTACACTCACATGACTTTCTCTACTCTATTTTTACAAACGCTTATTCTCCATATGCTTCATGTTAATTGAGATATCGAGATGTTAATCTTATTGCTAATTTTCTTGTAGATGCAAGGGGAATTGGTAGGTTTTAAGAGATAGTCAAATATTTTAAGTGCTGGTTGCTATATGGCGTATTCCATTCTCTTTGTATGTCCAGGACAAAAAAAAATGAATAACGAATTTGAGAAAAACTATAAGTATTGGAAAATTTAAAGGAATAACAAGCAATATCTCGAAAATGGTTCACTCAACAAAAAAATGCATATGACATAAATTGTGTATTTTAACGCGATCTAAATTTTGTGTAGTAAAATTTTGTCTATCTCTCATGGTTTACCAGTTATGCAAAAGTCGTTTACAATGAAGAATACTTTTGGAGACATTCCCAGAAAATTCAAGATATACATTTCATTTGTCATGAACATATCTTAAATATATGATATTTTAATCCAAATCATTAGAGCCATTTTTGAGAAAATTAAAATTTTCGAAAAATGTTCCATGTAAAGGGTAATCTGGGGTGGAGGGATTTTCTTGAAAACCTTCGTGTCGCATCTCTGGAAGATACTGAACCTTAATACCAAGTTTGGTGTTTATCCGACTATTCGTTTCTGAGTTATGCTGTTCACAGACACACACACGGACATGTTTCCAAAAATGCTTATTTTAGATTCAGGGGGTCTCAAAACATGTATTTCCGGTGAAATCTGGGTATCGAATTTTTGGGTGGATACAATACTTCCCCTACTTGCTATACGTAGTAAAAAACAGAGAATAAAAACAGCTAGCCTTACGCGAATGAGCCATTTAGGGCCCTAAGCCACAAAGCGTAGCCCAGAGTTGAGAATCCCGAGATCGCTGGTTCAATCCAGCGGAAGGCAATGGATTTTTTCGGGCGTAAAAATCCTTAGCATGGCTCCCTTCGGAAGGGAATTAAAGCCGGTGGTTCCGTGTCGTATATTTGCGGCACGCAATTGAACTTCAAGCCGGATAAAGGGCCTCTGAGCAAAATTCCCGGTCTTTCACGACCAATATAGAATGGAACTCTAAGAACTATAGTAGTTACAGAGCGTCCATAAATAAAACTCAATTTAATTTTAATTTCAGAGTTGAGGGCCCTAAGCCGCAAACCTTAGCTGAGGGATTGAGAGCCCTAAGCCTCAAGCGTAGCCTAGAGACTTTTACTTTCTCTACTACGTATAGTAATTAGTGTAAGTACAAAAAATCGATACTGAGCTTTCGCCGGAAATACACGTTTTGAGGCGCCCTGAATCCAAATAAAGCATTTTGAAAACATGTCCTGTGTGTGCGTGTGGTTGTCTCTGAGCAGCATAATTGAAAAACGAAAAGTCGCATAAATACCTAACTTGGTATTTCAGTTTAGTATCATCCATGGATGCGACACGAAGATTTTCAAGAAAATCCCCCCACCCGCAACTACCCTTTACATGAAACATTTTTCCAAAACTTTCTATATAATGACTCTAATGATTTTGATTAAAATACCGTATATGAAAGATATTTACATGACAAATAAAACTATATCGTGAATTTTCCGGGAATAGCCTAGGAAGTTCTCTTCATTCTGAAGGAATTTTGTATAATCGTGTATAATTTGTAAATGTTAAGCGATAAACGAAAACGTACCACACAAGAAATGAGATCTTTTAAAAATACACAATCTACTTAAAACAAGTATTTTTGTGGCATAAACCGTTTCTGAGATATCCGTTATTAAAAATTCCAATTGTTCCATACTTGTCATTCTTTTAAGGTCCCATCGATTTTCAGCAGTTTCCCACGATTGCATGGAAACAATATGGAATTTTAAGGCCAGCATATAGCGTCCAGTTCTTAAAAATTTGACTAACGCTGTTCCGTCTTTATTTATAACGAAGTAGCTATTTTTGCAAAGTTTTACTTGGATTAAAAGTAGTAGATAGAAAAATAAGCTTTAGAAAGAATAGTTTGTATACCCACTAATAAAGTTAGAGGGTAGAGAAAGTCATGTGAATGTATCACATCAGAATTTTAATAAGAGGAGGACTGGAGCAGTTGCCTGCGAATGCCGCAACTGCGTGGCGACGACAGGGAATAGCCGCAGGATCTGTAAAGAGAAACCCCATTGATCCACGTTAGCATATATTCTCACCTTTTAATCTGGTGGTAGATGCAGGGCAGAAGAATAGCTAAAAATATCGCTATTTTCGCGGATTTCGCTAGTACTCATGGGTGGGCACTTTCTTCTGCGCATATCCAGTAGCAACGAAATGGAGATTTTGTTGACATTTAGTGATTTATTTCGATATGTCTTAAAAAGGACGAGTGGTTACAGGTTTTCTAACTGTTGACATCTCCTCTTAAAGTGTGCATATATGCATTTTGATTCTCTAAATCATCTTTTTTCTGCATTACAATTGCTGGTTATTTAAGGAAGCGTTACCATATCTTTATCGGCACAAAAGGGGTCACGAGTGAAATTTCAAGAAAACCCACATTTTGTGTATTTGTGGAATAATAATTTATAACCTTATGTCTATATGCTGGAAAAAGTTAAGTTTCTTATACCAATTTGATGTAGTCATAATTTAAGTAACATTTAAATGCCCAAGCCAAGTAGTTTTCTGCACCTTCATTTCACTACGGTTACTCGCATTCAAATGCAATTGGAATGCTACAGAAATGTACTGCATGCTCTGAAAATTGTGCTTAAAGATACTAAAGGGCTCCAAGTAGTATGTAGTAATTATTTTTGCAATTAAAAAAATAACATTTGTAACCTAGATGCTAAAAATAAATATTTCTTCCAGTTCAATGAGTCATAATACTAAAAGCTAAACAACGGGGTAAGCAAGCTTTGTGGTACACGCTGTGGAAACTGCCTATTCATGCGCGTGTCAACTTTGTGACTAATTTTGTAGCACTGTTGCTTCTCCCGCATGAATTTTAACTATTTATGTGGATGTGGGTTTTCCAAATCACTAGTGGTGTCGAGCCACAATGATTTATCTGAGCATTTTTAAAATTATTTTATTACAGTCTGTGCTCTTTGTTACACGAAAGGCTGATAAGTATCTGTTTTATTTACACTAGAAGCATTTTAATATCAATGGCTCTGACGTTTTACTTGTATTCATTTCTCTCATTCTTGCATTATGTGTGCCTATGATAGGCATGATTGGATACATTCAATTATTCTACAGCAGAAGTATAACCAAAATTAAGTACGAGGGTAGCCCAACCTGATGTATAGATAGTGGTTGTTGTTTAAAAAATGACTGTGGTAGAAAGTATCAACCTTGTAAAGCTTAAGTCTGAAGTTTCATGATGGTACGTCGTTCAGTAATTGTTTAGCAGCCATCAATATTTAACGCTCTCAGCAAATTTGTAAACATGGATAAAACTGGTCATCGTTATGTGATACAATACTTTCATTTGAAAGGTCTTAGTCCAACTAATATTAAAGGTGAGCTAGATTCTACTCTGGGGGAGTCTGCTCCTTCGTTTACGACAGTAAACTATTGGGTGGCAGAGTTTAAGTGAGGCCGTACGAGCTGCCAAGATGAACATCGCAGTGGTCGACCAAATTAGGTGACCAAGCCAGAAATTGTGAGGAAAATCCACAAAATGGTATTGGATGACCGCTGACTGAGTACACGAGCTAGCAGACATCGTAGGAAGTTCAAAAAGTGCTGTACATCGTATACTGACTGCAAATTTAGACATGAGAAAGCTATGCGGAAGATGGGTGCCGCGTTTAGTCACCATGGAACAAAAGCAGCATCGTGACGATGTTTCAGTCGAGTTTTAGGCGATGTTTTGCTGCAATAAAGCCAAGTCATGTTTTCATAACCATGGATGAAACATGGGTCCATCACTTCACACCTAAGACGAATGAACAGTCAAAACAGTGGACTGAAAGGGGAGAATCGGCTCCCAAGAAGGTGAGACAGTTCCATTTGCAGGCAAAGTCATGGCATCAGTTTTCTGGAATGCCTGTGGAATAATTTTCATTGATTATCTTCAAATAGGAAAAGCAATCAATGGTGAGTATTATGAAAATTTATTGCAGCATTTGAATGATGAAATCAAGCAAACACGGTCGCATTTAGTGGGAAAGAAGCTTTTGTTTCATCAAGACGGTGCACCAGTTCACACATCCACTATCGCTATAGCCAAAATTAATGAATTAAAGCTCGAATTGCTTCCTCATACACCCTATTCCCCAGATTTAGCCCCGTCTGATTATTTTCTATTTCCAAATTTGAAGAAATAGCTTGGTGCTAAAAGATTTGCCAACAGTGAAGAGCTGGAGTCTGCAGTTGATGGCTATTTTGCAGAACTCGATGGTTCTCAGTTTAAATAGGGTGTCGAAGCTATTGAACATCGCTGAGAAAAGTGTACTGAGCTGAAAGGAGACTATGTAGAGAAATAAAGATGTTTTTTCCCCAAAATTTTTGTGTTTTCTTTGTTAGGTTGGGTACTTCTGGGACAGCCCTCGTACAAGGAAAAATAAAATGAAAAAGCACGTATAGCAGAAATTATTTCTAGGTTCCAGGCTCTATACCTCATTTTTCTATAATAGTCAACTTTACGATAAACAGTATAAACAAAACTGGGTAAACAGTTCATTCCTCTACTATAGATTTGAATTAGGGCTATTACTTTCGTGGGGTACCGCTACCTGCTAGGTAACTCGCAAACTAGAGGTATGGGTAAGTAAACGCTTTTGTTATGATGCAGCTTGCATGTACTTGCGTGTTTCTTAGAGTTAAGTTCGCATGAGAGATTAAAAAATATATATTAAAAAGTAAAAGTGAGACGTTGGCGAGCCAGAACCAGCCAGGCGCCCAAGTGAAAGTCGGGGACACTGTTTGCTACCCGCGGTGCCATTAATGCATAGCAACAGGTACGTTGTTGAATTTAAATGGAAATTTCTCGTTAAATTAAGGTCAAATGCATTAATCCCTCCCGACATACACGCCGCGTTAATTTTTTACGTAGATCAATCTCGCAAAGTTTGAACGAAATCGGTGGCTTTTGAAGCAGTACGTTTTGAGTAGCTAAATAAAATCATAATCATAGGGGAATAAATATCAATAACAGTAAGGATAGTGTTAAATAAAACTGGAAAGCAAGTGTGACTGTAAATTTGTCGAAGGGTTGAGTTAGAGATAGCGCCATCATCGGCCGGAAACGGGTGGTTTTTCCCTCTATTGTTAAGTGTCCCGTTAGGTTGCTGGAGCGCAAATGTGTAGAAAAGGGTCAATGATAGCCAAAAGCCAGATGGCCTTAGGCCTCCAATGAAGAAGCTAGAAATCAGGTGACAGTGGAATGGGGAGATTTAAACGTTTGAAACAGAGAAACAGAAACGTTTAGAATACACACTTGGCACTGGTAGTTCCTTAGAGATGGTTGTTAAAAAAAAATTTAGAATACACACTTGGCCGCGGTAGTTCCTGGGAGATGTTTGTCAGAAAAGTGTCGGCGGATAGGTGCGATGATATGAAGTGTAACAAATAGGAAATGCGCGTGTGTGTCGAAGAAATATCAGGAATCAAACGTTAAAACGGTGACGGTAAATAAACGAGCAGGAAAACAAACAGTCGTATTCACCACTAACCCGAGATCCAAGATCCATGCAAAGAACCCTGAGCTAGTACCGAACCCGGGACCATTCCTACAAATCCTGTGCCGTAAAATAGCCACATACCACCGCAAATAGGCGAAATTGGTCGCCTAACGTGGCGCACGAATAAAATCGTGACAAGTACTACTGCACTTTACATCTACTAGTATATCTACTGATACTATTTGTAGACACATCAAAACCAAACGAGTTACCAATCTATAAGTTTAGAAATTTCTGCTTAACTCTTTATGCCTTAACCTGTCTATTGTCTCTCGCAGGAACGAAGGCGGTAAATGAGAGTTGCCGTACTGAAACTGCAAGGAAGGTTAAGGTCATCCACAGCTAAAATTTGTTCAACTTTTCACTATTACTTTTTATATCCAAAAAATACTTTGCACCTTTAGCTTCAGTTGCATACATACTATGTTTTTTCCTCTCAGAATATTCAAAATTTCAACACGTTACCATATAGACGCCCATACCAAACGGCTTAATGACATACACTTAATTCCAATAACCTTTCTGGACTTTGATTTTTGTTACATCTTTGTGCATTAAAATATTTCACACGATGTACTTTGAAATCAATACTCTTCAACTTTTCAGCAGAAATTCAGATAGTATGAACTTATATGATTTTTGCTACATTTTTAAATTGTTCAAGGTATGACACAATTAATTCGACCACTGAGAAGAAAATGTTACAACAATTACATTTAGAGGTTAAATTTTTTTAAACAACCAGAAGAGTGAAAACACTTCTATAGGCCAGATTTCGTATTAGTTTTTAATTAACATGGTAGTATTTTATTTTTCCAGGATTATAATTACTGCATTGTACAGTGTGCAGCACTAGATTAATCAGCATAATAAAATTAAAATAAAATGTCTTTATCAAATGCTATTAAAGATATTTGCATGAAACCTACACACTTATAACTGTAATACAGCAGATGTAAATTTTTTTTAAAATATTGGAATTAAAAATTGAAATTGATGTGACGCATTCATATGAGTTTCTCTACCCTCTATCTTTAGTAGTGCGTATACAAACTAGTCTTACGAAGGCTTATATTTCCTTCTACTATATTTTAATCCAAATAAACTTTTGCAGAAACAACTACATTACATATTTCGTTATAGATACAAAGAGAACAGCGGTAGTCAAATGTTTTAAGAGCTCCATACTGTTTCTATATAATCGCGAGAAACAACTGAATGTTGACAGGACCTTAAAAGAATGACAAAATAATGAACAATTGGAATAGGGTATGCCTTATGCCAAAAAAACATTTGAAATATATTGTGTGTTTTAAAGGGATCTACATTTTTCGTGTAGCACATTTTCGTCTATCTCTTAACGTTTAACAGTTATGTAAAATTATACAAAAATTCTTCCAAATGAAGCGGTCTTCATAGAAAATTCAACATATACATTTTATTGGTCATGTAAATATCTTTAATATATGGTAATTTAATCAAAATTGTTAGATACATTTTTATAACATCAAACATGTCGATAATTGTTCCATGTAAAGGGTAGTTTGGTTTGGGAGGATTTTCTTGAAAATCTTTGTGTCCCATCACTGGAAAGTACTGAACCCAAATACCAAGTTTGGTATTTAACCGGCTTTTCGTTTTTGAGTTATGCTGTTCACAGGCACACAGACACTCACACACATTTTTCTAAAAATGCTTTATTTGGATTCAGGGATATCAAAACATTTATTTCCGTTGAAATCTCGGTATCGGATTTTTGGGTGGAATGCAATTACCTTCTCTACCTGCTATGCGCGTGGTAGAGAAAGTAACAAGGTTTAAACATTTCACCTGTGAATATTCTTAAGGAGAATGGTTGCAAGCACGTGACGGTTTGCTGCGAAGGGGCGTCACATTCTTTTGTTGCTAAACGTCAACGCACTACATACTAGGTTGTCTCATAAGTTCGTTCGCTATTCGTTACGTTTCAATCACTAAGAACGCCTAGGAACACACCTCACCCGCAGCATAGCTACGACAGCGTAGTTGCCGAACTTTCCGTTTACAAACTTTAAACTCAAGGTAGTTGAAAGATAAATAACTACGGCAGTTAGGTTTTGTAAACAAACTATTTATTTCCTGCAGTATACACCACTATCGTCGATAATATATTGCCAAGTTCCTGGCTACAGTAACACGAGCTAAATTGAGCTCCAATGTCAACACCGGAGTTGTAATTCGTAGATTGTTGACTATTGTTTCATGAATTCTTTCCACGTCCGTGACCATTGGCCATTCCAGATGGAGGTTTGTCTTTTAGGGAGAAATTCCCAGCTCGAAATCGACTGAACCACTTTTGACATGCTCGCTTCGTTACTGCATCTTTCCCGTAGACAGCACAAATTTTCTGCCGGCATTGTGAGGCAGTTTTACCCTTACGATAGTAAAACAGCATAAGATGTCGGAAATGTTTCTTTTTGCTTTCCATAGTTTGTAGACACAAGTTCGCGCTGTTCTATCCAACGTGAGCCACAACTACACACTGACATATCCAAATAGTCAATCTGGTTGTTGTTCTCAAAGTCGTAGGGGTGGTTGCGCAACTAGGATAACTTGAGTGTACAGAGGGTTCAGGGTTTTAAGGCGCTATAGATGGAACTTGCGAGCAAAACGAACGAACTTATGATACAACCCAATACATATTACTTATCTTACCTTATTCTTCAACGTTAAATTCTCCTTCAGAATCAGAATCCGAAAGTGTCCGCACAATGGAATCGATTTACTATGCTAATGTATCAAATTCGCTGTTAAATAACAAAAAAGTTCACACAAACACACTCTAAAAAGATTGTTGTTTGCACATGATTATGTCGTCGCAGAGTTTTTGTTACTATGCAACCGCCTTCCATCATGGCGGAACCTTTATAAAAAAATCTTATGACAGACAAGGTTATGAAGTAGATACATGAGGTGCACTGCTATAATCTTTCAACGCTGCAGAGATGTTAAACTTTAATAGGTTCTCCACATTGTATTTTTTCTTTTGATGTTCCCTGAATCATAAACGCCATGAATGTCACGGCAAGTAGGCCTTTGTTCCCACGTCTCTAGACCACCAGGAGCCCGTGCGCGCTTGGAAGGAGATTTTCAACACTTGAGATTTGCATATCGGCCCTACGCTGCTGAAGAGCTTGAATTCTTCACGTCTCTTTTCCTTGTATTTCTGCAGGGCACAAAGAAGTTGGCCCCACGTGATCGATATCCAGGTTAGCACCCCTCAACACCTTCCCCGTAGGTCAACACAGAGGTAACAAAAGAAAGGCGGCGAATCGGCAACCACACAAAAGAGAAAATAGTTTAGAATCAGTTTGTAGGGCGTTTAAATGCCTCCAAGATATTTTCAGATTAATTTAACTTGTGGGAGTGGCAAAGAAGCGAAACTATATTTCTGGTTGTTTGGTTGAGTGTTATTTCATTTGAAAGACCACAACTTTATTAAGAAATTGTTTTCTACCCTGTGTATAATTCCATTGTTGAGCTGGAACTATAGAACTGCGCGACACAATATATCATTTTATACGTTATTAAGTCAAACTGTTTGTAAACATTTTAAGTGCAGGTTTAAGCACGAATAACCGCCACGTCCTACTTCACTTGATTTAAAATCAGACTTATTTTAGAAGTGCACAGAAGATTTAGAATGGTGCTAAATGGTATTCAAAATGTATTATGAAGGTAAGTACAGGGAACTCTTCATGTTATCACACTTCTTCTGGAAAAAGTTTGGTTTAAAATTAAGTAAGTTGAAAAGAATGGGTTATTCACGCAAAAACCTGTATTTTCAAATGCCTGCCTTTACCATAAAGAGAGAAAAAACAAGACAAATGTACAATAAACCTAAGGTTTCAGTGCGGGAGGTAGGAGCATGTTCCTCCAGTTAATCTCCCTGTCAAATATCTAATCTAAAAGCTTCTGGTAAGAATTTCGCCGCAATCAGCTAAAAATATCCATCACAAGGAGCTATTTCAGTGGTAGAAAGCACTGAATAGATTATTAGGAAAAATATTTCCTTTAAGAATAGAGGTGTGACTTTAGATATTAAACCTGCTCTTCTTTGTACACTGGCATTTTAAATTGTTGTATACCAATTCCTGTAACAAGTGCTGACATTTATTAACACACAAATGTATAATTTTCCCAGTTTTTCACAATTTTCACAGGTTAATCTCCTTAAATAGCTAAATATTAAACAACACAAAAATTATAATACAAAATGTAATCAAGTTTTTTTTTTGCCCTCCAAAATGTTAAAACCTTACTGGCCCATTATATTTCTCAACACATCAATTCCTTATCTCTCAAACTTTTGCACATCAAAGTCGGTTTTATGCCAAAAGTGATTCGCGTCAACAAAGTGAACGACCAGTTCACTAAACTTTACGGTAACATTACTAGAAGTTATAACCGCTATTGCCGAGGAAGTCATCTCTCGAGACATAAGCTGTTTTGAGATTAAAGCCTTCATTAATTATAATTTAGTGTGATGCAAGTAATTTGCAAGGCGTTCTTGGAGTTGGGATCGATATCTCAGATAATGAGAACACATGGTTCTGACGTGCTCTGATTGGATACTTTATCTCCGTCCTTTACCCCTTACTGCTTTGTAGCAATCTTGGGAACAAGCAATTGCTAAATCGAATTCTGCTAAGGCTGGTGGGGAACAACGCAAAGAGTGGCAGTTAAATCACTATATTGAAACCACAAAATAGAACATAAAGTAAATAAATCTAATATGTTATATTCAGATGTCTGTCTCTACCCAATATCATTTATTACTTTCTCTACCACGTACATAGAAGGCAGAGAAGGCAGTCATTCCACCCAAAAATTCTATACCGAGATTTCACTGTAGATATATATGTTTTGAGGCCCCCTGAATCCAAATAAAGCATTTTTGGAAACACGTCCGTGTGTGTATGTCTGTGATCAACATAACTCAAAAACGAAAATTCTAATAAATACCAAACTTGGTATTATTATTCAGTATCTTCCAAGGATGCGTCACAAAGATTTTCAATAAAATCCCTCAACTCCCACTACCCTTTACATGAAACATTTTTCGAAAATTTTGATTTTCTAAAACCTGTCTCACGATTTTGATTAAAATACCACTTTCGAAAGATATTTACATGACATAAATTGTTTATCTTGAATTTTCTGGGAATATCCTATGAAGTCCTCTTCATTCGGAAGGAATTTTGAATAACCTTGCATAACTGGTAAACCAGTGATAGACGAAAACGTACCACACAAAAAATAGATCTCTTTAAAATAAGTTTTTTTTGTGGCATAAGTCGTTTCTGGGATATCCGTTATTAAAAATTGGAATTGTTCAATACTTATTCTTTTTAAGTCCCATCGATTTTAAGCTGTTTCTTCCGATTGCATGGAAACAGTATGACATTTTAAGGACAGTGTATAGTGTCCAGTTGTTAAACATTTGACTGCCGCTGTTCTCTTTGTATCTGTAAGGAAATGTGTAATGTAGCTATTTCGGCAAAGTTTTATTTGGATTAAAATGTAGTAGATAGAAAAATAAGCTTTACTAAGAATAGTTGGTATATCCACTAATAAAGATAGAGGGTAAAGAAAGTCATGCGAATATATCATATCAGATGTTTTTTTATATAGCGTTTACAAACTATTCTTGCAAAAGCTTATTTTTCTATCGACTTTAAGTTAACTGAGATAAACCATTGCATAAATGGCGTTATTACACATTCTGTTATAGGTAAAAGGTAAAGGGTACAGACGATAACCCCGAAACCCGGGATGAGCACCGCACGCAGGCCAGCCAGCCCCTTGTCATCTACCGTAACCCACGGAAAGGAGAGATGAGGGGAGAGATACGAAGGGCGACCAGATCCGGATGACGACGGGCGCAAGCACAGACGGGATCCCTAATATTTCCAGATTGAAATCCTCCAACGTCGCCCCAGCCCACTCTATTGGGCCTCGAACCTCCGAAAGTTCCCCGAAGGATCTCCCGCCCGAAAGCACCCAGAGGCGGGTTCCAGCCGAACAGTCCCTGGACGATGTCAGGATGAAACTACCACAGAACGCAATGCTGCAACCCGCGAACACCGTCCCCTGGTCCTACAACCATGAAACAGATGACAAGGAAGATGAAGTTTAAAAGGAATGGGGCAGGAGAGTCGTGGTAGAAGATGAACCAATCTAACATTCGCCTGCCGCCCCGGGGAAACCACGAAAAACCCATAGTTCAGAGTGGGCGGTCGTCGTGGGATCGAACCCAGGATATCCCGAATGCGAGTCTCTCGCGTTACCGTTATACTGGCCTTAAAATTCCATACTCTCTCCATGACATCGCGAGAAATACCTGAATAGTGGTTTAGAAAATCGGATGCATTACATTCACACAACTTTCTTGACAAACTTTCGTTTATTTTTACGTAGCCTCCACAAACTATTCTTACGAAAGTTTATTTTTCTATCTACTTTATGTTAATTAAGATAAACCTCTGCAGAAACAGTTTCATTACACATTTGTTTATATGTAGATTGACACATCTGTGATGTTCCTTGCTGTCGCTTCAGGAGACTCAGGGTCCCGGGTTCGATTGTTGGATGGCAGGGATTAGGAACTTGTTCTGGTAGAGCTGAGGTTCTGCTTTTCAGGGATGGTGACACTGCCTTGATGATATTAATAATGCTGCCGGCGAAGATTGAGTTATTATTCCTTTATTTTGTTACAAATATTCCTATCTGGTCGACCCGCCACCTTCGTCGTCTAAACCACTGTTATTATTGTCATCACTTTCGAAGTCTCTACTTATATGTTCCTCCGACTAGCCCTCGAATTGCCTAGATTTCGCAATTCATTTCACACTTCAAACATTCTGATTATTTTCTTATTTTGTTTCATCAACCGTCCTCGTGGTTAGTTTTTACCCGAATGTGTGCTCGGCGTTTCTTTTCTTTTTTTTCACGCCTTTCGCCAAACTTAGAATTTTCCCCATAGTAGGTTGAATATGAATACCAATATTTTTAATAGTTATTTCATTTTAGAGCTGCTTATATAGAAAAATACCTTTAATATTTGGACTTAATTCTATTATATATATTGATTTAGGTTGAAGAGAATATTTTGGAGCTCAAAATTTATATTATATTTTAATAAAATTAAGAGGTTTTAATAAAACCTTCCTTATGTTTCGTTCCGTTTTAAGTTGAAATATATCATGTGATGTATACGCGATCTTTGATTGGCTATCATTTTATCATTTTTGTTTCATAATTTTATTATTGGCTACCCCTACTTTGATAACTTTCCCGTCTGCTTCTTACAGCTTATTTTGAGTTTAAAATCTTCCCACGAATATTCTTAGATCGTAGATAAGACACTATACTTTCTGACCCTGCTAAGCTTTGAAACCATTGTAAACTACACGTCCGAGCCAAAGTACAAAAGCGAAACTTCCGGTAGACTTCTTGTCGCCGATAGCAGGTACATCTGCCTTCCTTTCGAGGAAAACAAACTGTTTTTCTGCCTTTTCAACAAAACCCCTTTCTATTATGAATTTACAGAGCGGGCGTCTTTTTATTTTATAAATTGTTTCTCTTTATGCCCTTTAACTCTTTTCAGCACATTTTTGTCGTTATGTTTGATTTCCATCGTATATTATTATTATTATTATTATTATTATTATTATTATTATTATTATTATTACTATTTTCCCTCCTGGGTCTTGATAACCGGCTTTAAGATACAAGGAGGATAGAAGGAATGGAATCGATAGTCAGATGTTTAAAGGGTCCATGAAATTCCCCACTCCTTACATAACAACTGAATAGCGACAACATTTTAAGAAAAAACCAAGCATTGAAAAATTCAAACCAGTAACAACGTATATCTCTGAAATGGTTGACATCATAAAATCGTATTTGAAATAAATTGTGTGTTTTAAAGATATCTACGTTTTTTTCTATAGTAAACCTTTCTCTTTCTCTTATGGTTTAAGTATTATACAAAATTCATAGACTATTCCCAAAGGGATTATTAATACATTTTATCATGTAAACATCTTAATTTATGGTATTTTAATAATAACAGCCATTTTTGAGAAAATAAAAAATATCGAAAATTTTTCTAGTTTGGGACGGAGATATTTTCTTGCAACTCTCCTTTTGCATCTTTGGAAGATGCTGAACTTAAAAACCAAGTTTGGTAATTATACAATTTTCGTTATGTCGTTCACAGACTGATGCATACACAGCCACGCGAGCGCACACACACACGCGCTCTGATCTGTTTCTCAATATTTTGTATTTGGGATACCTCAAAACGTGTTTCCGATGAAATCTCGATATCGAATTTTTGGGTTGAGTATAAGATTTTCTCTACTCACTATAGATAAGCACCTATAGAGAAGGTAAAAACACATTCGCATCTGTTTATTGCAAAATCTCTTAGTAACTCTTATATAAGAACGTTTTGCCGTACTTACTCTGTATGTTATAATCGAAAGCAAATTGTATACAGCAACGTATTTTATTTTAAAGCTGGGGATATTATTTTTCTCTATGGTTATAGGTTATGCGCCCTTTCCAAAATGTGTGTAATATTAACGTGCAAGTTGGCATCTTGATATGTACCATTTTATCCAAATTTTGTTGTATAGAATTGTTAAGTGTGTCTTAGTAGTGAAAACGCTATAGCTTTTATGTTATTACCTAGTTGCGTCTCCAAAGAGATGGTGCAAAAATATAAAATGTTATCCACTGTGATTATATAAGATTGTTTCATAATTCCGATGAAGCTTTCATCGTTAAACATACTGACATACACTGTAAAACAAACATTTTCAGAATTTTGCCGAGGGAGGCTAAGGAAATCAAGAAAGAAATCTAATCTTTGCTAATATTTCATGTGCATCTGCGTGAATATTGGAGCATTTTTACTACGTTATTAGAAAAATGACTTAGAAAATATCAATGGGGACACATGAAATTATAAGTTAAAGACGATTGAGTACTCATTATAAACTGAATTATGTGTCATTATAGAGTAATTTCTTAAAGATTACTGGGGATAGTTAAATTAAATTAAATGAATTGTCATTAGAAGTTTAAAAAAAACACCTAGCCAACTAATATTAAATAAAACTCTGTCTTTCAAGCTTTTTCTGTGCAAATTTAACGCCTTTAAAGACATTAGTTCATATAATATAAATAATATACCCAAATACACCTAAAGGAAAAACATTTCAAAACTAGTCTACGAGAGTATTTGACATCCACTCAAATATCAAATCCAGTATAATCGGTCACCAGTTGTCATCAATGTTTAATATTGGTGTCCTTGCTACTGGAACCAATGTTCAACAGCTGGTAGGAACTAATTTTATTTTCACGTAATTAATACCTCAAATATTCTTTATCGTGGAAAAAATAGTATGTAATACACATGCTTCAAGTGCATTGGGGAATTTATGAAAAGAAAATACTCCACTTCGTCTCATATTTTCAAACTCTTCCTCTATCTCTAATGATGCACTTGCCGCACTTTTGTCGTAATATACTATTTCTCATCTTTGCAAGAACTTCAATTTCGGTAATTATTCAGTTCCAGTAATTAGGACTTAAAGTTTATAAATGATAGAAAAATGTAGAGAGTTTAATAAAGAACTCCATTTACTATTCATAAACTATCAGAGAGCATTTGATAATGTAAAACGAGATAATGTTTGAGAAATAATGTAATGGAGAGGTATTCTTAAACATTTAATTTATATTATAAAAAGTATGTATGAAAACTCCACAATGTACTATGAATTCAAAGAAGGAAAACTAAAATGATATGTAAAGAGCAATGTGTAGAGATAAAATTATGTATTATAGAACTTGTATCAGAATTAATTTAGGTAACTAACGAAGTGAAATAAAATGTCTATCTATCTATCTATCTATCTATCTATCTATCTATCTATCTATCTATCTATCTATCTATCTATCTATCTATCTATCTATCTATCTATCTATCTATCTATCTATCTATCTATCTATCTATCTATCTATCTATCTATCTATCTATCTATCTATCTATCTATCTATCTATCTATCTATCTATCTATCTATCTATCTATCTATCTATCTATCTATCTATCTATCTATCTATCTATCTATCTATCTATCTATCTATCTATCTATCTATCTATCTATCTATCTATCTATCTATCTATCTATCTATCTATCTATCTATCTATCTATCTATCTATCTATCTATCTATCTATCTATCTATCTATCTATCTATCTATCTATCTATCTATCTATCTATCTATCTATCTATCTATCTATCTATCTATCTATCTATCTATCTATCTATCTATCTATCTATCTATCTATCTATCTATCTATCTATCTATCTATCTATCTATCTATCTATCTATCTATCTATCTATCTATCTATCTATCTATCTATCTATCTATCTATCTATCTATCTATCTATCTATCTATCTATCTATCTATCTATCTATCTATCTATCTATCTATCTATCTATCTATCTATCGATCCATCGATCCGTTCGTCCGTCTGTCTGTCTGTCTTATCTATATATCTTATCTAATCTAACCTAACCTAATCTAATCTATAACGAGGCAGTAAACTTAGTAAGACAGGGCTTCAGTTTGTCACCTACGCTTTTAATCCTTACCTTGACGAAACAATGAGGAAATTGAAATTACAGTTGCATAAATTTAATATATCCGAAAACAGTAATAAAGGAACATTTTTAAAAAGCATATTGTTTGCTGATGATCACGTTATTTTAGCTGATGACGAGAATACACTACAAATGGGGCTGTTAGAACTTTACAAAATCACGAAAGATATAAATTTTACCATCTCGAAAGAGAAAACCAAGGTGATTGAATTCATAAGTAAATGGGCTGTGAGATCAAAGGTTGTAGTGGAAATTACACCATAGAACAAGTTAATAACTTTCACTTTCTTGGATGGCATTTATCTTATACACACGAAAATGATATTAATCGTAAAGTTGGTAAATTTTTAACATAGATGAAAACTCCATAATAAGAAAAGGAATGATATACAGATTAAACTATATGGCAACATCAGCAGGCTATATGGGAGCGAAATTTGGACATTAACGGAGAAAGATAGAAGCCGACTACAGGCAGCCGAAATACAATTTCTCCGAAGCGTAGCGACTAGATTAAATCAGATGTAATGAGGAAGTAAGAAATAATCTTAAAAGTTAACACCCTATTAGAAACTGTTGATTAATATCAACAAACTTGTTGGAAACACGTACAACTATGAGCCAAGATGACTTAGGTTTAGGTATAGATTCAACGGAGGGGACACCTCGTGCACTGCTTTCTGTACAGATGCATTGCGATTACTACCTCCCAGAAGGAACGGATGGGGTGAAGGAACCACAAGAGGCTACAGGCCACAGAAACGCGTGGAAGTCACTAACATTCCTAAGCTCGTAGACCCAGTCCCAATCCTGGAGCCTCCGAGAGAAGGCGATGAACGACCTACCAATCAAGCAGCCCACTGGTGTACACGGGGAGTACTCTTTCCATTGAGTATGCATCCACGCCATCTGTCCGGCACCACTATACCCGACGAAATCTAGAAGCACAGCTCAAAGGTGAGAAGGAAATGGAATGAAAGGGAAATGATGGATAGGAAATCGTGGCAGAGAAGAAACCCCGCAGCATTCGCCTGTCGACACCGGAATACCATAATAAACCCTTGGGTCAAGAGTGAAAGTTCGACGGCGATCGAACTCGGGACCTCCCGAATGGAGTCGCACGCTTCCAAAAGTAGATAGACAATAGAATAATTATTGCTGAACATGTACCCAGTGGAACACGAAGTATCGGCCGACCAGAAAAAAGATGACTATAACAAATAAAGGAGCCGCAACAGGCTTAAAGACCTATAGCTGGAAGAAGAGGAATTTTTAATATTTTATTAGTCATTATTTATGGTTAAACGCTAAGTACATGAACTTTGAAAAAAGCACCAAAAGTAAACTTTTCTCACATCTAAGCACAGACGCCGAAACAGTTGCTGATGGTGCTTGAATGTGAAACAGGCAAAGGTTTTTTTCCTCAGCCAGGAGCGGGGTTGGATTCATTACACAAGATTGTTTATTCTCTTAATTATAATGTATAGTGCCTGCCTTAGTTCCAGTTAGCAGCTAAAACCTTGGGGCATATGCATAACAAGTGCACAGCGCAACGCACGCTGTGTTATTCATGAATACAGGCTTGTTTCAACAGATTTGCATACATGTGCAGACCTGGCTACAATGAGCGTACGTTACAAAGTATTTTGTTTAGTTTCCATTAAACGTGAAGGCAATTTGTACCAAAGTTTAGTACAGGGATAGTAATGAGGACTATCAGAATATTCCGTACACCGAAATGTAGGAAGATAACCAAGCATCTACTGTACAAACATTTACCTCCATGAAAACTATGTATAGGATAGAAAAAGTATCATAAATAATACTATAAAAGGTTTTGAGATCATTTTGAATTATTCGAGTGTCACAGTACGAGATAAACTGAAAGGGGATATACCCACACACACACATATATACACCTATATACATATAAACCAATATCAAACAAGAAGTGTACATAATAATATAATTCAGCAAAAAAGATATTAGAATATTTAGCAACCAAGAATTGTACAAAAGCATATTGTAACTTAGATAAGTAAGGGACGCGCGATCCTACAGTTTCTGCATGTGCGTTGTGAACACAGCTGTTACGAAGGTACACGACGCCCTCCGATCACCACATGGAATCTGGGAATGACTAATTTTTTTATCTATGGGTTTACCTTTACCTTTTACCCTATATCTAATACATATAATAAAATCAGAACTGAAATGTTTCTGGTAATTTTAAATTTCGGTAAATAACCGATACGTTAAAGGGTAAGCCAAAAATAGAATTTTGTACTTTCACTAATGCTTCTCTATGACAGGCAAAGGAAGCATTGTCTCACCTAAAACGAATACAGGGATATCGAAAATGAATGATTTGAGGTCATCTGAGTCCTCCATCATGGAAAGCATTTTTAGAAAAAAAAAAAGGTGTGTATGTGTGTTTTAGGGTAATCACAAAACCACTAAAGGGATTTTCATAATTCTTTCACCATTAAAAACCCCTATTCTTTCATGTGGTCATTGTTTCAAAAATTTATAAAACTCAGAGGACAGTTAGTATGTTCATGTCACGCAATCTCAATTCCGATTTATTGAATGCAAATATCAGAGAATATTTTTCCATTTTATTGCAAATGGAGTTTTTAATGACTTCTAGTCCCAATGAGTAAGTATTTTAAAATTGAATTATGGAAGACTGGAGTTATATATCGAATTGTTCATATCACCGAAATTTCATTTGATTTCACTTAACATTATTATCAAAGAGTATTATGGTGTGATGTTTACAAAACACGGTACATTTGAGTATCAGAATGTGACAAAAATGATATCTTACAACTTTCAAAAATCTAGCTACACCTACACTCAATCTTTACAGATCCTTATCATACAAACCAATATTCTTTGGCCTATATGGGCATACCTTGGTACGCTTATGCTTGATGGTAAGATATTTTATTGGTTTCAAATTATTAAAATTACTACACAAATACCTAGTGTATGGGTCATTGACCGTACATGTATATTTAAGATACAGATTAAAGATGAGAAAAAGAAACAAAAGAACCAGAAACAAACAAAAAGAAAAAATAGAAAGAAGTTACCTCTGACTGAACAAATTTGGTTTGGCTTCGCACACTTTAGCCAGGAAGTTGCCCATGTTTTGCCATTCCTCTGGTCAGTCAGTTGATCACAAAATTCCAGTCTTCTTCTAGCAGGACTGAAGAATTTTTCTTTGAATTTAATTGTTCCCTGGTTCTTCCACTGTGCGCATTCCGCCAGTCTTTATCCAAACCACAGAATGAGCAGATTCTCCTGCCAAAATCGCCAGTAATTTTCTGTGGCCCCCAGCCTCCGAGTCTAAACCATGCCATTCCTGATCTTTCCGTTCTTCCTAAGCTAAGTATATATGCCTCTTTACCGCAGTTCAATTTTATTTCATTGCTAGACTCAGAGAAGTCTTTTACTAAGAGAGTGCAACCTCCAAACTATATGCTTGTATTGCGTGTATAGGGGAAGAATTCTGCGTTTTTTTTCTCCATGAATTGAACAGCAAACGATCGTGACGCGGGGTTTTACACCATCTACTGTATAATTATGATGCTCTTCCATTTGGCCGTGCTATGCCATTTTAAATGCTGACGTCAGAAACTGTTCTTTTGTTTGTTTGGTTCAGCACCTTTTTATGCTCTATTTATATATAAAGATCCATCCATCCATCCATTCATCCATCCATGCCTCCATCCATCCATCCATCCATCCATCCATCCATCCATCCATCCATCTATCCATCCATCCATCCATCCATCATTTTGTCGGAATCTGAATGAGGACCTCGAACGTGTCCCCATAATGGAGTCGATTAACAGCTCGAAATTATCAAAATTCACTGTTAAACGGCAAGCAAGTTCACACAAATACATCCTAAAACAGACTATTACTGATTGGCTAGGAAGCACGTGACAATGAGATCGCTACTGCGCAACCTCCTCCGTTCGTGACCGAGACGTTTAAGGTTATTTAACTTCAAAATAATGTCGAGGCTTTCACTAGTTCTTAGGCAAGGATGAGGACGTTGAAGAGCTCTTTATCGTTGCTTTATTTGACAATCTCACGCCTCACTAGATTACTAAATCCCCTTGTATATAGAAGCTTTTCCTACAAAGAGGAAGTTTGGTTATAAATCACATTCAGCAGGCGAAAGATCCGGTGAGTATAGCGGGTGTTCCAGTACTTCCAGTTCCGATGAATGTTGAACACACACAGGGCTTAGGCTCCGTCTTCAGCTGTCCTTAAAATATGTGTGTGCGGCTATGGTTCAGTAGATTGACTTGTGATGATTAAGTAGTTTATTTTAATAAGGACCGAAGTACCAACGCCGAGTTTCAAAAGCACCAGAACTGGATATCTTTTAAGCATATATTACTATCTGAAAGTTTTACGCTTATATGTAATTGTATTTTTGTTGTATTAATTTATATAAAATGTCTTAGTTAAAATCAAACCGGGTACATGTTGATCCACAAATTTCATTTGTTTATTCATGCTTCTTAATATCTGCATAATAAATTTTAAGATTGAAATTCTTATACAGGGCATGCTTTTCTTTTTAATATCTGGCGTAATATATTCACACGATATTCTCTACCAAGGAAAAATTCACATATATATGTATACGATGGTGTATTATACCATTCATATAAAAAGCGATTGTTTTATCCGTGTTATATTACTTTCGATGTTTTTATACAGTTCATTCTAAGTTAAGAAATAAATGAGAGCACAAGTGGAGACAGAATTCAAAGGCTTATTCGTGATAGCAAGCTTTGAGATGAAAGCAAAAAGAAGGGGAAGAAAACACGAATCGAAAGGTTCAAGCATCCTCGTTAGATGACGTTTTACCATTCCACGCTTGGGAAGGGTAAAGCTTGCAACATGGAATATTTCGAAACTGACTAACAATACAAAAAAAATATTTTGACACAAAGTTTCCCACAGAAAATTTTTTCTTTATTTTAAAGTTTTCTAGTTACACAGAAATATATAAAATTCAATCAAATAAAGGAGACTTAATGAACTGTTTATAGATAACTCAAGATATACATTTTATTCCTGATATCAATGTATCAGACATCTAGTATTTTATTCAAAATAGTAGAAGCGTTTTTGTGAAAATAAAAAATCGTCATGTAAAAGGTAGTTTGTTTTGGGAGTTTTTTCAGCAAATCTTCGTGTTTCTTCCTTGGAAGTTGCTGAACTTATATACCAAGTTTAGCATTTACTCGATTTTAAGTTTTTTAGTACTGTTCAGACATACGTACGTACGCACGCACGCACGCATAAACAGCACTCATACAGACACGCACTTGTATAAAATGCTTTTTATACAACTGTAAAGAAACGTTTAGGAAGAAACGTAGAGAAAGTAAAGCAACGTTTAGGAATTGAAATTAGAAGTTGTGTAATAGTCTATATCCATTGTTGTAGAGGCTACGTTATAACATAAACACACACACACATACAAACAAGGTTTCTCTCTATTAGTACAGATAAGGCATTATGTGAAGTTTTAATGGGCAACGTTGAGGCTTACATACAGCCCATACATAGTGTCTTAGCCAGATATCTCTACTGTTTCTAAGGAAATAAGAAGAAAAGCATGTGCGGTGACCTGAATTTGTTAGATTTCTGTTATGATCATAAATCCTGCATCTGTCTAACTTAGATTTATCGACACTCCCGAGGCGTAAACATATCTATGAACTTCTTATTTGTTTTTCCTCTTTCAGATGTGTGTGCGAAAGTCGTCAAACCTTTTACAAACATATACATTTATATTCAATGACGAAGTGCATTTGCGAAAAAAAATAATCCATGCTTCATTTTAGAAGTGTATACAGAAATCTATAACACCATAATCTCATCTTTAAAAATCTGGAGAAAGCAATAGTCAGAAATCATTCTTCCTGAGGCTGTGTCTGAAGAGTCTCTGATGGGAGAGCTGGAAGATATGGTATCGAGCACCTGTCTGCTGTGTGAGGGGTTCACGGGTTCGATTCTCGGCTGGGGTGGTGGAAATTTTTCTCTATCCAGGATTATTCCCTATCCTCCGAGACTCTGAAAATATGAATGAAAGTCTGAATGTGAGTATCATCTAATGTATAAAATTCAAAAGAAAAACCAGAAATCTAATGATAACTGCATGCGAGTTAACACCAAAGGTAAAAGGCCGTAATATGACCATTGTAGTTAAAGGCGTAGTAGAACTGGGACGATAAAAGAATTATAGGTGGCCTTACCGAGCGGGTTGGCTCAACGGTAACATGTAAGCCTCGCATTCGGGACGTCACGGTTTCGGTTCGCGTCAACACTCATTCTGGCCTTGGATTTTTCGTGGTTTTCACTGGTCGGTAGGTAAATGGGGGATCGTTTCTCATATTCCACGATTTCCTTTCCTTCATTTTCCTTTCATTCTGTTTCCTTCTCATCTTTTAATTGTGCTTCTAGTTTCGTGATGTGTGGTGGTGCTGTGCAGATGGCGCAGATGATTTCTTCAAGAAAATATCAAGGACACTAGAGGGTTGCCTGGTTCAGGGTCGTTCTCTGGGCAGCTCTAGTAGTAGTATTTCAGCCAGGAACTTATAAGGACTTCCGCGCGTCTCTGTGGCCTATCTGCCTGCAGCCTCTTGTGATTTCTTCACTTCATTCCTTCCTCCTGGGGGTGGTAGCCGCAATAGATCTCCCGCAGGTCACAGTGCGCGAGGTGTACCCCTCTGTTGTATATATACACCCTATGCGTAGCCTTTTCGTTATGAATGAAACGCTATCTTCAATTAGTTTTGACTATATTAGATTAAATTGCCTTCTGGGAGAACATCGGTAGTCAGGGACTCCTGATTATAAAACATGTCATGGATATGTGCAATTCATATACATAAACATTATACCTGAAAAAAAACATACTAATGTATAAGCATGCTTGCGGTATGTACAGTTGGACAAAATAAAAAATTACAACCATTTCCCTGCAGTTACAAAACATACAAATTTGTAAATGTATGTGATTTTGATGCAACGTAAATAAGATCATTTAGTTTTACTTTACATTTTCACGTGGCTTTTATAGCTTGTAGGTCTGATTATAAATTTAATATTTTGTTTGCAATGCATAGGGTTATTTGCCTATATTTAGCATCCGCAACGAATAAAATGTACATATATAAATTTGATAGCTTTCATTAATTCTAGAGCAGGCATCATAGCACTATTTTATCATTAAAAACAGTAAAATATTCTGTTTGCATAATCGTGTCTTTTCTACGTCTTCCCGACGATGTTTGCACAGAAGGATATTTAGAATTTCAACACATGAATTCGCTTCCCATGTGTACCAACAATAAATTTGCTGGCGGGAAGTAAAATACAACCTAATTTTCCATGCCTTTTCGATATCTGCGTCTTCGTGTTCCACGTCTCCAACCTCAACTTCTTCTGAAATAATGAATTTTTATTATCATTCATATTATTATTTTCAAACAACCCTCTTTGGGTCACTGCGCCAATATTCGAATAATTGATTTATACTGTGTGTTATTACGCCATTATTTTAGTTATAGCTGTTGAATTGACAGCACTGTATGAGGTGACGATTTGTGAGTTTATTAAAAATTCTTTTATTAATCATTCATTCATATTAATTGAGAATGATTGTTTGTTGCTGCTACGTATGGAAAGTCAGTTTGAAGATGCATTATTATATCTTTACGTTACTTGCACCATGGGCATCAATTTGGGGTAGGTTGTATTATATTTCAACTGTTGGGGAGCCGAACTTGAAATTCGTTGTAACCACATGTATGGTACCCGGTTTCCAGTAGCCTTCGCCCTAAGTTTAAAAATATTAGCTTTGTAATTTGATTGTTTCTTTAAATATTATATATTTATGTTTGCCTCAGCTGCGTCAGTGTTATTATTGCAGACACGTTTCTTTTAGCAGGGTTGTGATTCGACAAGAATTTAGGCTTACACAGATTATAATTTTACTTCACTTCTTTTATTAATGCTTGATACCATTTTAAATAAAACTTCACTGATATAGAGAGCTGTAAGATTCTTTTTATTATTAAATACTTGCACTTTTTAACACGTAAACTTTTTTCGTCTCACACGAATACGTATTATATTTCTCGAGGACACATCATGCATCCGGTTACAAACACTGTCCGCAGGCAACTGACTTCTGAATTTGTAAATGTTTCTCCTTTTCAGTTTCTGATTGGCTAATCCTACTCCAATAGAATGCCTTCATTTTACTAAAGATTTTTCTGGTTGTTGATTGTCTATTTTATAAACTGTCACTAAAATTACATTATTGTTACTCCAAGAATCACAAGTAGTACTGTTAAACTTTTTACTCATTAATGACTCAAGGTTACCTTATTGTTACCTCATTGTTAGCAACTTTTAACTTATTATTCTCACAGCTCCTACATTATTAAATTACGTAATATATTCACATAACATTATTGAACATGTATACAATAATATAAGCATACGCAATGGCTGTTACATACATTTTACAAATTATTACTACACATATTGCTTCAAGGCGGGCTGTTATTGAATTTATATATTATATGATTAGACTGAAATCATTGAAGTGTTAAAAATACTGCCTCATAATAAAACACACGATCGCACAATAGAGTATACCGTATACAGCGGAGGGGGACACCTTGCGCAATGCGATCTACTGACCTATTGTGGCTAGCACTTCTCAGGAGGAAGCAATGAAGTGAAGGAACCATAAGAGGCTACAGGCCGCAGACATATAGGTCACACAGGCAGTCCCTAACAGTTCTTGGCTCGAAGGTCCGTCTCATTACTGGAGCTGCCCAGAGAGGGTGATGCAATTCAACCAAACAGCCCTTTGTTGTCCATGGGGAATACTCATTCCTTTGAGCAATCATCCACGCCATCTGTCCGGCACCGCCCTACGCCACTTTACGCGCACTGAAACATGAGAGGGAAAGGGAATGAAAGGAAATGACGGAAAGAGAATCGTTATAGATGAGAAATCACCTCAACATTCATCTACCGATTAGGTAAAACAACGAAAAACCTAACATCAGGATGGAAACCAGGACATCCCGAATGTGAGCTTTACACGTTGCCATGGGACCATCTCGCTCGGTATCGTATAATACCTTTTACAGAAGCATTTAAGTCCTATCATGAGGATAGGGCATTTTTGGGTAAATGAATATGTCTTTCTTATCTAGTGCTTGTGTAATGAATTTCCACGTTTGTTACGAATATGGTCCGACTGCCTGCTTGGATTTATGATGGAGAATATATACATGCAAAATAGAGTTAATATCTTCAATCTCTTAAACAGATTATTCCATGAATTTCTGCTGTGGTTAGTAGAAATTATTCATATGACCTTCTTTTTCAATAGAAATATAAGTTTATTTTCTACCGAATTATCGCAAAATAATGTGACGATTACATTTTATTTTACAAGAATGTGATAAATATAATGTTATAAAGTTCGAGATATTCAGGACAAAATCTCTTTAGGTAACTCCATGAAATTGGCTTTAGAATTCTTGTGAGTCAATTCTTGGATGCTTATGTAAGCAGGGTTTGTTGGTATACTTTAGGGTAATGATCACCTCAAGTTCGACACGTGGGTGAATTGTGTATATAATGCTGACACCCGCTTACGTCAGTGCTGACTAAAGCACTAGTCAGCATATTCATCGGGTATTTATCTTTTTGAGTTTTTGACGGGAGGGGCTCTCCCTATCATTTGTCTAACAGGACTCTGTGACGGTCAGCTCTTTAAATTTATTTTGTGCTAGCTATTAACTTAGACGTAGGCTCTAGGCACGACGAAGGTGGAACGCCGGACTCCTTCCGTCAATCAGGTAAACCCATAAGCTGTCTAACTCTCTCCCTCTTTCAGTGTAGTTTAGATTAGTTATTAGAAAGAGTAAAGGTTCTCTTGGAATCAGAATTACACGTCCCTTCTACCTATCCGCACTTATAACCCTCTAGATGACATCCCTGAGCCACGTCCCCGTCCTCGTTACATCTGGTATAGGTGCTGGTTTGGGCAAAATGATCTTACGTCGCAATAGTATTCATGATGTATTAAAATATGTATAATATAAAATAATTATAAGAAGTAGTGTTGAAACTGATGCTGTATTCATTGTAGTAATTTACTGGTCGACATTTTTCAATTCACATCATT
Source organism: Deroplatys truncata (assembly GCA_030765065.1). Lineage (NCBI taxonomy): Eukaryota > Metazoa > Arthropoda > Insecta > Mantodea > Mantidae > Deroplatys > Deroplatys truncata. Next base: position 105,854,127 of record CM060985.1, read on the forward strand.
CGGCTTTGATGTCGTTGGTCATATAACGTTTTCGGGAAGCGTCCTTTCCATCTTCAGCATGGCATGTCGACTAAACCCACTACTCTGCCCTGTCCCCTATGTGTTCAGAGCAGGTGAAATGGCTGCCCTATGTTGTAAGCAGTGCGTACTTGGTTCATCTGCTTCTATTTTCATCAGCCTTGGTTCAACTGCCCTCTGTGGTGTCGAGGAGAACTCCTCCCGTCTCCCATGAGCTAATTGGACAAATTGTAATAAGGAACTAAATGGCGGGATTTCAAAATTCAAAATATTATCAATGTTCTGGTGAATAAATATTTTTTCCCATACATCCAATTTCTCGAGTTATTTCATGATGTGAAGTCCAAAAATAATTAGCAACAACAGATTTGTCTATTTGATTCAATTTAATATTCCTCTGATGTTCTCCCAACCTTGTTTACAAATGTATACATTTTCACAATCTTGACATGAATCTGATACACTCCTAATTTTTTTAATATTTTCTGCGGTGCTTTCAAAATTATTTCAAATTAAAATATTTTGGGGTGCTAGTTGAATATTACATTTGTTAAAATGTTGTTTAAATTTTTTGAACATGACAGGGTGATACTAAATTTTTTATAAACCAGATTTGTATACTTTGGATTCTGTAAGGTACTGGAAACATTAGTATATGTTTTCTGCTATATTTGTTTAATAAGGTATTAATTAAATGTGAAGTAAATCCATTTTCAATTAACATTATTAATGTATGTCAATTCTGTATTAAATTCTTCTTTCTCAAGAGGTGTGTTTAGTAGTCTATGAATCAAGCCTCGAAATACTGCATGCTGATGTGATATAGGGTTACACTTCTTAATAAGTGTATAGAAAGTAGAAAAAATTGCTGTTGCTAATCATTTTTGGAAAACCTATGATTCTAAGGACTAAACTGATTCTTAATAATCAACATAAAATATCAAAGGATGGTTTAACCCGAGAACGAATTAAACTGTATCTTAAAATATCAAAAATTTCTGTGCATCGGAGCAATAATCTCTTTCAGTGCCGTTATTATATTTATTAGTTTTCAGACTTAGCTTTTTTTCATTTATTAACTATGCTTTATTTAAAGCTATATCCTCATTTACATTTGTTTAATTGAAACCAAATAAATATATTATTATAAGTAAGAAGCAAATTCATTTTAATCAGTTTCAGGTTTATTTAGTTCTAATTTAGGTTTATTATTTTTTTGGTATGTACGAGAATAGGAGTTTGTTATGTGACCAACAACATCAGAGCCGAGTGATATGAATTGAAAAAAATCGACCAGTAAAATATGCATAATATACTAATTTAAGTGTATCCGTTGAGCTTGAGAAATTAGGGCATTTAATGCATGGCTTTTCAGCGAAATATAGTCTTACAAACTAGCGTGCATGCGTAAAAGGACTCTATCGACATAAGGGTTGTGAGTTATGAAATATAGAATTCATCTTTAGAATTTTATAACTTCATCTCTCTCCAGTGTCCTCGCAATATAAATGATGAACAAGTTTTGAAAGCAGCCACTTCACAGAAGCTGTATTACGTGAACATCTATCACCATCAGATGATCGTTCCTTCACATTAAAAGCTTGCCGCTGCTGAACAGGCGAACCCTCTCAGAGCAGAGAGTGAAAAAAAGGGGGAAAAATTGCGAGACGGAAAGGGTTAACTGAATTACCTCCAGCTCACGATTGCTGATTCTCCACAGCTTCCCTTCTGTATTCTCTAAGCGATGTTTTATCCCTTTAGTTATGCTTCGAAAATTGCATCTGCCAGTGTTCTGAATGCTTTTCTCCTTTTCAAGTTGGGAGAATGGTTAAAGTTAACGACACTTGGTTCTTTTCAGTAAAGTTTGAAATTCTACCAAGGATTATTTGAACAAAATATTAACACTTCAATGGGGGTCACGGAAAAACTTACTATTTTCCATTTTTTAACCTAGAGATAACGCTTTATATTGCATTAACATCCTAAGGTTTCACTGATATCAGTTTAATGTAGATAGTTTTTCTAGGATAGTGTTTTATGATCCACTTTTCATTCATGCTGTCATGTTGGAAAGCTGAATTTCATGCATTCAGTGCTGGTAACCTAAACTATCCGGGTGTTTTCCTAATTTACTGCGCGTATTATGTGCATGAACTATATTAAATCCTGTAACGTGGATACACGAGCAACTATAATTATTACTGTACTAACTGTAACTAAAATCTGTTTAATTTGACTTAATATCCACCACCTATCTGATAGATAATCAAAACAGTTAGCTGCTATATAATTCACCTACTACGATACTTATTCTCAAGAAATAGTAAGGGCATTGGAATATATATTTTATCCTATCTATATTTTGTCTATTTTGCTGCATGTATATGCGTGAACTACATTAAACCTTCCAATTTTTGATATCTGAATTTTACCATTTAAATTTTATAGGGTGTTTACTTCTTTTATATTTGTTAATATTTACTAACGATTTAATTAATGCCTCCAGCTGAAAGTTATTCTTTTTTAAGGTCAACAACCAAGCATGTGTAATCAATTCTCAGTTCGTTACCAAGGTTAATGTTATTGACGTTGCTACTGGTAATATCATGTTCAACCGTTGTTAGTTATTAACTTCTTCTTTTACTCACTATCGTCGAAACAATAGTAAGCAATACAGATGGGTTATGACGTATGACTAGGAGCGAAGGGTGATTTAGCATCTGGACCTAAGGACATATTTTGTGCCTAGGACCCTAACGGGGCGCACCTGGGAAGGAGGGATGAGGTGAGACAAAACAGAGGGCGATCGAATAAGAAAGCACGGCAGAGCAGAGGGCAGGGTCCCTACATTTTCCAGGTTGAAACTCCTCGGATGGCAGCTGGGGATCCCGGGGGATCCGGGACTCGAAGACCACCCCATTCCAGGGAAAGAAGTGTTACAGAGAGCATCCTTTTTCTCTGCCATGCAACGCCGAGACTTCCGCCGACACTTGTAACTGACACAACCAAGCAGATGAAAGGTGAAGTGAAATGAAAAAGGAGGTAAATGGAGGACAGTAAATTCGGGGGCTGTAACTAACCTTTCCTGCATTCGTCTAGCGATCCGGGAAAAGCCCCCAAAACACCCATAGGTCAGGAGGATCGGCCGCGGAAATCGCACCCACGATCTTCCGAATGCGAATCACATGCGCTACCACCTGCATCACCTAGCTCGGTTACACCCTCGTATTTTCAAACTTTGCATCGTTTTCCAATCATGCACTTACACCTCGTATTTCAACATACTATTGAATTATTGAACATAAATCTTTTCCCTAAAAATAAATCTGGAGACTTGAAAAAGATTCCATAGCCTTCTTTACACACACATATATAGTTAACAGTAGAGCCATTTTTTGAGTATTTTAAGTTCATTGGATCTGAAAACACCAAATTCTTTAACATATAGACAGCATTTTTATTTTTAATTCAAAAAAATGTATGAGGGGTATTTTAAAACAAAAGTTCAGTTTGCAATAAAGTACGAACTACTAAATATTTTTCGTTTATTTTTCATCTAAGCCTTCGAACCTTACCTACTTTTCTATCATTTGTCAAGGTTTTTCGAGCATTTGTCTTAGCATAGCTTAAGTTTTTTTTTTGAAACCTTGTCGCAGTCTTCCGCCGCCAGTCCATCTAGGAAACGTGTAGCTGTTTCTGAATTAAATATTTCTGTATTAAAAATGAGCTGTGATAATCTCTTAGCCGACATTTGCGGTTACATGTACGAAAGATTGTTGAAGGACCTAAACAATGAATCATCTGTTTTTGGTTAACATCACGTTAACTTGTAGATTCACAATTGTTTTCTTTCAGCTACTTTATGATAAAGATCTGAATCCGGACAACTGGTTTTAATCCGCCCCTGAAACCATCGATACCAATTATACCTCTTCTATTATGGACCCTTAGATACAGAAAAAATGCATCTTAGAAATTGTACCATTATTTTATGAACTGAAGGTGAACTTTTATTATGAAGAGCCATTAAAATTTATTCTACACCAGGATGAGAATTTAATTTATTGTGAAAACTGTGTGGAAAGAAAGCTTAAGGCATATACAATGGAATAAAAAATAGCTAGCCAAAATACTCAGTAGTTCTTATTTATTGCATAACGGATCCTCCTTAAAAAATCCCTCGTAATATATCCAGTTTTCTTAATCACATCTTTCAAAACATGCAAAAACACCTTATTTTTGTAGTATGAAAATTGCATTGTCGTGTAGCATTAGAATGTGAGTTGAGGCAGTATTTTATATCACAACACTGTAAATGCCAGAGTGATTGTAGTGTAAATTAGCATTATTGTATGACATTGATTTGAGATGTTTGTTAATTATAAGCATTGTTAGGAAATAAGTTTACCCGGCCTCAATGAAACTCACAATAGGAGCGGGTAACAATGAAACGAGGGGGTGAGTTGTTTATTAATTAGAGCATATGTGTTCGTAATTTTGATTGGATATAAAAATAGACGCTAATGTTGGCAAGCTTTATTAACCAATAGCAGCTCTGTTATAATGTTTAGGCATATCGGGGTGAGGGAGTATAAATTATGAAGCCAGAGACAATTATCGCACAGTTCAACAGAATCATTCACGAGTTACACGTCGCATAGTTCAACAGAATCATTCACGGGTTACACGTCGGGCAGTTCTACAGAATCATTCACGTCACGCAATTCTACAGAATCTCTCCCTTCGTAAAGCTAGTTATAAAATGTGAAATACTCGAATTAATAATGTGCGGCAAATAAGTGATTATAGTTATATTCGAAAATATAATAGTTTCAGTCAGGCGTGTATCAAGAGTAATTATGTGAACTGAATAAAGTGTGACGGCAATAAAAGTGTAAAAACAAATTCTTTTATCAGTGTTATCTTTTACTAACAACTCCTTTCCGTTTACACACTCTGTTCAAGAGATTTGCTCGACTGAGTAATAATAGCTAGCCGGAGGACAAAGAACCCAAAATTAAAAATAGTAAAACAATAACAGGCGCTCAGCAAATAAGATAACACGAAAGATACCGCGACAGAGTAAATATAATAAACTAATTGCAGAAAAATGGCTTAAATGTCTTTAATTGGCATTTGAAATTCCTATGCATTTAAATATACGTAATTAAGGCAACTTCCAAGCTTATAATAAGCTAACATATATACCTAAGGTTGCTAATTATTATTCTATAAAGTAATTTTTTTCTGAAAAAATGGCAATATTTTATCTATGGCCCTCCTTAAGCCTATAAAAACCATGTCATTTTGAGAATACTTAGTGATGGCATTTACCAAGGTATTGTAAAAATGCGTACATCCTAAAGTTAACATTTTATAATTATTAAATACACAAAGATGTCTAATTCTTTTTCCGTTTTTGTTTAAGTATCTTACGTAACTTAAACACTTGCTCATAAAATCATTACCTTGCATGCCACAATTTTCAATCTCTGTCATGATTTATCTTGAATTTTTCACATATACTGTATCACAGTATCATCACACAATAAAAGGGAGGGTAAGGTTATATTCCAACCAACAGTTCAACCAAGTGTCTATTGTTACGAGTTTTTTTGTTAGGTTTATAACATTCAAAGCTTTTGTTTTATGAGCATTTTCGGAAGATGGTCGAGTTTTAATAGTTATAATCATTTGTGCCTGGATATTGCAGTAGGGCTTTCAATAACTGTAACGTTTTAAATTTTTAAAAAAAGGATTAATGTTTTATTTGCCAACTTTAAGGAAACTTTTACTCCAAAAATCAAGTTATGACGTTTAGGCTTTTCATTTTATGTTATCAAGAGATTGAAGGTTAAAATGGCATATAAAACATGCATATATGTGAAGTAAAACTTACTCTTTCATAGTTTTAAATTATAATATATCAATTATATAAAGAAATGAATAGTTATAATGAACAGTTCTATTTAATAGTCCCTCTAAATTAAGGACATATACCAGTTTAACTCAAAGTTTAATACAGAGATAACTCACGTGTGTTCTTAAGTTTTTAAAACATTAAATTTTTCAAAACATGTGGCCCTTTATCTCACATGACTATCTGACTAAAGCTTTGGCACATCTTCTCGTGGATTTCACTAATTTTAACACAGGTATATAGTTCTGCACTGTTTGGATCATAAAATATAGAGTACTGCAAACACTATCTTACCTCATAATGCAGTGCAAAATTAGGAAAATTAGTGTTATGAATAGTGATGGGACGGTACCACTATATCTCGATTCTCGATGCTCGATACCGGTACTGATTTTATAAAAATCTATAAAGGTGATAGATAGCTTGTTCACTGAATTATCTTCTTATTAGTCGTATTCTGTCTATAAGCCCATGTAACCAATATTGTATTTTACACTAATTCCGAAGTTGTTCCTATTTGAAATTCTCCAACTGGCAGCATTTCTTTCCCTTGATGTCGCATATGCATATTTTCATCCGGTAATAAGTAATTAGCCATATAACTCTCGGAAACAGTAAGTTTGTTTGTGTCTGTTTCCCCACTAACCAGTGTATACTTATTTAATACAAAGGCATATTACACACAATTAATATTTTGAATAAAAAATCAAGGTATTATATGAAATGCAGAGATATAAAGGAATCAAAGATGTATGTTTATGAGCATGAGCATTCTTGAAAGAACTAATATTTGCATATACTTTATTATCTCACGCCATAAGCTCTGATTTTTTCGTGTTGGATTCACATATGTTGGTCACCGGAGTAAGTGAATGTAATGGCTAAATGTGAGAGTCATTAAGCCAGGCTATTGCAGAAACGTGATTTAGTATGTCAGCTAAATCAGCTTCATTCACAACTCAGCTAACGCTGCATGTTAGATGAGTAGCTCTACTCCTTCCACCATTATTTTGTATGTTTTCATTCACACACAAGAGTCTATGGAATGTTGCATTCATCGCAATTAAGGTCTATCAAGAACTACAGTCCAGAAACTCTTTGGGGACACGTGCGAGGCAATAACATGAAGTCTCGACTCCTTTCTTTCCTGATCTGGCATAAACTTAAACGAAACAACTTTCAATAATGCAAAACTTAAACATTTAAAAGTATCTAAAAGTATCGAAGATTTATCTCAACGTATTAAACCTACTTCGATACCGCCGAGTATCGATAGTATCAAGGTATCAAGGTATCGAGGTCCCAACCCTAATTATGAATATATCATACATAAACATTGGCGTTCCTAGCTTTTATAGTTATGGGAAAAGTAGCTTTCCATTCACTGAAAGTTAACATTATAGAAATAGTTAACTATAAACCTTCTTAATTTAAACTAAATATCAGTGTTTTTGCAGCCCTTAGACGTTTCTGTTAACTACTCTTTCGTTTCAGATTAGGTATGCAAGAGCAGTTTGTTTTTTATTTTATCTTTATTACTCCTACATTATTTATGAAAAAAAAACATTGTCAGATTGCTGCAGATAACATACATATATATATATATATATTAAATAAACTTATTTAAACCCTTTTCTGTGTTAAATATTATTATGGACTGCTGAAAACATGCCCATCCCCGATTTTCCTACCGGGAAATCTGGAAGACAACTTAAACACTGGGTTCATTCAAGCATTCATTAAACTTCATCAAATGATGCATAGTCTACCCCTGAGTTGTTAAAAGCAAGGTTGCAGTAAGAAAATCTAATATGTCATTGGTAGAGAAAGACATTCACATGTTTTCTATCATTGACAAATTTAGATGTATCGGTTATGTATTATACTGGGTTATTCAAAAAGAAGGAACAGATTTTAAATATTCATTTTTAATGAACGACAACAAATAGCAACACATAGCACACATCATTGAATAGAGGAAAGCTCAAAGTTTTAAGCCCCCACCTATTAGTTTTCCATTCAGTGCCTATAGCGGCGCAGGGTTTGTTTACGAGAAAATGGCGACGCCATAGGAAAACTCATTTTGTGTGCTGCAGTATGCAAAGAGTGAACCCATTGTTTCATTGCAGTGTGTATTTCGTTGTAAGTGCAACAAAGCGCTGCCTCGTCATAAAAATGTACAATTGATACAATAAATTCGTATAAGATGGTTGCGTATGAAAACGGATAAGCACTGATCGTCCTCGCATAACAAATCGTGCTCATTTTGAACATATAAAATAAAATCTTGAACTATCCTCTATTCAGTAATGTATCGCATGTGTCACCATCTATTGTCGTTAATTAGAAATAAATATTTAAAGTCCGTTCTTTCTTTTTGAATAATCCTGTATTTATATAAGAAGTTTCTTTTTTCTATCCGCGTTACGTTATGCATGATATATTGTTTTCTAGGAATTATTTCAAATCTCACAATAATGCTTAATTACAAAATGAGGAAACAGATTCAAGTTTTTATTCGTACTAACTATACATTGCGATGGAAAAACAAAATAACCGTAAACTTTGAAGCATGTCGATTAGATGATGCACTCACCATTCGTAAAGGCTTAAACTTGTAATACGGATTCTTTAGAAAACGGCTGGCTAATGCTATGTAAAACAAAGAAAAAAATGGCACAAATTCTATTCACGGTACATTTTTCATGGAGAATTCTTGTGTACTTTGTTATGGTTTCCTAGTTATACAAAATTAAATAAAGGAGAATTCCCGAGATATTCATAGAAAATTCAAGATGTACATTTTATTATTCATGCCAAAAACCTTACATTTTAACCAATGTTGTTGGGTCCGTTTTTTATAAAATTAGAAATAACAAGAAGTTGTCAATATGGAGGATAGGTTGCGTTGAGGAAGTGTTTTGAAAAGCTGCGTGATGCATCCTTGAATATTTTGGACTTAAATACCAAGTAGGGTATTAAAAGTTGGTATTTATAATTAAATATATGTATAGTTCAGTATTTGCTTTCACAGCTCCAGTTTTATTTATTGACATTTAAGTATGCGTAGTTTTTAACATTTTCAGAGCGAATTTTCTGGTAGTAGATTAATAATAATGAGGAATATTTTAACCAATGCACTGATAGGCAGTCCGCTCTCTTTCTGATTTCAACGGTCTCTCGCAAAACACTTTAGGGTTTGAAATAAGGAAAAAGTAGGCGGACTACTATTACAGCGGCAATAATAAGTGGAAGAACGAGATGGGATGTGAAAAAAATCGATTAACTGCAGCATTATCAACTGCAACTCCTCCCTCCCAAACGCATTGAACCACTTCAACTCCTAGATAGGATGGTCATTGACAATAACATGTTAATGTGGGCGCATGCGGGGACTCGGACGGAATTGCTGCACATACACATTAAGTACGAGGGCTGTCCCAGAAGTACCCGACCTAACAAAGAAAACACAAAAATTTTGGGAAACATCTTTATTTCTCTACATAATCTCCTTTCAACTCGATACACTTTTCCCAGCGATGTTCAATACCTTCGATACCCTGTTTATAGTGAGAACCGCTGAGTTCTGTAAAATAGCCATCAACTTCAAACTCCACCTCTTCATTGTTGGCAAATATTTTACCACCAAGCCATTTCTTCAACTTTGGAAACAGAAAATAATCAGAGGAGGCTAAATCTGGCGAATAGGTTGCATAAGGAAGCAATTCAAACTTTAACTAGTTGATTTTGGCCATGGCGATAAAGGATGTATGAACTGGTGCATTGTCTTGATGAAACAAATCTTTCTTTTTCACTAAATGCGGCTGTTTTTGCTTTATTACGTCATTCAAACACTGAAATAAGTTCGCATAATACTCGCCATTGATTTCCTTTCCTTTATGAAGATAAGCAATGAAAATTATCCAACACGCATCCCAAAAAACTGACGCCAAGACCTTGCCTGCAGATAGAACCGTCTTCGCCTTCTTTGGAGCCGATTCTTGCCTTTCAATCCACTGTTTTGACTGTTGTTTCGTCTCAGGTGTAAAGTGATAGACCATGTTTCATCCATGGTTATGAATCGCCCAAAATCTCGGGTTTATTGCAGCGAAACATCGCCAAACACTCGACTGAAACATCCTCACGATGCAGCTTTTGTTCCATTATGAGTAAACGCGGTACCCATCTTGCGCACAGTTTTCTCATGTCTAAATTTTCAGTTAGTGTGCGATGTACAGCAGTTTTTGAAATGCCTACGATGTCTGCTAGCTCTCGCACATTCAGTTGACGGTCATCCAATACCATTTTGTGGAGCTTCTTCACAATTTCTGGCGTGGGCACCTCATTTGTTCAACCACTATGATGTTCGTTTTGGCAGCTCGTACGGCCTCGCTTATACTCTGCCACCAATATTTTACTGTTGTAAACGAAGGAGCAGACTCCCTCAGAGTAGAATCCAGCTTTCAAATGAAAGTATTGTATCACATAACGATGGCCAGTTTTATCCATGTTTACAAATTCGCTGAGAGAGTTCATTATTAATGGCTGTCAAACAATTACTAAACAACGTAGCATCGTCAAACTTCAAACTTAAGCTTTATAAGGGTGGTACTTTCTACCATAGTCATTTGTTTGAAACAATAACCGCTATAAGTCAGGTAGGGTACTTCGGGACTTCCCTCGTAGTGTGGACCTTTAGAAACATCTCATAGTGTCGACAATGCTGTGAAACTTACTTCCTAGGGATGATGTGAGTAAACTAAAAATCATTCCCGCCAAAGTCGGAAAAGAAAGAACCTCTGGTATTCTTAGTTGAAGCATTTTATGTAATGTAAACTAGTTAGGTAGTAATAAAACATCATATCAAGGGACATTGGAATTTAGATTTTGTCCAAAATTTATATAATTATGGAAGTTTAATTTTGTACATACTTGGAACCAAAATGTTTCGTGTAATGTGTTGAATTTTATGTTGCACGAGTTTAAAGATTTACTAGAACATTTAAAAGGCGTTCCTCATTTTTAAAGACATAATTTATTCCTTACGCATTAGCTCTAATAAGGTTTCAATTACACATTTTGCGTGCTTTCACAAATATACATGTTTAAATTAGAAAAAGGTGGAAAAAAACATTAATTTGTAAATGCGAGAATTATGAATTATTTCTTTAACCTTGAGCTTGAAAAACAAACACAATGTATTTATAACTCAGAAAATTGTTATGAAAATAATCCCCAAAGTGTTATTATTATCTATCTATTATTATTATTATTATTATTATTATTATTATTATTCCGCATAATACTTTTACTAAATTATCACCAGCCTGAAATTGTATACACTCATTTTCACAAGCATAAGTAACCTATGAGCAAATTGCAAATTTAATATACCTATTTAAAGTTATAGAAATCCCATGTGGAGTAGCTGTCTCCCATCAGGCGCCTCCCCAGGTGGCGGGTAGGGGAATGCTCACCAAATATGGAGGGTACCGAGGAAATATAATACTCAGGGCGGACCAAACCCAGCGGGGACTTGGGCCCCTTTATCCTCGTAAGGCAGCTAGCTACCAGAAGGAACTCCAAAGTAAAACCCGGTGCCCCAGAGTCGGAGTTGTGCATCGGGCTGGTCCTCCGTTCACGTAAAACAGTATACTACTCATAAGGCTAAGACAGGAATTAACCAGACGAACCCAAACATTGATAACAATAGCGCAATCACTAGGACAACGAGTTATAACACAATGACAACTGTCACATGAATGTCGAAGAAGTTGGACCAAAGATAGATGAGGTAGGGAAACGGTTAGAAAATACGAAATTTGATAAAGCAGTAGTAACAGAGACCAAAAAGAAAGGCAGAGGTTCATTAGAGATAGGAGATTATATCCTTTTATATTCCGGAGTAGAAACAGAAAAACGAGAGCAAGCAGGAGTAGGTATAATGGTAATTGGCCGGTTTAAAAGACAAATCAAATCGTAAAGCTGGGTGAATGAAAGAATAATATCTTTGTTGTTCAGAACTGTAAGAGGCAATTGTTGGATTATAGGAGCCTATGCTCCCAATGAAGAAGACAAGACAGGAACAGAGGTCTTTTATAAACAGCTGCAAGAATGTATAGACAAAACGGGGAAGAATGATTAAGTAACAATTGCCGAGAATATGAATGCAAGGGTGGTAAACACGCCGATTACCAAAATAATAGGCGCAAATGGAGAAACAACTGAAAATAACAATGGTAGATATTTGAGAGATTGATGCACATTTAATAACGTTAGAATAACAAACATTAAACATAAAGATGTGCATACATTTACATGGCAGGCGGGAGACAGGAGATCTATAATCGATTATGTTATGCCAAATGCCAAAATGTGGCCTAACTTTATGGACACCAGAGTGTAAAGAGGAGTAGAAATTGACAGCGAACATTATAATCTAATATCAAAGATAAGAATTTCAGAAAAAGAATATTTAAAGAAAAGAATAGTTACATGGAGTAACAAACACATGGGATACAAAATTCAGCTTTTGGAAGAACCAATGTAAGAATATTATATCAAATGAGATTAGAGGAAAAACTAAAACGAAGAAGTGGAGATATAAATAGTGATTGGCAAAAAATCAAAACAGCTGTCAAGAGTGTGGCCACAGAAGCATTGGGAACACAGAACAGACGTAGACAGAACAGTTAAAACAATTTGGAATGAAGAGAAACTACAAAGAAGAAAAGATTATATAATATTTATTTGGGGAATAAGAACAAGGAAGATTGCATAAATTACAAAAAGCAGAGTTCTGTACTTAGAAGATTATCACGCCAAATAAAAAGACAAATTTGGGATCAGTTTGTAAGCAGAATATAATGGGATGTAATAGGCTCTAAACGCTTTGGTTTTAGAGTTTTTAAAAATCTGAGAGGAGAAGAAAATGACGGAGCAAGGATATAAGTTATTTCAGAACAGCAATGGCTAAAATATTATGCACAACTATTAATAAATAACAAAAAATAAACAACCACAACGACAAAAAGCCTCAATGAACATAACCAGATATCAGTGGTAGAACTGGAAGAGGTCTTAATAGAGGCAAAAAATTGAAAAGTACCAGGGTGGACAATATAAATATGGAATTGTGGAAACATGGTGCTAGAAGATTAAAAATAAGATATTGCAACTAATGAAGGGAAATCCCATAGGAATGGGGTAAATCAAAGATAATAAACATTTATAAAAAAGGCAAGGAATAATTGTGAAAGCTGGAGGAATCTCCCTTTTTGGATACAGGATACAAAATATATGCAGCCATACTAAAGAAAAAGTTGCAGCCTATAGCAGAAATAATACTATGTGAAGAAACAAATGGTTTCAGGAAGGGTAGATCCTGCATTGATGCAATTTTCACAATGAAACAGATCTTAGAAAAAAGATAGAATATAATTTTAAAACGTGTCTATTATTTTTAGATTACATAAAAGCATATGATAGGGTTGATCGAATGAAGATGTGGCAAATATTAGAAAGATATAAGATCCCTGTGAACCTAATTAACGCAATTAAGCCATTATACTGCAACACCAAGATAATAATAGAAGCAGTGAACTGATAACTAGAATTATGTGTTAAAATGGGACTGAAAAAAGGTTGTGGTTTGTCACCCATTCTATTCCATTTATATTTGAATAAAATAATAGAAGTGTGGAGAATGAAATGTAAACCAAAGAGAATCACATTAAATAATACTAGTGTGGACACAATCATATTTGCAGATGACCAGATGTTACTGGCAGGGAAAGAGGAAGGCATGCAAAAAGCAGTGTTTAATTTGAATGAGATAATAAAAGAATATAATATGGAAATTTCGGGAGAAAAATCAAAGGTAATGACCGAGATAGGTAAAGAAAAAGTCCGGATTAAGATTGTAATCGGAGGAAAAATAATTGAACAGGTGTCTACCTTCAATATTTGGGATCAGAAATATCAGCAATCGATAGAAAGGCAGAGTGGAAGAAAACATTAAAACATATAATAAAATCACTGGATGTATCAAACGACACTTTGGTAGAAATATGAGGAAAGATATTAAATTAAGACTATATAGAATAGCATCTAAGCCCACATTGAAATACGTGACAAAACACAAGGAAAAATTAAGATTGGAAGCATCTCGGATGAGATTTTTAAGGTCTGTTATTGGGTGTAAGTAGAAAGGGTCGGCTCTGGAATGTAGATATAAGCGAAAAATTAGATGAAGAATACATAGTAGAAGAAATTAAAAGGTATAAGAATAAATGGAAAGATCGCATTCTATGGATGGAACTCTCAGGACTACCATGACAAGCATTGTTTTATAAACCATTTGCCGAAGAGATATTGAACGACCCCGTATGAGTTGGAGAGAGCAATTCGATTAGCCTCGGAACAGCTCTACAGACCTAAACCCAGAAGAAGAAAAAGAAAAAAATTATAGAAATTCTTAAATTTTGTCTTAATATCCCTAAAATCTAGCAAGACATGGGTTTATGGGTCCTGCACCTTGGCGTAGTTTTCTGGTTCTCAGCTACATGCTTATGGGGCCAAACTCATCCACGGGACTGCAGATTTGTCGTTCCTTGTGCAGAACCAGGTCCCACTCAGGATTGTGAGGAATTTGAGGAGCTACCGTAGATAACGACGTGTAGGTCACGCTATTGTTGAAAGTGCGAAGGATGGGCTTTGACACAAAGACTAAAACAAATGTTAAATGCAGTACAGATGGATGCACTGCATAGGAGTTGTGTCTCTGTAACACAATGAGTTCCCAATAAAGCAATTAGAGAAAGAAATGAAAAAACAGAAACATTAATGGAAAGGCTTGAAAAGAGTATTCCGCAGTGGTATGGCCATGTTCAGAGGATATCAGAAGATAGATGGCCCAAGCAGATCCTGCCATGGTCGGGAGGAGGAAAAGGCAGAGGTCTCGCACCACCTGGATAGCTGGAGCAGCCAGAGCAACGCAGGAAAGAAATTAAGTGAAGGCGATTGGCAGGATAGGGAATTTTGGAGGAAGACAGTAGAAGGCAACCTCTGAAAAGGGAAGACGCTTTTAAAGGTGAAAACGTAATAAGGTCACGGAAACAAATTTTCCGGCGAGTCATTTCGGCTAAACAGTCATTTTCCGGTAATTACTGGATGATCGTTCACCTCTGATGTGGGCTTGACGTAGTCAGGCCTGTCGTACCACAGATTATTTTTACTATTATTATTATTATTATTATTATTATTATTATTATTATTATTATTAGTAGTAGTAGTAGTAGTAGTAGTAGTAGTAGTAGTAGTATTTGAGGCTAGATAAAGTTATAGCGGTATCGACATTTTTACATAGTAGTGAAACTTAGACATTCAAGACAAGTGAGGAATACAGCAGCAGAAATGAAGTTTCTAAGGTCAGTAGCAGGTATACTGTAAATAATAAAAAACAAATACGAACATAAGGGAAGAATTAAACATTCTTGAACTGAATTAAAAAATAATGTATAGAGAAATATGGAAGGATCATATAATGAAACAACCAAATACCGATGTAGTTGAAATTGCTTTAAAATATAAAACACAGGACACCGATACCAAGGAATACCATTAAAGAGATGGACTGACAATGAAATTATTTCGAAGGGCGAACAAGCTCTACCCTACACCTTATGGTAGATGATGATATTTATGACCAGTTATTGTTTACATAAACTATGGAAGGTATTTACTTCCTTAATACTTACTGAAAATTTAAACTTATAGATGTGATACAAGAAATTATTTACATTTTCGGAACTAGCTGAGACTGTTGAGCGCAGGAAATCGTGCCGATATATTGTGCAGTGGTTTATGTTGGTAAGGAAATGCAAAACTACCACTGCAGCTCCCAGCACCCATCCCTTCTTGGTTCTTGCACTCCACCTAATGTTTGTCTTATTCCCGCTTTTCTTTCTCTCCTGAGCCTAAAACCAACCTGTGTTGATAGGTTAATGACCTTGACATCAATCGAATACGAGATGAGCTCATTCAGGGGTTAGTGGGGAATGTCGTTGCGAAACCTGTCTTCGAGCCACTTATAAAATGTTTTCGTACTTCTCCCCTTTCGCTCACCTAGTATAACCTTTGTTCATAGTATAATGCGTGTGTGTCGGACTTTAATTCAACCAATAAGAGATTAGCTTACCAGGGTTGATGTGCAACACAGTTGATAAGTATATTCTACCAATATTAAATAAAGAAAAACACTGTAGGAAACCAACACTACCAGCATGATTTCGTGCACTCGACTGGATGTATGAATGTGTTACATCACCCACATGTTGATTCGGACGGAGACAGGATTGCACACTACAGGAGCGATGGTGGGCTAGGGGAAATTCCGTTTCTTGCATGACTGCCAATGCCTGCATTATCGACCTGAAGATGGGGTGGGGGGTTGACCCCCATCCGATCGAGATTTACCCAGGGGAGCTCAACCTGTCATTTTTCTCGGCAAATGTTTAGACTCGATGGCGACTAACCGGTGTGTTGGTCAGATCGATAAGGCTTTTACTCCGAAATCATAAAAGCTCACTTTCTTTTTGAACGAAAGTTCAAAGGAGATATTGCCTCGCAATCTGTGGCGCTCGTAAATATTTGAACAGATTCTCGAGTGGATTTTAGTGGCGAGACTTCGTATATAGCGTTCCGTTTGATGCCATATAGAAGTTTGATGTTTCACGTCTTGACATTTTGTGTTTGAAGCAAGGACAGACTAGATGTGGCCAAAGAAAATATAGGATCTTTCAACAAGAGTGTCCTATTTTAACATGTGATTGCTGCCGTTGTTATTGAGTTACAGCAGTCATTTTTTTTCATGTGGTTACAGTTGCTATTGACAAATAGCCATGGAAAGTTACAGCATTCAGCAACGCGTAGCAATTGTGAAAATTTATTATCAAAATTGATCATCTGTTCGCCAAACCTTCCGTGTACTGCGTGAAATTTACGGTGTGCATAATTGTCCCTGCGGGAGAACGATTCGCGTTTAATCGATAAATTTGAAAGAAGTGGTTCTGTCAGCGATCTAAGAACGCCTGTACGTAATCTACGTAAGTGCTCCAACGAAAATATAGGCGCCGTTCGTGAGTGTACGCGAGAACGGAAACAAATCAATTGCTCGTCGAGCGCAAGAATTGGGGATTTCGCCGACCACAACTTGGCGAATTCTGCATATGGGCTTGAAGTTTCACGCTTAAAAATGATGTTAACTCAAAAACTACGGCCCAACGACCATAGGTTGTGCCGCGTATTCGCTGACTGGACTATGGAGCAATTGGAAGCTGACCCGGATTTTTGTCGAAAAATCATCTTCAGCGACGAATCCCATTTTTGGATGGATGGTTGTTTAACAAACAAAATTGCCGCTATTGGAGCAATAACAATACAATGCAGAAGAACGACCACCTCATCCCCAAAAGGTTACTGTGTTCTGTGGATTTTGGTATGGTGGAATCATTGGTCAATATTTTTTCCAAGATGAAGATGGAGAAGCTCTAACTGTCAATGGAGAAAGATACCGGCTCTTATGAGGGACTATTTTTGGCCTCAATTGGATCTCGGAAACATCTGGTTCCAGCAATATGGTGCCACATGTAATACTGCTCTCCAAACAATCGATCTTTAGAAAGAGAAGTTCAGAGGTTTCATCATTTCCCGTGGTGGTGATATTAACTGGCCCCCGAGGTCATGTGATTTAATGCCGTTGGATTACTTCTTGTGGGGTTATGTTAAATCTCGAGTTTATGTCAACAAGCCAGAAACAGTAAATGATCTTATGAATTACATCACGCGTGTTATTCGAGAAGTTGGACCTAATTTACGTTCTTCTGTCATTGAAAATTGGGTCACCGAATACGCCCAATCCAACGAAGTCGCGGCTGTCACTTAACTGATGTTCTCTTCCACACGTAATGGCATTAATTATGTTCCAAAATAAAAAAGAAATAAACCTTTATCGTTTATAGAATGTGTGTTATTTAAGTTCAAAGATAGGACACTCTTTTTGAAAGACCCTATAGTATAAGCACAGGTTGCACAAACGCATGTTTGGTGTCTGTCTATTATTCATCCACATGTATACTGTGAGGGTTGGCCACAGCGGTAACCTGGAGTGATTCGCATAGGATTGTTTACTTTCTTTACCATGTACCTAGTAGTAGAGAACGTATTGCATTCCATTCATGTATTTTACACCGAAATTTCACGAAAATATATATTTTAGGCATCCTGAATAAAAAAAACAGCATTTTTACAAAAACGTCCGCGCGCGCGCGCGCGTGTGTATGTGTGTGTGAACAACATAACCACAAAACAAAATTGTCTATAAATACCAAACTTGGGACACGGAGATTTTCGTTAAAATCCCCCCAACCCTTTGCATGGAAAGTTTTTCAATTCTTTTTTATTTTCTCAAAAGTGGCTCTAGCGATTTTCGTTAAAATACCACATGTTTAAGATATTTAGATGACAAATAAAATTTAGATCTTGAATTTCCTGGGAATAATCTGTGAAGTTCCCTTCATTCGGAATGAATTTTGTATAACTGTTAAATCATAAGAGATAGACCGAAACCTACTACACGTTAAATGCAGATCTCTTTAACACACACAATTTACTTTAAATATTTTTGTGACATTAGCCATTTTTAACTAATCATTAGAATTATTGATTTAAAATTTTTCATTACTTTTACATTTTTAAAAGCACTTCGCTATTCAGTTGTTTCTAGTGACATCATAGAAAGAGCATTGAATTTCAAGGCCAGCTCACAGTAACATGCTTTTAAACATCTGACTATTGATTCGGCTTCCAGTATTCCCCTTGTATCCACACCGAAATGTGTAATGAAGCTATTGTCAATTAACATGAAGTAGATAGAAAAAGAAGCTTCCGTAGGAAGTTTGTGGAAGCTACAGGCATACAAATAAACGATAACAGGTAGAGAAAGTGATGTGATGGTAACACACCAGATATTTTTCCTTTATTTAAACGTGTTTCATTACAATGAAATAATAATACTACTGTATCAATTACTTTACAGAACATTGTGGTTTACGTCTTGATCAATTTTCTGTTTTGTCTATAATATATATGGTTACACAAGTTAATAATTTTAATGTAATTAGTAGTGAAAAATACTTATTCGTTAATCTTTGTGTACTCCTAAGCCTATTATATTCTTAGGTAAAGGATTGTTTTAACGTAGATAACGTGGATCTTATTCTAGAAGATTTGGTTCTTTTTTGCACATTTGACACTTGCGTAATATACAGGGTGGACAGCAAATTATATTTGTTAGCTATGTATCATTAATTTTGTTTCTGCCTGGTCATTTTATTCTTATATGTTACGTGTGGCTTCCCTTAACCGTTTTGTGGCAATATTAATTGTTTTAATTCCTGTGATTCTCGTTAAGCTTTATGCAAATTGTTAAGTGTTCGGAGTTTATGTATCTAGATTTTTATTTGTCCAGCTTGTTCCTAAATTGTAAGGCTTTTTCAGAGTTTATTTAAATTGTTAATGTATTCACAGTTTATATAAGTGTGTATATTTTGAGGGACTTGCTTTGTGTCATCCCGGCGATTCGTTGATAGTGGTGTGGACCTGTTTAATGACCACGAAGTTTGAGGTGAAGAGCTATAGTGGTCCAGGTAAATGGGGCAAATCTGTTACGTATTTATATCAAGATAATTTACCTTATATTTGCGCTACCATAATTGCGAGACTTATGTGATCCTGTTGTAGTATATGGCTTGCTAAAATCTTATGAGTATGGAAATTTTGTGTGCTCATACTGCATATGATGATGTAAGGCAACAATTTGTTAATTAAACCCATTATACCCGAATTTTACTGGTGTGGACAAATGCTTGGGAGGCTGTCCTGTTACCTTCTATCGGTTTAGCTGTTACTCTGCATCCTAGATCCGATCGCTTCCTAGTTTAGGTACTTTCATTTCATTAATGTGAGAGACACGATGATACAGTGCAATAAGTTTTTCATAAATTCCTATTACAGACCTCTGGGACCTGTAGAGGAGATTGAATAGAGTAACCGGCATTCTTCCATCCTAAAGTTAACATAATTTCCAATCAGTTTTTTTTTACTTTTCTGCTTCTTTTAGAAGAATTCCTGAAAAATGTGCCAATGAACATTCGTGGATAAATTCCTTCAACTTGATGGTCACCAACTTACTTTACGCTTGTCCTTTGCAAACATCTTAAGTGAAGATTTCAAAGATGGATAGATCGAGGTGTCCCAATTTCATGGACCACACAATCGCCGCTTCCAAATATGTTCAAATATTTTCAAACAATTCGCTTTCTTTTTCCAAACAAATATACATATTTGGTATGGAAACTTTCTTATGCTGAAATTGCCTAAAATTGTCTGTGAATGCACATTTTATTCCATTTTAGGAATACTCTTCCAATTTGTATTATATGAACCTGTAAGGTACGCAATAATTTATTATGCACGGAGTAGTACCAAAGGTTGGGTGTTGCCCTGCTTCTTTTCAGTATATATTTAATTCGCCTCGAATGAAGAACATCACATGCATAACCTATACTTACCTTGAAATATCAATACTGTGAAATTCAACAACCGGAAGTACAATGAATTTCATGCGATAACACTGTCACCAATTTTAGGCATTTACTTTAAGTTCTTATTATGATATAGACTTAAGTTTTCACCGATTCAGTAATTCTTCAGCTATAAGAAATAAATCCATGTACTTACATAGAAACGCAAATGTTTTAAATGTTACTTTTGGCTTCAATATAGCCCATTATATTGACATCAATTATTTTTTTCAAAATCAAAAACTGCACAAGCATTTTGTTTAAGATTTTGATATGCCAAACCTTAGCTTTACTTCTAGCGCTAGTAGATTAAATTCTGTTGGGACACGTCTGAGTGAATTATTTACCATAAATTTTCATAACTCTGGAAAGAGGAGTGTCGAACAACAAGAACGAATGGACCCTCTAGATTCATTTGCATTGCCAAATTAATTTATTCATCTTACCAAAGAGTAATGGTCGGCAAATGCAGATTAAGGTTTAATATAGTTAAAGTTAAAATTCAAACAAATTAGAATATTTTGGAATAAATCCACTGCTCAATAATTGATCTTGAGACTTATATGTGATTTTCCGGTATGGAGAGAAAATTGTCTCTCTCCTCCGGATATATTTCGATACAGATATACTGGAATAGTAATGTGATCTGTTCCACTCTGGATAAAAACATACTGCTGATAATTATTGCGTTCATATTCTGTACGGTAAAAAAAGACAAATATGTAATGTTGATATTATGAGAAACAAGTAATATCGTACTCCGGAAGAGAAACGCTTTATTCTCCGAAGATCTACTTTAACCAATCGTTTGTAGGCTCTTTTACCGGCTACTTTATCCTACTAAGTAGAAATTGAAACAATTAAATTAAATGATTTCCAAAAATCAAAGAAACACAGTTTGACGTAATTATTTTTTTACGAAAATACTTGAACGAAGACGATGTGAAATGGCTAGAATTTGTGGATGTAAAATTTGAGCATATGGCTTTGTAGAGAAAGTAAGAGAAAGCTTTTGCAAATTTGTAACAGTGTTATATATTTTTACTTTTGATTCGAATTTAAAGTTATATTTCCGTTTGTAAGTGTCTTTCAGTTGTTTTGAAGCAAGTACAGCTTAAAGACGGTGCATAATTTACTTATTACAACAGAATATGTGAATAATAAATATAATCTGTGCGTATTTTAACATTAAGAAAGTATGTTTCACAAAATAAAAGGAACAGTATTCCCCCATGCCTTAGCTATCCCATCTATATACATTGCTTGTCCTGGAATAATTCGTCTTTAGTGCCAACAACAAAACGACAAAGACGAAAACTCAAAGCCATTTTAGTAAGTACGACATATGACAATTCGTATTCATTAAAGAACTCAAATTATAAGTAGTTACGTCGGGAAGAGAAGAACTTTTCAGTGATTAACGAATTATCAAAATCGGTTGCATGGTTTTCCGAGATTCCCTTGTGTACTCATACACAAACAAATATTATAATATTATGCCATTTTGGTCCAATCCTCCTTTGTCTTTCCACACTTGTAAACTCACACCGTAAAGAATAAATGGGGCTTGATGGAGAACGCTTGGAAGAACAACAATGAATGAATTTGTTTCAATAGATTTATTAAGTAATTTTTACTTTCTCTATCACTTACCTGTAGCATATAAGATGAAGTATTGCATTCCTCCAAAATGCTATGTGGGGATTTCATCGGAAATACATGCTTTGCTGTCCCCTGCATCCAGAAAGGAGTATTTTTAAAGAAAGATCAGTGTATGTATCTGTATATCTATGTGTCTCTAAAGAACATAACCCAAAAACTTAATGTTCGATAAGTGCCAAACTTGGTATTTAGTTTCATCATCTTCCAATGATGCCACACGAAGATTTTTCAATTAAATAGCTCCACCCCAAACTACCCTTTACGTGGAATACTTTTCGAAATTTTGGGATTTCTAAATTTGCCAAATAAAATATATATCTTGAATTTTCTGGGAATAACCTTTGAAGTCCTCTTCATTGAGAAGGAATTTTGTATTAGCTTATAAGTATAACTGGTAAACCATAAGAGATAGGCAATAGTGTAATACACAAATAATGTAGGTCTCTTTAAAATACACAACTTATTTCAATTTTTTTTGTGACATCAGCGATTTCATTTAGTATTGGTTTTATTTTTCAATAATGTGTTACTTTTTAAAATGCTGGGGCTATTAAGCTCTTTCTCGCGATGTCATGGAAAGAGTAAGGAATTTCTAGGCCAGCACATAGTAACCCGATGTTTGAACATTTGATTATCGACTCTTTCCTCTGTCCCCCTTGTACCATGAACGAAATACATAATGAGACTATTTCTGGAAAGGTTTTTGTCGATTACAATGAAGTAGATAGAAAAATAGGCTTTCATAAGAATTGTTTGTAGAATTTTATCAAAATAAACGATAGTGGAAGGAGAAAGTCATGGGAGTAACACATAAGAAGTTTTTCTTTAATCTGTTATGGCACAAGAATCAATTGTGAACGATTTTGACCATCATAACAAACCTACAATTGCTTCATTGTTAATCTTCCCTCTTGAAATAAGAGCTAAAAAGTGGTTTATGGCATATTTATCAAGAAAACAAGCATCAAATTAGTTTACGTAGGTTTCAGCACAACCAGGCAGCGATATTTTACGAAATTACATTTGTTCACCATAACAACTGCACACTTTATTTTGGTTGTGTACATAATGTGTTTGTTTTATTGAGGTCAGACCACGACATTGTTGTTTCATGTTTAGTCCACATTTTCTGTGCTGCAATTGACCTCTAGTAAAATACATTACTGTGGGTCAACATGCCACGTGTCCCTAACTGGGTTTTCACTGCGTACTACTAAATCGCGCAACATTATACAGTGCTTAGAATATGTGAGTTCGAGGCTCTTCATTTTTAACACTCATGTACATTGGTGCCAAGTTTGGAAACGTTTAAAATGCAAAATAAATATGTTTTTGGATTTTTCCCACCACAAATACCTCTCTACGTGAAAAATGTTAATTATTTGTATGCTCTTATAAGCATTTTAACTGTATTTTACTGTATTTAAATCATTTTTTTAAGTTTAAGGCAATGCATCTATGAAAATCCAAATATCTACAGTTTTATTCTGACCACTTTGATTTTTTTACCGTATATTGAAGCATAAAACATGCACTGCACACGAAATTTTAACGAGCTATGTCAAGATATATTAAGATATTAATTTTTATTTTCTCTAGCATATACTAAGTAGGTGAAATATTGCATTCCATCCAAGAATTCTATACCGAAATTTTACCAGAAATACATGTTTTTCAGCCCCCTGAGCCCAAATAAAGCATTTCTGGAAACATGTCCGTGTGTGTCTGTGAACACCATAAGTCATAAATGAAAAGTCGGATAAATAACAAAGTTGGTATTTGTTTAATATCTTACAAAGATGCGACACGAAGATTTTCAAGAAAATCTTCTCACTCCATACATGGAACATTTTTCTAGTTTTTTATGTTATAAAAATGGTTCTAGCAATTTTGATTAAAATACCATGCATGGCAGACATTTACATAACAAATAAAATGTATATCTTGAATTTTCGGGGAATAGCCAATGAAGTCCACTTCATTTGGAAGACATTTTGTATAATCTTGTATAACTAGTAAACGTAAGGCGATAAACGAAAACGCACTACGCAAAAAATATAGATCTCTTCAAAGCAAACAATTTACAAATAAGTTTTTTTGTGGTATAAGCCATTTTCGAGATATCAGTTATTAATGGTTCGAATTGTTCCTCTTGGTCATTCACTAAGTTCTGTCGACATTCGCGATTGCATGGAAACGGTGTGGAATTTTAGTTCCATACTGCTTCCATGCAATCGCGAGAAACTCTTGAGTGTTGAAAGGACTTTAAATAATGCCAAAGTAATGAGCAATTCGAACCATTAATAACGGGTACCTTGAAAATGGCTTATACTACAAAAAAGGTTATTGAAAATAAATTGAGTGTTTCAAAGAGATGTATATTTCTTTATGTACTATGCTTTCTTCTATCGCATAACGTTTACTAGTTATACAAGATTATACGAAATTCCTTCCGAATGAAGAGGACTTCAAATGCTATTCCCAGAAAATTTAAGATACACATTTTATTTATCATGTAAATGCCATTAATATATGGTATTTTAATCAAAATCATTACAATCATTTTTTAGAAAATCAAAAAATTCGAAAAATTTTCCATATAAAGGATAGTTTGGAGTGAGAAGATTTTCTTGAAAGAAGATACATAGATGGACCTTTTTCTAAAAGTGCTTATTTTGTATTCAGGGGTCCTCAAAACATGCATTTCCGGTGAAATCGCGGTATCGAACTTTTGGGTGAAATGCAGTACCTTCTCTACGTATTATGAACGCGCTAGAGAAAGTTTTTATTTGAGTGGTTTGTGAAATAGATATGAAAATGATAGAGAAAGCCGTATGACATTTTCTTTCCAACTGTTTCTCTGAGCCCTTAGTTGTACGTATACAAGACGGGCTGCTCCTATGTAGCAACTAAATAATCAAGATAGGACTGGCCTGGTGGAGCTCTTTGAAAAGCTGGGTTCCATTATGTTGCAGGCCATTGCGCGCAATAAAGCGTAACCAGGCTTTGCATCTCAGACCCGACAGTTTTACGTCACAGTTAATGTTGCAGTGTCAAGGGTCCTCGACTTGTGGGCGTGGACCTTCTGTGTGAAAAGAAGTGGAATGGATTGCTAGGGAGGAAAAACACCCTTGACCTAGGTCGCATTATCATCTCGCTGAGGTCACGACCTTGAAATGTGTCGGCTTACTTCACACTGCTTTATGTCTGAAGAAAGAGCGAAATAATCGGCTAAACATTACGTTTTTATTAGTTTTGTTCGTAGTATAGTCGGAAACTGTTTGCAACTAATATATGTATATACAGGAGAGCCAAAATACTACGAACCGGCTGCGCGGTGTTTTTCCTGTTTGCATCCTCGGCGCTCGTTTCCGTCTCCCGCTATCTTAGAAAGGCGCGGATGAAACCATACAACATTTTTAAAACTACTTTTAAAGGCTTTACTTAACAACTTTATGAAAGTGGGTTTGAGGACAGAATTATTAGTAGAGATTTGTGGGCCCCTCGGTCCCCCGACCTAACTCCCTGCGATTTCTATCTCCAGGGTAACTTAAAACAAAGTGTACCAGACAAACTCGCACACCCTGGAAGAATTAAAACAAAGTATCCGCCAGGAAATTGCCAGCATTTCTTAACGTGAACTACGGCGAGTAATGGATAGTTTCCTAAAGAGGTGCCAAAAATGTATGGACAACGACAGTGGCCAGTTTTAGCATCTCCTTTCATAAAGTTGGTAAGTAAAGCCTTTAAAAGCAGTTTTAAAAATGCTGTATGGTTTCATGCGCGCCTTTATATGATAGCGGCAGACGGCAACAAGCGCCGAGGACGCGGACAGGAAAAATACCGCGCAACCGGTTCGTAGTTTTTTTGGACCTCTCTGTATTAACTGACCTTCGCGTGCGTCCAACAATTGCAGACGGCCTCTGACTGTATTACAAACAAACATTTTATTGCTCGGCATCAGTGACGGCTGTTACATAAGAGCACGTGAACAACCTAGCTTTTAATACCTTGCGGATTTATTGGTTGTTTTTTCTTTGAATGCATTAAACATAACGTATATGCGGTAATTTAAAATCTACATTGTTTAAATCTACCGTGCTACTCCTCTAAACAACGAAACAATAGGGTCCCTAGTACATCTAGACTGTGCACTTTTTAAGGAGCTTCTACGCCTGTGCAGCTGGTATGACATAATTCTTTATGGGGCTGTATACGCACGGTTGTGCACAATTGAAGTTGTATCTGCAATCTTTTCCTACTATTACTACAATTTTACGTTAATGCCACTAGGTGGCGGCAGACTACAGCAGAGTTAGTCACTATAGCAGAAGTACAATGCAACGTGCACAAGCGTGGAAACTTCTCCTTCTCCCGGTTTCATTCATACCACCCATTATCTCAAGTACAGTTTAATTTACACATTATTTCGTCCTTGCCCTAACACGGTGTACTTATTATGTACACAATAACAAACATCCACAAAAATAATCCTTTCTTTCATCGGACAAGCTATGCATTATTATTAATATCATCATTATCACCATCCTCATCATCATTAATAGGAGCGACTGCAGTTTAATCGATTTGTTCATAATGATAACTGTTATTCAACAGATGTCATTTCACATTTTCAGAGCTGTCTGATTAAAATTTGGTGAACATCCAAAATGTATGTTCACGAGTCGCTACTGCTCGGAATAGAGGCAATTGTTACCCTCAAAGTTTTGCATATATTCTAGCTATTCTCTTGTGTGTGTGTGTGTGTGTGTGTGTGTGTGTGTGTGTGTGTGTGTGTGTGTGTAAGGTATAGGTTATTCAATAGAGGGTTCACCTTGGCAGCGCGACCTACAGAGTTCTATTGTGGCTACCACCCCCCCCAGGAGGAAGGGAAAAGTGAAGGAACCACACAGGAGGCTACACCGTAGTCAGACAGGCCACAGAGACACGCGGAAGTCCCTAAGATTTTACAAGCTCGCAGACCCAGTACCACCGCCGGAGCCGCCGAGAGATGGCGATGCATGACCCACCAGTCGAGCAACTCTCTGGTTTCCACGGGGAGTATTCTTTCCAGGAGCATGCATCCGCGCCATCTGTTCGTCATCGTCATACTCCACGAAACCTAGAAGCACCCCTGAGAGCTGAGAACACGGAATGAAAGCGAAATGACGGAAGGAAATCGTCGTCGACCTCGGGAAAGCCACGAAAAGTCCATGGGTCGGAGTGGGCGGTCGCCCGGGATGGAACCCGGGACCTCCTTAATGCAGGTTACATACATTGCCGCCTGAAACATCCTGCTTGGTGTGTGTGCGTTTTGTCAGCAGAAAGGACTTATACTAAAGAACGCTAAAAACAATTTTTTTTAAAACTAATGATTGCAGAAGATAATCTACAGTTCGCGCAGAAGCGATTCATGGAAACGTAATCGCCATGGGTTGCGTTCTCATTTACTATCTAATCTTGGGGACCGATAACAAAAGTTGGCTGCAGCACAGTGTATAAATCATTTCACTCCTGTGTACCAAAATTACCAACTCGTAGGATAATTATGGGGGCATACAATGATATGAGCGTTTGTAAGATGTATATAACACTAATAAATTGTGTTTGTCATAAAAATAAAATGAATAACACTACCTTCTTCCACATGTCGATATGTCATTTTTGAATGACACAATTAATCCGCACTCTTATTTGAACTCTTATCCTCACGGTCTTTCTCCACCCTTCTAAAGCATCCACGACATATCTCACAAAGCCTCCTTTCCTTTTTTGCGTTCATTATCAATGTGCCTAGAATTGTTATTCTAGTGAAGACAGTACTGTCCAGAAAATTGATAACCAGTGGAGAAAACTCAGGAAAAACTGACTTTCCGTGAAATAAAGAACATGTTTGAATCTTATAGCTTCTGGAGTGCTATTAAACACGTGTGCGTCTTTGATGGAAATAATCAGTTTCAAAAGAACTTGCGGAATTTGTACTGACATTGAAGCGTTGTAGCGCTTCTTGTGAACAAGTTTTTTTTAAACAATAAATGTTTTTGCTGCTGCAGCAGTTTATCGTGAAGGTGAGTAGATCGAGAAACACGTGTGCTAATCCTGGTAGGCATAGATATTGTACTATAAAAATGAGTAAGCGTTGTTTAATTATTATTATATTTGTTTAGTGTACGATAATAATGTGTGCAAATCTATAATTCTGAATTCCTGATGCGATGTAGTTACATTTAAAAGTGATATTACAGGTATTATTATCTATGGAAAACTGAACCATACCATGCCGTACAAATTCAGTACAGAGTATTAACCGCATACTATTCGGTCACGACATGAGTACGTTCGGTGGTGAAGATATTTATTATAATGTAGGAGTTTGCCCCACGCTTTGGGCGTCCATTTGAAGGTGTTTTGTTGGAGTTGTTTATTTATTTAGCTCCACGTATGCACACCAATTTGAAGAAGTTTGTTTTCTTTACGATATTTTTACCACGCTTTGGGCGTTAATTTGGAGTAGGTTGTATTGAAGGAGTTGTATTATATTTCAACAGTTGGGGAGCCGAACTTGTAGTAGTTGCAACCGCAAGTATAGTAAACAGTTTCCGGTAGCCTTCGCCCCAAATGTTCTTTCAGGTGGCCTTGGCCCCAAGTTTTAAAAAAAATATTAACTTTGTAATTTGACTGTTTCTTTAAGTATTTAATACTTATGTTTGCCTCGACTGCGTCAGTATTTGTTTTAGAGACATGGATATGTAGGCTTACACAGACTTTTAAGTTTTAATTCACTTCTTTTTATTAATCCTTGACACAAATTGAATAGCACTTCACTGAAATCGAGAGCTGTGAGATTCTTTTATTTAATACTTGCACTTTTAACACGTATACTATTTTCGTCTCACACGAATACGTAATTAATTTCTCGAGGACACATCTCGCGTCTGGTTATGAGCACTGTCTAGAAGCAACACATCTGGTTATGAGCACTGTTTGGAGGCAACTGAATTGATTTCAACCGTCTAAACTTGTAAATTTCTGTATTTCAAGTCTCTGATTGGCTATTTTTACTCCAATAGAATACCTGCATTTAACTAAAGCTTTTTCTGGTTGTTGATTGGCTATTTTTATAAACTGTCACTAAAATTACATTAATGCTTCGAAGAATCGCAAGTAACATTATTGCCTCAAGGTTACTTCATTGTTAGCCACTTTTAACCTATTTCTCACAGCTCCTACGTTATTAAATTACGTAATGCATTCACATAACATCATTGAACATGTTTACAATAATAGAGGCATATGCAGTGACTGATACATGCATTTTACAAATTATTACATACACATATTGCTTCAAGGCGGGCTGTTATAGAATTTACATATTATATAATTTGACTGAAATCATTTAAGTGTTAAAAATACTGCCTCAATGGGAAGAGGAACTAAATAGTTGCGGAACACCGGACACCGGAAGGACAGTCAGATAAAGATAACATCCACAGTTATGAGTTGCGTTTACTACGAGGCTTAGGCGTGCAAATGTAGTACTGTTTTGCACATTCCTACTGTGTTTGACCCAGGAGTTTAGTAAATGACCTTATGGTTGACGTAAGAGCGAACCTGATCCAGCGCTGTATTGTTGTTCCCTGTCGCTCTATTGTTTTAAACGCTGTTCCAAATGTAACAACCTTTATTTACGGGACAATAAATATTACACGAAGTAGCATCAGTAATGCTTTATATTACCGCATCAAACAAAACAATTATGATCATAGTTTCAATAAGTAAAATGTAAAACCTGTATACCTGTAAAACAATATAATTATAACCATGCTCATGTGAAACATTACAGTTCGACAGCACGTTTTGGCAATACTTTTTAACTGCTGGTGTTATGCTGTTTGCGTTGTAACCAAGAAGCTACACACTCCACTACACACTTGCAGTTCACGGACAAACCCATTCTCCTGAGTCAACCACAGTACTATCCCCTTGGCCCTCACGCCCCTCTGATCCCTAGCCTTGAAGACGGTACGCATTGTCAACGAAGCAGTGGCGCCCTCCTCCAAGTGGACTCATATCGTGACAGACTAGTGCTAAACTTCCGTTTTCACTTATCTATTTGCAACGAGAGCCGCACATTTTGTTTAGCTGTGATTATCTTCTGGTCCATGCAGAATGAGGGGGAGATTAAAAGCCAAATGTTTAACATAAACTGCAACCGAGTGAACACCATTGCCATGAGGGATTGTTCCAACGGCAAAGTGGTTTATATGACCTAAGAACGGGCTTTTAAGCACTCTCAGAAATTTATGAATAGAGCTAAATTTCCGTAAGACAAAGGCTTGGATTGAAAAAGTGATTTTGTTAGTGCGCTTTTGTCAGGATTATCATTTGCTTAGGTGCATCGCTTCTTGCGCGAGTTTTTTTTTATATATATATAGCCCAAACAGGATGCCAACTTTAAAAATACCACACACACATCACACACACGGATTCAAAGCTGTAGGTAACCTATTGATCCCGAATATTACAAGTCTAGGTATCAGCCCTTAACATTTCTTTGGAAAGAAGTAGCCTGTGTTTCGCTTTAATGGGATGGCCTTCATTGGCATCTGTTTCAGACTGATGTTTCTGTTTCAAAATTTCATGTCCCTCCATTTCAGCTCCATTCTCATTTCATTTCACCTTTCATCTGCTTGTCTGTTTCAGGGTTGCTAGTATCGGCGGGAGTCTCGGCTTACATGGCAGAGAAAAGGGTTGCTCTATGCAACACTTCGTCCCCCAGAAGGGACGAGTTCCGACCCCCAAATGGGATGTGAAAACCTGCAAGGGGAGGTAGCCGATTGTACCGGTTGCCATCTGGAGAGTTTCAATCTGGAAAAAGTAGGGACCCTGCCTTCTGCTTTGTCATGCCTTCTGGTCCGGCTGCCCTCTGTCTCCTCTCACCTCACCCCTCCATCTCGGGGGAATAGGCACAAAATATCTTCATAGATCTAGGTGTTAAGTAACCCTCCGCTCCTAGTCCTGGGCATTCATCTATATCCTATTTTAAATAGTTTCTGAGTTAATGGAACATGGATTTAGTAGAGTTAATACTGCCGGGATGGGACTTTTTAATCTTCTCTTAAATGTGCTGTTTCTGTTATTTGCAGTGCATTGCAAAATAAAACTGTTTTTGTGGTTCTGAAAACGGCACCTCAGTTTTGAATTGCAAAAATATGGAACAGAGACGGAAAGGAGCAAAAGAAGTTGCAAAAAGCTGAAAAATTGAGAGCGGAGCTTCCGTGAGACGTTTGCATTTCTTGTCTGTTTTCTTGAGTCGTCAGCTAAATGCCAGGTTGCATATTATTTCAGTACTGTACTTTCATGGAATATAAAAAGAACAGAAATAAAATGGGGTACTAAAGGGACGAACGGAGAGGCACCCGCAACTGGGGCAAAGCGTTGCAGTAGGCTCCCAGCCTTTTGTTCTTCTATCGTAACCCCTTGTAGGGAGGGATGAGGGGAGAAAGCCGAAGAGCGACAAGATCTAGAGGACGATGTGCGCAAGCATGGACGGGTTCCCTAACGTTTCCAGTTCAAACCCATCCGACGCCAAATAGCCCACCCAAAAGCCCCTAAGCTCCGGGTGTTCCTCCCGAAAGGGCGCCCACCAGGAAGTGGGTCCTAACTGGGCAGTCCCGATGACGCCAGGGAAGAAACTACTACAAAGCGGAGCTCCATCGGCCAGCCGCAACACACCGAATACCGTCGCCTGGTCCTACAACGATTAAACAAATGCCAATGAAGGAAATGAGTACAGAAAATGGGGAAAGAAAACCGTGTTAGAAGAGAAACGACATCACCATTCGCCTACCGAGCGGAGAAACCACGAAAAATCCATGTGGCACAGTGGGCGGTCTCCAGGGATCGAACCCGGAACCTCCGGAATATGAGTCGCATATGTCACCACGACGTCACCTCTCTCGGTGATAGGCGGTATAGCAGGCGACTATGCAACTAAGACTATCTGTCCGGAATGACACTATCATTAAACTTACAAAACAGTTTGCAATTCCGGTATCCTAAAACTCTTATTCTGATTAGTTCTATAGGAATAAAACACATTACACAAGAAACGATTACGTAACAAATGGATTTATCTGGTACTCTCTTTCTCAAGTATATGAAAAGAAAACTTGTAGTATTACTCGAAGTTTAAGCGATGTAACGAATGCAAACAAAAATAAAAAAAAAAAAATATATATATATATACAAGCTTATTTTTCTATCTACTACATTTTAATCCAAATACACCTCTGCAGAAATAGCTACATTACACACTTCGTTATAGATACAAAGGGAATAGTGATAGTGAATTACTTAACAACACGACGCTATGTGTCTGGCCTTAAAATTCCATAATGTTTCCTTGCAAACCGTGAAACAGTTGACTGTTGAAGGAACTTGAAGAGAATGATCAAGAAAGGAACAATTCGAACCTTTAATAACGGAGATCTCAGAAACGGCTTATGCCACAAAAAACTTATTTTAAATAAATTGTGTGTTTTAAAGAGATATGCATTTTTTGTGTGGTGCGTTTCGTCTGTCGCTTAACGTTTACCAGCTATAGAGGATTGTACAAATTTTCTTCCAAATGAAGAGGACTTCAGGCCATTCCCAGAAAATTTAAGATATACCTTTTATTTGTCATGTAATATCCTTAATATATATACTACTATATGTATATATAGTATTTTAATCAAAATCATTAGTCATTTTTTAGAACGTAAGAATTTTCGAAAAATCTTTCATGCAAAGGGTAGTTGGGGTGGGGGAATTTCTTGAAAATCTACGTGTCACATCCTTGGAAGGCACTAAACTTAAATACAAATGTTTTTGTTTATCTGACTGTTCGTTTTTGAGTTATGCTGTTCACACACAAAATACCTTTTTCTAAAAATGTTTTTTTATTCAGGGGGCTCAAAACATGTATTTCTGGTGGTCTCGATCGATATTTAATTTTTGGGTGGAATGCAATACTTTCCCTACTTACTATACGTAACAGAGAAAGGGAGGGGAAAGAAGTAAAATGCAAAATGACTTAAATGCACTATCAAGCAGTCTAGTGATTAGCATTGCTCTCTTATTACTCTCATTATCGGAGGGGACTTAGCAGCGATCCAAGGAGGACATTGTACCTACGCCCCACAAAAAGGGCCCCCCCCAGGAGGAAGGAGGAGACACCTGGCGACCAGAACCTGGGATGGTGGCACAGCAATGACAGGGTCCCTACAGTTTATAGAGTGAAATGTCCCGAAAGTCGGAAAGGCAGACCACTCCACACAGGCATCTAAAGCCCCTTTATGCAGGGCGGTTTTTTGTACCCCGACAACCAGCCTAAAGTCGGGGGACGGCGAAAGTTCGTCAAAGAGCAACTTTTTTCTCTGTCAAGCTGCACCGAAACCCACCGTCCACATTTCTAACCCTGTAACAGACCTAACGTGTGAAGGACGAATGGATTGAAATGGAGGGATAGGAAATTCGGGGACTGAAAGACACCATGGTCAAAGTGGGCGGTCGCCGGGAATCGAACCCGGGACATGCGTTACCGCGGCGCCACCTCGCGTGGTTATGGTTAGCATACTACTCTTTATATTCAGAGGATCCGGGTTAGATTCTAGCTGAAAAGATTCAAGAATTTTTAACTACGGACAATCTCCTTCTCCTCTGGGCTCTAAAAGTATGAATAAGACTGTGTATGCACGTGTAGTCTAAAACTTTGAAGAAAGTAATGAAAACCACGGTACAGAATCTTATGTAAACGAGTAACATTAACGGTGATGAAAAATTCTTTCAAGCTCAAAGGCGTCGGAGTGATCTTCCAAAGTTAAAGACAGCATGGAACAAAGAGACAAAAGGAAGATAACCAAAACCAAAACAAATCAAGAGACCATAAAAAACTAATGTGATACGCTTACTATACTTTTTCTACTCAAGATATCTTCAAATATATACCTAATATATTATAGTATTCATACAAAAGTGATTCTTCTAACCTGTTACCTCATTCACGATATAAGTTTTACCTAGGAATTATTTAAAATTCGGGGGACACCTAGCACTGCGAACCTCAAGGGATCTATTGCGCGTACACTCCAGGGAGGAAACCGCAGGAGAGACACGGTTTGCAGAGCGAAGCCGCTGCAAGTGGACAGAGACGCGTGGAATTCCCAAATGGTTCCAGGCTTGACCACCCGGCCGCGGGAGGGCGGTTCGAAGGCGTCCCTCCAGTGGGTCCGGAGAAACATTTCCAAGCGCAAGCCTCTGTGCCATCAGCCCGACACCAACCGAACCACATCCCCGGAGTAAATCTGAAAAATGAAAGGGAAATTAAATGAGTGGAAATGGGGGAGAGAGGAGAGTCCTGGTAGAATACACCACTCCAGCATTCGCCTTTGTCAACCAGGGAAAACCACAAAAAACCGGTGGTCAGAGTGGGCAGCAAACGGGAATTGAAGCAGGGACCTCTCGAATGTTACCACGGAGCCATCTCATTCGGTCCAAATTAACTGGAGATTAAAAGCTCTATCCCGCGAATGTTAAATGTTCTAAGTTCATGATCCATTGTTTCAGAAACTATTTAAGATGTCAGATTGATTTTTTTATAGGATAACTGACCTACTTTCTGTACAACAATGTGGTTTATTACGGATGACAGAATTGGTTTTCTTAATTACACAGATGTGCTTTTACAATTTATCAGCAATTAATTCTTACTTTATCTACTACTTATAGTAAGTAGTAGAAGTATTGCACTCAACCCAAAAAATCGATGTCGCGATTTCACCGGAAACACAGTTTTGAGGCCCCTGAACCCAAAGAAAGTATTTTTACAAAACGATCCGTGTGTGTGTGTGTTCATCTGTGTGTTTGTAAACAGAGTAACTCAAAAGGAAAAGTCGATTAATATCCAAGTTTAGGATACGACACTAAGACCTTGAAGAATATCCCTCCACCCAAACTACCGTTTATATGGGAAATGTTTTGCTATTTTCTCAAAAATGGCTGTAACATTCTGATTAAAATATCACATGTTTAAGATACGTTCATTAAAAATTAAATGTATATCTTGTATATATCTGGGAATGGCCTCTAAAGTATCCTTCATTCTGAACCTACTTTGCGTAATTGATAAACCTTAAGACATAGGTAAAATCTTACTGCACTAACAAGTAGATCTCGTCGAAGCACACAATTTATGTGAAATAAAATGTTTTGTGTCATTAACCATTTCTGAGATATCCTTTGTTATTGGATTGAATTTTCAAATGCTTATACTTTACTCAAAAATCGCCTAAAGCCTACTGTATTATTCTAATCTCCTTGTACTTACAAGGAAATATGTAATAACATAATTTCCGCAAATGTTTATCTCGATTATCATGCATGTATGGAAGAATAAGCGTTTATAAGAATAGTTCATTGAAGAATGGATAGAGAAACTATGTGAATGTAACACATCAGATTTTTTTAAAAGCATAAACTTATTAACACTAAGATAGATCAATAACACCGTATATTTTATGTGTATTCATGTTTCTTGAGAAAACGAGTCATTTATGTCAGAAAATGTCACTCAGAGAAAACACTGTTCAAAGCAAAAACGGAGAAAAAAATTAAAATATGTTTACAAAATCACATATGGACATACGTTAAACACCATATTTAGAAGTGGTAACAATTTGTAGATGAGCAAAACTCCTCCAAAGTGCACGTGTGAACCCCACAGAGTACAGATCTTTCTTTGAAATGCTGAAGAAATCATGTTACAAAATGGCGGATGCACTGACATTTTAAAAAAAAGTATTTTAAAGATATGTATTTTACACATAACGATAAAATACATGTGTATCAAATTGAATAAGAAATTGCGACAAAAAACAAAGAATGACATTTTTGCCAACTTTCGCCATCCAGACTTCACTTAAGCAACAAGTGCTTGGTACATGCAACCTCCGGAAATATCATTCAGATGTTTAGGCGTGGTAGTGAGCTGTAACGGAAAGAAGAAAGAAGTATTGAAGTATTACAATCTTCAAGTTTCTCCATCGCATGTCCTATTTGGGAAATCGTTTTGTTTTTCTTAGTTCAACGCCCGTTCTTACAGCATATAGCACCACAGGTGGTGGGCACCAATGCTACACGAAATGAAATGATAATTAGGAAAGGAAGTTTAGGGAGGTCTAACTCGGCATTTGCCAGAGATACCTGGTCAGTGAGGCAGTATTTTTAACACTTAAGTGATTTCAGTCAAATTATATAATATGTAAATTCAATAACAACCCGCCTTGAAGCAATATGTGTATGTAATAATTTGTAAAATGTATGTAACAGTCATTGCATATGCTTATATTATTGTAAACATGTTCAATAATATTATGTGAATGTATTACGTAATTTAATAATGTAGGAGCTGTGAGAATAATAAGTTAAAGGCTGCTAACAATGAGGTAACAATGAGGTAACCTTGAGGCAATAATGAGTTTGAGAGCTTAAATGTTCCTTGTGATTCTTGGAAGCATTAATGTTATTTTAGTGACAGTTAATTAAAATAGCCAATCAACAACCAGAAAAAACTTTAGTTAAATGCAGGTATTCTATTGTAGTAAAACAGCCAATCAGAGACTTGAAATACATAAATTTACAAAGTTTAGGCGCTTGAAATCAGTTCAGTTGCCTGCAGACAGAGTTACTAACCAGATGCGAGATGTATGCTCGAGAAATTAATTGCGTATTCGTGTGAGACGAAAATAGTATACGTGTTAAAAATTGCAAGTATTAAATAAAATAATCTCACAGCTCTCGATATCAGTGAAGTGCTATTTCATTTGTGTCAAGGATTAATAAAAAGGAGTGAATTAAAACTTAAAATCTGTGTAAGCCTACATTCTTGTCGCATCACGCCCTGCCAAGATTTCCATGTCTCTAAAATAAATACTGACAGCCAAGGCAAACATAAATATATAATATTTAAAGAAACAGTTTAATTACAAAGTTAATCTTTTTTAAACTTGGGGTGAAGGCTACCGGAAACGGTTTACTATACGTGCGGTTGCAACTACTACAAGTTCGGTTCTCCAACAGTAGAAGCTATCTTCATCAGACTGAACGGTCCTGGTGGGGTCTTAACTGCGGACCTCCCGTTTGCGAGCCCATGGCGTAGTGATCTCGACCCCAGGGGAGGAGGAAGAAAGGAAAAGAGAAGAAATTGCAAATTTTGAAGAGCTCTACTTTTTTCCGTTCTCAATCTCCTTTTCTTTCTTAGCTATACATTTATTATAGAAATTCAATCACGTTCGCAGGTTATCTACAGAGCCTACTTAAAGCTATGCAATTGATTTAGCGCATTCAGATCTCAATCTTTAGACTGTTTTTGAGAAAATAAAAAATAACCAATGTTTTTCATGTAAAATAGTTTGGAACGGGAAAATCTTCTTGAAAATATTTATCCGGTATGTTTTAACGGTTTCCGACTGAAGCATGAAAGTTGATATTTATCCGACTTTTCATTTTTCAGTTATGCTGTTCCAAGACTGACAGTGAAATACAAACGCGCGCGCGCGCACACACACACGCGCACACACACACACACACACACACGGATATTTCTATAAATTTTTAGGGGACCTGAAAACGCATATTTCCGATGAAACCTCAATATCGAACTTTTGGGTGAATTACAATACTACTTCTGTCTGCTATAGGTAGTTGTTAGAGAAGGTAAAATCTAATGTGTTACATTCACATGGTTTTATCTACCCTCTATATTTATTAATGGATATAAAAACTTACCTTACGAAAGCTTATTTTTCTATCTACTTCATTTTATTCCAGATAAACCTTTGCAGAAATAGCTACATTACACTTTTCGTTACACATGCAAAAGGAATAGCGATACAAATGCATAAGAACTGGAAGCCATATGCTGGCCTAAATATTCCATACTCTTTCCACGTAATCGCGAGAAACAACTGAATGTCGAAAAGGAATTTAAAAGCATGACAAAGTATTGAAGAATTCGAACCATTAATAACGCATATCTAGGAAATGGCCTATGCCATAAAAGCATTTTTCTGTGTAGTGCGTTTTCGTCGATTGCTTAACGTTTACCAGTTAAATAAACGTTTTTCATAAACTTTTATATATACATATGTATAGGGTCTTTCAACAAGAGTGTCCTATCTTTGAACTTAAATAAAACACGTTCTACAAATGACAGAGGTTTATTTCTTTCTTTTTTATTTTGGAACATGATGTCATTACGTGTGGAAGAGAACATCAGTTAAGCGACCGCCGCGACTTCGTTGGGTTGCGCGTATACGGTTGACCCAGTTTTCAATGACAGAAGAACGTAAATTAGGTCCAACTTCAGAATAACACCCGTGATGTTATTCATAAGATCATTTACTGTTTCTGGCTTGTTGACATAAACTCGAGATTTAACATAACCCCACAAGAAGTAATCCAACGGCGTTAAATCAAAAGACCTCGGGAGGCAGTTAACATCACCTCGGGAAATGATGAAACCTCTGAACTTCTCCTTCAAAAGATCGAGCAGTATAACATGTGGCACCATCTTGCTGGAACCAGATGTTTCTGTAATCCATACCATCCAATTGAGGCCAAAAATAGTCCCTTATGAGCCCGGTGTCTTTCTCCATTGACAGTTAGAGCTTCTCCATCTTCATCTTGGAAAAAATATGGACCAATGATTCCACCATTTCAAAATCCACACCACAGAGTAACATTTTGGAGATGAAGTGGTTGTTCTTGGATCTGCATTGGATTGTGATTGCTCCAATAGCGGCAATTTTGTTTGTTAATACAACCATCCATCCAAAAGTGGGATTCGTCGCTGAAGATGATTTTTCGACAAAAATCCGGATCTGCTTCCAATTGCTCCATAGCCCAGTCAGCGAATACACGGCGCAACCTATGGTCGTTGGGCTTTAGTTCTTGAGTTAGCACAATTTTGTAAGCGTGAAACGTCAAGTGCATATGCAGAATTCGCCAAGTTATGGTCGGCGAAAGCCCCAATTCTTGCGCTCGACGAACAATTTATTTGTTTCCGTTCTCGCGGAGCACTTACGTCGATTACTTACAGGCGTTTTTGGACGCTGACTGAACCATTTCTTTCAAATTTATCGATCAAATGCAGGGACGATTATGCACACCGTAACCTTCACGCAATACACGGAAGGTTTGGCGAACAGATGATCCACTTTGATAATAAATTTTCACAATTTTTACGCGTTGCTGAATGCTGTAACCTTCCACGGCTATTTGTTAATAACAACTGTGACCACATGAAAAAAATGACTGCTGTA
Source organism: Deroplatys truncata (assembly GCA_030765065.1). NCBI lineage: Eukaryota > Metazoa > Arthropoda > Insecta > Mantodea > Mantidae > Deroplatys > Deroplatys truncata. The sequence continues at coordinate 105,893,732 of CM060985.1, forward strand.
ACTCAATAACAACGGCAGCTGTCACATGTTAAAGATAGGACACTCTTGTTGAAAGACCCTTTATATTACCTAAAATTGTTCTGTTTGATTATATTGTACTCTTTATTTTAAAGGCAACCCATAGCTATGGGAAGCTTTACAAAATATCAGAATAATTAGAGCCATTTTTAAACAATAAAAAGAATTGAAAAATGTTCCATGTAAGGGGTAGTTGGAGATGGGACGATTTTGTTGAAAATCTTCGTTTCGCATTCTTTGAAAGGTAATGAAGTTAAATACCAAGTTTGGTATTTATCTTACTTTTCGTTTTTGAGTTAAGCTGTTCACAGACACACACACACACACGCACGGACCTTCTAAAAATGCTTTTTTTGTATGCAGGGGCTTCAAAATATGTATTTCTGCGAATTCTCGGTATGGAATTTCTGGATGGTATACAATACCTTCTCTGTCTACTATGTACGTGGTAGGGAAATTAAAAGCTTTCTCTTTAATAAAGTGATGATGTCGTCTAATAGCATTTGGCTCGCTCTGTAATTATAGTTTTTATTCGGTCTATAGAAATTATTTTTGGTGCACAGTTTAACAGCTATGTTAGCAGTGTTTACATCCTATAGAGTAAAATACGCAACCGTCAGTTTTTGCTTTAAAACCGCTTATGAAGAGAGGCCAGAGATTTAGCTGTAATTATTATAAAACGCTGTGTCTGCGGGTTGGAATGTTTGTTTTTCTGTTTCGTTTCAATTTAGTTCGTAATCCACCCAGAGAGATTTCTCTATATATTCCCATGCAGATGAGATAGTAGTGTCAATTTGATATAACAGCTAATAATGGACTCCACCAGCAGAGACCGGCGTGTAACCAACTGCTTTCTATTCCAAATATAGTATCACAGACACATAAATTACAGTTATATGCACATTAACAATAGTCATGTTGAGCGTAAATCATCCACACTCAGGCCGACACGGGTGGCCGAAGTCGTTAAGACACGAACTCGAGAACGGGAGGTCTGCGGTTCAGTCCCGCCGGGAACGTCCTCTGTGACCAAGGTTTTTCCACGTTTTCCTCTGCTCTCATAAATTTCAGGGAGAGTCTCTCTAAATTTACTCCTCCGACGTTTCCTTTTCAAAATTTCTTTCCCAAATATCATTTCATTTGAATCAGACGACAGAAAAATTCAATGTCATAGCCGGGATTTGAACCACGGATCTCTCGGTCTCCGTCGGGTTGCTCTAACCACTGAGCTACCATGGCAACATACCAGCACGACATTAAATTCTCCATTGACCTAATAGTGATCGAAACTATGAAGCCTAGGACTTCAAGCACTTACAGCATTGTAAGTCGCCATTGGGGTATGCCATCTCAATACAATTTGAGATCTCCTTGTGGTTTACCCGGAAAATGCAAATCAGTTGGGGAACTTAATGTCGTACCGGCAAGTTGCCATGGTAGCTCAGTGGTTAGAACAACCGGACGTAGACCAGGAGATCCGTGGTTCAAATCCTGGCTATGGCATTGAATTTTTCAGTCGTCTGATTCTACCTTTCCAACACACGGCTTGTGTGGAAGAACAATTAATACAATAATTTCATTTCATGTAACATCTGTATTCATAGCTCCAGCAGTGGAACGAGTCTTCGAGCCTGGAATTGTTAAGGACTTCTCCGCATCTCTGTACCAATCGAGATGGCGCAGGGATAGCGTTGTGACTCGCATTCGGGAGATCCGGGGTTTGAACCCCGCGACCGCCCACTCTCGCTCATGGGCTTTTCGTGTTTTCCTCGGGTCGGCAGGCGAATTTTGGGGTGGTTCGTCTTTTACCTTTCCTTTCCTGTAACCATCATCTCCTTCAGGGTTGTAGGACCAGGCAACGGTGTACCGTAGGTTGCGGCTGGGTGGTGGATGTGCGCTTTATAGAGGTTTCTTCACTGCCGCCGTTGTGGGACTAATCAGTTAGGACCCGCCTCCGAATGGGTCCCATATGAACCGGGGTTAGGAGGCTTGTAGGTGCGCGGCGTCTATTGCGTTCGAACTGGAAACGATGCTTGCGCTTGTCATCTGCATCTGGTTATTCTTCGGGTCTTTTCCCTCATTCCTATCTCCCAGCGGTCACGGTAGGAGCAAAAGTGCCATTGCGGCCTACCTGCGGTGCTCTGCTCCGGTTACGGGTGCCCCTCCGTTCGTTCGTGCGCTCATCTTTTACTCCCTTCCTTTGTATACTCTATACTCTATTCCCTAACCTCCCTAGGGTCTAGAAGTATGAAAGAGAGTGTGAATGTGTGGGTAAATTTGAAGGAAAATAAAAAATACCAATAATTAACAAAAACAGTAAACGAGTGAACATCATTGCATTGAGGAATTGTTCAAAAGGCAATGCCGCCGATATTACCAAAGAATGGGCGTTAAACACTACTAATCCACTCTCAGAAATCTACAAATAAAGTTATATTTCCAACAAAGGCTTAGATTGAAGACGTGGTTTTGTTAGTGTTCGTTTGCCAACATCGTTTGCTTACGTGTGTTTGAATTTTTTGTTTTATTACTTTCTCTACTACGTATAGTAAGTAGGGGAAGTATTGCATTCCACTCAAAAATTCGATACCGAGGATTCACTGGAAATACACGTTTTGAGGCCTCCTGCATCCAAAAAAAATATTTTTGGAAACATGTGCGTGTGTGTGTGTGTCTGTCTGTGTGTCTGTGAACAACATAACTCAGAAACGAACAGTCGGATAAACACCAAACTTGGTATTTACGTTCAGTATCTTCCAGAGACGCAACACGAAGGATTTCAAGAAAATCCCTCCACCCCAGATTACCCTTTACATGGAACATTTTTCTAAAAAGTTTATTTTCTCAAAAACGACTCTAACGATTTTGATTAAGTATCATATGTTTAAGACATTTTTATGGCAAATAAAACGTATATCTTGAATTTTCTGGAAATGTCTCCAAAAGTATTCTTCATTGTGAACGACTTTTGCATAACTGGTAAACCATAACAGATAGACAAAATTTTACTACGCAAAAATGTGTATCGCGTTAAAATACACAGTTTATGTCCTATATATTTTTTTATTGAGTGAACCATTTTCGAGACATTGCTTGTTATTCCCTTAAATTTTCCAATACTTATACTTTCTCTTAAATGGGAATTCGTTATTAACTTTTTTTATGTCCTGGACATGCAAAGAGAATGAATGGAATGTGCTACATAGCAACCAGCTATTATAAGATTTGACTATCGCCTACCATATTCCCCTTGCACCTACAAGAAAATTAGCAATATGATTAACATCTCGATTAACATGAGCATATGGAGAATAAGCGTTTGTAAAAATATTTTGTACAAGAGTAGAGAAAGTCATGTGAGTGTAACACACCAGATTTTTTGTATGGTCCCCTTTAACTACTGTGCTAATATCCTGAGCTTTGACTTATTTTAGTTTATACTTATTTTTCGATAACCCTTTTATCCAATTACATAAGACACATTTAGATAGAGTACAAAAGTGGTAATCACATGAAACGTGTGTTTAGGCTGCTGTTCAATAACAGCTAAATTATACTGGAAGCTGAAGCAACAACTGGACATATTTTGTCGCCATCCGTAGTCTAGTGGTTACCATGCTAGCCTCTAGTTCCCGACGAAGGGCGATGGATTTTTTTCGGGCGTAAATATCCTTAACATGGCTTCCTTCGGAAGGAAAGTAAAGCTTGTGGTCCGTGTCGTAGATTTACCTCACGCAAAGGAACCTCAAGCTTGATATAGAGGCCTTTGAGCAAACTTTCCGGACTGTCACACCCAATATAGAATGGGAGCTGACGACCGTAGCAGTTAAAGAGCGTCCATAAATAAAACTCAATTTAATTTTTAGTTTTGACATATTTGCATTTACAACATAATAGAGAACATGAATGTACAGAAATATAAGCTTGGATATATGAGTGAGTATATTTACATAATATATCAGCGTCCAGAAAAAAGGTTCCAATATTTAGAGGTAGTATGCCGCAAAAGAAGAAAAACAGTTCTTCTAAGCATTGGTCGTAAACTTAACATTTTCTGAGTGTGCTCTTATTTTGCACTCCGAGCGCTTTGGCACGAAACCAACAAGAACACATTGCACATAGAGGTTTGTTACTATGCAGCACATTGTGTTTGCATATGGTATATCAAGCAAGAACAGGACACTAGCGTAGTCAGACTACAGTACCCCACTGTACTGCCTGTTGCTCTATCAGCCAAGTATGTTATTTACGTCTGGTGTACGGTAGTCCTCAGATGACGCATGTTTTGTTGTGGTACTGCAGTACTGTAATTTGTTTTCTTGTCCTTCTCTGGACTGGCCCATCCACCCATTTTCATCACAGGGTTAAGCGACAGCTAACACGAGTCTGTCATGAGCTATGGATTGGTCGATGAGGGCCAATACCTTGGTCTTCGCGTTCTTCTGAACTTATCCCTTTAGATGTTTGGCTTTTGGAACATTTAAAGACTATAGGTATGCAGTCTCCCACAAATGATGTGCAAACACTACGAGAACGCGTGTTTAATGCCTTTGACGCAATCTGGCAACAACTAAAAGCGTTCCAAAGAATGTATAAGTAATTCCATGAGTCGCAGGATGGAAGGCTGCATTGCAATGGATGGCGGCTATTTCGAGCACCTATTGTAAACAATAGATCAAATAAATGATAATCATTGATGGTAGTGTAGTAGATCATAACTCAGTAGATATTAAGTTTACGACCAATGTTTATAGGAACAACTGTTTTTCTTCTTTTATTTCATACTACCCCCTCTGTAAACATTGGAACATATTTTCCGGAAACTCTGCGTAATATAAGCAGCAAGTCTTTGCGTCGTTTTCTTTTAAGTTATCGTTGGGGACTATGGTGGAGGATATAGAGGAATATCGCATAGGAGCGGGTTTGGGTGATTGGCGAGAGTTTGGTGTAGTCTGAGGTAACTCATCCTGACGACTTCCAAAATTTCTGGAGTGCCCAAGTCCTTGTAGTGATAGTGTTGCTGACATACCAAGGAGTACCAGTGATAAATCTTAAAATGTGTTCTGAGTGACTTGATGTTTTTTAATTTGTGAGAATGAAGTGGAACCCCAAATAGATCCTATTAGCAAGGTATAGAGAAGGCGTTTATGTGTTAGACCAAGAGAGGACTTCGCTTGAATGCTGCGTTTAATCTGTTGGATATGACTCCTGATTCTTGAGATGATGTGTGTGATGTGTAAGTTCCATGTTAGTTTGGTGTCTAGAGTGAGTCCCAGAAAACGAACTGAATGAATTTGAAATAGAGTTTTACTTACGGACGCTTTTTAACTGCTGTGGTCCTTAGCGTCCCATTCTATGCTGGGCATGAAAGACTGATAATTTTGCTCAGAGGTTTTTTATCAGGCTTGAGGTTCTTTTACGTGCCGTAAATCTACGACACGGGACGATTGGCTCATGCTAAGGAGTTTTACGCCCGAAAACATTTACACCATTTACACCACGGAGGACGACACGAACTGAATGAATGTGGATTCAGATATTCCTCCAAGAGGTCTGGATAATGCGTTATCTGTGTTTTATATGTGAAATATACGCCTTGTGATTTCTTTGGATTCATTATAACTCTCCATTGGGAGCACCACCTGTTGATCTGGATAGTGAAGGAGCTTAGATTTTCAGCTGCTGATTCGCAACTGCCTTGAGAAACAACTGAATGAACTCGAACTATTGGATTGTTAACATTGTTTTTTATCACTTTTTACATTAAACACACTCACATTCACTCCCACATTCATACTTCCAAACTATGTCGGGAATAGGGAATAATGCTGGTTAAAGAAAAATTTCCCATCCCAGCCTGGAATCGCATCCGGAACCTCTGGGCTGAGAAGCCAGAACGATGACTATTCGACTGTAGAGGCAGATTATTTGTTTCAGACATATTGTAACCAAGGTTTTTATTTTTCATTTGTTTTGTGTTTGTAGACTTCATTGCAGCCTTTAATGAATACGACAAGATAACCAATTATAACAATAAGGCAAGATGTAGTTTTGTCAATTGTTTGATATAGGGGTAGACTTAGACCTTTTGAGAAAAGTTCTGGTTTTTTAACTTTCTTGCCGACATTCTCTTAGCTATGGTAAGTAGTATTGTATTCCGCCAACAATTAAATTTGGGGATTTCATAAATAGCATTTTGAGGTCCCCTCTCTAAAACCTACAAATTTTAGACAGAAGTACTGTGCGCCCACATGTGTACCTGCACACATGCATATGTGTATGTGTGTGTGTGTGTGTGAGAGAGAGAGAGAGAGACAGACAGATAGACAGACAGACAGACAGACATCAACGCACAACAAATGTTTCAAAGGTTTCTCGTATAATCAATATTCACGTAAGGCGATCCGATCATTTTTCCCCAGTAGTGTTCTAAAAAAAATATTGCTATCTAGCGACATGAATTTAAATGTGGAGTAGAGAGAGGGTGGCGAATTTGAGACCTTTCAAACTCTGCCAGCGAATGTAAAACTTTTCCTTTCATGCATGGTTTTCTGCGCCATCACAACTTGGTAATCATCAAAGTTGTTCGTATCTTCCAAAGTGGATGCTCTAACCGCAAAGTTAGGCAGAATCAACTGCAACCTCTCCACTCGGAGGGGTAATTGTTCCTTCATTTACTTTAGTAAATATCAAGAGGGAGAAGTTTGAAGGTTAATTTATACTATGGTGCCCCAAACGTCAGCAATTAAAGTCTTCTTGGTGCTGCTTAAACACGATTAGAATTAAAACTCAAGTTAAATCTGCGGCTCTAAATTCCTTGTGGGCTTTGACTTACCAACTCGGCCGTCGATCTCACGCTCACATTTGCAAAGCAGTCCCATTCGATACGGGGAGATACTATTGTCATTTCTATGCGTCCCCCAGCCGGAAGATTTGTTTTCGTGACCTACAGATCGCTACATATTATAGCTCCTCAAATGCATCACGACACTGAGTAAACATCGGTCCTATACATGGACCAAAAAAAAATCCTCACCCATAAATGAGTTCGAACCCACTCACACCCTCGTGGCTGGGAAACCGGAACACCACGCTTCAACCCACTATGCCACGACACAGGACACAGTTAACGCATAATATGTTCAAAATTATAAAAAATATACTTTTTTCAGCAATTTTAATTGCATATCGCTTTTATTTAACCGTTCAATTATTATTTCAGCATATATATAACCTACTTTCTTGAATTGACTTCAGTGCCCCTAGAAGTAATTTATCGAATTGAACTACATTGCAAACTTATATCATTGTACAAGATAAATAACCTTGCCCTAGGTTTTCTTCGCCTTCTTTCCTTCTTTCTTTTCTTTTTTATTCGCAACTTGCTAAACAGCAAATAACGTTAGGTCCAGCTTTGTTAACCACTTTACAGGTCATTTACATATAGACAAAGGTCTCACGCTCAGTGAAAAATCGGTTGAATGCAGCCAGTTTACTGCGGAGTGTCCATTACAAAATACATCGTCCCTTCTACTAGAGATAAGCCAGTTTTCTAGAAGATTTTATGAAATTTTACTATCCAGATTATTCTGCTATCTACTTCCAAAAACTCATGAGTAGGCTTCGGACACGTTGCTGTTTCGTTGCACTTTGACTGGAAAACAGTTACGTGCGCACAGGGTTTCAGTGAGACCTCCCTCTCCCCAAGCACTGCCAGCCATTCACTCTGAGCAAGCAATTAGTACATATGTATACAGCCTCTTCTGAAGTTACGAAGTTGATAGCTGACAAAACATGCCGAAAACAACCAGTAAGAAGAGTGTCTTACTTGTAAATGAATTTTGATGTAAGAGGGGAAAATATGTTTTGTAAAGTATGCCAGATTGAAATTAAAGGAGAGAGTTTTTATTGCAAGACATTGTAAATCTAAAAAACACACTCACAAAATATTACGTCGCTGCCTAGAAATGAGGGGGTGAGGATACATTATACACATCAAAAACCATGAACTCATGTAGCCAAACGAAGCTTACAGGGATTAGTCTGACATAATGGTAAGCACAAATATCCCATTTAATAAGCTACAAAATTCTGCTTTTAAAACGTTTTTGGAGAAATGTACAGCTATGAAATTTTGTCGTCAGTCTACTTTACGCAAATTGTATTTGTTTTTGTCATAGATGGCAGTACCAGATTTCTTGAAACTTGTCGATAATTTGACACAACACTTTACAGAAGTAGACAAATGTTCTGCTGAAATAGCACAGCAGAAACAGAATTGTTTTAGATAAAAGCCCAGGATATGCAATTATGTGCCGTATTAGGCATTAATAATAATATTATTAATGTTAAGAATAACATTATTCTAAATAATGGAAATACATGCGTTTCCCAGAGGTGTGTGATGTTCATTTTGCACTAGTAACATCATGTGACGTGGAACGGAGCTTTTCAATGTATAAACATTTTTGAGTTTGAGAAGAGGCTTTGCTTTTGATACATTCAGAAAATATATTGTAATAGTTGTCCAGGCATGTAAATCACACATAAACATGATTATTTCATCTGCCACATTTCAAATTTATTATTTTGTCCATCTTATTTATATTTTGTAATAAAAGCTTACGTTTACTACAGAACTGTATACTTCTGTGCCCACGTATACCTATAGCTTACACAGTACTCAGCACAGCAGACACTCAGTAGCCCACGAGACTAGTGCCTCTCGCCTCTCCACTCGCTTGTAAACGAAGTACCAGTATAGCAGAAGTTAACCTAAAGTCATGTCCGAAGCTTCCTCATGAGTGAAACACCCATCAAATGGAATCAACCAGAAAACAAAATGGAGGATCTTAACCACTAAAGAAGCGACAAACAATTCAAGTACAAGCCTATGGCAAAATGAGTACTGTAGTCTCACTCCAAATACAAGATACTTTTCAATTACTTTAAGCGCCTAATATAGGCTAAAATCGTGCTAAAACCCCGTAACTCACAAGCAAGGTTTCCAAGTGGTAACAAGAATTCACTCGGCTTGTCCTAGATTACAGCATTTAAAAGACTTTGAGTGCCAAGGTACAAAATAGCTGACTGGTATCATTGCCATTTGTTCAGTGCTACGAAGTGCCAACGGAGGTTTCAGTCTTATATAGGAGATTAGGTTTATTTTATGCTCCTTTGTTTACTGTTTTGAAGTTTGGGCTGAATATTTCTGCATAAAAAAAGAAAGACAAACAGGGATATATCGGATAAAAGTTTTAAGCAATATTAGGAACAGTTTGAAACTAATATTTTTGGCGAACTCGTGGTTGTATTTGAGAAAAAATGAACATTAAATAAATAAAATTATTTGAGTTAAACACTTCGGCTCAATGAACGCTTGACCAAAGGTACCCAACGGTCGAGTGATTAGTGGTTCATAGCTAATGTGATAGACCCATTATCCTGGTTCAACGCTAGTTCCATAAAAACACTTTTTGCTTATTTATTCAAGTGTAAACTTTTATTCACAAACGTGGATTAGTTAGGATCGCTGTTCCTTCGACCGTTAGGTAACTTTCATGAAGTGTTTATACGAGACATTTCTGTAGTTATCTATTGTTTTTCAATTTTCTACAACTTTTCGCATTGGTGCAAAAACTAATATATAATGCCGGTTAGGCACAGGAACAAATAAATATATATTTTTTGTTTGGCTAAAAGGCCAATGTTTTCACATAAGATTATAATTTTCGAGTTACTGTATAGATACAGATTCCTAGGGATGGCTTATTCACCTGGTGTATCCACCGAATGAAGGCTTAAATGGATAAATTCTCTGTTTATCTACGCTGCGTGTTTTATTTAGAGGCTTCACCGGAAATACACGTTTTGAAGTCACTGAATTGTGTGTGTTTTATTGAGTGTAATAATTTAGAAGTAAACAGTCACCAGAATACCAAATTTCGATTTTAGGTCCAGTATTACAACACGAAGATATTCATATAAATCTATCCAGTCAAAAACCACTCTTTGCGTGCAACATTTATTGCTATTTATTATTTTTGAAAAGCTGCTTTAACGATGTTGATAAACTAAATTTGAGATACTGTCATGAAGATAAATATTTGTATCATGAATTTCCTACGAAGAGGCTGTGAAGTCCTAGAAATCCTGATTTAAGATTTTCCTAACTGGAAGCCATATGAGGTAGACAAATAGCCATGAAAAATATAGAGCTCTTTAAACTATATAGTTCAGGTTAAAATATATTTTACTTAGCGTTACCAATTTTCGAAATATTCCATGTTTTACGTCATATTTTGCTAGGTATAAGCGCAATATTTGACGAAATATGTTTGATGTTTGTAATTTTTCTTCGACTTTGTCCTTTTCTTTCGCAAAAGCTAGTTGCAGTGGCTTTGGAATGCATTCCTCCTTGCATCCGATTAAAAATTTGAATTTTGTTTCAACAAATTGTAGTAACCACGCACTTACAAATAATTTAAATTAATTTCTAGGTATATATCCTGAATAACGTAGCCTGGATGGAAGAATCACATTTTTTATGGCTGCTGCAAAGGCATATATGCGAATTTGTAATGGGTAGAGAAAGTCTTGTGAATGCACAAAACTTTTTGTATTGATTGTGAAGGCAATATTCTCGTAGATTCATCTGCGATGGCCATTGTCCATTGCTCATAAAACACCATAACTACATGCCATAAGCACATGTATATAAACAGTGTCGTTTTAATATTCTCATAACCTGTAGAATTTCAAAGTCTAGCATAAAATGCTACCTGATCCAGTTTAACAACGCAGTGATATCCAGAGAGTGTAGCATCGCTTTATGTAGGCTAGGACCTCCTGCGGAAGATGGCAGGACCTCTTTACAAAATAGATTTCGTATAATTTGTTATACGATTTTAAGATAATTTCTGCTAATTCTAAAAACATAAGTAATTATTATTAGAGTTCTTAAATAAACAGCACAGCTATAAGCTGAAATTAAATTCATACAAAATGTATTTCTTATTTCGTTTTAATCAATAAGGTTCCAAAGCCTTCAGCAACTGTGAAGCAACATACAGTACTAGTCACGGACAAACTATTACAATAACCCATTAACGTAATAAGATATATAGTTCACAGCTTCTCAGCATCAACACATTAATAATTTCTTTCTTTAATGTTTTGTTCTAAGTGTTATGTGCTATGTATTTTCATTTCTAATATTGTACGTATAACAATTAAGAGGATGTTAAAAAGACGTATATTCATAATGTATACATGGTAGAGAACAAGTATATAACGTTATAACATATAGAATACAATGTGAGAGAGAAAGGCCACACATGTGTTTGTGTGTGTGTGTGTGTGTGTGTGTGTAACGTAAACTGTTATTGGATAGTAGCAAGTATCAGGTACATTGATACATGCCTATAATTCAAATGCATACGCTAAGAAAACGGTTGAAGGGAACGCTAACAGATGCTTGTCAGTCTTCAAACAGGAAGGCCGTGTATAAGCTCGTCTCTAAATAGACGCTAAAACTACGTTATACATATTTTAACATAGCAAAGGTGATAGTGAATTGCGAATATTTACATGTGGTTGATCTAAAATACAAGCGAAATAATTAATAGACTGCGTGTGTGCAGATTATTTTAACATTCACCATACCTAACTCTCACAAGACACAATTGCTTTCCGACACAAATACAGCAGCCGTGGCATAATTATAAAACAATAATTATAACATACTAACACACACAAGAATACAGATACTCGATCAACAGATTCCAGTCTACAAGATCGTCGTGATACATCACAAGAGTACGGGCATTAAGACGAAAGCATCAAGACAGGTACATAACACAGCGTCCATCATCATCAACTTGTGGAGTCCTACCAAGGAGGAACCACTACAACTGTTAGAAAAGAGACCCTCATCTTATGATGCATTGTCTTAGTGACACAAATATTTCCTGGAATATAATTTACCGTCGAAATTTATAATTACGACTGCCATTTTAACAAACCTAAAAACTTAAGTGGTTCTCAGATATTTGCACATTTCTGAGTATTGTAATTTGCATCTTTAAATTACTTCAGTCCAGCATTTACGAATCACATTAATTAATATTCTACGGTCACTTCGGTTTCTCGCATGGAGTCAGGTCTTCTTTACGAACGTAAATTTGACACCCTGTTTTACGACCACATTATAGGTTTTCACTTACGGAAATGAGCATCGCGCTTATGACCCTCAGTATTTAAAGTACCGGTACATTGCGGGAAGATTATATCCAATGAGAAATCTTTATTACCTCAGGGCACTTACCGACAGGAAATTTCTCTTGCGTCATGCCATTAATTTTCCATACACCCTGTGAAATTGTTACGACCTATACTGAGGGCGTTTTTATGCCCATTAACAGTAATTAGCGAGCGAGTCCTTGACATTTCATGGATAAGTGGAACAAGTCAAGGTGAATATAAATTACGGTTAAGAAAAACCTGATAAATAGAATTCCTTTATCAATATAGGAATTGCTGCAAGGTGTGCAGGGTGATTAATTTCTTATACTAATGTATTTTATGAATTTTAGACATAAAAGTATGCAAAAGAATAAAAACTAAGGTGAATGGTACGGAGGAAAATAAAATCAAACACTGTAAACAGTGATGTTGGCACGTAAGGCAAATCTAAGGTTGTAGTATGTTCGAGTAAATACATGTATTCCATACTATTAGACAGGTTAAAGCTCAATAGATATATGATAATTGTAGAAAGAAAAATGGATACCTGATGCTAATGTTTATAACAGTATCTAAAAGGAAGGACTGAAAGAAGAAGCAGTATATAAAAGACTAGATCGGCGATAGCCACCTGGAAGTTTCGCACTAGGCATTATTCACTTGTCTGGATCGCAAATATCTACAGCCTGGATGTATGCTATTTCATTTTTCTTCTCCCTCTCTCTCTGTCTCTTTTTAGTATCTCTACTACTTATCTGTAATAAATTGATGAGGTACGGCATTCCACACAAAAATTCAATATCGAGAATTCTCTGGCAATACACGTTTTGAAGCCTCCTGAATAGAACAAAAAGTTAATGTGATACATTCATATGACTTTCTCTACATTCTGTAGTTTATTAGTGGCATACAAACTAGTCTTACTCAAGCTTATTTTTCTGCTACATTTTAGTCCAAATAAACCTTTGCAGAAATAGGTACTTTACATATTTCTTTGTAAATCAAAGGGAACAGCGATTGTCAAATGTTTAAGAACTGGGCGGTATACGCTGGGTTTAAAATTCCATACTGTTTCCATGCAATCGCGAGATACAACTGTTGTTGACAGAACTTTAAAAGAATGACAAATATTGAAGCATTCGAACCTTTAATAACGGATGCCTCAGAAATACCTTGTGCCAACAAAAAAAAAGCTTATTTTAAAGAAATTGTGTGTATTAAAGAGGTCTACATTTTTGTGTAGTAGGTTTTCGTCTAACCTTTAACGCTTAACATTTATGCAAGATTATAAAAAATTCCTTCCGAATGAAGAGGACTTCATAGGCTATTCCTAGAAAATTCAAGATGTACATTTTATTTGTGTATGCAAATATCTTTTATATAAGTATTTTAAATAAAATCGTTAGCTTTTTTTTTAGAAAATGATGCAGTAATTTGTATCACAAATTACTTAAATGTAAAGAATGATTATAGTATGAATATGCATTTTTATGTGACATTGATTTGAGATGTTTGTTGCTTGAATTATTGTTGAGAAGTGGGTCTATACTGCCTTACTGAAACTGACAATAATAGCGTGCAATAATGCAGCGAGGGGGTGAGCTGTTTATCATTATTAGAGACGAGGAAGTTACGTAATGTTGGCGCGTTTTTCTGTAGAATTTGCTGGAACATTGTCCCTAGAGCATATGTATTCATAATTTTCATTGGATATAAAAATAGACGCTAATGTTGGCGCGTTTTATTAGCCAATAGCAGCTCAGTTATAATCTTTAGGCATATCGGGGTGTAGGAGTATAAAAAGTGCTAGGTTAGAGATAGACCCCGTCAGTTCGTCGAAAATATTTGTATGCTACACGTCGCCTTCAGTCCGTCAGAAATATTTGTAAAGTATACGTCAGCTATCGATTCGCAAGTTACGCGTAGCAGAGTTAGGAAAATTCTCAAGTGTTGTAAAGTTAATTATACAAAAGGTTGAAGTACGTGAATTAAAAGTGATCAGTAAGAAGTTATTATAACAGTTTCAGTTTGGCGAGTGTCAAGATCAATGTGTAAATTGTGATAGTGAATGTGTTTGACAATAAAAAGTATAAAACAAATTTTTTCATCAGTGTTATCTTTGGATAATAGACTCCTCTCCGTTTACACAACCTGTATAAAGAGATGTGCTCGACCAAAAAGATCATAGCTAGCCGGAGGACAGTGAAACAAAATTAAATAAAATAACAGTAGCATTCTTTCAAACAAAAAAACTAATACTGACGCAAATTGCTAACACCAGATGGAGCTACAAACCTAACAAAGAATCACGTCACAAAATGGCTTCACCACGTTGAGTAAACACACATACACAAACATTATAAGTAATACCGTCGCAAATTGGCTCCCAAACGTGGGGCTCAACAAATTAAATAAAACATTACAAGTATACCACTTCAAATTGGCTTATAAACGTGGGGCTAAATAAACAAAAATATGACATTACAAAATCAATGCCACCGCAAATTGGCTACCAAACGTGGGGCTTTCAAATAACATTAATACCACCGCAAAAATCAGAAATTTTGAGAAAATTTCCATGTAAAATGTAGTTTGCGGTAGGGGATATTCTTTAAAATCTTCATGTTCATCTTTGAAAGATGCTGAATCTAAATACCAAGTTAGGTATTTATCCGAATTTTCGTTTTATGAGTTATGCTGTTCATAGACACGCATATACACGAACATTTTTCAAAAAATGCTGTATTTGGATTTAGGAGGCCTCAAAACGTGTATTTCCGGTAAAATCGCGGTATCCAATTTTTGGGTGGAATGTAATACCTTATCTTCCGTACGGTCTTATGACCCATGCGACTGTGTTATGCAATTAATGTAATACTAAATACTTAATAAATACCACCACTACTACTACTAGGTACGGGTAGAGAAAGTAAAAAGCATTTTAGGCGGGTACGCGCGTGTCTACCTATCCCTCAGTATTACAATTCAAAACGGAAACTTGGTTAAATACCAAACTTCATATTTAAGTTCAAAGTCTTCCAAGGATGCCGCGCCCCAAACTAGGTTTTATATCGAAAAAGTCTGATGTGCTACACTCACATGACTTTGTACAAGAGTAAAGAAAGTCATGTGAGTGTAACACATCAGATTTTTTTTCAGGCTTATATCTCCTTTAAATTCTATGGTCATATAGATAGCCTTGAACTGTATATTGTATTGGGTATTTGCTCATTTTACAATGAAACACAATTCATTTCCGCATTTATGCTTACAGACTCTGCGGAGGCTAGGAAATGGCTCTAATTAAAGAACAATGCCCCCGCTCTAGGCAGAGATAGAATCGGGGACCTCTCTCTCTCGAGAGAAGCCTCTCTTAACTGTATTTAAATTTCTCTTTGTGATCGGCCTCGTTGGCAGCTCATTCATCTCATTACTGAAGTCAATCAATCACTACTTTCAGTCCAAGGAAATGTGCTTCATTTCAAATTCTGTTCCTCATTTTCCGCTTTCCTCTTTCTTTCCGCACAGGAACCATTTGTCTTAATTTGGTGTCTTCTGCATCGAACCTTTTTCCCATTACTATTCCCTTCGTTGACCAAGTGAGGTGGCTGCGAGGTAACGTGTGAGACTCGTATTCGGAAGGTCCTAGGTTCTATTCCCATAGATTTCTTGTGTTTTCCTCTGGTCGATAGGCGCTGATGTGGTTCCTCTTGTGCTACGACTTTCCTGTCCCCTCAATTCCCTCATCATTATCATCCCTTTCAGGGTTGATGGACCCAGCGACGGTGTTTAGCATGTTGCGGCTGGACGGTGGTGGTATGCTTGTGAAGGTTTCTAACTGACGTCGATCGGACTGCTGATTGACTCACCCTGTGTGAACGGCTTCCCATAAGGGCCCTTGGGGGCAGGGACTTGTGGGCAGGCTTGAACAGCCTCCGTTCAATCTGGAATCGTTAGGGACCACGCTCACGCTTGCGTACGTCTTCACTCTTCGGGTCTCTTCCTCATTTCTCCCTTCTAGGGTTGCGTTCGAAACACAAAGGGCCACATTGGCTACGTGCGGTTCTCTACACCGGTTTTGGGGGCTTTTACCTTTTTCCATCTATTGCAGCTCTTAGCATGAAGTTTCTCATCCAATATCACAGTCAGTTTGTTTTAGAGTTATTGTTTCTTCGTTTGTTCTTTCTATACCAACTCAATACTTGTTTTGGCGTTAAACGCCTTTCAAGTAAAGAGTGGCTAGGGCATGGAAGAAGAAACGAATGGAACGTGAGAAGTGAAACGTTAATAACTCCGAAAATACGAAATTGTCGAGAAATATGTGTATATACCATTCGACAGAGGAAGGATCAAAACTTCGGCTCGCACTGTGCAACGTTATCACCACTTCTAAAGGTCCACCACGCGCAGCGAAGTGTGAGGGATTTGATTTGTATCAACGAATTCGATGTCTAAATATCAGGCAATTTGAGGTTGAGTGGAAGATTCAAAAGTTATAGACAATTTAGTAAGTGAGAAGCTGTGACCGTTAGGAAACATTACAAAAAATGAAATATAAGACAAATAAATTCCGATTGGTCTCTATTTACATTTATCACTAAGTATTACACTCCATTATGATTGGATTGGATTGAATTGAATTGTGAAGCACAGGGGATTTGGTACCGATCCAGGAAGGAGGATATTGTACCAATGCTTCACCAAAGGGTGCCCTCCGGGAGAGAGGAATAAGATGAAGAGATACACCGGCGGCCGGAACAAGGAGTGACGGCACAACAATGACAGCGTCCTTGCAGTTGCCAGATTAAGGTGCCCCGACATTCGGACAGTCAGACCGGAGACCTCGCCCCACAAGGATCTAACGATTCCCCAAAGGGTGTTTCTTATACCCCGGCAACTAGCCGAAGGCCGAGGAATAGAAAACGTTTACAGAGAGCTCCGTTTTCTCTGCCACGCTGCACCGAACACCATCACCGAAACACTTTCAATCCTGAAACAGACCAAACGGGGTGAACGATGAATGAAATGATTAATGGAGTGAAATGGGGGACAGGAAATTCGGGGGATTAAAGAAACCACTCCAATATTCACCTGCCTGACGACCCGGGAAAACCGCTAAAAAAACCTATGACAGAGTAAGCTGTCGCCGGGGATCGAAACCAGGAACTCCGAATGGGGTCACAGAATTACCGTCTGAGCCATCCCCTCGGTCTCCCGTCTGAGGTAGAAGCATTCATAATGAAATCAATGAAGTCGTATGCTGTTTCAATAAAATTTACTGGAGTTAATGCAGAAACACAATCTCACCAGAAATATTAACACCAACTATAAATCTTGATTCACTGTCTGCTGTACAAAATAAATGTATGCCTTACATAGAAATAAAAGTTGTCGAAATTCAAGTAACAAAGGCAAATAAACAGTGCTTTCAAGACTTCAACTAGTGTTTCATTGCTATCTCACAGCACCAAAAAACGTTTCAGTAAAACATTTGGGTCTGTGTTGAGATCAACCTGTTTTTATGTATTTTTCTGTCCATTTCACAAGCTCCCTTCTTCCCCATCACCTCATTTCAAAGTTTCCAATTGTTTTCCCTAACTTCATCGCAACGTCAAAGTTTTCGCATTATGCAATGCTATTCACCACACAGCATAATCCACTAATCTCCACCGTCGTTCTTTCTTCAAGGATCTACAGAGCTTCGTTGGAATGTCAATGCATGTTTCTCCACTCGTAGGAAATGCGTAAACTTCAGCGGAAAATCTCCCCTTTGGAGAATTTGTTTCGAATTTTCCAGTTCCCCTTGGGACAGTGCTGCAAATGACCGATGCACTGGATTCGGATAGTTAAAACCATGTTTTTCCAATGTTTTAACGAAAGCTATAGGACTATTTTGTCTCCTAAATTCAATTTAAAATGTATGTGGTTACAATGCTTTACACCGGCTACAAAGTAAATATTTAGAAGAACAACAAGCGACTCAGCTAACAAAAGCGACCATAAGCACAAGTTTTAAGTAACATCTTATAATGAGCTAAGGCCTCGTTTTGTAACCCTCAAAATTAATTAACACTCCCTTCCTTTTCTGCAGACCAGAAAGTTTAATTTCCCCGTGGACCTCACCAAGCTCTGTTTGATGTGGTTTTAAAATGTATTCGCCGTCTCTTTCTTAATCTATAACCTTTGCAGATGGTGGTAAAATCTTAGCGAAGCGTTTATGAGTTTGTGTTTTAAATTTATTACTTTCTTGTTTAAAGAAACTTTTAAAGCAGAGAAAAAGTGATCCATGTAACATCAGGCATTTTATCTAATCTGACTTCTACAGTGACTGCCTACCCTAGTAGTTTTATCTAGGATATGCTATACCAGGTGGCTCACACAAGCCGTCCTTCGTTGACGTTAGTTTATCCCGCATACCGCGGATGCTAAAAGGTTTGCCTAAGCCGAAATTTTTAAATCGCTGGAAGCGAAATTTTTTTAAACAAGAAGGTTTCACCGATACCCACGGTCTGGTGTTTGAATTTTAATGTTTTTGTGTATTTGTGACAACGTTATTTAATACCCAATTCGCCCATTTAACAGGAATTCAGGATTACTGCTGGCCAAAACCCGTTCACCCATACTGGTGTTTTATATATATATATATATATATATATATATATATATATATATATATATATATATATATATATATCACGATAAGTCACACAATAAATATGTTCAATATTTCCCGCTTATATCGTCATCAGGAGATTAAAAAGATTAAAAACATGAAATGTACTTATTGTCGAATGCACAGGTTAATAATAACTAATATTCAGTGGATAAAAATATCGCAGCTGGAAATTTATTAAAAACAATTATGATTCCATGTCCCTGGTAAATTAGGTGATAGGAATAATGTATTATTATTATTATTATTATTATTATTATTATTATTATTATTTTAGTAAATGCTGTGACATACCGGGTGATTTTAAATCTTTGTACAGGTTTCTCGATTTCCAATTTCCGATTCCGATTTCTTACTGCATTTGCCATTTTTGGTGTGATTCTGACGGACGGAAGGACTCCCAATGCCACTTAGATGGCTGCAAATAATAAAACTCAATCAAATTTAAATAACAGACCCGCTCACCAGCTGCCCCTTTATATAGCTTCTAGTTTCCGCAGAATTATAAAAATCTAGAAAGTTCACTACAATCACTTTGGGATTTCCGAGCATTAAGTTAATTGCCACACTGCTTCTGACTTCTCTCTCCTCTCGCCAAACATGAAAACATTGCGATTGGTAACAACAATGGATCTGTCAATATATCATATGTTAAATTAAAGTACAGTAATAATTACTAATAATAATGTGACACTTCGGATGATTTAAAGGACTTACGCAACTTTGCCACGCTTGCCATTTTATTTATGCTGTTGCAAATAATATCAACAGAACTCAATCGAACTTAACTGACTGCCAACAAACCTGTACACCAACTGTCCCTTTATATACATGCTAGTTTCCAGAGGTGTTTGAAATTCTAAAAAGTTCACTCCAACCAGCATCACATGCTTTTGTTAGAAATCACCTCTACTACTACTACTACTACTACTACTACTACTACTACTACTACTACTACTACTACTACTACTACTACTACTACTACTACTACTACTACTACTATAATAATAATTATAAGTGCAATCATTACTGCCTATAACGTCTTGTAGAACCATCATAGATTCCATTGTTTTAACATTCATTAAAACTTTGAACATATAGAAGAACAAAAGCATTTACTATTTTATCTACCGATTAGTTAACTAAGGTAGACACGAGTGGTTTTGCTGGGAAAACATGTTTTGAAATTTCTTGAATCCAAAACGTACGCTTGGAAAATGGTCATGGCGCGTTCGCGCGTGTTTGTTTTATGATTCTGCTGTGTTTCTACCTGTATGTATATATGTGTGCGTGTATGCGTCCCGACATATAACTGAAAAGTGAGAGGATAGATAAATGCCGTATTTTACACTTCTGCCAGGTACTTTTTAAGGATGCAAGGTGAAGATATTCAGCAAAATTTCCACAACTCAAAAATCCCATTTCATTGAAACGTTTAGCTTTTTTTTTATTTTCACTCAAATGGATCTCATGTTTTATTAATATACTATATAGTATTGTAATATTTTAGTGATAAACAACATACATGTTTTATTTTCTGTAAACTAGCTTTGGAGCCTACTTAAGTTTTATACACATCTGTGTGTGTGTGTATGTGTGTGTGTGTTTAAAATCGAGAGAGATCCATAAAGTACACACTTTATGTCTAACATTTTCGTAGCGTTAAAGTATTCCAAAATATTTGTTGTATATTTAACCTGTCCCAAGTTGAGCTCTACTTTGGTGCCATCTCTACTGTGTGTTTGTCGTATGTAGTAAGGACGGGCGTTTAATGCTACCCAAAAGGATTACATGTTTGTAGATGTCTTATTCTTCCTTTTTCACCATACAGGATCATTCATAACAAAAATCGACTTGTGATGTAAAACGTCGAGTGTTTTCTTCCTCATTTTGAATGTTTTCAAGTCAATATTCCTTAATTTCAACATAATTAGTGTGATTAATGCACAGGGGATGTAAGAATAACTTCACATTCTTATATGAATAGTACATTACAACCATAACATCAATTTAATAAATTTGTTAATAACAAACATTGTATATTTGTGATGTGATAACAGATAAAGAAAATCATGTGTGCATTGCGCAACAGACTTTTAACTAACTCAGTTTTTGCCTTTAAATATACGGGTCCACTTATAGCATTTATCCATAAAGTTCGAGACTCGCGCGCTAATTACTGTTAATGGTCATAAAAACGCTAGCAAAAATTTCCTTGCTGGCCTGGAAAATTAGTACCATGACGCCAGAGACATTTCCTGTCGGTAAACAAGCTGATGGTAATGAAGATTCCTCAGTGGATAAACATCTTCCTTCAGTAATCTGGTGGTTTAGATACAAGAGTCGTAAAAATAGACTCATTTCCTTTAAAGTCTTCGCACAAGAGATAAATCTTTGCTACGTACAGTTCAAAGAGTATGAAGCATGTAGAACACGTGTAAAGAAAGGGGATTCTGAAAATATTCAGGGGTGGGTATACGTAGGTATACAGTAAGTGAGTGGTAATGACAGCGAGGTATGCTCGAATGACGAATTAATTAATTTAATTTACCTCAACCGTTTTTATGAAATTATTGTACAACGATCTAGAGCAGCGGTTCTTGCACAGACGACCCCCTTTTCGATAATGAAATTATTGGTGACCCCTCCATTCACTTAATCATTAATTTGCAAGTTTTCGCGCACAGTTCAACAACTTAAGTGTGAATTTAAAGAATAAATTAATTGAGCTTTCTTCTGACCAAAGTTTAAAACTGACTTTCCAGAAGGAAGATGTATATCAGTTCTGGCTAGCAAGAAGAACAGAGTACCCTGGTGTCTGCCACACTAAACGTGCTTATTCCATTTGCACCTCATATCTCTGCGAAATTGGATTTTCGTCAATGATGAACATCAATACTAAATCTAGGATTAGATAATCTGTGCAACTAATATACAGCCAGACATTGAACGAATAATTAACAGTAAACAGGTTCCTACTTATCACTAATCATCCTGATGTGCAGTGTAATAATTAATGGTTTACATAAAATTGTACATGTGCATTTACTGTGAAATTCTAGTATTAATATGCTTCTTAAATACAAAACATGCTTATGTTTAAATGTAATATGTAATAGGTGACTAAATTCCATTTTTCCATTGTTATAATAATAATTAACAATAAAAATAATTTATTAATAATTCGAAATATCCGCTGTGACCCCCCAGATAGAATACCGCGGCCCCCTTGAGGGTCGCGACCCACAGTTTCGGAACCGCTGATCTAGAGGGAGTTTTATTAGTGAATCCTCCGTTTCACCCCTTTATAATTGTAATTCCGTACAGTTCCGGGTATTCCTAATAACGGATGAAAAATCCCGTGATATTCAAGCAAAAGGATGTGAATCATAGGCGGAACGATTTCCTTAACCTCCCCTCCCACAGTCTTCCAAGGTCTGGAAATGCTCCATAGCTATAAATACTCATTGGGGGTGGAATGGTCGAGTATAGTAAGTGGGAGAAGTATCGTATTCCACTCAAAATTGAATAGCAATATTTCACCGAAAATACATGTTTTGAGGTCACCTGAAAAACATTTAAAACAGGTCCGTGTGTGTGTCTCTCTGTGTCTGTCTGTGTGTGTGTATGCTAACAGCATAACTCAAAAATGAAAAGTTAGATAAATACCAAACTTGATGTTTAAGTTCAGTATCTTCCAAAGATGCGACGCAATGATTTTAAAGAAAATCTTCCCACTTCCAACTACCCTTTACATGGAATATTTTTCGAATTTTTGTATTTTCTAAAAAATGGCCCTGACGATTTTTATTAGAATACCATAAATTAAATAGTTTACATGATAAATAAAATGTATATCTTGAATTTTTGGAAATAGCCTATGAAGTCTTCTGCATTCGGAAGGAATTTTGTATAGTCTTGTATAACGTTAACGAAAATGTACTGCACGAAAAGAATGTATATCTCTTTAAAACACACAATTTAGTTCAAATAACTTATTTGTGGTATAAGCCATTTCTGAGATATTCGTTATTAATTGTTTGAATTGTTCATTACTCGGTCATAAGACCTGTCAACATTCAGTTGTTTCTCATGATTACATGGAAACAGTGTGGGATTTTGAGACCAGCTTATAGCATCCAGTTCTTAAACATTTGTATTTGCAACGAATTGTGCAATGTAGCAATTTATTTAAAGGTTTATTTGGATTAAATGAAGTGAGCTTTAGTAACAATAATTTGTATTCACACTAATAAACAATAGAGATTAGAGAAGTGAAGTGAGTATATCACAGTTGTTTTTAGAGAATCACAGTAGCTGACATTTTAAATATGTGTATCTTCTTTTTGGTCCCATATTTACTTAAAAACATAAGGTTACACAGCGTTTACATAATAAAGAGTTGCTTAATAAAGAAAGCTGTAATGTTTAAAACCTTAATATAAAACCAGACCATTAAATTAACCCGCTTTGGAAAAGATGCATAATCTGCGGCTACCGAGAAAATAGTTCTTAATTTTATAATAACGGTTGACTAATTTCCGTAATACTTCGATATTGGATTATGGCCGGTATGACTATATACACGTAACACACGCATATACTGCATGCCTTTTATTGACTTCAACACGTTACTCCACATGGTGCTTTACTTATTTTCATGAATATATGACATATTTTGTCACTTTTGTTCCATATTACTATCAGAAATCACATCGCATGCATCTCACACGTGGCATCATGGGAACGTTGGTTGTGTTGTCTTTCCGCTGCCAACATTTGAAATCCCAACATAGTTGAAAACACGATTTAGGGACTTCAGCCTCAAAGCGTAGCTGAAGGATGTTTTTTAGAAGGAGAGGAGTGTAGCAGTTGCTGCCGGAGGCGAAGCGACGATAGAGCGTAGCCGAGGAATCTGCGCGTCTAAAACTCGAATAATTGACGTTGGCAACAATTCATTCCATAAGTCGCCAAAAACGACTATATTAGAAACGGCTACATAAAAGAGTGAACAATATATTACCCCTGGAGCAACACCTACTACACCAAAACGTTCCTCATTAACCAAGAATTACTGTAGATAGCAAAAAAAAAAAAAAAAAAAAAAAAAAAAAAACGATTTCGCAAGTTGAAAGCTTCTATTTTCACCATAATCCAATATCGAAGTAACTGCATAATTTCTGATATTACCTACACATTTTTATCTCTTATACAATTATTTGACATACCCTGCTAAGATCTTGATTATAACATTCTTTGAGGTCACGCAGTAAGGCTCAAAACAACTGATGGAATGACATACCAATGGTGTGATACCCAAGAGAAGGACAGAGGTGGCCGGGAAAACCAAGAACAGGATGGGAACGCTGGCAGCACCTGAACTAAGATGTAGGGAAGAACCGTGACACCTGGAAGGCCCACGAAAAATTTTTCAGTAACTAAGACATTTAGCGCGACCGCGTGTCAAGGAAGATGGGACATACCTGAATACGACACTGGTAGTGAGAACAAGGTGTCAAATGTCAAAACGGGTCGGATTAAAGTGAGAATAAGTGTTAAGTGCCTAAGCAGTGAGAATCAAGGTAAGAGAGCCAAGGAGCAAAAGTGTGTAAATGTAAAAACGAATCTAGGTTAAGACAATTAATGAAATATTGTTACATGCTGGGTAAATGGCCTAAAGTTCACATGAAAATTAAGTTAATTTCTAATACTTAGCACGCACATTGAGGGGATGTATCTTACTTGGCTGCGGAGGACCAAAACGTGGTGTGGATTTTAGAGGAAGGCGTGGGTTTTTCCTGCACTAAATCCATAACACAAATCTACTCACATATTCCTAGAGGTATTTCCCAAACGTTTCGGGTTCCTACATTATTAAAAATGGAAGGTGGGAGGAGATGTCCACCGATCCAAAGCCCGGCTTACACACGCGATCCTTTACTCACGGAATCCTAACTGAGAGTGATGCTATCCCCCACTACTCGTGGCTAGCAAAGCTACCAGCCAAGAGTGACGTACACAACAACGTGTCTGGTAATAAATTGTAGAACAATAATGTAACCCCCAAATTATTAATACACCACACTACCAAAGACAAATACAGGGCAATTTCACATTTTTAGCTCAAATGTGGGAGGAACATCAGCTACCCTCCTCTTAGAATAGACCATTGTCCAATAGGGATTAAAGTCTATTATTATTATTATAATTAATTAATTAATTTGTTTATTTGAGGAACCTTATCCTCTAAAACATCCTTTAGGAAGAAATATATTGGACTAAGATCCGGAGAGCTTAGTGTCCATTCAGTTGGTTCTCTTCGTCCTATTCTTATTTGAAATTCAACTAAAACGTCTCGCACAGTTCATGGTTACTGAGCAGGAGTTTCACCATTTTGCTGAAAATAAAATTTATCATTGTGTTACTCACCCATTAATATTAGGTGTATAATTGTATAGTTACTATATACATACTTTTTCCAACACCTGTGTATTAAGAAGAAGGTACCTGGGGTAGCCGATACACCTTATTTCGAGTTTTGTACATTCTTGGTTGTAGGCACATGTCCAGTGTAGTGTTTCACTCGTGTAAAATATTAAAATTATGAGTTATGTGATGCTTCATATTTCTCAGAGATACACTACAATCCATCAGAGGTGCAACTGCTTCCTCTGGTAACTTTATTTCTGACTATTCACCCAAATTTGATATGTAACATTCACATGCCTTTCTTTAGTAGTTTTGATTTATTTTTTCTCCTATTTTAACACATTATTCATATAATTAAGTATATACTTATTATTTACACACGGTATGGAAAGGGTGTGGATGTCCAATTTTAAACCAATAATAAAACTCGCCAAAAAGATTCCTCTCGTAGCTCCGATCTGACGTCCTTTGATTTCTATATATAGGGAAACCTGAAAACAAAGTGTATAAGAATAATTCGCATACAACATAAAATATGAAACAAATTACACAGGAGAAATTTTTAGAATCACATCTAAGGAACGTGTGTGATTCACACGCAGATGGTGGAAATGTATGGTTGTTGAGGTAGATGATTTTTAACACCTCATGTTACACATGTTGGCCATCATTATTATCAGTTTTCAACATAAATTATAAGTATTTTTATACTTTCAGTGAAAACCCATTTCTATATGAGCAGAGAGGCTGTCTCTCTCTTCCCCGCCGCTGCCGCCTTGGTTTCCGTTTGCGTGGACAAGCTTCTACGGCCCATAACCGGAATATCCTGCCCGTATTATCCGGCTTAATCTGTATGAATTCATATTTGTTAAGTGTAGTTTCCACTGTTATAGTGATTCAGTTCCTAAGAGGAGTAAAAATAATGCATTTAATTATTACTTTTCTGCAATTTTTAGTTATATAGCTTTAATATTTTAATTTTCCGTTTACTTACATAGCGTTAAAGCATAATTTTAATTCTATTTATAACGCTTAATTGTGTGTAAAAGCTTTCTGTTTTGCTTTCTTTTTCTTAGCAATTCTAAGTAGCTCTGTTGGGATGTGAAGAAGGCAGATGTTTTTTGAGAAAACACTCAGTACATATCGTCTGCAAGCCTAAACCGCAATCTGACTTGGTTCTCTAGACTAAAATTAGATTAGATTAGATAACGCGGGGATGTTGGTGGAGTTTGTCGATCTACCGCACGTCAGCCTAAAAGGCTTATTGTCACCCCTTTGGAAAGGATTCTTCGGTTTCCCGAAATCTGTTGCCTGAGAAGTTGCAGTATCCTGGTTCCAATGTCAGCATCCTTTCCTAGATACTTTCCTGGTTATAGAAAGAATAAGCCCCTTTCTTAACAGGAATGGGCAGTCAAAAATGTTATGCAGTTTCCTCATCCTCTTTGAACATTCCACAAATGGGTTTTTCGTTGTGGAATCCTACTTACGTTTCCTGAAGTGACCATGTTCAGAAATTAATGCAACCGCTTTCCTTATTCCTGTTCTATCCAATCTCAGGAGAGACGAGGAAAGTCCCTATATTAAAGAAGTAATGTGTATTCATCGTTAGTAAAAACTCCAACCATATTTGATTTGATAGTTGTAAACGCAAATGTTGCTCCACTAGTACTACCAAAGAGCAGGCAACAGCACTAAGCAGAACGTTTCTAAGTGTATATATTATATAAAATTATGAAAACATACTTTTTGGCATATCCTCGTATATCGTCTTTACAAAATCTGCGTTTAAAGTGTGTAACATTTTCCGCATAACGTTGAAACGGAGTCTGCTGCAATTAAAAGTAACCTGGGCAGCGTAGTTGATGCAGAGATTCTCTTCTCCAGCTCACACAGAAACCCTCTTTGCCTCCGGTGGGATTTAAGCAGCAAGGAATGCTGGTACAAATGCCTGTTGCATGTTACTTGTTACATAAGACAGCGCTCGCCCGTGTGCTCCATTATTGAAGTGATACAAGCATTGTCAATGTTGTAGCCCAGACAGCAGAGACCTGCGTGGCCATGTTGCAGGTACAATTTGAGACACGAAGTTCTAGTTCAGAGGGCAATACTGTCCTAAACCATTATTTTATTGCCGTATTCAGCTGCACTTTACAATACTTGTAACAAAACAAGAGATAAAACTTAATAAACCTATAGTACATTTATTTTTAGAAAAGAGTAGCAGAACTGCTACTTACAATCTGCAGTTTACGCAAACCATAGCCTCAACTGATTGGTAAGCAGTTCCTGGCTGTTCTGAAAACTCAGCGTTATGAAAAAGATAAAGAGGTAAGGTGAGATGCAGGAAAAATATACAGTATCAATACATCTAACTGATATTGCACAAAATTCTTAAAATACTGTAGGGATTCGGCACTTTAATAGCTTTAAATCATCTGAAATTTCACCATGCTATAATAACATTCCCACAACTTTATATATATAATTATATGTTTATTCTTTTCCATAATTTGTACACGTTTAATTTGAGTTTTGAAAAACGAAAAGAAATATATCCTAACTAGACAACATATGAGTTAAATATTAAAGTAAATGATTATACCTCCCCCTCACCAAAAATGTGGTTATACCTGCCTCGTCCTCCGCATCACCGTTTATTTAACCTGGGCTCCCCCATCCGAACTCACAGGTATATTAGAGCCCCCGGTGTGCCTAGCTACACTCTATATTTAGTCATGAAATAGTCTGTCTTATGACAGAAGGCATTTATATTCGTACAAGCGACTTCGAAATAAGTCTTCTGCTTCTTTACATGGCCAGATAAACAATTAGATTAGCATAAAATGATTTATGTAAGAAAGAGAATGTTAATATTCAATAGTATGTAACGATTTATCTGAATACGATATAGCGCAAAAAAATTAATACATAAATTCCTAATTTGTGCCTAATTTTATGTTTTTTTCACGCAAAAACTGCCGAATTTTTAAAAAAAAACTAGTGCCGTAAATGAAAATCTGACATTTGTAAAACCACTTGCTTATATCTCCCCAATACAAAACATATAAATGTTTACATACCAGTATGGTAATATTTTATAACAAAGTTCTTTAGATAAGTATTACTTCTTTTGGAGTATAAAATGAATGCTGACAGCAACAATTTTTACTTTCTCTACAACTAGTAGCAGAAGTATTGCATTCCACCCATAATTGCAAGTTTAGGTTTCACTGGAAATAGTTTTTGAGACCCTCTTAATCCAAAATAACCATTTTTACTTTCTCTACTACGTATAGTAAGTAGGGTAAGTATTGTATTCCACCCAAAAATTCGATACCGAGATTTCACCGGAAATACATGTTTTGAGACCCCCTGACTCCAAAAAAAGCATTTTTGGAAACATGGCCGTGTGTGTGTCTGTCTGTGTGTGTGTGTGTGTGTCTCTGTGAACAGCATAACTCAGAAACAAACAGTCGGATAAACACAAAACTTGGTATTTAGGTTCAGTATCTTCCAGAGATGCGACACGAAGGTTTCCAAGAAAATCTCCCCACCCCAGATTACCCTTTACATGGAACATTTTTCGAAAAGTTTAATTTTCTCAAAAATGGCTCTAATGATTTTGATTAAAGTATCATATGTTTAAGATATTTTCATGAGAAATGAATTGTATATCTCGAATGTTCTGGGAATGTCTCCAAGTATTCTTCATTGTGAATGACTTTTGCATAACTGGTAAACCATAAGAGATAAACAAAATTTTTCTGCATAAAAAATGTAGATCGCGTTAAAATACACAATTTATGACATATACATTTTTGTTGTTGAGCGAACCATTTTTGAGATATTGCTTGTTATTCCCTTAAATTTTTCAATACTTATACCTTTTCTCGAATTCGTTATTCATTTTTTTTATGTCCTGGACATGCAAAGAGAATGGAATGCGTCACATAGCAACCAGCTCTTAAAAGATTTGACTATCGCTTATAACCTACCATATTCCCCTTGCATGTACAAGAAAATTATCAATAAGATTCACATCTCGATATCTCGATTAACATGAAGCATATGGAAAGTAGTTTGTACAAGAGTAGAGAAAGTCATATGAATGTAACACATCAATTTTTTTTGAAATGGACAACTTTCAGATGTTTCTGACGATGTCAAGGAAAGAGTAGGGAATTTCAAGGCTAGCGTATTGCGATCCTCTTTTAAGTATTTGACTCTTATTACGGTTTCCTGTATAATCTTTGGACCTACATAGAAATGAAACTATTTCTGCAAATGTTTATTTCGATTAAAATGAAATAAGTAGTAAACCAAACTTTTGGAAGAATATTTTGTAGAGTCTAAAGTTTCGTGAATTTATCGCTGCAGCTGTGTCAACATACGGAAGTGAAGCCTGGACATTAATTAAGAAACAAAAATTAAAATCTTCAGAAATGAAATTTTTAAACAATATAAAGGAATGCACAAAGCAATATCTTATAACAAATGAAAGTATAAGGGAAGAATTCGAAGATTTTAGTATGCAGATAGATCATAAACAATAGTGGAAGGAAATTTCGAATGAATGCCTGACCAAAACTCATAAAGCAAGTAAGGAAATATAATCCTAAACGGTAATTGGTAGAGAAAGTAATGTGAATATAATACAAGATTTTTTAAAAAATAAGCATTGTGGAATTTTGCTGATGTTTTAAGTATTTTGTTTCTAAATTTTTGGTACATCTTAAAACAGATTGTTTCTTACAATTTTATTGTCCTTTATACTTGCCTAATTTACATGCCTTAATGCTTCGGCCCTACTTCTGCGAACGTTTGCCTCCATCAACATGAAGTACATAAAAATGATGTTTTTTAATAATAATTTCTAGAAGGGATATAAAAACAAATGATACTGGATAGAGGAAGTCATGTGAATGTAACACATCAGAGTTTTACTTTTTCTGCAGTAAACAGAGAAAGTACTGTATTCCGCCCAAAAATTCTATGTCTATGTTTCCCCGGAAATATATGTTTTGAGCTCTCCTGAACCCAGAAAAACTTTTTTTAGAAAACGGTCTGTGCGCGCGCGCGCGTGTGTGTGTGTGTGTGTCTGTGAACAGCATACGAGTAACTCAGAAATGAAAAGTCGGTTAAAAACCAAAGTTTGTGTTTAAATTTAGTATCTTGCAAAGATGCGACGCGAGGATATCGAATAATATTTTCCTACCCAAAACTGCAGTTTATATGGAACATTTTTCGAAATTTTCTATTTTTTCCAAAATGGCTGTAACGATTTTGTTTAAAATATATGTTTAAAATATTTACATGAGAATTGAAATATATATCCTGAATTTTCTGGGAATATCCTGTGAAATTCTCTTCATTCTGAATGATTCTGTATATTCGGTGAACCGTAAAAGATAGACAAAATCGTACTACATGAAAAACGTATATCTCCTCAAAACACGCAATTTATGTGAAATAAATTTTTAACGTTGAATCAGCCACTTCCGAGATATTCATCGTTATTGATTTTCATTTTCAAGTACTTATACTTTTCTCATCTAAGAAGTCTTATTCCTTTTCCTTTTCTCGTGGTCCTGCAAAGACCATGGGATTTCAAAGCCATCGCATAGACTAAGCTCTTTAAAAATTTGGCTGTGGCTTTACCTACTATCTCCCTCAACGCAGTCTATAAATCTTCAGTGAAAGTTTTTCTGGATTAACAAGAAATGGCCAGAAAAATAAGCATTTATAAGCAGAGTTTGTAGAAGAGCGAGTAGAGAAAGTCATGCTAGTGAAACATATACGATTTTTGTCTTTTGAATTAATGTTACAATAATTACTTTCTCTTCTTTCGCACATAGTAGGTAGAAGACGAATTGCATTCCACCCAAAGGTTCAATATCGAGATTTCACCGGAAATACTTGTTTTGAGGCCCCTGTAAGATGTCTGTATGTGTCTGTGAACAGCATAACTCAAAAACGAAAAGTCGGATAAATACCAAACTTGGTATTTAAGTTCCAAAAAGTATAACCAAGGTTTTCAAGAAAATCACTCCACCCTAAAATACCATTTAAATGCAACATTTTTTAATCTTTTGATTTTCTGAAAAATGGTTCTAAAGATTTAAATTAAAGTACCACATACTAAAGATATTTATATGATAAACAAAATGTGTATCTTGTATTTTCTGGGAATATCTTGCGACATTTTAATAATATTGCATAAATAATAAACGTTAATCGATAGACGAAAACGTACTACATAAAGAATATACATCTCTTTAAAACATACAATTTATTTCAAATAACCTTTTGTGACGTGAGCCATTTCCGAGATATCCGTTATTAATAGTTCGAATTGTTCAGTACTTTGTCATTCTTTTCAAGTCCTGTCGATTTTCAGCTGTTTCTCGCGATATCATAAAAGGAGTATGGAATTTTAAGGCCAGCATAATGCATCTAATTCTAAAGCGTTTGACTATCGCTGTTCTCTTTGTATGTATAACGAAATATGTAACGTAGCTATTTCTGCAAAGGCTTATCGCGATTAAAATGAAGTAGATAGGAAAATAAACTTTCGTAAGAGTAATTGTATATCCACTAATAAGCGATAGAAGGTAGAGAAAGTAATGTCATATAGCACATCAGATTTTTTGTTTTGTTTTACTTTTAGCTTTTCCTTTGCATTTCTGTTTACTTTCCTTAGGGATTAAAATTTAAACCTAAGTTTTGCATGCACCAAGAAGAAATATACTCATATAAATCCCAAACACGTGCAGAGTTTCACGGGAATAGGTCTCCGAGGACAAGACCACTACATAACTTCTCTTTTCGTCTGTTGAAGGAAACAGAGTCGCTCATGAAGCTGCAGGATCTTTTTGCAAGGTGAAAATACGGCAGTGCAGTGTCTTTAGTACGCTCGCTGATGACGTAGCAATCCTGGGTCGATTCCCGGCTGTGACGTATTTACAGTCCGCAGGCAACACGTAGTTTAAAGAGGGAATTTTTTCCTTGCAGGAACTGCGGTAAAAGACAACTGTCTTTACTAACGCAGAAATCCGTAAACCTTTATTAATTTACACAAAATTAAAATACGCTCTTTTGCGCATACTCTCTAATTATTCAATGCGTTTTGCGCTGTTTCTTTACCGATAAACAGCATTTTTTGTTCTTAAGCTTTCAAATTATTGAAGATATTCCATAAATACTCACTTTTACAAAAATTAGTTCAAAATTAGGTAGATAGCTTTGGATACTGGACATGAGTAAGTAAGAAATAAGGAGTAGCACGAAACATTATTAATGAATGAATGAATAAATAAACTTTATTTGTACGTCTTTTATACATAATCCTTTTTAAAATATTCCACTTGTAAACTAACTTAACCTATGTACAAATTTTCTTGCCAGCTGTTCTACCTATACTGTTAATTTTGCCTGGCACCCTGGCCTTATGGCTCAGCTGAGCAGCCCTTGGTACCCTTAATCACCTATGATCCATCCTCTCCCTCCTCCGTTTGCCCTTCTTTCTTTCTTATCTCTCTTACTTTTCTAATCCATTCTCCTTTACTTTCTTTAAGAAGACCCCCATATCATTTTCCTTTTCTTGTTAACATTTTAATTGCTACTACTTTTCAATCCATTTTTTCCGATTTTTCCTCCCATACTTTTTGTCTCCATTCTGCTAACTCTTTGCATACTGTCATATAATTCTCTGTGCTTTCACTACCTCTGCATAGTTCACAAATTCCGTTTTTTCTGCCTCTTAGACCTTTCAGGTACGTTGATCCTGTTCTCATCCATGCAAACGCTTCTTTTTCAGCTCCATTATAAGAATCCAATACGCTTCTTTTCCCCATTTCCTTTTTCCTAATCGATAGAACCCTAGTGATTTTTTATTCTCTAAGCTTCGCCACATCTCTTGTCTTTCTATGCCCTCCACTCTGTTTCTTACTGGTATCCAGAACCTGTTGTTATTTCTTTCTCCTGCTCTTCAAATACCTCCCATTCCTATCTTCTCCATAATTCTTTCTACCCCTGTCTACCAGCTATTTTTCTTTTTCGTACTCTTTTGTTGTTCCATACATATTTTTAGAATTTCCCCTTCATCTTTTTTCAGGAATCTAAACCAAAACTTCAATATCCTTTCCAGTATCACTCCCATTCTTCTTGTTCTTCCCAACTCCACTAACGCTACTTCCCCTGATGCTGAATTGGTGAAATATTATTAAGAAGTGAAACACACGATAACAATTGAAAAGGGAGCTTTTGGTAGAAAAAAATCTTATATGTTACACTCAAATGACTTTCTCTACTCTATCGCTTATTAGCGGGTATACAAATTATTCTTACGAAAGTTTATTTGCATATCTACTTCATTATAATCCAGATAAACATTTCCGGAAATAACTGTATTACACATTTGTTATGGATACAAAGGAATATTGACAGTCAAATGTTTAAGAACCATGCAATCTCGAGAAGCAACTGAAAATCGACAGGACTTTTTGAACTATTAATAACGGAAATCTCGGAAATGGCTGATGCCACAAAATCGTTGTTTGGAATAAGTTGTGTGTATTAAAGAGATCTACATTTTTGTGAAGTATATTTTCTGTATCGCTTAACGTTTACCGGTTATAGCAGATCATAAAAAATTCCTTATGAACGAAGAGGACTTCACAGGTTATTCCCAGAAAATTCAAGATATTAATTTTATTTGGCATTGTGCATGTCTGTAATATATAGGTATGGTATTTTAATCAAAATCGTTACGAGTAGAAAATAAAAAAAAAATTAAAAATGTTTCACGTAAAGGGTAGTTCGGAGTGGGGAGATTTACTTGCAAATCTTCGTGTCGCATCTTTGGAAGGTAATGATCCCAAATACCAAGTTTGTGTTATGCTGTTCACAAACACACACTCACACATACAACAGCATACACTCACAGACCTTTTACTAAATATTCTTTTTTTGGATTCAAGTGAGCCTCTAAGGGGCAAAATCTCGGTATTAATTTTTGGGTGGAGTGCAATACCATCTCTACCTACTTTGTGGTAGAGAAAGTAATAAACATCTCCGTATCGTTGCCGAAAGAACTGAAGAAGAGATAAATGAAGACCTTTATGTCATGATATTGAAATTAGTCAGACTTAGTGAGGTCTCCAGCTATTGGAGCTCAACACCGCACTTAGGCCATTGTAGTCCTTTGTGATTTACGTGGCCTCTGGTGGGAAGGAATTAAGGTAATATCCGAAGGGCGGCCAGATTTGGACGACGATGTGCGTTATAATGCATCCGCTCTAAGAAATATACCTTTGTATTACTCCGCGCAACACATGCACCGCATATGCATTCATTATGTAATAACCCTGATTGGTTTGTATTTTCAAATAATAGTGAAAATGTAGCATATTGCAATGAAATCATTAAACTACACTTAAGCGCATTTTAAAGGTAATAACATAAAGACAAGATGGGATCTATTTTCTATTCTTAGACTGAGTGTTGTGGTCAGGGCCCAATGAGAGCATTTACTGCGGCCACATGCTTGGGACTGTCTCTCGCCTTTGTTTACCGCAAGCGTGTTTCTTATTTCGGGAAGAGTATAGCAAGGACAGAGTCAGAATGATTCCAGAATTACACCAATCCTGATGCCAACGCGAGCATCAACCCGGGAATCCCGGGAACGACGAACCCCTCCCCCCAGGAAGGAGTACATGCCGACCATCTAAGAGCCAGGGAGAAATCTTTAGACAGCGCAAACTCCACCATCCCACCGCAATACGCCAATAGCAGTCGCCTGCTTGTGCAACACTGAAAGAGACGAAAGGAAATGTTAGGAACAGGACATTCTGGTAGAAGAGTAACCATCCCGGTATTCGCCTACCGGCCTGGGAAAACCACGAAAAATAACCCAAAGCCAGAATGGCTGGCTCGACGGAAATCGAACCCGGGACCGCTCGGTGTGACATTGTATAGTACGGCAACTTATGCGATGCGAAGAAGTGAGGAAAAGACTGGAAACGTTCGAAATCAGGTTTGGAAAACAACAGAGAGAGTGAAAGGAGCAGACAGAGTAAGAGATGTGATATATTATTTGAAGAGAGAAGGAGAAATAATGCTAAATTGACGAAGTGGAAAAGAAATTGGTCGGGGCATTGGGAGAGAGGAAACTGGGTTATTAAGAGATGCACACTGGAAGGAGTGGTGATTTGGGAAAAGGCTTGGGTAGACAAAGATAGCAGATAATAAAGACATTAAGAAAATCGTTTAGATGCGGAAACAAAGAGCAAATCAGAAAATCACAAACATAGAGGAGTCTGGGTTGGGGTGAATGACGTACCCTTGGGCAGAACAGTATTATTGATTGACTGATTGATTGGTATACCATTGCCCCTCCAACAATGAGCAGTCAGGATGAGTAACTATCGGTATTTAATTCTCTCTCCCCTTCCGTCCCATCTCTGCGTAGTCCATCAGTCCTTTCGTAACGTAAAGTGTGCGTATTATTTAACATGGCGTGAAAAACCTTTTGGATAATGTAGCATATAAATCTCTGATTTAACTATTATTTCTATGCCCGATTCGGTTCAAATCATGGCTGATGAGAAAAGATTCTTCATATAGGTTTTAACTATCCCCTCTCGAG
The DNA here is from genome assembly GCA_030765065.1 of Deroplatys truncata. NCBI lineage: Eukaryota > Metazoa > Arthropoda > Insecta > Mantodea > Mantidae > Deroplatys > Deroplatys truncata. The sequence goes on from CM060985.1 coordinate 105,929,740, forward strand.
TCTTGAAAATATCAATTTCAAAAATTTGTAACACATTCATATGACTCTCTAACCTCCTACTTTCTTTGTTGGTATACAGATTATTCTTACTATATCTTATTTTTGTATCTGCTACATTTTAATCCAAATATACTATTGCAGAAATAGCTACATTACACATTTCGTTATAGATACAAAAGGAACAGCGATATTCAAAAGTTTAAGAACTGGACGCTCTATACTGGCCTTAAAATTCCATGCTGTGTCCAAGCAATCGTGAGAAACAACTGAATGTTGACAGGACTTAAAAGTAATGGCCATGTAATGAACAATTCGAGCCAGTAAAAACGGGTATTTCAGTAATGGCTTATGCCATATACACACAAAAAAAATATTTGAAATAAATTGTGAAGTACGTTTTCGTCTATCGCTTAACGTTACCAGTTATACAAGATTATACGATATGTATTCCAAATGAAGAGGACTTCTCAGGCTAGTCCCCGAAAATTCAAGATATACTTTTTGTTTGTCATGTAAATATCTTTAGTATATGCTATTTTAATGAAAATGTTACCCATTTTTCAGAATATAAAAAAAAGTTAGAAAAATGTTCCATGTAAAGGGTAGTTTAGGATGCGGATTTCCTTAAAAATCTTCGTTTCGTATCCTTGCAAGATAAGCATCCTGTTCAAAGGCACACATACGCATGGACATGCTTCTAAAAATGCTCTATGACCCCAATATAGAAAGCTAGTTCGAACGCCTGCAATTTTTTAAAAAATCAAAGCGTCTCATATGGCCATGAAGGTTAGACGGTTATACAAGTGGAACAAAAAAATTCTGATGTGTTACACTCACATGACTTTCTTTACTCTTGTACAAACTATTTTTACAAACTCTTATTCTCCATCTATTTCATATTAATCGAGATAAACATTTGCAGAAACGATTATTGACATGCAAAGAGAATTACATTTTACACATAGCGACCAGTTCTAAAATATTTGACTATCGCTTAAGGCGTACTATTTTCCCCTTGTTTTATGTGCATGGGCAATATAGAAATACAGTAGCCTTTAAACATAGACATATCTCTTAATAGCTGGTTGCTAGGTGCAGCACCATTCTCTTTGCCACTCTTAATACTCTTTGCATATCCAAGACAAAAAAATGAATAACGAATTCCGATTTGAGAAAATAAGCATTGAAACATTTAAGGGATAACAAGCAATATCTCGGAAATGGTTCCCCCCAGGGGCTCACCTTATATGAGTACGGGTTTTGGCGTACCCGGGGGTTCCCGGGCCACTCATCGCCATCTTCATCGCTTCATCCCCGTCCGGTCGAGGTGGGTTCGTTCTCGTGACCGGGGGACTCAAGGTAGGCTCTCTGCGTTCTGTGCATTTCATTCCATGACGCCCTCGCCATCGTTTCTTTATTCTCTCTTCTTTTTATGCACATTTCGCACCACGTCTATTCATTTACACATCTCTTTTTCTTCCTCGCCGGCCTACCTTGCGTGCGAAACGCCCACACACTTTTAGTTTCTTTTACCCTTTTTATTTAATCCTCCGTAGACACAGCCTGACGGATACCCGCGCACTAAGTGCGCAGCTGTGTGAGTGGGTAATGGCGTCATCCCCACCACCCGGGGTCGTCATGTAGGGTATGTGTTCGTATCCGCTGTTCAAATGCAGTCCCGAGGGGGGGCCATTGCATGAGCTGCTGACTTCTGACGGCGATTGGGTCCCTCTGTCTATGTTCTGGGAGGTGTGATCCTGGGGTGAGTTTGGTATAGATAGGCCACTAACCCAAGCCGGGGTAACGCCCGGGAAGTCAGAGCCCGAGGTTGGAGACGGTTGCAATGGTGGAGGATTTATTTCGCTATGGAGCACGCTTTCTCCATTACTCAGAACAAGCGCCGAAAAGTCTATGTAACAGAAGTAGCACTGCCGACATCTGGTTGTTACTTGGTCATATCACGTACAGAAGAAGGACAAAGTTTTGAGAGGGTGAACCCTTTCATAATTCAGAAGGGCATTGACGCTATTGCAGGTGCGGTTCAGTCCTGCACTCGTCTTCGAATTGGTTCATTCAAACCAAATCCGAACAGCAGAGTAAGTCCTTGTTGCGCGCCACGCTTCTCCACGGTTATCCTATCCGTGTCGAGAAGCACCGCAACTTGAATTCCTGTCGAGGCGTCGTTACCACCCATAGTCTCGATGGTATGTCGGACGAAGAACTTGTCGACTATCTTTCTGGTCAAAAGGTGACAGATGTTCATCGCGTTGATCTCTGCGTTGTTTTAAATGCCAACGTTTTGGGCATACGCAAGTCTCCTTTAAGAGTGCCGTTACCATCTGTGTCTCATATAGCCAGTCGTCGCACGCAGGTACCTGTTCCACAGCCCCCGTCTGCGTTAACTGCAAGGGGTCTCATTCTGTGTCGTTTGCCGACTGTCCGCGGTACTTGGACGAGAAGGCGATCCAGGAGATCGGGTAAAGGAGAAACTCTCTTTCGCCGAAGCCCGGAGGCGTTACTATGCACGACAACCTTCTCTCCTGCGAACTGGTACATTTAGATCTGCTGTTGCCTCGCCAGTACCAAGAGTAGATGCCGAAACTCAGACCTGGACTATGACTACATTAACCGCCACTACCATCCGGCCGTCCATTTCTGCTATAGTTAGCAAGACATCTAAAGCTGGTCCTAAGGTACTGAAGTCGCAAGCCACTGAAAAGAAACCAAAGCAGAAACTTCGTAGGGAAGGTTTTCTGAAGGACCCTCCGCGTGCGCGCGGTAAGGTCACAGTCCCAGGACGCTCCTGGGATAAGCCGCGCTCAGCGGCACCCCTCACCCATCGCCACCCAGAACGGATTCTCGGCGCTTGAATCGGTTTCTGGCTCTGAGCGCGTGGGCCCTCCCTTCGAGGAGACTATGGAGTCTTACCAACTCCATACCAAAAGCCCGAGCCCAGAGGTTAAACAGAAGGTAATTTTGAGCCGCCCTTCTAAGTAAGAAGTTTATCCCGTTACTTTATGGCTATCCTGACCTGGAATTTACGTGGTGTACGATCGCATAGGGCGGAACTGCAACTTTTATTGCTTTCCCATTCATCTATGGTTGTGTGTTAGCAGGAGACTAAGATTCGCCCTCACGATCCTTTTGATCTCCGAGGGTATACTCCGGTTCGCTACGATCTTGAACCGGAGGAAGGCACTCCTGCTCATGCAGGTGTCATGTTGTTAGTGCGTAGCGACGTTCATTTTCAAACTCTCGCTCTTACGTCCGACTTGCAAGTTGTTGCCGTAACTGTTCTCTTACCCGGCTTTTTCTTTTCTGTTTGCTCTGTCTATTCACCTCCGTCGTCTCCCTTCGCTCCCACGGAAATTCGAGCTCTCCTGTCCGCTCTCCCAACACCATTTCATCTGTTTGGAGGTTTTAATGCCCAACACCCCCTGTGGGGTTTGCCAAGGGCTTGTGCGAGGGGAACCCTTCTTTCCGACATTTATGATCAGTTCAATCTCTCCATCCTCAATACAGGTGAACCTACTTTTATTTCTGATTCTTCTGGTGCATTCTCTCAACTGGACCTTGCCGTTTGCTCACTCCAGCTTGCTAGTCGTCTGCAGTGGAACGTCGTCGCTGACACCTACTCCAGCGACTATTACCCCTGCATCGTTTCTCTTCTGTCTCATCACGTTCCAGCATTCCACAGTACCTACCTGGATATCCACAAAAGCCGACCGGAGATTGTATTCCAGCCTCGTGTATTTTGACGACAAGCCCTTCAGCGACATTAACCAAATGGTGCAGCGCCTTACGTCTACGATTCTATCTGCCGCCGAACGCGCAATTCCCCGTTCATCCTCTCAACCATGGCGTCCGCCTGTTCCGTGGTGGAACGAGGATTGTCGGAACGCCGTTCGTGCCCGTAGAACTGCCCGTAGGGTGTTTCGGCGACACCCTACACTTGATAATTTGGATACTTTTAAACAATCGCGCGCCAGGGCTGGTCGCATTATTCAGGATAGCAAGAAGGCGTCTTGGACTCGTTTTACCGAGTCTTTTAATCGTTTTACGCCTTCATTTGTTGTTTGGGTTAAACTTCGTCGCTTCTCAGGTAAAGTGTCGCATTGTACTGTTTCTGGCCTTCAGGTTCCAATGCCACCATAATGGATTCGGATGCCTCGCTAACACTCTGGGTGCTACCTTTGAGGCGTTTTCCAGTTAAGACCATTATTCGGCCGGCTTTCGCTCTATCAAAGACCGGCTGGATTTCGCAACCTATAATTTTTGGTCTGCTAATAAGGAGTGTTATAATGAACTTTTCACAACGAGGGAGCTGGAGCACGCTCTTCATTGCTCTAGGCACTCCGCTCCTGGGCTCGACGGCATTCATGTCCTGATATTAAAGAACCTTTCAGCCGACAGTAAACTCTTTCTCTTACAGGTCTATAATCGTATTTGGCAAGACGGCTTTTTTCCTTCCGTTTGGTGCGAAGCCACCATTGTCCCTATACTTAAGCCTGGGAATGATCGCCAACTACCTTCTAGCTACCGCCCTATCTCCATCACCAGTTGCATTTGCAAGGTGCTGGAGCGCATGATCAACGGGCGGTTGACATGGTGGTTGAGTTTCAGAAACTTCTAGTGAACGCTCGGTGCGCATTTCGTCGCCATCGCTCTACCGTCGACCATCTGGTGTCCCTGTCGACGCATATTTTGAACGGATTTCTGAGGAAGTGTCAAACCGTGGCTGTGTTTTTTGATCTGGAGAAAGCTTATGACACTTGTTGGAGGGGCGGCATTTTACGTACACTTCAGCATGGAATATCCGCGGTCGTCTTCCCATATTTCATCGGGAGTTTATGACGGACCGCGTTTTTCGTGTACGTGTTGGCTCGGTTTTATCTAGTCGTTTTATTCAAGAGAACGGAGTACCGCAGGGCTCTGTGCTCAGTGCCACACGTTTTGCAAATGCTATCAACCCCATTGTTGAAAGTATTCCACCTGATATTTCATCGTCCCTTTTTGTTGACCATTTTGCCATTTATTGCAGTTCACGGCGCACCTGTCTACTCAAACGCCGTCTCCAGAGCTGTATCGACCGTCTCTACACCTGGAGTAAATACAACGGCTTTAATTTCTCCGCCGAAAAATCCATCTGTATCAATTTCTAGCGCCGGAAGGCTTTCCCTCCGCCCTCTCTCCATCTTGGGCCAGGGATACTTCCGTTTGCAGACGAGGCGAAATTTTTGGGGTTGATCTCTGATAGGAAGCTGAGCTGGATTTCGCACATTTCCTTTTTAAAAGCAAAGTGTGACCGTTTTCTTAATCTTTTACGTGTTTTAAGTGACATATCCTGAGGAGCTGATCGGACCGTCCTTCTACATCTTTATCGCTCTTTAGTCCGATCCAAGCTTGATTACCGGTGCATTGTCTATTCATCGGCGCGTCCATCTGTAATACTTTGATTGAATGTCATTCACCATGATGGCATAAGGGTCACTACAGGGGCCTTTCCAACCAGCCCTGTACCTAGCCTATATGCTGAAGCTGCAGAGCCTCCGCTGTTCTTAAGGCGTGAGATGCTTTTGTGTAGCTATGCCTGTCGAATCTCAAGCTTGCCTGACCTCCTTGGTTTCGCGCTTAGGCCCACTGTCACCTTGGGTTATCGTCGATGCCAAAGAATGAGACCCCTTCTTCAGTCTTTAGATCAGCATTTTTGAACTGCAGGCGGAATTCGGGGACTTGCCTTTTATATTTACTGATGGATCTAAGACTGATGATGGAGTAGGGTGTTCCTTTGTGACGAAATAGTTTTACATTTCGTTTACCGGGGCAATGTTCGGTTTTTACCGCCGAACTTTTTAGCATTTATCAGTCCCTTTTATACATTCAGCTGCAGGACTTACGGCACTGTTTTATTTGTTCAGACTCCCTGAGTGCTCTTCAAAGTATTAGCGCGCTGTACGGTTACCAGCCACTCGTACAGCGCATGCATGACCTGCTCCACTCGCTTGGTGTTTCCGGCATCGGCGTCTCCGTCACGTGGATTCCAGGTCATGTGGGCATCTCAGGTAATGAGTCTGCCGACGCCGCTGCCAGATCGGCGATTTAATACCTAGATATTTTACCGCTGTTGTTCCCTCCACAGATTTGTGTGTTATTTTACGTAGGTGCATCCTCTCGCTTTGGAGGAATGAGTGGACGGCCCTCCGGGGGAACAAGTTGCGGGAGGTTAAGCCTCTCCCGTTAGTCTGGGGTACCTCTTCTCGTTTCATTCGTCGGGAAGAGGTACTTTTAGCTCGCTTACGAATCGGACATTGTCTTTTTAGCCATAGATACCTGCTCAGTGGTGACCCCGCACCACTCTGTGAGCAGTGTGATGCGCCCTTAACGGTAGTCACATTTTAACAGAGTGTCAACTTTTAGCTACGTTGCGCGTTCGTGTTGGTCTGCCTGTTGGCCTAGCCAACGTTTTGGCAGACGACGCGCGGGCTGTGGAATGTCTTACGTTTTATCAGTGACATTGGTTTTAACCGACGCATTTGATGCGCTGAGCGTCTTTTGACTGTGATTTTATATTGTCTTTTTAATGTGGACATCTGGCGCTCGTGTCCCTCAAATTCTACAGTTCTTGACACGTTGTTTTACTCTTTTATTGACCATGCTTTTAGTGTGTTCGTTTTTGGAATTTGGTGTTTTGTTTTTTACCTTTTGGACATTGCGGGTTAGTCTCCCGTTTTTTAATTATGCGGTTTTTTATTAAACTTTTATTTTTGGACTGTAAATTTTATACTTTGTAAGGGCGCTGATGACCTTAGCTGTTTAGCGCCCTTAAACCGCATTTCATCATCATCATCGAAAATGGTTCACTCAACAACAAAAATGTATATTACATAAATTGTGTATTTTAACGCGATCTCAAGTTTTTGTGTAGTAAAATTTTGTCTCTCATGGTTTACCAGTTATGCAAAAGTCGTTCACAATGAAGAATACTTTTGGAGACAATCCCAGAAAATTCAAGATATACATTTTATTTGTCATGAAAATATCTTAAAGATATGATATTTTAATAAAAATCGTTAGAGCCATTTTTGAGAAAATTAAAAATTTCGAAAAATTTTCCATGTAAAGGGTAATCTGGGGTAGGGGGATTTTCTTGAAAACTTTCGTGTCGCATCTTTGGAAGATACTGAACCTAAATACCAAGTTTGGTGTTTATCCGACTGTTCGTTTCTGAGTTATTCTGTTCACAGACACACACACACACACACACTCACACGGACATGTTTCCAAAAATGCTTTTTTTTGGATTCAGGGGGTCTCAAAACATGTATTTCCAGTGAAATCTTGGTATCGAATTTTTGGGTGGAATACAATACTTCCCCTACTTGCTATTCGTAGTAGAGAAAGTAATTAATTGGCGGAATATATACACAGAATCATAATCTGATACAAACATAAGACGTTTTATATTTAAGTGTAATAAATCTTGTGTAACAGACGTAAAGCAATCAATAGTAAGGCGACGATTCAATCGCACTGAAGTAGTGATATAGGATAGAGTTATGCATACCCAAATCCGGCACGCTGATTAGTAACTTCATTAGCTACTAATTTGAGATGTATCATGACTTGTGTTTGCAGCCCTGCCTGTTGTTCTCGAGTAAAATACAATGCAGGAAGTTAATGTGAAGTCAGTACATGCAACGTATTATTTATGATACTTTCATGTTTATGTAGTAAACCAGGGGCTGCAGAAAAAGCATAACCTTTCCAAAGTCCATGCGCAGAGTATGACGTCTTTATCTTGAGGCAATAAGCGAGAGACGAAGTACAAACTCTGTAAACGACCTTGCATTGCGGTTTTTGTGTAAGGGATGGTTTCTGTCCCAGGATATAATTGAGTTACAGTCCTGCATGTAATAAATTAAAATCTTTAAAACAAAGCACATATACTTCACGAAACAGCGTCGGCTTGGTCCTTACTCGGTCACGCCTATATTACTTGCTGTACAGTGAATGTTCTCCGCGTTAACAAGTGATTTGAAATGCGTCAGATAGGAAATTTAATGTCGTTCCGGCAAGTTGCTATGGCACTCAGTTGGTTAGAGCAAACGGATGGAAACCGTGATTCAAATCCTGGCTAAGGCATTGCATTTTTCAGTCAGATTCTACCTTTCCAACCGTTCTCTTACACACGGCCTTGTGTGGAAAAACAATTAATTATCATTAATCAGCCCAATATAGGTTAACTATAAAACCCGGGACTTAAAAGTACTTAGGACATTATTAGTCGTCATTGTGGTGCGTTATCTCAAAAATGATTTGAGATATTGTGGTTTACCGGGAATAATGCGAGTCAATTGGGTAATTTAATGTCCTACCGCCATGCTGCCATGATAGCTCAGTTGGTTAGTGCAACCGACATAAAGCAGAAGATCCGCGGTTCAAAACCTGGCCATCTCATTTGAATATTTCAGACTGATTCTACCTTTCCATTCTTGTTCTACACACGACGTTGTGAGAAAGAACAATTAATAATCATTAGAGCTTAGGAAAAGTATTCATTGGGCAAGGAATCCACGTATACTTTATTCAGAGTCTTTAGATACAGTGGAAGGGGGAAATGAGGACGTCACGAGGCCGGTGAGGAGCTATCACAAAGACCCACCACACGTAGCCGACCTGGACACGAGCAACCAGTTTTCTACCTTCCGCTATCCACTCTCTCAAAAGACACTAAACAAAGTATAACTACCACCCTACAGGGCACACGTGACTCGTACTAAATACACGACCCAGGGCTGTACAGTCGATGGTCAGCAGTTTGCTTGCGTTACTGGTATGGCAGAGTTGCTCTCTGTGAGCTCTGTGTCTATGTTCTGTTCTACCCCTGCGGCTATGGTTTACAGTTCCAGGTTTCCTTTGGCAACCCTTTCCCTCATCGCATTGTCGATACAAACTCGCAGCGTGCCTACATTGTAAACCAAAGGATATTTGTCCTAGTCGTAGCAACCAGTTTTCTACCATCCCCTATTCACTGTCTCAAAAGACTCTAAACACAGTATAACTACCACCCTGCTTAGTTCACGTGACGTCGTACTGAATACACGTACCCAGGGCTGCACAGTTGACAGTCAGTAGTTCGCTTGCGTTACTGGTATGGTAGAGTTTCTGTCTGTGAGCTCTGTATTTATGTTCTGTTCTACTGACGCTACTGTTTACAGTTTCAGGTTACCACCCTTTCCCTCACCGCACTGTCGATAAAAACTCCCAGCGTGCATACATTACAAGCCAAAGGATATTTGTCCTAGCTCTGATTATCATTTAAGTATGTGTTTAGATAATACCATTTTTATTCACTCGCTGTGCGAAAACTAGATACTGAATGTTAAGAAGTGGTGCACAAGGTTTGCAGCTTGTTAAGCAGGAAAATCTTCAGGCTATAACGGACATGAAGCCCTGCCAGATCTTTCTTAGAATAGTCAATAAATATCCAGGACAGGTGGATGTGGCTGGGAAGAAAGAAACCAAATCTAACCGTTACTAACGACCAGGAAAGAAGACAGCGCTCTAGTATACCAATGGGAGGAGTATAGCTGTCAACCTCTTAAGAGGTAATTCTGTATACAATGACGAATGAAGTAAAATAATGCCATATTTCAGGTGTATAAAATAAGCTTTCCACGCTTTTGGTCCAATTATAGTTCAAAGACGGAACGATAAAGAGAACTCTTACATATGACACAACATTAATTAGCCCATATTTTAATAACCTCACTTTATTCCTGAAGTGCCCCGTTTCGCCACAATTTAGCATTTTTGTTTTGCATAATGCCTAATTTACACTGAATTTACAACGTCGCAACAGAGCGGCTGACTAACTGTTACACGCACGTCTCAGATAGTTAATATCTCTCATCCGCTTGCTTAAGACGCGATCATGTCTTCGGTATAAAACATCATTATTAATTTTATATGCATTTTTTCCAATTTTATTTAAAAGTTTAGTGAATTATGATTTTTAAATGTTCCCATAAAGCCAGTTATAATAAGAATCGTCGAATATATATTGTTAAACTTGTTATCTTTATTTACTGCATTCCCTTAAGTTATCAAATAAGAATACCCTCTTACTTTATCTATTCTCTCTGAATGCTTCGATAAGCACCTGAACCTTTTTGTGTATGATAGTTATAAATAATGTAACTGTTGGATTTTTAAATTAAGTGCACAATAAGCAAACGTTTAAGTTCACACACTGATTTTCTTTTATCATTTCATTCAAACTTAAACAAGTGCAATTCGATTTTAGCTATTTCATTAAACATTTCGCTGGAAATACACGAAAGAACTATTAGGAATTAAACGTCAATAGCAAAGTTAATATCCTTCCCGAAGTTTAGCAACAACTTCGCAGCGACATCGGAGACAGGCACACTGCACTCTATGACAGACCTGACAACACGTCAGGTCTTTCTCATTCAGGGATTTAGCCTGCCAACCCGGCTGCCGGCATCACGTCCATATACCGCGGCAGAGGTGAGCGATCATCCAGCATCACGCATCCCCCAGGTGCAATGTTGGCTCCCGAGGTCGGAGTCGCTGCCATTCGCAGCTCCTCAGTTTCCTCACGAGCTGAGTGAGCACCGATTCTACACTCGGGGCTTAAAGCCCGCACCCCAACGGGTAGGATCGAACCCGGGCGCATTCCGTGGCCGGAAACCAGAGCACCACGCTCCAGCCCACTGCGCCACGGCGCAGGACTCTAACCCCATTAACCCGATATAAAAATGTTAACATTTACAATAAGAAAGTATATTTTGAAATTAGTAAGATTGCTAACCAGTGGCAAGAATGCTTCTTTCAGTTTATTTAAAACTCGCAACTTTCTGAGATTTCCACTGAAGCATTTTATTGACCGCTAAGACTGCTGCTAAAGACAAGATGTTAGCTGCACAGTGCACACTTGCCTACAGCTAGCAAATGCAGATCGCATGGCGTTGACACTCTTCATTATTGTCTAGTCCTGAATAAGTTTCTCATTCTGTGCACGGTCTATTGAGTAAGTTCCCTAAAGTTTGCCTTTCCAAAGGAAATTTCATCCAGGCAGGTGTCTCAGACACACACAAAACAACCTTCTGAACGAAATTGTCCCACAGTTTACAGCTAATCTCATCTACATTTTGCGCGCCTAAAATAGCTTGAAGCAAAAAGGAAAGGAAAATAGAACGTTGTCAAACTTATGGAAAGTCATTAAGGAACAGGATATTTTTATACGGAGCAATAACAAACACAGTAGGCAGCATGGTGCTCAGGAAGTGAAAATAATTGCTAGAGAAGAAGAAGACAAAGGACCCCCCACTCTTGCCTTTATCTTCGTTCCCTTCGCAGTGACAGGCAGCCCGCAGAACCAGCTGGGCGACGTCTTTAGTCTTTTTGTGGGAAGATTTGTGTTACGTCATGGAGCGTAGTTGAACGTAATTCATACCGTTAGTAAAACAGAACTGGCGAACATCCAGTAACTCCTGAGTAAATCATACGGCTATCCAGAATAATTATACATTCTTTTAATTTGTCTAATCTAAACGTATACTACGTGCATAAAATGTGGCCTATAATGGAACGCCGTTGTTTATGTTGGTACTGATAAATCTAGCCCCACCTTCTGCCAGCGAGACCTCCCTTTTTCTCAGTAAATTAGGTGGTTCCGTGTCGTAGATTTACGGCACGTAAAAGAACCTCAAACCTGATAAAGAGGCCTCCGAGCAAAATTCCGGTCTTTCAAGTCCAGTATAGAATGGGACACTAAGAACCATAGTGTAGTATAGAACGTCCATAAATAAATAAGAAACCTCCTCTTTGCCTCGAGCATAATTTTAGCCAGTATATTGACAGCGTACTTTACCTCCCTCAAAACGTGGCCGAAATGCTGAAGGTAAACATTACAAACTAGTTGTCCATGTTCTTGCTATCGGATTACCATTAAGGCAATGCTTAGTTCAATGGGGTGCAAAAATATAATATACTAAAACATAGAAATAAATACGGAATTAAGGAACCTTTTTTTTAATACACTTAAACCTGGGATTTTCACGCTACACTACCATTTTCTTAATGTCGATCTGTTTTTCTTATTGCGTTTTGATGGTGGCAATAACTTTGACCTTTGTCTCCATGTCGCTGATGAAATCTCTCATAAAGATGTCGTAGTTGTGGTCCAGTTTAACGACACATGTAAATAATTCTTCTTCCTTTTCTCTAGAAGGTCGAATTGTGCTGTATTGGTTTAGTTTTCCTGTATATAACCTTTTAAACATTTTAAACCTTGTGTTTAACCTTTTATTGGTTAGCCTTTCCTTCATAAATCGTAGCCAAGCACTTTCATGGAGGCGGTATCCGAACCACCCCTTCATTTGACGGCTATAACGGCGTTCGTTGGTTCATTTTTGTAGCCTTTAATTATTTTTTAGGCTAGTTACATAGAGAACTGATACCAACTGGGCGGAGTCGAAAGTTACCTGAAGGCGGAAAATGTTACAGAGGGAAAAACACTATCTAAGGGAATTAATAACTTTTTATGCACATCATTATACAACGTGATAAATTAAAAGATGTATAAATAAACAACGCGATCACAATTTTAATTCAAGGGCAGGTGCTATATTACTAAATCAACCTGCTTCATTATTTTCCTCTTTATTTCCGAATGTAAACAATCTTTCGTATCATTGTTATAATCGACATGCTTTTTTACGCCGAACCTCTTACGTGTTCACCATTATTTTCAGTATCTCTCAGAAAGGAATTTATTCTATTCAACTCCCTACTGTATTTAAATTCGTCTTCCAAATCACCTTTAACAATGTTTTTCTCTCACGCATTCTTTCTAAGCCTTGGTTGGCAGGTCTACTCGCGTTACAGCATTAAAGCCAAAGATTCCTTTCTCTCTTTCCACTGTCTTCCACTCTTTCGTTCCGTTAATTCCGTCACTTTCATCCCCCTTCCTCTCTGTGCAACTTACGTATCATGTAATGTTTCGAAAAACACTAGTTTCCTGAGGTTTTAATACCAATTTAAACCTTCTTAGCAGTACACAAATATGTTCCTCTTCCTTGTACTTGGATGCCATTGGTACTATAAGGTTTCTCGATCTGAACGGTTGACATACATGAATAATACTAAAGAAGAATTTGTGTAACTTCGTATATATTCAGACCATCCATTTTTGCAAATACCAAAACTTCTAAACTTTTGCTTATAAACTTTTATACGTAACATATATTGTTATATACCAAGTTTCACAAAATTGGATCACTCATTCTTATGTGAAATGGGTCACATATACAAATAAAGGTCTTAAGAATACGATATTATTTATCCAAAATTCAAAATTTCCAGAAAAAATCAGTTATAATTATATTGCGTGTATATATGTTCTCTGTCCGTTTCACAGACTCCATTCTTCTCCATATCCATATATAAAATACCGTTTTTGGTCACTTCATCGCAAGACTAAGTTTGCAATCTAGTACACTACCGCGCTTTACACAAAGCAACTCTCTAATCTCTTTCTTAATTCTATATTTTAGGATACAGCCTATATGTTACATAGCTTTGACTTTCTCCACCCACTATGGTTTATTTCGATCTAGCTTCTACAAATTCTTCTTACTTCATGTTAATAGAGATAAATCTCCGCGGAAAGTTTAATTATACATTTAACTGTAGGCACAAGGTGAATACAAGAAACCGAATCGGTAGATAAGTAGATGTTTAAAAGCTAGTCGCTAAATTCTCTTTCTATGAAATGACGGGACCGAGCCGGATGGCTCAGGCGGCAACGTCTGAGGCCCGCATTCGGGTGGTCCCAGGATCGATTTCCTGGTGACCGCCCACTTTGACCCAGGATTTCTTCGGGGTTTCCCCGGGTTGTCAGGTGAATGTTGGAGTGTTTTCTTTCAGTAACTAATTTCCTGTACCTCCATTTCGTTCCATTCTTCATTTTATTCATCCATCATCCCGGTCGGAAATGTTGGCGATGGTATTTCGGTGGAGCGTGGCAAGAGAAAAGGATGCTCCTTGTAACTCTCTCCGTCCCTCGGTTTTCGGCTGGCTGCCGAAGTATTCAAACCACATTGAGGAGCGTTGGGCCTCCTCTGTGGGGTGGGGTTCCCTGCCTGCCCATCTACCGGGTGTCTAAATCTGGAAACTCAGGAACCCCTTCATTGCGGTACCGTCGCTCCTGAATCCGGCCGCCCGGTGTCTCTTCTCGCCTCAGCAGTCCTCCCGGGGATGCCTCCTCGTGAGTACAGTATATGCTCTGGATCGATGCCAAATGCCTACGTCACAGAAGATAAGATGACATGGCGAGAAACAACTGAATAGCGACAGGAATTTTTTCTTATGATCGTGAAGAACTCGGCACCGATCCTGTGAGGATATTATACCTATGCCCGACAACGATGGCTCTGGGAGAGAAGTGGAGATGAGAGGAGACACCTGGCGGCCGGAACCAGGAGTGACGGCACAGCAATAACAGAGTCCCTACAATTTACAGATTGAGACGCCCGACAGACGGACAGGCAGATCAGGGACCCCGTCCCACAAAAAGGGTACAACACCCAGCTCCGAAATGGCGGTCCATATATCCTGGTAACTAATCCAAAGCCGAAGGATGGAGAAACTTCCACAGAGAGCATCATTTTCTCTGCCTTGCCGCCCCGAAAAGCCATTGTCGACACTTCCAGACCTGAAACAGACCAAACAGCGTGAAGGATGAATGAAATCATGAATGGAACGAAATTGAGCGACAGGAAATTCGGAGGCTGAAAGAAACCACACCAGCATTCGCCTGACGACCCGGGAAAACCCCCAAAAAATCATGGGTCAGAGTGGGTGATCGTTGGGACTCGAACCCAACACTTTCCGAATGCAAGTCGCACGCGTTACCGTGGCGCCACTTTACTCGGTGTGACAGCACTTTTAAAAACAAATCTGATGTGATAAATTCACATGACTTACTCTATATCCGTCATTTATTAATGGATATACAAACTATTCTTACTAACTTTTTTATATTTACTACAGTTTTATCCAAATAAACCTTTGTAGAAGGTTTGAAGATAAAACAAAAACATTTGTTTTAAAAGGGAAAACTGCACGAAGGGTAAACATAACAATAAATAATGCAACGATAGATCAAGTACAAAAGTGTAATTATTTAGGATGTGAAATGGAAAACATAAAAAAAACCAAGTTGTACAAATTATATTCAGTGATTCAATTATTTATATGAAAAAACAAAAGAACTTTGCTAAACAAAGCTGAAAGGAATCAATGCCATTTTTGAAAGTACTAGCGGTCCAATCTCTCTTGTACGGATTTGAATGCTGCACTTTGACAAAGAAAGACATCAAACAAATACGAGTTCGCAGAGATGTAATTGTTGCGAACGGTGGCAGGCTATCAAAGAATAGAGACAAAGGAAAATAAAGACATTAGGAAACAGTCTAAATGCTAAGCTTCACCTTACTGGGAAAAGAAAACAATATCAAAACTTGTGTTATGATAGGTTTTAAGAATGGAAAAGCTTATATGCCACTCCTTAGCTAAAGCTAGTTTATACTGGATAGCGCGGATTGCCTAAGCAGAACTGCAAAGGGGATCCATACCGACAGAGAGGAGACCACTAAATGAAAGACCAATGCTGGAAAACGAACATTTTAAATGATATTACTGGTCTCAGAGCTCATTCGGTAGAGCCTGCTATATGAGGTGTTCCGGGTTCGATTCCAGGCTGGGCTCCAGAAATTTGTCTTTAAACAAAAATATTTCACGGTATGTCCAGATTCTGGTGTTTGAATGTAAGAGTACCTATGTGTGTGTGTGTGTGTGTGGGGGGGGATGTTATCGGTTATTAAATAAGCAATTCGCTCATTAACAAAATTATATGGCACCAATTGGTACCGCAAAGGTTACAAAATTATATTTCTATTATATGTATGTATGCTTATAGGTGTGTTAGAATTAAATTATTTTCTATTAGTGCATTATTTATAATGAGCATGCGCAAAAACATTCCCGCCTTGGTGGACGTCTGAAAATGTTCAGAACACAACCTTCGAGCCTCAGTTACATTTTGGTGCGACTTCGCACAGATAGTAATCATATCTGTATATTCGTTATTGGTGAACGTTACCTTTATGGCTTGGCTCGAACTGCATGCAGGCGAACACGCCACGCTTATCAGTACGAAACTACCAAGTAAACACCTGCAGACAGCAGCACTACCTCTGTGACCTTTCCCTTTGTACCTGCACTGCCCCTTTGAACAGCAGTGATGCGACAACTTCTTTTGCACCTGTGTAACATAAAACCGCAAAGGACGCCTTGTTTGCGCCATATGGTATATACCTACAAAACTACAAACAGGAGGCTACGAGGACGGCCATCGAAGAGATGGAACAATTCCACATAGTTTGAGATTGGAATAGACCAATAGGTCTAAACCGTTGATGTAACAATAGAATGCAGAACAGATAAGCAAATAAGCCACAGCGAATAGTGCGAAGAGAAATTTATGTGAATGTAACATAAACAGGCATTCTCTCGCCTTAAAAGTAATAGCCTTAAACGTGAATCAATCCGTATAACTGTCTTTCTATTATTATTCAGCGTGGGTACAAGAAATTTGGAATTGTTATAGCATGAGTGTGCTATAGCACACATGCTTCTAGTATAAACCAAACAAAATTATCTTTTCTGATGTCTTAAACTATGTTGAAGAATAGCGTCATCATGTTTTTGCTATAAAACGAAAACACCTAAATTTAGTGTTATGCGCAGTTTCGCTGTCTTGTTTATGAATTGGGAGGGAGAAGCAGCTCTGATTTTCGCGAAGAACTGCGTGTAAAGCTAAAATGAAACAGCAACGTACCTCTTCACAGAGGCTGGAGATTACTCTCTGGTAGCCGTGACCTTAATCCCTGGGATTAGAGCTTGGCTGGTTCTAAAAGTACCCTATATTAAGTTTCTGAAGAAACCCTTCTGGACAACTTCCTACTTTATGCACTGCTGTAGGCACTTTTAAGTGGTAGTTTTAAGCAATACTTGATTAACACTGAAAAACAATTCTTTAAAAATATATCTCTGTCCTCTCCTTCTCCCTCTCCCTCTCCCTCTTTATAATTTCGGCTTCAGGTGAATGGTAGAGAAAATGAAAAAAGCAATACGTGTTTCGAGTTTTGTGCTCAAAAGAGGTATAGGTTGTAAGGAATGTACTTTAGTTTTAAGATGAGACTGTTTAGATATCAAAATAGCCGTCTGCATATTCGTTTTGAGAATTATATATAGTGTTTTAAAATCCCTTAATTGACAAGTCTTATTACATTTAGGTTTTGGTGACAGAATAGTAAAGAGGCCATAAAAATGGTTTCAATTCGTTATTGTAATGTAATTATTTGTATTTGTAGCATATTTAACATGTTGTTTAAATGCGAACCAGAATCAGATTATATTATATATTACAGAAAATCAAGCGCTATAATCTGATTCTGGTTCGCAGTGACATCTTATTTTTCCAGTCGACCCGTTATGCTTCTAACATGCCCCTGGAAGGGAAGGATGGGGGGAGAGACCCGAAGGGCGACCATATCCGGATGCCGACGGGCGCAGGAATGGACGGGGTCCCCAACGTTTCGAGATAGAACGCATCCAACGCCGCACGGTCCCTACACAAAGCCACCACCGGAGCCCTACGCTGAAGACAGACCTAGCTGAGCGGTACCGCAACGACCCCATGGAAGAAACCTTTAGAGAGCGCAAGCCACCGCCCAGCAGCAACCCGCCAAACACTGTCGCCTGGTCCTACAACCCTGAAACAGATGATAAAGGAAGATGATGGGTACAGGAAATGAGAGGAAGGAGAGTCGTGGTAGAAGATGAACCACCCAGCATTCGACTGGCGACTCGGGGAAACCACGAAAAACCCATGGGCCAGGGCGGTCGTCGGGGATCGATCCCTGGTCCTCCCGAATGCGGGCCACAGACGTAACTGCCTCAGCCATCCCGCTCGGTTTCAACATATCATAGAATGCACGTGTCTTGTCTCAGATCCTGTAAAAGAGTACTGTTGATAGCTTTCCTGTGAATTATAATGCGCACCAACCCTTGTATGATGTCTTCAGCATTACTGAAATACTGTTGAATAAGAGATAATTATGTTTAGTATGAGCGAGTGCTACCAAAGAGTGAGACTGAAGCTTGCTTTTTGATACAGTGAAGGAAAGATAATTGTTTTATTTGGATTACGTTACACTTAAACTGTGAATCAAAGCTTCCGGTCGTTAACGAGGTTAGCACACTGTGATAGCTGTGCGGCTAAAAAACACTCATGAAACCTTAGTTACTGTAGCTCGGAACCGGAGTTTTAAGGGGAGATTAAAAGCCTAAATTGCCAAATATTAAAATTTTAGTTATTTTTGCCGCCTTATAAATTGGTATTTCCTCATTAATTTGACACACATTTTATGACTGCAGGCACAATGTTTATATTTCAAATATATTTTTAAAACTAGCGCTGCAACTGCGATTTTGTACTGTAAATTCTGCACCTTTTCACAGAAATAAATCATAACTCCTATACACTTTGGGCTAGAGGAGTAAAATTTAGCGTATTTTTAGGGGTAATTTTGCTCTACAAATTAGTACCTACTACTCTTATAGGCTACCTGTAGGCTCTACAACGGAGGGAGACACCCTGCACACTGTGACCTACACAAATCTATTATGGCTACCATTCCCTTAGAAGGAAGGGATGAAGTAAAGGAACACAGGAGGCTACGGGCCGCAGTCAGACAGACCACAGTGTCACATGGAAGTCCCTAACAGTTCCAAACTCGAAGACCCGTCCCACTGCTGGAGCTACTTAGAGAGGGCGTTGAACAACCGCAGCCTTCTAGTGTCCACGGGGAGTACTCTTTCCTTTGAGCAAGGATTTGCGCCATCTTTCTGGCACCACGAAACCTAGAAGCAAACCTGAAAGATGAGAAGGAAACAGAATGAAAGGGAAATGATGGAAAGAAAGCCGTGATAGATGAGGAAGCATCTCAGATTCGACTACGGATCGGGGAAAACTACGAAAAACCCAAGATCAGAGTGGGTGGTTGATGGGAATCGAACTCGGTATCTCCCGAATGCGAGCCCCACGCGTTACCGCGGAGCCATCCCACTCGTTTGCTACTGTTAAATATGACTGTTTCGCGTGCTCAAGCCATACGGTTGCTTTCTTTACAAGTATATGCTCATTTTTATTCTCCATTTGGGTTTTGAACAGCTTTTTCTTTGAATGATATATTCCGTTTCCTTAGAAGCTATTGAAGGTGACTAAATTAAGTTTTAGGGTAATAAACACAAACACTAAGCTTTTTGTGGATCCACTTTTGTGTTAATAATAAATTAAATTAAATATTCATATTAAATAATTTAATAGCTTAATATCAAATAATATTAAATTATAATATTCAAAATATTACTAATAAGTTTTAATCAAATGATGGTATAGTTGAAAAATAAATTATATTTCCCTTAATAATAAAACGTATTAGATAAAGATAGACGAGTGAACTAAGAAGGCATTCATCTACATGCTGTAAAAGCTTCAGTCCTATATCTTAAGTAGTTTCTGAGTTAATGGATCATGAACAGGTTAAGGATTCGAGACAACTTAACAAAGAAGTGAAGTTTACTGCGCTTCGAGTAGGGTGGAGTGAGGTGGCGCATTGGGATGTTATTTACCTGTGAGGCCGTGTATACAATCCGCTTCGTGACTAGAGGTATTGTGCACTTTTGTCTCTCATTCCGATGTGTGCGTCCTACTTCATTTTCCACCATCACTAACTAGACTATACTTTCGCATTGCCATCTTTGTTTACATCAGCAATACTGTGTTTACGGAACTCTATAGTAGGGTTGCACATACATAGGTTACTAACCTGTCCCGGAACCTTAGCCTGGTCGTACATTTAGTAGAATTAAGGGGACAAGGTACTCTGAAATGGTCAAAAATCACATTTTAGGTTTTAGGACTAATAAAATCTCTGTTATTTCGACTTGCAGAAAATATATACCTTTGGGGACTAAGAAATTTTTAAGACATTATTTAAATATCATTTAAATGCTAGTCTGCATTCATTTAAAGCTGCCATGCAACGCCCCTTGTTAGAACATTTTGGTATCTTTCAACAATGAACGACTATATCAGGCCCAGCAAGCAGTTCAGCAATGAACAAAAGAGGCCAGGACCAAGAGAAGGCAATCAGAAAAGCTGACGCAATCCAGGAATGAAGGTGCATATGATTATGACTCTGGAATGTACTGAAGTGTGTCAGAATTTTAATGTTCAAACTTTAAATTCACTTTTCTCAAAACAAATTTTTTTAGATACTTATGTACCTTTTTCTCAGAAAGCATGAGAGGTAGGTAGCTGACATTTTCAGTAGATGTATACAATACATACTTAAACTTTATGAACCATAATCATAATTTTATAATGTATACTAGTGATATTAAGAAAGCAACAAAGTTGCATATTTTGCACATTTTTACACTTTTGACTCTGCAGATACGTTTTTTTTAAATTTATAGTGAACTGATACATAACTAAATAATTTAGGTTCAGAAGACAGCTGATTATACTACAAATAAGCATGCAAATTTGTGATTCTGTATTGCAAGTAGTATCAGAGAAAAAGGTACATGAATTCACATGTTTTAAGCGTAATTTTATCATTTTTCTATTGAATAACATAATTTTTACGGACTCAACTACATAAGCTATCGATTTATACAATCACTTCAAATAATTGTCATGATTTATAGAATAATTAATAAA
The DNA here is from genome assembly GCA_030765065.1 of Deroplatys truncata. Classification (NCBI taxonomy): domain Eukaryota; kingdom Metazoa; phylum Arthropoda; class Insecta; order Mantodea; family Mantidae; genus Deroplatys; species Deroplatys truncata. Next base: position 105,950,624 of record CM060985.1, read on the forward strand.
AATTTGGGAAAAACCATTGAGAACTTTAAGAGCAGTGGTAATTTAACACACTTAAGGTGTAATTTCCATGTGTTCAGACTACCTTGTCCCCTTAACATTGACGAGATAGGGTTTTAATCTTCAAATAAGCTTAAATTCCTCCCGAATGCAAGTCTCGCCATTACCACTTAAGCATCGTCCTCTCTGGCAGTTCGTTATTCCGAGAAATTATTAACCTCTTGCAAACCGCACACCAGAACTACATCTTGTCTTGAGAGACAACATCCTTAACTGTTGCCTTCAGTTTTCTTCAAGTTTAGGAAGCAAAAACAAAGAGGATATCCTTTTCACCTGCTACAGCCATTTGGAGGTAAATAGACAGAAGAACTTTCGTCTGCATGAAACAAAACGACATGCCCCAACATCACAAAGCAAATTAAAGAGAAACGAGGCTGAAAATTTAGTTAGGCTGCGAGAACATCCGTTGCTATAATGGTGTTTTATACTTTTCTCCACCCCAGGCATTTTCCGACATCGATAGAGCCAGTTTTCCGTTTGGAGGGAGTTTAAGGGGTGGATGCAGAAATACCTCGCTCCCGGATATCGAATAAAATAGCTCGATAAAATCTGCTTATGTACGACGCGACCAAAATAACAAGAAACAGATAAACCTGGCTTAACAAATCGAATCTCGATTTCAACACAGTTTGTAACGTTAATCATGCCACAACATACAGGGTGGGCCATATAAGTTGAGACTGTACAATATCTCCAAAACTAAGCGTTGTAGAAAGAAATTTCTTGAATAAAAGTTGCTTGATATTATGGGGAAAAGTAAATGCCAAGTCGTGTTTTGTTTGGAAGACATGATAGTCATTTTAGATTCAATTTAATTTTTTTCAAATGGGAACTTACATTTTGTATGTTTTCCCATTAGAAAATTATTTATAAAAGCTGTTTATTTAGTGATGAGGGATAAGGAAACAAAATAAAAAAATTTGGCTTAAAATTACGAAACGTAGCTTGGCCCTCAAATAACCAACCATGGACGGTCCAAGCATTCATTGCGCTTTTCGAACACAGTCATTCAAAATATTCGTTGTTATTTACGTTGGTGTAAGAACAGTTGTAAAATACTTTATACAAGTGTTGTTTATTTATTTATGAGGCGTGAGAAACCTACTTAAAAAAGACAGGTTCCCATTTAAAAAATTAAATTGACCCTGAAATTATCATCACAACATCCTCCAAATAAAACACGACCGATGGCATTTACTTTCCCCCATAACATCAGGTGACTTTTATTAAAGACATTTCTTTCTACCACGCTTAGACCTGGAGATAATGTACAGTCTCAACTTAAATGGTCCATCCGGTATACAGTCACGAAGAAATACTTAGACTTCATACCCAGGTTTTAACAATGGTCTGTCTCTCGAAAAATATTATGTTTTGCATTTACGTGACTTTCTATACACATTCTTCTATTAACAGTTCTTACAAAATCTTATTTTCCTATATACTTCCTGCTAATCGAGACAAACTTCCGTTACACATTTCGTTATAGATATAAATAGGAAAAAGTAGGCTAAAACGATTGTTAGATTTTTAAAATGCGAGTCTTCACGTGATGTCTTTGCATGACTACGAGAAAAAAAAACGAATAGCAACTTACCGCTTGGAGAAAAGTATAACTATTTGAAAATTCAAATAAAATAAAATCTCGAAAATGGTTAATTCAATAGAAAATTATTTGACTTATACTGTGTACTTTAACGAGATCTACAGTTTTTATGTAGTGGCATCTATCTCTTACGTTTACCTATTACACAGAAGTTATTCAGGATGAAGAGAACTTCACAACCTATTCGCAGAAAATCCAAGCCATACATTTTATTTGTCATGACAATATGTTAAAAATATGATATTTTAATAAAAATCGTTTGAGTCATTTTTGAGAAAATCAGAAATAACGAAAAATTTATCATATAAAGGAAATTTTCTTTAAAAATCTTCGTGTTACATTATTTAAAATGCTGAACTTGAATACCAAATATTGTATTTTAATACTGTTCATTTTTAGTTAAGCTGTTCAAAAATAGACTCACACACAGACACAGACGCATATGTACTTTTTTCTAAGTTTTTATTCAGGGGACCTCAAAACATGTATTTCTAGTAAAAACTCCATATCTATTTTTTCGGTGGAATGCAATGCTTTCTCTACTTACTATAGGTAAGTAGTAGAGAAAGAAAGACATTCTAACGGTCACTCTCACACTGCTTTCTCTACCCGTTAGAACTTCACATAGTCACATATATATTAGAATATTTATATAAAAAAATCATTCTTATATTAATGATGCAATGAATGTTTGACCAGAAATAATCTCAAATAAGGACGTTTGGATTTCGTTACATGAAAAATATAGAAAACATAACATTTTTAACATGCAAATATAACTGTATGTTTGTCTGAAGTCAGGTTTCTTTGTTTTTAATGAAGTCATGCGGCAAAACAAACTATTTAACATCATAACAATCAGGGCGTCGGGTAGTGCAGTGTTTTCGTTTTCGACTCTCTTACTGAGGATCCAGGGTTTGATTCCATGCTCTGGAGTGGCGATTTTAAGTCGGTCCTATCTATGCCGTCACCTCTGACTTGCTCATGTACGGAGTCCACGGTAAAGGCTGTAGGTCCTCTCATTCCCGCCATCCTCATCATCGCCCTACCATCAGAGGCAACGGATTCTGCCCACTGGGTCCTCCACCTCAGATATGGGTCTAGTCATCGGTTAGTGAAATGAGGTATCCCCCGATGGTCATGGGAAGCGTGAGAAGCCGTATCATAACAATCAACATACGAAACTCGCAAGCAGAGATAATCGAAACAACCATCACGCTCGAGATTGGTACAGATCAACTCAAGAAGTGAATGTCAAGAAAAAAGGAAAGCGTACAAACCCCTGAACCTGTATTTCAAACAATATTATAACGAATATTAAAAATGTGGGTTATCGGAATTCTTTTTTAATTAGGTGGTGCAATAAACAAAAATTTTAAAACTAGTAAAAGTAATCAGGATACTACTTTGCAAGCTACAGGATGATTCAGTGTAGCTACATGTTTACAATTGCGTAAATATTGATTATATTGTTTATATAAATTTACAACTGTATAAAATTAATGGCAATAATACACCATTTTATGCAACACAGGAAACATTTAATTTTCTTAAAATTATGTCTCATAAATGGCATATATTAGTGTGAGGATAATCAGCCAGCCTAGAATAACTATCAAAAACGACTTTTGTAATATTTCAACCGAAATAGCATTAATTTCTCTGTGAAAGCTTTCTTTAAAGTTTACAAGGGTTCGTTGGTGAATAGAATAAACTTTGCTCTTCAAATACCCCCAGAAAAATCAGTTACAGACAGAGAAATCTGGGCAGGTTGGAAGTCATATAGTGCCTCCATTTTCTAAGATAACTTAAATTTCATTAGCCGACATACAACTGTCATGGAAACTATAACAGTGTGTATCATGAAATTACTTTCTCTACCACATACATAGTAGTTAGAGAAGGTATTTCAATCTACCAAAAAATTCGATACCAACATTTTACCGGAAGTTCATGTTTTGAAGCCCCCTGAATAAATAAAAAATATTTTGAGAACAAAAATATTTTGTGTCTGAGAACAACATAACTAAACGAAAAGTCGAATAAATACCAAACTTGGTAATTAAGTTCAGTACCTTCCAAAGATGCGACACGAAGGTTTTCAAGAAAATCTCCCCAACTCAAACTACCCTTTATATGTAATGTTTATATAGAGAATTTTGATTTTGTAAAAAAATGGCTCTAACGATTTTGATTAAAATACCATACATTAAAGATATTTACATGACAAATAAAATGTAAATTTTGAATTTTCTGGTATAGCCTGTGAAATCCTATTCATTTGTAAGGAATTCTGTAGAATCTCGTATAACTGGTAAACGTTAAGCGATAGACGAAAACGTACCTCACCAAAAATGTAGATCTCTTTAAAGCACATAACTTATTTCAAATAACCATTTTTGTAGAATAAGCCATTTTCAAGACATCCGTTATTAATGGTTCGATTTGTTCAATGCTTTGTTATTCTTTTCAAGTCCCATTTATTTTCGGTTGTTTCTCATGATTGCATGGTCGCAGTATGGAATTTCAAGGCCAGCGTATAACGTCGAGTTCTTAAACATTTGACTATTGCTGTTCTTTTTGTGTCTATAACGAAACGTGTAATGTAGCTATTTCTGAAAAGGTTTATTTGGATTGAAATGCAATAGACAGAAAAATAAGCTTTAGTAAAAATAGTTTGTATACTCACTAATAAGCGACAGAGGGTAGATAATGTCATGTGAATGAATCACTTCAGATTTTTTTAGCTACAATCGGGTGCTCCCTGTAGATCTTAAAAGTAATATTCACAGAGAAATTAATGTTATTCTATTGAAAAGTTGTAAGAATCCCTTTATGCTGGCAAATTGTTGTCGCAGAAGAGTAGACCATTTGCGGGATATAATTTAAAAGAAATTATATCCTGCATATACTGGCATATTATGTTCCATAAAATGGCATATTATTGCTGTTTATCTCATATATGTATATATGTATGTTTGCATATATACTTCGTAATTGCCAAAATTAATAAAAAGTAATAAAATTACATCCAAAACTTAACACCATAATATAGTTTCATACACATATATATTCGTATACGCTTAATGTTTAGAATACAATTGTATTGTAATGCTTAAAACTGTAAAAATTTAGTTTCATTGAATCACCCTGTATTATCAAAGACAATGGCTATTTTTGGGGATGTTTCTATTTTGGATTTACTTAATATTTATAGGGTGGCGCTATTTTTTCTATCAGAGTACAGCTATAATTTTTTGTTTGTATCAAATAAAATTGTTATATGGCATTTGTGAAGATAATATTAGTTACTTTAATAAATAAATTATAAGTTTCAATTTTTATTAACAGAAAAACGTACCTCATGTGAGGTTTTAATATATTAATTGTTTTATCAAAAGTAACTCTGCCAGACACTATTGTTTTACAAAACAACTAGATCTCTTTTATACTTGTGTACGTTGCAGAAGTTGGTAGTTCCCACCTGCCCTTGGTTCATAACTAGTTACTAGCTGAACAATAAACAATCACATTTATATTAATGATATAGGAACGTTCCAGAGAGCGGAATGTACGTATAAAGACTTGTATGATTTTACAGGTGTCATTTATTCATTGCGCTATTTTGAAATTCATTTAAACGCATATAGCGTGTTCGTTGCAAAAACGTGATGATGACAATGAAGTCATTTATTCAACTAAGAGCTCAGACTTTATAGCACGGATACACTGTTGTTTCGAAAACAAAGGAATGAAAGCTTTATTTCCGAGCTACACTTCATCCTTTTGTTCGTCCCAGAGTCTTCAGGGGATGTGTATTGTCAACTTTCTAATCACTAACTGGAATAGACACTTGTAAGTACCCCTTTGCCTCACGCAACACATCTTACATCTCTGTCATTCAAGGAGTCTATCTCTCAGCGTTTCTATTTCAGGGGATGCACACAAATAGACCTTTATCATGCTGGCGTGTGTATCAGTTGCATCAGTCTCAGAGGCAGTATGCAAATGAAGGAGAGCATTTATTCGACGAAAACGTGCCTAAGGGGATAGACAGACATACTTTCTTTGCCTCCCCCAAACTGTGATGAGCTACATTCACGTGACTTTTTCTACTTACTATTCTACAAACTATTCTTGCAAAAGCGCATTATTCCGTCTACTTATTGTTAAACGAGATAAATATTCATTACACGTTTCCTTGTGGATATAACAAGCATACAATAGACTAAATAGTTTATAAAAAGCGTGTATCTATGAGATGGCTTTGGAATTTTATGTTCTCTGCCTGATCAAGAGAAAAAACTAATAGCCAATAATACTTGAAAAAGTGGTGTAAGTTCCAGGATAAGTATTTGAAATTCAAATCAGTAACAAAAAATATCTTGGAAATAGTTAACACCAACACAAATTTTATTTGACATGTGTGATTTAACGAGATCTATATTTTTTGTATAGTGAGAATCCACGTGACTCTTTACGTTTTACCAGTCGTACAAAAGTATTTCAGGATGAAGAGGATAAATAGGCTATGCGAGGAACAATTTAAGGTATACATTTTACTTTGTCACGCAAATACAGGGTGATTTATGAAGAACTGACACATTCATTTCTTTCTTTAATTGTTTCACAATGAGTTATGCTAGCGACAACTGAAATGCAGAGGAATTTTGGGAGATTATTTACCTTTATAGCAGATCGTTTATGTGGCATAAACCCTGTCTTTTAAGTAACCCCATAGAAAGAAGTTCGGCGATGTCAAATCCGGAGATCTCGGTGGCCACAGATTCTTTGAAATTATCCAGCAGTCAAAGAAACTTGCAGTTAGTGCCATGGATTCATTTTATGTATGACATACAGCACCGTCCTGCTGAAATATCCTTGGCTCAGCTCTACATCGTCTAGTTGCTCAGCAAACTCCATGAAAATCCGTAGGTACTCTGCAGAGTTCACATTGTTTTAAAAAAAACTGGTCCCGCTATTCTCTGTGCGGATACTGCGCACCAAACTCCGATTTTAACCGGGTGCATAGGTGCTTCATGAATAACATGTGGATTTTCGCTGGTACAATAGCGTAATTTATTTGAGTTCACATAGCCGGATGAATGGAACCATGCTTCATCTGTGAACCATGTGATAGACAATATGGCAGGATTTTGCAGAATGAACGCCAGAAAACCAACGACAATAATTCAGTTGTCTATCCTTATCTGGTTCCTGTAACTGTTGGACAACCGTAATCCTATACGCTTTAGCCTGCACTTTTCACAGCTCTCTGACACATTGAGTAGCTGTACCCCGTCTCCTGCGACAAAGTCTTAATGATTTTTTGGGCGACTGATCCAGTCGTGCTCTTACGTCAACAACAACCGTAATCCAGTATTGCTGTACAAGGAAGAGTCAATCATTTAATGTGTACTTTATTTTCACGTTGACTAGAACAAAATCTAAAAAGCAGCTGCCGACAATAAAACTAATAATTACGAATAAAACGTGAACATCTGCGCATCTAGTGACAGGCAATCGAAACTCCAGAACATTCTGCTTAATTTGGTGCTAAAATTGGGGCATTGAGTGAATTTCGAACAGAATAATTAAAGAAAGAAATGTGTCAGTTCTTCATAAATCACATTTTAATCAAAATCGTTTGAGCCACCTTTGAGAAAATCAAAAATAAACAAAACTTCTTCGTGTAACGTGTGTTTTTGGTATGTGAGAATTTTCTTGTAATTCTTCGTGTTGCATCCTTGGAAGATGCTCAACTTAAGTTCTTACTAAATTTAAAATCATTCTTAGGCAAAAGTGCATAGAACATTGCTTATTACATTAATACTATAGTACTATATAACAGATATATGTGAATTTATCATTGGTAGAGAAAGCTGTGAAGGGATCATATCAGATTTTTAAATTTTTACCTTTTCTACTACGTACATAGTGGGTAGAGAACGTGTTCTATCCCACCAAAAATTAGATATCGAGATTTCACTGAAATAAATGCTTTAAGGCCCCTAAATCCAAAAACAACATTTTAGAAAAAGATCCCTGTGTGTATGTGTGTGCGTGTGAACAGTATAAGTAAAAACATGTCCAATGAATGTTAAACTTGGTATTATTAGGTTCAGCATCTTCCAAAGTTATGACACCAAGATTTTCAAGGAGCTCTCCCCACTCTCAAACTACCATTTACATGGAAGATATTTTCAAAATTTCGATTTTCTCAAAAATGGCTATTTCTTTTTTTTATGTAAATACCATATACTTAAAATATTTGCATGACAAATAAACTTTATGTCTTGAATTATCTAGGAATAGTCTGTGAAGTCCTCTTCATTTGAAATACATTTTGTATAATTTTGTTTTACTCGTAAACTCTCTTTAAAGCAGCAAATGTAGTTCAAATAACTTTTTTGTGACATCAGTCATTTTCGAGATATCCATTGTTATTGGTTTGAGTTTTCAATACCTTGTCTTTTTTTAAATTACTGTCGCTATTCAATTGTTTCTTGCGATGTCTTGGCAAAGACTATGGAATTTACAGGCCAACATATAGCGACCTGGTTCTTAAACATCTGGGTATCCATTCAGGTTTCTTTGTTTACCTTGTATACCTATAAAGAAATGTGTATTTAAACTATTTGTGCAAATGTTTACCTCGATTAACGTAAAGTAGATAGAAATAAATTCGTAAAAATAGCTTGTAGAAGCTAGATAAAAATAAACGGTAGTAGATAAAGTCATGTAAATGTTGTTTCTAACGCTCCCCATATGGCCTCTGACCTTTGGGGGATACCTCCACCAAGCGATGGACCCATTTCTGAGGTGGAGGCACCAAGTGGGTAGAATCGTTGCCTAAGATGAGGCTGGCGGTAGAATGAGAGGACCTACAGCTTTCACCGTGGAATCCAAACCACGTTGGGCGTTGGGGATGCTTCACATGAGCAAGTCAGAGGTGAAGGCGTGAACAGGGCCGACTTAAAGTCATATGAATGTAACACATCAGAAATATTTTTTATTAATTCCGGTTTTAAACTTCTCTGTATTTATATGTTATCCTATGGAAACACAATGACACCTGGCATGGTTTTAAACAGTATTAGTACACCGGTTTCAAAACGGTTTTCACCGTCTTCCGGTTTCCCGACGCCATTGTTCTTTATCTTTCCATTGCTCCTCCTCCAACCATCTGTATTCCATTATCTGCTACATTTCACTCCTTCAGGAAACTCTGGGAGGACCACTGTTTCTTGTTTCTGGTGTAGTCCACTCAAATATTGTCTTGGAATTCTATCTTCATCCATTGTTTTTAAGTGTCCGTACCATTATAATAGTTTATTTTGGATTGTTTCAAACACTAAATACACAATTGAACATTATATTCTCTTTGGACATGTAAGCTGTACTATCAGAATGTTTCAAATAGCTTACTTTTACATGTTGTTATAAACTGTACGTCCTCAGTCAAACGATAACGATCGCATATGCTGCCCGTTTGTGAAACATTGCATCAGTTCCTTTTGCAGTTATCTAGTAGATAAGAATAACAGCCTGTATAGGAATCAGCGTGATATATAGTTGAACAAATAGACAAGTAGAGTAATGCAGGCATGAGTATTTCGTGACCTCAAGAAATGACACTGTAATCGACCAGTGCTCAAAGTATCCTTGCACCACAAGTCAAAATGACTGCTTGCGATCTGTTGGTTGGAAACCGATGGAGCTTATAAAAACCAACTAAAAATCTAAATTAAAGACATTTAAATTTGTATTTTGTTTATGTCGTTCTTCGTATTACTCAGAACGGAGGGAAAACAATACTTTAGTAAAACTATTTTTGGCAAAAATGTTTTGCTGAAAGTTGCACGAATATGTTTTCACAGTGTATAATTAACTGACGCACTAATATTCGGGAGAAAGCAATGTATTCGCGCATCCGTGACCTACCAATCGTGATACATTCACGTGAAGCTTGCTTTACAGAACACACAAACAAATTATAGTTGTATTCATTTAATCTTGAATATGAAACACATTACTTAATATTAATCAGCTTTTTACAATGTTTACACCTTCTGACAGCCAAGCACACATTGAATTAGACATTCTTTCGTATTGTCAAAAACCATTCTGTCCTATCTATCCACTGTTCTCTTAATTGTCTCTTCTTCATGGTTTCCTACTCCATTCTTCTATGCTCTTGGATGTCGCCCTCTTTTCGTCTCCTTAATGGCATACATTCAAAAAAGTTTTCGATAACATATCTTGATCCATACATATCAGATGTCCATAACATTAATTGTTTCTTTGAAATATGATATTATATACTTTTAATGACAATTTCCAGTCTTATTTTCTCATTCCTGATTTTATCTTTTCTAGATATTTGAGCTGAGCGCCGTCAATAATCCATTTCCAATTCCAAATATCTTTGTTTGTAAATATTTTTCAATGCGTATTTCTGAACCATATAAAGTTGTACTTTTAATCATAGAGTCGTAATTTTTTGTTTTTGTTCCTCTTGTAATCTGTTTGTCCAAATGTTAGGTAGCAGTTTTCCCTTTCCTTGTTCCCTGTTTAAGTTCAGTATCATTTCTTCCATCATTTGTAGTTTTAACGCCCAAACAATTGTACTCGTCGCTCGTTTAATAACTTCTTTATATTTAATTTTAAAATCGTGTTTCACTCTTCCTATTACCATATGCTTTATGTTTCAAAATTAAACCTAATCCTCATTTGTTATATTCCCCAATTAAAATCCTGCACATATATTCTAATTCACCATATTCTTGTGTTAATATAAGCTGATTATCTACAAAATGTAATGAATGCCTGGCATTGTATGGTATTATTTTCAATCATTACACCATACCACTCCATTTCCTTATCCAATTATGTAATTCTGAAAACAAACTCAATAATTTGAATATTTTGATAAGACAGTTACCCGAGTAATACAATTAAGTACTGTGGCGTATTAATAAGTTAAGGGTTACATTGTTAGCAGACATATTGTTGGTTTATTTTTATTTTTACTGGGATGACGTCACTCCTGGCTGGGAGTTTTTGCTAGCCACGAGTGGTGGGAATATATCATCTGTCTTTCTGAGTATTCCGAGAGAAGCGGATCGAACATGCAAGCCGGCGTTTGGATCGGTGGACATCTCTCCTCACCTTTCATATTTAATGATGTAGAAACGCCAAACTTTGGGAAATAAATCTAGGATTTGCGTTTTGAATTGTGTACAGTGAAAACCCCACACCTTCCTCTTAACCTCCACACCACGTTTTGCTCCTCCGCAGCCCAGTGAGTATATGCCTCCCCAATGTACGTGCTGGGTACTAAAAATTAATTTAATTTTTCATATGTACCTTAGACCTCTACCCACCATGTAACAGTATAAGCGAATATGATTTTAGAGATATTATGGAAATAACACATGAACTACTTGACTGGCGAAAGGGTACCGCTTTCTTATTTTATTTGTTCTTATCGGGGACATGACTTGAGAAACAACTGATGGTGTTATTGCACGCAGAATTATAGGGCTTCTTAACTTGTTCATTGTTTTATGGGGTGTATTAAACAGATTCACATTCAGCCATCCAGACTCTGTGAGAGATGGGCATGATTTAATCATCATCTACACGGTTTAGTCCATCACGGAAAAGTTCCGTCCTCGTGGTCAAAGAAGAAAATCCTGGCATTTCCATCTCAGATGCGTCAGTCTTCTTTTTCGTCTTGGACTGTATTCTAATGTTTTTGTTTGGCATACTAGAGTGTTTCATCTGCTGTGAATATTCTTTCCATTTGTTTAAATTTTCTACAATTTTCCAATTAATCTAAGAATATTTAACTCTCCCCTACTTTATGTGCCTCTCTTTTTATATAGTCTTCTATAGCCCAGGTTGCTCTTAAGAATCTCATTTCAGCTGCTTCTATCGCATTTTCCTTTTTGGGGATCATTGTCAAAACTTCGGAATGATATTGGCTAGAGAAATATTCCGCGCCCAAGCCGGGAATCGAACTCTGGAAGTCTGATTGAGAACCCAGAACACTAACAACTCAATTGCAGGAATAGTCTTTTTCATTAATTTTGTGTAGTGAAAATGATTATTTTCTGCATTCAAACAGGATACGTCCAAATGGTACAGTAGTATTACATACGATTTAGGCGTTTGGATTAACGATAATCCTACCACCAAGGGTGATTAAGCGCTTATGTCGCCGGATTAAGGAAAAACCTGGGAAGATTTCCAGCAAAAAGCCGCAATTTTTATTTTAGGCAGGAAACAAACCAAGATCGCGCTTTAGGAGAGAAAAGTTTCCATTTGTTCTTAATCCGGCGCTTCTAGTGCTGTATCCTAGAAAAAAAGGGACATACTTTTTCTTCGCCATGTTGGATTTTAGCCGGGAAAATAGTCGCGCCCAAGAACCAAGATGGCGGCTTTAGGTGGAAAAGGTTTCCACTTTTGTTTCTTAATCCTGCGATACTAGCGCTTAATCCCCAGATAAAATTCAAAGCCGAGAAATATTTTTCCCCACAATATAGTTAAAAGAAACTTGTGTCAGGGTGTTAGATAATCCAAACGTTTCATCCATAAAAGGGTTAAATGGTTACGAAATAGCCGGGATGAAATCGAGGTAGGTATTATTGCTTCTTACTTATATTAAGGAAAATTGATATTTCAATACTTTTTGAATGCAAATCAAATATTATTGCGACAAAAACGGAGGAGCAGCTCGAAGAGGACTGGAAGCACGATGAAGACTAGCAAGTTAAAGAAATCCAGTTGTGATGAGAAACGCCATAGTTCAGAAGGCCTGTGATTGGATCAAATAAAAATAAACGGTATTAGTTGGAATAAAACGCAATGCGATTGGACATTTATGATATAAAAAGAAACCTAAGAGAATAAAAATAAGTATACAAAAATTGCGGAAAGAAGTTGATGATGTGTAGAAAATTAAGAGAGAGAATCAGGAGCGAGACGCAGATAAGTTAAGGCAAGGAGATTTCGTTAAACAAATTGCGCGAACGGACGGGTATGACTTTAGCTATGATACCAAATGATGGAAATAATGGTAGGAATATTATTGAGCAAAACGATTAAAACACAACTATGGAAGGGTCTTATTGCTGATGAGAGGCGGTCAAAGGAGTGCACGACGGACAGACATGTTTACGAAGATGCTGGGAAAGTGTAGTGTGAATGCGTGTGGAAAGAAATATCTGGTAACCGGCAGAAAATATTCAGCGGAAGTTTCCAAACGATAACAGACTCGGTGTTCGCCAACGGATGCCTGCGGTCTTTGATAACACTATAAATCCGGTGGGCAATACCTGGATGACTTTAGTTATGATACCCAATGATGGAAATATTTGGAGGTATGTTATTGTACAGAACGATTAAATACAACTATGGAAGGTGAAGTATTGTAATAATGGAATAAATCGAATATAGCAACAATAACACAGAATACGTAGCTTTAGAAGATATGGAGATTTGCAAAGCCAAAGTGACAACACGTTATCCTTAAAGCGTTAAATGGATACGAATTAGCCGAAGAGAAATCATGGAAGGTAATATTCTGGAGGACATGGGTAGGAAGGAATGTGCACAATAATATCGGGAGGAAAACTGGGGAAGGTAATACCTGGAGGACGAGTACGTAGAGGACTTGAAGCACGATAGAGAGTAACAAAGGACAAACGTAGAGACGTGATAAGTGACCATGACTCGGAATGCCTGTGATTGGTGGAAATAAAATTAAACACTATTGTTTGGAATAAAACGCAATGTGATTAGACATTTAGAATATATAAAAACCTAAGAGAGTAAAAATAGGCATAAAATGTAGGAGAAAAGATAAAATTCTGATTAGAAAAAATTATAGCTATTGCGATAGTGGTGATATTGGCGACAATAGCCTGTGAAGAGGATAGTTACGTAAGCTTTGGCAGATGTGGGTTTGTAGTGAATGACGAGACAAAACATTTGGAAAATGCGACTAAATTGAAAAAAAATTATGAACTGTTGCCAAACTGTACGCGTACATATAATAAATGTAGCTCTTGCAGGTTTAATTCTGATTCCCTAAACATGGGGACACTAAGAAACGTATAAAATTGTATAAAACCTGTTAGCATATTTGAGAGAGGAAATCGGTGTGTAGTGATGTTCTATGGGAACCTAAAAATGGGACAGATGGAATGTCCAGAGCGATATGAGCTAAAGGGGAGATGTACATATATACGAAAAAGAAAGGCAAAAATGGGGGAGAATTGCAAATTTTATAAAACACCAGTAAACATGTACAGAAACGGCAACAACATTATTTGTAGAAATTCTGGACTGTAACATGTTAATGGACACAGTAGGTTTGCCAGAGGGCTTGAATTAGATTGGAAGCTCTTTTCCTCCAAAATTGGATTGTGGATACTAAGAATCTTTAAAGGCTTAATCGATCTTAGATGTATTTAAAGTAAATAAAGTTGTGGATTTACTGAGTTCATGTATAAGTGAAATCAGTCCTGATTTTTATTAAATAAAATCCAAATAATTCTGTTTCTTTTGGGTTAAACCTTGTGATATAAAGTAGTCCATAGAAAACCTAAATTAATATTATTTCATACGTACAAGAAGACACAAACCCTGAAACCTAGAGATGTAAACCATAAATTTAATTGTTAAGTGTTTTATACCACATCGAGCTGCAAGTGCCTGTAATTAAATATTGCCGTACCAAAATATTATGCATTAGTGACCACTGTGGTTTGGAACGCCCACTGAATTGTACAATAAACAGTACAATACGCTCTGACAGTGAGTGAGATAGCAGTACTCTCATGCAGTGTGCTTCAGAGTAATGAATGCCTCAACCGGACTATAATTAAAAACCTCTAGAACAGTAAAAATCACATTATCTTGTGCCCAAGTTTACTGTGGCACAGTCGCTTCCATTTGTGTCGTCACCGCAGCTTCAAGCGGCGTTCTACTGGGTTTCACAGTTGAAGTATGTATAGTAAAGAGGTGTATGTATTTGTTTGCCTTTTCACCAATGCAAGTGTGTCCTCTTTTATGTTTACAGTACTACATTATTCGCATATAAATATATAACTGAGCAATAGCATTACTCGTCCTCACTTATAATAACCATGTTTACGAGGGCGGATGGATAAGTCAGTGTCTTTTTAAAGAAAATAAGATTTTTTTCCAAAAAATTAATTTTTTCTAAAAACTAAATTTTACTTCTCAACACAGTTTCCTTTCAATTAATACACCTTGTCCAAGATTTCTCCAATTTTTTTAACACTTCCAAAAATATGATTTTTGGAAGTCTGCAAAATATGAGGTTGTTTTTGCCATGATATGTTCACTGGACGTGAATTTCTTCCCAACGAGCCAATTTTTTAGCTTTGCGAAGAGGAAGAAGTCGCTCGGAGCCAAATCTGGAGAACATGGTCGGTGAGTTCTTAGCCCAATTCCACAAATTTTGCGATGGCAATGCCTGACTTGTGTGCGGGTGCATTATTCTGGTGAAACAAGCTTTTTCTTCACCAAATGGAGTCGTTTCTTTAACAATAGCTTGCGAAACTGATCCATCATTGCGGCATAATATTAATCTGTGATCGTTTTACCCTCTTCCAGGTAGTGGATGTCTATCACCCCTTATGAATCCCAAAAGTCAGCTGCCATGATTTTTCCTGCCGTCGGAATGGTTTTCGCTTTCTTTGGAGCAGGTTCGCCGAAGGAAATCCACTGCTTTGATTGTTTTTTGGTTTCAGGTTGATAGTAATCAATCCAAGTTTCATCAACCGTGATATAAGGCCGCAAAAAATTCATTTTGACTGCGCTGGAACTTGTTCAAACATCCCTGTGAAATGGTCATAGGTTCCCGCTCGTTCTCAACTGTGAGGAGTCGCTGCTGACAGCTTTCTCATACCCAAACATTCGTGCAGAATATTATACACCCGTTCACTCGAGATATTTACGGTCTTGGCTATCTCACGGTCTGCCAATACAATATCGTGAACTTTGTTCACCATTTATTTGTTGTGACCTCAACCGGCGTCCTGTGTGCTCGGCATCTCTTTTGTCCGAACGGCCACATCAAAATTCTTTGAACCACTTGTGAACCATCCATGTGATGGGGCATAGTCCCCACAATACTTGTTCAGCTTTTGTTCCGTTTCCTTCACCGTATTATCACGCAAAAGGTAGCGCTTTATCAGAATACAAAATTAACTTTTTTGCATTTTCTATGAATCAACACATATCTCCTATTTTAAACGCTTTCAACAGTGTTCTAAGTAACAAATAACGACGAATATCTGCGATTATACCAGAATAGATGTAAGATTTGGGTGCAAACAAGAAACCTGTGATTAGAACGCTATCTCTAGTCATGGACTTATCAGTTCACCCTCGTAAAATACGGGGTGGACTGTTTAAGTACAATATCTACAAAGCTAAGCGTTGTAGAAGGAAATGTCTTGAATAATAGTTACTTGATATTATGGGGTAAAGTAAATGCTGTTAGCCGTGTCGTATTTGGAGACGTTGTGATTGTCACTGTAGGGTCAATTTAAATTGACCCTAATTGTAGGTTCACCTATAAAAATTAAATTGACCCTAAAATGACCATCATAACGTCCTCCAACAAAACAAGATTGATGGCATTTACTTTCCCCCATAATATCAAGCAACTTTTATTAAAGACATGCCTTTCTACAACATTTAGTTTTGGAGAGTAATCTCCAGTCTCAACTTAAATGGTCCTTCCTGTATAACTGAAATCCTGTTTTGCCCAATATCTTCATGAGAAAATACTTTTAATTACAACATAATGTGAAACTGTAATATATTATACACTTTACTCTCAAAGAAGACACATTTACTAGACATTATTCGAAACATCTGTCGAATCCAAATATACAACTAAATAAAAACTGTTTTGCAAAATTTCTCCATCCTCTGTGCTGTGGGGGTAGTGTGTCTACCTCTCATTCAAGAGGTCATGAGTTCGAATCTCGAATGGGTATGTTACCCGGATAAGGTCTTTCGGGGTTTTTCCCTTATTCTGAATAGACGAATATCGGAAACTTTAACCCATGGCTCATTTGCATCGTTTCACTCATCGTCCGATATGACCTATGCGGTTAAAGGACGCTAAACTAAAAATTAAAAAAAAAACTCCATGAAACAGTATTTTAATGACAGTACTTAGAATGTAAAATTGAAGTAAATTATGCTTTTTACTCTTAAAGAGAACACATTTACTTGACATGGTTTTAATAATCCGCCAATGCGAATGCTGCATGGAATTGCGCTGGCAATGTCTTCAAATGGAAATTGGCTTCCCACATCCAATTCTTCCGCGATGCACCTCCGAAATATTTGCATACATCGCATAGGCTACAGTTAACACTCACCACTGCTTGGTCGAACAACAAATGCAGGACGCTCCAGACACATTCCTCCCTGCTATGTACGCGCCCGCTGAGAAACTTGGCAAATGGTATAAATGGAAGCGAGTGTGCAACGGGTGGGACAAGCTCCCTCGAAGTTAAAGGAGAGAAGGAGTGCTGTAGGTGGAGCTTGGTTTGGGTTTGCTATGGCGACGTGAAACAAAAAGAAATGAAATCTTATGTGTTGCATAACTTTCCCTACTCACTATTCTACAAGCTAGTCTTAAAGCTTATTCTTCTATTTGCTTCTTGTTGATTGAGACAAAATTTCATTACGTTGAAGGTATAAGAATGATACAGTAGGCAAAAGCGATAGTCATGGGTTTCTGTGTGATGACTTTAAAATTACATGCTCTTTATATGACCACGAGAAAAAAACGGCTTATCGACTTACCATTTGAATAATGTGTAAGTATTTGAATATTCAAACCAATAACAAAAAATATCTCGGAAATTAGACAAAAACATCTGCTTGATACAAATTGTGTGCTTTAACGAGCTGTACATTGTTTGTGTAGTAAGAGTTTATCTTATTTACGTTTACCAACTACGCAAAAGTCATTCAGAATGGAGATGGCTCTTCCAAGAAAATTCAAGATATATTGCCATGAAAATATCTTAAACATATATATTCTAACCAAAATCATTAGAGCCATTTTTTAGAAAACAAAAATTAAAGAACACTTTTCCATGTAAAGAATCGTTTGGAGTGGGAGAGAGTTTTTGGAAAATCTTAAGTGTCAAATTCCTGAAAAATTAACCGAATTATGCCGTTCACAAACGGATACGCGCACGCACGCACACGCAAACACAGATAGACGTTTTCCTAAAAATGCTTCTTTTTTTATTGATGGAACCTGAAAACGTGTACTCCCGGTGAAACTTCAGTGACATTTTCGAATTTTTTGTGTGCAATGCTATAAAGGCTGGTGAAACTGCCAATTAGCGGGTAAAAAGGAAGTGGAAATCAGGCCGAGTGCTGGCCAGGGACAGCTGTACCTATAGTATCAATTTAATTGCGAGTCTTATTTTCTCACCCTTGATCACTATTATTTTAGGCAACTATAACCAACAAATTAGCAATGTTTAAATGTTATATAGCAGACTGTGTTTACCACTTTTCTTATTGCTTAAGTATCTTAAGTAGATGTATATAAATCTTCAGATATAGTTTTGCATACAAGGGATGTACTCTTCCTTTATAAGAATTAGCATTCCTGAGCTGCAGTAATGTCTCTTATGTCTCCATCTATCGATATGCCTTCTTAATCTTTTCGCCACCGAGCCGGGTGGCTCAGGCGCCCCACATTCGGTGGGTCTTGGCTTTGATTCCCGCGGCAGACCTTCCTGGCCCATCGGTTTTCTCGAGGATTTCCCCGGGTCGCTAGGCGAATGCTGAGAAGGTTCATTACATCCCCTGAATTTTCTGTCCCTGCATTTCATCCCCATTCCCATTTAACATCACCTTTCATCTATGGTTGAAAGTGTCGCGGGAGTCTCGGCGTTGTATGGCAGGAGAAAAGGATGCTAACACTTCGTCCCCTGGAATGGGTCCCGGGCCCCACAGTGGGATAAGCAAGCCTGCAAGGAGGGAAGCTAGTTGCACCAGCTGGCACTCGGGGAGCTTCAATCTATAAAAGGTAGGGACCATGTCCTCTGCCCTGTCGTGCTACCTAGTCCGACCGTCTCTTCTCCTCTCACCTCACCCCTTCCTTCCGGGGGCACACCGTTAGGGGCTTAGGCACAAAAGTTCTTGTAGGTGGAGGTGCTAAGTCCCCCTCCATACCTAGTCCTAGTCCTATTCTTTGTGTGCTCTTTGCATTCACTGTTCTGGCTAGTTGTTTAGTATAAACTTTCAGTTATCCGAATTTACTGCCCACATGGGATGCGGTAAACAACTTTCTAAGTTCAACAGCATTTGCAATACGTAAACAAGATATATGAAAACAAGGCTGCGATAGTCAATGAAAGTTAGGCTATACCTCTCCATGGTTTACAATAAACAGCTTCTTGCGTGCCCAAACTTTCCTCGCTTTGTTCGACCGATAATTTATTGTCCCCTATTTTCCGACTGGAAGTGATATATTTATGTGCTCGCCAGGATATCTCTGTTGTAAACCCACCTTCGTTTAAGCGGAGAGATGTACGAAGAACAAACTGCACCGAGGAAAAAGGATAAAAAGTACACTGCAGACTTTTAGGTATTGCACTTAACAGCGACGGTGAGGCATTAGTCATTTTTATTTACCATAATACACAAATAGCTTTCGTCAAACATTATAATAGACCCTGACGGACCGTCGCCATTAGGGGAGGTGAGGTAAGATGAGACAGAGGGCGGTCGAACTAGGGGGCATGACAGGCAGAGGATAGGGTCTCTGCCATTTACAGACTTGAACTCCCCGGGTTGCTGGCTGGTGTAGCCGGCGCCTTCCCCCATATGAGTTTACACATCCTCCGGGGGGCCCGGGACCCGGAAACCACCGCAGTACTAGAGACAAAGGTTTTCTCAGAGCATCTTTTCCCCTACCATACATACACCGAGACCTCCCGCCGACACTTGCAACACTGAAAGAGATCAAGCTGATGAAAAGTGAAGTGAAATGACAATGGAGATAAAATGGTGAGACAGGAAATCCGGGGAATATAATGATCCTCCCAGCATTTGCCTAGCGACCCGAGGAAAATCCCGAGAAAACCCATGAGTCAGGAAATTCAGCCACCCACGACCTCCCGAATGTGGACTACAGACATAACCGCCTGAGCCATCCCGCTCGGTAGCATTGTAATAAAGTAATGTGGTAAATAAATAATTTCAATTAAATAGAATATGACAGAAAATGGAATTTCTAAAGTAATATTTACATTTCACAGAACACGATTTACGATTATATGGTGTATATACGTAAAAATTTATTATAAGTTTGTTGATATATTCATGAACTCATTTGTACTATAGAATCATTTTGAAATTAATATTTATTTTTAATGACCACACCATAATATACTGATTACATGTGGCCTAATACTTCAGTGACTCATTATGATCTTACTCGTCTACGCGCGTAGTCCCCCTATCGCCCATGCCTTTTTAACACCTTCAAAGCAGCAATCCACCGGAATCCATTTCCCATATAAGCAATAATATATGTGTATTTAAAATACAATAAATTCTGTTCATTGTAATTTTAGTATTCTAAGAGATTGAGTTCATTTCCTTTGCTTCAATATGTATTACTTTGACGTTACCTTAAAAAATCAATAAATATGGCGTCGGTTCAACAGTGCTGACGTCTATTGTATTATTGCAAACACACTCAAGGTCCTGCCGTCAGTGCTTCCATCCGATCAGCATTTAATCAAACACAATTAATAAGGTAAGATCTTTTTTGTAAAAATTCAAAGTTTTGAATTTATAATATGGTCGACCAAAAACAGTCGTATGCAACTTGACTATAATGGTAAATTATGAAACGAGCTACGCTTCTTTCATAAACATACTCACGTCTTAATTACTACCATTAAAGTCTTGTTGCATAATACACTATTATGCATCCCTATATTTTAAACAGGTTGTTGCTGTATTCATTACCGTGAATAATTGTCTATTATAGCACGCCTGGCAATAATAGCAATGGCACATGTCCTGTAGCAATGACATAATCCCGATATCCCTAGTTCCCGTGGCTTATAGAGAGAAGATGAAATCATTTTGTGGTATTCTCTTCTCTGACCAATGGAGATGCAAGAAACCTTTGTGCATTGCGAATTATATCATAATAAAAATCTCAATTTATAGTTATTTACCATGCTGTGCTGATAATACCCTACATTACATCATTAGCACCTGCTCACTTCTCTACCGGGAAGGGAACGCATGCAAATATCCATCTTTATTTTGTTAATCGTTCAACACGCTAGGTAATAACAAATGAAATGCAGGGAGAGAATACGAACATATTATGAAGACGCTCTCACTTACGTCAGCTATGGATGCCGAATTATTTCATAACTTATTTCCTACAATTTATAACGCTAAGATTGCATAAAATGTTATTCCAACTCGTGGATAATCTTAATATGACACTTGTGTCGTGATTATCAAGATTATTTACTTGTTCCATACATTACTATTGAACTGCATGATGTATATACTTGACAGTTATTATTGGGACTATAGATACGTGTAACGAACCTTTCTTATATTATAGAAGCAGTGTGAAGTCAAACTTTTCTTTATAACATACCTAAATCGTTAAATGCAGGTTTACACTTTTTTCCTAATTCTATTGTATAATAGGATTCTAATGTAGACAACTGGTTGATGCTTCTTAGAAGTTGTATTACTTTCAGTATGAATGTCATTATACTTATGAGTAAAGTTGGTGTGAACTTCACTGTGGATATTTTTGCGCATAAAGCAGACAGTTCTTAAAATAAAATATATGGCACTGTTAGCATTTAAAAATAAATGAAAAGCCTTTGCGTACACATTTCTGAGCGCATAAAATAACTCGGAAGTCACTGCAGGTACAAAATGAAATTTCATACCCGAGAGTTTGAACAAATTGTATGCTTAAAATCGGACACAATCAAAATCAGTGCATATAAAGCGTTTATAAAAATTTACATTTTTTAGACGAATTGCTACAAGAATGGATTTCGCAGTTTGTAATGTAGGCGTCAGTCAGCTTCTATACTCCCTTTTAATATCAAACTTAATGGTATTTGGAAAGATAGATTGACTTTATATACGCGGCTCCATTAGATGTTTGTTTCCAGAGAGCGAGAAGCGTCTTGAAAGAGCTCACAGTAGCACCATAGCAAATTCCGGTACATACTGAAAAACCAGTCAACTTTTACAGAAATCTAAACGTGACTCTATTTATTTGCCATGGTATATAACTGTTATGAAGAATATTTAGAATTATATATATATATATATATGTATATATACACTACTGATCAAAAGTATCCGGACACCAGGCTGAAAATGACGTACAAGTTCGTGGCGCCCTCCATCGGTAATGCTGGAAGTCAATATGGTGTTGGCCCACCCTTAGCCTTGATGACAGCGTTCACTCTCGCAGGCATACTTTCAATCAGGAGCTGGAAGGTTTCTTGGGGAATGACAGCCCATTCTTCAGAAGTGCGGAACTGAGGAGAGGTATCAATGTAGGTCGGTGAGGCCTTGCACGAAGTCGGCGTTCCAAAACATCCCAAAGGTGTTCTATAGGATTAAAATCAGGACTCTGTGCAGGCCAGACCATTACAGGGATGTTATTGTCGTGAAACCACTCCGCTACAGCTCGTGCAGTATGAACAGGTCCTCGTTCGTGTTGAAAGATGCAATCGGCATCCCCGAATTGCTCTTCAACAGTGGAAAGCAAGAAGGGCTTAAAATATCAGATCTGCGCTGTGATCGTGCCACGCAAAACAACAAGGGGTGCAAGCCTCCTCCAGGAAAAACACGACCACACCATAACACCACCACCTCCTAATTTCACTGTTGGCACTGCACACGCTGGCAGATGGCGTTCACCGGGCATTCGTCATACCCACACCCTGCCATCGGATCGCCACATTGTGTACCGTGATTTGTCACTCCACACAAAGTTTTGCCACTGTAAAATCCTGTAATGTATTGACGCTACTTACACCAAGCGAGGCGTCGTTTGGCATTTTCCTGCGTGATGTGTGGCTTATGAGCAGCCGCTCGACCATGGAATCCAAGGTTTCTCACCTCACGCCTAACAGTCATAATACTTGGAGTGTATCCTGATGCAGTTTGGAATTCCTGTGTGATGGTGTGGATAGATGTCTGCCTATTACTCTTTACGACCCTATTCAAATGTCGGCGGTATTTGTCATCATCAGACGAGGTCGGCCTGTACGCTTTTGTGCGTATATGTCCCTTCACGTTTCCACTTCACTATCACATCAGAAACAGTGGACCTAGGGATGTTTAGGAGTGTGGAAATCTCGCGTATAGACTTCTGACACAAGTGACACCCAATGGCCTGACCACGTTTGAAGTCCGTGAGTTCCACGGAGCGTCCTATTCTGCTGTTTCACGATGTCTAATGACTACTGAGGTCGCGGATAATGAGTACTGGCAGTAGGTGGCAGCACAATGCACCTAAGATGAAAAACTATGTTTGTGGGGGTGTCCGGATACTTTTGATCACATATATCTAATTCATATTTGTATACATTGCATTTTATATATTATTTTATATATAGTCATTATGCTTATATTTTAAATACTTTTTTTAATGGTGCTGTATCTACCGGTTTGTACTGTGAATTCCGCACTACTTCACAAAAAAGAATCATACTTGTATAAACTTGGATGGTAAATTAAGATCATCTTTAAGGGGAAGTTTCCTCTAAAAATTGGTACTATTGTTAAGTATGGCAGCTTCTGTGTTATAAAAGTTTGTGGTTTCTTTCTTTCTTTCCAAATATGTACGAATTTCTCCATTTTTGCTTTGAATAGATTTTTCCATGGATGATATTTTCTGGTATAAATGACACGTCTTCAGATAAATATTAAAGATAGCTAAATTATATTTTAGAATTATAAAAACAACCACTAATTGTTGTTGTGGATCTATTTTATGCTAATTATATGCTATATCATTTAAAAAAAATTAATTTTGCTATTTTTTTTAAAAAATGCTGATAAATTTTATCAAAAAAGGTATAATTAAGAAAATTATCATATCTTTTTAATAGGTAAACTTATTGGAAAAAAGTAGATCAGTGAACTTAGGTGTGCAACTACATTGTATAAATTTCAATCTAATATCTTAATATCTTTTTGGATAATAGGTAATGAATTTAGAATATATAACATTTGGTGGATGGGACTTTTAATCTCCCTTTGAAATTTTCATAAAATAAGAGTAGCTTATATGAAGAACCTCCTAAATTTATGAAGTTTATTATGATTAAATATTTCAAATGCTTTCGCACTATTTTCAACGCAAAACAAACACACTTTAAACGCAATGATGTACACAGATCTATAATACTTTTGTTTATTAATAAAGTTCAAATACAAAGAAATAAAACTTTTATAACCCAAAATAATTACAAAGCTATCCATAAGAATAGTATCAGACAGGATGGATTATCCCTGACGTCATCCAATCCCAGCAACATAATAACTTTGTGCGTTGTTTGTTGCTCAACTTTATCTACTCGGTTTGTAGTGTGAACATAAAAGTAAATGAACAACATAGTCATATATTAAAACGCTTGAATAACGTTTCATACTGGAGATAACTAAATATAGTTCATTTTTTACAAACAAAAAATAAAATGGAACTATAAATATTCGACCGGGTAGAATAATACTAAAAACTGACAATAGATGATAACGAGGTACAAATTAAAACTGCTGGTCTCTAACATGACGTGTATTTGAGCATCATATCTGCATGCATTCGTATTCTTTTTGCTTGCTTTATCCCTCACCTATGGCAGGGGAAGTACGGCATTCGACATCGCAGTTTCACTAGAGTGGTTTTGAGGGCCCTTCAGTAAAAGGGGATGTTTAGAAAAAGTTTCGCGTACATGCATATGTAAATAACATAGCTCAGAGACAGTACTTGGTAAATACCACAAGCCAAGCACCTTTCAAAAGCGAAAAGGAAGAGTTCTAGGAAATTTCATATCACAAATACCCTTTACTTTTCTGAAAAAGTATCTTTAATATTCCATTGACTCACTCTACCCGTTACAAATTCACACGTATTCCTTATGTATTGTGACACAGTGACTATGACGGGAGGTCGGCGCCACCAAGTTGGAGGTAAACAGAGATAAGCAACGCTCTCATTCGGCGTAAGCATCGGAAGCGCTTTCGGCAGATAACCAGTTTTCTGGAAGTTTCTTCCCTACTGCTTTCCATAATGTATACGAGGGCGACGCTGAAAATTTCTAGAAAATCTAACAATTATTAGTTTTAACATTTAAATGATTTGATTATTTTTCATAATATTCTCCTTTAGCATCAATACATTTTTTGCACTCTATGAAATTAGTTCCTTAAAGCAGTGATGCCACTCTCCCTGAGGCATTTCAGAAGTCAGGCTTTTATAATGTTCCACTGCTTCATCTGATGACAAAAAGATGATTCCACGCATTTTATCTTTCATTTTTTTAAACAACAAGAAATTACTAGGTGCTAGGTCAGGGCTGTATGGTGGAAGGTCCATGGTGCTGACCAGAGCATCCAGATACTCATTTGTTAGTTTTGCTTTATGCGACGATGCGTTGTCTTGATATTACATTATTTTTGCTTTTGTGCGCTTTTCAAGAACGTTTTCAAACATTTCAAAACAGACACCTGTGTACCATTGGTAGTAACGGTGCGCCTATCTTCTAATACCACTGTAGCAATATGGCCCGTTTTAGAAAAATAAAACCTAGCAACCACCTTCTTACCAGCTCTCAGAATTCGTCAGACTTTTTTGACTTAGGTGCTGTTCGAAAGACCCATTCAGACGATTGTCTTTTCTTTTCAGGATAATAACAATAAATTCATCACCAGTAACGGTATTCTAAACGAAATTTGAAGTGCCGCCTTGGAATGTTTCCTAAGTTTTTCTGCATCAATCTATGCGCATAATGCGTTGTTTTTTTTGTTTTTTTTTTTGATCGGGAGTCAGTTTATATGGAATCCATCCACAACAATGCTTTCTCACATATAACTGTTAATGTAACATTTTTTTGGATTTGACTCACACCAATGCTCTATGTCGCCCGAGCGCCGATATTATTCAAGCATTGCTCGGACAGCGGCAATATTTTCATCAGTTATAGCTGTTCTTGGGCGTCCTTCATCACTAAGAAAAAACCAATCTCTCTTGAATTCGTTGTACCAATTACAAAATGTTGCATTAGATGGAGCTTCTTCAAATGCATTTCTAAGTCGATCTCCATATTGTTTAGGCGTTAATGACGATTTAAAATCGCAAAGAAATTGCAACCCGAAAACGTTCTCTAGTTCATTTTGAACCCAAAACCTTTAAGTTATGATAATTAACAAACTGTTAGGGCAAATCGCACAAACTGCACGGCAATAAACTCGCAAAACATTAGAAATTAAGCGTCAAATATTTTCAGTATCGCCCTGTATGCAGATAGTTTTGGAATGTTTTGTGGAAGACTCCATTGTCTATATAAGCGAGCGTTCTCGCAAGAAGAGCTAGTGAGTGCGCTTCTTGTGCGACATCAAGTGGAGTTCTACAAGCGTACCTTGTGACCTCTGTTGTGATGTGCAACGAGTGCTCCTGCGGAGCGAGGGGTTGTAGAAGCTGTGTTCGACTCCCCAGTGAGTGAACCGTCCGGAAGAATTGGCTATATCTTGCGTTTTGCATTGTGCCATATAAAAAGTGCGTCATCAACCCACGTTAGTAACTCGCCACCTATTTTTGCCTATAAATTCTTTCAAAATAAGCATTATGGAATTTGTTATATGCAAACACTTGTAAAGCTGAGCCGACTTCAAAACCCAGTGTTTCTACCAGGACTTGAACCACAGATCTTCGGCTTTCTGTGCTGATGCTCTACTGTTGAGTTATCATGGTAAGATGCCGGTACCATAGGGACTAAAGAATCATTATGAAAATCATAATGTAAGATGGTGCTCGCCCCAAGACTACATAACTGCAAAAACACTTCTAATTAAGGGCGAAGGGCATGTTGGACTGTTAAGCAGGAAAGATTTGGGGAGGTTAGGAAAGGTCTACTTAAGGCGAGACAGCTGAGATCTGTGAAAGCTGAACGTACTAGTGGATGTTGGTGCTTTATTTTTAACGTCATTTTATTAATTTTTTACTTATTGTTAGTGCATTGTGCTCAATTATATTTATTAACTGTTCTTTGGGTAATATAATAGGGCATAATAATGTATAGTAATACGGTGTACCGTTGTTTTGTCGATTGTTTTTATTTAAGACTGTGTTTGAATATGTTTATCTTACTTTTTTTGTAGTAATGTTTTCTTGTAGCGGTTGTTTTTCTTTTTTCTATTTTTTATGTAATTTTTGATCTTGTTTTATTATTCTCTGTACTATAAAAGCACATACGGTCTGTGGGCCTGTGCGATTGATTGGGTTCAATCTGTATATTCCTTTAAATAAATGCAGTCGTTCTTTCACTTATTTTTACAGATCGTTGATCAGTGGGCACTTTACAACAACATGACTTCCATGACCTTCAGAAGTGAATTCACTCTACTTTTATTTGCAGTTTTGCTTTAAAGAACGAGTTTTCCTGGTATATCCAACAACTCCATTTTAACTGAAAAATGTTTTGTTACAAGATATTGCCAATCTTCCAACATTTTATGTGTAAAATTATCTTCAAACAGATGATATATTCCTGATGTCTTGTAAAAATCCAACTCCATTGTTTGCTGACATGATTACGCTTTTTTAATTTGAAACATTTAAATCACTCCATTTTTAAGGGAAGATCGACGAAAATTGCAAAAGGTGGCACTTTTAGTTTATTGATGCAGTCTTATACATTTAAATTTCCTGTTTAATTGGATATATATTTTATTATTGTAGGCATAATACGATATTTTAAGTATATTTTTAAAATGTTATTGCATAGGGCATTTTTACTGTGAATTCTACACCACTTCACAGACAAAAATCGTAACTCCTATACTCCTTGCGGTAGGGGACAGATTTTTAGTTCATATTTTAAGGGATGGTTTACTCTATAAATTAGTAGCACTTCTAATATGGCAGCTTCCGCATGTCGAAGCAATGTGATTTTTTCTTTTATGTTGTGTGTGTGAGAGAGAGAAAGGGTTTTTTTATCCTCTAAATGGCATTTTGTGATATAGGGTGACTGTATAAGTGGTTGAACACTTAACACATACTTCATACTCATATTTTAATGATCTTTGAATGGTTGTTCGAAATTAATATAAGAAAAAAGGTGTCTGGAACAGCAAAGTTTGTTATATAAATGTACTATAAGTAATAAGTTTACAAAAATGCATATTAAGAGGTGTTCTTGGTAAAAGGAAAAAAAAAAAGATTTTTTCACCACTAATTGAACTGGTGTTTCTTAAAGTAAACACTGATTGCACCAGAAGTTGAGCATTTTTATATAATCCAGTGATAGCATAGAAAAGTGAGTGAACATTTAGCTATCGACTCATAAAGTTATTTATATGTCTTCAGCTTTTCCTCCCTACAGGATTACTATCCCAAAACGGGTACCTAATCCTCCCATATGACCCTGTGATATTAGTTTTTTCTAGGATATGAGAACTAAGCACTACATTTATGTCATCATCGTAGCTCTAAATAACGTGAAAATTTCATCACAGGTTTTAATGCTATCACTTGTAGCTCATTATTTAAAACTTTCTGTATGATGCACACAAACTTGTAGGATATGTTTTTCTTTCCTGGAAAATTAATTAGATAAAAATCCCCTTCCTTCCAGACTACTCTTTCCTTATTAATCCTCTCCCGTTTGTATTGAAAACAGCTAAATAAAAGTTTTATAGGTAAACGCAACACCTCAATGCTGATAATGATCTACTTTTGTGTTAAATTGGTTAATTATATTTTAAAAAGATAATTTCTGAGGCATTTTAATAATAAAGATACATAATTAATTAATCACATTATTGTACCAAAGTAGATCAGTAGACTTAAAAGGCATTTATATTCTGTAACATTTTCAGTCTGATAATTTAAATAGTTTCATAAAGTTAGAATATTTAAAATTGCCTGGATGGAGCTTTTAATGTGTCCTTAGTTATTCATAATCCAAATTAGTATACAAATATTAATATTAACCTTTTTAATGTAGAGATGCCTTGGTGATCTGTCTGGCAAATAACTTGAGTCAATTGGGAAATTCAATATCCCACCGGCATGTTGCCACACAGGCTCAGTGGTTAGAGCAACCGCACGGAGACCGTGAGAACAGTGTTCAAAACCGGCTGTGGCATTGAATTTTTCTCTTGACTCTACATTAAAAACTTGACAAGACCAGGCTAAGGTCTGTAAAGAGTATAATTAATTTCAATTAATTATATATATAATAATAAAACTAACATTTTTGTTTATTCTAACTTAAAGAGTGAAAACTTCAGTATAACAAAATATGGTGGCTCCTACCAGCCTACTAAAGCAAGGAAAGATCGATGCTGTTCCTCCAGCATTAATAACTACAGTAAAGGTTTACCAATTAAGGACATTATTCATGTAGCTCGGTCATTCCTGGAATTCTCGTTTATTAAACTCTATTCCTCTCGAGAGAGTTTAATGTTTATGGTAGCTTCTAACTCAACTCTAAGCGGCGGACATGTCACGTAATAGCGTCTGTGAAAACCAACGTTTTCCCGACTAGAAGATGTCTGAATCCGACGTGGCGTCGCTCCGATCAAAGTGTCTCGGTGCGTTCTTTTGCCTCTCTTTTTCTCTCTCTCCAGAGTCTGTGCTAATGAAACAGTTTCCCCCAGGCACACTTTTACTAAAAGCTCACTAAAGTGATGTTTATGTTGGCCGTTTGGAAAACGAGGCGCTATCTCTCTTATAGCTGTAACGTTTGTGCTCTTATATCGTTCAAAAATGTGGTCTCTTCAAATAATAACGTCCTTGATTCCAGCGTTATATTCCTCAGCTGAAATGGCTTTAGTTCTGTCTGAGCAAAGCACCGCTTCTCACAATTTTTTAACCATTGAGCCTCCACCGCTGCTATATGGTGGCCGTCGGGAATCGATTTCTTATAATTAGGCCTAGCGTGTGGGTATTCAAAACGCGTGAGTTTGGCAAAGTACGTACCGCTCTGTTGTGCTGGTCAAGACAAACGGGAGGGTTGTGCCTTCAACAGTTGTATTAACATATCCGGGTACAACAGGATACAAAATACTGGTCTGCTCGGAAACGTGCCGATGCTTTTGGTTTCCTATAGTGGTTTCTTTTATTTAATGTTTGTAGAAATTCCTTATCTGTATTCCACACCATTCCTGTGTGTGGCAATCTCCTATTGGTTTGAATTCATTAGTCTATGAACAAGGCTTAGAACCAAGTAAGCGGCGAATGGGAAGTAGCACGGAATCATTTCACCTGAGTGGCTGGAAGCAATGCTTCCCAAAACCAGCCCCTGGATCAAGCCGTGTCGCATTGGTTTGATGTCAAACGTCTGGCACTCAAAATTTTGACTTGTGAACACAGGTCTGTTTCAGGGTCAGGAAGGAGGTGAAAGAGACAGACATTAACTGAAGTGCTATAAACAGGTAAAGGGGTGAGGCTGGGCGTGGCAGATGTGGTATGAAATTTCCTTACCAACATAAACCACTGCACTCGATTTCATGCACTTGGTTGTATATTTAAGGCACAATTTATATTTAATATAGAAACCAATCGTATAGAATTATATATTTTACTAATAATTCAGAGAACTTAATTTAATATTTTCAGAATGAATGTATGAGGCATATTTTGTTTTCTGTAGAGAAAGACAGTCGCATTAGTTCAACATTACTACATTGCTTAGTAATACAGGGGGATAAAAGCACGCACAAACATACAAACAAGCAAATCTAATGTGGTACACGTTCACATCTTTCTCTATCCAAGACAACTTGACATAACATAATAATATTATACAGTCATGTATTATAGTATTCGTATAAAAAGTTCTTCTATTGAAGTTATGTTATTCCTGATATACTTTTTCTTAAGAATAGCATAATATACGTACATGTCATTACTTGGTATTTGAGTATTTTACACACCAGATTTTATGAAAAAGCTTCTCTTAGACGGTTACCAGATTGTTAAATAAAAGGTAAATTATTTTGAATTAATTCCATTTGCTTCATTCCTTCATTTAAAATTTCCTTAAGTTAATTTCCTTTACACCCTGGGGCTGAATATATCTTTTTCTACAATTTTAAAGTTGATTAGTTATAAATTTGTATATACATTTCTTGTAATAAAGATAACTTATGTGCAAAATTTCAGAATGACGTAATCATCGCTTCCAAGATATTAAATGTTTTATGAAAGTGTAATATAAAACGTTAATAGAACTTTGAAAGATTCCTTGATACATAAAATCTAATGCAGAGTAGTAAATCATTTTAATTAGTTTATAACTCACACCTTTTTTACTTGTTCTTTGTTTTATAATTCTTTGATAAAAACTTTATTAAAATTGCTTTTATGCAAACCAATATTACCACAGAAAAATAATAACTAGTGCTATGAATATGCTAATAAAGTTCAAGCTAAACTATTTTACTAAAACTGGAACCACCTGATGCACAAAATAAAATAAGCCAGTAATTTATCATCCTGGAATCTAATTACCTAAACCAGGATGTCTATTTCAAATTTATTGTTTATAAACTAAAAATACTTACTACATCATTTGTTTTCATCCATAATTGTACATGCATTCTTAACCTAGTTAACTAAAACACAATAATACAATAAAACAAGTATGTTAATTAAGATAATTAATTTCAACAATGTTTCGTAAAACCTATATTGCTACTGGAAGCCAGCAGCTCTCCCAACTGGTTGCTAGTTGGCATCTACTCCCATTTAATTTTAACTTAACTTAAACTATTGAACTACTGGCAAGCAACAGTGTTAGATACTAACAACCAACATCCCTCTTAACCTAAAAGTACATTTTATTAAATATATTTAATCTTTTACTTCATCTTTAGTTACTTAATATTCTCTAAATCTTATCATTTTAATTGATGCACAAAGAGAACATCACATCTTGAGAAATATTTATGTTACATTCACATTATGTTCTCTACCCTCTGTCGTTTATTAGTGGGCATACAAATTATTCTTACGGACGTTCATTTTCCTATCTACTTCATTTTAATCGAGATAAACCTTTCTGGAAATAGCTACATTACGCATTTCGTCACGAATGTTAAGGGAATAGCGATATTCAAATGTTTTAGAACTGAATGTTATATGCTGACCTTAAAGTTCCATATTCTTTCCATGACATCCATATTACGCTATTCCTGAAAATAAGAATGACAAAGTACTGAAAAATTTGAACCATTAATAACGAATATCTCGGAAATAGCTGATGCCACAATAAAAGTTATTTGAAATAAATAGTGTTTTAAAGAATTATACATTTTTTGTGTAATACGTTTTTCGTCTATTGTTTAACGCTTGTCGTCCTCCGTGGACTAGTGGTACCATGATAGCTTCTAGTTCCCAAGGTCGCGGGTTCAAACCCGGCGGAGGGCGATGGATTTTTTCGGGCGTAAAAATCCTTAGCATGGCTTCCTTCGGAAGGGAAGTAAAGCCGATGATCCCGTGTCGTAGATTTACGGCACGTAAAAGAACCTCAAGCCTGATAAAGAGGCCTCTGAGCAAAATTACCGGTCTTTCACGCCCAATATGGAATGGGACGCTAAGAACCATAGCAGTTAAAGAGCGTCCATAAATAAAACTCAATTTAATTTAATTTAACGCTTAACGCTTACAAGTTATACAATAATTATACAACAATTCTCTCAAATAAAGTGGACTTTACAAGACTTTACTTTCAAGATATAATTTGATTTTTCATGTAAGTATCTTTAATATACGGTATTTTAGTCAAAATAGTTAGAGCCATTTTTTTAGAAAATCAAAAATTTTGAAAAATGTTTCATGTAAAAGGAATTTGGAGTGCGCGAATTTCTTTTTAAATTTTCGGAATACATTTAACTTATACCAAGTTTGGTATTTATCCGGCATTTCGTTTTTCGGTGATGTTCGCAGACACACACACACACACATAGATTTTAAGCTTTTTTTTTGGTTCAGCAGGCCTCAAAAACATATATTCGTTGAAATCTTGACATTGAATTGTTGGGTGGAATACAATACTTTCCCTGCTTACTATATATAGTAGAGAAAGTAAAAATGTATATTGGAGAAAACTACAAAACAAGACATACTACTCCCCACTCACTGGTCATTTAAATATTGTTAATACACCTTAAAAGTGCCAGAATTAAAAAAAAACTACCACGTGATTTGTTTTAAGTGTATTTAGATGTAAAAATTTGGATTTAGATTTTTGGCTGAAATTTCAGATCCAGCCTCCCTTAAAGAATAATTTGAAGATTAAAAACAGTAGTAATGATTGATTTTTATACCAATAAATCTAGTAAAGTAGTCCCCTTTGTAAGTTTTCTCAGAGCTTCAGTTACCGAAATGAAATACTACGTATTTAAGGAGACCATATTATGAATCACCAGCAAAAAGTGCTGTCGACATCAGCGAGGTTTTAGGTACCTCTTGCAGCATTATAACCGGGAAGTGAGACATCCCACTCATCCAGGATAGCAATATAGCTGTTACTAAAACCAAGTTGATGAAAATATATGACGTCGCTTTCACGTCGTCGTCGTCTGGCCTAGACAACAGACGCCTAACGTCCGTCTTTATAATCCCTCATTGTCACCAGCGCCAAGCTCTCGGATACTTTACTAGATGAATGGACTTCAGGAAGAATGCATTTCTGAAATGAAAAACTGCTCTCATCAGCATCGTCATATCTACAAGGTAGGCCTTGAGCTGACTTTTAGTGCGTTCACAAATTCTTTCTCCAATATTTCTCTGACCTAAAGGAAAATTCATCCAAAATGATGAAACTCGTTTTTTAGTTTTTTCTCCAAAACCTAAATGTAGGTCGTGGAAAGCTTAAGGGACGGGACAGTCCTCGGTATTAAAATTAAAAGCCTAGGGGCAGCTCATGAACGTACGTTCAGGGACGATTTAGATTTTGGATAAACTGTCAGCTGTCACAGTGGGATTCCATGCTCGGTCATTCCACTCCACAGAGATGTAACCAAACCTAAGCTCAAACACGCGTCCAGAGCTGAAACCCAGTCGTTGTTTTTGAATAGGCATTCGAAATTAAAATTAAATTGAGTTTTATTTATGGACGCTCTTTAACTGCTATGGTCCTTAGCGTCCCATTCTATATTGGGCGTGAAAGACCGATAATTTTGTTCAGAGGCCTCTTTATCAGGCTTGAAGTTCTTTTACGTGCCGTAAATCTACGACACGGGACCGCCGGCTTTACTTCCCTTCCGAAGGAAGCCATGCTAAGGATTTTTACACCCGGATTTGAACCCGCGACTTCGGGAATTAGAGACTAGCATAGAAACCACTACACCACGGAAGACGACCATAGGCATCCGAGTCATATTAATAACAAGCATGGAAATTCATGAGATAAACACTACAAAAGGGGAAATATACATCGTCCCATTGCAAAACTTTCTTGCTTCCAAAAAGGTATGTAGTATGAAACCATTAAAGTATTTAATGTTCTTCCTACGTATCTACATTTCTTCTTTAGTACTTTTCGTCTATCGCTTAACGTTTACTAGTTATGCAAGATTATACAAATTTCTTCCGAATAAAGCTGACTTCAAAAGCTACTCCCAAAGAATTCAAGATATATATTTTGTCATGTATCATTAATATATGATATTTTAATCAAAATCGTTAGAGCCATTTTCAGAAAAACAAAGATACCGAAAAAATCTTCCATATAAAGTTTACTTTGGTGTTTTCTTAAAAATTTTCGAGTCTCATCTTTAAAAGGTACTGAAACTAAATACCAAGCTTGGTGTTCATCCGACTTTACGCTTTTAAGTTATGCTGTTCACAGACACATACACACACACACACACACACACACACACACACACTCGCACCTTCTAAAAAAATGCATTTTCTATTCAGGCGGCCTCAAAATATATATTCTGGTGAAATCTCGATATAAAATTTTTGGGTGGAATGCAATACCTTCTCTACCTACTATGGTAGAGAAAGCAAAAACAAAAAACTCAAACTACTTGCTTTACTCGCTCTTCAATAAACTGTTATTACAAAAGCTTATTATTCTGTCCATATTTATCCAGATATTCTGAAATAGTTTTATGGCATTTTTCTTGCAGGTAAAAGTAGGTTTAAGCCTTAGTCAAATCTTTTAAGAACATCTCGCTATGTGATGGCTTTGAAATCCCGTTTTCTTTGTATTATCACGAGAAAAAAACGAAGAGACACTTTGAAGATGAGCTCTTAAAAGATTTGACTGTCGCTTAAAGCCTAGCATATTCCTCTTGCACCTACAAGAAAATTAGCAATAAGATTAACGTCTCATATTTCGATTAGCATGAAGTAGATGGAGAATAAGCGTTAGTAAAAATAGTTTGGTCAAGAGTAGAGAAAGCCATATGAGT
This sequence comes from Deroplatys truncata, assembly GCA_030765065.1. Classification (NCBI taxonomy): domain Eukaryota; kingdom Metazoa; phylum Arthropoda; class Insecta; order Mantodea; family Mantidae; genus Deroplatys; species Deroplatys truncata. Next base: position 105,986,037 of record CM060985.1, read on the forward strand.
GCAACATATCCGATTTTTCTAAAAGTACTCCCTTTGGGACCAGGAGATCTCAAAACATATATTTGTGTTGAAGTCTCTACAGAATTTTTTGGTGGAATGCAATACTTCCCCTTCTTACTATACGTATTAACAGAAATCAAGAATTGACAGTTTGAATGCTTTCAAAACTGTTGTTAAAAGAGTATTACCTTTGTTCCATGTCAGTTTATTCTCTAGACGGTTATTTGAGTTACAAATTATCCTGGTCGTGTCTTATATAGCTCTGTAAAATGTATTTTTCTGTGTTTAATGACAAATCGTTTGACATATGATGGCTACCTAAGTATTAATCTAAGCTATTAAATGATATGTGTATATTTTATGTGTTACAAATATTGAAAATCAAACCGACAATCAATGCTATGCATTGCAAATAAATGATAAAATAATGTTGAGACGCATAGGCCGAAAAAGTCCAGTGATAATGTAAAATAAAGCTGGGTACTTCACTTATGTGCAGCAAAAGTGTATTTATATATATATATAAATATATATATATATAAGTTATGTAGCTAGAGGAAAGTTTAACTGTAAACATTTTACATTTTTACCTTAATTTATTTTAATATTATGTTCTATATCCATATAAATTAATGCTTATTTATACATGTAACCAAATCGTACTTCCTTGACATTTCTATGGTCACGAGTCTCTATGGCCACCTTTGAACTCACAGAACGCAATCCAATTTAAATATAAGCTTAAGGGATTTATATACTCATAAAATGGTTTATTTTGCACCTACTGTTTACCAAAAATGCACAAGTGTTACCTTTGATGTTATACATCCTTATCAAACAGGGCAACCCTGAAAATATCGCGATAAAATCTATTTCACGTCTGTATAATTCTAATATTCCTGTATAACACAGTAAAAGTGAATAGATCCGCAGAGAGAAAGGGAACTACGCTGTGTCGCATACGCAATCCAGATAAAGGTCCCAAAGTCTAACCAACGCGGTTTAATTTAAATCGAGGCGCTCGGCATTTTAAAATGCATCATTAGAACATCCAATAATGCCAGGAGAGAAACTAATTAATTTTACTTTCTCTACGTAAATAGTAGGTAGAGAAGGTATTACATTCCACCCAAAAATTCGATATCGAGATATCACCCGAAAAACATGTTTTGAGGCCCTGATAAACAAACATCATTTTTAAAATAAGGTCCGCGTGTGTATGTCTGTGAATAGCATAACTCAAAATGAAAAGTTGGATAAACGCATAACTTGGTATTTAGGTTCAGTATCTTCCAAACATCTTCCTTTATATGGAACATTTTTTGAAATTTCCGATTTTCTAAAAATCTAAACAAACCTAACTTAATTTTGCCATTTTTTATATGAGAATACGCTGTTTGCCTTAGAGTAATAAGTCATAGTTATATGTCTTCCATTCCTAAACATATTACATATGCAAATATGGTCTTTAATTCTTTATCCTTTATCTTTGAAGTAATCCCCTTCCATATAAAATATTTATGATGCATTCTGTACAATAGCAAATAACAATTATGCACGCATTTTGATTTTAATTAAAATATGAATTAATGAACAAATATAAACTGAAATCAAAGAAAGAAAGTGAGGGAGGAATGGAATAAGTACTGTATTGTCGTCAGGTATCAGCTTGCGAACTCCATCATCAGGTAATTTCAGATAGCATTATCGACACGTGAGTTAGCGAATTCCACCACGTTGGGCCAAAGAACGCTTGATAAATTCCCTCCTTTCTCCACAGAGTTGAAGATCTATTTATTGTAGTAAGTTGTCTGTGATCTAATTCAGCTGGTTGATTTTTCGATTATAAGTCGGCTTATGTCTTTTTGAATAAATATATGTTTGCAACTTGAAGCGTTAAATAACGTGATGCAGGTATATTCAATATGTGATTACGAAGCAATTTTATATCAGCAATAGTACCAAACATATTCACAAATTACGTTCGGTGCAGTAATAGATTTAGTTTTATTTAATTCCACCAAACTATACCTTAGACTGATTTAAATATAATTTTGCTAATCTTTCTAGCACCATTACATCATTATAGCGATTCAAAATAATTGCATCATTAGCGCAGAGAATTATAGGAGAGTCATCATTATACGTTAACATATTAATACCAAATAAATCACCAAGGAAAATAACGTAACACGTGAAGTCATTATACGTTCACTGCTCTATCTTTCAAAGTTTAACTAGGCTACCTTTATTCGTACTAATATTCTATGATGAGAAAGAAAAAACATATATGAAACATTAATTCTAGTAAACCCGAGCTTCCGCCAGATATGCATAGATATCACAGTAACACCTAACATTTTATATGCATAGTTTTGGATTTAGGGTTTGAATAATAATTATTCAATATATGGCTGATACATAGAGCATAAAAATATTGCATATTTGAGTTTTGTGTACTTGTAAGCCGGAACAAAGAACTACGTGATTTAACAAGATGTACAGTTTTTTGTTTAGTGAGATTTTGTCTATCTTTAATTGTATAAGAAGAATATGCTAGAACAGGCCACTGTGTGAAGGCTTTGAAATTCCGTTCTCTTTGCATGACTGCGAGAGACTAAATAAACATAGGCGTTTGAAAATTCCAACGAGTAACAAAGAATATCTTGGAAATTGTTAAACTACAATAACCTTCATTTGACATAAATTGTGTGTCTTAACGAGATCTATATTTTATCTCCAGAATGATTTTGTCTATCTTTTATGGTTTACAGATTATACAAAGGTCATTCGGAAGGAACAGGACTTCAAGGTTTTTTCCATAACATTCAAGATATACATTTTATTTGTCATGTAAATGTCTTAAACATATGATATTTTAATCAAAACGTTGGAGCCATTTTTGAAAAAATAAAACATTTCCAAAGTTTTTACATGTAAAGGGTAGTTCGGGGTGGGAGATTTTCTTGAAACTCCGCGTGTCACATCCATAAAAGATACTGAGTTTAAATACCCAATGTGCCATTTAACCAAATATCGTTTTTGACTCACACACGCGCACACACGCACACACAGATTAAAACATGGACGTTTTTTTCTAAAATGCTAGTTTTGAATTAACAGGGCTTCTACAGGTGTAATTCCAGTGAAATCTCGTATCGAATTTTTTGGTGGAATATTATACTTCCTCTTACTGTATGTAAGTAATAGAGAAAGTAATAAGATTGTTTTCGAATACTATGGAGAATATACCAGGTGGCCCAACCACGCCGTATTTCGAGTGTGTAGATATCCCTTCGTGTGTTAAAAGAGTTGCAGAACTCAACGGGGTAATTCTAAATAAACACAGGTCAGTGGGAAGCTAGTGAATTAACGTGAGCCATTTTTTTTCTTCTTCTTTTAAGTTCTATTTATACTCCGTCCTTAATTACAGTGGTCTTATCGGCGGCCTTTCCTTTGGAACATATTACTGTCTATAGGCAAAGGTGTTTCTCGTAAAACGTTGGGCTTTAATCATTTTATCACACACACACACACACACATACATACATTCACACTCATTCATACTACCAGACTCTAAGGAGGATAGGGAATAATCTTGCTATAGGACAATTCTCATCCTACAGCTGGGAAGCGAACCCGAGACCTCTCATTCATCAGGCAGGTGCTCTATCGACTGAGCTAGGAGGCCAGGCGAGTTTTGTTATACTCCTCTTGCTTATCCGCAAAGACGATGCGGGGATCGCGCTCATTGAGGGGCACTTCCCAGGTTTGCAATAGAGTGTACAGTCCGTGATGATAGACAAAAATATACCGAAAGAGTCTTAGAATATCTTCCACTTCATTTACATAGGCTTTGATTTTCGAGGGAATAATCTCATTTATTAGACTGACAAATAATTAAAATGTCTTTATTTGACCTATCTGTATTCACCCATAGCTATTTTTAGTTGTATTTACGCTGTTCATGTCTTAACATTACAGAGTATAAGCAACAAACATGAGAGCACGCACTATTTCACTACCATTTTTTCGCTGGCTGTTATAAATATTATTATCACCATCTAACGGTACTGTTATGCTGACTTCGCTCATTGAGTAGGTGTTGGAATTTTGCTCCTGTTGATTGAAGGGATGTTCCAACCGTCTCCGTGTATCCATATGGACGTTTCTGAGAACCACTGGTGTAGTAGTAGTGGTAGTGAATTTTTAGGGCGATAATGCACCATTTTCCCACTTATCTGTGTTTACTTTGAATTGCCCTATTGAGTTAGACACATTTAACGCACGAAGAGTTATTTGCAGTCGTCAAATACGGCGCGGTTGGGCCACCTGGTACATGAAAGTAAATTATAGTGGTAGAGAAGCACAACAGGTCCACCCCATCTAAGACGTTGTTACGTTATTAAATTTGTATAACCTCTGTCTATGAAAGTCAATAAAGTAACGAAAATGTCTAAATGAAATGCTAAAATCGATCTGGAAATTTAGCGGGTATATACCGCGTAATGCAGCTTTCAAACTATCTCAAGTGCCTTTTTTTTACGGGGTCCCGATATCGATTTGGCATCTAAGAGAAGTCGTTAAAAACTTTGAAGCTGCGATGTCCAAACGAGCGCTATAAAATCGACATCAATGTTTTACAAGTGAATTTTATGCCATGTTTTACTGACTTGTGCTGGCAGAGGGCGTTGAACTTGGAAAACTAATAACAGAAAGGAAAGAGAGATGTGAAGGGATGCCTTGGGACCAGATAATCGGTCTTTGTGCTTATGATCTTTGCTTTGCAACTGAGAAGCAATATAAGTAAAGTTTCAAATTACATTCTGAAAACTTAAAATAAGTTTTTGAAACTAAAGCAGCCTTTCTTTGCTTCATTTTGATAAAACTGAAAAACCTGAACGTATCTCGTCAGCCTAACCTAGGTACATAGATTCGATTATCCTATGTAGGTCTTCTTTCTCACTCTAAAATGCGAATGTCAAACAACTTTTTGGGCTAACCACACCGGCCATATCTGTTCTATCATTAATCATGGGTTACACTAATCTATGATGTCGTAACAATAAAAATGGCCGATAAATTGCATACCAAAAACATAAATTCACATTACGTGCTAAATGAAATCTAGGACAATTTTGCAACGTCTGCTTTTCATGAAGTTATTAGAGGATTCCGTAATTTACAAGTCTTATCAAATTTTATAATTTTTCCTGAAAAATATTCGTATTTCTCTTAAATAAAATAAAGTGTGGTAGTAAATGTGCTATGTAGTTTTATAAATGAAAGAATAACCCAGGAATAAATATATGTTCATACAAATACGTTTCCCTAATGATATGTATACTATTTGGAAAAGAAATCGTATTGTTACACACACAGGACTTCTCTACTCTCTATCGTTTTTAGTGGGTATACAAATTATTCTTACCAAAGCTTATTTGTCTATTTATTTCATTTCAATTAAGAAAACTTTGCAGAAATAGCTAAATTTACACATTTCGTAATAGATATAAAGAGAACAGCGATACTCAAATGTTTTAAGAACTGGACGCTATATACTGACCTAAAAATTTCACACTGTTTCCATGCAGTCGTGAAAAACAACTGAATGTCCACAGGGCTTTATAGAATAAGGTTATTTCAAATAAATTGTGTGCTTTAAAGAGATCTACATCTTTTGTGTAGTACGTTTTCGCCTATCGCTTAATGTTTACCAGTTATACATGATTATATAAAACTCCTTCCAAATGAATACGACTTAACAGGCTATTTCCATTTAGTTCAAGATATGCGTTTTAATTTCCATGTAAATATCATTAACATGTAATATTTTAATCAAATTTGTTAGAGCCATTTTAGAAAAAATCAACAATTCCGAAAAATGTTCCCTGTAAAGGGTAGTTTGAGGTGAAAAATTTTTCTTGAAAACGCCATGTTGTATCTTTGTAAGATACTGAGTTCAATACCAAGTTTGGTATTTATCCCAATTTTCGTTTTTGAGTTGTGCTGTTCAGACACACACACACACACACACACGGAACTTTTTCTAATTTTTTTTAATTAGGGGCCTCAAAAAATGTATTTCCTGTTAAATATTGAATTTATGGGCGGAATGCAATACTTACTCTACCTACTATGCAGGCAGAGAAAGTAATGTTTTGTCATGCAGCAGTAACTGTACTTGTCGGCAAAATTTAAATACCTATTGGTTGATTGTTAGGTAGCAAAAGAGGGTTTCGACATTATGTGCATAGTCCCTTATTGTGCTTATGGAAATTCCAAGAGGAAGGGGTGAAGTGAGAGACACAGAGGATGACCAGATCCGGGGCAGAATACTCCACAGTCGGGGTCTCTAACATGTCCAGATATTACATCCTGACGCGGCTGAACCCTCCATAGGTCCACCTCTCCTCACGAAGAGAAATTCTTGTTGACTGGTCTCGGAAAAATGGTATGTGACGTCTCGTATCATATAAACCTTACGGAAAACTTGTTGCACTTTTGGAACTATTATCACAGGTAAAAGTCACTAAATCATCTGCATCTAATCGCAAAACCATAACTGTTTCTCAGTAAAAACAGTGCTTTTTTGAAATAACATTATCTCTCTTACATGCAGGACTCAATGCATTTATTTAATGTCTATTTAATTCTTCTACCGCCGTTGCCAACATAATGTCGGTCAGAACCTAGCAGTAGCGCATTTATCCAAGTATTTTCCAAGCTAACTCATCTTAATAATTGCTTTTGAGGATATTTTGGAAACTCGAAGCATGAGTGGATTTTCACTTTATCTATAGTGCGTAAAGGAAATATTCTATCGAAATCGAGATTTCACAGATTCATTTTGGAATCCTCTGAAAAAAGAAGTTAGAAAGAATATCTACGTAAGCGCGTACCAAGTTAAGCAACAATTGGTGTGGTCGTTATTACGTCATAAGTAAACAGACAAAATATAAAACGTCATATTCTAAACCCTGCTTGCTGTTATTACCGGAAGAAAATATTTTCACGCTTTGCAGTGATGAAAATATATAAATAGTTTTTTTAATGGAGAGGCACTATCTTGTAAACCTAAATTTGCGTAGAATTCAATACAGCTGGAAAAAAGGGTCATAATTTATTAAATTTTGGCAGATCTTCATATTTCTTCATATTTTGTAAGGTTTATGATTTTTCACTTTTAAAATAATTTCCAAATATCCTATAATAATATATAATATAAAATGTCTATATTATAATCGGGCGGTTTTCTGTGAAACACATTTATAAAACGCAAGCTATTCTTTCCTTGGGTGTGAACGTGTGATTGATTTAATGATTAAAACCCAACGACAAGAGAATACGAGCTAATACCATTGCCGATAGGCAATAAGTTCCAAAGAAAAGGCCGCCGATAAGACCAATGTAGTTAACGGCGGATATAAATGGAACTAAATAAAACAATGTTAGGTACAATTGAGAAAATGTAGCATTTCCTCTATGTGACGTCAACTCCCTCTATTCTTGAAAAGTTTTTGTGCGGGCGAACCGTTGCACTTAGTGACATATACAAATAACTAAGGACAGTGCAACCAGCTTTTTTCTACTTTTTTCTGAGTTTAATGGTTTTGCAATGATTAAAGCCTGTAAACTTATTGTAATTCCTTGTATTTCCTTTAATATTTTATTATTCAACGTGGAGAAAATCTAAAACCCCTATTTTTAAAGCTAATGAAGTGAATCTACCCCAAACCTTTAAAAGTAACGCAACTCCAAGCAGCTAAGTGTTAGGAAATGTTTAAGTTCTATCGATTTTATTCTCAGTAAACTTTTATTAAGGACAGCTATTACAAATATGTTGTCTTGATTAACCATAAATATTTAAATACACGTGGTTTTTATTTTTAGATCTTATACATCGTGCTAACAATAGAGTTCTTCACAAACTTTATTTGTGATAAACTCTAGTTGCAGGACTGCGGTACATATTGCAATAATTCCAATTCTACTATGCTACTTGAATTAAGTTCAGTTTGAAAATAACATGCTTTAGTACGGTATATTGGTGTTCTTTGTTGCAACATCAGTTGTCATACAATAGCAATCGTAATACTGTTTGTGAATTGTTAAATTTTTTTATCTCAGCGTGTAACTTGCCAAACACAATCATGATAAAATCCAGGAAGTTTCTGAACTATTTTCCTGTGCATTGATCACATTCAAGAAAATGCGAAAAAATCAGATACTATGGCAATAGTGAAAAAGAAAAAACATGATATATCTGTAGTAATTATCTCCATACCTTTTCAAATTAAGTAAATGCACCACTGAAATTCGATGAAAATCTGGGACAAATAGACCGTTGTATTGCACGTCCAAAATGCAGTACAAAAGTATATGTAATAATATTTTTAATTTGATTTCTTTTAAATTATTTTACCCGACGATTTTGTTCATTCAAAATTTTCTAGGCGATGGAGTTTTCATCAAATTCCTCTAAAAATGTGCATGTATATTTTAAAAATGAAAAACTTAAAAATATAATATAAATTTTCTCTGTTGTGGAGAGTTTTATGTATAATTTTGAAGCAAAAATTAAATGTAAAAAACAGAAAAGTAAAACGGTAATCTTTAAAAAAAATCCTACTTGAACTAAAACGAGTACAACAATTTATATGAAATTTCATCATGTGGCAAATTTGGTATGCACGGTAAAATTCATTTTTAAAACTTAATAATTGGAAACTAAAAGAGATATCGAATCCAAATAAAAAAGTCTTCCATCTTTACGTAAGACAAAAGTGAAATTAAATGTTATGCCAAATTGACCGAAAACTTAATAGAAGAGCGTTTTCAGTAGTGCATCCCCTTAAACTGAATACGTCAGCGTTTCTTGTTTCAAAAGATAAGATTTTTTTCATTACGTAACCCATTTGTGCGATACTGGGGAAGACATAGAAGTTAAAAAGGTTTCTGATAGCTAGGAAAATAAAATAATTTTCAAACTGGCCCTGCTTTCCCCTTCCCATGCGGTCCGGGAATTTCGTTATGCAAAGGTGGTAACCCTACTGTCGTCAGAAGCGAAGCAGAAGACTGCCATCATGCAAACCTGCAGCATACCACTCCAGAAACCAATTAAAGTGACCTACGCACCTCTTTTGTGAGAATCAGGCAAGGTTTGGGCATAATAGGGACTTGTAGAAGCTCGCCACATTTCTAGGGGTTTATTAACCCCGGGATGGCGTCAATGTTTTGGAGTGAGAAACGTTATTGCTTACCATTTTCGGCGGAGGTTTCGGTGATTGGCAGGGGTGTGAGATCTCGGCCTCCAGTATCGGTGATCTGGGCGCCGGCGAGGCGGAGCGTGACGAACAGAGTGGCCGTCGTAAGCACGAGAGGCGTCATCATCGTCATTGTCCGCCTCCTCCAGAACCCCCACGTGAACTTAGGCTGTTGCCTCCCGCCCTCCCCTCTGTGGCAGATATCTCCCTGCTCCTAGATCACTGTTCACATCCCTCCTAGGTCTGATCCTCCCGTCATAGTCCTGCAAGTGTGAGGTGGCGTGCGAAGGGATCTGGCTGGCTACTGCAGTTCTAGAACTGTTTTCGTTGCTTGCGATACCCTCTCATGAGGTATCTCGTGACCTTTTCCTTGCAAGTCTGTCGTCTGCGACCGAGAGATAGTCGACGGCTCAACCTCACCGAACACATATATGTCTCACTTCCGGCGAGGGTGTGATAACACAAGCCTGTCTCCACGCACCAGTGTATGTATTCCACTCGGCACGGGACTTGCGGACGACTGAAACTTCGGGCGCCCGCCACCAGGCGTCTCTACCCCCTCCCTGCACCGCCGTCCCTCCCTGCCGCACGTGAGCGCAGAGATATTTCGCTAGGTCCTTAGCACAAAATTGTTTCAACAAAAGTAAACAACTCCTGTTGCGACTCAAGAAAAGTATATCTAATTCTTTGGCTCTTTCATGAAAATCCAAAGCACTTAATGAGAGACAGGGCTGAACTTCAATTCATAGTTTCATAGCTAATAGCTTTTTAGTTTGTTATGTCGTCCCGCATAAACTATGCTGCAATTTTTGTTTCTTTTTCTCTAATTATTTTCTCTACTACATAAACAAAGTAGAGGAAGTATTGTATTCCACCCAAAAACTAGATACCGAGATTTCACCGGAAATATATGTTTTGAGACCCCCTGAATCCAAAAAAAAGCATTTTTGGAAACATGTCCGTGTGTGTTTGTGAACAGCATAACTCAGAAACGAACAGCCGGATAAACACCAAACTTGGTATTTAGGTTCAGTAGTTTAGGTTCTTCCAGAGATGCGACACGAAGGTTTTCAAGAAAATTCCCTCACGCCAGATTACCCTTTACATGAAACGTTTTTTGAAAATTTTAATTTTCTCAAAAATGGCTCTAACGATTTTGATTAAAATATATGTTGAAGATATTTTCATGACAAATGAAATGTATATCTCGAATTTTCTGAGAATGTCTCCAAAAGTATTCTTCATTGTGAACGATTTTGCATAACAGGTAAACCATAAGAGATAGACAAAAGTTTACTACACAAAAAATGTAGATCGCGTTGAAATACACAATTTATGCCATATAATTTTTTTTTGAGTGAACCATTTTCGAGATATTGCTTGCTATTCCCTTAAATTTTCCAACACATACTTTTTCTCAAATGGAAATTCGTTATTTATTTTTTTGTCCTGTTGATGCAAAGAGAAAGGAATATTCCACATAGCAACCAGCTCTTAAAATATTTGACTATCACTTAAAGCCTAGCAATTCCCCTGGCATCTACAAGAAAATTAGCAATAAGATTGACATCTCGATATCTCGATTAACATGAAGCATATGGAGAATAAGCGTTTGTAAAAATAGCTTGTACAAGAGTAGAGAAAGTCATGTGAGTGTAACACAGAGTTTTTTTGAGTACTTTAACCAGCTAATATTAGAAGTAGGACATTCTACTTTTATAGAATTATTAACGTTCTAAATTATTATTTTGTCTATATTTTAACTAAGATCTTCAAAATCAGCCAATAAATTTACCTCATATATACGCACATCAATTTCTATTACATTGACATATAACTGGGGCCCAGTGGAAAAGAGTCACATGTCACCTGTCTAATGATTTTGTGATTTTGGTACAGGGTGACAGCCGATTTCATTTATCACACATCACTAGTAACTCTTAGCAGAATGCCAGGTGTCCATTCTTGAAAGAGAGCATTATACAGGGTGGACCATTTAAGTTGAGACTACAGTATCTCCAAAACTAAGCGTTGTAAAAAGAAGTGTCTTGAATAAAAGTTGCTTGATATTATGGGAGAAAGTAAATGCCATTAGACGTGTTTTATTTGGAGGACGCTGTGATGGTCATTTTAGGGAGAATTTAATTTGATCCTAATTGTAGGTTCCCATTTAAAAAAATTAAATTGGCCCTAAAGCGACTATCATAACGTCCTCCAAACAACACATGACTAATAGCATTTACTTTCCCCCATAATATCAAGCAACTTTTATTCAAGACATTTCTTTCTACAACGCTTAGTTTTGGAGATACTCTACAGTATCAACTTAAATGGTCCACTCTGTATATTTGCCAATTTAGATAACTGGCACAATACCAGCGGAAAGAGACCCATGCCATTCATTTCTCTAGGTTTTATGAGCTGATACTTCTCATTGGCCAGCTTGGTTTAGACAATCAATCAGAAAGTGTCAAAGTTTGTTTATAAGTGGCGACAGTAGGGGTTGATATTAATGCTGTTGAAGAATAAAACACAATAAGTGTAAAGTCGTTCCAGACCCAAGTAATGTGAATTTAAAGAATGCTTAAACCTGTTTAATTCCAAATTTATCTGCCATGATTGTATCCTGAAACCGTATCTATAAACAATAATAGAAATGTGAGAAAATTCCAATGCTTTATTTATTTTTTAAATTGGTATAAAATGACATGGTACACCTAATAATTAATAATACTTACAAAACCCATCTAGTTTATGTAATAAGTGTTGGTATAACAGCAGCAGATACAAAACCAAATTTCCATAATTGCCTTTTCCTGAAAAAAACTCGTACTGGTGGCCTGTGCCCCTTTTTTTCACTGGGTCCCTCAATTATGAACACATCAGTTTCAGAAACTAATCACACTACAAGAGAGTAGTTTGAAATATCCTGTAGGTACGAAGAAGAACAACTGAAAGCTTGACCAAAATTAATCGGCCGCGGCGTTTCTAAACATTAGGCTACCCACAACATTTTATTTTTCTACAAGACCTTGCACTGTAGATGATTTGCAATTCCCCGTCGATTCCCTTCGACCGCCACCTGAACTTGAGTTTTTCACAGTTTTCCTTGGTTGAATGGCAAATACTGGGGTGGGTTCTCATTTACCACGATTTCCTTTGCATTATTTCCCTTTCATTCCTTTTCCTTCCTAACTTTCATCTGTGCTTCTAAATTACGTGGCACATGGCGGTGCCGAACAGATGGCGCAGATACATGCTCGAAGGAAAGAATACTCGCCGTGGACACCAGAGGGCTGCTTAGTTAACGAGTCATTCATCGCCCTCTCCAGGCAGCTCCAGCAGTGGGACGGGTCTTCGAGCCTGGAACCATTAGGAACTTCCGCGCGTCTCTGTGGCCTGTCTACCTGGACCTATAGCCTCCTGTAGTTCCTTCACTTCATCCCTTCCTCTTGGGTGTGTTAGCCACAATAAGTCAATATAGGTCGCAGTGAGCGAAGTGTTACCGTTGTATAACCTATACCTATACGTAGCTTTTAAAATATGGACACGCTCAACTCAGAAACTATAGCAAAAGATATATTAGTTCATTCTCGTATCAAGTGACTAAACAGGAAGAGAAAAAGTTTGAAAATATGCAACCAATCCCTCTATTCTGCAATTTGCCTGATCTAATATTACTCTTTTAATTTTATCACATTTATGTGTAATTGTTTTTTGCATACTAAACAAACTGTATTACCCTATGGATCTTTTAAATTAGAGCATTATCTTTTTTCACCGGAAATTAAAAAGCTGGGATATTTTTTTATAATTACCTAGTAATATTTTACAAGCGCATGAACACATTGTTCCATTTTTACTTTCTCTACCAAGGCGTGAATTCAAAAAGGCATTTTTAGGAAAAGGTCCGTCTCGTATGTGTATGTATAAACAGCATAATTAAAAAACGAAATGATCGATAAATATTAAACTTGGTATTTATGTTCAGTATCTTCCAAAGATGCGAGAAAGATCTCCGTACCCAAAACGAGCCTTTACATGGAAAATCTTTTGAACCTTTTATTTTCTCAAAAATGGCTCTAATGCTTTGGATTAAAATACAGTACACATTTACATACATGCAAAATAAAACTTATATCTTGCATTTTCTAGGAATAACATGTGAAATCCTTCTCGTTCGAAAAGAATTTTGTATAATTTTGTATAAGAGGTAAACCTTAAGGGATACATAAAGGCGTACTTCACAAAAAATGTATATCATTACTTCTAACAAATTGTTTGTTGCTTAACCTATTTTTAGATATCCGTTATTATTGATTTGAATTTTTTAAAGCTTCCTTACGTTTTTAAAATGCTTTCGTTTTTCAGTTGTTTCTCGCGATGTCATGGAAGGAGTATATGGTGTTTCAAGGCCAGCGTATAGTGACTAAATTTGAAATATCTGGCCATAACTTCGGTTTCCCCTATACCCCTTATGTCTACAACGAAATGTGTAATAAAACTATTCCTGCAAAGGTTTATGTCAGTTAATATAAAATGGATAGAAAAGTAAGCTTTCGTAAAAATAGATTGTATATAAAAATAAACGATAGTGGATAGAGAAAGTCATGTGAAACTAACGTATCATATTTTTATAATTTTATTGGTTAGACATATACATTATTCCAAAATTATAATATTCTAACTTTGCACAAACGTGACTATTCGAGTATTGTTAAAAGCGGCTTCAAATGTAATTTTCTGATCGTAGAGTGGGTTGCGTTTCAATACAACATTAAATGTATACCCTTGCACAAAAAAAGTCATCCCCAGATTCATGTGACGACCGGGAGGGCTTCGTGTACTTTCGTAACAGCTGTGTTTACAACGCACATGCAGGAACTCTAGAATGGTCTGTGCCTGTCAGCGCAGTGATCACATTATAACCGCATTCTCGGTGGTGACGTTTATAAGCTGCTGAAAACAGAGTACGGTGCAACGTTTCGTTGGCCAAGAGGTACTGCTTGCGTTCATAAGTTACTCAACTCAAATTTCGCATTAGTTATTAGTAGGTTAGTATGATACCTTCTATATCAATTTATGGCTTTTTAATTGGCTTAATTGATTTAAATTGGCTGTAATTGGTCTTCCATGTAAGGCCGACCCAAGTACATGATACCTTCTATATCAATTTATGGCTTTTTAATTGGTTCACTTGGTTCAAATGGTCTTTCAGGCAAAGGGGACCTATAGTGCATGGTACCTTCTGTATCAATTTATGGCTTTTTAATTGGTTCACTTGGCTCACTTGGTCTTTCGGGCAAAGACGACCCAAGTACATGATACCTTCTATATCAATTTATGGCTTTTTAATTGGTTCAATTGGTCTTTCGTGCAAGACCCGACCTAAATCCCTCCTCAAGGAAAGTACAGGCTAGGGGTGGGTGAGGTAATTACTTTAAGGATGAAACATGATTCACCGAGCGTGAGAACCATTGCTACACCGCTTTCCCCATGTTGTCTAATAAATCTTTCAAATCCGGTACAGTTGCAAAATTTAAAAATTAATGGACAGCATCCGTGAAAGCTAATGGACGGCTATTCTTCGCTTCAAGCTCCGCCCTAAAACCCTATGACCGCGCATGCGCCGCCCTATCCTTCTGCAATTATCCCCCCACCATTATACCACTGCTATATAAGGTCTCAGGGCTATCACCCTGAAAGTATTATTTGAAGGTTTTTTGTAGAAAGAGTTTCTCAATCTGAACGTTATTAGTATGGCAGGAATGGAAGATTTTTGGAGTGAGTGTGGAGAGGAAGCGTACCACTACACCTACTACCACAAGGAGGAGTGCAATGGGTTCATACATTCAATTGTCTGTAACATGCCTTCATATCATGACCAGATGTCTTCAAGAGAAATATGCACAGAGAACTGCCCAGTCTACAGAAGAAGGTACCTGTAAGTAGACCCTCTTTTTATTCCTTTCTAGGAAATACTATGCTATATCTAATCTTTAAAGAAAGTAACGAATTTGAAATATGTTCGTTCTTCCAGAGGAGGGGATGCAGATGAGGAACAACACAGAGGCGTGAATGATGTCGATGTCCTTGTAACCACCCATGCAGTCCAACATCATTCTGAATTTTGTAATGGTGATACGCATGCAACCCTATGCGAGAAGCCAGAGGTGCACGATCAAATGAAATCGTACTTCCTGTGTGATGAAAACTGCGCTGTATTCTTACTCAGGCGGGGAAGCTTAAGGTAAGTGGCATTGAAAATATCTAGATGCTCTTACCCTGCACGGGGTTGTAGAATATCTAATGTTTTAAAAATAATCAAAATTGTTCCAGAAAT
Organism: Deroplatys truncata; assembly: GCA_030765065.1. Taxonomy (NCBI): domain Eukaryota; kingdom Metazoa; phylum Arthropoda; class Insecta; order Mantodea; family Mantidae; genus Deroplatys; species Deroplatys truncata. The sequence goes on from CM060985.1 coordinate 106,001,646, forward strand.
CGTCAGACAACGCCTATTCCTACAGAGGACATAGATGAAGTAGATTTCCCGAATGTACCGCAGCTTTTGATGACTCTGGATGACCAAGAGAGGCCAAACAATTTGCAAGTAGATAGCGATATGCTCCAGGTGACTCCTGAACATTCACCCAGGAAACGAGCAGAATTACACAAAGCAATACAGTGAGTATTAATTTCAAATCTATGAAAGAACACGCATGCTTTAAATAAAACTACATCGCTCCCATTCCTGGTGTCTAACATGTGCAATTCCTTTCAGGAGACCTGCGAATTTATTTAAAAAAAATGATTTTTCTAATAGACGCAATATGTAATGTTTCAGGTCCGCTACCAAGAAGCCCACCAGAAGGAAGAACAATAAAACCTTTGAAGATCTCCATAGGAGGTTGGCGCTATTGGAAGAGCGAATTACCTGCGCTAACACCCCGAAGAGAGATGCAAGCACCCGCACTCGTGCTCCAAGGCGGCTACACCTCAAGAAGCAGTAGTGTCAATATAGGATTGTATTATGAAACCCCAGTGCTCCTCATAAAAGAAACAGACAATAATAATTTCGTGTATATGACAAAATATGATTGGCTGATAATTCAAAAAAGTCTCGCAGAATTCGAAACATATCTGAAAGTGAAGAAGTGTCCGAACAGAGAGTACAGTGAACATGTTGTATTCTCCTATAATATCACGGTGTTTATGGAAAGTGGAAAAATTACACTTTTTAATACGTCTTTAAATTACGGTGAAATTCATTTGAATTATGATGTACTATCACTAATAAAAAGACTCGAATCCTATATAGATAGACATCTGCATAACCTATGTATTGTAAATGAAGACACATATGTAGGGACAAGGAGCTGGAGGCAGAAGGCGCTGGAAATGTATAATAAGAAAATAAAGAAGTAAATATATCTTTTATAACTTGCTTTTATTCACGAAAATCCCCCCTTACACTTCCTTATATCAAGCATAAAATAACTACATTTAAATTAAAGACTGCATCACATGAGACAGGGGCTTGTATGTAAATACTTTGTCATGAATTATCAAGCAATACAAAGATGTCTGTGCAGGAATATTTGCACTAGTTTGAATTTCCAGTCTAATATTGACAGCTCCATTTACAACCTCCTCAGGCTGATGTGAGCAGTCAATGACAAATATCGGTGCATGTTTAAGAAAATCTTTTCTCCTCAATAAGGGGTAATTCTCTCTCGAATAATAGGAGCTTTGGAACTTTGAATACATTTCATATAACGAGGCAAATCTAGAGTTTCCAAAGTCCAAGTTCATATCATGGTAGGGATAACATTCACTATTCAGATACAGTCTCAAATTGGTTATGTTGCAATGATCAAACTCGGAACAGTCTTTAGTTGCATTATTTACTCTCGAAGTCTGCGCTCCCACAATAACAAATCTTGGTTTCTCGGGTCTCGATGTTGTTGCAACGTTCCATGTAAATGATCTAGTTTGAGGTACCGCAGGCTGAGTATGCAGATCCATACTTCGAAAGGCTATGTGTAATGGTCTGTCTGACTTGACAATCTTAAGGATCTCCACCTTTTCACCATCAGAAAGGCGTATTATAGGCATCCGCCACTCGATACGTGTAAGTTTAACAATAGCATTTTCTTCTCCTTCGGTTGCCAGAATACAGTTTTTAGAGTCCTTGGATCGAATGAGGACCAGCTCAAACTTGCTGTTGAGTATGAGGTCCTTGTGATCATCTGGAAATCCCAGAAGCATTGACAGCGGTACTATAGCGTTGAATGCTCCACTTGCAGGATGCACAATATCCACATCTTCTCCAGGGTAGCACCATCCAGCATTGAGTAAACGGTTGGATTCCATAGAGTTGAGTGCAGCATAGTTGCGCATAGTTGATGTAATCCCTGGATTTCTTGTTCTGTCTATAGTCGATCCATTCATGTCCAATCGAATCTCGTCAAACATAAATGCAATAGCATTATTGGTGAGCCTTGCTGTAGTAGTTGTTCCATTAGGTTTAGTAACAGATCCCTCAATGTAGAGATAACTCCGGTTAGGTAGAGTATATAAATCTTCAGCTTGGCAAGGGATTCTAATTTCATCATTCGCATCCAGAGCCGATGTATTATACGGTAAAAACACATGCTCCTCTTCTTTAGCAATCTTGTCCTCAAATGTAGGTGTTTCCGTCACATTGAAGATGTCCATCACAGAATTCTGAAGCCCAATGCTTCAAGGAACCTCCTATTGCTCGATGTTAACACACTGAGTGTCGCAGGTAGAGTATGATGTATACGACGATGCGCAGGCTTATTATATCCTCGTAGGCGTCTTCTTCTACTAAAATCTATTCCCATTACGACGTATGTGAAGTCTTATGCTTATATCCTCGTTTCTAAAGTTGATGGAATGACCGTTCTGGTCGACTACTCGAAGAGTGATTTGATCGATAAAGTTAGTGTCTATGATAGGCAGGTAAATGGGATTTGAAGGCTCTTGCGAAATGTGATATCCTGGCGGAACAGAAGGGAAAAACTCATAGATCGAGTGTCCGCTTTTACCGTCGATGAAAGAACCTGTTGCAATACTGCACTCGATTCGTATTATGCTCACCTTAAATATGTTTACTAGGAAATCAGATTCAGTCACTTGATTAGCAGGAATGACTTTGCTTTCACTGAAGCCTAAAAGGGATCCAATAGAGCATTCCCTTGAAAAATCCATAGGAAAAGGACATTTAATTTCAGCCTTCATTGTATTATTATTAGGCCGAATAAAGAAGACATCCTCATCCAATTGAAGCTTATCTTTGATGTATGCATTAATATCAGTAATCTCATAAGTTCCATGAGGTATATCAATGACTTTAAGATTGTCATTGTAAATGTAATGAAACTGATTATTGCTATGATCCACATTGGGAATAGAATAGAAGGTTTCAAAATTCAAAAGAGCAATCTCATAATATCCTTTAGGATCGATCCTCAGAGGAGGATTCAGGTGTGTTGTCAGAACAGATTCATTACCGCTAACGGCAATAGTGTAACTCATTGTGATAGAAATTGTAAGCACAAGTGTCCACAGATGACTGAGCTAAAACTCTGAAACCTCTCAGTATTATACATTAACCTAACACCTCTGAGATACCTTTCTATCTCTTTAGGAGGTTTTAGGTTCCCAAAGCTATCGAAATAAAATGCAATGATACCCTCCTTCCTTACAGCAACCCAATGGGTACCTTCATTCTCTGAAGAATCGAGGTTGACGATAATCCTCTCATGGTGATGAGGCTTTGTAGGCAACTCATCAATCATATATACACCTCTAAAATGCGAAATCTTTAAACGTCTAGCATACATGTCGAGATCAATGTTACTCAAGGCTTTTTCCGGGACAAGTACAGTCCTCTTCCAGAGTTTTTTGAATTTCCATTCTTGCTGTTGCGTCTCTTCTTTTTGGCATTTCTCGTCTTATTCTTCTTCACTTGAAGACCTTTTCCTTTTGCTTCTATCTCTCTGTTATGTCTTGCCATTTCTGCAAGCTGTTTATCTGCAGCCTTTTTCTTATTCACTGCTGTGGCGATTTGAGCTGCTCCTCCAGCTGCAGCACCTAGGGCTGCAATAATAGGAATGAGAGGCAGAAATCCTCCATGCTTTTTCTTCCTGGAGCCAGCACCTACAGCCACCTTGCCCTTCATAATTGCTGTAACTAGCCTGGCGGCCAACTTTTCTCCTAAAGTAGCGTCAGATGCCTGTACTCTTTTCCACGCCTTCTCGGCTAAGATCTTATCGGCTATATTTCTCGTAGCAGAGTCCCTGTGCTCAGCGTAGGCGATGTCGTGCTGCTTACAGGCTTCGTCTAATGGGTTAATTCCGGGGTCTCCTCTCTGTAGGCGTTTTTCCAACTTCGTACCCGGACCGCAATATCTGTAGCCCGGTAAATGTGCTTCAAAGGGCAGCCAATTAATAAGAGAGTTAATTAACCCAGAGCCTCTGGAGATCTTGATCCTCCTAGCTCCCATGATAGACTAGCTGACTTTAAAATAGTATTGGACTTTTATACTCTCAAGCTACAAACTGGAATCCATGCGCACCTAATATAAATGTGTATATATATATACATTAAGCGTGCTTTTTTATATTTAGTTATTAAGATGGAGCTCGTGAAGCAAGATTGCTCCCTGCCCATTCAGGTGCTAGACTTTGAAAGTGATTTTAGATGCAATCGACACGGAAAGTTATTTCCCTCTAATGTCAGAGCTCTTATTCTAGGCAGCTCAAGCGCCGGAAAAACTAATGTATTACTGAATATGCTGCTTCATGTGAATGGTTTACGTTTTGAAAACTTGTACATCTATTCAAAGTCCCTTTACCAGCCAAAGTATCAATATCTCATCAAGCTACTCGAAAACATTGAAGGGATAGAAGTGAACACTTATGAAGATGGAGAATGTGTCTTACATCCCTCTGAAGTTAAAGAAAACTCCATATTTATATTTGATGACGTAATCACTGAAAAGCAGGGGAAGATCGCCTCTTTTTACAGCATGGGCAGACACCGTAATGTGGACTCTATATATTTAGCACAGTCGTATGCTAAAGTGCCTAAACATCTAATAAGAGACAACACGAACATGATTATTCTCTTCAAGCAGGATAATTTAAACTTGAAACATATATATGAGGATTATGTGAACACTGACATGTCATATACTGAATTTAAAGACCTGTGCAAGGGTGTTTGGGAAAGTGTCTCGGAAGGAAGACCATTTGTAGTGATAGTTCCTGAATTCCCTATGAATGAGGGTCGATATAGGAACGGCTTCGATGTATATATTAAAGTTGAAAAGAAAGAAAAGGATCATTCATAGATCGAAATGAGTATTGACAGGTTCGGTTCACAGAGGACTGCTCCAGTTAAAAGAGCACTTCATCAATTCATCATAAACCGAGATGGAAAAGGAAACTATCAATTTAAAAACAAAAGACTATGCATTGTTCATGATCCCGAGGAAGACAATGACGCAAGCACTAAACGTTATGTTGACACCCTTACGACTTCTACCGAAAATCGAATGCAGGAATTCACCGAAAAAGTGGCATATCAGCGTATGAGTGAACTTGAAACTATGATAAGGAATCACATCCAGAAATCGCTAGATGGACAATACGAGTCTCTAATGAAATACCTGAACAAACATGCACTTAAACGAGACGCTGGAAACAACATTATTCTAGATACAATAAGAATGAAGATAATATTATCACCTCAGGAGGACTATGATGTACCGAATAGGAAATATGTATCAGACTATGTTAATGCAAGAACACCAGCGATCGATTCAGATGGGAACGCTTCCTTTCAAAAAAGAAGAATAAGAGAGATAGCAGATCCCATCGATGACAGTGATGCAGCTAGTAAAAAGTTTGTTAAACACATTATTGGTAAAAAGCACAATGAAGCACAGCAAGCTCTAAACAGGAGACTAGCCTCTATTGGAACTGATATCACCGAAACAGTAGTGAAACATATGGAAACTATGGCGAACCAACAGAGTTCCATGGATAAGCACTTGACAATAGCTATGAATAATGTGAATATTCTTAAATCACAAGTGAATGTTATAAATGCGCTATTAGATCAACTGAAAGGTCACCACGTTTTTAGCCTGCAGACGAAGCCTTTCAGAGGGAATTCACTAAGATACACATTAACATCGGGACTCGAATACTACAGAGCACCTGTAAACGGAGAGGTCGTTGCATGCTATATGACATCGTCAACTCCTCCTTTTGTAAGAGCAGATACATTATTTGCTATAAACAATAACATAGTCAGAACCTTCCCTACTCCTATTGCAAATGGAGATACACTCACCTTTACTGCTCCGGCCAATCGAGCAAAAGATGGCCATATTCTAAATATCGAAATGAGTATAGCATATAAACTGAGGCCAACAGAATAGAACAGCTATATATTGAGGTGAATAACAAAATTCAAGATCATTTCAAGATGGACAGCGAGAGCATAAGACTTAAAGAATCTGTAGCCAGGCATACAAAGGCTATAAGGGAAAAGTTACGTGCACTAAAAGGACAAAAGTTTGAGACCCAGAGAGTAATGAGTGAAGCTCTTCAGCCAGTAGCAGAACCGTTACATGATATACTACAAATTCAGAAAAACAATAGTGTTACTTCAAACAATGAGGAGAGTCAGAAAAAGAGTGATCCACTTAAAGAGGAGAAAGATTCTTCCAGCCAAACAGATTTAACTATGCTATGACTCTTGCAACACTTGCGAAAGGGAAACTATGCGAGATACCATTTTGAAATATAAACAGCGCTTTTCTTCCACACTGCGGCCAGCGCAGTGCGGCTCACGCGCGGGTGCTACAGCTGAGACTTCCGCCGAATCAGTTATATACTGCAAGAACTAAAAGAAAATATCAGGCAAGAAATTCACTCAATTTTAGATATTGAATGAACTCTCGAGCGTGAGTGAAAATTTCCTAAGACGATGTCAGAAATGTGTGACTAGAGAAGGACATTTCCAGCATCTCTTATGATAAGAGCCGCCGTGCTGGGGCTGCAGTGTGGAAGAAAAACACTAGATAATTAGTAGCATCATAGACAGAGATTATAACTGTCGCAAAACTTCTGGAATCGTGACCTTGATCGCCACCCCAGCTGCCGAGCCTAGGAATGGTTTATGTTTAACTTAATCAACAGAAAGCGATATAATACCTTTGCTTACTCACAGTGCGTAACACATACAGTCTGCATAGAAAGTGTCCGCATCTTGTAATTTCAAAGAGATCAGTACGTAAATAGTGGTTATTTTATATTTGTGATATTTATAACCATGGCTCCCACGTTTCAAAGTTAAATGGTAAGGTATTACGTATTCAAAGCAGGGAAATAGTTGCAAATGTCCTCGACTTCATGAAGCAAGAAGCAGAGATGAAGGAAGAAAATATATGTTTACCCGAGTTCCACAAAAGCCTTAAGAGAGTGAAAGAAAGAGTAGCCAAAGCAACTGGTGTTTCACTGAGTTCCGTTTCCAGATTTCTCAAAGATAAGAAAAACCATATGGATGAAAGAGTACCATTTGACACACCTGTGAAGAAACATAAGCTCCCTAAACGTATTACAGAAAAAACGATTTCGACAAATGCGTCATTCGATGCACGATTCACAATTTCTATGTGGAAGAAAAAACTGTGCCAACAATAAGCAGATTGCTCATCAATCTGAAAGATGTCATAAATGTTCAAGGTGGTGCTACAAGTCTCAAATCCCGGCTATGACACTGAATTTTGCAGTCTGATACTAACTTTCCAAATGACTATAATTTTATATCAGCATAAATTTTCAAGATGCTGCTATAAATCTCAGAAAAATTATAAAAGATTTAGGGTTTAAGTGGAAGCAAACGAAACCAAATAGATTTCTAATAGAAAAGCACGACATACGATCTCAGCTGGAAGAGCACCTTACTCAGAGGTACAAATTAGAGGGTCAAACTATAGTGTATGAAGATGAGTCGTACATACACAGCAATGATACAACATCTAAAAGTTGAAGTGACGATAGCGATTTAGGTTTTCAGGCACCTGTTGCCAAAGGGCAAATACTTATTATCGTTCATGCTGTTCGTTCCAAATGCCCTTCTTTTACAAGTCGCAACAAAAAACAGGAGATTTTCAAGAAATGAATACAGAAAATTACATGAAGTGAATCAACACCATGCTGATACCTAATATGCCTGCTTCACAATGTGGTAACACTCAAATTGACAATCAACCTACCTCAAATTCCTTGAAAGAAGAAATAAAAACCTGGTTGCTTAGGCATAATATAGCTTTTGATGAAAGCATGAGTAAATCAAATATAACTTAGTTAAATCTAACAAATCCCTTCAGAAGTCATAACTCATAATACTTGGCCAGATATTAATACAGCATCGCCATAATGTACTTAGATTGCCACCGTATCACTCAGATCTAAACCCAATCGAATTAATCTGGGCTGATGTCAAAAACTGGGTGGCCTGCAGAAATATCACTTTTAAACTAAAAGATGTGGAGCAGTTCTGTCGCCAGAGATTTGCAGAAATTGGAGGGTCAGAATGGGAAAATGTATATCGACATGTTGAATAAATTGAGAATCATTATTTCAAAAAATACGGAATTGCAGAAAATCAATTAGAAAAAATTCTCATCCAGGATAATGGTGCAGAAATTAGCGACAGCAGTGATGGCGGCAATGATGTGAGTGATTCCGCAGAAGAGGAAGGGCTGTCAGGTGTGGAAGAACTGGAGGCAGATGGTTGACACTGTTTTCATATTAAGGGAATTTTACAGCGGTGGATTTAAATATACTGTATATAACTATAAGTTTTATCGTGTAGTGCAGTGCATAACCGGTGTGCGGATATATTTGACAATGACTGTCTCACGCACTCCTGCAGCATGCAGACGACTGGTCACCACCTGATCTGGTATGTAACTCGCTTCATAGCTGTCATTAAGATTTTCACGTGTCTAGAACTGTTGCGCCAGTTATAACTGCAGTGATGAGGATATGAATGCCATTAACGATAGTTAAGTGAGAAATAATTATAATAAGTATTTTGGTGCAATAAATGTGTATTGTTGTTATAGCAGGGTACGCATACCACCTGAATGGTTGACTCCAGAGGGAGACAAGAAGGGAGAGGAGGAGCGTTGCCTTCTAATGCTCGAGTCAGGCAAATAGTGCTGGACCAAGAGTGTCTTTAACTTACGGTTTTGCATAAATAGTAAATACTCGTTGACGTGCTTTACTGTCAGTTTGGAAAGAATGTTTTAACCTAATATACAACTGGAAAGATAGAAAAATATTTTTGCATTAAAATATTGTAAATTTTAAATTGTTTAAAACCGCCATAGTATCTAAACTTATGCAATATTTTAATTTTCTCAGGCCTGTCTCTTTTTTTGTCATTTAACTCTTAATTTGGAAGTTAAGGCACTCATTGCAGCATAAATTAAAAGTTAAAGGTTCAATTGAAAAAAACCTACAGTTATAAGCAAAAATGTAAGCATATTTTGGACAAAAATTTTAAAACAATTATTTCTAATCATACTATATCGACTCCTTCTATCTTGCAGTTAAATAAAATTTGATTTTAACCCCAGGAAGAAACAAAAGAATAAATTTACACAAACCTACACACCTTTATTACTCATACAACTTTCCAGTGTCCTAAATATTGCTGGGTATTGCTCAGCCAGTAAGCACAACAATTTATCCTGTGTCATTTTACGGCTTGATCAAAGTTGTCACATAATATTTCATTACTTTAGGACGAGACAAGAATGTCTGTTAGTAAATAACATTTTTCTTAGTGAAGATCGATGGACAAGACTTAACGGTTCAATGTATGTGCAAGCCAAAAATATCTGTCTCTGTCCACCAGTTCCTTTTGATTTTGTCCTTTTGTAGGCAGACGACCCAAAAATTCGTTGTCGTCCTGACGCCAGAAATATAAGTTTTTGAAGTGCGGGGATGAAACAGAAATAGAAAAATGTCTGTGTATGTGTTTGCCTTGAACAGATTAATTTCAAAGGGAAAAGTATACCTCATTTCCTGTTTTAACCCAGTATTTTGCGTGGGTGTAAAGCGAAGATGCTTGGCGAGTTCCCACGCCAGTTACTCCTTCACTAAGAAAAATCCGTCATTTTTACTTTCTCTACCAGGGGAAGTATTGTATTCCACCCAAAAATTTGATGCCGAGATGTCACCGAAAATATGTGTTTTGAGGCTCCTTGAATCAAATAAAATGCATTTTTAGAAAAAGGTCCGTTTGTGGATAAATACAAACATGGTATTTAAGTACAGTATCTTTCAAAGATGCGGCACAAAGATTTTCAAGAAAATTCCTCATCTTAATTACGCTTTAATGGACTATTTTTAGAAACTTGTTTTCTAAACAATGCCGCTAATGATTTTGATTAAAAAACCATACATTAAAGATATTTACATTACAAATAAAGTGTATATCTTGAATTTTTGGGGATTTTTCTGTGAATTCCTCTTCATTCAGAAGGGAGTTAATATAATATTGCATAATTGGTAAACAAGCGATAGATAAAAACGTACAATACACAAAATGTAGACCTCTTTAAAGCACGGAGTTTATTCAAGATAAATATCCAACTTATTATATAAGTTTTTTGTGGCATCAGCCATTCCCAAGATATCCGTTATGAATGATTTGAATAGTTCAATACTTAGGCATGCTATCAAGTCCTGTTCGATTTTCGGCTGTTTCACGGAAAGAGTATGGAAGTTTAAAGCCAGTGTATAGCCCCAATTCTTAAACATTCGACTATCGCTATTCCCTTTGTATCTATAAGGAAATAAGTATTGCAGCTAATTCCGGAAAGGTTCTCGATTAAAATGAGTAGATTGGAAAGTAAACTTTCGTAAGAATAATTTGTAATGCCCACTAATAAGCGATAGAGTGTAGAGAAATTGATGCGAATATAACATATAAGATTCTTTATTTTAATCTGTGAAAAAAGTCCAAAAGGCGCCAAAATTCATAAACATTGGTTTTATAAACTAAAATGTTCTACTTTAGTTCTATGTAACATTTATAGCTTTACTACTTTACAAAGCATGTCATAGAGCGATTTAAATGTCTGCCTTTAAGCCTAGGTTCCTACAACAATGTAGTAAAAAAGGATAAATTTAGCTCAAATTAAAGTGAACAAGACAATGAAGACAGACCTCGGGTATCTTCAAATACTAGTATAGAATAGACCCCTAATGCGGTGCCCCCGGGAAGAAGGGATGTGGTGAGAGGAGACAGGGCGGTCGAGCAATGAGGCACGACAGACAGAGGGCAGGGTCCCTACCGTTTACAGATTTGAACTCATCGGATGGTGACTGGTGCAGCCGGCTCCCCTCTCCCCCCTTGGGGGGGGCCCCGGACCTAGAGATCGCCTGCAGTCCGGGAACGAAGGTTTACTCGGAGCATGCTTTTCCTCAGCCATGCACACGCTGAGATCTGCAGCCGACACTTGCAACCGTGAAAGAAATCAAGCAGATGAAAGGTGAAGTGAAATGAGAATGGAGATGAAATGTAGGGACAGGAAATTTTGGGGATGTAATGATACTTTCCAGCATTAGCCCAGCTTCAATACTAATTCAGTTGTAGATGAGCAGAAAAAGACGAAGGAGAGCCTGTATGTATATATGTATACTAAACGTTTTTAACCGCATAAAGGCTCAAATAGTGTTATTTTAGTTTTATAATCCTGAAAATCTGTTTTCTTGGGTTTTCATTTGTCTGTATATTCTCATTTTCAATCTGTTCCACACGATGTTTTTTGGTATAAATGAATGAAATGTTGTATGCCTACTAAAACGATAAAAAAATAATGAAATGGTTTTTGTTAACATTCTTGACCTATGACCAGGAAGCGGGGGGGGATACCTTGCACCTCAACCCAGCGCAGATCCTTTGTGTTTAGCGCCGGCCGGCCGACAGAAGCGCAGGGGGACCTAAGTATTCCAAGTTTGATTACCTGCTCAAGGTAATGCTGTTCAGAGAAGACTTTCCTCTGGAGGAACCGGGGAGAACTCGATCCACCTGAGGTGACTCAAAGAAGGCTACCATCTGGTAGGGCCGAGAGAAGATCTTTCCAACGATTAAGTGTCTGCTCCATCTGTCCAAAGTTGTACAGCCCCTAAGCCTAGCTAAAATTGAGAAGGGAAGCGAAATGATAGGAAATGAGTGAAAGGGTATTCATGGTGAAGCGCTCTAACGCCCGAAAAACTTGAAACACTGTGAAGCAGAAGGTCAAAGGAGCCGAGGGTTGTTCAGGTGAACTGATAGGATTTCCTCGCTCTCATTGCATCAATGAGCATGTTACTTCAGCCAATGAAGGGAGTAGAAGTAGGACTAACTGCGGAGGGGGTCTTAGCACCGCGACCAACAAGATTTTTTTGGTCTACTCCCCTGATGGTGTGCTCACGGGAGGGAGAGGTGAGGTAAGGGGAGCCAGAGGGCCGGACCAGAAGGCACAACAGGGCAGATTGAAACTTCCAGAATGGCAGCTGGTTCAGAAGGCTCCTCTCTCCTCTGCAGGCTTGCACATTCCACTCGGGTGCTCAGGACTCGGAGACCGCCCGGGTTACATAGAGCATCCTTTTCCCCTACCATGCAACGCCGAGATTCCAGCTGACATTTCAACCCTGAACATTTGAAATGAGAATGGAGGTGAAGTGGAGGGACGAAAAATTCGGGGACTATAATGAACCTTCCCAGCATTCGCCTAGCGACCCGGGATACCCCGAAAAATGGGTCAGAAAGGTCGGTCGCGGGAATCGAACCCACGAGCTCTCGAATGCGGGCCACATACGTTAAGGCCAGAGTCATCCGCTCGGTTCAGCCAAAGAACAAAGCAATCAGACAACCAAAACGTTCAATACCATAACCGGGATTTGAACCACGGATCTCCCGGTCTTCGTCCGGTTGCTCTAACCACTTAGCTACCATGGCAACATGCCGGCACGACATTAAATTCCCCAACTGATTCGCATTTTTCCCGGTAGACCACTAGGTGATCCGTGGTTCAAATCCCGGCTATGGCATTGCATTTTTCGGTTGTTTGATTCTACCTTTCCAACGTTGTCCAACACACGGCTTGTGTGTAATTCCAAACAAAGCAATCGTTTCAATCCAAGGGGAGCTAAGAAATCCGGAGAGGCTTTCGAGAAGCAAAAGCAAACCGCATCTCAACCTATAGAGTAACAGAATTATAATTTCTTCCTCCTTAGCCATTCATAATTACTTAACAGTAGGTTCTTCCGACATAGTCTGGTTCTACCTTTCAGCCTGCTCAGCTGAGGGAGTAAATAAGTTGCATCAACTCAACTGATTTTTACCTAAACTCGACTCTCGTACATACTCGCCCTTATAATATTACCCAAGGCTTTATTTCTAATATGTGGCGGACAACAAAGACCTTCCGGACTATTCGCCACCAAAATACTTGTCCAGATTAGCAACCCGATTGTTAAGGAACCCCAAATGTCTGTTCCTTTAAAATGTTATTTTTCCATTCTTTACTTCTCCTGAGATCATAGTTAACACACACTGACTTGATTTATTGCAGTGTTAACTTCTGTTTATGGTAAAATGTGTGTTACCTAATTAAAAATATTTCTCTACGTATTCTTATTTTGATGACTTTAAACTGGCCGGCTATATACAGAAAAGATTAACAGCTGCAAACATCCGTCGACTGTTTGTGCGCTAACTTTTGGAAATTATTTATTGCAGCTATTTACACAGTGTATAAGGATCAATAGATCAGCGCTCCTTCCATTGCAGACTCACAGGAAGCAGGGTTCGATTTCCGCTTAAGGTCAGAAATTCCCTGGGAATTCCTTGCCTGAATAGTAATTTCTTTATCATATTTCATGTAGTTTAAGGCACTTATATCCGACGTTATTATTATTATTATTATTATTATTATTATTGGTGGTGGTGGTTTTACTACTACAACTAGTGCTACTACTTTAAATGAACCCAGTGTCGTGGAGCGGAGGGTTACTCGACGTTGTTTATCGAAAGGGTACAAAAACTTTATCCAGATAACTAACCCCAAACGAAATTCAACTTTGAGTTCCCTAGTTTACTAGGAAGTGGCGCAGTCGGAAAAATATTAGGGGTTTATGTATAGGGATCCATTTTTAAACCATTTTTAGCAGTTCAAATAATGAATATGAATCAATTATGATTTGAAATATTTAAATAAATAGATTCTGTATTCACTGTATTCTGTCGCTGTCTGCGACAATTAGTATCAACTCCATATAGACCTGTAGTTCGTTGTAGCAATCCTTCTATTACATATATAGTTCCTAATAACCTTTTCCGTAACCTCACAATGACTACAGTAGGAAACGTGGCTATGGCACACTCTGACAGTAACATTTCAATGTTGAAACTGTGATTTCGTTATAGTTGTAAGCTTAGCTCTGAGATGGTGGCTTCTCATAAATTGAAACGGCTTTGGCCCAAAGTGATATTTAGGGTTGCTTTAGAGCGTTGAGGTTTTGAACGGTCAACTTTCTGCTCGGCGCTTTGAACTACTCATTAGAATGCAAGCGTTTCTGTTTCACTGGCTGATTGTTTTGTTTGTTTGCTTCGTAGATATTCCTTAGTATAGTGGGTTTCCAAGTATGTGGACTAAATTATGTTTTTTTTTTTGTTTTTAATATACGAGATATATCGAGGACGTCCATGCTTTTTTCTGCACTGGAGAAATAAATAAAATACCAATTTACAAAGTTGTAGTAGCGGAAACAGTACTATAAACATTCAGGTACTTATAATATTCATATTTTCTGCAATGAATGGGTTATTTTATCTAGGTACGGCTTAAGACATATTCTAACCCACAAATTTGCTCTTAAAGTATATTTTCATACGAGGGTGGTTTCGCAATTATTGACCAAAAACCATTAACGTTTTATTCTGAGTTAAAAAAAAAAGTTGGTGTTCCTACTACAAAGGATAGTGCTGAAGTTTACCAATCAACACGTGCCGATGTCCGTTGACAGCAGTAGCGGAACAAATGACAATAACGTATAATAAAAGCTATAACATAGGGTTTTCAAGCACAGAAGAGGTTTCTTATGTGAAAAGTCAAATAGACACGTAGAAACGCAGTGCAGTGTCAGCGGAGGGAATCGCTTATTAAAGAACTTCATGGAGCGTCAATTAGAATAGGGATGTGAAGGTATGTACCTGCTTCAGAGAGGTAACCTTCTACCAACGCACTGCAGCACTTTTACTGTTGAAGTGACCTCGCTCCGAAATAAAACATTAGCAGGCTCGATCTCTGAAATTGAACGCAAGAAGTCCAAAATCCTGCGAAAGGGCTCTGCGTTTACTGTGTGAAGCGTGTGTGATGAGAATTCCTTGCCATGCAACTACATTTTTGCAACACTTTAGCAGAACATTCACAGTATTTTTTATTAGTTTCGTAAGATAGTCTTGCAAGGCCGAAAAAACAATAAAGAACATTTTGGCAGCGACGGGAACGTCATTTCGCCTATCCATGAAAATAACATTGCTGACGATGTCTGGCGCCTCTCAGTGGCACAGAAAACAGTGTGTGACCCCACGGAGATCCTGCGAGGGCATTTATAAAATGAGACTGTAAGACTAAAAATGTTTTCTAACACAAAATAATTATTGATTAATAACCTAAAAAGGATTCTGTTACATATCATATTATTAATAGTGACGCAATATAGTGACCATATATAAAGTAATATTTACAAAAAGGACGAACATGAATTACTCCCAATATTTTAAACACTGTGTGACACAAAAAGGTCAACAAAAGAAAAAATCCTAATTGAAATATGTTAAAAATGTAGTTCAACATTTTATTTATATTAATATGTGATTTATTTAACTTATATAATTTGTAGATAAATTGTAACTTATTTCCTCATGCTTAGAAATCAAGCTAGGATAAGTAAACATTATTCAACTTTTTGTTATTACATAAAGAAGTTTTTCACAAAGAAGAAGGAGCCTTGAGCAACGCCCAATTCAAATATTTACTTGCAAGGCAAATTATATTACATTGTATGCAAAAGGTGTTCAATAATTAATTTTTGATCCAATATAAAGAATCAACAAGGAGAATTATAAAATTGTAAGTAAGTAAAGCTAAATTAAAAAGGTAACTGTTGTTCTATGTTTTATCATTCATATTGCCCACTGGAAAATAAACGTTTTTTCAGCGAAAATTATTAATGCTATTTTTATTTAAATGTCTTTCCCTAAAACATGTAAAGAAACCCTAAATAGGAATAGATTGCTATTAATTGAGTTAACGTATTTTAAATCACTTAAAATACACCGGACAGACCAAGTAAATTGAAATAAAGATTTAACAAGATTCTAAAGACAACACATGCTGTAGAACTCCAAAAAATATCTGAGTGGAATAAACTTTCTGCCAAACCAAGCAGACGCGATACTACCAACTGATTTTATCAGCGCGGTAAGTTCAAATCGGGCAATTACAAGTTACAACATCCGGGACTACCAGATCATCAGAGAACTAAAAGATCAACCCACTATGTAAGCGGTTTCAATAGCTAATTTCAGAGCACATATTATTATAAGGATAACTATATTATTGTTGTTATTATTATTATTATTACTGTTACTAAAGATAACCGCATTTTCAACAATAAAAATCAGGTAACTGAATTACCTTTAAATGTAGTTACTCTACTAGAACTGGCCTCATACAGGTAATTCTACCTATGTTACTTCTGTTGCTCTCTAATTTATTTACAGGGTATTGTAGTATTTGAATTATTAATTATAAATTTTTGATATGACAACTTTATTAACTAAATAAATCGTGTCAATGTTATTAGAATTTAGTTATAAAAAATGCACCAGAATATATTGGACAGACCCTTTTACTTGATAATCATTTAAAGATAAGTCCTGGTGGTTTGAAGTTAAGTCGGTTTTATTAACGATTCAGAAGGATAAACCACCTATTTTTTAAAATTATTTAAAATTAACAATAAATAACTATTACAATTACTTCCGTTTCATACTATGCATTATTTTTGCATCATTTGAAAATACTCCATGTACTAATATTAGTTGCACACTTGTGTAAAATGTGCTTTATAACCTTTTAAACATAAACTTTTATGAAATGGTTGTTATCTCTACCACTTATCAAATGTAGGTATAAGAAGTCTTGTTTTCTACCCAAAAACCTAAAATCAAGATTTCAACGGAAATACATGTTTTGAGATTGTTTTAATACATAAGAACTATTTTAGAAAAGCTAGCCTTACTAAAGCTTATTTTTACATCTACTTCATTTTAATCCAAATAAAGCTTTGCACAAATAGCTACATTACACATTTCGTTATAGATACAAAGGGAACAGCGACAGTCGGATGTTTAAGGACTGGACTCTATACGCTGGCCTTAAAAATTCCATACTGCTTCCATGCAATTGCTAGAAACAACAGAATGTTGACAGGCTTTAAAGGAATGTCCAAGTATTGAACATGCGAACCATTAATAACGGATATCTCGTAAGTGGCGTAAGCCACAAAAAGATTATTTTAAATAAATTGTGGGTTTTAAAGAGATCTACATTTTTTATATAGTGCATTTTTGTCTATTGCTTAATGTTTATCAGTGGTACAAGATTATGCAAAACTACTTACGAATGAAGAGAACTTCAATGGCTATTCCTAGAAAATTCGAGATGCACATTTTATTTGGCATGTAAATATCTATAATATATGGTAATTTAATCAAAATCGTTACAGCGATTTTTTAGAAAATAAAAAGAATTTCGAAAAATGTTCC
The DNA here is from genome assembly GCA_030765065.1 of Deroplatys truncata. Classification (NCBI taxonomy): domain Eukaryota; kingdom Metazoa; phylum Arthropoda; class Insecta; order Mantodea; family Mantidae; genus Deroplatys; species Deroplatys truncata. Next base: position 106,019,084 of record CM060985.1, read on the forward strand.
ATGTAAAGGGTAGTTTGGGGTGGGAGAATTTTCTTAAAAATCCTCGTGTCGCACCTTTAGAAGGTACTGAACTTAAATACCAGGTTAGGTGTTGCTCTGACTTTTTGTTTTTGAATCATGCTGTTCACAGAACACAGACACACACATATGGACCTTTTTCTAAAAATGCTTATTTAGGCCTCCAAAATGTGTTTCCTGTGAAATCTTGGTATCAAATTTTTGGGTGGAATGCAATACCTTCTCTACCTATGTACTAGGTACGTGGTAGAAAAATAATAAACATGTTTAAAGCCCCTTGTACATTATCAAACTTGTTTTGTTGTTCAAGGGTTACAAGAAAAATTGTCAGGTATTGAAAAATATTTGACAAGATAGGACAAGACTTGACAAAACCTGGCAAGACTTAACAATGTCTTACATGTTGTCTGTTTGCCTAACTGAACCCCTTCATAATACACTGGTAATTTATCATGTGCTAAGTAATTTATTATTAGTATCACAGTATAACAGTCTGCAATGAAATATTGTTCTTTACGTAATTACTTTACGTGTATTATGACCCATGAATCAGGTTACAATTAAGGAGTATAATGGAAATAACTAGAATTGATAGGTTAATTACACTATATAATATTGCATTAATGCATTATTGTATACTTCAGAAAACTGCTTGGCAATTTCTTCACATGCCCTCGTCTTCATCTTGTTGTGGTAATCCACAAAGCCCTCAACGTGCAGACATGGCCTGCTTTCATATAACCTAATCATCCCTTGCCCAAGTAGCTATTTTTGTTTACTTTTCGCTTTCATCTATGTTGCAGATTTCGTGACACACTGTAAATACTCGCATTTGGCCGAAGTCATCAAATCATTGCCAAGTCTTTGGTCAATTAGGGCATGTTCCTATTTGATTTCAAGACTTTCTAAGAGTTTAAAAGTATTGGAAGCAATTTTACACGAAAATCTGTGAAGTTTGAGAATTTTTGGGAAGTCTTGTAAAGCAATGCATTTGACAAACATTTGAGCGTGTAAAGGAGCTATAGGAATAGCTTGTAGAAGAGATGGACAGAGAAAGTAATGTTGATTAAGACAAGGAACTCTAATTTTCTTTGTTTAACTTTTCTATATATACCTAGGGATTAGTATATAAGTTGTAGCTTCATTAAACTGTTTATTTTCTCCTAAAATGTATTCGTTTACTTGTGGTATCCAAGGAATGAAAGTGATATATTTATTTTATTTAGTTTTGGAAGTTTCAAAAGTGCTACAACAAATGTGCTGACTCGCCATAAATTTTTCTATGGTTTCTTAGAAATTGAAAACGCTGGACTGAAGGATGGCTTCGAACTGCATTATTCAGAATAGATTTAGGTTGTGTTGTAGCGTGAACATAATTCATATTTCATAATCACCGCGCTGAAAATTATATCAGCCTGCAAAGGACGTTAATTACGAACTAATAGCCGAACCAGTTTATATGAACAGGAAGCTTGAAATGCTGTAAAGCCCTTCATTGTCAGTATTGAAGCAGAAGAATTCCGTTCAGGTGTCTCCAACAATGCAGAGACAGAGCGAGGGGCGGAAGGGGGACCGCACAGGCGCAAAAGGGATCAATATCCCCGAAACTGCTCTCGGTTCATCCCCCACCCCAGTGCACTGCGGATATTCTTCGCTCTCGTTGCCAACCCTTGCAACAACTTGCTGCAGCGCTCCGCAGCGCGATCACAACGTCTACCAACGTGACAAACGAAATACTAGCGTTACCAACATCTCGTATGCCATGTCAAGGGCAAAATATCAACAAACGCACATGGGAGTAGCTGGTGACAATGTCGCAGTTAAACTCTACGGTGCAGTGATCAATCATAGCTACCTTTCTACAGTAATTAGGTACGATATGTTGCATTCACATGACACACTCTACTCACTCTTTTACAAACTATTCTTACAAAACACTTTCATTCTATCTATCTCTTGTTAATGCAAATAAACTTTTAATTCACATTTACACATTTCGTTTTAGGATACAGTAGGTATATCGACAGTCAGTTGTTTAAAGAGCGTGTCTCTGTGTGTTGGCTTTGAGATTCTATGCTCTTTGCAAGAAAAAAACGAATAGCAAAGTCCCAATTGAGAAAAGTATATTTCAAAAATGAAACTAAACACAAAGAATATCTAGGGAAAAAAGATGTATTTGATAAAAATTGTGTGCTTTTACGAGATCTACATTTTTGTATGGTAAGGATATACTACGTCTTACAGTTTACTAATTATACAAAAGACATTCAGAATGATGAGGACTTCAAGTCTATTTCCAGAAAATTCAAGATATACATTCCATTATCATGTGAATATCTTAAATATACTTATTTGAATCAAAATCATTCGAGACATTATTTAGGAAATCAAAAGTATCGCAGAAATTGCCATTAAAATGTAGTTTAGGGTGGGAGAATTTTCTTGAAAGTCTTCATGTCGCATACTGGGAAGATGCTGAACTTCAATATCAAGTTTGGTATTTATTGGACTCTCAGTTTTTGAATTATGCTATTCAGGACACACACAGGCACATATATAGATCTGTTTCTAAAACGTTTGGGGGTTTAGGATGTCTCAAAACATGTATTTACATCTCGACATCTAATTTTTGAGTAGCATAAATACTTCCTTTACTATTGTAGTAGGCATGTAGTAGAGAAAGTACCTATTTATTAATGATATACTCTAAGCATTAACACATTATAGCGATTCTACAGACTATTCATACGTTGTGTTATTTTTCTGTCCATCTAATTTTAATCAGGAACTTCACTGCAACCATATCTTCCTTATTTTCCGCTTTTCTCTTTCTCTCGTCATAAAGAACAGTTTATCGTAACACTATTATTATATACCGGGGTGAGGCCAAAAGGTTTTGCAGCTAGATGTTAAATTTAGTTACCCCGGCATAAACATTGGGGAGCGTAGCTGCAGTAGCAACGAGAGGATCAGGAACTTAGCTGTACAAATTTAAAGCAGACGCGGGATATTCATAACAAAATACACATTTAACACATTACCTGTGGTTTATTAAAATTTATATGGTGCCACTACATCGTTCACAATAGATTACAGGACAAACATTGGAGGGAGATGTTCCACACACACACACACACACACACACACACACACACACACACACATACACACACACACAAGGAAACACGCATTCCTACACACAACCACTCACCCTGAAGATACACACTCGCACACTCGGCTCACGCTACTACTTGACTGACGTCACTAGAACAAAGAGGCTAGTCCCTCTACTTGCCCTCACCCCCCTGAGTACGAGGTGGGGAGGAAAATGCCGCGCCGGACATGAAGTGAAACTCATAAACGAAATAATTAGTTCAACAATGTCATGTTACAAAGCAATAATGTGTCCGACGCGACAATGCACACACATACATGCTACACTATCATACAACCTTAGTTCCCTATTTACCATTCCTTTCAGTGCAACTCTTAAAAAATAGTTTCTTCTCACCCGATGTTCTAGCCAGTTTCCTTTCCTGTTCCTAATAAGCTTCAATGCTGTTCATCCTTTGTCCAGTATTTCTGAAACAGCTATATTATTTATTCGTCTTTTAATTCATTCATTGTTAACATGGCATACAATGCCAAACTCTATATCTAAAATATTTTACTAGTCTTACACGGTCTAGAAAGCACTTCTTTTTCTAAAAGCTTCCTGTCCCGTTGTTATGACTTCTTGACAAGAGCTCATGTTGTTAATTATGCTACATTTCAAGTATTTGAAGATGATTGCTTACTTCTCTATCTTATTTTGAATTCCTAAGTTATATGCCTTAGTTTTCTCCCCATCATCATCATCATCATCAACAACATGCACGAGTTAAGACTTTTAAGGCTTGTTGCGGTCTCATAGGTTTTCAATGAAAAAGTTGAATCCATCTTTTTTTTTCTACCAACATTCCTTTCACCTTTCAGCTTTAATCCAATAAAATCCTTGATACGCGATGTTCTTTCATTCCTTACACATGTTCTTTCCAGTTATTTCTAAATTTGTTATTTTATCCTTCAGATTAATGTTTAACTCATTTCTAATATCTTAATTTTTCTTCTATTCAATAGTGTATAACGGACCGCACTTCTCAAAAACCTCATTTCGGCTGCCTCTATGATCTTCTGTTCTCTTCTAGTTAAAACCCGAAATTCTAATCCATATATACAGGAACTGCCATCACCTTGCAAAACTTTAGTTTTGTTTCTTTTCTATTATTTTTAACGTTCTTTTAATTGTCCCAGAAGTACAGTTACATTTGAAAGGTTTATTAAACAGGTCTTCTTTTTTAAAATCGGAGATATCGCAACCATATCTTCCCATGATTATAGCCTATATAATGTTGCACTTATCTTCATCCTATACTCTCCAGTTATCATTTATCCCTGTTAGTATCGCCAATATACCTTATACATTTTATTATTCTTTCTCCTACGATCACTCCGTTCTTGTCTTAGAAACAATTCTTCAATGAATTCATTCAGTAGACGTTAAACAGAGTGGGTGACAGAGGGCATCTTGGTTGGATATCTCTCCCCATTTTACATAGCTCTGATATATTTGCTCCTATCTTATGACGGTTTTTTTCATATAGAAAGCGCATAGTTTTCTTCTTCATCTCTAGACCCCATCTATTTTTTTTCAGAATTTCCATGAATTTCTTTGTCTACTCAGTCAAACGCTTTTTTCAGATCCATAAATGCCATCTTCATCTATTTATGTTGCAACATTCCAATTGCATTTCCTACCTTTTCTCTTTATAAAATCGAACTGTTTTTCTTTCTCTGCAATGAGTATTCTCCTTAGTGACAACATAACAGTGGTTTCAATTATTTAACACTGTGATGTATATCCAAAATATACCTTGAAATTTCGGTATCACAAGCAGTTTAAAATAAACAGAGATCATTATAAAAGCTAGCTGTTGGTTGTAAACGCAGGCTAGCGAAATCGATATAATTACACATTTAAAAATAGTGAAGTAAAATTTGTAGTAACAGATTGGAATATAACTGACCGCTTGAGGATCAATTTGGGAGCGAAAAAATTTTAGAGAACCATGTATGAGACAGCTCGGTTCCGTTTTGCTTCAAGTAGTGTCCATTTCGAATTCTGATACGTTACAGTTGAAATCGGCAACTAAAATTTTAAATAATGCGTTCTTATTGCGTGCATTTTCTGTTGCAGCAACTTTAAAGTAGATCTTGGTATGAAGCCTTTGATACATAAGTTATATGTTGAAGAAAACATAGCTTTTTCCTGTAGTAAATGCCATTCTTTCATGACTTTTCAGTTGCATTAAATTCCACAACCATGGAAAAGACCTAAGTACCACTTTGTAAACACTTCGAGACATTTTATTTGTTAGTTCCTTATTTCAAAAACACAATTTTTTAATTATTGCTAAAATACTGAAATTCTTCCTTATATTATTCTGTTTTCATATTGAGTTTTATAGCTTTCTACACTTTCTGTATAAGTCAATATTTAACTTCGTTAAGGTAAAGAAGCGAATGTATGTTACAAAAAGCATAACTGCAGAAGTAGCACTCCCCCTTCCAAAATATGTAATATTTTCACTATCTTCCGATTTTACAGGTACAGAAACCTGTTGTTGGAAGTTGATTCATCAGATATGTTACAAAATAATTGAGAACCCATGAGAGATTGGCAGAAGGGTAAATATAGTTCCGTTAAAATATGAACTATGTTATACGAGCAAGCGTTTTTTTGGTATTAAGTTATCGTTATTTTAATACGCTTGGGCATAATGTGATACGGTAATTTGTATCACAAATTACTCAAATGTAAATAATTATTTTAATATGAATATGTATTTTTATGTAACATTGATTTCAGAGGTTTATTAATTGTAATTATTATTGGTAAATAATAATATACGGCTTTACTGAAACTGTTAACAATAACACAAGAATGCAGCGGTGGAATGAGTTGTTTATCGTTACCGGGAACCAGGAAGTTACGTAATGTTTCGCGCCTTTTCGGTAAAAAAGCTTCCAGAATGTTCTCTAAAAGAAATATGTATTAGTGGTTTTCATTGGATGTTAAAATAGACGCTAATGTTGGCGCGTTTTATTAGCCAATGGTAACTCATTTATAATCTTTAGGCGTATCTTGAGGTAAGCGCATAAATAGCCAGGCTCGAAGTCGGCCGCCCCGCAGTTCAACAAGATTCTCAGTACACTACACGTCGACCCCCAGTTTAACGGAATTCTCAGTACACTACATGTCGCCAATCAGTCCTTCATTTCGTTATAAGTTACACGCAGCAGAATTACGAGAATCTAAAATATTATACAGTTAAATACACACAAAGTCGAAGTACGTGAGTTAAAAGTGAGAAGTTATTACAAAACAGTTTCAGTATGGCGATTATCTAGATAAATCTGTGAAAGTGTTCGTGAACGTGTTCTGCAATAAAGATTATAAAACCAATTTCTTCGTCAATATCATTTCTAGACAAAAGATTCCTTTCCGCTTCACACCCTGCAAGAGAAACATGTTCGATCCCAAACAGCTAACCGGTGGACATTTAAAACTGATACAAATTGCTACGCAAGAGGGAGCTTCGAAACAAACAAGGAGTGACGTCACAAGAATGGCTTCCACCAACACCGAGGTAAACAAACATGGTAACTAATACCGTCGCAAATGTTTTCTTATCTTGTCTATCAGTACAATCTCTCGCATGTTCATAATATTATGTTTCCGTCGCAGGATGAACGTACCTCCAATTGTTCTGCCTTTCATTTTGTTCCTCAAAACGCCTCCTTGGGGCTACCTAATAGAACTAGGTTCTTATCTCGGTATCATCTTCTCCGGGCTTTAATTTTTAATGCCTCGGCAAACCGTCTCGGAGCGTATCTAGAAACTGTTTTCATAGATTTTACTTTTTCTCTGTTTTATAAATCCCCACAAACGTTTTATATTACACTCTCCACTTCATGGTTAAAACAAATATTTCATTCTTCTTCCACACGCTTTTCTACATTGGCTTTTTACGCGATGCGAAACTTATAAGCTGAGCAATAAAATTGGAAGGAAAGAAGGAAAGTCTAAAAATCAATTTCCTTATTGAAGACACAGGAGCGCGTAGATAAGTTCAAAGCCTTATGATACTTGAAATTAACGGATGCATGTTTACAGATAAAAGACAAAGAACAATAGATAGAAAGTTATCAAGCTAGTTAATTATTACACGCAATATGGAACACATCCCTGGTCGTCCGAAACACAGAAATCCTAACGGATGTGAACATAGCTCTGAACAGTTCGATAGACTCTGCCCATATTTATATAATAATGTGGCGTATTATTAATATCATTGTCATTACCAGACGCACTGTTGTGGTGTGTTGTTGCTACCAGACGTAGCATTATTGGGTCTCCATAGATATATTTCGGCTTAAAGGTCTCTCCTTTTGGTGCGGATCACGCCAAAGGGAAAGATCTGTTTGAAATTGTCTGGTAACGTCAGCCCTTCCTGGCTCTGGCTAGGCACGGTTAGTGGGGGTAGGTTTGCGTCACTCGAGTGGAAGTGGTCGTTGGAACCAGTCGTGTGTGGCCGACCTGCGGTCTCCCTCCATCCTGTGTCCTTTGTTAACTATGCAGAGAAGCCAAACGTTTGTAAATAAATCCCAGGTAATGTGTGTTATGTAATATATCAATGTAATATAAAACCCACGCCTTCCCCTTAAATTTACACACCAAGGTCCCGGACTTTTTGCAGCCATTGATTTGCGTCCCCCATGTGTGTGTTGGGGTGACCTAAATTAATCATTTTCTGTTAACCTAACCTTTTCGGCCTTCACTGCAACATGTAACAATAATATATTTAACAGTACAGGATTCATCTATAAAAATTGACAAAATGATACTAAATAACGTATATTCGGAATAAAACGGGAATGTCGCAACATATTTTTGGAATTGCCAAAGAAATACGGAATCCTGATGCCTGACGCAAAATTGGACCTTGAGTTTGGCATCTATGATTACATAAATTGAGCCCATCGCAAAGGTAAAGTTTAAGCGCTTTTATTTTTTTTCTCTTAGCCCTAGCTCTTCTCCATCTTGGCTTCGTCTGCACTTCGCTTCTGCGTCTGTAAGCAACAGGGTTCCGGCATGTGCTCACCTGTCGGACACCACCCGATTTCTAGCTTCTGAAAGACATCATCTCTCTTTGCATTATCTAATTGGAGCACTAATTTCTACCTTCTTGGTAAACTTGAATTCTATTTATTATTAAAACTTTGTGTGTTACATTTTGTGCCTATATGTTGCCTTTATCATACTCTTGAAAATCTGAGCTATTTTCTAATCATGTCCGCACTAACAATTAAGAATCTAACCATTTACCTAACCCAAACAATCAGTGCCGTGACAGAATTTGTAGTACAGAGTAACATACTAGTAAGATATCTATCAAAACATTCCAATTAACAAGCTAATATAATAGTAAGGCATTACGTGGTATTCCAGCGGCTACTAACCGCATACAGCTGAAATACTTGCTCTGTGTTGATCACACCAAAACAAACGTACTCGCAGCTGAATTATTAGGATCTATCTCAGTGTCAGCCATCAGAAAATCTGTGATTTCAGAGAACTTTGCTCTCTGACACAAATAAGGTCATCACTGAGAAGTGTAGAGCAGCTGAAGTAAGGAAAATAATGAAGAGAGGCAAGGTGGAAGAATGTATGTTGCACCTGCACCTTTACCCATGTATTTCAGCAACAACTACTACGTCACACAGTTGAGTTGACGGACCTGAAATATCCATAGTTTAACCAATGGGAATTGGTTCATCTACCTGTTACATCTTTAAACCGGAGAAACAAATTATATTTCATGCGCCTCTGTGGTCTGGCGGTTAGCATGGTAGCTTCCAAATTTGGAGGTCTCACGTTCCGGGGGGTGTACATTTTTCTTTAGCCAGGGTTTTACTATCCTCCCTAGAGACTGGAGGTATGAATGAGGGTGTGAATTTAATGCTTTTAAAATAAGCCAAAACTTATATAAACCAAAGGACTAACGCAATAGTAAAGAGTGAACATTATTGTCTATAATCAATTGTCTTCTTGTTCTTAGAAGAACAGACGGTACAACACCTCATCTACAGATGCCCAAAACTACAAAAGGAAAGGATGACCTGAAACACGCTGTAGTACTCCAAAAAAACGAATGGCCAGTGACGAAGGAGCTTCTAATAAATAAATATCTAAGACGTTTTAATACATTTGGCAAACAATAGAATTTTATCTTCTAAAGTAAACTCCCAGTTTAAAAATATAAATAGAAGTATTTCGTGCATAGAGCAGACTATATTAATTGAAGAAAATTGTACTATTAACATTTAAGTGATGTAATGTAAAAATAGAATGTAGTATTACGTTGCGTAATGGGACATCTCAATTTAAAAATCTGATGTGATACATTCACATGAGTTTCTCTACCCTCCATCGTTTATTACTAGGTACAAAAATTATATTCATACTCAAGCTTATTTTTCTATCTACTCAATTTAATCCAAATAAACATTTGCAGAAATAGCTGCATTACACATTTTGTTACAGATACAAAGGGAACAGCATATAGCGTCCATATGGCCTTAAAATTTCATACTCTTTCATGCAATCGCGAGAAACAACTGAATGTTGAAAGGACTTTAAGAGATTGACCAAGAAATGAACCATTCGAAACTTTAATAACGGATATTTCAGAAAGGGTTACATTACAAGAACATTTTAAATAAGTTGTGTGTGTTTAAAGAGCACTACATTTTTTGCGTGATACGTTTTCGTCTTTAGCTTAAGTTTACCAGTTATACAAGATGATACAAAATTTCTTCAGAATTAAATGGCCTTTATAGGCTGTTCCTAGAAAATTCAAGATAAACATTTTATTTGTCATGTATGCTATTTTAAACAAAATCTTCAGTGCCACTTTTTAGAAAATCAAACATTTTGAAAAATTTTCCATGTAAAGGGTTGTTTGGGTGGGGGGGAGTTTGTTGAAAACCTTCATGTCGCATCTTTGGAAGATATTGAAGCTAAATACCAAGTTTGGTATTTATCCAACTTTTCGTTTTCTAGTTATGCTGTTCATACACACACACGAACATGTTTCCAAAAATGCTTCATTTCGATTCAGGATGCCTCAAAACATGTATTTCCGATGAAATCTTGGTATCGAAATTTTGGGTGAAATGCATTACTTCTACTTACTATACGTAATAAAGTAAAAAACAAAGTTTGCATGAATGAAAAACACCATATTTTCCAATTTAGTGTTGTGCTACATGCCTAGAGGAAAAAGAAATTGAGGACAGCCCAGGACACGCTGGAATCAAGTGCTATGAAGCCGGAAGGGGCAAAGTGCCTAATCCATGAAGTAAAGATGAAGTAGTTTTATGTCTCAGAACTCAGAATATTTAGACTGCTGGAATAATGGACCTTTTTATTTAATAATTATGTTATTCACTATCTCCATAGAAATCCTCTAGCAATAACACGATTCAGAAGTATCGACTTTATTGTCCATGCACAAACGTCAAAAGTTTGATTTATTACCAGCGTTGAGGAATAATGCTAGGTTAGCTCTACAAGTTATCAGGCATGGTTGTTTGGGTGCTGAAACAATCGAGAGTTGTTCGATTACCATGCACGAGAGATCCAATCAATAACACCACCAAAATGTGTTGTCTCTTTGGTTTGTAACGAGCTTTTTCCACGGAGTTGTACTCCCTAACAGCGTTACAAAAACATGCAATTTTCATTTCACCGCAGAGCAAAGGGAAAGGGTGGAGAAAATGAGGTGGTGACACAGATGGGTAAAAAGGAGATTATAAAAAGGGCGAAATCTCGAATGCGGCAGAAAGTAAATATGCAGCTGAATAAAAGGGTAAGAATAAAATACAAGAGCAAACACTTGTTTTGTTACAAAAATAGAATTTAAAATTAAATCAACAGAAACTGTGTAGCAGTAAAGGTGAACTACACAAATGGGCTGAAAACTTTCTAAGAACATAAGGAAAAAATTAAACAGTTTAAAACTGAAGCAAGCAAGACGGAGCTGCCAGGATAAATAAGCAGACAAAAGATTAATTTACTGTTAATTATTTATTTGCTTTCGAGATAAAATTAAGGATTCTAATCCAGAGCAGCATAATTTTATCTTCGTCAATGTTTGCCGAAGAAAAAGCAAGTATTGAATTCACCCCGAAATGCAACATAGAACTACAAGTTTTGATGTCCCCTTAAACAAAAGAGTCCATGCGCGGGTGTGTCTATGAACGACATATCCCATACCAAAAGTTGGGTACCTTTAAAGCTGCAAGACGAGAAAATGTTCCTGGGCATCTCAACTAACAGCTTACATTAAAAGTGTCACTTTTTACTTTTCCAAAAATAGCTGTGGCAAGACGAATAAAGATAATATCTGAATTTTGTAAATAGCCTGCGGTCCAATGAGTTTTATATAACTGGAAAACCTAGAGATAGTCAAATGTTTACTACAGGGAAATGTAGAGTTTATTAAGATAAATATTTTTGTGTGTTTCCGAATTCTGTTCGTTATGTGCTTAATAATAATATGAAGTTTCGTACGAACGGTACCTATTTTTGAAAATATGCTATTTTTTAGCATGAACTTATTACAAACAAAAATCTACATATGGTAGAAACAAATTCCGGGTCAAACATTTACCCAATCCTAAACCATTTCCAGACAAAATTTGTTGTGATTAGCTAACGTGAATGTATGAATAGGTTGATGGTATGAGTGGAAAAGGTTTTTTGAGGCTCTATACGGAAATAAGAGTAGTATAGGCCCGGAAAAATATATAGGGATTTGTGATGAAACTGGTAGAGAATGTTTTGCGTGGATAAGACTGGAATAATGCGCTTAAAAGGTCTAAGACATCATAAAGATTTGTCGAAATGTCAAATGTGTGGAGAAGTAGACCTTTGATTGTGAATTAATGAAATCAAAGGTATAAAGAGAAAAGGCGTGGCAACCAAAATGAAATAATTTAAATTCGGAAAGGAAGCGTTTCGAAGGAAGGGGAATATTAGAAGAATAATAGAATGTTAAATATAAATAGGAATGGATATGCAATATAATGTGACGGTTGCCAATACAAAATAACCCGAAGTTGTTGTATTGGGTCTACAGCGAGCAACTTTATAACAATGTTGAGAATAGATCAAGAAGATTTGTACTTCTATTTTTAGTGAGAATAATAATTTGTATTAGAGGTTGTGCATTACGCAATTATAGTAATTATAGACTGTATTTAATTGGAAATAAATTCAATTCAATGAATTGGCCAGTATTTGAGGGATGATTGTAGAGAAACTCTTGTAATCATTGCAATCAGATTTTTAAATTTTTGGCATCCCAATCTCATTTTAGGATAGATGTAGTGTGAGCCTATTTTAATAACCGTTTTGCCTGCCTGCTGAAGGAAACGAGCACTGTGACCACTTCGCTCTGTTCGGTCATGTGGTTAGGTCTATATCAAATATCTGGATATTAAGTGAGCAGTTTTGCAATTAATAGTCGTCCTCCGTGATTACCATGCTAACCTCTAGTTCCCGAGGTCGTGAGTTCAAACCCGGCGGAGAGCGATGGGTTTTTTCGGGCGTAAAAATCCTTAGTATGGCTTCCTTCGGAAGGAAAGTAAAGCGGGTGGTCCCAGGTCGTAGATTTACGGCACGTAAAAGAATCCCAAACCTGAGAAAGAGGCTTCTGAGCAAAATTATCGGTCTTTCACACCCAATATAGAATGAGACACTAAGGACCACAGCAATTAAAGAGCGTCCATAAATAAAACTCTATTAAATTTAATTTTTGCAATTAATAGGACCTTCATTAATAATCCATCGTAATAATAATTGCAGATACATCCTTATTATACCGAGCGGGATGTCTCAGGCGGCGACGACTGTGGCCCGCATTCGAGAGGTCCCGGGTTCGATTCCAGGTGGCCGTTCGTTCTGACCATGAGGTTTTTCGTGGTTATCCTCTGGCGTCTAGGCGAATGCTGGGGTGGTGCATTCTACCACGATTTCTCCTTTCTCTCATTTCCTGCCATTTCATCTTTGTCTCTTTCATCTTTCAGGCAGTGTCTCCGGGTTCCGTAGTACGTCTGGTGATAAAGTGCATGGTCGCTGCGCTTTGTAAAGATTTCTCTCCGCCAACGACAGAATGTGTTGGCCTGCCTTAAGGGGTCGCCTCGTCGCCCTCTCGTGGGACTCTTCGCGTCTACTGGCGAGAGCGGATGTTTTGTACTGGAAATTATAGAGACTCCCGTTCGTCTGTCTGCCTGCGACCTCCTGCGGCTCCGGGGCTGTAGCGACAACAGACCTAGCTGGTCGCAGTGGCGAGGTGTCATCCTCCGTGTATACCTCATACCTGATCCTTATTATTCTCAGTATGTGTTATATCAACACCGCTAAAACGGGTATATATTTATGAAATAGTAAAACACTGTTACTCGTTAGTTAACACCAGCACCTTGAATACGATTATCTGGCGAATTTATATTAAAATACTTGGAATTATTAAAACTATAATAGCATTCTATGAATTATGAGGTATTAAAGATACGGATCGAGGGGCCCCGCAACCGGTGCAGAGCACCATAATTAGTCAGCATCGGTCCTTTTCGCTTCTACCCTGACCCCTATAAGGGATAAGGGGAGAGACCCGAAGGGAGATTAGATCCGGATGACGACTGCACATGCATGTACGGGATCCTTAACGTTTCCAGTTCGAACGCACCGACGCCGCCCGGGCCTCAAGCCTCCTAACCGCCAACGGTCCCCTCTTTTGGGACCCACGTGGAGATTGATCCTAACGATGCCAGAGAAAAAGAACTCTAAAAAGGGTACATCCACCATCGAGTCCTAACCCGCCGAACACCGTCTCGTGGTCCCTACAACCCTGAAACAAATTCTAATCAAGAAGATGATGGGTAAAGAAGGTGAGGGACAGGAAAGTCGTGGTAGAAGATGAAACACCGCAGCATTCACCTGCTGACCCTGGGAAACCACGAAAAACTCATGGGTCAGATTGGGCGGCCGCCAGGGATCGAACCCGGGTCCTCCCGAATGCGACTCGCACACGTTACCTCGGCGCCACCTCGCTCGGCAATTATGAGACACTTACATACTATATTGTATCGAAAATAACCTAGAAACTCTTCTATTCTATTAAACAACCCGAGCGGGATGACTCAGACAGTTGCGTCTGTGGCTCGCATTCGGAGGTCATGGGTTCGGTTCCCGCTGCCTGTCTTTCTCACCCGTGGTTTTTTCGAGGATTTCCCCGGGTCACTAGGCGAATGCTGGGAAGGCTCATTGGCTCCCCCGAATTTCTCTTCCCTCATTCCTTCTTATTTCATCCTCTTCTTTCACGTTACAGGTTGGCTCCGGAGCTGTGTGTCGGACGATTGCGGATAGATGGCGCAGATGGTTTGGTCTTGGAATTTCTTCTCGGCACCGTCAGATGGAGGTCACTCGAGTTTCCGCTGCTGGGTCGAGCTTTCCCATCTCCGTTGGAGGGGCCCTGTGAGTCACCCTTCGGCGGTTTGGTAGGGTTGCCTTCAGCGCTCTCCGGCTGGGTGGTCAGGCTTGTAACTGTTAGGGACCTCTGCATGTCTCTGTAGCCTGCGTCGGCCGGTCCTGCAGCCCATACGTCTCCTGCGGTTCCTTCATCTCACCCGTTCCTCCCGGGCGTGAGTGCACAAAAGATCCCCCTCTCCGTAGCGTAGTCCTAATCATAATCCTTCTATCAAACATATCAGTAGCTTGTTTTGTTTTCTTTCCTTCTTTGAAGCTTATGAGTAATGATTTAGTATCCACAGTATACGATACCAACTATACAATTTTAACCTGGTTTACTTCTTATTTGAAAAATAGAACTCAATATGCTCAGATTAACCACACAGCTGATTCCTTTAGAAATGTTTATAGTTCTAATATTATTGATGTTGATATTGGTGTTCCTCAGGGTTCTATTCTTGGTCCTGTGTTGTTTCTGCTGTTTGTGAATGATTTACCTGGTCAACTGAAAGCACTGTGATTGCTAGAGATTGCAATACCACAGATTTGCAAGTGAAATGTAATGACTACTTACGGATGTCAAAACCTGGTTTAATAATAATATGCTTTATCTGAATGTTAATAAACCTGGTTTTGTTCATTTTCATATGTATCAAAAAAGGAATCTTCAGCAATTAAGTATTAATATATTTGGTCAGAATCTGCGCTGTCTGCAGCATACTAACTTCTTAGGAATTATTTTGATGAACATCTATCTCGGCAACCCATTTGTATTGAATTAATTAAAAAATTAAATGTTTGTTGTTACCAATTACGGGTTTTGAGATCCTGTCTTAATGTTAAGGCTGTACTCTTGTTTTATTTTACACATGTTGAATATCGGTTGGTATATGGTGTTTGTTTTTGGAGTCAGGATCCATGATGCAGCAGGTTTTTATTGCCCAAAAGCGCACAATACGATGTATTGCTGGCATTGACAGTAGGGTATCCTGTAAGGATTATTTTATTAGTTTTAATATATTGTGTGTCTACGGATTATATATTTTTAAATTAATGGCGTTGATATTTATTAACAGAAATTACTTTCTTAGAAATGTTGATTTTCGTACGCATGATACACATATAAGACATAATTTTAACATTCCAATGCATCACTCGACAAACTTTAATAGATCTCCTATTGTCTATGGTTTGAAATTGTTTAATTCCTTGCGTGTTAATATTAAATCTACAACTAATTTTAAGTATTTTAAAAGTAATCTTAAGAAAAATTTAATTAAAATGTGCCCTTATGATTTGCATGAATCTATTTTTAAGTTGTAATTTTATGGCTTGTCTTATGGCTTACTAGCTCTAAAAGTTAAAATATCCATCCATCCATCCATCCATCCATCCATCATCATCTTGGCTTGGCTTTCTACTAGTTTCCTCTCTTTAGCCTTTTCATTGTCGATTACAAACAAACTGGAATTCTGTTCCCGCATTTGTAGGGATTCAGATTACCGAAACCATTATAGTGATATAGTGTGACAGGAAGAATAAAAGGCAGACCCAGAAAGAGCTGATTGGAGAATCTTTATTGCATACATCTTGAAGTGTAGAAGATGTCAACGGCCAAAACGTTGTCAGAAAATTTCATTTAAACAGATATTTTCACGGAGCAGTTGATAGTTCTGCCATTGGATGATTACCGGGACTAAAGCAAGAGGTCTGTTTTCTAAATCAACTGTTCAGGATGAATACTAAATGCTACTTTTCAAGGTCAGGCCGTGATAATGAAATTCTAATTATAAAATTCGATATAGGAACCGCCATAGTGTTTTGATTAATTATGGAGATAGACGCAAGTATATCCAAAAAGCTACTTTTATACATAGAGCGTAGGAATTGAAGTTAAATATCAAGAAAATATCAATGTCCTGTCCTGAAAAGGGTGAAATTCTTGGCTTCCGTAGACGCATTGCAGAAAAATAAATACTTAATTTATAAAGACTTGCTAATTATTGCATTTCTTGAAGAGACGTCAGACACTAATTAAAGTAAATAGAGTACTTACTACACAGACCTTTTTTATACACAAAGGGTGACATTTCAGTAACTTCAGAACTCTAGTTGTCAAATCGTTGTGCAGAGTTGAGCAGTAATGTTAATTAGTAATCGGCGTACGTGGCCGCGTTTAGATGGGATGTTCGAGGACATAATATGGGAATTGTAATCTAAACTTAAACCCTTGTATACAGAAATGTTACTCATGGAGGTAACACTTGTCACATTCGACATTTGAAGAAAACTGCTAGTTAGAGTGTCGAGTTCTTGTTTGTACATGTTATACATTAAATCTATCGTAAGATAAACATATTTTACGACGTTATCTCTATGCTGAGATTAATTCCTCTAATTTGCAATAAAATTTTGAGATTTAAACGTAATTTCTGTTGGTGGCAATGCTTAAATTTTTAGACAACTACAAATGCGTTAGGAAACAGAGCAAATTACACTAACTTGTTTATGAATAGAAAAGCATGATTTATTTTAATATTAGTCGCTGGAAAAGCTCGTTTTTACAGTTTACACCAGTGATTCTTAAAATAGGGGTGTGAAAAATTTACAGAAGAAAAATTTACTCAGAAAGGGAAAAAAACCTTGGATTTCTTAAGTGGGGAAATTAATACGATAATGATTATATACTTTACTTAACATTAATTCTCATTCCCATTTTAATAATATATAAATCACTATAAATTATATTACAAATAATTATTACTTCTAATTAGGTAAATTAAGTATGTAATCTCTTAATTATGATTAAAATGTTTCCTTATTTAGTTTTTGCATACGTTGGTAATTGTAGAAGAAATAAGCTTCCAAGAAATAAGCATCCCTGTTAATTTTCTAGACTTTAAACGCTGCAGTGATTACACTATATTTATTGTTGGTGTTATAAGCACGGATTTCACTATTTGCTTCGTTTATATTATTGCCTTTTGAAGCGACATACATATTTAAATCTGACGGAGACACGCTACGTCCTCCAACTGAAGCAATACCTTTGCCTCACGCTTGCTGCTTTTCTCCTCCTAGTTGGTCTTTTTTTTTTACTTTGCCACGGCTGCTCGAGCATGGTATCTTAATCACTGGGTATGCGTGAGTGTATGCACATAGAAACACGAACGCTTTCTTGGAACACTTTTATTCACCATTAAAATAAGACTTAAGATTTGCCGATCACTTTTAAATTCTTACGATGTTACTGTGTCTTTTCCAAGATCAAAGATTATCAATTACAGCTGTACGTTCGATCCTCTTGCAAGTTCACACCCAGAGAATATTGTTCCGCACCCCAAGAGGTCACCAACGAGAGTGTGTCCTCACCACACGAGCGTCCAGAGCGAGAATGTTCTCACCACACGCGCGATACATGGAAAAACCTCCTAACTTCCCCTCTCTCCCCTTAAACATTTCGATTTCGCACCAAAACTGAGCGTCAGGAAGCTTCTAGTGACCTTCACTTCCTGGCCAGTGCAACTGTACCAATTAATTCCAAGAGAAACTGCCTTCAGCGGATTTACCCTTTATACCTGGGGCTGTCTGGCCTTTCTGTCGCTTTTAACAGTGAACAATTTTCCCAATGCTTCTCCTTTTAATACATGCACTGATTTTAAATATTTTATTATTTATTTTATTTCGCTATCCTTCCCAAATTATTATGATAATTACTGACTTTATAATTTCGGCTTCAAATCAACAACTGTAAAAACAGAAAAGAAATGGGTATCTATTCCACTGATGATTTGGGCTTAAATTAAATTTATCAAGTGATTAGAATTATATTTAAGAGGAAAGCAATCTTACTCGTATGTATTTGAACTCAAATTGGTTTTCAAAGTTTCAGTATGGACTGAAGTAAGATTTGAGACAGCTGCTTGATCTTGATGATTTATGGACGCATGTTCATCTTTTATTCATTTTAATTTACATTTATGTCAGTAAATATCTAATAAGTTCTATTAAGATTGATTACTGCATCATTGCAAATGTTGAACTTCCTGGTTTATTTTAGATTTTTTCAAATATAATTGTGTAAATAAAAATATTTATGTATACTATACACAATTTTCTCGGTCGTTGCCGCTAGTCGGTTGTCTGCGCATAACGCCAGTGCTTAGAAGCGAGTTTATCCCAGTGCTTCTGGCAGAGGAATTAGCGAAAGATGAGTTAGAAGAGGTGGATGTCAACAGTTTTGAGGTCGCCTTAGTGAAATTGGACTTTTATGTACCTTTCCAGTATTTATATTTGGAACATGCTTCGCTTGGGTCTCGTAATGTATGCTGATAGGTAGCTCAAATAATGGGACGGTTTTTATAGCGCAGAGTGTCTTGGATTAGCACTTAACCATGGAATCTTTGATCGATGGTCATTTCCATCTCGCGTGCAAAGCACGCACAAAATACCCTAGTGAAAAGCGGTTCTGCATCGCCGCAGTACATTAATCTGTTTACGAAGTCTGAAAAGCATGTAGTTCGAGATTCAACTCCGCACCTCTCTTTGAGACAAAGGCCACCTGAACTAATAATGACGTCATTCATTTAAACTGACTGACAGTAAAGGTGGAATAAAACTGAAGACGCGTTATAAATAATATAACCTATATATTTTTCATCGTAAGCTTATAAAGAGGGGCGCAACCTGGGAAAGTATGTAACCACTACTTATACATATAAGCAAAATTTAAAAATGTATTAATCAGAAAAAAAATATTACAGTCAGAACACTGTTTAGCTATCTCCACGCACTCCCTTTAATAAGGCTCCTGGTAACAGGACATTATGGTATTCGAGTGTGTAAAAAGCAATAATATTCCAACGTTACTTACAAGAGCATTTAGGCGACGAAGATGCGATCTGTTTGATTTTCACTATGATACCCCTTTTTTTAAGAATAGTTTAAATAACATAGACATTAAGTAGCGCAATACTATGCCCCACTATATTTAAGGAATACTTTGTTAAATTTAGAGAACTGGGTCATTCTGCATTTAATACGCAGACGAATATTTTTAAAGTTCAAATCCATAAAATATGGGGATATTAGGAGGTTAATTCCGTGTAAAAACACAAATAGAAATTATAATACAATTTTCATCTCTTAATGCTTATTTTAGCAGAAAAAAATAAGCTTTTTGGTACACTTTTTCACATTATACTTCACATGCAAAACGATTAAGGCAAGCCTTGCTGAGGTATGTGATAGAACAATTAATACATATAGTTTTGTTATCTTCACTTTTTTCCTTAAACACATAGTTTATTTTGCTCAGCACAAATCGTGATTTAGGCTGAAACGTCGACGTTTGATACCGCAATTGTTGACAGGAAGATATAAAAAGTTAAAGAAATAACAGTAAGGTACAGAAATAATTTCTGTGTATTAAATCAATGTATAATCTAACAAGCTTGAGCTGAAAAGATTTTTCCAGAGAAAAAGTTCATTAGCGATTCGCGTTAAACAGTCATTAGTAATAGCCTGAGTTGCGAACGCGTTAGGCATAAAGTTAAGGTTTATCTACGTTTCCAAAGTCACATAGACAGTAATTCTGTATAAGAGAAAGGTAAATGAAATTTTTAGATTTGGGGCAGTACCGTGACGCTGACCTCTGACGCATCTGTGTTGTTCCTGGCAGTTGCTTCAGTGGACTCAGAGTCCTGGGTTCGTTGGTTGGATGCCAGGGATTTGGGATTGGATTCGGTAGAGCTGAGGTTCTTGTTTTGTTCAGGGGTGGTGACACTGCCTTGGTGATATTAATAATACTGCCGGAGAAGTTTTGAGTTATTTCTTTATTTGGTTACGTAGATTCCTATCTGGTCAACCCGCCACCTTCGTCGTCGAAACCACTCTTATTCTTATCACTTTCGAAGTCGCTACTTATGTGTTTCTCCGACTAACCCTTGAATTGCCTAGATTTCACAACTTCATTTTTACGCTATAAATCTTCTGATTATTTTCTTCTAATTCTGTTTCGTCGACGTCCTCGTGGTTAATTTGTACCGGAATGTGCCTCGGCCGTTGTCATGGTTAGTTTGTGCCCGAATGTCTCGGCGTGTCTTTCCTCCTTCACGCCTTTCGCCAAACTTAGAATTTTCCCCCTCTCCCTTTCTTAAGTTTCGTTCTGTTTTAAGTTCAAACGTATCATGTGATGCCTACGCGATCTTCGATTGGCTATCATTTTGTTTCATGATTTTTTTTGTTAGCTACCCCACTTAACAACTTTCACATCTGCTTCTTACAGCTTATTTTGAGTTTTAAAATCTTCCCACGAACATTCTTAGATCGTAGATAAGGCACACATACTTCCTCACCCTTTTAAGCTTTGAAACCCTGTCCGAGTCAAAAGTATAAAGGCGAGACTTCCGGTATGCAGGTTCGTTGACCATCGCAGGTAAAATACCTCTGCTTCGAGGAAGCAAACTTTGTTTCTCTGTCTTCCCTACAAAACCCATTTCTAATATGAATTCAGCACATTTTCGTCGCTATGTTCGATCGTATATTATTATTATTATTATTATTATTATTATTATTATTATTATTATTATTATTTCTCCTGGGTCTCGATAACCGGCTTCAACCGCCTAGTAACATGGTCACATACGTATATATGAGTTTTGAGATTGGAGCGCATACGAAGGAACTTTGGTGGGGTAGTTCTAATGTAAGCGAAAATTAAGTAATAAAATTTCGTCTTTCCTTTCTTCGTGTACAATCTTAGGGACTTAGTCTTTTACGATGATAGGCAGTTCGTAGTGCCTAAGACCGCGCTGAGTTATCTGTTACTTAGCGGTAGCCGCGAGGGGTTTTGCCGGTAAGCATTTTAGCGATGCACGGCAACTTACGCTTCTAGTTTCTTTTATTGCGGTTAGCAGGTATAATATGTCAATTATTATAGTTTCGAGTGCTACGATTCATAATCACTTTATCCTTTATCCTCAAATGTTTAGCAACTCGCTTCAGGAGCTCAAGTTTAGATCATATTAAATTTATCAATCAAATTAAATTGGTGTTATATTTTTACGCTGCGCCCACGCATAGCATGAGAGAAAGATCTCATAGCCAATCACTGTAGCAGGCGGCGGCAGAATCAACAGCAAATATTGCAGACGACGTCAGAAGGTGACCCCGGGCATTCGTTATCAAGAGTGACGACCATCGCATGGCTTCACGTTGCAACAGCGGCTGAATACTGACCATACGTACGCCTCACACAGGTATGGTTTCTCTGGCCGCTTGCTATCATGCGTTCATGTCTTTGATACAAAGATCGACTACAACATTATACGTCGTTTTAATCTCTTTTTATTGCATTTGGTTGTTACTTTCATAAAATCATTTAGACTTTGTTTTACTCCATTTCCTTAAATTGTCAAATGACTTCTTGTTATTTGCTTTAATGAATACTTCCATAAACACGTTATACTTATTCGGTTTCGCATTAAGTGCATAAAATGCAAGTTTAAGTTAAAATAGTTATTGTTACATTCATGAGTAAGCAAGTGTGTTTTCGTTTCAACTGCTTTCACTTAACATTAAACATTTAGCTGAAAATACATGAAAGACATGTCTTGGTAAATGAGCATCACTATTAACATTAATATGGTTAACCTAATGTAGTAACCAATTCCCAGCGGCATCGGAGACAGAGCGTTTATTCTACTTTGCGCAGACCTGACTTCACCATCCTGAGTGATTTTGGCACCCAACTGCAAGGGAAAGCGTGCTGTTGCCAATTCGTCTCTGCACCTCAAAGCGTTTTTCTACATATCTATGAAACATAGATAGAATGTATTCATAAACATAATCAATGTACTCATCAAGATCTATTTCTGGTTTAAATAAGAATATCCCTTCCCCTTCCATCCCGTAATTATATTCTTTCTATAGGAATGTTAATATTAATCTGTATTATCAATAAATTGTGAAGTTTAGTTTTATTAAGATGTATCAAGAAATTATTACGCTTCATTATTTATTATTATATTAACAACAATAAATAAGATTTACCAAAAGCATAAATATGAGCTGGAGTTCGTAATTGCGTACAAGCATGCAACAATAACATAAGTTGAATGCATGTACAAAAGTGTAATATTTGTATATGTAAGTGGATGTGAACTGAATCATATAAAGCCTAATTAAGAATATGTTGTCATGGAAAGTAATATTTAATGCATAACAATATTGTTATTGATTGTTTATTAGGTTTTGTAATAACATTAATGCGGCGCCTAATAATTGGAATATTGTATAAACATGTAATTATTAACGAACATACAAATGGAACTGTATAATTGGAGCTTTAATAATAAAACACAAATATCTAAAACTGAGGAGGTCGATGTAAAAAGGGCGTCTATTCCTATGTCCCATTTTACGCAGAATACATGGTTTTACTCGGCATTTATTCTGGTTTATTTTGGTGAAAGTTTAAATGAGATATGCTGAAAACAGAAGATGCTACATATGTTTAAAGTTAGCTATGCACTGTTTTTCTTTCTTTAAGTTCACTGTCAGTGAGAACTTTGAGCTTTTTCATATTTGGTAACGTCCTTTCACGACACAAAGCTTCGTGCCGAGTCGTAAACCAAAAGAAATAGACGTTGTAAGAAGTTTTATAATTTTTTTGTAAAAATGAGTAATGTACATTGATGGAATGATAAACCAAGAACTAAGTGCAAACTTTGATATTATTGTGAAATTGTCTTTTTATAAAGTTCTGCTATTTTACTCCCCTAGAATGTCTATTTCACTATTCAAACACGATTAGACTTAATTTCATTCCACTCTTAACTTCTTAAATTTGATCACCAAGAATAGTGCCTGCGTAAAAAGTGCCCTAAACGTTTATTCCTTTAATGTCTGAAATATTAGAGTATTATTTTCTCTGAATAATTCATATTCGAATAAAATACTGTGACTAACTATCAATACCACATGCTAAACAAATACAAACCATACAAACAATACAAAGGAATTACATTCCACTAAAAGGTTCGAAACCGAGATTTTAGTGGAAATACACGTTTTAAGTCACCCTGAACCCGAAAACACATTTTTAGAAAAAAGTGCGGTTGTGCATGTATACCTGTGTGTGTGTGTGTGTGTGTGTGTGTGTGTGTGTGTGTTTGTGTTTGTAAGCAGCATAACTCCAAAACAAAATATCGGATAAATGCCATACTGTGTATGTAAATTAAGTACCTTCTAAAGTTTCGATACGAAGATTTCAACAAAATCCCCCACCCCAAACTACCCTTTACGTAGAAAGTTTTTCGAAGTATTTTATATTCTCAAAAATGGTTTTAAGATTTTGATTAAAATGCCATGCTTTAAGTATATTTACATGAAAAACATAACATATATCCTGAATTTTCTGAGAATATCCTATGAAGTCTGCATTCAGAAGGAATATTGGAACATTTTGAAACCGATAAACTATAAGTGATAGATACATGAGATCTATTAGAGGGCTTTAAAACCCAGAATTTATTTCCAATAAGTTGTATTGTAGCATCAGCCATTTCCGAGAATTTTGCTCTTATTGGTGTGAAGTTTTCAAATCCTGACGTCATTCAGCTGTTTCTCGCAATATTATGGAAGGAGGGGCTCGATTTAAATATTTGAGTATCATTTCTGCTTCTTACATTCCATTTGTACCTACAACGAAATATGTAATGTAATTTATTCTGCAAGGGTTTATCTCGATAATATAAAGCAGACAGAAAAATGAGGTTTTTAAGAATAGTTGTAGAAGTTATATAATATACAGGGTGAACCATTTAAGTTGAGGCTGTACAATATCTCCACAACTAAGAGAGTAGAAATAAATGTGTTTAATAAAAGTTGCTTGGTATTATGGGGAAAGTAAATGCCATTAGTCGTGTTTTGTTTGGAGGACGTTATAATGGTTATTTTAGGGTCAGTTTAATTTTTTAAATGGAATTACAATTAGGGTCAATTTAAATTGACCTAAAATGATCATCACAACGTCCTCCAAATAAAATGCGATTAATGGCATTTACTTTCCCCCATATCAAGCTAATTTTATTCAGGACATTTCTTTCTACAACTCTCTTTTGAAAGTATCTTATAGTCTCAACGTAAATGGTCCACCCTGTATATACACTACATAATGGGTAGAAAAAGTAATGTAAATGTACATACGATTCTTTTCTTATGCGCTTTTTTTTTTTTACGTCAGCCGCCTCAATTTTAGAATCTTAGTAGTAATACTAGTATTTAAAGAACAGCTGGCTTTTAAAACTGAGATTACCTTTGTGTCAAATGATACTCGGAAGCACCATTTTTCTACTCATTTAGAATGAATAAGGCAAATATGTTTTCTGTTATTCTAACAAGAGGAACAAAAATAAAACCATTTGGCGTTATTCACCCCTAATGTTTACAAACAGGTCAGCTTGAAGTACTGTGCACTGGATCCGATTTAGTCGTGCTGCCATCTTTTGACTGATTTTAAAGGTTTATCCCCATTGTATCAACTTTCGTACCAACTTGTATGCGTTTCTCATATTCTAAGACCTTGGCCTCCTGCTGAAAAACAGTTGATGTCGGTAGTTAGATCACCGGTGGGGAATAAGTACCGTGTACTAATGATTGGTCTATTATGTATCATTAACAACACCTGACAGGTTCAGACAATTTCGCGTGAAAGTGTTATCAAATATGGCTCCAGTTGTGCGACTCACGACATAAGTTAGTGCGTGTCGAAGTAACGACGTTATCGATATCTCGCTTTGTTTGACCCAGCGGCGTGTGGTAGACAGAAGCGCAATCAATCACGTAGGTACGGCATTGTTTTATATGCGGGTTCCTACGTAATTGTGTTGGGAGATCGCACTGCGTTTGGAATTGCAAATCGGTACAGTCCCGAGCAGAAGTTCTGTCAGGCTGTTTTCTTTTGTTGCGCCTCGAAACAGGAAGTTAGATAGCTTTGTTGCGTGTACCCATTCCTCACCAAGACCTTAGAACTTGGAAACCTTTTCTTGGAAAGTGGCCTATAGTTGCTGCTACAGGAGTTTATTTGTTTATTCACTTTCTCTAGTGAAGTATAACGCTAAAAATCTCATGTGTTGCATTCAGATGACTTTCCCTACTCACCCTTCCGCAAACTATTCTTATAAAAGGTTATTATTTATCTATTTCTGTTAGTCGAGATAAACTTTCGTTGCACTTTAGACATCACGTTAAAGATATAAGAATAAAGTAGGTTAAAGCGATATCAGATGTGATATCAGCGGATGTCTTTGAAATTCTGTTCTTTACATGGAAATAAACTGTGTTAAATTCGAATGACTTTTCTACCACTATCACCGAGCGAGGTCACGCCGCGGTAACGTATGCGACTCGCATTCGGGAGGTTCCGGGTTCGAACCCCGCCCACCTTGGCCCATTGGTTTTTCGTGATTTCCCCGGGTCGGCAGGCGAATCCTGGGGTGGTTTATCTTCTACCACGACTTTTCTGCCCATCATCTAACTCGTCGTCCTCGTGGTCTAGGTGTACTATGCTAGCCTGTAGTTCTCGAAGGTGCGGGCTCAAACCCAGCAGAGGGCGATGGATTTTTTTTTGGGCGTAATAATCCTTAGCATGGCTTCCTTCGTAAGGGAAGTAAAGCCGGTGGTTCCGTGTCGTAGATTTACGGCACATGAAAGAACCTCAAACCTGATATAGAGGCCTCTGAGCAAAATTTCGAGTCTTTCACACACAATATAGAATGGGGCTCTAAGAACCATAGAACTTAAAGAGCGTCCATAAATAAAACTCAACTTAACTTTATCATTTGCCTTGTTATCTGATTCAGGGTTGTAGGACCAGGCGACGTGCTCGGCAAGCTGCGGCTGAATTGTGGTTACACGCTCTGTGGAGGATTCTTTCTGGCGTCGCCCAGGGACCGCTCGGTTGCATACTCGCCTCTGAGTGCTTTCGGGCAGGCTTTCCTTCTGGCACTCCCCGGAGTCTCGGGGCGCAATGGGTTGACTAGGGCGGTGTTGGAGGCGTTCAATCTGGAAACATTAGGGACCTCGTCCGTGCTTGCGCCCGTCTTCATCCCGATGTGGTCGTCTTTGGGTCTCTCCCTTTACCCTTCCCTCCCAGAGGTCACGGTAGAGGTACAAAGGGCCGGATGTCCTGCATGCGTTGCCCTGCCCCGTTTTCGGGGTCCCCTCCGTTATTCACTACCTTTACCTTGAGACTGTATTTTCACCGCTTCTACGATTTAGTTATGTTTGTATATTGTCTCATTTGTGATATTTTATTATATAACAGGGTTCATTCACATTTGCAATGTAAAGAAGTAGATCTGTACCTATATTTTATTTTTAGTAACTTTAGACTTCCGCACAAGCAGAAAGAACAGGAGTAAAGTTTATTACACTGTGTTATATGTTCGTAAAAGTCTTTGTTAGTTAGCGAGCAAATAGGACATAAGTAACTAACCTAGGGAAAGTCCGAAATAGTTCACAAACAGGGGATTCTTCGCGGTATTCTACCATGTGACCCCGAGTTTGCCAATCTGGTTAACAGAAATTTATTAGCATTTAAACGTAAAGTAAATTCGCGCCAGCTCGAGGACCAATATAATTAGTTTGCAAGCTTCACATTCGCGCCTCTTATAACTGTATACATTTGAGGTGCTTGTCAAAACTTCAGGCAGTTTTGGACTTAAAAGCAGGAGAAACCTGTGCTTCTCGCAACAAAAATTTCGCGCCGGCGTTACTTTAAGAATGGAACTCAGTTTTGAACATAACCACATGAGTTGTGTGTGCTAAGAGTGACAAGCAATTCGCTGAGAGAATAACTAAACACTTAGAAATCTTGTTATAACGCTATTAGACAAGTGATTAAGGTGTGCGCTGATGGAAGTCGAAGTGTAACCATGTACTTTGTTTAACACACAACTTGAAAGGTTGGTTGTTGGTTTGCTGTTGCATCTCAGAACAATAAAAAAGGAAATGTGTGTTAAATTTTATATGTTGTGTCGTCTATAGTTATTTTGTTAGTCGCTGAGCCTTTACGTAAGAGATCAACAAGTTTCTACCACAAAAATAATTACAACAGGTATTTGAACCCAGACAGCAAATTCCTCAATGAGCTGCCGAGGTGATGAGCAATTGTCATCAGGAGGTAGCCATTCCTGCATTCCTCAGCTAAACATGAATAGAAAGGTAAGGAGGTCGACGCAACCTTTACCTATCCATTATTGTTTATTTTATATAGCTTCTACAAACTTTTCCTGTCAAAACTTACTTTTCTATCTACTTGATGTTAATGGAGATAAACATTTACAGAAATAGTTTCATTACACATTTCCTTGTTTCATACGCATGAAACCAAATTGAAATCAGATGTTTAACATCGGGTCGCTATGCTGGCATTGTAGTAAGCATTACTTTCTTACAATACTCTCCGGATATAGGTTCCTATTCAAAACAATTCTAAAAGTTTGTAAGGGGGAATTTCCAAACATCCTTACAATAACTTTATGAAGAATAATTCGTCATTCGATCCTTAAATTTCCATGTAAACCAATTAGCATTTCAATAGCCTTTCAAATGTTATCTATTTTCAATTTTCAAACATGAAAATTCTACATTCATTTTGTGTTCACTTAATAGAACTCCATCTGAATCACTGTCACAGCATTCGATCTGTTATTACTTTATTTTATAACTAGTCAACTTTCAAATGATAACAGCGACCAAATATCACCCTTTTCTCTCCTTTTATCATAGGAAATGACACTCTTCGCTAAAAAACCAAAGACATTTCTTGTCCAAAAGAGGTTCCATCTATCGTCACGAACGCTCTATAAATTTGCTCGAGCGCAGCAGTGGAAACATTCCCGATAGGGCACATACCATGGACGGCAAGAATGTGGCCCTTTGGTGCAGTGAACCTGTATCCACAAAGCATTGATCTCAGGCCACAAAGACGGTATGATGGCTATAATTTGTAATACTAGTAACGAGCCAGCAAGGTTCTATGACATTCTCCGACCCAGAAACAGAGGGCTGCTCTCAGTTAATTAAGTCGAAAGTCAAATTCAAAATAAGGCGAATGAAACAGAACGACACCGGCACCGCTTTCAGCGTAGGAGATGATAGTCAAGTACACTTCAAACTCTCTCTGTCGCCATCTGTTATCAGGTTCTTGGTGCAAAACCGATTCATCTCCTTAATTTTATTATACACTTTCGCTAGGTGAACACTTAAAAGGCAATACGCTGCATGCTTACTCTTTGGTACCATTCACAACGAAGATGTAACTTTAACACAACGCAGCATAAGGGCAGGAATGAGTTAAGATCCTTCACAATGTAGCCGTAAGCGTATTGCAATAGGTCAACACGGGTTTCTAGATCCGTAAACTGTATGCAAAAGTCTTCCGAGTACCGAAGTTTCCCGTTGAATAACATAATCAATAATACCAATATGAAAATTTATACAATGTTTATAAATAAATAGGACATACAAATTTTATAGCAAGCAAACAACAAATACATCAGCGTCTGGCGTCACCATTTAAAACTGTGTGACACGGCCAAATGGAAGAACACCATGATTGTTGAGACAGAATGTGCCCGAAGTAATTTTATTATGTGTTAAATTTTTCAGTGTACAATTTGATATGTAAATGATATATGTGTACAATGTAAAAACTATGTAAATAGTAATTTTGTGTATAATGTAATATTTATCGTGTACATAATGTTCCTGTTTAACTAAGTTTAGAATGTCTTGATATCTGCAGTTACGGTAGAAATATGCGGTTCACCTGTGCAGCGAAAAGGGATTTTTTGTGTTATTCGGGTAAGGTTTTGTGACTATTTTTTCCGCTCCGGAAGTATGGAGCGAGGCAAATATAACACAGAACGGCAGTTTACCAAGAGAAGCCCGGGAAAAAGGTCACATGATGTATACAAACTGACCAATAAGCAATTCGATACCAAAACTTTAGGTGAGAGATTGTGTTCTTTAAATAGTCGAGATTCACCCAAAAATAAAGCAGTTCACAGTTGACTTTTAGATATGAACAGTTAAATCCACGATACTCCGTCCAACGAAGTGGGCGCGCAAAGTGGTGGTAAGTGAACAGGAACAGTATGTAGTGTCAGAGTGAGGAAGTAACAATAAATAGCCATAAACCAAACATTACACTGTGTAGTAAATTCTCCTCTGAGCTCCTAGTACCACCTCTGAGATTGGCAAGCTTATTAATGATCATGATAGGCAGAGTCCATGCAAACATCACCGCTGAGAACCAACTAATCAGAGTAACAGCGAGATTAAATCAACCAGCGAGAACCACAAGACGAAGCCACGTCTGATGGAGAAAACAGGTAGGTACAGTGAATTTTAGCATTACTTCTATCTCTACCACTACACCGCGTTCGACTCCAACCCGAGCGGGCATCGAACCCGAGACTGCCACCAACAATAAGAGAGGACGGGTTCCGATGCATTGTTCAGAAGATGGCGTAAAATCTCGTAACACGTTCGCGTGCTGCGCAAAAGCAGGCAGTGTATTGGGAAAGAAATGCAGAATTGTTTCTCTGTGCACGAAACGCAGGCATTATTTTTGGAGTTTGCAATCCTCTCTTTGCATTACATCGCCTTACAAGACTATGTGAATGCGTCAATTAAATAACTGGGAGCAAAACCTTGCGTTTATGCTGCGACTGTCTTCTTTACAATGCGAATGGGATGTGTTCTCGTGGGCTTCCGCGACCAATGCCGTCCATAACATGATTCTTTTGCCGCACCATCCTTTATCTCCAAGATCTGGTTGAGATATTTTTCAGGGCTGTACCACGCCGCATGCTCACTCGCTCTGTCTAGTAGGTTTGTGGTGAGCATTGCTGCTGTGTACCTACTCTTGGTAGATATTAACAACAGAAATGTTAGGGTGGTTGTAGGATGATTGGTTTAGGTCTTTGATAGGGGATAGTAAAGAAGTAGCGTTAAGTTTATAGGCTCCTTGACGCTTGCCTTTTCAGGAGCAGCATCCTTGCCACTGCTCCGCTGATGTCTGCTAGTTCCAAAAATAAGTATTATTTTACATTTTTAATGAATACTCTCAAGGGGAGTACTTAACTACGTTGAGCTATATGCTGTTGGCTGGTTTACCGGAGGTACCCATACACCATGGGGGAACCCGATAACGCTTTTATCGGCGTTCTGAGGGTAGTAGTCCCACAGAGACCTGACAAGGGCGTTCTAATGGCCTAATTACATCCTACACGCGTGGGTGGGCCGATATTTTATGCAGAGTCTCACTGGGAAACGACAGAAGACAGAATAGATAAACCGGAGTTCCCTATTCTGCATCCGCTGTAACTAGAGAAGCCTGAAGTCTGCTGCCATGCCCTACACTTCGCAGGCGTACAGCATCAGAGATAGGATAAGCACCTTGTAAAGGCGTAACCTAAGGGAGGCCTGCATGGTGCTAAGCCAGAACAGGATGAAGGCAGTTACCGCTCTCTTAGCCCTGTTCATCGTCCCTCACAAGTGTTCAGGAAAAATTAGGCCCTTATCAAGAGTGACGGCTATGTTTCGGATGGAGGTTCCCCAGTCTATCCTTTGGCCCTGATAGGTGAATGTAGGTGTGTTTGACGCGGTAACTCGTCATCTAGTAAACAGGACAACATGACTTGGGCAGATTCACGGACATCCGCCACTCCCAGCACCCAGTGCTGGACGAGGCGGAGCCATCTCTGGATATGGTTGAAGGCCCTGAGTAGCTGTATCTGTTTTATATAGCATAAATCAGCAAACTGGACATATTAATGCCCTGAACCGCTAGAACGTCTGCCATGAATATGCTAAACAGCGGGGGAGATAAAACAGAGCCTTCGGGGACTCCGTCTCATATTGATTTTTGTGTTGAAGTTTTCCCTGCAACTACTAATGCTCAGAAGAATTATTGTAGGAAACTGGGTATAATTGTGATCATCTGCCTTTGCAGAACAAACAGAATAGGTTTATACAGGTGCTTGAGAAGGCCTTCTCGACATCCAGAGATACCACTGGAGTGAAAGCCCTGCCCTAGAACCCCAGGGCAGCAGCTTCCACCACCCTCAACAGCTGCTCGGTGGTCGAGTAAGCAGGACGAAAATCACACTGATGGGTTGGTATGCCTTGAATGTTGGTCATTGCTGCCGCAAGCGGTGCAGTATAAGCCGCTCGAAAATATTCAAGAGAATGGGTAGGAGGCTAATGAAATGGTAGCTGGAGGGAAGTGCCGAATCTTTACCTTGCCTTTAAAATTCACACCACCCGGGCCACTTATCACTCTCGCCGGAAATGTCCCAGAGTGATACACATATTCAATACCTCGGTAAGAAGGATCACGGCTCTAAAAGGAAGATTGCATAGTATGGCGGGTGTGAGTCAGCTAAGTAAGCTAGTCAGCTTTTAGTAGTAAGACGCCGGACTGTGCCTTGAACGTCACTTGGGCGGATTTTAGGAGAGGATCTACCGCTTCAACAGAAGATAGCCGCGTTTGCGACTGACCTCCCGGTAACCCAGTCGGTAAAGTCCACGTATTGAGGGTACTCTCTCTCTCTCTCCCTCTATCTCTCTGCCTGCCTGCAGGTATCATCAAAATTGAAAAACTATAGTAAGTAGGGGAGGTATTGCATTACATCAACAAATTCGATGTCAGTATGCGTTTTGAGGCCACTT
The DNA here is from genome assembly GCA_030765065.1 of Deroplatys truncata. Classification (NCBI taxonomy): domain Eukaryota; kingdom Metazoa; phylum Arthropoda; class Insecta; order Mantodea; family Mantidae; genus Deroplatys; species Deroplatys truncata. Next base: position 106,051,485 of record CM060985.1, read on the forward strand.
AATATAAGAAACAAAGGATTTTTAGAAAAAGATCCGTGTGGGTGTCTGTGAACAGCATAACTCAAAAACGAAACGTCGGTTAAAAGCCAAATTTGATATTTAAGTTCAGCATTTTCAACAAATAAGACAGTAAGATTTTCAAGAAAATCCCCAACCTCAAGCTACTCTTTGATTTTCTCAAAAATGGCACTAAGATATTGGATAAAAATACCGTATGTTTAAGATATTTTCATGGCAAGTGAAACGTCTTCTTCATTCTAAATGACTTTTACGTAATTGGTTTCATGCGGTTTGATTGGTTTGATTGCCACAGATGATTCAAAAAGAGACAGATAAAATCTTACTTCAGAAAAAAATGTAGATATTGTTAAAATACACGGTTTATGTGAAGTTCACTTTTTTTGTGGAGTTAAACATTTCTGAGTTATTCCTTGTTAACGTTTTGCATTTTGAAATATATGCTTATATCTTTCTCAAATAAGAAGTACTTATTCGTTTTCTCTCTCTCTCTCTCTCGGCCATTCAAAGGGAACGGAATTTCAAAGCCATTACATAGTGATCCGCTCTTAAAGGATTTGACTATCGCTTAAACCTTCTATATTCCCCTAATCCCGTTATCAGCAAGGAACTATGCAATAAGGCAATTTCTGCAAACATTTATCTCGATTAACATGAAGTAGATAGAAGAATATGCTCTTGTAAGGATAGTTTGTACAAGTCTGAGTAGAGAAATTGATGTGGGGGCAACAAATAAGATTTTCTCCAAGGGGAATGAACTGGCAGAAGAGAGAGAGAGAAGGAAATTATGGAAAGAATTTTGAAATATTGATGCAGATGTTTAAAGTTAGATGATAGCAGTATATTAAAAGAATGTCAGGGTACCAAGAAATATAGAGGGAAGAGAGAATTGGTTTGGGGAAGCTGTTAGAAGAAATTGGAGAGGGTAAGTGAGCAGGAGTGAAAGGAATCTTGGTGGATTTTGGAAAGAAGTAAAGGAGAGGGTGGAAGACACACAAAAGGAGGAGATTTAGGCCAGCTTTGAGGACAAACGTTCTTTAGATCTGTATAGAAACTGAGGACGCAATAATATATAGATAACTGTGAACAATTTAGAAGAAGTCTTGCGTGAACACGTTTAGGAACATTGGGTTATACGAATAAAAATGAGTACATAGTATATGCTTCACTTTTTCAAGCAAATACTCAGTTTGGTAAGAACAAAACCTTTCGAGTATATACTTCATTTTGAGAACATACTCAAGTAATCGAAGCAGATTAGAACATGCTCAGGCATCCATCTTACAAGAATGTTTACTCATATTTGGTATGAATAAAAGCTAGTATATTCTCAGTTTTATGAGTTCATTCTCCTCTCATGTTGAGCATGGTTAGATGCATACTCACTCCTGAGAATATATAGATTTTTTTTTACATAAAAATAAATAAGAAGAGAATGACACAATTTATGAGCTGTATAGTACTTATCGAAAAGTTACCAACATAGCCAGAGGCATTAAAGAAGTTTCAAAATCCCACATTGTTTCAGAAAAACATAACAGAAGTAACATTGGAAGTCAGCTTGATTAATTAATCTTACTATGTAAACTTCAAAATTCGGATATCTAATCATAACTTTATAAGAAAAGTTTTTCATAGTATACCTAAATAGTGTAAATATCCTGGGATTGTAAGAACAGTCGGATGACTTCATCCAACACCTCAATGGTGTTACGACTTCCCAATTCACAATTATTCCTTTATTTTTGCTTATAACTATCCTTTTTATTGGTTTTCTGACATCGCCATGAATATCCAAGGAGTTTCAAAATCCTGTATTGCTTCATGAAAACACAACCTAGAATTATCATTGAAAGTCAGATTTATTATGTAAAATCCTAACCTCAAAATTCAGTTGCTTAAGAATTAAGTTACATATAACAAAACAATTTCGTAGAAAAATAGTGTAAACATCTCAGGATTCTAGAATCTGCATCCGGCACCTTATGATTATGACTTTAGAATCTCTAAATATTTTCTTTTTGCCTGATTTATTGATAATAGACTTTTGCCTATTTCATTTTATTTATTATTTTGCTAATTTAATTTACAGCTACGCTTTAGTGTGTGTTGCTTCAATTAATTTTTCATTTCTTGAAGGACTTCATATTTCTCTAACATTTCTGCCAAGACTTGTTATGCAACACAGGATAAATCCTGAACAGTTTTGATATTACAGAACCAAATACAACAAAGTCTACTCCTCTAATTGAGAATGCCAAACAACATAACACCACACAACCAACTAAGCTAGTATATGGTCAAAGAGTGTAGATAACACGAATATATACTTACGTTTAATTGAACAAGATGGCTGTGAGGATGGGTATATTGCAAGAAGATAAACTAAAAATGTTGCAGAAAAATACATTCCATATTTTGGAAAACTGAATGTTCCTTTCCATTGTCTGATAGAGTATGAAATAGAAAGGATGTAGAGAAAGTGTGTACCATTTTCGCCGTATTACACAAAAAATTGTGTTTTATAAAAAAATTCTGAATTGTTACACTCACATGACTTTCTCTACTCTTGTACAAACTATTTTTACAAACGCTTATTCTGCATATGCTTCATGTTAATCGAGATGTTAATCTAATTGCTAATTTTCTTGTAGATGCAAGGGGAATATGGTAGGTTTTAAGCTATAGTCAAATATTTTAACGCTGGTTGCTATGTGGCGCATTCCATTCTCTTTGTATGTCCAGGACATAAAAAATGAATAACGAATTTGAGAAAAAGTATAAGTATTGAAAATTTAAGGGAATAACAAGCAATATCTCGAAAATGGTTCACTCAAAAAAATGTGTATGACATAAATTGTGAATTTTAACGCGATTTACATTTTTGTGTAGTAAAATTTTGCCTATCTCTTATAGTTTACCAGTTATGCAAAATTCGTTCACAATGAAGAATACTTTTGGAGACATTCCCAGAAAATTCGAGATATACATTTCATTTGTCATGAAAATATCTTAAGCATATGATATTTTAATCAAAATCGTTAGCGCTATTTTTGAGAAAGAGAAAATGTTCCATGTAAAGGGTAATCTGGGGCGGAGGGATACTGAACCTAAATCCTCGGACTGTTCGTTTCTGAGTTATGCTGTTCACAGACACACACACACGGACTTGTTTCCAAAAATGCTTTTTTTTGGATTCCGGGGGTCTCAAAACATATATTTCCGGTGAAATCTCGATATCGAATTTTTGGGTGGAATACAATATTTCCCCTACTTACTATACGTAGTAGAGAAAGTAATATATTTTGTGTTGCATTCATATGACTTTATATACTCACTCTTCTTTAAACTATTCTTACAAAGGCTTATTCTTCTATTTACTTCAAGTTAAATGTTTGCATAAATGGCTTCATTACATATTTCGTAATAGATGCAAATGGGGTACAGCAGGCAAAAGTAATAGTCAACTCTTTTTAAAGCAGGTCGCTGTATGATGGAACTGAAATTCCATGTTCCTTGCACTATCATGAGAAGAAATTGAATTAGCAACTTAGCACTTAGATGTATTTGATAAAAATTCTGTGTGTTTAACGAGAATACATTTTTGTATAGTACGCTTTTGTCTATCACTTCTGGTTAGTCAGTTATATAAAATTATTAAAAATTAATTTTAAATGAAAATATCTTCACAGACTATTCGCAGAAACATTAAGATTTAATTTTTTACTATTCAAATACCTTAATCTATCGTGTTTTAATCAAAATCGTTAGATTTTTTTCAGAAAATCAATAATAAAGAAAACTTTCCATTGAAAGGCCAGTTTGTTTTTTCATCAAGCTATTCGTGTCGCATTGTTGAAAGATGCTGAACCTAAATACCAAGTTTGGTATTTATCCGATTTTTGTTTTTGAGTTGTGCTGTTCTAAGTTACACGCGCGCGCGTACACACACACATGAATATTTTTCTAAAATGCTTTAATTTGGACTAAAAATGTATATCTTGAACGAAATCTCCAAATCGAGTACAATACTTTGTTTGCTTACTAGAGATAGATATATAGATTTTACATCCCACAGTCATTCCTCACTAATGCTAACATCATGATAAGAAGCGCCTTAAGAGAAATTCTGCAGCTACCAACAGACATACCAAATTCTATGGTATATAAACACAGAAAGTACAAAGGCCTCGGTTTATTCAAAGCCCAGTGGGAAGCCGTAATCCAACAGCTCAACGGCCTACGTGGTTTAGCCAAAAGCATGGATACATACACCTTAAGATCCCATAATATTCACAAGAAGATCGACTAATGGCTGCACCAATTACAACTAACACTTTCAACCGAATACATGAATCTCAAAGACCACTACATTGACCCCCGCAAGATCAGGACTGAGCTACAGGATAAGGAATATAAACTGTGTGAGCTACCTCACAAAGACTATATAAGGAAGATCACAATGGACTTATCCACCACTGAATGGAAGGAAGCCTTAAAGATGACATGTAACGTTGCTGCGGTCCGAGCTGTACCGGGTCGTAGTCTGGGCGATAGTGGCATTGCCGCTCGACGAATTAGAACATAGTTTTGGTATGTGACAGATAAATAGGCCACAGAAGTTCACGAAAGCATCAAATGTTACCTTATATTAAAGTTAATCTTAATGTTGCTTATAATTTTGCTCATTAGTTAGCGGTGAAACGCAGATTCAGTTCTCCATTGCCGCAAGGGTGATTTATGCTAGTAATATCACAGTGTTGGCGACTGTTTATTGCGTACGTATAATAAACTTAGTAGCGTGTGGATCAGCATTAATTATGCCACGGTCATACTAAATATGATAAACCTCTTCTGTATCCAGTTAAAATTAGTCGAGCCATCTTCTTATTGCTGTTCTAGATCTTTCTATCAATATGGTCTATAATTTAACACTTTATTTATATATGTATGTATTTATTCGTGCAAATAGGTATTACCCGGTGGCAAAGTTAAATATACAAAATAAGTGCACAAACAATAATAATACAGTGAACAATAATAAATAATGTGAATAACTTTCTATCAACAATCATATTATTGTAGCTACTAGTGTAACATAACAGCTGAAAAGTTTGAACTTATTAATTGCTTTACTATTTACATTCATTAATCACCCATCCAGTCAGTATAGCCAATAAGTTTACTATTTGTATTCACAACAAGTTTATAAAATTTCAAATATACATCTAAGTAACATTTATAATTAATTATCCAAAATTATTCTATTCAGATTTTTTCTAAATTTTCTCATGGACAGAGGACAGTCCTGAAAGGCTGCTACGAACAATTCGTTCCATTCTTCAATGGTTCTATTAAAAAAGGAGAATTTTCCTAGGTTCAGTTCTGTGCCTTTTTCTCTTAATTTTAAACAAATAATATCGTTCATCCTTTACACTTCTGACGTGTAATATCTGGTTAGTTCTGTTTTCTTCAATTATTTATAGGTTCCCAAATAGTTTCTTATTTTGTGGTTACTGATTCTTCAGATAGTCTCATTCCGGCGATTGATCTTAATGTCAGTTCTGAAACCTGTATTCGTTTTTACTTTCTCTACTACGTATAGTAAGTAGGGGAAGTATTCCATTCCACCCAAAAATTCGATACCGAGATTTCACCGGAAATACATATTTTGAGACCTCCTGAATCCAAAAAAATCATTTTTGGAAACATGTCCGTGTGTGTGTCTGTGTGTGTATGTGTGTGTGTGTGTATGTCTGTGTGTGTGTGTGTGTGTCTGTGTGTCTGTGAACAGCATAACTCCAAAACGAACAGTCGGATAAACACCAAACTTGGTATTTAGGTTCAGTATCTTCCAGAGATGCGACACGAAGGTTTTCAAGAAAATCCCCCCACCCCAGGCTACCCTTTACATGGAACATTTTTCGAAAATTTTAATTTTCTCAAAAATGGCTCTAACGATTTTGATGAAAATATCATATGTTTAAGATAATGTCATGAGAAATGAAATGTATATCTCGAATTTTCTGGGAATGTCTCCAAAAGTATTCTTCATTGTGAACGACTTTTGCATAACTGGTAAACCATAAGAGATAGACAAAATTTTACTACACAAAAAATGTAGATCGCGTTAAAATACACAACTTATGTCATATACATTTCTTTTGTTGAGTGAACCATTTTCGAGATATTGCTTGTTATTTCCTTAAATTTTCCAATACTTATACTTTTTCTCAAATTCGTTATTCATTTTTTTATGTCCTGGACATGCAAAGAGAATGGAATGCGCCACATAGCAACCAGCGTTAAAATATTTGACTATCGCTTAAAACCTACCATATTCCCCTTGCATCTACAAGAAAATTACCAATAAGATTGACATCTCGATATCTCGAACATGAAGCATATGGAGAATAGGCGTTTGTAAAAATAGATTGTACAAGAGTAGAAAAAGTCATGTGAGTGTAACACATCAGATTTTTTATTTTTCTTACAACGCACAGTTCAGATTCATGATACTGTCATAGATGTATGGAACTTTAATTTTCTGACTTTGCTAGACACTTTATCCTGCACTGTTGTTTTGATAGTGCCGCATACCTACACATAATTACGCTACCTAGTTTCTTCTACATTATTGCGTTTTATACAGTATGTGTCTATTATAACGCAAGTGGTTACATAGCTGAAAATGTTCTACACTTCTTTTCCAATTAATATTTTGTATGTACATATTTTTTTACGTTTAAAAGTCACTGTTCATATATTTTTAAAACATATAAGGCAATATATCTCCTCTCGATAAATGTCTTTGCAAATATATACAATGTTTTCTGGTATTAGGTTATTATCTGTGCACAAAACTTTAAAGATCTATTTAAAAATGCATTAGTAAAGCGCTGGTACTGACTAATACACTGTCTTATTAAATTACCTCTATATAGGTTAAAAATTATCGGGGGCAAGTATTGATTATTCACTTCACAATTAGATTATTAAAAATCAAAATACATTTTGCTACAATACACAATACGCGTGTGCATTGTTCACCCAGAGAAATGAATTTTCTTCTGATTTCATTTGAAAGCTGACTGCACTGCGAGAAAATTCTCCCAACATCATGCAATCTTCAAGTATTTTTAACTTTTACGCTGCACCTCTTGCAAATAACCTCCACAATAAAGCATTGATCTTCAAGCATCATTGCAATCATTGCATGCAATTTTTGCAATGCATAATTTATAAGAAGCAATAAAGCAGCCGCGGTACCTAGCTAAACTGCTTGTATGCAATACTAGCAGTCGGAAAACGGGTAACGAAACACGCCCCAGTTCAAACAGGGCGCAATTGTCGTTCAAACCATTAGGGCACAAAATCTTTGAGTTTCCGCTTATTCGGTCAATTTGAGGATTGTTTCGAAAGTTGCAGGTCTTTTTTTGTCAATCAGCCCATGTCAAAATGAGCCGTAGGTGCAATTTTTAAAAAGCTAATAAAATACCCTTAAAATGAATTAAGTATTCTTTGAGTATTTTAATCGGATTGTAATTAGACTCCCTGAATTCTAAGTTAAAAATATATCACAGCCTTCTATGAATTTACTAAAAATCAGGGAATGGAGACAAATTTAAAAGCAGTATAGCAGAAAGGTTACTCATAGTAAATACAATGTGTAGTTTTATTTGTGATTACATTTATTGTGCTGTAGAGAACTTTTCCTGAGTAGAAAATGTAATAAATATTAACGTTTATGCAATATAATTTACTTAATTCATAACCCTTCAGTTCCCAATTGTCTTGTGAGTTTTACTTCATGTATGTTGCAGAGTAATGCTTTTGAAAAAAAGCTTTAATTGAAAGCTGTAGATATGGTTAAATAAAAAAGGTTGGTTTAAGTTGTGTTAGGTAACTATAAAATCACTGTACATTTATCTTAAATATACAGTAATAAGGGAAGTTAAACTAAAAAGTATGTCACTTTACAATAAATACTGTATCTACTATCGGGAGAGTAGGTAAAGTAATTGAACCTACTGGAGTATACACAACAATGACAATATAGAATTGAAGTATTATAAAAGTGATATCGTGTGTTTTAAGACATCCTAGCTGATCGCCTGTTATAGCGGAATGGCTGTGATGTACTTTTGGTTTATTTTGCTGAGGCTACAGACATATTTAAAAAGCGAGTGGGATATGTCATCCATGAAGAATTGGAGATGAAAAAGATTTACGCATGATGGGTTCCGCATTCGCTCACAGCTGATCAAAAGCGAATGCATGTGAGAAGCTCTGAGCAGTGCTTGGAGAGTTTTAACAGAAACAAAATTCGTTATACTGGATGAAACTTAGATTCATCATCACACAACAGAATCCAAACAGTAGGCAAAACAGTGCTTAGAAGCCGGTTGTTCAGCGCCAAAGAAGACAGAAGCAATTCCATCAGCGAGATGGAACATGGTATCGGGTTGCTAAATACATTTTACTCTTCAATTATGTTTAAAATGACAGGACAATAACAGGAGATTATTGCTGTGATCCTTTAATCAGACTAAATGCTAATATTCGTAGGAAAGGACCAATTTTGTACATAAAAATGCTATCTTTCACCAGAACAATGCATCTGGCAATGATAAAACTAAATAATATTCTAGCTTTGTTCAGTTTTTACTTTCACTTGACTGATATTATTTAGTTCGATTCTCACTTCATTAATGTGATCTAGTTCAATTTTCAATGTCACTTCACTTTTCCTCGCGACGTAATGAAATAAGTGCGAAGCACCTTCTTCTCGCTTACGCTTCACTAGCTGGGGCGTCCAACACAAGACCTCTCTAATCTCTCGAAATAACGGTGCTCACTGCACATCACAGTTATCGTCACAGCCTCCTTCGTAGAATCCTTTATAGCGCATCAAGAACAACTAACCTACGAACACGCTTACTTATATACCACTTCAGGAATTTCTGGAAGCTTCATGAGAGGAGTGAAAGAAGCTACCAGAAAAGCTTCGTAAGAGGGGAGAAAGAAGCTACTAGGATTATCTCGTTGCATCGTGAAGGCTTCTGGAATTTACTTTGGAGGAAGAGCGCTCTTCCTTATCACTATCTCTCCAACCGACCAGTCGGTCTGCGCCCTCCACGTGATAAATATCTGTGTCACAATGTGCACTAGAAATTGTTGCAACGTTTGTCTTACTGTTCCTTCTAACTCGTATCACTTCACAAAGCTTTAACTTTTCTTCGTGTGACAATGTTTTTCTTCGATCTAGGGCGCGATTGCGGCTATTTGATGCCTATTTTGCAGGCCTTCCACATGACTAAATCTCTACAAGGATATCGACGCTGGAGTATTGCTGGAATAAGTGCACTGCTCTTACAGGAGTTTAGGCTGAAAAATAAAAGCACTCTTGGAACAATAATTTTGTATTGTTAGTCGAGAACTTTCCAAACATCCCTCGTAAACAAAGATCATTCAAAGGACATCCCATAGCACGCAGATGTTTCGGAGGACGAAGAAGTCAACCTGAATCTCAGATGACGACCAGGATGCATCATCGTTAGCAGCGAGGGGGTTAATGAATCCCATGCTTCAAAGTTTATAAGTGGTACTGGAGTATCTCTTTAAGTACAAAACTAGAGAATAAAGTTGGGAAACGCTTCATCTTTGTTATTTTTATTGCTCGCCCTGTTCTTTTGCAGACCAAACTGCAGCCCCTAAACCGCTGGGGAGACATTACATGCTGACTTGAACTACATGGGAACGCCCGAGGTATAAAGGCGTACAAAACACTTAATGCCAGAATCCGGTTCTCTGTTGTATGAAGAACAATAGCGTAGGAATCATGAAAAGAGGCCCACATAAGGGCTTAACTACTCAAGCGGCAGCTTCAAGTGCCTGCCACAAATTAGGTACCTGAGCTATTTTCCTCATTTAATCGATTTCTTCCCATGTAGAGAACTGGTTCGGTTCCTAGTGTGGTATAATGTGAGGAGGTTCAAAACTAGTATTAAAATGGAACAAGGAATCAGTACAGAGAAAGAGGTCTCACTGGAGTTAAGGTCAAGATTAGGGATCTGGGGGAAACACGTGAGAAGAGTTTAAGAACCCTAAATTTTACTTTTAAAAATAATATAGTATTTTAGCTTTAAAAGAATGATTACATTCTTTCAATAAGATTGTTTCAGGACAAACATTTTGTCTGGAACTTCCTAGTCTACAGGCCCGATTCATTTTAGTACCCTTTTGTCACACTTTAAAATCTCAGCACTTTATTTTAATTTAAATGCTGTGATAAAAAAGCTGCGGAATTTTAGAAAGAATCTGAAATTTTATCAAGATTTTTTTTAAAAGTATCTTGAGAAAAGTGACACGTGCTGTCTCTCCTAAACTTTGCTCAGCCTTCATAGTCATGTGTTAAACATGTACACTACATCATAAAATTCAAAACATTGTGTGCAGAATTACTATAATTTCCCCACAGGCATTAGCAACAAAACTTAAAAAGCGTATGTTAAACATTAAATGCATCTAGGAGGAAACGTTTTTACATTTATGTACTTTTTTCATCATCTTCTTTCTCTGTTTACCCTCCTCCGTGTGTAGAACAAACAGCCCTAGGACTTACAAGCGAGTGCCTGATGTCAGAGGGTAGGCCTCCGTGGTGTAGTGGTTACCATGGTAGCCTCTAGTTATCGCGGGTTCAAACCCGGCGGAGGGCAATGAATTTTTTCGGACGTAAAAACCCTTAGCATGGCTTCCTTGCGGCACGTAAAAGAACCTCAAGCCTGATAAAGAGGCCTCTTTCACGCCCAATATGGAATGGGACGTTATGGACCACAGCAGTTAAAGAGCGTCCATAAATAAAACTCTTTGTGTGTGTGTGTGTGTGTGTGTGTGTGTGTGTGTGTGTGTGTGTGTGTGTGTGTGTCAAAGACTTGTCGAGGAACAGACACATTGGAACAGATAGAATATCCAGGATGGGTGATCAGCCCTATGTCTGGTATGAGATTGAGGAAGCAGATGGTATGAAATGTTGGTGAAATGGATGAAAGTAAAGGGGAATATGGAGCAGTTGGTGGAATGAGTGGCAAGGGAAACAGGAGAACCGGAAGAAAATCCCCAGACGCTAATTTGTCCACCACAAACCCCATATGCGGGTCCCTGGCATCAAACCTGAGCCGCCTTGGTGAGACGTGGGTAATCTAATAAATGTATGTACCGAGCGGAATTGCTCAGGTGGTTACGTCTGTGGCCGCATTCGGGAGGTCCCGGGATCGATCCCAGTGACCGCCCACTCTGGCCAATGGGTTTTTCGTGATTTTCCCGGTGTCGCCAGGTAAATACTGGAGTGGTTCATCTTCTACCACGACTCTCCTTTTTCTCATTTCCTATTCCCATCTTCCTTGTCATTTGTTCAGGGTTTTAGGACCAGGCGACGGTGTTCGGCGGGTTTCAGCTGGGCGGTAGCTTGCGCTAGAGGTTTCTTCCTTGGCGTCGCTGCGGTAACGCTTATTAAGGTCTCTCCTCAGCATGGGACTCCGCTCCGGGGGACCCTGAAAGCTGGTGGCTTGTGAGTAGGGCCCGTGCGGTGTCAGATGCGTTCTCTCTGGAAACGTTAGGTGCTCCGTCCATACTTGCACCCGTGGGCATCCGGATCTGGTAGCTCTTCGGATCTCTTCCCTCTTCCTTCCCTCCCAGAGGTCACGTTGGAAGCAAAAAGGGCCACTGGCCTACTTGCGTTGCTCTGCCCTTGTTCCCGGTGGTCCATCTGTGATACGTACCTTTTCCTTTAGGAGATTCATGTAACTTTATGTTTTAGAAAATATTATTGCCATGAAAACTTTGTAATTTGTAATAAACTGTAAACTTTTTAATCTGGGAATTTTGTATTTGCTAAAACGATTAGGTATAGCTTTAGTGGTATGTATGTACAGAAAATTTTGAAAATTCATTATAGAGAATATAACATTTCAATTCAATCCTGGTTCCGATCAACCACCCTGTAATATCTTTGGTTTTCACTAGTTTTCATTTACACAAGTAAATGCACGAGGCAAACTTTGAGGTCACCATCATCAACACAAACACCTTATACAAAGATCAATTCTGAATCTATTTGTGGACGCAGCGCAAGCGAACTTTATAATGAAACAACAAATGTTAAAACTGCCACCAAATGACTTTGAAGTTAAACAAGGCAAACAAAAATATCCAAATAAGAAAAATCACGAAACTCCGTTAATTACTTTTCTATCACTTCCTATGCCAGTTAGAGGAAATATTTTACTTTCTTTCAATGGTCATATCGGACGATAAATGAAAAAAATTCTTGAAGTTATGCTTAAACTAGCTCGGGACCTTAAGAGTTACCTGAAAGTCATTTTCCCAGGATAACCCCGGAAAAACCTTGTAAGGGTAACTCATCTTAACCGAGATTCGAACTCCGGACCTCTTGAATTTGAGGCAGACATGTTACCCCCACACTCTAGAGATGGGTTAGAGGAAATATTATATTGCACACAAATTCCATATTGACATTTCACAGAAACACACATTTTGAGGTCCATTGATCTCAAAAAATCATTTTCTTACAGTGATTGACAAGAAACGTAATAAGAAGTTCAAACTTCTAGCGGCTAATTTGCAGATTCAATTTAATTTTGAATGTATAATAAACATGAAGTGAACTTTAGTTTAGGAAATTCTTATATAAATAATATGCTATAAATAGTAATAAAACAATTTATGAATGTTTAAGTGGTTTTGATATAAATACCAATAAAAGAAATTTTAAAAATCTAATTTTCGGCCAAAATTTCTAACGCTTCTATACCCATTGCCTTTAAGTAAAGTAAAAAAATTAACTTAAATTATCAGTATATAAAATATGAAAAACATATTTTTGAAATATATGTTTTCTTTCACTTTATGAATAACAACATATGAAAATAATTAAAGTTAAGCACAGATGGATAATTTAGGGAGAGAAACATTTGCGTTTTCTACCAGTTTGGCGCCTGTGGGACGTTTCTGATAAACTCCGTTTCTCTTGTTTTAATAAGCTAATGACCCTCTCTCTCGACAGGAAAAGTAAACAATGATTGAACGAACGGGAGTAGGCGACTGTTTGTTTGCTATTGCTTTGTCATTTCTCGTTATATTTTATCCGGAAACTGATATTTATAATCCGCCAGCGCTATTGCTTTCCGTTTCGCCAGCAACGCGGCCATTTCTGGGTATTTCCTTCATGAAATATACATTATGCTTTACGGCAGTACTGAATAAAACCCCGTTAAATAATGCTACTGCTTCCAGCTTGGTAAACAAACCGGAATCTCTTGTAACAAATGTATATTTTCTTTCTGTCTGTATAAAAACGTATTATTTCATCTTTTCTCTCTCTCTCTCACTCACTCTCTCTCTCTCTCTCTGAGAGTAACTAAGCTACCACTGAAGCATAGAGAAAGGAGAAAAGCATTGAAAGAAAGGAATAAACAAAAGCAGGAGCAGAAGAGGTAAAATATAACAAAGAATTTAAAGCTACAAGCACAGTAATTAATGTAAAAAAAGTCCAATTAAGAGACTAAGACGGGTTGAAATCTATAATTAATAAAACCAAAGAAATATGTAACGAATGCAGTGTATATTATAGATATTCGTGATAAGGTGTAACCACTCAAAGACCAACAATGCTAGGAAGCGAATGATAAGACTGTTAAAATGTATATTCCATATTTCGCTAAACTGATTTATTACAGGCGATGCACTGGCCGGGCATTTTACACGCCATGAGTACCTAAAATAAAAGACAATATTAATACACTCTGCTAAAAAAAAACACTATAAATAAGCAAATATAAGCTATTTTGGCAAATCAATTAGAAAGAATAACAGTTCAAGATAACAGCTGTTTTATACGGGTTGTGAATATTCAGAATTAACAAAATCAGACACATCGAAGCTCAATTTAAGGTGAACTCATTTGAAATTTTAATACAACAATTAAATTTTAATATACACAGTGACCCAAAAGACTATAATCGGCTGCGCGGTGTTTACCCTGTCGGCGTACTCGGCCCTCGTTGCCGTCTGCCGCTATCAGAAAGGCGCGGATAAAGACATACAACATTTTAAAAACTATTTTTAAAGGATTTACTTACCATACTTACCAACTTTATGAAAGCAGATGCTGAAACAGGCCACCGTCGTTCTCCATACATTTTTGCCTCCTCTTTAAGAAACTATCCATCACTCGCCATAGTTGACGTTGAGAAATGTACAAGACAAACCCGCACACCCCGGAAGAATTAAAACAAAATATCCGCCAGGAAATTGCCAGCAAAACCTCAGGACGAAAGTAGTCTTCAACATGCTGACACTGCCAAGTAACATAGCTGGATGAAACTTGAATCATACATAGAGGGAACTGTTACGGTATGTACAGTAGGCAACTAAACGAAATATGCAATGAGATGAACAGAAATGCCACTTTTATTCATAGACCATAAGCTACACTAAAGTCAATACGACATATGATGGCTCTCTAGACTTACAGAAACAGATACATAGTGCTTAAAAGGGTGTATGATCAGCACGGGCAGCAATGCATGCTCTGCATCGTGCTCCCATGCTGGCCACAAGGTTGGTAAGCAGTTCTTATGGTAGGGCGTTCCATTCCTCCAACAGCGCTGTTGACAACTGATGGATGGTCGTTGATAATGTGGATGTGCTGCAATGCATCTTCCCAAAGCATCCCACACCTGTTCGGTGGGATTTAAATCGGGGGAATGAACAGGCCAGTCCATTCGCCGAATATCCTCTCGTTCCAAGAGATGCTTCAACGCGGTCACGCATTGTCATCCATAAAAATGAAGTCAGGGCCAACTGCACCCCTGAAAAGACGCACATGGGGAAGGAGTACAGTATCACAATAACGTTGACCAGTGAGCGTCTGTTCAACAAATTTTACTCGAAACACCATATTTAAAACTTCAACTCCATACTTAGGGCAGTTGAGCTGTTAGATGCAGACGGACGTGACGTGACGCTAATAGGCGCTTTGAAGTGGTAATGCACTTATAAAGGTAACATATAAAACAATTAAACAGCAGTATGCAACTTGGTCATCGCCTGACATCGGCTTTTAATTTCCTTCGCTTCCGCAGAATGTTTGCATTCTGCATGCACGAAAAATCTTTCCCTGAGTATAAATATTAATGTCAATAATCTGACTGATATATTCCGTTTTTTTTAGTTTATTAGGTACTTACCTATAGTAGGTGAAGAAGGTATTGCATTGCACCCAAAATTGTGATACTCAGAAATATATGTTTTGAGACTGCCTGAATCCAAAAAAAGGATTTTTAGGAAATGAACGCTCTGTGTGGATCACTTTGGACACCTAACTCAAAAATGTAAAAGTCGATTAATTACCAAACTTGGTATTTAAGTTCAGCATCTTTCAAGCATGCGACAGGAAGATTTTCAAGAAATTCCCCGCACCGCAAAATACCCTTTATTTGCCAAAATGTGTATTATCTTTTATTTTTTAAAATACGGTTCTAACGATTATGATTTAATTACCATATGTTTAACAAATTTCCAAGAAAAATGAAATTATATCTCAAATTTGCCACGAAGAGTCTGTGAAGTATTACTTGTAAACCGTAAGAGATAGCAAAAACCAAGTACACAAAAAATGTATTGGCATTAACCATTTCCGAGATATTCATTATTATTGGTTTAAATTGTCAAATATATTATACTGCTAAGACACATTCAGTTTATTTTTTCCTCGTAGTCGTGCAAATAAAATGGAATATCAAACCCTTATATAGCGGCCCGCCTTAAAAAGATTTGACTACGGTTTGAGATAACTGCATTCCCCTACTACGAAGGACGATTTTTGCAAATGTTGAACACCAAGCAGATAGAATAATAAGATATAGTAAAATAGTTGGTAAAAGTTTGGGTAGAAAAAGTCAACTTGTGATTGCAAGGCATCATAATTTTAATATAGAAATATTAAGCAAATTCATTAAACATTATATGGGCAAACGTTGCGCAGATATACCGTGGCTTAATCTTACCATTAAAGGCATTTCCTTCCTGTTTTTCTAAAGAACAAAAGGTATCAGCTATAACACTATGATGCTAGTTTACGCAAGAGCCAGAAAATGGTAGCTTTGTCATACACCCTAATTTGAGGCTTGTGTAGAAGAAATTTTGGGAGAAAATGCCTTATGTTTTGGAAAACTTAACCTAAGAAAGTAACATGAAAAATATTAACTTCTGCTATTTTACCATGAGCAATAGCCAGTCAGAACAGTTAAGGTAAGTTACATGTGTTTCCAAACTGCTTAAGTTACAAAATCACTGTTTTGTGGGTGAAGAAGCTGCGTTTCCTTTCTGACAATAAAATATAATGAAACATGCAAATGATAATAATAATAATAATAATAATATTATTATTATTATAATAAAATGACCTTGAACACAACAGTTGTTTAGATTTAAAAACTACATGTATTTTATTACAATTCTGCACACGCAGTTTCCTCTAAAAGTCGTGTGCAGAAAACCTGCCGATAGTTTTGGTTTCTTATGTTGTTTTCTTTATTTAATGTTGATAGAAACTCTGTATCATCCGTTGTTCCACACTAGCCCTGGTTGACAAACCTCCTATTGGTTTGAATTTAAGTGCGAGAAAAATTCATTAGACTATAAACAAAAGGTGAGGCCTAGGTGAGCAGCGAAAGGGGAGGAGCACGAAAACATTTCGGCTTAGTAATTGGAGACATTCATAGATTTGAAAGCGGCTTAATGAACACAGGTCGCTTTCAGACTTAGGAACGAAGGAAAAGGAGGGAGTAAAGAAAACGTTAAGCAGAGTGCTAGAACCAGGTAAGGGTTGCGGTCTGGGCGTTGCGTAGGTTTAGTATTTTCTTACCAACATAAACCACTGCGCATGCACTCGATTGTGGATTTAAATTTCAATCTCTTTCATAGTGACTCGGGTTGTATAAAAAATTAAATTGACTTTTATTTATGGACGCTCTTTAACTACCGTGGTATCTAGCATCCCATTCTATATTGGGAGAAAAGAGAGTGTAGACTCTATAAGTGGGATATGATCCCATTAGCTTAAACTTAGCTTACTTTTCTACATTTTAGTGTATGATGCTGAAATACCGGAAATTTTGCTCAGAGGCCTCCTTATCAGGCTTGAGGTTCTTTTACGTGCCGTAAATATACGACACGGGACCACCGGCTTTATTTCCCTTTTGATGGAAGCCATGTTAATGATTTTATGCCCGAAAAAACTCATCGCCCTCTCCTGGGTTTGAACCTATGACCTCGGGAACTAGAGGCTAGCATGGTAACTACTACACCACGGAGGGCGACAGGTTTGGATCGAACGTTAGCTTAATTAATCTTTCATGGTTCCCAAATTTCTTGATGTGTGACGATATAAAATATGTAATACTTTTAAATGCTTCTACTGCCGAAGACTGATAATGTATCGTTTAAATAACCTACTGGATATGCTTGTAGATCTGAGGCAACAAGAAACCCTATGAGCCTAAAGTAGCTACCGCTTCTAGAGAACTCTCACTCACCAGCAACTAAAGTCCAAAAAGATGAAGTGCTGCTTGCAGTATGAAAATGAATCAAGTTTAAACCCATTGTGTGTTTTCTGTGCGCCAAATTTCCTCTTGCAGGTAAAGACAAAACGCCTGTGGACTTACTTCCCGCAGACCCACTTTTGGACACTTAAATCTGTTTGAATAGAAAAATTTAGAAATGCTGTCGATTTCTGTAACTTTCTGAACTTGTAGTTATGTAATCTTACTTCTTGAGATACTAAGTAAGGTCAGTTAGAGATTTTGAGATATACCCAGAAAATTATGACTAATGTGATACACAATATATAACTACTTATTTAAAAAAATAAAAAATGTGTACTGTGTAGGAAAACTCTTGTTCATTTTAAATTAGAATGAAATTAGTTCAAAAACTAAAGTAAATTGAGAAGATAACAAAACTAAAATACATAAACTTCTTTCTTGGATAAGAAAAGTTCCATTTAAAATGAAAACTTTGTTTTTTTGTGCATTTAGGCATTTTGTATACCAATAACAAAAGACTGGCTTTTATTCAGAAGAAAGATATATGATTTTACACACCATTGTACTTAAACTTTGCTGACCACATTATAAAGATAAATATAATAGTGTCGATAGTTGAAATTATTATTCCTGTTGATAAAGATATTTCATGAAGTCATGGTAATTTCTCACACATTAGTCAACTGATACTTTATCCAAATCATAATTATCAGAATGAGTTAAAAGCTTTCAAAATTATCAGGCTAAAATTATAAATTCAAAGGGATTATTATGATAAAGCAGGACTAATATGATACATTTTACTGTAACTAATTTGTCTAACCACTCGGCCACGGCGCCGAGTGGTTAGACCGCTCGCCTTCCACCGAGGCGGCCCGGGTTCAATCCCAGAGACCTGCATGTGGGATTTGTGGTGGACGAAGCGGCGTCTGGGCGGGTTTTCTCCGGGTTCTCCGGTTTCCCCCGCCATTCATTCCACCAACTGCTCCATCATCACCTTTCCTTTCATCCATTTCACCAACATTTCGTTTCATCCCATACCAGGCATCGGGCTGATTATGCTCTGTCTGATCCATGAGTGTCTGCTCCTCGACGGGCCTCTGACCCCAGGCACCCGCTTGTAAGTCCTGGGGGGTGTAAGTCCTACCTAAGAGGAGGGTAAACAGATAATGAATGAATAATTTGTTAACCTTTTTCAGACACTCACTATCTAACGCGCTATTAAAGTGGTGCGTCATTACAAGTATAAAAGGGTTAGGAAACCCTATTCAAAAGTGAAGTAGAAGGTTTGTTGTATTGTTATTTGCCCCACGTTTTGGGAGCCAATCTAAAGAAGGTGTGTTGCTGCTACGTATGGAAAGTCAGTTTGAAGATGTATTATATTTCGACTGTTGGGGAGCCTTCGTCCAAAAAAAAATTAAAAATATTAACTTTGTAATTTGACTGTTTCTTTTCTTTAAATATTATACATTTATGTTTGCCTCGGCTGCGTCAGTATTTATATTTTTTAGACACATGAATGTCTGTCTTAGCAGGGAGTGGTGCGACTGAGGAATGTAGGCTTACACAGATTATAATTTTATTTTACTCCTTTTATTAGTGCTTCCACGATTTAAATAACACTTCACTGATATATATATATATATATATATACATATATATACATATATATATATATAGAGAGAGAGAGAGAGAGCTGTGAGATTTTTTTATTATTTACTTGCACTTTTTAACACGTAAGCTATTTTTGTCTGACACAAAGTACATATTAAATTTCTCGAGCACACTTCTCGCGTCCGGTTAGGAACACTGTCTACATCCAACACGTCCAGTTATGAGCGCTGTCTACAAGCAACTGACTTTACTTCTACCGCCTAAATTTGTAAATTTCTGTATTTCTAGTCTTGATTGGCTATTCCTAATCCAATAGAATACCTTCATTTAACTAAAGCCTTTTCTGGTTGTTGAATGGCTATTTTATGAACTGTCCCAAAATTACATTATTGCTTCCAAGAATCAAGTAGCATTAAACTTTCAATTTCATTATTGCCTCAAGGTTACCTCATTGTTAGCAACTTTTAACGTATTATTCTACAGCTCCTACATTATTAAATTACGTAATACATTCAGATAACATTATTACATGTATACAATAATATAAACATATAGAATGACTGTAATATACACTTTTTATATTGTTACATATACATATTGCTTTAACGCGGGTTGTTATTGAATTTACATATTATATAATTTGAATAAAAGCATTTAAGTGTTAAAAATTCTGCCTCAAAAAGGGGTATAGGTAGGGTTTTATTTTGCGAGAAGGAATGTATGTGACGGCCTTCGTTTCGCAATCTTACGAGCAAAGTAAAACCACTTTTAACACGTGTGGCATATACTATTTTTTATACAGGGCTCGAAGTTGTAAAATATCAATATTATATTCATTCCGAAACTAAGAGAAATCACATTTAGAAAGTGGTTCTTGAAACAAGAGAAATGAGGTTTAAAAAGCGATGTCAGATGTTTCGTTGGTTTGCTGATTCGTTAGCAGCCATTTTCAATGAAATACTTTCATTATGTTTTGGCATACACCAGCCAATGAAGCGATTAAATGCTACATCATATTGCTTTCTGGATTTCTTGGGTAAACACTTTTAGTGTTATTCTTTCTGTAGCTTCTGTAATTTCACCTGGCTCTTACATTTCAGTTTCTTCTAAATTCATAATTTCCGTCATTGAATCTTTATGCAGATTATCGTAAATAAAAGAATAGCGTTCTATGTCAAAGAAGGCAAAAGGCCGCTAATACAACGTAACGCAATTCGCTGTAGGTTAACTCTACAACGAATTACGATAAATTGTAGTAAGACGATTTGTATTGCGAACATATAATGCGAGGGCCATGAGAAGTTAATCATGTAGAAAGGCATAATAAAAAGTAAAACCTAATCAAACCAAGTCGAGTTATTAAACATGTGCAAATACAACGGGTAATTTCCATGTGATTGGCGTGAAACCAAAGTTGGTCACAATGAAGTTTATCGCACTAGTGCGACGGAGAAAAACACTCAGATTAATGAAGCATGTAACTAGATTTCCTGATTTACTTTCCTGGTTACTCACAAAAAATACCATATGTTTAATCTAGTTTATTTGAATTGTCTTTCATGGTGCGATTGTTGTGAGAAAATCTCTACATAATTTCTAGCATGGACGATTAAAAAGGATAGGGAAAAAAAGAAAAATTGTACTGATACACTAGACAGTCATACCAGTGCGACATTCGGTGTCATTCTTCTCCTTTCCCCGTCCAACTTCATGATTTGGGGCTTTCGGACTTTACGGCGACACATGCTAATAGACTAGAAGCTCCTTGACGATAAGCAAACTGAAGGGCAAAACAGGATGATGGTTAAACCTCGTGTCCCCCTTCAGTGGCAATCCTGCACAAGATACTGCACTGTATCATAAGTGCCCTCATCGTTTTATTATTAAGAGATACAAAATACTTGAGATACTAAGGCGTACCACTCTGTTCCCATGATAATATCATAACAGTCGCATTTGAAGATGCTAATGTTATACAGGCATTTAATTATTTTATTCGTTTAGGGGGCATGAACCCGCAATGTTTTGAGATGCAATTATTAATATAGGAACTCAAAATACATGGTTTGTGTTTTATTTGGTTTTACAATCCATAAATTTAAAGTTAAAAATTTTCATAAACTTAAAGCATTAGATTTTGAATCACATTAATCTGGCCTTACCAACACTGTCTTCATCCCCACTTTAAAAAAATTATATTCCAGGGAGAGAAAGTTTTCATTTTTAATATTCAGAAAGAACAAATGATATTATACTCGTAGTTTTCGTGTTCTGGTGCTTTCAAGGTGTTTTTATTTAACTAGTATAATCACGTATTTTAAAAAATTGCGTTGGAACAACTTAAATGTACAAACAGAAGGAGTCCAAGAGATCTGGGGATGCTCTTAAGAGAAAAACCCGGAGAACCCTGTAGTAGAAAAGGAAAGAAATACACAGAAACAGATAGAGATGGGGAGACACCTAGGGTATTCCAAAAGTGTCATTTTGTGCTATGCAAAGTTTGCTGAGAGTCATATCTTTTCAAAGGTGCTCTTTGAGTGAACCAACGAGAGTAAGTTTTGCTTATTTGAAAATGTAAATGAACCAATTGTAAAATTTCTCTGTTAAGTAGTGCGAAGAAGGCATCCTATTTGGAGGCAGGTGCTTTTCTAGAAAATATGTTCATGGGTTGAAAAACCCTGATATTGCTGCCACTACTCCTAGTTTATTTGTTTGTTTTAGGTCGCATGAACAACAGTTATTAGCTACCACGTAAAATACATATAACATTACATCGTCTTTCAGTACGAAGTATCGGAAATAACAAATGAACAATAATATTTTAAGCACTCGCCATTATTGATATCATAATAAATTAGCATTAAAAAGTGGTTCAAAATATAAAACAATAGAACATCCTAAGTAATAAAAGTTAGGTATAATGTTAAAATCTTGACAGTTTTAAACAATAATGCTTTTACAAACAATGGTATTATCTAAAGGCAATAGAAAAAATATCATAACATTGAAAAAGAAACATACTATTATGCAGTGCAATACAAAGAAACCTCACGACATTTGAAAACAGCTGTAGAGCCATTCAATGCTTCCTGTTGGTCTGGAGGAACTTTGCGTTTTAGTCCATAAAGTTCTAAGTGTTTGCATGTTTTATTTTAAATGTTATTTGGCAGTGGTTACACAGAGTGGCTTGACTTTTAGTAAGAAGCTGTTCATGTGTGAGTTTCGAATGACCGATTCCAATTAGATATAAATTTTATGGCCTTTTCTGTTCTTTATGTGGATTTGGTTTTTTGCTGAATATTGCATTCCTGATTTCCAAATTTATTGGGGTGTTTATCATCCATTCAATAATCCAAAATTCCTTGTTTGAACTAGTGATGGCTCACACAATGCTGTTTTATTTTGTGATGGCATGCAGTTGTAGACTTTTTAACCGTGTAAATATACAGTAGTTTCACAGAAGTAGAGTAGCAGTACGTTTAATTAAGTAGATGGGTTCTTTTGGAGTTGTGAAATGCGGTAAATTGTTTATCAATTAGGAATTACCCTAATAATTAAATAATTGTTCAACCCGTTGTCGGTTTAACTATTTAACTGCTTATCATCCAGAGAGAGAGAGAGAGAGAGAGAGAGAGAGAGAGAGACTAAAGATTCATCTACATCAGATCAGCGTCAAAAATACCTATAACCGCCCATTCAAATCATTTTCCTAAACCTATAAACATCTTGTTCCTAAAACGGAAGAATCAACCACTAGCACGTATCCATTGCAGAGTTACAAAATTATTTTACTTAGATCTATAAAGTCTTTATTGGTGTCAAATTATTATGGTTATTCTTCAGACAGTGTCATTGACCGTACATGACGTACATGTGTATGCCAGATACAAGTTAAAGTTAACAAAAGAGATAAATAAAAATACCTCTGACTAACTGACCAAATTGAATTTAACTTTTCGCTTCCGCCAAATGTGCACTTCATCCCCACCATAGAATGAGCAGATTTTCCTGCCAGAATCCCCTGTCATTTTTTGTGCCCTCCAACCTCCCATGTAAAACGCGCCATTCCTGATTATGCTTGTTTAGCCAAATTCCATTTTATTTCATTTACTAGGTTTTATTTTTCAATACGATTCAATTTCCTGTCGCCTGGTCTGTATTATTCCTCTTTAGACACCTTTCCATATGCTGTTTTATTTCCCCACTTTGCCATAATGACTCCGACAATTCTATGTCCATTTTCCTCAAACCTGTTTTTTGTCGTCCTCCGTGGACTAGTGGTACCGTGCCGTTCAAACCCTGTGGAGGGCGATGGATTTTTTCGGGCGTAAAAATCCTTAGCATGTCTTCCTTCGGAAGGGAAGTAAAGCCATGTAGATTTACATGTTAAAAGAACCTCAAGCCTGATAAAGAGGCCTCTGAGCAAAATTTCCGGTCTTTTACGTCCAATATAGAATGGGACGCTAAGAACCACAGTAGTTAAAGAGCGTCCATAAATAAAACAATTTAATTTAATTTCAAACCTGTTTCCAGCTCAGCTGACCAAAACCCTGCTTGTATTGCGTTTAGAGAGCAAACGTTTTGTATAGTATCTGAAACTGCGGTGAATGAGTTTCACTGACGAAGGAAGAAGAAGTTGCCAAAGCAACGTTTTCTTAACAACTTTTTTTTACTGAACTTCCTCCATATTGCCTCAGTTTTTATGACTTCACAGATTTATTTTTCTGCCTGTTTAAATTATATATTGGTGACATTGTCAGGAATTATACTAAAACTTCTTATATGCTACATGACTTTGTCTACCCATTCCTCAACATACTATTCTTATAAAAGCTTATTCTTCCATCTACTACATGTTAATCGAGATATACATTTACAGAAATTCCTTTATTATACATTTCCTTGTAGGTAAAAATACAAATAGGCGAATGCAAAAGGCTTAAGTAAAAGTCAAAACTTTTAAGACCGTTCGTTGTATTATGGCTTTGAAATTCCGTCTCTTTGCATGATCACGAGAAAATAACGAATAGTGTTTTTGTAGTGAAAATTATAAAGTATTTGAAAATTCAGACCTATAATAAAGAATATTCGGAAATAGTTAATTCCACAAGCAAGTTTCTTTGACATAAATTGCGTGATTTAATGAAATCTCTTTTTGTATAGAAAGCTTTTGTCTTCTCTTACAGCTTATAAGTTATAAAACATTCATTCAGAATGACTTATGCCAGAAAAAACTTATGTGTTTTAAAGAGATCTACATCTTTTAGTGCAGTGTGTTTTTGTCTATCGCTTAACTTTCACCAATTATATATACAAGATTATAAAAATTCCTTCCGAATGAAGAGGACTTCACAGGTATTCTCAGAAAATTCAAAATATACATTTCATTCGTCATGCAAATATATTAAATATGTGGTATTTTAATCAAAATCGTCAGATATTTTGAGGAATTAAAAACTAACGTTTTTTTCCCATGTGAAAGGTAATTTGGGGTTCGAGGGCTTTCTTGAAAATCTTCATGTTACATCTTTTGAAGATATTGAACTTAAATACCAAGTTTGGTATTTAGCTGACTTTTCGTTTTTGAGATGTACTGTTTACAGACACATGGAGACACACACACACACTTGGATCATTTTCTAAATTTTTTCTTGGACCTCAAAGGATACATTTCCAATGAAATCTCGGTATCCACGTTTTGGATGGAATTTAATGCTTCCTCTACTTACTGTAGTAAGCAACAGAGAAAGTAAAAGCTTGTTTGTTAAATGCATATAAAATAATTTCCTAAACACCATATATGGAAACGTTAAAAAGACGGTATTATTGTCAAAAAACTATAAAAATAATGAAATAAAGATCTGTAAACCTTCAGAACGAGTAATCTATAACATCGTTTGTACCTTATTGCACATTAAAAATGAGGATATCTCATCATAATTTGATTTTACTGCATATTTAGAGGCCTCCTGAATACAAATAAAACATTTTAGAAGAATGCCCCCGTTTTCGTCTGTGTGTATGTGAACAGCATAACTCAAAACGAAAAGTCAGATAAATACCAAATTTGGTATTTAGCTTCAGTATCATCCAAAGATGCAACATGAATATATTAAAGAAAATCTCCTCACCTCAAAACTACTATATACATGGAACATTTTATGAAAACTTTGATTCTCTAAAAAATGGTATAACAGTTTTGTTTATATATCAGTGATATTTAAATGAAAAATAAAATGTGTATCAAGAATTTTCTGGGAATGGCCCGTGAAGCCCTCTTCATTCGGAAGGAATTTTGTATAATCTTGTTTAACTGGTGAACGTTAAGCGATAGACAAAAACAACTAAACTAAAAGATGTAGAACTCTTTAAAACACACAATTTATTTCAAGTAAGTTTTTTTGTGGCTAAGCCAATTTTGAAATATTCATTATTAGTGGTTCTAATTGCTCAATACTTAGCCATTGTTTTAAAGTTCTTCGATTTTCGCTTGTTTCTCGCGATTGCATGGAAACAGTATAGAATGTTAAGGCCAGCCTATAGCGTCCAGTTCTTATACATTTGACTATCTCTGTTCCCTTTGTATCTGGCATAACATGTGCAGTGCAGCATTAAAATGAAATAGATAGAAAAATAAACTTTCGAAAGAATAATTTGCATACCTAATAATAAGCGAAAGAGGGTAAAGAAAGTAATTTAATTTTATAACTTCAGATTTTTGAAGTGGCGGCGAATAGCTTCTGTAAGCACTGAACATGCCATAGGGTATCTCTCCACTGTGGGTTACATTTAGAAATATTCGAGTAAAACATTCACATTTAAAATTAATGATAATTTGAAAGCCCGCAATGTAATTATGTGTTTTATTTGTGCACAGACCACAGATAATGTCAAGGTCGCCCTTGACAGTGTTTACCAAGGCCAATGGAAGTAAATATCTAATCAGCTTTCTCAATGAGAGACCCAAATCGGTTAACGGTGTTTAGTGAACAAACTCCCTCTCCGCTAATACCTTGTACACAATGCGATTCAATCTCGCATGATTCAGGCAAATAAAACACATTACTCTGTCACTTGCCTGAGATCTTATCACGATGCAACGTTAAAACGAGTCTTCAGACTAATCGATTCTCGCTTGTCGATCATGAAAGTTCCTGCTAAACGCTATGACATGTAAATATTAAGCAAAATCCTCGCTTATTTGTCTGTATATGCAGCAAAACTAACGCATATTTTTTTTCTGGTGGGATAGGATTTTGATGAATAACTGAGTCAATGTATATAATATGTTATCGTGAAGCCAAAAGTCACATGTTTTTGTATGTTGCCTTAGGACAAGAGCTCTGAGTTTGCCTATTTTGTTGCTATGTTTAGAATAGCAGGCTTCGTTTTTTATATATAAAAATTCGCTTTGGGCGTCAATTTGAAGAAGATTTGTTTCGTTATTGCTACGTATGGAAAGTCAGTTCGAAGAAGATGTATTATATTTCGACTGTTGGGGAGCCTAATTCAAGTAGTTGCAACCGCACGTATGGTAAAAAGTTTCCGGTAGCCTTCGCCCCAAGTTTAAAAATATTGACTTTGTAATTTGACTGTTGCTTTAAATATTATATATCTATGTTTGCCTCGGCTGCGTCAGTATTTATTTTTAGAGACATGAATGTCTTAACAGGGTGTGGTGCGACTGAAGAATTTAGGCTTACACAGATTATAATTTTACTTCACTCCTTTTATTAATGCTTAATACGATTTAAGTTACACTTCACTTATATATATAGAGAGAGAGCTGTGAGATATTTTTTTATTAATTACTTGCACTTTTTAACACGTAAAGTATTTTTTTTGTCTCGCACAAAATATGTATTAAATTTCTCGAAGACGCATCTCGCGTCCAGTTAGGAACACTGTGTGCAAGCAACTGGCAACTGAATTTATACATTTTGCTCCATTTTAGTTTCTGATTGGCTAATCCTAGTCCAATAGAATACCTTCATTTAACTAAAGCTTTTTCTGTTTGTTGATTGACTATTTATAAACTGTCTCAAAATTTACATTATTGTTGCTCCAATAATTAAAGTAGCATTATTAAACTTTCAAATTCATTATTGCCTCCAGTTTACCTCATTGTTACCCCATTGTTAGCAACTTTTAACCTATTATTCTCACAGCTCCTACATTACTAAATTACGCAATACATTCACATAACATTATTAAACATGTACATATTAATATAAACATTAATACAAACTGTTACATACATTTTTATAATTTGTTACATACACATATTGCTTTAAGGCGGGCTGTTATTGAATTTATATATTATATAATTAGACTGAAATCATTTAAGTGTTAAAAGTACTGCCTCAACTGAAGTAAAATATACCAATTTTGCAATGCCTATGGCTACCGATTTTCACAGTGCATGTTTTTTCGTAGGTCAAGCGCCTATTGGATTTTTATAATGAGAACCAGGGATGCCATCTTACAGAGAGAGGGAATGAAGGGAGTTTCCGTTACCATTCACTTCCATTGTTGCTGCCAAGGATTGAAACTTGATTGGTTTAGCTTCTCAGTACCTTCAAATATAGCAGGTGGGGTGAACTATGAACTTTGAATCTTAACTCTTACGAGAACAAGTTGGGCTTCCTGACTGACAACTTTTATTAAGGTTTTTGTCTATCGCAACTTCGTTATTTTTGTTATTGGTGGTTATTTATTAATATTGTGACGTGTTAATAATTTGGGGGTTACATTATTGTTCCACATTGTCATTACCAGACACATTGTTGTTTACATCACTCCTGGCTGGTAGCTTTGCTAGCCACGAGTAGTGGGGGATAGCGTCTGTCTCAGTTAGGATTCCGTGAGTAACGGACCGCGTGTGTAAGCCGGGCTTAGGATCGGTGTACATCTCCTCCCACCTTCCGTTTTTAATAATGTAGGAACACTAAACGTCTGGGAAATAAATTTAGGAATGTGTGAGTAGATTTGTGTTATGGATTTTGTGCAGTAAAAACCCATGCCTTCCTCTAACTTCCACACCACGTTTCGGTCCTCCGCAGCTAAGTAAATATACGCCCCTTCATTTAGGCCATCTACCCAGCATGTAACAATATGTTAACCTTAGTATTACAATAATATTTCGCGCTCTGAACCAATGAGCTATTTTTGGAAACATGCCTAAAGAATCCTAACGTCAGCAGTTGCATTGTTTCGTGTAATAATAAAATAGTGGCTACTTAGTACAATAAAATGTACGGTAAATGGTATATACATTTTCGGTTTTACATTGTACAAACATTGTTTCGGCACCCAAGACTACAGTTTTTAACATCTTCTTATTACTTTTCTCCATTCTTGCCTGTTGAACCATAAACCTTCCTCAATTTCCCACTCCATCATTGCCCCTCTAATTCCTTGAATCCACGTGCTGTGCGATCTTCCTTTTCTCCTCCTTCCTGATGGCTTCCACCCCATTATTCTTTTGTGTAATCTTTCATCTTCCATTATTTTAGCATGCCCGTACCATTCTAATTGTTTCTGTTGAATGAAATCTAAAATTGAGCTTTGAACATTCATATTTTCTTTTATAATCTTATTTCTAAATTTTTCTCTTTTAGATATCCTAGCAGATCTCCTCCAATAAAACAGTTCTCTTGCCAATAGTTTTCCTTTTAAGTGATAGTTCAGAGTCCACACGCCGGGGTCATAGGTTATAGTACATGTAATTATTGCTTCAAAAATTGTTGCTTTAGTTTCTTTTGAGACCTGTTTATTCCATAATATACAATTCAAAGTAGATATACCATACTTTGCTGAGTTTATCTTTGATCTTATTTCCTTTTCTTGTTTCCCATCTTGTGTAATCTTTACTCCCAGGTATTTATATTCCCCTATGTGTTTTAATTATCCCCATTTCGTCTTCCAGTGCCCAATCTTGATGGACATCTCCAATAGCCATATATTTGGATTTATCCGCATTTACTCTTAGGCCCCAATACAGTAAATGGTAAACCAAAAATATTTTAGTTTATGGTGAAAATCGATCATTTTAGCATTAATTGTTGTTTTGTTTAGTAATACGATAGCTTTATTATTTTCTATTTCCCGCGCAGTCGAAATCACGGTACTGACATAAAAAGTCTAAGCTTATTTCTTGAAAACGCAACAATAGTCTATTTGACAACAGGGCATAACGGATTCAATAATAATTACAAACCGAGCGGGATGGCTCAGGCGGTAATATCTATGGCCTACATTCAGGAGGTTCCGGTTCAAATCCCGTGGGCCGAATAATCTGACTGAAGTTTTTTTTGTGGTTTCCCTCAGCAGCTAACGTAAATACCCGATTGGATATCTAATACCACGACCCAAAGTGTCCACCTTAAGTCTAAAACAATAGAAAAATGAAAAATAGGTGGTAATAGCGAATGCTGTGCCATCTATCCACAGACAATGAAAGCAGGTAGACTGGACGGCATCCTAATGCCAACTGCAAGGCACGAAGCAGAAGATCCGGCTGCTATGCGTTAGGGTCTCTGCGGATATGTGACGAAGCAAGATGGTATTGTTGCAGGGATAAGGCCTAGAAGGCTAACTATCCGCCTTTCTATATGACTGGACGGCACCTTAAAACCATCTGCACGGCACGGGACAAGGGATCCGGTTGCTATACGCTAGGGTCTTTGTGGACACGACGAAGTAGATGGTTACAGGGATGAGACCAGAAGGCTACCTGTCCGCCACACCTCGATCTAAGAGTTATCCACTAACAGATCCGCCGCGATATGACCCTGTAGTTAAAGCGACGTAAAATAAATAGAGTAAATGGAGTAATAATTACAAACCAACGTGAGAGTGTAAAACATATTCAAGACAGAAATTTCTTAAAAACAGATGACAGAGTTTGTCATAAAAAATACATAGTAATTACTAACGTAGCAACTTGTAATAGAACGACATTGTCTTATGTTGTTACAAACAGGAAAAAAAATCACGTTTATGAAGGTTTTGTTAATTTTTAGAAAGCTGAAAATATATTAAAAGCGATGAAACCTGATTAAATAATTATACATATTTCAAATATGAACTGCTTCAGCTTATAAATTACAGAAAAAGTTTTGTTATTCATTAACTTCGAAGGCAATGCTTTAATATGTTTGTTACCACATACAGGTGCTCAATTTGGGAAGTCTGGGATTCCTATTATGTTGCCCCCGAAATTGGGAACCCAAATTATTCGTTGTAATCGTAAGTGTCACTTTGTTATTAATTTTGAAATACAAAACTTCTTTCTCTGTTACTATTAAAATACCTTCTATGGTACGGCATTAAAGGCTGTTCTAAACGATCACAATGCAGAAAACTAGATTCGGTACTCAAAATGCATGAAATGCACACATATACTTTTTTGACTCTCCAACTAAGAGATATACCTATTTGTAATAGGTGTCGTTAGAGGTGCTAAAGATGGCAAATATCTGAATACTTGGTTCGTATACAATGAACATAAAACCTCCCCAAATTAAGAAGCCATTTTCAAAAGATACGATTTTGCAACATTGTTTGTTTTTTAGTATATCTAATGTAAGATTATAAAAAGAAAAGAAACTGAACATGCATCGTCAATTTAAAGTATTAAGTAAAGGATATTTAGTGTTTGTGTTAATGTAATTTGTTTTAATTTTCTTGTACAAACTCCTACAAAAAAAAAACACACCAAAAAAGCCACTTTCCCCTATGTGTGCGTGTGTGTGTATGCATGTTCTTTTAACTCATTTTATTGATCCACATGTTCCATTACATTGTGTAATACTACATGTTTGGTTTGCTTTTCTAAGCTATTGATCTTTATAAAATAGCTTAATCTTCAATATTAATAATTGCATAAGTTAACAATCCATTACTTTATACAGTACAATTATGTTTTTCTTAGATCAATAGGTTTATAAAATGGACATATTCTTTAAAATAACTGTTGAGAATTTCGACTTTAGTTGGTGGCATTGAAGTATTTTTCTTCTGAATGCTTTCCTGTCCTCAAAATTACAGCAGTCAAACAATTGACAGTCAAACAGTCTGCTGTTTGCTCTCCTCCATTGCAGGGGCAGTTTGGTTCCTCTGTAATGTGAAATCTGTAATAGTTTGTCTTTAGCCTTCCATGTCCTGTCAGCATTGTTGCAATGTTTGTCGCTAAAGTAATTATTCTTCATTTGATTTTTTCTGAAACGGTGCGAAAATATTTCTTTAGCTCCTAGCCTTTGACTGTTTTTTGCCATTGCTTTTGCCAATTTGTTAAGCTTTCTTATTTTAATATTTTCTTGATAGTACTCTTCGGAATTCTATTATAGCAGTATTCTTCTTCATTTACAGTTGCTTTCTTTGTCAGCTGGTCTGCGATTACATTGCCTTGTATCCCAATGTGTGTTTGGACCTATCCTATTTCTATGTTCCAGTTTTCTTTTACGAGTATAGCTAACTGTGTTATAATTGTTCTATTAGGTTGCTGTGGATTTTACAGCTATGTACGATTGTATTGTAACTTTACTATATGTGTACATTAGTACACTTTTGTTAGTATCTTCCATGAATTGTATATCTTTAACATTTTCTAGTCCTTTCAAAACTGCAAATTCTTCCGCTTGGTTGTTGGAGTATTGTTTGTCTAGAC
Organism: Deroplatys truncata; assembly: GCA_030765065.1. Taxonomy (NCBI): domain Eukaryota; kingdom Metazoa; phylum Arthropoda; class Insecta; order Mantodea; family Mantidae; genus Deroplatys; species Deroplatys truncata. The sequence continues at coordinate 106,083,414 of CM060985.1, forward strand.
TCTAGCTTCTACTGCATTTGATATTTCAGTTTATTCCCATGATAAATTACTACTCCATAGCTTACTCCTTCAGTTTTGCTGTCATCTATATAGATTATAAGGTTATTATATTGTGTGGCTATTATTCTGGTTTATTTCTTTTATTGTTGGGATGTCTGCTGGATGGAACCATTTCCTATATTCCACAGGTTCGTGTATGTTCTTGCCTTAATAGTTTGTATACATTGGCAATTTCCTGTAGTGTAAGGGTCGTGGATGTAAGACCTGATAAAATAAGAGCGCTCTTCGGTAGATGTCCTGAATGCTTTAGCTATTTTTATATTTGTCTTTTCACTCTTAGAAATTTATTTGCGCTGCATTTCCTGACAATGGCTTCTAATCCACATTGGAGCTGATACGAAACTAATGCTAAAATTGAACCCTTGTGCATTGTTTTCAAGGCCTGGTGTTTTAGTTCCCAAACTAGGTTTGCGGATTTAGACAAAATGTTTATTGATTAAGCAGCTCTCTGTCACGTACTAATGTGGTCATTAAAGGTGAAATTCTTGTCAATAATTATTCCTAAGTAGTTGAGTTTTTCTACTTGTTCTATTTTTCTTTGTTAATAAAGATATTTATATCCTTTACCACTCTACGTTTCCGTGTTAGTAGTATTGTTTTCGACTTCTGTTCATTGACGATAATTTTATTATTCTAGACCCAAATTTCAATGTTTTGGAGATCTGCATTACTACAGTTTTAAGCTTCCAGATGACTTTTATCATTAAGTACTAGTAATAAGTCATCTGCAAATGCCTCTAACTTTGTGTGACTTGAGTATTCAATGTTTAGGAGCGAATTATATTGCAAATTCCAGAAGCCGGTCCACAGCAAGATCCTTGAGGACATCCCTTGGTTACATTTTTCTCAATTTTTGTTATTCGCTGTCAACACTGCACTTCTATGACTGAAATAGCTTTTTGCAAGGTAAAACAAAATTCCTTCAAGGTGTACGGTATACTCGGCCATCTGGCTGAATCAAAAGCTCCCTTAATATCAAGGCTGGTTAAAACTATCATTTGGCCAGTATCCAGGTTCTCATTTATATATTTTAACCGTCATTGCGGCGTCTAGAATGCTTTTTTGTGCAGTGAGTCCAAACTGGTTGTTATTCATTAAGTTCTGCGAGTGTGCATAGTATATTATTCTGTCAATTAAGAGTCCCTTAACAGTTTTCCTCTTACATTCAGTAGACTTATTGGTCGGGATGTTGTTACTTCTGCACTTTTCTTTTTTCGTGGTTCGACAATGGATACTAATTTAGCTTTTTCCATTGTTTAGGGAAATTTCCTTTTGTTAGACAATGGTAGTAGATAGCAGTCATATATTTCGGAAATACATCAAATACTTTAAGTAAAACTTTGCTTGTAATCCCATCCTCCGGAGTTTTATTGTGTGTGCGTGCGTGTGTGTAAACTCAATTTCTCTGTGTTTAAATATAAACACTACAGATATGAACTTAATAGTGGCATAGCACAAACGCAAATACATATTGCATTCAACGAACATATATAAACCTACAGATGGATAAGATTTTGATTAGATCGAATTTTAATATTGTTGGATAACTGTTCTTTAAAACTTTAGAGATTAAATTATGCATATTAAAATAAGTTAAATTGTTTGTAACTGAAGAAGCCTGCCTGAGAATTTGTAGTTTTTAGAACTTTTATAATGATCTTCTTTATGTTTGACCTCAATCCCAGTCTTTGTGTCGTTTTTCTCATCCACCAACTAGAGCTATTTGTCAGTCAGTAAAATGTTACTTTCCACTGAAATTGATTTTGTTGAGGTCAGAAAACCAGCGAGGAAGATAGCATCGGTTTTTGTACGTGCACGACATTACTTTGCATGTCTCGCTATGCTTTTATAATGGGCAATTATTACAATGAGCCAGATATTACCGTCGCACCGTGCACAATGCAAAGTTAGTTGCTCTAGTTTCAGGTTTACTGAGCTAACTTACCAACACATCCACTGCAAGAATTTGTAACTGCGTTCGTTTTCACATAAACGCTCAACAGAAGTTTTTGTTAGGGGAATTTACTATTGAATTTAGTCCAAAATTAATAATTTTCATGTTTTATATAATATTCCATGGACTGTGAAAAATATTTGCTAAGTTTCAAAGCAATTTTAAGGGAAGACTAAAAGCTCTATTCTACCAATGTTAAATCTGCTAAATTCCTTAACCATTATCTCAGAAACTATTTAAGATATCATATTGAAATTATTTCAGACTGTAGATGTAAGTATCCTAAGTTCACCCCTCTACTTTTATGGGTTTGTTTATTAAGGAAGATAGGATTATTTTCTTAATTATACCATCTTTTGATACAATTTATCAGCATTTATTGTTTTTAATAACCAACCATATTATTAACACCAAAGTAGGTCCACAACACCACTTGCAGGCTGTTTTATCATCCTTAAGTTTGATACAGCTGTATTCAATAATTTCTTAGAAAATGGATCATTATTCCAGAAAATGTCATTCACAGAAAAAGCTGTTTAAAGTAAAAATGGAGAAAATAAATTCTCATGTTATTTCACATGTCTTGAGCACACAAGAGCTACTATTCAGTACCGATTTGTAAAGCAAAACTTTCCCTAAAAGATAGGCTAAAATTTACCTCTACATCCCAATGTGTGAAGGAGTGTCCAGAATTTTAACAGTACAAAATGGCACATGTAGTACATTTTTAAAAATATAATTAAAGTATAAGTGTTATACTTACAGTGGCAAATATATACTACATTAAAGAGGAAATAAGATTGTACAAAAACCAAAACAGTTGTTTTTTTTTATTATTTTCGCCATTTAGTCTCTCCTTAAGGTCTACACTCAGCTCCTTTAATGGATGCAAAGAATTTTAAAAATCTATCAAATAATGAGTTAGTCTACCACGTATCCTGCAGGTGAAGGAAGTATAGCACTCCGACCAAAAATTGATACCTAGATTTCACCTGAAATGCATGTTTTAAGGCTTAAATTCATAGTAAAGCATTTTTAGAAAAGGGGGCATTTGCGTATGTGTCAACAGGATAAATACCAAACTTGGTATTTAAGTTCAATATCTTCCAAGGATGACACACGAAGATTTTCAACCGCAAATTACCCTTTACATGAGATAATGTTCGCTATTCTTCCAAAAAATGCTCTAAATTTTGAATTAAAATGTCTTCTTCACTTCAGGGATTAGGCATTTCTGTCTGTTTCTGCCTTCATTTTCCAACAATTACTCCCATCTTCTTCTGGGATGCCCTCTTCTTCCACGAGGATTGTATCTTCTTATCAATACGGGTATTCTTTCTTCACTCATTCTATTCATATGTTCTTCCTAATTCTGTTTATTTTCTTGTAATTTATATAAGCCTAATTCCTATCGAATTATTTAATTTCTTATTAAATATCGACTGGTACATTCTTTAATCCTCTTAAAAACCTCTTTTCTTCTGCCTGTATTTTACTTTTGTCTCTTTCCTTTAGTATCCAGGACTCACTTCCATAATGAGCACTGGAAATGCCATGATTTTGTAAAATTTCAGTTTCATTTTTTTCCCTTGTTTTATTCTTCCAATTTCTTATGGTTCTACATATCTGCTGAAACCTGTTTATCCTGTTTTCTAAATCCATGTCTAAATCAAAGCTTACTTCACATGCCAAACAGTTAAAGTTCGAGAGCTGTCCCAGGAATTTATTTTCAATAGTACTTTTGACCTTAACGAATACTTTCCCGATGTGTCATTATATGTTTTTCTTTGTGGATATCTTTAAATTATATTCCTTTCCCAATAAATGCATTTTACAGACGAAACGTTGAAGGCTCTCTTCTTTGTCCTGTGTTATAGCTACATCATCAGTGTATAGAATCCCATTTAAAATTGTATTTCTATTCAGTTGTATTTCTTTAATCACATCGTTTTTCCAAATCATAATTAGATCATCCACGTTTATATTAAATGGCATGGGAGAAAGGCCTTACTCCGTGCCCTACTCCTTGATTCACTTTTGTTTTTTCTGTTTTATAATAATTTTAATTACTTCTAAATATGAGGGATATCCCCTTTCGTTCATTATATTCCATAAACTTTCTCTGTTCATAAACTCAAAAGCTATACGAAGTCTAGGAATTGAATTAAAATGTTAGATATTAAATTATTTGCATGATAAATAAAATGCATATGTTGAATTTTCTGGGAGTAGGCTGTGAAGTCCTCTTCATTCATTTTGTATAATTTTGTATAACGGATAAACTATAAGATATAGATACTTACACACAGACAATGTATATACTTTAAAACGTATAGGTAATTTATTTCAAATACCTAACTTCTTTGTGGACAATTTCTGAGGTATCCGTTGCTATTTGTTTGGATTTTTGAATACTTAGTCATTTTTAAAGTGCTATAACTATCAGTTGTTTCTCGTGATGTCTTGGAAACAATATGAAATTTCAAGGACCGCATTTATGGATCCGCTTTTAAACATCTATGATTCGGTTTCCTCTATCCCGCTTGTATCTATGGCCAAATATGCCACAAAGGTTTATTTCGAATAAAATGAAGTTTAATATTGACTTTCCTATGAATCATTTGTAAAAGTTTTATAACAATAAAGGATAGTGGGTAAAATAAGATATGTGAATGTAACGCCTCACATTTATTGTTTTGAAAAATCAATTTAAAATAAAAAGATTTCTGATGTGATACATACACATACACATATCTCCTTTCGTTTATTAGATTGAAGCTTTTCAAGAAAATGTTTCCACACCAAACTACTGTTATATGGAAAATGTTTCATTATTTTTTTTAAAAAAATGGATCCAAGGTTTTGATTAAAATATCACATTTTTACGGTATTTCCTTTACCAATAAAAAGAATATCTAAATTTTCAGTGAACAGACTGTGAATCAATTTTATGTAATTTTGAATAACTGGATACCACAGAAAATGCAAACTTACTGCGGGAAAATGGTAAATCTCATTAAAATGATTCTGTCAAATAATCTCTTTTGTATTATCGTTTTCCATTTCAAAAACTACAAAATATATCAGAATAATAATTTATCCTGATGAATTTTAACCATCATTTTCTAAAATAAAGTCAAAGGATATGATTAGCAAAATTTTTATAAATAATCATCAAACAGAAAGAAAATCGAAAATACTGTCTTTGTAAATCACTTTGTAGCAAGGACTTCGTGCATCACAATCTGGTTCATCACATATTACCTTTCTGTAAGACATATTTGCTTTAGAACTACGTAAAGTAAAAATTACTTCCTCCGGGCCGGATTTGAACCAGCGACCTATGGATATCTGATATTTTGTGACCACTACAGTCCACCGCTCTACCAACTGAGCTACCAGAGGATACGGAGTAAGAGAACTTTGTTTTGTCAAATAATAGAAAGTTGTCCGCTGAAGCACCGACCCGTGCTGTTCCAGTTTTGATGATGCAACCATGGGCTAGCCTAACACGTGACTGCGGTCCGAAGGGACTTGGAGTGGGAGTATAATACGATTATCATGTTGACATATTCCAGGAGCGTGCGTGTGTTGTGGGAGTCCTCTTAATCCTGTTTATGCTTAATTTCCAGCGAATCCTGCTTTCGCCATAGCTCGGTGTATACCACTTGTAGCTCAGCGGGTTTGCTTCAATTCCCATGTCTCCACCGCGCCCACGCGACAAACTCCAGTGACCCAATCCCAAATCGCATACAGATAAGAAGCGAGTACCACAAATATATTGTTAGAGAACTGGCAATAAAAGAGAACTTTTAACACATGTCACTAATACTAAAGTGTTTCACTTTGAGTTTAAAGCAGTTGTAGGTAAACAAAACCATGTGACAAGGTAAAACCTCATTGATTGATGGATAGACAGATATATATTTATTGCTAAAAACATTTACACATGTATAGCAACGTCTTATGTTAAATATTACAAAAATTCTATTTTATAAAATTCCTGGACCTTATAGAGAGGATTTTTCTTCAATATCATTAAAATCTGTCCTTTAAAAATGTCGTATTTTAGTTTCTTGATTTTATCAGGTAAACTATTGAACAGATTAATGGATGATACTTCAAAGCTATTTTGTGTTTTACTATACTTAGATTTACTAAAATATTGTTGCTACTTATTGTCAGATAATTACGAATAGTTTCACACAAATTATACTCTTGTAGATTCCTCTTAATGTACAATAGACAATATATATAAGGAAGAGTAAGGATTCCAAGCTCAATCAAATGTGGTTTATAACGTGTTTTTGGCGGAACTCCACATACTATTCTTATTGCTCTCTTTTGTAAAATAAAAAGCTTATTAGCATAGGTATGGTTGCCTCAAAGTAAGACGCCATAATTTAAAATGGACAGTAATGACTTTTTATTTATTACTTGGGTCAGTACATGTAGCATGAACAGTCCTTTACTCAGTTACCCTAATTTAGATTCAAGATAAATCCTTAAGAATTTGACTGTTGAAGGATCAGAATCAGCAGAACTGAGATCCACAGTCTTATCTTAATTAAGTATTAATCTGTTAGAGTCACACCAGTGATTTACTCTTAAAGTTATATCTTTAAGTTTACTTGTGAGAGTATCATTGTTATTACAACATATATTTAATGCTAACTCATCAGAAAATAAAAACGTTTTTAGGCATTCATCTTGTATGGCTTCAGGAAGATCATTGACATACACCAGAAAGAAAACAGGTCCCAGTACTGAGCCCTGCTGGACACCTTGCTTTATCTTTTTAAACCTAGACTTCCGCCACTAACATAAATAACCTGATATCTGTCACTTAGATAAGAACTATTAAATTTATACTGATATCATAAAAACCATAATAGGCTAGCTTTTTAAAAAGTATTTCTTGTAAAATTGTATCAAAGGCCATTGGCTGATGGACAAACTGCGGCTTTTCCTCGCTTGGCATGTCGTATATTCCTCTACGTAATACAGTCCGGTCAGACCGTAACTTTTTGTGCTTATTCTTGTGCAGATAAATTTAAAAGGCCCATTATTGTAAGAGTTAAATTTATGAAACAAAGCTTGGTATTTAGGTTCAGTGTCTTTCAAAGGTGCGATACGAAACTTTTCAAGAAAATCCCCCCATCCCAGACTACCCTTTACATAGAAAATTGTTCGAAATTTTGTTTTTCTCAAAAATGACTAACGATTTTGATTAAAATACAATGTGTTTAAGAACTTTCATGGCAAATGAAATGTACATATATCTTGAATATTCTGGGGAAGTCCCCAAAAGTCCCTTCATTCTGAATGAATTTTGCGTAACCGGTAAACTGTAAGAGATAGACAAAATTTTACAACACAAAAAATGTTAAAGCACATAATTTATGTCATATACATTTTTTTTCTCGAGTGAACCATTTGCGAGATATTGCTGGTTATTTGTTTGAATTTTCCAGTACTTATACTTTCTCAGTGGGAATATACTTATACTTTCCAGTACTTTCTCAAGTGGGAATTCGTTATTTTTTTATTATTATTATTTTTATGTCCGGGACATGCAAAGGGAACGAAATCCTCCACATAACAACCAGCTCTTAAAAAAAATTGACTATCTCTTAAAGCCTTGCACCTATGAGAAAATTAACAATACGCTAGTTTCTACAAATGTTTATCTCGATTAACATGAAGTGGATGGAGAATAAAGGCTTGTAAAAATAGTTTGTACAAGAGCAAAGAAAGTCATGTGAGTGCAACACACCAGATTTTTTTAACTTGTTGACTCGTAAAAGGTTAAAGCAAAAGTGGTATACTGATATTTGTCATTAAATGGATGATTTGTAAAACTTGAAGTTAAGAACAGTTTAATTCAGTACCTTTAATCACAGATGCTGAACTGTTGGGATAGGTAGATATTTGTCATTAAATGGATGATTTGTAAAACTTGAAGTTAAGAACAGTTTAATTCAGTACCTTTAATCACAGATGCTGAACTGTTGAGGTAGGTAAACACTTATTTTAATAAACACTTATTTTAATAAACACTTATTTTAATACGTTTAGTATTATGCGTTACAACTTTAGGATGTAAGACAAAATATAGGAATAAGACCAGTGCTCGAAATGGGCCAGTATATGCTGGTATACCATACCGGTACTTTTCTGCATTCAGTGAATTTCATATTAACACTTTTTATTTGAGAAAATTTATACCGGTTTGTTATTTGCCATAAGTTATATTAAACACAAAGTAATATGAGTAGTACACCAAATTTTGCTTAGTTACTTTATGCTGTTCGAATCACAATTCACACAATTTTGGCTCAGAGGGCATTTGAGAAAAGAGTGTTTTAGAAGGAGTTGTATCGTATTTCAACTGTTGGGGAGCCGAGCTTGTATTAGTTGCAACCGCACGTATAGTAAACAGTTTCCGGTAGCCTTCGCCCCAAATGTACTTTCAGGTGCCTTTGCTCCAAGTTTAAAAAAATACTAACTTTGTAATTTAACTGTTTCTTTAAATATTCTATATTTATGTTTGCCTCGGCTGCGTCAGTATTATTGTTAAAGGCACGTTTCTCTTAGCACAGTTCTGGTGTGACTAAGAATGTAGACTTACACAGATTACAATTTACTTCACTCCTTTTATTAATAGTTGATACGATTTAAATAACACTTCACTGATATAGAGAGCTGTGAGATTCTTTAATTAATTACTTGCACTTTTTAACACGTAAAACTAATTTCGTCTCACACGAATACGTATTAAATTTCTTGACGACATTTTTTGCGTCTGGTTAGTAACGCTGTCTGCAACCAACTGAACTGATTTCAACCACCTAAACTTGTAAATTTCTATATTTCAAGTCTCTGATTGGCTATTCCTAATCCAATAGAATAACTTCATTTTACTAAAGCCTTTTCTGGTTATTGATTGGCTATTTTTATAAAATGTCACTAAAATTACATTTTTGTTGCTCCAATAATGACTAGTAGCATTTAAACTTTCAAATTCATTATTGCCTCAGGGTTACCTCATTGTTACCTCACTGTTAGCAACTTTTAACTTATTATTCTCACAGCTCCTACATTATTAAATTACGTAATATAGTCACATAACATTATTGCACATGGATACAATAATACAAGCATATGCAATGACTGTTACATACATGTTTTATATATTGTTACATACCATATTGCTTTAAGGCGGGCTGTTATTGAATTTATATTTATATAATTAGACTGAAATCATTTAAGTGTTAAAAATACTGCCTCACACTTGTATCTGCAGACGCATGCTACGTTAGCAACAATGTAATATAAACGAACCGTCTTTAGTAGTTTTTAAATACGAAAGTTGGTGGCCGCGCCATTCGACTTTAAACCTTAAAGAATATAACATCGGATACGTTACAAGCTACAGTTTTTAATCTGAATGCCAGATTAGTAAAGAAACGCAACAGAAGATAGTTCAAAACTTAACCCTCAAGCGGTAACATAAAGTTTGTCACATTATAGGTAACATCGGTCTCTCAGACCTTAATTTTTATTTGATTATATCTGCACATTTTCACTACAATATTGAATTTACTTCTTATATATAATTATATGTTTCATGTTTTAATATAATAAAACAGTGTTTAAACAACAAATTACAATTAAGTAACAAAAACACCTATTAGAAAAGTAGATACATGGATAAGGTATCTTTATTGGTTTCAAATTATTGAAGTTATTACACAAGTATTTAGTGCATGGCGTATTGACCGTACATGCGTATTTAAGATACAGGTATGGTGACAAAATAAACAACAGAAAAAGAAAAGAAAACAAGAAAAAGGAAAATAGAGATAAATTATCTTTGTCTAACTGAACAAATTTGACCTAGCTTCGCGCACTTTAGCCAAGGAATTGGCCATGTTTTGCCAGTTCCTCTGGTCAGCCAGTAGATCCCAACAGGCCAATCTCTTTCTTGACGGACTTAAGCATTTTTCTTTGAGTTTAATTGTTCGCTGGTTCTTCCACTGCGCACATTCCGCCAAAATATGTACCCAGTCTTCATCCAAATCACAGAATGGTCAGACTCTCCTGCCAGTATCGTCAGCCATTTTCTGTGTCCTCCAGCTCCCCAGTCTAAACCATGTCATTCCTGATCTTTCCTTTCTTCCTAAGTTAAGTATGTATGCCTCTTTACCCCAATTCAATTTTACTTCATTTGCTAGAAGGTTTAATTTTACAATCCGATGTATTTCCTGTTGGTTGCTGTCTGTTAGTCTTCTTTTGACACCTTTCCATATGTTTTTGTCATTTGTTTCAGCTCTTAGCCATACTGAACCCATTCCTATTCTCCTCAAAACCCTTTCCAAATCAGCTGCCCAAAACTTAGGAGACAGGTTTTCTCGCTCGTATTTATAACATTTGGATCGTAGTGTGGAGTTATCGCCCCCTGCATCAGCCTCAGCCAGTACTTCACTGCTCTTATTTTACAGTGCATTGTGTCTTCATAACATTCCACCTCCTTCAATATCCCCGAATTTGATGTGCCTTGTGAAACTCCAAGAACTCTTTTCGAGAATGCTATTTGTGTTTTATTTACATGCTCTGTTCTTTCCCATCTCTAGAGATCACTTCCGTATAACAAAACCGGCCTTATCATAGAGTTATACATCTTTTCTGATGTATCTACAGGTACATCCGGTATCCGCGAGAGCGTACGTAGTAATTCATTGAAGCTTGGGTGAACCATCAGCTGACTTCAGCGTGGCACATTTACATTCAGGTTCTCTTTCGACATTTTCATTCAAACTGAAATAAAAACATCAATATGCCACTTAACGGTGATTGTTTACTAAGAGAGTGAACTATATACTAGAAAACAACGACGACTTTTTTGTAAAATAAGAGATCAGAGGTACGTAAAGTATACTTACGTTAACAGTAACACCGGTCTACGAAGCCTTCCTGATAAATTTGTAACAATGGTTAGCAACAATTACAAAGCCACGTCTTCACATCAAACACAAACGTTCATGTGACAGCTCGGTGTTCAAGGTTGCGACATAATCAGTATAGGCAATATCGCAGAAAAATAGTGCGCCATGGTCTGAGAGACCGATGTTACCACTTAAGGGTTAATGAATGTATTAGACAAATTTATAATAAAAAAGAGAAAAATCTAATATTGCAATAGTTAGTGATAGTGCGGGTAGTACTCCTAGTACCAACGTTTGTGTTTCTGAAACAACTGATACAAATTCTGAAAATGTTCCTATAAATTGGAACCGAGAGTAGTGGCTACAGAAACAAGAAAATGATTCGCTTATGATTCATAATGAGAAACTAGGTTATAGGGTGGGTCCTGATGTGTGTTCTGCCGGTGTTTTTTAAAATCAGGTCTTAGGCTTTCTTCGGAATGGAAAAATTGTAATGTTATGTGCTTTGATGACAGCGATGGAAAAGGAGGCAGTCAATTGAAAGAAAATATTTGACCACAAAAACAGTAATGCACATCAAACAGACATTAACATTTAGACTGAAGCAAAAGAAGAGAAACTGCAAAAGGCAGCATCCCGCAAGAATTAGCTTATCATGAGTACATGTGTTGTATGTTCAGAACAGTGTACACGCTAGCAAAACTTAACAGTCCGTTCTCTGACTTATGCTGTTAGATGTTCAGACTTTGAATGGTTTAGAAGTAAGTAGAATTCTCCAATCTGGTCACTCGTGTGCGGATATTATGAAACACGTTTCAGAATCAATGAAAGATACTATATTTAAATCTGTAATAAATTTCAATTTAAAAATTGGAGTAATGACTGATGAATCCTACACTGTTAGCAAGAGAACAGCTCTTGTTGTCTGCATTAAAACTATATTTTATGATTCACCTGAATCCAGTACATTATTTTGTGATTTACTAGAATTGAGTAACACTTTTGCTAATAATATTTTAGACGCAATGTTACATAACTGTTTAAATAAACATGGTTTCTCCAAAGAGTATCTTTCAGAAGCATTTGCTTTAGTTTGCTTCGGATGGTGGGAAGGAAGAAAGGCATTGCAACTATGTTGCTGAAGTTATTTCCAGATATCCTTGCCTGGCATTGTAGTAATTACCCTTTGGAGCTTGCTGTCAATGACGTAGTTAATGAAATTACCGAAATTGATTACATGCAACATTTATTTGATAAACTCTATAGTTTGTATTCTGCCTCACCAATAATCCAATATGAACTGCATGAATGTGCTCGGCCATATCCAGCGCCAGATCTGTTCGAGCGGTTTGGCATAATCATGAAGCTCTTGTTAACCGCTTCGAGCAACTACTAATGACCATAACAGGAGCAGTTAAGATAAAGCAACTTACAAAGGACTTAAAATGACACTGACGGATAATTATTTCATAATGCACATAGTTCTAATGTTGGATGTCCTGATCGAGCTTGAGGATCTCTTGTTAGAATTACAGAGGCGCACTGTATCGTTGTCATACGCTCATAAACCAAAATTCGTGTGTTTAATTTGCTGTCTTCTAACTTGGCTGAGAACTCTAAAGAAGTTGTACCAACTCTCTCTGTTGGAATCTTCCACAATATCCCTTTGCACGAAGGGAATATAAAGAAAATTAAACAAGGGCAGTTCTTCCGAAGTCTAAGTAATAATCTGGTAGCTTGTATACAAACAAAAATAGCCGTACTTTGTTCTAAAGATCATACTGTGGATACAGAAACTAAAATTAAGTTCAAACAATTGATGAAAAATCTAAACGTTTTAGGTATTAACGAACGACCTACTGATCCGATATTTGTTTTGGAGATTCTTCCATTAGAAGTCTAGGAAGAAATTTCAACATGGCGCCGGAAGATGTACAACAGTGAATTCGTGGATTCCGTTTTGCTGTGTCTTCTGAACCACAGTATGCAGCTCCTCAAAATCAACGTAATTTGAAGCCTTTGCTTGATATAGTGAACACAATGATCATATCAACTGCAGAATGTGAAGCCGTATTCAATAAAATGTGAACACAAAAAAGAAGTTCATTACTACTGGACACAATTGCAAATTTAATATTTATCCAGAATAGTGGATCCCCTCTCCATTTTTTTTCGCCTAGAAGGACACATATGAAGGATTGGAAAAGGAGGACAACCCGGAAATGGAAGCTGTACGGAAGCACTGCTCCTAACTTGTAAATACATAAGCCTACATTTCAGTACGTATGTTTTAGATGTTTCAATAATGCCAGTCTATACGAAATGTTAAATTTTAAGATTCAGTACCGTTCTCCTCATATCGAGGTTCTTCTCTCCAGGAGAGACTCACCTGCCTGGCACTTATGGCCTGATTGTATATTTAGATGGCGGATGCGGCTGCCAAAACACCAAATTTTGCTATTTTCTGCAGACTATAAACATGATGAAAAAGGTGGTGTAACTAATTTTATCTTAAGAAAAGTATACTGGCACTTATATATTTCCATTTCAAGCACTGAATAAGACATAAAATCATCTCCAAGCTATGTAATGTACCGTATTCATTCCCTCTGAAGCAACTTTCTTTTGCGGGTATTTGCAGTTAGGTCCTGTCATTCTCCACGAGGTGCTGCTATGTGGTCGTCGGAGTGCTACATTAAGTTTGGTTTGTTTCCACTTTAAACTTAGAGTGAAAAAGTATAGAAATTGAAGATTATAACACTCAGTGGAATAACATTTTTGTAACACTCCGTTGTTAGGGGGGCTTCAGTTCTATAGCATCCTTTATATGGAGCGCTTTGACTGAAATATTTGATAGTGGTTTTATTCTATAAACTTTTTGGTTACGTTAATGTAGGTTTTCGTGTTTTTTAACTATTTTCACACAGATTCACTCTCATATCCACACTTCCAGAATCTATGGAGGGTAGGAAATAATTCCAATTAAAAATATCCCATCTCCGGGAAATGAACCCGCGAACTCCGGTTGAGAAGTCAGCTCGCTGACCATTCAGCCAGAGAGGCACTCCCTTGCTTCTTGCGACGGAAATTATGGATATCTGTACTAAGCTGAGGCCTTGTTTCGATTATATGTAATGGATAATTCGAATAACGCCGAAATGGATTGGGCAGAACCAGATAATTGACAGTAGGTATAAATATTATATATTTTAATTTCGATGGATTCTTCCAATGAATTCAACTGTTTCCAATAAATACAAATAAAGTAATCAAAGTTGTTATCAATACCAAAATATTGCAAGTTGTAACAATTCCACAATTAACATCTCATTTACATCAAAGGAATATTATTATTATTATTATTATTATTATTATTATTAATAATAATAATAATAATTATAATAATGTTAAATAAAATATAAGTGTATTAATAAAATAGTTACACTTACTCGGTTGATTCATTTTGTCACAGCATTCTTTATATTATAGAATGTTATGATTGTGTAAGTGATCGCGTTGTCAGCACTGGTGCTATGAAGGTCAAATAACAACGAGGATCCAACAATAATAGACTAGAACTGACAATTGCGCACGTCCGAATGTATTTCCGCATAAATTTCAGTAATACTTCAAAATTTAATATTCTAAAAACTAGTATATGACAACACAGTTAAAAGATATTTTATTTTGCTGGTCCCGGCTTTCAGCCTTATTCTAAAAATAATCATACTTGGAAAATAAAACTCCACCTTTAAAACTTGTATCACAAATAATTATATTTGTTAAGTGTAGAGTCAAATCTCACGTAAATCATATTACCAGTTTCGCCAATTCGCTAAGGAAATTTTTAAATACCCTTTTATCTATAGATAGGAAGTTCACCAATAGACGTTAAGTTTTAAACCCCAAATATTTAAAGCTGTTTATCTTTCGCAAAACATTAATGATTCTCATCACACTGTACTCATATGCAGTGATCGAATTTGGCGTTTCCTACGTTTGATGAAAATATATTTGCGATTCTTCCGCCTTTTGAAAATGTATGGTTTACTGGCTGCCTAAGACATTTAAACCTTAGAAGTTATTTTAAACGGAATGGGTTTCTTTTCCACCCTCTTTTATGGAATTGTTAGGTGTTATTGTGTATCTTAGAAAAATTAGAAAGTGAATTAAGTTATTCTCTCTGCCTCAAAGTTAGTTAGTGAGGCAATATTTTTAACATGATATCAGTCTAATTATATAACATAATATATAATAACAGCCCGCCTTAAAGCAATATATGTATACTACAATAATATATAAAATGTATATAACAGTCATTGTATTAATGTTTATATTATTATGTACGTGTATAATAATGTTATGTGAATGTATTACGTAATTGAACAATGTAGGAGCTGTGAGAATAGAAGCCGAAAGTTACTAACAACGAGGTAACCTTGAGGCAATAATGAATTAAAATTTGAATAATGCTATTAATAATTCTTAGAACAATAATGTTATATTTAAAACAGTTTATAAATATCCAATCAAAAACTAGAAAAGCTTTAACCTAAATAGAAGTATTCTGTTGGAGTAAAATTAGCCAATCAGAGACTTAAAATATAGTAAAAGTATAAATTTAGACGGTAGAGGCCGACGCTAGAAGATAACGTACCAACCGGACGCCACTAGACAGCGTTCTCGAGCAGTTCAATACGTATTCAGTGTGAGATATAAAATTCATTAAGGCGAGAATAATATAAAGTTTACATGTTAAAAAGTGCAATTAATAAATAATCTCACAGCTCTACAGTAGGATACATCAGTGAAGTGTTATTTAATCGTGTGAAAGATTAATAAAAGGAGTGAAGTAAAAATTATAATTTGTGTAAGGCTTCATTCTTTAGCCGCACCAACCCCCGCTAAGAGATACGTGTTTCTGCAAATTAATACTGACGCAGCCGAGGCAAACATAAATATATAATATTTAAAGAAACATTAAAATATAAAGTTGATGTTTTAAAAGTGGGGCGAAGGCTACCGAAAACTTTGTATCGTACGTGGGGCTACAAATAATCTACTTCATTCGTCAATCCGGAGACAACACAGAATGCAGCTGAGTTGTCTGTGGAATTCTTAGATCATGTTCTTTATACTTCTAAAATTGCAGAAAATTTGTTCTCAAAAATACGTTTTCCTAAACGCAGTTGTTCTATTGAAAAACTATTGAAGCTACGAGGCTGAAACCTAAAGTAATCTCCTAAAACTATGACAACTATATTTTTTAGTATAATAGGTTTTAAAATTAAACACGTCTTAAAATGTTAGGCAAAATTTCAACTCTTTATTAGAGTGAAACGAATGTAAAAATTCAAGTATTATAAACAGTTGAATTTCCTTAGTTCAGTGACATGAAGTATTATATCTTAAGGTGGTGTAAAAAATCCCAGCTCTCTGCTTCAGTTGAGAAAAAGGAATTAAGAATTTTTCCCTCATTCCCTAGGCTAATTACTACACATATGAACACGAGCTTTCAAAGAGAGACTGCATGCATACCAATTATTATAGGCAATTTTTGCACTGATTTATTAAATATACCCAGAAACACACATGCTTCATTGGTTCAGCGCATGTGCAAATAATCCACACACTTCCCACTACTCCTAAGGTGGTCATTTTTGCATACTACACATGCCTCTGCAGTATATTTACGTGAGCCACTTTGTGCATTATTATTATTACTACTACTACTACTACTACTACTACTACTACTACTGGTGGTGGTGGTGGCGGTGGCGGTGGCGGTGGCGGCGGCGGCGGCGGCGGCGGTGCGTAAAGTAAATGTTAAGCAGAGAAAGCTGTGACGTGATATCTACATATTTATACAGGATGGTCAACGAGTATGAATGTGATATTTTGACCTCTTGGAATGCCACTATGCGACTATTGAGTAAATATCTATAAAAATGGAAAGTCATATAATAATCTATACACAGCATAGTATTGCTATGGTTTTGCACTATGGAAATTGACTTTTATTAGATTGAAGAAAGGGTGGACATTATGGAAGCATGCGTAACAATGAAATTGTCAGTGGCCAGCTCCAACTAGAGGCCAAATAGCAAATAGAGGATACAGGCTTTAGTTCAAAAGAAGGGGCGCGCTATGGGATCTTTGCATAATGGCCCTCACAAGGGGAAGAAATGTTCACGCACTAGAATTTATTGAGGACATGCACCAAATACTATGAATTAAGGGCTTATAAGTACATTGTAATATTTTCTGTCCTAAAATATAAGCGTAAATCTTGTAAATAACCAACACTGTTAAATATATTATGGTTATAAACGATTTTCAGTAAGCTGAATAATAAACGAGATATTTCGTTTCTTACTTTCTTTACCACATACCGATGGTATTGAAGAAAATGGTATTCTTCCAAAAACTTGCATATCGACAATTCACGAGAAATACATGAACGCCTTCTCCAAAGAAAGAGGTTTTGAAAAAAAAAACCGAAGGCGCGCGTATCCTTAAATATTTGATATTCTCTAAAACAGCTCTAACGATTTTGATTAAAATACCGCAGTATATTTAAGATATTTTAGTAATAAAATACACATCTTGAATTTTGGCGATTAGTCTGTGAGGTCCTCATTATTATGAATGAATTTTGTATAATGTTAAATTACTGGTAAACCATTAGGGATTAACAAAGGTTTACTACAAGAAAAATGTCGATGAAGAACGTAGTTTATATCAAATACATATTTTTTTTCTATTAACCAACCCAGAGATATTCGTTGCTCTTGGTTTGAATTTTCCAGTGCAGTTTTTTTAAGTTCTCTTTAGCTTCTAGCAATGTAATATAAAGTGTACGGAATTTCAAAGTTGAAATATAGGGATCCACTTTTTAAGGATTTGAACGTCGCTTTAGACTCCTGTATCCGCTTATACCTACTTACAATGTTATAAACCATTTAACTCGAAGCAGGTAGAAAACAAATCTGATGTGTTACACTCACATGACTTTCTCTACTCTTGTACAAACTATTTTTTACAAACGCTTATTCTCCATATGCTTCATGTTAATCGAGATATCGAGATGTTAATCTTATTGCTAATTTTCTTGTAGATGCAAGGGGAATTGGTAGGCTTTAAGCGATAGTTAAGTATTTTAAGAGCTGGTTGCTATGTGGAGTGTTCCATTCTCTTTGCATTACCAGGACAAAAAAAGTGAATAACGAATTTGAGAAAAAGTATAAGTATTTGGAAACTTTAAGGGAATAACAAGCAATATCTCGAAAATGGTTCACTCAACAACAAAAATGTATATAACATAAATTGTGTATTTTAATGTGATCTACATTTTTGGGTAGTAAAATTTTGTCTATCTCTTATGGTTTACCAGTTATGCAAAAGTCGTTCACAATGAAGAATACTTTTGGAGACATTCCCAGAAAATTCGAGATATACATTTTATTTGTCATGAAAGTATCTTAAACATGTGATATTTTAATCAAAATCGTTAGAGCCATTTTTGAGAAAATTAAAATTTTTGAAAAATGTTGCATGTAAAGGGTAATCTGGGGTGGGGGATTTTCTTGAAAACCTTCGTGTCGCATCTCTAGAAGATACTGAACCTAAATTCCAAAGTTTGGTGTTTATCCGACTGTTCGTTTCTGAGTTATGTTGTTCACAGACACACACACACACGGACATGTGTCCAAAAATGCTTTGTATGCACTCAGTGCACCTGAAAACATGTATTTCCTGTGAAATCTTGGTGTTGAATTTTTGTGTGCAATGCAATACTTCCCCTACTTACTATACGTAGTAGAGAAAGTAATATGTTGTTGGAAGAATACTTTGCTGGATTCACATAAAAGTAAACGATATAGGGTGGAAAGCCATGCGAATTTAACACATCATATATATAATTTTACATATATTTTTTTGTTTACTTTGTACCACTTTCTATGTGTTAACTACTGTATTATATATACATAATATAAAACACTACTCTTATCTATACGTATAAACGTGGTCAAACAATCGTGAATTATTATATTCAAAGCAGAATTAAATAAGATAAATATATTGTTAACTCTTAGTACTTAGCATGCATTGCTTTCAGCTTGATAAGAATTTTTAATGTTTTGGTATATTTTGGATAAATATTTTGCAAAACCAATAAGCTGCACCATATCTTTGCTAAACGTTTACTAATACTTCTATGACGTCAGTGTTTGCATAAATGTCTACTTTTAGGATTTGTTTCTATACAATAGCCTAGTTACATTAGATTATTGTAGTCCAGTAATTAATATTCGGATGGAGGAATCGCTCAAAGCCAGAAATTTTGGAAAATCTGTATTATATGACCTTCAATATGAAGCTATTTAATTGTTACTGCAGCATTCATGTTATCCAAAGGGGTCAAATATTAAATCTTTAAACACTTAAATATGGCAACAATGAGTACTTTATCTTAAAACATTGTACTAAATAATGGAAGATGTGGTATTTTTGCACGTTTATTCTAATAATTTGACCATGTATGTATATACCAAGTTCCGTGCGCGAAAAAAATACAAATGCACTATATATTGCACTATAACATTTCTACTTCTTCTTCTTTAGGTAATTACCATCTTCTTTGTAGGACTTACATCCCCGAGGACCTACAAGACAATGCTTTGGGTCAGTAACCTGTCAAAGAGTAATCAAAATCTGGATCATAGCATATCCAGGATGGGTGATTAATGATCAGCTCAAAGTCTGGTATGAAGTTGAAGAAGGAAATGAAATGTAATGATGAAAAGTGTGATAAGAAAATTCGTGGATCAGGTTATCCAACTCAGCGCTCGCCTAGCGAGATAGGAAAACCGCGAAGAAACTTCCCTCGAATTGTCAGCTTCGGGGGTTTGAAGCTGGGACCTCCCGAATGCGAGTCACGCACTTTATAATAACAATTTTAAAATTGCTATTTTTCTTTCTCTACTGCGTATAGGAAGTAGGGGAAGTATTGTATTCCACCCAAAAATTCGATACCGAGATTTCACTGGAAATATATGTTTTGAGACCACCTGAATCCAAAAAAAGCATTTTTGGAAACATGTCCGTGTGTGTGTCTGTGTGTGTGTGTGTCTGTGGACAGCATAACTCAGAAACGAACAGTCGGATAAACACCAAACTTTGTATTTAGTTTCAGTATCTTCCAGAGATGTGACACGAAGGTTTTCAAGAAAATCCCCCCACCCCAGATTACCCTTTACATGGAACGTTTTTCGAAAATTTTAATTTTCTCAAAAATAGCTCTAACGATTTTGATTAAAATATCATATGTTTAAGATATTTTTATGGCAAATAAAATGTATATCTTGAATTTTCTGGGAATGTCTCCAAAAGTATTCTTCATTGTGAACGACGTTTGCATTATTGGTAAACCATAAGAGATAGACAAAGTTTTACTACACAAAAAATGTAGACCACGTTAAAATACACAATTTATGCATACGTATTTTTTTTTGTTGAGTGAACCATTTTCGAGATATTCTTGTTATTCCCTTAAATTTTTCAATACTTATTTTCTCAAATGGGAATTCGTTATTCATCTTTTTTGTCTTGGATATGCAGAGTATTAATCTGTGGCAAAGAGAATGGTGCTGCACATAGCAACCAGCTATTAAGAGATATGTATATGCTTAAAGGCTATTGTGTTTCTATATTGCCCTTACAAATACAAAAAAAATGGCTCTAACGATTTAGATTAAAATATCATATGCGAAGGATATTTACATGCCAAATAAAATGTACACATATATCTTGAATTTTCTGGGAATAGTCTAGGAAGTCCTCTTTACTCGGAAGGAATCTTGTGTAACTAAGGTTAAGGGATATACGAAAACGTACTACATAAAAATGTCACAATTTACGTAATGTAAGTCTTTGTAGCCTAAGCCATTTCTGAGACATCCGTTATTAAAGGTTCCAGTTCTTCATTTCTTGGCCATTCCCTTAAAGTCGTTTCAACATTCAGTTGTTTCTCGCGATTGCATGAAAACAGTATGGAATTTTAAGGCCAGTGTATAGTGACCATTCTTAAAAAATTGAGATAGAGGGTAGAGAAAGTCATGTGAATGTATCACATCAGATTTTTCTTTCAAGTTAGTCTTTCAGCCATTTAGTATCAGTTATTCATTCAAAATCGAAAATTAATAGAACATTTTCGGTTAGATGTATTATATGTGTGAATAGGTTAAAACTTATTCTCCAAACACTTAATAAAAGCAATCCATGTTTAAATTCCCTGGATAACTTCACTCGTTGCTGTACCTTGCGGATTTATCGGTGATTTCACAGTTTCTTGTGACATTGCTTATGGTCGTTTTAAGTGCCACATCCTGCATGTCGAGATAATCTTTAGCTATATGTTATCCACCCTACAGCTGACACTTCATATACTTAACAGAAGTTGGATATCTGCATCTGTACTTTTGAGCTCTTGCATCCATTATTGCACTTCTAAAGTTGGATTCTAGAGAGCAGGTGGTTCAACAATAATTCGCAGCCATTAAGGCTCGTTTGCTGTGTTAGCAAACTACGCCCAACATCTAGACATATTATTTGGTACGCGGGTGGCAGATGTGACGTCAACATGACACTTTAGAGGTCGCGCGGGAGCCATGAAACCTGCTGATGTATTTACAACAATTAGTGCAAGGCCAAACATTCCTTTCGTTTCCATCATGAGCTGGCAGTTGGGTCTCGTTTAATTGCCACACAGGAAAACAAATTATGAAAACATTGAGACTTCTGACATTTGACGGCGTTTTGGGTACCTTTCAAATTGGATTACTTGAAAAAATGTGGAGAAGACAAGTAAAATAAATGATTTGAGGGGACAAAGTAGTCTGAAACTAGGAAATTACACCTTAAGTGTGGGAAATTACCGCTGCCCTTAAAGCTCTCAATAGTTTTTCCTGACATTTTTACTAATTATTCTATAAATCATGATAATTATTTCAAGTGGTTATTTGCATTGATAGCTTATGTAGTTGAGTCCGTAAAAACTATTACATTCAGCAGAAAGATAATAAAATTTACTCTTCAAACATGTGAATTCATATACCTTTTTCTCTGATACTGCTTGCAATATAGAATCACACTCTTCCATGCTTATTCTTATCATAATTAGCTATCTTCTAAACCTCAATTATTTAGTTATGTATATCAGTTCACTAAAAATTAAAAATACATATTTGCAAAGTCAAAAAAGTAAAAATGTGGAAAATTTGCAATGTTTCTGCTTTCTTAATATCATTGGAAAATTATGATTGTGGTTCAGAAAGTTTAACTATGTGCTGTATACACGTACTAAAAATTTCAACACTCTACTTTTCATACTTTCTGAGAAAAAGGCACATAAGTATCCAAAAACGTTGTATTGAGAAAACTGAATTTAAAGTTTGAACATTAAAATTCTGACACACTTTAGTACATTCCAGGATCATGATCATGCACCTGCACCATTTATGGATCGCTTCAGCTTTTCTGATTGCTTTCTCTTGGTTCTGTCCTCTTTTATTAATTGTTCATTGTTAAAAGTTACAAAAATGTTCTCTAAAGAGGCGTTGAATGTCAGCTTTAAAGGAATGTAGACTAGCAGTTAAATGGTGTTTAAATGTCTTAAAAACCTCTTAACCCCCCAAAAGTAAATATTTTCTGAAACTGGAAATAATAGATTTTGGAATTAATTATTCTTTCACACAAGCCATGTGTTGGACAGGGCTGGAAAGATAGAATCAGATGACTGAAAAATTCAATTCCATAGCCGGGTTCAAATCCCGGCTATGGCACAATAGAGATTTTATTAGTGCCCAAAACAAAAAATGTTGTCCCCTGCAATTACTACTCAGGGATTTACCAAACTTGGTGCATCAGCGGACATGGCGTGCGTTGCCAGTGCTACGTCCGTTCTTCAAGTAACCTTCTCTAGCAAATCTGAGGTTGTTTAAGGTGAGACTAAATGCCGAAAATTTACAAAATATTACATTTTAGGATGTTATGCAAGCTTGAATATAAATTAGAATTTGTTCTTAAATTTTAGATAAGTATATTGTATTATTGTAGGCACAATATTTATATTTGAAACACATTTTTTTTAAAAAAAAATGCATTGCATCTGTTGTTTTGTACTGTGAATTCTGTGCCAATTCACAGAAAAAGGTCATAACTTCCACACTTTGGAATAAAGTAGTAAACTTTAGCCCGTCTCTTAAGAGAAGCCTTGTCCTACAAATTGGTGCAATGTTAAGTATGGTAGCTTCCATGTGCTCAAATCGTGTGATTTCTTCCTTTACAAATATATGCGAGTTTATTTTATCCATTTTTGCTTTTAACAGTTTTTGTATTGTTATACACCGGTATGAGGCCGAAAGGTTTTGCAGCTAAATATATTAAATTTAGTTATCCCGGCATAAACATTGGGAGACGTTACATCAGTGGCACACAAGAGATACCAAGAACTTGCTGCACAAAGCTAAAGCAGACGTGGGATATTTATAAATAGTACATAAATTCACATTTAACTCGTGTTCATTATAAAGTTACCTTGGTGCATCTACATAATTTCCAAAAGGTTACAGACAAACATTGGGGGAGATGCCCCACTCACACACACGGCAACACGCATTCCTACATACAACCACACACTCTGAAGATTCCACTCGACTGACGCTACTCACTGACCCACGCTATCAGACAAAGAGGCTCGTCCCTCAACTTGCCTTCAGCCCCGCTGACTAGGAAGGCGGAGGGAAAATGCCGCGTCGGACAAGAATTCAACTCTCCAACGAAATAATTAGTTCAACAAAGTCACTCTACACAGCAATAATGTGTCCGACGCGAAAACGTACACACATACGCTACATCATGAATGATGTTTTCTGGTATAAACAACCAGTTTTCTCAGAAGCTACTGAAGATAGCGAATTCAAATTTTAGGATGGTAAAAAAACCTCCAACTGTCGATGTGAAGTTACTTTGGATTTAAAAGCATGTTTTGTTATTTATTTAAAAAAAAATTGCTGGTAAATTATAACCGAAAGATGACACAATTGATAAAATATGTCCCATCTTTCTTAATAAACCAACTAATTAAATAAAAGTAGATCGATGAACTTGGAAGAGAATACATATATATCCTGTAAAAATTGCAGTCTGATATCTTAAATACTTTTTGAGATAATGGGTCATGCGTTTATCAAATTTAACATTAGTGGGATAGGTTTTTTAATCTCCCCTAAATGCAAATGCAAAAAAACTGATGTGATACATTCGTATGGCTTTCATTACCCTCTATCGTTTACCCTCTATTCTTACTCAAGCTTATTTTCCTATCTACTACATTTTAATCCAAATAAACCTTTGCAGAAATAGCTACATTACACCTTTCGCTATGGATACAGAGAGAACAGCGATAGTCAAATGTTTAAGAATTGGACGCTTTATGCAGGCCTTATTCCTGTTTCCATGCAATCACGAGAAACAACTGAATATTGACAGGACTTTAAGAGAATAACCGGGTAATAAACAATTCAAGCCTGTAATAACCTATCTCAGAAACGGTTTATGATACAAAAAGACTTATTTGAAATAAATTGTGTGTTTTTAAGAGATCTGCATTTTTTTGTGTAGTACGTTTTCGTCTCTCTCTTAACGTCTACCAGTTGTATAAGATTACATAAAACTCCTGAATAGAAGAGGACCTCATAGGCTATTCCCCGAAAATTCAACATATACATTTTATTTGTTATATAAAATCTTTCATATATGGTATTTTTATCTAAGTCGTTAGAGCCATTTTTTAGAAAATCGAAAATTTCTAAAAATTTTCCATGTAAAGGCTAGTTTGGGGTGGCGGAATTTTGTTG
This sequence comes from Deroplatys truncata, assembly GCA_030765065.1. NCBI lineage: Eukaryota > Metazoa > Arthropoda > Insecta > Mantodea > Mantidae > Deroplatys > Deroplatys truncata. The sequence goes on from CM060985.1 coordinate 106,108,295, forward strand.
AAAATCTTCGTGCCGCATCTTTGGAAGATATTGAACTTAAATACCAACTTACTATGTTTCCGAGTGTTATATGGCTAATTTCTTATTAGCGGATGAAAAAATACATGACTTTATCAAGATAAAAATGTTAGCTTTTTGGAGAATGCGAGCAGGAGCAATTTCGGAATTAGCATGCAATACAAAATTGGTTACATGCGTTTATAACAGAAAACTACTAATGAGAACACACTTGAGTGGACAAGCTATCGTCTTTACTATTTTTTTTATTAAGTGAGTGTATCGAGTATCGAATATCCTCAGGAGAAAAGTGAGGAGCTGCGATAGGCAGTGGTTCACGTGAGCCAACTTTCCGTTGGTTGGATGGTCGTCCACCTTTCCCGTGCGTAAGAAGGCATGAGGCGAGCAGTCAGATTGGCAGATGCAGGCCCTTCGCAGGCTGTATCGCCACAGAATGGAAACCAAGAGCTATTGCGGCAATGTCAGGGAGAGTGGTTCTGTGATCTTTAAAAATGCTAGCGCTAGAATGGAACGTTCGTAAACGCAAGTGAACCACCTCTATGTTGCGTATGATGAAAAACGATAATATATAGTTTTATATTTATTTATGTAGTTTTTATATAGTAAACATTGCATAAACTAAATGGAATGTGGCATGAGGCCAGTTAACACTGGCTCTTTTTTCGTCACTTATTCAGGGTGGGCCATTTGAGTTAAGACTGTATAATATCTTTAAAACCAAGCGTTGTAGAAAGAAATATCTTGAATAAAAGTTAGTTGATATTATGGGGGAATATAAATGCCATTAGTCGTGTTTTATTCCGAGGACGTTGCGATGGTCATTTTAGGTCAATGTAGCTTGACCCTAATTGTAAGTCCCATTAAAAAAAAATTAAATTGACCCTAAAATCACTATAATAACGTCCTATAAACAAAACACGACTAATAGCATTTACTTTCCCCCATAATATCAAGCAACTTTCATTAAAGACATTTCTTTCAACAACGCTTAGTGTTGGAGATATTATACAGTCTCAACTTAAATGGTCCATCCTGTATATTGCCAGAAACAGTAAGTGATACACATTTTACGCCGTTATAGATTTGTGATTCAAATGCTGAAGAGTTAATATTAGGAAATACACATAATTTTTCGAGTGATCCAAGTGCTTAGAAATATGAATATAACTAAATGTTTCTCTCATAAACAAAACATAAAAACCAAACTGCATTTTTCCATTTGACCAACCTCGGAGCAAAACCAAGGAATAAAAAAATATTCACCATGTTGCTGTGATTAATATTACACAATAAATATGCCAGCCTTAATAGAGATACGCAACGCCAGGGAGAAAGAAGAGGAGAATTCAATAAAGCAGAATAATTGACTTCGTTCTCTAATTCGGATACGAATGAAATTAAACCATACAGACATAGTAATAAATACGAGAACATGCAGCTATCTGTAAAACCCGAATAAATTCGGAAACTAAAAACAGCTCTTTAATTGGTATTTTCCAAACCGGGTGTAATGGCGGTCCACTGAGCTCACAGTGAGTTTGAAATATTTTGCATTACGTATCTTACTCAATATCTCAATATGTCATAGTTTCACAGATGTTTGAAAAGGCATTTTTTTCCGTTAATTAGAGTGAACTGGGGAAAATGCTTAACTTATTTTTTCTGAATGAAAATTAAAGGCATTGGCTATTATGTGCCTCGTATTTAAGTATAAACGTCTGATGGTTATTTAGAAAATGTCTCTTGGGCGCAAAACAGGAAATGTTAACTATTGATTTGCTACCGAACGAGATGGCTCCGCGGTAACGTGCGAGACTCGCATTCAAGAGGTCCTAGTTTGGATTCCCGTCGGCCCCCACTGTGCCCTTGGGTTTCCTTAGTCGGTAGGTGAATGCTGGGGTGCTTTCTCATCTAACACGATTTCATTCCAATCATGTCTCCTTCATTCCGTTCCTCCTCATCGTTCAAGTGCGCTTCTAGGTTTCGCGGCGTATGGCGGTGGCGGAGAGATGGCACGGATGCTTGCGAAAGAGTACTCCCCATGGACTCTAAAGGGTTGCTTGATCCACAGGTAGTTCATCGCTTTCTCTAGGCTCCAATGAGACGGCCTTCCATGCTGGAACTGTAGGGACCTCCGTGCGCCTCTGTGGCCTGTAGCCTCCTGTGGTACCTTCTGCTTATCCCTTCCTTCTGGGGCTGTTAGCCACAATAGATCTATGTAGATTGTAGTGCTCGAGGTGCCCCCTCCGTTGTATAACCTATGATCTATACCTATTGTGTTTACACACAAAAGTTTTCTTGTAAGACGGCAAATGCATTTCCAAACCTGTATATTGATATATTAATTTTATATTAGTCTGATTTAGTTCAATAAGAAGCAAAAACGACTGCAATACGGCTGGCCCGCCGTCCACTCGCCTGATCCTTCGGACCTGAAACATACGGGAATGAAATGGCAGGAAAACTCGCTGTATTATATAATCCACCCTAGTATTCGACTACCAACCAAGGAAAACCTCGAAAAAGCCAACAATCAGAGTGACCTGCCAGACACAAATCAAACTCGGGACCTCAGAATGCGAGCTTCATGAGTTAGCCCTGAGCCGTTAAGGCTGGTTCACAACCGCCCGAGAACGGGAAGCAATAGACCATGCAAGATATTGGTTCACAACAGCCCGGTAACGAGAATGGGAATGCATGTCGATCACAAAGTGAAAGTAAATTTGGCGCATTGGGATTTCATTTGTTTTTAACTGACCAATGATATTTTATCACCTACTTCCAATTTAGCCACGCCAACGTCAAAATTCGATAGAGTAAACATTATCTAAATGTATATCCTTTACATTTCCGATCTCTCTGGTTGTGCCAAGCTTTCATTCCTTTATTTAATGGCATACATTAAAGTTATTTCTTGTTCTTTTTTTAATTTCCACCGGTTTTAGCGTTCTTTGTAGATTTTTCCATTTTTTAGGTAATATCCAGTTTTGAGTTGCATATAAAAAACTAAAATGATGCTTTCACCAGAGGAACCAACGCTCATTGGATTTGCGAGTGTCGGGTTGAGGTTAGGAAGCACATTTACTACTAATTCCTTCCAGTTTCATGTTTCCAGCTTGCGACTATAGAGAGCACTAGCGGCTGTTTCAAGTCACGGCCGCCTAGAATAACTTCTAGAGTGAAGAGTCTAATATGCACAATATGGATCTAATATGCCGTGCCCGGGAACGAGAACGAGAAAGTTAAAATTTGGGCAACTCTCCTTTTCCATTCCCGAGGCCGGGAAGGCTTCTCATCGATTGTGAACGCTCCCATTTGAATACATGTATTTAAGCATTCTCTTCTCGTTCTGGTTACCGTTCTCGTTGGTTGTGAACCAGCCTTTATGATCAGTTCGCGCATTTCATCCAGGAAATTGGTAATGCTTTGCCGTTCCTCTGGTCAGCCAGTATACCTCAACATGTAAATCACTTTCTAGCTAGATTTAAAGATTTTTTTCTTAAGTCCAGAATTTAACTTTTAGCCAAGCTCATATTCCGCTAGAATGTATACCCAGTCTTCACCCTCACCACAAAATTGACAGATTCTCCTGCCAGAACCGTTAGCCTTTTTTGTGCTAAGTGTCTAAAAGCCTAAAACAGCAAAATGGCTATGAACGCAGTAAAAGCTGGCTATGAGCAAACACTGAACCTTACTGTAAACCAGTGTGGATTCAGTGAAAGAGAAATATTAAAAAATAGTGCAGATAATCGGCGTTAGCAGATGAATGAATGGCTCATTAAACTTTTGGGGGAAACGCCAAAATCTAGTCAGCAATTTGAGCGCCCAGCATGAACCCAAACCTTCCGCATGGCTGGAATCACACCTAATATATTATCTCTTTGTTTTTACACACGGAAAAATAGCAATAACACGAAAGCTATTGAAAATCAATTCTCTGCAATTTGCAGACAATATCTAACATTTGTTTTGTGCCTATATGTTGTATCTGCTGATTGCTTGTTGCTCGCTGTATCTTGTTTTTCAATTTAACATCTCTTTGATATTGGAAATAAATTAGATGCTCTTTTCTGAACGTACATCTCGTTTTTCATTGGATGCAGTCGATAATGTCATTTCAAATGTTTTATGAGTACTTTTCAGGAAGTGTTTCACGCAACAGACACACGGTTTCATATGACTGGTGAGTAAATGAAGCAATAATAGTGAATAGACTGGACGGTCTTGACTCATTCAGTTCTTCATAACTTAGTGTTATGAAAAGTAGGGAAACAATTGTGGCGATATTTTATACTAATTTCAAACTAATCGCTTTGTCATACTGAAAGTGAAGCTGCAATTGTTAAGTGTTCAGATTAGAAATGTAAACACAATTGTTGCTCATTGTTGGTATGGTTATTCCATGTCTAATCATTAAACACAGAAACCAAAATGCAAATGGCCTACTGGCCGGCGGTACGAATACAACTCGACTCGCCTACCTGGCCGGCTAGGTGTGGTGAATGGCCAGGCCTCTCCAGAACAATATCCATTGTGTGCCGCTTCCCCGCTCTAGAGGTTTCCTTTGGGCCGTTTCGAGTATATTCCACTTCTAGAAGGTTCCGCTTTGTTGTGGTCCTATGTAAGAGGCTGCTCCTGCCGGGTGTGGAATTCAGAGTTAAGAAGTTACGAAGTGGAAAGTAGACAGTGCTGGGGGACAGTGCCAGTGCACTTCAGTTGTGAGTTGTGATTTGATTCGACGGATCAGTTTTGTTGTGTTCCAGTGTGTGCCAAGAGTGACTCAAGTGTAACATTTGTGCTACACTGGGTAACTAAGTGACAAAGTGAGTTTCGCAATAACTGCTGTTCTTATTTGCTACTTTACTTATTCATTAGTTTATTATTTCATAAACCAAAGCATTTTATAAGCATAGCTGGGACACAAATCCCTTCGCTTACAATGTGTGGACGCAGCGACTTTGTATCGACAGTACGGCGAGGTGAAGGGATGTCACAGTTAACGTGGAACTGTAAACATTAGCGTCAGGAGTAGAACAGATCATAACACAGAACTTACAGAGAGCAACTCAACTATACCAGTAATCAAGTGAACTACTGATTGTCAAATGTGCAGCCCTGGGTCTGTGTACTAGGTAGGGTGGTAGTTATGTTGATTCCTCGCTCAATGTCCTAGCTCTATCTATAAGACAACTTCAGTTACAGAAATATAATGCTAAATTACATTAAAGTAAGTATATTATTTTAAAAAAATGATTATAACTTTCAGCTTACTCAGACTGTCAAAGGGGTAAAGAAAAGTTATGAAAAAGTAGAAATTGTTAATGAAATTCTTATACGGTTAATGTTGCTTTGTTTCATTATACGTAATTAAATGCATAATAATAATTTCTTCTTCTTTAACTGGTTACCTTCATCTTATACTAAAAGCACTTACAAAACCAATGTCTTGGTTCAGTAACCTGTCGAGGAACACGCAAACTCTGGATCATAGCATATCCAGGATGGGTGATCAGCCCAATGGTGGTGTGGCGGCGAAGAAGAAGGAAATGGAATGTAGGTAATGATGAAAGAGATTATAGTAAAATTCGCGGAACAAATTGCCTAACCCAGCATTCACCTAGCGACCGAGGAAAACCGCAAAAAGCACCTTCGGTCAGGTTGGTCAGCCACGGTAGGATTCTTCTATACCCATTACGATTATCCAAAATACAGAAACTAGCTGGTGTACCCTTCACGGATGGCTTTTAAGCCTCGAATGGCACTTTAGTTTCTTTTACCTACCATTGTAGTCTTTTAGAACTGTTATACAACCACCCTAAAGATTTTAATGTGAGTATTCTTCATTACCTCTCAGAACTGTAATTTCATAAATTCATCTGTTATTCACGAAATAGCAACCAAATTATAGGTCCTAACCTATGGTTAATATTTTTATTATCTACACTTATTGAAGCAAGTCAACTGAAAATTTTAATACCAGTTGGGACAGCAATAATTATAGTTGCTCTTGTAAAATAAGCTCGTGTATCTACATCTATACCTACTGAAAATATAATTATGTGTATGAAATATCCTTGTGAGACGGGAATTAACTGTCATAGAGTGCTTATATAAATTTACATCAGGAGAATAAGAGGAAGAGAAAGTAACAGAAAATCAATAAATGTAAATTAATAATATTTACAAATAGTAATATATAGTGAATGTAATGATCTAAAATTCAAACAAAATCTCAATAAATGTAAGGAAAGATTTTAAAGTTTAATATGCAAATATAGTATGTTGAAAAATAACAGTTAAAATAAACGACGAACGGTAGCAACGAGTGAAGTCAACAATAAGATATCCGTCGTCAAAAAGGAGAGAAATAAACAAGCTGAAGTACATCATATATCTTTTGGAAGTAGTCGCATGAACGGTGCAGGAAAGAATTATTGCCGAAGATAAAGTAGAGAGAAGAGTTAGTGAGAAGATATTTGGAGGAAAGTTGAGCACTAGGACTGAAACTAACTGAGGAGGGGATATAGTACCTCGGCCTACAAGATCTTTTGTGCCTGGAGCCCATGACGCAGTGGCTCCACGAGGGAAGGCTGAGGTGAGAGAAGGCGGCCGGACTAGGAGGCACAACGGGGCAGAGGGCAGGATGCCTATCTTTTACAGATTGAAACTCCCTGGATGGCAGCTGGTTCAACCGGCTTCCCTCCCCCTTGCGGGATTATACATCCCCTAGAGGACCCGTGACTCGGAGACCGTGAAGTGAATTGAGAATGGAGATGAAATGGAGGGACAGGAAATTCGGGGGATGTGATGAAGCTTCCCAGCATTCGCTTAGCGACCCGGGAAACCCCGAAAAAACCCATGGGACAGGAAGGTCGGCCGCGGGAATTGATCCTGCGACCTCCCGACTGAGGGCCACTGACGTTACCGCCTGAGCCATCCTGCATCGTAAGTTTAGCACTTGTTCATGGTGTCTGTGTACAGAGTGGGCCATTTACGTTGAGATCGTACAATATTTCCAAAACTAAGCATTGTAGAAAGCAATGTCTTTAATAAAAGTGCTTTATATTATGGGGGAAAGTAAGTCATTAGTCGTGTTTTCTTTGGAGGACGTTATGGTCATTTTAGATCAATTATTTTTTTTAAATAGAACCTACAATTGATAAATTGATCCTAAAATTACCATCACAACGTCCTCCAAGTAAAACACGACTAATTGTATTCACTTCCCCCCCCCCATAATATCAAACAACGTTTATTCAAGACATTTCTTTCTACAACGCTAGTTTTGGAGATATTATGCAGTCTCAACCATATATAGTTAAGTGGGAAAAGCTCCGTGACGAGGTATTTAAATAGAAATCTCCGCGAGACGCGTAGATAAATAGTAAATTATCCGCACGTAGAGAATAACCTGGATTTAGAACCTCCATGATGGATGTATTGTACAGCGTTATTTATAAGAATTGACGCGTTTCTTTCTTTAATTATTCTGTTCAAAATTCACTCAATGTACCAATTTTAGCACCAAATTAAGCAGAATGTTCTGGAGTTTCGATTGCGCAGGTGTTCATGTTTTATTCGTAATTGTTAGTTTTATTGTCGGTGACTGTTTTTGAGATTTTGTTCTAGTCAACGTGAAAATGGAGTACACATTAAATGAACTACTCTTCCCTGTAAAGCAATATGGATTATGAATTTAATTACACTTACTCAAAGGGCATACCGGAGGGAATTTGGTGTTCGGAATCCTCCCCAAAGAAACAATACCGGGACTGGTAAAAGGAATTGGAAACAACTGGATCTCTGGTGAGTGTAAAAAGCAAAACTCGTCCATCTAGGCTTCCCACGGTTGTTGTTGATGTGGATCATTCACCCAAAAAATCTTTAAGGCGTTTGTCGCAGGAGACAGGGTTCAGCTATTTAATGTGTCAGAGAGCTGTGAAAAGTGCAGGCCTAAAGCCGTATAGGATTACGGTTGTCCATCAGTTACAGAAAGCAGATAAGGATAGGCGACTGAATTATTGTCGTTGGTTTCAGGCGTCCATTGTGCAAAATCCTGCCATATTGTCCATCATATGGTTCACAGATGGTTCCATTTATCCAGCTATGTGAACTCAAATAACTCACGCTATTGGGCCAGCGAAAACCCACATGTTATTCATGAAGCACCTATGCACCCGGTTAAAATCGGAGTTTGTTGCGCAATATCCGCACAAAGAGAATAGTGGGACCAATTGTGTTTAAAACAATGTGAACACTGCAGAGTACCGACAGATTTTCATGGAGTTTGCTGAAAAACCAGACGATGTAGAGCTGAGTCAAGGATATTTTCAGCAATACGGCGCTACATGCCATACATCAAATGGCACTAATTGCAAGTTTCTTTGACGACCGGATAATTTCCAGGAACCTGTGGCCACCGAGATCTCCGGATTTGACATCGGCGGACTTCTTTCTATGGGGTTACTTAAAAGACAGGGTTTATGCCACACGTCCCCAGACATTGAACGATCTGAAGCACAACATTACACGGGAGATTCAAGCTATTGACCACAGAGTCCTCCAACGAGTGGCCAGTAACATGGAACGACGTGTTGAATTGTGCCTTATGCAGGATGGAGGACATTTTCAACATTTGCTATACAGGTAAATAATCCTCCAAAATTCCTCTGCATTTCAAGTATAATAAGTTGTCGTTAGCATAACTCCTTTTTAAACAATTAAACAAATAATGTGTCAGTTCTTCATAAATCACCCTCAAATTAGCTCATCACAAATATATAAAAAGTAAATTGAAAGAAATAATGAAATACATAAAATTCGCCCACATAAAAGAATATAACGCAATATTAGAAAACAGATAACAGAATTTGGAACGTAGCAATAATTACAAAGTCGGTTTTGAGATTTTGTTAGATAATAATCACTTTAGAGAAATAGGAAATTAACATTGCAATAAAAATAATTATGCTAAATAGAAAATTGTAGAAAATCACATATCGAAAGAAACATCAAAAGAACGGAGTCTGACAGCTCTTGGGCAAAGCCAAGCAAAGTAAAAATAAAAAAATAATATTTCCAAACGTAAAACAGTTTATTGATTTTACAGTAGATAGAAAATTTCAAGTAGCAAATCCTAAATTCCGGGACCGCCACATAATTCAAAGTCTAATATACATACCGCTGCATTTGGATGTCGCATGTCATTTTCCTAACCTCTCCGGCATCCTTCCAAGTGTTGAAAAATGTATAGGCTGTAAATAAGCAAAACGTAGTGAAAGAATTAACAGACTGTTCGAATTACTTTTAAACAATCACGGTAAATTGAATTTTAAACGTTTTTCTCTTTGGTCACCTACTATGTTTCTCTCACGAGAAGTGTGTGTAAGGAATGTGTTGACATCAACAGTTCTATCGCTGTCGGAGAAAGATTGCCTCTACTTTTAACATATCAAGACTTATGGCCTCTTAGAAAACATACACTCTGCTAGTAATGCTGAATTACCACATGCTTTTTATGCTTTTCTCGTCATAGATTTTAACGAGGTTAGCATATTTCTCGGGCGTAACTGTGTGGAGTTCTTCCTTTCCTACTGGCCATTGTAAATAACTTTATAAATCACTAGATAACACATGCACACTGTTCGAAGTGAAACACGCCGGGATACTAACGTTGCGCGATGTTTTTAATGTAGATAGTAGATCTATTTATGACACCATCGTGAGCTGCCACGTGGTACTACCCCCTCACTCTTCCGAAGAGCACCCCGCAAACGTTTTCTCGTCAGAGGTCTACAGTAGTTATTTAATAGTAAAATGACTCTCAGTTCTTACATAACCCATAAACCTTTGATGCTATTACTCAACGAAATAGGGGCAAAATTGGGAGGATTAGCAATACCCAAAGCCACCAGGTTAAATATTTTGGAAATGTCAACATCGTGTACAAAATGTGAGTATATGCGAGTAACAAATCTGAATCGGCCATATTACACTAAATAATTTATATGGCAATACTTTTATTTAATCGCCTGCAGCTCACAGAATTACACATTCATACTTTATAGGTACAAATAAGAGTACATATTACGGAAGGGCTCCCAAAACCGGTGCAGAGCCCCGCACGTAGAACATGTAGCCGTTTGTACTTACAACGCGACCCCTGGGAAGGAGGGGATGAGGGAAGAGGCACAAGGTGCCCACCAAATACGGGAGACGACGTGCGCACGCATGGCCGGGATCCCTAACGTTTCCAGACTGAACGCATCCGACTCCTCTTAAGCCCACCCACAATGCCCTAACCTCCGGGGTCTCTGAAGGGGAATCTGCCTCGAGAGCACCCGGAGGCGGGCCTGTGAGCAGTCCAGGGAGAAACCTTCACAAAGCGCGCCCCCAAGACCCAGCGCCGAACTCCGTTGCCTGATTTGTCAAACCTGAGATGATGATGAAGGAAATTATAGGTACAGGAAATAAGGGATATACTTCTGTTAAATCATCTTCCTCTTTTTCTTCTGATTAACCTCCTCTTTGGAGGGTTTACAAGCAATACCTTAGGTCAGCAACCTGTCGAGGAGCAAGCAAACTCTATATCATAGCATATCCAGGATGGGTGACCAGTGCAATGCCTGCTATAGCGGCGAAGAAGAAGGAAATGAAATGTAATAGAGTTGATAGGAGAATTCGCGAATCAAATTATCCAACCGAGCACTCGTCTAATGACCGAGAAAAAACCTTGAAAAAAACGTTACGTCAAATTGGTCGACCCCAGGTTTTAAACCCGAAACCTCCCGAATGGGGCCGCCCAAAAAAAAGCTTCATAAAAACTTCCACTAAAGTTGCTTTTACATATGACTTCCGAATGCAATATTGTTGCCCTGCGTAGTGTAGTGGTTACCATGCTAGTTCCCGAGGTCGCGGGTTCAAACGCGGCGGAGAGCGGTGGATTTTTTCGGGCGTAAAAATCCTTAGCAGGCTTCCTTTGGAAGGGAAGTAAAGCCAGTGTTTCCGTGTCGTACATTTACGGCACGTAAAAGAACCTCAAGCCTAATAAAGAGGCCTCTGAGCAAAATTATCGGTCTTTAATGCCCAGTTTAGAATGGGACCTAAGGACCACGTTTTGGAGACTCTTTATTTATGGATGCTCTTTAAGCAGCAGTTAAAGCGCGTTTATAAATTAAAAACTCAATGCAAATAACAACAAAAAGAATGCCGCATGTTCACGTAAATTTTAAGCTAAGCAAGTAAAGTGTTTGCCCCCACCCCCAAAAAAAAAATAAATATACTACACTCAGTGGTATTCAGGTACTTTCCACAATAAATTCAAATATCCATATCGGGCAGTTTAATAATGATTACATTAATGGTGTGTGTGCGTGCGTGTGCGCTGTTCCACCTAGATAACCTATGCCTATGCGTCCTGGGAAGCCAAAAAGTATTTTGACAGTGTTTCTTAACATCAAACCGGACGGTCCATAAAGCTTATCCGCAACATCCATAATGTTCTCTTATAGTACCACTGTCGCATTCATTATTCTCTTTCACGAGAACCTTGCATTTTTAACGGTCACTGCATTAAAGCTACGTACTTATGTACCAAAGAAATCGAATTAAAGATCGGGCTCTTAAACGCTAAACGTGAAAGAGTGGCTTTCTTGATGAATACGCGTAACTACTAGCAAGCTAAAATTAAAAAGACAGAAAAAGACAGCAATATTTGCCATTAACAAATTCCACATTAGTAATATCCACATTGTGTTGCTCTTACAATTTTAAAGGACAGAAATAAAAGATAAATCAAAAGCTGTCACGAACGCATTATTAGGAGAATAATGGCATTTACATATCTAAATTGTCTTCGAAAAGCTAAGTAATGATAAGTCAGAGAATTTCTTCTTCTTTTTCTTCTTCTCTTTTTATATTATTATTATTATTATTGCAAATACGATGGGAGAAGAATTTCTGTGTCCATTTTTACTCTCTTTACCACATACATAGTAGGCAAAGAAGGTATTGCATTCCACCTAAGAATTCGATAACGAGATTTCAGGGGAAATACTCGTTTTGGGATTCTTGAATAAAAAAAAATAGCATTTTTAGAAAAAAATGGGCTGTGGGTGCGGGTGTCTATATGTGTCTGAAAACATTATGATTCAAAAACAAAAGTCGGATAAATACCAAACTTGGTATTTAGATGCAGGGCTTTCCAAAGATGCGACGAAGATTTTCAAGAAAATCCCCCCAGACCAAACTACCCTTTACATGGTACATCTATCGAAGTTTTTGATGTTCTAAAATTGTCTCTAACGATTTTGATTAAAATACTGTATATTAAAGATGTTTACGTGACAAATAAACTGTATAAACTCATTTTCTGGAAATAGCCTGTGAAGTCCACATTCAGAAGGAATTTTGTGTAATGTTGTATAACTGGTAAACCTTAAGCGTAGAGAAAAACTACTACAGAAAAAATGTAGATCTCTTTAAAACACACAATCTATTCCAAATAACTTTTTTCCCAACATTAGTTATTTCCGAGATATCGTTATTAATGGTTAAAATATTTCAATACTTTGCTATTCTTTTAAAGTCCTGTCGGTTTTCAATTTTTTCTCGCGATGTCATATGGAAGGAGTATGGAATTTTAAGGTCAATGTATAGCATCCAGTTCTTAAACATTTTACTATCTATTTACGGAAACGTTTAGCTCGATTAAAATAAAGTAGATAGGAAAATAAGCTTTCGTAATAATAATTTGTATACTCACTAATAAACAACAGAGTGTAGAGAAAGTCATGTGAATGTAAGCACATTAGATTTTTAACTCTGTTGTTTGTCAGTGCTGAAATCCATGATATTAATATTTACGATTTGGCTCTAATCATTCAGCTACAGTCTATTAGAGCATGCTAGCCATATAATAGAGATGAAGAAGAACACTTTTTTAGCGCTTATCTCGTTGAAATACGTATAGATGGCCTCTGCTACAATTTTATCTTTTATCCCTCTATCTCTTATCTCTCCCAATCTTGTCCTCTCAAATTTCAATTTATCTTTCTTTCTTTCTGCTTTTAATTTCTTTTCGCTCCTCTCTCTCTCTCTATGCGTAAAGTATACGCCCATTAAAGTTTCTTTACACGCAATAGTAACACTTTTTCTTAGATGTCAGTACCACTAAATCACAGTGATACTTTCAACACTAAACTATAGTATAACAATTTGGTAAAATCCCTCAATTTACGGACTGCGCGAATATTCAGGAGGGATAAATCTCCCTCCCTCACTCTACTTGTCTTTTGCCTTTAGCTACTGAGTGATTCCAATGAGGTGTGTTAAAGAGGAAGTACCACATCACTGTTGTGAACACAGGAATTTTATAGTGTAGAAAAATGTAATAGGATCTAGTTTACATCATGATAACCCAAAAACTAAAATTCTTATTCCAGTTCTGTAAGAAGTATGATAAAGATCACAGTTTCGAAATGATGTTGATGTGTGATTGATCTCCATGTAAAAAAAAAAGCCGCTAGTTTTCTTTGTAAAACTTGAATTGAAATAATTTGTATTATGGAAATCAATCAGCGAGGAACATTTTTCCTTGAAGAGATAGATGGGGGAGTGAAGGCTATGAAATACCCTAAAAAGTGTGAATTAACTTTTGGATGATACCGCATGTGTGAAATGCTATCGCTAGTTATATGCAAACACTTGTTTTCACAACCCCTACACCTTGCTCTTTGCGTGGCTTGTCGCAGGCAGTTAGGGAGGGGGAGGAAGGTGACATACCCCTACCAAAAGTTTTTTTGTAAGTTGCTGAACTATAACTTAGTATACCTGCTTCTCACACTTATACTGTTTCCCATGGTATGAGCAAACGACATGGACTATCTACGTTTTTATGTATTAAACGTTAATTAGTTTAGTATATGAATAATAGTATGAAATATTTGATGTGTTGCATTCACATGATTCTATTCATTTTTCTTCAAGCTATTCTTATGAAAGCTTATTCTTCTACTTCTTGTTAATACAGATAAACTTTCATTAAGCATTTACTCATTTCTTTGTAGGTATAGGAATGATACAGTAAGCTAAAGCGAGAGTCACATTTTTAAAAAGCGGATCGCTATATGATAACTGAAATTCCATGCTCTTTCCATGACCACGAGAAGATAATAATGACTTGCTACTTGAAAAAATTATAAATATCTGAGAATTCAAACCATTGGCAAAAATATCTCGGAAATGGTTAACTCCACAACAAATGTTTAATACACACAGCTTTAAAAAGATCTAAAGGTTTTGCTTAGTAACGTATTGTCTGTCTCTTGCTGTTTACCAACTATACAAAAGTCATTCAGGATGAAGAGGTTATTCGCAATAAATTCAAGATATACGTTTTATTTGTCATGCAAATGTCTTAAACATATTTTAATCAAACTGGTTAAGGATCAGTTTTGAGAAACTGAAAATTAGCGGAAACTTTTCTATGTAAAGAATAGCTTGAGGTGGGGGATTTTCTTCAAAATGTTCGTGTTGCATCCTTGCAAACAGACTTTTCGCTTTTGAGTTATGCTTTTTACAGACTAACAGACAGATACACTCACACAGAGACACATACACGGGATTTTTTCTAAATTTGTTTTATTCAGGGAACCTCAAAACACGTATTATCAGGTAAAATCTTGGCATTGATTTTTTTAAAATGAAATGCAATACTTCCTTTACTTACTATAGGCAAGCAGTAAGGAGAGTATGCATCATATCAAAATGCTTAAATAAGAGACATGCCAGTAAAGGGTAATTAACACTGTCCCAAAAATCTCAACTATAAGTGAGATATTTCAGCGTTTTAAATGTGTGTCGCTTTAAGGAAGTAATTTAGATGTCATATAGGCTCTTTTCTAATTGGGATCCAATGCATACCATATACCAAGTTTCATAGCAATCGATTCAGCTGTAGTTGAGTGAAACAGCAACACAGACGACTACACACACAAACATTTTGAAAATATGACTTTTGTCTTCAAAATAGGCCACTATGCACAGTAAGCTATTTATCTAAAATCGAACATTACCAGAAAACTTCTGGTTAGGGTTATGCTAAGGCACAGCCGTATATATACATACCGGATGAGTCTTCTTAGCCTGCGGATTGAGAAGCTATGCAGTACCGGCTATGCCGTAAACACTATCCACTGTATCGCGGCCTATTAATTTCGAACGAAATGACTGCTTTGCACCGCTGTGCGTGCAGTGACTTGCACTCATAATGCAGCAGTGTGAGCGTTGGCCTTCAGTGGTGAAGATTCCAGGTTCAAATACTGCCTCTTGAAGAAACTTTTTATGATTAGTAAATTTTACGAGAACTGATAGTTTGGCATGGAAGTGTCGTTTCACTTAATTAGTTTTAATTATGTGAATTTCATTAAAACACAAATGGTTACTTGCAAATACACTTTCTGGTGCATTCAGGAAGAAACCATTTACTAGAACGTTCTCGAAACATTAACAGAAATTAGTAATAAAAAAAAACAATTTATTCGCAGACTGATTTGAGCTTCCAACCCACCATGACTTTCCATCATGTTAACCATTGCACTACTAGAGCACGTTAACAATATTCACCACCGTAGCCCTAATCAGCGGGCTGGTGAATGCGGTGTCAGCACCTGCATTTCGCATCGTCTATAAAACGTAAGGTTGCATAGTTACCAATCCGCAGGATGAGAAGACTCGCGCGGTATATATATATATATATATATATATATATATATATATATAAAATCCCAGCCAGAGAATAACATTTTCACATACCGAAAATGTATATATTCTTACCTTTTTCTACTGAAAATGCCATTTCCGCCTTTGTTGACACAATGAAGAGGTAATCAGAAATAAATAAGTATACAAATTCATGTATTTATTATTAAATGCTTAGAATTAATACATGATATAGAAATTCATTTATACATTGTAAATAAAAACATTTATAGCATATGGAATAATGACACAATAGAATATGGATGAAATAACAAATAGCTATTGATAATACTGTTATGGAATATTTCCTGCTTAAATCATTTGCCACAAAAGTGCTG
Organism: Deroplatys truncata; assembly: GCA_030765065.1. Lineage (NCBI taxonomy): Eukaryota > Metazoa > Arthropoda > Insecta > Mantodea > Mantidae > Deroplatys > Deroplatys truncata. The sequence goes on from CM060985.1 coordinate 106,124,410, forward strand.
CAATGGAATGCGTAGATATAAGCATGACTTTAAGGGGAGAATTCTTATTTATGTTGGCAATACTACAAATTAGCAACTTCAGCGTCACTCTTTCCCAATCCCTAATAGGCAAATCTCCTAAAATTGTACAGTTGTTTGTAGGAATCATTTAGATTACAATATTACAGTTGCTATGTAAAAATGATATATTACTGGAACTAGTACATATGGAATAGAGGGAAGTGATAAAATAAATATACCTTAAATTGCAATACACAAAAAGCGTGAATCATAATTTTATATTATTTACACAGCCTTATAAACAAGTTTTATAAATATTTTAAGCTATGAAACCTAAGATTTTAATTTCGTATAAGCTAAACTAATGCTTCAGATTGAGTTTCCTAAACTTAGTTGTTTTTCTTATTTAGATGCACATGTTTCTAAAACTGTTTGAGAAAGCTGAAGGTTTTGTTTGTGCCTTAAGAATAATTATGTCTAAAATACTGTGGCCGCGCGCGCGAAGTCCTATGGACCGGCGTTGTGAGCGCTTCCCAACTCGTGAACCTGACTGCGGGTAGAGTTAATAGCCAGTAACCTCCAGAACAATAGAGGTGCGGAACAATAGTCTATTGTCTGCCACTTTCTCGACTTCTTTGTGCCGTTTCGAGTAGGTTCCGCTTCTAGAAAGTACACTATGTGTAAGGGCTTATATAAGGGGCTGTTCTTGCCCGGGAGTTGAGTTCAATAAATTAAGACGCTGCGAAATGAAAAGTGGACAGTGGAAGTGGACAAAATGCAGTTCAACTGTGAGTTGTCAAGCAGCATTTCAGTTGTGAGTTGTGATTCGGCAGATCAGTTGTGTTGGTTCTGAGTGTGGGCCAAAAGTGACTCAAGTGTAACTTTTTTGCTTCGCTGAATGCCTTAGTAATAAATAAAGGGTATTTCGGAGTAACTGGTGTTCTCATTGGTTACAATATAGACTATTATGGAGTTTGTTCACACGGAGAAATACTTAGAAATAGCAGGTCGTCATATAGTACCCTCCTATTGCCGAGGCTCTCAAAGAAAGGAAATATCAGGTCTTTGAAGAGGAGCATGATGTGTTGGAAACACCGTAGGGTCTCATGCAAGAATAGGCATTATAGCTATAAAATCTGGATCATCCACTGGAACTATAATTGAACCTACTATTAGATGAGAAATAAACGAAGATCAACTGGCAGAAGCACACAAGAAAAACTTCAACATTTACGATCCATGCAGAGCCTATGATTGCGAAAATATAATAACTTCAATCCAAGTTGTTGACTCGTGATAGGAGCTAAAGCAGCTATTTCCAGTTTATATAAGTCTGCAGAAAATTTCAGTTATTAAAAAGGTGACTGAGTGTGTTAAAGGTCTCTTCTCATATTAAAACAATTTGTATGACATTTAATCTCTCAACATATATTTTATTTGAAATCGTTTATTTATGTTTGTATTTGTTACTTTAATACGTTTTATCATCGTAAACTTTATATACAGCAACCTTCAGTTGAAGGAAGCAAATTTTCAATAAATGCGTACATTATGGGGTATATTTGATAGTTATTGTTATTTTCACAGAAATGTTTCATTTTTGCAAAATATTGATAGTAAAGAAAGAAATATTCTATCGATAAAGGTACTAGCACAATAGTCTACTTGAAATATATTATATTTAGAAAAAATAGAAGAAAAAGCGAACTTCCTAAAACCTTTAAGTTTTGTTATTTGTACGAAAAAACAAAAAATGGGCAAAATTAATTTTGTTTTTCATAAAAACTGAATGACTAATCTAAGAAAAGCTTTTCATCATAGAGTTATTAGGTATGGCAAAATATAGTTAAAGGCACCTTCTAGTCAATCAGTTAAAAAAATTGGTTTTTTCTTTACACTGTTGAAATCTCCATTTTTTTCTGAATCCATTCATATATAATTTATGGTTGTTACACATTTTATAGTTGTCAAAATCGCAATTAAATAATGTCATATTTAAATACTAAAAACGCATTGGTTGTATTTTTTTTTTGCATTTTTACGTAACTTAAAATTTTATACACTTAGGTACCATTATCTACAAAACTATTGCACCCAGGAAGCTGAAATTTTCTGAGGAGCTAAAATCATATGAATGTTAAAATGAGTATAACAGTTTTTCCATAATTTTCAAATAATTTAGAAACAATAATTTTATGCATTGAAACAATTGAGCTAAAATTTTAAAATTATATATTAGCTCTGAGGTTTACTAAAAAATTAGAATATTGAAAAAGTAATCCACCCATTTTGTCATAAATACTATTTTATGAGTGCAGCATATGTTTACACTCATTAGAACAGACTTTTTATTAAATAATGGTACCTAAACGGACTTCGGCAACCTAAAATTTGTATTTCTCTGTATTAGCTAACATATTTGTCATATGCATTTCTTTACATCTTTGTTTTAACATATTTTATGCCCCAAGTAGAGTAGAATTTTCAGTGAAAAAATTATGGATGCAATTTTAATGTTTCAGGTGATATTCACATCCAAATACTGATATATGTTTCTTGCGAAAATGAATGTATTTCACTACGAGGTGCCCATGATCCATTAAATATAGTCAAATTCTGATTGCAAATTCTTTCCAGCAGTTTAAGTATGGGTAAATTAGTTCGACATTTCTATGGATTGACGTACTAGTTCCCGTAAATTGTAATATAAATGTGTTTCATAGGAGGATTTTGAAGAACTTAAGGTGGAAAATGTTCCTGTTTACAGTGGTCATGATCGTACAAAGTTCAGTGTATGTAATGAGGGATTACTAAACTCCTGTATAACTTACGGAAGCCTGAATTTTTTTATACAGAAGGTAAATGATGATACCTTTTTAAAATGACTTCTTTCAGCGAAAGGTAACACAAGCTTTGAAATTGTTAAATTGACACTTATCCCTATAAACATAACTATATGTGACAGCTTGTCTATTGACAATGAGGCCACCTGAAAGCTTGTAGAATCAAGTGGTGTCTCAAAATTTGAAAGCTTTTCCTCGATGTAGATATAATTTTAAACATTAAAATAACATAAATATAAACTGACTATAATAATTAATTATATATAATTTAATAAGAATGATCCCCTTAAAATTTTCACATTCACTAGAGAAAATTTCTGTTTGGTTGTGTGTCTTTTCAGAAATAGCCACAATGGAATTAGATAACTTAAGAACTTAAGGTATTATGAACTTAATTCTGCTGTTAAAAATTCCAATAAACTAGGTTTTGTCTTATTTTATTGAGAAACATGTATAATGTGCATAGGTGAAAGCCAAAGACACACAATTATGCAAAACATCCACAGATTATTTTAAGAGAAAAAATGATCGAAATCAACTTCGGTCCCCGTTTCTAATCTGAAATGACTGCAGTGCTTTACAGTTCAGTTTGCATAATAAAGGAATGAAATAAAGCATTTATAGACTCGTTAAGCTTTGTGACTCTATAAGAGTATTTTAGGCAGTCGATTTCGTTGCAAGAACAACGTATAAATCTATTGCGTCGTTAAAGTCTCCGTTAAATTATAACTTTATATGAGTATAGCATTGGAATCCGTAGTATTTCAAGATGCTTCAGTCTGTCGATATCCTAAAAATATGTTCGAAGAGGTTTTTACTTCATCTTAGGTGAGTGGGTATTTGTAACCATTTCGAAATGTTTTAATTGTTGCTTTTTGGAGTAATGTTTTATGCTTCAATATTGCAGCAACGTAATCCGATATATGTACGCTATACAATGTCAATGCTGATGCTTTTAAAACAAATGACTACGTTAAAAGCAAGAAGCCTGTTTTATACAACTGATACGTGTTTTTAAATACAGTATTGCAGGGAGGGGAGGTCAAGCTATACGGTCGCTACCCTTGGAAAAGTATATTAAATATCCTTTAAATAGTGGATGTCTTTCTAAAACAAGAAAATGTCGATAGGTATATATTCCATTCAACCTAATCTATATTTACTGCGTAAGAAAGGTCAAGAAAACGATTAAGCAACTTTACTTTCTTTATAGGTTTTAAACCAAATCGGGAATCTAATATTTATGTTAAAGATCCAAAGAGTGCTTTAACAATGAAGAAGAATATACAGAGTAAGGCTAGACTGTCTGCACAGCGGCCTTGGAATAAGCAACATATTTTGGTCCATTAGTCGCAGCTAGCGCAGATTCTCATGTTCACAAATGGGACGTGTGTTTCTAATTTGAGTTCTGGTAGTTACATGGGACAAACGTTTAGCGCTTACTAGAGTGAAGCTGAGCTATGTGCTGGTGAAACGTTATTCATTGTAGTTGAGTGCAGTACCTTTTTTCTGTAGTGCAGGAATTTATTCTATGGTAAGTATCCAGACGTTACAGTTCCTATCAGGGCAGCTACCCATACAGTGAATAAAGCAACTATAGATGCTTCTTTTAATGAAAATCTTGTCAATAAGCTTCTTTTGGCTTAAAAAGTGGACGAAATAAGGGCCAGATTAGAACATTCAACCCTTGTATGCATAGTTGTATGTTGCACGGAAGGCTGGAAACAAATTTCCAAGTATATTGTGGTACTACTGTTTGCGCGCTAAAGTCAACGCTTTGCGCTATAAACATACATCATTCACAGTCTTGCTTGCCTATAGTTAGCATGTGCCAGCTGCCATAATGCCGAAGCAAATCGAGCCATTTTGGAAAGGCTGCATTGTCGCCCTTTCCGATACAAACTACAGGTATTCAGCAATTATTGAAATTTGCAGGCAGCGGAATTGCATTGCTTCCAAGAAAGAGATAAGTTATGCGCTCAATAAAAATGGAAAAAATCATATGGGGTTAATTCCGAAAGGAAAGAAAAAGCCGTACTCCGGTCATGGTGAAGAAAGTCAAAATACTTGTCTCAGGCAGTAACCCAGCCACACAACGAGCCATTGCATGTAGGTTAACACCATAATCAACAGGGATTTGAACTTGGAAGAGTTCACAAATTGTTGCCCCGTCACATTTCAGAGTGTCGCACAAACAGTAGGAAACTGTATGAAAGACACCTGACGGGAGAAAGATGGAAGGATGTTGTGACATTGGATGAGGCATACATCTAAAGTGACTGCAACAAACTCCGTGCAATTTACTACCGCCCAAAGGCAGAGAAAAACTTTCAGAAATGCTACTCGGAATGTAAGGAAACTTTTTCCAAAGGACTTATGATTATCTCCGGATACTGTTACATGGCAAATTGACGATTTGCCGAGTTGTTAACAGGCCAAAATCAGCTCCCAGAACTATCAGGAGAATGTTCTGACCCCAATTTACCGCAATGATATCTCGGCTCTGTATGGGGTAGGCACAAATAAGGTCTGGGTGCACCAGAATAAAGCTCCTGTCGCACATTAGGCTCAAGCCTCAATTTTTTAGAAACAATGGAGCAAGAAACAGGAATATGTGATATTCCTTTCAGTAACATTCCAGAAAATTCGCCTGATGCATCAACTATAGATTTTTGTGCATTTGGACTCCTGAAAAGACCTTTGGGAAACAGACGTCCACGTTCTATAATTGGCTTATGTAAAGCTTTTAAAGAGGAGTGGGAAAATATGGACATTATTGTACTCGTAAAAGCCTTCTGCAATGGAAATTAAGGTGCAGAGCTATAGCTATAATGAAGGGACGTTCAACTCAGCATGATGAGTGGTGGAGACATTGAATGAAAGACAAAAGGTCAAAGGGAAGTTTGGAAACAACCTCTGTACAACGGAGGGGCACACCTTGCGTACTGAGACCTACATATATCTATGGTGTGGCTACTATACCCCAGGAGGAAGAGATGAAGTGAAGAATCCACAGGAAGCTACAGAGCGCAAGCAGATAGGCCACAGAGCTGCGTGGAAGTCCCTAAAAGTTCCAGCCTCAAAAACCCCTCCCATTGCTGGAGCTACCTGGAGAGGGCGATGAAGATCCATCGATCGAGAAGCCCTCTAGTGTCCAATTGGAGTGCTCTTTCCTTTGAACAAGGATCTGTGCCATCAATCCGGCACCGTTATACGCCACTAAACCTAGAAGCACGCCTGAAAGATGGAAAGAAAACGGAAAGAAAGGAAATCATTGTAGATGAGAAACCACCCCAGTATTCGCCTACCGAGGGACAACCTCGAAAAATTCATGGTCGGTCGACGGGAATCGAACCCGAATGCAAGCTTCACACGTTATCGCGAAGCCATTGGCTCGGTCACCCCTTGTATGTAAGGAAGGTCATTAATTTCATCAGCTATTGCAATGCAAGTAAACCGAACATTTATGTTTCCATAGTTTTCTCTCTAAATTTCAGTTACGTTGCGGCTCTTCATATGTGTTTCGTATGGTGGGTGCGGCAGTTCTTCCGGTCCAAAGCAGTTGCACAGTCGATTTAATCTAACTCTAGGCTCGTTATGGGACATGCGTTTGTTATTTCCACTCGGCTCAAACACACTAGCCTTCGATGAAGGAACATTTATATAAAAGAAGTATTAAGATCTATTAGTAGGAGTATTAAGAATGACATTCCTTTCTATCTTTCTGAGTTTTGTAATATGGTTTGTCTTAATCTAAAGATTAAACAGGACTTTCAAAACTGAGAATTTGTGCATTAGTGTGTTAATTTAAAGTTTTTTCAGCCACTTCATTAAAATACTTGAAACATAAGCATAGCATTGTTGATTTTATACTGGAACAATTTGCACCAACTTCCAGAAATCCTGCCCTTACCTATCTTCATAAACAAGATATTAGGGTACTTTACGTTGTCTGCAACAGAATAGCAAAAGTCAACGAACGCTACACTAATATTTATATTATGATGAAACGTGGATAAAATTCAAACAAACAAGAGCTGGTCTTTGAGAGTCCATGTGTGTCAGACAACCCCACTGGAGACAGTCAGGATAATAACCATGTTTTCAAAGAAGTCATTAAGGAAGGATTTTACGTAATGATGACAAGAGGCAATGTAAACGTGAAGGGTGGGTCTCGTTTGTGCACATGCCTCAGTCTGCTTTCTAATATTGTTTGCTCTGATGTAATAACGCGCTGAAATTACGGTACTTGCACTGAAAATACACCTGTGTTGTTGGTGGTGTAACATTACAAACATTCACAACTCTTGCTGTAAAAGGTGTACTAAAAACCCAATTACTCCTTGGTATATACCTTTTCCTGTGGAAGGTATTATTGGTTATTTAAAACAAACTTGGTTCAATTAAGTCCTAGTACTATGAATAGCCCTTTGATGGAACTTTCGGGATCTCCTGGTCTAATTTGGTTGCAGCAGGATGGTGCAAGAGAATACCTAGATGGTAGATTCAACAATTTAACATCTCTAAAATGTCGGTAACAAAGTTCCAATTTGATATGTTGCGATAATGTATTGTGGTAATGCATGAAACATAAAGTTGGCAAAGTCATTAGCAGATTACTGGAAGGCTTTATTCATCTATTTGGAATGTATTTAATTTCAAGTAATATTAGGCAGACTCCTTGGAGGCAGGTGTGTCTTTTCTATCCAGACATTGTTTGTGGAACGTTTCGGATTTAAAATACTTGATGCAATGAATTCAACTACATATACTACATAACTGATGAGATGATCATAATGATAGCCTCTCTTGTTTACATTGCAACTTAGTACGAAGCTTAGTTGTAGCTACCTAAATTTAATAACTTAGTGTATGGAACTATAACCTATGATGACATCAGGATGTGCTCGGTGTCTTTATCATCACTTGATCTTCATTTAGCTTGGGTAGCTTGAGCAACAATATCCGTCCAGAAAGTGACGAAGTCTTTCACCACCGAACCCCTGCAACAAAACATAAAACTTAATAGATATAGAATTATGTAAGGAATGTTTAGTTTTATGACCTACCTCAGACATTAAAATATTGAGATAAGTCCATACTAATATTATAAATAGAGAAAATGTGCGTGTGTGTATGTTTGAGTATGTAGGATAATCTCAAAAACCATTCAATCGATTTTGATAATCCTTTCTCCATTGATAAGTCCAATTCATTATGATGGACATGGGACTATAAATCACCTTCTAACTTCATTTCGTATTGCTAAAAGGTTAAAACGATTTACAAAGCCCTTGCACTTTATTATGAACACATTGGAGTTATAAAACATGCTTACGAAGGCTGTGATTTTAGCTTCTAGTTGGAATGTCATGGAGTAGAAAAAATAGTTGGTGTTGCTCCACAGAATACAAATAGTTGCTTATCTCCGCAGAGTATAAAAACAAAAGCCGGTTTCATTTTATTGCAAGGAATATACATAGATGGCCATGATGTAACGCTTCATGACTTCAGCAAACAGAAGACAAAGTTTAAAAATCTGATTTGTTACACTCATATGACTTTCTCTACTCTTGTGCAAACAAATTTTAAAACCTTTATTCTCCATCCAAGATAAAATTTTTCAGATATTATCTTATTGCTAATGTTCTTGTAGGTGGAAGGGTAATATGGTAGGCTTTAAGCGATAGTCAAATCTTTTAAGAGCTGGTGTCTACGTGGAGCATTCCGTTTTCTTTGCATGTCCAGGACATAATTAGACGAATAACGAATTCCCAATTGAGAAAAAGCTTAAGTATTGGAAAATTCAAAAAAATAACAAGGAATATCTCGGAAATTGTTCACTCCGCAAAAAAGAGGTATATGAAATGTGTTTTAACGAAATCTACATTTTTTGTATAGAAACATTTTGTCCATCTCTTACGGCCATTTGGGAACATTCCCAGAAAATTCAAGGTATACATTTTATATGTCATGAAAGTATCTTAACTATATGATATTTTAATCAAAATAATCAGAACCATTTTTGAGAAAATCAAACTTTTTGAAGAATTTTCCAATGTAAAGGGTAGTCTGGGGTGAAGGGATTTTCTTGAAAGTCTTCGTGTCACATATTTGAAAGATACTGAACCTAAATACCAATTTGGTATTTATCCAACTTTTCGTTTTTGAGTTATGGTGTTCACAGATACACAGACACAAACACGGACCTTTTTCTAAAAATGGTTTTTTTGGATTTAGGGGACTTCGAAACATGTATTTCCGGTGAAATCTCGGTATCGATTTTTTGGGTGGAATGCAATACTTCCCCTACTTCTATATCTAGTAGAGAAAGTAAAAAGCGACAGTCGATCCTGTGTTATATTGCTTCTTTAATTGCTATTTATCAAATGCTGCAGATGTGGTGTAATGAAACAGTATCAAAACCTCTAAATAACCTTTATTCTAACTCTATAGATGTATAGATGTGTGCAATGAAGTTTCAGGATGCCTAAACATTCTAATAACCCTCATGAAAGAAAGTTTTGCTTTATCTCTTTTGTATTTATGTTATAATCAACTTCGTTGGCAGGGCATGCCAAGTAATTGTATGAAGAGAGAAAAATATTAACAATAGAAATCAGGGAACCAATATTCTATATTAAGTAAGATTATGGTCGCAGACTATGTATATTTTCCAAAGAGTTTAACTTGGTAGCCTAGAAGTCTTATTTCGTTGTATATATTAAGGGTTTCTACATTATGTAAACATTAAGTAGTATATACTATAATAAATATACGGTATATATACACTATAGCAATTTCGTTTACACCATATGGTGCATCGCATCCACGTTTCCATCATCTGTCATTTGCCATCTTCCACATCTTGTATCACACAATCACTTACTCGTGGTTTTCCCCTCTTCTTACGCAGAGGAGGCTGCAAATCATATAGGTTTTTATGGCCATTTCTCAGGTGACATTCTTCTGAGGTGTACATACCATCTTAACCATGTTCCTTCTATAGAAATGACAATGTTAACTGCTGTCACTTGAATCTGCTCTCCTATAGTTTCATTTTTTATTTTCTGAGGCCTAGACACACATGTTCCCTTCAATAGTCGATTTTCATTCCTTTTTGAGACCTCCCATAACTCAGTGTCATACAACCCAATACTTTCGACTATTGTTTTATAAATTCTTCTCTTTATATCCCTTGGCATTGTTCCAAATTATGGAATGGAATTGTCTTATGACGTCTTCCTGTTTAGTAGTCTGAGCCTGATTTCAATCTCACTACTTCCTATGTGTGATATCATTGTTCCCAATTGTTTAAGTTTTACAGCACTTGATGGAAGATTCATCGTCCAACACTATGTCGCTTCCTACATCTCCAACAGCCATATATTCGATCTTAGATAAATTTATTTGTAGGCCGCAATTTCTGTATTCCTGATGGAATTTTCTAAGCATATAACATATATATATATATATATATATATATATATATATATATATATATATAAAGTTCCCTTGTTTACCCACGGAGCGCCGAAGCTATACACTCCAGCGACCACGGCTACGAGGGCTGGCAAATCATCTTCAGCGAAAGTAGTTTGATCATCTGCAAAACTTAATGAATACAAAGCATCGTCATTTATCTGCCCCATGGGTCCTCATTTACTTCTCCAATATTTTAGAGCCTCAGATAGGAATGTTGATTTGAAATTTAACCTACTTTAATTATCTAAAAAATTACTCCACCATTCCGACCGAGGATTTTTTCACCAGCAAATGCTATACAGCATTTCCAGAACTTGGAAGACTGCCGGAAGAAAGTCACACGTTTCACCGATGTTTACAGTCTTTTGCATGAATATCGGGTGATTTGTCATCTGTTATTTGGAACATTCGGGACTGTATGAAATTACAATTATTAGGGGTAAATGTTAAAATAAGGGTATTCACTATAAAAACAGAGCAGGATGGCTCAAGCGGCAACGTCTGCGGACCGCATTCGGGAGGTCCCGGGTTCAATCCCGGTGACCGTCCACTCTAACCCATGGGTTGTTCGTGGTTTCCCCTAGGTCGACAGACGAATACTGGGGTGGTTTCTTCTCTGCCACGATTTCCTTTCCGTTATTTCCCTTTCATTCCATTTCCTTCTCATCTTCAAGGTGTGCTTCTAGATCTCCTGCTGTATGGTGGTGCAGGACAAATGGCACGGATGCATGCTCATTCGAAAGAGTATTTTCCGTGGACGCAGCCCTCGAGGACTGCTTGATTGGTGGGTCGTCATTTCAGTCGGTAATGTCTGTAGTCCGCAATCGGAGGTCCCTGGTTCGATCACCGGCGACCACCCACTTTGACCCATGGTATTTTTTCGTGGGTTTTCCCGGGTCGTCAGGTGAATGCTGGAGTGGTTTCTTTCATACTTCGAGTTTCCTGTTCCTCCATTTTGTTACATTAATCATTCCATTCGTCCTCATCCCATTGGTCTATTTCAGGGTTTGAGGTGTCGGCGATGGTGTTTTGGTGCATCGGGCAGGGAAGAAGGATGCACCGTTCCTCGGCCTTCGGCTGGTTGCCGGGGTATAAGGACAGCCCCTTTCGTGGGGAGGGTCGTCGTTCTGCCTGTCCGACTGCGGGGCGTCTATATCTGAAAACTGTAGGAACCCGTCATTGCTGTGCTGTCACTCCTGATTCCGGCCGCCTGCTCTCTTCCTTCACCTGTCCCCTTCCTCCCGGGACGCCTCCTCGTGAGACATTGGTACAATACCTTCATTCCTAGATCTATGCCGATCCCCTCCGCTTCACAATTCAATCCAATATGATGTTTTTATTAAACATTTTAGAGCCGTTGATGAGAAAATAAACAACAGCAAAAATTTATCCATGTAAAATTCTACGGTATAGGTAAAATTTGTGAGAACCTTAATCTTGCATCCTTAAAATTTTCCTGGCTTTATCATGAACATTCATATATATTCAGATTTTATTTTGTTGAGTGTCTCTGTACACACGTGCACACATCTCACACCCGGAGAGCGCGAATAGCATTTCTTAAAATAGACATTAATGATACAGCTGTTAAAAGCGGGGGTTTATTTTGTGAGAAGCAATCCTACTAGCAAAATAACGTTGTGTTGTGATATATTATTTCTTTTATATATAATTGAATTATAATTATAAAGTATCCAGATGAATTTGTGTGGAAATAGTAGTTTACATTTGGGCATGCGCGATGGTGAGGTCTAGTCTGTTGTTGTTTGATCTTCATAGCACCAGTGCTGATAACATGATCACTTACACAGTTATAACATTCTATACTATACACAGAAGGCTGTGGCAAAATAAATCAACAGAATAAGTGTAACATTAGTGTTAGTATGAAGCATGTATTTGATTTAACTTTATTACTGTTCTTTTTATGTGGTGATGTAGGAAGTACACAAAAACCACATTTCCGGTGAATCTTGGTTTTGAGTCGAATGTAACAAATTCTCTAATATAGAAGTAAGGAGTTCGGAGTCGTCAGACGGTGGGCCTCCAGTAACTGGAGCAGAACACCGCACGTAGGCCATAGTGGTCCTTTGTGCTTACAACGTGACCCCTGGGAGGAAGAGAAAAAGGGGAAACCTGAAGGGCGACTAGATCTGGACAACGATGTGCGCTAGCAAGGATGGGATCACTAACGATTCCAACATGTTAGCAGTGCTGACGCCGGGCCTTAGACACCCGCACCCTTTGGGGTCTCGGGTATAAACGAGACACTGCCGGGAAGAAAGGGGGCCCAGCAGTCCCGTTAAGCTCCAGGGAGAAATAAATGTTTCCAAATCGCAAATACCACCGCAACACATCAACTACCATCGCCTAGTCCTACAACCTTGAAACAGATGGTAGAAAACGATGAGGACAGGCAATTATAGAGAGGAAATTAGTGGTAGAAGGGGAACACCCAGCTTCCGCCTACCGACTCCGAGAAGCCACGAAAAACAATCCATGATCAGGGTGACCGACCCGACGGTAATCGAAACCGGGGTCTCCCGAATAGCCTCACACGTTATCGCGGAGCCATTTCGTTCGGTTACTCTCCCGTAAGAAAAGCTGTAGATATTTTCGTGAAAGAGTTTATAGAGCCTGTAAGAAATGGTAATGAATAAAGACATTATTTACTCATAGAATTCTGCAACCTGAAGATCAAGATCACATAAACTACAGGTATTCTCTAGAACCAGAAGAACATTACCAAGTCTCTTTGTTGCAGGAAGTTTCGGACACATGCGGGTTTCTCACGGACGGTGTCACATTTTCTGGGTGTGGTCGTATCCCTTGGGAGAAACATCATATACAGAACAAACCCTCTCTATTATCTTCTTTCTCTTTGGATGTTTCTTCTTCCATTTACGTTTCTCACTCTTGTTTTACTTCCTTGTCTCGAACACCTGTAACTCTGTTATTCCAATCGACCTCTTTTGGCTCTGTATTTTTGAGAGCACAATATAGGCTTCTTCAAAGGCACTTCAAACTTTCAAACATAATAGACGTAACAATATTCTAGTTGCAAAATTAATGGAGTTTTGTTTTTGCTTTCTTGGTCTATAGTAGGTAGAGAAATTATTATAAAGTTCATATCGATATTTCATCCCCTGAATGAAAAAAAGGGGAACATAGCTTTATTAAAAAATAAAAAAACGTAGCGTGCAGTTATGTATAACATTGTGTGTGTGTGTGTGTGTGTGTGTGTGTGTGTGTGTGTGTGCGTTTGTGTGATCAACATTAACTCCAAAGCGTAAAGTTGGAAAATACCAAACTTGGTATTTAAGTTCAACATCCTCCAAGTACCCTATACAAATATTTTCATGGACACCCTCCTCCCCGCAAATCAAACTTCATTTTTTCTTCTTCCAAACATTGTTTTTATTATTTTGATTAAAATACCTATCTTGTGTTTAAAATATTTTCACAAGAATAAACATGTATCTTGAATTAAGTTTCCCTTTAATTGTTTGCATTTTGTATAATTTTGCATAACCAGATAGATATACGAAATACACAAAACTTATTGCAGGAAAACTTAGTTCATTAGAATACGCAATTAGTGAAAGCCATTTTTACTTTCTCTACCACGTACCTACCTAGTGGATGGAGAAGATATCGCATTCTACCCTAAATTCTATACCGACATTTCACCAGGAAACACATGTTTTGAGGTCCGCTGAATAAAAATATTTTTAGAAAAAGATCCGTGTGTGTGTCTGTCTATCTGTCTGTGTCTGAGTGTGTCTGCAAACAGTATAACTCAAAAAAGAAAAGTCGTTTTTCGAAAATTTTTATTCCCTAAAAAATTACTAACCATTTTAATTAAAATATGTTAAAAATATTTACATGACAAATAAAATGTATATTGTTACATGCTGGGGTGAGGGCCAAAATTATTAAATTTTGATCACCACAACACGCACATGGAGGAAGCGTAGCTACAAAGGGCGAGAGGATCAGGACCTTGATGACCACATTCTGATGAAGGCGTGGGGTTTTTAACGAATTATACACAAATTTCACATCATTCACATTACCTGTGATTCATTAATAAAACAATTAGTGGCTCTACATTACACACGGGGGAATAAAGGACTGAGGGGAGATGCCTCACACACACGACCTACTCCTTGCACAATTACTCAACAAGTGAACAATTTTCTGGGAATACCTGCGAAGCCTTCATTCGGAAGGAATTTTGATAATATTGTATACCTGGTAAACGTTAAGTGATAGACGACATCTATATCCCTAAGTTTTTCTTTATTTCTTTCTTTCCATCACAAGAGCTTACTACTATGAATAAACCGTGATGCTGTGTCCAATGTAACTAAGCACTTGTTGGTTAATGCGTAATCATACCTAAGCAAAAATATATCGTGAATTACCCAATTGCCTTAAGCAGTGACACATACATACATGCGCCGACGCATTGAATCCCGGATTCGCAGATGTATCCCTGGAGAATTGCGTATTGTTTCGCATCCTTCCCGATGGACTACAAACGCTTGTTTTTAGTCACGTAGCATCAAAACGTGTATTTCGGATGAAATCCCGGTAACGAATGTTTGGGTGGAATGCAATGCTTCCTCTGGATAAGTGGAGGAAGTAATGTATTCCATTCTAAGGGTGCATTCAGCGGGCCAAGCACTGCAGCAGCGCACTGGAGCAGCGAATGAAGCGAAGAAATACTTCGCTGCACTGGCAGAGAAGAAATAAGAATGGCGGGGGGTTGTAGGCGATATTTAATAGAGGTGTATCTTACGATATCTTTGGCAGCGAGGAGCTGCATCAGGATGAGGAAGACAGGGCTTTGTTTTAATCGATTTAATAGATTATTAAGCCTATTCCTCTATAGTATTTATGGAGCAATAATAGTGTAAACAGTTGTTTCCGAGACCACATGTGGGTACTATATAACCCTAATAGGAGCCAGTTTTAAGCGTTTCTGTGTCTAGAAGTACAAGGATATATTTTATTATTTAAACTCAGGTCGTTAATAATATCCTTCAAAATACAAATATTTTACCTGTTTGCACTTTTATGTTCCGAATTCTTTAAGACATTTTTAAATAGATGAGTTGCTTTGGCTTCCATTAACTGCAAGTAGGTAAAGAAAACTGATGTGTTACGTTTACATGACTTTCCCAATCCTCTATGGTTTATTAGTGAGTATACAAACTATTCTAATGAATGCTTATTTTTCTATCTACTTCATTTTAATCGAGATAAGCCTTTCATTTTTTTCAAGACCTTCCAATATTCAGTAGTTTCTCGCAAAGATAATTGAATTTTAAGGCCAGCATATAGCGTCCAATTCTTAACCATATGACTATCGCTGTTCCCTTTGTATCTATAACGAAATGTGTAATGCAGCTATTTCTGTAAAGGTTTACCTCGGATAAAATGAGGGAGACAGAAAAATAGTCTCGTAAACTAAATTTTTATACCTTTTAATAAATTATGCAGGGTAGAGGATGTCATGCGAATGTAACACATCGGTTTTTTTCTTCAGGCATCTCAAAACCACTGAAATATCGGTATCGAATATCTCCTTCAAATGGTACAGTAGATGATAAACAATTTCATTAAATCCAATAGGAAATGCACCAGATTCTGTGGGATATTATTAGCAGAATTACAGAACCGGAGCAGTGCACATTATGTAAAGAGACATGACGTAACGTTGCTTGTGTAACATGTGATAGATAGGGAGTGAATGGACCATCTTCCTACTTTCCCCCCGCCAGGTCAGTCACACGCCCCACGGCCACTAGAGCGTGTTGTAACTCAACATTTCGTGTGTTTGCATAACATCTACTTGGGTTTCTTAACGATGCAGTCGTATAATTGTTGCTTTTCTTAATATCTACACCTTATGTGTGGAGAAAGATCGTTCATAGAATTTGCGACCAATTCTGCAGTGCAAAAATCTGATGTGTTGCATTCATATGACGTTCTCTGCTCACTCTTGTTAATACAGATAATCTTTCAGTATAAATTTACACGTTTCGTAGTACGGTACACTAGGTAAAGCGACAGCCAGATGTTTACTTTCTCTACATATCACGAACATACTAAGTTAGATAAGGTATTGCACTCCACCCAAAAATTCGATATGAAGATTCACCGGAAATACGTGTTTTGAGGCCCCTGAATAAAAAAAGCATTTTTAGAAAGCCTTCAGTATGTGTAATAATTTACATTAACCATTTTTTGAAATTTTTCATTTTCTGAAAAACAGCTTCAACGGTTTTGATTAAAATACGATATATTAAAAATATTTACATGACAAATAAAAGGCATTTCTTGAATTTTTTGGAATAGTTTGTGAAGTCCTCTCCATTTGACGAAAATTTATGTAAAGTTATATCTGTTAAACGTTAAGCGATAGACGAAAACACATTATACAAGAACAATGTAGGTCTCTTTAAAATATAAAATTTATTTAAAAATTATTTTTTTGTGGCAGCAGCCATTTCCGATATATCCGTTATTAATGGTTGGAATTGTTCAACACTTTGTCATTCTTTAAATTTCTGCTGTTTCTCTCATTGTCATGCAAAGAGTTTGAATTTTAAGGCTAGCGTCTAGTTCTTAAACATTTGCCTATCACTATTCCTTTTGTATCTATAACGAAATGTATAATGTAGGTATTTCTGGAAAGGTAGATATATCTAGATTAAAATGAAGTAGAATAAGTGAAGTAAGAATAATTTGTATACTCGCTATGTAATGGCGTTAAGATGTGATGCTATTTAGCGACATTTGTCTACCAATTGAGAAAACAAATATTTGGTAAGGAATACAAACTGTTATAGTGCGTTTATTTAAGTTGAAACATGGAAAGTAGAAAGAGATAACACTATATTCCACACGACAGTTGGTAATCCTTAACTGCCTAATCTCCAAATCTTTACTATTGAAACTTACTATTTAAAATCTGGGTTAGGTTGAAACATGAAATTTAGAAGAGAACAACCAAGACCCGCTTGTAACAATACGAAAGCCAGCGAAGCAAGGACGGCCGAAGATATTAGGGTGTTTTCCATATTTCACTGCCAAAAGTGCGGCTGGCAACAACACTACAACTGATACTGAGAGACTAGGCAGTGAAGGGTGACTGTAGTAGGGTTTCTCAGCACTCGGACCATTAGCGTACCCCCACCCTTCCTAGACCGGTCGGGTAGCTTCAAAAACCGCCGTGTTTCAACTTAAACGTTATGTGCTGTACTTGACATAAACTATGCCATTTAAGGAGATCTACACTTCTGTGTAGTAAGATTTTATCTATATCTTACGGTTAATCAATAATATAAATGTCATTCAAAATGAAGAGTACTTCACAAGCTATTCCCAGAATATACATGGCATTTGTAATTAAAATATCTTAAATATAGGTATCTTAATCAAAACCGTTGGACTTATCTTTGAGAAAATAAATTATTTTCGCCATGCAAAGCGTACTTCGTTTGGTCTGGAGGGATTTTCTTAAAAAACTTGATGTTGCATTCTTGGAAGATGCTGAATTTACATATAAAAAGTACAAGAGAAAGAGAGAGAGAGAGAGAGAGACGAGCACGTAGACTTTTTCTAAAAATGTTTTATTTTTCCGAATCGGGGGGGAGGTCTCATCTTTTATTTCTGGTGCAATATCGGTATCGAATTTTTGGATGAAGTGCAATACTTCCCCTACTTCCTATTGGTAAGCAGAAGAGAAAGTAAAAATATTGTATAAGAAAGACTCTTCGTGATTTAGCATATTTAGGCAAATTGGAGAAGTTTGAATACCAAGATATATTAAAATATATTTAATAATGATAACAATACAGTAATTATGTATGGCGATTCTTTTATCTTTGGGAATTGCATAACAATCAAATTTAGTATCAGCATAGAAATAATTATGCCATTATTCCTAAGCCAATTTAACTTCCTAATCATTAAATATGCTTAGCTTTTATTGCTTTACCTTCTTTTCGTAATTTTTATTTAATTGATGAAAACGAGAGGCATTACGAAATACATAGGTTTAATAGCGGGTAAAGCAAACAGGAACTGAGTTCATACATCTCACCGGGGTCAAGGTTAACCCTTTCACTGCTAGCCATGAACATAGTGTACACGTACGAGCTATGTAGGTCTTTTTTCATGGTCCTCTTGTACGATTCTGTTTGGCTTCTCTTTCCCTGCTGACGACGTAGTGTGTCTTTTGAATGAACTGCGTTTATGACATGGGCCACAGTTTTGTTTTGTCTCGTTTACATCAGATACGTATGCTAGCTCTGCTGAATTCTGGTCATGACTGCCATTGGTTTTCTGTGAATGCAGAGTGGGACAAACAACATTTGCTTTCACACAAAGTCAATTAACCATGTCTAAATTCAGCAGACCTAACGGACTAATCACGAGATGCAAACGAGGGAAGTAATCAAAGAGTACGTTCTCAAATTTCCCACAAAATTCGAGGTATACGAGTGGCTAGCTGTGATCGTATTAAAAACTCGCTGCAATTAAACAGCGGGTTGTCACGCTTTTCGATTGCTTTTTTGTGTAGCCAAATATTTTAGTTAGCAGAGAAATTCTCTAGATAATATTAGGTATAAAATAACCATAGGTGGAAACGAAACCTCCTTGAACATGTATTTCTCTTAGTAAACTGTCAGATATGCGATGTCGTTTAGGAATGATCTTACTGGGAAAGGAATTGATATTTTATGCAATATGTTGGATCAAATAGAGATGCAGTACCGACTTTGCATTCAAGGTAATGCCAGCATTTATGTAGGTAAGTGCTTATGTAAATTTTTGTGAGTTTAACCTTATTTCACCTGGTAGCTCTTGCCATACATTGAATGAATGAAATTGGTGAAATGTTTGTTCAAATGAACTTAGAGGTACGCGATATATATATATATATATATATATATATATATATATAATATACTGCTTGTGTCTTTTTTTCCTTTGTTTTTTTCTGTCTGTCTTCTTTCCAAGTACGAATCCTGCTTTTCCTTTCTTTATCGCATTTCCTTTTTTCATTTATTTATTCGTATATTCATTTACTTATTTTAGAACCGCATGCAGCTCTACCTGCGTTATATATTCGGGGAAATCATGAAATAAACCATACTCAGACAACTTGCCTTTACCGTGATACGAAACCAAGAGCTCTTGATTATGAGTTAGACGCACTACTGCCATACCACCTAGTGGCTTATTTCTTTCGTAAATTTGCAAATATTGCTTTCGTTAGAGTTTTTTTAGAAACAAAATTTATGTCAAGATGTAAAATTCCACTAAATAATTACGGTATTATGTTTGTATTTGAAATGTAGCTTATAGACTAAGGTTAAAAATAATAAAAACGTTCTCCTGAAACGATCACAAATGTACTTTTAAAGATTTACGTCAACATTCTAACGTATCTCTACAGTTTGTCTCCGGTCATTAAGCTCCCATAGCAGCTTAGTGGAAACGCATACACAGCACAAAATAGGATTTAGACATGCATATACTTCATTTCCGGAGTGAAAAGTGGAAGTGGCTAAAACCGTTTTCTGCGCAACTGTAGAAGGATTTATACTACCAACGTAAGGGGTGAATAGATAGGGCTAAATAGCAACTCCTGTTCGAGCTTGTTAGCAGCGATGTAAAGAGGACATGTTCTTGGGAGTGGCATTTTCGCAAGAGCCCTCCCATCCTTTCCTCCTCCACCTACTTCCTGATGCGTCAATTTGCTCTCAAAACAATGGGCCACATAGCTTGAGACTCCTTGCTCCTACTTGTGTCTTTACGTCCTTTGTTTTTTTTCCTGTCTATCTTCTTTCCAATATACGAGTCCTACTTTTTTCCTTTCTTTATCGCGTTTCTTTTTTTTTCTTTTATTTATTTCTGTATTCATTTACCTATTTTAGAACCAAATGCAGCTCTGCCTGCGTTAAATCCGGATATTCCTCAAACTTTCTCTTCTTCGTTTTCACACTGTTTCTCCCTCCCCCCCTCTCTCTCTCCACTGTATGTCCCTCCATAGCTCTAGAGACTCTTTCTCTCCACTGTATGTCCCTCCATAGCTCTAGAGACTCTTTCTCTCTCCCCTGCGCAGCTTAAATGTCAACGTTTCGAAAACCAACTATAAAAGTATGTCTTTATGGTCCTATAAAAATAAAAAATAAGTAAAATGTTCAATAACAAACAGGCTGTTCCTTATGCTTGCAATGTGATTGGAACTATACTGTTTTTGCTAGTAAACGGTTTATATACATGGATAGTAGTAAGGACAAATTATTGTAATTTAACTTCTTAAATATTTACAG
Source organism: Deroplatys truncata (assembly GCA_030765065.1). NCBI lineage: Eukaryota > Metazoa > Arthropoda > Insecta > Mantodea > Mantidae > Deroplatys > Deroplatys truncata. The sequence goes on from CM060985.1 coordinate 106,145,093, forward strand.
TAATGAAATTTCGCAAATAACAGAAATTTTTAGAAACATTGCGGCTACATTTTGCTATTGGGCGTTTTTAAGGAAATATAATAAACGAGGTATATATATATATATTTACTTAGCATATCATTAGAAAACCTCTTCCTTTTTGGGAAAGTAATTTATAATGCCATACAGTCTACTTTATAAGTGGGACCCTAGGTATGTTACCAATCGGTTCCTGGCTTCACTATAGCTGATAGACGTTAGCATCAATTTTTCATTTAAAAGCCGAAAATGCGCCGTGGCCGAGTGGTAGGACCGCTCGCCTCCCACCAAGGCGGCCCAGGTTCGATCCCAGAGGCCCGCATGTGGGATTTCTGGTCGTGTGGGTGGGTTTTCTCCAGTTTCCCCGCCTTCATTACACCAATTGCTCCATCATCTTTCTCTTCATTCATCTCCCCATCGTTCCTATCACCTTCTTCCTCATTCTCATACCTGCTACGGCCCGATTCTCCATTCTGGGTTCTTCATTTTCTGAATCAATGTACCTACTACGTCTGTCTGCTCCTCAGCAGACCTCTGACCCTAGGCACGAGTGTAACCCCGAAATACGAGAAGGTATAGCCGACTAAGTAAGTTATAATCGTTAGGTTTAGACAGATTAAAAAACCAAATTTCAACAAAAAATCTGATGTGTTACACTCACATGACTTTCTCTACTCTTGTACAAACTATTTCTTACAAACGCTTATTCTCCATCTACTTCATGTTAATCCAGATAAACATTTGCAGACTCTATTTATTGCTAATTTTCTTGTAGATGTAAGGGGAAAATATATTTACCAGGGCAGTATCGATATACAGTAGCCTTTAAGCACATACATATCTCTTAATAGCTGGTTTCTAGGTGCAGCACCGTTCCCTTTGCCACAGATTAATACTCTTTGCATATCAAAGACAAAAAAATCTGATGTGTTACACTCACATGACTTTCTCTACTCTTGTACAAACTATTTTTACAAACGCTTATTCTCCATATGCTTCATGTTACTCGAGATATCGATATGTCAATCTTATTGCTAATTTTCTTGTAGATGCAAGGGGAACATGGTAGGTTATAAGCGATAGTCAAATCTTTTAAGCGCTGGTTGCTATGTGGCGCATTCTATTCTATTTGCATATCCAGGACATAAAAAATTGAATAACGAATTTGAGAAAAAGTATAAGTATTGGAAAATTTAAGGAAATAACAACCAATATCTCGAAAATGGTTCACTCAACTAAAAAAATGTATATGACATAAATTGTGTATTTTAACGCGATCTACATTTTTTGTGTAGTAAAAGTTTGTCTATCTCTTATGGTTTACCAGTTATGCAAAAGTCGTTCACAATAAAGAATACTTTTGGAGACATTCCCATGAAATTCAAGATATACATTTCATTTGTCATAAAAATATCTTTAACATATGATGTTTTAATCAAAATCGTTAGAGCCATTTTATGAGAAAATTAAAACTGTTCGTTTCTGAGTTATACTGTTCACAGACACACACACAGACAGACAGACACACACACGGACATGTTTCCAAAAATGCTTTATTTGGATTCAGGGGGTCTCAAAACATGTATTTCCGGTGAAATCTTGGTATCGAAATTTTGGGTGGAATACAATACTTCCCCTACTTACTATACGTAGTAGAGAAAGTAAAAATGAATAACGAATTCCCATTTGAGAAAATAAGCATTGAAAAATTTAAGGGAATAACAAGCAATATCTCGAAAATAGTTCACTCAACAAAAAAAATGTATAGATATAAATTGTGTATTTTAGCGCGATCTACATTTTTTGTGTAGTAAAATTTTGTCTATCTCTTATGGTTTACCAGTTATGCAAAAGTCGTTCACAATGAAGAATACTTTTGGAGACATTCCCAGAAAATTCAAGATATACATTTTATTTGTCATGATAATATCTTAAACATATGATATTTTAATCAAAATCGTTAGAGCCATTTTTGAGAAAATTAAAATGTTCGAAAAATATTCCATGTAAAGTGTAATCTGGGGTGGGATGATTTTCTTGAAAACCTTCGTGTCGCATCTCTGGAAGATACTGAACATAAATACCAAGTTTGGTGTTTATCCGACTCTTCGTTTCTGAGTTATGCTGTTCACAGACAGACAGACACACACACGGACACACACGGACATGTTTCCAAAAATGCTCTTTTTGGATTCAGGGGATCTCAAAACATGTATTTCCGGTGAAATCTCGGTATCGAATTTTTGGGTGGAATACAATACTTCCCCTACTTACTATATGTAGTAGAGAAAGTAAAAATGTTACTGACCATCTAATGTCTACATTTTTATGACGAAGTTGCAAATATGTAATGGCATTAATGTTGCGTGAGGATGAATTCGAACCTGTGCTGCATTTATAACTTTAAGCACAGGATGGGTGCTACTCTTAGACAGTCATGATAAGGCATAGGAATTTGTAAACATTAAAGCCAGAACGGAAGGAATTAAAGCTGAACTTTTACTGGACTACAGGCAAAGACCTTGCAGGTAAAAAACTATCCCCGTCTCTCGACAGTCTTAATATTTGCAGGGAGCATCAGACCAGTTTTGACTACCTGCCAATGGCTCTTGGCCGCTGTTGTTTTGCATTCTTTGTAATGATAATGGTTTGAGTAAAGATAACTTGAAGTCAATTGCTTAAGAATTCTTATGGGTGGTGATTATATTTTAATATCCATTACATATCACTGTAAATCGTAAAAACTCCTGAAATAATTAATATATCGCTTTAATGGAAAGCTTAGTACAGATCATTAATTCTATAAAAGTTAGTATAATGCATTAATAACGGCATATATTAGAATGTTGCTTTAAACATGGGGGTTCACTTTCTATTGTCTCGATTACCTACCTATTGTAGGTAAGAGGAAGTATGGTATTCCACTAAAAATGCGATTTTGAGATTTCACTTAATATACACGTTTTGAGGGCCTCTGAATAAAACCGAAGATTTAAAAAAGTCCATGTGTAAGTGTGTGTGTGTCTAAACAGCATAACTTTAAAACGAAATGTTCAATAAATAACAAGCTTGGTATTTATCCTCACTATCATCCAAAGATAATCCATACCGAAATATCCTTTACAAAAAAATTGTGCTAATGTCATGATTAAGATACCATATATTTATGTAATTTTCATGACAATAAAAAGGATTTGTTGAATTTTCTGGGAACAGTCTATGAAGTTCTTTTTATTCGGAAGGAATTTTGTGTAATGTGTAAATCGTAAAACTTGCTCACTTAAAAATACACACAGTTTATTTCACATAAACCTTTTTGATGCATCAGACATTTCCAATATATCCGTTATTATTGGTTTGAATTTTTCAATACTTTTGATAGTTTTTAAAGTATAGCCTTTTGGCAGTAATCAGTTGTTTCTTGCAATGTTAGGACAAGAGCATGGACTTTCAAGGCAAGCATGTAGCGACGCGCTTTTAAGCATTTCACGATTGCTATCTCCTTTGTGCGTATAACAAAATATGTAACAAACTATTCATGGGAAGTTTTCTTGAATTAGATACAAGAATAAGCTTCTGCAATAATAATTCCGTGGCATTACAGCCCATGAAGAGCCTAGACCTATCAACCCAACTACCGACAATACGCCCACATACGCACGGCTGAAGTGGACGATCATGAAGTGATGTGTCCAGCATGACTCATCTCTCAGCCAGAATGTCGGTCCGTGGCTGGGATCGCTGCCTATCGCAGCTCCTCACTTTCCTTACGCCGCTCAGTGGGCAGTGGTCCTATACCAAGAACTTAAAATCCGTACCCCCATATGTAGGATCGAACCCAGCCGCATTCTGTAGTTAGAACCAGAGCTCCACGCTCTAGCCCACAGCACCATGGTGCACGACCTTAGCAGGAATGGTTTTTAGAAATTATATCTACCAATAAACGATAGGTAGAGAAAGTCATGTGTAAGATGTAGGATGTGTTTGTCAGAGGGAACACCCTGCGCAGTGCGACCATGTAGATCTATTGTGGCTACACCCACCAGGGGCGGGGATGAGGCTAAGGAGCCGGACGAGGTTCCAGATCCGCAGGTAGACAGGCCTATAGAGATGCACAAAAAACCCTAATTTTTCTCATCCGCGTACCAATGAGCGAGGAATTCTCAAGAGGGAAATGCAGTGACTCTAACTGCTCACTCTGGCGTACACGGGGAGAAATCTCTCCAATGCGTATATATCCACGCCATCTGCCTAGCACCGCCAGCACCGCAGGGCCTGAAATCGCACCTGAAATGTGAAATGGAGATGAAATGAGAGGAAATGGGGGAATGTAGAGATCGTGGTAGAACACACCACCCCGGCATTTTCTTTGGCAACCAGGGGAAAAATCACGAAGAATCCCATGGTCAGAGTGTACGGTCATCGGGAATCAAACCGGGTACATCGCGAAGTTGCCCCCTCCCCCGTCCCGTCCCAAACGGTGAAAATCATTTATATGTAACAGATCGATTTTTATGGTAAATTTGCACAGGAGTGTGGCGTATCTGCAAGAATTAAAAGGGACAGAATTACCATACTGCATAACAAACCTGGCACGCGTATGTATTAACATTTCTTTAGATTATAAAGAAACTTATATGGCCTGAAATAAGCTACTTCCGAGATTGTGCGCTTTAATTGAGTTTTAACATTAGAATGATATCCACAGATTTTAGTAATAGCCTTAGCTGTATTAACTTTAACCCGAATTTATGTATATTTGTGTGTAATATAGCGGAGCCTGAATATTTGAATATTAACATACCCTACTAATTTGCATCTGGCTGTATATATTTTTTTGTACTTCTGAATATGAATCATTCATCACGAAACACTCGTCAGTTCAGTAAATTATTGATCACAAGAGCTTGGCTATTACAGCTCGGCTAGTTGACATTTGCATGACTGCCGTCCTGTCCGTTATTGTTAGCTGCATAAGGAACCTGTTAGACGGCAGTTAATTCTAACAGTGTTTTGATGTTAATGGTCTCACGTTGACGCTTTATGACAGGAAATTTATATGAATCATAAAGGAAATTGACGTCATTTCGCAGAAACAAATTGACAAACGAGTAGAGAATAGAAACATAATACAGAGACACAGACAGACAGAGAGAGAGAGATGATTGTTAAGAAAGCATCAACAGTCGTATGTTTAACAATCACACACGCGGGAGATGGCTCAGTTAGTAGCCTCTGTGGCTCGTTTTCAGGTAGTCACGGGTTCAAATTCCATGGACCATGAAATGATGCGAGATCTATCCTTGGAATAAAAGAAATAGAAACAGATGGTACACGAAGGCTAGTAGGAAATAAATTCTTGTTCCCACTCACCCAATCCTTCCAGTGTATATTTCAGCAAGCAATATTTTCGCACTCAATGTCGTAGTCAACTAAATTACCTCTTTTCTGACCAGTTTCAGCATTTAAGTGCTTAGGCTTCCACGGCCAGTGTCGTCGTGGGAGTGCTGAGCTTCCGAAGAACATTGCGTCAACATCCAAACACTTCCTTCAGAGATCAGTGGTGCCAAGGGTTTAAACTCTACTAAATGAATTCACCGTCTTCTACTTCCAGGAGTCAGGATTAATCCCGCTGTGACAAGGCACTGCCTCAGTCTTCGCTGAGCATGCATTTGGAAGAATGTTCATACTGTAGTGTGTATGTGGGCGTAATGTCACGCCAGACACATTATTGTGTCGTTGGTGACAGTATTGCTGGAGTAATTCTTTCAGATTCGGGTTTGAAGTTCGTCTGGCATGGCGACTCGCCACCTTCTGGCTGGCGATCCTAGCCAGAGGTGGAGAGAGTGGGGGAAGTGAGCGTTACTTCTTTGTGTGTTGTGTGTTGAGCGTCACTTTTGGTCGAGTGTTGGGTCTGAAAGGTTGTATGTGAAATTGTGTGAATGTAGCCTCATGTGTGTAGCACTTCCCTCAGTTTCTTCCTTTTTATCTTTCGTGTGTGATGTAGGGGCACCGTGTTTATACTGAATAAACCACAGGTATTGTAATTAATATGAAATTCTTGTATTTTGTTGTACTTATCCCATGCCTGTTTTGTTTGAGATTCTGGTCCTCTTGCTGCCTCTGTAGCCATGCCTCCTAATGTATATGCTGAGATAACTAAAGTTTAATATCCAACTGTAAACCTTTTGGCCTCACCCCAGCATGTAACATTTTGACCCATCTTCCGCTTCAGTAGCTATCCTAAGTGCATCATTCCCACAGCAGAAAAACAACACAGTAATGTCCTGGTCTCCTCACCTGTCTGCTCTAACCGTGGTGGACCAGATACAGCGAAACACAGTTTGGCTTCATGCGGGATGACCGCAGCACTGTGGACCACAGTAAATCAACTCCTCCAGGTTCATTCTCCACATGAATTCCCAATTATTCCTTCCAAATTCTCCTATACCTGGATCGTACATCCGCCTCCCACAAACCTGTTCAGATTTGACTAGCAGCTACACTACCAGCTCAGCGCGACTCATCCGAGCTCTGCAGATTTCATACAAATGTTACAATGGTCGGCGGATCTGACCAACTACTAAAATACCCTGAATGGCCGGCTGCAGATGTTAGACGATATATCATCAGCACCTATTTGCATTAAAATGTGTTTGTTTTACAGCGTTTAAAACATTGAAACTTATGTGATAAAACGGTGTAAATTATAAAAACTTCAGTACTAAAAGCTTTAATTCATGTTGCATAAAAAGTTATGTGTTAGGTTTACATGACTTTCTCCACCCTCTGCCATTTAATATTGGGTAACAAACTATTCTTACGAAAACTTATTTTTCTAACTACTTCATTTTAATCGAGATAAACCTTTGCAAAAATAGCTATATTACACATTCCTTTATAAATACAAAAGGAATAGCGACAGTCAAATGTTTAAGATTTATTTTAGGCTAAAATTGCATACTCTTTCAATGCAATCACGAAAAAACAACTAAATATCAACAGGACTTAAAAAGAATGACAAAATGTTGACCAATTCGAACCATTAGAATGGATATTTTGGAAGTGGGTTCTGCTACAAAAATGTTATTTGACATATTTGTCATGTAAGTATCTCAAATATATTGTATTTTAATCAAAATCGTTGCAGTCAGTTTTGAGAAAATAGAAAATTTAGAAAAAAAATCCATTACAGTGAGTTTTGGAATTTTCTTGTAAATCCTTGTGTCGCATCCTTGGAATATGCCGAACTTAAATACAAAGTTTGGTATTTATGTAACTTTTAGTTTTTGAGTTACCTATGTATATATTCACAGACACACAACTACACAGACACGTACATACAGATCTCTTTCTAAAAATGTCTTTTATGGACTCGGGAGGCCTCAACACATGTATTTTCAGTGAAATTTTTATATCGAATTTTTGGGTTGAATGCAATACCTTCTCTACCTTTCATAAGTGGTAGAAAAATTAAAAAGGTCCTCTTGTCGTAGCTAGGTGTTTCGATTTTTATGTCGTGAACAACATAAAATCCCTGAAGAAGCTCACCATATACGGGGCGAAACGTTCGCACCTAGCTACAAGATGCGGACCTTCCCCGGAAGTTTATCACTGCTTCAATTTCAGCATTGTTCATCCTTCGCCTTGTCTTTCTCAAAAAGATTCATTCACTCACTCTATTCATCTCCGCATCCAGATTTAAGTTACTTCCAGTCGTTTTCCAGACTTCCTTAAGACTTACTCAATGCCATAGGTACTCTACACAAGCACTTGGATTTTTTTCTTATCCAAGGTTCAAATGAAACTACCTTTTACCTTCTCTGTCGCCTACCTATGATAGGCAGAGGAAGAATTATAGTATTGCAGCTAAAATTTGCATATTCACATTGAATTCCATAAATGTGTGTGTGTGTGTGTGTGAGAGAGAGAGAGAGAGAGAGAGAGGGAGAGAGAGAAATTAAAAAGCAAAGGTCCGATAAATTTCTAACTTTCTTTTAAAGTTAAGCCTTTTCAAAGAATAGGTCACGAAGAATCTCAAGAAATTCGGTTATCTCCATAATACCCTCCTTATTTTCTAAAAGACTATTTCAAAGATTTGAAATAAAATACCATATAGGTTTAAGATGTAGAACATATATCTGGAATATTCTGTGAATAACCTGTGAAACTCTCTTCAAAGTGACTAGATTTTGTATATTTTGTATAGCTGAAAAATAATAAGAGGTAGGGAAAATATTATTATTACCCACAGGAAAAATGTAGAGATCATAATAAACACAATTTGTGTGGAACAAAACTCTTCGCAGCATTAGCCGTTTCTGAACTATTCCATATCTCATGTTAAATATGTCATTTGATGTACATTATTGAAAGTTTGCGCTATTCTTTTTCTTTCCGTCACAAAAACCTGTCTCGTTATCGCATCTAAACATCTGAATTCCGTTTGTGCATCTTTTATTCAACTAAGTACCTAGTGCTTATTTTTTAAACCTTATTAACTTTGCAGCACTTAAGCCAGAATTACGATGAACTTAACGTGTCAGACCGTAACGTAAGTTAAGAAATGGTACCAACTAAGGATGCATTTAACGTAATGGGAATGACTCTGATTGGTAGTTGTTTTTATTACTCCTTGCTACTACTTCGCGCCTATTGGTTCAAATTATCACGTAACGGGAAAGAAAAAAATTGACATAAACAAATTCGTAAGTTACGTCGCGTTAAGTCAAGTCAAAATACTCCTTTTAATGCAATGCGTTCGTCGTTCACGTTACGTTGCGTTCATCGTAATCCCAGATTTATTATCGTCATATAGTTGTAGCGATTGTAAAGTAATTGTTATATAAGTGTCTATGACTTGGCGCGTGTGCTTAGGGTTATGCCCAGTGTCAATCTTGGAATATTTATAATATACCGAGACACTGAGCATACCGAGACACCTAGTTTTAAAGAAAAATTTCTCGAGCCCACCGGGAATCGAAACCGGCAGTGCTCTACCGACTGAGTTGCGGGACCAGTCATTTGTTAAGTTTGAAATTATTCCTCAAAAAATGTATCATGGTAAATAGCATGATGTGGAAAGAAAAACCACATTTTATAAGGTACTATAATACATAAAGGTTACGTATAACTTTGTAATACGTAGAGAAAGTCGTGTGAGTGCTTACATGATGTGGAAAGAAAAACCACATTTTATAAGGTACTATAATACATAAAGGTTACGTATAACTTTGTAATACGTAGAGAAAGTCGTGTGAGTGCTTACATAAGATTTTGTGTTATAAAATTCCTTTTTATGTTACCTCAGTGCTTGAAAACAGTTCATATAGTTATGGTACATTCCAAATATCTGAGCTCATTTGCTCCAATGTGTCATCTCGAATTCAGAAGTGTATCTAATTTGATTTTCTTCCAGTTGGCATAGAGTTGTATTAAATCCCTTTTTTGCAATATGCTATGTCTTTCATCTGAAACTAAATATATGTAATGTCCATGTTATAAGAATGTTTAGTCAAGAGATGAGGTATAGCGTATACAGCGGAGGGGACACCTTGCACACTACGACTTGCGTGACATGTATCGTAGTACCAACGTACGCGAAATTTCATAACAGAGAAACGGCGAAGACCGACCCCTCTAATCAAGCAGCCCTTTAATAATATCCTTTTGTTTTAGCAAATATCCGCGCCATCTGCCCGGCACCACCAATGAGGAAAAGTAAAGCGTAGTAGATTAGAAACCACTCCCAGAATTTGTCTATCGACCAGGGAAAACCACGAAAATCAAAGGTCAGAGTGGGTGCTCGACGGGAATCGAACCCGGAACCTTATGAATGTGAGCCTCACACGTTACCGCGGAACTAGATCGTTACATTAGTTAAAATAAGTGTGCATTTCCGTCGATAGCTTTGACTTACAGCTTTTTCTAGGCAGTCGGAAGAAGTACACAAAGAGAAATAGAGAATATATAAGTCAACAGTTGGGATTGTTAAACTACCCCATACTTTTTCATTGAATTTTGGAAATCAGATAATGATTTTAATTAATTTAGCAATACTAGCAGAAACCACATGTACAAACACTATCCCACCCTAGAGGCAACAGATGAAGAAACTTCGAAATGAAAATTATCAAAATAGGCAACCGGTTTGGAACCTTTGTGCAAAAACAGCAAAAATTGTGGTTCCATATTATCTCTACATTGTAGTGATGACGGTTTAAGTTTGTATAAACAAAAATCGGATACACATTTTGCTATAGTTGCAAAGGGAATAGTGACAGTCAAATGTTTAAGAACAGACCCTATGTACCGGCCATAAAATTCCATGCTCTTAGCGCGCAATCGAGGAACTACTGAATATCGAAAGGTTTTGAAAAAAATGACAAAGTATTGAACAATTCGAAGATTAATAACGGGTATCTTGGAAATGGCACAAAAATTATTTTATATAAAATCTATGTAAGAGATCTATATTTCTTTTGTGTAGTACGTTTGCGTCTGTCGCTTATAGTTTACTAGTTGTACAAGGTTATTCAAAACTCCTTCCTAATGAAGAGGACTTCATAGGCTAATCCCAGAAAATTCAAGATACGAGGGCAGCCTCAGAAGTACCCTACCTGATGTATAGATAGTGGTTGTTGTTGAAAACAAATGACTGTGGTAGAAAGTACCACCTTATAAAACTTAAGCCTGAATGCTACGTCGTTTAGTAATTGTTTGGCAGCCTTCAATAGTGAACGCTCTTAGCAAATTTGTAAACATGGATAAAACTGGTCTTCGTTATGTAATACAATACTTTCATTTGAAAGGCCTTAGTCCGACTAATATTAAAGATGAGCTAGATTCTACTCTGGGAGAGTCTGCTCCTTCGTTTACAACAGTAAGATATTGGGTGGCAGAGTTTAAGGGAGGCTGTAGGAGCTGCCAAGACGAACATCACAGAAATTGTGAGGAAAATCCACAAAATGGTATTGGATAACAGTCGACTGAAATGCGCGAGCTAGTAGACATCGTAGGCATTTCAAAAAGTGCTGTACATTGCATACTGACTGAAAATTGAGACATGAGAAAGCTATGTGCAAGATGGGTGCCGCGTTTACTCACAATGGAACAAAAGCAACATCGTGAGGATGTTTCAGTCGAGTGTTTGGCCATGTTTTGCTGCAGGAAAGCCGAGTTTTTGTGTCGATTCATAAACATGATGAAACTTGGAACCATTGCTTCACAGCTGAGACGAAAGAACAGTCAAAACAGTGGATTGAAAGGGGAGAATCGGCTCCAAAGAAGGTGAGACTTCTATTTGCAGGCAAGGTCATGGCGTCAGTTTTTTGGAATGTGTGTGGAATAATTTTCATTGATTATCTACACAAAGGAAAAGCAATTAATTGGCGATTATTATGAAAATTTATTGCAGTATTTGAATGATAAAATCAAGCAAAACCAACCGCATTTAGTGGAAAAGAAACTTTTGTTTTATGAAGACAATGCATCACTTCACACATCCATTATCGCCATGGCAAAATCAATGCGTTAAATTTCAAATTGATTCCTCATACATCCTATTCGCCAGATTTAGCCGCTTCTGATTATTTTCTATTTCCAAATTTGAAGAAATAGCTTGGAGCTAAAAGATTTGCCAACAGTGAAGAGCTGGAATCTGCAGTTGATAGCTATTTTGCAGAACTCGATAGTTCTCAATATAAACAGGGTATCGAAGCTATTGAACACCTCTGGGAAAAGTTTATCGAGTTGAGAGGAGACTATGTAGAGAAATAAAGATATTTTTCCCCCAAATTTTTGTGTTTTCTATATTAGGTTGGGTACTTCTGGGACAGCCCTCGTATATATATTTTATGTGTAATATAAATGCCTTTAATACATAGCATTTTAATCAAAATCGGTCATTTTTGAGAAATTCGAACATTTGAAAAATGTTGCAAGTAAAGGGCAGTTTGGTTTGGGGGATTTTCTTGAAAATGTTGGTGTCGAACTTTAGAAGACCCTGTACTTAAATACGGACTTTTCGTTTCTGAGTTATGCTGTTCACAGATACACACACATACTCAACGACCTTTTTCTAAAAGTGCTTTTTTGGACTCAGCGAGTCTCAAAACGCGTATTTACGGTGCATTTTTGGGCGGTATCGAATTTTTGGGTGGAATGCAATATTTCCCCTATTTACTATAGGTAAGCAGTAGAGAAAGTAAAAATAAAATAATGATGCAATTAGTCTTTATTTAGTAGCTAAGTTCTCCCTAGGGTTGAGGAAAAGCTGCAAACTTCTATATACTTCACACTATAATAAAGCCACTCGCTCTAGTTGTAGGCTTTTAAAATGCACATATTCTGTCTGCTAGCTTTGTTTTTATTCAAAAGGTCGTTGGAATAAAACTCATACGACTGTCTGCACTTAATGTAAACAAAGATAATAATTTCAGCTATAAAAGTGGAGGAAGGCAGGGTTTAACATAGCCTCAGGAAAAATGCATGACCTTCTATGCAAGTCGTAAAGCCACGGCTGTCATGATATATCCGCTAGCTGCTGTTGCAGTAAAACGGCGAGTTTAAGAACACATGGCAGCACACCGAGACAAATCCTAAGGATGAGTGGCCACGTAAAAGTCGCGTCTTCCATTGCAGAAGGCAGACGCGTGGACATTTTAAGAAAAGGAAAAATAAATGAAAAAACAGAGAAAAATCAGTCACATGATTTTATCTACCCCTCTTATAATTTATTTAAATAACTCTTCTGCATATTGCAAGTGTGTAAGAGTATGCAAAACTTCAGGCGAGGTTTGGGTCACAAGAAAAAGATGTGCTTGTAACCCACCATTTCATACTACTAAGGAAGTTTGAAAATTTAATAATACGTTTTCGGAATTAATTGTTCTTCCACACAATCCGTGTGTTGGAAAAGTAGAACCAGACGACTAAAAAATTCAATCTCATAGCCGGGATTTGGACCACGGATCTTTCGGTCTCCGCTCGGTTGCTACCATGGCAACATTGGGTTGCCATTGGGATATGTCATCTCAATACAATTTTGAGATCTCCTTGTGGTTTACTGGGAAAAAATGCGAATAAGTTGGAGAATTTAATATTGTGCCAGCATTTTACCATGATAATTTAGTAGTTAGAGCAACCGGACGGAGACAGGGAGATCCGTGATTCAAATCCAGGTTATGGCATTGAAGTTTTCAGTCGCCTGATTCTACCTTTCCAATACGTTTTCGGTTTGAAAAGGTTTTCTATATATTTCCTTAAAAATCAAGGCACGTGTAGTATATTACAAGACAAGTTACTCCATATAAATTATTTACGTTTTTATTCTCATCATCATCTTCACCTCAATGATTGAACCTGTTCCATCTTCACAGTCTTCAGAGAGATTTATTTACGTAATGGAATGCCACCCTTAACCTCTCGCTGACTGACAGCTGCCTTGTTTCCGTTGGGCAGGTATCAATTTCACATGGACTAATCAGCTCGAGGCAGCCAAGAGTTAGTTGACTTTTTAAAATCCAATGGGCTGAAAATATGAATCAATATTCAGAATATACCACGCATATACCGATTTCCCTGTGACTTGCCAGAAAATTAGTAAACACCTATGTTCCCACACTTCTATTTAGTCCAAAACTCTTCCTTTTGTACATTTTTATTATTGAAACGATCGAATACTAGGCTACAAAATTAAACATTGTCGATGTTACTTTATAAAGCTGTAAATGTGATGATAAAGTACATAATGTAAAAGCAAAGTTTTAAAATACCATGTAATAAATACAGAAAAATAATAACCAGGGATTTACAGGAGAAGGATACGATTTTTGTGATTAGATATCTTTTTTCTTTCTTTTAATATCACAAATCTTCGACTCCCACCACGACGGCCCGGGTTCGATCCCAGGGACCCACATGTGGGATTTGTGGTGGATGAAGCGTCTGGGTGGGGTTTCTACAGGTTTTCCTGTTTCCCGCTTTATCCATTCCACCAGTTGCTCATCATTACCTTTTTCTGTCGTCTTCCGTGGTCTAGGGGGACCATGACCTCTAGTTCCGGTTGGTCACGGGTTCAAACCCAGCGGAGGACGATGAATTTTTTTTTCGGGCGTAAAAATCCTTATCAGCTTCCTTCGGAAGAGAACTAAGGCCGGTGGTCCTGTATCGTAGAGGAACCTCAAGCCTGATAAAGAGGACTTTAAGTAAAATTCCGGTCTTTCACGTCCAATATAAAATGAGACGCTAAGGATCATAGTAGTTAAAGAGCGTCCATAAATAAAACTCATATTTTTTATCACCTTTCCTTTCATTCATTTTGCCTTCATTTCATATAATCTTCTTCCGTCACTCTCATTCCTGTGTACGAGCCGATCCTCTTTATTCTCTAATTCAATATTCGTCTGCACCTCGACAGGCCTCTGACCCTAGGCACGGTTGTAAGTCCTAGGGGTGTCAACCCTATATACGAAGAGGGTAAGCCGACTAAGTGAGTGAGTCAGTAATAGCATAAAATCATACGATTAATGATTAATATTTTAGAACATTAAATTTTGTGATATAACATTGCTTAGAAGCCCTGTAGCTTTTTCAATAAGTGCATCGAGCGAGTTGGTAACGTGTGAGGCTCATACTCGGGAGGTCCCGGTTCGGTTCCGATCGCCGGCAATCTGACCTTGGATTTTTAGTAGTTTTCCCCAGTCGAATGGAGAACGCCGAGGTGGTTTCTCATTTACTACGATTTCTCTTCCATTATTTCCCTTTCATCGTTTTCTTCGCATGTTTCAAGTGTATTTCTAGGTTTTGTGGCGTGAGGCGGTGCCGAGCAGTGGCGAGGAAGAAAAGAGTAGTCACTAGAGGGCTACGGGTCGTTCATCGCCCTCTCAGAGCAGCTACAGAGCTGTAGTAGCGGTGAGGGTCTTCGAATCTGGAACTGTTAGGGACTTCGTGCGTCTCTGTGTCCCCTCTGTTTACAGCATGTGGTCTCCAATGGTATCATCTCTTCATCCCTTCCTCCTGGAGGTTGGTAGCAGCAATAGATCTTCCGTAGTTCCCATTGTGCGAGGTGTACCCCCTCCTGCATATCTTATACCATATAACTATTACTTTAATATGGGTGTCACTTCGCCGTAAAATTAATGTATTAGTACAGTGGTTACCTGAGCGGGACGGCTCAGGTGATTGCGTCTGTGGCCCGCATTCGAGAGGTCCTGGGATCGCTTCCCGGCGACCGTCCACTCTGGGCCATTTTCGTGGTGTTCGGCGGGTTGCGGCTGGGTGGTGGCTTGCGCTCTGTAAAGGTTTCTACTCTGGCGTCGCTGCGGCACCGCTCAGTTAAGTCTCTCCTCAGTGTGAGACTCCGCTCCGGGGAACCCTTAAGGTTGGTGGCTTCTGAGCAGGGATCGTGCGGCGGCAGATGCGTTCTATCCAGAAAAGTTAGGTCCATGCTTGTGCCCGTTGACATCCAGAACTAGTCACCCTTCGGATATCTCCCCTCATCCTTACCTCCCAGGAGTCGCGTTGGAAGCATAATAGGCCGACTGGCTTGCGTGCGGTGCTCCTCCCCGGTTTCGGGGGCCCCTCCATGATACGTACCTTTACAGTGGTCACCTCCCTCCAGCCTCTCGTATTAAAGTTTTCCTTACTCCTCTTTCACTTCATGCCTGCAGTTGGCATTGTTCATAAACTAACTTTTGTATGCCGTAGTTTTACTAGCAGAGTGGTTCATTAATAGACTGGTTTAGATATACCAAACGATAAAGAAGTTCTGCCAACATTAGATATGGGAAAATACTACAGCAAATCGGTGGTTACGTGGTTTTATTTTGAACTAGCAGAACCCGCAGCTCCTCTTGCGTTTTTGCGTTGAATGCAGAAAAATATTTTACATATCTCTCCTGCTTTCTCAGTTGTTCTCCTTCCCCCATCTCTCTCTCCTACGTGTCTGTTTCTCTCTCTTCATTCCTCACCCTTCTGTTTGCTCACTTTGTTTTAAAAATTCTTTATCTGGGGTGTCCTCATTATGCTCGCAATATGATCGGAACATAGGTACTGCTTCTCTTGGTAACTGATTTAGGTGTATACATGTATAGCAGTAACGAAAAAATATTATTACTACTTAAATATTCATCTCATCGAAATTTTGTAAATAAAATAATGAGCTTGTTAGAAACATTATACATAAAAACTTTTATTATGTACCATTTTTCGAAAAGATGTGATTTTGCAACACAAGATCCGCCATTTTTGGGGAAAGTAATTAAGATACCAAGTAGCATACTTTTTGTGGGACATAAGTTGTGTTATACAGTAGTTTTCCTTCACAATGTGGCCACCCACGGCTACTCGCGCGACGGCCGGCGTAGTTCTGACTCCCACCAAAACAGTTTAATATCCCCGAAACAGTTCATAGTTACATTTAACAGTGATAATAAGCACATACATCTTATAAGAGATATTGAAATGTTGTCCTTCTATATCCACGCAATTCTGACATCTTCTCAGGAGATTTGCATTGGCACTCGAAAGTCGAATATCCGAAATGAGTGAATTTCTCCCCTTATGTTTCCTTTTAGTTCTAACAATGTGTGGGGTTTGTCACACTCACCTTATTTTTCATGTAATCATCAGAGTCGGGTAAATTTCTGTATTTGGATTTTGCGAAATGATAGAGTAATTAACCCACGCTTAATATTCTTCTCTGACGAAGCATAGTTCCATTCGCCACAATATAACAGATATTGGAGTACAAGAAACCTGACTTTACACACGAGATTCTCTTGCATGACGTGAAAATAGGTGTACAGTAAATGCATACAGAGCAATTGTGCCTAATGCAGAGATGCAGGAATGACTAACTCACCCATGCTTTGAACAGCTGACCGACGTTGAATGCCAATCTGGGTATTTCCAACAAGGCTTTGCTACTTTTCTTGAAAATGTTGTCCTTCTCTATCCATACATTTCTGGCATCTTCTCGGGAAATTTGCATTCACACTCGAGAGTTAAATATTCGCAATGGAGTGAATTTTTTTAGCTCTTTCAATATATGGGGGTTTATTGCATTAATTTTATTTTAGAAGTTCTCCATAGATAAAAATCGCAATACAATCAAATCAGGGGATCGTGACGGCCATAATCCTTTATTATTTTCCTATCTACAAAACATTCCTGAATTAAATGTAATGACTCATTAGGTGTATACATCGTCAGCTGTTCAAAACTGGTGTATGATATCCTGTATTTCTCTGCATTTATTGCTTATTCAAAAAACAAAGGTCCTATTAGTTTGTATACATTTACGGCACACCAATTTTCGCGTCATGCCAGGGAATCTCGATAGTAAAATCCTGTTTCCCTGTACTCCATAATCTGCTATTTTGCGACTAAACATAGCGACAATAAATGGAACCACGCTTCATCAGAAAATAATATTAAGGCAGGTCTATCAGTAAATCCAAATACAAAAACTTACCCGACTCTGGTGATGACATGATAAAGCGTGTGCAACAAACCCCATACACTGTAAGAACTAAAAGAAAACTTCATGCGAGAAGTTCACTCATTTTCGGATATTGAACTCTCGAGAAAATCTCCTGAGAAGATGCCAGAATTGTGTTGATAGTGAATAGTAATAATAATAATAATAACAATAATAATAACTATCCATTTTGTTTGTTAACGACGACGTCAATTGCCAGAATCATGTCAGCTCCGCCGGTGTGCCGGATTTTCGTCCTACGGAGTTCATTTACATGCTAGTAAATCTACTGCAAGGGCTGTCGCTTTTAAGCACACTTAACAACGATCGATCTGAGCCTGGTTTGAACCCGCGATCTTGGGATTAGAAGGCCAGCACCTAACCATGACCGACATGTGGATAGTGAAGGACAACTTTTTGAAAGGGGATATACCACACACACACGCATATATATACACATAGACAAATCAATATTAAACAAGAATTATACATAATAATTCAATTCACCAAGAAATATGTTAGAATATTTAACAACTAAGAATTATACAAAAGCAGATTGTAACTTAGATAAGTAAGGGACAGGCGAGCTAGCTAATTCCAGGTAAAAGATAATTCAAGGTAGAGCCCACCTTTCACCAAGCTAATGAGCAAGGAACTGGTAGCAGTAAGGAGAAATAGAAAGAGACAGATATAGAAAGGAAAGAGACAAGAGATATTGAATCTGCTTCCGGACGTGTCACTAGTACGCGTATGCGCAATCTTTTGCAGCAGAATATTCTCATACATTATAAGATAACACGGTCTGAGGACTAATTAGAAATGTCGTTACATTTTGAGGCGCGGAGATGAGCGTCATTAGGCTTAGGTATAAAAGGGGAAAGAAAGCCCCAGATTTTCTCGCTCTTATAGAATCTCGTCGACAAACAGCGTTACTCTCTGGACGATAAATCCATGTGTGTGCATTGGGTGGGAAGCGTGTGCAGCTAGACTAGGCTCCTAATTTATTATAATGGTGGGAATTGTTATAATAGAAACATCTAGCCGCACATAAGTATTTATTTGATAATAAACCACATTTTTTAACTGAAATGCAGTGTAGTTTAATTCGCCTCACCTACGAAAACCCTAAGACCAGTGAAATTAGATAGTTAATTGATTAGGAATGGAGAAAACAGCAGCCGACGAGCAGCAATAGCCAGAGACAAGAACACTGTAGCAGAGGGCATCAACCAGAGGAACAACATTTTCCAGCTACAATTGATGCACAACGCTTTCCCTCTACAATTCCCAACATCTCTTATGATAAGGCATGTGTTTATTATTGTAATTGTAACCATAACTGTTAGAGCGTGAAGCGGCTGCGGGGATATTATACATCTGTCGGCAGCACACGGCCGCAGTGTGAGGGTAAGCACTGTACATATTCATGTCTATTTTTTATTACTCTATTTATTTTACTTCGCTTTAACTACAAGATCATATCGCGACGGATCTGTTAGTGGATAACTCTTAGATCGATGTGTGGGGACAGTTAGCCTTTTAGATCTCATCCCTGTAACCACCTGCTTCGTTATGTGTCCACAGAGACCTTAGTGCATAGCAACTGGATCTTATGCTTATAAAATCCAAAAATTGCTGGGGAAATTTCTATTACAGTTTTATTAAATGCCTATATTTTGAATTTAAAACAGTTCTGCACATAACATGGCTTCCAGAAATCTCGTCTGGAAGTTGCCATTAACAAAAGACGTTTACCTTTTTGTGTAGGCTAAAGCAGGAAATCTGATTATGCTGCACACATGTGTTTTTCCATGTATTCCGGGTTTTGAGGAGCATAGGGGACCACAATGGAGAGAGTGTGACATTGCATCATATATGGAGATGACGTAACAAGCCCCAGGAGGCACGACCCGGGCCGGGCGGGGTTCTCTCCATCACGAGAACCATGTGGTTATGTATCTCATGTCACAGACCGAGCAAACAGCCATTAGACGCGACATTATCAGTCCGTGCTTATTAAAATCAATATGACCTGGGCAAGCACAGGTGCTCTTAGCTTTTCAAGTCTTATTCAGCACTCCAACTTAGTGTTTACACACGGTTAATTTTTTAAGGACAATTATCCTAACAGCTGACTATTATTCTGAATCTGAAACAAGTATCATGCTTTTCAGCTTAGGTCATTTAAATTTTATGATTTATCTATAGTAAGTAGAGGAAGTATTGTATTCTACCCAAAAATTCGATATCGAGATTTCACCAGAAATAAATATTTTGAGATCCCTTCCCAAAAAAGCATTTTTTAAAAAAGATTCGTGTGTATGCCTGTGTCTACGTATGTATATCTGTGGACAGCATAACTCAAAAGTGAAAAGGAAGAATCAGACGATTAATAAATTCAATACCATAGCCGGGATTTGAACCACGGATTTTTCGGTTTCTGTATGGTTGCTCTAACCAACTGAGCTACTAGGCCAAGATACCGGTAAGAGTCAGCTGGAATTTAATCCTGCCAGTATATTACCATGGCAGCTCAGTTGCTTATAGCAACCGGAGGGAAACCGGAAGATCCGTGGTTCAAATCTCGGCTATGGTATTGAATTTTTCAGTCATCTGATTCTACCTTTCCAACCTTGCCTTACAGAAGGCTTGTGTGGAAGAATAAGTAATTCTATTAATTGATCTAATAGAGGCTTAATATGAAGCCGGGGACTTAATGTACAGGGTTACTCAAATGGAAGAAATAGACTTTAAATACTTATTTCTAATGAACGGCAATAGATAGCGATACATACGACACATAATTGAATAGAAGAAAGTTCAAAGTTTTAAGCTCCTCCTATTAGTCCCATTCAGTACCTACAGCGGAGTTGTGTTTGTTTACAAGAAAATGGCGACGCCATAGAAAAAGTCGTTTTGTGTGCTGCATTATGCAAAGAGTGAATCCATTGTTTCATTGCAGCGTGCATTTCGTTGTAAGTTCAACAACGAGCCGCCTCGTCAAAAAAAAAAATTAAAACTGATACAATAAATTCGTAGAAGATGGTTGCGTATGCAAACGGAAAAGCACTGGTGGTCTTCGCATAACCAATGATGCTCATTTTGAACACACAAAATAAAACTTTGAACTTTTCTAGTATTCATTGATGTATTACATGTGTAGCCATCTATTGTCGTTCATTTCCCACTCTGGGAAGCTCCAGTAATGGGTGGGTGTTCGAACTTGGAACTGTTAGTGACTTCTGCGCGTCTCTGTGACCTGTCTGCCTGCGACCTGTAACCTTCTGTGGTTCCTTCATTTCATCCCTTCCTCCTAGGGGTGGTAGCCGCAATAGATCTCCCATAGTCGCAGGGCGAGAGGTGTTCCCCTTCCGTTGTATAAACTATATCTATACCCTATGTAAAAGCCATTGCTCGGCAAAGATACTCACGTGAAGTAGACTTGGCCGCCTGGACTGTCTTTAGGCGCCGTCCACACTAGGGTAGCCTGTAGCTTGTCTCTGTTGTCACCATGGGTGATGGCACTGCACTCGGGAAGTCCCTTTGTGTTATCTGTTTCCTCCCAAGTGCCCACCCAGGCGCCCGTCGCGACGTCTCTCGCTTGTAGGAAGAACCCCCGGAACGTGTCACCGCTAATGATCACTGCAACAACATATTATCAAGTTGTAAAACATTCGGAGCAAGAAAGCAAACAGCAATGCGGATGTTTATGGCTAAGGAGGAAGAAATTGGGTTAAAGTAAAGAAGCATTGCCGGGATTCCAAAGCTTAGTAAGTTAATTGAATACACAGTGTAGCAATATTTCCGCCTAATTACACTTACACAAAAAGGAACTCTTAATAATTCTAATTCAAGAATTATTAATAATTAATTAATTTGCATTTTGATAATTTTCCATGATTTTAAAGCAATCTGGTTCAACACTACATCAATCGAAAGCTCAACTGAAGCTTTAAGCATGTTTTAAGTCTCAATGTTATTGTCAAATAAATAAAGGCGTAATTGCCTACGAAAAACTGCAAAAGTAGCTTCGTTTCAGACTGTCCAGTATATTTTCCGAGCGTGGGGCCATAAAAATCGGAACCTTCTTTTATACTTCGTGGGAATGAGGCAAGTGTTAAGAGTAAACGACTCTATGAGGCAACGGACTTTTCTTACAGTTAGGCTTTGAATTTTCATCCAGGGAACCAATAAACGTAGGGATAAGAGTGAAAACCAATGGAAAGATAGGAAGACGCATTGACATGTACAAAATTTGGAGGCGAGCAGGATTATTATAAGGGAACGCGAGCGTGGATTTGGGACAGTTTGTCATGATTCTTCCTTGAGGTAACACGTAGCACTCCGGGTCAAAAAGGAAGCTAAGTTCTGAAATTTGCTAAGTACCGCGCAATTATGCAATTATAAAGTGATGTAGGTAGAAAAATTTATATAATGTGCTAAATGTATTCTTCGATATAATTATATCCAAGCTCATAAACGAGTTAATGTTGGTTAAGTGACTGTTTCAAGTTCGCGCGAATCTAAATAACTAGGCAGAGCAAACTTTAGTATTCCAAGGGACAATAGCGAGAAGACAGTGTTAAAAGAATCACACGTGTTAGGGAATAGCAATGAATCTTGCAGAAATTTCTAGCATAAAGAGTGAGAAAAGCGAAAACAATGTTTCTTTCAAGACAATTTCCTGGTGTCACCACTCCCGCAATCCTACCCTGACAACAACTGTAGAGAATTTCAGGCCGATTCGCCGACAGTTGACCCTGAGATCGACGAGAAGTGTTTCCTGACTGATATCGGCTATTACAGTCCTGAAAACTATCCATACAATGAGGCAGGTGAGATACCCACAACGAAGTAGCAGGCAAAACGCTACAACAGTTGATGAAATCCTCACGTTTCACAAACACACTACTGTCTCTAACCATTACCATTTACTTCATATCTATTCTACAAATGATTAATGTTGTTGGTTGTTTTACTATACACTCCAAATAAAAAAAATCTGATGTGTTACACTCACATGACTTTCTCTACTCTTGCACAAACCATTTTTACAAACTCTTATTCTCCATCTATTTCATATTAATCGAGATAAACATTTGCAGAAACGACCTTTTGACATGCAAAGAGAATTACATTTTACACACATCGACCAGTTCCAAAAATATTTGACTATCGCTTAAGGCGTACTATTTTCCCCTATGTTTTTATTTGCAAGGGCAATATAGAAATACATTAGCCTTTAAGCATAAACATATAGCTTAATAGCTGGTTGCTAGGAGCAGCACCATTCTCTTTGCCACAGATTAATACTCTTTGCGTACCCAAGACAAAAAAATGAATAACGAATTCCCATTTTAGAAAATAAATATTGAAAAGTTAAGGGAATAACAAGCAATATCCCGAACATGATTCACTCAATAAAAAAATGTATACGACATAGATTGTGTATTTTAACGTAATCTACAGTTTATGTGTAGTAAAAGTTTGTCTATCTCTTATGGTTTACCAGTTATGCTAAAGTCGTTCACAATGAAGAATACTTTTGGAAACATTCCCTGAAAATTCAAGATATACATTTTATTTATCATGAAAATATCTTAAACATATGATATTTTAATCAAAATCGTTAGAACTATTTTTGAGAAAATTAAAATTTTCGAAAAATATTCCATGTAAAGGGTAATTTGGGGTGGGGGATTTTCTTGAAAACCTTCGTGTCGCCTTCTATGGAAGATGCTGAACCTAAATACCAAGTTTGGTGTTTATCCGACTGTTCGTTTCTAAGTTATGCTGTTCACAGACGCACACACACACACGGACATGTTTCCAAAAATGCTCCTTTTGGATTCAGGGGGTCTCAAAACATATATTTCCGGCGAAATCTAGGTATCGAATTTTTGGGTGGAACACAATACTTCTCCTACTTACTGTACGTAGTAGAGAAAGTAATTATAAATATTTTGCAGAAATTCTATAGATATGTGTACTTTAAAACCACATAACAGGTAGATAAAGCTATACAACAAATATTTAAACCGTTTAAAAATAGGACCGTATTATATACGTTTTGTATGAACTTGACATTAAAAACGACCACTTAAAATTTCAAATTACTGTTTAAAATATACAAAAGGTTAAAAAGTAATAGTAATAAACATTTCGTAAATGGTAAACGCAATTCATATTCTTATCTGTTTTCCTCCATCTTTCGTGGTTCCCCTTTTACGTTAAGTTCAAAAAGAACCAAGTGGACCTCTAAATTTCAGTAATAAACATTTTATTTGCATAATTATCCCTATCTCAGGCATGCGGTAGTTTGGTCAAAACCGTTACAGCCATTTTTGAGGAGAGAGAGAAAAGAAATAATTTTCAGAAATTAAGGCTTATTTTGGATCCGTCTTTTGTTTTTGAATCATGCTACACACACACACACACACAAAACACTTTTCCCATAAATTTATTTAAATATTAAAGAGACGTCACAACTTGCATATCTGGTGAAAACTGTACATATGTATTCTTGATGCCTCCTCTACCCCACATAGGTGTCAGAGAAAGCAAAAGGCCTGACTTTTCTACTTCATACCGTTTCAAGTGGATTATACAAATTATTATTTCTATATAGTTACTGTCAACCGTTACGGTAAATATATAGGTATACATGGAGATACTTAAAATACAAAAACTGATGCGTTACATTCAAATGAATCTCTCTACCCTTCTATCGACTATTAGCGGCTATACAAATTATAAAACTTATTTTTCTATCTACTTCATTTTAATTGAGTTAAACCTCTGCAGAAATAGCTGCTTTACACATTTCGTTAGGATATAAAGAGAACAGCGATAGTCAAATGTTGAAGAACCTTGACGCTATATGCTGGCCTTAAAATTCTCTACTGCTTCCACTTAATCGCCAGAAATAACTGAAAATCAACAGGGCTTAAAAGAATGACAAGGTATTGAACAAATCGAACCATTAATAAGGATATCTCAGAAATGGCTAATGCCACAAAAAAGGTCATTTGAAATAAATTGTGTTTTTTTAAAGGGATCTACACTTTTATGTGTAGTACGTTTACCTCTATTGTTTAACGTTTACCAGTTATACAATATTAGGTATAGAAAATTCCTTCTGTCTGAAGAGGACTTCACAGGCTATTCCCAGAAAATTCAAGATAGTCATTTCAGATGGTTAGTAGCCTCTCATTTAATTGTTATGGAAATATATTTAATATATGATGTTTTAATCAAATAATCGTAGAGCCATTTTTTATAAAATAAAAAATGTCGAATAATGTTCCATGTAAACGGTAGTTTTGGGGTGGGGTGTTTTCTCGAAACCTTCATGTTGCATCTCTGGAATGTACTGAACTTAAATACCAAGTTTGGTATTTATTGTGATTTCGTTTTTGAGTTAAGCTCTTCACAGATACACACACAGACACCCGTACACGCGGACGTTTTTATAAAATAAAATTTATTTAAAGGCCCTCAAAACATGTATTTCCGGTGAAAACTCGGTGTCGAATTTTTGGATGGCATGCAATACCTTCTCTACCTACTGTGTACTTGGTAGAAAAAGCAAACAGAGGGACATACGTGTTTCAATCAAATATACGTATTCCCTATATGTGTATTTTTGTAATTCTCGGCTGCAAAATTCCAGATAACGAACAGGACGGACAGAACTTGACATTCTAATCAATTTTTGTTATTTTGTTGAAGATAAAAAAATAACAGCGTTTCCTAAGTAAAGAATCATTGGAGCTGTTGAAACCCTATGTCGTAAAAATATTTGCCTTGGATCCTTGCCACATATGGCAAGTATACAACTTTTCGTGTTTGAATGCTGCTATTCTCTCTCTCCCTCTCTCTCCGGTCTGTCTCACTCCCTTTCTCACACATACATAACGTCATGCTATGTGTCCCAGAAGCCGTATTTATATTGAAACCAACCCGAGGTTTGTGTCAAATGTAGTTCTTATGGCACAGCAGAACGTAACGCTTCGTAAAAGAATAGTAGGAGACAAAACTATACTCTGAAAGAACTATAGAGTTGCAACCACTGGGGTAAAAGCCTAAGTTCCAAAATAGCCAATCCAAATACCGCTCATTGTGTATCTATTTGTAAATTTTGGGAGTGCAATTTTGAAGAGGGAACCTTTTCTTATGGAGTTATATTACAGTATTGTTTGAATTACGTATTTCATAGTGTTATAATTTGTAGATCCTTATAGCATCCATTCAGTACCCAGAAATTTTAGAACTAATCCTAGAAATTTCTGCAATTGAGTCCAACCATTTTATAGCTGCTCGTATAGTACATCTTGAGTTGATGATTCTTATGTTTTGATACAAAGCTCTGATTGGTTGTTTAGGAACCCTATTACATGGAGAAGTTTTTGATTGGTTGTTCTGGGATTTCGATTATCTCTTTTGGATTGCATATTACATAGAAATTCTTTTAAATACCAGTGCAAGAGTATTTTAGGAACTTTCTTGAAACGTGGTTATTTTCAGTGGACCGGAACCCCAGGAACGATTCTGCGAATATACAGATGACTCCAGAAAACTTTCCTCTCCGCTTTAAAAAATCTGATTGATGCGTTGCACTTACATGACTTTCTCTACTCTTGTGCAAACTAGTTTTACAAACACTTATTCTCCAATACTTCATGCTAATCGAGATAAACATTATCTTATTGCTAATTTTCTTGCAGCTGCAAGGGGAATATGGTAGGCTTTAAGCGATAGTCAAATATTTTAAGAGTTGGTTGCTATGTGGAGCATTCCATTCTCTTTGCATGTCCAGGACATTAAGAAAAACCAATAATGAATTCCCATTTCAGAAAAGGTATAAGTACTGGAAAATTAAAAAACAATATCAAGGAATGTCTTGGAAATGGTTCACTCGTCAAAAAAATGTATATGTTATGCGAAAGTCATTCAGAATAAAGAGGATTTAGGAGACATTCCCAGAAAATTCAAGATAGACATTTCATTTGGCATAAAAAATCTTAAACATTTGATATTTTAATCAAAATCGTTAAAGCCATTTTTGAGAAAAACCAAAATTTTTTAAAAATGTTCCTTGTAAAGGGAGTCTTTGGTGAGGAAATTTTCTTGAAAGCCTTCGTGTCGCATCCTTGGAAGATACTAAACTCAAATACCAAGTTTGATATTTATCCGACTTTTGGTTTTTGAATTATGTTGTTCACAGACGGACATACAGACAGACAGACAGACACACACACACACACGCACACGGAAAAATCTCCAAAAATTCGTTATTTGGATTCAGAGCACCTCGAAACACATTTCCGGTGAAATCTAAGTGTCGAATTTTTGGGGTGCAATGCAATATTTCCCATACTAACTATTCATAGTAGGGAAAGTAAAAATTCTAGCAAGGAACGACTATCCAAAGGAACGACTAATATTACAATTTGTGTGTTCTTTCGCCACTTAGGATTTTAACTTCATTGGTTTTATAATTTTTCGGATTGCACCGATTCTTCATGTTTACAAAATTATTCTACATGCATTTAGGCAACGTTTTTGGTACTATACCTGAGTTTTGTTTGACGTAGTAAAATATGTCAAAGTCAGGAATTATCAATTATTTTACTGAACTTCATTATCGCCTCAGGTTGTTACAACTTCATTCGCCTAAAACAAATCACTGTTAAATGCATGTAAAATAATGTTGTTAGCAGTTCTTAAGATAAATTTTAAAAAAATAGGTGCAATTTTCAAAACAAATGTAAAACTAATAAAATGAAAACTCTGTTAAAACACATCACGTAAGCTTGTTATTTCTTCATAATAAAAATTAGATTTTTCCATAACTTGTCCTAGAATGTTTTGAAATGTGACTATGGTCACTATATTTTAGTGCTAGAACTTTCCAGAGGGAATCTTTGCTTGTGGAATTAAATTGGTATTTAACGATATGGCATCTAGCATAGCTTTTATTACAGAATCGTCTGAAACATATACCTCGTAGTTTTACACTATGTAGACCTCAGTATAAATCCAGAAATTATAGAATGTAACCAATTTTATACTTGCGCCTATAGTATGTATTTGTAATGATTCATATACCTTCCTACAAAGTTCCAAGTAGCGATTTGGAACCTCATTTCTTACAAAACATGTAATTGGTCTGTTTTAGAATTTGGGTGTCCTTTTTACTTTCTCTACCATGGATACAGTAAGCAGAGAACGTAAGGTATTTTCCCAAGAATTCAATATAGAAATTTCACCAGAAATGCATGCTTTTAGGAATAAAAGAATAACATGAAAGGTCCGTATGCATGTATGTGTGTGTATGAACAGCATAACAAATGTTGGATAAATGCCAAACTTAGTGTTTAGGTTTAGTAACTTCTAAAGATGCGACACGAAGATTTTAAAGAACGTCCTCCCCCCCCCAGCTATCCTTAACATGGAAAATATTTCCTCATTTTTTATTGAGATGTATACTTAGGTCATTTGAATGACAGATAACGTGTATATCTTGTATTCTCTAGAAATAGCCTGCGAAGTCCTTTTCATTCCGAAGGAATTTTGTATAATTTTATATAATTTGTAAACCATAAAACATAGACAAGAAATTACTACACAAAAATGTAGATCTGTTTCAGAAACACGATTTTTTTTAAAAATAACTAACATTACCTATCAATTTGGGGGTCCAGTTATCGCTTGGTGGAATGAGGTAACCTCCGAAGTCGTCCTCCGTAGTGTAGTGGTTACCATGCTAGCCTCCACTTACCGAGGTCGAGGATTCAAACTCGGCGGAGGGCGATGGCTTTTTTCGGGCGTAAAAATTCTTAGCATGGCTTCCTTTGGAAGGGAAGTAAAGCCGGTGTTCCCGTGTCGTATATTTACGGCTCGTAAAAGAACCTCAAGCCCGATAAAGAGGCCTTTGAGGAAAATTTCCGGTCTTTCACGCCCAATATAGAATGGGAACCTAAGGACCACAGCAGTTAAAGAGCGTCCATAAATAAAACTCAATTTAATTTTTAGTAACCTACGGGGAGCGTTAGGAACAACATCTATTATTTCGATTTCTTGTATCCCTCTTGACCTACAACGAAATATATAATGAAACTATTTCTGCAAATGTTCATCTCGAACAGCATGAAGTAGGTGGAAAAATAAGCTTTCCTAAGAATAATTTGTAGAAGCTGCTAAAATAAACTATAGTGAGTAGAGAAAGTACTGTGAATGTAACATCAAAACTTTTGAGGGGAGGAATGTAAACAGAAGATTTTTTCAAATACCAATAACATGGTACTTTCGGAGGCTTCTGTATGATTATTTTCATCGAAACAGAGTTTCTCTCCCTATGTTTTGTTAAACCTTCGATGTCTCGTCGAGAAAGTAAAACATGATGTCATATATTCAAAGCTTTGACTGAATTTTGCTGGTCCCGAATGTAATGGCAATAATTCATCTCTGAAAATAACATAAAAATTGGCCCGATGAAGTTGTTTGCTGAACATGTCTTTTAATACCGTGTGAAATGAGGTCAGATGGTACGTGACACAGGACTGTCTACAGCGATTTAATCACTTCTCTCATTGGTGATTAATGATGACAGATAGATGCACTCATGTCCAAACGAGGCTCCGGCACAACCACACGATGAATCCTCTGTACTTGACACAATCGTTGCTGACCACAAACACAACTGCGCGTGCTGATTCAGCTTTCTATCTCACCTGCTAAAAACTTGAAACTCGTAAATAACTGGCGAGGCAAATTGTGATGCAAATTGGCCGAGTCCCTTGACACTGCAAGCAGTGGGCAGTCTTCTTCTCAAGGTGAGTAAAATGCCACGTGTAGAGCCCAGGTTTGTTAGCATAATTAAATAGTAAGATATGCATTAAAATGTGCACAAAATATGAAAAATATGCACTATAATATACAAAACAACTTTGAGTAATCTCTTACCAAGTGCGTTCGTTATATTGCCGGGCCGCGAATCGCGCGTAAGCGTGTTCCGCGCACTGCCTGTTACACCGAGGGAATTTATGTTCTAAAACTCCCGCGTTACTTACTCATGACTATAGTAACGTGCACGTTTCCTCATAGTAACGTGCACTACAGTGAGTACTAACCTTGTTATAGGTTGTGTTGAAAGTGGTGTCCATCTGCATTGAGATATTCCTGGCATCTTCGGATGAACTCTCCATTCACACATTTTTCATTGTTACGAGGTTATAATATATATATATATATATATATATATATATATATATATAACTATTATAACTATAGTCACTCTGTAGGGCTTCAATCTTAAAAATTTAGCAGCTCCATCAACAGAGGATTTGAAACACCCTCTTGCTGTGCAATACCTCTCAGACACTTCCTCAGAGAGCGTTCGAATGATGCACAAATTTCGTCAATTTTTTCCTCTATTAGAACATGTATTTTTCTCTTCTTAAGTTTAGCGTTTAGCGGTCTCGTTGTCCGAAACTTGTTAACCAAACATATAACGGTTTCTCTACGGAATTTAAATACCAGAAAATGTCCCCTAAAATTGTCTACATACATGTCTACATGATTCAGTTTTTATCTATGTATCGCATATCAATGTTATTTGTTCAAGCGTGAATGTTTCAGTGGACTAATAAGAATAATCTAATGTAATTCACACATAACACAGGTATCTTGAATAAAATTTCACTTTTGAGATACACAATGCATAAACACTAGTATTTACAGCTCGAACAAGGCAGCAACTGGCACAGTATAACACAGGTGATAAACGTAGTCTTTAGCGAGTTCATCACTAGTGCACATGCGGAAAAATACCGAGGTCCGGAAAGGGAGCTAATTACGTATATACGCGATCTGTGGCCCCGTTATAAATCGAGCGCATGGTACCTCACTACTATTAGAGCACGGCTGTTAGACCGTAGAGAACCGTAGTGTAACCACAGGAACCTCTGACTTCGGCATTTAACCTAGATACGTGTAAACTGGATTCAAAATTTTTAAAAGAAAATGTTTCATCTCAGTGACGCTTAAAATATGGATTGTGCACTAATCTTGAACTTTTTGTATCCTTGTTTTTCTTACAACTTCACACCCCCATGCTGATGTAGGCTGAAGTTGGATTTATGGAATCAGTAGTCACTTTTCCTCATACGACACCGAAAACTATAGACTCGGCACTAATATCGTTCTTTTTTTATTATTCACAGATGTCACCCCTTCCCATCTCCCAAAGCATTGTTTTCCAGTTGTAAGTCAGGTTGTATGTGTACCGAGTTTAGTTGAAATTGCGTTCCAGAGTTATGCTGGAACATACACACACACACACAAACACACACACACATACATACATCACGTACATTTTATGTTATACGTTGATTGCAGAAACTTTATAAAGTACTACTAATAATTGCTGATTAGCTACACTGGAACATCATAATTTAATAGTGCATTCAGAAGCAAAAGATGTATTTTTGCAATACAAATTTAAAATATGCATTTACTCCTGAAATATACATTATAGAAAACAGATTCGCTCCTTCTCCACTTCATTGTACTAAAAAGGAAGCTAAACATGTGTTATAATCAGAAACATGGATATTAGTTTGCATTATTACTTTCTGTACTATGTATAGTAAGTAGGTGAAGTATTGCATTCGCACAAAAATTCTATATTGATATTTCACCGAAAATACATGTTTTGAGCCCCCCTGAATAAAAAATACATTTTTAAAAAAAGGACCGCGTGTGTGTCTGTGAACAGCATAACTCAAAAACGAAAAGTCAGATAAATATCAAATTTGATATTTGAGTTTAGTGTTTTTCAAAGATGCGACATGAAGAATTGAAAGGAAATCCCTCCACTCCAGACTACCCTTTACATGTGACATTTTTCGAAAATTTTGATCTTCTCAAAAATGGCTCTAACGATTTTGATTAAAATATCATATGTTTAAGATACTTTCATGGCAAATGAAATGTATATCTTGAGTTTTCTGGGGATGCCCCCAAAAGTCCTCGTCATTCTGAATGAATTTTGCATAGCCGGTAAAACGTAAGATATAGACAAAATGTTACTACACAAAAAATGCAGATCTCGTTAAAACACTCAATTTATGTCATACACATTTGTTTTCTGGAGTGAGATATTCCTTGTTATTTGATACTTTTCTCAAATGGGAATTCTTATATCCTGGACTTGCAAAGAGAATGGAATGATCCACATAGCAACCAGCTCTTAAGATATTTTGACTATCCTTAAAGCCTACCATATTGCCCTTGCTTCTATAATAAAATTAGCAATATGTAGTTTCTGCAAATGTTTATATCGATTAACATGAAGTAGATGGAGAATAAGCGTTTGTAAAAATAGTTTTACAAGGGTAGAGAAAGTCATGTGAGTGCAACACATCAGATTCCCCCCTTCTTTTGTGTTAAAGGTGAAATATAAGAAAACTGATTCCTCACAATTGCATAACTTTCATTACCAACTATAACTTCGTATAATCCTTTATATACTGTAGTATTCACATAAAACGTTATTCTTGTATTTATGTTAGGTAGCTCATTATAAATAATAATTGTTGACTATAAGTATTTTTAAATTAAGCAATACGTGATTACTTACGTGTAATGATGCTATGCGGGAAAATGAAGAAACGCAAAATGCTTTTTAAGCACCACGGACAGTTCAACCGCGTAAAACTAAACAATATAATAAGGAATATTTAGAAAAAGTTATTGGCATTTCACTTGTTATCTCTACCTGATTATTTACCAGTTGTACAAAACCAACGACTCTGCACGACTTTCACAGATTATCTAAGATATACCTACAATCTGTTAGACACGTAAATATCTTTAAAAAATCTTATTAAAAACTCTAATGTGAAAATGATAACTAATTTATTCTCAGTCTTTGATCCCTCATCTAATTTGGTATTTTAATCAACATCTTTAGAACCATGTTCTATGTAAGGGTAGTTTTAGGCGGGGGGATTTTCTTCAAAGACTTTACCAATAAAACACTTCCTCTGTCTACAATATATAGGTGATAGAGAAAGCAAAAACGCAATGTAGAAGAAATAATTACTAGATTATGAAAGGAAATTCAATTCATAATTTAATTTTTTTTCGTTGGGTATTTTAAAACACGTTTATTTATTTGGGGTTATGATTTCTTTTTAAAAAAAGTGTAAAAGACACAGTTCTGAATTTATGATAGTATTCAAAAAATAAAAAATATTTGTAAAATGTTATTGAAAATAACCTCTGGCATTGTGGGATCAGAATAAAACTACGATTTTGTCTTTCTGCTTATTTAAATGCCTAAACACGAGTGTAATTGGCCATGCTCAATAGTGCCAGAAATTTTAAAATTTGATTTTGTAGTTATTTTGTGTTCTTATATATTTGTTACCTTAAAATGTTTACCACAATGAGATAATTTATTTTGTTTAAGATTTTCAATTTACTTCTTTGAAAATGGCTGAAAGGGTCTAAAGAACCTTCTCTTGATGTATAGTATAATTTTGGGTTCAGGATTTTAATAATTGAATACATTATTGATTTTTAGAAAATTAAAGGTACTCCATGCTTTATTATCCTTTTATATTATCTTAAGTAAAGAATATATTCGAGAAAAATATGCTAAGTTTGAACATTTAATATTTTTATATGTTCATTTGAGAGTTGACTTTCATTTTTAGTAAATTATTTTCTGAAAGATTTAGGTATTAGGGCAACTACAATTAATTTTATGCTATAATTTAGATAAATATGTGATGAAATTTTCAGCTGAATTGTTTTAAATTTTCAGAAATTAGCACCCATGTATTTTGAATAAAACAAATTAAAATAATCAACATTTCAAATAAATGTGTAGAAAACTTTATGGTTTTGATTTTCGCATAGGCACTATTTCGAAGAGTGATTTCTGAGGATGTGAGAAAGCCCACAACACATTAATAATTACCCATGATCTTAGATCCTGGTCCATATTCGCTTCCTGTGGCCACCACAGAGTATGGTAGAGAATCTGGAGGTCGAGGTTCTGCCTGGCCATGGTACGGTCTATTGGGTTTGGGCTTCACACACGCATCAATAGGAGCGCCATCGGGGAACCCCAATACAGCCGACAAACAGCTGAGTAACAGAAGCACCACATAGATCATTGTTGTAGCTCTGAGAGACTGATTGTCATGGACCAAGTCTGCAAGGAGTATCTATACCACCCCCCTCTCCTGGTATTGCACCGTGTGTTAACTTTTGAACTTGCTTGTGTGTTCCCCCCAAGTGTTTTCATTGGCTCGTGTGTGTACAACTGGTTTGTCAAGTTCACGTTACGTCTAGCAGAACATAACAGTGCCTCTTGTACTTTCTCCTATCCTGCTACTGTTCTTGTCTTCCGCTTTTCCATTCACAATATTGGAGCATGTTGGCCTTCAGAATTCTGATCATAAAGCTTCTGACATGTCCTAACTTATGCTTAAAAAATGCAAATTCTCCCTTCTTTTACGCCTTGTTTGCTCGCTAAATTATCGCTAAGGATGGTGATTTTTCGCAAATGCGATAGAGCGCGAAATGCTCATAAAGTCTTGTACGCTTTTCACGACCGGTAAATTACTGTTTAATGTGTTTTGAAAATGTTATAATATTGCACTAAAATACTATAATAAATGCGAGATGTGTTACGATTTATGGACTCTTATAGGTCTTCTTAAGTGCAACAAAAGGTCGAGAAATCGTATGAAAAAAAATGTAAAAAACATATTTTTTCTCCCAAGAGGTTGGTGAACCTTTTAATCCTGTCATCGCTAGTATAGTGTTTTTTTTAATTGTTCCATTTATACCTCGCCTTTAACTACAACGGTTACAACTGCGGACTTTTATCTTTGGAACGTATTGCTATTGGCCATGTTAACTCGTATACCGTTAATATTATAATATTTCCGACATTTCTTTGGATTTTATACATTAGATCACACACCCATTCATACTTTCAGACTGGGGAGGATAGGGAATCAGCCGGGAATCGAAACCGGGACTCCTCACTCAGCAGGCAGGTGCTCCACCAACTGAGCTATGTGGCCAATGTGGTCGAATATTGTCAATATATTTGAAAGATTTAAGTGAAAGGAATTGTTAATATGGATTTTTTTTATATTTATAAATTGTTTCCTACTGAGCGGGATTGCTCGTCTGTGGCCCGCATTCAAGAGGTCCCAGGTTCAAACTCCCGATGCCGACCAATCTGACCGAAGGTTCTTTCGCGGTTTTCCTCGGCTACTAGGCGAATGCTGGGTTGAATAATTTGATTCGCGAATTTTCCTATCACCCTTTCATCACTACATTTCATTCCCTTCATCTTCACCACCATACCAGGCATCGGTCACCCATCCAGGATATTCTATCCAGCATGATCCAAAGTGCCTGCTCCTCGACAAGCCTCTGATCGCTTGTAAGTCCTTAGGGGTGTAAGTTCTACATAAGTGGAGTGTAAACAGAGAAAGAAGAAGATTAATGTTATGGCAAAAGACGTTCCCTTTTATTAGTTAAATGTTTTTTTTTCAAAATTCTATAAAATGCTAAATGTGCAAATCAAATACTGTATTTGTGATTACAAAATGTAAAATATCACCATCCCAAATTATAGCAAGTTTCGTGTAATTTGGGAACTCCAAAGTTTGAGAGATTCTGGAGCAAAAATTGTGTTTTATTATAAATCACGAATAAAATAACTGGATAAAATTCACTTATAAGTTATTAATACATGCACAAAAATCACCATATATTTTATGGTGTTTTGAATCGCAATAGTTATTTATAAGGTAAGACCGATAATGCAAAGTTTTATCAATACCTAATTGTGAAGATTTTAAACATTAAACTTTTTCATAATATGCATTCTAAAATTTAAGAAAACATTTTTTTTCTTCCACTTGGTTGTAGGGATATTATAACTGTTTCAGAGCAATTCCGAGCTACAGTGTCCGGATCACGAGCAGCCATGTGGTGGCCACAGTGTGAGGGAAAATCACTGTGTAAAATTCAATTAGAATGAGTGCGGGCTATTCTGAGAAAATTCAATATATATATATATATATATATATATATATATATATTATTTTTATTACCTCAAACGTACGATATTGTAATCAAATTGCTCAATGTATAGGTTAATTTGGGTTGGGCTAAAAATCTTCGTATTGTCTCTTTGGAAGATGCTAAGCTTAAACATGAGGCAGTATTTTTAACACTTGAATGATTTCCAGTCTAATTATATAATATATAAATTCTATAACAGCCCGCCTTAAAGCAATATGTGTATTTAACAATATATATAAAAAGTGTATATTACAGCCATTGTATATGTTTATATTATTGTATCCATGTGTAATGTTATATGAATGTATCACGTAATTTAATAATGTAGGAGCTGTGAGAAATAGGTCAAAAGTTACTAACAATGAGGTAACCTTGAGGCAATAATGAATGTGAGAGTTTAACAATACTACTTGTGTTTCTTGGAAGCAATAATGTAATTTTAGTGACAGTTTATAAAATAGCCAATCAACAACCAGAAAAAGCTTTAGTTAAATGAAGTTATTCTATTGGACTAGGATTAGCCAATCAGAAACTGAAATATAGCAAAATTTACAAATTTAGAGTTCAGTTGGTTGCAGACGGCGTTACTAACCAGACGCAAAAAGCTTCCTCGAGAAATGTAATACCTATTCATGTGAGACAAAAATAGTTTTACGTGTTAAAAGTGCAAGTAATTAATAAAAAAATTCTCACATCTCTCTCTCTATATCAGTGAAGTGTTATTTAAATCGCGTCAAGCATTAATAAAAGGAGTGAAGTAAAATTATAATCTGTGTAAGCCTACATTCTTAGTCGCACCACAACCCTGCCAAGACATCCATGTCTCTAACAATAATACTGACGCAGCCGAGGCAAACAAATATAATATTTAAAGAAACAGCAAATTACAAAGTTAATATTTTTAAACATTTTTGGGGGCAAAGGCCACCGGAAGGGTACATTTGGGGCGAAGGCTACCGGAAACCGGGTACCATACGTGCGGTTGCAACTACTTCAAGTTCAGCTCCCCAACAGTTGAACTACAATACAACTCTTACTTAAAATCGGCTTCCCATACTTAATGCAACAAACTACTTAAAACACGATATTTCATTTTGAGTTAACCTGCTCACGTACATAGGCAGATAACATATGCACACTCCTGTTGCTAAAAAAATTTGGGGAAGCGGTGTTAGGGAGCTTCGAAAGTTGACATGCAGATAGGCTTAAGCCATAGTCAAACCTTTTAAGAGCTGACCGCTATGAAATGGCTTTTAAATTCCGTTCTCTTTGCTTGGCCATAAGAAAAAAAAAACAATAATAATTTCACAGTTGAGAAAATTACAAGTATTTGAAAATCCACACGAAAAACAAGAAATATTCCGGAAACAGTTAACCCCAAAAAGAAAGAATAGAAAAGTACCTTAATGAGATCTAACTTTTTGTGTGGTAAGATTTTGTCTATCTCTACCAGTTATGCAAAAGTCATTCAGAATGAAGAGCACTTCAGCGGCTATCAGAAAATTCAAGATATACATTTCATTTGTCATGAAAATTCATAAACATATGACATTTTAATCAACATCATTGGAGTCATTTCCGAGAAAATAAAAAATAACGAAAATATGTTTTCCATGTGGGCTGGAAATGCCGCATCCTTGGAAACGCCGAACTTAAATACCAGTTTGGTATTTAATCGAGTTTTCATTTTCTGAGTTATGTTGTTCACAGGCACGGACACAAATAGAGACGCACACTCACACATGCACACACTCTCAGAAGTTTTTCTAAAACTACTTTTTTAAAATTCAGGTTACCCAAAAACGGGCATTTCCAGTGAAATGTCGGCATTACATTTTGGGTGAAATTTAATACTTCCTCTTCTTAATATATGTAAGTAGTAGGGAAAGTGAGAAAAAAGACAAAGATTTACCTTCGAAACACAATACATAAATAACAGTATTTTAAAGAAATAACATTTCGATAATACAATTTAGATCCCAAAGTATGTTACCGATCATGAATACGGTGATTTTATTTAGTATTTATAATCGTTTGCTGAATTTAAATTCATTACCAATGATGTTACTTTGCGTAGGATTTGGACTGGATTATGAAGCGGAGTGGATTCCGCATGATCCAGAAATGAGGATATTATACCGACGTTCCACGAGGTGCTGCCTCCGGGGAGGGAGGGATGAGTTGAAAGGAGACACCGGGCGGCCGAAACGAGGAGTGGCGGCACAGCAATGCTAGGCTCCCTACAGTTTCCAGATATAGACGCCTCGGCAGTCGGACAGGCAAACGGGGACCCTGCCCCACACAGAATCCAATCCCCCCTCAAGTGGCGCTCCTTTTACAGAGAGTATCTTTTTTCCCCTGCCACGCCGCACCGAAACACCATCGCTGGCATTTCTAACCCTGAAATATACCAAACGGGATGAAGGATAAATGAAATGATAAATGAAACGAAATTGAGGGACAGGAAATTCGGGGGTGATGAAAGAAACCACTCCAGCATTTGCCTGACGACCTGGAAAAACCCATGGGTCAGAGTGGGCGGTGGTCGGGGATCGAACCTGAGATCTCCCGAATGCGGGCTACAGACGTTACCGGCTGAGCCAACCTGCGTGGTTTGCTTAGGATACATACTTTGTTTTTAGTTGTAAAATATTTCGGATCAAAGATATTTTATCATTTAGCTCCGAGGATTGCTATATTGAAAGAAATGAATAGCTCTCTTCCGGATATGATCTGGAAATACAGGTATGATTGGTTTGCAATGTGATCTTTTCCCTTTGACTAAGTAGCTAATGATAACTTCATTCCTTTCCTACGAATACGTAACAGAAGGATTTGTTCTCCGTGTATCTATTTCAACCAATGGATCAGAAATAGCCAAATCCACCTCTCTTCCTGAGAGTATAGATGTTTTCTTTGTGGTTATCCGAATTCTATTTGACATCTGCGATTATTTTCAATCAAATATTAGCAAGTATATGAATACAATATCTTAAGGTGCTCATTTTATACAAAAACAGGCTAGACTAACATTATTTTTCTAACTCATTACTATTTCTTTAGATTTAAATTTTAATTTTGTACAAACCAAGCTAATAACAAGTGTTGTACTTTTTGCAGCTACAGAAAATAGTTCGAATTCTTTCTTGATATCCCGACTTTTGATTTGGTCTATTGCCAAACAGCTTTTAATGGACATCGTGCGTTTTTGTTTTAACATTTGTAGTGCGATAACCAAATTTTGTATCTATTCATAATTAACTTAGATTGCATTTTAGGGCAAAAATTATGGAATGAAATGTTCAGATATACGATCCATAAATTCATAAAATAAAATGTCTAAATTTTATGTTACGGAAGTTTCAAGCAGTTTTATTTATTTCAGAAAATAATCAGCTCTTTAGACCTATCCTTCTGTATGTTTTAATACACAAGGGTAAAGATAGAAAAGTGTGAAACCTCGAACTTCCATATTAATGAAATATTACAAACAAGGAAAAGGTGTGTATGTGTATGTGCACCATCTTTTATTCATTCCTCCAAAATAAGTTCAATAGTTATTCTGTGTGTCCGTTCTGGTCCTTCCCATATCCACATTTCAAACGCGTCCAATATTTTTCCTCATTTCATCGCAACATAAACATTTTCGTGTTATACATTGCCATCCTCACGCAAAGAATTTAGTTATAAGCCTTTCTTCAAGTTTCCATAGAGATGAACATAACATTCCTCAGAATACACAAAATTAAACTTCTTTAGTCTGGTAGTAGTTCAAACATATCATACTATAATAAGTGTTGTTAGAGACATTGTAGAAAACAAAAATATAGAAAAATATTCCTTTTAGAGGGCTGTTTGGGGAGGTAGAACTTCCTAAAGTTTTTCCCCTTGCATATTTAAAAAATGCTTGGCTTTTGTATTCAGCTTTTTTACTTTCTCTACTACGCATAGTAAGTAGGGGAAGTATTGTATTCCACCCAAAATTTCGATACCGAGATTTCACCGGAAATACATGTTTTGAGACCCCCTGAATCCAAAAAAAGCATTTTTGGAAGCATGTCCGTGTGTGTGTCTGTGTGTCTGTGTGTCTGTCTGTGTGTCTGTGAACAGCATAACTCAGAAACGAACAGTCGGATAAACACCAAACTTGGTATTTGGGTTCAGTATCCTCCAAGGATGCGACACGAAGGTTTTCAAGAAAATCCCACCACCCCAGAGTACCCTTTACATGGAAGATTTTTCGAAAATTTTAATTTTCTCAAAAATGGCTCTAACGATTTTGATTAAAATATTATATGTTTAAGATATTTTTATGACAAATAAAATGTATATCTTGAATTTCCTGGGAATGTCTCCAAAAGTATTCTTTATTGTGAACGACTTTTGCATAACTGGTAAACCATAAGAGATACACAAAATGTTACTATACAAAAAATGTAGATCACGTTAAAATACACAATTTATGTCATATACATTTTTTTAGTTGAGTGAACCATTTTCGAGATATTGCTTGTTATTTCCTTAAATTTTCCAATACTTATACTTTTTCTCAAATTCGTTATTCAATTTTTTATGTCCTGGATATGCAAACAGAATAGAATGCGCCACATAGCAACCAGCGCTTAAAAGATTTGACTATCGCTTATAACCTACCATGTTCCCCTTGCATCTACAAGAAAATTAGCAATAAGATTGACATCTCGATATCTCGATTAACATGAAGCATATGGAGAATAAACGTTTGTAAAAATAGTTCGTACAAGAGTAGAGAAAGTCATGTGAGTGTAGCACATCAGATTTTTTCAATTATGCTGTTGAGAGGTTTACGGAGAAGTAAACACCTACGTTTTCTAAGACTATCGTTTTTCGGATTCGCGATATCTTCAGTGAAAT
Source organism: Deroplatys truncata (assembly GCA_030765065.1). Taxonomy (NCBI): domain Eukaryota; kingdom Metazoa; phylum Arthropoda; class Insecta; order Mantodea; family Mantidae; genus Deroplatys; species Deroplatys truncata. Next base: position 106,185,609 of record CM060985.1, read on the forward strand.
CTCGACGTTGAATTTTTGTGTTTAATTCGCTTCTTTTGCCTTATGCAAACGATATGTATAAATACAAATGTTTAGCTTGTTCTGTCAGTTCCAATAGCTTCTGTAGCGTACCATTCAATACTTGGGCAAAATACAGTATTCAGTGAACGGTGATAAATTGCAGACTCTGTCATTTCCAAGTACATCCGCTAAATCAATCTTGGGCGTTGTTAGGGCGAATGAATTATAGCTCACCTCCTACCACTTCCTTCCCTGGCGAGGACAGTTGTTTTGATTTTATATCAGTACAGAGTGAAAGAATCAGTAGTCCACCATTCTGAATCGTCTATTCTAGAAGGAGTGCTTTATGCTAAATAGGCCAGGCTAGAGTTCCCACATATATAGTTGTAAAAGTTTTCTTTCTTACAGAGGATGTGTGATTATAACTGAGGATAATAGTAAAAAGCTCTGACAACATATTAAAATCAAATGCAAAATATTTTTACATTTAAAATACTTAGAAAATCAGTTGAAACAGTATTAAGTTATACGTTTTAATTAATAAAATTAAAAACACAAATGTGATTAGTGAGGATATATTTATAACATTTTTATTTGCGATAAAACTCAGTTTTACGCCAACTTAGAACTTTATAAGCTGACACAAGAATTTATGACAAAAATTATATTTTCATCCTTTTTATTTCCTCTACCATCTACCTAGAAAAGCTAGAGGAAGCATTGTATTACGCCCAAAGATAATTTTCTATATTTCACGTATTTTTAGATCTCTGAACCAAAAAAGTTCTCATATGTGTGTCTGTCTATCTGTGTATGTGTGTGTCTGTGTGTATGTAAGAGAGAGAGAGAGAGGGAGGGAGAGAGGTAGAAGAGAGACAACATCATAATCCAATTATCCAAAATGTTGAATAAATAGGAAATTTCTTACTTAAGTTCAGCACCATCCAAGAATGAACACTTAGATTTTCAAAAACAAATCAAATAGACGAAACTACTCTTTACAAGAAAAACGTTTCCTTAATTTGAGTTTTCTAAAAAATTGTTGTTACGATTTTAGCCAAATAGTGTATTGTTAAAATATTTAAATGACTAGTAATATATACGTTCTGAATTTCCTGCGAAAAGCCCGTGAAGTCCTATTTATTTGAATGTATTTTGTATAACCGGTAATCCATAACATATGAGATAAAAACTTTCTGCAAAAGTATATATATTTCCTAAAAATACATAATTTATTTCAAATAACTTTTTACTTTCTCTACTACGTATAGTAAGTAGGGGAAGTATTGCATTCCACCCAAAAATTCGATACCGAGATTTCACCGGAAATACATGTTTTGAGACCTCCTGAATCCAAAAAAAAAACATTTTTGGAAACATGTCCGTGTGTGTCTGTGTGTGTGTGTGTGTCTGTGAACAGCATAACTCAAAAACTAACAGTCGGATAAACACCAAACTTGGTATTTACGTTCAGTATCTTCCAGAGATGCGACACTAAGATTTTCAAGAAAATCCCCCCACCCCAGACTACCCTTTACATGGAACATTTTTCGAAAATTTTAATTTTCTCAAAAATGGCTCTAACGATTTTGATGAAAATATCATATGTTTAAGATAATGTTATGAGAAATGAAATGTATATCTCGAAATTTCTGGGAATGTCTCCAAAAGTATTCTTCATTATGAACGACTTTTGCATAACTGGTAAACCATAAGAGATAGACAAAATTTTACTACACAAAAAATGTAGATCGCGTTAAAATACACAATTTATGTCATATACATTTGTTTTGTTGAGTGAACCATTTTTGAGATATTGCTTGTTATTCCCTTAGATTTTTCAATACTTATACTTTTTCTCAAATTCGTTATTCATTTTTTTATGTTCTGGACATGCAAAGAGAATGGAATGCGCCACATAGCAACCAGCGATGAAATATTTGACTATCGCTTAAAAGCTACCATATTCCCCTTGCATCTACAAGAAAATTACAAATAAGATTGACATCTCGATATCTCGATTAATATGAAGCATATGGAGAATAGGCGTTTGTAAAAATAGATTGTACAAGAGTAGAGAAAGTCATGTGAGTGTAACACATCAGATTTTTTTGAAGACTTTTGTTGTTATTCGTTAGACTTTTTCAGTACTTGGTCGTTTTTTATGTACTGTCACCATTCAGTTGTTTCTTGCGATATCATACAAAGAATATGGAGTTTCAAAACCAGCCTGTGGCCCTCTTTTTAAATAACTGATTTTCGTTTCATTCTGCTGTAGCTCCCTTGATCCACAACAAAATGTGAAATGAAGCATTTATGCCGATTTAACATGAAGTGGATAGAAGAACAAGATTTTTCAAGAATATTTTGTAGAAGCTATATAAAAATAAGCAAAAGCGACTAGAGAAAGCGATGTGAACGTAACAGATCAGTAGACATAGGGATTCTTAGGCAGTTGGCTTTAAGTTACCCACTCAAACATGTATCAGTACAAAGAATGTAAATAACACCTGTAAATGATCAGCGATGGGCAGTTAAACACGGTCTGGTGAGCGTTGTCTACAAATGCTAACAGACCGAGGTCACTGCTTAAAGTCCAGTAACAGTTCTACTTCGTCTCCTTTCGTCCTGGCTTTATCACCCTCAGAATCATTTAATATTTTTTATTTATTTCATTGTATTACTACAAACAAAATTCAGGATGCAAATCAAATGATGATGTAAGCCTTAACCAGGCACAGGTTTTAAATGTTAGTATACATTTCTTTTCTTTCTTATCTCTACACTGAGTTGCTGTGAACCCTGGGATCCAAAAGACTCAAACCCAGAGGTTGCCGAGCCTCTTGGGTCCTGCTTATTACTTATCTAATACCAACAATCTAGCTTTAATGCTTAGAAATTCCTTTACCTGCACATATATTTTTACTTTCTTTACCATGTACATAGTAGATAGGTATATACATGTTTTCAGGTCCCTCAACCCCCCCCCCCAAAAAAAAGCATTTTTAGAAAAGGATCGTGTGTGTATCTTCGAACAGCATAAATCAAAAACCAAAAGTCATATAAATACCAAAGCTGGTACTTAGGTTAGACATCTTTCTAAGATTTTAAAGGAAATCCCTCACCTTAAACTACCCTTTAAGTGGAACATTTATCGATTTTTTTTTATTTTTTAAAAATACCTCCAAAGATTTTGATTTAAATACCGTTTATTAAAGATGTTTACATGATAAATAAGATTTATTTCTTGAATTTTCAGAGAATAGCCTGTGAAGTACACTCGATTCGGAAGGAATTGTGTTTAATCTTGTATAACTGGCACTACACTAAAAATGTAGATCTCTGTAAAACACACAATTTACAAATAACTTGCATTGAGATATCCGTTATGAATGGTTCGAATTGTTCAATACTTAAGCCACTCTTTTAAAATCTTGTCGATTTTCAGTTGTTTCTCGCGATATCTTGGACACAGTATGGAATTAAGGCCAGTGTATAGCGTCCAGTTCTAAAACATTTGACTATCGCTGTTCCCTTTGTATTTGTAACGAAACGTGTAGTGCAGGTATTTCCAAAAAGCTTTATCTCTATTGTAATGAATAGTTTGTATACCCATAATAAACGATAGAGGGTACAGAAGGTCATGCGAATGAAACATATAAGGTTTTTTAATTTGTTCGTTAACAGCAGCACATGCACCCACGTGAGCATTGTGACCTGGCTGTTCTCTCTTTATATGTAAGAGAGTGTGTGACAAGATTATCTAACCACGCCGCCTTATGCATTTAGAAGGAAATCTGACCGCTCCCTTGTCGCTTATTATCACGTTGGCGTGAAACTGTAATAATCTGTTGGCCAACACCGGAATATCATAAAGATGCAGTGAAAGTCTAATGTCTTACACCCCATCATTCATAGTAGTATGCACGTTACGTACATATTGCTGTTCATGTTGCGACATAACGTAGCGTAAAGTAATGGAAATGGCGTTGCCAAATTGCTTCTTTTGCAAAGCTAACACAAAGTTTGTGAATGTGTACGCTAGCCAAAATAAGAACTAGGAAAGACTTTATAACTTTATTGGTTCTCTGCCAAGTACTCTAAAGAAGTAAAATTAATAAAGAAGGAATAGAAGTTGCAAGATAGCCATATAGCAAGTATACAGTAGCTTCATATTTGTGTGGAAAGATTCAAAAACCTTTTTGCCATGCTATAGGCACCTCGTTTACATCTTATATCCTGTCTTCCTATATTATTTTAGAAACCACTTTCCATTTCAAAATCTTTATCATTATTTCTGTTAACTTGACAAGTATTGTTTAGTTATGGGTATCACTGGTACATTTGTTAATTTCATTTCTATAAGAACCCAAACTCATCGGTTAATAAGCATAAAGTCTAAAATTTGGTATTTTGACAATATTTTTTGTAGTTTTTCACTTGGCCGCCTAAATGAAAATCATTCAATGTTGTGTATTGCAGTGGCGCTGTCTGGTCTTTCATATATTTACATTCTTCAATTAAATTTAACTTAAGTTACAAAAGGTATTTCTGATTTAATACAAGCGTAGTACATAGTGCAAACGTGATGAATTCAGTACTAAATACTCGAGAATATCTGAGGAATATTCTGCCCTTTCCAAAGTCGTGCACCTTTGAACATTTCCCCACAAATTATAAACGCAGGATTTATAGGGACCCAGAAAAATTCGCCAAAAGCTAAGAGAAAATAAATTCGTTTCTTGGTATTCACTGCCTCAAAAGGAATGGGATTGGTACTTAATGACGAGTATACACCAGCAAACTCTTGGATGAGAAATCATATCGAACTATCGTGCAATGGTTGGAGAATGGCGATAAAAGGTGTTAGGCTATGTTTTTGCTATACATTCTATACTCGCTAGATCACTGGACAACCACCTGTGTAGGCGTTGCCATGGAGAAAAAGGAATTCTTGCATGTCCTGGGATCTTGTCGATTTAGTGAACTAGTGAGAAACACATCTCACCATGACGTTGCATTTTATATCGCAAAAGAACTGAGGAAGAAATAATTCAACGTGCATGAAGAGATCCATGGACTGACCGTTAATGGCGGCTCACGCAGAACGGACATGATCGCCTTCTAAAACAACAGCTCTACAAGATTCATTACATATAGGTTATAGGTCATACAAGGGAGGGAAACATTTCGCGCACTGCGACCTATGTATACGGGGTTATTCAAAAAGAAGGAACAGGTTTTAAATATTCATATTTAATGAACGACAATAGATAGCAAAACATACGAAACATCAGTGAATAAAGGAAAGTTCAAAGTTTTAAGCCCCACCTATTAATCCCACTCAGCAACACTGTGTTTGTTTACGAGAAAATGGCGAAACCACCAGGAAAAATCGTTTTGTGTGCTGCATTATGCAAAGAGTGAATCTATTGTTTCATTGCAGCGTGCATTTTGTTGTTCAACAACGAGCCACCTCGTCATAAAAATGTTACAATTGATACAATAAATTCGTAGAAGATGGTTGCGAATACAAACGGAAAAGCACTGGTCGTCCTCGCATAATAAATGGTGCTCATTTTGAACACATAAAACAAAATGTTGAACTTTTCTCTATTCAGGTATGTATTGCATGAGTCGCTATCTATTGTCGTTCATTAGAAATAAACATTTAAAGTCTATTCCTTTTTTTGAATAACCCCGTATATATAGGTGACCACCACTCCCAAGGAGGCAGGAGTAAAGTTAAAGAACCACAAGAGGTCACAGACAAATAACCATAGAGATGCGCAGAAGTCTCGAAGGCTCTAGACCAGGCTCGAAGACCAGGCTCGAAGACCAGTCCCAATGCTGGAACTTCCTAGAGAGGGCGATGAATGACCTTCAAGCAGTCCTCCAGTGTCCACGAGAGTACTCCTTCCTTTGAGCAAGCAGCCGCGCCATCTGTCCTGCACTACAAAACCTAGAAGCACACTTGAAAGATGAGAAAGAAATTGAGTGGAAGGGAAATTATGGAAAGTAAATCGTGGTAGATGAGAAACCACTCTAACATTCGCCTACTGACCAAGGAAAACCACAAAAAAACAAGTCGACGGGAATCGAATCCTGGAGCTCCAAAATGGAAGCCTCACACGTAACTGCGGAGCCATCTCGCTCGATCAGGATTCGTTGTAGATCCAGTAGTCCGATTTGATCACCTAAACAGCTCAGTCAGGAAAAAAGAAAACCTGCGAACCCACTTTATCGTACTATAAACCCAAATTCCATCTGCAGGAGATAGAACTGATAGGATTAATGGTGGGAGCACTCGGGACCATATCTCGGTATTTTGTCGACACCTGGAAGAGTTCCAGCTTCCCATGAAGAGCATCAGTGATGTAATAATCACTCTCAGAGGAGCCATAAAAATCCTATGATGCCATGTCTATAACATCTAATACTAGTTACATAAATTAACGACTAAACTTATCAGTTTATAAATGAAATTATGAGTAAAAATTCTTATAAGTATAGATTTAACTACACACATCAACATATCACTTTCTCTACTACGATAGTAAGTAGGGGAAATATTTCATGCCATACAAAAATTCGATATCGAGATTTCACCGGAAGTACACGTCTGGAAGCGCCCTGAATCCAAATAAAGCATTTTTGAAAACATGTCCGTGTGTGTCTGTGAACAGCATAACTCATAACTCAAAAGCGAAAAGTCAGATAAATACCAAATTTGGTATTTGAATTTAGTATCTTCCAAGAATGCAACATAAATATTTTCAAGAAAATCTTCCTACCCCAACTACCCTTTACATGAAACATTTTCCAAAAATTTTAATTTTCTAAAAAATGTCTCTTAACGATTTTGATTAAAATACCATATATGAACGATATTTACATTAAAAAATAAAATGTGTATCTTGAATTTTCTGGAAATAGCCTAGAAAGTTCTCTTCACTTTCAAGGAATTTTGTATAATTTTGTATAACTTGTAAACGTTAAGCGATAGACAAAAACGTACTACCCAAAACAGGCAGATCTTCTGAAAAAAACACACAATTTACTTAAAATAAGTTTTTTTCTGTGGCATAATCGTTTATAAGATATCCGCTATTAAAGGTTCGAATTGTTCAATACTTGTCATTCTTTGGAAGTCCCATCGATTTTCAGTTGTTTCCCGCGATTGCATGGAAACAGTATTGCATTTTAAGACCAGCATATAGTGTCCAGTTCTAATAAATCTGACTATCGCTGTTGTCTTTGTATCGAAATGTGTAATATAGTTATTTTTGCAAAGGTTTATTTGGATTAAATGTGGTAGATAGAAAAATAAGCTTTAGTAAGTATAGTTTGTATACCCACTAATAAAGATGGAGGGTAGAGAAGGTCATGTGATTGTATCACATCAGATTTTTTTATGTTAAGTATAAATTTATTATCAATGAGAATAAATTTTGCCTTGTCTAAAATGGCAGGAGCTTGTTAGATAATAAATGTCGCACTATAGTAACCATCTTTAGACTAACTCGCAGTTTATGCAGTTTGTATTTTTCTGTAGGAAGAAGCACTTCTCTGAAGAAAGAAAGCAGTACAGGCAACGTAGCTGTTATGTTTTATTATTTTATTAAGGTTATTAAAGTATAATTTAATACATATATTGGACTGTCCTCTGTATTTTATCCTCGCCACTAAAATGAGCATTCCACGTAAGTAACAATTACATATTGATACAATGATCTTTAATTCTTATATTTATATTCCTAAGTTATTGTTCCTAAAATCTTTCAATAGTCTATTTCTATTTGTTTTTTACTTTATCTAAATATTGCTCCATGTATATCTTCTTTTCCCTCACATTCGCACTTTTAACCATGCTATCCCGCCTCTTTCTTCTTTGCGAGTATAGGTGTTGTATATATACCTCCCATTGATTTTTCGTTGTTTCGTAAAATACTAATGACTTCGGTTATCTGACTAAATAATTTTTGTAACTCAATATCTTCCAATCTTCTTCTGGTATTCTTCCAAAAACCTTTGTAGTTTCTTTCTCTTTTTCTCCAAACATCTCCCATACCATTATACACCGTCTTACATCATAAGTATTAAATTTATCATTTTGCTCACCCCTTTTACAGCGAATATTGCAAGCTAATTCAACTTTTAAATAAGTAACGTTGAATGTAAAAATTCTTTAGTCAAATTTTACTTCTCGTATTGTGAGCTGTGTCGCAATTACAAACATTTCATTCAGTGAAATTGGGTTGCTATTCTCATCGCAAACTGAATGCGTTAAATCAGCGATCCTTAATGGAAATGAGAATTGCCAAAGAGAGTGGAAAGGCATTTAAAACGTGAAAAGCCGTCAGAAACGGGTTCTCCGTGGAGTAAATGATTGCTTCATTGTTCTCTTTCTGATTTTCATATAAAGCACAATATAGTGACTCCCAGCTGGTTTAAAGGACCCTCAACGTTCTCGGTGCGCTTTTCAGCAACGTTTTTGAGCGATCAAGATTGCTGTGCTTGTTTTTGCTTAAATTCTAGAACAGCCCAGATTGTGGAATGTAAGAGACTAAAATAAATTTTTCTTATTCCCACACAAAATTAGATGTAGTGACGCAAATACACGAAGCTATTCATCAATTCTGACACCTTTAAATTACGAAATAAAACTTAAGCAACAATGAACTGGTTTCTTTGACAAGGGTCGATATTTAAAGATTATTTTTATGCACGACAGGGTTTGGTATTTAGGTAGACATTTGTGTAAGTTGAAATAACTTCTGGAACGTAATTGTTTGGCAAGATCTTTGTTTTGAACCCGCAGGCAAAGAAAAAAAGGCATATTTCTGCAGTGCAACAGTTTCGAGAATGCAATATCCTTGTATAGAGAAAGTTGTGTTGCTAATTATACGCCCACTACCAAGGTCCTTGCAGTTAATGTCCCGTTAAATACCAGTTTCTCTGACGCAGTGTTTTATCGCCTAATCGTCGAAATCTGCGTTTATCGGTTGTTTCCACTGGATAAGCAATATCGATTCAAGCAACCACAACCAGAGGTGATTTAACGTTTCTGAAAGCTCCCCAGTCGCAGTTCAAACAAGTTTGTAGTTTTAAACTCCTTGTTATTTTTTAAAATAATGTTTTACGACCGCTGTTTTCCCATACGGCACCACAGGCGATGGACACTGATGATACATGAAATAAAGAGCATTTGGGAAGGAAACATTTCAGGTCTAAGTACCTCCGAGGAAGATTGAGGTAAACCTGAAAAAATCTTATCAGGCAGCATGGTCTTATCGGGATATAAACCGTAACTGTCGTTCACAAGTCGATGCTTTAACGACCTCGGCTACCGGTGTCGGTATGTAACCTTGTATACTGCTGTTTACAACCTCTAGTGCTTTTCTATAACAAGGAAGTATAGCATTCTATTAAAAGACTCGTGTAGAGATTTCATTGGAATTACACGTTTTGGAGTGAAGCTAAAAAGACTATTTTCAGAGGAAAGATCCTTATTTTTATTTCTGCACAGCACAGCTCAAAACGAAAAGTTCGATAAATGTAAAACTTTATGCTTAATCCGGCACTTTTTAAGGATGCAAGGTGAAGGCTTGATAGCAATTTTTCTGCCTTGAAACTAAACTTTACTGTAACATAATGTTTACCTCCTCTACCACGTATTTAGTAGGAAAGAATAAATGTATTTCCATCCAAAAATTGGATAACGACATATCACCAGAAGTACATACGTATTTTTACAAAATGGCCCGTGTGTGTCTGAACAACATAACTCAAAAATGAAATTCGGATGAAAGCCAAATTTGGTATTTAAGCTTCCAAAGATACGACAAGAAAATTTTCAATAAAATTCCCTCACCACAAACTGGCATTTGCGTGTGAAAGTTTTCGTTATTTTTTCTTTTCTCAAAATGGCTCTAACAATTTTGATTAAAATGTCACACATTTAGGATGTACAGTATATGACTATTAAAATGAATATCTTGAATTTTCTGTGAATAGCCTGTGAAGTCGTCTTCATTCAGAATTAATTTTGTATGAATTATAGCCATTTCCTTCATATTCGTTTACATTTGTTAATATGTTGTGTTTTGAAGTGCTGTCCAATGAAATTGGGTGTTCCTCGCGATGTTGTCATGAGAAGAGTTGAGTTTGAAACGAAGCATATACCGGCTCTCTCTATAAATATTTGAATATCTCTTTAGCTTCTTGTATCCCCTTTGTACCTACAACGAAACGTGTAATGAAATAATTTCTGCAACTATCTACATGAAACAGATATAAAAATATACTTTTACAAGGATAGTTTGTAGAACTAATATATGCTAATAGCTAGAGAAACCATGGATGCAACACATGAGATTTTTTTCCAAAAATAATTAAAAAGCTTTATAACATTGCCATGTTTTGGGCATATTTTCGTATCAATAAAACATGTCTGCTTTAAATGCTTATTCATATTGTGTTTTGTGCAATAGACAAAATTAACCCTGTCCTGCAGGGTTAATAAACATTTATAATTTATACAAAAAACTCTTTCCTAGAACAAACGCTTACAAAATATACATTGATGTGTAAGTTTTCAGTGGTTGAAATTAATTTGGGCGTGGCATTAACAATAAGTAAAATGTTTGAAACAATGCGGCAATTATAGTTTGAATTCATTGCTGACAAAAATAAATCCATGTATGGTATGTAATGAGAGTCAGGGATTCAGAAAGTTTTCTAGAAGAAAGAGAGGACAAGAAATGACATGAACAAGGAAGATCTATTGACTATCTTAAGGAAAAAGTCACTTTTGATATAATCTTGTTTGAAGACAGAGTATGGTAGTGAGGGATATATCGAAATATGCAACAAAATAGGGGAAGAAGGGTGTAAATGATACGCAAGATGCAAAAATTGTTAGGAACAAACAGAGTAGGTTTTATCAGGTGGAAAGTACGTGAGTGAAGTATGAGAAAAAAGGATTAAATAAAGCAGGGAAGAAGCCAGAACAATTAGGAGATATTTTGGCAAAGTTGGGGATACTGTAACAATTAGAAACATCCTGAGTTTTGTGTAGGCCGTGGGAAGACAACTTTGGTCGTAAAGGTAAAACGATTTGCAAACTCATAATTGAAATCATTAGGTCATTACTTCATTTGTAAGTGGGTATTGTTAAAATTGTTGTAGTACTTATTACAGCAGTTAATAATTTCACTTTAGAGTAGTTTCCGCATTTTGCACATGGTCAAATATGAGAGATATCAATTGAGCTTATTAATTAATGGATGCTCTTTAACTGCTATGGTTCTTAGCATCCCATTCCATATTAGGTGTGAAAGACTGGAAATATTGCTCAGAGGCCTCTTTATCAGGCTGGAGGTTCTTTTACGTATCGTAAGTCTACGGCACTGGATCACCGCTTTACTTCCCTTCCGAAGGAAGCTGAAAGGGGATATATCATAAATATATAAGAATTGTACATATGAAAGGGGATATGCCATAGATATATAAGAATTGTACAATAATAATATAATTCACCAAGAAATATGTTAAGACATTCAACATCCAACATTTGTACGGAGCAAATTATAAGAAATGGGTGAGCTAGCAAAATTCCAGGTAAAACATAATTATAAGTAGAGCACGCCTTTCACCAAGCAGGGAACCGGTAACGGTAAGGAGAAATAGAAAGAGACGGAGATATTGAACTCGCTTCACAACGCGCCAGGGTGACACGGAAGCGCACGAATTTGAAGTAACATATTCTCATACATGTTAAGGTAACGTGGTCTGAGGAGCAATTAGAAACGTCGTTACATTTTGAAACGCAAAGGTGAGCGTCACTAGGCTCAGGTATATAAGGGCAAACAAGGCCCAGAACCCACTCTCTTCTCTTCTAGAAGTTTCGTCGATACGAAGTGCCTCGCTCTTAGCGACAGATGCACGCATGTGCAAACGGGTGGGAGTGCGTGTGCAGGTAGTTAGGCTCCTGAATTATTCAAAGTGGTGGGATTGGAATAATGGGAAAAGCTAGCCGCCCATAAATAGTTAAATTGTTAATAAAATACACTAATTAAGGGAAATGCCTCACCCACGATAATCCTGAGAACCAAGAGTTGTGTGCTGGCTATGAATTAGATGTTTACAGATTTTAGTTTGTTTAGTGTATAATTTTTGTTGGTATTTAATTTTAATCTTTTTATGTATATATATATATATATATTTAGAGTAAATTCTTCGACATTGTATTAAATAGTTCATAAAGAAATACACTATGTAATCAAAAGTATCCGGACACCCCACAAAAATACGTTTTTCATCTTAGGTGCATTGTGCTGCCACCTACTGCCTGGTACTCATTATCCGCGACCTCAGTGATCATTAGACATTGTGAAACAGCAGAATGGGACGTTCCGTGGAACTCACGGACTTCGAACGTGGTCAGGTAACTGGGTGTCACTTGTGTCAGAAGTCTGTACGCGAGATTTCCATTCCTAGGTCCACTGTTTCTGATGTGATTATGAAGTGGAAACGTGAAGGGACATGTACAGCACAAAAGCGTACAGGCCGACCTCGTCTGTTGACTGACAGAGACCGCCGACATTTTAAGAGGGTCGTAAAGAGTAATAGGCAGACATCTATCCAGACCATCGCACAGGGATTCCAAACTGCATCAAGATCCACTCCAAGTACTATGACAGTTAGGCGTGAGGTGAGAAACTTTGGATTCCAAGGTCGAGCGGCTGCTCATAAGCCACACATCACACAGGAAAATGCCAAACGACGCCTCGCTTGGTGTAAGGAGCGTCAACATTACACGATTGAACAGTGGCAAAACGTTGTGTGGAGTGACGAATCACGGTACACAATGTGGCGATCCGATGGCAGGGAGTGGGTATGGCGATTGCCCGGTGAACGTCATCTGCCAGCGTGTTTTCTGCCAACAGTGAAATTCGGAGGTGGTGGTGTTATGGTGTGGTCGTGTTTTTCCTGGAGGTGGCTTGCACCCCTTGTTGTTTTGCGTGGCACGATCACAACGCAGACCTACATTGATATTTTAAGCACCTTCTTGCTTCTCACTGTTGAAGAGCAATTCGGGGATGGTGATTGCATCTTTCAACACGATCGAGCACCTTTTCATATTGCACGGGCTGTGGCGGAGTGGTTACACGACAATAACATCCCTGTAATGGACTGGCCTGCACAGAGTCCTGACTTGAATTCTATAGTACACCTTTGGGATGTATTGGAACGCCGACTTCGTGCCAGGCCTCAACTACCTACATTGATACCTCTCCTCGTTCCGCACTCCGTGAAGAATGGGCTGCCATTCCCCAAGAAACCCTCCAGCACCTGATTGAAAGTATGCCTGCGGGAGTGAACGTGTCATCAAGGCTAAGGGTGGGCCAACACCATATTGACTACTATCATTACCGATGAAGGGGCCACGAGCTTGTACGTCATTTTCCGCCAGGTGTCCGGATACTTTTGATCACGTAGTGTATATAATTCAAGAGGAAAATCAATAATACGTTATTGCATGCAGACAAACACATAATTAGCGAAGTAAATGCAGAAAATGGCTGCATAGAGCTCTATAAATTATACATATACGCTATAATATAACTTTGAGATTTCAAAAAGTAAGAGAGATCAGTAAGAAAAAGGAATAATAATAATATATAACAGAATATTGGAACGTGTCCAAATGTAATTATCTGTGAAGCAAATTATATATAAAAAAGTGAAAAAATAGAAAGCAAATAAAGTAAGCCATATTTGAGGAATGGTTGGAATAGGTTTAAAAATAAGACTCAGAGAAACACAGCTCAAATTCTATAAAGCTTATGGCTATCCTAGTTATCATACTTGAAAATATATTGGTTGGCAATAAATAAGTAAAAAACAAAATAAATGAAATAACATTTTTCAGATAGTCAAAAAGGCTAAACTCTAAAGGACCACTACACTGATTATAATTTGTTTGTAGAGTGGTAGTAGAAGACCATATAATGGTGATCCTTAGTGGTATAGCGGTTAGTATGTCACCAAGGGAACCGGAAAAGGATTCACTATTGTTGAGGTATCGTTTTTATCCATCCTAAATATGTCGATCAATTCACTGTCGCCTAAAACATAGCTGATGATCCTGGGTGCGTTTTTATTTTACGTTTAATACCATGATTAGATATCTCAGTGCATCCGGGGATGACAAGTGTGTCTGGGCACCTCTAAAGGTGTGATCCCAGATTAAAGTAACGAGTGAATAAAGCATTGGGAAATCCAATAGGGAAATCCAATGAATGCTGTGAAGCAGCACAGGTCCTCTTAATAATAAATTAATATTAGTTAAACACGAGTGATATACGGGGAGGAAAACAAATTTCTGAACAGGAATTTCACATGGAAAAATCAGTTTCTCCCGGATACTCTCTCTCTCTCTCTCCCTCTCTCTCTCCCCCTCTCGATTTTAGAGCTACATTTTATAGGAATATTTGTAAGAACGTTAAAAAGGGAATAGAATGCTAAAACAGTAACTTTATTTGTTGTTCATTTTAGAGAAAATAATAATGTGTAAGCATTAATTCTTCACATCATTAATTTTGTTTCATTATCGTGGGCCACGAATGACTCATTACAATTTGTAACAAATAATCATGATAATGCGAGCTTAGATTACGCCAAATTTGTAATAGAAATTAACTAATAGTGTTCATACCTTAATGAACCATTGTTAATATAATTAATTGGTAAACAAAAATAAGTTATTTTATTATTGTATTCTGATTCACTTTTAACTGTTATTATAACACAATGGTAGAGATTTTTTTTGAAATTAACAGGGGGGAGTGTTAGAAAAAAAACTGATTTCTCATGTTAAGACACTTTGTTTAGTGTTTTGATTTGCACCGTGTATTGTAGCGAGTATGTGTGTGCATTGTCGCGACGGACACATTATTACTTTGTAGCATGACATTGTTGGGCATCATTATTTCCTTTCGGGGTTTGAATTTCGTCTGACGCGGCGTTTCTCTCCCCCCCCCCCCGCCTAGTCAGGGGTGGAGAGAGGAAAGGGGTGTGAGGGTAAGTAGAGGTACGAGCTTCTTTGTCTAGTGGCGTCAGTCTAGTAGCGTGGGTCAGTCGTGTGAGTCTCTTCAGGGCGAGTGGTTAAGTATGTAGCATGCGTGTGTGTTTTGTGTGAGTGTGAGCATCTCCCTCCAATGTTCTGCAATCTTTTGTGAATGGTGTACTGGCACCAAGGTAACTTTACAATAAACCACAGTTAAATGTGAAATTATGTGTATTTTGTTATGAATATCCCACGTCTGCTTTAGAGTGTGCAGCTACGGTCCTGGTCCTCTCGTTGCCACTGCAATTACGTCCCTCAATGTTTATGCCGGGGTAACTAAATTTAATATCTTGCTGCAAAACCCTTTGGCCTCACCCCGGTATATAACATAGGTATACTTTTTTGTATTTGCTTGATTTTGTTTATTTTTCTAGAAGAAGACAAACTACATATTCCAATATATATAAAGCCAGGTGGGCGTTTTAAAAGCCCACAAGTGTATATGATTTCTTTAACGGGTTAAGCTTTAGTTCTAGTAGTCCTAGTGCTCTGAAATAATCAACTGTAATGCTACTAAAGCACATAAATAAAACAAAAAAATGCTCGCAGACATGGCGATTTGAACTAGTTGCCTTATGGGTCGCACGCAAATGATTTAGTTATTCAGTTACTAAGGTGTTTTGTGCAATTACTATTAACACGCATACTTGTTCTGTCACGCTATTCCGAGTGGAAATATAGGGGAAGAGGAATGTTAACTAGCGTAGGGTGCTCTGAAAGCAGCTCCAAGTGTCGGAACTTTATTTACCAGTGAGCGTCATTTCATCATACTGCGTTTATCACAAAATATTACTTTGATACAACTGACTTTGGTCCGGATTCGGGAGTCATGCGTTCGATTCCCGTGGCCAAACTTCCTGACCTTTGGGGTTTTCAGGGTGTTTTCCCGGGTCGCCAGCTGAATGCTGGGAAGGATTCTCACATCCCACGAGTTTCCTGTCCCTCCATTGCATCTCAATTATCATTTCACTTCATCCTTCATCCCCTTCAGAGTTGGAAGTGTCGGCGATGGTGTTTCGGTGCAGTGTGGCAGGGGAAAATGATGGTCTTTGTGACTCTCTCGGGCTCTCGGCTTTCGGCTGGCTGCCGGGAGTATCCGAACCTCCTTGAGGGGCGTTGGACCCCATCTGTGCAGGTGAGATCCCCGGTCTGCCTATTCATCTGCAGGAGAATCTCTATATGGAAACTTAGGGACCTTGTCATTCCTGTGCCGTCACCCCAAGTTCTGGCCGTCCAGTGTCTCCTCTCGCCTCATCTTTCCTCCCGGAGACGTCCCTTGTGGGGCGTAGGTACATGAAAACCCCCTGTGTGGATTGATGCCCAGTCCCCTCAGTAGTCAATCCAAACCTTGCCGGCTGATTCTGAGACACTCCTAGGTTAATATCCATCAGAAGAGGTCTTGCCGAGATTTTTCGTTATTTGAATGTACGATTATAATTATATTAGGGATGTAACAGTTAAAATCATATGAGGTTAATGCTTTTTTTAAACCAATATGTTTCAAAATACATATTGGTAAAATAAATATTTACTTGGTGCCGCTCCCAATTTTTAAAATTGTTTTATATCGGCGCCTCACCAAAAATACAAATTTTGACATCTCTGAACAAAGGCATTTTTTGATCTGAGTTTGTGTGTGTGTGTGTGTGTTAGAAAGAGAGGGGGAAAATAAAGAGACCGGTATAACTTAAAAACCCAAACTTGGGTAAATGCCACAAGATTTTCAACAAAATATCCCTACCCCAAGCTATTCTTTATATGGATTTTTTCCTTGGATTTACTTTCTCAAAAATGGCTATAACGATTTTGAAGAAATAAAATTTACATCTTAAATTTTCTGTGAATTGCATATGAAGTCCTTTTCGTTCTAACGAATTATGTATAAGGCTAAACCATAGAAGATATAGTTATTTTACGAAAATGTAGAGTTCATTAACATATAACTTTGTGGAAAACCACTTTTATGTTACTCTAGCTGTTTACGAGACATTTGCTGTTGTTCGAATTTTCCAATACATATGGCTACATGCTTTTGAAACATCATCAAACAGCCGTTTCTTAACAGGTCAGGCAAAGAGTATTGAAAATAGTCCAGCATACACATCGCGTGTCCTGCGCCGTGGGCTAGAACTTAAAGCTCTGGTTTCAGGAATGCGCACAGATTTGATGTCACCTATGGGGATACGGATTTTAAGTCCTGGGTATAGAAGCGGTGCCCACTCAGCATTATGAGGTAAAAGAGGAGCTGCGATAGGCAGCGATCCTGGCCGCGGAGGCCAACTTTCTAGCTGGGGGATGCGTGATGCCACATATTCTTTCCGTATCGATTGGATGATCGCTTAGCTCTGCCGTGCGTACGTGAGCACGAGGCCACAATCGGATTGGCAGGTCAAGGCCATTCATTGGCTATAGCGTCACAAAATTATTATTATTATTATTATTATTATTATTATTATTATTATTATTATTATTATTATTATTATTATTATTATTATTATATACATAGCGAGCTTCTTTTTAAACATTTAACCGTTGTACTAGCCTTTGTATACTTCTATTATAGCTATAATATAACGTGTATAGAAACTAATTCTAAAGAAAATTTAAGCATGATTAACAGGAAGTAGAAAAAGGATGTTTTTATTGCAACCAAAAATTCGATGTCGAAATTTCACCGGAAATATATGTTTTGAGGTCCCCTGAACGCAAAAGTATATATATATATACACACATATATAATATAATATTTTCCGAACGCGCATATGTGTGTGTGTGTGTGTGTGTGTGTGTGTGTGTGTGTGTGTGTGTGTGTGTGTGTTTGTGTAAACAGCTAAGCTCAAACACGAGAAGTCGGGTAAATACTGAACTTCAAGTTCAGCATCTTCCAAAGATGCGACACGAAGGTTTTCAAAATAATTCCCTCATTCCCAACTGCACTTTACACGGAACATTTTCGGAAATTTTTTATTTTCAAAAAATAGCTCTGACGATTATGATTAAAACACTATATATTAAAGATGTTTACATGGCAAATAAAATGTATATTTTTATACTGAATGCTTTTTGTATAACCTTGTATAACTGGTAAAGTTAAGCGACAGACGAACACGTACCACACAAAAAAATGTGGATCTCTGTAAAATACTCAATTTATTTCAAATAACTTTTTTGTTGCATAAGCCATTTCTGAGATATCCGTTATTAATAGTTAAAAGAGTTCATTATTTGTTATTCTTTTAAAGCGTTGTTGACATTCAGTTTCTCGTATGGAAACAGCATGAAATTTTAAGGCTAGCGTATAGCGTTACGTTCTTAAACATTTAACTATCGCTGTTCCCTTTGTGTCTATAACGAAATATGTAATGTAGCTATTTCTGCAAAAGTTAATTTTAATTAAAATGAAGTAGATAGAAAAATAAGCTTTAGTAAGAATTGTTTGTATACCCACTAATGAACATAGAGGGTAGAGAAAGGCATATGAATGTATCACATCAGATATTCCTTTCAATTTAATGTATGTATAAGTCAATATTCTCTACAAACGCCCCATGAGGATTTAAAGATAAAATTTATAACATTACTATTTTTATAACCTTTTGGTCTAATTTATTCAGTAACATGCTAGGAAGGCTTCGGCTTTCGTTGTATGAATACAACGTTTGAGGTGTTATTTGCTTTGTCTTTTTACACTTTAAAACATAATTTTTAGGCAGTTGGCACTTAGAGTAGAGATTTTAATGCGAGCCACTCATAATTAGAAATTAAGGATTTCCAACACTTCGTTGTTGCCAAGCTTGTTTCTTGCGATGGAAATTATATGTATATTAAACGGAAGCTTGTATCCATTAATGTAATGGCGTATTTTTTTTAATGAATCGGAAATTAATTAGGTAGAACCAGAAGAAACTTTGCAAGCACTGGAGAGGATACCGCTAGGAGAAGTAAAAAACAGTACGATATTGCTTAAAACAAATTTCTTGAATGCTGCAAGGTAAAAGCTATATTTTTATATTTTATATCAAAATGAAAAAAGAGAAAAACCAGAACTGTTTTTGGGCAGCACAGTTTCCTATATACAGGGTGATTTATGAAGAACTGAAACATTTCTTTCTTTAATCATTCTGTTCGAAATTCACTCAATGCCCCAATTTTAGCACCAAATTAAGCAGAGTGTTCTGGAGTTTCGATTGACTGTCACTAGATACACAGATGTTCATGTTGGTAATTGTTAGTTTTATTGTCGGCAACTGTTTTTGAGATTTTGTTCTAATCAACGTGAAAATGGGGTACATATTAAATGAACGACTATTCCTTGTAAAGTAATACTGCATTACGAATTCAATTACAGCTACTCAACGGGCATACCAGAGAGAATCCTCCCCAAATAAACACAATACTGGGACTGGTAAACAAATTGGAAACAACTGGAAACTCTGGTGAGTGAAAAAGGCAAAACTCGTTCATCTAGGCTTTTCACGGTTGTTGTTGACCTAAGAGCAAGACTGAATCGGTCACTCAAAAAATCATTAAGACGTTTCTAATTGGAGACATGGTACAGCTATTCAATGTGTCAGAGAGCTGTGAAAAGTGCAGGCCTAAAGCCGTATAGGATTATGGTTGTCCATCAGTTACAGGAACCAGATAAGGATAGACGACTGAATTATTGTCGTTGGTTTCAGGCGTTCACTTAGCAAAATCCTACCATATTGTCCATCACATGGTTCATAGATGAGGCATGGTTCCATTTATCCGGCTATGTGAACTCACATCCGGTTAAAATCGGAGTTTGGTGCGCGATATCCGCACAAAGAATAGTGGGACCAATTTTTTGTTTAAAACAACGTGAACACTGCAGAGTATTGACGGATTTCCATGGAGTTTGCTGAGCAACTAGTCAAGCACCGCAAACTATCTACCAGACTAGGGCCCAGTATTATGCCATCCTAAATTACCGTTGTAAGATCACTGACATGGAAAGGGAGTCGTCACGGTTCACATATCCAGGTGTACATTGCCAAACACCAGAAGGTTACTTAATTGTTTAAGATGGTGGGAGGGTAGGTTGAGTAGTTCACGAACTTGCGTCAGAACACAGCATCACGAAAGGATCAATAACCTGGCCTAAAGTCGTTTACACACATACGCTTTCTAAAGAGTGGGAGTCAATAATGGAGCAGTTCCAAGAAAACACTTGAGATGTCCTCATTTGCTGTGCCGCCGCGAATTGCAATCTCATCCTTCATAACGGTCCTCGATCTCTCAGCAGATCCCCAAAAGTTCAAGGCCAACCTGTCTCATCGGACCTCGTTCTGTCTCAGTCGGTTTCACCTTCAAACATCACATGTTGGTCGTCGCGTGATACTCAGGAAGTGCATGAAACAGCGACTGGTACACCACCACCCCACTTAACCGAACTGTGCGTAACCGAAACCCAGCTTAACAGCGAAAGGGCGGGGGAAGTAAGAAACATTGAACGAAAAAATCTTGTGTGTTACATTCTGAGGCAGTATTTTTAACAATTAAATAATTTCAGTCTAATTATATAATATGTAAATTCAATAACAGCCCGCCTTAAAGCAATATGTGTATGTAAAAATATAGTGTATATGTTTATATTATTGTATACTATTATATACATGTCCAATAATGTTATGTGAATGTATTACGTAATTTAATAATGTAGGAGATGTGAAAATAATAGGTTAAAAGTTGCTAACAATGAGGTAACCTTGAGGCAATAATGAATTAGAAAGTTTAAATGTTACTTGTGATTCTTGGAAGCATTAATGTAATTTTAGTGACAGTTTATAAAAATAGCCAATCAACAACCAGAAAAAGCTATTCTATTGGATTAGGAATAGCCAATCAGAGACTTGAAATACAGAAACTTACAAGTTTAGGCGGTTTAAATCAATTCAGTTGCTTTTAGACAGCGTTGCTAACCAGACGCAAAAAGTGTCTTCAAGAAATATAATATGTATTCGTGTGAGACGAAAAATAAGTTTACTGTTAAAAAGTGCAAGTAATTAATAAAATAATCTCACAGCTCTCTCCATATCAGTGAAGTGTTATTTATAATCGTGTCAAGCATTAATAAAAGGAGTGAAGTAAAATTATAATCTTTGCAAGTCTACATTCTTCAGTCGCACCACAACCCTGCCAGGACATTCATGTCTCTAAAATAAATACTGACGCAGCCGAGGCAAACATAAATATAATATTTAAAGAAACAGTAAAAAATACAGAGTTAATATTTTTAAAAATTGGGGCAAAGACTACCGGGTACCATACTGCGGTTGCAACTACTTCAAAGCGTGGTGCAAGTAACGTAAAGAAAACAATCTTCTTCAAATTGGCGTCCATACGTGAAGCTTAATAAATTACTTCTTCAATTCACATGACTTTCTCTAACCTCTATTGCTTATTAGTGGGTATACAAACTACCCTTAATTAAGCTTATTTTTCTATCTCTTCAAATAAACCTTTGCAGAAATAGAAAGGGAATATCGATAGCCAAATGTTTAAGAACTGGACGTTATACGCTGCTTTAAATTCACATACTATTTCCATGCAATCGCGAGAAACAATTGAATGTTAAAAGGACTTAAAAGAATGACTAAGTAATGAACAATTCGAATCATTAATAACGGATATCTCGGAAATGGCTTATGCCACAAAAAAACTCCTTGAAATAAAGATTGTGTTTTAAAGAGAGCTACATTTCTTGTGCAGTACGTTTTCGTCTATCGCTTAACGTTTACTAGTTATACAAGATTATACAAAACTTCTTCCGAATGAAGATATCTTCAAAGTCTATTCCCAGAAAATTGAACATGTGCATTTTATTTGTCATGTAAGTTTCATTAATATAGGATATTTTAATCAAAATCGTTATATGAATTATTTAGGGAATAAAACAATTTTGAAATATCTTCCATATAAAGGGTAGTATATGGTGGGGGATTTTCTTAAACATCTTTGTGTTGCATCTTCGGAAGATATACCAATTTTGGCGTTTATCGAACTCTTCTTTTTTACTTTCTCTACTACGTATAGTAAGTAGGGGAAGTATTGTATTCCACCCAAAAATTCGATACCGAGATTTTACCGGAAATATATGTTTTGAGGCCGCCTGAATCCAAAAAAAGCATTTTTGGAAACATGTCCGTGTGTGTGTCTATCTGTCTGTGAACAGTATAACTCAGAAAAGAACAGTCGGATAAACACCAAACTTGGTATTTAGGTTCAGTATCTTCCAGAGATGCTACACAAAGGTCTTCAAGAAAATCCCCTCACCCCAGATTACCCTTTACATGCAACATTTTTCGAAAGTTGAATTTTCTCAGAAATGGCTCTAGCGATTTTGATTAAAGTATTATATATTTAAGATACTTTCATGACAAATAAAATGTATATCTTGAATTTTCTGGGAATGTCTCCAAAAGTATTCTTCATTGTGAACGACTACTGCATAACTTTGCATAACATGACTTTCTCTACTCTTGTAAAACTATTTTTACAAACGCTTATTCTCCATATGCTTCATGTTAATCGAGTTATCGAGATGATAATCGTATTGCTAATTTTCTTGTAGATGCAAGGGGAATTGGTAGGCTTTAAGCGATAGTCAAATCTTTTAAGAACTGGTTGCTATGTGGCGCATTCTATTTTCTTTGCATGTCCAGGACATAACAAAAATGAATAACGAATTTGCATTTGAGAAAAAGTATGAATATTGGAAAATTTAAAGGAATAACGAGCAATATCTCGAAAATGGTTCACTCAATAAAAAATGTATATGACATAAATTGTGTATTTTAATGCGATCTACATTTTTTGTAGTAAAATTTTGTCTATCTCTTATGGTTTACCAGTTATGCAAAAGTCGTTCACAATGAAGAATACTTTTGGAGACTTCCCAGAAAATTTAAGGTATACATTTCATTTGTCATGAAAGTATATTAAATATACGATATTTTAATCAAAATCGTTTGAGCCATTTCTGAGAAGATTAAAATTTTCGAAAAATTTATCCATGTAAAGGATAATCTGGGGTGGGGGAATTTTCTTGAAAACCTTCCTGTCTCATCTCTGGAAGATACTAAACCTAAATACTAAGTTTGGTGTTTATCCGACTGTTCGTTTCTGAGTTATGCTATTCACAGAAACACACACGGAGATGTTTCCAAAATTGCTTTATTTGGATTCAGGGGGCCTCAAAACACATACTTCCGGTGAAATCTTGGTATCGCATTTTTGGGTGGAATGCAATTCTTCCCCTTGTTACTATACATAGTAGAGAAAGTAAAAATGCAAGTCAATTGGGGAATAAAATCAACTGCCATGGTAGCTTAAATGGGTAGAGCAATTGGAGGGAAACTAGAAAATCTGTGGTTCAAATTCCGGCTAAATCATTGAATTTTTCATCAAATTCTACCTTTCCAACCTTGCTCCACACACGGCTTATGTGAAAGAACAATTAATTACCATTGACAACGTTCTTTTCTGCCAACCCTTAATTCCCATACAATATTTGGTGTCATATATAGCTAATCCTCAATCCCTACAAATATTGTACCATTATAACACATGTTAACTGTGAGGCAGTATTTTTTAACACTTAAATGATTTCAGTTTAGTTATAATATAAAATATAGTAACAGCACCCCTTAAAGCAATATTTGTATAAATAGCATACAAAATGTATGTAACAGTCATTGTATGAATGTTTATATTATTGTGAACATGTTTAACAATGTAATGTGAATGTGTTAGGTAATTTAACAATATAGGAGCTGTGATAATAATAGTTCAAAAGTTGCTAAAATGAGGTAACAATGAGGTAACCTTGAGGCAATAATGAATTAGAACGTTTAATAATACTACTAGTCATTCTTGGAAACAATAATGTAATATTTTTAAGACAGTTTATAAATACCAATAAACTATCAGAAAAAAGCTTAAGTTAAATAAAAGTATTCTATTGGAGTAGAATTAGCCAATCAGAAACTGAAATAGAGCAAATTGTACAAATTCAGAAGTCAGTTGCTAGCAGACAGCGTTACTAACCGGACACGAGACGCGTCCTCGAGAAGTTTAATACGTATTCACTGTGAGACAAAATAGTTTACGTGTTAAAAAGTGCAAGTAATTAATAAATAATCTCACAGCTCTCTATATCAGTGAAGTTTTATTTTAATAGTGTCAAGAATTAATAAAAGGAGTGAAGTAAAAATTATAATCTGCGTAAGTCTACATTCTTAGCCGCACCGCTCCCTGCAAAGAAATGCATATCTCTAACAATAATAATGACGCAGCCGAGGCAAATATAAATATATAAATATTTAAAGAAACATAAAAATACAAAGTTGCTTCCTTAAACATTGGAGCGAAGGCTACCGGAAGCCTTATTCCATACGCGGTTGCAACTACTTCAAGTGTTCGGCTCCCCAACAGTCGAAATACAATATAACTGCTCCTTCAATACAACCTACTTCAAATTGTTTTACCATACGTGAACTATAATACAACTTCTTCAACTGCTTGTATAAGCATTGACTATTAGTTTACTGTTAGTGTTGGTCAGTGTGGTATATTTGTGTTTAAGATATCACCGAAAAGATAGCGCGTTGTAATAAACGTATCAGAAACTCGAAGCTGTTAGTGGCAGAGTGACAGCGGACGAGGTATTCAAAGTATTAAGAGATAAGAAAGACTACAAATTCGTATTTAAATCTCAATGGAAAGTATTGAATTAGGGCACTATCTGTAAAGTAAAACTTTTTGTGTTCAGATTGCCTTGCGTTTTGTAAAACAAAGCAGTGAATCAACATCAACAGATATAATCTTCTCAAACGGTGGTGTGATATAGATGCTTGGAAGCTATGCTGGAAGAAAGTTCAGGAACAAGTTACTGATTTTATGAAATATCTTTGTAAATATTGATACATATTTTAATACTGTACACAGCAATAGCGTTTGTTAAACTTTGTTGCATGCATTTTGATACGGTAATTATTGACGGAAAGATATAAATTATAAAATAAAAATTAAAAATAATTGCAATAAATAATTTCCGTATATTAAATCATGTATAATGTAAGTTATAGTGAAAGATTACTCCGAAAGGAAGAAGGTAATTAGCAAGTCATGTCATTAGTAACAGCCGAATTGGGAACGCAGTAACATTAAGATTCTTGGATTGTTTTTAGGATTTAGTTCGATACTTTTGCAAAGTCTCGTAGGCATCAATTCTGTAAATAAGAAAAGTGAAAGGTACCGCTTAATAACAAGGTAAGAGACGCATACGTAGTTTTTAAGATTGGTCCTCGCGAGAAAGAACGTTGGTAGGGATATTGATATGTGAACGGAGCTTAAATTAAGAAGGGTTCGCGCATTCTAAATCAGAGACGCATTCGTGCACACATTCGTGACTCTCCTGAGATTCTTGCCTCGAGTGTGATTTACTCTTGTGAAATTTCTAAGTTGGGTGGTGCATATGAACATGGGTGTTAGGAAGATATAACAGCTATTGCGAGGGATCTTTCCGAGCGACACTTCTGTGACTTACGGCAACTTACGCTTGGTTTAATTATTGTTATAGGGGTAATTAATTCGTGAATTCAACAATCGGCGAAGACGACTCTTCTCAAACTGAGCATTTTATTCATGATTAAAATTTTATCAGCTAAATAAACAGGTGTTATCCTTTCAAAATACACTCACGCATATTCTGAGATAGGGAACTTATAGCGATACCGCTAGAGCAGCTTGTGCACGGGACAAGCAGAACCAACTAACGTCAGCAAACTTATCAACAAGAGCAGGTAATATTAAATTTTATAAAAAGAATTGAAGCAGAGAGCGGCATCGAGGTTGTCCACAGAGAACGGCTTCATTTTGGAATGCAATTATTTTCTTCCTTTCCTACTTAAAATCGTTATCATCGATTATCCGAAACGTTCTGCCCCTTTAGTTTTTCTGTATATGCATCACAATTTAAATAAAACTTTACTCGAATACAGTGATTACCAAACATTATTGAAAGAAAAAAATAATAAAGCCGAATTTATTTCCTAAAGTATTGAAGCTAACAACATTCATTTTAAGGATTAGTGGAAAACATTGGATTTCTTTTTACTAAAGGTAGCAACCAACGCGGGTGGTCGAGGTCGTTGTGATATGGACTCGTGAACGGGAGCTCCGCAGTTCAAATTCCGCCAGAACTATCTTCTTAGATTTTACCGGGTTTCCTCAGTCCTATAACTGACAAATATCGGGGAGATACCCTAAACTTAGGCCAGAAATGTTTCCTTTCCAAATATCATTTCATGGTTCATCAGTGCCCACCGCCTCTGGTGCAGTATGTAGTAAGACCGGGGGTTAAATATTATCAAGCTTTCCTGTTATTTATTCGTTTATCTTTTTCTACACTCTTCCTCCCTCTTCCTCCCTCTTCCTCCTCTCTCTCTCTTTCTCCTACTAAGGTAGAGGAAGTGTTTATTCCACTCAAAAATTCTATATCGAGATTATTACACCAGAAATATACCGAGGGGGATGGCTCAAGCGGTAACGTCTGTGGCCCGCATTTGGGTGGTCCCGGGTTCTATCCCCGGCGACCGCCCACTCTGGCCCATAGGTTTTTAGTGGTTCCCCGTGTCGACAGGCGAATGCAGGGTTGGTTCATCTTCTATCACGACTCTCCTCCCTTTCATGTCTCCATGAACTCCCTTGTTACCTGTTTCAGGGTTGTAGGACCAGGCGACGGTGTTTTGCGGGTTGCGGCTGGACGGTGACTATGCGTCGTATAATGGTTTCTTCCTTGGCGTCGCTGCGGGACTGCCCAGTTAGGTCTCTCCTCCGAGTGGACTCCGCCCCGGGGGTAACTGCCGGTGGTTTTGGACGGAACCGGGCGACGTCGGATGTGTTCAGTCTGGAAGCATTAAGGGCCCCGCCTGAACTTGCGCCGTTGTCATCCCGATCTAGTCGCCCTTCGAGTCTCTCCCCTCACCCCTCTCTCTCTCTCTCTCTCTCTCTCTCTCTCTCTCTCTCTCTCTCTTACACGGAAACGTACGTTTCCTGAATCCCCTCACAAGAAGTCACTCCCAGTAAATGCGAGCTCGCGCGTGCGTGTGTCTGAACAGCATAAGTCAAAAACAAATGTCAGAGAATACCAGACTTCGTATTTAAGTTCAGAGGATGCGACACGAAACTTTCCAACAAAATCTTCCCACGCCAAACTACCTTGTACAGGAAAATTCTCGTTACTTATTTTTTTTCTCAACAAATGGCTCTAGCCATTTAGTAGGTTAGCATCACACAATTTTGATGATTGCATAACTAACAAAAACCTATATCTTGAATTTTCTGCAAATGATTAGCGAAGTTCTCTTCATTTTAATTATCTTGTATACTTTTCTGTAGATGGAAATAAAACGTAGGAGATATATAATTCCTTACTGCACGAAAAATGTATATCTCGTTAAAAGACACAATTTATGTCAAATAATTTTTTGTGGCATTAACCATTTCTGAGATATTTGTTCCTATTAGTTTAAATGTTCCAATACATTATCCTACAGTTCTTGAAGCGGGATGCCGGGGTAGTGCAGTGGTTTCGTTTCCGGCTCTCTCACTGAGGATCCAGGATTCGATTCCCGGCTCTGGGGTAGCGATTTTAATTCGCCCTATCCACGCCTTCACCAATGACTTGCTCATGTAAAGTATCCCCAAGGCCTAACGTGTTCGGAATCCTCTCATTCCATCGCCATTCTCTTCATCACTCTACGATCGGAGGCAACGTATTCAACCAGCTAGGTGTCTCCGCCTCAGAAATAGGTCCAATCATCGCTTGGTGGAATGAGGTATCCCCTGAAGGTCATAGGCCGTATGGGGAGCGTTAGAAACCACGACATTTCTTGAAACGTTAAATTGTCATTTTAAGTATTTAAGCTCGCAGAACTCAATATTTTTGCGACCATTCTTTTGCCTCTCGCAATGCTATGAAAAGGGTATGGAATTTCAAGGTCAGCCTATAGCTTTTTAAAATATTGTATTATCGCTTTAATCTCCTATATTCAACTTGCCCCTGCAACGAAATGTGTAATGAAACCATTTCTGCAAACATTGTAGGGGTTCATCTCGTCGTTGTCGTCGTAATCGCCTATCTGCGTCGTCGTCGTTCTCGCCGCTACGTTGTAGGCGTCGTCTTCAGCAATCGATGTCACCGATATCTGTAGGAAGCACTGGTCGTATCTCAGGGTTAAACTATCAGTGAGTCGATCTGAGTTTCCCTACGGTTATTATGTCAGGCTAGGATATTGTCTATAAAGAAACACAGATTCTCTTGTTTTCCTGAAGCCATGCGATTCTTTAATAATACCTTCCCATGATTATATCTTGGCTCACTACCGTCTGCTCCGGCTAATTATGCAATATCTCGGTGCTCCATCACCGTTCTTTAGGCTCGCGCGTACTTGAAGTAGCCACTTTACAATATTAAATAGTTTATAAGCTTGGATAAAAATTATCTCAACGAATACTATTCGCACATTCTAATCTACAATCTATGACATTAGATAAATATTCACACATATCACTTTGTAGTTACATAATTGCGCGGCACTTAGCAAATTTCGCAACTTAGTGTCTGACTCGGAGTACTACGTGTTTCCTTAGCGAAGAATCATGACAAACTGTGTGAACTGTGAAATCCACGCTTACGTTTACTTATACTCAGTTACTACTGGCCTCCGGATTTCTGTGCATGCAACCACGTCCTATCTTCTCATTTGTTCAATCAACCTGTATCTTTATTGGCTCTCCGGTTGAAAATTCGAAGTCTAAACGGCAGGAAGAGACAGTTGCCTCGTAGTGTCTACGTTCTTAAAACTTGATTCATCCCCTCGAAGTCAAAGAAACGTTGGAGTTTTATGACACCACGCTCGGAAAAATACAATGAACATCTTGAAGTGAAGCTAACCTATTTCGCCAAAATCTTGCAGACTTTCTTTCGCAAATGCGACTTTATTTATTGAACAACATCAATGAAACTTAAAACATATTTACACTTTTGAACGGGGTCTTGATTGGTGTAGTTTTTAATGCAATTACCCTAAAATTGTGGAAAATTATCAAATTGCGGGTTAATTAATAATTCATAAACTATAATTATTTAAGAATCGCTACAATGTATATCTCGACTGACATGAAATTCTTAGAGGAATAAACTGTTGTAAGAATAATTTGTGGAGTAGAAAATAACACTAAACGATGGTGGTTAGAGAGTCATTTGAATGCCTCCGCTTCCCATATGGCCCATGACCTTCGGGGATACCTCATTCCACCAAGCGACGACTGTACCCATTTCTGAGGCAGAGGCACCCAGCGGGCGGAATCCGTTGCATTCGATGGTAGGCAATAAGGATGACGAAGGAGACCTACTACCTTTACCGTGGCCTCCGAACCACGTTGGGCCTTGAGGATACTTCACGTAAGGAAGTCATTGGTGAAAGCGTTGATAGAGCCTACTCTAGAGCCGAAAATCTAACCCCGGACTCTCAATACGAGAGTTGGAAACAAAACCACTGCGCTATCCCGACTCCTGTCATGTGAATGTAAAACATAAGATTTTTTAGCTTTTAATTGCATGCACCGTGTGTTTTAGTTCTCAAATTGTAACCAATGACCTCGGTTTTGGAACACCATGTATATAGAGTTTAGTTTTTCTCTTACGCCGCAATTTATATTTTGGCGTGTATTGTCACGCCAGACACATTATTGTATCGTTGGCGACAGCATTGTTGGAGTAATTCTTTCGGCTGGGGTTTTGAAGTTCGTCTAGCGTGGCGACTCGCCACCGTCTAGCTAGTGGTCCTAACGATGGAGAGTGCGGGGAAGTGAACGTTATTCCTTTGTGTGTTGTGTGTTGAGCGTCATGTTTTGTCTGAGCGTTGGGTCTGTAAGGTTGTATGTGAAATCATGGGAATGTAGCCGCGTGTGAATGTGTAGCAACTATTCCATGCCAGCTCTGGAATGTGTAGTTTAAGATTCTGATCCTCTTGCTACCTCTGCAGCTATGCCTCCCAATGGACATACTGGGGTAACTAAAATTGAATATCTAGCTGCAAAGCTTTTGGCCTCACCCCGGTATATAACAATATGCACAAGAATTACTGTGCAGCACTTAATACCAAGAAATCAGAAATAAAATATTGCGCCCTGAATGGAACTTATCCAAAACCAAATCTGCTCATAAGGGCATGTTTACTTCATATATAAAGCTGCGGAGGTTTCTAGAAACACATATCAAAATTGCATTAAGCGTATATCGCGACTGCATTAATGCTTTCAACCTTACGCTGGAGTGGTGCAACAAAGGAATCGTGTGTTTACAAAAACTGTGTTCACGAACGTGAAAAATAAAACAATGACGTTAGTCAAGATAAATTCATGCACGCGAGGATTATGTGCGTGTGTCGCTCTGCATGGTTCGTGGCTTTTGTCACCGAGAAAGAAAAATTATTTGAATCACCGAAGCGACAGCATCGTGCAAGTCATTACGGTGAAAATTATACAGGTCAG
Source organism: Deroplatys truncata (assembly GCA_030765065.1). Lineage (NCBI taxonomy): Eukaryota > Metazoa > Arthropoda > Insecta > Mantodea > Mantidae > Deroplatys > Deroplatys truncata. The sequence goes on from CM060985.1 coordinate 106,216,324, forward strand.
TTTCTGTAGAAATCTGAGTTCATTATACTTCATGCTATGTGAGCGTGTGATAGTGAATACATGCTTTTGCCAGAATAAAAACTATCCCTTTATTTCATTTGTTACGCAGATTACACTGAAATCTAGGTTTTTGTTCATTAACGTTCACAAAACATTCACATCCTTGAAATATACTGAATTTTTAATTCTTCTGAAATCATCTTCTGGGCAGTATTGTCAAAACTTGATGAGACACCATGGCTACTAGATTTTGGTTTCTTGGCAGATATCACCTCAAAATTAAACGAGCTAAACCTCAAATTACAAATGAAGAATCGCAACATGTCACGCGTGATAAGTATATTAAATCTTTTTCAAAGGAAAATAAACCTATGGATTGCACATTTAAAAAGAAATTCCCTTCCACACTTTCCGATTTTAAAATAAATAATGGAAACCGTAAATGTCGGTGAATATGATTTACTCCGCATCTTGAAATCCTAGTCACAGAATTTAGTAACAGCCTTAGTCACTTTTGAACACTGGAACAGTGATAATGTTTATCAATAATCCATTGCTTCAGTTGACATTACTGTACTTGGAGGTGTAGTAGAAAGTGTTCGATTTTCGGAAATTGTAGATTTGAAGAATTAGTCATGCACATTTTAAGTGACAAGAGCATATATATCATGCCATATAATTTCAAACAATTTCTGGACTCCGGTGGACAGGAATAAATATCCCATGGTCCGTAGTGTTGCTTTGAAAACTCATTCTTGTTTGGTTCGACATACTCGTATCTTTGCGAGGTCACGTTTCATCTTTGAGCATTATCAAGAATAAATACCGATCCAGCCTGACAGATTCACATCTAGATGACACATTAAGAGCAGCTTGTTCCGTGTAGCAAAAATGCAATGTCAAAATTCACACTAATTATGTAAGTTGTAAGTCTAAGTAATTTTAATTATAATTATTTTAAAATATTTTACAGTATTATATTTTTGTTAGTAGTAGTGGTACTAATAGTAATGGTAGTGGTGGTACTAATAGTAGTAATAGTGGTAGTGGTGATGGTGGTTGATACTAGTAGTAATAGTAGTGATAATGGCAGTAGTACTGATGGTAGTCGTAGTAGTAATGGTAGTAGTTGTAGTTACCGAGAGACATAACGCGGTAACGCGTGCGGCTCACATTCGATTCGGGAGATCCCGGGTTGATTTCGGCCGCCCACTCTCACCCATGGTTTTTTTTTTGGGTTTCCTCTAGAATGGAGTGGTTTCTTTCAGACCTCGAATTTTCTGTCCATTCCGTTCCATTCATTTCATTCATATTTCACCAGTTAGATCTATTTCAGCGTTGGAAGTGTCTGCGATGGTGTTTCGGTGCGGCGTGCCAGGTTGCCGGGGTATACAAAACCGCCCCTTTGAAAAAGGCGTTGGACCCTCTGTATGGGGTAGGGTGCCCGGTCTGCCCCCGTAAGGGGGATTCCGACTCCTTCGGCTGCCGTGGTGCGGGCGCTGCATACCCTGGGCACTCGTGGTAATTATGATGTTACTAGAAGTACTCCGGGTCGAATATACGAGCCCCTCCCGAAAGGGAGCTGTTATAATTGGGTTGGACTCGGCGGGGCAGTGTTTCCCGATACCCAGGAGATTGGGTACGCCTGGCTGGTTTATCCGCCCAGGTGGGGTTGTGAGACTCCGCGATGTTCTCCGGCAGCAACCATGAGAGGGAGCTGATAGATGGTACCTAGATATAACTGTCGGCCCCACCGAGGTTATTCGGTAGTCTCCCCAATAGGGTTTTCCCTATTGGCCTGACACACGTAAGTGGCGTATCCACTTCCATCCCTGTGTGGAAGAGATGAGGGGAGGATTGTGTCCTAAACCAACCTCGACCACGCAGGGAGGAACGGTATATAAAACAGGCACTGTCCCTAATGGAAAAAATCCGCGAACTTGTCTCCCGGGTTGCGAGGGCGTGGAATCTGAGTAGTCAGGCCCGTCCCGTGTTTACAGGTAAGTCCGAGTTCTCCACGTCGGGGGGTGGGGCGGTTTCGAGCTCTTCAGCTGCCGTGGTGCGGGCGCTGTGAACCCTGAGCACTCGTGGTACTTCTGACGTTACTAGAAATACGCTGAGCCAGACGTCCGAGCCCCACCCGTAAGGGTGTTGTTTGAATTGGGTTGTACTCGGCGGGGCAGTGGTTCCCGATATCCATGGGAGATTGGGTACATCTGGGCGGTTTTCCGTCCAGGCGGGGTTTTGAGACACCTCAAGGTCCTCCGGTACCGCCCTGGATAGTCGGTAGACAGTCTGCTAGATTGCTGTCGGCCCCATCGAGGTCCTTCGGTAGTCTTCCCCTTTTTAGGGTTGACGCGCGTAAGTGGCGCATCCACTTCCGCCATGTAATGGGGGACCGGATTGTATTTTCAGATGCCGGCCCACAGCAAAAACTCTCGGGGGAGGGAGTGTCACTCGGATGAAGCCCTCCTCCCTTAGTCACAGTCTCCTGATGTCTCATGTCCGACTGTGTGGTTTAGAAACACACACACACACACACATATATATATATATATATATATATATATATATATATATATATAAACCTTAATATGGGGGAAAACACTTATCTAAAGTTCTTAGGAAGAGTTGTCCACAAGGATCGGTTTCGGTGCTTTGTTCTGGAATATTGCTCTAGACCGGATGTTGGAATTGCTTCAAAATCCACAAGAAACTTACTTAGTAGCTTCATATACAGATGATATTGTACTAATTGGTGCAAATTCTGGAATAGAATTAGAGAATAAATGCAGTATTGTAATGGATAAGTTGTCATCTGAGTGTAGGCATATGAAGATGAACCGATACACCAATAAACCATGAGGCAGTATTTTTAACACTTAAATGATTTCAGTCTAATTATATAATATATAAATTCAATAACAGCGCACCTTAAAGCAATATAGGTATATAACAATATATAAAAAGTGTATATTACAGTCATTGTATATGTCTATATTATTGTATACATGTTCAATAATGTTATGCGAATGTATTACGTAATTTAATAATGTAGGAGCTGTGAGAATAATAGGTTGAAAGTTGCTGACAATGAGGTAACCTTGAGGCAATAATGAATTAGAAGGTTTAATAATGCTACTAGTCATTCTTGGAGCAACAATGATGTAATTTTTGTGACAGTTGATAAAATAGCCAATCAACAACCAGAAAAAGCTTTAGTTAAATGAAGGTATTCTATTGGACTAGGATTAGCCAATCAAAAACTGAAATATAGCAACATTTTCAAATTCAGAGTTCAGTTGGTTGTAGGCAATGTTCCTAACTGGACGCGAGATGCGTCCTCGAGTAGTTAAATACGTATTTTGTGTGAGACAAAAATAGTTTACGTGTTAAAAAGTGCAAGTAATTAATAAAAAAATCTCACAGCTTTCTCTCTCTTTATCAGTGAAGTGTTATTTAAATCGTGTCAAGCATTAATAAAAGGAGTGAAGTAAAATTATAATCTGTGTAAGCCTACATTCTTCAGTCGCACCACTCCTTGCTAGGACATTCATGTCTCTAAAAAATAAATACTGACGCAGCCGAGGCAAACATAAATATATAATATTTAAAGAAACAGTCAAACTACAAAGTTAATACTTTAAAACATTTTTTGGAGGAAAAGGCCACCGGAAAATACATTTTTTGGGGCGAAGACTACCGGAAACTTTTTACCATACGTGCGATTGCAACTACTTCAATTTCGGCTCCCCAACATTCGAAATAAAATACAACTCCTCCTAAAATAATACCTTCTTCAAACAAACTATATATTAGTAAAAGGTAAACTGCTTAGCTCTTCTATTGTAAAGTATGAAAATGTTGCTGTACAAGGGAAATCATATATAAAATATTTGGGCATCTACATCGATGAAACGTTCAATTTTAAATGCTATTAATACTATGTGATAAATAAAGAATTTTTAGTCATGAATGAAATAAGAAGATTGACCAGAAACTATTGTAGAATACCTTATGATACAATAAAGCTATATAATAATGTCATATTAGCGTCAATTGTATGTTATGGTTCCAGTGTGTGGTCACATTCTTACAAAATTCAAAAGTCAACTTAAGAAAATTTCAACGAAAGATATTAGAATGATTGAAGCCTTTTCCACTTCGCCTGCCGATGCAATAACAGTTACATTAGATGTCTTTCCGTTAGATTTAGAAATCAGAAGGACAGCTACTATACCCTGGTATAAAGGGATAAAATTGCAAGAGCAGCACAATTAGCCAGTAATTCTATGCAATTGATGAAGTCATAATAAAAGAATGGCAAACAGAATGGGATCCTCGCTAATGAATTGCAAAGATTAAAGTTAAAATTATTTAAGCCCTCATGCGGACTATAACATTACTTAACAGACATGGTTCATATAATAGTTATTTATTTTAATGTCCTTTAAAAGAAACAACTAGTGCAGATGTGGAGAAAAGGATACCCTGAGCATGCAACGTGGGAATACCCATTAAGGTTGAGAAAGACACATAATATACACTATTTGTTGCAAGAACTTTAGGTTTTGGATATCTTAAGGAAAAGAAGAAATTTTAATCATATTAATGTTCTTACTGATGAACTCTCAAACACACAAGTAATAAAATATTAATATTAAACTTACTTAAGTTTAAGGTTTTATTAATTAGTGTGATTTTGTTTGTTTTATATTCAGGGAAAAGATTGTAACACAAATGGCTGTTATGTATTAGATCACTAACTCTCTTATTTGTTTCGTAATAGTTTTAGGATTAAATTATGTACCATAAAAGATTATGTATTTACCTGGTTTAATATTTATATGCTAGGCTAAAATAAAATAGAGCCGCGGCTGTCGTTGGACAAATCACAGTGTATTATGTCGAACTGTCGGGCGTTTCAATCTGGAAACGATAGGGACCCTGTCATTGCTGTGCCGCCACTTCTGGTTCCGGCCGCCCGGTGTCTCCCCTCATCTTTTCCTCCCTCTCTGCGGCACCATTTTGTGGGGCATACTGCCGAGCCTCCTCTGATAATAAGAGCAATAAGAGTAGTAGTAATAGAAAATTGGTGCTTGTGATGGCGGCGGCGCTCACAAATCCTTAGGCATGAGTTAAATGTGCTCCAGAACATAACAAAGTGGGACAGCTTTGTGTTGGAGGGCAATCATTAGAGTGATTTCGTCACTAAACCTATTAGGTAGTAAATAAAGGAAACAGAAGACGGCTTTAAACCTATGAGAACATTAATAAATTTAGGAATTTTAGGTGTCTGCTGCATGCAAGTTTATAGTTATTGCAGTTATATGTTTATTATTTTGTATCTTCAGTAATCTTTACTTATGATTGCCAAATATGTTTTAAAACTTATCTCTCACTGTGAAAAAAATTAAATTCTTAGACTAAAGTATTTGCTAATTATCGCAAAAACGAAAACTTCAACTGTAGTAATTATTTGCTTTAGCAATAATTTTATTTTAAGGAAAAATTAATAACTAAATATAGTTATAATTTTTTAAAACAGTTTTAAAGTAAATATTTTAAGAATATTTATGTTATGTAGCTTTATGTTTCGTTGCGATATATTTGTTACGTTTCAAAGTACATACGTTTCAACGTGCAAATATAGAATGGGACGCTAAGAACCATAAAAAAGCTCAATTCAAACTCGTGCAACCTTGAACGCTCTCGTTGAATACAAATCCTACTATTCTGGATACACTTCTCTCAGACCATTTGAGACCGGCAGAGCTAACGGTTGAAATATTTTAAAGACTCTTTAAGTTCCTGAGGAAGCAAAGAACTGTGAAATGTGTTACTGATTGCGAGAATTGATAAAGAAAATTCACTGTTCTAAAATCTAGGTAAAATGATAATAAAAGTTAATTGTTGTAAATGATTGCAAAGTTTCCTTCTTCTTGTTACATCTATTGTTTACAGTTTGTTTTAAATAAGAAGCGACTTGTGACGTCAAGGGGTATGTTTCTGTATGGTTTCCATAGCAACCTCCCCTCCGCTGTTGATCTAGCCAGTAAGATTCCAACACCCCCTCCCACTGCCCTACTATGAGTGAACTGTTCTCGTTTAAATGCTACTGTCAACTATGCACTGATCCCTTTCTGGATTGGACATAAAACACAACAATTCTATAATTTTTCAAACATATATTAGCAGTCTTTATTTTACATGGTATTCACTATTTACAACTAAGTACTTAACCTAAAGAAAGTATTACTGAATATGGAACTGTTAGTAAAAACAAAACCATGTACTCATTACAACCTCTAAGCAAAATACGTACAACCAACAACAGTGTACTCTTCTATATAACACGTACTTTTTAGTAATACTGAGTAAAATGCTGAGAGGGTGAACAAATGGACTAAATAAATAAAAGGCAGTATTCTCAAACTTTTCTTTCAAATCTTATGGCTCTCTTCTTTTCAAAATATACACAACTGGAAAATGTCATGTTATAGTACTATTTTCTTCATTACTATAACAGTGTTATTTTACATGAAATCCAAAATAACTCTAATGTCAATAATAAGTATAACTGGGAAAATTAAACATGAGTAGAGTCCCCCTCCGAAGCAACATGGAAAAGAAGTAGAGAGAACTGGCAAGAAAACAATACCACTCAGTTTTTAAGAATGTAAAAAGCACTTGAACGTGAAGTTAACACTAAATTTTACCTTCCGAGTTAAATTTACTGCCGAAAAAGGCCAGACAAGTTCGATACAAGTGAAGTCAATGATGATTGTGTTTTTTGACATTAAAGGCATTGTACATAAGGAATTTTTGCCACAGGGTCAAACGGTGAATCAAATGTTCTACAAACAAGTGCTGTAAAGATTAAGGGAGAATGTGCGACGCAAACGGCCGGAGAAATGGAGGAGTGGTGACTGGTTCCTGCATCATGACAATGCGCCTGCGCACTAAGCCCTTTCTGTTCGCCAATTTTTGGATAAAAATAGGATGAATACTGTTTCCCATCCCGCCTATTCTCCAGATTTGGCACCAGCGGACTTTTTTATTTTCCCACGGTTAAAATGCGGCTCCGAGGACACCATTTTGAGGACATTGATGTCATCCATCGCGAATCGCAGAAGACTCTGAACATGCCGAAAGAAGAGGACTTCCATAGGTGCTTCCAGCAGTGGCAGAAGCGCTGGGGCAAGTGTATCAACTCCCAAGGAGACTACTTCGAGGTTGACAGTGCAGATTAGACAAAACAAACTGTTGTTTAGTATTTATGACGTCATTTCGGAAACTTTTTGATCACACCTCGTACTTAGCAAACTTGTGCCACGACTCGACTTATAGTGGTCTGCTGTTATAGAGTACAGCAGTCTTGCTAATCAAATAAGTACACCAGTTACCTATCGTGAACCCAACTCGCAACTATATGTTTTAGCCATGTCTCACCTTGTCATTTGTAGCAGAGTTGTAGAAGGTACGTCAAATTTTGGGGTATTAAGGAAGCTGGGATGTTATGAACACAACAGTACATTGTAAAATAAGAGCAGTGAAGTTCTGGCTGAGACTGATGCAGAGAGATAGTTCCACACTACGTTCCAAATGTTATAAATGCCAGTGAGAAAACTGTCTCCTAAGTTTGGGCAGCTGAACTGGAAAGAGGTTTGAAGAGAATAGGCACGGGGTGTGTATGACAAAGAGGTGAAATAAATGACAAAACATATGGAAAGGTGTCAAAAGAAGACTAATAGTCATAATTCGACAGGAAATAGAATAGGATTGTAAAATTAAACCTTCCCTAAGTTTGACAAATGAAATAAAATTGAATTGGCGTAAAGAGACATATATACTTAACTTAGGAAAAAAGAAAGGATCAGGAATGGCACAGTTTAGACTAGAAGGCTGGAGGATACAGAAAATGACTGACGATTCTGGCAGGAGAATCCGCCATTCTGTGGTTTGGATGAAGACAGTATACATACTTATTTTGGCGGAATACGCACAGTGGGAGAACCAACGAACAATTAAGGTTAAAGAAAAATTATTAAGACCTGCTAGAGAGAGAATGGCTTGTTGGGACCTGCTGACTGACCAGAAAAACTGGCCATAGATGTGCAATTTCCTGGCTAAAGTGCGTGAAGGCAGACCAAATTTGTTCGCTTAGTCAGAGAAATTTATCTCTATTTTTCCCCATTATTTTTGTTTCTTTTGCTTTTGTTACTGTTTGTTACCTTTAAGTTAATTTCTATCCTAAATATGCATGTGCGGTCAGTGACCCATGCAGCAAGTATTTGCATAATAATTTTAATAATTTGGAAAGAATAAAGAAACCGTATCTATCTATCTGCATGTTAACTTAAATACCTATATAATTGGTGATGTGGGCCAAATCTATTTAAGAATAATATTACATTATGAGTTTCAAAATACTGTCAGTTGATTCTATAAATAAATGTGCCTGGCACATAGCATCAATATCCTTAACAACATTGAGGGAGATGGCTACGTGGTAATATATGAGGCACGCATTTGGGAAGTTCCGAATTTGATTTCCGTCGACCGCTCACTCTGGCCTCTTTCCTCTCCCTCTTTCCCTTTCACTCCGTTTCCTTCTCATGTTTCAAGTCTACTTTTAGGTTTCGTGGTGTAAGTTGGTGTCAGACGGGTGGCTCGGATGCTTCCTCCAAGAAAAAATATTCCCGTTTACACTAGAGGGCTGCCTGGTTCACCTCTGAACAGCGCCTAGCGCCTGCAGTGGGACGAATCTTCGAGCCAAAATATAAGGGACTTCCGCGCGTCTCTGAGGGCTATTTTCCTGCGGCTTGAAGCTTCCTGTGGCTTCTTCATTTCATGCCTACCTCCTAGGGGGTGGTAACCGCAATAGATCTCACAAAGGTCGCAGTGCGCGAGGTGTCCCGCTCCGTTTCACGCCTACTCTATGGCATACCTAACGACGTGAAGGAAAAGTAAACAAGAAGTGAAAACCTTATATGACTGAGTTATCATAAACTATATCCTCGTTTTAGTTACTGTTACAAAGATATTAGGTTTTCTTAAAGTAATGTGGGTTCTTAATTGGGTTTATATCGTAGTATGTATGCTTTTATTTTTGTCAATACTATTTATAGGGTACTGTGATTATTGTTTCCGTATTGTTAACATGCTGGCAGCCAGCAGTTGGTAATATAAGGTTTTGAAATGGTGCCAATAAAGTTTGAGGTTACAGTCCTCCTGAAGCACTACTGGAAACAGATTATAAAGCTGCTCCAGCGGCTGGAAGAATATGTGAAGTCAAAGGTGAAGTTGTCGTCAATGACCGAGTAGCACAACAATGGTTCCAGCATTTCAATAATGGTGACGAAAACATTAAAGAATTACAACTTTCAGGAATACTCAAGTTATGGAATATTGAAAATACAAGTAGAGTTTTGGAAGAAAATCCACAGAAAAGCACTCGGAGGTTGTCAGAAGAACTTGATGTTTCAAAAGATGCCATATATCGCCATATTAAGACACTTAAACAATCATTCAAAAGCTGTGAATTTGTACCACATGAATTGATACCTGACCAGGCTCAACGTAGAGTGGATATCTCGTCAGTTTATCGCTAATCCCTGAGATGATAGATGTATCAGGAGAATTGCCACATGTGATGAAAAATGATGTGTTACCGCAACCTTGACACCTCGAAACAGTGGCTCGATACCCGTCAGCCTGCAAACGTTGTCGTTAAAAAGAAAATCGGTTCGGCTTCAAAATAATGTGCGTCTGGTGGAATTTTGAAGGTGTGATTCCAAATGGACGTGCAGTTGATGCAGATCTTTACTCTCAACAACTGGAACGACTTCATCAAGTTTTGAGGCAGAGGTACCCGGCATTAGTTAATAAATCAGAGTTCTCTTGCAGTAGGACAATGCGAGACCTCATACAGCTCAAAGAACAATGGACAAAATTCAGAAATTGGAAGCAATCAAACTGCTACCACATCCAGCATGTAGCTCTGATCTTGCGCCATCAGATTACAATCTGTTTATATCCATAACTCATTTCCTACGTGGAAGAGATTTTGAAAACATTGAAGCAATTGAAATGGGTATCAACGAATTCTTCATAACAAATAACAGTAACCGGTACTGTTGCGAGATAGCAAACCTCGCTGAAAGGTGGTTCAGTACTATAGAATCTAATGGCATTTACTTTGAAGATAAGAATAACTTCCTGTAACAACACGTTTGAAATAAGTTTTTGCTTAAAAACCGACATTACTTATGAGACATTATCTATACACGAAGCTAAACTAGTCACCAATTTATACAAATTGAATGTTTGTAACTTGTATACTGTTGTTTCCAACCATACTTACATATAGTCTGAGAAATACTGCCCTGAGAATAACTACATCACTAAAAAACAAAATTAATGAAACATAAGGCCTGCTCAGCCAAAATAATAGAACTTTCATGTTTAGTTTAATAATAAACCATGAACAGCATTGTTCTGTCGGACTATGTTTACAAAAATTGTCTGCTCTTGTAGTGTTTTACATCTGGTTTATTGCACGCACTTAAACTGACGCCCTTTTTGTGAAACTATCCCCTTTCATTTTCATAGCATTTGAAATTTATCCACCAAGATGGTTATACATTCACTGTTTATTCTAGTGTGTGTATTCCTTATCAATTGCTTCCTTTTAGAGTCCCAAATCGGATACTGTGCACTAATAATTTGAATCTATGACCAATGGAAAACAAAAACCATTAGCAATGACTTAAAGTTTTAAAATAAGAACAGCTAAAAATTGGTGAACATATTAAGCTTTTGGCAACAAAATTATTCATTGGTTTAACATATTAAGAAAGTATTTGATTAAAACTCCAAGGTAACTTATTATGATTGGTTTCTTCCATTGGCAAACGAAGATTTAGCTGTTAAACAGGTTCTGTTCTGTTTCTGGAGGAGTTGTTGTTTCAACTTTAAGTGAAATTAAGCTCTTTATTGCGTTTTAATTTAACCCTGCCAACTAGAATGACAAACTAGGAGCTTCTTTTCAAAACTGAACATGTCTACATATCATTAAGGATCAATAAGGTAAGATGTATGGACACGTTCAGCTTTGAAACAAAATGCTCTTCAAGATTAACATCTGCAACTTCATTTAAGTGTGAATTTATTGTGTTTAATATATGGAAAATTCAACTTACTGAACCTTGACTACATGTGGATATGTTTAGTTTTGAAAAGACGCTCCTCTACATATTTGTTTAGCGCCGGAAGATGGTATTTTCAATGACCATAAATTAAGAGTACAGACAGCGTTGATGAAGCACAGGCGCTGCCGGCTACAGTATCCTTCTACCCGAGAAGAAAACACCACCTGAGCCACTAAGTTTTATCACTAAAACCCTCTGATTTTCAAATAGTGTTCACATCTGAATATTGACAATTACTCTTTGGGTACATTCAGCCTTCACATGGTAACTTGGACCAATCGTTCAAAAGTTCGAATTCTATTCGTCACTTTTTCTTATATTCTATTTGGAATTGAAACTTGTAAGCCATTTGGCAACCGTTGAGTAGTGGCTGTTGAACCAGTGAACCCGCAGCTCCAGTTTTTCTATCAGCTGGTTCATTGCTCTCTCTGCGTAGCTCAATTTGTCTCGATTTACCTTTTGGAACTCCAACAACTGAAACATCAAACACATTTCTTAGAAAAATGCAATTTCTTTAAAGCCTTAGAAGTTTTATAGCGATCATAAAAAATGTACTCAATATTAATATTACTAATTTAAAATCAAAATTAATTAAATTAATTTAATTAAGATTTAAAGTTAAAAATTTGCACAATATAAAATTATTGTTTAATAACGACACCATTAAGCAGTTTAACAAAACTTCATCTCATAATTTTTGCTTTCTCTATCACCTGGAAAGAGAAGTATTGCATTCCATCTAAAATGTGGAGTCTGGGTGTGTCTGTGAACAGCTAACTCAAAAACGAAAAGTTGCATTAATACCAAGCTTTGTATTTAGGTTCAGTAGCTTCTAAAGATGCGACACGAAGATTTTCGAGAAAATTTCCTTCCCAAACTAACCTTTACATTGAAGAATTTTGAACATTTTTTATTTTCTAAAAATTGACTAACGATTTTGGTTAAAATACTATAAATTAATGATATTCACATAACAAATTAAATGTATATCTTGAATTTTCTGGAAATAGCCTTTGAAGTCCCCTTCATTCGGAAGGAATTTTATATAATCTTGTATAACTAGTAAACATTAAGCAAAAGATGAAAACGTACTACACAGGAAATGTAGATCTCTTTAAAACAGATAATTTATTTCCAATAAACTGTTTTGTGGCATAAGCCATTTCTGAGATATCCTTTATTAATGGTTCAATTGTTAATTACTTGGTCATTCTCTTAGTCCTGTCAATATTCACTTGTTTCTCACGATTGCATGGAGTTTAAAGTATGGAATTTTAAGTCCAGCGTATAGCGCTTAGTCCTTAAACTGTCGCAGTTCTCTTTGTATCTATAAGGAAATGTGTAATGAAGCTATTTATGCAAATAAACTGGATTAAAATTTAGTAGGTGTAAAAATAAGCTTCAGTTAGAATAGTTTGTGTACCCACAAATAAAGATAGAAGGTAGAGAAAGTCATGTGCATGTATAACATTTTTTTTTTTCAATTACTTCCAGGGTTATTCATTTTTATTACTTTTTTACTGTTTTGTAAAGTTGTTCCAAACAGTGCTATTATTTTTTAAAAAATTATATTTTATAGTTAAGCTTTTTAATAGTAAATTGCAGAGATGAAGTTTTAATAAACTACTAGTTTGGGAGAGCATAAATGTTAAATAGGGGAATTCATTCTTTTGTTTAAAGTTTAAACACTCTAAATATTATTCTTTAATAACATCGCAACTAAGAAGTTTAACAAAAATTCATCTCATCATTTTTATTTTGTTATTAACAAAGAGGTATGCAATGTTTCATTGACTTATACCGAAAATTATATCGTATGGAACGATTTGAAAATCTGCCGACAAATGAAAACCCGAGAAAAGAGTTTAAAAATTACAACGCTAAAATAACACTCTTTTTGACTTTATAATGTTTAAAAAGCATTAGTACATATAAAGAACCTCCCTCATTCTCTTCAACTAATTTAGTATTTGAAGACTGCTGAGGCATCTCTTAATTTTCACTTTAATGTTGACAAAATTTATCGTTTTTACTGCAATTTTATAGGAAGTTATACTTACAGGCATACATTTAAATCGCTATGTAATATACTTTAAAATATCATACAGCTATAAAAGCTACATTGAACCAAAATAGAAGGTTTGTACTGTTTAATACCACTAAAATCCATATTTATAATTTTTGTCTAGTTTCACAGATGAATATCTTTAATTGACAATTTTTATAGTTATTATTTGTTTAACTCTTCTTCCAAACATGCTGTGCATATAGTAAGTTGGAAGGGTAGATTCGGACATATAACCTAATGTCGCGGGTCCAAACCCGGCCCAGATCGATGGTTTTTAATGTGCTTAAAAGCGACAGCCCCATGTCAGTAGATTTACTAGCATGTAAAAGAACCCCTGCTGCACACCGGCGACGTTGACATGATCCTGATAATTAACAGCGTCGTTAACAAACAACATATTTATTTTATTTCAGACTGCACAATGCAATTACATAACCGGGATTTGAACCACGGATCTTCGGCTTTCCGTGCTGCAGCTTTGACAATTTGATCTACCATGACAGCATACCGGCACAACATTAAATTGTCCAGTGGTTCAAATCCCGGCCATGGCATTGCATTTTTCAGTCTGAACCTACCTTTCCAATTATAAAAGTCTGATGTGATAATTCACATTACTTTCTATACCCTCTGTCGTTTATTAGTGGGTGTACAAACCATTCTTACTAAAGGTTATCTACTACCTTTAATCCAAATAAATAGTTAAATTACACATATCGTTATAGATACAAAGCGAATAGTGATAGTAAATTGTTTAAGAACTGGACGCTATATGCTGGCCTTAAAATTTCATACTGTTTCTATGCAATCGTGAGAAACAACTGAATATAGACAGGACTTTAAAAGAATGACCAAGCAATGAACAATTGGAACTATTAACAACGAATATCTCAGAAAGGGTTATGCCCAAAAACATTTTTTAACAGAAGTTATGTATTTTAAAGAGATCTACAATTTTAATAGTACGTTTTCGTCAATTGTATAATATTTGTCAGTTGTACAAGATTATAGAAAATTCCTTCCGAATGAAGAGGACTTCACAGGCTATTCCCAGAAAATCAAAATATACATTGGTCATGTAATTATCTTTGATATATGGTATTTTAATTAAAAATTTCGAAAATGTTCCATATAAAGGGTAGTTTGGGGTCGAGGATTTTCTTTAAAATCTTCATTTCACATCTTTGGACGGTACTGAACCTAAATACCAAGTTTGGAATTTATTCGACTTTTCGTTTTTGAGTATGTGTTCACAGAGACACATATGCACAAAAGCTTTTCTAAAAATGTCTTTTTTAGGTTCAGGGAGGCTGCAAAAATATATTTTCGGTGAAATCTCGACGTCGAATATTTTGGTGGAATACAATACTTCCCCTATTTACTATATATAGCGAAGAAAGTAAACAGCTTGCTCAGAAAAAGCGTCTCCATTTGAAACAATTCCTCCAAAAATGATACCCGGTAGCACACAGGATTCTCTGTTACACCTTGTATGAAATATTATAAGATACATAATGCAATAAGGTAGAAAAGAAAAGAAAACCAAAAAAGACACACACACACAAGATGTGAAGAGAAAGGAATAAAGACATTTAAAATAGATTTCTAAATGCATGAACGCATTTGTGAAGCTACAATAGATAATGGAAAAGCATTATTAAAATAGTTAACATTGATGATTGTGGTGATGTTGAGGTAATATGATTGCTTCTCATGTTGATTTGAACCTGGTTAATTTAAACTGTCCGAAAGAGGTTTTTAATTCAGGATTTTTGTCAGTCCTAATGTTAGATATTATGTAGCTTTGGCGCCTGTAGACATGACGTAGCGAGCGCAGTATTCTGGTCCCCAAAGCGAGTTCAAGCCTATTCATTGAGATTTTTCGACCAGTTCAACATCGTAAGGGATTTGAGAAGCTACGATAGGTAGGGATCTGTAGGTCACAGAAATCAACGTTCAGGTTGGCGAAAGCATAATGTGGATCACATCATCTGCTCGTATCCACTGGATGATTTTCTACTTGCTGGTTAATGTGGGCGTGACGCCGGAAGTCGGGTTGGTTGGCCCAGGCTGGTCAGGACTAGCAAGCTACAGTTGAAAGTTTATTTAGTGCTATAGGTTCGCGATCTCATTTCTGCGTTCAGTTCATGCTTTCGTCACTGTCCTATATGACCTATCTTGACTAAACTGAAAAGAAAGGAAAAGAATTACCACAATTCTACCATCGTTTCTACCGAAGTTCTACAATCGATTCTTTATTGTACACGTGCTTTTGTGTGAGCTTGGAAGCGAAACTAGACGTAGGTATAGCTGCTGCTCAGTCGGTCTAGTCTAACTCTTAACTCGCCGTAGTTTCGTAAAAATGTTTGCTCCATAACATGTATTGAAGCGGCAATGGTAATTTATATAGCAAGTGACTTGATTATGGCACGACTGAATGTTTATATATTACTGTATATTAACATTGTCGACGAGTTGGATACATTTTATGGAGGTTTAGCATTACAAATTGTAGGAAATTAATTATGAAATAATTCGGCATTCATGGCTGGCCTAACTAAGAGCGTCTTCATATCCTATGAGACGTAAACTTCTCCCCCTGCATTTCATTTGTTATTACCTGGCAGGTTGATCCGATAAGACAGACATTTGCATGGATACCCTTCTTGGGAAAGAAGTGAGCAGGTGTTACCGACTGTGATATAGTGTACTATCAGCACAGTAATTACTTATTGTAAATGATAATTAAAATTCAGATCTTAATTATTCTATATTTAATTTTGGATCTTCGTTACTCATAGAAAAGAATATAACAAAATGTTTTCGTCTTCTCTCGATTAGCCACGGCAGCTTGTAATACCGGCTCTAGGAAGTACGCTATTGCTATTATTGGCACGCGTGCCATGGGACAATTAAACACAATATTGAATTACAGTGTCCTATGCCGAGGCGCTGTGGGCTAGAGCGTGGAGCTCTGGTTCCCGGCCACGGAATGCGTCCGGGTTTGACTCTTCCCATAGGAGTACGGATTTTAAGTCGCGCATATAGGGCCGGTGCCCACTCAGCATAGTGAGGAAATTGAGGAGCTGCGATAGGCAGCGATCCAAGCCACGGAAGCCAACATTCTGGCGGGGTATGCCTGTAGCTGGCCACATTATCTCCCCGTATCGGTTGGATGATCGTCCACCTGTGTCGTCCTCTAGTTCCCGAGGTCACGGGTTCAAACTCGGCGGAGGGCGATGGATTTTTTTTGGGCGTAAAAATCCTTAGCATGGCTTCCTTCGGAAGGGAATTAAAGCTGGTCTCGTGTCGTAGATTTACGGCACGTAAAAAAGAACTTCAAGCCTGATAAAGAGGGCTCTGAGCAAAATGTCCGGTCTTTCACGCTCAATATAGAATGGAACGAAGAATCATATAGTTAAAGAGCGTCCATAAATAAAATTTAATGTTTTACCTCTGTCTTGCGTATGTAGGCGTGAGGCTGGCTGTCGGGTTGGTAGGTTCAGGCTCTTAATGGGCTGTAGCGCTACAGGATTTATTTATTTTCTGAATCACTGCAACAATCGGTTTATAATGATAAGATTGCATAAATAGCCATGCGTACCGTTATACTGTGAAATGATCATGTGATTTATGTTCCGTTTTATTCTCTGTAAATTGAGTTTAGAATGCGTGAAGGTTAGTTTATATAAACGAATTTATTGATTTAGATAGTATAAATTGCCTAAGCGGAACATAGTATCAAATACTTTTCTGTAAGTTTATTTGTGTATTTCTGTAGCCTGTTGTAATCGTAAATCTCTCAGTGTATTACATTGTAAGCATGGTGTGGGAAATTAGCTACTGATACGTAAAGTTTTATTTGACGCCCATTATCATCATGGGAACCACTGAAGTTCGTCATAGTGTGGAAAACTAAATAAAATCGGTCGAGTTGATTACTGAACTGTGGGCCCTTCTTGCAGTGATCGTCTATGTGAAGAACTATTTTTCTTCCTCTTGGGTTGATAGCCAATTGTGCGCGCCTCCTTTACCTCTTGACTAAATTGAAAACGACGCCCACGCACTGTCTACAGACTCGGTGAATATGGAGGATGCTTCAAATTTCACGTCCTCAATTGCTATAAGGTATTCCGCCATACTGCAGAGACGCTCTCAAGTGCAACATAACCTCACATTGCTGGCTTCGCTTCAAATTCAAGAGGGTCATCGTATCTTTATAATGGAATGCGCTCCATATAAACTTCGAGAACCGAAGCATCATGACTCTTGGAAAGGATCCACTGCATTCATTCTAAAGCTACAAAGAAATATTTTATTTTTGCCATTTGGAAATAAGACATACGAGGGAGAAGAGTATTTTTTTCAGAATTATGTTCTTATTGTTAGTATAATAGGTAGATACAATTACGCTTGTTTTCGAAAAGGAAATATATTAAAATCTTTATGAAATGAGTAATGTAAGATTTTACTACGTAGGTAGCTCATAATTAGTTGCATTAATTTATGTTGTACATTTTTACTTTTTCTAGTATGGCTAAGGAAGCAATTTGATCGTTTCAAAACGTGATTTAACTAGAGACGCGTGTTTTGAGGTTCCCTAAATTCTAGGAAAGCATTTTGCGAAAGGATTGCGTGCGCGTATGCGTAGGTGAACCGCATAACTCAAACACGAAAAATAGGAGAAATAGCAAGCTCCATACTTAATCCAGGCTTAAGAATGAAAGCTGAAGAGCCTTGCAAAATTCCCCCACACCAAAGAACCCTTTATATGGAAAACTTTGGTTTTTTTATTCAAAATATGCCGCAAATATGTTGATTAATATGGCATCATCATCTACATGACATATTGGAGCATATAGTCCCGCTACGTCTTCAACAAAGACTGACAGGTCCACCACTTTTTCTCCGTCGCCCTACGTTTCTATTAACGACTGGTTTGTATGTTATTGTTTTGGTATCCTATTGCTATCATTCCATTTAAATGGGCCCAAAATTGATCCCTTCATTTTCTTTGGTCGCCCATTCCTCTGTTACCAAACGGTTTATATAACAATGCTTCTCTAAGAAATCTTGAAGGAGCCATTCTTAGTACATGTTCTTTCCATTTTTACTTTCTCTACTACGTATAGTAAGTAGGGAAAGTATTGTGTTCCATTTTTGGAAACATGTACGTGTGTGTCTGTGTGTGAGTGTCTGTGAACAGCATAACTCAAAATCGAACGGTCGGATAAGCACCAAACTTGATATTTAGGTTTAGTATCTTCCAGAAATGCGACACGAAGGTTTTCAAGAAAATCCCCCCACTCCAGACTACCCTTTACATGGAACTTGTTTCGAAAATTTTAATTTTCTCAAAAATGACTAACGATTTTGATTAAAATATCATATGTTTAAGATAGGCGGCGCCGTGGCCGAGTGGTTAGACCGCTCGCCTCCCACCGAGGCGGCCCGGGTTCAATCCCAGGGACCTGCATGTGGGATTTGTGGTGGACGAAGCGGCGTCTGGGCGGGTTTTCTCCGGGTTCTCCGGTTTCCCCCGCCATTCATTCCACCAACTGCTCCATAATCACCTTTCCTTTCATCCATTTCACCAACATTTCGTTTCATCTACTTCCTTCCTCCCATACCAGGCATCGGGCTGATCACCCATCCTGGATGCTCTGTCTGATCCATGAGTGTCTGCTCCTCGACGGGCCTCTGACCCCAGGCACCCGCTTGTAAGTCCTGGGGGGTGTAAGTCCTACATAAGAGGAGGGTAAACAGATAATGAATGAATGAATGAATGTTTAAGATATTTTCATGATAAATGAAATGTATATCTCGAATTTTCTGGAATGTCTCCAAAAGTATTCTTCATTATGAACGACTTTTGCATAACTGGTAAAGAGATGGACAAAATATATCTGCACAAAAATTGTATATCGCGTTAAAATACACAGTTTATGTCATATACATTTTTGTTGTTGAGTGAACCATTTTCGAGGTATTGGTTGTTATTGCTTTAAATTTTCCAATACTTATACTTTTTCTCGAATTCGTTATTCATTTTTTTATGTCCTGGACATGCAAAGAGAATGGAATGTGCACATAGCAACCAACGCTTAAAACATTTGACTGTCGCTTAAAACCTACCATATTCCCCTTGCATCTACAAGAAAATTAGCATAAGATTAACATCTCGATTAAAAAGAAGCATATGGAGAATAATCGTTTGTAAAAATAGTTTGTACAAGAGTAGAGAAAGTCATGTGAGTGTAACACATCAGATTTTTTCTGGTATTTTTCTATTTCCTGGACTGTATGTTCTTCTAGTAGCTATTCTCTGATATCTACATTTAGTCTGCCTGCTTTTGTCACTCCTAGTACAGATCTTAGGAGTTTCATCTGTGGCGCTTCCAACCCTGATTTTTCTCTTTTTTAACACCCATGTTTCACTTGCGCAGTTTAATGCTGTCTTTGATCATAAGTTGTATGCTCTTAATTTGATATCTATTTTCATGTGTTTCCCAAAATGTTTTAATAAATCCATTTATTTTATCAAATATTTAAATTTTTTCTCAATGTCCTTATTTGTGTTACTTATTGATATTTGGAGCCATATATTAGAAGGTAGATATTTGTTCAATTTATTCCTTCGCATTATTATCATGTCATTTATGTTCTCCGCATTTAAATGGCTTATTATATCTTCATTTTTAATTCGTCCTATTATTTTTATGCCTTCTACATTCCTTAAAAAGCTCAGTTTTGCCATTTGGAAATTGTTTTCATCTGCAGCCTCGAGAGCCCTCACTTCAGCTCCATATAGACGTCTGGGGAGCACAAGAATTCTGTGTAGTTATATTTTTGTTTGTTTCCTTGCTTTATTTTTTAAAATTTCTTTTAATTGTTCCGTTAATATGATTCATCATGTTAATTTTTGTGTAAAATATTATCAAAATGATATGATACCATAGCCAAGAAAATCAAATTATGTAACTTTTCTGTTACTGATAACAATTTTGCTTCTTCTTATCGAAGGTCCCCAACTTTTATTTACTGACGAGATATTCGTAACTCCATGGTTGATAATATTCTCCAATTCAAATACTACTCTTTGTGATATCACTCCATTTTAAGCAATTATATTCCGAATCCCTGCAAATAGCATAGTAAATTAATTAAATTCATATTTGATAAAACTCTTAATTTTAAATGTCCATTCCTCAGAACTTCGACTATATTAAAATGTCGGTTTGAGATACATTATTTCTTGAAATAATGTAAAGTCTTATTAATTCTCAAAAGAAGCACTCAAATGTTTTGAAATTTGGATTTCTTATTCGAAATGCATGAATGGCTGCCTGAGGCAATGTGCCACTTAGAACTTAAACAGTTTCGGCTTACAGTGAAACTTACGGCCGTTTTCAGGCGGTAAAGTTCTGAGTGGTCCGTTTTGTGCTCGGTAGATGGAAGATGGGAGTATTAGAGGCCGTTCCGTTGAAGTTTTGAGCGGTCGGCCGTGTGCTCGCTAATAAACTTTTATTCGATCTGACGTTATGGCACCACAAGTGTCTGGATCGCGTGCTAGCTCATGGCAGCACAAGACTTTAGCTTGTGGTTGCAACATATTAACTCGTGCAAAAATTTCGGTTTAAACCCAACAAAAACATTCAATTGCTTCGAAACTAGACACTTAAGAAAGTATGTCAACGTAATGAAACATATAGATCAGGCACTGCTCTGCCATTGTTTTAATGATTTCGTACTTGAATTTATTCGCCATGAAATGTGCATGAAATTTTCTTCTGTTGAAAAAATAATTCAAACGCTAAAATGTATTATAATTTTTCTTTCATCTGGATACAAAGAATCATTCTGTAACTGTTCCATACGGTATATTTATACTGTTAGGATAACCAAAAACACATCAAAGCCGATGCAAGTAATTTATTTTCTGCAATTCCTCCAGTTCACAGCAAGAGTAGTGAGAATAAATTCATTTCTAGAATCTCACGAACAGCACCTACAGCACAAAGAGACGCATTCGGGAAGTCCTGGAAGCGATCGGGCCGACCACTCTAACCATGGGTTTTTTTCGTGGTTTCCCGTGTCGGTAGCGGAATGCTGGGATAGTTCCCCTTCTACCACGAACTTTCTGTTCTGTTTCACCTCATCTGTTTCAGAGTTGTGTGACCAAGCGATGGCGGTTGGGGTGATGTGGTAGGATGTTGGAACTTGGGTTATGGAAAGAGTTTTCCCTATCGCTTGGCGGGACACTGGGCCCCCTTCGTTCCTGGGAATGCCTCGTCTATTCCCAAGACCTCCAGGTTGCAGGTGGCTAAGGTGGGACTAGCCGGCGTCAGGATTGGTGTCATGTTGGAATCGTTAAGCAACCCGTCGTCGCTAGCACATATAGTCGTCCAGATCTGGTCGCCCTTTGGGCCTCTCCGTCATCCCTTCCTCCTAAGGGTCACGTTGGAAGCACGGAGGGTTTATTCTGGCCTACGTGCGGTGCTGTGCTCCAGTTAATGACACTTGTAACTCCTTACAAAGGAAATGAGTGAGATAGCTGTTCTAAGGGAAGCTGGTAGAAAAAGTCCATATTAGTGATGGGACGATACCACAATTTATCGATACTCGATATAGATTTCTGAGCACCGATACTCGAGACTCACTTTATAAAAACTGTAAATCTATAGCCTGTTTGCTGAATTAGATTCTTATCAGTAGTTTTCTGTGTATAAACGCATGTAACCAATTTTGTATTGTATGCTAATTCCAAAATTGTTCCTGTTGACATTCTCAAATTGGTAGCAACATTTTTATCTTGATAGGATGTTATATATCCCGTATTGTTAAAGACTAATAATAATAATAATAATAATAATAATAATAATAATAATAATAATAATAATTATAATAATGTCCTTGCTTTTCCTTTTTTTCTGATTTTCTTTTAAAGGAGTTTCTATCCATAGAAAAACAAATACTAGCAATTACTGTTTATTCTGCAATCTTAAAAATATGAACCAATATATAATTCACATGAAACTAAAACAATTAAAAATAACGAACATTTGCATACGCTGTGTCATCTCACGTCTTAAGTTCTGATGTGTGTCTGCTAGATTTACCGATTTTGCTCACTGGAGTAGGTAAATGCAATGGCTGAGAGCGAGCCACCAAGCCAGGCTATTGCAGAACCGGGATTTAGTGCATAAGGTAAATTAGCTTCATTCATAACTCAGTTAACGCTGCATGTTACATCAGTACTCTACTCCTTCCCCCCATTGTTTTGCATGTCTTCATTTAGACACAAGAGCCTATGGAATGTTGCATTGGTTCACCTACAGGAAACCAGTCAAGGTCTAACAAGAACTATATTCCAGGAACTTTTTGGGGACACGTGAGAGACAATAACTGAAGTCTCGAATCCTTTTACTCCTTATTTAGCATAAAGTTAAACCCAAAAACTTTCAATGCTGTAAATCTTAAAAATTAAAGGTATTTCAGGTTTATTTCAAAGTATTAGACATACTTAAGATACCAAAGTATCGAGAGTATCGAGGTATCCCTAGTCCATATGAAATAGCGAAGCGTGTTTTCGGCAAATTATAGTTACCAAGTTACCATTCCTTTATTCAAATTTCTGTAGCGCATCACTTGAAATTACTTAACTCTTCCTTAGCACCTGAATCTTTATTGTCCTTGAAATCGGAAATGAAAAAGTCCTTACAGATAAAACACCTTTCAAGATTCGTATGCACAAGAGTCTTTGTTGCTTCTAGGAAGTGCTAGGATATCGAGACCTCAAAATAATTTAACCTCCCGTCCTCGGTATCATTGACCTCGTTTCTCTTCGCATAAGCCATAAAGTGACTCTTTTTGCGTCTAACCAGCGCCTCCATGCCTTTTATTGTCCACGATTGCACAGTGTAGTCAAGATTTTCTCAAACAGTGTTCTCCCATCCCTCAGCTAAGGGTTGTGTCTCAAACAGGAGCCTGGCGTGAAAGCTGACCGTCCCTCCCCCCATACAGCGAGTATTTATTACAGAAAACACAAATAATTGATAAAGTTATATGATGATATAAAAACAACGATTTTACTTAGGTAAAAGATCCTCCATATTAAGTAATAAAATATGTTTATTAAGTTTCCTTTACAAGGGTTGACTTCTGTAAAAATCTGCCAAGCGACATTCATTTCTAAATCTGGAAGCTACTATATCATTACGGACTTGTTTTATACACATTACTAGGTCTGCGACATCGGAGTCGCTACGTGGAAGAAAGCGTATAGAATAGGAAGGTAAGGGTGTTGTGACAAGGGGTGACATTGATCCCATGCGGTACAGTCTATACAAAAACAATTACGCATATCTCGCGAATATTTATTTCTGTAATATGATTTATAACATATACAGGTGACATATAACTGGAATGTCTTTATTAATGCAAAATAGGATTTGTGTGCACATAGATTAGGATTTTCTCAGTTTATTGGAATTTATTATACCCGGCAACTTTGTGTCCTGTAGTTCATATAACAGGATATCAGCATAAATAAATGACGCACATAGTTCATTACACGTTTGATTTGATGCAGATGACTCTTACTGTAGCAGTTTGTTCTCACATTTTGCAATACAACGCTTATGTGTTTCTGTGTTGACATGCCTTCGCACATTACTCGAGCTGCTACCCCCAGAAGCAATTGTGCTATAGCATGGTTTGAAATAAAGGTTTTCATTAATAATACAAAAAAACACGTTTTCCCCATTCGCCAATATATAGTTTTGCAATGTTGCTGACTTTCGTATCCTTTCCTTTGGCATTTTGTTCTAAGTGAACACTGTGTGGCAATGCACTTGACTCAACTGTACTCTCGCTGAAAACAGTTCGATTACAGAACGCCTCTAAACAAACGTAACGACTCCGATGTTGCAGCCCTACGCATTACACTGATATCTCAGAATTCTATGAGATATCATTTCTTCTACAATCTATTCTTACAAAAGTCCAATATTCACTAACGTTCTAATCTTTTAGGGTGAATTAATCGGATAAGGGGTTTTTCCCCTTAAGGGGTTTTCCCTTAACTTGAAAAGATGAATGTGGGGTAATTTTAAGCTCTATGGACTCCGGGCTCATTTGAGCATCATTTTACTCAACTCATTTATTATCCGATATGACCTAACCGGTTAAAGGACGCTAAAGTAGGGGGAAAAGGAAAGAAAAAACAAAGGGGGGGAAATAAAGAATACATTTTGTTGTAGGTATAAAGGCACAGGTACACATCACAGAGAGGCCCTTGCAACCGGGGCAGAGGACCCCAAGTAGATCTTACGCCGTGGTTTGCTTCCAACGTGATCCCTGGGAGGGAGGGATGAGGGAAGAACCCCGAAGGGGGACCAGATCGAGATGCCGACAGGTGCAAATACGGAAAAGATCTCTAATGTTTCCAGATATAACGCATCCTACGCCTCCCCCCGGTGCCTGCCCACAAGCCACCAAACTCCAGGGTCCCGGGGCGGGGCACACTCTGAGGAGAGACCTAACTGAGCGGACGCGCAGCGACGCCGGGAAAGAAACCTGTACTGAGCGCAAGCCACCGACCAGCTGCAACCCGCCGAACATCATCGCCTGGCCCTACAATCCTGAAACAAAACACAAGGTAGATAATGGGTACAGTATGAGCGGTAGAAGAGTCGTGATAGAAGATGAACCACCTCAGCATCCGCCTGTCGACCCCGGGAATCCACAAAAAAAACCATGAGCTAGAATACGTGGTCGCCGGGGATCGAACCCGAGACCTCCGAATGCAGGTCGCAGACGTTGCCCCCTGAGCCATCCCGCTCGGTTGTTGAAGTTAATACAGTAGGCTAATGCGATACTCAGTTTTTTTTTTTTAAAAACCGGTTCGCTATGTGATAAATTTGAAATTCCATGTTCTTTGCACGGCCACGAAAAAATGAATAATCACATACACGATAAGGTATAAGTATTTTTAAATTTAAAAACAAATAACAAAAAATATCTCGGAAATAGTTAACGCTATAAAAAGTTTTATTTGATATAAATTGTGTGCTTTAGCGACATCTATTACTTTTGTGTAGTAAGATTTTGTCTATCTTTTGCAATTTACGAATTATACAAAATGCAGATGACTTCACAGAGTATTCCCAGAAAATGTAAGATATACATTTTATTTGCTGTGCAAATATCTCAAAATATGACATTTTAATCAAAATCGTTAGAGCCATTTGTGAGACAATTAAAAAAATGAAAATGTTCCCATGTAAAAGGCAGTTTGGGGAGGGAGGATTTTCTTGAAAAATCTGTGTCATGTCCTTGGAAGACCTAAACGTAAATATCAAGCTTGGTATTTAACTTGGTGTTTTTGAGTTAGCTGTTCAGACAGTGTTTTTTAAACAGGAAGTCTCAAATCATGCATTTTTGGTAAAATATAGATATAGAATTTTAGCGCGAAATGCAATATGTATGTAGCAGAGAATGTAATAAGGCTAGGTTTTTTCTTTATTTTTTATGGACGCTCTTTAACTGCTGTGGTCCTTAGCGTCCCATTCCATATTGGGCGTGAAAGACCGGAAATGTTGCACAGAGGCCTCTTTATCAGGCTTGAGGTTCTTTTACGAGCCATAAATCTACGACATGGGACCACCGGCTTTATTTCCCTTCCGAAGAAAGCCATGCTGTGGATTTTTACGCCCGAAAAAATCCATCGCCCTCCGCCATGTTTAAACCTGCGACCTCAGGAACTAGAGGCTAGCATGGTAACCACTACACCACGGAGGACGACTAGGCTTTATGTGAATAATACATAAAATAGGTATGAAATTCTAGTTTTCAGAGAAATTCGTTTAATCGTTAAACATCAGATATTTAAAAGAAAGTCTGAAACCATAGAAATAACGCAGTAAGAATCCTGGAGGTAATGCACTAGTTATGCAGGTGATGCATCAGTCATCATTTGTCTCCGTATGACATACACGCAAAAGGCGTGGCTGGTGCTAAACGAAAGGTTTCACTCAGAGTTATCTGCTTTAATAAATCCAGAAGCTGAAAATGCAAGACTAACGCCCGAATTCATTCACGGTCCTAACATACCCATACGAGAATTAAGAGTTGTTAAGTCTTCTTAAACTTGACTTACAATTTCACTTAGAATCACTTAATAATTTCATTACCTAGATTTCTATCCAGAATTTCGGTATTTGAAATACACTGACATGTTTTAGCCAAACGATTTTACAAAAACCAATGTAATACATTCACATGACTTTCTCTACTCCATCGTTTTTAGTGAGTATAAAAACTATTATTACCAAAGCTTATTTTTGTACATTTTAATCCAAATAAACCTTTGCAGAAATAGCTATATTAGACCTTTCGTTACAGATACAAAGGGAACAGCGATAGGCAAATGTTTAAGAACTGGACGCTTTAGCCCTAGAATTCCACATTAGCCTCAGAATTCTATACTGTTTCCATGAAATCACGAAAAACAACTGAATGTTGAAAGGACATTACAGAATTGAGAAGAAATGAACAATTCGAGCCATTAGTAACGATATCTCAGAAATAGTTTATGTTATAAACTAGCTTATTTGAAATAAATTGTGTGTTTTAAACAGATGTACATTTTTTTGTGTAGTACGTAACGCTTAACGTTTACCAGTTACACAGATTATACAAAATTACTTCCGAATGAAGAGGACTGCAAAGGATATTCCCAGAAGTTTAAAGATATACATTTTATTTCTCATGTAAATGTCTTTCATATATGGTATTTTAATCAAGATCGTTAGAGCCATGTTTTAGAGAATAAAAAAATTCGAAAGATGTTCCCTGTAAAGGGTAGTTGTGGTGAAGGGATTTTCTTGAAAATCTTTGCGTCGTAGCCTTGGAAGATGCTGAACATCAATACCAAGTTTGGTATTTATCCGACTTCTCATGTTTGAGTTATGCTGCTCACAGCACACGGACCTATTTCACAAGAACCCTTTAGGATTCAGAGAGAGAGAGATTCAAACATGTATTTCTGTTGAAATCTCGGTCTTAAATTTTTGGGTGAAATGCAATCTCTTCTGTAACTGCTATGTACGTGGTAGGGAAAGTAAAAACGGATGTCAGAAGCTTTTCAAACCCGGGTTCTGTTTTTGGTCAAGCACCGTATGCTTTGTTCCATTTAGAAGGTTTCTCGTTAATACAGACTGTAGTGTGCATGCGCCGTCAGCGATGATGGCTCGGTACAAACAAACGCAAAGTCACTGCCCTTGTGACGGGGAATGACGTATTCGCTTCCTCATTCATGGTGAATAAGTGTGATTCAGAAAAGGTAGAATCAGACTGAAAAATTCAATGAAATAGCTGGGATATGAATTTTGGACCTTCGGTTTACCGTGCCGCTCCTCTAATTAACTAACTACTCTCCCCAGTTCATTCACATTTTTTTAACCTTAGCTCACATGCGGCATGTTTGAAAAAACAATCAATTAACATTGATCTAATAGTGGTTGACTATTAAACCCTGGACTTAAAGTACCTAAGAGATAACCGTGTATGATGCAATGATTAGATCATCATTACTATACGGCAGTGAGGTATGGGGATCGAAGAGGGTGGATAATGTAAATAAAATACAATGTAATTTCTAGAAGCATATTCTAGGGTTGGGGAGGGGTACTTCAAACTACGGAATTCTTCGCGGGGTAGGCTGCTGGAGAAGATGCTGTATTTACTAAAATAAATGTAGTTGGGTACTGGCTGTAAATAGTTAAAGGTATGTTATATGTTATGTAATATGTTATCGTCATCAAATTAATAACATAGAGCATCTAGAATGGTGAATGGCGGGGCTACGCGGATTGTCAAAAATTGGCTTAAACAATATCTGGCAAAGGGTAATGTAAATAGATACAGTGCTGTGAAAAGGTAAAAGGACAACTTGTGATATAAACAGCAAGAAATGGAATCTGAATGAAGACAACGATCAGCATTGGAACTACTGGATGGCGTAAGGAATTGGAATTGGGTATAAACAGAGAACGGGAATAGCATGGCTTACGTTGGAAAGGTGAAAAGCTCGCAAGATCTTTGACCATACTGGTAGGAGGATTTGCCCACTATGGGTGGAACGGGAAGACAGGACGCATAGTTTAGCAGCATGCGTGCAGACGGAGGGTATTAGGAAAAAATTATTATCGGAAGTATTTTTGGCTTCCAACAGACAGAGGACAGCATGCTGGGACTTGATTCTAAACAGACAAAACTGGTCTAGCTTGGGCACATACTTAATGGAAGTACGTACTAAGAGATAATGTGTTAATGTAAATTTGGTTTAAGCATATGTGGTATTTGAGTATTCGTGTGTGTGGGAGAGAGAGAGAGAGAGAGAGAGAGAGAGAGAGGGAGGGAGGGATATTATGTGTGTGTATTTGCGTTTGTGTGATTCAGAGTATTTTTCATTTTATGTGTATGTTTATAGTGTTCTGATTACGAAATAGGGTTTTTTCGTCGATTCGATTTTTCTAGAGAGCATGTACGGTCTTGTGACCCATGCGACTACGTTACGCAATCAATATGATACTAAGTACTTAATAAATGCCACTACTACTACTACCTAAGAGATTTTAAGTCGTCAAAGGAGTGTGTTATCTCAAAATGAATTTGAAAACGCCTTGGAAGTACTTCTCATTGATGATACTGTTGGTGCATCTAAAGTTATGATTTCCAGATATACAAGTAAAGTTTCAAAGATTTCCGCCACCCTGTACCCATAGTATACAAAACTCCCTTTAGGTAGTTGAGGCCGCAACGAATACTTCTATGACGCACTTATTTTTCTGTGTTAATGATACACGATGCGAATGTTCATAGTTATAGGTTTTATGTACTAAAGTTCATTAATAAGTGGATTTTTGGGGGGGCTGTCGAGAAAATACTTAGCATACCCCCTGCATCTCTGCCGCTAAGCGCCATGAGCAAGCAGTGGCCAATAATATTTCAGTCTTCCATTCACATTGTTATGAAAAATGCTGTTCTAACTAATTTCGTTGTAAATGCATCATTTTTTAGCTTCGGAGTATTTAAGTCTAAACTTTAAGCTGCTTTGATGAAAATGTTAGCAGAAGTCAGGTTCAACATTCAAGTTATTCATAATTGTTGTTTTAATTTCAATAGTATTTTTTGGAAGGCTCAAGACAGCCTTCCATCTCTATTCCATAGAAAAAAATGTCCACCACAGCAGAGCTGCGGTTACCATGCATGTAGCATTTCGGCAACTAATTTAATTGAAAAGAAATTGTGTTTTTAAACATTTACTTACGCTTTTCAGATCGTAATCTGATGTCAGTCCCTGGGTTAATGATTTAAGGACATTTCTCAGGATAGACGGCGTCTTATTAAACCTGAAAAAAGAACAAGATTATATTTAACAGTCACATAAAACTGTTACAAGGCATTTAAGAAATGCATTATATTTATTATTTTAATGTATTGGCCAATTTATTACCGTTAAAATATGTCACAATTACACATCTCTAGACTTAAAATAAATCATAGGGTAAGTACAACTTTTTAAAAATTCAATAAATGTTTTATACCTGTGAAAATACGAATTAATTTTGTAGTAAATTATCTAAGCTGTTAACCAATTAAATAGCCGCCCACAACAAGGCTGTAACCCTCACTTCTTTCAAAGTTAACTTTGGAAGAAGTTTGTTAATGGTGCTCGAGACAAGGCAGAGATATTGGATGTGTTTTTCCAATGCCCTCTGAAATTTCGTTTAGAAAGGTAGAATCCGACTGAAAGATTCAATGCTATAGTCGGGATTTGAACCATGTAACTTCCGATCTCCTTTCCGTTGTTCTAATAAACTCAGCTATCATGGCAACATGTCGGCAAAGAATCAAATTCCCCAACTGACTCGCATTTTCTCCGGTAAACCACGAGGAGATCTCAAATTCTTCGTGAATCTTCCGATGTCCGTCCTCAGTAGGCAGGCGTCTTGTTATTTTGTTTATTTATTTATTCTTTTATGTAACTTCTGTTCAGAACTCAAGAGGTATATCAAAACTGAGCATTTATTTATACATTCATTTCCTCATACTTTATTTTCAATTCTTTTTATTGAGCAATGTTTAACTCCATTTTTAACCGAGCGAAATGGCTCAGGTGACAACGTAGTGGTCCGCATTCGGGAGGTTCCGGCTTCAAAATGAAATAAAAATCCAGTTGTATTTATGGTCGTTCCTTAACTACTTGTTGTAGAAAGAAATATCTTTAATAACAGCTGCTTGATATTATGGGGGAAAGTAAATGCCATTGGTCGTGTTTTGTTTGGAGGACGTTGTGATGTCATTTTATGGTCATGAGAACCTACAATTAGGATCAATTTAAATTTTCCCTAATATGGCCATCACAACGTCCCCCAAATAAAACACGACCAATGGCATTTACATTCCCCCATAATATCAAGCAACTTTTATAAAAGACATTTCTTTCTACAACGCTTAGTTTTGGAGATATTGTACAGTCTCAACTTAAGTGGTCCACCCTGTATATGGGTGTGAAAGTTATTTTTCTCAGAGGCCTCTATATCAAGCTTGAGGCTATTTTACGTTCCGTAAATCTACGATACGGACCACCGGCTTTACTTCCCTTCCGAAGGAAGGCATACTAAGGACTTTTACGCTCAAAAAACCCAACACCCTCCTCCGGGATGAACCCGCGACCTCGGAACCAGAGGCTATTATGGTACCCTTAGACCCCGGAGGACGACAGGTTGCGGGTTCGATCCCCGACGACTGCCCACTCTGAGATGGGTTTTTTTTCGTGGTTTTTACTTGCCGTCAGGCGAATGCTGGGATGGTTTCTCTAATACCATGAATTTATCCAGGGCTTGACTGGGTAGTTTGCTGGTGTTTGGTGCGCAGTGGATATGCGCTCTGTGAATGTTTCTTCCTCTTCTGGTACGGAACCAGGGCAGTTCGGACCTGTTCGCCAGGAGGAGCTCTGGGGGTTGCCTGCAGGAGAGTTTCCATCTGTGAACTTTAGATACCCCGCAACCAACCTTCCGATCTTTATCTTCCATTCCTCCCGTCACAATAGGCTTCTGCCGCAATGCTTAAATCCTCCCTGTCCCTCGCGAGGAAGAAAAAAAAACCCGCATTTTTTCATACATTTACAGTACAATAAACATATAATGACAACAGAAATTCCTTTCATGCATGGAGTGATGCACTGATTTGTCACCAAATACACAGATATTGTTTAAATCACTCTTAGGAGTGACGATCTTGTGACATACAAGCCTAAGCTTTACTAATGGGTCATTGGATGTAATGATTAATTAATAAATTAACTCTAACCACTCAAGCTCCCTCATTTTCTACAGGCGTGGGACTATGTACGAGTACCAATTCACCACATGGACCACGTATAGATTGCGCTTGTAGCGCATGGACAGTGCATATTATGAACACATCTGAATATTAGATTCTATTTTGTACACCCTTTTCATGGTTTAAAGCACAAATATTGTTGTAGACCAGCTGCATAATTTATGTTATTCATACTAGAATTACGTGCATCACATACAGGCAATGCCTCGTTGTTTTTTTTTAAATATACCTACATAGGTACACGTCTGTTTCCGATTAAAGGCTATCATATAGTAGACAAGCAAACGATGTTAACCTAATCGACCTCAGGACATTGCATTACTGCGTATTTCAAGAGTTATAACCAGGCAGAGGGCCATTAGTAAGTAAATCATCAAGTTAGGAACGCACCGAGGGTTGGTGGCGAGCGAAGTTGAAAGCGATTCCGACCTTGCAGTGTTCTCTGTAAACAAATATGAACAGTTAAAAGCACTACACCCTGCTTCGAAAGCAGGTTGATCAGATTCCGCAGTTCGAAAGAAATCAATGTAAATATGTCTAGCTATTGGTACTGTGCAAGTTACTTCATTATTTAATTAAATTATTAATGTAGGTACGGAAATCTGAGTTACGTTGGTTTTTCTGTTATATCGTGAGTTTTACAATGTGGAATACTGCATTTTTTTAAATAAATTGAACACAAATCGCATGCGATTAGCACGTAGACAGTTGTTATATTTTGAAAAACTACATTCTATATCCCGATGTACTAGGAGCAAATAAAAAAACGAAATATCGGACTTGCTTGAGATTCCCTGCCGCATTCCTCGTTTTACACATTTCTGCGTACCCTGAATTCTACTCCAGAATACTTTTAAGTTTCTTTGTCACCCTTTCTTTAAATTTCCAGCTTTATAGACGAAACAACAAACAGTACTAGCCACGGGCAAACTAATACAATAACACATTAATGTAATAATATATCTAATTCACAGCTTCTCAGCATCAACACATTAATAATTTCCTTGTTTAATATTTTTTGTTCTAAGC
This sequence comes from Deroplatys truncata, assembly GCA_030765065.1. Classification (NCBI taxonomy): domain Eukaryota; kingdom Metazoa; phylum Arthropoda; class Insecta; order Mantodea; family Mantidae; genus Deroplatys; species Deroplatys truncata. The sequence goes on from CM060985.1 coordinate 106,249,045, forward strand.
TTTACGTGTTATTCATTTTCTTTGATAATATTGTACGTATAATAATTAACAGGATGTTAAAAACACATGAATTCATAATGTACACATGGTAGAGAACAAGTATATAACGTTATAACACATAAAATATAACATGAGAGGGAAAGGCCATTGTTAGTTATATAACCAGTAATATAAAATTACGAGACATGCAGTAGTATCTACGTAAGCATGTAAGAGACTTTGGATTCATAATTAAGACGATGGAAGTCTGTAAACGTATATGTGTGTAACATAAACTCTTATTGGATGGTAGCACCAATCAGGTACATTGATACATACCTATAATTCAAATACGTACGTTAAGAAGACGGTTGGAAAGAACGCTAACAGAAGATGGTTAGTGTTCGAGCAGGAAGGTAGTGTATAAGCTCGTCTCTGAACAGATGCTAAAACTTCGTATTTACCAGTTATACATATTTTAACATAACAAATGTAATAGTAAGTTGTGAATATTTACATGTGGTTTATCCAAAACACAAGTGAAATAATTAATAGAATACGTGTGTGCAAATATATTTTAACATTCTCCATATCCAATCCTGACAAGACAGAAGTGCTCTCCGACACAAATACAGCAGCCGTTGCACAATTATTAAATAATAATTACAACATACTAACACACACGCAAGAATACAGATATATGATCATCATATTCTCGAGATGCGTCACGAGAGTACAGGGATCAAGACGACCTGCAGGTACGTAACAGAGCATCCAACATCATCAACATAGTAGTGTCCTACCAAGGGAATCGCTACATAGAACACTCAGTGTTTCTGAAACCTATTCTATTGCCTCAACAGCTTCTGGTATTTTTAGTGTAAATGCTTGCAAATGTATATGTTATTGTGATTGCAATACTACTGAAATCATTCTGAACATATGAAAAATATTAAAACAAAGGTGGTGAAAATATTTCCTTGACTGCACGTACAGCAGCATTTTTCTCTCGTCAAAGACATTAATTACATTAAAAACTTTGTCGCAACATTGAGAACAGTATACTATGGCATGTAGCCATGTCCCCCACCGAGTTACTTGGTTGTGCAGCCAAGGGAATACCAGGTTCCGTTCCATTAAATATTTTGATTCCTGAGGGTACCTTGGGAAATATCTTTTCCACGTTGGCCATAAAAGTGCCAACATCCGGAAAACACGGTCTATTTCTTCCGCAACTCTGCAACTGCCATGTTTAATGTTGCATAATGTTTAACATGATATTTAAACATCCCCTGAGCTCTATGTGACATACGTTATATCTGATTGGTTTCACCATTTGTGCTGAAGTTTTTTCTGCAAAATTCCTCCAAAAACGATGCTAATTTGGATTATGGTTTTGATGTGTGGTTCTTCTTTAGGCATATTGTCACATTTCTCCACTGTCCTGTATGCAGCGAATAAGTGGAACAGTCGCGACGAAGCTGGGTGTTGTAAAATGAAGGGGAGGGGTGTGTACCCAATGTTACCTATGTTCCAAGTACGACCAAAACAGGAAATTTGGAACAGGTTCTTAATATTTGAAATTAATGTTTCACAATGCCAGAGTAAAAGTGCCTTTTTCACTTCACTCTCTGACATTATTACCAGCCACCCTTTTTGAGTCATAGGTGCTCAATGCCAACCAATTTTTATTGCATATTAGAACGTTCCATTTGGAAATAACCAATAACATAGAAATGAAACAGGAAAAGCAATGTTTGTTAGTAGAAAACTACAAGTTTAGTGAAGTGAATCGATCAAACGATAATGTTATAAGTTAAACATGCACAAATCATAAATGCAATGGAAATGTCTATTTATTGACCATTAAAGCTTTCCACATGAACAGTAGAAATTAATTCCGATTAAGTGACACAGGAACTGTGTTGCAGAACAGCGGTGCAGAAATAGATCGGCTTACTAAACCGAACAATTTGATTTTAAAATCTTTTGACGGAAAACAGAATCACTTCGTTCTTTCTACAATAGCGAATTCCACCATGTCAAAATAAATAAATAAATACTTTGTTTGTTAAAGACGCTGTAGATTGCAAGGATCATATCAGCACCGTCGGTGAGCCGGAATTTCGTCTTGCAGGGGTTCTTTTACGTGCTAGTAAATCTACTGATATCGGGTTGTCGCTTTTAAGTACACTTAAAGACCATTAATATGAGCCGGGTTTGAACTTCAACCTTGGGATTAGATCACTTAGTGGGATGGCTTAGGTGGCACCGTCTGTGGCCCGCATTCGATTGTGACCGCCCACTCTGACCATGGTTTTTTTCCGTAGTTTTCTCCTGGTCGCTAGGTGAATGCCGGGATGGTATATTACACCACGATTTCTCTTTTCACCCATTTCCTCTCATTCCATCTCTCCCTTTCACGTTTCATGTGTGTTTTCGAGTCCTGCGGTGATGACGGTGTCGGGCAGATGGCGTGGATGCTTGCGCATAGAAAGATTTTTCCCCGTGAACAGCAGGGTGCGTTGTCTCGCCCTTTCGGGTCACTTCCTCGTCCTCTCTCGGGATTCTTCGCCTCTACTGGTGCACGGGTGTTCATACTGGAAATGTTAGAGACTTCTGCGCGTCTCTACGGGTTTCTCTGCCTGCGAACCAATGGCTCCTTCACCTCAACCCTGCCTCCCGTGGGGTGTAGTCGGATAGATAAAGCTGGCTGCAGTGCACGAGGTGTCCTCCCTCCGATAAAAATATCCTACATCCCTATATTCTTGATATCAAATCTACCATGTCAAGCCAAATATGTATAACGACTTGTCTTAACTGGCATTCCATTGGTATATTCTATAAGTACGGGGGTTGAAAATAAGAAAAGAGATGATGTTTTAACTACTTAATTAGTATGTGATTTGTACTCGTAGTTAAAGAATAAGTGTCCAAGGTTTTGTCCATATTGGTCAGATAGTGACAATTTGTACATAAGAGGTTGAAACATATGAGTATGGGCAGCTTTTTGAAGTTTAAAGTTCCTATAATTTTTCCCAAGTCCTAGTTCAAGTGCTCAAATTTGTGCCCTGGTTAACAGCAGTATAACTTTATCTATAAGGGGTTGAAAATAAAGTCAGGGTAGCTTTTAAAAATTATTTTACCATAGAATTCAAAATAAGGATTAGATGGTTTTGGAAGTTTTAACGTAACCTATGAGTTTTTACAATTATTATTGGTGCAGATTTCTACATAAAGGGTTTTTAGAGTCGTAAGCTGCTTATACATAATTTTCGTTGAGTCCTATAGTATAAGCGTACAAAATTTCACGTATATAGGCCAAAGAATATTGATTTGCAAATAAGGATTGCAGGTAAGGGCAACTCATTATTTTTGTCATATTTTATAATCCAAATATACCTTTTTTTCAAAATCATACCAAAATATTACTTGATAAACTTCAGTGAAATGTGAGAGAAGTGTAGTGATATGAACGGTATATGAACCCTAAAACCTAAAATAACGCAATTTTAAAATAGTTTTAACCTCCCCATTTACCCACAACGTATGGGAAATGCTTGGTTCCTGAGTTATGGCCTTCAAAAGAGTGATGTTCACCGGAATGTTTTTCTTCCCGCAGTAGTTGCCGTAACAGAAGATATTAACAGGACACTCTTGGCGGCTCATTCCGAGGCGAAAGGTTAACAGAGTGTTGTGTTTGGCTTTCGACTGAGCGACATATACTCAAATCAGGAGCCGGCAGAAATGCATTTTATGGACGTACGGTGGACGGCAATGATGCCCTGGCCCTTGCCTGTACCAAGAGAGGTACCCACAGTGAGGATGTCCAGATTGGAACACATTTGAATGCCTCTATCGCCGTTTGTGCACTCATGGGGAGTTTACATTTTCTGGTTTGGGGAGGGAACGACCAAGATCCACAACTCCAGATGTAGAGGAGGAGATTCTGGATTCTGTGCACACGACTCCTTCTATCAGTACACGAAAGTTAACGTTGCAAGTGAATGTTCCTCATACGACTGTCCAGAGACTGTTGTGGGAGCAACAGCTGTATCCTTATCATTTGCGACGTGTACAGGTCCTATCACCAGCAGATTACCCTGCTGGATTGATGTTCTGCCAGTGGTTCTTGCATCGTGTGCTACAAATCCAACTTTCCTGTCTTAGTATTACGTATTTACAGATGAAGCACAGTTCACACGAGATAGCATTATAAAATTCCACAATCAGCATGTATGGCGTATGAAAACCCATATGGAATTGCTCCATCTCATCGCCAAGTGCAATTCATTCTCAACATGTGGCCCGGTATCCTTGGTGATCGGTTAGTTGGACCCCATGTACTTGTAAACAGACTTACGGGGCAGCGTACACAAACTTCCTTGAAAACACCATACCTCATCTGTATGAAGACACTCCACTGAGCATTCGTGAATAAGCTCACTTCTTGCATGATGGCGCTCCTACACAATTAAGTCGTACCGCTCGCTGGTACTTGGATCAAAGGTTTCCTGATCGATGGATAGGCAGAGGTGGCCCAATTGCTTGGCTACCACGCTCATATGATTTGAACCCTCTCGATTTCTACTTTTGGGGCCATTTAAAAGCGTTGATGTACTCATCTCCGATGCTTGATATGGAATCCCTTCAGAATCTAATTGCGGCAGATTGTCAGAAAATACACAATACTCCTGGAATTTAGAGTCGTGTTCATACGGCCATGAGACTTCGATGCCTGTATTCAATCAGGAGGTGGATTCTTTGAACAACTTCTGTAAAGAATACTACCTGCGGTAAGAAATACGTCTGGTGAATATCACTGTTTTGAAGGCGATAAGACCAAGTATTTCCGGACATATGTTGTAATGGACTTCTTTCATTGTCTATATATGGGGAATGCATATCTGAAAATTTGCCCCCTATTTTTGAAACAGCCTGTATAGAGAATGATCTTCGGGGAAACCTCATTCCACCAAAGCTGTGTGACTCTATTTAGCTGGAGGCACCCAACGAGCATGTCAATTACATCCGTTGGTAGGATGACAAGGATGGCGATGTAACGAGGGAACCTACAGTTTTTATCATGGACTCCGAACCCCGTTGGACTTTGGGAAATATCACATGAGCTAGTCAGAGGAAAGACTTGGATAGGGGTGACTTAAAATTGCCGCACTATAGATGGAAATCGAACTCCGGACCTTCAGAAAGATAGCATTAACGAAACCACTAATAGTAATATGTTACCACTTTAATAATATCTAAATAAATTATTCCGTTCAATTTGTAGCAGAAATAAGGCGATTGTGTGAATTTATTACGGATATTATGGAAACTAATCCAAATCCTAAGGTACTCTAATGTAAACTATCCATAATCTTGTATTGCTTTCGACTTAATTTGAAATGTGTCGACAAACTGTCTTCAAACTCTTATAAGACTTCAACTCTGCGTGTGTAACGATTAGCCTAAAAGATGAATTTCTGGAGATCCTCGTAATGAGTTACCCCAGCTTTTGTATTCATCTCAGATAATTTTTAAATATGTGCTTAAAGTTTCTTAGATATAACAATTTCAACTCCGAAAGTGTAGCAGCTCACCTAAAATAGTTAAAATTATAAAAGATCATCACATAAACTCCCTTAATTTTGTTGCAATGTTAGTACAATTTTAAGGAACTCCGTCAACTTTTTCACACTCTTTTATATTAATTTTCTAGTCCATATGTACATATTTGGTGAATTGTTACGTGAGTACAGGACATACAGACAAAGTAACACTAATAGAGGTTCTGCAACAGCGAACCAAAATCCACGGAGGAATAGTTTTCTTCAGCAAAGTTAACGCTGTTCTGTGCACACTACGTATTCAAGCCACCATGCACGCAAATCTAAAAGGAATCGGTACATGCAAGCCTGTGTTACCAGCAACGCATGCATTTTACAAGAAGAGTTGGGGAAAGCGAGGGAAAAAAGCGACGACAAACGCAAGAAAGGGTTCAATACCACAGCACTGGCGTCGCGGCGCCTGAAATCAACAAGTTGGGCATGGTGTCACGCAGTGCATTGCTGAGAGAGATCGATCTAAGTGCGTGTTCGTTGTGGTGAATGAAGTTGACAGACCAGCGCATTGGGACTTTCCATTACAGTCTATCACACTTGCCCTACATTTGTTTCTTCAGTTCTTGGTTCAACGTACTGTTGAAACAATTTTTTGTTGCAAAATAAATTCCTTCAAAAAGTATGAAAAATAGAAATTGCACGCTGCGTAAGCATTTTCCATACCCCAAGTATAGAAACACCAAAGAAACTATAATATTGTAATACTAACCAACCTATTGATAATAAAATATTCCATGAAGTGCGGATAATCTGAATATTTTGTATTTCACAATAATTTAAGAGTAGAAATTGGAGAACAATATCTATTGCGTAGATAGTTCTTACGAGATCCTGGGACTAAATTTATAAATTTCTGTAATTTTAAAGCTATGTGGTTCAATTCATACGTAGGTTTATTCTGATTAAGATAACTCATGTACAAAATTTCCATTTAATAATTTAGCATATGTGTGTGCATTGTCGCTTCTGACGCATTATTGATGTGTAGCAATGACATTTTTAACTAATCATTTTGATTAAATTCCGTCCGACGTAGTATTTCCCTCACCACCTCCTCAGTCTGGTGGCATTACTAGTAGCGCCAGTCTTGTGTGTGTCTTCAGGCCGTGTGGATGTGTATGTAAGAGTGCGTGTATTTCGTATGAGTGTGGGCATCTCCCTCCAATGTTTGTCTGTAACATTTTTGTGCACGATGTAGCGGTACCATGTCAATTTTAATAAACCACAGGTAACGTGTTAAATGTGTATTTTGTTATGAAATCCCACGCCTGCTTTAGATTTGTGCAGCAAGTTCCTGGTATCTCTCGTTTGCCTCTGCTGTGACGTCCCCCAATGTTTATGCCGGGGTAACTAAATTTAATATTTTAGCTGCAAAACCTTTTCGCCTCAGCCCGGTATATAACAATAATAATTAATTTCCAAGATATTAAATATTTAATAAAACTCGAGTACAAAATATTGATAAGCTTAAAATTAGGATTATTTATTGTTTTAAGATGATAATTTACTTATTGTTGTATTAACTTTCCTTTATTTTCAGAAGTTTTCAATAATATTTCATAAATTTTTGTGATTAAAACTTGTTTTATCCAAACCAACAGTGTTGAATATAAAATAACTGGAGTTTTGAATAGGCTTATATAAAATAAGTATAATATTTGCCATTAATGTTGGACAACAACTAATGTGCACGCAACAATTTAATCTCGAAAAAATAACATGTTGGAGAAAAATGAAAAAAGAAAGAAATAAACATACAAAATAAGATTTCTAACGTTATCACTGACCATTTCAATACGTTAATATCTACACCTTTAAAATCGGCAGAATGCAAACATCTATAATTTCACATTACGACCTTTGATTTAACTTCATTTATTCGTAAAATTTTGAAATCGATCATTTCGTTATTTTTGGCCAAAATCCCAATATTTATACTTGTTTTAATGCCACATGGTAACTATACATTAAAATGTAGTGTAACTGATGCGTTTGTTTTTTGGTTTACGGCAGCATTCCTTTAGATACTTTTTCTAAATACTGGCTGAGGCTGAAGCAGGGAGAGAATTCCAAAATGTGGACCAAATGCTGTAAATACCAACGAGAAAACCTAAATCCTACGTTTTGGTAGCTGATTTGGAAGAGGTTTGAGAAAAATAGGAATGCGGTCAGTATAGCAAAGAGGTGAAACAAATGACAAAAACATATGGAAAGGTGTCAACAATAGACTAATAGACATCATCCAACCGGAAATAGAATTGAATTGTAAAATTAAACCTTGTCTAGGTCTAGCAAATGAAATAAAATTGAATTGGGGTAAAAAAAGCATATGTATTTAGCTTAGGAAGAAATAAAATATAAAAAAAAAAACCGTCATGTTTTAGACTAGGAGTCTGGAGGAAAAAAAATGATTGACGATTCTGGCAGAAGAATCTGTCATTCTGTGGTTTGGATGAGGACTGGGTACATATTTTGGCGGAATGCGCACAGTGGAAGAACCAGCGTACAATTAAACTCAAAGAAAAATTCTTAAGTCCTGCTAGAAGGAGATTGGCATGTTGGGATCTACTGGCTGACCAGAGGAACTGGCAAAACATGGGAAATTTCCTGGCTAAAGTGTACGAAGGCAGATCAGATTTTTTTTCAATTAGTCAATGGCAATTTATCTATATTTTTATCTCAATTTATCTCTATTGAAGCTTGTTGTGGAGATAATTAATTATTTTTTAATATATTTATAAAAAATTAAAATTTTATTTTTGGTGGAGCAATATTAAATTGGATAATGTTTTAACTCCTTATTTTATTTATTTGTCATTATTTATAAATATTTTACCTCTTTTTTCGTGTTTTTTGTTTATTTTGTCACCTTGCTATATATCTTTTATATTCATGTACGGTCAATGAACCATGCACTGAGTATTTGTATAATAATGTATCTACTTTTTCTACGCAATAGACTGGTTTACCCAACAATTTGAATGCATAAAAGGCACATCACTCGGTAAAAAATTGTATTTCAATGCTACTCGATATGCGTGTTCATTTGAGAGGCTTATGGTGGATGTTTAGAAACCAGCCTGAAAACAAAATCTGATACTTTTGTTAGATTAAAATTCGTATCGTCTTTGATTTTAACTGTCGTCAACTTTTCGTAGATTTATTTGTCCTTTCGCTATTGAGTTATGCTGTTCACATAAACATACACACATACACACACATATGTGTGTGATTTTCCTAAAAATGCTTTTTGGATTCAGGTGACTGCAAAATATGTATTTCCGATGAACTTTTGATTTCCGAATTTTAGGTGGAATGCAACACCTCCCCTGCATACTATAAGTAGGCTCAAGGGAAAGCTCGCCCCCCAGAAAAGAAAGAGAGTTTAAAAAATAACTTAGCTTTTGTTACACTTATTGTCAAACAATTGTAAACACACTAACGTGAAGTGATTTCCAGACGAATCATAGAGTACTGCTATAAGAAAATATCTGATGCGCTACATTCACATGACTTTCTCTATCCTTTGTTGTTTATTGTGGTGAATATACAAATTATTCTTATGAAAGCTTATTTTATATATATTTTTAATCCAAATAAAATTTTGCAGAAATAGCGGTGTCAACAATAGACTAATAGACATCATCCACATTTCGTTATAGATACAAAGACAACAGTCATAGTCAAATGTTAAGAACTGGATGCCATATGCTGGCCTTAAATTTCCATACTATTTCCATGCAATCGCGAGAAACAATTGAATGTTGAAAGGACATTAAAGAATGACCAAGAAATGAACAATTCGTACCATTAATAACGTATATCTCAGAAATGGCTTATGCCACCAAAAAACTTATTTGAAATAAATCCTGTTTTAAACAGATCTACATTTTTTTGTAGTATGTTTTCGTCATCGCTTAACTTTACCAGTTCATAGGCTGTTACCAGAAAATTCAAGATATACATGTTATTTATTATGTAAATATTTTAATATATGGTATTGTAATCAAAATCGTTACAGTAATTTTTCAGAAAATCAGAATTTTTAAAAATGCACCATGTAAAGGGTAGTTTGGGACGGAGGGATTTTCTTAAAAATCTTCGAGCCGGATCTTTGGAAGGTATTGAGCCTAAATACCAAGTTTGGTGTTTATACGGCTTTTCGTTTTTTATTTTTGCTGTTAACAGACACACAAACATGACAATGTTTTTTAAAAATACCTTTTTGGATTCAAGGTGCCTCAAAAAATGTATTTCCGGTGAAATATCGGTATTGAATTTTTGGGTGGAATGCAATACCTTCTCTACCTACTATGCACGTGGTAGAGAAGGTAAACGAGGAGAGTTCGTTTCCCAAAAGGCTTATATTACATCTAAGAAACAAGCTATTTTACAATTACTATTAATATCCAGTTTATGTTCTTATTATTATTATGCTTATTTCTAACGTTATGCTTTTATAAAGTATTGTGCTGGAATTAACTTTATGGAATTAATATTAAAGCATTGTATATTATACCTTACAATATAGTGAATATACTTTCTTTTTTATATCTGTCAGTAACAGCATACGACAGACATAACAGATGTGTGATTATTTTCCGAGTCATTGAAAGCTGCACCGTGAAGCAGGCAAAAACAAATGGAAATCAGACCAAGTATTGGCAAGAGACAAAGTGATAAGGAAAGCCACGATATAATTGTGAAATAGCGACTTACGCCTTAACCACTTCTAGGATTTAAAGTAGAAGTTTTAAATGTCTCACCCATATAATAGTTTGAGGAAGATTTATAGATTATTTGTAATTTGGCTTCAGAATTGTGGGTGATTATATGGTAAAAAAGAATCAATTTTATCGATATTATAGCATTATTTCCACCACAGAACTAAGCATCTGTATGTAATATTGTGGGTGTATTTACCGCCGCTTATGAAAATAATGTACAATACAGTACAGCGCTCAGAGAAAGTTCTACAATAAAATTGTAACTTAGACAGAGTTAAAAGTGTTTTAAGGAAACTTTTATGCACATAAATGCCGTTTGAAAATGTTAGCAGAAATAAATTATTGTACATCCTGTGGCCCAAAGGTCAGTTGACAAATGCAGTCATCTTCACTAATGAAAAAATGTTAATTAACCATATCCAGAACTTGCGTGTGATTTAGAAGTCAGTTGACAAACGGAATGTGATGCCAAAAGACAGATGTTGTTTACATATTAGCTAAAACATTCTAATCAATCATGTTCACTCTGGAACATAGAGATGAACTTGTGCTGATTTGTGGTGACTACCGCAGAACTACGAGCCAGGTTGCAGATGAGTTTCACAGTCGGAATCCAAAAATTCCACAATTTTCATATCAAGCTGTTAGTAAACTTTTAAATACATTGCAGGGGACCTTTTTTGTGCTGCATGCAAAACGAAGTAGTAGACCAAAGAGGGTATCACTATTACTATGGTTGGAAAGGTAACTGCGAGCCATCAAAGATCAATTTGCTGTGTGTCTAGAGTGGATTGAGCAAACAACCTGTTTGGCAAAATTTATAAGCATTACATTTTCATCCATACAAGCTGCAACATGTTCACACAATGCACTATAATGATCCTTTGCATAGGTTTCGGTTTCGTAATTGGATCACAAATCAGATGGGGAGTGATACTGACTTTGTTAAACACGTTATACTCAGTGATGAGTGTTTTACTTGGACGGTCATGCTCAAACTTAAAATACATAGTGCTGGTCGTACAAAATCCATGTAGGATGCGTGAGGTTGATAAACCAGGCACTCTCAGAGTAATGGTGTGGTCCTCTTGGTGATGTGTTGGGCCCACATTCCTTTGAAGCTAATGTGGGCCCAGTGAAGCACTAGACACTACTTTGACTTGATGACCTGACATTAACCAGATGGAGAGATCGCGGTTTCAACAAGACAGAGCTGCTCCTCACTATGTTCTAATCGTTTGAGACCATTTGAATTGCAAGTTTGGACATCGAAGGATTGGACGGGGTGGTCCAACGCCTTGCTCTGTGCTCTACCTGAATCGACGCCCCTAGACTTCTTTTTCTTTGGGGATATATAAAACAACATATTTTCCAGACTCAATCAGCATCTTTGGAGGACTTGAGAATGCGAATCAATGAGGGTATTCGGCATATTTTACCAATTACATTGCAAATGTGAGTACTGAAGTCCAGGATCTAGTGAAGTATTGTCTTCGTATTGATGGATGTCATTTTGAACATCTGGCATATTTTACCAACTACACCTACAAATGTGAGTGCTGAAATCCAGGATCAAGTAAGGTATTGTTTTCTTATTGATGGATACCATTTTGAGCATTAGCATATTTCACCAATGTGAAACTCACTTACAAATAAATCACACTAACTCACTTACAAATGTGAGTGCTGAAATCCTAGATCGAGTGAAGCATTTTATTCATATTGGTGGATGCCACTTTAAACATCTGGCATATTTCACCAACTACACTTACAAATGTGAGTGCTGAAAATTCAGTATCGAGTGAAGCATTGTATTCTTATTGATGGTTATCTCTTTGATATCCACCAATAAGAATATCTGGCATATATCACCAACTAAACTTAAAACTGTGAGTGCTCAAATCCAAATCGAGTGAGGTATTGTCTTCTTATTGATGAATATCATGTTTGAACATCTGGCATATTTCACCAACTACACTTGCAAACATAAGAGCTGAAATTTAGGATCAAGTGAGGCACTGTCTTCTTATAGATGAATGCCATTTTGATCCTCTGGCATATTTTACCAACTCCACTTACAAATGTGAGTGCTGAAATGCAGAATCGAGTGAGGCATTGTCTTCTTATTGATTGATGCCACTTTGAACATCAGCCTTAGTTCTTAAATGAACATGAACACTAATCTTCATTCTCAGATTCTCTACCCGTTAGTAGGGCTTACGCCCCTTGAACTTACAAGGGTGCCTGGGGTCAGACCCCTTCGGGGAGCAGACAGACTATGGATCATAGAGAACAGCCACGATGGGTGATCAGCTCGAAGCCTGGAATGAGGGCGAGGAAGAAGATGATATATGAAATGACGGTGAAAGGGATGTAAGAAAAGGTGATAATGGAGCAGTCGGTGGAATGAATGGCGGAAGAAACCGAATAAAACCCGCCCAGACGCCGTCTTGTCTACCACAAATCCCACATTCGATTCCGTGGGATCGAATTTGGGCCGACTTAGTGAGAGGCGAACTTTATAACTACTCGGCGCTGCCCAATTGAATATGAACATGATATGGTTAAGTTTAACATTCTTACATAAATGAAAATTACTCTGTCAACTGATGTTTTGGTCCACAGGTACGATATAGTTCAGACACAGAAACCGGTCTCTCTCCCCCTCCTACATTCTGTAGTGTAGTGGCGGCGTATCTGCCTTCCAATCCCGAGAACTTAAGTTTGAATAGGTTGTGGCGAGTTCCCTGAATGGGTGCTTGCTCATTTTGTTTCTTGTTTTAAAGATTTTCCTTACACTGAAAAGACAATGTAAGGTAACTTTCAGTCTATGGACACAAACTATTGGGTTGTCTCATAAGTTCCTTCGTTTTGCTCTCAAGTTCCATCTATAGCGCTTGAAAACCTTGAACCCTCCCAACACTCGAGCCTATCCACCCCTACGACTTAGAGAACAATAACCAAACTCACTATTGAATATGTCAGTGTGTATTTGTGAATGACGTTGGATAGTACGGCGTGAACTTGTGTTTACAAACTATGGAAAGCAAAAAGGAATATTTCCGACATATTATGCTGTTTTACTAACGTAAAGGTAAAACCACCTCATAATGCCGGTAGAAAATTTGTGCTGTCTACGGAGAAGATTCAGTAACGAAGCGAGCATGTCAAAAGTGGTTTAGTCGATTTCGAGCTGGGAATTTCTCCCTAAAAGACAAACCTCGGTCTGGACGGCCAATGGTTACGGACGTGGTAAGAATTCATGAAACGATAGTCAATAATCCACGAATTACAACTCGGGTGTCGGCATTGGAGTTCAATTGAGCTCGTGCTACTGTAGCCAGGAACTTGGTAATATGTTGTCGACAATAATGGTGTATACTGCAGGAAATAAAATTTTGTTTTCAAAACCTAACTGCCGTAGTTATTTATCTTTTGAACTACCTTGTGTTTAAACTTTGTAAACGGAAAGTTCGGCAACTACGATATCGTAGCTATGCTGCGGGTGAGGTGTGTTCCCTACGAAACGTAAGGAAAAGTGAACGAATTTATGAGAAAACCTATAGATTGAACATTCGCCTTTGCAGAGCCGAATAGTTCAGACAGACATCAATAAACAAATAAACTAAATTTTCTCTCTAATATTTCGTAACTCTCTTACTTACTTCTCATATATGTGATCCCAGTTCTTGAGGAGGTAATTGTAGCCCAGTTGAGAAGCTACGGGGTTACCTGGAATGGAACGCAATGCCCATATAGTGTCTTGCTGACGTACTGTTGATTCCCAAACTATCATCTCCAACAACCTGAAACGAAATGTGAAACACTGTAAGAACTCCTGAACAGGATGTGATGTGTTGCATTCACTTGCCTTTCTCCACCCACTATCGGTTATTTTCATATTTTTCTACAAACTATTGTTACGAAAGCTTATTTTTCTACCTATTTACGCTAATCGAGATTAGAATTTGCAGACATTGTTTCACTGTATATTTCGTTTGTAGGAACAAGGAGGTTAGAGTAATTATAAGTTGAAGTGAGTCGTTACATATCAATTCTCATCACAATGGCGCTTGGTGTTATTTGAGTAGCGCTTTCGAGAGACATCTTTCTCTCGTCTTCAGCTCAAGCCGACTCATTTCTCATTCACTCCCCTGACCCCCAAGAAATAATTCAGTAGATGGTTTTTCTGCCCTCTGCTGGGAAAAGTTGTGATCTAGCGGTTTTGAATTTGCTGCCATCTGTAGTGAAGGTTGGGAACTTATCGTCTTCTTTCTTCTCTCTTGTAATTTGATTGGATAAGCTGCATCAAGTCTGTAGGCGGTATTTCAAAATTCAAAATATTCTTGATGTTAAGATGAATGAAAATCTTTTCCCAAATTTCCAGTTATGAAGGAATCTGTATAGATTTTAATAATTTTATTCCTTGTCCTATTTCATGGTTACTAATCCAATAATGGTTGGTAACTGCTGATTTATCTATTTGTTTTAGTTTTATATCTTTCTTCTGTTCAGTTATACGTATTTTTTAAATTTATTTTTTTTTCTACTAATATATGAGCCTTAGCAATCTAGAGTAAACCGGATCGATAGTCAAATGTTTAAAACTGAGTGGTATACTAACTTTGAAATCCGATACTCTTTCCATAATATCGCGAGAAAATCCTGAATAGACTAGTAGTTTAAAAATGGAAATTATTGAGATTATTATGGAAATTATTCCGGAGATCTCGGAAATGGCTAATTCCACAAACAAAAATATTTGAAATAAATTGTATGTCTTAAGGAGATATCCATTTTTGTGCAATGCGTTTTTATCTGTCTCTTATGGCTAATCAGTTATATAAAAGTATACAAACTTCCTCCCGAATGAAGAGGATTGCACATTCTATTCCCAGAAGATTCAACCTATACATTTTATTTGTCAGTTAAACATCTTGTTTTAATAAAAATCATTAAGTCATTTTTGATAAAATCGAAAATTACAGAAACCCTTCCGTGTAAAGAGTAGTTTGGCGTGGGGGTTTTCCTTGAAAAGTCTTGTGTTGCATGTTTGAATGATGCTGAACCTAGATATCAAGTTAAATATTAATCGAACAGTTCATTTTTGCGTTATGCTGTTCAACATACACACACGCGCATCTTTTTTCAAAAACTGTTTTCTGGATTCATGAAGTACAAAATATGTGTTTCCAGTAGGTAGAATGGAATACCTTCTCTACCTACTATATAAGTGATAGATAAAGTATACATTAAAATATTGCAACGCACGGGGTTTGGCATAATACTGTAAAAAATACTGCATGGCATAAGGATTAAAAGCTGGAAGTGGCTGGCAGTAGCCATGCACACGTACCTTTAAAATTTCACGTAATTGGGAGTTTAAATGATCCAAATATAAAATTTGATGTATTCTTCTAAAGTTTAAACTTCATACTGTTTCATTACTAAAAGGAATTTTGTATATTTTCGTGTTTTTAAATCAAATTTCATAGATTGCATCATAGGAACATACCAAACAAGTTCTATTTTTAGTTTACAAATGGAAGCTCAAGAGCTGCCATTAGAAGTACATAGAATAGCACAATGTCTAAAACGCGCTATAATGACTGCTGCAAGACCCAACTCGGAAGCCCATCGATACACCTTGTTTGGGAAGAGCAAAAGGACTATGCCAAAGAATACAAATCAACCATTACATTTTCATCCTAGATTTGAAAAAAATCATACATGAACTTCATATTAAAATAACTTCAACAATGGCTAGAGATCATCATGATTTTCCATTCTGGAGGTTAACTATTCCTAGAATTAATGTGAATACTCACCATAAATTACATACAGATTCTTTCATATATAAATAAGTTCACCAGGAAATCCGTAACACATATGCTAAACAGATATTTATATATACAGATGGCTACAAATCTGATCAGGGTAATGGCTGTGCTATAATTACTCTGGATGCTAAACTTAAGTACAAGCTTCCAGACTTGTTCTCTGTTTTCTCCTCTGAGCTCTATGCTGTCCAACAAGTTTTGATTTACATTACCTCAGCACAGCATACACACAGTGCAATTCTAACCCATTCTTTAAGCACTCTTCAGAGTATCCGAGACCGCTCTACTGACTTAACATTAATCCAAGATATCCAAAGACTTTACAACCAAATCACTACAAATATTCAAGAAGTTATATTCTTATAAATGCTGTCCCTCTGTAGAATATCATGAAATGAGGAAGCAGATAGGGAAGCCAAAATAGCAACTTTGCTACCTCCAGTGGAAGAATTGCAAGTGCCCTACGAGATGCTCAGAGTTATTTTTTGCAGACCAACTGTCAAACGGAAGTAAGACTGGACCATTAAAACATCAATCAAACTGCACATAGTTAGGAAAGGCTCAAGAAAACCCTGCACATTGCAGACTCAAAAAATAAAAGATCAACTGATTATATCACGTTTACGAATAGGCCATTCATACCTAACCCATTCCTTCTTATTCGCCAAAGAAAATGCTCCTCACTGCGAGACCTACAATTGCCGTATCACCATCGAATACTTCATCACCAAATGCAGAAGTTATAACCTGGAGAGAAGAAGACATAGTGTCCCTGAAGATATATTTTTAGCTTTAAACAACTCTACTTATTTCAAAAACATTTTTTACTTGAAAGACATCAAACTGTATAACAAGATTTAAATATATCACATCAAATAAAAATGTATGAAAGGTGATAGGTTATACTGTTCTAGCTGTGTTCAAGACTTAATAATGTAAAATATGTTTATAACAATGTATTACAATTATTGTATTATTTAATCAATGTAAAGTATACAATGTATTGTTATTGTACCCGTATATATGGATATAAGTCGCGATATGACCTAGTAGTCAAAGCGACTATAAACAAAGAAAAATAACAACGAAGACATAGTATTTTTATTTCACCAGAACTCTATTTATAAGAAAATTACTTATATAAAAGAAGAAGTTTTTTTCTCTCCGAAGAGTCATAAGCAGAGGACGGATTAGAGTGGCATGGTCCGTGATTTCAAGTTACCGATTCAGAGAGCATAATGTCTTAGTACGTGTCCCTTATGTACAGACGATGGGTAAGGTAAAGAAATGTACTGTTGTAGACGTGATTTCCGCTTCTCAAACAGAGTAAGAAATATACCAGACAGTTATAACTAATATGATTTTCCGGGCTGTTATGCCGTGGTCTGCTGAAGAAAGATTTCCCAGACGTTTCGTCCACAACTGCGGTGGACATCTTCAGTGGCGCGGACGAAGTCTTCTCGGTGAAAGTATCGCAGCGTATACAGCATCCTTTATACAACTTGTACGAACACTGCAAGCAGGCACCCGTTGTTTACATCTGGACTCACCTTCTCCCCTTCCACATAAACAGACTACCTAGAAGGTGAGTTAACCTCATAAACACGGTCACTCTGATCCGTCCTTAGTCTTAAGCAGCAGAAGAGGTTCACGATTACTGTATGTAAAAGTGTAAGAAATGTTGTACATTGTACAATGCAACAGTGTTGAACAACACATGCAATGCAGAATCAAAATATAGATCGTTCTATTTTTCTATTAGTGTTATGTTAGCCTATAGTGACTATTATAGAGTTTATTATTTAGTCTATAATGTTCTGTAGGTCCAAGTACCTATGTATTAAAAGATGAAAATGTGTTCTTAAATTAGTTTTTGTATTACTGTGTGTTTTCTGTACGACTTAATAAAGTTATTAATAAGTCTTTACGTTTAGAAGAAACAACCTATAAACCTATTTATATCCTTATTTACACTCATTTAATTGAAACCAAATAAATTAATATATTACTAATATAAGTAAGAAGCAAATCCATTGTAATCAGTTTCGACATATATCTCAAGCAATAAAACACCCAAATAAAAGCATTCTACCTGTCTACCAGCCATTCTCGACGAGTGCATCCTAAAGCTTTCAGCAATGTAATGGCCTCAGAAGGTCTGGTCACTGCTCCGATATACCGCTTCAGAACAAAATCCCATTCTTCTGAATCTCCTTCCCTTATAGCCGTGCAGTAAACTGTTTGACGGAAATCCACAGGAATGCTGAAAAAGAATCATCACGTGGTTATCAACACTTAGAATCCAATACTAAAACTGAAGTACCAGCTCAAGTATGACGCTTTGTGTCTTCGGAATGTTCAGAAATCTGCAATATTTAGCGATTACAAAAAATGAAGTGCAAGTTCAAAAGATAACAAAGCTTGTTGCCGAAGTTTTCACTATTCCTGAAAGCTAAATCTTCCTCTTCAAAGAATCTGATGCTGAAGAACTTACGGATTTTGGTTGTCCGGATCAGATGATGCCATCCAATTTTGGAAGAGATTCTGTGCCCAGGTGATTGTTGGTTTGTCGCCCAGACAACTCAACCAGGTAAGCACATCTGTTCGTAATAGCTTCTGCATCTGATCTTCTTCGGACTTGGGTTCGTAACCCAGGCTTTTGTTCACGTTAGACAGGATATTTCGCATGTAGGTCTAAAACACAAATCAATTCCAGAGAAAAGGTATTTGGAGGAGTTCTTGAGGATACTACGTACGAGCTTCAAATAATATTCTGTTTTAATTGAAAAGACATATATGGTATTGTAAACCTTTAGGCATATAAATGGAAATTGTATAGACACAAGTTAGATATGTGCAAATAAATTATGTACATATGTTTAAAATGTTAGACTGTAGTGACACTGACGATATAGAACCACTGTTAGTGTTTAGTAAACACAAGGTGTCTCGGAAAATCTTAGCATAAAATACCTGAGCTTTCTCCAAGAAATAAACCAGCTGAAGCTTCAAATGTTATATTAGTAGTGAGTAATTTCTGAGTTTAACATTAGAACAAGTTCATAAATACACAAACTTGTGGAATTGTGCGTCTTTTCTTGCAAACTTGTATACAGCTCATTTAATGAGAACCAGTTTGTTATTGTCAATACAATATTAAAATTAAATGTAACATATTAAAGTAATGTTATTGACAGTACAAGAAATCGAAATGATAGAAAAAGCTTATATTTTACGATGACATTTCTCCTCTTTCAAGGAGGTCGTCGGTTCAAACCCGGCGGAGGGCGATGGATTTTTTCCAGCGAAAAAATCTTTAACGTGGCTTCCTTCGGAAGGGAAGTAAAACAGGTGGTCCCATGTCGTTGATTAACGGCGCCTAAAAGAACCTCAAGCCTGATAAAGAGGCCTCTGAGCAAAATTACTGGTCTTTCACGCCCACTATAGAATGGGCCGCTAAGGACCACAGCAGTTGAGGAGGGCCCATAAATAAAACTCAATTTAATTTTCCTCTTTCAAGAAACACAGATAAATTTTTTTTACACTTGACATTTACTTAATTTTTTTAAACAGAAGGAATTCAGCAAAAATTATATCTGGCATTATGGGTGTTACTAGTTTTGTGCCCATAAATAATTTATGTTAAAATAAACATTTTAAGGAGAGACTAAATGGCGAAAACTGCCCCTAAAATGACATTTTTTAGTTTTTCTGTGTAATCTTATTAATTTGAATTTCGTCTCAAATTTAACATTTTCAATGTACAACAATACTTATATTTTAAATATGTATTTTTAAAATGGCATTGCGTTTGCCATTTTATTCTATGAATTCGCAACTCTGCATTAGTTGACAGAAAAATGTTCCAATTCTTACACACTTTGAATTAGAGTGGTATACGTGATTCAACAGAGGGGGGCACCTTTCGCGCGCGACCTGCACAGATTTATTGCGGCTACCAACCTCCAGGAAGAATGGGTAAAGTGAAGGAACCACAGGAGGTTACAGGCCGTAGGCAGACTACATAGACGCGCGAAAGTCTCTAACATTTCCAAGTTCGCAGACCCGTTCCACTACTGGAGCCGCCGAGAGAGGGTGATGAATGACCCACCGATTAAGTAACCCTCTGGTGTCAACGGAGAGTATTCTTTCCATTGAGCATGCATCAGCGCCATCTGTCACGAAACCTATAAGTACACCTGAAAGATGAGAAGAAAACGGAATGAAAGTGAAATGATTGAAAGAAAATCATGGTAGAGAATAAACCGCCCTAGCATTCGCCTGCGACCCCGGGGAAGCAACGAAAAACACATGGGTCTGATTCGGCAGACGCCGGATCGAACCCGGGACCTTCCGAATGCATGTCACCCGCGTTACCCGGCGCCACCTCGTTCGGTAACAGAGTGATATACTTTAATCCATCCTTTAGGGAAACTTTTGGTCTATAAATTGGCACTATTGCTAAGTATAGCAGCTTCTGTGGTTCAAGCCATGTGGTTTCTTTCTTTACAGATACGTGTGAGTTTGGTTTCTCGCTGTTTTTTCCCATTGTTTTACTCAGTTTACGATTACTGTGTTTTTTACTGTTTCTTTACAGCTTATTACCGCAATTACAACATACAGACACACATACAAACACCCATGTCCATGGCAGGACTCGAACCCGCGACCCTCAGCTTGGCGGAGCGCCGAAGCTGTACACTCCAGTTACCACCGCTACGAGAGCCAGCAGATTTTATTGAATAGGTTTCCCTGTTAATTAAATTTTCTGGTAGGTACAAAGGACCCGTTTTCTCAGAAACTATTAAAGATAGACCATATTAAATTTTAATCTGACAAAAACAGTATCTTAGTGCTCTTATGGATCGACTTTGGTGTTAATAACCTGGTTTGTTATTTTTTGTAATTGCTGATAAATTTTAATCAAACGATGATATAATTAAGGTAATGATTCTATCTTCTTTAATAAACAAACTTATTGTATAAAAATACACCAGTGAAGTTAGAAGAAAATCATCTACGTCCATAAAATTTTCAGTTTGAGTCTTAAATAGTTTCTGAGCAGATTTAAATTCGTGGGTTGGGGCTTTTAATCTGCACTTAAACTGAAAATTGTATATTATGCAACAAGATTACAATAGTGTCAATTAAGACACGAGTATTTTCATACCACCATCTTAATTACCATTATACTCAAGTGTTTTTTAATTGGAGTAATTTTTTTAATTTTTGATGTAGAAATTGCTTTAATCTTTGGTCGACCACACTATAATTTGAAAATTTTGAGTTTTTACAAAAAGACCTCTCCTTGTTAACTGCTGATCGGATGGCAGCAGGATAGCGGGATCTTGAGCCTGCAAGAGACTGCAAGTACTGTTAACTCCAGGCCATATTTATTGATTTTTTACAGGTAACGCATATTGAACAATATTAAGACGAAGGAAATGAAGTTAATTGATTAGTTAAAATGAACAAAATTTATTTTATTTTAAATACACATAGTTCATCGCTTATATGGGTAAATGATCCCAGTGTACTGCTGCTTTGGAGGTGTTAAAAGGTATGACCGATAAGATAGCTGCGTGCGCCGCCGAATAGGATCATAATGAGTCGCTGAATTATTATGGATGTCATTATAGTTCAGTTCGGTCACATATAATCAGCGTATTATACTGTGGTTGACCAAAAATAAACATTTAATACAAAATAATATAAAATATAATATGAGATATAGAAACAAAGAAAGAAAGAAAGAAAGAAAAGAAATGGTAATAGCCCACATATCTTTGTCCATACTATCCCTAAGGCTAAAGCTGGAATCTGTTAAACTGGTGGCTACCTGGAACTCGCCATATACTTTGTTCCGCCGCAGTTGTCTGTCGATGTAGCCGAGATTACGTAGAGCAGTACTCCAAGGCACGTAGTGGTTTTCGCGCGTGACGAGGTAGCGGGTCACGTTCAAGGCTTTGTCATACCCCAGCAGTCCAGCTCTGGCCAAGTTGAAAGCGTCGTCTAAGAGCTGAGCACGCGTAGCGGCGGACAACAACACTGGCGCCTTTTCTAAGTACTCACTCAACATTCTCCAGTTGTGGTTGTCGTAGTTGACTCTGTAGTAGCCTACAAAAAAACCAGGTAATAAATTAATGGCTTTCACCTCCAATTCATAACATCTATGAATAGATGGCATTCAAAGTGTAAAAGGTGAAATTACATTCTTCATGAATAAGGAAACAGCCTTACACACACTACCTTATTTAGGAATAGGAAAATTGAATAACAGTTTACAATTGGAAGTTCAACACTATGGGACTGAAAATATAGATCTAAACTATAATGACGAGGCTCCGAATCCTGGATTCCATACAGAAAGTCGAAGATCTGTGGAGTATTGGCCGTGGCTCTGAAATTTTCTATTCAGTTTTAATCTGTAATAAGCAGCTGTAAATAGAAATGTTTGTTTTTATGGATATGTAAGTGAAAAGCCCAGTTCTTGAAAGCTGTTTTATAAAATTGTATAGCCAAATGTGCTAAAGTAACATTAAAATATATATACCGGGTGAGTCTTCTCATCCTGTGGATTGAGAAGTTATGCAGTCCCGGCGTTGTACAAGTTATGCCGTAAACACTGTCCACTGCATCGCGTCGTATCAATTTCGGCCGAAATGACTGCTTTGCACGGCTGTGCATGCAGTGATTTGCACAACAGCACAACAGTGTGCGCGTTGGCCTTCAGTGATGAAGGCTCCAGGTTCAAATACTGCCACTTGAAGGTACTTTTTATGTTTAGTAAATTTAAGGAGAACTTAGAATGGCAGTGTCGTTTCACTTAATTAGTATAATTACGTGAATTTCATTAAAACACAAATTGTTACTTATTAGTATATGCTTTGATGAACATCATAAATAAATGCATATAACCTTGTAATTATAACTTAGAAACTTAAGGCATCATTAAAAATATTTTACTATTTAGAGCTATTCTTCATTATAAAAGAAAGCCAATAAATTGTTCTGAGAGTTTATAAAATGGAGTACGTACATGCACACTAAATAGCGTTTGCAAGCCCATATTATGATCGTTGTGAACCTCTCTGTTCCCAAAGTAGTGCATTTAACAGTGACTATGATATCACGCCGGACCATTACACAGGTAATCCTTTACAATTTACCCGTTTCCTCCATGTGGTTGTAATAGGTGTTTGAACTGGCCACCATGCCGGCGGATACAAGATCTTAGTCTAACCATCATCGCCAGCCTAACCCGACTCAACATGGCCAGTGTGATGTCACGGCAAGCTAAGATAATGCGCTCCCTGAGCTGTTGAGGGGACATTGGCCCTTCCTGGTAGACAATATCTTTAAGATAACCCCATAAGAAGAAATATAATGGGATTAGATCTGGTGAGCGTGCTGGCCACCCTATTGATCCATGCTGTCCATCGCTCAGGGTAGATAGCATCGAGATAAGCCGTTACACAACGGACCAAATGAGCTGGCGCCCCATTATGTTGGCATCACATAGTCGCTACTTCATCCAGTAGAGTAGGAGCTGGTGTTGTAGGAAGTGGATGTAGCGATTCCCAGTGAGTGGACCATCATAAACATACGGGCCAATTAGATGATCACCGAATATACCAGTCCAAACGTTGAAACCCCAGCGGACTTATAAGGCCACCTCGCGCATTCAGTGTGGGTTTGCAGTGCTCTAGTGATGTATGTTGTGGAGATTTACATGGCCTGTGTTGTGGAACCCTACTTCATCTGTAAATAACACAGTTGTCAAAAAATGTGGATCTTCATTTTGTCGTATGATCCACCTAGCGAACGCCACTCTCCTTCCATAGTCCGGCTGCAGTAGCTCCTGGTGCAGTTGAAGATGATAAGGGTGAAACTTTGCATGATTGTCCCTCGTACTACAATGCGGATGCTGAATGACATAGTCAGTCACAGGATCCCTCGTTGCTTGGTCACAGACAGGGTCATCTCTCTGTGAATGTGGTGTCTTGTGCACTGAAGGCGGTTTGCAACTCACAAAAACTTGTGATCTGTAGAAAGTGTTCTTAGCGGGAACCTCTGCTGGTGTAGACGACGTGTCTTCCCGTACACTAACAGTATGTCCAGATACTCTCTATTTGAAAACATTGTTCCACAGTGAGTACGGACGGCTGGAACTTCGTATATATAGGCAAATCTACTTTCTGAAAGAAACTATGATTTGGTGGAACGTTCTCAAAACATGAACAGAATGGAATAAATGCCCATTTATTCGCAGGCATGTTAACAATTGCGCTATTGGAGCACGTTAACAACGAGCACCACCGTAGCCCTAATCAGCGGTGTCAGCAACTGCATTTCGCATCGTCTGTTAAATACAGGGTTGCATAGTTGCCAATCCGCAGGATGAGAACACTCACGCGGTGTGTGTGTGTGTGTGTGTGTGTGTTTGTACTTATTTAGTCCAGATTGACATAATTTTAACTAATCCAGTTTTAGCTGGAAAAAGGTCGGCAGTTGGCAGAAGAGAATAAACGCTAAAACAATTTAAAATCTAGTTCCTTCCAGAATTTATACCCCGAAGGCTAAGCACTGCTTCTGCAAGGTACGAAAAGGAACCCAGTAAGAAATGTAGATATACATGAAGAATTAAGGACATATGACTTAAATGAGACGATTGAAGAGAATAAGAATAGTTGCAAGGAACACATGAAGAGAATGAATGAGGATAGAGTACCCAGGATCGCCATAGTTATACACATTAGAAGAGATGACAGTCATACAAAGACAGATAGTAATAGAGAGAGTACGGAACAGGATACAGAACTGACCCTTGGAATGTAGAAGAAGGAACACATTTAAAGGGTACAGAATGACAAAACAAGTTCTAAAAGGAGTAAACAACAGACGTGAAATTTGTGCACGTTTAAACAAGAAACAGGTTCGAAGTCCTGCTGAACACTGCTAAAGAATCAGAAAAATGCACGGAAGGATCATTAAAATACGTTTGAAAAAAAATATTCTTTTAATACTTGCATGCTAGTTTCTCACAAAGCAGAAATTTGTAAAAACTTCTTCTTTCAACTGTCAATTCAAATGAGCCGAACTTTTCGTAATTATTATTTTGTTTTTACCTTCTCTGTCATTTACCTGTGAAAAATTCAATTCAGTCTGATTCTATCCTTCCAATCTTGTCCTACACACGGCTTGTGTGAAAGAACAATTAATTACCATTGATTTTTTTAAAATATGAAACCCGGTGTAAGTCGCCATTGGGGTATGTCATCTCAAAAGGAATTTTATATTTCCTTCAGTTGAGAAATTTCATGTTGTCGGGTTAGCTCAGTTGGTTAGAGCAACCGGACGGAACCAGAAGATCGATGCCTCACATCACGGCTATGACACTAAATTTTTCAGTTTTATTCTACTTTTCCAGCTTTGCCCTAAACACTGCTTGTGTGAAAGAACAATTAATTACCATAAAATTCCATATTATTTATTTATGATTTAAAGATTCCGGTTTAATATGCTAACTAAGACTTCTACATTTATACTGTTACATGTTGGGGTGAAGGCCAAAAGGTTACCAGGAAAAGGAATTAATTTAGATCACCCCAACACGCACATGGAGGTGGCGCAACTCTCTGGCAGCGAGAGTCCGAGACCATGGTATGGAGATTAGAGGGAAGCGTGGGTTTTATACTACACTGAAAAATTACATAACACACGCTGCCTTTACATACCTGGGATTTATTCACAACACGTCTGGCGACTCTACATATTGAACAAAGGAAAAGGGTGCAGGGAGATGCCACTAAACCGTAAACCGGTCACACACACACACACACACACACACACACACACACACACCTCTGACCCCAACGAGCACTTCCACTAGAGTGACGTTTCCTTACCCCCACTAACCGTGTCTAGCGGAAACCAGACAGAGTTGACATCATACCAGACAACTTCAGAAAGATCTTTCCCTTTAGCGTGGTCCACACCAAGGGGAAAAAAGCGTTAAGACGAAATATGACTAAAGAAACACAACATGCTACGTCTGGTAGTAACAACACAGCACAACAGTGCGTCTGGTAATGACAAATTAATAATATACCATAATATAATGAGTATTGGAGAAGTTATAAGGTACCTGATTCATGGAAGTCTGCTGAAGTAATACCTATATTGAAAAAGGACAAAGAAATAACCCTAATAAATATAGGGGTCTAGGCCTTTTAATCTCAGTTTACAAGTGTGGTGTTTCTAGAAGAGAACAATCTTCGTTTAGAATAGAACGAACTACCATTGATATTGCTTTTAGTATAAATAGAATTTAAAAAAAAGAGAGAGGTCAACTCAGAAACTCAAATATCATTCCTAGACTTCGAAAAAGCATTTGATTTTTGAACACAGAAATATTATGGAATATAATGGAGAAAGGGGGATATGCCCTTATAAAATAGAAGTAATTAAAAGTTTACACAGGGACACAAATTATTATAAATATAGACACGTTAAAACAGAAGAAATAAAAGTGAATCAAGGAGTAAGGCAGGGATGCAGCCTTTCTCCCACGTTATTTAATATATACGTGGATGGCCTGATTAATATTTGGAAAAAAGAGGTGAGTGAAGGAATACAACTGAATAGAAATAAAACACTCTCTATGCCGATGATGTATCAATAATACAGGGCAATGAAGAGAGCCTCCAACGTTCCACGTATAAAATTTATTTATTGGAAAATTATATAATTTAAACATATCTATAAAAAAGAAAAATGGCACATCAAGGAAAATATCCGGTAAGGTCAAAAATAGTATTCAAATAAGTACGGAACATAAATGCCTGGAAAAGCTCTCGAATTTCAACTATTTCAGCTGTAAGTAAGATTTGATTTAGACAAGGATTTAGAAAACAAGATAAACAAGTTTCAGCATATATGTGGAACCATAACAAGAACTTTGAATAATAAAACAAGGAAAGAAGCGAAATTGAAAGTTTATAAAATCATAGCAGCCACAGTGCTCAAGTATGGAAGTGAGTCTTGGATATTAACAGAAAGAGACAAAAGTAAAGTACAGGCAGCAGAAATGAGGTTTTTTAAGAAGAGTTAAAAATGCAGCAGACGAGATTTAATAAGAAATGAAAAAAATTCGAGAGGAATTAGGCATATATAAATTACAAGATAAAATGAAAGAAAACTAACATAATTGGAAAGAACATATAAATAGAATGAGTGAAGAAAAAATACCAGTTTTAATAAGAGGACACAATCCTCCTGGAAGAAAGCTTTAGGGTGTTCTAGAAGAAGATAGGAGTGGTTGCTCAAATGCGAAGACGGAACAGCTAGAAATGCCTAAACCCTAAAGTGAAGAAGAAGAAGAAGAAGAAGAAGAAGAAGAAGAAGAAGAAGGAGGAGGAGGAGGGTTCTTGGTGAAGGGTTTAAAGAAAATTTTCCATTTCCAATTAATATGGCAGATTTGTCGTTAAATTTTATTACTTTCTCTACTACGTATAGTAAGTAGGGGAAGTATTGTATTCCACCCAAAAATTCGATACCGAGATTTCACCGGAAATGCATGTTTTGAGACCCCCTGAATCCAAAAAAAGCATTTTTGGAAACATGTCCGTGTGTGTGTGTCTGTGTGTCTGTGTTTGTGTGTGTGTGTCTGTCTGTGTGTGTCTGTGAACGGCATAACTCAGAAACGAACAGTCGAATAAACACCAAACTTGGTATTTAGGTTCAATATCTTCCAAGGATGCGACACGAAGGTTTTCAAGAAAATCCCCCCACCCCAGATTACCCTTTACATGGAACATTTTTCGAAAATGTTAATTTTCTCAAAAATGGTTCAAACGATTTTGATTAAAATATCATATGTTTAGGATATTTTTATGACAAATAAAATGTGTATCTTGAATTTCCTGGGAATATCTCCAAAAGTATTCTTCATTGTGAACGACTTTTGCATAACTGGTAAACCATAAGAGATAGACAAAATTTTACTACACAAAAAATGTAGATCGCGGTAAAATACAAAATTTATGTCATATACATTTTTTGTTGTTGAGTGAACCCTTTTCGAGATATTACTTGTTATTCCCTTAAATTTTTCAATACTTATTTTCTCAAATGGGAATTCGTTATTCATTTTTTGTCTTGGATATGCAAAGAGTATCAACCTGTAGGAAAGGGAATGGTGCCGCACCTAGCAACCAGCTATTAAGAGATATGTATGTGCTTAAAAGCTACTGAATTTCCAAATTTCCCTTGTAAATATATATTCCCCTTACATCTACAAGAAAATTGGCAATAAGATAGACTCTGCAAATGTTTATCTCGATTAACATGAAGTAGATGGAGAATAAGCGTTTGTATAAATAGTTTGTACAAGAGTAGAGAAAGTCATGTGAGTGTAAGACATCAGATTTTTTTAAAAAAATCCTTCTCGTGATTTTGATTAAAAGTGATACATTTAAGTTACTGATGTATCAAATTTAGCATCTGTCTCGGGTTTTATGTGAATATGTTGTGAAGTTCTCTTTGTCCAGCTCAATTTTGCACAACAAGCAAACTACATGGAATGTACAAAACTCTGACTGTAGAGAAATCATTAGAAATCTTTCAAATATGCAAGTGCCCATTTTTGTTAATATTAGCAGTTTCTAGTTTGCGAGGTATTTCGTGTTGCTCGCTTGACTTTTCCAATATTTTACTTTTGAAATGTTGTGTTCATTTCTTTGTACATAATATCAAGTCTTGCATACACAACTTCCTTTGTAACAGCAGAACTTATCCGCAGTCTCCTCTATGTGCTTGCGTGCTTACACAATTTACAAAAATCATTTCAGGAGAAAATTAATCATGACAAACGTATGGCTAAGTTGCAGAACCGTTATAAAATAAATGATAAATGGTATAGAATATATTTCATATACCAAAACCACCAACCTAATTGATATAAGAATAAAGAAAACTATGGTGAATTCATGGGCCGTAACAATAACATTGTAGGTTTATTCATCTCAAATTAGTAAAGACGCAGAATCTAAAAGTCACATATTGCCCAACAGTTTGGAGAGTTACTTGAGCTTAGTGTACCGTGGCAAATTCCTCACCGCACTTAAGCGACCATGAAATTCGCGCCGATTTGAAATGGTTACCAAACGCAGCCTTTCTCCTTGCTGTCACAGACTTTTGGGACATGCATCAAGTTTCAAGGAAATTCTACCTGTCTGGTACACGTTGAACAACACCCACTTATCCTGTGGGAGCCCCTCAACGATTCCTGTGGTGTTTTGAAGCCAGAGCCTTGGCGTGGTACTCAGGTTCCCAGCATCCATCTCGTCTTGATTCAGGTAGCTGATGGGGATTGTCCACAGCTGTTGAGGCGCCACATTGTTGCTGCTGTTATCCAAAGTGAATCGCATCTGTGGAAAAAAAGGCACTGACATTTCTCATAAAATAATTATTCAACGGATTTCATTAATAGTGTCCGAATAGATTCGAATTTCTCCAAAAGGTAGTGGAGGGAGACGTCATTATATCCTTTGTACCACATCTATTGGTTTCATTCTCTTTTTAATTGCACTGCTTTTACAACTTTTTATGACTGAGGTTTACAAAATTAATTTACTTCCATTTAGTAGAACAGTTTTTTGTATACTACCTGAAAATGTTCCTTGCAATGTTTTAAACTGATGGAGAGACCATTTGTGAAGTAGTAAAACTGAGCCGTCAATGCGAAAGTTTAGTAAAAGCGTCAGTAATTCCTAATACTGATGTTTTTTCTTCCTGAGATCAAAACCATTTTCATCCCAATTTCAGGTACCATACTAAAATTTGCTCCACTAAATGCATGTAAAATTTTGCAAAACAATTTAAATGAAAAATGTTGAAAAATGCCTCAAGTAAAACTTCATATTAAAAACAAAAAATTTTATCCATTAGTTTGCCTGCCAGAACTTTGAAAGTGGAGACACCATTAGAATTATCTGCTAAGTCTCGCCAAGTTTGTAATTCCTTTGCGTTTACTTATATTAAGTTCTTGAAAACAGAGATTTGTTGAATTGAAGCAAAAAGAGGCTTTTCTTTTTAAACTTACTGCAGCTTTAATACAGAAGAAGAATAACAAAATAATAAATTAATAAAGCACTATGTAATAATTCGTGGACACTTCAAAGATCAGAGTGTGTTTAGAATACTTATTGCTATTTTATATTTTTTCTCTTTAGAGTAATATACTCGTATATAATCATGAATTGTTGTACTCATTAATTTCTTTATATACACAGGTCCAGATACGTCCCGCGTCTTCGAGTTACTTCTCGCCGCGCGAGGAGCAAGTCCGAAGCCGGTGGATTGCAGGCTTACACAAATATACACGCAAGGTAGGTGTCGACGCTGATAAGGCCAGCTAGAAATTATTAGATTCGGAGTAGTGGAGATTACTGTATTACTGTATCTGGTTCAAATGTCCAAGGTAACCCACCTTTCTTACAAATACTTTCCTAACCGCGGTTTTGCCTGGTCGCTAGGCAAATGCATTCATATGAACATATAATGAATTATCCAGACGTATATACTCTTTCATTTTACTTTCTTCTTTATTTTTTCAGGATTATAGTTTGGGCGTGGTGGACGGTGATGTACGGCGTATACGGTGGATGTGTTTTGAAGAGAGAACTTTTTCTACCTGCCATTGACATTTTTAATATGTATATGTTCCACTGACCACGGGATGTATGCGAGGGATGCTGTGCCGGGATGCACGATTTGTAAACATCAGGAACCCGCTACTCTCTACCTACCTAATCTCGATCTGACTATCCTTAGTTCTCCCTCACTTTTTCCTTCTACTCGGAGATTAAGTAGGCGCAATATACCTAGACTTGGCCACAATACCCTATACCCTCTACTGTGTTATTGAGTTTCATTCCTCTATTTGCTATGATTCAAAAATGTAATAGGTATGCCACAACGCATTTTCGTTTAATAACTGTTCTTTCCACCCTGGTCTGTTTAGACTAAAGCTGAAAATGGAATCACATTTGAAAAAAACTGTAGTTTATGCACTAGTTTGTACAACAGTTTGAATTCAAGGCATTTTAAGCTGATAAATCTTGAAACGAAATGATGGGTGTATCTATTAATGTTATTATTCCAAAACGCAGGCACACTTTAGAGCTTGTTTTTCTGTGTGATTGTTATGTAATTCCAAAATCTGGAAGAAAAGTGAAACTCCGTTGAAAAAATTTGGCATTTCTGTACATGGAAATGTTGCCAATGGAAGCCGAATACATTGCCGTTTGTGAAAATTGCAACACCAAGAAAGAATTTCCCGAAGAACGCCAAACTTGGTGGAAGTGTAGAACAGTGTGGAAGCAATAAGTGATTAGGTTTGTAGAGAGATGGGGTATACGTAGGCCGAGCAGAGTCCTCTCGTGTCGGTCCGACAATGTCAGTGTTGCGCCCAGTATAGTCAGTACAGAGCTGTCAAACAAGGTGGAAACAATAAAATGAGTGTCATTATGCCTCGTCGACATCAAAGGGAGTCATATCGGCATGTGAGCGAGTTCAAACGGGGCAGAATGATCGGTCTCCGGGAAGCGGGTTTGTCATACCGTGACATTTCGACTCGTACTGGGCATGCTGCTACGGCAGTGATGCGTGCGTGGAAGCAGTAGATAGATGAAGGTCGTACGCAGCGAAGAGCGGGTACTGAACCACGGAACATGACCACAGCA
The DNA here is from genome assembly GCA_030765065.1 of Deroplatys truncata. NCBI lineage: Eukaryota > Metazoa > Arthropoda > Insecta > Mantodea > Mantidae > Deroplatys > Deroplatys truncata. The sequence goes on from CM060985.1 coordinate 106,280,958, forward strand.
CCATAACGTGCTGTGCACCATACAGCTTTATCCCCAGTTCATCGCCGTCTGCTGCAGGTTGGACTGGTTGCATGCATGCAATTTCGCTGGCTTCCGTTGTCCAGAAACCACAAGATCCTCCACCTGCAATGGGCACGTAAACACCGTCACTGGGGTGCTGAGTGGCAAAATGTAGTCTTTTCAGACGAGTCCCGCTTCAACGTGTCCTACAGTTTTGGATACCGTGGTGAGCGCAACCTGGAGGGCTGCATTGTTGAGCGGCATAGCGGACAAACACAGGTGTGATGATTTGGGGCGCCATTGATTACAACAACTGATCTCGCCTCCTACGAATTGAGGGCACTTTGAACATCAACCGGTGCCTAGCGATGGTTGTAGAGCCTGAGGTACTCCCCCAGCTTCAGGCATCTCCACAGGCCACATTTTAACAGGACAATGCCCGGCCACATATTGCGAAGAATTCACAAGCCTTCTTCGAAGAGCGACGGATACCATTGCTTCCCTGGCCTGCACGTTCGCCTGACTTGTCGCCAATCGTACATGTCTGGGATGTGGTTGGTCTACACCTGGGGCGTCACGATCCTCCAGCAAACAGCGTCACGGATTTGTGGGCTCAAATACATACTGCGTGGAGGGAAATCCCTCAGAAACTTATTCAGAACCTTTTTGATTCAATGCCACGGCGTATAGCATCTCTAAATGCAGCTAATGGAGGCACACCAAATACTGAATATTAGGGCTCATGGGCCATGTATAGATTTGAAAAGTTCATCATTTGCTACTTATCATGTAACCTAACCTGTGGTATTAAATTCGTGGAAATTCATGCGTTTCCTTATTTGTTGAAATTTTCACAAAGGCTAGTGTATATTCTGGATAAGTAACTGAAAAAACGGGGAGGAATTTGGCGAAACTGGAAAGTTAGAACGAAGTACAATGAAATCTCTGCGAATGTTTGCAGAGGACATTGAAATTTCGCCATTTTCTGCTAAAATTGCCACGAAACGTTTAAGGTAAAAACAGTACGAGCCTAAAGGATACTTGTTCGTGAATCGCAGCCGGTTGTAACGCAAGTCGAGTAAATTTCTGGAACTTGAATGTCTGGAATGTTGAAAACCTAGAATTGCTTGTAACACAATTGACCCATATTTAATTTATTATACTCTTTATACTTTTTCACAGAGAAAACATGGGGCATTTGCATGACTATCATCTACACAGAATAACAGATATTCGGGAGCATAAAATATCAGGAATTATTACACAAGCATTAACGCTATGAATAAAACTTTATTAAAACATTTTAGAAATGTTGAATGGTAAAAGTGTTATAAGTCGAGGTGAGGCAAAAAGGCTTTGCAGCTAAAATATTAAATTTAGTTAACCCGGCATAAACATTGGGGGACGTAACAGCAGAGGCAAATGAGAGATACCAGGAACTTGCTGCACAAATCTAAAGCAGGCGTGGGTTTTTCATAACAAACTACACATTTAACACATTACCTGTAGTTTATTATAATTGATTTTGTGCCACTACATTGTACACAAAAGATTACAGATAAACATTGGTGGGAGATGCCCCACACTCATACGAAAAACACACACATTCCTACACACACATCCACTCGCCCTGAAGACACACACAAGACTGACGCTAGTAGTGACGCCAGCAGACTGAGGAGGTCGGGAGGGAGAAATGTCGCGCCAGACGGAAATTCAAACTCCCAATCAAAATTATTAGTTCAACAATGTTCATTGCTACACAGCAATAATGTGCCGACGCGACAATGCACACACACACATACGCAACATCAGCAACTGAGAAATGCGCCTGAATCGAACGGTTATCTACATCGACACCAGGTGTCGCATGCGACGCACTTTTTCAGTACAGTGCAGGAATGCTAGCAGTGTATATCTAAGCATTGTCGTGGTGCTCTGGTTCCCGGCCACAGAATGTGCCGGGTTCAATCCCACCCATGGGGGTGCGCATTTTAGGTCCCGGGTATAGGACCGGTGCCCACTCAGCATCGTGAGGTAACTGAGGAGTTACGATAGGCAGTGATCCTGGCTTGGTGAACCAATTTTTCGGCTAGGGGATGCGTGATGCTGGCCATACCACCTCCCCATATCGGTTGGATGATCGCCCACATCTGCCGTGCGTGCGTGAGCGTGAGGCCAGCAGGCTCAACCCCTTCGCAGGATTTAAATATCCAAGAATTTCACTTGAGAAAAATAGAGCACTGCATTAATTTTTTTTAATAAGTAACGATTTAAGCTTGACCCTTGGCCATTATCAAGTTGGAAAACAACACTTTACCTGAGAAATTAAAGCGGCTCCCGTGGCATAGTCCCGGGTAACGGTGACGACAGGATAGCCTTTCTGTAACGTCCATGTATCCATCACATCCTTGACGGTGAGGTTGGATGGCAGGGAGTTAAGTTGAGAGTTTCTGCGACATGCCGCCGTCAATGCTTCCCAAAGATCATCTTGAGCTGCGTTTTTATACTGCCTGGAGGAAAAAAACAATAAAATCAAAACACTGTCGCTGGGGTCTGATGAATGGCATGCTGGACTCAAAATTCAGAAATCCCGGGTTTCATCCCTGGCCGTAGGGTGGGAATTTTCTTTAGCCAGGATCATTCCCTCCCTACAGTCTGGATGTACAATGACATTGTTACATGCTGGGTAGATGACCTAAAATTTCACATGAGAGTTAAATTAATTTTTAATACCCAGCATGCACATTGAGGGGACGTATACTTACTTGGCTGCTGAGGACCGAAACGTGGTGTGGAGGTTAAGAGGAAGGCGTGGGCTTTTCACTATAAAATCCATAACAAAAATCTATTCACACATTCCTAGATTTATTTCCCAACAGTTTGGGGTTCCTACATTATTAAAACTGGAAGGTGGGAGGAGATGTCCGCCGATCTAAAGCCCGGCTTACACACGCGGTCCGTTCCTCACAGAATCCTAACTGAGACAGATGCTATCCCACTATTCGTGGCTAGGAAACCTACAAGCGCAGCCTACTGTAGTGGGCTATGCTACCAGCCAAGAGTGACGTAAACAACAATGTATCTGGTAATGACAATGTAGAACAATAATGTAATGACAGATGGCGGTGCCAGACAGATGGCGCGGATGTTTGCTCAAAGGAAAGAGTACTCCCCAAGGAACTAGAGGACTCCTTGATCGACGGGTCGTTCATCGCCCTTTCTAGGCAGCTCCAGCAGTGGGACGGGTTCGAGCCTGGAACTGTTAGAAACCTCCGCGCGTCTTTGTGACCCGTGTGCCTGCGGGTGGTTCCTTCCTTCCCTCCCTCATTCTAGTGGGTAGTAGCCGCAATAGATCTATACAGGATCCCTCCCCCTCCGTTGTACACTCTCTACCCCTATACTGAGTTGGTTTTAGGTTATGCATAAAATTACGCATTCGAGGTTTAAAGCTACTCCCCCTATTTTAGTTTTACTTTAAGCGCGTATAAATAAACTTTTAAATTAAAATGTACATTTTTTCTCCTTCGCTCTTCCATTCAGGGTTAAACAAGTGCATTTTATTTAGTTTACGTTATTAAATATTAAATTTTCGCTGTTTATTTTAAGTTTAACAGTTTAATATTCAATATTAAACACCTTGCTAGTCATTTTAGAAGAATAATAATCAGGTATTATAAAATTAGAATGGACTAATAATAATAATAATAATAATAATAATACATGTAGTATAAATGAAATTTTAGAAAAGAGAGGGCAAGTCAACTAGAAACTCATATAACTTTTTTAGACTTTCAAAAACATTTAATTTTATGAACAGAGTGAAGTTATACAGTAATGTGAGCAAAAGAGTACGTCTTTCTCATATTTTAGAAGTAATTAAAAGACTATACATAAACACAAACATTATTATAAAATAGAATAAATGCAAGTGAATCAGGAGGTATGTCTGTGGCTCGCATTCGAGAGGTTCCAGGTTTGATGCCCTGTAACGGAACCACTCCGGCCATGGGTTTTTTCTGGGGTTTTCCCGGGTTGTCAGGTAAACGCTAGAGTGGTTTCTTTCATCTCCCGAATTTCCTGCCCTTCCATTTCGTTCCATTAAGCATTTCATTCTTCCTTTGGTCTACTTCAGGTTGGAAGTGTCAGCGATGGTGTTTCGGTGTACCGTGGCAGAGAAAAAGTAGTGCCTTCGACTTGTTCCCGGGGTATAAGGACCGTCCCTTGGGGAGCGTTGGACCCTATGTGGGACGGGGCCCCAGTCCGACTGCCTGTCTGACTGCCGAGGTGTCTATATTTGGAAACTTGTGATTGCTGCACCGTCACTCCTGGTTCCGGCTGCTCGGTGTCTCCTCACGCCTCAACCCTCCCGGTGGCATCCCATCGTGGGGGCATAGGTACAGTATTCGTATTCCCTGGATCGGTACCGAGTTCCTTCCGATACACTTTCCAGTTCATGCCATTCTAGGGGGTAAGACAAGGATATAGTCTTTCTCTCACACTTTGTAATATGCATGTTTTAATATATATATTTATACGATCTGATTAAAACATAGAAGAAAGAGATTAACCAAGGAATACAACTGAATAGGCATCAACATGTAATTCTCTATGCTGATGATATAGCATTAATTCGAGATAAAGAAAAGAGCAGCAAACATTCCCTTTATTAAATGTATTTATTAAGAATGGAACATAATCTAACAATACCTGCCTCAGGAATTTACGAAAAAGTTTTTTTGCCAAATATATTTATTTATTTGTTTTCTTCTTTTTCATTTACTTTTGTTTATATTAAAAGAGAAGAAGCTTGAAGAGACTTCGTATTTTCTTTTTGTATCTCTTTTGTTTCTCTGCAGAAGATGAAAGAAGCATTTGGCTTTCCTTCAACCAGTAACGATTTTTCTAAGCTTAAATGTGATGCCAAGACACATTATGAAGCTTGCTTCACTACACATAAAGGAAAAACAACACGAAGGAAATGGTGCAGAACTAAGGGGGGAAAACAAAATACGGGGAGGAAACAGCAAAAGATTAAACACAAAACTGATGTTGTGTCAAACAGAATTGATGGATCAAAGAAGCTAATGATGCAGAAAGTACATAAAACATAAGCCTTTAATATAAAAAGAAATCTGATGCAGTGCACTCATACAACTTTCCCTACTCAGTACAATTTCGTGTATACCGGGTGAGGCATTTAAAACAGGCCACCAGAATGACACGGCCATTTGTGGTGATAGAAGAAAAATACTTCAAGCAACATTTTTTTTGAAGTGAAGGGGGACATATTGTGGTATAGATAGTTTTGTAACGAGTGCAGGTGTAGTGTGTTTATTATTTAATATTTAATAGTGTGGCGTATAATTAATTTTATTGTCATTACCAGACGCACTGTTGTGTTGTATTGTTGCTACCAGACGTAGCATTATTGGGTCTCCTTAGTTATACTTCGGCTTAACGGTCTCACTTTTCGGTGCGGATCACTCCAAAGGGAAGTGTCCGTTTGAAACCGTCTGGTATGACGTCAGCCCTGTCAGGCTTTGGTTGGACATGGTTGGTAGCGGCAAGATAGCGCCACTCGAGTGGAAGTGGTCATTGGAGGCAGTCGTGTGTGTGGCCGGCCTCGGTTTCGTGGCATCTCCCTCCATCTTGTTTCCTTTGTTCATTATATAGAGTCATCAAACGTTTGTGAATAAATCTCAGGTATGTGGAAGTGGTGTGTGTTACGTAATCTTTCAGTCTAATATAAAACCCACGCCTTCCCCTTATGTCTACACACCAAAGTCCCGGACTTTTGCTGCCAGCGAGTTGCGCCCCCCCCTCATTTGCGTGTTGGGGGTGACCTAAATTAATAATTTGGCCTTCACCTCAACATGTAACAATACTGCGTTTGAAGCATACAACTATTTTCCGCTCAGAGTTGCTTGCATGTATCAATGCTCAAGGTCACCACTTTGAACATATGATGTAATTCTGAACATCTGATGTGACAGAAATGAGTGTGGATGTCTTTAAAACAAATTGTTAATAATTAACCTTACCCTATCTTCAATGGCTATCAATTGTTGTATGGTCTTTCCAACAACATGTATCCTTTACATTCAAACTTTTTCGAAATTTTCGATTTTCTATAAAATGGCTGTAACGATTTTGCTTAAAATATCATATATTAAAGCTATTTATATATCAAAGAAAATGTATATCTTGAATTTTCTGGGAATAGCCTGTTAAGTCCTTTTAATTCAGAAGGAATTTTGTATAATCTCGTATAACTGGTAAAAGTTAAGAAATTGGCGAAAACGTATTATACACAAAATGTAGATCTCTTTAAAACACTTTTTTTTGCAATCAGCCATTTCCGAGATATGCGTTATTAATAATTCGAATTATTCAATACTAAGCCATGATTTTAAAGTCCGTCGATTTTCAATTGTTTCTCAGCATATAGTATCCAGTTCGTAAAATATTTGAATATCCCTGTTTCCTTTGTACCTATAACGAAATGTGCAATGTAGCTGTTTCTGCAAATGTTTAACTGGAGTAAAATGAATTAAAAGAAAAATAAGCTTTAGTAAGAGTAAACGATATAAGGTAGAGAAAGTAATGTGAATGTATAACATCAGATTTTTAAATTATGATACAAATACGCGCGCCCGCAGGAAGAACTTTTACGTAAAATATTTTTTTCTGTTTTGGTTCAGGGAGTCTCAAAACGTGAATTTTTGGTGAAATCCCCAAAATTTAAATATTTGAATGCCTGTACACTACATATATATAGGCAGGTGGTAAAGAAAGTAATGTGCTTTAACGTCATCGTTTGCTTAATTTTCAAAGTAGATATAACAAGTGAACTGGTACTGAATTTGATTATTATAAATTCCATGAAGAGGGCTTTGGAATGTTGAAAGCATAATTAATGATCTGAGCAGTGGAATAAATCGCAGTAGAGGAGTTTTTTTACTTTGCTGTGATTCCCAAGATAAAAAGTGGAATGAGTTGAGTTGCTTACCAGTGGTTGAGGTAATCAGTAATGCCAGCTCTGAATACTGATTCTGTCAGTGTGTGGTTCAGCATCCTAATGAGACTAGCACCTGCAACACAAACACGTCGATGTAAGCTTCAGCAGCAGAATAGAGAAATGTCATTAACTGAGTTTGTTGTTCTGGTCTGGGACAGAAAACATCAAACGTGGTAATGTTGGTAGCATTGCATGATCGAATGAGTGTATCATTCGCACGGGTCCAAACACTGCTTTTGTAATACATAAAATAATAAGCAAGATTAAAAATGACAAGAAATAGAAGGAAGAGAAACAGCCTTACTAGTACCCCTTAAGTATAGGATGATCGGTTTGGAAAAACATAAAATGAAAACTATGTAACATGTGAATTACAATACCATCATTATCCTTGTAAGGATTAAGCCTGTTCCGACTTCGAGTGCTGTGACCATCTCTTTCACCTTGATGCTATTAGCTATTCACCAAGGCAAAGGGGCAATGAAAATACACACGGTGCCGTAAGTCAAAAGACGACTATGTGATATAAACAGGCAGGAAATATAATATGAATGTAGACAAAGATCAACATTGGAGCTACAAAGTGAAATAAAAACTGGGTGGGGATTGGGCGTAAAACAGAGGACGGGAATAGCTTAGGTTGGGAGGGTGGAAAGCTCGCAGGATTGTTGATGATGATGGCAGGAATACTTGCAGCATGCGTGCAGACGGAGGGTATTAGGAAAAAATTATTACGGGAAGTAGTTTTGGCTTCCAACAGACGGAGGACAGCATGCTGGGACTTGATTCTAAACAGGCAAAACTGTCCAAGCTTGGGCACATACTTAATAGAAGTACGTGTGCTAAGAGATAAGGTGTTTATGTACATTTTCTTTAAGTATATAAATGGTACTTGGGCACTTGTGTGCGTGTGTGTTAATTAAAGTATTTTTCATTTTATATGTATGTATATAGTGTGATGGTTATAAAATAGTTATTTTCTGGTCGATTCTGCAAGTCACATATACAGACCAGGTATTTTTCTAGAGAGCGTGTACGACCTTATGACCCATATGATTGTGTTATGCAATTGATGTAATACTAAGTACTTAATAAATACCACTATTACTATTATTCACCAAGGCTGGTATAGGAATATGTTATTCAACGATGGGGACATCTCGCGCCCTGCAATCTGTATAGATCAATCATTGCGGCTACCACCTCCCACAGAGGGATGAAATAAAGAAACCTAAGGAGGCTTCATGCTGCAGGCAGACAAGCTACAGAGACGCGCGGAAGCCCGTAACATTTCCAAGCCCGAAGACCCGTCTCCGTAGTTGCCGAGAGCGGGCTATGAACGACCCTCCATCCAAACAGACCTTTGGTGTCCATGGGGAGCAATCTTTTCTTTGAGCATGCATCTGCGCCATCTACCGGCACCGTCATATACCACGAAATCTAGAAACGCACATGAAATTTGAGATGGAAACAGAATAAAAGAAACATTTGGGAAAATGAATCGTAGTAGAAAGAAACCACCCCAGCATTCGCCTGTCTAACCCGGGGAAACCACAAAAACCCATGGATCAGAGTGAGTGCTCGCCGGGGATCGAACTCGGAATTCGAGTCAAACACGTTGCTACTTCTATATTCTTCTATTTTTACTTTCTCTACTAGGTATAGTAAGCAGGGGAAGTAATGCATTCCATCCAAAAATTTGATACCGAGATTTCATTGGAAATACATCTTTTGAGGCCCCTGAATCCAAATAAGCATTTTTGGAAATATGTCCTGTGTCTGTCTCTCTGTGAACAGCATAACTCAAAAACGAAAAGTGGGATAAACACCAAACTTTGTATTTGAGTTTAGTATCCTCCAAGGATGCCCAACTATCCTTTATATGGAACATTTTTCTATAATTTTGATGGTTATAATGATTTTAATTAAAATACCATATATGAAGGATATTTACATGACAAATAAAATGTACATCTTACATTTTCTGGGAATCGGAAGTCCTCTTCATTCGGAAGGAATTTTGTATATAAATTATATGCAGGAATATTGTATAATAGATGAAGACGTACCACACAAAAAACGCATATGTTTTTAAAACGCACATTTTACTTAAAATAAGTTTCTTACGGCATAAGTCGCTCCTCAGATATCCATTATTAAAGGTCCGAATTGTTCAATACTTATTCTTTCCAAGTCCCATCGATTTTTAGTTGTTTCTCGCGATTGCATGGAAATATATGGAATTTTAAGGCCAGCATATAGCGTCCAGTTCTTAAACATTTGACTATCGCTGTTCTCTTTGTATCTATATCGAAATGTGTAATATAGCTATTTCTGCAAAGGTTTATTTGGATTAAACTATGGTAGAAGGAAAAATAAGCTTTAGTAAGAATAGTTTGTATACACACTAATAAGGATAGAGGGTAGAGAAGGTCATGTGAATGTACCACACCAGATTCTTATCATTTAAATTACACTTAAATACGTGCGAAGGCTTTTACGCCCATAGTTAACTGATACAAATAGTAAAATCTTCCAGGCTGGAAGGCTGTGGTCTATGGGTAAAATTGTTTACACCCGACGTTTCGGTCAACTCTTTGGATGCCATCTTGAAGTGGTAACACCCTGGATAACTTAACAACGGCAACTATGAACCAACTTTACATAATTTCCGAAGTGCTCATACGATTTAAAGCTGTAAATACTGTGACTGTCCAGTTTTTTAACTGTCACTTTTCACTGTTTTTGTTGTCACTGTTTTGTTTGTTTTAGCTAGTTCAGCTTCGTTGGGAGTTCAGTTCGTTTACACTATCATCACTCAGGTGAAGTAATTCACCTTTTCGTCGTTTCTTTTTCTTCGTGACGTAGTCTCCTCTTCCGGACGGTTCGCTTGCCGGGGAGTCGAACATAAGACCCCAACCTCTCGCTCCGCCGTAGCTCTTGCTGCACGTCACAGCAACAGTCACCTGCTCACTCGGAGAATCGCACGTGATATTGCACCACAAACGCGCTCACCAACTCGCTCTCTGACTGGCCAACGCAACTCAATTAGCTCTCGGACCTATGAGAGAAACATCCACCCGCATGGATCGTACGCCAGCTTCTTTATCCTCTAGCATCGGCCCTATGTCTCAATCCTTCGTTGCTCCCTCCTCAAGGTCTCCTTGTCCCAACCAATTGCAGGTTGCACCATGATTGGGCGTAGGGCTGCAGCAATCTCCATCATTTGTTAGTCCAGATGCTCGTCCATTGTGGCCTCTATCATCGTCTTGCTTTCTTTCGTCTGCTCGTCTAGCCATTTTCCTTCGATCTAGACGCTCCTTCAGGCACTAATGTCATCTTCCATGTCAGATTTAGTGTTTTTTAACTCCCTTGCAATGTCGTCATTCAGGGCTTTCACTGTTGCCTTGATCTCATATTTAACGTAGTCGATGCCAAAGCCGAGTGGAATCTGATTTTTTCCTGTCTAGATTCTATATTCGCCTCCATCTTCTGCTTTCCAGATTTCATTTCTGTCTTCATTTTCTCAATTCCGTTCTTCATTTCCTTCTTTACACTATCATTCCACTTAATAATTGTTTAAATATTTCCTTCAACGCGGCCTTTGTATCTCACTCCTGATACCAGTGTGACTTTGCCCAGTTTTTCAACTATTACTCTTCATTGTTTTTATTGTCACTGTTTTTTTTAATCTAGTTAGACTTCACTGAGAGTTCACTTCGTTCACATTATCACTTTAGCCAGGTGAATTAGTTCAACTTTTTGTCACTTCACTTTCTTCGTGACGGTTCACTCGCCGGGGAGTAAAACACAAGCGCTCCAGTCTCTCGCTCCGCAGTAGCGCTCGCTATATCGAGCACCTACGTTTCGATCCTCAATCGCTCCTCGTTCCAACCAGGTTGCAGCTTACACCGTTACTGAGCGTAGGGCTGCAGCACTCTCCGTCATCTGCTGGCCCAGATACTGGTCCATTGCGACCTCTATCATTCTCTTGCTTTCTTTTGTCTATTCGTCTAGCCCTTTTCCTTGCTGATCTAGATGCTTTTCCACCGAATTAATATCATCTTCCATATCAAATTTAGTGTCTTATAACTCCCTTACAATGTCGTCCTTCGGGCTTTCACAGTTGCCTTTATCTCACACTTAAAAGGAGCCGAGTTGGTATCTCAGTTTTTCTTCAGATTCTATATTCGTGTCCATCTTCTGCATTCCAGGTTTCATTTTCTCCATTCCATTCCATCCTCCGCTTACACTATTAATTTCACTTAATAATTGTTTAAGTATTTAAGCCAAAAAAACGTGACTTTTGTATCTCACTCCTGACACCAGTGTGGCTATGTCCAGTTTTTCAACTGTCACTTTTCACTGATTTTTTTAATCTAGTTCAGCTTCACTAGGAGTTCACTTTGTTCATATTATCACTTCACTCAGGTGAATTAGTTCAACTTTTCCTTACTTCACTTTCTTCGTAACGTAGCCTCCTCTTCCGGACGGCTCACTCGCCGGAAGTCGAACACAAGACCTCCAGTCTCTCGCTCTGCAGTAGCACTCGCTGCACTTTACACATATATATATATATATATATACTTTCATGGAAGATAATAAATGCAGTAAAACTCACTTATTAAGGCATAGTATAAAATTAGATTTAGGACATGAAACAAGAGAAATAAATACTAATAAATGATTAAAACAAGGGTAGAGCTCATCCTCAACACTGGTTGATTTAATAAAATAATAACAAAACACAGGAAATCATATATGGTAATAAAGGTATTTATCAGTAAAGAAACGATTATTAATCATTAATTATATGCTGAAGATATAATTTTACTATTGAATGAGAAAATGTTTTTTGAAAAGGAATATATGTATTGAATAAACTACTCACTCAATATCTATCTCATAAACACTGATGATATTAGGAGTGAAATGATAATTAGGAAAGAAGATTTTGGAAGGAACCCTTCTAAGCCTAAGAAATATCTATAAAGAAAATAAACTTTTCACATTCATGCGGAAAGAACTAGTTATAGCAAAAATAGTAACAAATTAAAGCATTTTAGAGGAGGTAGTTTATTTAATTACTTGGGCAATATCAACGATTATGATACCGATATTCAAAATAAAATAAACGATTTTAGACATTTGTGGAACAATAAATAGAAACACAAAAGCGAAAAACGAGAAAGGCACACTAAAATTTATATAAAACTAACAGTATTGATTTTGCTATATGGAAGCTAGTCATGGAGAACAACAAAGAAACAATAGAAGCAGAAAAAATATATCTGAGGTCAATAAAAAGCTGCAAAATTACAGTTAAGTTAAGAAATAAAGATATAAGGAAATTCTTAAACAGTTAGAGAGCAAAACATGATTCACAGATCATTTAAATAGATTGGTGGATCACAAAATATCCAAAGTAATATTAAAACGAACCGAAGGGAGTATAAAATACCGAGAGAACCGCGTAGTGAAGAAGGAGGATGAGAAGATGAGGAAAAAAGGAAGAGAAGAAGAAGGAGGAGAATAATAAGAAAAAGAAGGTTCCATCTTACAAGTAAAATCCTTGTTGATCTAAGATGGGCATATTAAACCTTGTATATGATAATTTTACCTTTACTGTAGGACATTTTGTCAAACTGCTCGGATATCTGGCCAGGAGTGTCAACTTTGACTGACACAGGGTGTGTGGAACGCAGACTGTCCTCTGCCATCGCCGAATGCACGTCATATAATATGATCTTATCCAACATGCCCCATGTCGGCTCCACCTTAAAAATAAATCGAATTAAACCCAATTACTCAATATTTTAGTGGAAAATTACTCTGTTTTAAAAAGCCCTAGCAATGATAGTTTGTTATCGGTTTCAGAAAGTTTTGAAAAACAATTATAAATCTAAACTTTATGGAAAATAGTGTTTTATTTACAATAGTTTAGTAATTTCGCATACAATAATTTTACATAGATATTCAGGTGTAAAAGAAAAATAAAACCTTTTATCTACACTGTATCGAAGAAACGATTAAATTTTCAAGTATTTCAGAATCTTGAGACCATAAAGATTTATACTAATATTCATTTCGGTAAACTAAATTTAAACCTGTGTCCACTAAATTGAAATATTGAATATTTATATGTCATCTATGAATAGACACTTCCCCTATAGTCTCACACATATGTATAATATACAAATAATAAATATAAATACATTTAGAAACCAATCATCGAAAAAACGCCTTCTTTTATATTTTTATTTTTTGTTAGAAAATAAGTCAAAGGAAAATAGTAGCAACTAATTCCTATCCTGATAGAATTAAGACTATATTTACTGAAGAATAATGCCAGATTGAAATAGTATTTCCGCACCTAACGCTAGGTACAGTGCCTTAATGAATTGAGTTCTGGCAGTTGTAGGTGACGGAAGTTTGCCACCCTCTAAGAGTAAATTCGTGTTTTATTTCTAGCTATTTTACCAAACATGACATATCTCGCAAGATTTACATTACAAGATTTACAGGATTTATAATACTGCACAAAAGAATTGAATGTTACCTTCTTATAAAAATTACGAAACCCTTTTAAAAATTTAAATTTAGACCTTTAAATTTCAGAAGAGAGATTATTGGATTAATTTTTCTTTATAAAGTTTTGCGTTCGATTTGTAATATTCATTTGTTTACTGTTAGTGCTATTACAAAATATGTATAGCAACGTCAATTACTTAAAATTAGATTCAACAGTAAAATATTTATTTATATTATAAAGTAACTTACATTTAATGAGGTTTTTGAACCGAGCACAACCTAAATCTTTGATGCCTGTTGGTTGGCTACTATAGAACTTTAAATAGTTGAAATTCAGACTCTTTTGGGTGGTCACAAAATTACAAAAATAATTTCTGATATCTAGTTGTGATAATAATAATTCAATTTAAAATACTTAACATTCTTTTTGACATGCATTAAACACTGGAGAATATAAATAAAAGGCAGAGTAGGTTTCTGGAGAGATTTAAACACAGGTTTACAATGTTAAGTACATTTGGCTTTACTTATAATTCTAACACTTCTTCTGACATTTAAACAAAAACTTAGAAAAGCCATGATTACACCACAACAAAATGCGATATTATGTATATTACCACGAACATATCCTTTTATATACCAAGTAAAATAAGTCTATTCAAAAAGCTTATTTTTCACACCCAGAGCAAATACAGAAATCCATAAGCTCATTATTAAACAAAACAGAATTACATATTTACATAACCAAATCCATTATTTCGATGTAGATATTCTCAACAGGCCTGAAATTCATTAAAAAAATTTATTTACTTTTATGACAGTTTAATATAAATATAAAATTAATAAATGATAGTATATTTAAAAACCACGAGCTTCTATTTCCTTTCTTAATTGCTTTTATTCCTAATTTTTTATTTTTCCTCACAGCTTCGATTTTGATCTATAATTTTTGTTTGTATGTTCTGTATATGTTAGATATGAATTATTGTAAGTGAGTACCTTTCAGAATGAACATTTCAATTGGACTTATGCTGTTATATTTTTAATAAATAGGTTTCGGCATTAAGTGATTAGTTCTTCCCTTAAATTCCTCGATGAAATTTGAATACCCTTGTGATGAAAGTAGCAGATGACTGTCTGGTGTTTCTCCCCTGGTAAATGCCCTTTTTTCTACCTGTGAGATATGGTAAACCTAAACAAAATGTAACAGCAGCATACGACTACAAGGAAGACACGTCCTGTACCTCACCAGGCACACCACCCGGCGCCATATTAGCTAGGAAAGAACTGTTTTTATCTGAAGGACTTAGAAAAGTTACTCACATAGTTTGCACCGAGATATTCCATATAGCTCGCGAACCCCTCATTGAGCCATAGATCATTCCACCATTTCATAGTGACCAAATTGCCGAACCACTGATGCGCTATCTCATGGGACACCGTCATAGCGATGTTGTCTTTGTCTCTAGTGGTAGAAGCCATGGGGTCATGTAGCACACGGGCTTCTCTGAAATTAATTAATTTTCAATATCACTAAATTTTTGTTAAAGTATACATGAATACGAAAACGAATCTAACTGAGGTATACAAGAGATAAACAACAACAATAAGAGGTAATGGCCCCTGGACTTTTTTAAACTAATAGCGTTCCAAGGGTATTATGAAGATGCTTGAAATATGAATTTCCTAATTTTCGGTCAAGTCAGATCACCCTGCTACAACATTGATTTGAAATATTACAATGTTTTAAAAAAAAGGTTAGAATGTCTTAGAAAGTATCATTTAAGTGCTCATAAATTAGAAATGTCACACATAACCTCCCTAAATCGCGTGTTTCTTCCCTAAGTAATTACTTGATAATAATGAAATTAATAAAAGTTCATTTCAGTCTTATAGTTTTTAAGTTATTAAAATTTATGTTTAAAAGACATTTGGTATTGTAGAATGATACTTAACGGACAGTGTGTAACTTGGCCCGAAAATTAGGAAATAGCTTTAATCACTTTTATAATATTTTTGTAAAACCCACAGATCTCCGTTTTCTGATCTGTTAGTTTCACACCAGCTTCAGCATTATAATTGCTTGTTACACCCTAAAACAAAACATTAAGCATGTAACTTAAAAGTATATGAAATATAAGTTTTATCCATTAACCAAGTAATATGTAAAACAGTTGACTACATTGCCTGTTCGGCATGTAAGCCTTTGTTAAGTGCAATAGGCGCTTTATATATATTATTGTAAAGAATAGTGCTTTTATTTACTATAACATAAGTACATATGAGTTATAAATAGACTTACTGTAAGTTAATAAAAAAACTTGCATGTCGGAGAACGGTTGCCAACGTTTCACGAACATTTAAAAATTTTACCAAATATATACAAGGTGTGTTCAAAAACGACCGAAGTTTTGGAATAGGCTTCAACCAGCACAGCTATTGAGCGCAGCGAGCGGCAGACAACAAATTGCCATTTACCTCGTTTCGCTGTGACCGCTAGTTGCCGAGCTACGGCCGCTGAAGTGAGTACTGCACAAGCTGTTCGTCGGATTACTGACAATAAAAGAGCTTGAAGAAACGTGTGTGTATGAAGTTTTGCTACAATGAGTCACAGGCAGTGTTATGAGTGGTTTAAACGTTTTGAACACGGCAGCATGTCAGTCGGTCAGGATCTCAGGCCTGGATAAGCTTCCACATCAACAGAAGATGATCATTCGAGATTGTCCATCAGGAATTTGTACCACGTGCTCAGATGGCAAACAAGGAAGTACGCTGTGCGCAGAAAGAGGCCTGAATTGTGGAAAAACTAGACTTGATGTTGCATCATGACAATGCACCGGCTCACGCGTCACTTCTCCTTGTCCGCAGATATATAGCAAAACATTAGACTCCCGGTGTGCCCTATCCACCCTAATCTCTAGGCATAGCCCCAGCAGACTTTCCTGTTTCCCAAACTTAAAACCACGTTGAAAGGACGTCGTTTTCAAACCATAGAGAAGAATCAGAACAATGCGACAAGAGACCTGCGCGCCTTCCCAGAAAGTACGTTCCAGGAGGCTTTCCAAAAATGGAATGAACGTTGGAAACGTATATTACCAGTAGAGGAAACTACTTTGAGGGGTACAATGCTTAAAATGTTGTAAAATGAGCAATAAAGATGTTATAACAAAAGTTCAGTCTTTTCTTTTAACACACCTCGTATGCACCTGAGTATGCCTCAAGACAAAAAGCCTCCAGAATGTTTGTGAGGTTATTAATTCGTTCCTTGCTTAATCTTGGAGTAGATGAGTTGCTCAAAAGTGCAAATTGTGGCCCCCAAACGTTTGAGAGAGAGAGAGAAGTATCATATTGTGGCGTATTAGGTAATTAGTAGCTATTGTCATGCCAGACACATTATTGCGTCGTATTGGCGACAGCATTGTTGCGATAATTCTTTCGACTTTGGATTGAGAGTCGAGTGAGTGCGGTTGTATGTGAAGAGCGTGAACGTAGTTCGTGTGTGTAGCATCTCCCCTCATTTCTTTCTTTATCTCTTTTATGTGCGATGTAGGAGTACCGTGTTTTTATTGAATAAACCACAGTTAATGTGATTAATGTGAATTCTGTGTATTTTGTTATAAATATCCCATGTGTGCACTGTAATGTGATGTTCAAAGTTCTGGTCCTCTCGCTGCTTCTGTAGCTACGTCTCCAATGTGCATGCTGGGGTACTTAAAAGTTAATATTTTAGCTGCCAACCTTTTGACCCTCACCCCAGTATGCAACAATGTCATTCTATCACCTTTGTCTTATATGATACAGATTTCCGTCAGTTCTCCAGACGCACTTCAGCCTTGTGCTTATTGTACTAGCTTTATCACCATTATGTAGAAGACACCACATGAAGGTTGGTTTAGTTTCACAAAATTTGTTCATCACGCTGAATAACAAAAATTTTCACTTTCTCTGCCACCTACTTACGATAGGTAAGAGGAAGTATTGTATTCCACCCAAAAAATTCGATATCGAGATTTCATCAGAAATGCTGAATAAGAAAAGCACTTTTATAAAATGTGTGCCTGAAAGGGCTCTAACCATTCTGAATATAATACAATGTTTAATATATTGACAGAAATGTATATCTTGATTTTTTTGTGAATGTGCTGTGAAATTTCCTTTATTTGACTGGCTTTTGTATAGTAACAAAATTTTAACAGCTAGCTCAACAATTACTACCGGAAAATGCAGGGCTTATTAAAACGTACATGCTTGTCAAATACTTTTTTTGTAATGTTAGCTGTTTTCAAAATATTACATCTTGCAAGTTTAGGCGTTTTTAAGCACCTACTAAAGGACATGCTAGAAAATTTACTATCCTTGTTTCTCCTCGCCTTAGTTTCTTTCCAGCCCATGAGATTGTTACCACGAATAAACATTTGAATACTATTTCCGCGTGTTGAAACATTATCGCTTAATTTGAAACAATTCCTAAGAAAAAATATGTGTACTCGGAAACGAAGAGTGTAGCAGAGATTGAGCGACGTTTTCGTGTATATTTTCGTAAGAGGGCCCCCTGACCTCGTGCAAACTGAGTAATCTAACGAAGATAGAGGATTCGCGTTTTACGTGAATATTACATATATAATGAATGTACGCGTAGGAAATGCCGTGTGAACGTACACTTCAGATATTTATCAAGCACAATTATTTTCAGGAAGTCCAACCGCGACGAACGTACAGTTTGTATGGAAATGTTTTTAACTATTAGTGGTTTGTTTGCAGACGGCAGAAAACTACTCAAATACTCCGGGGAACACGCCCTTGGAAGAAAATATGATTTTCAAAGACGTATCCGCTGAACTGCACACGACTAATTCTCTATTAGACGTCAGTAAAGCAGTCGATGGCATGTTCGTGGCTTAAAAAGGACCGCCCAAAAGCCTTTTTTAAAAAATAAAATAACTCTTGGGGATTACGGGATTAGCATTGTGGATTTTAGTGGGACCTATATTTTGAATCTTCTTTCACAAGCTTATTCTAATTGGAATTGCCAATCTCTTATTGCTACAACAGTACATACTTCCTTTTCCGAAGTGTCTTTTCTGGATCAAAGTCTACAGAAACTTCGGACGGACACACAAATCTTCTGCACTTCACACAACGGTTTCAAAAGTTTTTGTGTTTAAACCCCTGTAATGGAGTTGAGTTTATAATGTTCACCAATATTTAATTTGTTTTAATGTATTTTCTTAGCGCTTTAGGGTAATTTCGGGTAGAGGGATGAATGAGCACGATGCATCATGATAAATTTACTCTCGTGTTTAATATGCTTATCCCAGGACGCAATTCATACGTACCTACCAAAATGTGAGACCATAATTCATTTCCAAATTTCGCTTAATTTGCCTATATCTTAATTTTCGAGCTTCTCAAGAAAGAGACAGTATATGAAACTAATATATCCTGTAAAGTAAATGTTGAAAAGGGACTAACCTGAAGGTAATGAGCCCCCAGTTTTCCATGGCCCCTGCACTAAAGTCTGGAATAGCAGCGATTAACATTTGTGGCAATGGATAAGAGATGTTAAAATACTGGTTGTAGAACTGCACTATCCGAGGAGCGATATCTGTGGCATAGGTGGCGTACGGCAGGAGATCCTTACGAGCAAACACTCTGATGTCTGGTTGACTGCTGGTTACCTCTTCAGTCGTCGTGAAGTCCTCGGGCGCCACGATGTAGGCCACCAGATATGTGGACATAATGGGGGACGCTTCGTAATGATCCCACACCCATCCATCTTCTCCAGCTCTGTTACAGAATACACAATCATCAGAGAAAGAAACCTATACTTAATTTTACTCAACGTCAAGATTTGATGCAAACAATTATTGTTTTATATTATACGAATTCTAACAAAGCATTCCACTGTTTTCTCTAATATTTCGGGATACCTACATTTCACGAGGGTGCAATAATGTGTTTACCAGATGCAAGGCTTGTCCGGAAGCAGAAGGGCGTTATCCTTTGTAAGTGAGTTAAGCTTCCTATAAATTTACATTCCTTCTCACTTTGCACATTAACCATTAACCAGTCCTCTACCATTACACGGGTAGCCGAAATCATCAAAGCATGGACTCGTCAGTTGGAGGTCTGCAGTTCAAATCTCGCTAGGACCATCCTCTTTGACTAAGGTATTTTTACCCATGTGTTCCTCAGTCCTAATAACTGTAAAATGCCGGGGAGGTACCCTAAACATAGGTTGGAACGTTTGTTTCCCAAATTTCCTTTCCCAGTTATCAGTTCAAGTAATGTATCACCGGTATCCAATGCCTGTGGGTCCGTAGTAAGAACGGGCATTAAACACTACTAAATACAGCCCTATGCTACTGCAAGGGTAGATTAAACAGAGTGTCACAGGAGTTACGTGCTCTCGGTTATATAACCTACCTATAATGAACTCGGCATAATGCTTATCCTTTACGACAAAAAAGAACTCAGTATTAAATCATGAATTAAAAGCTGATGCTTTTTAATGTTTAGACTACCAATTTAATTTGTTTTTATGAGAGCAATAACACTGTAGACACAAGAAAATAAAGGAAAAAGGAGGAGAAACCCATAAAAGTAAACCAAGTCCATATGCAATAATTTTGAGTTACTGAACGCAAAAGCTTCTGTTCATATTTAATTTGTATACAACACAAAGAGAGCTAAAAACATGACGAAAAAAACAATGGTGTTGTCATTTTTTATATTTATTAGGTACTTTCTGAAAGTAACAAGTCTGCAACACTTCAGTTGTGAAAATATCTCATTCTGTAAATAAAAATCACATTCACTAACAAATTGGTTACAGTTTTCATTTCTATCTGCTCTCAGAACCCAAGAATAAGATAACTTACGTTGTGGAGCGTCTCGGCATATTGGATATTGAAGTCATTCCAGGTTTGTGTGCTATGCTGATTTCGAACTGCGCCTTCATGTCTGGTTCGTCAAAACAAGGAAATGCTTCACGTGCAGATTGCGGTTCAAAATCTGAAACGGCCATCCATCTATAACAAAATCATTAGATTTATATCCAAAAAT
This sequence comes from Deroplatys truncata, assembly GCA_030765065.1. Classification (NCBI taxonomy): domain Eukaryota; kingdom Metazoa; phylum Arthropoda; class Insecta; order Mantodea; family Mantidae; genus Deroplatys; species Deroplatys truncata. Next base: position 106,301,575 of record CM060985.1, read on the forward strand.
GTTCTTTCAATGCAAATGATCCAGAATGCCTTAATTTCTGCCAATAAGTTAATGAAAAGAATAAAATTGAAATAGGAAACGTATGAATAACATTTCAAATATGCTCCCTTGTGTAAATTAGGTGAATATTACTATAATGGATTGACAGTTGGATATAAACATCAAATTTACACATTCATAGAAAAATATAAAGTAGTAAAAGATCTTAAGAGTCTAGTAATAACAACTCTAAATTAAAATAGAAAATGAGTTCATTGGTTTAGACTAATATCCTTCCTGACTAGAAGCGTGATAGTTTGTGCACCAAATATAAAAATAAAATCGCAAATTGTAATGGATATTTGAATGTTGTGACTGAGAGATAAACTCATATATTGAAGTAAAATAAATAAAGCATATGAAGCCTTCGTGAAGCAACATACAGTACTCGCCACGGACAAACCAATACAATAACTCATTAATGTAACAAAATATCTAATTTACAGTTTCTCAGCATCAACACATTAATAATTTCTTTCTTTAATGTTTTTGTTCTAAAATTTACGTGTTATGTCATAGCTTAGGTATAACATTTAAGAATGTGTTTAAAACACATGTATTCATAACGTACACATAGTGGAGAACAAGTATATAACGTTATAACATATAAAATGTAATATAAGTGGGAAATACCATTGTTAGTTATATAACTAGTAACATAAAATTACGAGAAATATAGTAGTATCTGCGTAAGCATGTAAGGAACTTTGGATTCATAATTAAGACGATGGCAGTCTGTAAACATATATGTGTGTAACATAAACTGTTATTGGATAGTAGCACCAATCAGGTACATTGACACATGCTTATAATTCAAATACGTACGTTAAGAAACCGGTTGAAGGGAACGCTAACAGAAGCTTGTCAGTCTTCGAGCATGAAGGTAGTGTATGAGCTCGTCTCTAAATAGACGCTAAAACTACGTATTTAAAGTCTACCAGTTATACATATTTTAACATAGCAAAGGTGATAGTGAATTTTGAATATGCAATGTGGTTTATCCAATATAAAAGTGAAATAACTAAATAGAATACATGTGTGCAAAAATATTTTTAACATTCTCCATACCCAACCCTGACAAGACACAACTGCTCTCCGACACAAATACAGCAGCTGTGGCACAATTATAAAAAAATAATTACAACATACTAAACACACACACAAGATTACAGAAATACGATCATTACATTCCAGTCTACGAGAACGTCGTGATACATCACAAGCGTTCGGGCCTCAAGACGACCTACAGTAATACAGCATCCATTATCATCAACGTAGTGGGGTCCTACTAAGGAGGAACCGCTACATTCTGAAACTGACTATGTGTACAAAGCTGCACAGAATAAGTCAGTTTCACCAGCACAAAGGGATTCACAATAGAAATACAATACATTGCTCAGGTGAGGCCATATATCTGGCGTAAACTCATTCATGTGCACCGATTGAGGTGTTAAATAGAGCTAAATGCACCGTAACGTACACATATTTGGGTACATGGAAGGGACAATGGCTGTAACGGGTGGAAGTTAATTCAGAGACGACTGAGTGATATTGAAAGAAAAACCTTGGAATGATAGTGTGTACTTAAAATGTCACTAAACTAAGTGTCAACGCCAGGCTGGTGGAGGGATGCCTATCAGTTTGACTACACGAGAACAAAGAAACGGTGTAAGACTGGAAATCTGTTAAATTGATGACACCCGAGTGAGAATATAGTCACTCTGTGGCGAAAGGAAAACATGGAGTCATATTCTGGCACAGCGCAGATAAACAGATTATTAAGAAAGGAAGCAATATTGTGGCATATTATTAATCTTATTGTCATTACCAGAGGCACTGTTGTCTGTATTGTTGCTACCAGACGTAGCATTATAGTGTCTGTTTAGTTATATTTCGCCTTAACGGTGTTTCCTTCCTTTCACGCCACGCCAAAGGGAAGGCTCTGTTTGAAACTGTCTGGTATTACGTCAGCCATGTCTGGCTTTGGCTAGACGCGGTTGGTGGGAGTGGTCGTTGTGGTCAGTCGTGTGTATGTGGCCGGTCTACGGTTTCGTGGCATCTCCATCCTGTTTCCTTTGTTCATCATGTAGAGTCGCCAAACGTTTGTGAATAAATCCCAGGTATGTGAAGGTAATGTGTTATGTAATGTTTCAGCATAATATAAAACACACGCCTTCTCCTTAAATCTACACACCAAGGTCCCGGACTTTTACTGTCAGCGAATTGCGTCCCCCATGTGTGTGTTGGGGTGACCTAAATTAATCATTTTCTGGTAACCTTTTTGGCCTTCACCCCAACATATAATAACATTTACCACTACAATTACCGAGCGGGGTGGCTCAGGAGGTAACGTGGCCCGCATTCGGGAGGTCGTGGGTTCGATTCCCGAGGTCGTCCTTCCTGATCCACGAGTTTTTTCGGGGTTCTCCCGGGTCGCTAGGCGAATGCTGGGAAGAATCTTTACATCCCCCGAATTTCCTGTCCCCCAATTTTATCTCCATTCTCATTTCACTTCATCTTTCATCTGCTTCGTCTCTCTTAGGATTGAAGTGTCGGAGGGAGGTCTCGGCATGTGCATGGCAGGGGAAAACCGAGCGATCTTCGGGTCCCGTGCCCCCCAGGGGATGTGTAAGCTCACAGGAGGGGAAGGGAGTCGACTGCACAAGCTACCACCCGGAGGGTTCAAATCTGTAAACAGTAGGAAACCTGTCGTCTGCCTGTTGGGCCTCCTGGTCCGGATCCTGTGTCTCCTTTCACCTCATCCCTCCCTCCCGGGGGCGTCTCGTCAGGAGACTAGGTACAAAAGGTCTACATAAGTCGAGGTGCTAAGTTCCCCTGCGCTTCTTGTCCTATCCTACCAGCACCGCTTCTGTATTCCAGTAGAGGAATGAAGGCTTGCTTAGATGTAATATCGGACGCTAGGTCTCACAAACTGGGGCATTTCTAGCTAACATTCGGCAAAGGAGGTTAATTGATATGGAGAACGGGAGGGAGAGGGTAAAAACCGAGGGTCAGGGCACTGAATATGATTAACAATACATCTGTAATTTTATTTCGTTTTAATTCATTCTTACTCTTATTCTTTTTCTGTATGTGTAGTGTTCAATAATTCTCTATCAGTTCGCTGTCTTTTTCTCTCTTTCTTTCTTTTCCCCCATTATGTTAGTAAGCAGGAACCAAATTTATTTATTTAGTAATATACTCTCACGTAGGCTTCCAGGGACAGCAAAACCATATACGGCGATGAGGCCCATGCGATTGTTGCATTTTGCAAAGTTAGTATGAAACTGTTTGACAATAAGTCCTTCTACTACTACCACCAGCATTACCACTACTACCTCAACTTCATGTTCGTTCTGTGGTTCTAATATGGAAGCTTCGGCAAAATTCACTTTTATTGGATTTTCCTTATAAACTACCTTGAATTTGTACAGATTATAACCAATTTTTAACCTACAATTTGTCTTCACACTATTATGCATAAAAGTTCAACTCCGTATTCAGTGGTTTGTGAGTTGCTTCATACATACAGACATATGAATGTGGAGAATATGGAATACCAATAAATTCTCCATAGCAGAAAATTAAGCTAATGGTTGTTTTCAACCAATATTGTCATGCTTATCGTATCAATAGCTAGCATTTCATTAGCGGATGTTTGCCATTAGATACATTCAACCCTGGAACTGTTCAGTACAGAAATAATGCACATGAAGCTTCACTAGCACCTCCAGATTACAAAGCCATTCTGTCTTGTTTACCAGACGGCGAACTCCCGCAACACATAACATTCATCTATTTGGGCCAAAGGATATAATTGCGAAATTACTCGCCTGTGAACAGTATAACTCAAAAAGTATAACGAAAAGTCGGATAATACCGAATTTGGTATTTAGATTTAGCATCTTTCAAAGATGCGACAGGAAGATTTTTAAGAAAATTACATCACCCCAGACTACCCTTTACATGGAACATTTTTCGAAAGTTTTTATTTTCTCAAAAAATGGCTCTAATGATTTTCATTAAAGTAGCATACGTTTAAGATATTTTATAGCAAACAAAATGTATATCTTAAATTTTCTGGGAATGTTCCCAAAGTCCTCTTCGTTCTGAATGGCCTTTGCATAACTGTAGACTGTAAGAGATAGACAAAGCTTTGGTTCATAAAAAAATGTAGATCTGGTTAAAACACACTTTATATCATATACATTTCCAAGATATTCCTTGTTATTTGTTTGAATTTTCCAATACTTATGCTTTTTCTCAAATGGGAATTCATTATTCTTGCTTCACATAACAACCAGCTCTTAAAAGATTCCCCTATCATTTAAAGCCTACCATATTTCCCTTGCACCTACAAGAAAATTAGGCATAAAATAGTTTCTGCAAATGTTTATCTGGATTAATATGAAGTACATGGAAAATAAGCGTTTGTAAAAATAGTTTGTACAAGAGTAGAGAAAGTCATATGACTGCAACAAACCTTACTTTTTTGTAGTAGTTAATTATCGAGTGGTATGAGTTGAGTTCGCATTGGAAAGATAACCTTGCAACTTTTTCTTTCTTTAAATTTATAACGGTTTGCATATGGAAACACTAGATATATTTGTTTTTGTCTCGTTTTACAAAAATATTTATTTTTGAGTATTACAAAATGACGACAGACATTGTTAGTTGTTTAGCAGAAAAAAAAATTACTATTTTTTCACACTGAGCAAAAAATACTCACTAATCCGTATTCAATGTATTTTACACCTAATTTAAAGTAGAGTGTTAAGCAGAGAATATGGCACAAGTAAGGCAGTTACACTAATCAAGACAAGGGAAAGTCTTCATAGCCAATAAGAGTAATGTTATTCCGTAGATAATTCAGAGTCGTCACAAAACGGTGTCCAGTATGTGCATAACATTTTATGTAATATGCTGCATTAATGTTAGCACCGAACTAGACATAAGAAACTGTATGAGCAAGTTAATTTCGAAAAATCTGATGTGCCACACTGACTGACCTTCTCTACCCATTACAACGTCATAGTTTTCTTTATATATATTCTGCATTTGCAAAGAGTGATTCTTTTAGGTTACTCGCGATATGTTTTGACTAGAAATAACCTCAGATTGCATGCACAATACGCAAAACAATACACAAGTATGTGTATTACATTAGTGTTCCTGAACCCATGCGGCTAAAAAGAAGAATCACCTGAGATACCGTATGACAGTTCAACCTAAGAAAATTTAAAGATGTAACAACAAATAGCCCGAAAACGCCTAATGCTAAAGAAAATGTTATTTGGCTTAAAAGGATATTTTATAAGCTCTATATTGTTATATGCTGGGCTGAGGGCCAGAAGCTTTCCAACAAAATTATTAAATTTTGATCACCCCAACACCACATGGGGGAGCGTAGCTCACTAACGGCAAGAGGACCGGAACCTTGGTGTTTGAATCTAGCGGGAGGCGTTAGGTTTTGACATTATACAAAAATATTACATAACATACATTACCTGGAATTTATTAACAAATATTTGGCGACTCTACATTACACTTAGGCAAACAAAGGATGAGGGGGAGATGCCTCGCAGTCGAGGACTGGCCACACGCGGCTTGCTTCTTACACTCTCACACACAAACTGGCGCGCACATTCAAGTAACACTAACTTTATGTGCCCCCTCTCCAACCCTCTCCAGGCAAGCTAACTAGCTAGGGCTGGCGTCATACCGGACGAGATTCAAACAAAGCATTCTCTCTCTGGCGTGTTCCGCGCCAAAGAAGAAGGCCCGTTCAGCCGAAACAAATAATCAAAAGTCACCCAATAATGCTGTCGACAATGCGACACAATAATGCGTCTGGTATGACAATGCTTACTGATACACCACAATATGTTTGTGTAGCAAGCTTTTATCAACCATTTATGATTTACCAGTTATACACAATCATACAAAGTGCTTTCAGAATGACGAGGACTTCAATACTAGCCTATCAATTAAGTTTTACACTGATCAATGTTTACAATTGTTAGTCCTTATATTAACGGGACCAGAATCAGTTGAAGACCCTTGTATTTTAACATAACAAATTATTACTGTTCTGTACTTTTTATATACATTTTTATTATTAATGTAAATATCTTAAACATGAAATTTTTAACCGAAATCTTTAGAGAAAGTTTTGAAAAAACAACCAAAATGTGTCATTTAAACGCTAGTTGCATATTGGGGAAATTTTCCTGAATCTTCTCGTGTTATATCCTTGGAAAACGAACTTAGATGCCAGTTTGGTATTTATTCTAGTTCTCGTTTTTGAGTTATGCTTTTCACAGACACACACGCGTGATGTGGTGTCTTTACTGATGTAAAAAATTGTTTAAGTTATTACATACAAAAACCTAGTGCATGGGTCATTGACCATACATGCACACGTTAAAGGGTACAAAAAAGAAGAAAAATAGGCTTACTGAACAAATCTGGTTGCACTTCGCGCACTTTAGCCAGGAAATTGCCCATTGGTCAATAGCTCATTGGGATCTACTGGTCAGTCAGTAGATCCCTTCTCCTTCTATCTGGACTTAGGAATTTTGTGTGAATTTAATTTTTCACTGGTTCTCCTACTATGCAGATTAAATTCAAATGCGTGTAAAATGGAATAGATACAACTCTATAAAATGTATTTGTTATACTTACTTTTTGGCTCCAGATGCATCCTTGTAACTGCTACGATAGAAGCCACTGAGTGTCTCCTGAAGCTTTCCTGAGAAGGCTATATTCAAGACATAGCTAGATCCTGCCACCAGAGGCCGGTCCAAATTCAACGTTACCATACTAGAGGCCGTGTCAGTCGATAATCCGGTAACCCTCGGTCCTTCATCGGATGTGGCGGTGGCTGAAGTGGTTGTAGAATCAACGCTTCTCCTCCTGTTGGTATAGAACAGAATATTAAATACACTTCCGCAATATGAAATATTTCCTTTATAAAATAAAAATGTCATATAGATATCTTAGGCAACTGTAAGCTAAGTATATACTCTAAAAGCTTTTTATTTGTCAACAATAAGTAGACATTGGAATTCTTAAGCAGTTGGCTTCAAGTTATCTGCACTCAAACCATTACAAATTGTAATCAGCAGCGCCCATGAGTTATTGACGGGCAGGTAAACACGGTCGGATGAGTGCTGTCAGCAAACGTCAACAGACTGTACAAGGGATGGGGTTGTTTGCAACCTGCGACGTAACTGTGTAAAGTTCTGTAACAATTCATTTCCTTTTGGCCTGGCTTTAATACTTAGAAATTTTTACGCCTAATAACCCGTATTGATACGTTAATACAAAATATGTGCCAAACGGTTTGTTACTATATCTGCCCTAAATGTTTATTAAGAACTTATAAACCAGGCATAAGGGAAGTGTTGTGCAGACGTTGATTCATTTTATTTAGTATGCTATAAAAATTGTTTCATGTATATGCCATTGAAATTTTCAGTTTTTAGAACATGAGTTATGAAGCATTTAATTGCAAATTAACTAATTTTGTAATAATTTGGCAATAACGTTTAACTCCTTAGCAGTACCTGAAGCTCTCCTGAAAAACTGCGGTATGCATAATATTTTGAATTGTGAAACATGCTGAAAGGCGGAATTGGGAAAAATAGACGAATGGCCATTTGATGCTCTACTTATGTCGATGTTAAAAAAGCAATACTGTGGTGTGAAAGTATCAGTTATAACATAATAAAGACTAAAAAAAAATCTAAGTCATTTTACCAAGTTATGTCGGCTAACCTTTGTGGACAAAATGTGAGGAAGCGAGGCGAAAAAGGTGCATTTTCATATTTCTTCACAGAGTAATTATTATGTGTAACTTTTAATATTTTTCTTCTATTTATTCTATTGCAATGATCACCTTGGCGGCTTTGCCAGGGCATAAAATATTATCGTGGCTGTGGGCTTCGATCCCGTAGACGAGGTTGAGGTTTTGATGATAAAAAGTATTTCATTGAAATGTTGCAAATTGAGATTACAACCACAGATTCTTATACAAATTTATGGAGCTCATCCACAAGGGGTTAAAACAATGTTGCCAACCGTAGACAAACAATCTCCATGTAGGCATCTGAACTGACCCATCCTTTTTAGTAATATTAAACCACGTATAAAAATGGTACAATATTTTTGTTTGGATTTCTATACCAAACTTACGCATCTGAACTGACCCATCCTTTTTAGTAATATTAAACCACGTATAAAAATGGTACAATATTTTTGTTTGGATTTCTATACCAAACTTACGATATATCGATTACGACTATATAGTGCAGTATACTAATGCAGTTTGCAAAACAAGCTAATTACTAACCACGCGCTGCTACCATTTTACTGTTTAGCTCTTGTATTTTATTTTGTTTTCTTGTCTAATATGACAACTTTAAAATGCAGGAATTTACGTAGTTCCATGTCATTAAGACAACACTAAGAGGAAGTTTAAATACTTACCACATACTTGCAAATCTACACAGCTGAATGCGCTAGAGGCTGTCATTGAATTATAAGGCAATTTGGGTAAATATCAATGAATGAAATTTAAAACTGCATCACAATGGCGTGATTTTACCATTATTATAAAAATCACAAAAGACTTAAGCGACACTAATTGAAGAAAAAAATTATTGGTAATGAATTCTACCTGTCAGCACGATGGCGAAATGGACTGCGTCTCTTTCTGCGTCCGCCAGGTAGACTCGTGGAGCTTCCTTGGTAATCAACTGTAGCTACACTGACAGATGCATTTTCTGAAATATTTTAATTAAAAATTCGTTAGCTCATTTTTAAAAAGTTTGAATGGGTTTCTCTATAGTCCAGTGGCCTGGGTTCGATTTCCAGCTGGAGTAATTTTTTATTTAATTAGCATTATTCTCTACACACCCTGGGTTGGAAAGAATGAATGCGGGGACGAATGTAAGTGAATGGCATCGAGATAACCCACAGTTCAAAGGGCTACTATCCCTTTATTTTATGCTTGGCTGGTATCGGTCTAGCAATTTCAAGTAATGCTTAAGCAACACGCTTACAGCAATAGTTTAAATATTAATGTTATTTCCTTTTACAGGAAGTCTAGACTGATTATTTTAATAGAAATTACATATTTTTCGTAGATTCTGGCTTTGCTTAGAAACTAGCTGAGATAAATATTTTGCATAAAGCTTTATTGTTTTGGTTTATCTGAAACTACAGAGATAGATTTACTTTACCAAGAAACTAACGTTCACGACTAGCTAACAGACAACTAAACAGGTATATTGTAACATAATGGTTCAACATATGCTGAGTTTTATTTGCATTAACTACATACCAGAGTTCGACGTTGAGGACATCGTTGAGGATGGCGAGAAAGAGATGATAGTTGAAGCACTGGGAGTAACAATTTCCGTCTGTGCAGTAGTTTGGTCGGTAGCTGCACTGATGTTCACCTGTCAGAGAGTACACGAAGTTATCAGCAGTCACTCTACAATCCTATTATAAAATTTCTATGCAGCTTCCTAAAGAACATAACACAATAACACTTCTGTCAAGTGTAACTTGTGTAACAATACAACTTGTGCCAATTTATGCAAAAAGGAAATTAATAATAACAGTGGCTCGTAATATATACTAAAATGTATCTGAAATACTTTATTCAAAAGTAACAAAGATAAACGATACGATGTTCAGAATCGTGCATGACTGGCTCTTTGAGGCATGCCTGCCATTAAGGCCGAATGAAAACAATACATAAACACATTGTATTACATTGATCTGTCAATTACATCAGAGATATCCCTGATTTTTGGGTTAGCTGCATGCCCACATAATGCTCACAGAGGAGGAATTTATTTACGACATTTTGCTGGGATAGAACCATTCTATTCATGTTAAAAAGTTAATTTTGCAAAACGTGGCACTTAAGATGTTTTTCAACATCGATATAACAAATCCGGTACAGTTAACAATGTAGCAACTTCACTTCGTGTTTTGCATGAGCGTCTTAGCGCTGTATAGAACTAGGATTAACTGCGAAGGGGGAAATAGCCCTTGATCTACAAGAACTTTTGTGCCTGAAGCACAGAGGGCAGGGTCCCTCCTTTTTAAAGACTGAAACCCCCCAGATAACAGCTGGTGCAACTGGTACCCTCCCTCATGCGGGCTTGCACTCCCCCTGGGGTGTCCGGGACTAGGAGACCGCCTCCATTCCGAGGGACGAAGGGTTACATATAGTATCCTTTTCCCCTGCCATGTAACGCTGAGACTTCCGCCGATATTTTCAACCCTGATACAGGCCAAGCGGATGAAAGGTGAAGTGAAGTGAGAATGTAACTGAAATGAAGGAACAGGAAAGTCGGGAAGATGTACTTAACCTTCCCAGTATTCGCCTGCGACCCGGAGAAACCCCCGAAAGCCCATAGGTCGGTAAGGTCAGCTGCGGGAATCGAACCCACGACCTCCCGAATGAGCGCCACAGACATCACTGCCTGAGCCATCCTGTTTAGTTATCGCTATAAATACTTAAAGTGGTACCTGCTGATCCAGCTGTAGCTCCTTGGAGTGAAGAATTATGGTGTTGGTAGGATTGTGACAAATGACTGTGATGGATGCGTGGCCCTTAAACGTGAAATTGTCTCCACCATCACCACTCTGTAGAAATGGCTGCAACTGTAGGCGATAATGCATAGGTGTAACGTCACGTGGTAGTCTCAGCTTCACATTATCTCCTGTAGCTGCCTCGGAATTACCGGGAATATACTCCGCCGTCTCTTCTGGTACGATCTCCTCCTTATTCTAAAGAAAAGAAATACATAATCACGTTTAAAACAAATGCCGCTCTGAAAGGAGCTATGATTAGATGTAAATGGAGCGTAATTTAAACAATAATTTAAAGGAATCCATCCATTTTGTTTTAGAAATAAAGTCCTAGAGGAGGTGGAATATCAAACGGAAGCAACATGCTTGGTTTTAGCGGAATGGGAAATATTTTAAAAACTACGTTATTTCCACACAACAATTCCCTGCAATACAGCTGAAATCTCTACATTTGTTATCACTTCAAAAGTACGAGTCGTACATGTGAGATAAAGTTTTATGAATTTGTCAAAGAAATTTACTGCGTATGCCTTTGTCGTAAATGATGTTTTATAGCGAGCAAGTATAAGGTGCCACGTACGCACAGTAAATCATTTCTTTGAATATGCTCGTAAGTACAAGAGATCACTTAATTTGTTAGTAAATGAAGTACAAGGGAGATTTTCCAACCTCAGTATTCCTATTGGAACAAACATAAATTTCCACCGAGGGAGACTTTGTACAGATAGTGAGTTAGAAACACATCTTACATTTGTGGATTATGAAAAGGCGTTTGACAAGATTAAGAGAAACATAAATGTAAAACTCTGGATATGTTAGTTATCTTGTTAAAGCGACGAAATTCCTATAAAACTCTAAAAACATTTGGAAAATATCTGATGTGATACATTCACATGACTTTCCCTACCCCTTATCGTTTATCAGTGGGTATACAAATTATTGTTACAAAAGTTTATTTTTCTGTCTACTCATTTTAATCCAGACAAACCTTTGCAGAAATAGGTACATTACACATTTCGTTAGGATACAAAGAGAACAGTGATAGTCAAATGTTTAAGAACTGGATGCTATACGCTGGCCTTGAAATTTCATACTGCTTCCATGCAACCGCCAGAAACACCTGAAAATCGATGGGACTTAAAAGGATTGACAAAGTATTAAACAAACCGAAATATTAATAACGGAAATATCAGAAATAGATGATGCCACAAAAAAGTTATTTGACATAAATTGTGTGTTTTAAAGAGATCTACATTTCTGTGCAATACGTTTTCGTATATAGCTTAACGTTTACCAATTATACAAGATTATACAAAATTCATTCTGAATAAAGAGCACGACTCAGGCTATTTTCAGAAAATTCAAAATATACATTTTATTTGTAATGTAAATGTCTTTAATATACGGCATTTTAATCAAAATCGTTAGGGCCATGTGTTGAGGAAATCAAAGATTTTGAAAAATGTTTCATGTACAGGTTAGGTTAGGTTGGGGGTTTTTTATTAAAAATTTTCGTGTCGCATCACTGAAAGATATTGAACTTAAATACCAATTTTGATATTTATCCGACTTTTCGTTTTTGAGTTATGCTATTTACAGAGAGACGGACATACATACACCGATTTTCTTTCTAAAAATGTTTTTTTATTCAGAGCACCTAAAAACATGTATTTGTCATGTTCGATGAAACTGCCATCTAGATTCCTATGCTCCCTATGTTATTCCACTCTTTCTGCTGTAAGAGGAACGAAGCTTACCATCCATGTATCCAAAATTTGGGTAGATTGCAATACAAGGGAGATTTTCCAACCTCAGTATTCCTATTGGAACAAACATAAATTTCCACCGAGGGAGACTTTGTACAGATAGTGAGTTAGAAACACATCTTACTATGTAGAGAAGGTAGAGAAATAAAAACCGCAAGGTTAAGAAATTTCACCTATGGGGACTCTTAAATTTATAACATGATTCTCCTTGTTTTAATAAAATGGAATTAAATAATTTATATCTAATAATTAGTATTTAGTTTTGATATAGTTACACATAATTTGCATCAAGAATAATTTAAATCTGGGGGTAAACACTTGCTAAATAAAGACACGTCAGGAGCAAGTGGAAAATTTTTTGTCTTACAATATGCCCGGAGTAAATAATATTACATGCACAATTACTTGATGACATGCATTCGCAGTACATTAACAAAACAGATGCTTCCAATAAACAGAAGTATACGAGGGCAGTTCCAGAAGTACCCGACCTTACATATATATAGCGGTTGTTGTCTCAAACAAATGACTATGGTAGAAAGCACTATTCATACAGAGCTAAGTTTGAAGATGCTACGTTGTTTAGTAATTGTTTGGCAGCCACTAATAGTGAACTCTCTCAGCAAATTTGTAAACATGGATAAAACTGGCCATCGTTATGTGACACAATACTTTCATTTGAAAGGTCTCAGTCCAACTAATATTAAAGCTGAGCTGGATTCTACCTTGGGGTAGTCTATTCCTTCATTTACAATAGTAAAATATTGGGTGGCAGAATTTAAGCGAGGCGTACGAAGACGAACATCGCAGTGGCCGACCAAATGAGGTGACCATGCCAGAAATTGTAAAGAAAATCCACAAAATGGTATTGGATGACCTTCGACTAATATTGCGCGAGCTTGCAGACATCGTAGGCATGTGCTGTACATTGCATACTAACTGAAAATTTAAAATGAGAAAGCAACATCGTGAAGATGTTTCAGTCCAGTGTTTTGCGATGTTTCGCTACAATAAAGTCGAGCTTTTATGTCGATTCATAACCATGGATGAAACATGGGTCCATCACTTCACACCTGAGACGAAGGAACAATCAAAACAGTGGATTGAAAGGGGAGAATCGGCTCCAAAGAAGGCAAAGACATTTTCATCTGCAGGCAAGGTCTTGGCGTCAGTTTTTTTAAATGCACTTGGGATAATTTTCATTGATTATCTTCAAAAAGGAAAAGCAATCAATGGCGAGTATTATGCAAACTTATTGCAGCGTTTGAATGATGAAATCAAGCAAAAAACGACCGAATTTAACGAAAAAGAAAGTTCTGTTTCATCAATACAATGCACCATTCACACATCCATTATCGCCATTGTCAAAATGAATGAGTTAAAGTTCGAATTGTTCTTCATGCACCCCATTCACCAGACTTAGCCCCCTCTGATTATTTTCTGTTTCCAAAGTTGAAGAAATGGCTTGGTGGTAAAAGATTTGCCAACAATGAGGAGGTGGAGTTTGTAGTTGATGGCTATTTTGCAGAACCCCACGGTTCTCACTGTAAGCAGGGTAGCGAAGCTATTGAACACCGCTGGGAAAAGTGTATCGAGCTAAAAGGAGACTACGTAGAGAAATAAAGATGTTTTTTTTCCCAATTTTTTGTGTTTTCTTTTGTTAGGTCGGGTACTTCTGGGACAGCCATCGTATTAATTTTGTGCGTGTGTTCGATGAAACTGCCATCTAGATTCCTATGCTCCCTATGTTATTCCACTCTTTCTGCTGTAAGAGGAACGAAGCTTACCATCCATGGTGTATCCTTTTCCACAAAGTGTACGATGAGACCCACGACGGTCATGCAGGCCACTACGAAGAGGAACAGGAAGATGGCCTTCTTGGTGTTGACGAACACGCCTCCTTTCCTACTGTACTTAATGCTGCTAGGAGTCGATCCCAAGGCGTCTGCAGCCAGAAATTCTGTACGACTTTCAGATAGCGAGGCCATTGTTTTTCTATCTGTGAACAAAATGCACATTAAGTGTGTGGACACCATCTTACGAAAAGCATAATATGAGGTTACAAATAAAAGAATCTCACTACTTTAAGGTTTTAAGTCACTGCCCTCTTCAGCACATAAAACGTTACAAGGCATATAATATGTATCAATTATTTAACATAAACTCCTTTAATCATGTAACGAGCACATCTTTCTTCGCAACAGTGGCCAAACATAATGGGTGGAATGAATAAAAATTTGATGTGTTACATTCACATGACTTTCTCTACTGTTGTACAAACTATTTTTTATAAACGCTTATGCTCCGTCTACTTCATGTTAATCGAGATAACATTGGCAGAATCTTATTGCTAATTTTCTTTTAGAAGCAAGGGGATTATGGGAGGCTTTAAGTCTTTTAAGAGCTAGTTGCTATGTGGCGCATTCCATTCTCATTGCATGCTTAGGGCGTAAAAAACGGAATAACAGTTCCCATTAGAGAAAAAGAAATTCTAGAAAATTCAAACAAATAATAAGGAATATCTCGGAAATGGTTCACTCCAAAAAAAATGTATACGACATAAATTATTGTGCTTTAACGAGCTCTACACTTTTTGATTAGAAAAATGTTGTCTATCTCTTATGGTTTACCAGTTATGCAAAATCCTTTCAAAAAGAAAGGTAGTCTGGGTTGGGAGGATTTACTTGAAAATCTTCGTGTTGCATCCTTGAAAAATACCAAACCTAAATACCAAGTTTGGTATATATCCAACTTTTTGTTTTTAGTTATACTGTTCACAGACACACACGGATCTTAAAAACCCTTTCTGGATTACTATACGCAGTAAAGAAAGTGAAAATGAATTTGTACTAGATAGTATAAACTCTGAGTCTAAGCATTTTGTTTAAGTTTAAACTCATAAACGTATGAATAAAAGTAACCTGAGTATAAATTCACCATCGTAGTTTATACTTCTTTATTTACTAATAATTAACATAGTTTAAACTCACATTCTTGGCTAGAAAATACATTTTCGCGCATCTTGTTACAACTGCGGCTTTATTCTGGTTGCAGTACTGGTTTACCACGTTGCATTGGGTATGTGTAAACGAACAATTGGTGTTAACATGCCAGATATTTCGAGTATTGAGGTCTTAGTGAAATTAATTTAACAGATGAAGTTTTCGGGAGAGTGCTTAAAAAATATCGTGTGGTATTTTCCGAATCGCAAACCCTAGCCGCAAGAGAAGAAAATATAACTGCACTAAGCAATATGCGACGTGAATTAATGGCAAAGTATGGAAAAGATATGAATGAAATAAGATAGCAACAATATTAACAACGTAAAAGCACGTTTAAAGATAAAGACAGATGTTAAACAAACTGACAACCGGAGGATTGTGTTGAATGATTGGTAGGAAGTTCTGCTTGACCTTTTGTACTGAATACACTTTTCTAATACGTAAGTTATCCATAAATTCACTCATTATGTCTAACACTCATGCACAATGCGAGTTTGTACCTGCTACTAACCAAGTTCAGCCTAAGAAAATTATAAACTCGACACCAAAAGTAGATACTCTCCTTTATTCACACAATTTTCTCTTACTCCCTCTCGACTATACACTCCAGTGTTAAGTTTCTACTCTCAATTATACTCCAAACTTTTATTCATATTACTTATAGTATAATCTTCAAATTTGTTGAGCAAGAGCAAATAATCACTTTTATTCATACCACCAAATTATTAAATACATTTCTCAAGAATATAGGAGATAACAATATACTTTGGCTACTCTGATAGTGTGTTATAGTGTAATTTGAGGGACGTTAAGGATTCAGATACTCGACCGTTGGAATTGTTTTCTGCTGCCTCTTATACACAGAATGGGAACGCATAGACACAAATACTCATAATCCATTGCGGGATTCAAACCCGCGAGCCTTTGCGCCACAGAGTGCCGAAATCAAAGGCTCCAGTGACCGCTGCTATGTGGAGCCTACTACTACATATTGTGGCGTATTAGTAAGTATTGTAATACCAGACACATTATTGTGTCGCATTCTCGACAGTATTATTTCTGGACTTTTATTATTCCTTTCTGCTGAACGAGCCTTCTCCTTTGGCGTCGACCGCGCCAGAGAGAGTAGCTTTATTGGAAGTTCCGTCTGGTATAACACCGCGCCAACTCTGGAGAGGGGGGATAGGTGTTAGCGTTACTTTTTGTGTGAGCGTCACTTTGTGAGTAAGTGTGTAAGGAGTAGGTAGCGTGTGGCCAGTCCTCGACAGCGTGATATAATGCCGCAAAAACTCATTTGGGTTGCGCTGGATCATGTTCAAACATATGTGTGAAACGCTCACACGATTCCACTTGTTTTCAACTGTGAGTAGTCGGGCACCCATCTTACTGACTGATTTTTCATACCCAAAAATTCGTACAGAATGTTATACACCCATTCACTGGAGAAGTTTACGGTCTTGGCTATTTCACGAATTTTCACTCGCGGTCTTCCAACACAATATCGTGAACTTTGTTCACCATTTCTTCTGTTGTGACCTCAACCGTCCGTTCTGTGCACACGGCATCTCTTGTGCTCAACGGCCACATCGAAATTTTGTGAACCACTTGTGAATCATGCTATGTAATGGAGCAGGGTCCCCATAATACTTGTTCGACTTTTCTTCCGTTTCCTTCGCCATCTTACCACGCAAAAATTAGTGTTTTATCAGAACACGAAATTCACTTTTCTCCATTTTCTACGAAGAAACACAAATCTGCTTATTTTTGACGGTCTCAACAATGTTATACAAAACAAATGACGAATTTCTGCGATTATACCCAGAATATATGTAAGACTTGGGTGCAAAAAAGAAACCCGTGATTAGAACGCTATCTCTCGTCAAAGTCATGGACTTATCAATTCGCCCTCCTATAATTAAAGTGTAGATATAATTTTCTATAGTGTATTTATCTACGGCGAAGATCATTTCTGCGTGTTACATTGCATCTCTTATCTTAAAACTTAAACCGCAATTACTAAAGTGTTCTTGCTTGTAGCAAAGTTCAGGTTTGCGCATTAACGTAAGCTAGTTCGTCTCTTGCTTCGCTCTTTCCTCCCGAAACTGGAGATGTATTACTGAGTGTAATGAAAAGGAGATTTACTATTAAAGGTGGTTAAATAATTTTCGATACGAGAATTACCATGGACATATTTACACAAGGTATACCTGAACTACTACATAGTTAAAATGAAATAGGAGAAATTTTCTCTTCCATTTAGTATAGATTTGAAACTTCAGATGCACAGTTTGTTTAAATGTGTGCCTTTATGTTAAAAATTGTACATATGTGAAGTAGTAAGATGAATGTTGAATGTAATCTATGATCACATTTAAAAATCAGGTCCTATTTTGATGAAGGGCATGATTCATCTTACATAAAAATCTGTTGTGATACGCTTACACAGCTTTCTCTGCCCATTAGAAATTCATATTCATGTATATGCACAAGGACCTTATCCGTACTAGGTGGGAACGGAGCTAATCCGGATTAACGAAAACTCCAAAACTTTTATGTATTTTGGCACTAATAAGACAACTTTTTGGCACCTAAACTGTATATTTACTGTAGTCAACTCAATTTATTTACTGGAATGTGTAGCGTGTAAGTTGCTTTTGTTTCAAAGTACGTGGCGTTTACGAACAGCACGATTGCGTAGACGTTTCATTGACACCAGTTCGGCTGAAGTTGTTTCCGGCTGACGTTCTAGGTAAGCTATCAGTTTTTCCAGCTGTGCCCTTGCTTCCGCATGAGGCATTATTTTACTCACGCACACTCAAAACAAAACGAACAAAAAGGGAACAAAAGAACACTATCGATACAGCTTCTTAACTCTGTAAGGAACAGATCCGCACTGACCGTAGTAACGGTAGCTGGAAGCGTCGGACCGGCGATCTCTATGCTACCTGCGGTGCCAGCATAACAATTGTACATGCACTGTGCTAGTCCAACCATATACTGCACATTTTCTTGCTAAAAAAATCTGATGTGTTACACTTACATGACTTTCTACTCTTGTACAAACTATTTTTATAAACGCTTATTCTCCATATGCTTCAAGTTATTTGAGATGTTAATATTATTGCTAATTTTCTTGTAGATGCAAGGGTAATTGCTAGGCTTTAAGCGATAGTCAAATATTTTAAGCGCTGGTTGCTATGTGGAGCATTCCATTATCTTTGTATGCCCAGAACATAAAAAATGAATAACGAATTCCCCTTTGAGAAAAAAGTATTGGAAAATTTAAGGGAATAATAATAAGCAATATCTCGAAAATGATTCACTCAACAAAAAAAAATGTATATGCCATAAATTGTGTATTTTAACGCGATCTACATTTTATGTATTAAAATTTTGTCTATCTCCTATGGCTTACCAGTTATGCGAAAGTCGTTCACAATGAAAAATACTTTTGGAGACATTCCCAGAAAATTCGAGATATACATTTCATTTGTCATGAAAATATCTTAAACATATGATATTTTAATCAAAATCGTTAGAGCCATTTTTGAGAAAATTAAAATTTTCGAAAAATGTTCCATGTAAAGGGTAACCTGGGGTGGGGGGATTTTCTTGAACACCTTCGTGTCGCATCTGTGGAAGATACTGAACCTAAATACAAAGTTTGGTGTTTATCCGACTGTTCGTTTCTGAGTTATGCTGTTCACAGACACACACCACACAGACACACACACGGACAGGTTTTCAAAAATGCTTTTTTTGGATTCAGGGGGTCTCAAAACATATATTTCCGGTAAAATCTTGGTATCGAATTTTTGGGTAGAATACAATACTTCCCCTACTTACTATATAGAAGAGAAAGTATAAAAAGAGCAAAACAAACAAAAAATGAATTTAGATAAACCGGAGATCCGGATTATTCAGGGCCCGATAAACGAGATTCGTGTATGTGTGTGTGTGTGTGTGAGTGTGTACATTAATACATATTTGGGAAAATGTATACAAATATTATGGAATATTTCGAAAGCGGCTGGCGCTACAAAAGATGTTGATAAAAGTGTGTGTTTTAAACACCTTAGGTTTTCCTGGCAAGAATATGTCACATTTCTCTTACAGAAAGTTATGCAACATTTAACCAGAATCAACAGTACTTCGCAGAGTATCCGCAGAAATGTCTATATATAAATTTTGTTCTTCGTCTACATAGAAAAGTTTCGCCATTTTTTGAGTTTCTCAAACATTTCTGGAATGATTTTGATTGAAATTCTGTATGTTTAGGATAATTACATGAGAAATAAAGTTTACATCTTGGTTTTTCTGCCAATAGCCTGGAATTTCTACTTATTTTGAATGACTTTGTATAATTGGTAAATTATAAGAGATAGACTACATAAAAAATCTGATGTATTACACTCACATGACTATCTCTACTCTTGTACAAACTATTTTTACAAACGCTTATTATCCAAGTACTTTATGTTAATCGAGATAAGTATTTGCAGAAATTATTTTATTGCTAATTTTCTTGTAGGTGCAAAGGGAATATGGAAGGCTATTAAGGATAGTCAAATCTTTTAAGAGCTGGTTACTATGTGATCCATTCCATTCTCTTTGTATATCCAGCACATAAAAAAAATAAAAAACACGAATAACGAATTCCCATTTGAGAAAAAGTATAAGTATTCGCAAATTCAAACAAATAACAAGGAATATCCTGGAAATGGTTCACCTCACAAATATATGTATGTATATATATATACATATATGAAAAAAATCTGTGTTTTATCAGGATGTATATTTTTTGTGTAGTAAAATTTGTGTATCTTACGGTTTACCAGTTAGCAAAAGCCATTCAGAATGAAGAAGACTTTGGGGACATTCCCAGAAAATTCAAGATATAAATTTCATTTGCCATAAAAATATCTTAAACATATGGTATTTTAATCAAAATCGTTAGAGCCATTTTTGAGAAAATCAAAATTTTCGAAGAATGTTCCATATAAAGAGTAGACTGGTGTGGAGGGATTTTTTTTGAAAATCTTTGTATCGCATCCTTGGAACCTAGTAAACTCAAGTGCCAAGTTTGGTATTTATACGACTTTTCGTTTTTGAGTTATGCTGGAATGCAATACGTCCCCTACTTACTATAGGTAGTAGAGAAATTAAAGATGTGTATCTTATTAAAGCACACAGTTTATGTTGTATAATTGTTATTAATTTCTATTTTCAAATATCTATACTTTCTTGAAGGGGTAAGCCGCTATTCGTTTTTTCACGTAGGATGCAAAGAGCATGGAATTTCAAAGCCATCGTAAACGTGGTGGCTTTTCAAAAGCCTGCCTAGAGCATTATTACCTAAAACGAAATGTGTAAATGTTTACTGAAAGTTTATATCGATTGTCAAAGGTAGATAAAAAAATAAGCTTGTGTTATGAATAGTTTGTAGAAGAATTAGTAAAGAAGGTCGTGTAATGAAATCCATCGTATCGATTCTTTCTTTTGATTGCGGGAAACATCAAAATTGTAGTTCAGAGGAAATCTCGAAATTGAATTTTTGGGCCAACTATAATACTTCTATCTAGCATAGGCAAGCGGTAGAGAGAGAGAGAGGGGGGGGGGAGAAAGAGTAAAAAGGCTTTAACCTCCCTAGTCTACATTTGTAATAACGATTTCAAGAATACGTAAATCAACAAAACTGTTATATTTCAAATATATTTCGCTGATTATCACAGCATCCACCTTAAACATGAAGGGACTGTGAGCATGGTAGGAATACATTTTATGTCCATGCATGCTGCATAACGTTGCAGTAAGAGAAGCAGAACACAAAATGAACAGTGTAAACCAAGCGTGGCGTAAACGCCTTTCTTCCGTGAGTCTCTAAATATTCAACACGCACTGCATCACTCAGCAGCATGTGAAAAATAAAGGGACAGTGGCAGAGAGAGAACGGCGCCTACAAGTCAAAATGACTCGCGAGTCCCGTTTTCGCCACCTGCGTAAACCATTATCCCTCGTCGTTAGACGTATAGATTCGGAAGGGTTCTCCAGTAAAGAGGTTATAATATACGAGAGTTACTAAAGTGCAATTTTGACATTTCTCCGTCATTTGAATTTGGTAATATTCGGGCTGTTAGGTTCCATTCATAACCGGCAACTTCTTCGCAAATACGCAACTGTTACACGTAACTGGGAAGATAAGTTTTATTGTATGTTTCGTTGGTGCCCTCTTTTTATATATGCAGGTGTTCAAATTTTAACTCTGACCATTTGGCACCAACTGATGCACCAATACAATATTAATTATATTGAATTAATTATATATTATATTACTATATATATTAGATTAGGTATAGTTATATTAATTAGGCAGATTTTACGAGTATTTAATTAATTGCTTTTAGGTTAGGTTATTAGAAAATAGATTATTATTTATTATGAAACTTTACTTTTACAGTTAACTAGAAATTCTGGATTGTTTTTGGAATTTTTGATGTAACAGTTGTTTGTTTGTGTGGGGTTATATTTTTAGAGGAAGAAGATCGTATAAGAATACCAAGAAATTTAATTGATTTGGTTTATATATAAGCACTCCAAAATCATATTAAAATATAACTATAAGCTACTATAAGTTCTATTATAATACAGTAATTTGCAACGTTTAATAGCACATGCATGTTATATGAATTAAGTTCATAGAACGTTTAAGTGCTTAATTTTATACTTAAGGTGCATCCAGGTTATAGGTAATCAGCGATTATGTCGGAGAAGGAATATATGAGGCAGTGTTTTTATCACTTGAATGATTTCAGTCTGGTTTTATAATATGTAAATTCAATAACAGCCCACCTAGAAGCAATATGTGTATGTAATAATTTGTAAAATGTATGTAACAGTCATTGCATATGCTTATATTATAATGTTATGTGAATATATTACGTAATCTAATAATGTAGGAGCTGTGAGAATAATACGTTAAACGTTGCTAACAATGAGGTAACCTTGAGGCAATAATGAGTTTGAGGGTTTAAATGTTACTTGTGATTCTTGTAAGCATTAATATAATTTTAGTGACAGTTTATAAAAAAATAGCCAATCAACAGCCAGAAAAAGCTTAGGTTAAATGCAGGTATTCTATTGGAGTAGGATTAGCCAATCAGAGAATTGAAATACAGATATTTACAAGTTTAGACGGTTGAAATCTAGTCAGTTGCCTGCAGGCAGTGATAGTAACCAGATGCATGATGCATCCTCGAGAAATTAAATACGTATTCGTGTGAGACGAAAATAGCATATGTATTAAAAAGTGCAAGTATTAAATAAAATAATCTCATAGCTCTCGATATCAGTGAAGTGCTATTTAATTTGTGCCAAGGATTAAAAAAAGTAGTGAATTAAAACTTAAAATCTGTGTAAGCCTACAGTCTTAGTCGTATCACGCCCTGCCAAGACTTCCATGTCTCTAAGAATAATACTGACGCAGCCGAGGCAAACATAGGTATTTAATACTTAAATAAAAAGTTTAATTACAAAGTTAATATTTTTTTAAACTTGGGGCAAAGGCCACCTAAAAATACATTTGGGGCGAAGGCTACCGGAAACGTTTACTATACGTTGGGTTGCAGCTACTACAAGTTCGGCTCCCCAATAGTTGAAATATAATACAGCATCTACAAACTGACTTTCAATACGTAGCAGCAACTAACTACTTCAAATTGACGCTCAAAGCGCGGTGCAAATAACGTAACAAACCACGTACTTCAAATTGGCGTCCATACGTGGTGCTAATAAACAACTACAACAAATCAACTTTTTCAAATAATGACCAAACCTTTGCACCAAAGATATATTGCAGAGCAGTATATATACACACACGTTCCCTTTATCTGAAACACAGTGCCGCACATAGGCCATAGTGGGCCCTTTTATGCTTCCAGCGCGACCCCTGGCTGGAAGGGGTAAAGGGGAGATCCGAAGAGCGACCAAATCCAGACAACGATGTACGCTAGTAAAGGCGGGATCCTTAACGATTCCAACACGACAACCAATCCTGATACTGATTAGCCCTAATTTAGCCACCCGCAACCTGGGAATCCTAATAACAGTGGAGACACTCCCAGGAGTAGGGGTAGGACTAGGTACCTCGATCTAAGACCTTTTGTGCCTGAAGCCCTCGAAGGGGTGCCCCCGGGAGGGAGGGGTGAGTTGTGAGGGGACAGAGGGTGGCCGGACCAGGAGTCACGACAGGGCAGAGGGCAGAGTCCCTAACTTTTACAGATTGAAATTCCCTGGATGGCAGCTGGTCCAACTGGCTCCCCTCCCCCTGCAGGCTTGCAGATTCCACTGGGGAGCCTGGGGCTCGGAGACTGCCCCCATTCCGGGGGACGAAGCGTTATATAGAGCATCCTTTTTCCCCTGCCATGCAACGCCAAGACTACCGCCGACACTTTAAACCCTGAAACAGACTAAGAAGATGAAAGGTGAAGATAAATGAGAATGGAGTTGAAATGGAGGGACAGGAAATTCGGGGGTTGTAACGAACCTTCCCATCATTCGCCTAGCAACCTCGTGAAACCTCCGAAACAATGCATGGGGTCAGCAAGGGAATCGAATCTACGACCTCCTGAATGCGGGCCACAGAGTTACCGCCTGAGTCCAGAAGAAAGGGGACCCCAGCTATTCTACCAAGCGACAGGGAGAAATCCTTTCATGACGCAAATTCCACTGTTCTACCGCAACACGCTAACAGATGAAAGGACTTCGTGGTAGAATGGGAACCACGCAGTATTCGCATACGACCCGCTAAAACTACTAACGGGAATCGAACCCGTGTCAGCCTCACACAGCGCTATCTTGCTCGGTTAGGCATACGAAAGTGCTATTAAATAGTTTTCTCTTCGCTAGATTTCACAAGTCTGTCCACAAATTGTGAATATAATGGCTACTTACTATCAGGTATGACGCACTTGAGGTGTACATGAGCGTGTAGATATAGCAGTTTTAGAATCTGACTCAGGGTACACGTAATCCTTGAAGAAGAATTAGCTTTTATGGGATTCCAAGGATTTATATGCCAGAGCGTGTGGAAACACATCATGTCGTGAGACGTAGCCACATATATCCATTACAGCAATTCTTTATCCCTATTTGTGCGTGTGTAATTTCAAATACAGAACATCTTACAGAAAATGGGGCCTTAGAAGCTTATTTCCAATCTGTTCAGTGACCGATAAAATAATGAAGAAATTCATGTAAAACTTAAAAGAAGTATTCTATTTTGTTTGTAATTTAAAAGTATTTTTAAATAAATAGTATATTTCACAGTAATTATTTTATCGTCCTCCATGGTGTAGTGGTTACTATGCTAGTCTCTAATTCCCGAGGTCGTTGGCTCAAACCCGGCAGAGGACGAGGGATTTTTTAAGGCGTAAAAAATCCTTAACATGGCTTCCTTTGTAAGGGAAGTAAAGCATGGTGGTCCCGTGTCGTAGATTTACGGCACGTAAAAGAACTTCTGAGCAAAATTTTCGGTCTTTCATGCCCAATATAGAATGGGACAATAAGGACCGTAGCAGTTAAAGAGCGTCCATAAATAAAACTCAGTTTCAATTTTACAGTAATTATTTGACAATACAGTTAAAACTTTTGTTCTGATTTTTTGAGATCCGCGTAACAAAATCACATACACGTTTTGTGAAACTTCGATGTGAGAACGTTCTATTTCATGAATACTACATTATATACATATGTAATATACATTACTAAGTTAATTACTTTAAAGTTTTAATTTATTTTCATCACAAAATACTCCTTTTGTGATTCAATTTAATTGCCGCATACTTCCGAGATGTAAATGTATGCTATAAATATCAAAATATCACCTAGATTATAACAAAAAGTAGTATTTGAAATTAACGATTTTACCTACCCATTAATAATGTATTTTTATATCTGTTCTGCAAATTATTGATACAAAAGCTTGTTTGCATATCTCTTCCTGATAATCATAATAAATACTGGTAGAACTGTTTTCAGTACACATTTTAATGTAGCATGTAACACAAGTGGAGTTTAAACCGGCGTGAGCCAGGTTGGTTTCTATGTTTAATTTTTGTTATATATTTTAGTACGAGAGGCACCCAAAAATAAGAGCAAAACCTCCTCTTCCATATTCAATATTTAAACCTGAAACTAATTCCGACCCTCCTTCAGCAAAATCAAAAGGACTACGATTTGTTTCAGCTAAGCTTAAAGGCGGCTGATATAGCACTAAAATGTTTAAAAAGTAACGCTATGTGCTAACCTAGTTACTGCATGCTCTTTCAATGCTCTCACCAAA
Source organism: Deroplatys truncata (assembly GCA_030765065.1). Classification (NCBI taxonomy): domain Eukaryota; kingdom Metazoa; phylum Arthropoda; class Insecta; order Mantodea; family Mantidae; genus Deroplatys; species Deroplatys truncata. The sequence goes on from CM060985.1 coordinate 106,327,332, forward strand.
GCGAAACAACTTATCACGACAAACGAAAGAACTTTTCCCTAGGTTCCGTATTCTTAAGTTTTAACCTATTTTTCCCCTTGACATTTAAAGAACAATGTTCAGTATACTCGTATTAATATGTTTCACACTTTCTAGGGCTAAATATTTGAATGTCATAGTACCTAAAAGTGGCTAAATGAGGTGTTGCGACCTAAAATGTTTCCAGAAAAGAAGTATCCAGAACTGACGGAGTTACCTGTTCTTCGAAGCAGCAGAGAATTGTTAAACGCAATCCTGGCTCTGAAGACATAACGCTGATTTACTCAGTATTATAGGCAGAAAAATCTGATGTGTTACACTCATATGACTTGCTCTACTCTTGTACAAACTATTTTTACAAAATCTTATTCTCCATCTATTGCATATTTATCGAGATAAACATTTGCAGAAACGATCTTTTGACATGCAAAGAGAATTACATTTTACACATAGCGACCAGTTCTAAAAAATATTTGACTATCGCTTAAGGCCATGTTCCCCTTGTTTTGTATTTGCAAGGGCAATATAAGCACAGACATATCTCTTAATAGCTGGTTGCTATGTGCAGCACCATTCCCTTTGCCACGGATTAATACTCCTTTGCAGATTCAAGACAAAAAATCTGATGTGTTACACTCACATGACTTTCTCTACTCTTGTAAAAACTATTTTTACAAACGCTTATTCTCCTTATGCTTCACGTTAATGGAGATATCGAGATGTCAACCTTATTGGTAATTTTCTTGTAGATGCAAGGAGAATATGGTAGGTTTTAAGCGATAGTCAAATATTTTAACGCTGGTTGCTATGTGGCGCATTCCATTCTCTTTGCATGTCCAGGACATAAAATGAATAACGAATTGAGAAAACGTATGTATCGGAAAATTTAAGGGAATAACAAGCAATATCTTGAAAACGGTTCACTCAACAAAAGAAATGTATATGGCATAAATTGTGTATTTTAACGCAATCTACATTTTTTGTGTAGTAAAATTTTGTCTATCTCTTATGGTTTACCAGTTATGCAAAAGTCGTTCACAATGAAGAATACTTTTTGAGACATTCCCAGAAAATTCAAGATATACATTTCATTTGTCATGAAAATGTCTTAAACATATGATATTTTAATCAAAATCGTTAGAGGCATTTTTGAGAAAATTAAAATTTTGGAAAAATATTCCATGTAAAGGGTAGTCTGGGGTGGGGGGATTTTCTTGAATACCTTCATGTCGCATCTCTGGAAGATACTGAACCTAAATACCAAGTTTGGTGTTCATCCGACTGTTCGTTTCTGAGTTAGAGCTGTTCACAAACACACAGACACACACTCGGACATGTTTCCAAAAATGCTTTTTTTTGGATTCAGGGGGTCTCAAAACATATATCTCTGGTGAAATCCCGGTATCGAATTTTTAGGTGGAATACAATACTTCCCCTACTTACTATACGTAGTAGAGAATGTAAAAATATACAGAAAAATCTGATGTGTTACACTCACATGACTTTCTCTACTCTTGTACAAATTACTTTTACAAGCTCTAATTCTCCATCTATTTCACATTAATCGAGATAAACACTTTCAGAAACGATCTTTTGACATGCAAAGAGAATTACATTTTACACATAGCGACCAGTTCTAAAAAATATTTGACTATCGCTTAAGGCGTACTATGTACCCTTTGTTTTGTATTTGCAAGGGCAATATAGAAATACAGTAGTCTTTGAGCATATACATATACCTTAATAGCTGGTTGCTAGGTGCAGCACCATTCTCTTTGCCTCAGGTTAATACTCTTTGCATATACAAGACAAAAAAATGAATAACGAAAACCCGTTTGAGAAAATTATTGAAAAAATTAAGGGAATAACAAGCAATATCTCGAAAATGGTTCGCTCAACAAAAAAAATGTATATGACATAAATTGTGTATTTTAACGCGATCTACTTTTTTGTGTAGTAAAATTTTGTCTATCTCTTATGGTTTAGCGGTTAAGCAAAAGTCGTTCACAGTGAAGAATACTTTTGGAGACATTCCCAGAAAATTCGAGATATACATTTCATTTCTCATGAAAATATCTTAAATATATGATATTTTAATCAAAATCGTTAGAGCCATTTTTGAGAAAATTAAAATTTTCGAAAAATGTTCATGTAAAGCGTAATCTAGGGTGGGGGGATTTTCTTGGAAACCTTTGTGTCGCATCTGTGGAAGATACTGAACCTAAATACCAAGTTTGGTGTTTATCCGACTGTTCGTTTCTGAGTTATGCTGTTCACAGACACACACACGGACATGTTTTCAAAAATGCTTTTTTTGGACTCAGTGGGTCTCAAAACATATATTTCCGGTGAAATCTCGGTATCGAATTTTTGGGTGGAATACAATACTTCCCCTACTTACTATACGCAGTAGAGAAAGTAAAAATTGTCCCCAGAACCTGCAGCATAACCATTTATGACTTACTTCAGTGACGTTAAGTTCTTAAAGAGAACCTTTTCGTCAATAAGAATGTGCTGCGTGATATTACGAAATCGTTCATGGCAGAAAATTGGGGCATGTATGTAATTATCTACTGCAACGGAAAAAGAGAAACTATTAAAGAGAGAGAGGCTATAAATAAATGTTACTAAAGTCGGAAAAAACAGAAAAAATGTTATTATAGCATTTATTAAAACAAATTTTCGGTTTTCAACGCATAAAAATCCTAATTACAGGCACGTGGCATGACTTAAGTTAATGTAAATAGTAGTTAGTAATAATGATTCACAAAGAAAAGCTAAAAGAGCCTATTTTAAGGCTATAGAAAACCTAAAACAAAGGCTAACAGGATCAAACAATTCGGGTCCTACTTATCACATCAAAGCGTATTGCTAAAATATTAGAAAATTCAAACTTAAAATATTGAATGTCTTGGAAATTGATAATACCACAAACATTTTCATTTAACATAAAATATTAAGTTTAATAATGTCTGCCTTTATTCTGCAGTAAGCTTTTGTTTCTCTCATATTTCTCGCATATTTCCTCAGTGAAAAGTTATCACTCCGGCCTCAGTCACAGTTACTGAAGCCATTTTGAGAAAATAAAGGAACCATTTTACCTGTATAGCTAGAGGAACAGAACCGACACGGATGACCGAGGTGGTTAAAACACCGACTCTTGAGAGGACTGTCCGAGATTCAAATCCAGCCTGGACTGTCCTCCCTGACTGAGGTTTTCAGTCCTCATTACTAGCAAATGTCGGAGAGGTACCTTTAACTTAGGCCTGCAGCATTTCCCTCCCAAATTTCCTTTCCCAATAATTAGTTGATTTCGTATATCACCAGTGTCCAAAACCTGTGGTGCCGTTAACTTCGTTCTCAGGAATGAGGGTTAAACAATACAAAAAAATAGAGGACGAGTTCACTCAAAAAGACACTTTTGAGTCCGCTCAAAAAGTAAATATCAGCTTTTACCAGAAATGCAGGTTTTAATGTCCTCTTAATCTAAAAAGAAGTTAATGGCGCGCTCTCTTCCCCATCTCTCTCTCTGTCTGTCTGTCTGTCTGTCTATCTGTGTGCGTAAGAACAGCGTAACTCAAAAATAAAAAGTCGGACATAACTTGGTGTTTAAGTCCAGCGTCTTCAGAGGTTTCGACACGAAAAGTTTCATGATACTTCCTACACTCCAAAATTCCTTTATATGAAACATTTTTGTTGTTTTTTATTTACTCAAAAACGGCTCTAACCATTTTGATTACATCACCCATTCGATATATTGACATGAAGAATGAAAAGTAAGCTATCGCTTTCTGTAAATAGGCTGTGAAATCCTCGTCCGATTCAATTTGTATAAATTTGCATTACTGGAAACCGTGAGAGCAAAACCTATTAGGGGAAAATGCAGATCTTGTTAAAAACACACAACTTATGCCAAAGAAAAGGAGTTTCAGCATTAACTATTTCCAAGATAGCCGTTATTTGTTTGGCTTTTCCAATAGTTTTATTATATATTTTTTGAAGTTGCAAATCATCATTAATTTGTTTCTCGTGATATCATGGAATGAGTATGGAGTTTACAGGCAGCATATTATAGCGACGCGCTTTTAAGATTTGACTATCACTTCAACCTCCTGTATTTACCTAGTACACACAAAGAAATGTGTAATGGAACTTTATTCGAACGTTCATCTCTGTTAATATGAAGTAGATAGATAATTAATCTTTTTATAAGAATAGTATGTAGCAGATAGGAAAATTAATGATATTAGACGGTGATTCTTTCATTTTTTGGAGGGAGAGTATTTTGTGAAAATCTCCTTGTATCCTTGGAAAGTCCTTGAATATGAAGTTCGGTGCTTATGTGGCTTTTCACTTTTGAGCTGCACGAAGTTTACCTTTTTCTTCAATCGCTATGGGGGTCCTGATCTCAAAACTGCAAGTCTGGTGAAATCTGGATATTAAGTGTTGAACTTCCACTATCTGCCATAACTAAAGTAGAGAAAGTGAAACTGACTGCTTTTATGACTGAGCATTGTGTACAGTATATTTTATGTGTCCTGGGTAAACTTATATATGTAGATGTATGTAGTCACCAAATATTTTAGAAAACCAGAAATTAGGTAGGTACATTACCTCACTACTGGAGATATCATCAACATCCAGGCTTACCTCTTCACAACAGGAGTTTCTGTTCGTTGTTTAGAAGGAACAGAAAAGAGAATTTAGTTAATTGCAGATGTCGTGTAAAGGACATAGTTAATTCAGGCTCATCGCTTTGACGATCGTGAGAGTATCAATTAAATATTCACCACTCCAATCATCGTAAAAGAAGGTGACTGGCATTATTGATCCACTGTAGAATTACACCTCAGCATGTTTGGAGGCAGCCTGGCAATCAGTGAAGCATTTTCCAGAATTAAAATCTTCTCTTTCCTTTTAACTTTAGAGGGCTGAAAGCGTGTTATTGTTTTTGCGAAAACAGCTATCGACATATTCCCTCTACTTCCTCTCCCAATGCCGAGTATGGTTTTTCGATCATCTGATGGCAAAAATACCAACTTCTGGAAGAGTTTTTGTCCTTCGTTTCGTCGGATCGTAGTAGCTGTAGGTGCCACTTTTTGCACCGCTTTCACTAAAGCCTAATTAAAAATTCAATTGATATTTTCTCTACCGGTTAAAGGTTAGAGTTCGTTTGAGAGAAGAGAGTGCGAGAAACTCTAGAGAGACAGGTCATCTGGCTAGTGGAGACGGCATTGAGAAAGTTATCTATAGGTGCTATCGGTACCCGCGGAGAGTTTGGTGCTCTCTAATGGACAATGTTGAGTCTATTCTCTCAGATAGCAATTCGCTCGCTTCAAACGCTTTCCATATATCTTGAGAGTACGTGGTGAGTTATTTTTCGTATCTAGTATGCTATGATCGAGTGTCTTTGATTTTTCATGTAAAAAAGTCAGTAACACATCTTCGTTCACATAAACACCGCTTACCTTGCACCGTCTTTAAATGCAATAATATACTCCTTCTCGTGCTGCTGGCCGCAGCTTCGTTTCAATGTTTCTGGCTCGGATTGAAATTTCCTTTGGATTTCCACCCATATTTTCAGTCACAAGCTTGTTGTTTAGAAACGAGCGCTAAAAAAAATTGAGTTTTATTTATGGACGCTCTTTAACTGCTGTGGTTCTTAGCGTCCCATTCTATATTGGGCGCGAAATACCGGTAATTTTGCTCAGAGCCTCTTTATTAGGCTTGAGGTTCTTTTACGTGCCGTAAATCCACAACACGGGACCACCGGCTTTACTTTCCTTCCGAAGGAAGCCATGCTAACGAGCGCTCAGAATAAGTACTGTCGTCTACATCTGTATCTCGTATGCCACCCGTTGAAGAGCAGGATAAAAGTGCAAGAAAATTACAGAAGCAGGGTGGAGCAGGGGAGAGAAGCAAGATCTGGGAATCAGCATGCAGGCAACTGCAAACTTATTACAAGAGTTAAGCGACCTATACACAGAGTTATTGCTCTTCTGAAAATGTGACATTTGAGATTCCAAAAGAGAGAGATTTATAGGAAATTATAGGAAAATATGAGTTGAATAGTAACAAGAATTGTAGTGACATAACAAGGAAATTTCAAATAAGCTAACCTAATTTATTGCTTCACCTAGTTGAAGTATTTCTGAACAATTATGTTAATTTGTCTGTATTGCAATACATGACAGTTTTAAAAGTATTATTACGTTGCAAGTGCTTTCCAGATTATACGATAAGTTTTGTTTACTAGAGCTTAAAGGCGTAATGTATTCATCAATTGGTCCTTTATAGGAATTGTGTCTCGCATTTTGCTATCTTTTTTAGCCTAATGATGTTTATAAGTACTCAAATTGTTCATCTGACAAGCTCAAAAACATTGGTAGCATTGCTTAAGACCTTCAATATATAGTTCATTAACAACCGCAGAACACACTTTCATGGCATTTCTACCTTCTACCCATTCTTAATCCAGCATTTCCTCTTCTTTGGATTCCGTTTTTGTCTTAATTATAGCTGCACTGAGTTCGTCCATTTTGTCTACAGAAGGTTTATGCCGCACATTTACATGGTAGTCTATGGACACGATTTTGAGAGTAACTATCACGAGTCTGCTATCCAGAGTATAGGTATCGACATAGCCTAGTTAAAATATACTCTCAAATAGACAAGCGTTCTGCAATAACTAACGTTACAATGTACCTTATGGAATGCAGAAGTAAAGCAGGCGAATAACGAGCGAGTACAAAACAATAGGTACACAATAACGGTTACCAAACAAACGAAGACAATAAGTAGTTATCCATTTAGCGTTACTAAAGTAATAGAGGCGGCTACTGAGTCCATTCAATGGGTGTGCACTGGTATCACTTATTGGGAACTAGTTACCTCAACTCGTTATGCACTATCAATCTCTTCCACAGGAGGTCGTGAGTGGCATTGTCTATCTAATATACCATCTAGTGAGAAAAATGCCTGCTAAGTATCCGCTTAGCTACATATAGATCCCTTCAAGAGTGTATCTGTCTGCAGTTTAAAAAAAATCTCGGTAGCCAAATTAATGGAGGGAAAAATCAAATATTAATACATTTACCTCTTTTGGTGGTTTTTAAGATTTTTGGCATATTTTTTAAAAGTTTGTAAACATTGCAAGTCTTTTGTACGTGGTATTGTCAAAATTATGTGACTGACATTCAGTAGAGCATTTTTTGTGTGTATTACTTGATTTTGCTGTGAAAATGGGATTTTTATTTGACGGAGGAATTGATTGTCAAAGTTGGGAATTTTCAGTATGTTTACCTTAATTCCTCATTTACGGCTCACTTTTTACAAGCTCACAAATTTAATTCTCCACCAGTTTAAGTCACACATCGATGAAAGTACGTGGATGTATGCACAAATAAATATTCTACCAAATGCATGAAAGATAATTTTGAAAACACACGTACAAAAAGGTTGCAACTTTAACGTACTTTGAAAAACCACCAAAGCGTGTATTCGCATTTGAACCTTATGTTCAAAAAATTAGATTTTTCACCCCATTAATTTCGCAGCTTGAATTTTTTAAAGTGCAGACGAATACTTTCTTGAGGGTGTGTATGTAGCCAAATGAGATGATCTGCATATTTTGTGATGTTAGACAATAATGTGTGTTTGGGTGTTAATGTTTCTCTCTCAACATCGCCTTTCAAAATGTCATTATCATGTTTCACTAATGTCCTACGAGAGTATTTAAATTATTAAGTGCTTAATTTCGGTCATGTCGATGCTGGTAATAGTAGTGTATTTTCCTTTGCTATGTCTGTATCACATGTTTATATTTAGAATGCCATTTAGCTCAGCTCACCTGTATAAACTATGTATATATGTAGCAATGTAGAAAGAAGTGCGAATGCATTTTCAATTATAAACCATCATAAAATTAGTGTTATCATAGCTAGAGAAACTTATTACTGTCCCTACCACGTACTTGGAAGGTAGAAAGGGTATTGCATTCCACCCAAAAATTCGATACATTTCACCGGAAATACATGTTTTCAGACCTCCCGAATAAAAAAAAATGTTAGTAAAAGGTCCGCGTGTGTCTGTCTGCCTGTGTGTCTGTGAACAGCATAACTCAAAAACGAAAAGTGCATAAATATCGCACTTGGTATTTAGGTTCAATACCTTCCAAAGATGCCACATGAAGATTTTCAAGAAAATCTCCCACCCCAGACTACCCTTTACCTGGAATACTTTTCGAAATGTTTGATTTTCTAAAAAATGGCTCTAACGACTTTGATTAAAATACCATATGCTAAAGAGATTTAATTACAAATAAAATGTATAACTTGAATTTTCTAGGAATGGCCTGTGAAGTCCACTTCATTTGGAATAAAGTTTTTTTAATCTTGTATAACTGGTATACCTTAGGCGATAGAAGAAAACGCAATACACAAATATCCCAATCTCTTTAAAACACACATTTAATTCAAATAAGTCTTTCGTGGCATAAGCCATTACTGAGATATCTGTTATTAAAGGTTCGAATTGTTTATTTCTTGGTCATTCTCTTAAGTTCAATCAACATTCTCTTGTTTCTCGCGATTGCATGAAAACAGTATGGAATTTTAAGACAGTACAGTTATGTCCAGTTCCTAAACATTTGAATCTCGCTTTTCTCTTTGTATCTATAACAAAATGTGTAATCTAGCTATTTTTCCAAAGGCTTGTTTCGATGAAAACGTAGTAGGCATAAAAGTAAGGTTTAGTAAGAATAGTTTGCATACCCACTAGTAAACGGTGAACGGAAACTTATAATATTGCTGATCTCTTCGTGGTGTATAGTTTTAAGTAAAGCCAGTGAAAGATAATGGTCGTTATGGAGAATAATTATTGATATTCAATTTGTAATTGATGCGTGATAGTGAGGATTAAAATGTAAAGCATCGATTATAGTGAATATTTTGAATTTATGAACTCTAGCAGAACATCAACCTTGAGAATTTAAATCTGCACTTGTGTTCGCGCAATGATGATTGTGACGAGAAAGATAAATCTAATTTCTTGTTAAACGAGTGAGTTGTTCTTTAAAACGAACAAAGAAGAGCTTCTGAAACGCTGACTAACCAATGAATTCTTTTACCCAAACCAAAATTCCTTAAGCTCCTGCAACAAGACATTTCATTGCTCGATCCATATTACATTACCATTTCGAATCTTCTCGATAACTTTGGGGATTTTTTAAACATCTCCTCCATAAATTCTACTTAAAATTGGTGCACAAAAACATGGAACGCGTTAATATACTCTACACAACACTTAGTCCCACTAAACTCACACCAAAGTGTTAAGAAGTGTCTCTGAACTTCGGATTTTAATATTTTTAGAATACATTCTTACTACTCCTGCTGAAATCTAAGTAGTTGTCAGAGAAACTTTGAGATCCATTGTTCCAAAATAGGCTGGCCAGCTTATTTTCTTGGGGCTGCAAATTTTTAGAATTTACTTGGAAGGGACATGTAACTACATTTATATTAATAACTATTTTGAATGTGAACTGAATTATTACATTAGTATTAGTACAGTGTTCAGAGAAATGTAGTTGTAGGCATATACTATACAGAGTGTATCGTTATTGGTGTCATATATTTGTGGGACGTGTTCCTGACACCAAAACAGGAAACAAAGTTCATATGTACAGGGGTCTGAAAATAAACCGTTACGTTGTTATAGGTCAAAGAAGATGTTTCCATGAGTGAGCAGACGGATATGGCCGTGCAGACGGCAATGCAGCACGAGCACGTGAACTTTATGCAGAAAGGTACCCTGACAGGCCGTTACCATGTGGAAGAACATTCGCACGAATTCACAAACGCTTGATAGAGAATGGCGCATTTGAGAGGAGTATCGTGCTGTGGATATAAACCCATCACGAAGCACAAGACGTATGGCTATCTGGATAATTCTGCTAGAAAATCTTCTGTACCCGTATCACCTTCAACGTGTGCAAGGATTAAATGAGGCGGCTTTGAGCCATGAAGACGTCCCTGTCAACGCATGTTACAGCAGTGCGATGTGTTCAGCAATTTCCTAGCCTGAATCTTATTCACGGATGAGGCTGGTTTTACCCGCGACGGCATCTTCAATTTTCATAACACTTATAATTGGGCATTTGAAAATCCTAATGAAGTACGACAGGACAACCATCAACAGAGGTTCCTTCTCAACGTTTAGGATGGAATCATTCATGATCACCTTATTGGTCCTTACCTTTTCCCTCCGCGTCTGAATGGACAAACCTATCTCCAGTTTCTCAGAAATGATTTGCATCACTTAACTGATAATGTGTCTATGGACATCATCCAACGAATGTGGTTTTTTCACGATGGTGCTCCAGCTCATGTCAGTATGATAGTTCGTAAGTTTTTAAATGATTGATTTCCGCAAAGATAGATAGGTCGGGGGGACCCATTGCATGGCCTGCTGGATCGTCTAAATTGAATCCAATGGATTTCTTCTTCTGAGGATATTTGAAGTCCTTGGTTTATGCGACTCCTGTACCTGATGTTGACATTTTGAGAGGACGTATCCAAACTGGATTTGACCAAATACGAAATTTTCAACATTTTCAACATAGTACGCCAGAGCATGGAACGCAGGCTTACTGCATACATCGAAGCAAGAGGAATTTTTGTAACTTTCGATTTTGTGTTGTAACTCTGAAATAAATGATTTTCAGACCCATGTTCATGTGAACGTTTTTTACTGTTTTGATGTCAGGAACACGTTCTCCAAAATATATACACTCCGTATACCTTTCCTTCTCGGTAGGACACAGGAGGACTTAAGCAATGCGGGCAGAATCCTATTGTACCGGGAGGAAGGGATGAAATGAAAGATAGGAAGCGTGGTTGCCCGGAACAAGTAGTGGCAGGTGCGGATATTGCGGGGTCCCTAAAGCTCACAGATGAAACACTCCTGCAGGCACCCCTCAGCGCTGCTCCTGACGAATAGGTTCGAACTGCCCTGGCTCCGTACCAAAGGAAGAAACAGTCACATAGCGCACATCCACCACGCACCGCACACCATCAAACCACCCAGTCAAGCCCCGTACCCATGAAAACATGGAGAATGAGGTACTGGACAAATTCGTGCTATTAGAAAAACCATCCCAGTATTCGCCTGGCGACAAGGGAGAACTATGAAAAAAACCACCAGAGTGAGCGGTCGCCAGGGATCGAACCTAGAACCTTCCGAATGCGGGCACAGAACCTTCCGTCTGAGCCATCCCGCCTGAGCTAGCACATATTTAAAACAATGCTTTAAAATAATTCAGTTATTATTCACTTTTTTATTTTGAAACATCATCATACATTTTTGCACATTTTTTAAAATCATAATAAAATAAAATACATTGAATTATAACGGAAATAATACTTATTTTTCTGTTTAATGAGAACATTTCAGATAATTTAGAAGACTGAAATGTCAATGTGGTATTTGAACTTGCTTATCATTTACCAATTTCTCAATATTAGGTTTAACTTTTTGATATGCGTCTGGATTAGTTGAACTTAATTTATTCTGTATCACATTCTTGGCACAATAAACCTTCTCACAAATGTATGTGGAGTCTAATGCGCACACGAGTCCTAGAGAAAGATCTGAATATCAGGAACTCGTTCTGAGGGAACATATTTAAAAATTCAGTCAAATTAGCAGAGTGGGTGATCCACAATGCTCTCAAAATTTAGCACTAAGTCCTGTGTGGTTTTTAATTTCTATTACTTTTATTTTAAAGGATCGGAGTATTTATGATCTTGAGACTCTTAAATGCAAACTAGATTTATGAATAAATCTCTTACTTTTTATTTTCTCTAATGCGTATAGGAGTAATTAGGAGAAGTGTAGTATTCCACCCTAAAATTCGATGTCGGGAATATGTGTTTTGAGTTTCCCCTGAACCCAAAAAAGCATTTTTAGAAAAATGTCAGTGTGTGTATGTGTGAGCAGCATAACTCAAAAACTAAAAGCCAGATAAATATCAAACTTGGTATTGAAGTTCAATATCTTCCAAATATTTGACGCTAAGATGTTTAAGAAAATCCTCCACCCTTAACTACTCTTTATATGCAACTTTTTTCGAATTTTTTTATTTTCTAAAATATGTTCTAACGATTTTTAATAAAATACCATATATTGAAGATATTTATACTACAAATAAAATGTATATCTTGAATTTTCTGGGAAGGGTCTGTGAAGTCCTTTTCATTTGGAAATAATTTTGTATAATCTTGTATAACGGTAAACGTTAAGCGAGAGACGAAAACCTACTACACAAAAAATGAAGATCTCTTTAAAACACACAATTTATTTCAAATACCTTTTCTTGTGGCATTGGCCATTTCCAAGATATCCGTTATTAATGTTTGAACCGTTCAATAGTTAGCCATTCTTTTCGATTCCTCTCGATTGTCAATTCTTTCTCGCGATGTCATTAAAAAGAGTATGGAATTTTAAGGCCAGCGTATGGCGCTTAGTTCTTAAACATTTGTCTATTGCAGCTATTTTTGGAAGGTTTTATCTCGATTAAAATGAAGTATATAGAAATAAACTTTCGTAAGAATAATTTGAATACTCACTAATAAGCGATAGAGGTAAGAGAAAGTTATGTGAATGTGACACGTCAATTTTTACTTTCTCTACTACGTATAGTAAGTAGGGGAAGTATTGTATTCCACCCAAAAATTCGATACCGAGATTTCACTGGAAATATATGTTTTGAGACCCCCTGAATCCAAAAAAGCAATTTTTGGAAACATGTCCGTTTATGTGTCTGTGAACATCATAACTCAGAATGAACAGTCGGATAAACACCAAACTTGGTATTTAGGTTCAGTATCTTCCAGAGATGCAACATGAAGGTTTTCAAGAAAATCCCCCACCCCAGATTACCTTTTACATGGAACATTTTTCGAAAATTTTAAATTTCACAAAAATGGCTCTAACGATTTTGATTAAAATATCATATGTTTAAGATATTTTCATGACAAATGAAATGTATATCTCGAATTTTCTGGGAATGTCTCCAAACGTATTCTTCATTGTGAACGACTTTTGTATTACTGGTAAACCATTAGAGATAGACATAATTTTACTACAAAAAAAATAAATGTAGATGGCGTTAAAACACACAATTTATGTCATACAAATTTTGTTTTTGTTGAGTGAACCATTTTCGAGATATTGCTTGTTATTCCCTTAAATTTTTCAATACTTATTTTCTCAAATGGAATTAGTTATTGGATATGCAAAGAGTATTAATCTGTGGCAAAGAGAATGGTGCTGCACATAGCAACCAGCTATTAAGAGATATGTCTATGCTTAAAGGCTACTGTATTTCTATATTGCCGTTGCAAATACAAAACAAGGGGAACATAGTAGGCCTTAAGCGATAGTCAAATATTTTTAGAACTGGTCGCTATGTGTAAAATGTAAGATCGTTTCTGCAAATGGTTATTTCGATTAATATGAAATAGATGAGGAATAAGGGTTTATAAAAATAGTTTGTACAAGAGTAGAGAAAGTCATGTGAGTGTAACACATCAGAATTTTTTGTTCAGATTCGAAAGAGGAAGGGTTTGTAAGATAAGTAGGTTAATATCGGATGTTACGCTAACGGCAAACGATTTAAAATGTCTTGATGGGCTGTTACTTGGCCCCTGGTCTAATACATGGATCCTCCTCGCTTCCTGCTAACCACAAACCTGTAAGTGAGACACTTTATCTACTAACCTGCCAAAGTTAAACACCGCGCCTTGTAGAAGCCGCTGTGGTGTCCTTAACGTTCCGCCGCACACTGTCACAATCACGCAGTACGAGATCCTCTCTATAATATTACGTGACTTTTCTCTTTAGTCGATGACACGTAGAGGAATACGTAAGCACACTGCAATCACAGAGATATGCCCCGCGTTTTAATTCCGGAGAAAACATGGTGCCTGTTGCATCTGTTGGGATTTATCCCGGTTCAAGAATACTCAAGGTCTTCCAGTTACAGTCTTGGCGCTTCTTTCCTCCTGCAGAATCGACTTATATCGTACTAGTGGAACCCACAACTGTTCGCATCTTTTTTTATTGTTGTATGAAGCGACATACAGTACTAGCCACGGACAAACTAATACGATAATTGATCTAAGTTTTACGTGTTATGTATTTTTTGTAATATTGTACGTATAATAATAAAGAGAATGTTAAAACACATATATTCATAACATACACATGGTAGAGAACAAGTATATAACGTTACAACATATAAAATTTAACATTAGAGGGAAAGACCATTGTCAACTATACAGGATGTTTCAGAAATACTTTTACAAACTTCGGGTATGGGTTCCTTACACCACAAGAAGGAAAAACGTTCATATGAACATATGTCCCATAATCCTTTGTTTTCTCATTAGGAGGTGTTCAACCTAGTGGTACACTTATAACACACAAAACTCATAATAAATGCTCGAAATGTTCTCCTCTTGCTTCTATACATGCCTGTACTCGTCGTATCATGGAATGTTGCACCCTGTCGAAACCTCCGGGATGGTGTCGAATGGTTTCGCAGGCTTTCATGACACGTCGATGAAGCGTTTCTGCATCCGGGATGGCTGCTCCATAAACCAATGATTTAAGATGTCCCCAGAGGTAAAAATCCACAGGATTGCGGTCGGGAGAACGTGCAGGCCATGGAACTGATCCTCCTCTGCCTATCCATCGGTCATGGTAGATACCAGTAAATGCATCTCGAACAATGCGACTAAAATGTGCCGGAGCCCCATCATGCGTAAACCACAAGTGTTTTCTTATTTGCAGAGGCACATCTTCGTGAAGTAAGTTGGGAAGAGTGTGCTGGATAAAGTCCTTGTAGACAGCACCAGTAAGACGTGCTGGTAAAACGTATGGACCCACCAGACAGTCACCTACAATGCCAGCCCACACATTCAGACTAAACTGTTGCTGATGTCTAGCCTGAAGTACGGCATGAGGATTAAGATCTGTCCATACGTGTACGTTGTGGAAATTAGTAATTCCATCTCTCCCAAACGTTGCCTTGTCTGTAAACAAAACTGACGAGCCAAACAATGGATTGGCTGTTTGTGCTACAAACCATCGGCAAACGTTATCCCGTGGTGTATAATCCGCAGGCGAAAGGCCCTGCACACGTTGACTATGATATGGATACATGAGCTGCTCGTGAAGTACCCTCCATGCTGTCACGTGTGATGTTCCAGATGCCACAGCCAATTGTCTTGTACCGATACCTGGATCGTCTTCGACACGCTTTAACATCTGTTCTTCGCGTTCCAGCGTACGAACAACTCTTGGTCTTCCTCGATCAATAGTCCGTGGTGCAACGGTTCCTGTCTCAGCAAGGCGACGATAAACAGCGACAAAGGTTGGATGACTCGGTTGTCTTCGGTCTGGAAACTCCATCTGATAGAGCCGTGCAGCCTCGCGTCTATTACCATTCGCGCGACCATACATAGAAATCATGTCTGCCTGTTCATGAAATGAATATCCAGCCATGGTGGAACGAAACACGTGCAGTTACCTCACTACATGTACACAATTGAAACGATGAAGACAGACTAACGATAAATGACAAACGTAAACAAGTCTCCATGGCAACACTTCGCCATCTACCGTATGTAGTACAATGGGTCAACGCCTTCTATGAATGCATAGAGAAATGAAGTTTTGAGGTTGGACCCCGAAGGCCGTTGAACTTACACTTTCATTGTGACAGGAATAACGCGAAAATCAAGGATTATGGGACATATGTTCATATGAACTTGTTTCCCTTTTTCCTTCTTTTAGTGTGAGGAACCCATACCGGAAGTTTGTAAAAGTATTTCTGAAACACTCGGTATAATCAGTAGGCAATATAAAATTACGAGAAATGCAGTAACATCTACGTAAGCGTGTAACGAATCTTGGATTCATAATTAAGACGATGGAATTAAGACGGTGTGTGTAACATAAACTATTATTGGATGTTATTGGATAGTAGCAACAATCAGGTACATTGATACATGCTTATAATTCAAATACGTACGTTAAGACAACGGTTGGTGGGAACGCTAACAGAAGCTTGTCAGTGTTCGAGCAGGAAGGTAGTGTATAAGCTCGTCTCTAAATAGACGGTAAAACTACGTATTTAAGGTGTGCCAGTTATATATATTTTAACATGACAAAGGTAATAGTGCATTGTGAATATACACATGTGGTTTATACCAAATACAAGTGAAAGAATTAACAGAATACGTGTGTGCAAAATACTTTAACCTTCTCCGTACTTAACCCTGACAAGACAAAATTGCTCTGTGGCACAAAATACAGCAGCCGAACATAATTATAAAATCATAATTACAACATACTAACAGATACAGGAATACAGATACACGATCATCAGATTCCAGTTTACGAGAACCTCAAGATACATCACAAGAGCACGTGCATCAAGACGACCTATGGTATGTAACACAGCTTCCATCATCATCAATTTAGTGGAGGCCTACCAAGGAGGAACCGCTACGTCCATTTATAGCCGTCTTTTACTGCAATGGTCATATCGGCGGCCTTTGGAACATGGTGCCTATCTGAAATGTGTTAACTCACATACCGTTGTCATTGGATAGTTTTTCTTTAGGTTTTGTACATTATATTACACTCACATTCTCATTTATACTTCCAGTCTCTCCGGAGGATTGGAAAGAGAAAAGTTCTCTCCTACCAGCTGAGAACCCAAACCCCAAGCACAGTTAGGGCTCCATCGACTGAGCTACGGGATGCTCGCATTATTGTGTTAACCCCAGGGACTCTTCTCTTTCTACCTAAATTTCTCTATGCAACAAAGATGTCACGCAATGTTTTAAAAACCCTATTAAAACTGTTTTTTTCGGGTGTTAATTAAACTTTAAAATTAATTAAAGATTTAATAGAAAACAAAATCTTGTGTTACATTCACATGCCTTTCTCGACTCTTCCTTCAACAAACTATTCTTACAAAAGCATATTCCTATATCTATTTCAAGCTAATCGAGATAAACATTTGCATAAATTGTTTTATTACATATTATCTTGTAAGTGAAATTCCGTTCAGCTTCCGTAACCGGGAAAAAACCCTGATGCTATACATTCACATGACTTTCTCTATCCTCTCTTTATTTGTGTGTGTCTATATAAGCTATTCTTACTACAGCTTATTTTTCTATCTACTATATTTTAATCTAAATAAACGTTTGCAGAAATAGTTGCATTACATATTTCGTTATAGATACAAAGGGAACAGCGACAGTTAAATTTTTAGATAAACTTGACGCTGGCCTTAAAGTTCCATACCGGTTCCATGCAATAGTGAGAAACATCTGAATATGACGGCTATCTCATAAACGGCTTATGCCACAATAAAACGTATTTGAAATATATAGTTTGTTTTAAAGAGATCTACATTTTTTTTGTGAAGTAATTTTTCTCTATCGCTTAAAGTTTATAAGTTATACAAGATTATACAAAATGCCTTCCGAATGAAGAGGACTTCAAGACTATTCCCAGGAAATTCAAGATACATGTACATTTTATTTGCCGTGTAAATATCTCCAATATATGGTGTGTTATTCAACACCGTTAAAACATTTTTTAGAAAATAAAAAGTTTCGAAAAAATTTGCATGTAAAGGGTAGTTGGATTGAGGAATTTTCTTTAAAAATCTTCCGTATCGCATCCTAGGAAGGTACTGAACCTAAATACCAAGTTTGGTATTTATCCGACTTTTCATTTTTGAGTTATGCTGTTCACAGCCACACATAACACGGACCATTTTCTATTTTATTTATACAGGAAGCCTCAAAACATGTATTTCTTATAAAAGCTCGACATCGAAGTTTTAAGTGGAATACAATACTTCCCCTACTTCTATAAGTAGTAGGGAAAGTAATGAGTAATAAGGAATTATTAGAAAGAATATTAAAAGAGTAAGCGGACGTATAGGCTTCGCACAGAACTTCAAACCTGGTACCATAGCGCAGTCGGTAGAGCACCTGCCTACTGTGTGAGGAGTCCCGAGTTCGATTCCCGCTGTGGGTGGGAATTTTTCTATAGCAAGATTATTCCCTATCCTCTCCAGAATCTGGAGGTACGAATGGGAGTGTGAATATGTATGTGATCTAATGATCAAAACCCAAAAGAAAGAAATCCCATGATCAGTATATACGAGTTAGCATTGCCGACAGGCAACATGTTCCAATAAAAAAAAAATAAGTAAAACTTCAAGTTTTCGAGTATTTGGGAAAATACACTGCAGCACCATTCTGTTGTTTCCTTAAAAGTACAGGTAATAAGCAATTATTAGAAGTAATGTTAAAGAATGAAGTGGACGTATAAGCTTCGAACAGAATTAAGTTTTCGAGGATTTGGGAAAATACGCCAGTCTTGTTTCCTTAAACGTACTTCTGTCAAGAGAGATTATTTTAGGGCACCCAAAGTATGATAATATTAGAAAAATCTGTCGTCATACATTCACATAACTTTCTCTACTCTTCATCGTTTATTATACAAACATTCTTACTAAAGCTTATTTTACTCTACAGCATTTTAATCCAAATAAGCCTTTGCAGAAATAGCTGCGTTACACATTTCGTTATAGATACAAAGGGAACAGCGACAGCCAAATGTTTAAGAACTGGACGCTATGCGCTGGCCTTAAAATTCATATTACTTCCATGCAATCGCGAGAAACAACCGAATGTTGTCAGGACTTTGAGAACGACCAAGAAATGGACAATTGCAATCTTTAATAACGGATATCTCAGAAATGGTTTTTGCCACAAAAAACTTATTTGACATAAATTGTGTGCTTTAATGAGATCTATGCTTTTTGAGAGGTAAGATTTTATCCATTTCCTACGGTTTAGCAGTTATGCAAAAATCGTTCAGAATGAACAGGAGTTTAGAGGCTGTTCTCGGAAAATACAAAATATACACTTCATTTGTCATGAAAATATTTTAAAATATGGTGATTTAATCAAACTCGTTACAGCCATTTTTTATAAAATCGAAATTTTCCATAAAAGCTGTCCATATAAAGGGTAGTTTGGGGTAGGAGGATTTCCTTGAAAATCTATCTTCGCACCCTTGGAAGATGTTGAACTTAAATACTAAGTCTGGTGTTTAACCGACTTTTAGTTATTGAGTTATGTTGTTCACAAACACAGACACATACACACGCGGACGCCCGCTTACGGACCTTTCGCTACGGACCTTTTTTGGATTCAGGGGGCCTCAAAACATATATTTCCGATGAAATCTCGATATCGATGTTATGTATAGAATATAAAACTTCTTACTAACTTACTATACACAGCAGGAAAAGTAAAACAGCCTATGTCTGTTTCTTACGCTTTTTACGTGAATGGAGTTACCTATACCTTTTCCCATCGTAACTTGTTTACGTTAACGAATAATAGTAATAAGAGACTCTTTTTGTCTTTTCCAATTGGAGAAGTAATTAAAAATGCCATAAAGTCATATAGCATATACTTGTATATAAGTGGGATCTAAGAAGTATTACATGCCAAGTTCCTTTATCCAGGACTCTTATGAGGGCTGAGGAAAACCTAGAAAACCTGATTTAGGGAGGACGATCTTGAAGGGATTTGAACCGCATTACATTGACTACCTATTTGATGTATCAGTGAATAATAGGGATATTAATGTCAGAAATTGCAATCAATCAGAGATGCCTAAGGTTATAATTTCATCATTTTCTTTTTATTTTCATTTTATCGCTTCTAGGTGCGCTTATATGTATGTAAATTCATCTCTTGTGATATTACTACTATACATTCAGCAATTATTATTATTATTATTATTATTATTATTATTAATTGCAACCCATATCTGAAATAAATACGAAAATTCAGTTGGACGAAACAATGGTTTCCTACTATTTGGTTCAGTCTTTTTGTAATAGGAGACTTGCATGCATGCACGCACGCACACGCACATACACACACACACACACACACACACACACTTCAAAACGCAGTTTGTTGCTTTCGAGATAGTTCAGAATATGCAATTTAATATCGAAAATAATTTTTAAAATTACCAAAGCAAGTGACATTACACTTTTATTAATCGTGTAGATCAAAAGTGAATTTTCAGTTCTAATGTAAGAAGGGAATGTAGGTTATAACTCTAGTTCACCTGTTTCAGTATTATGGAGCTCCTCTATTTGCAGTGCCGTTCTTACACGGGAGCTGCTGTCTTACTGCCGAATAGCTGCTTTAATGTCTTTTATCAGGCACAGTTAACGGCCTCGATAATGGACTTTATAGCTATAGCGATAGCATTTTATATTAACTCCTTTGACTCGCGTAATATCCAGAAGGAAAAGAAATATTCCGACTAGCCCATGTGTTAGAAATTTATATATGTGTCTTTCAAATTTATTTCTAAATACGATTTTCTCTTTAAACAGAAACTTATGGTGATGATTTCAATGCATTTCAACAGAAGAATTACACATTTTATTTTACTTAGTTTTTTTGCGTGAATTTTGCCATAGGAAGAGGATGTAATGTTGGTCAAAATTAAAATTATATATGCTAATTAATTTAAATAACGAATACATGCTTACACTACTATTTTTATCCAGAAAGTAATGTTAAAGACATTCATTGTTTCTACTGTTGTTAATTTTTGGTAAAACATATCTAGTGCTTTACCACAATATGGTTAAAATTCAAAACTTAAAAAGTTACATTACCAAGTAAAAATAGATTTCCATAACAGTTGAAGGTAGAGCTACCAAATTTTTTGTGCCATTTCTATTACTTTCTGGTGAACACGTCCAAATTTAAGGTTTATCTGTGAAAATTGCGATACTCATCACACAACCAAAGTTATATGCAGTTCAACACAATATAGAAAAAAATAATAAAGACAAACTACAAAGAAAAAAATCCGATGGTCATGCATTTACATGACCTTCTCTACCCTCTATCTCTATTAGTGGTATACATACTATTCTTACCAAAGCTTATTTTTATATCTACTACATTTTAATGCGAATAAACCTTTGTAGAAACAGCTACATTACACATTTCGTTATAGTCAAATGTTTAAGAACTCGACTCTATAGTCTGGCCTTAAAATTCCATACTGTTTCAATGCAATCGCGAGAAACAATAATACTGACAGGACTTCAAGAGAATAACCAAGATATGAACAATTCGAAGCCATTAATGACGGATATCTCGGAAACGGCTTATTCCACAGTAACATGTATTTTAAATAAATTGTTTGTTTTAAAGATATCTACATGTTTTGTGAAGTAAGATTTCGTCTATCGCTTAAGGTTTATCAGTTATACAAGGTTATACAAAATTCCTTTCGAATGAAGAGGACTTCAAAAGCTATTCCCAGAAAATTCAAGATATACATTTTATATGCCATATATATATCCTTAATATAGGGTATTTTAATCAAAATCGTTAGAACCATTTTTTAGGTAATGAAAATTTGCGAACAGTGTTCCATGTAAAGAATAGTTGGATTGGGGGATTTTCTCGAAAATCTTGTGTCACATCCTTGGATGGTACTGAACTTAAAAACCAAGTTTGGTACTTATCCTGCTTTTCGTTTTTGAGTTATGCTCTCCACAGATACACACACGGAGCTTTTTCTAAAAATGTATTTTTGGATTAAGGAGTCTCAAAACATATATGTCCGGTGAAATCCCCAAATCAATTTTGGGATGGATCACAAAATCTTCTCTACCTTCTCTATGTGGTAGAGAAAGTAAACATGGTTGCAAATTTCAGTAATGTAATTGCTGCTATATACACAATATTTGTTTGGGTTTATTAATAAACACTTACCAACTACTGCCGTTTAAAATTGCGTTTCAGACATATTAAATGTGTCAATAATCGAAGAAACACATTTAGTTATAATACAACTTAAAGATTATAATTATTAGTGAGAGAACGAAACGCTTTACAGTTTTCTTACACTCTTTGGTACATACAACTCAATAATATGGATATCATCACGATGGAATGCAGAATCTTGTACAGAAATATTAGTTCTATATTATGAAGAACTTAAGGCGTTAAGTTTAAACGCTTTCAAAACAATTTCTGAGTTTAACCAAATTTTTAAAAAATAAATATTTAACTTCATATTTTATAGTTTCTGTTAAATCTGCATATTTTGTGCTCTTAGGATTCTAAATGAAGATACACATTCAAGAGTTTGACTAAATGCTGTCCAAATGCATATTCGAATTAACGTCTAGGGTCATATCACTGGTTTTACTTTTAGAACTTTCCTCATCGGCCATGATGTTTATTCGCTTTACAGTGGTTTTGATCCTTTGGGTTGGTATTACTTTGGGCTATTACATCAAATTTACACGCACATTCACACTCTCATTTGTACTTCCAGACTCTAGAGTAATCCTGGATAAAGAAAAATTTCCTTCCAGCCGGGAATCGAACTCGGGACCTTCGGATTTGGAGGCTAGTAGCTAACCACTAGAATACAGAAGTAGCCTGTTGTGTTTCTCTTTGAATGTATAGGAATGCAAGGTTTTCTCTATCTGCTGTACTTTTTAATTTATACCGGGTGGCTCAACCGCGCCATATTTAAGTGTGTAGAATCCCTTCGTGCGTTAAAAGAGTTACAGAACTCAACGGGCAGTTCCAAGTAAACACATACCATAAAGAACTGGAGAATCAGTGTGAGAGAGGTTTGTTTTTGTTTCTTTTTTTAAGTTCCATTTACACTCCGCTTTTAGCTACAATGGTCTTATCGGTGGCCTTTCCTTTGGAATACATTATTGCCTATAGGCAGTGGTGTTAACTCGTATTCATTTTTCTTTGGGTTTCTAGTAAACTTTGGGCTTTAATCATTAGGTCACACACACATTCATACTTCCAGACTCTCGGGAGGATAGAGAAAAATGTCCATCCTTTAGCCGGGAATCAAACCCTCGCACAGCAAGCAGGTGCTCTACCCACTGAACTAAGGGGCTAGTCGAGCTTCATGCTACTCCTTTTGCTTATCAGTAATAACGATGGGCAGATCGCCCTCATTGGTAGGCACACTTGCAATACAGCGTGCTGTCCGTAATGATAGACAAAAACAGACCGATAAGGTCTTAGAGTATTTTCCACTTCAGTTACACAGGCTTTATTTTCAAGGGAATAAACACACTTTTAACTCTTACAAATAATTTTATAGCTATTTTTAATCGTGTTTACGCTGTTCCTGTCTAACATTACGACTATAAGCAACAAACTTAAGAGCACGCAATGTTTCACTGCCATTTTTTCGCTTGCTATTATAAATGTTATTTTTACTATTATTATTATTATTATTATTATTATTATTATTATTATTATTATTATTATTATTATTATTATTATTATTATACTATTATCATCATCTAACACTACTGTTATGCTGATTTAGCTCATTGAATAGGTATTCAAAATATTGTCCCTGTTGATTGATACGATGTTCCAACCATCTCCTTGTATCTATACGGACGTTTCAGAAAACTGCTGGTGTAGTAGTATTGGTCGTAGTAGTAATAGTAGTAAAAGTGGGTTTTTAGGGCACTGATGCGCCAGTTCCCCACTGACCTGTTTTTACATGGAATTGCCCCGTTGAGTTCTGCAACTCTTTTAACGTGCGAATGGTTATCTGCATACGTCAAATACGGTGATGTTGGGTCATCTGGTATCGTGATCATGTCAATTAATTGTCAAGAGCAGATTACTTTCTATGGAATACTTATAATTAAAACGACGCTACTATTTGCAAATGATCAAGTTATATGGACTGCATCAAAGAATTCTCTACAATAATTTCTACAAGATTGTCTCTGCAAATAATTTTAAAATGTCCACTTCTAAAACAGAAAGTAAACCCTCCCCTGAGAGCAAAGATAATAATAAACAACTTAATTGACCAAGTAGAAAGTTTTAACTATTTAGACTGTGAAATAGGTAATTTCAAAGAAAATGACATTCAAAAAAGATACAAAGATTTAATTATATTTGTGGCACAATAAAACGAACTCTGTTAAACAAAACAAGAAAAGTCGCTATGCTAAAATTTTATAAAATGTTAGCAGTACCATCTATTTTGTATGGATGTGAATGTTGGACGCTAGTAAGAAAACAAATCAGATAGATCAATTGCAGAGATGAGATTTCTAAGAACGGTGGCGATCTGTAAAAGAATAGATAAAAAGAAAAATGAAGATATCAGAAAAGAACTGAATATATACAGTTTGAATGAATAAAAGAACATCAAATAAACTACTTCCAGCATGTACAAAGGGTGTAAGACCACCGGATCCCAAAAGGTTACTAAAGTATAGACCAACAGGAAAGAGAACTCGAGGACGTCCAACTATAAAATGGAAGGATTAATTCACATTTGAGACCGGAACAGGTCAATAGACCTAGACCATGATGATGATGATGATGATGATGATGAGGAATGACTAATAATAAAGCCCAGATTTGTCACTGTTACTTCAACGTGTCTGTTAAATCGGTTTTCTCTCTCTTTAAGAACTGTCGATTACAGGATTTTCATAGGTCCGCTTCCTTAACGTTACAAAAGCTTACCTCTAGAAAGTCACAAACGAATCACTAGAAAATACTGAACTCAAATATTGTTTAACACTCCAATGTCAGACTTAGTCACTGTTATCCGTGATGATGGTTGTACTGGAGTGATATGGCAATCCTGCGATGAACAAAGGGACACAATGAATTAATCATCAGTTCGTGGTGAACTTGAAACTATTACTAACAATACCAGCATGACATTTCTGTGGAACTCCACCCTAGCAATGCTGCCACCCACTCACCTTAACCTCCTGTTTTGTTCGTGATCGATATTGACATTACTTCGACTGTTAATAATTTACCTGCACCTTGAAGAATCTCATGAATTTCTGTCAGATAGAACGAGCTGTGCTGAGTACATACCGTATTATAAATAAAAGTTAAGAAAATAGATAGATTTTTGTGCATCTTTGAATGAATCAGCCACCTGCATTTGTAATTATAGTAGTAGTAGTAGTAGTAGTAGTAGTAGTAGTAGTAGTAGTAGTAGTAGTAGTAGTAGTAGTAGTAGTAGTGGTTTTTATTTCATTTTGTAGCTCCAATGTTAATCTTTGTCTGTATTCAGATTCTATTTCCTGCCTGTTTATATCACATAGTCGTCTTTTGACTTTTTTCACGGCACTGTGTGCATTTTCATTACCCCTTTGCTAGATATCGTTTAAGCCAATTTTTGATAATTCCCGTTGTAACCCCGCCGCCCACCATTTTGGATGCTCTATTTAAAGAGCTGCAACAGGTAGTGAAAACCAACGGGAACCAACACTCCAACAGGGTGAAGCATGGTATTGACCACTCATCTTCACATATCGGCTAGATTATCGTCCTCTCCGCTGTGGGCATGTGGCCGGCAGTCGGGTATGGTTGGCCTATGGCTGTCGAGCCACAATTATTGCATATTGTAATATTCTATAATTTGTCTGTAGTAAATGTCTGTCCAACTCTTGTGGCTTCTCAGTTATATAAAAGTGCAGTAATAATGAAGGAGAATACGTACGACTGTACGTCAGATCAGTGACTCGCATTTTGAATGTGAGAAATGTTACGTCAGCAAACATTCGTCGCCAATTGTGAGAGGTTTATGGGGAAACAATAATGAGTGACAATGCCCGACCACACACAGCCAAACAAACTCAAGGTATGATCGCATCATTTGTTTGGAAACGATTCGACCACCCTCCATGCAGTCCGGGTTTGTCACCAAGCTATTGTCATCTTGTTTCTTCACGTTAAGAAATTCCTTGGTGGAAAACATTTAACAACGATGATGTTGTGAAATAAGAAGTGCAGTCGGCATCATTCTTTGACGTTACAAGTGCCTGAACAATCCGTTGACTATGTGGAGAAGCGTGTAAGGTGGGAAAATAATTTTCTGTTATTTTTTAAAGAACCATCGGTGCTTACTTTAAAAACATGCCTCGTAAAATATAATGAAAATCAAAGGGTTGTTTCAGGTAGGTTGGTTTCATGACAATCTTCGCCTACTAAACTAGAAAGACATTGCACTAAGTTTATTATTTATAAAACGGTATGTTTATGAGTTAATGCTATTCAAAAACAGAC
Organism: Deroplatys truncata; assembly: GCA_030765065.1. Classification (NCBI taxonomy): domain Eukaryota; kingdom Metazoa; phylum Arthropoda; class Insecta; order Mantodea; family Mantidae; genus Deroplatys; species Deroplatys truncata. The sequence continues at coordinate 106,353,602 of CM060985.1, forward strand.
ACTCAATAAGACTGTACAAAAAGCTAAAACTCTCATGTATTGCACTCAATGACTTCTCTACTCTTGTACAAACTATTTTTACAAACGCTTATTCTCCATCTACTTCATATTAATCGAGATAAGCATTTGCAGAATCTTATTGCTAATTTTCTTATAGGTGCTAGGGGAATATGGTAGGCTTTAACTAATAGTCAAAACTTTTAAGAGCTGGTTGCTATGTGGAGCATTCCATTCTCTTTGCATGTCCAGGACATAAATTGGAAAATTCAAACAAATAACAAGGAACATATCGGAAATGGTTCACTCGACAAAAAAGTATATTACATATTTTTTTGTTTTTTAACCAGATCTACATTTTTTGTGTACAAACATTTTGTTTATCTCTTACGGTTTACCAGTTATGTAAAAGCCATTCAGAAACAAGAGGACTTTTGAGGACATTCCCAGAAAATTCAAGATATACATTTCATTTGCCATAAAAATATCTTAAGTATATGATATTTTAATCAAAATCGTTACAGCCATTTTTGAGAAAATAAAAAATTTCGAAAAATGTTCCATGTAAAGGGTAGTCTGGGAGGAGGGGATTTTCTTGAAAATCTTTGTGTCGCATCTTTGAAAGATATTGAACCTAAATACGAAGTTTGGTATTTATCCGATTTTTCGTTTTTGAGTTATGCTGTTCACAGACAGGCATCCACAAACATACAACCGGACGTTTTTCTAAAAATGCTTTTTTTTTGACTCAGCGGGTCTCAAAACTGTATTTCCGGAGAAATCTCGGTATCGAAGTTTTGAGTGGAATGCAATACTTTACGTAGCAGAGAAAGTAAAAATGTCAAGTTTTCACCGTTTAGTCTCCCTTAAACGGAAATTCCTTGGTTCTTAATTCCGAAAAGTTACTTGTACAGAGTGAAATGTACGAAAAGGCACGTAACTTCTCACAGCGTTTCAAGACCATAAATATTTCATCGCGAAATTATGGCATCATTATTCATAATATTCCGTAACGACTCAACTGTTTTTGGTACACAGAAAAGAAGGCGTTACTCACCTCTCTTATCTTTGTTAAAACAATTGCTGTAGCTGTGTAAATAAGGTTTAGTGACGACAAGTCTAATTTTAGGAACCAAGTGATTAACATAAAACCCTAGTGCGAGTTTATATCAAAATGCTTCGAGTTTCGTAAACATTCGCGAAAGGACATCTCTTCATCTAGCCAACAAAATGACAAGTCGAAATACGCTGAGACATTAAAATCCTTGAATTATCCTAAAATGTGTCATGGCTTATATTATTAGTACAAAAATCTGATGTGTTACACTCACATGAATTTCTCTACTTTTGTACAAACTACTTTTATAAACGCATAATCTCCATCTACTTCATGTTAATCGAGACATTTGCAGAAACTATCTTATTGCTAATTTTGTTATAGGTCCAAGAGGAATATGGTAGGCCCTAAGCGACAGTCAAATCTTTTAAGAGCTGGTTGCTATGTGGAGCATTCCAATCTATTTGCATGTCCAGGACATAAAAAAGTAAAATCTGATGTGTTACACTCACATGAATTTCTCTACTATTGTACAAACCATTTTTACAAACGTTTATTCTTCATATGCTTCATGTTAATCGAGATATCGAGATGTTAATCTTATTGCTAATTTTCTTGTAGCTACAAGGGGAATTGATAGGTTTTAAGCGATAGTCAAATCTTTTAAGAGCTGGTTGCTATGTGGCGCATTCCATTCTCTTTGCATGTCCAGTACATAAAAAAAATGAATAACGAATTCCCATTTGAGAAAAAGTACAAGTATTGGAAAATTTATGGGAATAACAAGCAATATCTCGAAAATGGTTCACTCAACAACAAAAAATGTATATGACATAAACTGTGTATTTTAACGCGATCTACATTTTTTGTGTAGTAAACGTTTGTCTATCTCTTATGGTTAGCAGTTATGCAAAAGTCGTTCACAATGAAGAATACTTTTGGAGACATTCCCAGAAAATTCGAGATATACATTTTATTTGTCATGAAAATATCTTAAACATATGATATTTTAATCAAAATCGTTAGTAATTTTTGAGAAAATTAAAATTTTCGAAAAATGTTCCATGTAAAGGGTAATCTGGGGTGGGGGATTTTCTTGAAAACCTTCGTGTCGCATTTGTGGAAGATGCTGAACCTGAATACCAAGTTTGGTATTTATCCGACTGTTCGTTTCTGAGTTATGCTGTTCACAGACACACATATGGACATGTTTCCAAAAATGCTTTTCTTTTATTCAGGGGGTCTCAAAACATGTATTTCCGGTGAAATCTCGGTATCGAATTTTTGGGTGGAATACAATACTTCCCCTACTTACTATACGCAGTAGAGAAAGTAATAACGAATTCCCATCTGAGAAAAAGCATAAGTATAGGAAAATTCAAGCAAATAACAAGGAATATCTCGGAAATGGTTCACTGAACAAAAAAAGTTTATTTTACATAAATTGTGTGTTTTAACGAGATCTACATTTTCTATGTAGTAAAAGTTTGTTTATCTCTTACGACAAACTATGCAGAATGAAGAGGACTTTTGGCTATATTCCCATAAAATTCAAGATGTACGTTTAATTTGTCATGAAAATCTCTTAAATATATGATATTTTAATCAAAATCGTTGAAAGTTATATTTGAGAAAATAAAAACTTTTCGAAAAATTTCCCATGTAAAGGGTAGTCTGTGAGGGATTTTCTTTAAAATCTTCGTGTTGCATCTTTAAAAGATACTGTACCGAAATACCAAGTTTGGTATTCATCCGACTTTTCGTTTTTGAGTTATGCTGTTCACAAACACACATCCACACAGACACACCCACGGACCTTTTTCTAAAAGTGCTTTTCTTTGGATTCAAGGGGCCCAAAACATGTATTTCCGGCGAAATCTCCATATCGAATTTTTGAGCGGAATGCAATACTTCCCCTATTTTGCGTAGTAGAGAAAGTGAAAATGTGCTCTTATTTCCCAAATACCCTGCTCTCTGAAGGATTTACAAGCCACCTCGTTGAATCAGATGCTTTAAAGAGTTAGGGGCACTGGATCGCAGAACCCCTGTAGGGGTATTCTGCCCGACACAGGAATGATGGTTATGAAATGAAAAGAAGAAATGGGTAACGGAAATGAGTTAAGCGAACCATCATTCGCCTTGCAACAGAAGAAAACCGCGAAAGAAAAACGCTTATGGCGTTTGGTACAACTTAAAGGATTTTAATCTGTGTATATGTGAACAGCATAGACAGACTCCTTTAAAGGATGAAAGGTGAAAATTTCAGGAAAGTTCCCATCACCCCAAACCACCCTTTAGACATTAAAACTAATTTTTGGTATGAACCGTGTCAATTGTGTTAAAAAGGTGAATGTTTCAAGGACATTACGGTCCTCCTCTTTATGAATTTGCATAATTTTCTGTGCATTGATGTACGCTCAGAGTTAGGAAATCGGAGGAATTGATAACGTTGCTAAGACAACGCAGGTAAGGTGCTGACTTTTTTCTTTCAAGCCCAGAACCAGTAACAGCACTGCAGAGAAGGGCTGTAATTTCCTTAAGCGTAGGCTTTTTAACACAAATGACACGGTCAGGCTAAAAATTAATTTTAAGATAACTAACGATCGTAATACTTGCAATTTAAAAACTTTAGATGCAACTTTTTCTTTGTTTTTAGTTTCCGGAAATTTCTCTAACAATTTAGTTGAAAAATTGTATACTCTAATGATGAAAACTCAGATACTGCTTTCTGTACTAGTATCTGATGTTTCTTGTATTCTTATTGAATTTTATATAACTACGAAAGCTTAAGAAATGAAGATTTACTTCAGTAGAATTTTGATTTCGTGGATATATTATGCAGTTTATGATAGCTTGTTTTTTCTTTTTTTGCATCGACCTTTTCCGAAACATTGCTTGCTGCCCACCATTGTCAAATGTTTTCAGCAGCATATGTTGAAATATAAGGTTTCTGTTCTTTTGTTGATATTAAATACCGACTAATACTTATGTTATGTAGGCATAGGTAAACTTAAGCATATTACAGTAGTATTATTTCACCGAAATTATATTTAGATTAATATTTATCGTGACAATAGAAGATAGTTATTAATACTTCATCGAATAAATAGTTTGGGTAGGAAAATTCGTGTGAACGCTACATATCCGATTTTTATTTTAAACATTTTGTAGTTACTAATAGTAAAAGACTCTATAGATTTCATTTTGTAATATCCGGCTTGTATGTCTTGGTTCATAACTTCGTATAATTATTATTATCGTTTCTAACATTGTTAATGCGAGTATGAAATGTAACTGGTCGTTCGCATTTTTTGCAGACAATAGAGCGAGTTTCTCAGCAACAAGCGATATATCGATTTCTACGCTGTATTTTATTTTTCACAACACAAATTAAGAGTCTTTGGACGTCGTATTTATGTGTCTTACATAACCAGAGCATTACTTTGCAACCTGATCTGGGTTTCTCATCCCAAATAAACAGGTTTCTTGAATAACATATTCATTCTGAATGTGTGAATTGCAACAACAACCGAGTTCTTGCCAAAGTTTGTGGTTTTATTTTCCCGCTGACAATCATGTCTTACTGAAATCCGTAAAATAGGTCTGAGTCAACTGCCATAAAACTCCATAGCAACCAATATGTGAACTGTCGGAAAATCGTGCTTATGTGTGTTGGCTGTTATACAGGTTACAGAAGAGGTTACTAAGGTGCAATCTTGACATTTTCCTACCATTATGGGGTAAGTCACTAGAATCCGGTGATATTCGAGTTGTTAGGTTACATTCATAACCGGCAACTCTTTCGCAAATACGCACCCGTTACATGTACTGGGAAGGCTAGTTATATTGTAACTGTTACGTGGCGCCTTGTTTTTATATTCGCAGGTGTTCAAACTTTGCACGTCGAACATTTAGTCACCAACTGACGCATGGATTATAATATTTATTATATTATTACTATTACATTATACAGGGTGATTTATGAAGAATTAACACATTTCTTTCTTTAATTACTCTGTTCGAAATTCACTCAATGCCCCAATTTTAGCACCAAGTTAAGCAGAATGCTCTGTTCGATTGCCTGTCACTAGATGCACAGATGTTCATGTATTATTCGTAATTGTTAGCTTTATTGTCGGCAACTGTTTTTCAGTTTTTGTTCTAGTCAACGTGAAAATGGAGTACACACTAAATGAACGACTCTTCCTTGTAAAGCAATACTGGATTACGAATTCAATTATGCTACTCAAAGGTGAGAATTTGGTGTTCGCAGTTCTCCCCAAAGAAACACAATACTGGGATTGGTAAACAAATTGGAAACAACTGGAGTTGTGAGTGAAAAAAGAAAAACTCGTTCATCTAGGCTTCCCACGGTTGTTGTTGGCGTAAGAGCACGACTGGATCGTCACCCAAAAAATCATTAACACGTTTGTCGCAAGAGACAGGGTACAGCTACTCAATGTGTCAGAGAGCTGTGAAAAGTGCAGGCATAAAGCCGTATAGGAATACGGTTGTCCATCAGTTACAGGAACCAGATAAGGATAGACGACTGAATTATTGTCGTTGGTTTAGCCGTTCATTGTGCAAAATGCTACCATATTATCCATCATGGTTCAAGATGAAGCATGGTTCCATTTATCCGGCTATGTGAACTCAAATAACTCACGCTATTGGACCAGCGTAAATCCACATGTTATTCATGAAGCACCTATGCACCCGGTTAAAATCGGAGTTTGGTGCGCAATATTCACACAAATAATTGTTTTTTAAAACAATGTGAACACTGCAGAGTACTGACGGATTATCATGGAGTTAGCTGAGCAACTAGACGACGTGGAGCTGGGTGGCTCTCCAGCCGTGGGGGTTTCCCATGAGGCCAATACCTTGAGTCTAAAAAGGCTCTTACGCTTACGCGAGGATGGAAGTGGATACGCCACTTACGCGCGTCATCCGGAACGGAGCGACTACCGTAAACCACGGTGGGGAGAACGGCAATCTAGCATGCCGCCTACGAACTCTCACTCATGATTGGTGCCGGAGAACATCGGGGCGTCTCACAATCCCGCCTGGGCGGATAAACCAGCCAGACGTAGCCAATCTCCCATGGGTATTGGGAACTACTGCCCCGCCGAGTCCAACACAATCCGAACAGCTCCCCATCGGGAGGGGCTCGAATGTTTGGCCCAGCGTATTTCTAGAAATGTCAGAAGTACCACGAGTGATCAGGGTCCACAGCGCCCGCACCACGGCAGCTGAAGGGGTCGGAACCCCCCCCTTACGGAAAAATGAAAATCCATAGGGCTTTAAAAGAATGAAAAACTTTTCAATAAATCGAATCATTAATAACGGTTATCTCAGGAATGGCTGATGTCACAAAAAGATTATATGAATTAATTTGGGTGTTTTAAAGATATTTACATTTTGTGTAGTACGTTTTCGTCTATCGCTCAACGCTTACCAGTTATACAAGATTATAAAAAAGTTTTTCCAAATGAAGAGGGCTTTAAAGACTATTCCCAGAAAATTCCAGATATACATTTTATTTGTCAAGTAAATATTTTTATTATATGGTAATTTAATGAAATACCATATATGAATTTTTTATTTTTGAGCCATTTTTTGAAAATAAATCATGTTCCCTGTATAGAGTAGTTTGGGGTAGGGGAATTTTCTTGAAAATCTTCGTGTCGTATCTTCGAGTTTGGTGTTGAACCGACTTTTCATTTTTGAGTTTTACTGCTCACAGACACATAGGCAGACACACCTTTTTCTAAAAAATTGTATTCGGGGCCTCAAAACCTGCATTTTCGGTGAAATGTCGGTAGCAAATGTTTTAGTGAAATGCAATACTTTCTCTACCTACTGGGTATTTACGTGACAGAGAAAGTAATATATCGTGAGTGACGTAACGAGAATAGAAGAATCACGTTTTATATAAATGGTATACGAGGGGTACTATTTATATTTTGAGCCTTGGCAACACTGAATGTTGTAGCTGCCATCTGACGTTTCCAATGGAAAGTTTGATATTTTTTACCATATTCTACTTCAAACATTTTATAAATAGTGCGTCATTTGTTTTGTTTACACTAACTTGAAAAATGTGTGTCAACAAAAACATGGAATTAACTCGTGCAATGATTTATTACGACTTTCGACGTGGATTATCAAGACAAGAGCGCATCGATCAACTAACTTCCACTTTTGGCGACGAAGCTACATGTTTTGTCACTGTGAAACGCTGGTATAACGAATTTAATCGTGGCCGCCGTTCACTCAATGATGAAGTTCGTGAAGGTCGTCCAAAATCAGTTGTTGTACCAGAAAACATTGAAGCTGTACCAAAACTAATAATGATAGATCGTCATGCGACATATTGTGAGATTGAGGCAACCCTAGGCGTAGTTCCACCAGCATATATAAAATATTGCATGATTATTTAGGTGAAAAAGGTTTGCTCTCTTTGGATCCCACATAATTTGACGCAATCTCAAAAAGATGCTCGTGTCGATTGGTGTACAAAAATGCTCAATAAATACAATGGTGGTGCCTCAAAAGACGTATATAAGATTGTAACAGGAGACGAATCATAGATCTATGCGTATGAGCCGGAACGTAAACATCAGTCGACTGTATGGGTGTTTCAAGATGAAGCAAATCCAACAAAAGTTGTTCGCACTCGAAGCACTTCGAAGCAAATGGTCGCCAGCTTTTTCAGCAAAACTGGCCATGTGGCAACAGTGCCTTTAGAGGAACGTAAAACGGTCAATGCCGAATGGTACACAACCATTTGTTTGCCGGAAGTCTTCGGTGTAAGGAAAACCAACAAAATCCGTAGGATCGCTCTTCATCAAGACAATACGAGCGCACACACATCTCGTCTAGCAATAGAGTATTTGAAGGCTCAAAAAATAAAATTGATGGGTCATCCGCCATACAGTCCTCATTTGGCACCCAATGACTTCTTTTTGTTCCCGAATATCAAGAATAAATTGTGTGGACAACGATTTTCGTTGGCAGTTGAAGCCGTTGATGACTTTAAAAACCATGTTTTGGAGGTGTCACAAGAAGACTGGAATAAATGATTTGACAAATGGTTCAAACGGATGCAAAAGTGTATTGATCATAAAGGAGAATATTTTGAAAAACAATAAAGCAGTTTTCAATCAGAAATTGCTTTGTTTTAATTATTAGGCTCATAATATAAACAGTGCGCCTCGTAATATATACCTACCTAACAAAGTTGTGTGAATGCATCACATCAGATTTTCCCTGAAGTAATTTTTTGTCCATCTCTTATTGTTTTCTAGTTAACCAGCTTATATAAGTAATGTACAGAAATTTCGAGATATACATTTTTTTAATGTCAGTGTTTCAAACATAGTATTATAATAAAAACCGTTAAAGCTGTTTCTGAGAAAACAAAAGTTAATTAAAAGTTTTCGTTGTAAAGGGCAGTTTGGCGCAGGAGGAATTTCGGAATAATCTTCCTGCCATATCCTTGGAAAATGCTGGATTTAAATGCCTAGTTTAGTATCCATCCAATCATTCGTTTTTGAATAATGTTTATTCACACACACACACACACACGTATTTCTAAAGGTGTATTCTTTTGGCTCAGGAAACCTCACATAGACACACACACACACACACACACACACGAACGTTTTTCCAAAAATGTAATTAAAATGTTACTGACTAATCGTTTTCTTTTACATAACCTCTTGGTGCACTGAATCATATCTGTCTTCACTTTCTATGAAATTATTTCACATTATTACACGTTACATAATTACACTCACGTGACAGGTTGCAGAAATTGCCCACACACATGTCGGACTAGCGGAGCAATCGAAGTCTTTGATTGGCAAGTGTTCTAGTAGGTCACATCTACATAGCTACATGTTGAACCAGACTTTAATACTGTAAGATGCTCAGGAATGCCTCTATAAGCTAGCGATGTAGAGGAGACAAAAATAAGTGAGTGCAAGACGAAGGGTTTAACTCTAAATTTTATGCCGAGCCTTTAGAGGGTTCCTCTCAATTATCTCAGCATGCTTTAGAAGCTGTTTCATTAAATTCTATAAGCAATTTTATTCACCTAAATAATTTATACTTGAATAACTAGTACGGTGCTGTATTTCAAAAGAAGAGAAACACGCGGTCCACTCGAGACATTCACGTTAAAGTGATTCAAATCTAAGTTTATAAAATATTCAATAAATGTTTTGGAATAACGCAAATATAAAACGCGTTTTTAGATATAGTGCGCAAAATCCAGGTGGAAGCTCTATTCCATTTAGGATGCGAGTTTATGTTTAAAGATACATGACTCATTATAATACCATGAACGTTTGTGAACGCTTCTTTCAGCACTTTTCGTTACGTTATAATTCACATACGGAACGATTAAGACAATTATTACGACGTCGCAACCGTGGCCTGAATACCTGACCCTACACAAATGCTTCACACGGGTATGGTGTCTCTCACTAGCTCGATTTATGGTTACTGATGTCGCGGGTTTAAACCCGGCGGCGGGCGATGGACTTTTTCGTGCGTAAAAGTCCTTAGCATGGCTTCCTTTGGAAGGAAAGTAAAGTCGGTGGTCCCGTATCGTAGATTTACGGCACGTAAAAGAATCTCAAGCCTGATAAAATTTCCGGACTTTCATGCCCAGTATAGAATGGGATGCTATGGACCATAGTAGTTAAAGAGCGTCCATAAATAAAACTCAATTTAAATTTTCGCCAGCTCGATTTCATATCTTCGATATAAAATCGTTACCAGTCTTGTATTTTGTTTGTATTTCGTTTCATTGAGTGATGAAGTAAAATAATCTACTGTTTATTGTACCTAATTTAATAAATAAAACAGCCACTTTTCTTTATTTTTTGTCCCTATATGCCGAAAAGTACCTCAAACCTTTGTGTTTCACAATAAATAATGCACTGCGCCAATTTGATACGTTTAAGCTGAAACATGTATTGTCCTTTATTGTTTCATTCAAACTTAAACAAAATTATTTTGGTTTTAGTTGTTATCATTAAACGCTGGATCCTTTACTAAAATACCTTAAAAAAACAAGCAATAAAGTAGGAATAAAGTACCACTAGCAAAGTTAATATTTTTTCATAATGTAGTAACTAATTCGCAGCGACATCGGAGACAGAACGCTCATTCTTCTCTACGGTGGGCCTGACCCTAGTTATCAAGTGTGCTTTCCCCAATAATCTGCAAGGAAGTTGCGCTATTACCAAATATCTTTGCATATCAAAGCGTTTTCCCATAAATCCATGAAAGAGATAACAAAGAATCCAGAAACATTTTCGGTGCAATAATCGAGTAACTTCCACCTGGTATGTAATAAATACGTATAACTAATACCTGCATGTTTTAAAACGAAAATACCATTTGAATCGATATTAAAGGAAAAACATAGGTTCATCTCCATTAGGGTTGCCAACTCTTATCATAATTGTAGGGGTATACGATAAATTTGAGCGTTTGTGCGACGTATAATAGATATTTATAGTTTTTATCTTGTTGACTTTACAAGCCATAAGATATGTCATATAAAACTACAATTTAAAATTAAGTTTATGCAAACTATAAGGGCACATTTTAATTAAAATTATTATAAGATTACTTTTAAAATACGTAATTTCAATTATATATTTAAGGCGACAAGGTGGTCTGAACATAATGAAATTACACCTTAAGTGTTAAATTGCCGCTGCTCTTAAAGTTCTTAATGGTTTTTCCTGAAATTTTTATAAATTATTCTATAGATCATGGCAAGTATATGAGGTAGTCGTTTTCATTAATAGCTTATGTAGTTTAGTCCATAAAAAAGTATTTCATTCAGCATAAGAATAATAAAATTTACTCTTAAAACATGTGAATTCATGTTCCTTTTTCTCTGATACTACTCGCAATACAGAATCACAATTTTGCATGCCTGTTATTAGTATAATCATATATCTTCTGAACCTCAATTATTTAGTTATGTATATCAGTTCACTAGAAATTGAAAAAAAAAGTTATTTGCAAAGTCAAAAAAGTAAAAATGTGGGAAATTTGCAATATTGTTGCTTACGTAATACCACTAAATACATTATAACATTATATTTGTGATTCAGAAAAATTATCTATGAGTTGTATACATGTACTGAAAATTTCAGCTCTCTACCTCTTATATTTTCTGAGAAAAAGGTACATAAGTATCCAAAATGTTGTTTTGAGAAAACAATATAAAGTTTGAACATTAAAATTCTGACACACTTCAGTGCACTCCAGGGTCATAATCATCTGCACCTTCATTCCTGGATTGCTTCAGCTTTTCTGATTGCCTTCTTTTGTTAATTGCTGAACTGCTCGCTGGGCATTATGTAATCGTTCGTTGTTGAAGGACACAAAAATGTTCTAAAATGGGCGTTGCATGGCAGCTTTAAAGGAATGCAGACTAGCATTTAAATTGTATTTAAATGTCTTAAACATTTCTTAACCCCCAAAAGTATATATTTCCTGAAACTGGAGATAATAGAGATTTTATTAGTGCCTAAAACAAAAAATGTGATTTTTGACATTTCAGAGTACCTTGTCCCCTTAATAATAACAGGCAAGAAATTGAACTGCTTCAATTGATAGACCATAGGAGATCTATTACATTTCGCAGAGGGATGCACAGTAATGTTAAAATTATGTATTATACGTATATCATAGTATGAAAATCAACATTTCCAAGAAAATAATCTCTGTTAAAAATATCAACTCCATTAATTTAAAAATATACAATCCGCAGATAGTATATTAAAACTAATAAAACATTCCTTAGAGGATTCTTTACCATCAACACCTGCAATCGTAAAATGCATTTTTGTGCAATAAATACTTCCTGAATCATGCATCCTGACCCCAGAAACAAACCCATTTGCCAAACGGTGTTCAACATGTGCAAAGTAAAATAAAAGTACTGTCTTAACATTAAGACACTATCTCAAAAACCGTTATCGATAACAACAAGCATTTAGTAGACAGTATGTTATATGAGACCGCTAAACGTAGATAATATCCCTGTCGTGTTTGTCACCACAGGGGAACGAAACGAATAATATGACAACACTACCTTCTTCCTGGTGTTGATGTTGCATTATTGAATGGCGCAACCAAACCGGACTCAGCGTGACCAAAACACCAGAATAAATGTTAATAAACCCCACCTCCCCTGCTGATATCTGAATTTTTACCCTTATGGTCTATCTCCATCCCTCTAAAACATCCACCCATATCTCACAAAACCTCTTTCCCTTTTTACTTTCTCTACTACGTATAGTAAGTAGGGGAAGTATTGCATTCCACCCAAAAATTCGATACCGAGATTTCACCGGAAATATATGTTTTGAGACCCACTGAATCCAAAAAAAGCATTTTTGGAAACATGTCCGTGTGTGTGTCTGTGTGTGTGTCTGTGTGTGTGTGTGTGTCTGTGTGTGTGTCTGTGTGTGTGTCTGTGAACAGCATAACTCAAAAACGAACAGTCGGATAAACACCAAACTTGGTATTTAGGTTCAGTATCTTCCAGAGATGCGACACGAAGGTTTTCAAGAAAATCCCCCCACCCAAGACTACCCTTTACATGGAACATTTTTCGAAAATTTTAATTTTCTCAAAAATGGCTCTAACGATTTTGATGAAAATATCATATGTTTAAGATAATGTCATGAGAAATGAAATGTATATCTCGAATTTTCTGGGAATGTCTCCAAAAGTATTCTTCATTGTGAACGACTTTTGCATAACTGGTAAACCATAAGAGATAGACAAAATTTTACTGCACAAAAAATGTAGATCGCGTTAAAATACACAACTTATGTCATATACATTTCTTTTGTTGAGTGAACCGTTTTCGAGATATTGCTTGTTATTTCCTTAAATTTTCCAATACTTATACTTTTTCTCAAATTCGTTATTCATTTTTTATGTACTGGACTTGCAAAGAGAATGGAATGCGCCGCATAGCAACCAGCGTTAAAATATTTGACCATCGCTTAAAAGCTACCATATTCCCCTTGCATCTACAAGAAAATTAGCAATAAGATTGACATCTCGATATCTCGATTAACATAAAGCATATGGAGAATAGGCGTTTGTAAAAATAGATTGTACAAGAGTAGAGAAAGTCATGTGAGTGTAACACATCAGATTTTTTTCTCTCATTACCAGTGTGCCCAGTATTGTTAATGCCAGTTAACACTGTACTGTCCAGAAAACTGTTGATCAGTGCAGAAGACTTGAATAACTGAGATTCCCTACGAAATAAAGACCATGTCTGAATCTGATAGCTTTTGGAGTACTACATGTGACCTTGATAGAAATAATTATTTCATAAAACTATCGGAGCTTGCACTGACGGCGATTTCGTTGTCCTTAAGCAACGCTTCTCGTGAAGGAGGTTTTTTTTCTAAATTGGGTTTAATGAAACTAAAAGGTTTAATAGACTGGCACCAGATACAAAGAATGTGCTCATTCTATTATCCCAGCCTATGTAAGTTTGTGGTGGATCTGAAAAATTCCAAGACATCGAGAAGATGTGAACAGCAAATCTGCAGCCGTTCAGGATGAAGATAGACTTTCTGATGGGTAGGTAAACAAACACGTGTCCTATTTCTGGCTTCAGTCATCGATATCGCAAATGCTATAAAGATTAATATTACACTGCCGTTTGTAAAAATTGCAACACCAAGAAATAATTTCCCGAATAACTCCAAACTTGGTGGAAGGTAGAAGAGTGTGCAAGTAATATGTGATTAGGTTTGCAGAGAAATGAGGTACATGTAGGCCGAGCAGAGCCCTCTGGTGTCGGTCCTACAAGGTCAGTGTTGCGCCCAGTGTAATCAGTGTAGAGCTGAAAAACAAGGTGGAAACAATAAAGAGGTGTGTAGGTCCTCCTGTAACCAGTGTCGCGGATTTATGGGCTCGAATACAAACTGCGTGGAAGGAAGTCCCTCAGGAACTCATTCAGAACCTTTTTGATTCAATGCCACGGCGTACAGCAGCTCTAATTGCAGCGCATGGAGACCACACCAAATACTGAATACTAGGGCTCAAAGGTCATGCATAGATTGTTACTGGTCATGTACCTAACCTGTGGTATTAGATTCATTGAATTCGTGCGTTTCCTTTTTGGTGTTGCAATTTTCACGAAACGGCAGTGTATTATGGTCAACGTTATTGTATTACCATTAGATTTATATAGATGTACGATAATTTTGAAGGTAAACCTACAATTCTGAGTGCCTGGTAGATATATTTGCATTTAAAATTTGGAAAACCTGATCATGTTAAAACTGGCATTTCCAGCTTAGCTCTTAAAAATCACTATCATCTGCAGAGCGATGATTCCTTAATGCGCTTATTTTGATTTTTGTCTAAATAAAATTTTAAAGCTAATATTTCGAATTAATATGTAACTATAAAATATCTGAATAATAATTACATTATATTGTGTATTAGAGTATCCTTACTCGTCTTAATAATTAAACAGAAAGCTAAATATAGATGTAGTCAATTTCTGTGTGTAACAAAAGGGCTGTATAAATTTGAATATTGTAGGTTAAATAGAGCAGAGATGTAGAAAATACTACATAAAAGAAACATGTATAATAATATAAAGTTAGGTTTAGATATGGGTTATACAACGGTTGGGAACACCTCATTCACTACGACCTACATAGATCTGTTGTGGCTAACACCCCCACCCGCAGGAGGAAGGGATGAACTTGTAGCGGGAAACGGTTGCCGAGCTCTATTTGTAGTGGAAAATGTCGGTCCTTGGGTTGATGCTATCTGCTGCAGTGTTGTTCCTCCGCTATGGATGCTCGTCGGCTGTTGAGTTTTCCATTCATAACTTTTCCCTATGTATATCTAACTGTTGGTTCTCGGGGTTATTGTGGGTGAGGCAAATTAAAAATATACTTCATTTCCCTTAATAAATTTAGTTTATTCACAATTTAAATATTTATGGCCGGCTAGCTTTTCCCATTATTTTAATCCCACCACTTTAATTAAGTCAGGAAGCTAACTATCTACACACGCACTCCCACCCTTATGCACATACACGTGCATCTGTTGCTAAGAGCGTAACACTTCGTGCCGACGTAATTCTAGAAGATAAGAGAGAGAGAGAGAGAGAGAGAGAGAGAGAGAGAGTGGGCTCTGGGGCAAAATATATATATATATATATATATATATATATATATATATATTTCTTTTTGAGAGAGCAGAGTCTGGTTGATCTCATTAACTAGGACAAAGTGTTTAAGGTACCATTTAAAACCTTTCATTTTTTTCAAGTGTAATTTCAATAATTCAACTACACATATGTAGTCATCCTCCGTGGTGTAGTGGCACCATGCTAACCTCTAGTTCCCGAGGTCACGGGTTCAAACCCGCGATGGATTTTTTCGGCGTAAAACTCCTCAGCAGGGCTTCCTTCGGAAGGGAAGTAAAGCCGGTATTCCCGTGTCGTAGATTTGCGGCAAGTAAAAGAACCTCAAACCTGATAAAGAGACCTCTGAGCAAAATTACCGCTCTTTCACGCCCAATATAGAATGAGTCGCTAAGGACCACAGCAGTTAAAGAGCGTCCATAAATAAAACTGCATTTATATATATATATATTATTTATTATTTTAAATACTATTCTTTAAATTATTAGGCGGATACAGTGCAAAATTTGTGTCAGCACGCGCACTATAAACAATTCGGTTTGCCCACGGTTTGTGTTTAACAAAAAAATTGTTACTTAGGCAGGTTGGCATTACTCCCGCCAGCTAGTGTGCTTACATTCCTCCTATTCTGAAGGAGGACTTAACATATTGTCCGATATACTTTATACATTATAGTCCTATAACGTTTGTATTGTGTGCGTTAGCAAGCTTCATGCTATTGCCTAACTGCTATTTGCAATTTTTGTTTTTGTTTGCATTTTTTTTTCTTTTTTTTTATCTCCGGGGTTGATCAGACCCTGTGGACACTCCCTTATCTACAACACTGAGTTAAACATACTGATGCTTTTGCTTCATGCCCTGTTATCCACATCTTTGCCTTATTGTGGCAAGTAATACCATGGATGTTGATATGTTTCGGTGTTTTAATTAAGGTTAATGAATACTTGTCCGGAGGTCCAGAAATAATTATATATTGACAACAAGCATGAATTTTAAAGCTTAATTAAATTACCTAAAAGCTATAAACAAGATAAGATAATTTACAAAGCGAGAACAATGTTCTTTTTGTACTTTTAGTATAATTACTGGAGTGATTACAATGCGAGAAGATAAACAATTCCATACCACCTCTTTTGTTTATTTTACTATTACGCGGCATTAGATCTTCTACCGCTACTTTTATATTTTGAATTTGCAGGTCACCAAATACTCCATTTTTACAGTTTGTACCAACAACCAATAGTGAACAGAAAAATGCATGCGAATAGGCTTCCTAGATCACTAGTCGAATCGAACCAGAGATTATAGGAATAAAAACATTAATAAAGGAGAATAAAACTATCAGTTGAGCCAGTATTTTTAACACTTGAATAATTTCAATTAAATTATATAATATGTAACTTTAATAACAGCCCGCCTTGAAGCAATATGTATGTAATCATTTTTTAAAAAAATGTATGTAACAGTCTTTGCAAATTTTAAAATGTATATAACAGTCACTGCATATGTTTATATTATTGTAAACATGTTCAATAGTGTTATGTGAATACATTAGGTAATTTAATAATGTAAGAGCTGTGAGAATAATAAGTTTAAAGTTGCTAACAATGAGGTAACAATGAGGTAGCCTTGAGGCAAGAATGAGTTTGAGGGTTTGAATGTTAGTAGTCATGATTAGAGCAACGATAATGTAAATTTTGTGACAGTTTAAAAATAGCCAATCAACAGCAAGAAAAAGTTTTAGTAAAATGCAGGTATTCTATTGGACTAGAATTAGCCAATCAGAGACTTGAAATACAAACATTTACGGGTTTGGGACGGTTAAAATATGTTCAGTTGCTCGCAGACCTTGGTAGTGACCGGATGGAAGATGTGTTCTCTAAAGAAATATTACGTATTCGCGTGAAACTAAAATTATGTATACGCGTTAACAAAGTACAAGTATTAAATTGAAAGAATCTCACAGCTATTAATATCAGTGTAGTGCTATTTAATTTTTATCAAGGATTAATAAAAAGAAGTGAATTTGAACTTAAAATCTGTGTAAGCCTACATTCTTGTCGCACAACGCCCTGCTTAAGAAAAACATGTCTCTAAAGTAAGACAGAGCAGCCGAGGCAAAAACAAACCAATACTATCTATAGAAGCAGTTTAATAACAAAGTTAAAAGTTAAAATATATTTTTAAAATTGGAGTGTAATAAAAAAATACATCTTCAAATCAGCTTCTCATACGTAACAGCATATTACGTAACAAACAATCTTCTTCAAATTAACGACCAAAGCGTGGTGCAAACTCCTACGTAATTATCAACAAACTCCTAAAGACAATAACTATCTCAAGATGGCTCCAACGTGGGGCAGAAATAACCTACCTTCTTCAAATTGGCACCCATACGTGGAGCATATCTTCTTCACAGTTACTAGTTTTTGAGCATCGTGCTTTAAAACTATCGATTAAATTCGATCTTATAAGGCATTAGTGAGTCCGTACATTGGCTGAAAGGCGCTCGCGTGAAATTTTCGTTAACAGACGGTTAAAGGATACTCGAAATGCAAGGCAAAACGTATGCGAGGGGTTCCGATTTCGATTCGCTACTGGAGGTGGGAATTTTTTTTGTAGCCAAGATTATTCCCTATCCTCCCCAGAGTTTGGAAGTATGAATGGCATTGTGAATGGGTGATCTAATGCATAAAATACGCAAAGAAACACCAGAAATCCAATGACAATTGCATACGAATTAACATGTAAAGGGCCGCCGCAGTTAAAGACAAAAAAAACTTTTCATATATTTAAACACAAGTGCCATGCCAGAATCACCACAAACAGCACTTTCAACTGACAAAGTTTTAATGTATAACTATTTCAAAATAAGAAACAAGCAAAAACTTACGTAGTGCCTTGGGAATATTTTATGGTTACAGAAACATTCGTGCTGAAAAACAGAGTTGATCTTCAACTGTTCTCGCTGAAACAGTGTGGGAGTTGCTTTTAGAAACCTAGATGCTGTTTACACGTAGTAAATATTGGCTTAATTAAGCTAAGTCAGAGATAAGAAGTTACATCATACCTTCAGCTTCTGAAATGTTCATTAAGAATATATCTGCAGGGCTTGTATAACAGGATGAACGCAAATCACTATGAAAAGATCTTTCCCCATCTTTAGCAACGTATGTAAGGTAATCTTAATTCGGGCATGCATTTTAGGTATCTCAATGAATAGTTACGAAGTTAAAGTGGTATAATAATGTATTATACATTAGGGAGAGAAACAGATGATTTTCCACGTAATTGGAACCTGAGGGATTTATTCCGAGGGCTACAAATGTACTGAGGGAAATATCTGTTTGGATCCCATGGTGTATATATGTACCGTGTTTTCCACGACCGGAGTAATATTTCCTGAATTATTAACCAGGACTTAGGAATGATTGAAGGGATTATGCGTAGTAACGTCATTGTTGTTGTTCATATTAGTTGCATTGTTTACACTGTGAATTTAAATGTTCAATGGATAATTTTTGAAGAACCAAAAGATATAACGTGTGCTGCTAGTGAGGCAGTTAGTGGTCTTTGTTACTGAAAATATTTGTTATGAATCATTCATATGACTTTCTCTACCGTATTTAGTAAGCCAACTATTTTTCCATCTACTAAATTTTAATCCAAATAAAAATTGCAAAAATAGCTACATTACACATTTCGTTATAGATACAAAGAGAATAGCGATAGTTAAATGCTTAAGAACTGGACGCTATATGCTGACCTTAAAATTCCATACTGTTACCATGTAATCGTGAGAAACAACTGAATGTTGAACTCCTGTCACAGTCACCCTTCACTGCCTAGTCTCTCAGTACAGTTGTACTTGCTGCCATTTGCACTTTTGGTAGTGAAACATGGAAAATATCCTGATATTTTCGGCCGTCCTTGCTTCGCTGGCTTTCGTATTGTTAGAAGCGGATGTTGGTTGTTCTCTTCTAAATTTTATATTTCAATATAACCCAGATTTTAAATAATAAATTTCATTAGTAAAGGTTTTGAGATTAGGCAGTTAAGGATTACCAATTTTCGTGTGGAGTATAGTGCTATCTCTTTCTACTTTACTTGTTTCAACTTAAATCAAATACACTATAGGGCGTGGAGCTCTGGTTCCCGGCCACAGAATACGCCCGAGTTCGATCCCACTCCTGGGGATGCGGATATTAAGTACCGATATAGGACCGGTGCCCACTCAGCATCGTAAGGAAAGTGAGGAGCTGTGATAGGCAGCGATCCCGGCCACGAAGATCAACATTCTGGCTGGGGATGCGTGATGCTGGCCGCAAAACCTCCCCGTATCGGTTGAATAATCGTCCACCTCTGCCGTGCCTATGTGGCCGGAAGCCGGCATTATTATTATTATTATTATTATTATTATTATTATTATTATTATTATTATTATTATTATTATTATTATTATTATTATTATTTAACACACCAGACTTTTTTCACATTGGATCAATGAAATAGGTGGTTCTTTCTGTGGGCTTCTTGGATAACAATGCCTATAGTACCGCCGTTTTATCTCCGGCTATGACATTTTGCGCGACCGAGAAAGGCAGTGTTGACAATTCTTGCCACCTCTTTGCAAAGTGCAAACGATGAAATAGTTGCCTATATTAGAGTATTTAAAGTGTGGGGATAGCATTTACAGGAAGCTTAAACAAAGAGATTTAAATTACTTACCATTTAACATGCCAATAGTCCAGCGAAAAGACGCCGCACTCCTCGTAGATATCCATTTCTTCATCATTAGCGTCACTGGAGTCACTATGTCGGCCTTTAATGAAATAACTAATTTTTCTACGCGTTCTTCCAAAACACCTTCAGCTTTTTTTGCTTGAAGTAGAAGTTCCCGCGCATGTTTCACAACGCTCCGACACTTTTCCGCTGACACCTGTTTGATTCCTTGTTGCACCAAGCGCTCAACCTCGGCGATGCAGAAAGACTGAAAACGTACCCCTTGACTTGCTCCCAGATAAGTTCAATGGGATTGAAATGGCAGTAATATGGTGGAAGTTTGCCCTGTGTAGCGGCGATGGTGTCTATTTCGTATGTACAGAAGCTGATTTGTACAACTTAACAATTTGTAAGAGCTCTTCTTTGTTCATTACTGCTAACACTCCGGGGACATTATTTTCCAACAGCCATTGAAGTATGACTTGCTTCCTTCTTTGGCTGTTGGTGCTTCACTTACAAGAGAATATTAAAGGTGGACTGGGGAAGGGAGAAGTATGTGGATGTAGGTAACATGTTAGTAAGAAAAGGGTGGGCCTGGTCTAGATTAAGTGCACATAGGCTAAGGGGAGATCGCAAGGGGGCAAATTTGGATAGATGTTCTCTTTGTGGAGAGGCAGATAATGATTTGCATTATATAATTGAATGTGAAGAAACTAAGTTGTAGAGAGATCAGTTTTTACCTAAAGAATGGGAGAATATTAACAAAGAAGTATTAAAAGTTAGGATAATGAAAATACAAAAGCAGGGGGATATAAAAAGAATAGGAGAATATATGGGGAGAGTAAGAGAAAATGGTTTAGAAAAATAAAGCAATATGAATTTGTTATGACCCATCATGCATAAATAACCACGGTGTTAAAATGCATGATGGGCTAAAGAAAAAAAATAGCAACTCAAAGTAATGTATTAAAAATTGTAAGATTTTTGTATAGCATTATGAAAATAAATACATACATAAAAATACAAGAGAATTGGCAACACAGTCCAAAATGCAGTGGACGCACACGGGGAAGAAGGCTGTAATTGGTCCTAGCAGACAACTTCCACCCTTTGCTGTCCGAGTCAACCCAGTACTGCAAACCTTGGCAGATTTTCGATTATTTTCTTTCGTGTTCTGTTTTGCGTGTAGCAAACCTCTAAACAACAACAGTAAACTGTATTTATTAAAAACGTTAGAAGAAATCAAATTAGAATCCTGATTTATGTGTTGAAAGGAGACAGAATAGCTTCCTTTACTGTGGAAATTCACAGCGCTAGTATTGTTAGAGGTGGCCATTCTGTGGTTTATCTCTTTCTTTACTCTCATGAAACGCCAGGGCCGGAGATACAGCGGCGTGATTATATGTATAGTAAAGTATTCTAACTTTTAATGGGACATCTGCCCAAATATCAGTAGAAGGAGAGTGTGTTTTTGAGATGGACTTGAACTCAGGATAGCTTGCGATCCTTAAATTGACTTTTCATTCAGAATTAGTGTGAAACTGCGATCAGAGATACTCGAAATTAGCGTGTGTACGCATATACTATACTATGCATAGCACACTATGAAATTCCCGCATGCGTATTTGCAAGAGTTTGTAACTGTGAATTAGGGCTAAAGAAGCAATTTCCGCTAGTTTGGAGCTAAATGCAAATAGTATTTGCAGCATCTACACCACAGTTATTCAACGGATGTTCAACGAAACCGCAACCGAAATTAAATTATGGACATATAAATCCAAATCATCGGACCATGTTATTCGGCGATATCAAGCGATATTTCCAGTGAGTAACGCTTTTTGCAATAAACTCCCATTATCACATCAATAAAAGTACGGGATGAGATAATCTGAAATGACTTCCAGCTCGATTGCGATTGGTTTGAGGCAAATTCAAACGAACACGCGCATTAGTTACCGCGTATAATTATGATATCGGGCATCACTAATCGTTATGAGCTTTCATTACGCTTATAATGAGATTTCTGAAACTGAAAAATGTTCAGCTCCTTAAACTCTATTAAAATAGCCAGAATCTTTACAGAAAAAAAATCTGATGTGTTACACTTACATGACTTTCTCTACTCTTGTACAAACTATTTTTACAAACTCTTATTCTCCATCTATTTCATATTAATCGAGATAAACATTTGCAGAAACGATCTTTTGACATGCAAAAAGAATTACATTTTACACATAGCGACCAGTTCTAAAAATACTTGACTTTCGCTTGTTTTGTAATTGCAAGGGCAATATAGAAATACAGTAGCCTTTAAGCATAGACATATCTCTTAATAGCTGGTTGCTAGGTGCAGCACCATTCTCTTTGCCACAGATTAATAGTCTTTGCATATCCAAGACAAAATAAATGAATAACGAATTCCCATTTGAGAAAATAAGTATTGAAAAATTTAAGGGAATAACAATAAATATCTCGAAAATGGTTCACTCAACAAAAAAATGTATGTGACATAAATTGTGTATTTTAACGCTATCTACATCTTTTGTGTAGTAAAATTTTGTCTATCTCTTATGGTTTACCAGTTATGCAAAAGTCGTTCACAATGAAGAATACGTTTAGAGACATTCCCAGAAAATTCAAGTTATCCATTTAATTTATCTTTTATATATCTTAAACATATGATATTTTAATCAACATCGTTAGAGCCATTTTTGAGAAAATTAAAATTTTCGAAAAATCTTGCATGTAAAGGGTAATCTGGGGTGGGGAGATTTTCTTGAAAACCTTTGTGTCGCATCTCTGGAAGATACTGAACCTAAATACCAAGTTTGTTGTTTATCCAACTGTTCGCTTCTGAGTTATGCTGTTCACAGACACACACACGGACATGTTTCCAAAAATGCTTCTTTTGGATTCAGGGGGTATCAAAACATATATTTCCGGTGAGATCTCGGTATCGAATTTTTGGGTGGAATACACTACTATATTACTTACTATACGTAGTAGAATACTAGTGGAATATTACTTACTATACGTAGTAGAGAAAGTAATAAAACTTATGTGCAGTATTCATATGACTTAATCTTCCCATTACTGTTCCGCCAGTGTCACTTATATACTATTAATTTAAAATTAATTTAACCATTTTACATGAATAGAAATTATTTAAAATTACACATTGCTTAATTAGTTACATGTAAGATGCGGACAAACAAAAGAATAAAAGAGAAAAATCTGCGTTTAAACTAGCAAAGTTTAAAATTCATAACATTGAAACAGCTGATGCTGCGATAGAAAAGTTCTATGACACAATTTGTATATTTAAATGAGAACTACAACTTTTTATATGGGCTCCATATTACCATGTATACCATATGTATTAATACTATAATAAAAAGTAATATACACAAAATTCGAGGAATGTTTAACTTTCTAAATTATACCCCAAATATTAAAGTAAATAAAATACTGAAGTTAGATCAAATACTGCTCAAGAAATAAATGCCTACTAAAAGAGCATTTCATCATGATAAAGTTCTAGAGAACCGTGAGAAAGAGGTCAAAAGTTGCTAACAGTGAGGTAACCTTGAGGCAATAATGAATTTGAGAGTTTAATAATGTTACTTGTGATTCTTAGAAGCAATAATGTAAATTTTAAGACAGTTTAAAAATAGCCAATCAACAACCAGCAAAGACTTTAGTTAAATGAAGATATTCTATTGGATTAGGAATAGCCAATCAGAGACTTGAAGTACAGAAATTTACAAGTTTAGGCGGTTGAAATCAGTTTAGTTGGTTGCAGACAGCGTTTCTAACCAGACGCAAAAAGTGTCCTCGAGAGATTTAATACGTATTCATGTGAGAAAAAAATAGTTTACGTGTTAAAAAAATTGTAATTAATTAATAAAAATAATCTCACAGCTCTCTGTATCAGTGAAGTGTTATTTAAATCGTGTCAATCATTAATAAAAGGAGTGAAGTAAAATTATAATCTGTGTAAGCCTACATTCTTGTCGCATCACGCCCTACTAAGAGAAACGTGTCTCTAACAATAATACTGACGCAGCCGAGGCAAACATAAGTATATAATATTTAAAGAAACAGTCAAGTTACAAAGTTAATATATTTTTTAAACTTGGGGTAAAGGCCACCTGAAAGTACACTTGGGGCAAAAAGAATTAACTACTTCAAATGCTCCTTAGAATGTAACGGTTATTTATCAGTTATAGGTTGATCAACGATGGGTACACCTTAGCACCACGATATACAGTATATTCAAAAAGAAGGAACAGACTTCAAATATTTATTTCTAATGAACGACAATAGATGGCGATACATCACTGAATAGAGGAAAGTTCAAATTTTTATTTTATATGTTCAACATGAGCACCATTTGTTATGCGAGGACGACCAGTGCTTTTCCGTTTGCATACGCAACCATCATCTACGAATTTATTGTACCAATTGTAAATTTTTTATGATGAAGTGGCTCTTTGTTGAACTTACAACGAAATGCACGATGGAATGAAACAATGGATTCACTCTTTGCATACTGCAGCAAACAAAACTACTTTTCCTGTGGCGTTGCCATTTTCTCGTAGACAAACACAGCGCCGCTGTAGGCACTGAATGGAACTAATAGGTAGGGGCTTAAACTTTGAACTTTGCTGTATTCCATGATATGTCGTGTGTGTTGCCATCTACTGTCGTTCTTTGTAAATAAATATTTAAAGTCTGTTCCTTCTTTTTGAATAACCCTGTATACTGGCCTTAAAAGTCCATGCTCTCTGCGTGCAATCACGATAAACTACTCAATATCTAAAGGAGTCGGAAAAGAACGACAAAAGTAATTCTCGCTGGCTTGAACAGTTTTAAACATTAATAGCGGATATCCCGGAAATGACTGATGCTAAAATAAAAGTTATTTGAAATAAACTGTGTGTTTTAAAGAGATCTAATTTTTTGTTTAGCACGTTTTCATCTATCGCCTAACGTTTACCAATTATACGAGATAATACAAAATTCCTTTCGAATGAAGTGGACTTCACAGGCTATTCCCAGAAAATTCAAGATGTACATTTATTTGTCATATAAATATCTTTAATATATGGTATTTTAATCAAAATCGTTACGCATTTTTATAAAATAAAATATTTTGAAAAATGTTCCATGTAAAGGGTAGTTTGGGGTGTGGGATTTTCTTGAAAATCTTCGAATTGCATCTTTGGAAGGTACTGAACCTAAATACTAACTTTGATATTTATCCGATTTTTTGCTTTTGAGTTATGCTGTTCGCAGACACACACGGGACCTTTTTCTAAAAATGCCTTTTTTGAATTCAAGAAGTCTCAAAATATGTATTACATTCGATACCGAATTGTTAGGTGGAATGCAATACCTTCTCTACCTACTAGGTGCGTGGCAGAGAAATTAAAAATAATATTAATTCTAAAATTTTATATCTAAGAAAACTTAATTTCTGGCTCTTTAAAAATAGAAACCAGAAATTTTGTTTTAAAAATTTTCTTCTTCTTTTTTTTTTAAGGTTTTAAATTTGTTTTTAAAAGCGCCTCGATTAAGAAACGCCTCGACATATATGCATCAATACTTTACAGCAACACTTCTTTATACAAACCTGCGACATGGTCCAAAGCTGAATTGCGTACTTAAGGTTTTAGAAAATTCCCTTAAAGCTATACACGCAGTTGAACAGAGATTGCTGCGGCTGGCCAAGAGCGAACGTATGGACCCTGAAAGTGTGATTAGTTGTTAACTTTTTGCAGCCCAAGTGAAAGCGATGACAGATCTCTGGGGTTTAGTACAGTGAAAGCCGCTGGTTGAGGCAGAGAAGCAAGAACTGTAAAGCTGAGTGGAAACCGCGAGGAAGACAAAACTGTACTCTGTTACTTCGATAAGCTAATGCTCTTAGTGTGGTGCTAGAATAACCACAAGTTTGTACCTACATAGTGCTTTGAGTAGCACAAGTTTTTTGGAGAAAAAGTGGGAAATTAGGGCTAGAATGAGAGAATTGATTCCATGATTCACTGGCTTAGTGATAAGAATGTAATGAATGCAAGGGAATACACTTGCTAAATATTGCCTGTAAAATATATATCAAGATGCATACTCAGCCAGTGAATAAGATCAACTAACGTGTATTATAGGAAGAAATATACCGCTCCAGAAAGGGTA
Organism: Deroplatys truncata; assembly: GCA_030765065.1. Classification (NCBI taxonomy): domain Eukaryota; kingdom Metazoa; phylum Arthropoda; class Insecta; order Mantodea; family Mantidae; genus Deroplatys; species Deroplatys truncata. The sequence continues at coordinate 106,379,800 of CM060985.1, forward strand.
AATCGTGTTCGGATTGCATATTCATCATAAAATAGTTAGCTCTAAAGAGACGAGCGTGTTATTTGTGGATTCCGATAAAGCCTTTGATAGAGTATCACGAATAAAGCTCTGGGAATTTAATATAATAAAGGCATTCCTCACTGGTTAATACCTTCAAAGCCTTTACTAACAATACTACACTATGTATTGACAATGGAGAACAAATTGAGAATAAGAGATTAAGGACAAATCAAGGTTTAAACAAGGCTCTTCTTTGTCCCCTGAACATTTTAGCATTTATATTGACCATTTAATGATCGGAAACAGTATACATAAAATTGCTTTAAGAAATGCTATTTTATTTGCAGACCTCCAGAAGATCTTTAATAACTAACAAAGTTAACCCATAAATGTATGCACATATACTAAATGAAATTTCAAGTAATTTCAATGAAATATCCTGCATGAAAAGTAAAGCAATGGCATTCTAAGGGGGGGGGAATCAGATGAGAGGCAAAATTATGGATAATAAGCAATAACAGAACAGATCAATGATTTTAATATCTAGGATTTAATGTTCAGAAAATGAGATTCAAATATAAAACTGAATAGGCTTTATCAAACGAGTGGGAAAATACAGAGAACACAAGAAAAATAAACCCTTAAAACTAAACAATTAAAATTATACAAAATAACGGTGGTTTCATTGCTAACTTACACAAGAAAAATTTGGACTATGAAAAGAAATCTGATACATTGTAAATGAAGTTTATATGCTCAGTAGCAGATGAAAAGGGGAAGAGAAGACGTCAGGAAACATTTAAAAGTACACATATTTAATTCAATGTGAAGAAGGTATTTTGTTTATATTGTTATTTGCCCCACGTATGGAAGCCAATTTGAAGAAGATTATTATATCTTTACGTTATTTGCACCACGCTTTGGTCGTCAATTTGAAGTAGGTTGTATTGAAGGAGTTGTATTATAGTTCAACTGTTGGGGAGCCGAACTTGAAGTACTTGCAACCGCACGTATGGTACCCGGTAGCCATCGTCCAAAAATATTAATTCTGTAATTTGACTGTTTCTTTAAATATTTAATATTTAAGTTTGCCTCGGCTGCGTCAGTATTGTTGTTAGAGACATGGATGTCTTGGCAGGGTTGTGATGCGACAAGAATGTAGGCTTACAGAGATCATAATTTTACTTCACTCCTTTTATTAATGCTTGACACGATTTAAATAACACTTCACAGATAGAGAGCTGTGAGCTTCCTTTATGAATTACTTGCACCTTTTAACACGTAAACTATATTCGTCTCACAAGAATACATATTATACTTCTCGAGGACGTGTCTCTCATCCGGTTACAAACACTGTCTTCAGGCAACTGAACTCTAAATTTTAAAATGTTCTCCTTTTCAGTTTCTCATTGGCTAATCCTACTCCAATAGAATACCTTAATTTAACTAAAGCTTTTTCTGGTTGTTGATTAGCTATTTTATAAACTGTCACTAAAATTACATTATTGCTTCCAAGAATCAGAAGTAGTATTGTTAAACTCTCAAACTCATTATTGCCTCAAGGTTACCTCGTTGTTACCTCATTGTTAGCAACGTTTAACCTGTTATTCTCACAGCTCCTACATTATTAAATTACGTAATGCATTCACATAACATTATTAAACATGGATGCAATAATATAAACATTTACAATGACTGCAATATACACTTTTTATATGTAGTTACATACACATATTGTTTTAAGGCGGGCTGTTATTGAATTGTGTATTATATAATTGGGCTGAAATCATTTAAGTGTTAAAATTACTGCCTCAAATGGAAAGAATATACTAAACACAGAATAACTATTGCAAAACGTCAACAGAATTAACTTTAAAAGATTAATATACATTTTGTTAAACTATAAGTCAAAGAAAAGAAGTGTAGGTGGAGCTTAGCGAGATGGCAAGATAAATTCATCTGATGTGGAAATAAACCTTTGGGGCCTAAAACCGTGGATTTTAAGAAGATAGAGTTAAGAACTGTGGCCTTTACCGTAGTGGATCGAGTCTAGCATATATCACCAGAATTGGGCATCCCTAGACATATCTGTGGAAATCGTAGATTTTTTGACTCGTGTGAAAAATATCTCCTTTTGCCAAAAATTAGCGTTCTGCAACGAACACATTGTTAGTTCCTGTGCCTAATGACTTGAATTATTACTTTTACACAAAAGCAAAGTTTTATAGAAACTTTGAAAAGCAATAGATTGGTGTAGTTCTGAAAGCAGGGTGATACATGAATGTTTCGTTGTAGACTTTTATGAATGGTTTCAGTGAATTTTCGACTTATAAAAGTGATATGGATTAAAAATCAATAATTTCAAACCTCTTTGTCACCTGATCAAAAAATTTAACCCAAATACCATTTTGTGATCACGAATTATTAATGTATCATAAAATATGTAATGCTAATTATTTTTCAAGTGTACCGAAAATAATACTACAAACATTAGTTTTAATTCCTTCCGATTGGGCCTAAAATAGCTTAACTATTACAGTTTATTTGTGATTTTCACACAATTATACTTATGCATCTATACTAGTGCAACAACAAAAAACATGATGCAGCACATGGATTTTTTTTTACAATTTAACACATTAAAGAGTATCCCTTATATATTATACTATTCATAAACAATCTGAAGTGTTACACTCATATGACCTTCTCTACTCTTGTATAAACTATTTTTACAAACTCTTCTTCTCCATCTATTTCATTTTAATCGAGATAAACATTAGCAAAAACGATCTTATTGCTAATTCTCTTGTAGGTGCAAGGGGAATATGGTAGGCTTTAAGCGATAGTCAAATCTTTTAACAGCTGGTTGCTATGTGAAGCATTCCATTTTCTTTGCATGCCCAGGACATACAAAAAAAGAAAGAAAAACAAAACGAATAAGGAATTTCCATTTGAGAAAAAGTATTAAGTACTGGAAAATGCAAACAAATAACAAGGAATATTTCGGAAATGGTTCATTGCACACAAAAATGTATATAATATAAATTGTGTGTTTTGTGGTAAAATTTTGTCTATCTCTTACGTTTACCAGTTATGCAAAATTCATTCAGAATGAAGACGACTTTTGGGGACATTCCCAGAAAAATCTAGATATGCCTTTCATTTGCCATGAAAGTGTCTTAAAATATGATATTTTGATCAAAGTCGTTAGTGCCATTTCTGAGAGAGAATGAAGTTCCATGTAAAGGGTAGTCTGGAATGAGGTGATTTTCTTGAAAATCTTCGTGTCGCATCTTTTAAAGGTACTGAACCTAAATACCAAGCTTGGTATTTATCCGACTTTTCGTTTTTGAGTTACGCTGTTCACAAGCACACGGGCCTTTTTTAAAATTTCTTTTTGCATTATAGGGCTTCAAAACATGTATTTCCGGTGAAATCTCAATATCGTATTTTTAGGTGAAATGCAATATTTCTACATACTATACGTATTAGAGAAAGTAATAAGCTTAAGTAAAAATACTTTGTATACGCACTAATAAACGATAGAAGGTAGGAAAAGTAATGTGTATCTATTACATCAGTTTTTTTTCTTCTAGTTTAACGTTTTGCTGGAAACACTGCTGCCTCACTTGTACCTCAATTTTAGCCTTATCCGAGTGTACTTCCGCTCGTTTATAATCATATCTTGATCTGTGTTTTGGTTTTTGGTATCCTTGCTTGTATTACAAATATAATTTTGACTGTTATTACGTTCTCATTTCTCTTACGCCCACAGAATATTTTTTTATGTTCTTGACATGCAAAGAGAATTACTTTTACACATAGTGACCGGTTCTAAAAATATTTGACCACCTACTATGCTCCCCTTGTTTTGTATTTGCAAGGGCAATATAGAAATACAGTAGCCTTTAAGCATAGATATATCTCTTAATAGCTGGTTGCTATGTGCAGCACATTCCCTTTGTCACAGATTAATACTCTTTTCATATCCAAGACAAAAAAATGAATAACAAATTTCCATTTGAGAAAAAGCATAAGTATTGGAAAATTTAAGGGAATAACAAGCAATATCTCGAAAATGGTTCACTCAACAACAAAAATGTATATGGCATAAATTGTGTATTTTAACGCGATATACATTTTTTGTGTAGTAAAATTTTGTCTATCTCTTATGGTTTACCAGTTATGCAAAAGTCGTTCACAATGAAGAATACTTTTGGAGACATTCCCAGAAAATTCAAGATATACATTTTATTTGTCATGAAAGTATCTTAAATATATGATAGTTTAATCAAAATCGTTAGAGGCATTTTTGAGAAAATTAAAATTTTCGAATAATGTTCCATGTAAATGGTAATTTGGGGCGGGGGGATTTTCTTGAAAACCTTGTGTCGCATTTCTGGAAGATACCAAAGCTAAATACCTAGTTTGGTGTTCACCCAACTGTTCGTTTCTGAGTTATGCTGTTCACAGACGCACACACGGACATGTTTACAAAAATACTTTTTTTTGGATTCAGGCCTCAAGACATGTATTTTCGGTGAAATATCGGTATCGAATTTTTGGGTGGAATGCAATACTTCCCCTACTTACTATACGTAGTAGAGAAAGTAAGAAGTTAATCTATCCACTTTACCTCAATTATGATAGTAGTTACATGCAGTATACAGTGTCAAAATACAGTCAGTATTTTATATTTGAAGTCAGTTTTTATTTGTTACCAACTTAGAGAAATGGAGAGTCGTTCATTTTCAAAACTCCAAATTGAGAAAACCTACAGACAACAACGAATATTTCGGAAACGGCTGATGCTATGAAAAAGGTGTATATTTGAATTGTATACTTTAATGAATTCTACACTTTCCCTGTAGTGTGCTTTTGTCTGCCTTTCATGGTTTGTTACACAGTGTGGAAGAATATGGAGAGCCACCTTACAAATGTTTATGAGCTTAATTAAAGCTGCTTTAGTGCTTCAAGCATTTTGCCAAAAGTAAATTATTTTCAGTGTGACAGTTGATGCTGCACCATTGATGCCACTTTTTGAGAGCACGCGGCATAACCTTTGCTGTAGGTCACGAAGTAACCAAGTGGTGAGCACTGGAATTAAATTCATCACCTCTCGGTCGGGAAAGAGGAATAGTCAGTGCGTTAGAAGAGTTTATACTACTAGGTATGTTGTAGAGAAAGTAAAAACCTTCCTTCTTCTTCTTCTTCTCCTCCTCCTTCTTCTTCTACCACTACTTCACGGTTTTAGGCCGTTTAGCCTGTTTCGATTCCAAAATCTTGTTGTGTCCATCTCTTTTTTGGTCGTCCTGTTTTTCTGTATCCTTGGGGTCTGTAGTTCTATGTTGCTCGGGGTATCCTATGTAATGCACTCTTTCTAAGTGTTGTTTCCAGTTAGTTCTATATTCTATTATTACTCTATTTAACTCTTCTATTTTTAACTTTTGCCTTATTTCGTTGTTTGGCTTTTTATCCAGTCTTCTGTATCCTGCTATAGGTCCGAGAAATTTCATTTCAGCTGTCTGTATCGATCTTTTATTTTCTGCTGTCACTGTCCATGTTTCAGACCCATAAGTTACTGTGAGGATGACCGTTGCTTTATACAATTTTATTATTGAATCTTTTCTAATTTTATTTTTTAGTGTTCTCTTTATGGTTCCCGTTATGTAATTGAATTGATTTAGCTTTTTATAATGTCTATTTCAGACCCATATATTATTTCACATCCTAGAAAATTAAATATTGACACTTGTTCTATACTTTTATTTTCTATAATTATTTTAGACCGGACCGAGTGAGTACCTTTAAATGCCAAAACTTTAGCTTTTTCAGTTGAAATTTCCATGCTGTATGTTTTTGATGATATGCACACTAAATTTAATATCAAAAAAAGTAAAAACCTAAATGCCTAAAATCTTGTGGGTATAGCAGCGTAACTCCTTTAGTTGTACAAACGTGTCAAACAGCCCTGCTTGCCTTAGGAATTGTTAAAGCAGGAATAATGTGTTTTAGCGACAAGCAGCATCTCTTTCACTGCATCCTAAAAGATCAAGCCATGGTGCATCAATTTCAACCAACTCGCACGTTATTTACATCAATCGCATCAAATTTGCTAGACTTGCCTTGATAACTTTTATGTCTGAAGATTTGTCTTAAATAAATCATATGCAGAAGCATAAGGATTGACAGTAAGGTTTGATATGAGTGGAAAGTGTAACAAGAACATGGTAGTTTATAAAACACAAAGGGATTGGACAGCTTCCTGAAGTTCTAAGGATATTGATCCGGGTACCAGATATGCCAGTAAAAACATTACAAACCATGTATGAAGCAATGGTTAGGTCTTCATTACTATAGGGCAGCGATGTGTGGGGATGGGAGAGGGTGGACAATGTAAATAAAATACAATGTAATTTCTGGAAGCGTATTCTAGGGTTGGGGAGGGGTACTTCAAACTACGCAGTTCTAGGTAGGATGCTGGGAAGATGCTGTATTTGCTAAACTAAATGTAGTTACATACTGGCTATAATTAACGGTGACCAAACAACTCTGCGAGCAATATGTTATCATCATCAGATGAACAAAATAGAGCATCCAAAATGGTGGGCGGCGGGTCACAGCGGGAATTATAAACAATTGGCTTAAACGATATCTGGCAAAGGGGTAATGAAAATACACACAGTGCAATAAAAAACTCAAAAGACGACTATGTGATATAAACAGGCAGGAAATAGAATCTCAATTTAGGCAAAGAAGAACATTGGAGCTACAAAATGAAATAAAAACAGTAAGGAAACATATATTTTGGAACTGGGTATAAAACAGAGGACGGGAATAGCATGGCATAGGTTGGGAGGGTGGAAAGCTTGCAAGGTTGTTGATGATGATGGCAGGAGGATTTGCTCATTATGCGGGGAACGGGAAGACTGGAAGCATAGTTTGGCAGAATGCGTGCAGACGGAGGGTATTAGGAAAAAAGTATTACCGGAAGTATTTTTGACTTCCAACAGACGGAGGACAGCATTCTGGGACTTGATTCTAAACAGCCAAAACTGACCAAACTTGGGTACATACTTAATGGAAGTACGTGTACTAAGAGATAAGGTGTTTATGTAAATTTTCTTTAAATATATATATATGGTGCTTGAGCACTTGTGTGCGTGAGTGTGTGTGTGTGATCCAGAGTATTTTTCATGTTATATGTATATAGTGTGGTGATTATAGAATAGAAGTTTTCTGGTCGATTTTGCAAGTCAAGTTTACAGACCAGTTATTTTTCTAGACCGCACGTACGGTCTTATGACTCATGCGATTGTGTTATGCAATTAATGTAATACTAAATACTTAATAAATACTACTACTACTACTACTACTACTACTACTACTACTACTACTACTACTACTACTACTACCACTACCACCACCTTACTGTGGAAAACCGCTGTTACTATCTGGGGAGATCGATAAATGCAATTTTATAGTAGTAATTAGCATTTAGTTCCACGAAACAGATTTACAAATCACAATTTTATGTCTCAGCTATGGCAAATGTAAATGTTACTCTGTTCCACATGTCCAAGCAAGAAATCAATAGCTAATCGCCAAGGACAGCCTTCGCTTAAATTCCCGCCTCAGTGATCTCCAGTCACTCGAATAACGAATGTACCTAGTAGAGGTGAGTACAGTTCGCCTCGCATCGATTAAAAGTGTAGTAATCAACTTGCAAGACATTTGAAAGCTGAAATAAGCTAATATTGTGAGAAGGTAAAACAGGCAGTGGAAGATTATTAACCCTGAGTATCTTTATTGGTTTCAAATTATTGAAGTTATTATACAAGTATTTAGTGCAAAGGTCATTGACCGTACATGCATATTTAAGATACAATAGGGTGACAAAATAAACAACAGAATAAGAAAACAAAACAAAAAAGAAAAGAAAAAGGAAAATAGAGATATATTAACTTTGACTAACCGAACAAATTTGTCCTAGCTTCGCGCACTTTAGGCAAAAATTGCCCATGTTTTGCCAGTTCCTCTGGTCAGCCAATAGATCCCAAAATGCCAATCTCTTTCTTGACGGACTTAAGAATTTTTCTTTGAGTTTAATTGTTCGCTGGTTCTCTCACTGAGCGCATTCCCCCAAAATATGTACCCAGTCTTCACCCAAATCACAGAATGGGCAGATTCTCCTGCCAGAATCGTCAGTCATTTTCTGTGCCCTCCAGCTCCCAGTCTAAACCATGCCATTCCTGAACTTTCCTTTCTTCCTAAGTTAAGTATATATGTCTCTTTATCCCAATTCAATTTTATTTCATTTGTTAGACTTAGAGAAGGTTTAATTTTACAATCCGGTTCTACTTCCTGTTGGTTGATGTCTCTTAGTCTTCTTTTGACACCTTTCCATGTGTTTGTGTCATTTGTTTCAGCTCTTTGCCATACTGATCCTATTCCAAATCAGCTGCCCAAAACTTAGGAGGCAGGTTTTCTCCCTGGTATTTATAACATTTAAGCCTGAGTAATGATGTTTTCTATAAGAGTATGGGTGTGGTAACTCGCCACTGCAATTGCTGCTTGCCTGTTTGACAACCAATCTATTGCAGGAAGGGATAGGACAGAAACAAGTATAACAAACTAATATGTTACTTTCACAGGATTTTTCCACCCAATATCGTTAATTTATATACAGCTTCTACAAACCATTCTTACGAAAATTACTTTCTCTATTACGTATAGTAAGTAGGGAAAGTATTGCATTCCACCCAAAAATTCGATACTGAGATCGAATTCACCGCAAATACATGTTTTGAGGCCCTCTGAATAAAAAAAATTAAAACAAGCTCAGTGTGTGTGTCTGTGTGATGTATGTATGGCTGTGAACAGCATAACTCAAAAAACGGAAAGTCAGATAAATACCAAACTTGATATTTAGGCTCAGGATCTTTCAAAGATGCGACACGAAGATTTTCAAGAAAATCCCCCCACCCCAGACTACCCTTTACATGGAACATTTTTCGAAAACTTTGATTTTCTCAAAAATGGTTCTAAAGAGTTTGATTAAAATATCACATGTTTAAGACAGTAAGATGTATATCTTGAATTTTCTGGGAATGTCCCCAAAAATAACCTTCATTGTGAATGGCTTTTGCATAGCTGGCAAACCGTAAGAGATATATAAAATGTTTGTACACAAAATATGTACTTCTCCCTAAAACACACAATTTATGTCATATACATTTTTTTGTCAAGTGAAACATTTCTGAAATATTCCTTGTTTTAATTTGAATTTTCCAATAGTTGTACTTCTTCTCAAATGGGTATTCGTTATTCGTTATTTTTTTTATTTTATTCTTTTTTTAATGTCCTGGACATGCAAAGAGAATGGAATGCTCCACATAGATACCAGCTCTTAAAATATTTGACTATTGCTTAAAGCCTACCGTCATATGAATGTAACACATCAGATTTTTTTTCTTATCTACTTCGTGTTAGTTGAGATAAACCTATGTAAAATCAGCTAGAATCAGATGACTGAAAAATTCAATGCCATAGCCGGGATTTGAACCACGGATCTTCCGGTCTCCGTCTCCCGTTCAAATCCCGGCTATGGCATTGAATTTTTCAGTCATCTGATTCTACCTTTCCAACCTTGTCCAACACACGGCTTGTGTGAAAGAACAATTAATTCCTATGTAAAATCAGTTTCATTACGCATTTCGTTGTAGTTAGAAGGGGAATAGAGGAATCCGAATCGATAGTCAGATGTTTAAAAGCGAGTGGCTATATGCTGGCCTTTAAATTACATACTTGTGCCATGACTTCAAGAGAAACAACTGAATGGCGACAGCACTAAAAGACAAATATTGAAAAATTCAAACAAATAATAACGGATATCTCAGAAATGGATGCCGCAAAAAGTCATTTGTAATAAATTGTGTTTTTAAAGATATCTAAATTTACTGTGTTGCATGTTTTATGTGTACCTCTTAAAGTTTACGAGGTGTGCAAAATTATATAGAATTGCTTCTAAACTAAGATGAATTCACATGCTATTCTTAGAAAATCTAAAGTATACGTTTTATTTGCCCATAAATATCTTAAATAGACGCAATTTTAATCAAAATCGTTAGAAACATTTCTGCAAAAAGAAAAAAAAATCGAAAAACTTTCCATTTAAAGCGTAGTTTGGGTGGGGTCATTTTCTTGAAAAATTTCCTGTCGCATCTTTGGAACATATTGCACTTATATACAGGTTTGGCATTTTTGTTTTTCACAGACATACACACGTTTTTTCCAAAAATGCTATTTACTTTCTCTACTATGCATTCCACCTAAAAACCGATACCGAAATTTTACCGGAATGCATGTTTTCAGGTACCCAGAATCCAAATAAAGCATTTTTGGAAACATGCCCGCTCGTGTGTGTGTGTGTGTGTGTGTGTGTGTGACTATGTGTGAACATCATAGCTCAAAAATGAAAAGTCAGATGAATACCAAACTTGGTATCGAGTTCAGTATCTTCCAAGGATATGACACGAAGATTTTCAAGAAAATCCCCCACCCCAACTATCCTTTACGTGGAACATTTTTCGTAAAATTTCATTTTCAAAAAAATGGCTCTAGCCATTTTGATTAAAATACCATATGTTAAAGATATTTACATGATAAATAAAATATATATCTTGAAACTTCTGGCAATAATCTAAGAATTCCTCTTCATTCAGAAGGAGTTTTGTATAATCTTGTATAATTTGTAAACCTTAAGCGATAGATGAAAACATAGATCTCTTTAAAACACACAATTAACTATTAAGAAGTTTCTTTGTGGCATAAGCGCTTTCTGATATAAACGTTTTTTAAAGGTTCGAATTGTTCAATACTTATTCTTTTAAATTCCCAAATTTTCACTTGTTTTTCGCGATTGCATGGAAACAGTATGCAATTTTTAGGCAGTGTTTAGTGTCCAGTTGTTAAACATTAGACTATTGCTGTTCTCTTTGTATTTATAACGAAATGTGTAATGCTGTTATGTCTGCAATGGTTTACTTACAGTAAAATGAAGTAGGTAGAAAAATAAGCTTTAGTAAGAATAGATTGTATACTCACTAATAGACGTTAGAGGGTAGAAATAGTCATGTAAATGTATCACATTCGATTTTTTATAATATATTTGAGATAATTTCTATATACGTAATACTATTTACCATACACTGGTAATGAACTCGATGACAACTTACAGAGAAAATGCAGCAAAACTTTATTGCATAAACATTATTAGAAGGTCTTGGCATAAATATTCCATACACATCATAGAACAGCTGCAAGCAGAAGCGATTGTCCTTTGTTTTGTTATGTCTTCTTTTTTCTGCGTTATTAAACCGTGACCTTCTGTGTATATTGCTTGGAATGAAATATCGGCGACTTTTATCTTATTTTTACCGGCGTTTTCTTTGGAGCAAAAGCAACTATCCTATGGTATTCTCAGCGAAAAGTCAAAGGCACTTTTGCAAGTATGTTACTTTATGGCTTTAAAATATTTTCAAAGGGCCTTGTATAACGTTTATAGTGTTTTATAAACTTATAAATTGAAGTTAGAATGCATATTGTAGCCTATGTTCTTCGGAAAGAACAGTGCTTTCTAAAGGTGGAAGAATTATCCAAATTGAGAATTTCAGAGATTGCCCTACAAACACACACAATTTCCTCGTTTTATAAGATTAGTATAAATAATTCAGTCAAATGCTATTACATAGTAGAAAGATAAAAATTGTCAAAAAAATTTATAATACACTTGGAAATACAAAAATCGCATGGGCCTTATAGCTGTGCATGCTTTTCCTGCCCCCGAAATCTTACAGAAAGAGTATAATACTAAAATATATTAGTATTACATAACAGCAGCGAAGGAAATTGCATATTTTTTCCTCTCCTGTAAAATAGTTAATGCAGATATGCAGTTTTACTAGTTCACGGGAGATATGTAATCGATGATTAGTTTTCTAATATGAGCATTTCTTAAAGACGCGGTAATACTAAAATGCAGATATTGTTACTTATACGAGGATCTATCCGAAAGTAATGCCCCCCATTTTTACTCTCTCTACTACGTATAGTAAGTAGGGGAAGTATTGTATTTCACCCAAAAATTCAATACTAAGATTTCACCGGAAATATATATTTTGAGGCCTACTGAACCCAAAAAAAGCATTTTTGGAAACATGTCCGTGTGTGTGTCTGTGAAAAGCACAACTCAGAAACGAACAGTCGGATAAACACCAACTTGGTATTTAGGTTCAGTATCTTCCAGAGATGCAACACGAAGGTTTTCAAGAAAATCCCCCACTCCAGATTACCCTTTACATGGAACATTTTTCGAAAATTTTAATTTTCTCAAAAATGGTTCTAACGATTTGGATTAAAATATCATATGTTTAAGATATTTTTATGACAAATGAAATGTATATCTCGAATTTTCTGGGAATGTCTCCAAAAGTATTCTTCATTGTGAACGACTTTTGCATAACTGGTAAACCATAAGAGGCAGACAAAATTTTACTACACAAAAATGTAGATCTCGTTAAAATACACAATTTATGTCATATACATTTTTTGTTGTTGAGTGAACCATTTTGGAGATATAGCTTGTTATTCCCTTAAATTTTCCAATACTTATACTTTTTCTCAAATGGGAATTCGTTATTCATTTTTTTTGTCCTGGTAATACAAAGAGAATGGAATACTGCACATAGCAACCAGCTCTTGAAATATTTGACTATCGCTTAAAGTCTACCAATTCCCCTTGCATCTAAAAGAAAATTAGCAATAAGATTAACATCTCGATATCTCGATTAACATGAAGCATATGGAGAATAAGCGTTTGTAAAAATGTTTGTACAACAGTAGAGAAAGTCTTGTGAGTGTAACACATCAGATTTTTTTGTGTGTTGCCTTTGAGTATCCGAGCCAGATTATGTTGGTGTAGTATTAATTGTTGAAATTTCCCGCTAGTGTTCAGTTAGTTTCGTTGTCCTATGACATATAGCAGCAGCAACAGGCGAGCGTTCCAAAATGGCTATTGGCATCGAGGTGCGCATAAAAAAGAGATGTGTGATTGAATTCCTTACCGTGAACAAATTGCGCCAATTGAAATCCATCGAGCTTTTTAAAGGTGTATGGAGACAACACAGTGGATGTGAGTAATGTGAGGCGGTGGGTACAACGTATCAAAAGTGGTGATAAGGATGTGCAGGACAAGTCATGCCCTGGTCGACCCTGCTCGGCTGTCACAGCAAACAATGAACAGCGTCTCGGTCAACTCATCTGTAATCATCGGCGGATTACGACCAACGAATTGTGTGTAGAGCTGAATGTCGGCTGTAATACCTTAGACAAAATGTTACGCAACCTTAATTATCACAAAGAGTGCGAGATGGGTCCCGCGGATGCTTTCAAAGGACCAAAAAACTCATTGAATGGAAATTTTTCGGGACCTGTTGGACCAATACGAGGCTGAAGGTGACAATTTTCTGAACTCCATCATCACCGGAGATGAGACGTGATGTCACCACTACGAGCCAGAATCTAAACAATAGTCCATGGAGTGGCGACATCCTACTTCTCCAACAAAGACGTTCAAGACACAGTCATCCACGGCTAGCCAAGACAGTGGCTAGCCTCAGCTGTTTAGATTTTTACGAGCGTGGCAATGCAAGTTCTTGTTCATCGTTGGCAAAAGTGCATAACGAATGGTGGTGATAACGTGGAAAAATAACAGCATGTAGCTGAAATCTTGCTCTATTTCACTGTGTTATTGTGCGTTCTGTATCTGTTGTAGTTTCCATGAAAATAAATGGGAGGCATTACTTTCCGAATAAAAATTAAATTGAGTTTTATTTATGCACGTTCTTAACTGCTGTGAGACTTAGCGTCCCATTCTATGTGGGCGTGAAAGACCGTCAATTTTGATCAGAGCCTCTTTATCAGGCTTGAGGTTCTTTTACGTACCGTAAATCTACGACACGGGCCCACCGGCTTTGCTTCCCTTCTGAAGGAAGCTATGCTAAGGATTTGTACGCCCGAAAAAATCCATCACCCACCGCCGGGTTTGAACTCGCCACCTCGGGAACTAGAGCCTAGCGTGGTAGCCACTACACCACGGAAGACGACCACTTTCGATATGATGTAATACTATCAGGAAATTTCTATTTTAATAAGCGGTCTTGATGCGCTTGTTCAACAAAGTTTTAACCATCTTGGATGCAGTGGTTCCAGTTGAGGATGAATTTTCAATTTTCGATGAACTTTCTCTACCACGTGCTAAGTAAATGGAGAAGGTATTGCATTTGACCCAACAATTTGATACCAAGTTTTGAGGGCCCTGAATCCAAAAAAAAAAAGCATTTTTAGAAAAAGGTCCGTATGTGTATCTGGAGTCTGTCTGTCAGTGTGTCTGTGAACAGCATAACTAAAAAACGAAATGTCGGATAAGCACCAAGCTTGGTATTTAAGTTCAGCATCTTTCAAGTATACGACACGAAGATATTCAAGAGAATTCCCCCAACATTTTTTGCAACATTTTTTTAAAACTTTTTATTTTTCTAAAAATGATCTAATGATTTTTATTAAAATATCACATATTAAATAGATTTACATGATAAATGTATAACTTGAATTTTCTGGAAATATTCATGAAGTCCTCTGCATTCGGAAGTAATTTTGTATAATCTTGTATAACTGATAGCGATAGACGAAGGCTACTACACAAACAATGTAGATATCTTTAAAATACGCAATTCATTTCAAATACATTTTTTTTTGGCATAAGAAATTTCTGAGATATCCGATATTAATTGTTTATATCTTGTCATTCTTTAAAGTCCTTTCAGCATTCAGTTGTTTCTCGCGATTGCATGGAAACAGTATGAAATTTTAAGATAGCATATAGCGTCCAGTTCTTAAATATTTGACTATCGCTGTTCTCATTACGAAATGTGTAATACAGATATTTCTGAAAAGGTTTATTTGCATTAAAACGTAGTAGATATAAAAATAAGCTTTAGTAAGAGTAGTTTGTATACTCACTAATAAACAAAAGATGGCAAGAAAGTCATATGAATGTATCACATCCGATTTTTTAAGAAAAAAATCGTGACCGATCTACTTGGAATGGGTAAATTGCAAGTATCCGGCAACAAGCATGATACTGAGGTGTTCTCAAGGGCTTAAAATTAAAAAATTAATTATTACGATGAACTTTTTTTCTGGCGTACTATATTTTAGCAAAAGGTTTGCATCTATATTTCAAGTATGAGTTTTCGTTAATCCATATAAGCAGATGTCGACTCAAATTTGAATTATATTCCAGAAAGAACTACACTGCGTATGCGCTCCAATCTCCATAGAGATAAATGGTTATTAGTGCAAGTCAATCTGAACACATCCATGCAAGTTTAACACTTGTTTAAAAACGTTTTTGTTTACAAGCTACTGAAATAGACGACGAAACTCCGTGATGTCTTATATCGAATATCTTCCATTAAAAACGACAGGTAATGCGGCCGCAAGCCGATAAAAATTATGGACATGTTCGTGAAGAGTGTGCTGATGCTAAAAGCTATTGTCCTTAGCACCATTTTCACAAAGATGGTGTTGCAACAGAAGACAATGCTCCGGAAGGCCGAAATTCATTGATTTCACTGCTGAGGTGTTTCGGAAGTCAGGCAGATGACCCGTGAAGAGGTAGCCTAAGTATGTGATGCATCCAAATTAACAGTGCATAGCATTTTACCTGAATATGTTCCAAAAGGAAAATAGTGACGCTTCTGCACCATGATGCAATACAGCATGATGTATGATCACTGATGGAGGTACAATGATCAGTCACAAAATGAGGAACATTTCCACACCTATCCACAGTCAGCGTTTGAATTCATCTGACTATGACCCTTCCCTGAATCACAAAATTAGGAACATTTCCCAACGTGTCCCACAGTCCGAGTTTGAATTCATCTATCACCCTTTCCCCAATCACAAAATAAGGAACATTTCCCAACGTGTCCCACAGTCCGAGTTTGAATTCATCTATCACCCTTTCCCCAATCACAAAATAAGGAACATTTCCTCACCTATCCCACAGTCCGAGTTTGAATTCATCTATCACCCTTTCCCCAATCACAAAATAAGGAACATTTCCTCACCTATCCCATAGTCCGCGTTTGAATTCATATGACTGTGACCCTTTCCTCAGTCGCAAAATATAGAACATTTCCTCACCTATCCCACAGTCCGCGTTTGCATTCATCTAACTATGACCCTTCCCTCAAACCCCCCCTCAAAAATGCACTTCGGTTCAACGTTTTAACGAGTGAAATCAACTATGAGCTAACACCTCGACATGCAACAAATAGCACAATTCTATATTAATATGTAACCGAATATGTGAATTTGTCATGTGTTGAGAAAATTTCAAAAGGAGTTTTTATTAATTTCGTTTATATCCGTACTTTTAGAGACTTAAATCTGAGAACAATGAACTTGAAGATTATTTTCGGATTTAATCCTCCAACATTTAATCGTGTCAATGTATTCACAGAAATGGGAGGAAATCCGAAGGATACTTTTTATCTCCTTTACAACTCTTTTCCAACCTGGAAATCTAGAAATGTCATTCAGTGCATAAGGTTCTTTTAGTACTGAATGTAATATCCAGTGGTTAAGGAGTATCTTTTAGATAATAAAGTGAATTTAAATTTTGAAGCATTCTTGTCTTCCCTCTGGCACCAATCTAAGCTTTATGAGGGGGGGCTTGATACCCTATGACCGGTAGGGCATATCGGACGGACAGAAGAATTAATGACTCCTAACTTCTAAATCATAAAGAAACATTTGATGTGTTACATTCACACGACTTTCTGTATCCAAAACCCTTTATTACTTTCTCTACTACGTATAGTAAGTAGGGGAAGTATTGCATTCCACCCAAAAATTCGATATCGAGATTTCGCCGGAAATACATGTTTTGAGACCTCCTGAAACCAAAAAAAGCATTTTTGGAAACATGTCCGTGTGTGTGTCTGTGTGTGTGTGTGTGTCTGTGTGTGTGTCTGTGTGTCTGTGTGTCTGTGTGTCTGTGTGTCTGTGTGTGTGTCTGTGAACAGCATAACTCAAAAACGAACAGTCGGATAAGCACCAAACTTGGTATTTAGGTTCAGTATCTTCCAGAGATGCGACACGAAGGTTTTCAAGAAAATCCCCCCACCCCAGACTACCCTTTACATGGAAGATTTTACGAAAATTTTAATATTCTCAAAAATGGCTCTAACGATTTTGATGAAAATATCATATGTTTAACTTAAGGTCATGAGAAATGAAATGTATATCTCGAATTTTCTGGGAATGTCTCCAAAAGTATTCTTCATTGTGATCGACTTTTGCATAACTGGTAAACCATAAGAGATAGACAAAATTTTACTACACAAATAATGTAGATCGCGTTAAAATACACAACTTATGTCATACATTTCTTTTGTTGAGTGAACCGTTTTCGAGAAATTGCTTGTTATTTCCTTAAATTTTCAAATACTTATACTTTTTCTCAAATGCGTTATTCATTTTTTTATGTCCTGGACATGCAAAGAGAATGGAATGCGCCACATAGCAACCAGTGTTAAAATATTTGACTATCGCTTAAAAGCTACCATATTTCCCTTGCATCTACAAGAAAAGTACCAATAAGATTGACATCTTGATATCTCGATTAACATGAAGCATATGGAGAATAGGCGTTTGTAAAATTAGATTGTACAAGAGTAGAGAAAGTCATGTGAGTGTAACACATCAGATTTTTTTATGTAGCTTTCATAAATGCTCTTACGGAAGCTTCTTTTTTCTATTTACTTCATTTTAATCGAGTTAAATATTGACAGAAATAGTTTCACTACACATTCGTTGTAGGCATAAAGAAGATACAGAAGTTACGATAGTCAAACGTTTTAAAACGTTCGCTATATGCTGGCCTTGAAATGCTATACTCTTTCCATAAAATTATGAGAAATAACGGAATACGGCAGCGCTATAAGAAAACGAGTGTCAAAAAAATTCAAACCAATAATAACGGAGATCTCGGAAATGCGATGGGTTTTTTCGGGGTTTCCCCTGAGCGCTAGGGGAATGCTGCGAGGAAACACTAAGTCCCCCAAATTCCTGTCCCTCCATTTCACCTCCATTCTCATTTCATTTCACCTTCCATCCGCTTGGTCTCTTTCAGGGTTGTACGTGTCGGCATGTGCACGGCAGGGGAAAAGGATGCTTTGTGGAAACCTTCGTCCCGCAGAATGATGGCGGTCTTTGGGTTCCGGGCTCCCCAGGGATGTATGAGACCATTGGGAGAGGGGAGTTGGCTGCACCAGTGCCCATCTGGGGAGTTTAAATCTGTAAGTGGTAGGAAACCTGCCCTCTGCTTGTCGTGCCTCCTGATCCGGCCGCCCTCTGTCTCCTGTCACCTCATCTCTCCCTCCCAGGAGCATAGGTACAAAAGACTATCCCTCTCATGTTGAATCTTAATTCGTTAATGAAGAAGAAGTAGTATAAATAGTAACGCTGACGAGAAATCGCAAAAGGATACAAGTAAAATATACCTGAAGTTGCTCAAGGCGGTTTAATTTAACTACTGCATAAGAAACAGAAACACTTGGTATTAGCTTCAAACGTAAATAGTGTTTTCAGATTCTGTGTTATAATCACAGGAAATTCTCTGCTCACCATAATTTATTTTCACATCTGTGTTTATCTATTTCGTGTTAATTATTATAAATTTTAGCATAAATAATCTCAATACTCGTTTTGTAGGAGGAGACAGGGGCATATAGATGACTGGTGCGACAACCAAACTGACTTATTTACATACTCTTTGTATGACTTCAAGGTACGAAAAAAAATGGTGGTGTATCGCTTAAAATGCTGAAAAATCCAAATAAACTGTTAATTTTGTTTAGTTATCTGTTCACAAACAGACACGGACACGCACACACGAACCTTTTCTGAAAATGCTTTATGGAGGTTTCAGGTACCTCAAAACTGTATTTCCGGTGAAATCTCCATCGAAGTTAATACAATGGTTGCACTACCTAAGCATTGAGAAAATAAAAATTGAGATATAGGTAGGCACATTTCATTTGTCATGTTAATATCTCAAACGTTATGATTTTTTTAACCAAAGCATTAAAACCATCATTAGGAAAACAAAAAATTACATTTTTTTCATGTGTAGTTTATATGAGACTTATTGGTATTTATCCAACATTTAGTTTTTGAGTTATGCTTCACAATGATCCCCCCCCCAAATACACAGAAGGACCTTTTTCTATAATGTTTTTAAGATGTATGATATGCGTTGAAATTTCAGTATCGGTATCTCTGAAGAGTTTTCCTTGGCGATAGGCGGTTTCCTAATTCAGCTTTACAGTAGCGCTTCCTTCTCTTTTCTTTACAATGGAACTCGTCTCGCTAACAATTACGATGGTTAAACACAATTCATTAAAGGCACTACACTGTTTGTCAATGTCTTTATTCAGTTCAGTTGAGAGGTTTACTTTCGAATATAAAGCTGGTTATTTGTTAGCCTGAAAAGCAAACCTCCAAGTTTTATTATGATCTACTTTCGGCACCATCTTTGAGTCCAACTGTTGCCGAGGATAGCTTGAGAATTGGAGTAAAATCTTAATTAGTAACAACGGCGTCGGTGAAACACTGGAGATGTTGGCACCTGCACTAGGTTATCAGTGCAAGGTGGTATGTTTGGCACGCCTCAAGGCCCCTAGAGCAGGTCATGGCTCCCTTGTTTTCAGAACGTCACTTGCCTTAGCTGTGTTCACGGTGGAAAGTGAAACATGGCCAGCGCAAGTGAAATCGTGAAAGGAATGTTTATTACCGAGCCCACATTGTTTTTGTGACTGCAGCGCAAGCCACTACCAGGAATAACGCTGTTAAAAAACAAAACACAGCGGTACAGAATCAATTATGAAAGCAATTTTATGTTGTAAATAGCCTGAAGCGAGAAACATAGGAAGAGAACAGTTACTAATATATCAACGTAAATGGTGAACAGTTTGATTACAGTTCTCTTTAGGTATAATTGATTCTCACATAACATAGATCCTCAAGTAATAAGGAAATGAGCAGATAGACGGTGCATAAGTAGTAAATGCATTCAGTAACGGATTGATTCTTCATGCCAGACAGTACTTCTATAAGTTTTTTGCACTATTGTTTGTTTCCTACGTCTTCCTGATGATACTTACGAAGACGGAAATTTAGAATTGCAACACACTAATTCGTTTCCAAGAAAACCCACGTCAACCAACATAAATTTGGTTCTTGTAATAACATACGTAGATAAACATCTACATTGTATAGTAGAGTGTGCTGAAATTAAAGAGTGGAGAGAGGGAGTCTGGAACAAGAAGTGAGACAACGTACAGATAGAAATTTTGGCATCAAAAGCTTTTGGAATCAGTAGCAAAAAATTTTTAGAAAAATTTGGCAATTATGTAACGATAGTAAGAGAGAAAAATTTAAAATTAAATTGAGTTTTATTTTTGGACGCTCTTAACTGCTATGCATCCCATTCTATATTGGGCGTGAAGGAACGGCAATTTTGCTGAGATGCCTCTTTATCAGGCTTGAGGTCTTTATGCGCATATTTTTTTTATTTGTGGACGCTCTTTAACTGCTGTGATCCTTTGCGTCCCATTCTATACTGGGCGTGAAAGACCGATGATTTTATTCAGAAGCTTATTTATAAGGCTTGAGGTTCTTTTACGTGCCGCAAATCTACGACACGGGACCACCAGCTTCCAAAGGAAGCCATACTAAGGATTTTTACGCCCGAAAAAAATCCATCGCCCTCCGCCGGGTATGAATCCGCGACCTCGGGAACTGGAGGCTAGCATGGTAATCACTACGCCACGGAGAACGGCTTTACATGCGTAAATCTACGACTGTGGGACCACCGACTTACTTCCCGGGTAAGAGAGAAGCGGTGGAGGAAAGTGATTAAGGCAAAGGAAGAATTTGATGACAGAGATACTGAAAAAGTAAGGAAACATGGAAGGGAATGTGATTTTGCATAGGAAAAGCTAAATATTGAAACAAATGAGAACTCTAATTGCTGCTAAACTCACCTTGTTTGTCGCTATGTCTATACATAGCACAAACTTCACCCTTGAGACACGTTTGGCACACACTCAGAACAAACGCAACTGATCCGAAGAATCGAATCACTACTGAACTGATGAGTCACAACTAACTGCACTCGGCACTGTCCACTTGACCGTCCAAAATCTTCCACTTCTTGACTGCTCTTAACTTCGTAACTTCCTAACTAGTTAGGAACTCCAGGCACAGACAAGAGTAGCATCCTTATATAGACCTCGCATACAAAGCGTAATGTTCTAGAAAGGGAACCTACTCGAACTGACCAAAGGAATCCTCTGGGGCGGGGAAGCAGCACATAATGGGCCGCACGGCTATTGTTCGGAAGACCGGCCGAGGGCCCTACCCAGGTGCCGAACCGGGTGCGCTTTCCAGTGGCCCGCAGGTAGTTTCACGCGCGCGGTCACAATATAAATGCACAACTTTGAATGTTTTTATATAGTGAAGCAGGATCATTTATATACAATAACGGCATGTTATTTGTATAAGATCCAGAATACCAAGTACTCTAACAACAGTATGTTTATATTACTAATAGTAAAACTATATATTTTTGCAATCAACATTTTGTGAAAATAAATTCATTCATTAAATTGCATAACACTACATTAGGCCGGGAAGTAAAATACAACCAAGTTTTCCAATGCTCTTCAGTATCTGCGTCTTCATAATCCACGTCTCCGACTTCAAATTCCTCTTGAAATACCGAATCTCTATTATCGCCCATATTATTACTTTGAAATAGCCCGCTTTGAATCACGCATCAAACATAACAATTGACTCAAAGCCTAGCTTACTGAAGCAGCATACTGGTTATAGCTGTTGAATTCGCAGGGCCAGCTCAAGGAGGGGTCGAGGCATGCAACCGCCCGGGCGGCAAAACCTTAAAACATGAAGATATGGGAAAATATGACGGAATAACAAATCATACTTAAAATATAGCGACTTTCTCGAGAGTTTTTGTTATGAAACTGGTGACAAACAAAGCTCCAGAATGATTTGGGTACGATCTTCATCGATGATCATCGTCGATCATCGTCAAAATATCCCGTGCGCGCCAGGTGTTAGACAGCTTTGAATTAAGAAGGGAAAATAGTTTCGCTCAGAGCAGTCTCGTTGTTTCACCACATATATGTATCTCTTCTTTAATTTTATTTTTTGATTACCTCTACATTTAAATAAATATTTAAATATGTTAAATTTATGTGAGAATGAATAGTTAAGGAGGACTGACGTTGTGGATAAAAATACTTATGTCTGAAAGCGTGAGAGGGTGTCACTGGCAATTATCGCACGGGTCGACAAAACTCCTGTGAATTAGCAGCTTGTGTTACTAGAAATCCGAAGTGACGATGGTTAATTGTAATAATGCACTTCCACACTCATATCGCAACATACTATATGTACGAGATCTTACATTGCGGCTCCGATTTTTAACTTTTGTGAATGTAGACTTCTAGAAGCTTATTTTCTTCTTCCATCGTTAGAACTCTGTGATCTCCATAGTTGCTGGGATGTTTATTCTTCGATCTATCAACAGTGCTTTGGGTAACCTGATATTATTCTGCCTCTTCCATTTCTTCCTTTTCCTGATATCACTTTCCTTAATGGCTAATGTCTTCTGTAGGTTCAAGTTCTGAGAGTCATTGCGTGATATGGGCGTCCCCTAATCTCTTTCTGCATACTCGTACCATGTCCGAAGTAGTTATGTAGGATACTTACATACATATACACCGGTGATATATTAATTAATGTTATTAGTTACTTTAATTCACAATTTGAGGCAGTATTTTTAACAGTTAAATGATTTCAGTCTAATTATGTAATATATAAAGCAATATGTGTATGTAACAATATATAAAAATGTATATTACTGTCAATGTATATGTTTATATTATTGTATACATGTGTAATAATGTTATGTGAATGTATTACGTAATTTAATAATGTAGGAGCTGTGAGAATAATAGGTTAAAAGTTGCTAACAAAGAGGTAACAATGAGGTAATCTTGAGGCAATAATGAATTTGAAAGTTTAATAAAGCTACTTGTGATTCTTGGAAGCAATAATGTAATTTTTGTGACAGTTTATAAAATAGCCAATCAACAACCAGAAAAAGCTTTAGTTAAATGAAGATATTCTATTGGACTAGGATTAGCCAATCAGAAACTAAAATGGAGCAAAATTTACAAATTCAGAAGTCAATTAGTTGTAGACAGCGTTCCTAACCGGACGCGAGATGCGTCCTCGAGAAATTTAATACGTATTCGTGTGAGACGAAAATAGTTTTACTGTTCAAAAGTGCAATTAATTAATAAAAACATCTCCCAGTTCTCTATATCAGTGAAGTGTTATTTAAATCGTTTCAAGCATTAATAAATGGAGTGGAGAAAAACTTAAAATCAGTGTAAGCCTACATTCTTCAGTCGCACCACTCCCTGCTAAGACATTCATGTGTCTAAAAAAATATAAATACTGACGCAGCCGAGGCAAACATAAATATATAACATTTAAGGAAACAGTCAAAATTACAAAGTTAATATTTTTTAAACATTTGGGGGAAAGACCACCGGAAAGTACATTTTTGGGAGCGAAGGCTACCGGAAACTTTTTACCATACGTGCGGTTGCAACTACTTCAAATTCGGCTCCCCAACAGTCGAAATATAATACTCCTCCTCCTAAAATAAACATTCTCAAAATTACACGAGAAATATCCGATGTGTTACATTCCCATAACTCTAATCACTGTTCTACAAACTATTCTTACAAAAGCTAGCTTATCCTTCTGTCTACTTCTGTTAAACGGTAAACGCTTACAGAAATCTTATTACACATTTCGTTATGTGTGCAAACCTAATACAGAAGCTTAAGGGAGTCAAATCTTAAAAGCAAGTCCTCTTTGCAGGACCATGAGAAAAAACACCCGACTTACCATTTGAAAACAGTACAGGATATTTGAAAATTCAAATCCATAATAACAATATCTCCGAAAAAAAGATTTTGGTTTATCTCTTAAGGATAACCAGTTATACAAAATTATACAATATTCGTTAACATGAAGAAGATTTTACAGGCCATTCACAGAAGATTCCAGATACATTTTATTAGTCATGTAAATATTTTAAACGTGGTATTTTAATGAAAATCTTTGGATCCATTATTGAGAAAATAAAAACTAAGAAAAACTTGTACATGTAAAGGGTAATTATCTTCTTATCCCATCTTGGAAGATTCTGAACTTAATGCTGTTCACGTATTTATAGTTCGTAGAAATAAATGGGGCTTGTCTCTAGAACAGTTAATGTAACTGTTCCTCAGGGTTTCATTTGGGCCCTTTTCTGTTCATAACCTCCGTAAATGATCTACCAGGTGCTATAGCCAATAGAGTAATTACAAATGCTGATATCGACATTTTGAGAGCTTTTGATTATAATGTATGTAGGTACGGATGATGCCTCAAAAGATGTATCGGGCTGCTTTCGTGCTAATTGCTTAAGCCTAAATTTGAATGAGATCCCTAGGATTTCATCTTGACAGTAAATATTCCTGGAAACAGTATACCAACAATCTATGTTCAAAACAGTCAAAGCCATGATTCTTATTAAGAAGACTGAAGAGATTAAATCCTTCAAACACTTACTTGTGGGTTTTTTCAATCCCATTCTTAGTGTGGGGCTAAGGAGGTGTTTACAGATTATTAAGGAATATAGCCTATATGAACATTGTAGGACTAGAAGATAATAAGAAGCACTATACAAAGTGAAGCTAATTCAATTTGTTTAAAATACACGTTGAGTTGACATTTTAGCACTGGCTTCATTTCTTGTGCAAGTTGAACAGATGGAGGTGTTTTCGAGCTGTGTTTCCTCCATCTTCAGCTGATAGATATATAGATTAGATGTCTTTGTTTTGGAGTTTTATGGACCTCCCGCACGTCAGCCTAAAAGGCTTATTGTGCAACCCCATTAGAAAGGATGCTTTCATTGTTTTCCAAATTCTGTTCCATGAACAATTTGCAGTACTTTGGTTCCTATGTCAGCATCCCTTCCTGGTCACAGAAAGTAAGTCTCTTTCTTGACAGGAAAGGACAATCTAAGAGGATATGCGGAGCAGTTTTCTCATCCTCTTTGCACATTTAGATGGGTTCATCTTTGCAGATATAGATGTTTCTGAACCGACCATGTTCAGAAATGAAGACAACTACTTACCTTGTCCCTCTTCTATCCATTCTCAGAAAACACAAGGAAAGAGTGTTGCATGGACCTAAGTTTCCTGGTTTGTTTTTGTCCGGGCTAGGTTTGCCATCTGAGTTGATGCTTTTCCCTAATCCATGTTTTTACCGTGGTTTTGACAGTACTGATTCCAACCACAGGTTCAAGGCCAACATAAAATATCCCAGTACCAGCTAATTAGTTTTCTTCATTTTTATAGATGCCCTGATGCCCCAGCACCCTTCGCATTTCGAGCCTGTTGCGGGATGCCAGGCCATCTTAAGCTGAAGTCGATTATTTTCAAACAACGTCGAACACTAATTCCTTCTTACCGTTATGTTTAGCTACTTTGATGCTTTTGCATAATAAATACAAGGGAAATCTTACATAATCGTAATACAAGAAATAAATCAAATTTAGGTATTTGCAAAACACAGACAAATTCGCAGAAGCAAAAGTTATATTATTTTAGTAATTAATTTGTTTAGTATGTTGCCTTATGACTTATGAATAATTATACTGATACTTTTAAACAATAAGTAACAAAGAATTCCTATGTAAGCAGGAATGTATTGATAATGGACTCTATATCTAGCAGTTAATTCTTGGAAAATTTTGACTTAAATCCATTCTCGTCGTCGGCCAGAGTCCGCTCCGATAGTAGGGTGATGATGCGCTGGTACGAGAAAACCTACGGTCTTACCTACGTGGACTACTCCGAACGTTGGACCTTGGGTAGACTCCACATAAGTAAGTCAGAGATGAAAGCGTGGATCGGGTCGACTTAAAATCGCCACCCCAGAGCGGGGAATTGAACCCCGGACTCTCAGTAGGAGAGCCGGAAACAAAACCATTGCGCCACCCTGGCGCCCATAAATAAATTTATATTATTATTATTTCACCAAAACAAATACGCAAACAAATCATCTTCAAACTCTTTTATATATATGTAAAACTTCAACACTGTATAAACTCGTTCGCGAGCTGTATCATGGAAAAGACAAGACGGACAGACAAGCCAGCGCTAATAAGTACGCAAGTCAGTAGAAATTTATATTTGCATAATAAACCTGTCACAAGTAATTGCATCACCTCTGTATGCTGTCTGCACAGAGTTCTGAGCTTTGTTACGAAATCATTAGTTCCAAGAACATCAATATCGACGTCAGTAAGTATTCATAATCCAATTATGGTTAAGTTAAATGCACGAATCTGCCTGCAAATAAATTCACATCTTTGCATCATCAGTAAAGGGCCGACATAAATATATAGTCCAGAATTATTAACCTTACACTTGTTCTAAATCTTTAATAACTGCCTCCGTGAACACGATGTTACGTAAGTCAGCTGACAAAGTGAACGAAACAGGTTTGATGCCTGTTTGGGTCAAGCAGCCTTGTTAATGATTTTCTCTTTTTCCTCTTGAACCCGATATGCATTTCTAGTGACTCTGATCCTTGTTGACATACATACTCATCCTCAATCGTTATAGACCGAATATATGTAAGGGCCGGTCATTGCACTTATTTTTAATTGCCACTTATTATCCTGTGAGAAAGTCCTTTCAAATTAAACACACATTACACATATAATTGTTATTACACTCAAATTCTAATTAATAAAAATTATTTTTAAAAAATCTTATGTGTTACACTCACATGACTTTCTCTACTCTTGTACAAACTATTCTTACAAACGCTTATTCTTCATATGCTTCATGTTATTCGAGATATCGAGATGTTAATCTTATTGCTAAATTTCTTGTAGATACAAGGGCGATTGGTAGGCTTTAAGCGATAGTCAAATATTTTAAGAGCTGGTTGCTATGTGTAGTATTCCATTCTCTTTGCATTACCAGGACAAAAAAATGAATAGCGAACTCCCATTTGAGATAAAGTAGAAGTATTAGAAAATTTAAGGGAATAACAAACAATATCTCGAAAATGGTTCACTCAACAACAAAAAATGTATGACATAAATTGTGTATTTTAACGCGATCTACAATTTTTGTGTAGTAAAATTTTGTCTGCCTCTTATGGTTTACCAGTTATGCAAAAGTCGTTCACAATGAAGAATACTTTTGGAGACATTCCCAGAAAATTCGAGATATACATTTCATATGTCATAACAATATCTTAAACATGTGATATTTTAAACAAAATCGTTAGCCATTTTTGAGAAAATTAAAATTTTCGAAAAATGTTCCATGTAAAGGGTAATCTGGGGTGGGGGAATTTTCTTGAAAACCTTCGTGTCGCATCTCTGGAAGATACTGAACCTAAATACCAAGTTTGGTGTTTATCCGACTGTTCGTTTCCGAGTTATTCTGTTCACAGACAGACACACAGATACACACACCGACACGTTTCCAAAAATGCTTTCTTTGGATTCAGGGGGCCTCAAAACATATATTTCCGGTGAAATCTCGGTATCGAATTTTTGGGTGGAATACAATACTTCCCCTACTTACTATACGTAATAGAGAAAGTAATAAGACCATAAAGTGGTATTTTATTTTCTCTGCCGCGTAACTAATAGATAGAGGAGGTATTGTATTCTACACACAAATTCGATATCGAGATTTCCACCAAAATATTTTTGAGACCCCCTGAATTCAAAAAAGACATTTTTACTTTCTCTACCACGTACATTGTAGGCAGACAAGGTATTTAATTCCACCCAAAAATTCTACATCGAAATTTCATGGGAAATACATGTTTTGATGTCCCTGAAACCTAAGAAGCCATTTTAGAAAAATGTCCGTGTGTGTGTGTGTCGGGTAAATACCAAATTTTTTATTTAGGTTCAGCGGCTTCCAGAGATGCGACACCAAGATTTTCAAGAAAATCCTACTGTCCCAAACTACCCTTTATATGAAACATTTTTCGGTAGTTCTGATTTCTCAATAATGAATTTGATTACAATACTACATATTAAAGATATTTAAATTACAAATAAAATG
This sequence comes from Deroplatys truncata, assembly GCA_030765065.1. NCBI lineage: Eukaryota > Metazoa > Arthropoda > Insecta > Mantodea > Mantidae > Deroplatys > Deroplatys truncata. The sequence goes on from CM060985.1 coordinate 106,408,185, forward strand.
TATATCTTGAATTTTTTGGGGCTAACCTTTGAAGTACTGTTCATTCGGAAGGAATTTTGTAGGTATATTATTGTCAGATGTTAAGCGATAGACGAAAGTGCACTACACAAAACATGCAAATCTCTAAAACACACGATTTATTTCAATTAACCTTTCTTGTGGCGTTAGTCATTTTCGATTAAAATGAAGTAGATGGAAAAATAAACTTTCTTAAGAATAATTCGCATACCCACAAATAATGATAGAGGATTGAGAAAGCCATTGAGTATATCACATAAGATTTTAGAAATAGGTCCGTGTGTGCGTGTGTCTGTGAACGCTATAACCCACAAACTAAATATCGAATAAATACCAACCTGGGTATTTTAGTCATATTCCAAAAATACAACACGAAGACTTTCAAGAATATCCCCACCCCAGTCTACCCTGGATAGTTTTTAGAAATTTTGGATTTTTTTTCAAAAATAGCTCTAAATTGGTTCTTGATTAAAATACTATATATTGAAGTCATTTACATGATAAATAAAATGTATAATCTTGAATTTTCTGGGAATAACCTATGAAATTCTCTTCGTTCGGAAAGAATATTGTATAATTTTGAATAACCAGTAAACCATAAAAGATAAACTAAAGCTTACTGGACACATACACACAAATGTACATCATTTAACACAAACAATTTATTTAAAATAATTTTTATTGTGGCCTTACCATTTCCGAGATATTCCCTTGAGTTTGTCCGTACTTCTGTTATTTTTTAAGTGCTGTTGCCTTTCAGCTACTCGCGAAGTTATGAAAAGAGTAACCCAAACTTAAACATTTTGACTATCGCTTCTGTTTCCCACATACCCTTTGTACCTACAGCGAAATATGTAGTAAAGCAATTCTGTTTATCTCGATAACATGAATAAGATATAAAAAATAAATTTTTTAAAGTATAGTTATAGATAGATATTTTATTTCACTTCGTTAGTTACATAAATTAATTCTCATATAAGTTCTATAATATATAATTTTATCTCTACATATTACCCTTTACATATCATTTTCTCTTTCACTAAGTTGCTGCATTACTAAGGGCCCACAAACATCCAACACCATGGTTGTCGAGTTATTGGGTTCTATTTAATTGTATGATTCAATAATCTACATTTTCTTTCTATTCCCTATTTCTAATTTTTTTTTCAGCCATTTATTTCTCACCACACCTAAATATTTTCCTATTTCAAATAAACTTTCCTTGGATTTAATTCTTAACATCCCTTTTACCTATAATTTCATTTGGTAATCTAGACCAATTGTTTCTTTGCAATTTTTTCCTCATACTCATTGTTCCTTCACATATACGATAGTGGATAGAGAAAGTGTGCCGTTATATACATGTATATCAATACCATACTATTTAATGCGAGTACATACGCCATAATTCCCGCTAGAAAAATCGCGATGTTAGTTCCGGCGTCGTCTGTATGTTGGTTCAGTGCCTTCTTTACATGTTTCTCGATTTTCCCACTAGACAGTGCGAAAATAGCTGTTCCTCTTTTGTTCGCCTTAGCCATCGGTTGACAGAGACGGTGATCGCCATGTGCTGGAAGACAGGGCTTGCGAGACTTCCACATGGGAGCGTTCTAAATTTCTTTTGTGGTGTTCAGAAGCAGTAATTTACTGGAGACGTGAATGTTTGAGGTCGTCGCTTCAGAGTTGGCAGTTTTATGCTGTTAACCGTATTTGTAAAAAGGTAATGGCATTTATGCACTCTCAGTTTTGTTATATTGTAAATTTGTAGCATCAGTGCTGCAAGTTTCTGATTGGTCGTTTCACTGAGTGCCTGGCTTTGCATTCGCAAGCGTAAGCAGTTGAATGTTCCTATGTTACTAAATTCTAATACGGCTTGTTTAACTTTTCTTTAAATCAGCTAGTGCTTGGAGTTAAAAGTACATTTAGAAGTATGACTTAACTGGTGAATGCGGTAATTTTCATCTCTTCCGCGTAATTTAATTTCTATCATTGTATACCTTTTTTAAAATTTATTTTTATTTATTACTTTCTCTACTACGTATAGTAAGTAGGGGAAGTATTGTATTCCACCCAAAAATTCGATACCGATATTTCACCGGAAATACATGTTTTGAGACTCCCTGAATCCAAAAAAAGCATATTTGGAAACATGTCCATGTGTGTGTGTTTGTGTGTCTGTGAACAGCATAACTCAGAAACGAACAGTCGGATAAACACCAATCTTGGTATTTAGGTTCAGTATCTTCCAGAGATGCGACAAGAAGGTTTTCAAGAAAATCACCCCACCCAGACTATCCTTTACATGAAACGTTTTTCGAAAATTTTAATTTTCTTAAAAATGGCTAACGATTTTGATTAAAATATCATGTTTAAGATATTGTCATGAGAAATGAAATGTATATCTCGAATTTTCTGGGAATGTCTCCAAAAGTATTCTTCATTGTGAACGACTTTTGCATAACTGGTAAACCCTAAGAGATAGACAAAATTTTACTACTCAAAAAATGTAGATCGCGTTAAAATACACAATTTATTTATTTAAAGGTGAGTCGGAATTGTTACACTAACATCACTTAAGTAAACATCAGTAAACTTAAGTGATGTTAGTGTAACAATTCCGACTCACCTTTAAATAAATTCAATACACATCACTGTTTCTAGCTTCTTTTCATTACAATATCAACGTACACAATTTGTCATACATTTTTGTTGTTGAGTGAGTGAGTGAACCGTTTTCGAGATATTGCTTGTTATTCCCTTAAATTTTCCAATACTTATACTTTTCTCAACTTCGTTATTCTCGATTAACATGAAGCATATGGAGAATAAACGTTTGTAAAAATAGTTTGTACCAGAGTAAAGAAAGTCATGTGACTGTAACACATCAGATTTTTTTTACAAAATGTGAAATAGCCGGCAGACAATAGGTTTGTTCCAACATACGGTTCTGAACGGGTTCCGAACTAATTCCAACACATGCTAATACACATGCGCCAGTCCGGTACGCTCACAGAACTAATTCGGAATTTTGTGTGGTTGGAACACTACTTGAACCGTTCGCGTTCTGTCACGGCCTTCTTCGTTGCACGGTCAATCAGAAGACGATCAAATATCTACGTTTACAGCGTTGATGAATGAAATAAAACTCCGCCGATGTACGTACATCGTAAGCGTTTCTTTCATACTGATTCCAGTCCTAATATTCGAGAAAAAATAAATCGCGTTCGTTTATCGGCTTAAAGCCATTGATACTGAGTTATTGCGAATAACAATTGTAATATATAGATATTATATTTAAACCAGAACCCGGAAAAAGTAATTTAACACAATTCCAATTTAACATTAGGTTTCCTGCTACAGAAGCTTCTAAACACAATGTTTAATTTAAAACTCCAATACTCTGAGACAATGACACCCCACATAAATTCTATTCCGAATGTAATGCAAATAATACAAAACTACATGGTACCAATGTATGCTTATGATCAGGGTTAGGATTTTTAGTTGCAAATTTCAGATGAAAAAAGGGAAAAGGTGCTCAAATAAGGTGAAAAAGGCACAATAAGGTGCTGGTTTATTTAAGGGGATGCACAACTGAAATTGCTATTTTCTAAACTATCCATTCAATTGGGCTGAAATTTTTATTTCCTTATATATAATTGTTTTGTGAATTATAGCCCAGTCTTAATAATTCTCGGAACTGCGCGGTTGAGGTTGTCTCTGCCTGCCCAGGCTTCGTCTCCACGTAAACAGATGACGTCTCTCACAGCAACAAACTCACATTCACGAACAGCAGGCTACTGATTCTGGTGGGATAGAATCACTCATTGTCAATTGCATTATTGCGGGCTACTTTATAGCAGTAAAGTGAGAGAAAGAGGTTTTCGTCGAACACACAATTATTTTCCATTGTTGCGGGTGTACTTTCAATTCCCGCGCGGCGTTTACTGAAAGAGGTAGACTTACTATTCGCACGCACACAGCAAGCTGAGGAGACGTTAATTGAAAGTTAAAGAATAAATTGGAATGAAACTTAAAAGAAAAAAGGGGATTATGGGCATGGTTGGGGGAAATGGTATAAAGGTGCCAAAAAGGGGTAAAGGTCCCAAAATAACGGAATAATGTTTAAATGGAAATAATCCTCTTCTTCGGAAGTCGATGCATCATTAAAAAGATCACTGTCACCTTCTAAATCACTCATTATTGTTATCTTTGAACGCTGTTTTGCTCCCTGGCTTTGTTAGACGTTTGTTCTTTTCCTCAAGTATGTCGCCATAGTACTCAACAGCGAGCAACTGCTTACCAAACACCTTTGCTATTCCGTATTGAGAAATAAACACAAATGGAGGAATAAATTACATATTCAAATTTATTTTCTACTGAATACAGAGAGTATGTCGCTTTTTCAATACTCTCTGTCGGGTTTGTTCCAAGCGATTAGAATCGATTCTGAATTAACTGAGTATGCGCTGTAGACCATACAATCTGCGCATGTCTGGAATTTTCAGTTCCTATTCTTAATCACAAACCGATTTCACTCGTTCCGAACTAGTTCCCAAATACGTTGGAACAGCAAACTGGAAATTCAGAATTGGTTCTGAACTGATTCTCTGTCGTGTTGGAACGCCACTTAGCTACTGCGCACACTCAGATAATTCGGAATCGATTCTGAATCGTGTGGGAACAAACCTAATATATATCTTTGTTGGGAACTATATTTCTAAATTTCTGTGCAAATGTATATGTGTGAGTCGGAATTGCCACAATCTCTGCCAGATTATATTGTATGTGTAGGCGAGTTCGAGTTTTCTGGGTGTTCCATTATACCTTTATCATCTTTGTAGCAGCTATGTAACGAAAGTTTGTTGTAAGGGAAGGTGAAGTCATATTGGGTAGCATGAGATATACCTGCTGTGGCTATTTAATGTGTAAATCTATTATTTAACATTGTGATCTTACGCAGCACTGGGTTTAGTTTTGTGCGAAACCCTTTACAACACCATGGTAAAAAGTTAGTTTCTTTAAGTAGTTCTGAATTTGTGCCTACAAACTATTAAAAATTATCTCGTAACGCATTCACATTTACTCCAGAGTCGTGGTCTATTTCGGCTATTTGCTTGAATAAGTTAATATATAGATACCGCCTGGATACGACCCATAGTTTCTTATTCCATGGGGATGCTTTTTATTTTCCTATAATGTCACTTCTAAAATTTATTCTTTGAAATTTAGGTGAATGCTCAGTTAATTCCACTTTATTGAAATTCCATTCATTGACAAATAAAGTGCATGACTTTCATTATTTTATATTTCTGCGCTTTCTTAGAGGGATACTTGTATTATGTATTGTTAATAACTTTAGGGTTCTGGGCATGAAAGAGGTGATATCATCATGTGTGGAGCCTGCACTTTCTTTACTTATTTAAATGTTTTTCTCTGCATTAACACAGTGTTCCATTTGTATAGCGATATCAGTTTTTAAACATAAAGAAGGTAGCTAAATTTGTTGTACCTGTGATCGCCTTTTCAAAAATACATTAGCCTGCTTTAAGAATTAACTTTTATCTTGGCCTATATAACTTTTGCCATAAGTGTAATATATACTTATGTTTCTAAGGTTTTGTGTTTTTGAGATTTGTTTTATAATTATTTGTTAATAAAAGTAGTGACTAAGTTTCGATTTGGACTGCTTTCAGTTTTCCAGTATCCGCAGTTCCCACGTTCTCTAGGGTTAGTTTATTCTTCTTTTAATTAAGTTATTAACAACTAATATGAACGCTTCTCAAAATCATGTGAACGTTGCACATCAGATTTTTAAGGATACATGTGCAAATTGAGATACTTTACAAATCCTTTACCATGGTAGCCATTGTAATGATGATGATGATTATTATTATTATTATTATTATTATTATTATTATTATTATTATTATTATTATTATTATTATTATTATTATTATTATTATTATTATTATTATTAAAATCATTGCCTTCGAAATAACTGCTCGTTTGTACCCACCATAATATCAGTATACGTTGGTCTCGGACTCCTTTCTCACATGTTCGCACTGTGACAGTTTAGCTATTTATTTTAACAAAATACGATCGTTCAAAGAATATTCATGCTACATATTACTGTGAAGCGTTTCTTAGAATCTCGGTAAATGAAAAACACATTGGCATGTCTTTTAAGCTTTTCCTTGGTTCTGTAACATTTACAAGCTATGCATCATGCAATTTTTCTCCTACAACTTAGAATATCAAATTATATTACAATGTACATTCCAATATTATACTTAAAGTAAAATGGCTAATTTGTATACTGTTATTACATGGATGGGTTCCGTAATTTTACTACAATATGATTTTTCGTCCAGTTTTAAAATCAGTGCAGTAACATTTAACACCATAAAAAGCTATACCCAAAATGCAAAGAGAATGCGTATGGGTCTCTCTAAACTTGAGTGCTTTTACTGTTTTAACTTTCTCAGATTTTTTAAAAAATTAAACTGTATATCACTATTTTTAAAAAATTATACATTAACTAATAATCAAACAATATAACAGAATTCTGTAGAATACACGTGCCATATTTTTGTCAAGCTGTAAACAGAATCTGATGCGACACACTTAGATGATTTGTCTGTTTCTTAACTCATTAAAAATCGTAGTTTCCTACACTCTCCATATGGTCTACGACCTTCGGGGATATCTCATTCTACCAAGCGATGACTGGGACCATTTCTGTAGTGGAGGCACCCAGCGGGCGGAATCCGTTGCCTCCAATGGTAGGGTGATGATGAGGATGGCGATAGAATGAGAGGACCTACAGCTTTTACCTTGAACTCCGAACCCCGTTGGGCCTTGGGTATACTTCACGTGAGCAAGTCAGAGATGAAGGCATGCATTAAAGTTATAGGAATCTTAAAAAAGTCGCTCTTCTGTCCGCTTTGCGTTAATTAAGATAAATATTTGCCTATAAAGGATTTAAAATTACCCAATATGGACTTGGTAACATGCAAACATAACTGTTTGTATCACAAGTCAGGTTTATTACTGACGAGCATATATTTTATAGGTACGTCATAGATATAGAATAACCTTTAAAACATGTATACTTTAAAGAACTCTATACGTTTTCTGTAGCAAGTGTTTGTCTTCGCTTATGGATACCAAGTTTTTTAAAATCCATTACGAATGAAGAGGACTAAAAAGGAAGGAAATTAAAAACGTAAATTTTATTCACTATATAAATGTCTAAAATGTGTAATATTTAATCAAAAGCGTTAGTCATATGGAGAAAATAAAAACAAACGAAAAAGGTTTCCATGTAAAGGGTTGTTTGGAGTGAGGGAATTTTCTTAAATCTTTGTGTCGCATCTTTGGAAGATACTGGACTTAAATACCAAGTTATTTAGCGAGTTTTCCTTTTTGGGTTATGCCGTTCACAGCCAAGCATTCGCGCGTAACTTGTTATAAAAATGCTTTTTAGATTCAGGAAACCACAAAATATATATTTCCGTTAAAATCCGGATATCGATTCTTGGGTGGAATACAATACCTTCTTGATCTATTAGATACGTGGTAGAGGAAGAAAACATCTGATGTGAGACATTTCACATGACTTTCTCTACCCACTATCGTGTATTAATGGATATACAAACTATGCTTTCTAAGGCTTTGTTTTTTATCTACTTCATTTTTAACCCAAATAAACCTTTGCATAGATAGCTACATTAACAATTCGTTATACATGCGAAGGAAATAGCGATATTAAATGTTTAAAAATTGGACACTATATGCTGGCCTTACTCTTTCTGTGTAATCGCGAGAAACAACTGAATGTCGACAAGACTTTAAAAGAACAATACGAACCATTAATAACGCATATCTCAGAAATAGCTTATGCTACAAAAAAGTTATTTGAAATAAATTGTGTGTTTTAAAGAGATCTAAATCCTCTGTAGTACGTTTTCGTCTATCGCTTAATGTTTACCAGTTAAACAAAATTGTACAAAATTCCTTCCGAATTAAACTTCGTATGCCAGCTTCAATATATGGTAACTTAATAAAAATTGTTAACAGCACTTTTTAGAAAATGAAAAATTTCGAAGATTGTTCCATGTAAAGAATAATTAGGGTGGGGAATTTTCTTGAAATTCTGCGTGAGGTACCTTTGGAAGATCAGAAATCCGACTTTTCGGTTTTGAGTTGTGCTGTTTACACACACACACGCACACGGATCTTTTTCTAAAATTGTGTTTTAGGGGGTTAAGGGATCCTCAAAACAGATTTCTGATGAAATCTCGACATCGAATTCTTAGGTGGAATACAATTTTTCCCCTGCTTACTATGCGTAGTAGAGAAACTAAAAGGGCACGTGCACGTGTTGTTTTGCAGGAAGAGTTCGTATGAAAGATTCAAGTATTGCGCTGTGTTGTTATCCTCTAGACCACAGGAAGTACACAAGCCAGTAATTATTAAAAATGTATCAGCTTACCGCAGGTGTGTGGCCCAAGCAGCAATCGTTAGACTCGGAGAGCACGGGATTATCGCCGCAACCTTCCGTATGATCGGCAGACACCAGTGTACTAACCTGGTCGACTGTCTTGCAGTAACTTACCTAGCCCCGCCTACCTGCTGCATATCCATTTCACTTTCCTTTATGTCACTTAAGTGATATCTCGGCTTCCATTCCCGTCTCATACATAAATACTTGTAAGTTTGCAAACCTATCTAAAAATCTAAACACTGGACGTAGGTATTTCACATGGGAAATCGATTTCTTCTCTAATGCTCTCCCTGTTAATTTCAAAGAAAAATATGTCTATTGTAATTAGAGTTTAAAAGCGAATCAACATACAATATTAAAACTGCGTATACTAAGTGGGGGAAGTATTGTATTCCACCCAAAATTTCGATACCGAGATTTCACCGGAAATACATGAATACAAAAAAAGCATTTTTGGAAACATCTACGTGTGTGTGTGTGTGTGTGTGTGTGTGTGTGTGTGTGTGTGTGAACAGCATAACTCAGAAACGAACAGTCGGATAAATACCAAACTTGGTATTTAGGTTCAGTATCTTCCACAAATGCGACACGAAGGTTTTCAAGAAAATCCCCCACCCCAGATTACCCTTTACATGCAACATTTTTTCGAAAATTTTAATTTTCTCAAAAATTACTAACGATTTTGATTAAAATATCATATGTTTAAGATATTTTCATGACAAATAAAATGTATATCTCGAATTTTCTGGGAATGTCTCCAAAAGTATTCTTCATTGTGAACGACTTTTGCATAACTGCTAACCATAAGAGATAGACAAACTTTTACTACACAAAAAATGTAGATCGCGTTAAAATATACAGTTTGTCATATACATTTTTTGTTGTTGAGTGAACCATTTTCGAGATATTGCTTGTTATTCCCTTAAATTTTCCAATACTTGTACTTTTTCTCAAATGGGAATTCGTTATTCATTTTTTTTATGTACTGGACATGCAAAGAGAATGGAATGCGCCACATAGAAACCAGCTCTTAAAAGATTTGACTATCGCTTAAAACCTACCAATTCCCCTTGCATCTACATGAAAATTAGCAATGAGATTAACATTTCGATTAACATGAAGCATATGGAGAATAAACGTTTGTAAGAATAGCTTGTACAAGAGTAGAGAAAGTCATGTGAGTGTAACACATCAGATTTTTTTGATTTACTAATCCTATAAGTATTATCAATCATTAGAGATGTAATCTCGCCAGGATCGTCCTTCCTGACGAGATAATTTCCAGGTGTTTTATCAGTCCTCATAACAGGCATATTTCATTGAATGTATTATCAGTGACCACCGCCTATGTCGCCATATGTAGTAATAACACTAAACAATATTAAAATAAAATGAAATTGAGTTTTATTTATGGACGCTCTTTAACCACTATGGTTTTTAGCGTCCCATTCTATATTGGGCGTGAAACACCGGTAATTTTGCTCAAGAGGCCTCTTTATCAGACTTGAGGTTCTTTTACGTGCCGTAAATCTACGACACGGGACCACCGGCTTTACTTCCCTTCCGAAGGAAGCCGTGCTAACGATTTTTACGCCCGAAAAAATCCATTGCCCTCCGCCGGGTTTGAACCCGCGACCTTGGGAACTAGAGGCTAGCACGGTACCACTAGTCCACGGAGGACGACATATATATATATATATATATACACATATATATTAAAAGAGATGTTACATTCACATGACTTTCTCTACACATTCAACAAATTAGTTTTATGAATGCTTATTCTTATATCTTAATCGAGATAAGCATTTGCAGAAACGCTTTTTTTCTTCTAGATACGATGGGAATAGACAATTACATAGGCTAAAGCGATAGATCTTTTAAGAGCTGGTCGCTATGTGATGGCTTTGAAATCGGTTCTCTTTGCTTGACCAGGTGAAAAAGAAAGAAAAAAATCTGTTATGTTACACTCACATGACTTTCTCTACTCTTGTACAACTATTTTTACAAACTCTTATTCTCCATCTATTTCATATTAATCGAGATAAACATTTGCAAAAACGATCTTTTGACATGCAAAGAGAATTACATTTTACACATAGCGACCAGTTCTAAAAATATTTGACTATCGCTTAAGGCGTACTATGTTCCCCTTTTTTTGTATTTGCAAGGGCAATATAGAAATACAGTAGCCTTTAAGCATATACATATACCTTAATAGCTGGTTGCTAGGTGCAGCACCATTCTATTTGCCACAGACTAATACTCTATGCATATCCAAGACAAAAAAAATCTGATGTGTTACACTCGCATGACTTTCTCTACTCTTGTACAAACTATTTTTACAAACGCTTATTCTCCATCTAATTCATGTTAATCGAGATAAACATTTGCAGACTCTATCTTATTGCTAAGTTTCTTGTAGATGTAAGGGGAATATATATGTATTTACAAGGGCAATATAGAAATACAGTAGCCTTTAAGCATCGACATATCTCTTAATAGCTGGTTGCTAGGTGCAGCACCATTCTCTTTGCCACAGATTAATACCCTTTGCATATACAAGACAAAAAATGAATAACGAATTCCCATTTGAGAAAATTAAGTATTGAAAATTTAAGGAAATAACAAGCAATATCTCAAAAATGGTTCGCTCAACAAAAAACATTTATGACATAAATTGTGTATTTTAACGCGATCTACATTTTTTGTGCAGTAAAACTTTGTCTATCTTTTATGGTGTACCAGTTATGCAAACGTCGTTCACAATGAATAATACTTTTGGAGACATTCCCAGAAAATTCGAGATATACATTTCATTTGTCATGAAAATATCTTAAACATGTGATATTTTAATCAAAATCGTTATAGCCATTTTTGAGAAAATTAAAATTTTTGAAAAATGTTGCATGTAAAGGGTAATCTGGGGTGGGGGATTTTCTTGTAAACCTTCGTGTCGCATCTCTGGAAGATACTGAACCTAAATACCAAGTTTGGTGTTTATCCGACTTTTCGTTTCTGTGTTACGCTGTTCACAGGCACACACACGGACATGTTTCCAAAAATACTTTTTTTTTGGATTCAGGGGCCTCAAAACATGTATTTCCGGTGTAATCTCGGTATCGAATTTTTGGGTGGAATACATTACTTCCCCTACTTACTATAGTACTAGAGAAAGTAAAAAGGAATAACGACTTTCTACTTGAGAAAAGTATAGGTATTTTAAATTGTGTTTTAACGACATCTATATTTTATGTGTACTAAGCTTTTGTCTCTTTCTTGCGGTTAACCAATTATGCAAAGGTCATTCAGAATGAAAGGAACTTCAGAGGATATTCCTAGAAAATGTCAGTTAAGCATTTCTTTTTTCATGAAAATATCTTGCAAATATCTCCATCAAAATCATTAGAGCGATTTTTGAGAGAATCAAAGTTTTTGAAAAATTTTTCATGTAAAGCAGAGTTTGGGTTGAGATATTTTCTTTAAAATCTTCATGTCATCCTTGGAAGATTTTCTAACTATGCTTGATTAAAATTCAGGGAGCCTAAAAACGTGTACTTCGGTGATATCTCTGTATCGAATTTTTGGGTGGAATAATACTTTCAATAGTAGGAAGAAAAAGGCGTTATTGATTACCAATAACGCCTTCTACTAAGGTCATGTAATATAGCTATATCACTAATATCAACTTAAGACTCACCAAGAAATATTGGCTGTTAATAATCCAACGAACTGAGTGTTTTTAGCCGAAAATTGCGTCTTGTTCACCTTTCTCTTGTTTCTGGCTAGCGTGGTTACAAGCACCGGAAGCAGAACAAAACAATCTCCCTTCTTAGCTCACACCAAAGAGAAGGAAAACCCTCAGGTCTCTGCAACAAGTTCTTGTATGTGTGTGTGATCCTTTGTGTTGGCAATAAAACTTCATAAAGGATTAAGTCACCGCATGTAAGTGCCAATAAAACCGACAGAGATGCTACAATGCGGTTTGCTGCAGTAAGGTGTTTCATGTGGATCGCGAAAGCATTTGTATTCAAACAAACACAAATGTTTAAACATAAAGGTTGCACATGTGTTATTCCCTAGTGGAGCCGTAGTAATGATTTCAACATTCAACTCGATAAACAAAAGACGTAAGATTGCATCTTGCAAGTAATATTTATATTACAGGAGAGAAGTACTATATTCGTACCATAGGTTAATAACTGTATGTATCAAGTACGCAAAATAAGGCTTTGGCGATTGAATCATGAAGTTGCATTGTTCTTGGAGTTGGAGTTTATTTAACGTCAATTTTAAGATGATTGTTACGTAATATGCTACTACGTATGAAAAAGCTGATTTTAAGATGTATTTTTGTTGTTACACTCCAAGTTTAAAAAAATATGTTTTAACTTTGTTATTAAACTGCTTCTATAGTTAGTATTTGTTTGTTTGCCTCGGCTGCGTCAGTATTGTTTTTAGAGACACGTTTCTCTTAATCAGGGTGCGGTGCGACAAGAATGTAGGCTTACACAGATTTTAAGTTTAAATTCACTTCTTATTAATCCTTGACACAAATTAAATAGCACTACACTGATATCAAGAGCTGTGAGATCCTTGTATTTAATACTTGCACTTTGTTAACGCCTATACATAATTTTACGATTCACACGAATACGTAATATTTCTTTAGAGAACACATCTTCCATCCAGTCACTACCAAGGTTTGCAGGCAACTGAACATATTTCAACCGTCCAAACCCGTAAGCTCTGTATTTCAAGTCTCTGATTGGCTAATCCTAGTCCAATAGAATATCTGCATTTTACTAAAGCTTTTTCTGGCTGTTGATTGGCTAATTTTAAACTGTCACAAAATTTACATTATCGTTGCTCTAATCATGACTAGTAGCATTTAAACTCTCAAACTCATTATTGCCTCAAGGTTACCTCATTGTTAGCAACGTTAAACTTATTATTCTCACAGTCTTACATTATTAAATTACGTAATGCATTCAAATAACATTATTGAACATGTTTACAATAATATTAGCATATTCAATAACTGTTACATACATTTTAAAAATTATTACATACATATTGCTTCAAGGTGGGCTGTTATTGAATTTACATATATCATTTAATTGAAATTATTCAAGTGTTAAAAATACTGCACGAGTCCGCTAAAGCTTTATCGTACATTGTGCATACAATAGATTTTAGTAAAAGCTTTCTAAAAGAATGAATTGCTCTTCCACACAAGTCGTGTGTTGGAAAGGTAGTATCAGAGAATAAAAATCCAATGCTATCGCCGGGATTTGAACCACGGATCTACCGGTTTCCGTACGGTTGCTCTAACCACTGAGCTACCATGCCAACATGCCAATACGGCATTAAATTCTCAGATTCCCATTTTTCACGGACACGGTATATTGCCATGCTAGCTCAGTGGTTAGAGTAACCGGACGGAAACCGGGAGATCCGTGGTTCAAATTCCGGCGATGGCATTGGATATTTTAGTGTCTGATTCCACCTTTCCAACCTTACCCAACACATGGCTTGTGTGGAAGAGCAATTAATTGGCCCAATAGCGGTCGAAATTATGAAGCCCGGGACTTAAAAGTACTTGCAGCATTGTAAGTCGCCATTGAAATAACGTCATCTCAATACAATTTGAGACTTTCTTGTGGTTTACCGGGAAAAATCCGAGTCAGTTGATGAATTTAATGGCGGAGCGGCATGTTGCCATGATGGCTCAGTGGTTAGAGGAACCGGACGGAAACCGGGAGATCCGTGGTTCAAATTACGGCGATGGCGTTGAATTTTTCAGTCGTCTGTTTCTACGTTTCCAACCTTGTCCAACACATGGCTTGTGTGGAACAACAATTAATTTAATTAATTGACCTAATAGTGGTCGAAACTACGAATCCCAGGACTTGAAGTACTTGCGGCATTGTAAATCACCATCGTCCCAATACAATTAGAGCTCTCCTTGCGGTTTACCGGGAGATCTGTGGTTCAAATCCCGATGGCATTCAACTTTTCAGTCGTCTGATTCTACCTTTATAAAAGTTCTCTAAATGTTATAAAAATAAATACAAGTACTGTATAAACTAAAAGGCATATCAGTTATTTGTTGTTATTCTCACAGCCGCCTGAATCCTATGCTATGAACCGTACCAACGCCTCCTAAGAAGCGTTGACCGTGACAATACGACATGCGGAAGTAGATTGCAGTACTTATTTTGAGCGCTCGTTTCTAAACAATAATCTTGTGACCGAAAATGTGGGTGAAAAGTCGCAAATAAACTTCAATCCGAGCCTGAAACATGGAATAGGAGCTGCTGCCAGCAAAATCGCGGCAGCAGTATGAGAAGGAATATATTATTGCATTTAAAGACTGATGCAAGGTAAGCGATTTTTATGTAAACGAAGATGTATTACTGACTGTTTTACATGAAAAATCAGACAATGAAAGCTTCCTCACTATGGTTCAAATACTCACTGCGTAAAACTGTTTTGTATTTAAAAGGAAATGTTATCAAACATTTCTGTAAAGTAATCGCTTCTCTTAAGCGTAATTACTTTCTGTATGTATAAGTAGAGGAAGTATTGCATTCCACCCAAAAATTTAATATGAAGATGTCGCCGAAAATAAATGTTTTGAGGTGCTCTAAATCCAAATTAAGTATTTTTGGAAACATGTCCGTGTGTGTGTGTGTGTGTGTGTGTGTGTGTGTGTGTGTGTGTGTGTGTGTGTGTGTGTCTGTCTTTGTGTCAGTCTGTAAACAGCATAACTCAAAAACGGAAAGTCGGATAAATACCAAACTTGGTGTTTGTGTTACTAACTTCCAAGGATGCGACAAAGATTTTTAAGAAAATCCCCCCAAACCAGACTATCCTTTACATGGAAAATTTTTCGAAAATTTTGATTCTCTCAAAAATGACTAACGATTTTGATTAAAATATCATATATTTAAGATACTCTCATGGCAAATGAAATGTATATATTGAATTTTCAATTAAGTATTTGAATACCTAACACAGGTTTATAAGCATGATTTTTTTGAAAACTTTCTTATTTACAGAACTTTAAAGGAGGAATGTTTAAGGCGTTATGGCAGCCAGCTTTCATTATTGAGTGAAGCAGAATAATTCTGACTGCATAACAAATATAAGGAACAAATATAAGTAATCTCTAAAAAAATTTACTTGAGTTATAATTTTATTAATTCCAGAACGTGTTTCATTACTGGTTTTCAAAGAATGTGCGACTGCATTATTAGTGGACAGTTTTCTTTATCCTACCACTCCTCAAGTACGTTTGATTGTTACAATTTTGTTTTCTAAAAAAAAATTACTATACTCTGACCTTTGTGATGCTGTCTGTTACTGTTACTTTGATGTCCAGCTTCCTGCCCCTCTCTCCTAGGTTATATGTTGCTTCTGCGTCGTATTACGATGAATCTACGTCGTTTTGGTGTTCTGTAGTTCAATTCCCCTGTTGCCTTTTAATCTCGGAATTACGATGTCCAATCATCCGCGTAGTCTGTCGTCCCTTTTGTTGTTTCTGGAATCTGCGTCTTGTAGTTCAGTTCACTTCTCCATTCGCTCCACGTCCTGGTTCCTTCGCCCCTTCCTGGTTATCTCACTTCTTCCTGGTTAATTCTGCTCCTTCCTGGTTATTCTGCCCCACGTTGGGCGCCAATTTGAAGTGGTTTACTTGTAATATTATTTAACATTTTTTTATTTATTGTTATTTTTATTTGTTGAGCCCCACGTTTGGGAGCCAATTTGCTACGGTATTATTTATAATGTTTGTGTATGTGTGTTTACTTCACGTGGTGAAGCCATTTTGTGATGTGATTCTTTGTTAGGTTTTTAGCTCCATCTGGTGTTAGCAATTTGCGGTAGTATTAGTGTTTGTTTGAAAGAATGCTACTGTTATTTTATTTAATTTTGGTTTACTGTCCTCCGGCTAGCTATTATCCTTTTGGTCGAGCACATCTCTTTATACAGGTTGTGTAAACGGAAAGGAATCTTTTATCCAAAGATAACACTGATGAAAGAATTTCTTTTGTACTTTTATTGTCGAACACTTTCACTATCACATTTACACATTGATCTTGACACTCGCCAAACTGAAACTGTTATAATAACTTATTTACTGATCATTCTTAATTCACGTACTTCAACTTTTTGTATCATTAACTTTACAAAACTTTAGATTTTTCATAACTCTGATACACGTAACTTGCGAATCGATAGCCGACGTATAATATTTCTGCTGGACTGAAGGCGACGTGTATCATACAAATATTTTCGACGAACTGACGGGTTCTATCTCTACCCTACCCCTTTTATACTCATACACCCCGATATGCCTAAAGATTATAACTGAGTTGCAATTGGCTAATAAAACGCGCCAACATTAGCGTCTATTTTTATATCCAATGAAAATTAAGAATACATATGCTCTAGGTAAATGTTCCAGCAATTTCTACAGAAAAACGCGCCAACATTACGTAACTTCCTCGTTTCCAATAATGATAAAAAGCTCACCCCCTCGCTGCATTATTGCACGCTATTATTGTCAGTTTCAGTAAGGCAGTATAAACTTACTTCCCAACAATAATTACAATCAACAAACATCTCAAATCAATGTCACATATTAATGCATATTAATACTATAATCACTCTTTACATTTAAATAATTTGTGATACAAATTACTGCATCAAATGACAGGACAGAATTTTCTGAATTTTTTTTAATGTCCCCAAAAGCCCTCTTCATTCTGAATGACATTTTGCATAACTGGTAAACCGTAAGAAATAGACATTTTACCACACACACACACACACACACACACACACACACACACACACACACACACACACACACACACACACAGAAAGAATGTGGATCTCGTTAAAACAATGTATGTAATATACTTTTTTGTGAGTGAACCATTTCCAAGATATTCCTTGCTATTTTTTTGAATTTACCAATACTTTTTCTCAAATGGGAATTTGTTATTCGTATGTCCTGGACATGGAAAGAGAATGGAATGCGCCACATAGCAACCAGCTCTTAAAAGATTTGACTATCGCTTAAATACTACCATATTCCCCTTGCACCTACAAGAGAATTAGCAATAAGATTAACTTATCGATATCTCGATTAGTATGAAGTAGATGGAGAATAAGCTTTGTAAAAAAATAGTTTCTACAAGAGTTTAAGTCATGTAAGTGCAAGTTCCTAGTAAGTGGCCTAGGCCACTAAGGTACAATTTTAGCAGCCTTTTATTTTTCGATGTGTTAACACTGCGATAAGCAGCGGTTTTAGAGAGCGAGTACTAAAAATATATATTTTTCGACGATAGTGTTATCCACTTCCTGCTCGTGCTACCATGCATAGATAATTAAAATTCCTGCACTCCTTGAACTTCGCATTTTTAATCTAAGTGTATTTAATATTCCAGTATTGATATGTGTAATTATTGTTGTAAGCATGCAATATATGATAGTTGAATTTTACCATTTAAATCTTACAGTTTTTACTTCCCTTTTTTTTTGTTAACATTTACTTAAGATTTAATTCATGCATCATTTAAATATAACTCTCGGCGCAAGCAACCATCCCACTATCAGTTTACTAGCTTTGTCAACACTACCAGGTGTGACTAATCGAAAACCAGTTCGCAGAAACTAACGCGGTCGACCTTGATATTGCTTTTGAACGGCTGACAATCATAAATTTTACTTTCACGTAAGCAGACTTCATCTCATATTTTCAAACTTCTTCCACGTATCGAATTTTTATCGCACTATGCTATTTAATAAGAGTGTAAAATCTTGTATTCTTGTATGGTGCACAAGCTTTAATGATGTCTGAACCAAAAGAGTGGATCAAATACAGGACACACAAGCTGGAAGGTAACATATGAGCGAAGCATTTTATCGCGCAGTAGACTAAGGAGTTGGAGCTGATAATTTGGTGGTGAGAGACTGGTATGCTTACACGATAAGCAAGACTTTCGTGCTGAGTAAAATATTAACTTCGAGTCTGAGCTTATGGTTTCAGGCTCTTCTAGGTGGTATGCGTTTACAACTTAATTACGGAAAGTGAAAGCTAGGTTACATTATTCAAAGTATTCAGCAACTATGTTTTATTCCTACTTCTGTGATATGGGGTAGCGTGTCTACATCACATTTCAGAGGTCCTGAGTTTGAATCTCGGTTAGGGTGATTTACCTTATAAGACTTTTATACGGGATTTTCCCTTACCCTGAAAAGATGCATGTTCAGTAACCTTAAGCTGTAGGGACCCCTGGCTCATTTGAGCATAATTTCACATACTTCATTCATCTTCCAATACGATCTGCGTGGTTAACAACATTTTTACTTTCTCTACTACGTATAGTAAGTAGGGGAAGTATTGTATTCCACCCAAAATTTCGATACCGAGATTTCACCGGAAATACATGTTTTGAGACTCACTGAATCCAAAAAAAGCATTTTTGGAAACATGTCCGTGTGTGTGTGTGTCTGTGTGTCTGTGAACAGCATAACTCAAAAACGAAGAGTCGGATAAACACCAAACTTGGTATTTAGGTTCAGTATCTTCCAGAGATGCGACACGAAGGTTTTCAAGAAAATCCCCCCACCCCAGACTACCCTTTACATGGAACATTTTTCGAAAATTTTAATTTTCTCAAAAACGGCTCTAACGATTTTGATTAAAATATCATATGTTTAAGATATTGTCATGATAATTAAAATGTATATCTCGAATTTTCTGGGAATGTCTCCAAAAGTATTCTTCATTGTGAACGACTTTTTCATAACTGGTAAACCATAAGAGATAGATAAAATTTTACTACACAAAAAATGTAGATCGCGTTAAAATACACAATTTATGTCATATACATTTCTTTTGTTGAGTGAACCGTTTGCGAGATATTGCTTGTTATTCCCTTAAATTTTCCAATACTTATACTTTTTCTCAAATTCGTTATTCATTTTTACTTTCTCTACTACGTATAGTAAGTAGGGGAAGTATTGCATTCCACCCAAAAATTCGATACCGAGATTTCACTGGAAATACACGTTTTGAGACCTCCTGAATCCAAAAAAAGCATTTTTGGAAACATGTCCTTGTGTGTGTCTGTGTGTGTGTGTGTCTGTGTGTGTGTCTGTGAACAGCATAACTCAAAAACGAACAATCGGATAAGCACCAAACTTGGTATTTAGGTTCAGTATCTTCCAGAGATGCGACACGAAGGTTTTCAAGAAAATCCCCCCACCCCAGACTACCCTTTACATGGAAGATTTTTCGAAAATTTTAATTTTCTCAAAAATGGCTCTAACGATTTTGATGAAAATATCATATGTTTAGGGTAATGTCATGAGAAATGAAATGTATATCTCGAATTTTCTGGGAATGTCTCCAAAAGTATTCTTCATTGTGAACGACTTTTGCATAACTGGTAAACCATAAGAGATAGATAAAATTTTACTACACAAAAAATGTAGATCGCGTTAAAATACACAACTTATGTCATGTACATTTCTTTTGTTGAGTGAACCGTTTTCGAGATATTGCTTGTTATTTCCTTAAATTTTCCAATACTTATACTTTTTCTCAAATGCGTTATTCATTTTTTTTATGTCCTGCACATGCAAAGAGAATGGAATGCGTCACATAGCAACCAGCGTTAAAATATTTGACTATCGCTTAAAAGCTACCATATTTTCCTTGCATCTACAAGAAAATTACCAATAAGATTGACATCTCGATATCTCGATTAACATGAAGCATATGGAGAATAGGTGTTTGTAAAATTAGGTTTTACAAGAGTAGAGAAAGTTATGTGAGTGTAACACATCAGATTTTTTTATGTCCTGGACATGCAAGGAGAATGGAATGCGCCACATAGCAACCAGCGTTAAAATATTTGACTATCGCTTAAAACCTACCATATTCCCCTTGCATCTACAAGAAAATTATCAATAAGATTGACATCTCGATATCTCCATTAACATGAAGCATATGGAGAATAAGCGTTTGTAAAAATAGTTTGTACAAGAGTAGAGAAAGTCATGTGAGTGTAACACATCAGATTTTTATGTAAACTGTTGTGAGTAGTATGTTGTGGTTTTACCTCTAATTCTATGACATTAGAACATAGAGAAACGACGGAAATTAGAACGGAAGAGGGTTTTTAGCACCTCTCTGCGTATATTTTTCTTATGTTTTATCTTCCCAGTAGTAGCAAAAATGTCATAATTTCAGATTGCTGCAAATACCTCTTATGTATACGACGAAAACATGCATGGTGAAAATGGGTTCGAAAAAGCGTTATTCCTTCGTCATGCCTGCCCCTAGAATCCTGCTTTTATTATGCGA
The DNA here is from genome assembly GCA_030765065.1 of Deroplatys truncata. Lineage (NCBI taxonomy): Eukaryota > Metazoa > Arthropoda > Insecta > Mantodea > Mantidae > Deroplatys > Deroplatys truncata. The sequence goes on from CM060985.1 coordinate 106,429,100, forward strand.
GAGCAAGTTATTCTGCTTAGTCTCAAAGCTAACGTGTGTCACCCTTAATATAATAGTAGTAGTAGTAGTAGTAGTAATAATAATAATAATAATAATAATAATAATAATAATAATAATCCAGTGATGCTACAGCCATGTATAACCTAGACCTGCTAACCAACTGCCAGCCTCACGCGTTGGGCGATCAATCTACCAATATGGGGAGGTGATGTGGCCAGCATCATGTATCCCTCAGCCACAATGCTGAGTGAGCACCGGTCCGTACCGGGACTTAAATCCGCACCCCCGGGCGCATTCCATGAGCGAGAACCAGCTACAGTTCTAGCCCACAGCGCCATGGCGCAGCACGTCACCCCTTGCCGTTACAAAATATAGCCTCTTGTTTTTACTCAGATAAAGAGGCCTCTAAACAAAATTTCCGATCTTTCACGCCCAATATACAGGAAGAGCCAAAAGACTACGAACCGGCTACGCGATGTTTTCCCTGTCCGCGTCCTCGGCGCTTTTTGCCGTCTGCCGCTATCATAAAAAGGCGCGGATGCAACCATACAACATTTTTAAAACTATTTTTAAAGGTTTTACTTACCAGCTTTATGAAAGGAGATGCTGAAACTGTCCACCGTCATTGTCCATATGTTTTTGGCACCTCTTTAGGAAACTATCCATCACTCGCCGTAGTTAACGTTGATAAATGCTGGCAATTTCCTGGCGGATATTTTGTTTTAATTCTTCCAGGGTGTGTGGGTTTGTCTTGTACACTTTGTTTCACATTATCCCAGAGATAGAAATCGCAGGGTGTTAGTTCGGGGGACCGAGGGGGCCACAAATCTCTACTAATGATAATTCCGTCCTCAAACACACTTTCAATTGTTCTCATCGAAATATTGGTATGAGCTGTTGCAGAGTCTTGTTGAAAAAACGGCAAAATCACACTCCCTTGTCTGTTAGTTCTCTAAAAACATGGGGCAAAATTGTATTCACGTATGCACGGGCTTCAACTATTGACTTGAAAAAAATTGGCCCTATAATTCTTTCTGGCCACGACGGCGGCGGCCAGTTTCAGCATCTCCTTTCATAAAGTTGGTAAGTAAAGCCTTTAAAAGTAGTTTTAAAAATGTTGTATGGTTTCATCGCATCTTTCTATGATAGCGGCAGACGGCAACGAGAGCAGAGGACGCGGACAGGAAAAACACCGCGCAGCCGGTTCGTAGTTTTTTGGCGCTCTCTGTAGAATAGGATGCTAACAACCATAGTAGTTAAAGAAGTCCATAAAAACAATAACAACCCTCTTCTTTGCCTCACGTTAGACTGCGTAGGATACGTAATGACAGATTTGTGCATGCATCAGTGCTAAACGTAGCCATTTTGAGTCCTTGCTATAAGACAAAGTTCCACGTGAATTACTTTTATGGCATAAAATAACCGCATCACATAACGCGAGCTTAAGTGTAGAAACACAGTCCCAACAATATTTACTATGTTCATATAACAAATTTCTGCTCTCTATGTGCCCCTGAAATTCTCACATATATTACATGGCATTCCATACAAAATTCATTACCGAGATTTCACCGGAAATACAAGTTATTCTTTTTTAGAAAAACGCCTGTATCGTCTGAGAACAGCATAATTTAAAAACGAAACGTCCGTTAAGTACCATACTTGGTATTAAAGTTCAGTATCTTCCAAAAACATGACAAATATATTGAAGAAAATATCCCTATCCCAAATTACCCTTTACATGGAAAAATTTTCGATATTTTTATTTTGCCATAAATATCTCTAACGATTTTTTATTAAAATGCCACATATTAGACATTTACGGAAAAAAGTGAAATATATATCTCGAAATTTCGGTCAAGCAAAGTTTATTATTTACTAATAAAGCTTTCCTGGTGCTTAGTGAAGACATTAGTGTGATGTATTACACTAAGAAACATTGCAAAGTGCATCAAAATCCTTCAAAACTGTTTAGTAAATTCCATAGCCAGCTGAGTAACATCTGGAAATCACACACAAAACAATCTGATTAATACATTCACACGACTTTCTCTACCCTCTCTTTATTAGTGAGTATACAAACTATTCTTACTAAAGCTTATTTTTCTTTCCAATACATTTTAATCCAAATAAACCTTTTTAGGCTACATTACATATTTCGTTGTAAATACAAAGAGAACAGCGATAGTCAAATGTTTAAGAACTGGACCTATACGCTGGCCTTCAAATTCCATGCTGTTTCCATGTCACCTCGAGAAACAACTGAATGTTGACAAAATTTTAAGAGAATGACCAATGAACAATTCGAGCCATTAATAACGGATATCTCGCATATGGCTTAAGACACAAAAACTTAGGTGTTTGAAATAGATTGTGTGTTTTGAAGAGATCTACATTTTTGTAAAGTACGTTTTTGACTATCGATCAACACCAGTATACAAGATTATACAAAATTCCTTTCGAATGAAGTGAACTTGACTGGCTATTCCCAGAAAGTACAAAATATACATTTTATTTGTCATGTAAATATCGTTAGTATATATTTTAATCAAAAATAGAAAATCAAAAGTTTTGAAAAATCTTATATGTAAAGTGTAGTTTGGTGTTGGGGAATTTTCTTCAAAACTTTCGTATCGTATCTTTGGATGCTACTGAATCTAAATGTCAAGTTTGGTATTTATCTGACTCTTCCTTTTTGGGCCATGCTGTTCACAAAACACACACACACACACAAACGGATCTTATCTAAAAACTTTTATTCGGGGGGGGCTTAAAACATGTATATCCGTTGAAATCTCGGTATCGAATTTTTGGGTGGAATGCAATGCCTTCTCTACCTATGTACGTGGGAGAGAAAGTGAAAATGTGTAAAATGAAAGCACAAGTTTTAAATGATAAAATTGCAAGAAACAAAAGCATTGAAAATGTTTATACTTTTACCAAATTTCAAAGCAGCATTTTCTTATATAATGTATATTAGTAGTATTAAAACAAAGGAAGGTTAACCCCAAGATTTTGTACATCTAAACTTCACAGACGCATTACTTACAAGCACATTTTTCTTCCATTTGCGCAGACACCATTTTCCACGTGTTTAGCTCTTCTTTACTTCTCACTGAAAGCATTCTTGAGAGGAAAAAGTGGGATATACTCCCTCTCTCTCTCACACAGAAACTTTTACACACTAATTTAATGCCAATTATATCGTCTTCACATTCACTCGCAAATGCGGAAGATGTGCACACCAGAGAGACATATTTCCGCGTTGTACATTACTGGTCCTGCGTCCAGTTGGAATGCTATCCAATAAAGCACCTCCCACTCTCTTTATCATGATATTCAAGCACACTAATTTTGAACAATTACTCCATTGTCCGCAAGTTGAAGTGCCCTTACATATTAGTTCTAATCTCTCGTGTTTGAAGAGCAGGAAATCAAGCAATGTCACAATTCTGCTACTTTAATTATGTGAATCTATATGAGTAGTGTAAGAAACACTTTCAAACATGCTGATTTATGCAAAATAAAATTGAGTTTTATTATGGACGCTCTTTAACTGCTGTGGTCCTTAGCACCCCGTTCTATTTTGGGCGTGAAACACGGGTAATTTTGCTCAGAGGTCCCTTTATCAGGCTTGAGGTTCTTTTATGTGCTGTAAATCTACGACACGGGACCACTGGCTTTACTTACCTTCCAAAGGAAACCATGCTAAGGATTTTTACGCTCGAAAAGAACTATTCGCCCTCCGCCGGGTGTGAACCCGCGACCTTGGGAACTATAGGCTAGCATGGTAACCACTACACCACGGAAGACGACTCTAATTTGTCCCCCTCCACCCCCTCTCCAGCATTCCAGGACCCGTTGCCGATAATAGGGGTGAACGTCGTTAATATTTTATTGATTGGTGAGCACCTTTGTACGGTGTTATACTACACTCTTAACAGAGAAAAGACGACTCGAATCAATCTTATTTTGCTGTCCTCCCTGACAAGGACAGGCTGGATTTTATTCAGCCCGGGTAGAGGCTGTTTTATAATAATTTAATTTAGATTTTAAGTAAAAATACTTAAATTAAGTTAAGCGACATGAACACCTACGAAATTGTTATTGTTTGGTGAATAATGGTTGACGGGTCCCTTTGTCCGGTGTTATACCACTCCGTCCTCTTCACAGAGAAAATACGACTCTAATTAATCTTCTTTTTTGTCCTCCCCGACAAAGGTAGAAGGGACTCTATCCATCTCACACGCGACCCTGAACACCTGCGTCCTTCTACCCTCTTTCTCAGCATTCCATAACAATCCAAACACCTGGCGACATGAAATGCACACCTGTGTCCTATCTCACCCTCAGTATTCAATTGTTTGCTTGCACCTAGCTCGCCCAACCCCTTCAAACGAGCCTGGAACACACCCCTGTATCTCTTCCCCTCAGCATTCCATAATAACCCTAAACACATGACTGACATGAAATACACATCTGCATCCTTCAACCCTCGGCATTTCATTCCTTTGCTTCCACCTGACCACCCGACTCTTCCAAAAACGCCATCAAAACTTGCAGAGAATTTTCCCCTCTGCAATACGACATAATAACCCCTGCTCATTCCATTCCAATCGGTCCACCCGTCTCTCGATTCTCCATAAAGCATCCTCCCACCAAAAAAACACTTCCCAGTGCAGAATATTTCCCTTATTCCCGAATCCCTCGCCCCATCGCTACTATATGTGACGCCATGAACGGGGTTTCAAGCACTCGTATATTAGGAGGCCCATTTCGCCTGGTGAAATGTTAGTTGGTGTATTATCCTGACGATAATACAATGAATGATTTTCGGAGTGAGTGCGAAGAAGAGGCTCATCATTACAGGTATTACCTTAGTCGCGCAACGGCATCATGCATTCTATAGTATGTAACATGACTTCATATCATGACCAGACGTCTTCTCGCGGTGTATACACGGATAACTGCCCTGTCTACAGAAAACTTAACGTGTAAATACAGGATTCTTCTTTGTGAGAATGTTATTTCTAAAAAAAAGTTTACTCCGGAAAAATAAAATGACCCATTGAATTGCATTTCTTCTTTTCATGGATGCTGATTTCGAAAGTGGCGATTTCGACGAGTTGGATGTCGTCGTTTCAAGGCCATGCATCCCTGTGTCATTCGGAGAACTGCAACGGATATGCTCGTGCAGTCCTATATGACAAGCCGGAGATGCACGATCAGAGGCATCATACTTCCCGTGCAATGAGAGATGCAGCGTATATAGTTTAGGCAGAGAAATTTAAAGTAGCAATGTAAAATTAATTGCATATGAAATACTATCGTACAATGGTATCTCGGTATATCGTACATCGGTATTTCGGTATAACTAATCCTAGAAAACCATTATACAGTATACCCTCGTTTAACCGAATTCCAAGGAACATAGCTAATTCGGTTTAACGAAGTTTGAATTAACGAGGTTTTGTAAAAATAGTCCCATCTTATCTGAAATGGTAAAATACGACTGTTCTCTCTTGTTATGCGTACCAATGAATGAGGGTGTTCCACTCTCATGACCTCTAAGAAAAAGCAAAACTAACTGCTGTATACGGTATATCTGGCATTTGTTTAATTGAGAAAGTATACTGTCAAAGCTTGTAATTTTTTTTTAAAACTGTACTATTTGGAACAATATTGTACTCATTGAATTAGTGAGTCGTGTAATACAATAACTTGAATACTTTAAATATACCGTTCTTTTAACATTCGATTTTAATCGGAACATATGTTTTAGTTACAACTCTTATCCATTATATTTTAGTTGCATAATTTCAAAAAAATATTGTTGTTTGGCGGACCGTTGGTCGTAGTATTGTAGCACTCTGAAGATACCACATCCAGAGTATCCTGAAATGCCATGGAGAGACCAGATGTCGCAGAATATCTGTCGAGAACAGAAATTGCAGTGGCAACTTCAGCGCGGGACCCGGGTGTCGTATCATGTTCCACTCTGAAGATGACAGTAAAGAATTATTCTCTTCTGCATCGTCAACAGATGACTCTTTCTTCAGCAGCACAGATGCTGTTGTCTACCTACGTCCATTCTTTCATAATGACGGTACAAAAGGGCGTGTAGAAGAGCATTATCAGAATCCCAATTGTATCCGCATTATAAGTTCAGATGTGGATCATCGGTTTCTTGTTCAGTTTCAGCGGCGTTATCAGTTGCTGTTCAGTACTTAAAACAGTTAGTTATGGTATCTGTTGTAACTTCATCCCAAGCAGCAGATATGTTCCGGATAGCTTGCAGTACATTCCAATGCGGAACTGTTTCTTGCAGTTCTATTGCACTGATGGCAGCCTTAACCAGACGGCGTCTGTAATTACGCTTCATTGGGGCAATTATTCCTTGATCCAATGGTTGCAGACGGCTCGTGGTGTTAGCTAGTAAGAAGACAACTTCTATGTTCGGAAGTTCTAGGTCATCGAACTGATATGCCAAGCAGTGGTCAAAAGTTAGCAAAATGTTCCTCTTTCTCGCAGGCATTTGTTGTTGAATCTTCAAGAGATTGGGTCATTCAAGCTTAATTATTATTCTCATACTGACTTGGCTGAATGAATGGGTTGACATTTTTAAAACACCGTGGATTTTTGTATTTTTCTATCACTAATGCTTTAAGCTTCTCAGAGCCATCTGAATTAAAACACAAGACCACCGTCAGTCTCTCCTTGCTGCGTTTTCCTTCACGACATTTTCCGCCTTTGGTACGTAGTGTTTTTTCAGGCATCAAGTTATGGAAAACGCCTGCTTCACCACCTTAAACACATTTCTTGGGCGATGATGAGAGAGCTTAGATTGGAACTCCCGCGCCCACTTCCATCTTCCTCGTTTCCTCTATGTGCCTTCCACACACACTGACAGCACTGATTATATGCTTCTTCTGAAAACGCCATAGCCATCCCTCAGAAGACACAAACCCAGAAATTTTATTCTTTCTTGGGGATTTCCGGAGCCTTTTTTTAAAGCATGGCAACAGCGAATCCTCCAAATCTGCATGTTTCGCTGGTTTCGTGCGCTTGCTATTGTCACTAAATTAATAGCTTGACAGACTTGACATTAGTTTCTGTATTTTTAGCTTATAATCAATGAGAGAGTACACTTAGGAATCTGAAAGTGTTCTGCAACCTGTGTTTTGGTCTTCTCTCCACTATCAACCATATGTAAAGTTTGCTGTTTTTGTTTCAGCGTGAGAGCATTGTGAGCATAGCGAGAGATGGAGCAAAAAGGAGGGGGGAAGAAAAAAATTCACTGTTCACAAGCAGAGACAAACAGCTCTCTGGATTGTTGCGAGTCGCACGTCGCGCATCGTGTGCGTTCTGCTGACCAACCCCCTCTTTCCCCGCCCTTGCATCATATGCTAGTGGAAGTAATACATAAGCAGTAAGTACGCAAACGGACCATTGTTAAGAAATAAAGTATAGTATTAAGAAAAATTATTTGAAGTGCCTAACGGAAAATACCGTAGTACACAGTACAACATACATATACGGTTTAAACGAAGAATAACTTTTTGAATATGTAATGAGGGTAACAAATTTTAGTTCTTAGTACAAATTATCCGAAATTCGGTTTAAGTGGTAGATTTTCCCTGTAATTCGGCAGCGACCGAGCAGCTACTACGAGTTAACGAGTTTTTTGTTTATCATATTTCGAATTAGCGAGATTCTACTGTATACGCAATATTATCGTACATCGATATCTCAGTATAACTAGCCCTAAAATCATTGTGCTTTTGAGTTACAATGACGTCTGGCCTAAAAACGAGATATATTCGGAGAATAGAGGAGCAGAGGATATAGTGGAATACCCTCTCGCAGCACTCGCAGCATATAGACGACGGTCAGAAGAAGTCCAATTCCCAGGTGGACGGGAATCTAATACAGCTAACTCTAGAGGGAAGCATGCAGAGCTCAGGAAAACATTAATGTGAGTATTTCCATGTCTAGAAGAAAATCTTTTCGTTTTCATTTCTCTGTCACCTAACCAATGTAATTATTTTTCTGGGTAAAAACAACCACGCTCTTTCTAAGACTTTCATTCTGTAATGTTTCAGACGCGGAAACAAGAGCTACTCCTATGCTGATCTACAAAGGAGGCCGAAACTTTTGGAGAATATAATAACCAGGATTGACACCCCCAAAAGCCATGCAGGCAAGAAGTATGCTCCGAGACGTCTGCATCTCGAGGGACAATAATGTTAACATTAGGCTGTTCTACGACATTCCGGTGCTTTTTTTTGAAACGACAGACAATTATGTATATATCAATGCATGACTGGGAGATAATTTGAGGAGTCTCCCTATATTTCCACCTATGGAATATAGTGAAAATGTTGTTTTCTCTTATCATGCCTATATATAAAACGACAAAATCAGATTTATGAACATTAATTTAAATGATTGTGAAATACTTGCAAATCGTGGCGAAATTTCACAACTAAAGAGACTTCAATCATGTGTAGATGACCATCTAGGTAACCTATCCATTGCAAATGTAATGCCATATGTAGGAACGAGGAGCTGGAGAAGGAAAGCACTGGAAATGTATGATAAAATAGTCAAAAAGAATGAATACATGAATTTACAACTTGTTTTATTCATTAAAAATCCTTACATTCCCTATATTCCTAATGAGAAAAGAAATCCATGCATTACAATGATGCGTTTAAAATAAAAGCTGCATCACACGAGTCAGAGGCTTTTATGTACATGCTTTATCGTGAGTTATCAGCCATTACAAAGAGGTCTGTGCAGGGATATCTGCACTAGCTTGAATTTAGAGTCTAATGTTGACAGCTTCATTTATAACCTCCTCGGGCTGATACGAGCAGTCTAACAAATATAGGAGCACATTTAAGAAAATACTTTCTCCTTAGTAGCGGATAATTTCCTTTTTCATAATATTAGTTTTGGAACTTTGAATGCATTTCATACAATGAAGCAAATCTTGAGCTTCCAAGGTCCAAGTTTGTGTAGTGGTAGTAGGGATAACATTCACCATTGAGATTAAGGGTCAAATTAGTTATGCTGCAATGATCAAACAGGGAGCGGTCTTTAGTTGCATTACTCGATCTTGAAGTCTGAGTACTCAAAATAACAAACCGTGGCTTCTCCACCTTCGATGTCGTTGCAACATTCCAGGTGAATGATAGTTTTCGGCGCAGTAGGTTGAGTATGCACATCCATAGTTCTAAAGGCAAGGTATAGCGTCTTGTGCGACTTGACAATGTTGAGGACTTCAACCTTTTCAGCATCAGAAAGGCGAATTACAGGCATTCTCCACTCGATTCGCGCAAGTTTAGCTGTAGCATTCTCTTCCCCCCCAGAGATACCAGAATGCCGTTTTTAGAGTCCTTGGATCGAATCAGCAACAATTAAAACTTTCTACTGAGTATGAGTTCCTCGTAACCGTCTGCAAATTCCATAAGCATCGACAGCGGCACTATCGCATTGAAAGCTCCATTTGCAGCATGTATAATGTCCACGTCTTCTCCTGGATAGCACCACCCAACGAAATAGTTCCATGGGGTTTAACACAGCATAGTTGCGCAGAGTTTTAAGACCCCAAAATTTCTGGTTCGATCAATAGTTGATCCGTTCATGTCCAGTGGAATCTTCTCAAACATGAATGCAATAGCGTTACTGGTAAGCGTTACAGTAGTAGCTGCTCCACTAGGTTTAATAAATGATGCCTTGATGTAGAGATAATCCGGTTAGGTAAAGTATATAAATCCTCAGCTTGGTAAGGGATTCTAATTCATTAGCGTCCAGAGCCGAAGTACCACACGGCAGAAACACGTCTTCCTCTTCTTTATGAACTTGTCGAATCTGGGTGTGTCGGTAACATTGAAGATGTCCATTATTATAGGATCCTGTAGCCCAATGTCACGAGAAACTTGGGATTGCATGATGTCAGCATTCTGGATAATAAAAGTAGAGCATGATACGCGCGTCGAATCAGTCGATTATATCCTCGACCACCTCGGCTTCTTCTAAAGTCTATTACCATTGCGGCGGATGTGAAGTCTTAAGCTTATATCTTCGTTTCTAAAATCGATGCTATTTCCTTTCTGAACCACTTCTCGAAAAGTAGTGACTATAACGTTTGTGTCAAAGATCGGTAGACACTTTAGGTTTGATTGTTCTTGAGAAATATGACATCCAGGCAAGACAGAAGAAAAAAAAAATCAGAGTTTCCGCTTGATGGAAGAGCCTCTTGCAATACTGCACTCGATTCGTATGATGCTCACTTTAAATATGTTTACCAGGAAATCAGATTCAACCAGCTGATTAACCGGAATAACTTCGTCATTTTTTATCATTTGCAGTTTGTGAAGGTGTACTAGGATTATCAATTTTAGTTTCTATAATTCGAACTCAGGGTTATCTTAAATTGCTTTATTATTTTATCAATTCAAAAAATGGCTCCATTAATACTCATTTCGGAGAAATCAATGGAGAAAGGATATTTAATTACAGTCTTTGTGATATTATTGTTATTAGGACAAATAAAGAAGGGATTCTCATCCAACCCCAACTTATCTCTGATATATTTATTAATATCTGCAAGCTCATAAGTTCACAGGGTATATCGATAAACTAAAGCTCATCATTGTAAATGTATTAATATTACTTCAATCAATATTGGGGATAGAATAAAATGTTTTCGAAATTCAATAGAGCAACCTCATAACGTCCTTTAGGGTCTATATGCAGAGGAGAATTCAAATATATAGAATAGCAGATTCATCACCGCTGACAGCGATAGGGTAACTCATTGCGATAGAAATTGCAAGTACAAGTGCCAGCAGATGACCGAGGTGAAACTCTGACACCTCTTGGTATTATACACCACCTTAACACACCTGAGGTACCTTTCTTTCTCTTTCGGGGCTTCAAGTTTCCAAAACTAACGAAATAAAATGTTGTCATCGTCCTTCTTTACAGCAACCCAATGGGTGCCTTCATTCTCTGAAGTGTAGAGATTGACGATAATTCTCTGTGTAACGTGGTTTTGAAGGCAGCTTGTCCAGCATGCATACACCTCTGAAATAAAGAATTTTTAATCGCTTATCGCGCTGTTCGAATCGTGGTAATGGCGCTACTCGCCTTGCGCCCCTTGGTTGCCACTACTTGCACCTCCTTTTCTATGTCGCTTCGTAACTCGTGCCTCTCGCCTTATGCTTCGCTTATCTTCATCGCATCGCAGCTCTAGATTCGCTTCTCCTTGTGCCTCCTCCTTTGCCTTGCCTCGCCTCGCCTCGCCTCGCCATGCCATTCTCGCGTTGCCTCACCTCGCCCGGATGACTCGCCTCACGCCAAATGCCTCGACTTGCCTTCTCCACTCACTTCTTCTCGAATCCCTCGTCTCGCATAGCTTCGCGCCTTTCTTCTGGCACCTCTCGCCTCGCGCTTTACGACTCACATCGCCTGGGCTCAGGCATCTCGCCTCACGCCTCATGTTTCTCGCATCTGTCCTCCTATGCGCCATTCTTCTTACTACGGGCCTCACGGCCAGCGCCTTACTTCTGGCCTTATCTCGCGCCTCTCGTTTCGCCTCAAAGCGCGCATCTCGGCTCGCGCCAATTCGTTTCCCGCCTCGCCTAGACTCTCCTCGCATTTCTCGCTGGGCCTCGCCTCGTGACTCTCCCCTGCCACGTGTCCCTTGCCTCATCTCACCTTGCGCTCCCGTCTCACCCAGCTACTCGCGCCACGCCAGGCCATGCCATTACCACAAAACTAAACGAGTGCCAGACTATTTCCACAAAATTATACGCGGGCCTAGCCCAGCACCAACCCCACAAAACTAAACGAGGGACTAGACTGGGATATGCCAAATCACGACAGGCCAATACCATAAAACTAAACCAGTGTTTAGGCTACGCTAGGGCAGGGCATTGCTACAAAACTAAACGAGGGTCGGAGCTCGGTTCGGTACTGTTCGCCGCGACCCGTACCGTAAGGCGAAACGAGGAGCTCAAGAAGAGTGGACTGGGCTAAGCAATAACCGCAAGGCGAAACGAGGGTCAAGAAGCGAGTGGATTAGGCTAGGCTAGGCAAGGCAAGGCAGGAACCGCAAGGCGTAACGAGGTGAGTGGACTAGGCTAGGACCCCCAAGGCGAAAAAAATGGCACGAAATTAGTTTAGGGAGTACTGCCGGGCGAAACGAACCGCAGCAAAACGAGAGATTCCAGGCCAGGCCAGGTCAGGTCAAAACCGCAAGCACAAGGTGATACGGGGGACTGGATGCGAGGCGAGGTGAAAGACACCAGGCAGCGTGAGATATTGGCTATGCGAGAGGTGCGAGGCGAGGCCAGGCCAGAACCGGAAGGTAAAACTAGGAGCTCGATGTTAGGCGATAGTCGAAGCTAGGAAAGAACGGCGTGGCGAGAAGAGTCGAGTGGAGTCGTGTCAAGGCGATACTAGTCGTCAAGTCGTCAATGCTAGACTAGTCGTCAATGCTAGACTAGTCGTCAAGGCTAGACAGGTCGTCAAATCCTCAAGGCTAGAGTAGTCGAAAAGTCAAGTCGTCAATGCTGGACTAGTCGTCAAGTCATCAATGCTAGACTAGTCAAGTCAAGTCATCAATGCTAGACTAGTCAAGTCAAGTCGTCAAGGCCAGACTAGTCAAGTCAAGTCGTCAATGCTAGACTAGTCGTCAAGTCAAGTCGTCAATGCTAGACTAGTCGTCAAGTCAAGTCGTCAATGCTAGACTAGTCGTCAAGTCAAGTCGTCAATGCTAGACTAGTCGTCAAGTCAAGTCGTCAATGCTAGACTAGTCGTCAAGTCAAGTCGTCAATGCTAGACTAGTCGTCAAGTCAAGTCGTCAATACTAGACTAGTCGTCAAGTCAAGTCGTCAATGCTAGACTAGTCGTCAAGTCAAGTCGTCAATGCTAGACTAGTCGTCAAGTCAAGTCGTCAATGCTAGACTAGTCGTCAATGCTAGACTAGTCGCTAAGTCGAGTCGTCAATGCTAGACTAGTCGTCAAGTCGAGTCGTCAATGCTAGACTAGTCGTCAAGTCGAGTCGTCAATGCTAGACTAGTCAAGTCGAGTCGTCAATGCTAGACTAGTCAAGTCGAGTCGTCAATGCCAGACGAGTCGTCAAGTCGAGTCGTCAATGCTAGACGAGTCGTCAAGTCGAGTCGTCAATGCTAGACGAGTCGTCAAGTCGAGTCGTCAATGCTAGACGAGTCGTCAAGTCGAGTCGTCAATGCTAGACGAGTCGTCAAGTCGAGTCGTCCATGCTAGACGAGTCGTCAAGTCGAGTCGTCAATGCTAGACGAGTCGTCAAGTCGAGTCGTCAATGCTAGACGAGTCGTCAAGTCGAGTCGTCAATGCTAGACGAGTCGTCAAGTCGAGTCGTCAATGCTAGACGAGTCGTCAAGTCGAGTCGTCAATGCTAGACGAGTCGTCAAGGCGAGTCGTCAATGCTAGACGAGTCGTCAAGGCGAGTCGTCAATGCTAGACGAGTCGTCAAGGCGAGTCGTCAATGCTAGTCGAGTCGTCAAGGCTAGACGAGTCGTCAAGTCGAGTCGTCAAGGCTAGACGAGTCGTCAAGTCGAGTCGTCAAGGCTAGACGAGTCGTCGAGTCGTCAAGGCTTGACGAGTCGTCGAGTCGTCAAGGCTTGACGAGTCGTCAAGGCTAAACAAGTCGTCAAGGCTAGACTAGTCCAGGCTAGCCTAGTCGTCAAGTCGCCAAGGCTAGACTAGTCGACAAGTCGACAAGGCTTGACTAGTCGACAAGTCGACAAGGCTTGACTAGTCGACAAGTCGACAAGGCTTGACTAGTCGACAAGTCGACAAGGCTTGACTAGTCGACAAGTCGACAAGGCTTGACTAGTCGACAAGTCGACAAGGCTTGACTAGTCGACAAGTCGACAAGGCTTGACTAGTCGACAAGTTGTCGATTCGTAAACTCGTCAAGCAGTAAAGGCTAGACTAGTCAAGGCTAGACTAGTCGTCAAGTCGCAAAGGCTAGACTAGTGGTCAAGATTATACCAGTCGTCAAGACTAGACGAGTCGTCAATTCGCCAAGGCTAGACGAGTCGTCAATTCGTCAAGGCTAGACGAATCGTCAAGTGTAGACTAGTAGTCAAGTCGTCAGGTCTTAGGGGCTACACTAGCTGTCAGCTCGTGAATTCGTAAAGGCTAGACTAGGCGTCAATACTAGACTAGTCAAGTCAAGCCTATACTAGTTGTCAAGTCGTCAAGGCTAGACTAGTCGTCAGGTCGTCAAGGTTAGACTTGTCGTCATTTCGTCTTTTTGTCAAGACTAGACTAGTCGTTAAGGCTAGGCTAGACTAGTGGTAAGGCTAGGCCAGACGTCAAGGCTAGACTAGTCGTCAAGGCCAGACTAGTCGTCTAGTTGTCAAGGCTAGACTAGTCGTCAAGGCTAGATTAGTTGTCAAGGCTAGACTAGTCGTCAAGGCTAGATTAGTTGTCAAGGCTAGACTAGTCAAGGCTAGATTAGTCGTCAAGGCTAGACTAGTCTTCTAGTCGTCAAATCGTCAAGGCTAGACTAGTCTTCTAGTCGTCAAATCGTCAAGGCTAGACTAGTCTTCTAGTCGTCAAATCGTCATGGCTAGACTAGTCGTCAAATCATCAAGGCTAGACTAGTCGTCTAGTCGTAAAGGCTCGACGAGTCTTCGAATCGTAAGGATAGACTAGTCGTCAAGTCGTCAATTCATCAAGGCTAGACTAGTCGGAAAGTCTTCAAGGCTAGACTAGTTTTCGAGCTGTCAAGGCTAGACTAGTCAAGTTTTCAAGTAGTAAAGGTTAGACAGTCGTCAAGTCTACGAATAGTCGTCAAGTCGTAAAGTAGTAAAGGCTAGACTAGACGTTAAAGTCGTCAAGGCTAGACTAGTCGTGAAGTCGTCAAAGTTAGACTAGAAGACAAGACTAGACTAGTCAAGTCGTCATGGCTAGACATGTCAAGTCAAGTCTAGTCGTCAAGACTAGACTAGTAGTCAAGGCTAGACTAATCGTCAAGACGTCAAGGCTAGACTAATCGTGAAGACGTCAAGACTAAACTAGTCGCCAAGTTTGGCCTAGTCCTCAAATCAAGGTTAAACTAGTCGTCAATGTTAGACTAGTCGCCAAGTCGTCAAGGATAGACTAATCGTGAAGTCGTCAAAGCTAGACTAGTTGTCAAGGCTAGTCTAGTCAAGTCGTCAAGGCTAGAATAGTCAAGTCGTCAAGGCTAGACTATTCAAGTTGTCAGGGCTAGACTAGTCGTCAAGGTTAGGATAGTCGTCAAGTCGTCAACGTTTGACTAGTCGTCAAGGTTAGACTAGTCGTCAAGGTTAGACTAGTCGTCAGGGTTAGACTAGTCAAGTCGTCAGGGTTAGACTAGTCGTCAAGTCGTAAAGGTTGGACTAGTAAAGTCGTCAAGGCTGGACTAGTCGTCAAGACATCAAGGATGGACTAGTCGTCAAGGCTGGACTAGTCGTCGAGTCGTCAAGGCTGGACTAGTCGTCGAGTCGTCAAGGATAGCCTAGTCGTCGAGTCGTCAAGGCTAGACTAGTCGTCGAGTCGACATAGGCTAGACTAGTCGTCAGGTCTACAAGGTTACACCAGCTGTCTGGTCGTCAATTTGTCAAGGCTAGACTAGTCGTCAATGCTAGACTAGTCAAGTCAAGGCTATACTAGTTATCGAGTCGTGAAGGTTAGACTGGTCATAAACTCGTCAAGTAGTAAAGGCTAGAATAATGAAGTAGTAAAGGCTACACTAGTCGTAAATTCGTCAAGGCTAGACTAGTCGTCAAGGCTAGACAAGTCGTCAAGGGTAGACTAGTCGAAGTCGTTAAGGCTAGACTAGTGGTCAAGACTATACCAGTCGTCAAGACTAGACTAGTCATCAAGTCGTTAAGGCTAGACTAGTCGCCATGTCGTCAAGGCTAGACGAGTCGTCGAATCGTCAAGTCTAGACTAGTCGTCAGTAGTCAAGTCGTCAAGACTAGATTAGTCGTCAGGTCGTCAAGGCTAGACAAGTCCTAAGGCCTTCAAGTCGTCAAGGCTAGACAAATTCTAAGGTCAAGTCGTCAAGGCTAAACTAGTCGTCATGTCGTTAAGTCGTCGAGGCTAGACTAGTCGTCATGTCGTCAAGTCGTCGAGGCTAGACTAGTCGTCATGTCGTCAAGTCGTCGAGGCTAGACTAGTCGTCATGTCGTCAAGTCGTCAAGGCTAGACTAGTCATCATGTCGTCAAGTCGTCAAGGCTAGACTAGTCATCATGTCGTCAAGTCGTCAATGCTAGACTAGTCGTCAAGTCAAGTCAATGCTAGACTAGTCGTCAAGTCAAGTCAATGCTAGACTAGTCGTCAAGTCAAGTCAATGCTAGACTAGTCGTCAAGTCAAGTCAATGCTAGACTAGTCGTCAAGTCAAGTCAATGCTAGACTAGTCGTCAAGTCAAGTCAATGCTAGACTAGTCGTCAAGTCAAGTCAATGCTAGACTAGTCGTCAAGTCAAGTCAATGCTAGACTAGTCGTCAAGTCAAGTCAATGCTAGACTAGTCGTCAAGTCAAGTCAATGCTAGACTAGTCGTCAAGTCAAGTCAATGCTAGACTAGTCGTCAAGTCAAGTCAATGCTAGACTAGTCAAGTCCGCAATGCTAGACTAGTCGTCAAGTCCGCAATGCTAGACTAGTCGTCAAGTCGTCATTGCTAGACTAGTCGTCAAGTCGTCATTGCTAGACTAGTCGTCAAGTCGTCAAGACAAGACTAGTCGTCAAGTCAAGTCGTCAAGGCTAGACTAGTCGTCAGGTCAAGACGTCAAGTCTAGACTAGTCGTCAGGTCAAGACGTCAAGGCCAGACTAGTCGTCAGGTCAAGTCGTCAAGGCTAGACTAGTCAACTCAAGGCTAGTCTAGTCGTCAAGTCGTCAAGGCTAGTCTAGTCTAGTCTAGTCGGCAAGTCGTCAAGGCTAGTCTAGTCTAGTGGTCAAGTCGTCAAGGCTAGTCTAGTCAAGTCGTCAAGTCGTCAAGGCTAGTCTAGTCGTCAAGTCGTCAAGGCTAGTCTAGTCGTGAAGTCGTCAAAGCTAGTCTAGTCAAGTCGTCAAGGCTAGTCTAGTCGTCAAGTCGTCAAGGCTAGTCTAGTCGTCAAGTCGTCAAGGCTAGTCTAGTCTAGTCGTCAAGTCAAGTCGTCAAGGCTAGTCTAGTCGTCAAGGCTAGTCTAGTCGTCAAGGCTAGACTATTCAAGTCGACAAGGCTAGACGAGTCGCCAAAGCTAGACTAGTCGTCGAGTAGTCAAAGCTATACTAGTCAAGTCGTCAACGCTAGACTAGTCAAGTCGTCAAGGCTATCCTGGTCGTGAAGTCAAGGCTAGACTAGTGGTCAAGACTATACCGGTCGTCAAGACTAGACTAGTTGTAAAGTCGTTAAGGCTAGACTAGTCGCTTTGTCGTCAAGTCTAGACTAGGCGTCAGTAGCAAGTCGTCAAGACTAGACTAGTCGTCAGGTCGTTAAGGCTAGACAAGTCCTAAGGTGGTTAAGTCGTCAAGGCTAGACTAGTCGTCAGATCGTCAAGTTCTCGAGGCTAGACTAGTCGTGAGGTCGTCAAGTCGTCAATGTTAGACTAGTCGTCAAGTCAAGTCAATGCTAGACTAGTCATCAAGTCAAGTCGTCAATGCTAGACTAGTCATCAAGTCAAGTCGTCAATGCTAAACTAGTCGTCAAGTCAAGTCGTCATGATTAGACTATTCAAGTCAAGGCTAAACGAGTCGCCAAAGCTAGACTAGTGGTCGAGTCGCCAAAGCTAGACTAGTCGTCGAGTCACCAATGCTAGACTAGTCGAGTTTACAAAGCTAGACTAGACGAGTCGTCAAAGCTATACTAGTCGTCAAGTCCTCAAGGCCAGACTAGAAGTCAAATCGTCATCGCTAGACAAGTCGTCGAGTCGTCAAAGCTATACTAGTCAAGTCGACAACGCTAGACTAGTCGTCAAGACGTCAAGTTTGGATTAGTCGTCAAGTCCAGTTTGGAGTAGTCGTGAAGTCGTCAAGGCTAGACTAGTCGTGAAGTCGTTAAGATTAATCTGGTCGTGAAGTCGTCAAAGCTAGTCTAGTCGTCAAGGGTAATCTAGTCAAGTCGTCAAAGATAAACTAGTCAAGTCGTCAAGGCTAGACTAGTCGTCAAGTCGTCAGGGCTAGACTAGTCGTCAAATCGTGAAGTCGTGAAGGATAGACTAGTCGAGAAGTCAAGGCTACACTAGTCGTAAAGGCTAGACTAGTCGTCAATTCTAGACTAGTCGTCAAGTTGTCAATTCTAGACTAGTTGTCAAGTCCTCAATTCTATACAAGTCGTCAAGACTAGACTAGTCGTCAAGTGGACAAGGCCAGAGTTGTGGTCAAATCGTCATCGCTAAACGAGTCGTCGAGGCTAGACTAGTCGTCGAGTCGTCAAGGCTAGACAAGTCGTCGAGTCGTCAAGGCTAGACAAGTCGTCGAGTCGTCAAGGCTAGACAAGTCGTCGAGTCGTCAAGGCTAGACAAGTCGTCGAGTCGTCAAGGCTAGACAAGTCGTCGGGTCGTCAAGGCTAGACAAGTCGTCGGGTCGTCAAGGCTAGGCGAGTCGTCGAGTCGTCAAGGCTAGGCAAGTCGTCGAGTCGTCAAGGCTAGGCAAGTCGTCGAGTCGTCAAGGCTAGGCAAGTCGTCGAGTCGTCAAGGCTAGGCTATTCGTCGAGTCGTCAAGGCTAGGCTATTCGTCGAGTCGTCAAGGCTAGGCTATTCGTCGAGTCGTCAAGGCTAAGATATTCGTCGAGTCGTCAAGGCTAGGCTACTCGTCGTGTCGTCAAGGCTAAACAAATTGTCAAACCTAAACAAGTAGTCAGGCTAGACTAGTCGTCGAGTCGACAAGGCTGGACTAGTCGAGTCGTCAAGGGTGGACTAGTCGAGTCGTCAGGTCTTCAAGGCTAGACTAGTCGTCATTATTAGACTAGTCAAGTCAAGGCTATACTAGTTGTCAGTTTTCGGGTCGTAAACTCGTCAAGTAGTAAAGGCTAGAAGAATAAAGTAGTAAAGGCTAGACTAGTCGTCAAGCCGTCAAGGTTAGACTAGTCGTCAAGCCGTCAAGGCTAATCTAGTCGTCAATGTCAGACTAGTCAAGTCGTCAAGGTTAGACTAGTCGTGAAGTCGTCAAAGCTAGACTAGTCGTCAAGCCTAAACTAGTCAAGTCGTCAGGACTTAACTAGTCCTCAAATCGTCAAGTCGTCACGGTTAGACTAGTCGTCAACGCTGAAATAGTAAAGTCGTCAGGGTTAGACTAGTGGTCAAGGTTAGACTAGTCGTCAGGTCGTCAAGGTTAGACTAGTCAAGTCGTCAAGGTTAGACTAGTCGTCAAGTCGTCAAGGCTAGAATAGTCAAGGTTAAACTAGTCGTCATGTCGTTAGGCCTGGCCTAGTCAAGTTGCCAAGCCTAGCCTAGTCGTCAGGCTGTCAAGATAAGTCTAGTCGTCAGGTCGATAAGGCTAGACTAGTCAATTCGACAAGGCTAGGCTATGCGTCAAGTCAAGTCTTCAAGGCTACACTAGCTGTCGGGTCGTCAATTTGTCAAGGCTAGACTAGTAAAGTCAAGGCTATACTAGTTGTCAAGTTGTCGAGTCGTGAAGGTCAGACTAGTCGTAATCTCATCAAGTAGTAAAGGCTAGACTAATGAAGTAGTAAAGGCTAGACTAGTCGTCAATTCGTAAAGGGTAGACTATTCGTCAGTTCGTCAAGGCTAGACTAGTGGTAAAGACTATACCAGTCGCCAAGGCTAGACGAATCGTCAAGTCGTCAAGGCTAGACGAGTCGTCATGTCTAGACTTGTCATGTCGTCAAGGCTAGACGAGTCGCCAAGTCGTCAAGGCTAGACTAGTCAAGTCGTCAAAGTAGGACTAGTTTTCAAGGCTATCCAAGTCAAGTCTTCAGGGTTAGACTAGTCGTCAAGCTGTCAGGCTAGACTAGTCGTCAAGCCGTCAGGCTAGAATAGTCGTCAAGTCGTCAAGTCTATACTAGTCGTCAGTAGTCAAGCCGTCAGGAATAGACTAGTCAGATCAAGGCTAGACAAGTCATCAGGTCGTCAAGTCGTCAAGGCTAGACTAGTCGTAAGGTCGTCAAGTCGTCAAGACTACACTGGTCAAGTCGTCAAGCCTACACTAGTCGTCAAGTTGTCAAATTTGACTAATCGTCAGGTCGGGAGGGCTAGACTAGTGGTTAGGTCGGCAAGGCTAGGCTAGACGTCAGGTCGGAAGGACTAGACTAGTCGTCAGGTCGGCAAAGCTAGACTAATCATTTCCTCAAGGCTAGTCAGGTCGTCAAGGCTACACTAGTCCTCTAGTAGTCCAGTCAAGGCTAGACTTGTCCAATCGTTATGGCTAGTCTAGTCGTTAAATCGTCAAGTCTTAAAGGCTATATTAGTCTCAGGTCGTCAAGGCTAGACTAGTCGTCTGGTCGTCAAGGCTAGACTAGTCGTCTGGTCGTCAAGGCTAGACTAGTCGTCTGGTCGTCAAGGCTAGACTAGTCGTCTGGTCGTCAAGGCTAGACTAGTCGTCTAGTCGTCAAAACTAGACTAGTCTTCTAGTCGTCAAGGCTAGACTAGTCGTCAGGTCTACAAGGCTACACTAGCTGTCTGGTCGTCAATTTGTCAAGGCTAGACTAGTCGTCAATGCTAGACTAGTCAAGTCAAGGCTATACTAGTTGTCGAGTCGTGAAGGTTAGACTAGTCATAAACTCGTCAAGTAGTAAAGGCTAGACTAATGAAGTAGTAAAGACTACACTAGTCGTAAATTCGTCAAGGCTAGACTAGTCAAGTCGTCAAGGGTAGAGTAGTCGAAGTCGTCAAGGCTAGACTAGTGTTCAGGACTATACCAGTCGTCAAGACTAGACTAGTCATCAAGTCGTTAAGGCTAGACTAGTCGCCATGTCATCAAGGCTAGACTAGTCACCATGTCGTCAAGGTTAGACGAGTCGTCGAATCGTCAAGGCTAGACTAATAGGGTCAAATCGTCAATGCTAGACTAGTCGTCAAGTCGTCAATGCTAGACTAGTCGTCAATGCTAGACTAGTCGTCAAGTCGTCAATGCTAGACTAGTCGTCAAGTTGTCAATGCTAGACTAGTCAAGTCGTCAATGCTAGACTAGTCAAGTCGTTAATGCTAAACTAGTCGTCAATTCAAGTCGTCAAGGCTAGACTATTCAAGTCAAGGCAAGACGAGTCGCCAAAGCTGGACTAGTCGTCGAGTCGCCAATGCTAGATTAGTCGAGTCGACAAAGCTAGACTAGACGAGTCGTCAGAGCTATACTAGTCGTCAAGGCCAGACTAGAAGTCAAATCGTCATCGCTAGACAAGTCGTCGAGTCGTCATCGCTAGACAAGTCGTCGAGTCGTCAAAGCTATACTAGTCAAGTCGTCAACGTTAGACTAGTCGTCAAGACGTCAAGTTTGGACTAGTCAAGTCCAGTTTGGAGTAGTCGTGAAGTCGTCAAGGCTAGACTAGTCGTTAAGGTTAATCTGGTCGTGAAGTCGTCAAAGCTAGACTAGTCGTCAAGGCTAATCTAGTCAAGTCGTCAAAGATAAACTAGTCAAGTTGTCAAGGCTATACTAGTCGTCAAGTCGTCAGGGCTAGACTAGTCGTCAAATCGTGAAGTCGTGAAGTCAAGGCTACACTAGTCGTAACGGCTAGACTAGTTGTCAAGTCGTAAAGGCTAGACTAGTCGTCAAGTGGTCAATTCTAGACTAGTTGTCAAGTCCTCAATTGTATACAAGTCGTCAAGACTAGACTAGTCAAGTCGTCAAGACTAGACTAGTCAAGTCGTCAAGACTAGACTAGTCGTCAAGTCGTCAAGACTAGACTAGTCGTCAAGTCGTCAAGACTAGACTAGTCGTCAAGTCAAGACTAGACTAGTCGTCAAGTCGTCAAGACTAGACTAGTCGTCAAGTCGACAAGACTAGACTAGACTAGTCGTCAAGTCGTCAAGACTAGACTAGTCGTCAAGTCGTCAAGACTAGACTAGACTAGTCGTCAAGTCGTCAAGACTAGACTAGACTAGTCGTCAAGTCGTCAAGACTAGACTAGTCGTCAAGTCGTCAAGTCTAGACTAGTCGTCAAGTCGTCAAGACTAGACTAGTCGTCAAGTCGTCAAGACTAGACTAGTCGTCAAGTCGTCAAGACTAGACTAGTCGTCAAGTCGTCAAGACTAGACTAGTCGTCAAGTCGTCAAGACTAGACTAGTCGTCAAGTCGTCAAGACTAGATTAGTCGTCAAGTCGACAAGGCCAGAGTTGTGGTCATTTCCTCAGGGCCAGACTAGTGGTCAAATCGTCATCGCTAAACGAGTCGTCGAGGCTAGACGAGCCGTCGAGGCTAGACGAGTCGTCGAGGCTAGACTAGTCATCGAAGCGTTAAGGCTAGACGAGTCGTCGAGTAGTCAAGGCTAGACGAGTCGTCGAGTCGTCAAGGCTAGACTAGTCTTCAGGTCGTCAAGGCTAGACTAGTCTTCAATTCGTCTTGTTGTGCAGGCTAGACTAGTCGTAGAGTCGTTAAGGCTAGAGTTCTCGTGAAGTCGTCAAGTCAAGGCTAGAGTTCTCGTGAAGTCGTCAAGTCAAGGCTAGAGTTCTCGTGAAGTCGTCAAGTCGCCAGGGCTAAACTAGTCGTTATATCGTCAAGTCGTAAAGGCTAGACTAGTCGTCAAGTCGCCAACGATAGACTGGTCAAGGCTAGACGAGTCGTCAAGTCATCAAAGCTATATTAGTCGTCAAGTCGTCAAGGTTAGACTAGTCAAGTCGTCAAGGCTAGACTAGTCGTCAAGTCTAGACTAGTCTTCAAGTGTAGACTAGTCTTCAGGTGGTGAAGGCTATACTAGTCGTCAAGTCGTAAAGGATAGAATAGTCGTCAGGTCGTTAAGTGGTCAAGGTTAGACTAGTCGTCAGGTCGTCAAGTCGTCAAGGCTAGACTAGTCGTCAGGTCGTGAAGTCGTCAAGGCTAGACTAGTCGTCAGGTCGTGAAGTCGTCAAGGCTAGACTAGTCGTCAGGTCGAGGTCGTCGAGGCTAGACTAGTCATGTCGGAAGGGCTAGACTTGTGATCATGTCGGAAAGGCTAGACTAGTCGTCAGGTCGGAAACGCTAGACTAATCGTCAGGTCGGAAAGGCTAAACTAGTCGTCAGGTCGGAAGGGCTAGACTAGTCGTCAGGTCGGCAAGGCTAGACTAATCGTCATGTCCTTAAGGCTAGTCAAGTAGTCAAGAATAGACTGGTCAGGTCGTCAAGGCTACACTAGTCGTGAAGTCGTCTAGTCGTCAAGGCTAGACTTGTCCAATGGTCAAGGCTAGTGTAGTCGTTAAGTCGTCAAGACTTCAAGGCTAGTCTAGTCGTCAGGACGTCAAGGCTAGACTGGTCGTCAATTTGTCTTGTTGTCAAGGCTAGACTAGTCATCTAGTCGTCAAGGCTAGACTAGTCTAGTCGTCAATGCTAGACTAGTCGTCTAGTCGTTAAAGCTAGACTAGTCGTCAAGTCGTTAAGGCTAGACTACTTGTCAAGTCGTTAAGGCTAGACTACTTGTCAAGTCGTCAAGTCGTCAAGGCTAGACTAGTCGTCAAGTCGCCAAGGCTAGACTAGTCGTCAAGTCGTCAAGGCTAGACTAGTCGTCAAGTCGTCAAGGCTAGACTAGTCAAGGCTAGACTAGTCGTCAAGGCTAGACTAGTCGTCAAGTCTTCAAGGTTTGAACAGTCGTCAAGTCTTCAAGGTTTGAACAGTCGTCAAGTCTTCAAGGCTTGACTGGTTGAGTCGTCAATGGTAGACTAGTCTTCGAATCGTCAAGGCTAGACTAGTCGTGAAGTCGTCCAGTCTTAAAGACTAGACTAGTCGTCAGATCAATTCGTTAAGGGTAGACTAGTCAAGTCGTCAAGGCTAGACTAGTATTCAAGTTTTCGAGTTAAGTTTACGAGTCGTCAAGTTGTCGAGTCGTCAAAACTAGACACGTCGTCAATTAGTAAAGGCTAGAATAATCAATTCGTAAAGGCTAGATGAGTCGTCAAGTCGTCAAGGCCAGACTAGCCGTCAAGGCTAGACTAGTAATCAAAACTATACCATTCGTCAAGGCTAGACTAGTGGTCCAGACTAGACTAGTCACCAATTCGTCAAAGCTAGACTAGTCGTCAAATCGTCAAGTGTAGACTAGTCGTTAAGTCGTTAAGTCAAGGCTTGTCGTCAAGGCTAGACTAGACGTCGAGGCCAGACGAGTCATGTCAAGGCCAGACGATTCATGTCGTTAAGGCTAGGCTAGTCAAGTCATCAAGGCTAGACTAATCGTCAAGTCGTCAAGGCTAAACTAGTCATGTTGTCAAGGTTGGACTACTCCTTATGTCGTCAAGGCTAGACTAGTCAAGTCGTCAAGGCTGGACGAGTCGTCAAGTCATAAAAGCTAAACGAGTCTTGTCGCCAAAGTTGGACTAGTCGTCAAGGCTAGTATAGTCGTCAAGCCGTCAAGGCCAGTCTAGTCGTCAGGTAGTGAAGTCGTCAACGCTAGACTAGTCGTCAGGTCGGCATGGCTAAACTAGTCACTTCGACTAGGATAGACTAGTCAGGTCGTCGAGGCTACACTGTCGTCATGTCTTCTAATCGTCAAGGCTAGACTAGTCGAGTCGTCAAGGCTAATCTAGTCGTATATTCGTCAATTCTTCAAGGCTAGTTTAGTCATAAGATCGTAGAGGCTAGACTAGTCCTATGGTCGTAGAGGCTAGACTAGTCGTCGGGTCGTCAAGGCTAGACTAGTCTTCAGGTCGTCAAGGCTAGACTAGTCTTCAATTCGTCTTGTTGTGCAGGCTAGACTAGTCGTAGAGTCGTTAAGGCTAGAGTTCTCGTGAAGTCGTTAAGGCTAGAGTTCTCGTGAAGTCGTCAAGTCAAGGCTAGAGTTCTCGTGAAGTCGTCATGTCGCCAGGGCTAAACTAGTCGTTCTATCGTCAAGTCGTAAAGGCTAGACTAGTCGTCAAGTCAACGATAGACTAGTCAAGGCTAGACGAGTCGTCAAGTCATCAAGGCTATATTAGTCGTCAAGTCGTCAAGGTTAGACGTCAAGGTTAGACTAGTCAAGTCGTCAAGGCTAGACTAGTCGTCAAGTCTAGACTAGTCTTCAAGTGTAGACTAGTCTTCAGGTGGTCAAGGCTATACTAGTCGTCAAGTCGTAAAGGATAGAATAGTCGTCAGGTCGTTAAGTTGTCAAGGTTAGACTAGTCGTCAGGTCGTCAAGTCGTCATGGCTAGACTAGTCGTCAAGTCGTGAAGTCGTCAAGGCTAGACTAGTCGTCAAGTCGTGAAGTCGTCAAGGCTAGACTAGTCGTCAGGTCGAGGTCGTCGAGGCTAGACTAGTCGTCATGTCGGAAAGGCTAGACTTGTGGTCATGTCGGAAAGGCTAGACTAGTCGTCAGGTCGGAAACGCTAGACTAGTCGTCAGGTCGGAAACGCTAGACTAGTCGTCAGGTCGGAAACGCTAGACTAGTCGTCAGGTCGGAAACGCTAGACTAGTCGTCAGGTCGGAAACGCTAGACTAGTCGTCAGGTCGGAAAGGCTAGACTAGTCGTCAGTTCGGAAGGGCTAGACTAGTCGTCAGGTCGGAAGGGCTAGACTAGTCGTCAGGTCGGAAGGGCTAGACTAGTCGTCAGGTCGGAAGGGCTAGACTAGTCGTCAGGTCGGCAAGGCTAGACTAGTCGTCAGGTCGGCAAGGCTAGACTAATCGTCATGTCCTTAAGGCTAGTCAAGTAGTCAAGAATATACTGGTCAGGTCGTCAAGGCTACACTAGTCGTGAAGTCGTCTAGTCGTCAAGGCTAGACTTGTCCAATGGACAAGGCTAGTGTAGTCGTTAAGTCGTCAAGACTTCAAGGCTAGTCTAGTCGTCAGGACGTCAAGGCTAGACTGGTCGTCAATTTGTCTTGTTGTCAAGGCTAGACTAGTCGTCTAGTCGTCAAGGCTAGACTAGTCGTCTAGTCGTCAATGCTAGACTAGTCGTCTAGTCGTCAAGTCGTTAAAGCTAGACTAGTCCTCAAGTCGTTAAAGCTAGACTAGTCGTCAAGTCGTTAAGGCTAGACTAGTCGTCAAGTCGTTAAGGCTAGACTAGTCGTCAAGTCGTCAAGGCTAGACTAGTCGTCAAGTCGTCAAGGCTAGACTAGTCGTCAAGTCGTCAAGGCTAGACTATTCGTCAAGTCGTCAAGGCTAGACTATTCGTCAAGTCGTCAAGGCTAGACTATTCGTCAAGTCGTCAAGGCTAGACTATTCGTCAAGTCGTTAGGCTAGACTATTCGTCAAGTCGTCAAGGCTAGACTATTCGTCAAGTCGTCAAGGCTAGACTATTCGTCAAGTCGTCAAGGCTAGACTATTCGTCAAGTCGTCAAGGCTAGACTAGACGTCAAGTCGTCTAGGCTAGACTAGTCGTCAAGTCGTCAAGGCTAGACTAGTCGTCAAGTCGTCAAGGCTAGACTAGTCGTCAAGTCGTCAAGGCTAGACTAGTCGTCAAGTCGTCAAGGCTAGACTAGTCGTCAAGTCGTCAAGGCTAGACTAGTCGTCAAGTCGTCTAGGCTAGACTAGTCGTCAAGTCGTCTAGGCTAGACTAGTCGTCAAGTCGTCAAGGCTAGACTAGTCGTCAAGTCGTCAAGGCTAGACTAGTCGTCAAGTCGTCAAGGCTAGACTAGTCGTCAAGTCGTCAAGGCTAGACTAGTCGTCAAGTCGTCAAGGCTAGACTAGTCGTCAAGTCGTCAAGGCTAGACTAGTCGTCAAGTCGTCAAGGCTAGACTATTCGTCAAGTCGTCAAGGCTAGACTAGTCGTCAAGTCGTCTAGGCTAGACTAGTCGTCAAGTCGTCAAGGCTAGACTAGTCGTCAAGTCGTCAAGGCTAGACTAGTCGTCAAGTCGTCAAGGCTAGACTAGTCGTCAAGTCGTCAAGGCTAGACTAGTCGTCAAGTCGTCAAGGCTAGACTAGTCGTCAAGTCGTCAAGGCTAGACTAGTCGTCAAGTCGTCAAGGCTAGACTAGTCGTCAAGTCGTCAAGGCTAGACTAGGCTTCAAGTCGTCAAGGCCAGACTAGGCTTCAAGTCGTCAAGGCCAGACTAGTTGTCAAGTTTACAAGGCTTGATTAGTCGTCCAGTCTTCAAGGCTTGACTAGTCGAATCGTCAAGGTTAGACTAGTGTCAAGTCGTCAAGTCTTCAAGGCTAGACTAGTTGTCAGTTAGTCAATTCGTCATGGCTATACTTGTGGTAAATGCTAGACTAGTCGTCAAGGCTAGACTAGTTTTCAAGTTGACGAGTCGTCAAGTTGTCGAGTCATCAAAGCTAGACAAGTCCTCAGGTAGTAAAGGCTAGACTAGTCAAGATGTCACGGCTAGACTAGTCAAATCAAGTCGTCAAGGCTAGACAAGTAGTCAAGTTGTCAATTCGATAAGGCTAGACTAGTCGTCAATTCGTGGAGGCTAGACTAGTCAAGTCGTTAGGCTAGACTAATCGCCAAAGCTTTAAGGTTAGACTAGTCGTCAAGTCGTCAAGGCTAGATTAGTTGTGAAGTTTGCAAGGTTAGACTACTGTTCAAGATGATGCAGTAATTTGTATCACAAATTACTTAAATGTAAATAATTATTGTAATATGAATATGCATTTTTATGTGACATTGATTTGAGATGTTTCTTGACTGTAATTATTGTTGGGAAGTAAGTTTATATTGCCTTACTGAAACAGACAATAATAGCGCAATAATGCAGCGAGGGGGGGGGTGAGCTGTGTATCATTATTGGAAACGAGGAAGTTGCGTAATGATGGCTCGTTTTTCCGTTTAGAACCTTCTGGAATATTTCCCTAGAGCATATGTATTCATAATTTTCATTGGATATAAAAATAGACGCTAATGTTGGCGCGTTTTATTAGCCAATAGTAATTCAGTTATAATCTTTAGGCATATCGGTGTGTATGGGTATAAAAGCAGTAGGTTGGAGGTAAAGTCAGTCCAGTTCATCAAAAATCTGTGTACACTACACGTCGTCTTCAGTCAGTCAGTTCGTCGAAAGTATTTGTACGGCAAACGTCGGGTATCGATTCACAAGTTACGCACAGCAGAATTATGAATAATCTAAAGTGTTGTAAGGTTAATTATACAAAAAGTTGAAGTACGCAAATTAAGAGTGATCAGTAAGAAGTTATTATAACAGTTTCAGTTTGGCGAGTGTTAAGATCAATGTATAAATGTGATAGTTAACGTGTTCGACAATAAATGTGTAAAACAAATTTCTTCATCAGTGTTATATTTGGATAAAAGATTCCTTTCCGTTTACACACCCTGATCAAGAAACATGTCGACCGAGAAATAATAGCTAGCCGGAGGACAGTGAAACAGAATTAAATAAAAAAATAAAATTTAAACTCTTTCAAACAAAAACTAATACTGCCGCAAATTGCTAACACCAGATGGAGCTACAAACCGAACAAATGAAAGACGTCACACGATGGCTTCACATGAAGTAAACACACATACACAAACATCACAAGTAATAACATTATAAGTAATACCGTTACAAATTGGCGACCACAACCTGGGGCTACAATAAATAATTAAATATAACATTAATAATAACAGTCACAAAAACTATACCAGTCGTCAAGGCTAGACTAGTCGTCAAGTCGTCAAGGCTAGACTAATCGTCAAGTCGTCAAGGCTATATTAGTCAAGTCGTCAAGGTTAGACTAGTCAAGTCGTCTAGGCTAGACTAGTCAAGACATCTAAGCTAGACTAGTCGTAATTCGTCTAGGCTAGACTAGTCAAGACATCTAGGCTAGACTAATCAAGACATCTAGGCTAGACTAGTCAAGACATCTAGGCTAGACTAGTCGTCAATTCGTCTAGGCTAAACTAGTCAAGACGTTAAGGCTAGACTAGTCGTCACGTAGTCAAGGCTAGACTAGCAGTCAGGTCGTCAAGTCGTCTAGGCTAGACTAGTAGTCAATTCGTCACGTCGTCAAGGCTAGACTAGTCGTTTGGTCGGCAAGGCTAGACTAGTCAGGTGGTCAATTCGTCAAGGCTAGACTAGTCGTCACATCGGCTGGGCTAGACTAATCATGTCAGCAAGACTAGACTAGTCAAATCGTCAAGGATAGACTGGTCAGGTCGTCGAGGCTACACTAGTCGACAAATCGTCTAATCTTAAAGGCTAGATTGGTCGTCAAGGTGTCAAGGCTAGACTAGTCGTCAAATCGTCAAGGCTATACTAGTTGTCAGGTTGTCAAGAATAGACTAGTCGTCAGATCGTGAAGGCTAGTCTAGTCGTCAGGTCGTCAAGGCTAGACTAGTCTTCAAATTGTCTTGTTGTCCAGGCTAGACTAGTCGTGAAGTCAAGGTAAGACTAGTCGTCTAGTCGACAAGGCTAGAGTTCTCGTGAAGTCAAGTCGCCAGGGCTAGACTAGTCGTCATATCGTCAAGTCGTAAAGGCTGGACTGGTCGTCACGTCGTCAAGAATAGTCTAGTCGTCAAGGCTAGATGAGTCGTCAAGTCGTCAAGGCTATACTAGTCGTCAGGTCGTCAAGGTTAGACTTCAAGTTTAGACTAGTCAAGTCGTCCAGGCTGGACTAGTCGACATGTCCTCAAGCCGTCAAGGCTAGACTAGTTGTCATCTCGTCAAGTCAAGTCTAGACTAGTCGTAAGGTCGTCAAGGCTACACTAGTCGTCAGGTCGGTTAGGTTAGACTAGTCGTCAGGTCGGTTAGGTTAGACTAGTCGTCAGGTCGGCAAGGCTAGACTAGTCGTCATGTTGGCAAGGCTAGTCAAGTCGTTAATTCGTGAATTCTTCAAAGCTAGATTAGACGTGAAGGCTAGACTAATCGTCATGTCGTTAAGGCTAGACTAGTCGTCAATTCGTCTTGTTGTCAAAACTAGACTAGTCGTCGAGGCTAGACTAGTCGTAAAGTCGTCGAGGCTAGACTAGTCGTGTAGTCGTCGAGGCTAGATTAGTCGTCAAGCCTACACTAGTGGTCAGGACTATACCAGTCATCAAGGCTAGATTAGTCGTCAAGTTATCAAGGCTAGACTAATCGTCAAGTCGTCAAGGCTTAACTAGTCAAGGCTAGACTAGTCGTCAAGCCGTCAATGCTAGACTAGACGTCAAGCCGTCAAGGCTAAACTAGTCGTCAATTCGTCTAGGCTAGACTAGTCATTAAGTAGTCAAGGCTAGACAAGTCATGTCGTCAAGGCTAGACAAGTCGTCAAGGCTAGACAAGTCGTCAGGTCGTCAAGGCTATACTAGTTGTTAGGTCGTCAAGGCAAGACTAGACGTTAGGTCGTCAAGTCGTCAAGGCTGAACTCGTCAGGTCGTCAAGTCTTCAAAGCTGGACTAATCGTCAGGTGGACAAGTTGTGAAGGCGAGACAGTCGTCACGTCGGCATGGCTAGATAATCATGTCGGCAAGACTAGACTAGTCACTTCGACTAGGATTGACTATTCAGGTCGTCGAGGCTACACTAGTCGTCAAGTCGTCCAATCGTTCTAGGCTAGACTAGTCGAGTCGTCAAGGCTTATCTAGTCGTATATTCGTCAATTCTTCAAGGCTAGTTTAGTCGTCAGGTCGTCAAGGCACGACTAATCGTAAGGTCGTCAAGGCTAGACCAGTCGTAAGGTCGTCAAGGCTAGACTAGTCGTAAGGTCGTAGAGGCTAGACAAGTTGTAAGGTCGTAGAGGCTAGACTAGTCGTCGGGTCGTCAAGGCTAGACTAGTCTTCAGGTCGTCAAGGCTAGACTAGTCTTCAATTTGTCTTGTTGTGAAGGCTAGACTAGTCGTAGAGTCGTCAAGACTAGAGTTCTCGTGAAGTAGTCAAGGCTGGAGTTCTCGTGAAGTCGTCAGGGCTAGACTAGTCGTCATATCGCCAAGTCGTAAAGGCTAGACTAGTCGTCAAGTCGTCAAGGATAGACTAGTCAAGGTTAGACGAGTCTTCAAGTCATCAAGTCTATATTAGTCGTCAAGGTTAGACTAGTCAAGTCATCAAGGCTAGACTAGTCGACAGGTCGTCAAGTCTAGACTAGTCCTCAGGTCGCCAAGTCGTCAAGGCTAGACTAGTCGTCAGGTCGTAAAGGATAGAATAGTCGTCAGGTCGTCAAGTGGTCAAGGTTAGACTAGTCGTCAGGTCATGTAGTCAAGGTTAGAGTGGTCGTCAGGTCGTTAAGTCGTCAAGGATAGACTAGTCCTCAGGTCGTCAAGTCGTCGAGGCTAGACTAGTGGTCATGTCGGAAAGGCTGGACGAGTCGTTAAGTCGTAAAAGCTAGACGAGTCAAATCGTCAAGGTTAGACCATTCGTCAAGGCTAGAATAGTCGTCAAGCCGTCAAGGCTAGACTAGTCGTCAGGTAGTGATGTCGTCAACGCTAGACTAGTCGTCAGGTCGGCATGGCTAAACTAGTCACTTCGACTAGGATAGACTAGTCAGGTCGTCGAGGCTACACTAGTCGTCAAGTCGTCTAATTGTTCAGGCTAGGCTAGTCGAGTCGTCAAGGCTAATCTAGTCGTAAGTTCGTCAATTCTTCAAGGCTAGTTTAGTCGTCAGGACGTCAAGGCTAGACTAGTCGTAATGTCTTAGAGGCTAGACTAGTCGTCGGGTCGTCAAGGCTAGACTAGTCTTCAGGTCGTCAAGGCTAGACTAGTCTTCAGGTCGTCAAGGCTAGACTAGTCTTCAATTCGTCTTTTTGTGCAGGCTAGACTGGTCGTAGAGTCGTCAAGGCTAGAGTTCTCCTGAAGTCGTCAAGGCTAGACTAGTCGTCATATCGTCAAGTCGTAAAGGCTAGACTAGTCGTCAAGTCCTCAAGATAGACTAGTAATGGCTAGACGAGTCGTCAAGTCATCAATGCTATATTAGTCGTCAAGTCGTCAAGGTTAGACTCAAGTCGTCAAGGCTAGACTAGTCGTCAAGTCTAAACTAGTCTTCAAGTCGTAAAGGCTAGACTAGTCGTCAAGTCTAGTCTTCAAGTCTTCAAGGCTAGACTAGTCGTCAAGTCTAAACTAGTCTTCAAGTCGTCAAGGCTAGACTAGTCGTCAAGTCGTAAAGATTAGAATAGTCGTCAGGTGGTCAAGGTCAGACTAGTCATCAGGTCGTCAAGTAGTCAAGGCCTGAGTAGTCGTCAGGTCGTGAAGTCGTCAAGGCTAGACTAGTCCTCAGGTCGTCAAATCGTCGAGGCTCGACTAGTGGTCATGTCGGTAAGTCTCGACTAGTGGTCAGGTCGGAAAGGCTGGACTAGTCGTCAGGTCGGAAAGGCTAGACTAGTCGTCAGGTCGGAAAGGCTGGACTAGTCGTCAGGTCGGCAAGGATAGACTAATCATGTCCTTAAGGCTAGTCAAGTAGTCAAGAATAGATTGGTCAGGTCGTCAAGACTACACTAGTTGTCAAGTCGTCTAGTCGTCAAGGCTGGACTTGTCCAATGGTCAAGGCTAGTCTAGTCGTTAAGTCGTCAAGACTTCAAGGCTAGTCTAGTCATCAGGACGTCAAGTCTAGACTGGTCGTCAATTTGTCTTGTTGTCAAGGCTAGACTAGTCGTCTAGGGTCAAGGCTAGACTAATCGTCTAGTCGTCAATGCTAGGCTAGTCTTCTAGTCGTCAATGCTAGACTAGTCTAGTCGTCAAGTCGTTAAGGCTAGACTAGTCGTCATCTCGTCAAGTCACGTCTAGACTAGTCGTCAGTTCGTTAAGGCTACACTAGTCTTCAGGAGGGCAAGGCTAGACTAGTCGTCAGGTCGGTTAGGTTTGACTAGACGTCAGGTCGGCAAGACTAGACTAGTCGTCATGTTGGCAAGGCTAGTCAAAGTGTTAATTCGTGAATTCTTCAAAGCTAGATTAGACGTCAAGGCTAGACTAAACGTCATGTCGTCAAGGCTAGACTAGTCGTCAATTCGTCTTGTTGTCAAAACTAGACTAGTGGTCGAGGCTAGACTAGTCGTAAAGAACGTCGAGGCTAGACTAGTCGTGTAGTCGTCGAGGCTAGATTAGTCAAGGCTAGAATAGTCGTCAAGTTATCAAGGCTAGACTAATCGTCAAGTCGTCAAGGCTTAACTAGTCAAGGCTAGACAGGTCGTCAGGTAGTCAAGTCTTCAAAGCTAGACTAATCGACAGGTGGTCAAGTTGTGAAGGCGAGACCAGTCGTCACGTCGGCAGGGCTAGATAATCATGTCGGCAAGACTAGATTAGTCACTTCGACTAGGATAGATTATTCAGGTCGTCGAGGCTACACTAGTCGTCAAGTCGTCTAATCGTTCTAGGCTAGACTAGTCGAGTCGTCAAGGCATATCTAGTCGTATATTCGTCAATTCTTTAAGGCTAGTTTAGTCGTCAGGTCGTCAAGGCTAGACTAATCGTAAGGTCGTCAAGGCTAGACCAGTCGTAAGGTCATCAAGGCTAGACCAGTCGTAAGGTCGTCAATGCTAGACTAGTCGTAAGGTCGTCAAGGCTAGACTAGTCGTAAGGTCGTCAAGGCTAGACAAGTTGTAAGGTCGTAGAGGCTAGACTAGTCGTCGGGTCGTCAAGGCTAGACTACTCTTCAGGTCGTCAAGGCTAGACTAGTCTTCAATTCGTCTTGTTGTGCAGGCTAGACTAGTCGTAGAGTCGTCAAGGCTAGAGTCTCGTGAAGTCGTCAAGGTTAGAGTTCTCGTGAGATCGTCAGGGCTAGACTAGTCGTCAAGTCGTCAAGGATAGATTAGTCAAGGTTAGACGAATTGTCAAGTCATCAAGTCTATATTAGTCGTCAAGTCGTCAAGGTTAGACGTCAAGGTTAGACTAGTCAAGTCATGCAGGCTAGACTAGTCGTCAGGTCGCCAAGTCTAGACTAGTCGTCAGGTCGCCAAGTCTAGACTAGTCGTCAGGTCGCCAAGTCTAGACTAGTCGTCAGGTCGCCAAGTCTAGACTAGTCGTCAGGTTGTCAAGTCTAGTCTAGTCCTCAGGTCGTCAAGTCGTCAAGGCTAGTTTAGTCGTCAGGTCGTAAAGGATAGAATAGTCGTCAGGTCGTCAAGTGGTCAAGGTTAGACTAGTCGTCAGGTCATGTAGTCAAGGTTAGAGTAGTCGTCAGGTCGTTAAGTTGTCAAGGCTAGACTAGTCCTCAGGTCGTCAAGTCGTCGAGGCTAGACTAGTGGTCATGTCGAAAAGTCTAGACGAGTCGTTAAGTCGTAAAAGCTAGACGAGTCAAATCGTCAAGGTTAGACTATTCGTCAAGGCTAGAATAGTCGTCAAGCCGTCAAGGCTAGACTAGTCGTCAGGTAGTGAAGTCGTCAACGCTAGAATAGTCGTCAGGTCGGCATGGTTAAATTAGTCGCTTCGACTAGGATAGACTAGTCAGGTCGTCGAGGCTACACTAGTCGTCAAGTCGTCTAATTGTTCAGGCTAGACTAGTCGAGTCGTCAAGGCTAATCTAGTCGTATATTCGTAAATTCTTCAAGGCTAGTTTAGTCGTCAGGACATCAAGGCTAGACTAGTCGTAATGTCGTAGAGGCTAGACTAGTCGTCGGGTCGTCAAGGATAGACTAGTCTTCAATTCGTCTTTTTGTGCAGGCTAGACTGGTTGTAGTCGTCAAGGCTAGAGTTCTCGTAAAAGTCGTCAAGGCTAGAGTTCTCGTGAAGTCGTCAAGTCGCCAGGGCTAGACTTGTCGTCATATCGTCAAGTCGTAGAGGCTAGACTAGTCGTCAAGTCATCAAAATAGACTAGTAATGGCTAGACGAGTTGTCAAGTCATCGACGCTATATTAGTCGTCAAGTCGTCAAAGTTAGATGTCAAGGTTAGACTCAAGTCGTCAAGGCTAGACTAGTCTTCAAGTCGTCAAGGCTAGACTAGTCGTCAAGGCTAGACTGGTCGTCAAGTCGTAAAGATTAGAATAGTCGTCAGGTGGTCAAGGTCAGACTAGTCATCAGGTAGTCAAGGCCTGACTAGTCGTCAGGTCGTGAAGTCGTCAAGGCTAGACTAGTCCTCAGGTCGTCAAGTCGTCGAGGCTCGACTGTGGTCATGTCGGTAAGTCTCGACTAGTGGTCATGTCGGAAAGTCTAGACTAGTCGTCAGGTCGGAAAGGCTAGACTAGTCGTCAGGTCGGAAGGGCTGGACTAGTCGTCAGGTCGGAAGGGCTGGACTAGTCGTCAGGTCGGCAAGGATAGACTAATCATGTCCTTAAGGCTAGTCAAGTAGTCAAGAATAGACTGGTCAGGTCGTCAAGGCTACACTAGTTGTCAAGTCGTCTAGTCGTCAAGGCTAGACTTGTCCAATGGTCAAGGCTAGTCTAGTCGTTAAGTCGTCAAGACTTCAAGGCTAGTCTAGTCATCAGGACGTCAAGCCTAGACTGGTCGTCAATTTGTCTTGCTGTCAAGGCTAGACTAGTCGTCTAGGGTAAAGGCTAGACTAGTCGTCTAGTCGTCAATGCTAGACTAGTCGTCTAGTCGTCAATGCTACACTAGTCTAGTCGTTAAGTCGTTAAGGCTAGACTAGTCGTCAAGTCGTTAAGGCTAGACTAGTCGTCAAGTCGTTAAGGCTAGACTAGTCGTCAAGTCGTCAAGGCTAGACTAGTTGTCAAGTGGACAAGGCTAGACTAGTCAAGTCGACAAGGCTAGATTAGTCGTCAAGTCTTCAAGGCTTGTTTAGTCGAATCGTCAAGGTTAGACTAGTCGTCAAGTCGGCAAGTCGTCAAGGCTAGACTAGTCGTCAGGTCGTCAATTCGTCAAGGCTATACTTGTGGTAAATGCTAGACTAGTCGTCATGTCGTCAAGGCTAGACTAGTTTTCAAGTTGTCGATTCAAGTTGTCGAGTACTCAAAGCTAGACAAGTCGTCAGGTAGTAAAGGCTAGACTAGTCGTCAAGATGTCACGGCTAGACTAGTCAACTCAAGTCGTCAAGGTTAGACAAGTAGTCAAGTTGTCAATTCCATAAGGCTAGACTAATCGTCAATTTGTGGAGGCTAGACTAGTCAATTCGTTAGGCTAGACTAGTCGTCAAAGCTTTAAGGTTAGACTAGTCGTCAAGTCGTCAATGCTAGATTAGTCGGATGTCGTCAAGGTTAGACTACTGTTCAAGACTATTACAGTCGTCAAGTCGTCAAGGCTAGACTAGTCGTCATGTCGTCAAAGCTAGGCTAGTCAAGTCGTCTAGGCTAGACTAGTAGTCAGTTTGTCACGTCGTCAAGGCTAGACTAGTCGAATCGTCAAGGCCCATCTAGTCGTCAATTCGTCAATTCTTCAAGGCTAGATTGGTCGTCAGATCGTCAAGGCTAGACTAGTCGTCAGATCGTCAAGGCTATACTAGTTGTCAGGTTGTCAAGAATAGACTAGTCGTCTGGTCGTCAAGGCTAGTCTATTCGTCAGGTTGTCAAGGCTAGACTAGTCTTTAATTCGTCTTGTTGTCCAGGCTAGACTAGTCGTAAAGTCAAGGATAGACTAGTCGTCTAGTCGTCAAGGCTAGAGTTCTCATGAAGTCGTCAAGTCGCCAGGGCTAGACTAGTCGTAGTCCTCCGTGGACTTGTGGTACCGTGCTAGCCTCTAGTTCCCAAGGTCGCGGGTTCAAACCCGGCGGAGGGCGATGGATTTTTTCGGGCGTAAAAATCCTTAGCACGGCTTCCTTCGGAAGGGAAGTAAAGCCGGTGGTCCCGTGTCGTAGATTTACGGCACGTAAAAGAACCTCAAGCCTGATAAAGAGGCCTCTGAGCAAAATTACCGGTGTTTCACGCCCAATATAGAATGGGACGCTAAGAACCATAGCAGTTAAAGAGCGTCCATAAGTAAATCTCAATTTCATTGCTAGACTAGTCATATCGTCAAGTCGTAAAGGCTAGATTGGTCGTCAAGTCGTCAAGAATAGTCCAGTCGTCAAGGCTAGACGAGTCGTCAAGTCTATACTAGTCGTTAGGTCGTCAAGGATAGACTTCAAGTTTAGACTTGTCAAGTCGTCAAGGCTAGACCAGTCGTCAAGGCTATATTAAACAAGTCAAGGTTAGACTAGTCGTCAAGTCGACGAGGCTAGATTAGTCAAGACATCTAGTCTAGACTAGTCATCAGTTCGTCTAGGCTAGACTA
Organism: Deroplatys truncata; assembly: GCA_030765065.1. NCBI lineage: Eukaryota > Metazoa > Arthropoda > Insecta > Mantodea > Mantidae > Deroplatys > Deroplatys truncata. The sequence continues at coordinate 106,466,154 of CM060985.1, forward strand.
GTCGTCAGTTCGTCTAGGCCAGACTAGTCGTCAGTTCGTCTAGGCTAGACTAGTTGTCAGGTAGTCAGGTCGTCAAGGCTAGACTAGTGGTCAATTCGTCACGTCGTCAAGGCTAGACTAGTCGTTAGGTGGTCATTTCGTCAAGGCTACACTAGTTGTCACGTCGGGAGGGCTAGACTAATCATGTCGTCCAGATTAAACTAGTCATGTCGTCAAGACTAGATTAATCGTCATGTCGTCAAAGCTAAACTAGTTAAGTCGTCAAGGCTAGACTAGTCAAGTCTTTGAGGCTAGATTAGTCAAGACATCTAGTTTAGACTAGTCGTCAGTTCGTCTAGGCTAGAGTAGTCGTCAAGACGTTAACGATAGACTAGTCGTCACGTAGTCAAGGCTAGACTAGTCGTCAGGGCGTCAAGGCTAGACTAGTCGTCAGGGCGTCAAGGCTAGACTAGTCGTCAGGGCGTCAAGGCTAGACTAGTCGTCAGGGCGTCAAGGCTAGACTATTCGTGAAGTCGTCAACGCTAAACTAGTTGTCAAGTGGACAAGGCTAGATTAGTCGTCAAGACTTCAAGGCTAGATTAGTCGTCAAGACTTCAAGGCTAGATTAGTCATCAAGTTTTCAAGACTTGATAGTCGAATCGTCAAGGTTAGACTAGTCGTCAAGTCGTCAAGTCTTTAAGGCTACACTAGACGTCAGGACGTCAAGGATACACTAGTCGTAAGGTGGGCAAGTGGACTTGTTGAATCGTCAAGGCTAGTCTAGTCGTTAATTCGTGAATTCTTTAAGGCTAGATTAGTCGTCAAGGCTAGACTAAACGTCATGTCGTCAAGGCTAGACTAGAAGTCAATACGTCTTGTTGTCAAAGCTAAACTAGTCGTCGAGGCTAGACTAGTCGTAAAGTAGTCGAGGCTAGACTAGTCGTAAAGTCGTCGAGGCTAGACTAGTCGTAAAGTTGTCGAGGCTAGACTAGTCGTGTAGTCGTCGAGGCTAGACTAGTCGTCTAGTCGTCCAGGCTAGACTGGTCGTCAATTCCTCAAGGCTAGACTAGTCGTAAAGACGTCAAGGCTAGACTAGCGGTCAAGACGTCAAGGCTAGACTAGTCGTCAAATCATCAAATCGTCACGGCTAGGCTAGTCTTCAAGTCGTCAAGGCTAGACTATACGAAAAGTCGACAAGGCTAGACTATTCGTCAAGTCAACAAATCTAGAACAGTCAAGTCTTCAACGCTTGTCGACAAGTCTTCAAGGTTTGACTGGTCGAGTCGTCAAGGCCTGACTAGTTAAGTCGTCAAGTCTTCAAGGCTAGACTAGTCGTCAGATCGACAAGGCAAGATTAGTCGTTGGGGTATCAAGAATAGACAAGTCGTCAGGTCGTGAAGGCTAGACCAGTCGTCAGGTCGTGAAGGCTAGACCAGTCGTCAGGTCGTGAAGGCTAGACCAGTCGTCAGGTCGTGAAGGCTAGACTAGTTGTCAGGTCGTGAAGACTAGACCAGTCGTCAGGACGGCAAGGCTAGACTAATCGTCATGTCGTCAAAGCTAAACTAGTCAAGTCGTCAAGGCTAGACTAGTCGTCAAGTCTTTGAGGCTAGATTAGTCAAGACATCTAGTCTAGACTAGTCGTCAGTTCGTCTAGGCTAGACTAGTCTTCCAGACGTTAAAGCTAGACTAGTCGTCACGTAGTCAAGGCTAGACTAGTCGTCAGGTCGTCAAGGCTAGACTATTCGTCAAGTCGTCAACGCTAAACTAGTTGTCAAGTGGACAAGGCTAGACTAGTCAAGTCGACAAGGCTAGATTAGTCGTCAAGACTTCAAGGCTAGATTAGTCATCAAGTCTTCAAGACTTGATAGTCGAATCGTCAAGGTTAGACTAGTCGTCAAGTCGTCAAGTCTTTAAGGCTACACTAGTCGTCAGGACGTCAAGGATACACTAGTCGTAAGGTGGGCAAGGCTAGACTAGTCGTCAGGTCGTCAAGGCTAGACTAGTCGTCTAGTCTATATTAGTTAAGTCGTCAAGGCTAGACTAGTCAAGACATCTAGGCTAGACTAGTCGTCAAGACGTCAAGGCTAGACTAGTCGTCAAGACGTCAAGGCTAGACTAGTCGTCAAGACGTCAAGGCTAGACTAGTCGTCACGTAATCAAGGCTAGACTAGTCGTCAAGTCGTCAAGGCTAGACTAGTCGTCAGGTCGTCAGGTCGTCAAGTCGTCAAGGCTAGACTAGTCGTCAGGTCGTTAAGTCGTCAAGGCTAGACTAGTCGTCAGGTCGTTAAGTGGTCAAGGCTAGACTAGTCGTCAGGTCGTCAAGTCGTCAAGGCTAGACTAGTGGTCAGGTCGTCACGTCGTCAAGGCTAGTCTAGTCGTTATGTCGTCAAGGCTAGACAAGTCAGGTCATCAAAGCTAGACTATTCGTCAAGTGGTCAATTCGTCAAAGCTAGACTAGTCGTCACGTCGGCAGGGCTAGACTAATAATTTCGGCAAGACTATACTAGTCAAGTCGTCAAGGATAGACTAGTCAGGTCGTTGAGGCTACACTAGTGAAGTCGTCTAATCGTCAAGGCTAGACAAGTTGAGTCGTCAAGGCTAATCTAGTCGTGTCGTCAATGCTAATCTAGTCGTGTCGTCAATGCTAATCTAGTCGTGTCTTCAAGGCTAATCTAGTCGTCAATTCGTCAATTCTTCAAGGCAAGATTAGTCAAGGCGTCAAGGCTAGACAAGTCGTCAGGTCGTCAAGAATAGACTAGTCGTCAGGTCGTCAAGAATAGACTAGTCGTCAGGTAGTGAAGGCTAGACTAGTCGTCAGGTCGTGAAGGCTAGACTAGTCGTCAGGCCGTGAAGGCTAGACCAGACGTCAGGTTTGTCAAGGCTAGACTAGTCGTCAGGTCCTCAAGGCTAGACTAGTCTTCAATTCGTCTTGTTGTCCAGGCTAGACGTCAAGTCAAGTCGTCTAGTCATCAAGGCTTGAGTTCTCGTGAAGTCTTCAGGGCTAGACTAGTCAAGTTTTCAGGGCTAGACTAGTCAAGTCGTCAAGGCTAGACTACTCAAGTCATCAAGGCTAGACTAGTTGGCAAGTGGACAAGGCTAGACTAGTCAAGTCGACAAGGCTAGATTAATCGTCAAGTCTTCAAGGCTTGACTAGTCGAATCGTCAAGGTTAGCCTAGTCGTCCAGTCGTGAAGTTTTCAAGGCTAGACTTGTCGTCAGGTCGTCTAGGTTACACTAGTCGTCAGGTCGGCAAGGCTAGACTAGTCATGTCGGCAAGGCTAGTCAAGTCGTCAAGGATAGACTAGTAAGGTCGTTAGGGCTACACCGGACGTCAAGTCGTCTAGTCGCATAGCTAGACTTGTCGAATCGTCAAGGCTAGTCTAATCGTTAATTCGTGAATTCTTCAAGGCTAGATTAGTCGTCAAGGCTAGACTAAACGTCATGTCGTCAAGGCTAGACTAGTAGTCAATACGTCTTGTTGTCAAAGCTAAACTAGTCGTCGAGGCTAGACTAGTCGCAAAGTCGTCGAGGCTAGACTAGTCGTGTAGTCGTCGAGGCTAGACTAGTCGTGTAGTCGTCGAGGCTGGACTAGTCGTCTAGTCGTAGAGGCTAGACTGGTCGTCAGGTCCTCAAGGCTTGACTAGTCGTCAAGACGTCAAGGCTAGACTAGTCTTCAAATCATCAAATCGTCAAGGCTAGGTTAGTCTTCAAGTCGTCAAGGCTAGACTATACAAAAAGTCGACAAGGCTAGACTATTCGTCAAGTCAACAAATCTAGAACAGTCAAGTCTTCAAGGCTAGTCGACAAGTCTTCAAGGTTTGACTGGTCGAGTCGTCAAGGCCTGACTAGTCAAGTCGTCAAGGCTAGACTAATCGTCAGATCGTCAATTCGTCAAGGCTAACTAGTCATCAATTCTAGACTAGACGTCAAGTTGTCAAGGTTAGACTAGTTTTCAAGTTATCGAGTCGTCAAGGCAAGACTAGTCGAAAAGTTGTCGAGTCGTCAAAACTAGACAAGTCGTCAAGTAGTAAAGGCTAGACTAGTCAAGTAGTACAGGCTAGAAGAGTCGTCAAGACTAGAGTAGTCGTCAAGGCTAGACTAGTGGTCAAAACTATACCAGTCATCAAGGCTAGACTAGTGGTCAAGACAAGGCTAGACTAGTCGTCTAGTCATCACGGCTGTATTAGTCAAGACGTCAAGGTTAGACTAGTCGTCAAGTCGTCAAGGCTAGATTAGTAAAGACATCTAGGTTAGACTATTCGTCAATTTATCTAGGTTAGACTAGTCGTCAAGACGTCAAAGCTAGACTATTCGTCACGTAGTCAGGGCTAGACTAGTCGTCAGGTCGTCAAATCGTCAAAGGTAGACTAGTGGTCAGGTTGTCACGTCGTCAAGGCTAGACTAGTCCTTAGGTCGTCAAGGCTAGACTAGTCAGGTCATCAAAGCTAGACTAGTCGTCAAAGCTAGACTAGTCGTCAGGTGGTCAATTCGTCAAAGCTAGACTAGTCGTCTGTCGGCAGGGCTAGACTAATAATTTCGGCAAGACTAGACTAGTCAAGTCGTCAAGGATAGACTAGTCAGGTCGTTGAGGCTACACTAGTCAAGTCGTCTAATCGTCGAGGCTAGACAAGGCGAGTCTTCAAGGCTAATCTAGTCTTGTCGTCAAGGGTAATCTAGTCGTCAATTCTTCAACGATAGATTAGTCGTTAAGGCGTCAAGGCTAGACTAGTCGTCAGATCGACAAGGCAAGATTAGTCGTTGGGTTGTCAAGAATACACAAGTCGTCAGGTCGTGAAGGCTAGACCAGTCGTCAGGTCGTGAAGGCTAGACCAGTCGTCAGGTCGTGAAGGCTAGACCAGTCGTCAGGTCGTGAAGGCTAGACTAGTTGTCAAGACGTGAAGACTAGACCAGTCGTCAGGTCGGCAAGGCTAGACTAATCGTCATGTCGTCAAAGCTAAACTAGTCAAGTCGTCAAGGCTAGACTAGTCGTCAAGTCTTTGAGGCTAGATTAGTCAAGACATCTAGTCTAGACTAGTCGTCAGTTCGTCTAGGCTAGACTAGTCTTCCAGACGTTAACGCTAGACTAGTCGTCACGTAGTCAAGGCTAGACTAGTCGTCAGGTCGTCAAGGCTAGACTAGTCGTCAGGTCGTCAAGGCTAGACTATTCGTCAAGTCGTCAACGCTAAACTAGTTGTCAAGTGGACAAGGCTAGACTAGTCAAGTCGACAAGGCTAGATTAGTCGTCAAGACTTCAAGGCTAGATTAGTCATCAAGTCTTCAAGACTTGATAGTCGAATCGTCAAGGTTAGACTAGTCGTCAAGTCGTCAAGTCTTTAAGGCTACACTAGTCGTCAGGACGTCAAGGATACACTAGTCGTAAGGTGGGCAAGGCTAGACTAGTCGTCAGGTCGTCAAGGTTAGACTAGTCGTCTAGTCTATATTAGTCAAGTCGTCAAGGCTAGACTAGTCAAGACATCTAGGCTAGACTAGTCGTCAAGACGTCAAGGCTAGACTAGTCGTCAAGACGTCAAGGCTAGACTAGTCGTCACGTAATCAAGGCTAGACTAGTCGTCAGGTCGTCAAGTCGTCAAGGCTAGACTAGTCGTCAGGTCGTCAAGTCGTCAGGTCGTCAAGTCGTCAGGTCGTCAAGTCGTCAAGGCTAGACTAGTCGTCAGGTCGTTAAGTCGTCAAGGCTAGACTAGTCGTCAGGTCGTTAAGTGGTCAAGGCTAGACTAGTCGTCAGGTCGTCAAGTCGTCAAGGCTAGACTAGTGGTCAGGTCGTCACGTCGTCAAGGCTAGTCTAGTCGTTATGTCGTCAAGGCTAGACAAGTCAGGTCATCAAAGCTAGACTATTCGTCAAGTGGTCAATTCGTCAAAGCTAGACTAGTCGTCACGTCGGCAGGGCTAGACTAATAATTTCGGCAAGACTAGACTAGTCAAGTCGTCAAGGATAGACTAGTCAGGTCGTTGAGGCTACACTAGTGAAGTCGTCTAATCGTCAGGGCTAGACAAGTTGAGTCGTCAAGGCTAATCTAGTCGTGTCGTCAATGCTAATCTAGTCGTGTCGTCAATGCTAATCTAGTCGTGTCTTCAAGGCTAATCTAGTCGTCAATTCGTCAATTCTTCAAGGCAAGATTAGTCAAGGCGTCAAGGCTAGACAAGTCGTCAGGTTGTCAAGAATAGACTAGTCGTCAGGTCGTCAAGAATAGACTAGTCGTCAGGTCGTCAAGAATAGACTAGTCGTCAGGTAGTGAAGGCTAGACTAGTCGTCAGGTCGTGAAGGCTAGACTAGTCGTCAGGCCGTGAAGGCTAGACCAGACGTCAGGTTTGTCAAGGCTAGACTAGTCGTCAGGTCCTCAAGGCTAGACTAGTCTTCAATTCGTCTTGTTGTCCAGGCTAGACTAAACGTCAAGTCAAGTCGTCTAGTCGTCAAGGCTTGAGTTCTCGTGAAGTCTTCAGGGCTAGACTAGTCAAGTCTTCAGGGCTAGACTAGTCAAGTCGTCAAGGCTAGACTACTCAAGTCATCAAGGCTAGACTAGTTGGCAAGTGGACAAGGCTAGACTAGTCAAGTCGACAAGGCTAGATTAATCGTCAAGTCTTCAAGGCTTGACTAGTCGAATCGTCAAGGTTAGCCTAGTCGTCCAGTCGTGAAGTTTTCAAGGCTAGACTTGTCGTCAGGTCGTCTAGGTTACACTAGTCGTCAGGTCGGCAAGGCTAGACTAGTCATGTCGGCAAGGCTAGTCAAGTCGTCAAGGATAGACTAGTAAGGTCGTTAGGGCTACACCGGACGTCAAGTCGTCTAGTCGCATAGCTAGACTTGTCGAATCGTCAAGGCTAGTCTAATCGTTAATTCGTGAATTCTTCAAGGCTAGATTAGTCGTCAAGGCTAGACTAGTAGTCAATACGTCTTGTTGTCAAAGCTAAACTAGTCGTCGAGGCTAGACTAGTCGTAAAGTCGTCGAGGCTAGACTAGTCGTGTAGTCGTCGAGGCTAGACTAGTCGTGTAGTCGTCGAGGCTGGACTAGTCGTCTAGTCGTAGAGGCTAGACTGGTCGTCAGGTCCTCAAGGCTTGTATAGTCGTCAAGACGTCAAGGCTAGACTAGTCTTCAAATCATCAAATCGTCAAGGCTAGGCTAGTCTTCAAGTCGTCAAGGCTAGACTATACAAAAAGTCGACAAGGCTAGACTATTCGTCAAGTCAACAAATCTAGAACAGTCAAGTCTTCAAGGCTAGTCGACAAGTCTTCAAGGTTTGACTGGTCGAGTCGTCAAGGCCTGACTAGTCAAGTCGTCAAGTCTTTAAGGCTAGACTAATCGTCAGATCGTCAATTCGTCAAGGCTAACTAGTCATCAATTCTAGACTAGACGTCAAGTTGTCAAGGTTAGACTAGTTTTCAAGTTATCGAGTCGTCAAGGCAAGACTAGTCGAAAAGTTGTCGAGTCGTCAAAACTAGACAAGTCGTCAAGTAGTAAAGGCTAGACTAGTCAAGTAGTAAAGGCTAGAATAGTAAATTCGTAAAGGCTAGAAGAGTCGTCAAGACTAGACTAGTCGTCAAGGCTAGACTAGTGGTCAAAACTATACCAGTCATCAAGGCTAGACTAGTGGTCAAGACAAGGCTAGACTAGTCGTCTAGTCATCACGGCTGTATTAGTCAAGACGTCAAGGTTAGACTAGTCGTCAAGTCGTCAAGGCTAGATTAGTAAAGACATCTAGGTTAGACTATTCGTCAATTTATCTAGGTTAGACTAGTCGTCAAGACGTCAAGGCTAGACTATTCGTCACGTAGTCAGGGCTAGACTAGTCGTCAGGTCGTCAAATCGTCAAAGGTAGACTAGTGGTCAGGTTGTCACGTCGTCAAGGCTAGACTAGTCCTAAGGTCGTCAAGGCTAGACTAGTCAGGTCATCAAAGCTAGACTAGTCGTCAAAGCTAGACTAGTCGTCAGGTGGTCAATTCGTCAAAGCTAGACTAGTCGTCTGTCGGCAGGGCTAGACTAATAATTTCGGCAAGACTAGACTAGTCAAGTCGTCAAGGATAGACTAGTCAGGTCGTTGAGGCTACACTAGTCAAGTCGTCTAATCGTCAAGGCTAGACAAGGCGAGTCTTCAAGGCTAATCTAGTCGTGTCGTCAAGGGTAATCTAGTCGTCAATTCGTCAATTCTTCAAGGATAGATTAGTCGTTAAGGCGTCAAGGCTAGACTAGTCGTCAGATCGACATGGCAAGATTAGTCGTTGGGTTGTCAAGAATAGACAAGTCGTCAGGTCGTGAAGGCTAGACTAGTCGTCAGGTCGTGAAGGCTAGACTAGTCGTCAGGTCGTGAAGGCTAGACCAGTCGTCAGGTCGTGAAGGCTTGACCAGTCGTCAGGTCGTGAAGGCTTGACCAGTCGTCAGGTCGTGAAGGCTAGACTAGTTGTCAGGTCGTGTAGACTAGTCGTCAGGTCGGCAAGGCTAGACTAGTCGTCAGGTCGGCAAGGCTAGACTAGTCCTCAGGTAGGCAAGGCTAGACTAATCGTCATTTCGGCAAGGCTAGTCAAGTCGTCAAGGATAGACTAGTCAGGTCGTTAAGGCTACACCAGTCAAGTCGTCTAGTTGTCAAGGCTAGACTTTTCGAATCGTCAAGGCTAGGCTAGTCGTTAATTCGTGAAGTCTTCAAGTCTAGATTAGTCGTCAAGGCTAGACTAATCGTCAGGTCGTCAAGGCTAGACGTTTCGTAAATACGTCTTTTCAAAGCTAGACTAGTCGTCAAGGCTAGACTAGTCGTCAAGGCTAGACTAGTCGTCAAGTCGTCGAGGCTAGACTAATCGTGTAGTCGTCTAGGCTAGACTAGTCGTCTATACGTCGATGCTATACTAGTCGTCAAGGTTTGACTAGTCAAGTCTTCAGGGCTTGACTGGTCGAGTCGTCAAGGTTTGACTAGTCAAGTCTTCAGGGCCTGACTGGTCGAGTCGTCAATGGTAGACTAGTCTTCGAATCGTCAAGGCTAGACTAGTCGTCAGATCAATTCGTCAAGGTTAGACTAGTCGTCAATGCTAGACTAGTCAAGTCGTCAAAGCTAGACTAGTTTTCAAGTTTTCGAGTCGTCAAGTTGTCGAGTCGTCAAAACTAGACAAGTCGTCAAGTATTAAAGGCTAGACTAGTCAAGTAGTAAAGGCTAGAATAGTCAATTCGTAAAGGCTAGACGAGTCGTCAAGTCGTCAAGGCCAGACTAGTCGTCAAGGCTAGACTAGTGGTCATTTCTTCAAGGCCAGACGAGTCATGTCTTCAAGGCCAGACGAGTCATGTTGTCAAGGTTAGGCTAGTCGTCAAGTCATCAAGGCTAGACTAATCATAAGTCGTCAAGGCTAAACTAGTCATGTCGTCAAGGTTGGACTAGTCCTTATGTCGTCAAGGCTAGTCGAGTCGTCAAGGCTAGACGAGTCGTCAAGTCGCAAAAGCTAGACGAGTCAAATCGTCAAGGTTAGACTAGTCGTCAAGTCGTCTAGGCTGGACTAGTCAACTCAAGGCTAGACTAGTCGTCAAGCCGTCAAGGCTAGACTAGTCGTCAGGAAGTGAAGTTGTCAACGCTAGACTAGTCGTCAGGTCGGCATGGCTAAACTAGTCAAGTCGTCAAGGATAGATTAGTCAGGTCATCGAGGCTACACTAGTCAAGTCGTCGAGGCTAGACTAGTCGTGTAGTCGTCGAGACTAGACTAGTCGTCTATACGTCGATGCTCGACTAGTCGTCAAGGTTTGACTAGTCGTCAAGTCTTCAGGACTTGACTGTTCGAGTCGTCAATGTTAGACTAGTCTTCGAATCGTCAAGGCTAGACTAGTCGAGAAGTCGCCAAGTCTTCAAGGCTAGACTAGTCGTCAGATCAATTCGTCAAGGTTAGGCTAGTCGTCAATGCTAGACTAGTCGTCAAGTCGTCAAAGCTAGACTAGTTTTCAAATTATCGAGTCGTCAAAGCTAGACTAGTCGTCAAGTTGTCGAGTCGTCAAAACTAGACAAGTCGTCAAGTATTAAAGGCTAGACTAGTCAATTCGTAAAGGCTAGACGAGTCGTCAAGTCGTCAAGGCCAGACTAGTCGTCAAGGCTAGACTAGTGGTCATGTCTTCAAGGCCAGACGAGTCATGTCAAGGCTAGGCTAGTCGTCAAGTCATCTAGGCTCTACTAATCGTAAAGTCGTCAAGGCTAAACTAGTCGTCATGTCGTCAAGGTTGGACTAGTCCTTATGTCGTCAAGGCTAGTCGAGTCGTCAAGTCGTCGAGGCTAGACGAGTCGTCAAGTCGTCGAGGCTAGACGAGTCGTCAAGTCGCATAAGGTTAGACTAGTCGTCAAGGCTAGAATAGTCGTCAAGTCGCCTAGGCTGGACTAGTCAACTCAAGGCTAGACTAGTCGTCAAGCCGTCAAGGCTAGACTAGTCGTCAGGAAGTGAAGTTGTCAACGCTAGACTAGTCGTCAGGTCGGCATGGCTAAACTAGTCAAGTCGTCAAGGATAGATTAGTCAGGTCATCGAGGCTATACATGTCGTCAAGACGTCTAGGCGTCAAGGCTAATCTAGTCGTCAATTCGTCAAGGTTAATCAAGTCGTCAAGTCTTCAAGGCTAGATAAGTCTCAAGTCGTCAAGGCTATACTCGTCGTCAAGACTAGACTAGTCGTCAAGATATATTAGTCAAGTCGTCATGGCTAGACTAGTCCTTAAGTGGTCAAGGCTATACTAGCGGTCAAGTCTAGACTAGTCAAGTCGTCATGACTTAGACTAGTCAAAACAAGTCGTCAAGGCTAGACTAGTCGTAAAGTCGTCAATGTTAGACTAGTCGTCATGTCGTCAAGTTGTCAAGGTTAAACTAGTCGTCAAGTCGTCAAGGTTAGACTAGTCGTCAAGTCTTCGAGGCTAGACTAGTCGTCAAGTCGTCAAGGCTAGACTAGTTGTCAAGGATAGACTAGTCAAGTCTAGACTAGGCTAGCATCTCGCGTCGTCTGGTATAGCCTAGCCTTGAGCTTAAGCTTAGCCTTGCAGAATGGATTAGACGAGCCGAGCCGAGCCTTACTTAGCCTAGCCTATCCTATCCTATCTTATCTTAGCCTAGCCTACCCTAGCGGAGCGGAGCCGATCCTAGCCGAGCCGAGCGGAGCTTAACCTAGCCTAACCTATCCTATCGTAGCCTAGCCTACCCTAACCGAGCTGAGCGGAGCGGAGCCGAACCTTACCTAGCCGCGCCTAACTTAGCCGAGCCGAACCTAGCCGAGCGAACCGAGGTGAGCCAAACCTAGCCTTGCCGCGCCTAACCTAGCCCAGACGCGCCTAGCCTATCCTACGGAGCTTAGCCTAGCATCTAACGTCTCGGCGCCTCCAATAGCCTAGCCTCGAGCTTAAGCTTAGCCTTGCAGACTTAACTAGACAAGCCAAGCCTAGCCTAGCCTAGCCTAGCCTACCTAATCACTTTGCGTCGCCTCCTATAGCCTAGCCTAGAGCCCAAGATTCCCCTTGCAGACTAGACCAGACTACCCTAGCCTGGAATCATAGGTCGCTTCATGTCGCCTCCTATAGCCCAGCCTCGGGCCCAAGCTTCCTGTTGCAGACAAGACTAGACCCTGAGCCACGCCTAGCATAGACTAGCCTAGCATAGACTAGCCTAGCCTAGCATCTCACGTCGCCTTGCAGACTAGACTAGACTAGCCGAGTCTAGCCTAGCATAGCATCTCACGTCGCGTCGCCTCCTATAGCCTAGCCTCTAGCCCAAGCTAGACTAGCCTATCCAGCCTAGCCCATCCAGCCCAGCCTAGCTCTCCTAGCCTATACAGCCCAGCCCAGCCCAGCCCAGCCAGCCCAGCCCATCTAGCCTAACCAGCCCAGCCTATCTAGCCTAGCCTATCCGAGCCGAGCCGAGCCGAGCCGAGCCGAGCCGAGCCTACTCTAGCATCTCACGTCGCGTCGCCTACTATAGCCTAGTCTCGAGACCAAGCTTCGCTTTGCAGACTAGACCAGACTAGATAGGACGAGCCGAGCCGAGCCTAGCCTAGCCTAGCCTAGCCTAGCCTAGCCTAGCCTAGCCTAGCATCTCACGTCGCGTCGCCTCTTATAGCCTAGTCTTGAGACCAAGCTTCTCCTTGCAGACTAGACTAGCCTGGCCTAGAATCTCACGTCGCCTCCCGTCGCCTCCTATAGCCCAGACTCAACCCTAAGCTTCGCCTTGCAGACTAGACTAGACGAAACGAAACGAGCCGAGCGAAGCCTAGCCTAGCCTAATCTAGACAAGCTTGGCCTAGCCTAGCCTAGCATGTCACATAGCGAGGCCTCCAATAGCCTAGCCTCAGTCTTAAGCTTAGCCTTGCAGACTTGACTAGACCAGACCAGCCCAGCCCAGCCGAGCCTAGCCTAGCCCAGCCTAGCCTATCCAGCCCAACCTATCCAGCCCAGCCTATCTATCCAGCACAGCCTAGCCTATCCAGCCCAGCCTAGCCCATCTAGCCTATCCAGCTTAGCCTATCCAGCCCAGCCTATCTAGCCTAGCCTAACCTATCTAGCCTATCCAGCCCAGCCTATCTAGCCCAGCCTAGCTTATCTAGCCTATCCAGCCCAGCCTATCTAGCATATCCAGCCCAGACTATCTAGCATATCCAGCCCAGCCTAGCCTATCTAGCCTATCCAGCCCAGCCTAGCCTATCTAGCCTATCCAGCCCAGCCTATCTAGCCTAGCCTATCTAGCCTATCTATCCTAGCCTATCCAGCCTAGCCTATCCAGCCTATCCAGCCCAGCCTATCTAGCCTAGCCTATCCAGCCCAGCCTATCCAGCCCAGCCTATCTAGCCTATCTAGCCTATCTAGCCTAGCCTAGTCTAGCCTATCCAGCCTAGCCTAGTCTAGCCTATCCAGCCTAGCCTAGTCTAGCCTATCCAGCCTAGCCTAGTCTAGCCTATCCAGCCTAGCCTAGTCTAGCCTATCCAGCCTATCTAGCCTAGCCTATCTGGTCTATCCAGCACAGCCTATCTAGCCTAGCCTAGCCAGCCCAGGCTATCTATCCAGTCCAGCCTATCTATCCAGTCCAGCCTAGCCTATCCAGCCCAGCCTAGCCCATCTAGCCTATCCAGCTTAGCCTATCCAGCCCAGCTTATCTAGCCTGGCCTAACCTATCTAGCCTAACCAGTCTAGTCTATCTAGCCTATCTAGCCTAGCCTATCTATCTAGCCTATCTAGCCTAGCCTAGCCTAGCCTATCAATCCTAGCCTATCTATCCTAGCCTATCCAGCCCAGCCTATCTAGCATATCCAGGGCAGGCTAGGCTGGATAGGCTGGGCAGGCTAGGCCAGATAGGCTAGGCTGGATAGGCTAGACTAGGCTAGGCTAGATAGGCTAGGCTGGATAGGCTAGATAGGCTAGGCTGGATAGGCTAGATAGGCTAGGCTAGGCTAGATAGGCTGTGCTGGATAGGCTAGATAGGCTAGGCTAGATAGGCTGGGCTGGATAGGCTGGGCTGGATAGGCTATATAGGCTAGATAGGCTGGGCTGGATAGGCTACGCTAGATAGGCTGGGCTGGATAGGCTGGGCTGGATAGGCTAGGCTAGATAGGCTGTGCTAGATAGGCTGGATAGGCTAGACTAGGCTAGGCTAGATAGGCTAGGCTGGATAGGCTAGATAGGCTAGGCTGGATAGGCTAGGCTAGATAGGCTAGGCTAGGCTAGATAGGCTGTGCTGGATAGGCTAGATAGGCTGGGCTGGATAGGCTACGCTAGATAGGCTGGGCTGGATAGGCTACGCTAGATAGGCTGGGCTGGATAGGCTGGGCTGGATAGGCTAGGCTAGATAGGCTGTGCTAGATAGGCTAGGCTAGGCTAGATAGGCTGGGCTGGATAGGCTAGGCTAGGCTAGATAGGCTGGGCTGGATAGGCTAGGCTGGATAGGCTAGATAGGCTAGGCTGTATAGGCTAGATAGGCTAGGCTGGATAGGCTAGGATAGATAGGCTAGGATTGATAGGCTAGGCTAGGCTAGATAGGCTAGATAGATAGGCTAGGCTAGATAGGCTAGATAGACTAGGCTGGTTAGGCTAGATAGGTTAGGCCAGGCTAGATAGGCTGGGCTGGATAGGCTAGATAGGCTAGGCTGTATAGGCTAGATAGGCTAGGCTGGATAGGCTAGGATAGATAGGCTAGGCTGGATAGGCTAGGCTAGGCTAGATAGGCTAGATAGATAGGCTAGGCTAGATAGGCTAGATAGACTAGGCTGGTTAGGCTAGATAGGTTAGGCCAGGCTAGATAGGCTGGGCTGGATAGGCTAGGCTGTATAGGCTAGATAGGCTAGGCTGGATAGGCTAGGATAGATAGGCTAGGCTGGATAGGCTAGGCTAGGCTAGATAGGCTAGATAGATAGGCTAGGCTAGATAGGCTAGATAGACTAGGCTGGTTAGGCTAGATAGGTTAGGCCAGGCTAGATAGGCTGGGCTGGATAGGCTAGATGGGCTAGGCTAGGCTAGATAGGCTGGGCTGGATAGGCTGGGCTGGATAGGCTATATAGGCTAGATAGGCTGGGATGGATAGGCTGGGCTGGATAGGCTACGCTAGATAGGCTGGGATGGATAGGCTGGGCTGGATAGGCTAGGCTAGATAGGCTGTGCTGGATAGGCTAGGCTAGATAGGCTGGGCTGGATAGGCTAGGCTGTATAGGCTAGATAGGCTAGGCTGGATAGGCTAGGATAGATAGGCTAGGTAGGCTAGGCTGGGCTAGATAAGCTGGGCTGGATAGGCTATATAGGCTAGATAGGCTGGGCTGGATAGGCTAGGCTAGATAGGCTGGGCTGGATAGGCTAGGCTAGATAGGCTGGGATGGATAGGCTGGGCTGGATAGGATAGGCTAGATAGGCTGTGTTGGATAGGCTAGATAGTTTAGGCTAGATAGGCTGGGCTGGATAGGCTAGGCTAGGCTAGATAGGCTGGGCTGGATAGGCTAGATAAGCTGGGCTGGATAGGCTAGGCTAGGCTAGGCTAGGCTAGGCTAGGCTAGGCTCGTCCTATCTAGTCTGGTCTAGTCTGCAAAGCGAAGCTTGGTCTCGAGACTAGGCTATAGTAGGCGACGCGACGTGAGATGCTAGAGTAGGCTCGGCTCGGCTCGGCTAGGCTAGGCTAGATAGGCTGGGCTGGCTAGGCTAGATGGGCTGGACTGGCTGGGCTGGACTGGCTGGGCTGGGCTGGGCTGTATAGGCTAGGAGGGCTAGGCTAGGCTGGGCTGGGCTGGGCTGGATAGGCTAGATAGGCTGGGCTGGATAGGATGGGATAGGCTAGGCTAGGCTGGATAGGCTAAGCTGGATAGGCTAGATGGGCTAAGCTGGGCTGGATAGATAGGCTGGGCTGGATAGGCAAGATAGGCTAGGCTGGATAGGCTGGGCTGGATAGGCTAGGCTAGGCTAGGCTAGGCTAGGCTAGGCTCGGCTGGTCTAGTCAAGTCTGCAAGGCTAAGCTTAAGCCTGAGGCTAGGCTATTGGAGGCCTCGCTTCGTGACATGCTAGGCTAGGTTAGGCCAAGCTTGTCTAGATTAGGCTAGGCTAGGCTTCGCTCGGCTCGTTTCTTTTCGTCTCGTCTCGTCTCGTCTAGTCTAGTCTGCAAGGCGAAGCTTAGGGTTGAGTCTGGGCTATAGGAGGCGACGGGAGGCGACGTGAGATTCTAGGCCAGGCTAGTCTAGTCTGAAAAGCGAAGCTTGGTCTCGAGACTAGGCTATAGTAGTCTAGTCTAGTCTAGTCTAGTCTAGTCTAGTCTAGTCTAGTCTAGTCTAGTCTAGTCTAGTCTAGTCTAGTCTAGTCTAGTCTAGTCTAGTCTAGTCTAGTCTAGTCTAGTCTAGTCTAGTCTAGTCTAGTCTAGTCTAGTCTAGTCTAGTCTAGTCTAGTCTAGTCTAGTCTAGTCTAGTCTAGTCTAGTCTAGTCTAGTCTAGTCTAGTCTAGTCTAGTCTAGTCTAGTCTAGTCTAGTCTAGTCTAGTCTAGTCTAGTCTAGTCTAGTCTAGTCTAGTCTAGTCTAGTCTAGTCTAGTCTAGTCTAGTCTAGTCTAGTCTAGTCTAGTCTAGTCTAGTCTAGTCTAGTCTAGTCTAGTCTAGTCTAGTCTAGTCTAGTCTAGTCTAGTCTAGTCTAGTCTAGTCTAGTCTAGTCTAGTCTAGTCTAGTCTAGTCTAGTCTAGTCTAGTCTAGTCTAGTCTAGTCTAGTCTAGTCTAGTCTAGTCTAGTCTAGTCTAGTCTAGTCTAGTCTAGTCTAGTCTAGTCTAGTCTAGTCTAGTCTAGTCTAGTCTAGTCTAGTCTAGTCTAGTCTAGTCTAGTCTAGTCTAGTCTAGTCTAGTCTAGTCTAGTCTAGTCTAGTCTAGTCTAGTCTAGTCTAGTCTAGTCTAGTCTAGTCTAGTCTAGTCTAGTCTAGTCTAGTCTAGTCTAGTCTAGTCTAGTCTAGTCTAGTCTAGTCTAGTCTAGTCTAGTCTAGTCTAGTCTAGTCTAGTCTAGTCTAGTCTAGTCTAGTCTAGTCTAGTCTAGTCTAGTCTAGTCTAGTCTAGTCTAGTCTAGTCTAGTCTAGTCTAGTCTAGTCTAGTCTAGTCTAGTCTAGTCTAGTCTAGTCTAGTCTAGTCTAGTCTAGTCTAGTCTAGTCTAGTCTAGTCTAGTCTAGTCTAGTCTAGTCTAGTCTAGTCTAGTCTAGTCTAGTCTAGTCTAGTCTAGTCTAGTCTAGTCTAGTCTAGTCTAGTCTAGTCTAGTCTAGTCTAGTCTAGTCTAGTCTAGTCTAGTCTAGTCTAGTCTAGTCTAGTCTAGTCTAGTCTAGTCTAGTCTAGTCTAGTCTAGTCTAGTCTAGTCTAGTCTAGTCTAGTCTAGTCTAGTCTAGTCTAGTCTAGTCTAGTCTAGTCTAGTCTAGTCTAGTCTAGTCTAGTCTAGTCTAGTCTAGTCTAGTCTAGTCTAGTCTAGTCTAGTCTAGTCTAGTCTAGTCTAGTCTAGTCTAGTCTAGTCTAGTCTAGTCTAGTCTAGTCTAGTCTAGTCTAGTCTAGTCTAGTCTAGTCTAGTCTAGTCTAGTCTAGTCTAGTCTAGTCTAGTCTAGTCTAGTCTAGTCTAGTCTAGTCTAGTCTAGTCTAGTCTAGTCTAGTCTAGTCTAGTCTAGTCTAGTCTAGTCTAGTCTAGTCTAGTCTAGTCTAGTCTAGTCTAGTCTAGTCTAGTCTAGTCTAGTCTAGTCTAGTCTAGTCTAGTCTAGTCTAGTCTAGTCTAGTCTAGTCTAGTCTAGTCTAGTCTAGTCTAGTCTAGTCTAGTCTAGTCTAGTCTAGTCTAGTCTAGTCTAGTCTAGTCTAGTCTAGTCTAGTCTAGTCTAGTCTAGTCTAGTCTAGTCTAGTCTAGTCTAGTCTAGTCTAGTCTAGTCTGAAAGGCGAAGCTTGGACTCGAGGCTAGGCTATAGGAGGTGACGCGAGGCGACGTGAGATTCTAGGCCAGGCTAGTCTAGTCTACACGGCGAAGCCTTGGCTTGAGGCTAGACCTTAGGAGGCGACGACTCGTGAGATGCTAGGCTATGCTAGGCTAGTCTCGCCACGGCTTTCTAGTATAGTCTATAAGGCTAAGCTTGGGCTCGAGGCTAAGCTCTAGGAGGCGACACGACGCGAGATGCTAGAGTAGGCTAGGCTAGGCTAGGCTAGGCTCGTCTGAAAGGCGAAGCTTTGGCTCGAGGCTAGGCTATAGGAGGTGGCGCGAGGTGACGTGAGATTCTAGGGCAGGCTAGTCTAGTCTACACGGCGAAGCCTTGGCTTGAGGCTAGGCTCTAGAAGGCGATGCCTCGTGAGATGCTAGGCTAGGCTAGGCTAGGCTGTAGGAGGCGACGCGCCGTGAGATGCTAAGCTAAGCTAGGCTAGACTAGGCTAGGCTCGGCTCGTCTAGTCTAGTCTACTCTGCAAGGCGAAGCTTGTGCACGAGTCTAGGCTATAGGATAAGACGCGAGGCGTCGTGAGATTCTAGGCTAGACTAGTTTAGTCTAGTTTGCAAGGCGAAGCTTGACCTCGAGGGTAGCCTATAAATGGCGACGCGACGTGAGATTTTAGGATAGGCTTGTCTAGTCTAGTCTATTCTGCAAGGCGAAGCTTGGGCTTGAGTCTTGGCTATAGGAGGCGACGCGACGTGAGATTCTTGACTAGGCTAGTCTAGTCTAGTCTAGTCTGCAACGCGAAGCTTGGGCTCTAGGCTAGGCTGTAGGAAGCGACGCGACGTGAGATCCTAAGCCAGGCTAAGGTAAGCGAAGCGAGAGGCGCGGGAGAAGAGACAAGAGGCGCAAGGCGCGAATCGAAGCTAGACGGAGTCGCGAGTCAAGTCGAGTGACTCGCGGCGAATCGAGAGGTGCGAGGAGAGGGGACACGAGAGGCGAGGCGAATGACACGAGGAGAGGCTAGATTCACGAGGCAAGTGGCGGCTGAGTGTCGCAAGGCCAAAGTAGTGATGCGCGTGTTGAGGCGAGAGGTTAGATGAGGGGTGCGAGCCGTTGCGAGAAGCGCAGGCGAACCGAGGTGAGAGGCAAGAAGTGAGAGGCGAAGAGTACATGCGACCGTGGCAACGGGCAATCGCGAAGCGCGAGAGGCGAGGCGAGAGGCTTGATGTGAAGCGAGGATAGGTGCTGATGGAAAGATGGATAACTGTGCGAGAGGAGACAAGGGTCTGCATGCGATAGGCAAGTGGCGAGGAGAGAGTCGCGAGGCGAATGTTGATGTGCAATAAGAGGCGAGGGATAGGAGGCGAGGCGAGGCAAGGCGAAGTTGCGAGGCGCGCGGTAAACTTCGGCGAGAGTTGCGTGCCGAGGACAAGGTCGTGATGCGAGGGGAGGCGATTGGTGCAAGGTTAGAAGCGCAGGCAAGGCGAGGTGAGTGTCGCGAAGCGAGAGGTGCGGGGTGTGAGGCGCGAAGCGGAAAGCGCAGATGAGGCCAGGTGACAGACCCGTGGTGAGAGGAGCGGGATGCAAGTGGAAGCGAGGCAAGAGGCTCGAGGTGAGACGAGAGGCGTGAGACAACAGGCTATGAGTGCAGAAAAGCGCGGGGGTTTATGTGATGCGAGGCGAGGCGGCGAGAGGTACGTGGCGAGAAGCAGGAGGCGATGAAACGCTGGACGAGACGCTCGAGGTGGGGGGGTGTGGCGACGCTAGTTGAGGGGAGTAGGGCACATTGTGAGGCGAGAGGTATAGTTGCAGGCGATTTGAGGCTGATGTTGCTAGAAAAGGTGAGAATTGCGATTCGAGAAGTGGCTAGTCTTGGAGGTGCGAGGCGAGAGGCGAGGCAATAGTAGCGAGGCGAGGTCCGAGGCGAGTGTAGGCGATTCAAGAGTGCTCGAGGCAATTTGTATGCCTAATCGAAATGATTAAAGAAGCGGATGAGAAGGGTGAAAAATTAGAAGTAATTTTCGAATTGGATTTATTAGTTTTAAATCACATAAACAACCCCCAAATTCCAGATCAGAACAGGTGCAAGTGAAAATATTGACATCACATTGTGTTCTAGGCAAACAAAATTTAAAATAAAAAATTGGAGGGTGGGTGAGGGTCTGACAAGTGAACTTAATATATTTTGATTATAGTATTATAAAAACTAAAGGAAAACATAATGGAAGAGGAGATTTTTTATATAATTATAAACAAGCTAATTGGCAAGAAATGAAGGAGTTTTGGAACCTAAACTTTAAGTATATTGGGCATTCAGTCAATGAGGATGCATTAATCTTAACCGAGACCATTAAGGCAGTATACAGTTCCAAAAATAAGACCCAAAAAGTTCTTCGAAAAAGTATGGACAGATAAACTGCAAACGCTTAGCTCATTAACCAGGAAAATAAAAATAATGTACTAAAACTTAGTTTCTTTAGAGAAAGAATGTACAAAGATACTGAGAGGCTGAACAAAAATATAAGCAGCTATTAGAAGAAACTAGAAGGAAGCATTGGGAGTCTTTTGTTGAAGTCAAAATTATACAAGATGTATGGGACTTCCATATGAAGCTATCATGAATAAAATAAGAAAACAAGAAATTATAACAACCCTAGATCGAGGTGACGTCATGGCTGATACTAGGGAAGAATTGATTAAATTATTATTGAATACCTTATTACCAGATGACGAATTTGATACGGACGAAGAAATAAACACCAGAAGTAGACTAAAATTAGAAATACCCTGCAATTACGGAGGAATTATATTTCCAATGATATATTGGAGATACAAATTATATTTAATATTCTAAAGGTAAAAAAGGCAGCAGGATCAGATGGAATTATGAAGTGTTGTTTGATTTCAAATATGAACTAATCCCATTCTTGCATACGCTCTTTAATGGTTGCTTATGGAGAGGGGGATTTCCGGACATTTGGAAAGAGGCACGAGTAGTAATACTTAAAATAGAAAGTGATAAGGGTTTAAAACAATCAAAATCATATAAACCCCATATCTTAATGAAAGCCGTGGGAAAAATTTAGAACAATTAATCTATAAAAGAACCGTGGAATTTAGAGAAACGATTGGGAAAACTGATAATTCGGATTCAGAAAAGGATTTTCAACAGAGGATGCCATTATGGAATTATTAGGAACTATTCGGAAAAGCAAAAAAATTACGTAATTGGGGTATTAATTGGTGTATCTGGAGCATTTGATAACCTATGGTGGCCTTATTATTTTCGTCTGTTCACAGACGCTTTATACAATTTTGGATTAGTGTACAAATAGAAAAGTGTATATTAAAGGCATTCATCAAACTGTGTGTAAAGATATCGCAAAAGGGTGTCCACAAGGACACTTTCTCCTTCGTGTAAAGGATAGTTTGGGGTGGGGGATTTTGTTTCTAAATCTTCGTGTTGCATCTTTGGAGGGCACTAAACCTAAATACCAATTGGTATTTATCCGACTTTTCGTTTCTGGGCTATGCTGTTCACAGACATACAAACACACACGAACATTTTTCCAAAAATGCTTTTTCTTGGATTAAAGGGACCTCAAACAAGTATTTCCGGTGAAATATCCATATTTTGGATGTAATGTAATACCTTCTCTACCTACTAGGTAGGTGGTAGAGAAAGTCAAAGTGAATTACTCCAACACTTAAGATGACAAGGTTATTTTAGTAATAAAGGAAAACATTGTGGTGTATTAATAATTTGGGGGGTTACATTATTGTTCTACACCTCATTACCAGACACATAGTTTACGTCACTCTTTGGTTGGTAGCTTTGCTAGCCACGAGTAGTGGGGGATAGCGTCTGTCTCAGGATTCCGTGAGAAACGGACCGCAGGTGTAAGCCGAGCTTTGGATCGGTGGACATCTCCTCACACCTATAGGAACTCCAAACGTTTGGGAAATAAATCCAGAAATGTGCGAGTAGATTTGTGTTATGAATTTTGTACAGTAAAACCCACGCCTTCCTCTGAACCTCCACACCATGTTTCGATCCTCCGCAGCCAAATAAGTATACGTCCCCTCAATGTACGTGCTGGGTACACAAAATTAATTTAATTTTTATGTGAACTTTTAGGCCATCTACCCAACATGTAACAATATATATATATATATATATTATTCAATGATGCTGTGTCATGGTAAGTTGCACATCGATGTTTTACATCTTAACGTGTTTTATTTTCTCTACTACGTATTCTAAGTAGTGGAAGCATAGCATTGCACCCAAAAATTGAATGTCGGGATTTGCCCGGTGTGGCATTTTCTCCCTTTCCGCAAGTTTAAACTACGTCCATAGTATCAGAATGGCATATTCAAGACGGCGCGGGTTGGGCGTCGGAGTATACCATTGGCGAATAAACCCACCAATATTGAGGCGGCGGCAGCACTACAACGAAGGAAATGGACTATTTACCTTCTCCTAGCTTGGGTGACTTGGCACGAGAGAGAAGACGGGGAGATTCTGACAGGCACACCTACCGGTAGCACGCAAATACGAAATGTGAGTCAAGGTGCACTATTTTTTTTGTACTATTCAAAATTTTCTATTCAACAGCTCTGGTAAGTAACCTTTCAAAATTAATTAACTTGAAGTGCCAAGTGGACAGGTGAAGCAGATAAGGAGAGATGGTGTAACAAATAAATTTTCTAACGTTGGGGGAAAGCAAGATTCAAACGCTGTCTGTACAATGATAATCTGTAATGTTAAAACGCTTTAAAATTGTATCGGAGTCAATATATATTGTATTTCGTTAATCATGTAATAATTGCCGGAAGGTAGAAAGTTTCTTACCATTTTTCGAATGAATAGATAAAGTTGTGTAATAATATGCCAAGTACTGTGTTACGCGAGAAGCTAGCCGCAGTTATCAAGTAATTACTATGTGATAGAGACATTTATATTATTGGAAAACAGTCATAATGAGAGAAATAAAATAGGAAAAGAGGTATTCTTGTTTTTTGTTGCAAGTTATTCCTACCTCTACCAAGTAGCAGTTTCCTAAAGAGGTGCCAAAAATGTATGGACAACGACGGTGACCAGTTTCAGCATTTCCTTTCATAAAGTTGGTAAGTAAAGTCTTTAAAAGTAGAGTTTTAAGAATGTTGTATGGTTTCATCCGCGCCTTTCTATGTTAGTGGCAGACGGCAACGAGCGCCGAGGACGCGGACACGTAAAACACCGCGCAGGCGGTTCGGAGTCCTTTGGCTCACCCTGTAGTACCATCATGCAAAAATTTAGTATCACTGATTAAACTTAACAATGAACATGTTAGGACTAGAGTTGACTAGATAAAATAATGTATCGAGTTGAAGAAGAACAAATCTACATTGAGAAACTTGAGTTCATGGTTTAGCTTTTTATGATGTTGAAATATTATGGCAAACTAATTTGCATTATAGCACTCATTTCAAGTGTTGTGTTCTGGCAAGTTAGCATCCAAACTTGGAACTGCATTTTGAATTTTCCTACACATGGTCACTTGAAATTTGTACTGAAGGATATTTTCACAAGCATACAAATGAAACATAAATAATAGCAAGGACAAATGATAGAAAAAGCACAAAACTGCAATAGACCAAGAGATTAATACAGATAATGCATACAATCAATGAAGGATCAGTGTAATGTAGCATTGATAATGTTGGCAATATATCCGTATTACCACAGCAACAGGCTTCCTACACTCATCTGTGTTTCCAGTCACAGCACTAATTTAAGACAACATTCAAAATTAGATTTATAGTTCTAACTTTCACAATAAATGTGACAAGCATTGAATGCAATGACCTTAAACTTGATCATTCATCCTGATTGGATACCCGGTGATGTACATTTTGTCCTGAAAAGAGGATACCTGGGATCTAGTAAATTTGGATTGACATTTCGAATGAGATTTGACGAATGACAAGGTACTTACATTAAGATGGTAGGTACTGTGGGACCAAAGTGATTGAAAAGAAAGTGGAGGCAGGGATGTGACAATGAGAAGAACTTTTGTATTAATCACTAATCCTTTCAAAGTTACAATCCAAAATAATTATCTGGGACAGCTGTGGTTACCTGTGTGGATGCCATGGCTTGGCATGTGAAGTATGCTGAAAGTGCCAATCACAAGGTGAGCACACACAGCCAAGCAAGTCAAGAGAGGGTGACCACTATGAAAATCCCTTCTATATACACTTGTGGAGCTAAGTCAGCAACTTCTAGGAACAATGTCCTTAGTTGTTACACTTGGGGTCAAGAGACCCTTCTTTCTATATAAAAGTTCAGGCAATGGACAACCTATCTTATTCATCGAGAAGCTAATTTCTTTATTTCTCTCTAATATTTTGATTTTCAACATTTTATCCATCACAATACCTCCCTGCAAAAGAATTCTGTTAGGTCTGTCACCACTGTTCACCACTGCCAACACCAATAATAATAATAATAATAATAATAATAATAATAATAATAATAATAATAATAATAATAATAATAATAATAATAATAATAACAATAGTAATAATAATAATAGTAATAATAGTAATAATAGTAGTAATAGTAATAGTAGTAGTAATAATAATAATAATAATAATAATAATAATAATAATAATAATAGTAATAATAGTAGTAATAATAATAATAATAATAATAATAATCATGTACACTTAACA
Organism: Deroplatys truncata; assembly: GCA_030765065.1. Lineage (NCBI taxonomy): Eukaryota > Metazoa > Arthropoda > Insecta > Mantodea > Mantidae > Deroplatys > Deroplatys truncata. Next base: position 106,490,186 of record CM060985.1, read on the forward strand.
TAAACCACTAAGAACATTAAAAAGTGAGACTGATGTAGCAAAATAACAACATACAAAATTAGTTAGTGCAACAATTTTGAAAGTTTTACTTACAAAATAAAATATAGGTAGAATAAATACTCGTGAAATATATAGGTAGTTTCTAATTATGAAAAAACAGTCCCTAATAGCTAAAAATTGGTAATTATGATAATTATTTTTTTTTGAATTCCCATAGTTTTGAAGTGATCAGCCAGGAATTTAAAGACGGTTACCCTTGCACCTACCAGTTGTCCTGTTGATGTTCTGCATTTTTTTTAAATAGCCAATGTTTGCATGGTAAATGACACTTTTTTTCTTTATCTACTTTCTTCCGCCAGATTGCTGACCTGACCTCAGATTTAATGGCGGGATCCAGAATATATTTGCAGTTTTGTTATGATCAATAGCAATGATGTCTATTCTTCTGCTTTCAACATTGTCAGCTATGCATGGAATTTCTTCATGAACTTTGTGCCCTTTCTGAGTAAATACAACTGCAATTTTACTTCTTATTCAACGATGTCTGGTGTTCCTAAGAACACCATGCCTTGTGCACATGAACTAAGAACAGTCTCATTGCAGTGCCTGCAATGGACTATGTCTCGATGTCTAGGAAATGCATAATAGAAACAGGGTTATAATTGCAGCTACAAAACTTCTTGTTGCTTCAAGTTAATTAATCCTTCTAAAGTCTGTAACCATCTATTTAACAGGGGTGTAGTCTTAATAGAGGATGACTCCTTTAACATGAATTTACAAATCACATCTTTCTTCATACATTGGTTTTATTAGAATACTTCTTAATTTTGTTACTTTAAGGTTAACTAATGGTTCTTTAATTGTTGTGCTATTCCATTCCAATCTCAAAATCATTGCCATTCTTCAAGTTTCTGAGATTTTAGTCAGGAATTTTAGCAGTGAGAGTTGTTGAATTACTAAATCTGTTAGGGTCTGAATAAATTATATTTAAAATTATCAGAAACTGGACCATTATAAAAATGATTCAAAATATAATGAACATTGTGTATAAATAGTATCAAATAAAGTAATTTTTCTGTGCAACTAATAAATGATTGCAGTACAGTGTTAAGCTACAAATGAAATTAAAGTTTAATTCAGGAGTAAAACACTTGTCTCTAATTAAACCTTCAACAAATATGATTGTCAGCAATACTTTCCTTATAAATAAAGAAGTTACTTCAACATTCTCTTCACTATTTGTTTTGAAGTTTTAGATACTGAGGATTGTAACAGAAAAACTAGAATGGCATTGTTTAATTAGTAGTAAACAGATGAAATTTTTTCTTAGCTATAAGGCCCACAAAACCTGGGGCAGCTGTCATTTTTGTCCCTCTTAAGGGTCAGTCTTGACTGTAAGAGAAGAAAAGTATGTTCAGATCTTAAATCAACATACCTTATAAAAACTTTATTTAGAATATAAAGATATTGAGATACTTTTTAAACATATTTTGAATACATGATACAAAACTGTGAGAGTTCTCATGCCTCCCTGGATAACTCCGATATCTCCCAAGTGGAGCACACTGCACCGTTTGAATAACCCTGAATCAACATAAACCTGTAGTTGCAAATATATCGTAGCAATGTATCATTACATCTTTAATAGTTTTTGTACTGAGCATACCTATTTCTTCAAAGCCCATGGTTGCAGATAACTACACTATATATAATTTTAAGGGACAAGTCTGTAGCTTTTTATAATACTGAAAAGAAAAATTCTATCTTTCTAAAGAAATTGCTTACCATGGTTCTTAAGTCAGTCACTTCATGTAGATCATTAAGAGATATCTTCAGCCTAGGAAATGTATAATAATGATGATCCTTCTTGTCACCTTGCAGAGTGTCAGTAGAAACTTCTCTTAATATAAATTGATTTACGAAAGATGGCACATGACAGTTTACAACTGTTGCACATATCAAAGAGCACTGTTGTCAAACTTATTTATAAAGCTTCTACTCTCTGTATGGGCTGGATTTATTAAGATCAGAAAATATACTGTTTCCTTTTGATCCCTAACTAATCAGTTTCATTTTCCTTTACCCACAAGTCAACATTATCATGTTTACACAGAATTACCCTCTGTGGTGTACAGAATATTACAGAATTCAACAAACTTTGAGGGGTTATAGAGGAGTGTCAGGCAAGCACTTTGATATAGGAGTTGAGTTCATGATTGTTTGCAATAATAAAACTCAATAATGAGCCTGGATGCCACTGATGAAACTTCTCTGAGTTTCCACTTCTTGCAGATAATTGTGGCCATGCTATGTTCAAACATTCTATTTCATGGAATGAACCTCTGTAACATGATTTGGGTAAAAAACAACACTAGATATTAAAATTGGGTTCATTCCAAACATATGCTTTTCTTTTGTTTGGGAAAAGCATTTTAACTGTTTGGATAGGGCTTGAACCCAACATCACCAGCTGGACAGCCCAGCACACTGCTGACTGTGCTATTTCTACAGCTAACTGTTATTTGTCACATGATCGCAATTTAAAGTGAAGGCATGAGTCGTGTACTGGCCCTAGCTGATGGAGCATTTCTTCCAGAAAAACCAAAGCTCATAAATTTAAAAATAGCACACTTGTAGTAGCTATATTCACAACTTGTGGAAGATAAAATTAACTATTTTAGAGTGAAAATCAGTACCACATTCGTAATAAGTCATTATTTATTGCATTTTTTGCTACGAATATTCAAATGAAAAATCATTTGGTAACTTCAATGTTTGTCACACACACTAAGTGTCCTATATCAAGGTGTTCCTATAGCATCCTTCCATAGGCCCTGAAAGTTTGTCGGTATAACTCCGAAACATCCTATATATTAGTTCTTAATTTAAAATAAGAATTTTGTCCTAATGCATCCCCCCTCCCCAATACTCACTCTCTATGCGCCTGTTTGTTACATATGTATATTTTCTCTATTCCAAACATATTTCAAACTTCTATTAAAGACCAGGGTGTTTGGGAAAGTTAAGGTTTCACTCACTGCTGCGACAAGCCATTCATGTCTCCAAGTGCATGTGTATAGCTTTGTTTGTACTACCATGATGCAAGACAGTACATTCACCAGGGTCGGCACAAATTTGGGTTCTTTCCGTCTTCTCTGTCAGATGCTTCTGCATGTCAAACAGAGGCGGCAAAATTCAATTTACCAACAGTAATTATCCTATTTACAAAATATGATGCTTATAATATTTTAAAGGCATTATAGAGATAACAAAAATTACTTTTGGCTTTAAATATGCAAAAAGGATTCTGAATATGAAAAATGTGTTTTCCCAAGCACCTGAAAGAAATATTTGTGACTCATTAATTGATTACACATTACATTATAAAAAAATAGGGGGATTATTGCCTCTTATATTTAAACTTGACTCTATATGGAAAAAGCATATATAGCTATAATGAAGTAATTAGCTTATCAACCAATAAAGTTCATGAAAGACTATAATTTAATATAACTGTTGTTCATAAATTATGAAAGGTACCCAAGTTATACAGTGATAAATCCACGGCATGCGGATTGTTGTTCTAAAAGATTGTAATGGAAAACCTTTAACCAACAAGTGAAAAACAAATTCTGTTGCATGTTTTAACCCCCAAACAGTAATATGAGAGAAATTTTTCTACTAATAGATTTTACAAAAATGTGAGTTGTTCTTTTTTCTGTCATTTAATCATCCATATACAAGTATTAGGTGTTTTAGCATGATCATAGCAGTAATGATATGTGTGTCTCCAATGTGCTAGCTTTAGTTAGTCAATCGTGAGAAGTAATCTCAAAAGAGTGTAGTTTTTTTGTGCACATATACTTCACAGATGCATATACTTATATATTGTGCACTTATGGTTAAGGTTAAAAGCAACAGGGTTTAGAAAGCTGCCATGTACCATCTTTATTAAACAAAACAAAGTGTGGAACTCCAAAACATATATATAGACCTAGGTCAGCAATCTCTGCAGATGCTAGATGGACCTTGCAGATGAAACCTTATTACTCCTTTGAGGATTTACAGGTTTGAAGACACACAAAGGAGTTCAGTAAAATCTGATGTTATTCATTATTATCTAACGTTCTAATGTAAATCAAGAATGTTCTCAGTTCTACTTGCTGTAAAACCTAAAGATTTTTAATTCTTCTTTTTTGGAAAAACACAGTGTTTTTTTTTTGACATTTACATGCACAACTTGAAATTTTAGTTAATCTAGCTTTGCTTTCTTTACCAAAACTTACTGGAATATGCTTTGGAGACTGCTGTCTCCATTATCAGCCTAGACTTATTGCCTAAGCATGTCCAACTTGTGTGTCTTGGTGTTGTAAATCCTTTAAATTATTCTTACATGCACAAATTGAAACTTTAATTGCTCTAGCTTCACTTTCTACACCAAAACTTACTGAAACAGTTTTGGAGATGTTGTCTCTACCATCATCCTAGACTAACTGCTTAAACATGTCCATCTTGAATGCTAATATCCTGGTGGTGTAAATTCTTTAAATTCCTGGCAATCTGACATTCAACAGTTTGTACTCTTCCCTTTTATGAAAATTCAGTGAAACGTTTAGTCAATTACATGTAGAAATTGAAATTTTAGTTATTCTAGCTTCACTTTCTATACCAAAACTTGCTGGAACATGGTTTGGAGATTATTATTTCCATTATCAGCCTGGACTCACTGCCTAAGTGCTATCTAACTTGAGTGCCATGTGTCCTTACAGTGCAAATCATTTAA